>CM037585.1:121796830-126596830 GCA_021018995.1 Chloranthus sessilifolius | reverse complement strand
CTAATATTCGACTCATTGGATCTTGAGATCACGAGGCTCTAATTAAACTGTCTGATTTTTATTTAAGATCACACAAATCCTGAAAGGTGAATATGATCATGAGTAATGATCAAATGTAGTTCTCGAATCACTTTTTAGGCCATGTGCCTTGTGGAAACAAAAATTAATCATTTGATGGTAAGACCATGATTTGAAGATCTATTCTATTCATATTGGAGCAAAAAATGATCTTAACCATGTGATCCAAGACAGTCAATGGCAAGTAAAACCCGGGTTGAGAAGAAAATATCTTGCTTTTCAAATAAAGGTACCTTAGTTTAAGTGATTTTGGAGGAACATGCGAGAGAATTGAGATGTAGTTTTTTAAACTTTGTTTTTCCCTTATTGATCCTAAATTACTATAAAATGATGTTAATATGTAATGATTGTAAACGCAATTTTTTGTGGAATAAGTTTTTGAAAAGGTTAATTTCGTCATTTTCTTAAAAATCGGACCATGTGATACTCGGCCTTCTCCTTTTATAAGAGTAAAGATGAGAGTGGTTCATGAGTCACTATCATTTGTATATAGGACAAACATATTGTAATCTAAGGGACCGACTCTCTGGCCGCCATTTAAGCACCAAACAGAGTTTAAACGATTTATTGGCTTTTGATTTTGAAAATCCATATCATTAATATGATATATCATCAAGTGAAAGGCTATGAATAAAAAATTCACACTTTTTGAGAGATTTAAACTGTTTGATCTATATACTCTAATATCAATGATTGTTCTTAATTTTGATAGCTGATATTAAAGTTCACTAATGAGACAGTTTACATCCACTTATAAGCATGATCCTTTAGTTGGGACATGTTCAAATGATTGATTGCCACTTGAGTAATTTAAATTGATCATAGATGTGTGCCACATGACATAATGATAAATCACTCTTCATTGATGTGAGATTAAAAAAAAAATGATATGAGATAAAAAGTGAAGTTTTAATGGTGAAAGATCATTTAAACACCATTTGGTGTTGGTCAGAGCCATTACCCCTTTAATCACGTGCACCCTATGAGTACTTTTGATATTTGAAAGATTTTTTTATTTTCAAACTTTGAGGGGGCGTTTAGGTGAAAAATCTTTTACTAAAGAGTATCTTTAAATCCACTGACGGAATCTTTGAGTTCCACATGATGTTAAGGCCACTTTCTGGGACGGAATACCATGTGTGTATTATCATAAGGGAAATTTTTTTTATTTCATATGATACACATCCCAAAATAGTGACCTTATTTGAGCATTTCGAGTTTCACATGATGTTAAGGCCAAGTTTTGGGACTAGATATCATGTGAAATAAAAAATTGATTGTAAATGGTAAGAGCATGATCTCAAGATCCATCATGAAAAAGATTATGATGAAAATCAATTTGCATCATTGGATTCAAAGCTTCAATGAATTTCAGCGTGGGTTAACTCAAATATTTTGACACGCAGCCCCATTCAAATAGAGGCAGCATGATTCATTGGGCGCCGTCCTGTTACAAGGAAATTGCACTAAAAGGCTTGCTGTCACGAGTTTCAAGAATCTTGAACTCTAAAAGTTTCAACTTCTTACTGAATTCGAAAGACCCCCTTCAACCCTACCTTCTAACTATGATTCTCAATGGGCCGGGTATGGGCTACGGAATGTAAGCGTAAGATAAAAATGTGCTGGCCAAGTGCCATTAGTAAGGTGGGCTAGGTATGGACTAGTTCAAAAAGCCCGATTAAACATCAGCCCATTTATGCCTGGCCTGAATCCAGTCTGAATATATCAAATTAGTTATTTTATATTGAAATTGTCATGCCAGCTTGAGGCCCAGCCCGAACCAGACCTACATGGGCCAGTTATTGGTAAGAAAGTAAGACTAATTAATAGATGGGCCTGATTTGCCCGGGCCAGTTATTAATTTAGTCGGGAATGGGCAATATACAGACCTGATCCGGTTAAGGCCCAGACGGAACTCAGCAGTCTGAGTCCAACCCATTTGAGAACCCAACTTGTAACGCCTGTAAGAAAGCGCCAATGTAGCTCCAACCCCAGGCATAGGTAGAGTCGGAGAGAAGATAAAATAGTGAGAAAAAAGAGTGATTGCTTAGGAGGGAATCTGGGTGGCCCACTATAAGAAAATAACTCCACAACTATGAACAAACTTGTCTCACCCACACATGGACACCAGTAGACAGCTGCTACCCTACTTTGTCATTTACAAGAAAACAAGAAACGTCTCCACATATCCTCCACCCACATAGCCACAGCCACGTGTGACTGCATCACCAACTCTCAATTCACTTTCCACTAGGTGATCAACCCTCAACAACTTAATGTGATCACGGCAGATTATAGCCGTTTGATTGGTCACAAGCATATGATAACTTTTCCTGTGGATGATCTGAGTCGTCCAACTCTCTAGTGAAGTAGGTTTCTCATCTCTCTGCTCTTCTCTAGGAATCTTCTAACCAGTGTGCAAGTTCTGCTTCCGATCATTAAATAGTATAATTTCAAACTTTTGATATCACTCCCAGCTTCCGTCCACTTAGACGGGATTGACTGATGACCCACCAAGCGACGCCCTGCAAAGAGGGCAGCTCGACTGAGTAGAGAGCCACTTGTCGACGCACTCTGGATGGAACGCGTGGTGGCAATCAGGCAACACCTTCACCTTCTCCTCATCATGGAAGGTGCTCAAACAAATCGAGCACTGCACCTCCTCGGCCTGTGATTTACGATGTAGATAAACTGGGAGGCTATCAATGGTTGTAGCGTCAAGCCCCGTCGGCCCAGGCTGGGTGTCGCGGTGGGCTACGGCGGTGTTGGCCGCTGCTAATTGCCGATAGCGGCAGACCCATCTAGCGTAGAGGCAAAGGAGAGTAAAGAGGAGGAGGAGGGAGAAGAGGATGATTACGATGAGGAGGCTACGGCCGTGGACTTGGAAGTTCTTGTCGTCGAGCTCGGCATAGTGCCAGTGGAAGGAGTGTTCGTCTTTGGAGGCCATGGGCGGTGGAGAGGGAGGGTCAGTTTCATGGGGTGGTGGGTGAAGAAGGTGTTTGTTGGTTCCTGGCTCATGGTATCTCTTCACATAAAGTAGTTGTGGGCAATCTTGCTAGTATGTAAGCATAGGGGTGATTGGGTTGGTGTACATGTGTGTATGTGTGTCATGATTATGACCGTCCAAATTAATTAGAAACCCATTATATAACATTTGATCTTATGTGATGTTACTGGCCATTGAAAAGGAAGTGTTTGGAGTGCGAATCCCAAACAAAATAAAAATTCTACACAATGCTAGATCATTACTGTTGGAATGGGTCACTTTTTAGGATGTGCTACCTAAAATCATTATGGATCTTTTGATGGTACACTCAGGATGTAGGGATCTCCGATGTGATTTAATGCGGTCAATGCTTTGTAATAAACGGTTGAACTACTTTTAGATATCTATATCATAAATATTGTTTTGGTTACAATCTTTCGTACCATAGATCTCTGGATTATGGGCATATTATCAAAAGTATACTTGGCATATCATCAAAAGTATTCTTGGCGGCTTCATATGACATACATGATACATCTCATATTGGATATTTTAAAATCATGGTAGATTGTTGGATATTATAAGTGTTATTATAAAAATATTTTTTGGGATGAATAATCCCATAACGAATTTTGGGCTTTATTTTATATGTTGTATTTTTAGTTCAAGGCTTGTAGCCTTCCCCCAGGGGGCTCCGAATTTTATAGCTTTCATCGTCATGCACCCCATCAGTCACACACACGTGCGCGTGCGTCGAGCCGAGCCGAGCCGGGTCGGGAACAAAATGGTCACGAACAAGTTACCGGCAAACTGGCTGTGTATTCTTGTGAAGGATTTGGAGAATCCGATAACGCTATCCGAACACCAAATATTGTAAGAACGCTCTGATCAAAACCTTTAAAGACAGAACCAGAGAGAAGGGATACTCCAATGTAATTGTTAAAAATAATGATTTTTTATTCCTTAAACAGAAATCAAGTGGTGTGTTAATGCACCATTTTCCTATGAAAATGTGCTACACGCATTCCTTCCCCTTCGGAAAAGACACACCACTTTGAAATGACCCTTCATTTTAAAAAGACACACCACTTTGGAAAGACACCTCAATTGAAAAGACACAATTTTGAAAAGACACACCTCTTGGGAAAAGACAAGTTTAATAAAATTTTAAATATCCAACAATCCCTCACTATTTAAAAGTTTTAAATATCCAACAATCCTCCACTATTTAAAAGTTATAAATCAGAGCAAAGCCAGAAATATGTGCATAAATGAAAATGTCTTACAGACTTGAATTTTCACTTTAGTCAAAATAATTCAAAGTTTATTAAAGTCTTTTGTGAAACTAAGTCTTGAGCTAATGATCTTATACGACAAATCGGAACTATTCCACACACATATTTCATATTTTTAATGTTCAATAAATTTGGTTAGCACATTTAGGTCATATGCTAGTACCTTGGTTTTCATAAGTGTTTATAAGATAAAGTCATGTCTCATTGAAGGCGGCTCTACCCTCACACTTATATAGGTAGACCTGTAAGAAATGCCCCTATAACTTTAACATCTTAACACATAGTATTATAGCGTCTATTAAGATCAATGCTCAACCTCCCCTTATCCATTACAGATAAAACACTACCCTTCCTGAGATATTTATGAAATTTTAATTTTCATCAATGTAGTGCCCTTTTGTCTGCACGAATTTGCGACTTGTTCTTCCTTTTGAACCTAAATATTGACCAAACAAATATTAGGTAGGGTTTCCATCGTAAGTGACTGTTTGGATAAATGACTTTAAACTCATCCCAATTCTTCTTTTAGACTAATAGTTTTCATAATTACTTATAATTACAATTATCAATACATAAAGTGTTTCTTAAGACATTTCTGCCTGAAATCATATATCTTTTGTTTTCTTGTTCATTGACAAGGAAACAAGTTCCATAGAGAACTTAAAAGTTTTGACTCAATCTTTGTTGGTATGCCTACCAATGGACCTTTAAGTCACTTCATTTCTCTACCTATTTTGATATAAGCAACAAACTCAATGAGATTTATAGTTGCTCATTAACAGCTCTTATGAGGTCATGACTCTCTTTCAAAAAGAAAAATCATCGTTAAATGATTTAGATCTCCAAATCTAAATCTATTATCTTTCCTAATATAATTCAACCAGAATCATTTGATCATCTTCAAATGATTCTATCAATCTTCTAGCGACAACTCGATTTTGCCAAAAAGATTATAGTCATATGGTCATTGCTAAAGATTCCACCCATGTGATCATGCCCATTCAATCAAATCCAATCAATGACCATAAAATGGTCTTAAAATTTAAGCCACTTGATCATAGTTACCCATTGACTACATAATTGCATCCAATGAATCATGATAAGTCTAAGATCAATACCCTAATAATTTGACTTACTCAAACACAACCGTTCAGTCATGCCCAAGTAATCACCAACAGATGACAAGATCGTTAATCATAGTTGCACGATCATGAACGCGCGTGATCTAATGGGTATCAAAGCCCTTCTCAAAACTAACATTAAGTCCATATAGATCCAAACTCAAATGATAACTATCCATAAACACACTATTTTGTTTTGTTTGGAGAGCACCATACTTCGTACTTCGCCACATTTAGTTCGGTGACAATGTGGAATCGACACCCAAAAAAAAATATATAAAATAAAATAAAATAAATACTCTTTTTCACGTATTTTTCTAAACAACAATAAAACTCTTTTTCTTTTATCCATAGTTGCTAGGACAACATGGTATGAGGTATTGGTACCACATGATCAAGAACACTTGGCAATAGGCTTTTAGTCGATGATGAAGAAAAAATATTGGTCACATAATGTATCAGATAGATGCATGTCGTAACATATGAGAAAGTCAAGATCACCCTTTTCCTAAGAGCCCCTAGACAACCAACAAAATGCTTGGAGAAGAAAAGAGCCCCAAAAATGAAGTTTGATAAGATTTAAAGAATCTTAAAAAAAAAAACAACCTAAAAATAACCATAGAATAGAATACTTGATCTATAAAATGTGTTGGAAACCATGTTTTTTATGCCCAAAATCATTATATACCAATACAAAGCAATAAAATGTATTTTGGGGTGGCATATAACAATTTTACCACCTCAAATAGGGTTTCACGGTCTACTACTGTGACCCTGAACCATAAAGTCAATCGATTAGGATCAACTTCGATAAATTGAGAAGGCTCGACTATTCAATATACTTTGAAGGTGTCTCGCCTCAAAGCCCCACCCAGCCTAAGGCGAGGGGTGAGACTGCTATAACGCCTTTTTTTTTTTTTTTTTTTTTTTTTTAGAACAGTTATAACGGCTCTTAAACTTCCTAAAAATGCCAAAATTTTAAAGTTTAAATAAAATAAAAAGAGTTACCATAAAAAGCAAGCCAGATGTCAACATGAGCTCTCTAAAATCATTTGCAATGAGGAATCTTTCTTTTATTTCCTTCTCTTAGAACTTCTTCAGTAACGCCATATAATTTTGCCTCCAAATCATTTCACGATGCAGTTGAAATCCATGCGGCTTTGGACAACGAACTCATCCCACACACACCCCAAGCGTCCACCCGATGCCCACACGTCCACCCGATTTCTCACAAGGCATACATTGATTTAAAATTAAATTTTTATAAACATCCCAAGAAGGGTAGTGTTTTATCTGTAATGGATAAGGGGAGGTTGAACATTGCTCTTGATAGACGCTATAATAGTATGTGTTGAGATGTTAAAGTTATAGGGGCATCTCTTATAGGTCTACTTATATAAGGTTTACCGCGCCTACATTTTGAACGCTTGCAAAGGCTATATTTTGAATGCTTGTAAAGGCTACATTTTGCTCTTAGCAGAAATGGGATGACGACGACTACACTTACAAAGTCTATATTTTGAACGCTTTGTCGGACTCTTTGTTCAACGTCTACCGCGCCTACAGCACGTCGAAGGAACTCTGAGACGCACTCAAGAAGAAATACAAAACTGAAGATACAGGGTATAATTCTTACATAATCAGTCAATTTTTTAATTTTAAGATGGTCGATGGTAAATCGATTCTTAGCCAAGTGCATGATTTTCAAGTAGTTATAACTTTTATGATCGCTAATGATTCTCATTTCGATGAGGATTTTCTGGTTAGTGCGATAATTGTCAAGTTGCCTCCATCTTGGAAAGATTACTGAAAAATCTTTAAGCGTAATAATAAGAAGATTTCTATAGAAAATCTTCTTCTTCATTTATGTATTGAGGAAGAATCCCGAGTTAGGAACAAAATCGAATATCATATTGATATGACATCAAAGGCACACTTGGTTGAGTCTAAGGTTTTCAGTGGACAGTCAAAGAAGAAGAAGAGAGGATATTCTTAATCAAAGGAGAATAAGAAATTTGTCAAGACCATGGTACCAAAGAACGGTAGATGTTATCATTGGAGGCAACCCGGACACTTCAAACGGGATTGTCGACTCTTCAAAACATTAAAAAATTAAGCGAATACAGTAGAAGAAAAAAGCAACTTTGTAGCTGTTCTTTCGGAGGTAAATCTGACTGGTGACATCAATGAATAGTGGATCGACATGGATGCCATAAAACAGGTCTGTAATAACCATGACATATTTGTGATACATGACAAAGCTGACGATGATCAAGATCTCTTTATGAGGAACTCATCTACGACGAAGATCATAGGACATGAAAAAGTGAAATTGAATTTCAAATCCGAAAAAGTCGTGACACTTACTGATGTACTCCATGTATCCGATATTTGCAAGAATCTTATTTCGGGTGGTTTACTGATCAAGCATGATTTCAAACTTGTATTTGAATCGGATAAGTTTATCTTATCTAAGAATGTTGAATTTGTTGGAAAAGGATATGCCATAGGAGGCATGTTCAAATTGAATGTAATAGATTCAATCAATAAAATCTCTCCTTCTTACTCGGTCTCTCTTTCTAATTTATGACATGATAGATTAGAATATGTTAATTATATATCTATAAAATGTATGACTAGTTTAGATCTAATTCCCAGACATGAATTTTTTTATAGTAGTTCATGTAGTGTTTGTGCTAAAACTAAAATTACTAGAAAACCATTTCCTAGTGTTTATGTTTATTAGATCTAATACATAGTGATATTTACGATTTAAATAATATTTCTACTAGAGGAGGGGAACGTTATTTTATTACTTTTATAGACGATTTTTCAAAATATGCTCATATATATTTATTAAATACTAAAAATGAGACTTTTAAAAAATTTAAAATTTATAAAGCTTTAATAAAAAATTAATTAAATAAAAGAATTAAAGTTATTAGATCTGATAGGGGTGGCGAATACATGTCAAATGAGTTCTCTGATTTCTATGAAGTTCAAGGAATTTGTCATAAGGTAACGGCCCCTTACATGCTACAACAAAATAGAGTTGCCGAAAGAAAAAATAGAACCTTAGTAGAAATGACTAATGTCATGTTAGTCAACACTAATTGAGATAAAAATTTATGCGGTGAAGCTTTGTTAACTGCTACTCATATTTTGAATAGAATTTCACATAAAAAAACTTTAACTATACCATATGAATTTTGGAAGAATAGAAAATCTAGTCTAACTTATTTTAAAGTGTGGGGGTGTAGGGAACTTGTTAGATTAGTAGATCCTAAAAAACCTAAGATTAGCCTTAGATCTATTGAGTGTGCATTTGTTGGCTATGTACAAAATAGTAAAGAATCTAGAGATGTTATATTCTATGAATCTAAGTTTACTACTCTATCTAATAAATTAAATATTCAAAGTCAAACATATGAATATGGAAAATCTTCTAAATCTAATGAAGTTATCGAATCTTCAACTGATGAAGACGTCATCATTGAACCTCGACGAAGTAAACGTCAAAGATTTGAAACTAATATTTCAAAAGACTATTATATTTATTTAATTGAAGGAAATATGACCAAAAGTACTAAGAAATATTTATGTCTAAATATAGACGATGATCCTATCACTTTTAATGATGTAATAAAATTTATAGATAGTGTTTTTTGGAAAGAAGCTATCAATGATAAAATGAATTCAATAATGGGAAGCAAAACATGAAAATTTGTGACAGTCTAAATTTCGACATCTCGAAACCCGTGCCATCAGCACGACCCTAAGGGTCGTGCCCTGTAATTATGTATGGAGCATTGGTATATACAAGCGAAAGACTACAAATAAGGCACATGCATCTACTCTAAACAAGTACTCATACATTTAAAGTAAAAAGAGTCTCTAAAGACAGTTCTTGTCTCATGCCAATTCATGGGCATAAGAACTGACCCAAACCGCTGGTGATAACTGCCCGCCCCAGACGGTTTGTCAAAAGAATAAAGGTATTTAATTACATTCAAATAAAGAAGCTTGACATACCAAGCCGTACCTAATACTCTCAACTCACGCTCAAAGTACGCAATGGGTCTCCTAGAAGAATTCCTCAGGAAGACGCTCTGACTCCTTTGTGGGCACGTAATCCGAATCTCCTGGATCAACGTCTCCAGAAGTCTCCGCTGCCGCTAGTCCTAGACCTGCGACGTATAGTCTAAAGGGGGTGAGCTACATCCTAGCTCAATAGGGAAACACAGTGAACATATAGAGTAAGCTCTCACATGTATGTTAAAAACAGTTTAAAAGCATAATTTTATCTAATAGAACTGCTGAAAGACAATTGAAACAAACGGAAATAAAATGATGGATACATTGTTACTTTGCATGACTTTATTTATTCTCATCTTACTATTGTGGTAACGGATTCAACCTAATCACTTAAATCTTAACTTAAATAGTCCCCGAGCAATATAGCATCAAGCCCCGATGAAATACCCACCATCGTCGTCTAAATAGACACTTGTTATGTGTTACAATTCAATACTACTCAGGCCCCTTTCTCTTAGGCGGCGAGGTCTATTCTCAATTCAACATCCCTGGGATGTGCTAGGGTGTACGGTTTGGCCGTCGTACCGGTCACGGATATCCTGCCGATTCAATCGTGGGTATCCCACCATATCGGTGGGGTATTCTAATTAAACCTTAAATAACAAAAATATAAAGTGTGCTCTACATATAGTTATTCACCGTGATTGTGCTAATTTTATTACATTAGGCCTTATCGTTCTTCTTTTGTTTCATCATTTGGTTTCATCTGCATCCCTGGGATGCTACTGGTTTAATGCATCATTCAGATGCCCATTGTTACAATTCTACGTCCCCTGAGAACTTCATGACCTCAATTTAGATTCACACACGCACACACATGCTGGAAACACATTTAATATGACTGTTCTCTTGAGCTACTCTATATAATTGAAATACTCTACATACATAATTTTGACGAACTAAAGTACATGTTTCAAGATATTCCCTACCTCAAGTACGATCCAACGTGCTCCTTTCTCGTAGAGGCTTACGCGTAACAACTCATGTCACACCTGCATTGTCTGGGACACGAATTTACTCAGAAAGGTCTTTAGAACCCTTGGAAACACAGCTCTCATAAATTACACTAAAGAAATGAGAAAGCTGGGTAATTCCTCGTGCGAGCGATTATTTAGCCTCGCTCGAGCGAGCACTTAACCTCGCTCGAGCGGTTATAAATCCTCGCTCGAGCGGTCATTATTCATCGCTCGAGCGAGCACTATTCATCGCTCGAGCGGTTATAATTCATCGCTTGAGCGAGCAATATTCATCGCTCGAGCAGTTATAATTTGAGATACTTGGAGCTCTAAGCGATGCCTCGCTCGAGTGATCTCCTCCTTCACTGTGGGTCTCGCTCGAGTGAGTCTAAGACGCGAATATGCTTAGAATATTCTCTCAGCCCTCGCTCGAGCGAGCCATTTAGACCGCTCGAGCGAGCCACGAAAAGATGTATGTTCTCCTTCTATTCGAGAACTATCACCTTCTTCATAAGAGATTTAATAGTGTCAAGGATCATTCGTCCACTAGTTTAAACTCTATTTAAAATATCTATAAACATCTAATCATACCTTACTCGATAGATCTCCTATAGTTTGATCCAAGCTTCGTCTAATCGTGAAGATCTTTAAGGTTCTCTATAGCTTAAAAACTAACGAACCTCTCCTCCTCTTTTGTAAACCTTCTCCTCTAAACATTCTCCTCTTTCTCTCTATTTTTCCTTCTTTCTATCTATGCTAATTTAGGTTACGTAGGAGAGACTCTCCTCCCCACTTTTACTTATATAGTGAAAGCTAGAAAGTTTCACATATACACACATAGTGTGTATATGTAGTTTTTGGTTTCCTTGTGAATCACAATTACGTGTGCAAGATATGTGGTACACGTGCATGGTATGTGAGGTGCATGGTTCCCAAAACTATGAGGTTATGACATTCACTCCACCTTATAAAACTTTCGTCCTCAAAAATTGACGACACACCAGGAGTTAAATACGACTATAAAAAAAACTTCAAACAGACCTTCGTAGTAACACACTCAAGCAATCATAATTAGATAATTCAATAGACCTGCATGGAGAATTATTTTTAATCTATACAAAATAAGAAGGCAGTCGTATCAATCGGCCTTAGAACTCTCTTAACGGCTGTAAGCAGAATGACATTCATTCTACTCCAATTTATGAGAACTTGCACTAGGATTTTTATACAACTACACAATCGATTATACACACGCACATTGCACCAAATAGACTTATTTAATCAAAATTTATGCACATCTATATTAAGTCATTACTATGTCTGCCCTAGATATTGTGACAACCATGTCACGATTGTTTCAAACAAAATTTTTCACCTCATAATCATGAATTATTACATTGATAATCACAAAAATTTCAATAATAGATGACGGCCTAGTCGTCACTCTACTCATACTCCTCATCATTGTCCTCATCATCGTCGTCATCGTCCTCGTCATCATCATCATCGACAACTCCCCTGGCGGTAGCGGCACCCGCTGTAGTGCTCCTCGTAGCAGGGCCCGAGCCAGATGCTCAAAAAATAGCACCTCGCATAGCAACGATGCACTCCCTGTATGTCTACGGGTACGCATGGCCTATGAGGTCTATGAGTAGCTCCTCCTGGAACTGCTGATGTAATATGATCTCCCGCCCCTGCTGGAGGATCTCTCGCATCATACCGCTGTCGGTGATAGGTAGGGGCTATGAAGATGAAGTAGAGGGAGCAATCGGTGCTTGCTGCGTTGCTTGTTGGGAAATCTGACGATCTCTCTTCTTATTGACACTAGTTTGAAGGCTCTTTAGATTTCGGCTTAAGTCTTGGGCAAGGAATGGAATGATGTTGTCGGTGAGCACAAGTTCATTCGTCTTGATTTGAAATCCCTCCTTCCCATTTCGTGAATCGAGGAGTCAGGAAATCAAACGCGCATAGGGTAATCGGTTTATCGGTGGAGGAATAGCACCCCTTAGGTTTCTTTTGTGGGCATGCGCCATGCCCTTGATGACCACCATCGGAGCATTAAACCACCTATTGTGGAAAGCGGAGTGTAGAGCCAGCAAAATCGTCTCGCGGTGCTCTTGGTCATGACCGGTCGGGTGTAGATTTTTCTTAAATATAATATCTAGAAACCACATGTGTGGCGGTAATTGGGATCGGGTGATTGATTGACCTGATGCGGTGGCGCCGCTGGAAATGTCGGCGATAATGGTCGGGAAACCTACGTTCCCAGAAAAAGGCAGCTGAGAAAGGGGGTTTGGTGTGTAGGTGTCGGGGCACTGCATGACGGAGGAGACATCGGCACTGCCGAAAATTAGTTCTTTCCCGTCAATGGTGACGAGGATAGAGTCCTCACTCACGTTGGTCTTGAGTGTTTGGTAGAATAACTTTACGAGCCTCGGATAGTACCGATCTCCAAAAGGGGTCAACAGTGGTCGTAGATGGTTGTTTGTAAGGAAATCCGAAGTCCATTGGGTGGACATCGGATCCCCAAAACAAGAGGGATGGATCTCCCATTTGTTTTCAAAAACTTTCGATCCTCACCATTCATTTAATTGGATTGGGGTAGGAGGTGTGGATGGGTGTATTTGTGGTGCCTGTGGCGCTTGATTGCGCGATGATGGTGATCGAATCACCACTCGTTTCCTAGGTTGGGTGTTAGGGCTTTGGGATGCCATTTAGATTTAAGAAGAGTTTCTAATTGAAAAAAAAAATAGGAATAGTGAAGATTTCACCTTTTAGAACGTTTTTGACGGATCGGATCGTCCGAATCCGGCTTGAATCGGATGTAAAAGCTTGAAGATTAGCAAAAATCCCTAACCCTTCGCTCGGAAGTCCCTCGCGTGAAGATGAAATAAAGGAATAGAAGTTCGCCCATATATATACTCTGACCTCGCTCGAGCAGTTATAATTTCTCGCTCGAGCGGTCAAAATGCCTTGCTCGAGCGAGCAATAGTCATCGCTCGAGCGAGAGAAGTTCATGATTTTATGTGGCTCGCTCGAGCGAGCATAAGTGGTCGCTCGAGCGAGCCCAGAAATATTTTTCTAGTGCTCTTTTGCTCGTTTTCTGTCACTAATCCTTACTACTAGTTTAATATACTAAAAGTTCAACAAAAAGTTGGTTCTATCATAACTTCGAGTTAATATGCTAAAATTTTTAACAAAATTCAATCATTCATAAAAAAATATATAGACTTTCATACTACCAACCATTACACATTATTAATTTGAATAGGACTAATTAGTTGGCAATTTCAAACAATTTGGGATATTGTTCTCTGACATCCGCCTCACGTTCCCATGTTGCTTTTTCGACCGGATGGTTCTTCCATTGGACAAACACTAAGGAAATAACTTTTGTTCGCAACACTTGTTTCTTTCGATCCAAAATCTCCACCGGCTCTTCGATCATTGTCATATCTTCATGCATCTCAAATGATTGGTCGCTCAACACGTGATCAGGACCATTAAGATATTTCCTGAGTATCAATACGTGGAACACATTATGTACTTGATCAAATAACGGTAGCAATCCAATGCGGTAAGCAACTTCCCCTACTCAACCCAAAACTTCAAACCGTCCAAGATAGTGGGGACTTAGCTTCCCTCTCTTTCCGAACCTCATCACGCCCTTCATAGGCGATACCTTCACGAAAACATGTTCTCCCACCTTAAAGTCCACGCTCGCCCACTTGATATCAGCGTAGCTTTTCTTTCTGCTTTGAGCCGCCTTTAGTCTTTCTCTGATCATGCGAACAATAGCGGCGTTATCCTCAAGCAACTTAGGTCCCAAAATAAATTTTTCACCAGTTTCCTCCCAATTGATTGGCGATTTATATCGCCTTCCATACAAGGCTTCATACGGTGCCATCCCAATGCTTGTCTGAAAACTATTGTTATATGCAAACTCAATCAGCGGTAGGTGTTGATCCTACGATCCTTGCAATTCTAACATACATGCCCTAAGCATGTCTTCAATGATCTGATTGACCCTCTCAGTCTGTCCGTCGGTTTGTGGATGGAATGTCGTACTGAAATTTAGTCTCGTTTCCATTCCTTCTTGAAATTTCTTCCAAAACTTTGATGTATACAATGGGTCCCGGTCTGAAACGATGCTACTCAGAATCCCATACAAACGGACAATCTCTTTCATATACAGCTCTGCCAGTCTTTCCGTTGTGTACATCGTGTGGTAAGATAAGAAGTGTGCTGACTTGGTCAATCGATCGACCACTACCCAAATGGCATTGTACTTCTTTGCAGTATGCGATAGCCCGACTATGAAGTCCATGGAGATCAATTTCCACTTCCATTCCGATATAGGTAGGGGTTGCAATAGACCTACGGGGTGTCTATGATCGATCTTCACTTGTTGGCACGTCAAACACCGCGACACGTACTCTGCCACGTCTTGCTTCAAACCCCTCCACCAGTAATTCTTTATCAGATCTTGATACATCTTCGTGCTCCCCAGGTGGATAGCATAGCTTAACTTGTGGGATTCATCAAGAATCGTTCGTCGTAAATCGGCATTGTCCGGAATACAGAGATGGCCCTTGAACAATAAGGAACCATCCTCCTTAATTGAAAACTCAGATCTAATGCCTTCAGTTACATCTTGACGTATCTTGGTTTGTACTGGGTCTTCCATCTGTAGTTCTCGTATATGTTCGAATATCACCGGTTTCACTGATATGTTCGCCAAAAAGGCTCCTGTAGCTTGCGACTTGATGTCTGCACCATATAGTGCCAGATCTTCAAGTAACTTCCATTGGTGCCTTCCCAAAATTAAACTTGCTAACTGCGCTGAATTCTTCCGACTCAAGGCATCGGCTACCACGTTAGCCTTGCCTGGATGGTACTGTATGGAACAGTCATAGTCTTTGAGGAATTCCATCCATCTGCGCTACCTCATGTTAAGTTCCTTTTGCGTAAATAAGTATCTGAGGCTCTTATGGTCGGTGAAGATTTCAAACATTTCTCTGTATAAATAATGTCGCCAAATCTTCAACGCGAATATGACCGCTGCTAGTTCTAGATCATGCGTCAGATAGTTCTTCACAGTGAGTTTGTTCAATTGTCGATAGTCAATGCACAGCCGCATCAACCCATCTTTCTTTTTCATAAACAAAACTGGTGCTCCCCATGGAGATACGCTTGGTCTTATGAACCCTTTATCCATGAGCTCTTGCAACTGTTCTTTCAACTCCTTCAACTCAATAGGAGCCATCCTGTATGGTGCTTTTGAAACAGGCTCCGTTCCTGGTGCTAAGTCGATAGCGAATTCTACTTCTCTCTCTGGAGGTAATCCCGGCAATTCTTCTGAAAACACGTCTTTGAACTCTCGCACTACTGCTATCTCGGAAATAACATTCTTTTCTTCTTTATCTCCCTTAAGAAATTTCAAATAACCGCTACACCCCTTTTTGATTAAACGTTCAGCTCTGATTGCAGAGATGAGTGGCACCTGTGTCGATCTCTCTCCTCGAAATTGAAACGATCTCCTCGTGTTAGGTCGGAAAATAACAACCTTGTTCTTGGAATCCACTGTTGCACAATGATGAAAGCCAATCCATGCCAAGGATCACGTCGAATCCTTACATGTCCAACAATATTAATTGTGCGTCTAATTCGTAGGCAACGTCATTCCGAACGCTCACTACTACCGATTTGCAGACTAACTCTGTGTCCACTAATTCTCCCGTTGGGATAGACATTGATAACACAAAGTCCAGTGTCTCCGAAACAATCTTCATTTTCTTTACAAATCTAGGGGTGATAAAGGAGTGGGTAGACCCTGGGTCTATCAACACTCGTGCGTCACGTGCTACATAGCATCCTTTTTCATAGACTTGTAACGTACCTACAACACATACATATACATATATAGCACATCCTTTTATTTAGAATTGTCTAACGTACAAATACGAGTCTACACGCTGTTCTAATGAATGCACCTTCTCTATCTAAAATTGTATTAAATTAAAATTCTTTATTTAAAAGGAATCTCACCTTGAATGACGTCATGTACACTCCCTGCTTCTTAGGCGGTAACTGCATAGGCTCTCCCTTGAACAACTAGTTTCTGCGATTGAATAGGTCGTGGCATGGAAGCTGAGGTCGTCTTCTCCTTAATTGCCTCAGGACAATTTCTAATAATGTGTCCTATCTTGCCACATTTAAAACAACCTTGCATTCCTTGCCTGCAATCCGCCGTTTTGTGGGACTTGCCACACTTGGCACAAGTCTCTCTTGGTGTTGAAGAAGCAGCTTGTGAAAAATCTTGTGTAACTGTGGCTCCAGTGGAAATAGCAGGACCCTCATACCTCATCGGTCTCCCTGGCGCCAGCAATGTAAATCTTTGATGAGTAGTCTATTGTGCGGCTCTCCCATACCTCGTTCGAACGTTGCCTCGATTCGTTCTTATTCATTGATTCATAACTCCCAGTCCTGCCTTGATCTATGCTTCCTCTTCCCTGCTGTTCCCTCTGATGGTATCGGTTATTGTTTTCTTCTTCGACCACTAATGCCTTACACATGACCTCTCCATAGGTCTTCAGTTGAAATGGCGCAACTCCTCGGATGTCCGGCCTTAAACCCTATTAGAACCTCTTCGCTTTCATCACATCAGAAATTACGTAGTCTGGAGAGAAACGAGTCAGTCTCAAATTCTACTCCGTACTCTCTTACGGTCATCTTTCCTTGCATTAGTTGTAAAAATTGAGTCTCCATCTGATTTCTCACAACCTCCAAAAAATACTGCTTATTGAACTCTTTAACGAATTCATCCCAAGTTCAGGGCATATCTGGAGTTTCTTGAGCCTTAGTCTGCGAAACAGATTTTCACCAAGGTCCAGCTTCTCCATCTAGCATGTACGCTGCCCAACGGACGCTCTCGTCCTCTGTGCATGTCACTACACTAAATACCTTCTCCATTTCACTCTGCCAATTTTCAGCTGCCATGGTGTCTGCCTGCCCTGAAAAGCTAGGAGGTCTCATCCTCCTGAATTCGATAAATGCTGAAGCCACTGGTAGTGTAGGTCCTACTGGGGGCATAGGTGTCTGATGTGGTTCTGGGGCGGCATGGCAGCCAAGGATGCTGCCTGTTGTGCCATGGCAGTTGCCATGGTTTCCATAGTATGCATCATCCTCTGACGCTCTTCTCTTTCTTCATTTCTTTCCCTCACTCTATCTTGTTCCCTCTGATCTCAATCCTGACGGTCTCGATCCTGATTTTCTGCTTGATTTTGGTTCTCTCCTTGGCCACTGCCCTCGGGAACCTTCCTATTTCCCAATGGCACCCTGTTCGTAGGCGAGATGAACCCATCTCTACTGCGCAAATTCCTATCATGACCACCCCTGGGTCAGCCTCTTTCTATAGGAAACATAACGATTTGCATGAGAAACCATGGTTTCGTTAGCAGAAGTCCCTATGTTCTGACAAAATGATTGTCAGAAATTAAAAGAAATGACTTTAATACCAACTGTGGCAGCCCGAATTTCGGCATCCCGAAACCCGTGCCATCAGCACGACCCTCGAGGCCGTGCCCAGTAATTCTGTATGAAGCATTGGTATATACAAGCCAAAGACTACAAATAAGGCACATGCATCTACTCTAAACAAGTACTCATACATTTAAAGTAAAAAGACTCTATAAAGACAGTTCTTATCCCATGCCAATTCATGGGCATAAGAACTGATCCAAACCGTTGGTGATAACTGTCCGCCCCAGATGGTTTGTCAAAAGAATAAAGGTATTTAATTACATTCAAATAAAGAGGCTTGACATACCAAGCCGTACCTAATACTCTCAACTCACTCTCAAAGTACGCAATGGGTCTCCTAGAAGAATTCCTCAGGAAGAGGCTCTGACTCCTCTGTGGGTACATAATTCGATCCCCTGGATCAACATCTCCAGAAGTTTCCGTTATCGCTAGTCCTAGACCTGCGACGTATAGTCTAAGGGGGGTGAGCTACATCCTAGCTCAATAGGGAAACATAGTGAACATATAGATTAAGCTCTCACATGTATGTTAAAAACAGTTTAAAAGCATAATTTTATCTGATAGAACTACTGATAGAAAATTAAAACAAACGGAAATAAAATGATGGATACACTGTTACTTTGCATGACTTTATTTATTCTCATCTTACTATTGTGGTAACGGATTTGGCCTAATCACTTAAATCTTAACTTAAGTAGTCCCCGAGCAATATAGCATCGAGCCCCGATGGAATACCCACCATCGTCGTCTAAATAGACACTTGTTATGTGTTACAATTCAATACTACCCAGGCCCTTTTATCTTAGGCGGCGGGGTCTATTCTCAATTCAACGTCCCTGGGATGTACTAGGGTGTACGGTTTGGCCGCCGTACCGGTCACGGATATCCTGCCGAGTCAGCAGTGGGTATCCCGCCACGTCGGTGGGGTATTCTAATTAAACCTTAAATAATAAAAATATAAAGTGTGCTCTACATATAGTTATTCACCGTGATTGTGCTAATTTTACTACATTAGGCCTTATCGTTCTTCTTTTGTTTCATCATTTGGTTTCATCTGCATCCCTGGGATGCTACTGGTATAATGCATCATTCAGATGCCTATTGTTACAATTCTACGTCCCCTGGGGACTTCATGACCTCCATTTAGATTCACACATGCACACACATATTGGAAATACATTTAATATGACTGTTCTCTTGAGCTACTCTATATGATTGAAATACTCTACATACATGACTTTGACGAATTAAAGTACATGTTTCAAGATATTCCCTACCTCAAGTACGATCCAACGCACTCCTTTCTCGGTTTACACGTAACAACTCATGTCACACTTATATTGTGACACGAATTTACTTAGAAAGGTCTCTAAAACCCTTGGAAACACAGCTATCATAAATTACACTAAAGAAATGAGAAAGCTGGGTAATTCCTTGCGCGAGCGGTTATTTAACCTCGCTCGAGCGAGCACTTGACCTCGCTCGAGCGATTATAAATCCTCACTCGAGCGGTCATTATTCATCGCTCGAGCGAGCACTATTCATCGCTCGAGCGGTTATAATTCATCACTCGAGCAAGCACTATTCATCGCTCGAGCGCTTATAATTTGAGATACCTGGAGCTCTAAGCGATGTCTCGCTCGAGCGATCTCCTCCTTCACTGTGGGTCTCGCTCGAGCGAGTCTAGGACGCGAATATGCTTACAATATTCTCTCAGCCCTCGCTCGAGCGAGCCATTTAGACCGCTCGAATAGATCTCCTATAGTTTGATCCAAGCTTCGTCTAATCGTGAAGATCTTCAAGGTTCTCTATAGCTTAAAAACTAACGAACCTCTCCTCCTCTTTTATAAACCTTCTCTTTCTGTCTATTTTTCCTTCTTTCTATCTATGCTAATTTAGGTTACGTAGGAGAGACTCTCCTCCCCACTTTCACTTATATAGTGAAAGCTAGAAAGTTTCACATATACACACATAGTGTGTATATGTAGTTTTTGGTTTCCTTATTAATCACAATTACGTGTGCAAGATATGTGGTACACGTGCATGGTATGTGAGGTGCACGGTTCCCAAAAATCTGGAATTATGACAAAATTAGTAGACTTACGAGACAGATCTAAACCCATAGGATATAGATGTATATTTAAAGGAAGAAGTTTATATGAAACATCCAAAAGGATTTGTTCTACCTGGACAAGAAAAGAAAGTTTGTAAACTTATTAAATCTATATATAGGTTAAAACAAGCACCAAAATAGTGACATGAAAAGTTTAATAATACAATTACTAAATTTGGTTTCAAAACTAATGAAGCAGATAAATATATGTATTATAAATTTTCTAATAATTATGGTGTTATAATATGTCTTTATATAGATGATTTACTTATTTTTGAAACTAATTTAGAAGTTATTTTAGAAACTAAAAATTTCTTAAGTTCATCTTTTAAGATAAAAGATATGGGACAGGTAGATATAATTTTGGGAATCAAAATTATAAGAAATGAGAATACGTTAACTTTAACTCAATCTTATTATATTGAAAAGATTTTGAAAAGATTCAATTATTTTGATTTAAAATATGCTACTATACCTTTAGATATTAATATTAAATTAACTAAAAATTATGGACGATGTGTGCAACAGTTAAAATATGTAAGGGTTATTAGTTGCCTTATATATGCAATGCATTATACAAGACCAGACATTACATTTACAGTAAGTAAATTAAGTAGATCTATAAGTAATCCTAATTCTGTTCATTGGAATGCTATTTCATATGTTTTTAGATATTTAAAGGGTACTACTATTGATTACGGTTTGCATTTTTCTGGATATCCTCAAGGTGTAGAAGGATATAGTGATGCAAGTTGGATATCTAGTTCAGAAGAATCAAAGCCCACAAGTGGATGGATATTCACTTTTGGAGGTGCTGCGATCTCATGGGGATTGAAGAAGCAAACTTGCATCACACATTCCACTATAGAATCAGAATTCATTGCCTTAGTGACAAGTGGAAAAGAAGCATAATGGTTAAGGAATTTACTAATCGAAATTTCAATTATGATTAAATCATTGTCGCCTATTTCTATACATTGTGATAGTGATACAACACTATCAAAGGCTTATAGTTAAACGTATAATGAAAAAAATAAACACATTGATATAAGACATAGCTATGTAAAATAATTACTTAGAGATAGAGTAATCTTAGTAATTGGGGTCATTTCTGTGGAAAACCTGACAAATCCATTTACTAAAATTCTTGGCAGAGATAAAATTCACAAAACATCAATCGGGATGAGTTTAAAGTCATTAAACCTAAACAACCATTTATGATGGGAATCCTACTTAACATGTGTTTAATCAATGTTTAGGTTCAAAGAGAAAAATAAGTCGTAAATACGTGGCGGCTAAAGGGCACTACATTACTGAGAAATAAATCTCATATACATCCCAGGAAGGTTAGTGTTTCACCTGAAATGGATATGGGGAGGTTGAACAATGCTCTTAATAATTCTATAACACTATGTGTTGAGATATTAAAGGTTACAGAGATATCTCTTATAGGTCTACCTATATAAGTGTGAGGGTGGAGCCGCTTTCAATGAGACATGACTTTATCTCATAAACACTTACGAAAATCAGGGTATTAGCATAGGGCCTAAATGTCCTAACCTATTTATTGAACACTAAATATGTGAAATATATATGTGGAATAGTTCCGATTTGGCGTATAAGATCGTTAGTTCAAGACTTAGTTTCATTAAAGACCTTGACAAACTTTGAATTATTTTTATTAAAGTGAAAATTTAAGTTTCTAAGATATTTTCATTTATGCACATATTTCTAGCTTTACTCTGATTTAAAATTTTAAAATTGTAGGGGATTGTTGGATATTTTAAAATTGTAGGGTATTATTGGATATTTTAAAATATAAGTGTCTTTTATAAAAGAATTTTTTGGGATGAATAGTCCCATTTCGGGTAATAGTATTTTGGGCTTTATTTTATATATTGTATCTTTAGCTCAAGGCCTGTAGCCTTCACCCAGGGGGCACCGAATTTTGTAGCTTCCACCATCATGCACCCCATCAGTCACTCACATGTGCAAGCGCTTAAACCGAGCCGACAACTGGTCGAAGAAGGGCACGGCACAAGCACGAGTACGTAATGCATGCGTGGCAAGCGCAAAGACGGTGCATTTAATTAAACTTTCGGACAATAGTGTAACTACACGTTTGAATTTTAAATTCGTTTCTTTTTCTTTAAAACGGATATGTCTTATCCAACCAGCTAGTTATGTGCAACGGACATGTCCGTTCAGTTACACATGTTCCTTTCTATAAAAGGGACCCGATACCCCTCATTTTAGATACACTGTATTTTTTCTTTTATTCTTCTCCATGTTTTAAAAGGTTCTTTCCTTTCAGAGTTCCGCTTCCGTTTTTGGGTGTTCTGGTTGCGTGATCAGATTCATCGAATCTGATAACACGAATACGCTTCTGGTTCGTTGTATCGTAGAACCGATTTGCCGGTAACTTATTGGTAACCATTAGATCATAGTGGTAGGGGTAAATTTAGATTTAAAGATAACGATATTCAACGTGTTTCGAATCGGATCTGCGAATTTTATTCCAATCTTTATTTCCTTTTGCAACCCGAAACAATTTTTCTAACAATTTTAAACTGAGATTTTTGATGGCCCAAATTATTGACGCAACTAAGTTGTATCCCGCACTGCCCAACAACATCCATAAGTTGAACAGTTTATATGGTTCGAATTTCAAACGATGGCAATAAAAATTACATTTTCTGTTGACTACGTTAAAGTTGCATACGTTATCACAATTTCGTGACCAATTGTTATCGAATCATCTACCCTTAGTGAAGGTTACAAGCCTTAACCTAAAGATACAACATATAAAATAAAGACTAAAATACTATTACCCGATATGAGACTATTCATCCCAAAAAAACACTTTTATAAAAAATACTTATATTTTAAAATATCTAACATCTCAAACATGTGGAATGGGCTAGACCTTGATCCTGTGGTAGGTGTTGTCCGCCTAAAGTGATGTGCCTGCGTGTTCAAGGACAGGACTCACCTAGTCCTAAAAATAAGGTTAAGATTTTGTCGCGCATCTGGCTTGAATCAAGGGCTGTTATTACTTGGTTTTTGTCATTTGTGCTACTGTAGCATGGTCAATGTCAAGGCAAGGTCCACTGTGTTAGGACTTTTAAAAGGGTAGCTCATTTACAACTCAGGATTCTTCTTCTCAACTCGTTTTTGTCATGCTTAAGCCATTATCTTCTTTAAACTGGATGTCGGAAATCATTCTTTGTCCCAATTAATGACATAGTAGATCTTAAGTTCATGTTTCTACCATCAAATGCTCAAATTTTAATTTCATGTGGTACACATCTCGAAAAGTGATATAAGAATACACCCATAATTATATTCATTTTGGGATGTGTGCCACTTGTAATAAAAATTAGGTCGTGTGATATAATCATGATATCAAGATCTTTTGTGTCAAAGGTTGGGACAAAAAGCGATCTCTATCGTCTAATTCAAACGAATCAACAATTTAAGCATGCAAAATGCGAGTTGAGTAGGAAGATACTAGGGTTGTACATGAAGGTAACTGTAAAAACCCTTAATCTTACAATTTCTCCTGTTTTTGTTTTTCCTTATTTTTTTTACTATTTTTTATCTTTATTTTTTTTACATATCGGGTCCCTAGCCAATTCGAAAATAATATACCAGATATATATCGGCCAGTGACCTAGCCCATATGAATCGGACACTGAAACCTTGGTAACGATAGCCTTGGGACATTTTTTTTCCTAATTTTGTCCACTTTTTAAACAAATAAAATTTGAATTTTCTACCAAGAGTCCCTGACACACGCACCGACAAACGCCGCACAACTGGGAATGTGATCTATGCTAGTCCCCCACACATTAGAACAAAAAGTGCAACGCATTTTTACAAGATCAATGACTTATTTCATGTGCCAAATAAATAAATAAATAAATAAATAAAATAAAATAAAATAAAACAAAATAAAAAGAAAAAAAAAGAAAGAGCGGCTATTATCAATTGTTGATCTGGGATACATGCCAGAGAGGGTGGACCGGGTACAAGCCTACCCCTCTCGCTACAAAGCAATTGCTCTCCCAACTTAACCCCGCGTCTTTACACTTGACAGGGTCCAATAACCCTTTAAAAATACTAATTATAAGTAGATGATTAATGTCGCTAGATAGATCAATCATAACCTCAATATGGACGATTTAGATGGATGCGTACTCATCCAACGTGTGTGGTGAATAAGCACCTAATACCAAGTCTATTTTTTATTCAACTTATCTAACCTTCTGAAAACAATTCAACTTTAGAGGAGCTCATGAGCGAGAGTTTACCTCAGAGGAGAATCGAGTCCTTGGATTATTGTTATTTATTAATGGTATATATTCTTTAGCATTGTCACTCTTACACCTTAACATTTAATACAGACAGGGAGACCATGTGACCTTAAGGCATTACATCACCTGACTAACATTTAATTGGGGCTGATGATGATATTCTAAAGAGGTGGGAGATATGGTTGGTTTTTTTTCAATTAGTGCTCTTCCATGGGTTCCAAAAGGCTGGTGTTACTACCACACCACTTTAAAAATCTGTTGACTGTTTTAAATTGGACGATGGGAATCATTTTTCATCTTAATCTTCTACACAATCCATGTTGAGATTATGGGTCTACTAATAGACAGGTAGTGACACACATCCCAGAAAGTGAACGTATCACGTTTGTTAGTGTAATATCTCCAAATTTCCTAAACCATGTAAGTCAGTTGGATTGTTTTAAGCTAATTTGACTTTGTTGGACAAGAGGCTAACACCTAACTTAGGTGTATTGGGTTCACAAATGAACCAAACCAGTTTACAAACACACATTAGCGTGTGTGTATGCTCACAAGAAAGCAAACCAAAGGTATATGGAGACATGACTTCTCAGGTAACCCATTTGCTCCCTTGTTTTACCTTTGAATGAGAAATAGAAGAGAGGAAGAGGACAAGAGCTCTCCACGTGAAACCTTGTACACCGAAATCTCGAGTTCATGATCGATTCTCCACTCAAACTCTCCGTAACTTTGATCGTCAATGTAGGATGTACGATTTGATCGAGTAATGTTGATATGTGAAGATCGCGAGAACCCCGTTCTATGAAGCCCACTTGGTTTGAAACTCTTTCGTAGAGAGCCCCGTTGTGTGGTCATCGTCGCGCAATGAGTTGGTTTTGGATGTGTACGCTAGAAGGGAATTATTCTTCGTGTACGTCACGATATGATCGCAGAAGAGTGGGTATTCAAACCCATTGGGTGAGTGTGGCGAGAGCGCCAAGGATTTCAAGTTTCGATAATTGAATGCACGAATTCCGCGAGTTAGAAAGGTAAAATCTAGTAGATCATTTATGGTTAAATTGGTGGAGTTATTGCCCTAAATGTTGGGTAATTAATGTTGGTTTGAAGAGAGAAAAGAGAGGAGAGAACGGAAAATCTGAATTTGAGAAGAATTACAGAAATTTTGACAATCGCTCGCACGACTGAGTGAATACCAGAAGTCGCTCGCGCGACTTGGAAATCGCGAGATTGACTGTCTCGGACTATTTAATAAGAAATATGTGAGCACAGTCGCCCGTGTGATCTCGCGCGACTGGGGTATGCTAGGTGAAGTTGCTCGCGTGACTTTGAGGCTCACGCGAGCGACTGAGCCAATTTTGGCCATTTGGGATGTTTTTTGGAAAATCTTCCAAATATTCGACATATATGATCCCCTAAGCGTTAGTTAGTGACTTTTGGAGACAATGTGATGTAGGTTGGGAGTCAGGAACGTATGTGAAGGAATTTAATATCGTTTCATGTGCTTCACAACCAAGGTAGGAGAAATCCAATAACATTTATATTTAATGTGATCTGTATAAATATTGTGATATGATAGAACAAAATGTGATAATTTGATTTTTTTATCTTACGGACATGAGCTTTGTACATGGATTTCAAAATATATTGATTCGAATTGTGAACTCTGTTAAGATTGTGTATATGAATTTCGTATTTACGCTTTGATTCTGAATTATGAAATTAGTTATGAAATAAACACACTGCACGGTGTCAAACTATGCATTAGAAATTGCACAATGATTTAAGGTTCATGTGGAACGAATCCTCACTTGTGTACCGGTACGGCAGGATATCCGTACATCACCACCGGGCAGTGGTAAATTGTGAGCCGCATAAGTACCCCTCATAGCGTAGGGGCTTGGCAACTTTCGAAAAAGGATTAATTGAACGACGATAGTTGGGGGATTCTCATTGGTAAAACTGTAGCTTCTAATACTATATATGTTTGGGGGATTATTTAAATTATTGATTTAAGTCGCGTCTTGAAAAGTAATAGCATGTAAAATCCGAAAATGAGCAAGAATTTAGAAAATTATCAAATTTAGAAAGTATCTTTAAATTATGATTTTTGCTTCGATTCAAACATCTTGAAATTCATATGTATTTGAAATGCTTTCAAAATCTGTCATGAAATTATGCTTGAAATGATGATATAAATGCTACTGATATTCCCCTATTGAGCTTAAACTGTTACCTCACTCTTCGACTATACATCACAGGCACAGGTGTTGATACAACCATAGAGGATTTTGAGCGTGAGGAAGATCCTGATTATATTCCTAAGAAAGAATCAGATCTTCTGCCTGAGGAATACTTCCCTTAGGGGACTTTGAGTATTTTTAGATTTGTGGTAGGACTTGGTACGTCCGGTCATCCTTTTGTAATAGAATTTGAAATTCGTGAAATGTTATATGTGTTTTTGTGAACCACTGTTTAGGTGATTGTCGGCTATCACCGATGATTTATTTTTTATTATTTGGTTCATCTATTTTGGATGGAGTTAAAACCATCATCCTACTATATAAGATATTTGTTTTATAAGAAATGTCTGCTTTGAATTCCACTCAGTGTGTGAATGTACCACATTTGTTTTGGGATCGCAATAAGTGATCTAACGACACGGGTTTCAGGATAGGAAATCCGAGCTGTCACAGTTAGTATGCTATTTGGACAAAATTAAAACGATCTCCATCATTTGATTTGAAGCGGTCACTGGAATTTTCCATCGTTTAAGTGAGGTGGCTGAAGCATAAAGCGTGTGGAAGCAACACTGGCCTTCCATCACTATTATGGGTATGCGAATACCTTTATTTTCAACCTAAGATTCTTTCTTAGGACAATGGAGACTGTGATCATCAATCTTCGACACTATAGACCGTGAGATCATGATTATATGCCATTAGAAGGTCAGATTTTGATTCCACGTGGCTCACATCCCGGAAAGTGATCCAAAAGCCACATTTGATGTATGCCCATCAGTCATGATTGTGTTCATGTTTTGGGATGTGTGTCACATGTGTGCCCATGATCTCAACATTATTATATAAGATTGAGACAGAAAAATGATCTTCATCGTTTGATTCATTGCCGTGAATGCTTTATGGAAGCAAAACTCGGGTTAAGAAGGAAGATGTTGCGTTGAAAGTAAAGGTACACAGAGCTAAGACCAACATACTTATTGAAGGTCTTATTACGTGCCTACCCGAACACCAAGATTGGTGTTTGAGTCGTCCACGCCAACCACACAACTCTAGCGTAGGGAAATCCAGATCGTCCATGAAGATCGGCAATTCCATCAATTGAAAAATCGGCTCAAGCACAACCATGCGATTAACCTTCAGTTTCACATTAATTACGAAATGTTGACTGTATTGATAGGAACCATTTACTTAAAAGCTTTTGCAGGGTAGTAATCAAATGGTCAAGATTACACAATCGAGGCGAGCGTGGGGCTGCCCTGAACAATCTGCCTTGTATATATAGATGAGACACAAACACCATCCTTGCTGCTCTGGCTGAACAGACGATACAAAGTCATTTATTCGGCGTGGGGTTGCCATGACATCAGAAGCATGAAGTGATTGAACAACTAAAAGGTTAAATAAAATGAATACTACCTTACAGGAAGACTTTCCCACCATATCTCCATCCTTATATTCATCTTCAATCTTAAAATATACTCTATATAAAAAGGAAGTAGGTCCCCTACAACGTCGTCTAGATTCAACCCTATGATGTTGCTATTTGAGCCCCAAGTGCACCCAACCCTAGGTTCGTTTATTTTATGTTTTTCTAAGATTTAGATTTTTGAGATTTAAGCAAAGCATCCACCTGGGTATCAGTACTAAGTATCGTTTCGTCTGAGACTGGAATGTACCGGCTGTTACATTTCAGCGAGTATATATATTGGTCAATATTTATCCATATGATCAGTCTGATACAAATACCATCCTAGTACTAGTACTGGGGTGGTATCGGTATCAATTTTTCAATAAAAACTGATATTTATCACCAATACGTATCAATATTAACCGATACTTGATACCTTAAATTTAAGTGGCAGAATACAGCCCTAAAGGCAGCATCGTAACTTGTTCAATCTCTACGATGCTGTCATAGGGGTGTCTTTTCCATTAAAAATGTAGTATACCAGAGTATTAATATGGTGCATTATACCAAAGCACAAGAAAAGAAAAGTTGCATGATTTACAAATTGTGATGTAATAAGGAATTTGAAAGCCTATATATATATATATATATATATATATATATATATATATATATATCAGCTGGGTCCTAGCCTCCTAGGCAGTATCTTTTATTTTATTTTGAAAATATTTAAAATATTAAATAATAAAAAATTGTTAAAAGGGTAATTTTGGCATTTGATCTGGTTTATATCGTATATTAATCTACCTATTTGGCCCATTTTTTTATTTCATATCGAATCAACATGTATATTGTATCGGATGGGGCCTCTCGATACAGATATTTAAAACCATGGATGTAATCTTAACGTCAAAGGTTTAATCCTAACTTAATATATGGGAGCTCACTTTAGGCTTAAGATAAACCCTCACAATTATACTTTTCAGGACACCTTGCAGGCCTTTTTGGCCAACCCAAATTGCGCCTAGCAGGTAAACGTTATAAGCATAGATTTAAAGACCCATTCATATCTGCATATCGACTGGGTCTTAAGTTATATAATTATTGGCAAAACTTACCAATATTAAAACAACCTTTTTTTTTATTTAAAATAATAAACCGAAATAGAATTGAACCGAATTGAAATGAGGTCCGAATCGAATTTCAGGCCGTTTCGGTTTAATTGGTTTTCGGGTGAAAACTTGCACCCAAGGGTTAAAATATTGGATTTTCGATACGTATCGTCCTGAAGTTCAGAACAATACGTATCGTGTATCGTCCGATACATTCAATGTATCGGAAATACATTGAATGTATCGATTCAATACATTTTTTTTTTCAAAAAATTTAAAAAATCAAATTATCGTCTGTATCGGACGATACGTGTCGTTCGATACGTATCGCGTATCGGCGATACATTGAATATATCGTTTTGATATATTTAAAAAAAAAAAAAAATTAAAAATCAAATTATCGGACGATAATTTGAAATTATCGCCCGATCAGGCAATACATTGACCGTATCGGACGATAATTACCCTAATTTTTAGGAGGTATGATACATAGGCTATGTATCGTACCGCCCAGGTCCAAAACCGATACGTATCGATATCGAGCGATTTTTTAACCCATGCTTGCACCCCTATCCATAGGTACAATTTACCAAACAACAGGTTAACTAAAGGAAAATGATAAATGGTGGCCAGTTTACAATAATAATTTTGCAGACAGTTTATATGGTGCAATGTGATTGATTGCACACTAGAAAAAATTAAATTATTAGTGACTGCCGCTATTAAGAAAAAAAAAAAATACTATTAATCTTGTCGCTATAAAAAACTGCAGCTACAGCCCTTACCAATATATGCACTGAAACACCTTATTTTAATAGGTGGGTGGGCCCCACTATGTGTGCAACTAATTAAATTATGTTATATAAGCTGTCTGTAAAATTGGCTATCAAATATTAAACACTTTATAAGTCTCCAAATATGAATATAAATGATGCAACCTTTGAAAAAGTTCAGACGCCCTTTAATCTCTTTCTCAAAACACTGAACCATTAGATAGCAAATTATTCAGTGCTTGAGGCCATGCACCAAATACAAACTTTATTAATGAGGCGTCAAGCAACTATAGACATGCAAAACTACGTTTCTCCCCGGTAGACAGATCGACAATACGCTGCCACGTGTTCACCAACTCCCCGGCTCAACAAATCGCCACTACTAAGCTAAACCAGAGGCGCAGCATACCAAAAGAAGATCCAAAAGGCAACGGCGGAAGAGACTCTTAGGCTGGTGTCGCCTGCGATAAACCAGGAGGGCAGGATACCTAAGATGTACACAGGAGACGGGAAGGGTGAGTCGGGAAGGGTGCTCTGAAAGACGTGTCCCCACCCTTGCAGTGGTACGGCCTCCCCAAAGGCATCAAGAGCCTCGCATTCGTTGTGAAAGACGTGGACCCGCGGACCCGAGCATAACCCTTAGGGTTGCAACCGAGCCGGCCGAGCCCAAGCTTGGGTCAGGTCTAGCTCGGCTCTACTTAATACGAGCCGAGCTGGAATTTTGCTCTATCCCCTTTCAGCCCGAAAAGTCGAAGCTCTAGATTGGCTCTATTGAGCTCAAGTTAGGCTGAGCTGAGCTTCGAGCTAAATAAATTTAATTATAAATTTTTGTTCTTAATATTTTTTTAGACATTATCTCTTTTTTAACGGAGAAAAGCTTTAATAAAATTTTAAAAATAAAAGCCCTAACATCTTTTAATCCGTCAAGGCCTGTTTGATAATTTTCAGAAAATTATAGGAAAATGATTCATAGATCAAATGGATTTTAGTTTTTTGGGAATTCATATAAATTTATTGTTTTCTTGTGTTTAGATTGAGTAATTATATATAGAAAATAGAAAATGAACACAATGGATGATATATATTTCACACACTGAGGGAAATTCCGTCATAGAGAAAGACTAGGAGAGAGATTTGGGGAGAGAGACACATATTTATTCCAGATGGAACAAATATTTCTTTGGAGAAAGATTAGGAGAGAGACACATTTGTTCTAGATGGAACAAATATGTTTTCGGAAACATACGGAGGAAGATTAATTCTCTTTTGAATGACATCAAGCGACTCAAAGATGGTGCTCGGGGCAGTGGTAACAAGTTCCCTGAAGTGGAATTACGGAGGTAACTTAATGGTCTCCTTGAAAAAGAAGGGATCCTTTGGTAGCAAAGATCGAGGGACACTTGGCATAAATAAGGTGACAAGAACATATCGTTTTTCCATGCGAAGGCTTCACAAAGAAGAAAGGAAAATCACATAGAGGGGCTTATGGACCAAGCGGGAATTTGAAAAACTGATAGAGAGGAGGTTGAAAAAATAGTATTGATCATTACACGGAATTTTTTCAAACTTCATATCCATCTCACATTGATAAAGCTCTTGATGGAATCGAGCTAAACATCACCATCGATCAACAACACTGGCTCACAAAGAAATTCTCGATCAAGGAGGTCTATACAGCCTTAAAGCAGATGCACCATATTAAATCTCGTGGACCTGATGGTATGCGCCATATTCTTTCAAAATTATTGGTTAATTGTTGGTAATTCTGTTACCAAATTTGCTCTCTTATCTAAATGGCTCTTGATCTTTGGAGAACACTAACAGAATCAATATTGTTATGATCCCTACATCCAAGTCTCCCCGGAATTTGTCTTCTTTATTTCAAACTTGGGTCTTCAGAAAGAAATAGGAGAAGCTTCATTGGTTACTTCGGGCGTAACTTTAAAATTTCCACATCATCATCTTATATAAATTCTATTCTAGAGAGAATTTAGGAAGACTAGAACCTAGGAACCGTTGCGAATTTGAATAGTAGTGGGACTCTAAAACATTCTAGAAAGTAGATTGGAAGGTAGAGTTCTACAAAGTAGATTGGAAGGTAGAGTACCGAGAGGTAGTTGGCTCTAAGTCCCTAATTTTCGTGTGCTTTCTTCTTCCTTGACCCGTTAGGGTTTTTGCTTTGGCGTGGTCAAGGTTTCATGTGATATTAAGAGATCTTCTGGTTTTCTTTATGGAAATGCGACCCCTGATCCTGGGTCTTCTAAACATTCTTTGAAATGGAGTTCTTTGTTCTCCAAATCTGCTTTCGCAGAACCTTCATGTGTTTTGTCATTTATGGCTCAGAATTCGGGTAAAATTCTTTGTGCGGACATTGAGGTTAGATTGGAAGCAGCTCGTTGGGAGAATGCTTTAGTTGGATATTCATTGGGGAAAAAGCTCTATTATCATGGAGTTAAAGCTGCCGTTGACTGGATGTGGAAGATCAAAGGATCGATGCAAGTCCTTGCGATGGCTGAGGGCATCTTTTTATTCGATTTCAGTTTAGAGGAGGATTGGACAAATATTCTTGATGCTGGAATCTGGTCCATTGGAGGAAGTCCCCTTATCTTGAAGAAATGGGAACCAAGGTTGACAATGGAGAAAGAGAATTTCTCTTCGATCCCAGTCTGGGTTAGACTCCCGGCACTACCTCTCATATGTTGGTCGCATCAAACGCTTAGCAGCATCGGAAGTTTTATTGGAAATCCTCTTCGTATGGATAAACAAACGTCCAACAAGTCTAGACTTGCTTATGCCAGGATTTGTGTTAAGGTAGAGATTAGAGCCTCTTTACCAGATCAGGTGGAGCTTGAATTGTCGGATGGCTCATCCCAATATCAGGCTATAGAATATGAATGGAAACCTCATACTTGCCCTTCATGCAAATCGCTTCTTCATGTTGATTGCTCCAAAAAAGTTCCTGGGAAGGATACTACAAATAAAATTTGGGTTCCTATGAAGATGCAGACTGGTCAAGATATTGACAATAATCTCAAGGCAGTGATGCCAAAGGAAGGAGATGATATTGATTCGGTAGATTTTAGCAAAAAACAGATTCCAGAGGCCCCAGCAATCCGTGAATTAGTACCATAAAAGAATCTTTCTAATGATCCGATGGATGAGATTATTAGGGATTATCTTAAAATTCGGGAGAACTTGGAGATCAATCTTCCAAATAATCTAGCGGCCCATAACATAAACGAAGGAATATCCTGATTTTGTGGTGGCCGAGTGTAATAACCCAGATTTTTGAATTTTATTTAATGGTATTAGATGATGTACCACACAATGCGTGGTGCTAACGCTCCACACCGGAATATACCCACTTTAGAAATAGTCTAATTTTTTTATATACGTATCAATATTAGACTCATTGCGGAGTACTTGTCGATACGATTCCAACGATATATAATTTGTCGATTTTCGATAAGAATATAAAAAGTTATGCCCGTTTGAAGAGTGAAGCGGGTTAAAGGGCACAATTGTAAATTCGGGAGAGAATCACCATTTACCTTGGTGCTTACACAAAGCACTGGAGCAAAACCTCTTCTCAAGCTTTTCAAGTCACGTATGAATTCTACTTGCGGGTAAAAACTACTATTTTATTAAATCTTATACGGAAAATCTTAATTAGAGTTAACCTATACAGGGAATTAGATATATATTTACTTCTTCTCTCAGTTGTCTTTCTTTATTCTTCTTCGCAAAAGCTCGACATATCTTTCATAATTCTCGCGGATCTCTATCGATTTTCGATCTTATCGGAGAATCTTACACCATCAAAGTTTCTCATCACACTAATTTATCGTAAGAAAGGAATTCTCGTGAAAAGATTCTAGCATATCGCTCTCGAATCCGATCTCTATCAACCCAAATCATCGTAGGATTCAATCACGCTCAACAGTAATCCATCTTAAATTATTCAGTTATTTATTAAAAAGAAAACCCTAATTTTTCCTTAAGTTTTGATAAATTTCGGGTCTTAAAAACATAGAAATTAGGCCCAAAATCGATAGGATCGTTTTTCCCAGATTTTCGTGAAATTCGGCCAAACTCTTTAACAGACACAGCCTCGGTATTTTGGCCATAACTTTTTATCCCGAACTCCGATTAAGATGATTCATTTTGCATTGGAAAGATAATAAAAAAATCTATAACTTTCATGTTTTGACCAACTCATGAATCAATCGTATTGATGGTTAAAAAAATATGAGAATATTACATCAAATCGCTCGAGCGAGCTATTATCATCGCTCGAGCGAGGTATCATCGAACTCCGGTATTGCCTTAGTATTTTAGTCATAACTGTTTATCTCGAACTCCGATTGAGACGATTCTTTTTGCGTTGGAAAGCTAATATAAAAATCTACAACGTTCATGTTTTGACCAACACATGAATCAATCGTCTTGATAGTCAAAAAAATATGAGAATATTACGTCAAATTCTAGGATTGGCGCAACTTGCCTGTTTTGACTTGTTTTTGAGGAAACGCTTAAATAGGTCTATATTATTAGTAATTAGAGTTTATCTTAATGCATGAACGTATATTGTGATGTAGATTGAGGGCGAGAGGCCATCAATAGGACCTTGCTTGACTTCGCATAACTCCGAGTTTTAGGTAGGAGAATCTCATCTTTACAGTATTTTATTTTAATTCGCATGGATATTTTGAATTAAAATATTTAAATTTGCATATGCCATTGAAATCACATCTGTAAACTGAAATTGATATGAATGACTGAAAATCTAAATCTACCTGAATCCTGAAACCTAAATCTGCTTAAGCTCTGAAAATCTGAAATCAAGAACCTGAACTACGTATAAGAGACTTGTATCTGATTATATTAGTATCTGCATTTGTTTTATGATTGACCTGAACGACCCCTCAAAAATTCCTGAACAACTTCCTAGCACAAGTTTCCCTCATTACGTAGGGGCTTGTTGCATCCTGAAAAATGGTTCATGAACGACGATGGTAGGTAGGGGTTCCCATCGGCTATATTCCTGCTCTCGAGATATAGTTTACTCTGGAGGTATTTTAAGTTGAGGATTAAGTCATGAATTACTGAACTTTGCATATAGAAGTTAGAGAAACTAAGACACTGAAACACTGCATTTGTTCTTGAAACTGTTTTCACACATTTAGAAATAAATCTTACATATGATTTCCGCACCTAAATTCAATTTATTATCTGCTTATATGTTTGACAAGCTATATTCCGATATTTGTTTTGAAACCATGTTAGTTAAAGTAAAATGCCGTAGATGTCTTTCTTCTACTGAGCTTTGTTGGTTAGCTCACTCCGACTATACGTCACAGGTTCAGGTATTGACGTGGCTATTCAGGGCTGTGAGACTGATCCTGACTACGTGCCTGAGGAAGAGCTTGAGGTTCCTCCTGAGGAGTTTTTCCCAGTATAGAACTTACTGATTTTCTTATTTGTGGTGAGAGTTAGACTTGAATTTGTGGGCCCATTTTAGTTGGATACCATAGTTCTATATTTGACATTGATTTCTGTTATGAGAGTTATGTTTCGATGATGGTCGGCCATCATCGGTGGTTCTTTACTTTTAATTGCTTCCGCATTTATTTTAGCTATGGATATTTATTGCGCTTTACTCTGATATGTGCCCTGTTTGTCCGGCTTATCGTTTATTTGATAGGTTGGCGAACCGGCCTTTCCTATACCTGAGGGATTGAAAAAGTCGGGTCGTCACAGTTGGTATCAGAGCTTAGATATTAGGTCTTGTTGGGACCCGAGAATATGGCAGTAGGTTCTATCAAGACATAAGAGACTCAATTAAGACCTTGTCAAAGTTAGTAGAATTTTTGGCCTTAGGTCTTTTAAGGGACTCACAGCTAGGGTTGTAGGTTATATTTAGAACCTGAGTTGTAGATCTCGCTATCACTTTGAGTGGAGATAAGTGATGATCGTGATAGATGTACTGTAATAGTAGGTGAATAAAGTTTTAGATTTTTGTCGGAACCTAGGGCCGTGGTGATCGCGATCTTTTTTAATTGAAACGCTTGTCTAAACTAAGGTACCCTTTTTATGCATCGGGGAAGCGAAGCAAAACCAAGCAGTGTTGATAGACCCCGGTCTACACATTCTTTTGTTACTCCATTGTTCACGAGAAGTTGGGAATCATTCCCAAGGCCCTTGATTTCATCTTGGCAATTCAATTCTTACGGCAACTCGGAGCACCGATACCATGTGTCAATCGCTGATTGTGATGATCAAGACCACCAAAGATTTGATCATTTTGAGCATGGAAGGGTTCGACGTGATACTAGGGATGGATTGGTTATCTACTTACCATGCGGCGTGGATTGTCTTCAAAGATTGTAACATTCCGCCTACCAAGAGAAAATCTTTTCGATTCTATGAGTCAAATCTTGTGTGATATCGCTTTATCTCTCGCCATTCGAAAGCGCACCGTATGATGAGGAACGGGTGTTGTGGTTATCTGGCCTACTTGCAAGATCATAAGGAGGAGAAGAAAAATATTGCAGATATTACGATTGCTTGCGAGTATTCAGATGTTTTTCCTGAAGATCTACCGAGATTACCACCTGATAGGGAGATTGAGTTTGCAATTGAGTTAGCGCCGGGTACTGAACCAGTATCAAAAGCTCCGTTTCGAATGGCGCCTGCAGAATTGAAAGAGTTGAAGGAGCAACTTCAGGAACTGCTAGATAAGGGCTTTATTAGACCGAGTGTGTCACCCTGGGGAGCACCGGCTCTATTTGTAAAGAAGAAAGACGGTTCAATGCGGCTTTGCATCGATTACCGCCAGCTAAATAAGTTGACAATTAAGAACCGTTATCCACTTCCAAGAATTGATGATCTGTTCGATTAGTTACAAGGAGCAAGGTTCTTCTCGAAGATCGACTTGAGGTCAGGCTACCATCGCTTGAAAGTTAAGTCAAGACATTCGAAGATGCTGCTCGTAACCCGATATGGGCACTACGAGTTCTTGGTCATGCCATTTGGGTTGACAAACGCATCGCCATTTATGGACTTGATGAACCGGATATTCAAGTCACATTTGGACAAGTCTGTAGTAGTTTTGTAGATGACATCCTCATCTATTCAAAGACGCGAGAAGAACATGAGCAACATCTCGAGTGGCTCTACAAACCCTTAGAGACCATCGCTTATATGCAAAACTTAGTAAGTGTGAGTTGGCTTGAGCAGCCGGGCTTCTAGGCCATGTTATCTCCGATAGACTATTACAGCTTGACCCAGCAAGATTGAGTCTGATGAATTGGGAACGAAAGACCGAGAGGTTCGTAGTTTCCTCGGTTTGGCAGGATACTACAGAAGGTTTGTGGAGGGCTTCTCCAAGATATCAGGTCCTCTTACACAACTTACGAAGAAGAATACTAAATTTGATTGGACAGAGCAGTGTGAGCAAAGTTTTCAGGAACTCAAGAAACGATTGACCATCGCGCGATTTGCTATACCATCGTGGGAGGCTTTGCAATATACAAAGGATGCATCATATGGGGTTTAGCCGTGCTTAACTAGAATGAGAGAGAGTCATTGCTTATGGGTCTAGACAGCTGAAAGACCATGAGAAGAATTACCCGACGCATGATCTTGAGTTGGCAGCAGTGATTTTTGCTCTGAAGATCTGGAGGCATTACCTTTATGGGGAGACCTTCGATATATTTACCGATCATAAGAGCCTCAAGTATCTCTTCTCACAAAAGGAGTTGAATATGAGACAGCGTCGATGGATGGAGTTCTTGAAAGATTATGATTGTACCATCCAGTACCACCCCGGGAAAGCAAACGTAGTGGCAGATGCGTTAAGTCGAAAGTTCTCTCAGTTATCACATCTCACCACAAGGGTGCGACGATGGCATCTTTTGGAAGATATGGCTCTAAGTAGCATGAGATTTGACGTAAAAGGTTCAGGTGCATTAATGGCTACGCTGGTGATTCGTTCGACCCTCTATGAGAACATTCGCAGACTTCAGATGACGGATGATGAACTTATGGCTATCAGACGGGATGTGATTGGGGGAAGCAAAATAGATTTTTCTATCAAAGATGATGGCACTTTGTTGTTTAGAAACCGGGTATGCGTACCAACTAGTACTGAGCTTCGGGACACTATTTTGGAAGAGGCTCATAAGTCTATGTACGCTATTCACCCTGGCAGTACCAAGATGTACCAAGACTTAAAGAAAAGCTTCTGGTGGAGAGGTTTAAAGAAAGATGTCGTTGTGTATGTCTCGAGATGTCTTGTGTGTCAGCAAGTAAAGGTGGATCATCGAAATCTGGCAGGACTGTTGCAACCACTACCGATACCTGAGTGGAAATGGGAGGCCATTTCTATGGACTTTATTTTGGGATTGCCAAGAACATTAAGAAAATACAATGCCATCTGGGTCATTGTGGATCGATTGACTAAGTCCGCACACTTCCTTCCTTATAATACGTCGTATACCGCCAACAAGCTCGCAAAATTATATATCAAGGAGATAGTTAGGCTGCATGGTATAGATAGTCGATGGTAAGATGTCCGATAGAGACCCGATGTACACATCTCAGTTTTGGCAACGATTTCAAGAAGGAATGGGCTCTAGGCTCGATTATAGTACAGCATTCCATCCTCAGACCGATGGGCAGACTGAGAGGGTGAATCAGATTATAGAAGATATGTTACGTGCTTGCATGTTGGATTTTCAGGGGTCATGGGACCAACATTTACCGCTGATCGAGTTCGCCACAATACAAGCAGTGCTAGCATCGGCATGGCACCCACGAAGCTTTGTATGGACGACGCAGTGTCTCCGCTTAATTGGGAAGAAGTGGTGAGAAACTCATTTTAGGTCCCAGATCGTGGAGAATACAACCAAGACAGCTCGTTAATCCGTGAGAGACTACGCACGCATTGCTCAAAGTCGTCAGAAGAGCTACGCTGATCTGAAAAGAAATCATATTGAGTTTAAGGTGGGAGATAACGTATTTGTCAAAATCTCTCCTACAAAAGGCGTGATGCGTTTTGGGAAGCGTAAGTCGAGTCTGCGCTATGTTGGACCTTTCGAGGTATTGGGCTGAGTCGGCGAGGTTGCCTATCGAGTAGCCTTGCCACCGCAGCTATCGGAAATGCACAACGTGTTTCATGTGTCCATGTTACGAAGATATGTTAAGGACCCGACTCACGTATTGGACTACCAGCCCATTGAGCTCCAAGAAGACCTATCCTTGGTTGAGGAACCGATACTGAATCTTGGATCAGAAAGAACAAATCTTACGGACAAAGAACATTCCCTTAGTACTCGTGAAGTGGCGGAACCATTCTTCAGAGGAAGCCACATGGGAGCGTGAAGCGGAGATTCGCGAGCAATTTCCACAACTTTTTGAGTGAAGGTATATTATAAACTATAGTTATATAAGAAAACCATACGTACCTTTAAATTCTTGAATTTGCTTCTAAAAAAAAAAAAAAAAAAAGGAGAATTTCTTCAAATTCTTCAATGTTAAATTGGTTCATAACATCGATGCTTTACATATATATCTATAACGATCACACAATAAAATCTTAAATGTCATATTTATTCATTCTCGGTTAGAACCGTATGTCTGTTGGAACCAAAGGTCATCGCTAGAACATGTTACTGTGCACGTGATCATGCTTTTGAATAAGTGTTCGATTCGACATCCAAATTTCTGCTCAAATAATTATCAAAAGGGTGAAGTAGGTGTGTGTGCTAGGTTTGTGTCATGGTGAAGTATATTTCCAGGCACGTGACACTTGGGAAGGTATGCATCCATGTACGGATGCAATCCTCTATGGCAGTATGGGATGCCACACGTAGTACATCCAGTTACTACTTAATCCCGACCCTTGAAAGCGTGCTTGGTGAAGCTTCACCGCATCGACCAAAGTTCTTTGACTTTAGACTCTATTTGATTTTGCTTTATCTTGGTGTTAGGATAAGGACTTCTGCATGATTCGGTTTAGCTATCCGTATATTTTAGGACAAAAATATTATAAGGGAGAGAATGTAATAACCAGATTTTGAATTTTATTTAATGGTATTAGATGATGTACCACACAATGCGTGGTGCTAACGCTCCACACCGGAATATACCCACTTTAGAAATAGTCTAATTTTTTTATATACATATCAATATTAGACTCATTGCGGAGTACTTGTCGATACGATTCCAACGATATATAATTTATCGATTTTCGATAAGAATATAAAAAGTTATGCCCATTTGAAGAGTGAAGCGGGTTAAAGGGCACAATTGTAAATTCGGGGGAGAATCACCATTTACCTTGGTGCTTACACAAAGCGCTGGAGCAAAACCTCTTCTCAAGCTTTTTTATTAAATCTTATACGGAAAATCTTAATTAGAGTTAACCTATACAGGGAATTAGATATATATTTACTTCTTCTCTCAGTTGTCTTTCTTTATTCCCTCTTCTCTGCAAAAGCTCTGACAGTGCCATCTTTCATAATTCCTCGTCGGATCTCTATCGATTTTCGATCTTATCAGAGAATCTTACACCATCAAAGTTTCTCATTGTCATAACCAATTTATCGTAAGAAAGGAATTCTCGCGAAAAGACTCGGGCATATCGTCTCTCGAATCCGATCTCCATCAACCCAAATCATCGTAGGATTCGAATCACGCTTCAACAGGTGGGTGCCTCTAAATCCATCTTAAATTATTCAGTTATTTATTAAAAAGAAAACCCTAATTTTTCCTTAAGTTTTGATAAATTTCGGGTCTTAAAAACATAGAAATTAGGCCCAAAATCGATAGGATCGTTTTTCTCAGATTTTCGTGAAATTCGGCCAAACTCTTTAACAGACACAGCCTCGGTATTTTGGCCATAACTTTTTATCCCGAACTCCGATTAAGACGATTCTTTTTGCGTTGGAAAGATAATAGAAAAATATACAACTTTCATGTTTTGACCAACTCATGAATCAATCGTCTTGATGGTTAAAAAAATATGAGAATGTTACATCAAATCGCTCGAGCGAGCTATTATCATCGCTTGAGCGAGGTATCATCGAACTCCGGCATTGCCTTAGTATTTTAGTCATAACTTTTTATCTCGAACTCCGATTGAGACGATTCTTTTTGCGTTGGAAAGCTAATATAAAAATCTACAACGTTCATGTTTTGACTAACACATGAATCAATCGTCTTGATAGTCAAAAAAATATGAGAATATTACGTCAAATTCTAGGATTGGCGCAACTTGCCTGTTTTGACTTGTTTTTGAGGAAACGCTTAAATAGGTCTATATTATTAGTAATTAGAGTTTATCTTAATGCATGAACGTATATTGTGATGTAGATTGAGGGCGAGAAGCCATCAATAGGACCTTGCTTGACTTCGCATAACTCCGAGTTTTAGGTAGGAGAATCTCATCTTTACAGTATTTTATTTTAATTCGCATGGATATTTTGAATTAAAATCTTTAAATTTGCATATGCCATTGAAATCACATCTGTAAACTGAAATTGATATGAATGACTGAAAATCTAAATTCACCAATCTCAAACTCGAATCGCTTAAGCTCAAAATCAAATCAAGAACCTGAACTACGTATAAGAGACTTGTATCTGATTATATTAGTATCTGCATTTGTTTTATGATTGACCTGAACGACCCCTCAAAAATTCCTGAACAACTTCCTGGCACAAGTTTCCCTCATTACGTAGGGGCTTGTTGCATCCGAAAATGGTTCATGAACGCATTTAGGTAGGTAGGGATTCCCATCATGGCTATATTCCCGCTCTCGAGATATAGTTTACTGGAGGTATTTTAAGTTGAGGATTAAGTCATGAATTCTTGAACTTTGCATATAGAAGTTAGAGAAACTAAGACATCAAACACCGTGACTGTTTGAAACTCTTACACACATTTAGAAATAAATCTTACATATGATTTCCGCACCTAAATTCAGCTTTATTATCTCGCTTATATGTTTGACAAGCTATATTCATATTTGTTTTGAAACCATGTTAGTTAAAGTGAAATGTCAGTAGATGTCTTTCTTCATCGAGCTTTGTTGGTTAGCTCATTCACTATACGTCTGTGTTCGTGTATTGACGGGCTATTCGTAATCGTGAGATCGATCCCGACTACGTGCTCGAGGAAGAGCTTGAGGTTCCTCCTGAGGAGTTTTTCCCAGTATAGAACTTACTGATTTTCTTATTTGTGGTGAGAGTTAGACTTGAATTTGTGGGCCCATTTTAGTTGGATACCATAGTTCTATATTTGACATTGATTTCTGTTATGAGCCATGTTTCGATGATGGTCGGCCATCATCGGTGGTTCTTTACTTTTAATTGCTTCCGCATTTATTTTAGCTATGGATATTTATTGCGCTTTACTCTGATATGTGCCCTGTTTGTCCGGCTTATCGTTTATTCGATAGGTTGGCGAACCGGCCTTTCCTATACCTGAGGGATTGGAAAAGTCGGGTCGTCACACCGAGCGTATCGCTGAAGATGGGTCGATGGGCTGGCAAGAAGTTATCCCTCAGAGAATCTCACCACGTGAAGAGTCCCCAAATTATGCTCTATAATCTGCTCCACGTCAAGAGCCCCCAAAATCTTCTCCACGTCAAAGAGTCCCCAAAGTATGCCCCAAAATCTGCTCCACATCAAGAGCCCCCAAATTATGCTCCACGTGAAGAATCACCAAAATTTGCTCCATTTCATGCACCAGATTTTGCTTAGGTAGAAGAATCTTTTGACTCTAGTCAATCTAGAGCTTCTAATTCCCATAATGAGATTTCCGTGAAAGGTATTGAGATTTCTTCCCATAACCAATTTGATTTGTTACTTGATATAGATAATCAAACCTCTGGAGTTATGGAAAATAGCCGATTAAGGGTAGGATCCTTATCAAATATTTTAGGAATACAAGATAAGAAACATAAAAAGAAGAAAGGAAATTCTAATCTTAAGAATTCCGGAAAGGGAAAGGAAATCGTTGTTGGGCCGGGCCAACAAAATGTTAAGTCTTAATGAATTGCGGGTTATGGAATGCCTGTGGGCTCAATCATCGAACTAAAAGAGCTGAGGTTAGAAAACTCATTCGGTGAGATTGGAATTCTGTTGATAATTATGAGTCGCATCACTTTGGAAGAGTGTGGGTTATGTGGAATCCTGATGTTTTTCACGTTCAGAAGATCAGTTCTTCTGATCAACTCGTACAATGCAGCGTTGAGCATAAAGATGGTATTGAATTTACTCTATCTTACTGTGATTTATGCTTCAAACTTGGCTTTTGACCGCAGAAACTTGTGGTGTTCGCTAGTCAATGTTGCTGCTTCGATCAATGGCCCATGGTTGGTGACTGAGGATTTCAATTACATTAGAACGCACAATGAAAAGATTGGTGGCAATGTGGTTCCAAAGCGAATTATGGATGAATTTAACCTGTGTATTGAAGCGTGTAATCTTTCTGAGCTGCACGCTATTGGGAATAACCTTTCATGGACTAACATGTCCTTGGGCCCTCGACGAATACTTTGTCGTTTGGATAGATCTTTGGTGAATGCGCATTGGAAAAATTCTTTTCTCAATGCCTTTGTTGAATATCTGCCGGCTGGAATTTCAGATCATTCTCCTTCGGGCATAAAAATTCAGGAATCTATTCCCTCGGGACCTAAACTTTTTAAGTTTTTTAATGCATGGAACTCGCAATCTGGAATTCATGATGTCATTAAGAATGCTTGGAGAGAGCAGGTTTGTTGTATGGAAATGTTCATCCTTCATCAGAAATTGAAGAATACGAAAAAAGCTATCAGATTGTGGAACAATAGAGATTTTGGATCCATTCATCGCCGTGTGGAAGATGCCCGGTCCTCCCTCACAAAAATTCAAAAAGAGATCTAGAGTAAACCTCTTTGCACTGAGATTGCTGTTAAGGAGAAGGACGCACTAGCGGTGTTGAACAAAGGAGCTCAATGTGGAGGAAGACTTTTACTTTCAGAAATCTCGTCATCTGAGGATCAATGATGGTAATATAAATACTAAATTCTATCATGCCACTGTGAAATCTAGAATTGATACCAATAGCCTTGTTAAGATCGTTGATGAGAGTGGGAATAGATTTGTGGATCCGGTTCAGATTGGTGACTATATTGTCAAATACTACAAAGAAATTTATTCGGCATCAAGCTCAAATGCCATTCCCGCAATTCCTTTCAAAAGAAAGATTCTCCCTGCGGATGCTGCGATTCTGAGTAAACAAGTGACTATCGAGGAAATTAAAAAAGTTGTATTAGATTCTCCTAATGCAAAGGCTCCGGGTCCTGATGATTTTCGTGCGGACTTCTTCAAAGTTTACTGGGGCATTGTTGGTGGAGACTTCACGCGAGTGGTATGCAATTTTTTTAAAAAGAAAAAGCTTCTCAAATCTATAAATTCTACTTTTATTCGTTTGATCCCGAAAGAGAAGGATGCTAAGTCTATTGAAAATTTTTGGCCAATTGCCTTGTGTAATTTTATTTACAAGGTTATTACCAAAATTTTATGTACTAGACTTGCCTCTGTTCTTCCTAATATTATAAGCCCTTATCAATCGGCTTTTGTTAAAGGAAGAAACATTACTGGGAATATTTTATTAGCTCACAAGCTGGTCAAAAAGTTCCATTTAAAAAGTGGACTTAGAGCCTTGTGTGCTAAGATTGATATTCGTAAAGCGTATGATCGCGTCAGATGGGATTTCTTGATTGAGATCCTCCACCAACTTGGCTTTGATGATACTTAGATTACTTGGGTGACTGAATGTATTACATCTCCTTCCTTCTCGGTCCTTGTTAATGGAAGTCCCCATGGTTTCTTTAGTGGGAATTGCGACATCAGACAAGGAGATCCTCTGTCTCTCTTGCTTTTTACCTTAGTTATGGAAGCCTTATCGGCAATACTTGATAAGTATTGGCATTATAAGTATCCCTTCGTTGTTAAAAGGACCTATTATCTCACATCTTATTTTTGCTGATGATCTTTTGCTATTTCTGAATGATGATGTGGAGTTTGCTAAGGGGTTTAGAGTTCTTCTGGATGACTTTCATAGCTTTTCTAGTCTTATGACCAATGTTAACAAGAGTGCAGTTATTTTCAGTATCGCTTGTCAGAACAATGTTAAAGTTATGGATGCATTGAATTTCAGAGAAGATTTCCTTCCTATTGGATACATGGGAATTCCTCTATTTGCTGCTAGAATGACTCATTCTTTATGTGAACCACTCATACAAAAGATTAAAGACAGATTGGAGAGTTGGGAAGGGTATTTGTTATCTTACACAGGCAAATTGGTTTTGATTTCCTCAATATTGAGTAGCTTTCAAGTTTACTTGTCGGGAGCATTCTTACTACCTTCACGGACTATCAAGGAAATTGGGAAGCTTTTCATTCATTTTCTTTGGAAAGGGCCATCACTTGGTCAATCTATGCATCCTATGAGTTGGAGGAAAATATTTCGGCTTAAAGATGAAGGAGGATTGGGTATTAGAAGATTAAAAGATTGGAACCTTGCAGGTATGGCTAAACTTTTTTGGTTAATTCTTAACACTGATACTCTTTGGATCCAAGCTATGAGATCTAAATATGTTGGCCAACAATGTATCTAGACTCTTATTCCTCCTAAAGACCCTTCTTGGTCATGGAGAGGAATTTTGGCTGTCAGAGATTTTTTTTTCAATAATTCTAGAACATTTCTGGGTAATGGCCATAACACAAGCTTTTGGTTTGATCCATGGCTGGATGTTATGGCTCTAATTCTAAAATTTAGTAGAAGACTCATTCATCAATCTCTTCATGAAAATACCATGGTTAGTGATGTTATCTATGAAAATGAGTGGAATCTTCCTGCTCCCTCAACCTTTCGAATGGAAGATGCATGGGCAGAGATCCTTAAAATTCAGATCCATGATCTGCAAGGTGAAGATAGGAGAATATGGGAACCATCGTACAATGGTCTATTTTCTCTTAATTCAGCTTGGTCGGCGATTAGAGACAATTCCAACAAGGTCATATGAAGGAATTTTATTTGGAATTCTGGAAATATTCCTAAATATTTCTTTTGTGCTTGGCACCCTATAACATTTAAGCTGATGATGATGGATAACTTGTGTAAAAGGGGTTTGATTATCCCTTCTCGGTGTGTTTTGTGTTGGTCACATGAAGAAATGACTGGCCATTTGTTTTTTAGTGGATCTGGAGGTCTATCAAGAGTAGAGTGGGTATCCAAAATGCTCCTTGCAATTCTCTCCTTGGTGAATTAAATATTTGTATGATTTTAGCAAAAGGAAAGAATAGGAAGGATCACATTATTCGTAATGCCTTTTGTACCGCTATTGGGTTCATTTGAAAGGAGATGAATGATAGAATTTTTAATGACATTATCACCCCAAAGAAAGTCATTCTTGAGAAGATCATACGAGAGGTGTCGTATCGAATAGGTTCTCTAAATCTCAATGGGGATGAGGATCTTAATTGGGAAGTGCAAGAGTTATTTGGGGAGAGGACTACATGTCAGTGGGTGGCACCATCTGGCGAATGGATGAAGTTAAATGTGGATGCTTCTATTGTAGATGATAAGGCATCGTTTGGGATTATTTGTTGAGATGGGAGGGGCCATATTATTAGTTGTGTTTCTGGACCTTTGAAAAATTCTGGTATTGTTGGGTGTGAACTTATGGCCAAGGGTCAAAAAATCGAAAAACCGATACGTATCGTCCTGACCTCCACGACGGTATGTATCGGGTATCGGCCGATACATTTAATGTATCGGAGATATGTTGAATGTATCGGTTTGATACATTGAATTATTTTATTTTATTTTTCAAAAAATCTTAAAAAATTAAGAAAAATAAATTTAATAATTTTCTATTTTTTTTTACTTTTTTAAAAATTTATTTAAAGCTTATTTGATGCATATTTCATAATATGACGGATCCCTAATTAAAAGTATGGTCTCTTCCGACCATGCATAATTACGACTAAAAGCTTTCAATTTTTTCCTTTCTATTTTATTGTTTAATAAAAATTTGTATTAACAGACAATAAAAATATATTAGGATATAAGTCCACAACAAAGGTAAGATCACTCTTAATATAATTGATTCATTGTACATGACTAATTTTTATTGTACATGACTAATGATCAAAATTTTATTATACATGACTAATTATCAAAATTAAAAGGTATATTATAAATAAAAAACTTAATTACTTTAGAGCCACATTGAATTTCGTGGTGGTTCTTGGCCCTCGTTATCATCATCTTCGGTGCGCGAGCTTTCCCTATAATGTTGGCCATATTGACACCCATGATCATGTGTGCCTCCTTGAAACTTAGACATTAGCGACGAATATGACTCAGTGTAATAGGTAAAGGTTGGTCCTTTAAAAATTTGATCAACAAAGTCATATGGCCTAGGATAGGTTGGTTGAGGCCAATAGTATGAGTTACTTGTTGTTGAATCTTCGGTATTTTACAAATTAAATCCCCCAAAGCTAGAAGTCATATAACCCATATCATCTTATGGACCTTGTGGTGGTGGTGGAGGTGGTGTTTGGTAAGATTCTGACGCTCATCTTCCTTCAATCCCTCCACCTCTAAATGTAGGAGTGTCATACATTGTTAGCGGGTCCTCATCCCATGCGGTAACACCTCAAGAAGTAAAGGGATCAATATCATCCACTCCACCACGAGTGCTAGCGTGGGTTTCATCGCCTCCATCACCACCCCCACCATTATCATTATCACTATCGGGCTGTGTTTCGTCATCAGATACAACCACTGAATGACGATTCAATCTTCGTTTCTGCCTCAGTGGTTGGGAAGTCTGCTCATCTGCTGCTCTTTCAGTATTATCCAGCCATGCGGTGTCCTCAGTATCCAACACTGACTCTTCTCTCTCTTTGATCTACTGATTTAAAGGGTCATCCTCCATGAATATATAATCCAACTGGATATGATCAAAATATTCACTATCTGTAAGGTAAAATATGATAAATGAATTAGTATATGTCTGATGCCTCATCAATTAGATTAAATAAAAATTGTATGAACTAAAACTTCATATAATATCTTATCGCGATTGGTCCTCTGTATATTTCTGACCCTTAATCTCATGTTGTAGTGGCAATAGACTAACTTTTCCAATTATTCCATAGTTAGCCAATTCCTTGTCTTCGTGTGAATGAAAGAGAAGGTGCTCCAATTTCGCTCACAGTTGGATGAGGAACAAGTTTGTAATAAAACCCCCATGAAAACCCGCCTTAATATCAGGCCATCACTTCCATAATGCATCCACCAATTAGTGGGTTTATCATACTTGATTTGGGATTGCGCCAATGGGGTCCCAAATGACCCATGTCTCTTGCGGAATATATCAATCTATATATCAATAACCCACATATTAATAAACAGATCATATGACACCTGTATTATTACTTATAAGGTATTATTACTCATATCTCTTATGGCTTGACCTTGCTCTGCCAACTCAGGGAGCATTCATTGGATCACATTGAGCAAACTGCTGTACACGTCACCATCCTCAGTCAACTCAAAGCGTCGCGTATACTGGAAGACCAAATTTAAGTAGTGTGTTATACATCAAATATGAACAATCTCATCAATATATAAAAATAATGAATAATATAAAAAATAATAAATAAATAAAAATCACTACATAAGTAGTTTAACATGCTATACCTGCGGCATGTAAATATTGGTAGAATTATGCATCCCACCTCTTGTCGATGATTGCCCAATATCGTTTATATTTTGTCGGACATTTTATTTTAATAGCCAATTTGACTTTAGCCATCGACTCATAAACGTACCCCATCGTTGGTTTCTCATCACCATCTACCAACCTCAACACTTGTACCAACGGGGTAGTGATGACGATCTGGTGGTCAATATTTGCCCAAAATTCGGGACTGTAGATCAGGTTGGCAACTTTATTATAAGCAGGTCTCTTTGCTCGTGGGAGTTCTAACTCATGTTTTCTCCATTCTTCAGAAGAGACCATGCTTTTCAGCTCACACCTATATCTAGCCAAACTCTGTAGGGCTAAAAATTGTGTTGTAAATCGTGTAATCGTAGGCCGGAGTAGCTCGTTCTTGGTGAAGTCTCTCATCAAATTTACCAACTTGTCACTATTGTATAGGTAGGAAGTAATCGTTATTTCCTTTTGAATAGTTGCTTGTGCTTTGCTTCTCTTTCCCAAATCCTCAAGAATGAGGTCCACGCAATGAGCGGCACACAGAGTCCAATACAAGTGACGTCTCTTCAACACTAACTGACGACCTGTAGCTTTATAATCGGTGTCATTATCTGTTACCACCTGCACAACCCAATGCTATCCAACATCTTCAACTATTTTATCCATTAGTTAGAAGAGGTAATTAACTGTCTTCACGTGTTTTGAAGCATCAAATGATTTTAGAAATATTATCCCGGCATCATTGTAGACCGAAAAGTTGATCAAACTTTTCTTTGTGGGACCTGTCCATCCATCGCACATAATTGTGCAACCTCTATCATTCCATACTATATGAAAGCTGTCTACGTAAGTTCTTATTTCTTTGTACTCATCATCTAGTAGGGCCCCGGATACCTCGTATGCAAAAGGCTTTTTGACTCCCAGACTAGCTTCTGCACTTGTATCAATATACTTTTGAAGTACGGTGACTTTACAACTTGACTCGAAATGTGACTGTATATCACGAACTTTGCAATCGATTTTCTAAGCCTCTTGCCCCATTTATTTAGTAAAATTGTGCTCAATTTACTTTGCTTTGAGTTTTCTCTCCGATGCATGAACGGATCCATGGGACCTATAATACGACCTGTAGTAGACGACCTGGTGTCCCTCACTGATGCTGACCTACGCAACCTGGCAGTGTCATGAATATCCTCCTCATCATCATCAACAACATGTGGCCTATGACTAGATTGACCACCAGCAGTAGGCATGGATGGACCCCTCAAGTTGGATCAAAACTGATAATTGGCTTCTTCTTAATCTCGTCGTTATCGTGCTTCTCTAGCACTCTTCCCCATGACTCTCGCTGTCACAACATCCTTATCCTCATCTTCATCATCTCCACGTTCAGGCGCAGAAAACTCTGGATCTCCCCTCCTTATTCTCTCATACATTTTTCTATCTTGGTTGGCTTCTGCTTTTTTCTTTTCCTTAGCCGCCTGTAAACTGGCTCTGACTTCTTCTCTTACCTCTCTGGGTACATTGGGGTACCCTTTTGTCTCTCCCTTTACGTGAGCCAAATGCTCCTTCAACCGTGTGATACCTCTTCTCAATAATTTTTTCCACAAAGTTTACTTTCTATTCAAAGTCTATTACCATCTATTACTGTACCGTATTGCCAGGCTGAATCTGATGATTGTACCATGTTTATTTCTTTCACTTGCATTAATGACCAAACGATTGGACTAAATTAAAACATTTAGATAACACTTAAAAATAAAATTTATTTGATATGTATCGTCTGATATGTATCGGTTTTGGGCCTCGGCAGTACGATACATAGGCATTGTATGATTGTATCGTTCCCCCTAAAAAAGTTTACTAATTTTTTTTATTACTAATTTTTCTTTAAACTAAACTTTTTTTAATTTTTAGTGTTACTAATTTTAGTATTAGTTTTTTAAACTAAACTTTTTTTATTAGTAATTTTAATTTTTTAATTTTAAAATTATTTTTAATTTTGTGTTGCTAATTTTTTTAAAAAACTAAACTCTTTTTTTTACTAATTTTGTTTTAAAACTAAATTTTTTATTTTGTGTTACTAATTTTTAAAACTAAACTAGTTTTAAATTTGTTTTTAAAACTAAACTTTTTTTTTGTTTTCTATTACTAATTAGTAATTACTAATTTTTCTTTAAACTAAATTTTTTAAAATTTTTAGTGTTACTAATTTTAGTGTTACTTTTTTAAATTAAACTTTTTTTATTAGTAATTTTAGTTTTAAAATTATTTTTAATTTTGTGTTACTAATTTCTTTTTAAAGCTAAACTCTTTTTTTTTACTAATTTTGTTTTAAAACTAATTTTTTTTTTATTGTGTTACTAATTTTTAAAACTAAACTAGTTTTAAATTTGTTTGTAAAACTAAACTTTTTTTTTTTAAATTAAACTTTTTTTTTGTTTTTTGTTACTAATTAGTAATTTTTGTGTTACTAATTTTTTTTATTATTAATTTTTCTTTAAACTAATTTTTTAAAAATTTTTAGTGTTACTAATTTTAGTATTACTTTTTTAAACTAAACCTTTTTTATTAGTAATTTTAGTTTTAAAATTATTTTTAATTTTGAGTTTTAAAATTGTTTTTAATTTTGTGTTACTAATTTTTTTTAAAAACTAAACTCTTTTTTTTTACTAATTTTGTTTTAAAACTAATTTTTTTTATTTTGTGTTACTAATTTTTAAAACTAAACTAGTTTTAAATTTGTTTTTAAAATTAAACTTTTTTTCTTTAAATTAAACTTTTTTTTTATTTTCTGTTACTAATTTTTTGTTACTAATAAGTAATTTTTGTGTTACTAATTTTTTTCAAAAGCTAAACTTTGTATTACAAAATTAGTAACAAAAAATTAGCGTAATTGATGTGTCATGGGATATGTGCCACATGTGTCGCGCCACATCACGCGTGACACATGTCACATGTGTCGCAACATATCACATGTGATATGTGTTACATGCATGGGTCAAGAAATTAGTAGCACAAAATTAGTAACACAAAATAAAAAAGTTTAGTTTTAAAATAAAATTAGTAAAAAAAAAGCTTAGTTTAAAAAAAAAGAGATTTTTTGACCCATGCCCTTAACCAAAGTCCACTCAATTTTATGTGGCTGAGCTTGAAAGTACTTCGTAGGATGAATAAGTATCATCCAGGCAGTATGAGTATGAGCATCATCCAGGCAGTATAGTAGATCTAATGATAAAATTAGTAATAAATAAAAATTATTTTTTTTAAAAAATAGTAATAAATATGGTAGATCTAATGAAAAAATAATTAAAAATACAAGTTCGATGATGAAAAATTATACCTTCTCTTAAATATTCGACGAAAATATGAGTTTGACAATCTAGTGTCTACGATTTCGGTATCCGATGGCTAAGAAATAAGAAGTATAGTGAATTGCAAGTGGAGAAAGAAGAAGTATAGTGGTGTAGAAGAAGGGATCCTCAGGTGGTTTGCAAGTAAAGAAGAAGAAGAGATCTTTGGGTGATTTGCATGTGAAGAAAAAGAAGATATTCTCGGGTGGTTTGCAAGTGAAGAAGAAGAGGGATTCTCGGGTGGGTTTTATAGCGGCAACGGATAGTTGCAACCCATTAATATCCGTTGTAAAAAGAAAATGCAACGGATATAAAATTATATCTATTGCTTTTGCAATGTTTTAATCAATAAAAAAATCAAAAAAATATATGCAACGGATATAAAATTATATCCGTTGCGGCTTTTGTAACAATTAGTAAAAAAAAAAAAAAAAAAAAAAAAAACAGAAAAGGATAAAAACAAAAGAAAAAAAGACAAGGAGGTGGGGTCCGTCCGATAATTTGAAATTATCGGACGTATCGGATGATACGGGCGATAATTTGCCCGTATCGTCCGATAATTTCATTTTTTTTTTAATTTAAAAAAAATATTATCGGACGATAATTTCAAATTATTATCTGTATCGTCTGATACGGACAATACATTGCCCGTATTGGACGATAATTACCCTATTTTTTAGGGGTACGATACATAGGCAATGTATCGTACCGCCTATGTCCAAAACCGATACGTATCGGTATCGGACAATTTTTTGACCCATGCGTATGGCTATTGAGAAAGGTGTCCAGCTAGCAAGAGAACTGAACTTTCAAAATATTTGGATTGAATCAGATTCTTTGCAAGCAATTAATATTATCAAGAAGAAGATGGATGCCCCGTGGAGAATTTGGAAAATTTGTGAAGAGATTGATAGACTTCAGGATCATTTCTAAGATTTTACAGTCTCCCATGTTCGTCGACAAACTAATGGATGTGCGGATTTTTTGGCTAAGAAAAGTCTTGATTATGATTCAATTGTTCGATGGGATCCTATCCTTGAAGAAATTCTTGAACAACATAGAAATGATCAAATCTTTATTTTTTATTGTGATTAAAAAGAGGCTTAAGTAAGGATGTTTCGAGGGGTGATGGCGATGCCGAAGCTCTTCAACATTTTTAATTTTTTGGACTCTATTATGTGATATTGTAACTCCTTTCTTTTTAATAAATGGGTGAGGACCATCCAACCTCAAGCTTACTGATCAAAAAAAAAAAAGTCTCCCCGGAATCTTTCTGAGTTCAGACCCATCAGTTTGTGTAACGTGATCTACATAATAATAGCAAAGGTCATAGCAAACCGCCTCAAACCCATTCTTCCTTCCATCATTTCCGACTCACAAAGTGCCTTCATTCTCGGGAGATTGATAATCGACAATTCTCTGGTAGCCTTCGAAATTGACCATTACTTAAAAAATAAACGGGTTGGTAAATCTGGGAGGTGTGCTCTTAAGCTCGATATGAGCAAAGCCTATGACTGGGCCGAGTGGCTTTTCCTTGAAAAAACATTACTCAAAATAGGTTTTAGTGCCAGATGGGTTTCCCTCATTATGGGATGTGTCACCTCAACAACGTTCTCCTTCACCATCAATGGGTGTGTCTTTGGTCATGTTGAGCCCTCCAGAGGTCTTAGGCGGGGCTGCCCTCTGTCCCCTCAGCTATACATTATTTGTGCTGAATTTTTTTCAAAACTCATAAATAAGTTGATCGCATCAAAGAGTCTAATCGGGATTCAGATTTGCCAAGGAGCCCCAAAAATCTCTCATTTATTTTTTACAGATGACAGCATCCTTTACTTCAAAGATATGGATAAAGAATGTTTAGAGATCCTAAACATCTTGAAGCTATACGAGAAAGCGTCGGGCCAAATGATTAATTTCAGTAAATCTTCGCTTACTTTCAACAAGAATGTAGGGGCGGAACGGAAGGTGGTTATTCGCAATATGTTTCAAATCAAAGGTACGGTTCAACATGAATGTTACTTGGGGATGCCAATAGTAATTGGAAGGGCGAAAAAGGCGATTTTTGATGGCTTAAAAGACAGAGTTTGGAAGAGATTCTAAGGGTGGAGTGAGAAGTTACTTTCAAAGCAGGCAAGTAGATCCTCATCAAGGCCGTGTCCCAAGCCATCCCTTCCTACATGATGAGTTGTTTCAAACTCCCAAAATCCCTTCTAAGGGAGATCTCGGCCATTTCTTCAAAATTCTGGTGGGGTAACTCGGGCAAAATTAAGGGTATCCACTGGCTTACTTGGAAAAAACTTTGCAAATCCAAAGCTCGTGGGGGAATGGGGTTCAAAGAATTGGTGGCCTTCAACCATGCTATGCTCGCTGAGCAAGGTTGGAGGATCATCTCAAATCCTAATTCCCTCATGGCTTGACTTTTCAAGGCGAAGTGCTTTCCTCGATCCTCCATTATGACGGCGAAAAGAATGTGCAATGAGTCGTTCACATGGAGCAACATACTCTAAGCTGGGGGGTGATCGAACGAGGTATCATTTGGAGGATTGGAGATGGTAAATCAGTCAATGTGTGAAAAAATAGTTGGATCCCGTGCCCAAAAACTTTCCGTCCCTTTTCCCCACAGTGTGAAAACTCGCCAGTTTAGGTAAGTGAGCTGATTTTTGAGGACCAAAAATGCTGGAAAAATGATTGCCTTGACAAGTTTTTTGTCAAAGAGGATAGAGACGCAATTCTTAGCATTCCCCTCCCAATATCTGCGAGAGTGGATAACTTTTCTTTGGCCTACAATCGTAATGGCAAGTTCACGGTCAGATCAGCGTATTATGTGGCGAAAGAGATTATCACGAAAGAGGGAGAAACGAGTTGTTCTAATACTATTGAAATGGAAGTTTTTTAGAAATCTATCTGGGGTGCACACATGCCAAACAAGATTGAAGTTTTTGCGTGGCGGGCATGTAATGACATTCTCCCAGTTCTGACGAATCTATAGAATAAAATAAAGTGTCTCTTGGGCACTTGCAAAATTTGTGGGACCTTGGAAGAAAATTTGGAGCATGTTATCAGAGATTGCGATAAAGCGGCTCGTTGCTGGTTCTTATCCCCGCTTGGAGATCAAACCCATCAGATTCAATCTTTGTCTTTTCTCAAATGGGCCATTGAGTTTCACCAAAATAATGGCGCTCAACATCTCAACACATTCTTTACGGTGGCATGGGCCATTTGGAATGAGCGGAACCACGTTATTCATGGAGAGAGCAAAAGATCCTCTCAAAATTATCCAAGATGCTACAAATTTGCTCCATCAGTTCATAGATGCCAACGAAACTGTCCAAGTGTTAGACACTCTGACCCCCGCTATAACCTCTTGGAGTCGGCCATCAGATGTTGGGACAATCAAAATTAATTTTGATGGAGCTTGGTACAAAGGAAACAAAGGTATTGAAATCATCTTTAGAGACTTTAGCGAAGCAGTGGTAGCGGCCAAGGCTAAGAACGTCCAACGGATCCAAAGCTCCGAACACGGTGAATGTATGACACTCCTCAATTCGATACAACTTGACCATGATCTTAGTTTCCAACAAATAATCTTGGAGGGAGACTCTAAAAATGTGATAAATGAGGTGAATAGCAATGACTCTAATGCATATGACCTTTCATCGATTTATTATGATATTAAAGAAGGGCTTAAGGGTTTTGATAGCATCATGGTGACCTTTGTTTGCCGTTCTGCAAATGTAGTTACCGATGTTTTAGCAAAATTAGATTTGCTATATGGTTGTGACAATTTGTGAATGGATTGTACCCCTCCAATTTTATTTGATGTAATTTTCAAAGATTTAGCAATTTAAACTTTCCATGTTTCCCATAAAAACAAAGATAAAAGTAGAGAGAATGTAGCTGTGAGAGATTCAGAGAGAAATTAAAAAAGAGAGATTAGGAGAGAGAGAGATATCTAAAAAAAGAGATTAGGAGAGAGAAAGAGATTCATATAAAGAGATTAGAAAAGAGAAAGGGGAGCACCATCTTTGGTTTACACAACACATACCAAATAAAAAATTAGAGAGAGAGAATGGAGAAGAGAGTGACTAGAGAGAGAGAGAGAGAGATTAGGAGAATGGTTGTAATATCCCCAAACTTTGTGAACCATATAAGTCAGTTGGGTACACGTGTCAGTATGACACGTGGTACTGTTTCGAATTTTTTGAACGTGCTTTATGCTCATTGACCTTGTTAGACAAGAGATATAACACCTGACTTAGGTGTATAGGGTTCGCAAGCGAACCAAACCATTTGTTGAAACACCCATGTGTGTGTGTGCTTCACATGGAAGCAGACCAAGGGTATAAGAGAAGTTGTAAGCCATTTCTCCTTTCCTTTGTATGGAAACAGCTAGAGGAAGAAGTGAGAAAGAGTTGTCGTCACGTGAGGCCCTTGACACCTTGAAACTGGAATCGTCAACGTTTTCTATGCAAATTATTTCATCACTTTAATCGTCAAGACAAGAGGTATCAATTGATCGAGTGAGTTTGATTTGTGAAGAGCATGAGAACCGTTATATGAAACCCTCTTGATTTGAAACCCTTTCATAGAGAGTCTCATCGTCATCGTACGAGAAGTTAGCTTTGGATGTGTGCGCTAGAAGGGAATTAACCTTTGTGTACGTTGCGATGCGATCGCAAGAAGTTGGGTTTCAAACCCATTGATTGACGGTGGCGAAAACGCCGGTAGTTCCGAAACTTTGTTTGTTGAACGCGCAAATTTTGTGAGTTAATAAGGTGAGATCTCGTGGTTTAATTGTGGTTTATTTATACCTTAGATCGAGCATTTATTGCTCTAAAAGTTAAGTATTTAATGTGGGTTTAAAAATGGGGAAAAGGGAAAGGGAAAGAGAAAGAAAATTAGAATTCGGGAAGAATTGCTGAAATCCTGAAAGTCACTCGTGCGACCTTGGAACTCACGGATGCGACAAGGGAGTTGCTTGCACAAGATATGTCTCAAAATAGGCAGTAAATGGAGTGAGAGCAGTCGCTTGCGCGACTAAGAGTGTGCCAGGAGAAGTCGCTCGTGCGACTTTAAAACTTGCTTGCATGACTGTCTCAGGCTGTTTTGATAAGAACTAAGAGAGCACAGTCGTCTGCGTAAACCCGTGCGACTGGGGTGTGCCACTTGAAGTCGCTCGCACGACTTTGGAACTCTCGCGCGTGACTGAGCCAATATTTGCTATTTTAGATATTTTTGGGAAAATTCTCTGAAACTTTGATGAATATATTTCTCTAGGCCATTCATGCCCTTTGGATGCATTAGAATGTAGGTTATAAATTGGATGTGTGCGTGAGCATATTTGCCTTGTTTTGCGTAATTTGTATGGTTTCGTAAGCCGTGAGGTAGGAGAAATTTAATAACATTATAGTTGATACAATTTATATAGATAGTGTGATGTGATCAAATAATTTTCATAAGTTCGATGTACATTTAAATCTTTGACTTATGAATCTTTCAAAATAAGCTTTATACATGGATTCTAAAATATATGATTCGAAATGTGAACGTGATTTGCATATGTGTGTGTGACTCCGAATATAAACTTTGTGTTTGAGCCTTGAATTCTAAGTTTTGAAACTAGCTATAAAATAAGCACACTCCACGGTGTTGAACTATCTGTTAGAATTTACACAATAATTTAAGGTTCATGTTAAACGAATCCCCATCGTGTACTGGTATGGCGGGATATCCTTACATTTACACTAGCCAACAGTAAACTTTAGTCACACAAGTGCCCTCATATCGTAGGGGCTTGCGTACTTTGAAAATGGTTCATTGAACGACGATGGTTCGGAGATTTCCATCAATATATGTGTGGCTCTTAATGTTATATTTCACTTGAGAGATTATTTAAGTTATTATTTTAAGTCATGATGAGATATAAAAAGGCATGTAAAATCTGAAAACGATGAAGAGATTAGAAACAAAGAAATAAATTCCGAACTTGTGATTAAATTTTGTTTTTATTTGATTCAAACATCTTGAAAATTTAATTTTATGTAAATTTTTTTCCAAAATCAGTCATAAAATCTATATTTTGAAATATGATATGAATGTTATTGATATGCGCTCTATTGAGATTCAGGGCGTGAGGAAGACCCTAATTACATTCTTGAAGAAGATTTAGATCTTCCACCAAACGGGTACTTCCCTTAGGAGACGTCTGATCATTTTGGGATTTTGAGAGTGGGCTAGGTACGTCAAGCCTTTATTTTTTTTTATGGAACATTCAATTCATGTTATTTTACTGTGACAACTCAGATTTCGACACCCAGAAATCCATGCCATCAGCACGACCCTCTAGACCGTGCCCCCGAAGTCCATACGGAACAATGGTATGACCAAGCAAAACTATTCCAAAACAAAACTGATAAATTGAACGACATGAAATCAAGATATACAAATCTAAAACAGAAGCTCAAAAGACAGTTCTACTTCCATGCCAATGCATGAACTGAAGAACCGACTCTAACCATCAGTGATAATCAGATCACCCCAGATGGTTCGCCCAAAAGGATTATAACATTTAATTACATTCCTCAAAATAAAAAGGCTTGACATACCAAGCCGTATAGTATACTCTCAAAATCTCCCTCAAAGTATGTAGGGGTCCTCTAGAAGAAGTCCTCAAGTGGAGGCTCCAACTCTTCCTCGGGCACGTAATCCGAATCCCCCAAATCAACGTCTCCCGAAGCCTCAGCGGCCGCAAGCAATGGACCTGCGACGTATAGTCTAAAGGGGTGAGCTACATCCTAGCTCAATAGGGAAAAAATAAGTGAATATATAAATTAAGCTCTCACATGTATTCTAAAACAGTTTAAAAGCATGGTTTATCTGATGGAATTACTAAGAAATAATTTAGATGAACAGAAAAGATATGATAGATGCAACTGTTACTTTACATGATTTTGTTCATTCTCAACTTACTGGTATTAGTTGTTGATTCAGCCTAATCACTTAAATCTTAACTTAAATAATCCCCGAGCAATATAGCATCGAGCTTCGATGGAATACCCACCATCGTTGTCTAAATAGATACTTGTCATATATGTTTCTTGAATACTACCCAGGTCCCTTTCTCATAGGCGATGGGGTTCTGATCTCATACTCACATCCCTGGGATATCAAATTGGTGTACGGATTGGCCGCCGTACCGGTCACGGATATTCTGCCGAGTCAGTCGTGGGTATCCCGCCATGTCGGTGGGGTATTCTATTCAAACCTTAAATAATAAAAATATCAAAAGTGCACTACATATAGTTATTCACCGTGTAATTATGCTAATTCTAGTATATTAGGCCTTATCACTTTTTCTTTCACTTTGCAGACATGTTACTCTTACACCCCTGGGGTGTCACTAGCTCAACGCTTCACTTTGATGCCCATTAACACGTTTCACGTCCCCTGGGGACCTTATAAGTTCATTTTGTATTTACACACACACACATACTCTCTTTAAAATCACATTTTTGATGTATAAATATTCGTACAAATGACTCTACATACATGCTTTTAAAAATTAAAGTACATGTTCAAGGTGTTCCCTACCTCACAGTAATTCCGATAATCTGAAATGCATCATTATCTCTTGGAGGATCCAACACAATAATTATACGCCAAACCTATATTGCATGTGTCAAAAAACTTATAAGAATCTTCAGGACCATAGCTCCCAAGAACAGCAAAAATAAATATAAAAATCTATGTAACACCTCGCGCGAGCGAGTACTATTCATCGCGCGAGCGAGCACTATTTATCGCGCGAGCGAGTAATATTCATTGCGTAAGCGAGCACTATTCATCACTCAAGCGATGATAATCGAGGTATCTGAAGGTCACGCGAGCATTCGCTCGAGCGAGCCTCCCTTTACAAAATGTCCTCACTCGAGAGAGCACAAAACATGTTTGGTTATATAATATATAATTTCCCTCGCTCGAGCGGTTATAAATGAGGCGCTTGACCTCGCTCGAGCGATAATAATTGAGGTACCTGAAGGTCATGCGAGCCCTCGCTCACGCGAGCTTCCCTTTCACAAAGGGCCTCGCTCGAGCGAGTCCATAATATTTTAACCTACATAATTTGTCCTTCCTCGCGCGAGCGAGCTGTTTTAACCGCTCGCGCGAGGAGCGATCACAGTTATTGCTCGATCTTTTTCGAGAACTCATCTCCTACCTCATTTAATACCATATTAAAAGTCAATATAATTTAACTAAACAATTAATACTCTATTTAAAGCACATATAAACCTTAAAACATACCTCAAGTCATTAGATCTTATCTAGATTTGATCTAAGATCAACTCAAATGAAGAGGGTTTCAAAAGCCCCTCTTCCAACCCCTTTCTAGATCATCCACCAGCTCAAAACTACAAGATCCTTTCAAATTTTTTCACCACACCCTTTTCATCCTATGTACTTAAGATTTGTAAGGTGGATCTTATCTCTTAATCATAAGAAATTCCTACCACTAATCTTCTTTTACAAAACTCTCTCTTCTTTCTCCCTGTTTTACTCTCTCTCTATCTAAGCTCAAATAGGTCACATATGGGAGACTCTTCCGCCTTTTCTCTTATCTAGTGAAAACTAGTGTGTTTCCCACAGACACTCTATGTTAGATGTTTCACTTTCATATAGTTCACATACAAGACACCTACACCTAGTAGTATATAAAGTAGGTGTGGTTTACTTGTTCCCCACATACACTGACACATCGTGTAAGTCACACGTGACCTACACATGTCACAAAAATCTGGGTTATTACATTCACCCCAACTTATAAAATTTTCATCCTCGAAAATTGATAAAAATATACTTGACCAAATTACACATGACTAACAGGGTGTCCGAATAGGCTACCCGTTTAGTCGAATCATCTAATTAAGCGTTTGAGCAAAAGTGGTCTACAATTACACCTGCATGAAGGCAAAACATAATCCACACTTTATTTGTACAACACCATAAGACATCCCAATCCGGCTGGATATATAAAAACCCATTTACAGCTATTATCCCATTTAGGATAATACTCGTTCAAATCAACTAACGAGAACCTGCATAAGGAACTACACATAACCACACATTCGGGTATTACTACAATATTTTCGAGTACCTGCATAAAAACTACACACAACCATACATTCTCTTATGCAATTACGCACATTAGGATCAAATGACAATATATATACATAGAGTATGATCCTGTCCAATAACAAAAAATTGTGACAATCATGTCACGACAGTTTAAAATTTACAATCCCCATAAAAAAAATAAAAAGAATATTCACATCAAAATATGTAAAATATCACATTGCTATTTCAAAAAAGAACTTTAAATGATAGATGATGACCTAATCATCACCCTGCTCATACTCCTCATCATTGTCATCGTCATCGTTGTCGTCGTCCTCGTCATCGTCGTCATCCTCGTCACCAACCTCCCTAGCGGTAGTGGCACCAGCTGCAGTGGTCCTGATAGCAGGACCCGAGCTAGATGCCCCAAAGATAGCACCTCGCATAAAACTGATGCGCTCCCGGTACATCTGTGGAAACGCATGGCCCATGAGGTCGATGAGGAGCGACTCCTGGAACCGCTGATGTAGCTGAATCTCTCGCCCTTGTAGAAGGATCTCTCGCATCATGCTGCTGTCTGTGTTAGGGAAAAGCTGGAGAGACGAAGTGGAGGGAGCAGTCGGTCTAGTCAGTGGTGGTTGGGCCTCCTGCCGGGCAATCTGACGATCCCGCTTCCTAGTTATGCTATTTTGGAGGCTTTTTAAGTTTCTATTCAGGTCTTGGCCTAGGAATGGGGTTATGTTGTCAATGAGGACGGACTCGTCCTCTCGTATGTGGAAGCCGTCCTTCCGATTGCGTATGTCAAAGAGGCGAGAAATGAGACGGGCGTACGGTAGGCGATTGATGGATGGTAGAATAGCACCCTTCATGTTGCGCTTAAGAGCATGTATAATGCCCTTGAGAACCACCTTAGGTGCGTTAAACCACCTATTGTGAAAAGCAGAGTGCAGCGCCCTCAAAAATACGTCATGAAGCTCTTGGTCGTGGCCCGTCGGGTATAAATTCTTTTTATAAAAAATGTCAAGAGGCCACATATGTGGCGGCAACTGGGACTGAGTGATAGATTGTCCCGATACAGTGGTGCTGCCAGTAATGTCGGTAACGATTGTCTGAAAAGGTGCTTCTTGGGCAAAAGGTGGCTGTGAATTAGGTTCTCGGGTGTAGGTGTGAGGGCAATTCATGGCGAGCGAAATGTCGGCCTCGCCAAACTCAAACGACCTTCCGTCTATTTCAATGACGAGAATGTCCTCGTCGGTAGTGGTCTTAAGAGTTTGATAAAATAACTTTACAAGTCGTGGGTAATATCAGTTCCCAAATGGCGTCAACAAGGACCGCATACGATTTTGCGTGAGAAAGTCATTAGTCCATTTGGTGGACGTAAGATCCCAAAAGCAAGTGCGGTTGATTTCCCACTTGGTTTCAAAGATTTTGGCCCCCCACCAATCATCCAATAGGATCAATGACTCGGTTTGAGGTGGTGGCGGTGGAAGTGGTGGTTGTGGTGGTTGCGGCGCCTTGTTGCGCGAAGGTGGCGATCGAATCGCGACCTTCTTTCTAGGTTGAGGGTTAGGGCTTGTGGAAGTCACCTTTTGAAGTGTTTTTAGCAGATCGGATTCTTTGAATCCGGCTTGAAATCACACATAGAAGAGTCGTCAACGTGAAAACCCCCAAAACCCTTGCGCCCAAACCCTTGCTCCCTAAACCTCTCCTCACATAAAGAATGGGCGAACAATGTTCGCCGCCCCTTTTATATCCCCCCCTCGCTCGAGCGGTAATAAGTCCTCGCTTGAGTGAGGCCAGAACGTTTTGGCGCTCCTTTTTTTCATATGGCTCACGCGAGCGAGCGTAAGTCGCTGCTTGAGAGAGACCAGAAATATTTTCTTGGTTCTTCTAGTCCTGTATTTTCCCCTGGTATCACCTTCAACTTCTAATACCTCCCCAACACATGATTTCCTCCCCAACGCCTTTGAAAACCACTGATAGAGTGATCAATCTAGCGAGATTAAAACAAACTATGCTTAAGATTTAATAAAAATTCTCCTGTTCATTCCAAAACAGAAATCGTACATTCACATGTCAAAATATCACACACATTTTACAACATTTATTGGGCGTCAACATAGAGTGATCAATCTAGCGAGATTAAAACAAACTATGCTTAAGATTTAATAAAAATTCTCCTGTTCATTCCAAAACAGAAATCGTACATTCACATGTCAAAATATCACACACATTTTACAACATTTATTGGGCGTCAACTAGCGTTCTCAAACAAGCTAGGATATTGTTCTCTGACATCCGCCTCATGCTCCCGTGTTGCTTCTTCGACCGGATGATTCTTCCATCGAACCAACATTAATGGAATTACTTTTGTTTGCAACACTTATTCTTTTCGATCCAAAATCTCTGTTGGTTCCTCTATCATGCTCATGTCTTCATGCATCTCCAAAGGTTGACTGCCCAAAACATGATCAGAGCCATTAATATATTTCTTGAGCATAGATACGTGAAACACATTGTGCACCCGATAGAATTGCTGTGGTAATCCAATGTGGTAAGCAACTCCCCCTACTCGACCTAAAACCTCGAATGGTCCAAGGTAGCAGGGACTTAACTTCCTCTCTTTCTGAATCTCATTATGCCCTTCATTGGCGACACTTTGACAAACACGTGTTCAGCCACCTTATAGTCTACACTGGTCTGCTTCATATCGGTGTAGGTTTTCTGCCTGTTCTGAGCCACTTTGAGTTTTGCCCTTATCATGCAAACATAGGTGGTATTATCTTCAAGTATCTCAGGTCCCAAAACAAATTTTTTCCCAGTTTCTTCCCAATTGATGGACGATCTACATCGCCTCCCATAAAGAGCTTCATACGGTGTCATGCCAATGCTTGCTTGGAAACTATTATTGCATGTAAACTCAATCAACGGTAGGTGCTGATCCCATGATCCTTGCAACTCTAGCATACACGCCCTAAGCATGTCCTCGATGATCTGATTTACCCGCTCTGTTTGCCCCCAGTTTGCGGATGGAATGCTAAACTGAAATCCAATCGCGTTTCCATTCCCTCTTGAATTTCTTCCAAAACTTTGACGTGTACAATGGATCACGGTCAGAAACGATACTGCTTGGAATCCCGTATAGGCGAACGATCTCTTTCATATACAGCTTTGTAAGTCTTCCCACTGTGTACATCGTATTATAAGGCAAGAAGTGTGCTGACTTGGTCAATCGGTCTACGACTACCCAAATGGCATTGTATCTCTTTGCAGTACACGGTAGTCTGACGATAAAGTCCATAGAAATTAATTCCCACTTCCACGTCGGTATAGGTAGAGGTTACAATAATCTCGCAGGATGTCTATGATCGACCTTCACCTGCTGACATGTCAAACACCGTGACACGTACTTAGCCACGTCTTTCTTCAAACCTCTCCACCAGTAATTCTTTTTCAAATCCTGATACATTTTAATGCTACCGGAGTGGATGGCATAGTTGGCTTGTGAGATTCATCAAGGATAGTTTACCCTAGATCGGCATTGTCCGGAATGCAGAGACGTCCCTTGAATAATAAGGAACCATCTTCTTTCACTGAGAACTCCGGTTTGATGCCTTCAACCACATCTTGACGAATCTTAGTTAGCATCGGGTCTTTCATCTGTAGCTCGTGAATATGTTCAAATATCACTGGTCTCACTGATACGTTAGCCAAAAAGGCTCTTGCAGCTTGTGACTCGATATTTGCATCATACAGTGCCTGATCTTCAAACAACTTCCATCTGTGCATACCCAAAATCAAACTGGCCAACTGAGCTGAACTCTTCCGACTCAAGGCATCTGCTACTACATTAGCCTTGCCTAGATGGTACTGTATGGAACAGTCATAGTCCTTGAGGAACTCCATCCATTTGTGCTGCCTCATATTTATTTCTTTTTATGTAAACAGATATCTGAGGCTCTTGTGGTCGGTGAAAATCTCAAAGGTCTCACCGTACAAGTAATGTCACCAAATATTCAGCGCAAATATGACCGCTGCTAGTTCCAGGTCATGTGTCGGGTAGTTCTTTTCATTCTCTTTCAACTGTCTTGACCCGTAAGCTATCATCTTTTTGTGTTGGTTGAGCACGCAACCCAAACCATTATACGAAGCATCATTGTAAACCACGAACCCTCCATTGCCTAAAGGAATCACTAGTACTGGAGTTGAAGTGAGCCTCTTTTTGAGTTCTTGAAAACTCTTCTCGCACGCTTCACTCCACTCGAATCTTGAATCCTTACATGTAAGCCTTGTAAGAGGTCCTGATAGTTTTGAAAACCCCTCTACAAAACATCGCTAATAGCCTGCTAGTCCAAGGAAACTACGGACATCGGTCACAGTTTTGGTTGCTCCCAATTTACTACTGCTTCGATCTTAGCTGGATCTACCGTGACACCATGTCCCAAAAAGCTAACTTCCTCTAGCCAAAACTCGCACTTACTGAGTTTGGCATACAGTTGGTGTTCACGCAAAGTTTATAGAGCAACCCTCAAGTGTTCTTCATGCTCCGCTTTCGATTTGGAGTATATCAGAATATCGTCAACTAACACTATGACGTAAGAGTCCAATTGTGGTTTAAACACCCGATTCATTAAGTCCATAAACGACGCTGGTGCGTTCGTCAACCCAAACGGCATCACCAAGAACTCATAGTGTCCATACCGTGTCCTGAATGCAGTCTTCTGGATGTCCTTTGTCTTAACTCTCAACTGATGGTATCCAGATCTTAGATCGATCTTGGAAAAATACTTCGTTCCTGGCAGCTGATCGAACAAGTCATCTATCCTAGGCAAAGGATATCGGTTATTTATGGTGAGTTTGTCCAACTGGCGATAATCAATACACAGCCACAATGACCCATCTTTCTTCTTTACAAACAAGACCGGTGCTCCCCATGGAGACACTCTCGGTCTTACAAATCCTTTATCCATGAGCTCTTGTAACTGCTCTTTCAACTCCTTTAACTCAACAGGAGCCATTCTATATGATGCTTTCGAAATAGGCTCCGTTCCCGGTGCTAAGTCGATGGCGAATTTCACTTCCCTCTCTGAAGGTAATCCTGGTAATTTCTCCGAAAATACATCTTTAAACTCTTGTACCACAGTTATCTCGAAGATAATGTTCTTCTTTTCCTTGTCCTCCTTCAAGAATGCCAAGTAATCGCTGCACCCTTTTCTAATCAAGCGTTCGGCCCTGACTGCAAAAATGAGTGGCATATGCGTCGATCTCTCTCCTCAAAATTGAAATGATCTCCTCGTGTTAGGTCTGAAGATGACAATCTTGTTCTTGCAATCCACGGTCGCACAATGTTGTGACAACCAATCTATGCCAAGGATTACATCAAACCCTTGCCTGTCCAATAATATTAATTTTGCGTCCAGTTCATAGACGCCCTCATCCTGAATACTCACTATTATCGACTTGCAAATCAACTCTGTGTCAACTAATTCTCCGGTCGGGATAGACACTGATTGAACAAAGTCCAGCGTCTCTGGAACGATCTTCATTCTTTTCACAAACCTCGGAGTGACAAAGGAGTGGGTAGACCCTGGGTCTATCAACACTCTTGCTTCATATGCTACATAGCATCCTCTTTTGTAGACTCGTAACACACCTATAGTACACAAATATACATATATAGCACATATTTTATATAGAATTTTTAATGTACAAAATGAATCTACACACTTTTCTAATTAATGCACCTTCTCTATCTAAATTTTATTGAATTGACATTCTTTATTTTAAAATGAATCTCACCTTGGATGACGTCATGTACGTTCCCTGCTTCTTGGGCAGTAACTGTATAGGCTCTCTCTTGTACGACCGGCTTTCTTGCTTGTATTGGCCATGGAATTGGAGCAGATGCTGTCTTGTCCTTGTTCATCTCAGGATAATCTTTAATCATATGGCTCACCTTGCCACATTTAATGTGACAGCCTGACATTTTCCAGTTTCTCAACTAGGAAAGGTCGCGCCATCGGATCACCTGAAATGATCCATTCATCAAGGGGTTCCTTATTTTACATCAAAGTGTCGCAGAATGCGGAAGCAATGTATTTTAAACTCTGATAAATAACTCATATGGCAAATAACTGATCAAATAGAAACTAAAATATGTGATAAATATAAAGCAAAAGGTTTGATGTATAGCTTTTCACCGATGACGACCACCTGTCATCTAAACAGTGAAAAGAAACCTATACGTGCAAACAACATCCCACAGAAATCTGAAACCAACATATATCATTATACAAATTAGAAATTATCTTTTTCCTTCTTTTCTCCCTCTCTCTCTCTATCTCTCAATGCCCCATTTTATCCCCTGAATCCCAAGCTACAAACCTAACTACGGGAAGAATTCGTCTTCCTCGTTGTCGTCTTCGTCTCCCTCCTCCTCAGGCACGTATGTAGGGTCAGCCGTGTGCTCAGGGTCAGGCTCTGCAGCTAAGACAATTAAGTCGAGGAAAGAGCTATTATCAAAAGCTCAATAGAGAATATTACATTGTTATTTCATATTGACAATTTATCACTTTTTCATAGATGAGCATAAAATAACATATGAATTAACATGCTGAAATGTTGTATTTATGCATGATATAACAAGTGTGCGAAGCAAACTGAACTGAAAATACTTGCTGGCAAAAACAGAGAATCAACAAGGTCAAGCTCCCGAGTTAGCGGGATCACTTGTCAAGCTCCCGAGTTAGCGGGATCACTTGGACTAGAATACTTCAAGCTCCCGAGTTAGCGGGATCACTTGTCAAGCTCCCGAGTTAGCGGGATCACTTGATTCAACCATGAGTAATAACGTATCAAGAACATTGAGATAAACAAATTCTGAGTATTGATATGCATTTGCATGTATGCTTTATGATGTAACGTACCTACACTGATATCAATATATCAATAGAGTTAATTTACAAAATTGCTTTATGTACATAGATTGGTAACAAAATTTCTTTTTGATTTTTGCAAGGTGCACTAAATACTATTGATGCTCATATTAACATCCTCTTAATGGCTAATCAAGGTCATTTATTTGATAATAATTCAGGTTCATCTATTTACACTGAGATGCCATACATATATCAACGTTGGTTTCATCAGATCAAGTCAAGACAAAACAAATCAGATTTTCTATGAAACGAAGCGATATTTTTGTACAATGATAAAATATCAATATTTATTCCCTACCTGTGTGTGTCAAGTTTTACAAGTTTTGTCGTCGACGCATGCTCAGGCATCCGAGAACCTTACGCAGCTCTTATTTCTCCAAAAATGGTTTAAGTGCTCCATGTGGCACCAAATCTAGGAAACATGGATTTATTTTAAAAATTAATAGTTTATAGGTGATGCACAGTGCACCAAGACCAATAGGTGATACACAGTGCACCAAGATTAACATAGGTATCTATCATGAACTCAAGGTCCGAAGTGCAGAAGACACGGCCGATAGTTCAAACCCAAGGCTGGAAGGGTTGCCATGGCAACACATAAGGCTTGCCGCGGCAAGCCACTCAGCAGAGTGTCTTGCCGCGGCAACCCCTTGAGGTTACCGCAGCAAGCCTGGCTTGCCGGGCTTCAGCTGATCCTCTGTTTCCCTATTGTTGCTCATATATTATATATATATATATATATATATATATATATATATATATATATATATATTCCATCATCACACAAACCATCACTGATCTCCAATGAAGAGCAGTCTGGACAATCAGACTTTAGTTCATCTTTGAGGCTTTTCCTTATTTCATGTGACTTGTGCTATATTCTTCTTACTTATGTGATCATATTATATATATATATATATATATATATATATATATATATATCTGTTCATCTATATATATGTATAAACTTGTAGCAAGTTATATATATATATATATATATATATATATATATATATTTTTTTTTTTTTTCCATTTCCAAATTTTTCAGTGAAGACCCGAAGTGCAAGATCTACACTCAAGTTTATGTCTTCATGTTTATATACTATTGGTGCAAGAACTTACCTTTTGGTGAGTGTTGTCTATCAAATTTGTGCTTGCTGATTTCAAAGAGCAGAATCTGAAAGCGGAGCGTAATCAGTAAAAATCGTCTTACTATTTCCTGTTGTTTACTAATCTTTCTTGCTGCTTACTAACTCAGAATTTCCTCTGATTTAATTACCTCAGGTTTATTAATCAAAACTCAAAGAGAGCAAGGGAGTTTGCCTTTTAACAGATGACCTTGACCTTGAGTGCATGAGAGTTGCTAGTGATATGGGAGACAAGCAGCATATATGCTGTTTGAGATTAAGTTGCCATGTTGGCATAATAGCCATAGAAGGTATCTCATATAAAACAAAGCAAGTGTTTACTTGCCTGTAAGGCAATTGCACTTTTGAAATGTATATGCTCTTTTTTTTAAACTCCTAGTCTGTTGTTAGCTGGTTTAAGTAAATAAGTTCAAGTGAGCAATTTTATATACTAGCTTGTTGTTAGCTATTTTCAAGTGAGCACTGTATATGCCAAATACTTATACATGGATTATATATCTATATATATATATATATATCCATTTAAATCCAAACGGTTTTACTTGATGGTATTTAGGCTGGTCCTTCATCCTAATGGGTTGGGCTAGGCTAACTTAGTGGCCATGGACAAAGCCCAATGCCAGACAGAACCTGTAGCAATACTAGGTAGTGTGCCAGTTCGAGAATCGTTACATTTAAAGCAGCCTCGCGTCTTTTGCCTGCAATCCACCGTCCTGTGGTACTTGCCACACTTGGCACAAGTCTCCCTAGGTGTGGAAGAAGCAGCCCCTGAAACGCCTTGTGTAATTGTAGCCCCAGTGGAAATAGCAGGGCTCTCATACCGTATCAGTCTCCCCGACACAAGTAATGGAAATCTCTGATAGTTGATCTGTTGCACCGGTCTCTCATACCCTTCTTGGAATGGTGGTCTCTGACTAGGTGCTACGAATCTCGGCTTTTTGTTCACCGGCTCGTAGTTCCCAGTTCTGCCTTGATCTACATTCACTCTTCCTTGCTGTTCTCTCTGATGGTATCGGTTATTATTTTCTTCTTCGACAACTAACGCTTTACTCATGACCTCTCCATAGGTCTTCAGTTGAAACATTGCTACCCCTCTGACTTTCGGTCTCAAGCCTTGTTGAAACCTCTTTGCTCTCATCACCTCCATAATCATGTAATCGGGAGCGAAGTGAGCAAGCCTCATGAACTCCACTTCGTACTCCCTCACTGTCATCCGTCCTTGTGAGAGTTGTAAAAACTATATCTCCATCTAATTTCTCACCACTTCGGGAAAATACTGTTTGTTGAACTCTTCGACAAACTCATCCCATGTTCAGGGCAATCTTGGGGTCTCCTGAGCCCTAGTCCTAGAAACGGACTTCCACCAAGGCCCAGCTTCCCCATCAAGCATGTACGCTGCCCAACAGACGCTTTCATCTTCTATGCATGTCAGCACGCTAAAAACTTTCTCCATCTCGCTCAGCCAATTCTCAGCAGCCATCGGCTCCGCTTGTCCTAAAAAGCTAGGAGGTCTCATCCTTCTAAACTCGGTAAATGCAGAGGATACTGGCGATGCCGAAGCTACTCGAGGTGTAGGCGGCTGTTGTTGATCATTGGCATTGTGAGCCGCCAAGGATGCTACTTGTTGAGCCATGGCGGTCGCCATAGATTCCATAGTATGTATCATCCTCTGACGCTCTTCTCTATCTTCATTTCTTTCTCTGATTCTCTCCTGTTCCCTCTAGTCTCGATCCCAGTTCTCTGCCTGATCTTGGCTCTCATGGCCACCACTGCCTGAAGCCCCTCTATCTCCCGAAGACACTCGATTGGTATCCGAGACAAAGTCATCTCGACTATGCAAATTCCTATTATGACCGCCTCTAGGTCGGCCTCTTCCCCTAGAAGACATCACGGTCTGCACGTGAAAGCAAAGTTTTGTTAGCAGAAGTCCCTATGCTTTGATAAAAGAATGATTGTCAGAATTTCTAAAAGAAACACTTTGATACCAACTGTGACAACTCAGATTTTGGCATCCCGAAACCCGTGCCATCAGCACAAACCTCTAGGCTGTGCCCTCGAAGTTCAAACGGAACAATGGTATGACCAAGCAAAACTACTCCAAAACAAAATTGATAAATTGAACGACAAGAATCAAGATATACTAATCTAAAATAGAAGCTCAAAAGACAGTTCTACTTCCATGCCAACGTATGAATAGAAGAACCGACCCGAACTGTCGGTAATAATCAGATCACCCAAGATGGTTCACTCAAAAGGATTATGGCATTTAATTACATTCCTCAAAATAAAAAGGCTTGACATACCAAGCCGTATAGTATACTTTCAAAATCTCCCTCAAAGTATGCAGGGGTCCTCTAGAAGTCCTCAGGAGGAGGCTCCAACACTTGCCCGAGCACGTAATCCGAATCCCTCGGATCAACGTCTCCCGAAGCCTCAGTGACTGTAAGCAATGGACCTGCGACGTATAGTCTAAAGGGGTGAGCTACATCCTAGCTCAATAGGGAAACAAGTGAATATATAAATTAAGCTCTCACATGTATTCTAAAACAATTTAAAAGCATGGTTTATCTGATGGAATTACTAAGAAACAATTTAGATGAACATAAAAGATATGATAGATGCAACTGTTACTTTACATGATTTTGTTCATTCTCAACTTACTGGTATTAGTTATTGATTTGGCCTAATCACTTATATCTTAACTTAAATAATCTCTGAGTAATATAGCATCGAGCTCCGATGGAATACCCACCATCGTCGTCTAAATAGACACTTGTCATATCTGTTTCTTGAATACTACCTAGAGGTCCCTTTCTCATAGGCGACGGGGTTCTGATCTCATACTTGCATCCATGGGATGTCAAACTGGTGTACGGATTGGCCGCCGTACTGGTCACGAATATTCTGCCGAGTCAGTTGTGGGTATCCCGCTACGTCGGTGGGGTATTCTATTCAAACATCAAATAACAAAAATATCAAAAGTATACTATATATAGTTATTCACCGTGTAATAATGCTAATTCTAGTATATTTGGCCTTATTACTTTTTCTTTTACTTTGCTGACATGTTACTCTTACACCCCTGGGGTGTCACTAGCTCAATGCATCACTTTGATGCCTATTAACACGTTTCACGTCCTCTAGGGACCTTATGAGTTCATTTTGTATTTACACACACACTCTCTCTTTGAAATCATATTTTTGATGCATAAATATTCGTGTAAATGACTCTATATACATGCTTTTAAAAATTAAAGTATATGTTCAAGGTGTTCCCTACCTCACAGCAATTTCGATAATCCGAAACCCATAATTATCTCTTAGAGGATCCAACACAATAATTACACGCCAAACCTATATTGCATGTGTCAAAACACTCTTAGAAAAAACCTATAAGAATCTTGAGGACCATAGCTCCCAAGAACAACAAAAATAAATATAAAAATCTATGTAACACCTCGCGCGAGCGAACACTATTCATCGCACGAGCGAGCACTAATCATCGCGCGAGCGAGCAATAATCATCACGCGAGCGAGCACTATTCATCACTCGAGCGAGCACTATTCATCACTCGAGCGATGATAATTGAGGTATTTGAAGGTCACGTGAGCATTCGCTCGAGCGAGCCTCCTTTTACAAAATGTCCTCGCTCGAGCGAGCACAGAACATTTTTTGGTTATATAATATATAATTTCCCTCGTTCGAGCGGTTATAAACGAGGTGCTTGACCTCGCTTGAGTGATAACAATCGAGGTACTTGAAGGTCACGAGAGCCCTCGCTCGCACGAGCTTCCCTTTCACAAAGGGCCTCGCTCGAGCGAGTTTAGAACATTTTAACCTATATAATTTGTCATTCCTCGCGCGAGCGAGCTATTTTAACCGCTTGCGCGAGGAGCGATCATAGTTATTGCTCGATCTTTTTTGAGAACTCATCTCCTACCTCATTTAATACCCTATTAAAAGCCAATATAATTTAACTAAACAATTAATACTCTATTTAAAGCACATATAAACCTTAAAACATACTTCAAGTCATTAGATCTCATCTAGATTTGATCCAAGATCAACTCAAATGAAGAGGGTTTCAAAAGCCCCTCTTCCAACCCCTTTCTAGATCATCCACCAGCTCAAAACTACAAGATCCTTTCAAATTTCTTCACCACACCCTTCTCATCCTATGCATTTATAATCCGTAAGGTAGATCTTGTCTCTTAATCACAAGAAATTCCTACCTCTAATCTTCTTTTACAAAATCCTCTCTTCTTTCTCCATGTTTTACTCTCTCTCTATATAAGCTCAAATAGGTCACGTATGGGAGACTCCTCCTCCTTTTCTCTTATCTAGTGAAAACTAGTGTGTTTCCCAAGACACTCTATGATAGATGTTTCACCTTCATATATTTCACATACAAGACACCTACACCTAGTAGTATATAAAGTAGGTGTGGTTCACTTGTTCCCCACATACACTGACACATCGTGTAAGTCACACGTGACCTACACGTGTCACGAAAATTCAGGTTATTATATTTACGATATTTTATGAACCACTGTTTAGGTGATGGTCGACCATCACCGGTGGTTCATTTTTTATTTTGTCATACTTACGAGTTGCATAAGGATAGAACCATTATTTTGTCTCTATTTATGTGTATATAGAAATTGAGGTTTCTTTTGTCATATATGTATGTCTGCTTTGAATTCTGTTGTGTGTGGATATGCTACGTGTTCCGTTTTGGGGATTGTCGTTATTGGCGATCTGACGGCCCGAATTTCGGGTTATGGAAAGCTGGGCTATCATAATGGTAAGAGAGAGCTAGGAGAGAGAGATTTTTATTTTATTTTATTTATATTTTTTAATTTAATTTAATTTAATTTTATTGTTTTATTATCTTTTATCTTTATTTTATTATTTATTATTTTATTTTTTTCCTTTTAATTTTAATTTAATTTTCTATTTTTTAAATTTAAATTTTATTTTATTTATTTATTTTTTGAATTTAAATTTATTTTTATTTAATTTTTAATTTTTAATTTATTTTATTTGATTATTATTTTTTTTTTTTTCATTTTATTTATTTATTTTTATTTTTTTATTTTATCTTGTTTTATTTATTTATTTATTTTCACCAATTGAATTTATTTCAATTTATTCATAAAACGGGGAGAGAGAGAGATATAGAGAAGAGAGAGAAAGAGAGAGCTATCGTGTGTATATATATATATATATCGAGAGAGAGAGAGAGAGTTCTCACACAACAAAAAGAAGGGAGGGGAGGGAGGCAAAATATTTTTGATGAAATTCTCTTATTATAGAGGGATTTGTCTTTTTCTAATGGAAAATAAAATTTTGAATTTTCTTATTATTTCCAATGACACAACTTTGTTGTCAAATATAGGAAATTAACATATTTCCTTTCCTTTCTCATGATTTCTTTTTCTTTTTCCAAACAGTGTTTTAGTTCTTTTAGATTTAACAGATCGATAGGAGAAAAAGGAGTTTAAAGTTAATGCTCTAAATATTAATTAAGAGCATATGTGTTGGCTGTAAGCGCTGATTGGTTGGTCAGTTATTATGTTAGTTGTTCTTCATTAAGACAAGTGAGAAAGAGCTTTAATTGTTGCAGAAGGAGAGAGCAAACTTCAATAGACGATTATAAGGATTATATATTTATTACATATTTATCCATTTTAAAGTAACAATTAGATGAATCTTATTATAAGAGAAAAAAGTAAAAGAATTAACAAAATTATATATATATATATATATATTATATTTTATCATATATAAAAATATTACATACTATTAATCGAGCAGAGCCAAGCTGAGTTTTACAAGCTCAGCTCTACTTCAACCGAGCTATAAATAAAAAGCTCTGCTCTGGCTCTCAAGCCGAACTTAAGAGAGTAAAAAGCTCTCATTTTCGAGTCAAGTCGAGCCGAGCTGTCGAGCTAGCTCGGCTTTGTTGCAGCCCTAGTACCCCTACTCTGAAGGGACTGCTTGAAGGATATTCAGGCAAAGAAGTGGAAGCAGGCGGAGACTATGCAGGTGTCAAGGAAGTGAACAACGACTGGAAGGTGCCCTAGTGGCACGGGCCGAAGCCGCCCTCTCATGGTCACCAATATGAGTTCAAGCTCTACGCTTTGGATGACATGACGCATCTTGGTAACAAGGTATGAACTATGAAGAGATTCGATACGAAGTAGGTATTACCGTATGACCGTATTGTTAGTGGCGGAACCACGCACGCATGAGTGCGGGTGAGCGCCCGCAGTCAAACTTAATTTTTTTTTTTTGCTATATTATAAAACTTCCTCTTATCTCTCTCTCATCTCTCACTCTTTTCTCTGTGACAGCCCGAATTTCGGCATCCCGAAATCCGTGCCATCTGCACGACCTTCAAGGCCGTGCCTTAAATTCATCTCATAACCCGCCGATATATATACAGCCAAACTGTAATTGATGCACATGCGAACACTCTAAATAAAAATAAGAAGTTATAGGATAGTTGATCCTGCAAGGCTGTCCCTGTTCCATGCCAATTCATGGACATAAGGACACACCCAAAAGTTTAAAGACGATTATTCTTCTTGAATAGTTTACCAAGAGACAGTATTTAGACCTTCCAAATGATGAGGTTCGACATATCATGTCATACATAGTACTCTTTCTCAACTCACTCTTAGGTTATGCAGCGGGTTTCCTAGAAGAATTCCTCAGGAGGAGGTTCTGTCTCTTCAGTGGGTACGAACTCCGATGCCTTTGGATTAACTTCACCGGAAGTCCCTGCCGCCGCTAGTCCTTGACCTGTGACGTTTAGTCTAAGGGGTGAGCTACATCCTAGCTCCGTAGGGAAAACAAAATAGCATATAGATCATCCTTCACACATATGTCAGTAACTTAATAAAACATAATTTTTCAAGAAAACATTTATGTACAACAACTTGGATAACAGGAATAACTCAATGGTTCCAATCACTACTTATCATGGCTTTGTTTAATCTCTTTATAAGTTTATTTGTGAACTTGGCCTAATCACTTAAATCTTAACTTAATTAATCCTCGAGCAATATAGCATCGAGCCCCGATGGAATACCCGCCATCGTCGTCTAACTAGACAGTTGTTATGTGTATTCCCCGAATCTTGTCCCCTTCCTCATAGGCGTGGGGTCTATTCTCAATCTACATCCGGATGTTATAATTATCTGGATTGGCCGTGCATCGTCACGGATATCTGCCGAGTCGTTGGGTATCCCGCCACGTCGGTGGGGTATTCTAATCAACCTTAAATAACAAAAGTATCAATGTGCTTTACATATAGTTATTCACCGTGATTGTGCTAAATATATTACATTAGGCCTTGTCACGTTATCTTTGTTTCTCTGTTTGTTTTCTTACGCATCCACAGGATGCCCCATGCTTCTATTTCACCTTTCTTTGATTTAACCACATTATCTTTCGTCCCCTGGGGACCTCAGGATTTTCCACATTGGAACACGCACACACACCCTTATTACGAGGATTTATAAAACATACACTATTTAAATGGACTATACTACACATATGAATTCACAGAATAATGCACATGTTCGAGAGAATTCCCTACCTTGACGAATCTCAAAGCACGCTTGTCCTTAGAGGGTTAAAATGCATCAACCTACATTTAAAAAGAATTTTACTTTAGGATGCTCTAAGGTCTCTGGGGTGTAAGACACCCGAGTTTCTTATATTAGAAAACCAATATTTGAGTGATCACCAGACCTCGCTCACGCGGTCATTAGCCCTCGCTCGAGCGGTCACTTGACCTCGCTCGCGCGGTCTCTTGACCTCGCTCGAGCGGTCAAATCGAGATCGCTCGAGCGGTTAAATCGAGCCTTCGTATTTTGCTGTGGGCCCTCGCTCGAGCGAGCCTCCCTTTAGTTTAAGGGACCGCTCGAGCGAGCCCAGAGTCTTTCTTTTCTCTGTTCATCCTCGCTCGAGCGAGCCTCTTTAGACCGCTCGAGCGAGGAACAATGATTTTGTCCCTCGATCAGATCGAGATCATGCTTCCATCCTTCATTTAACCTTAATCTTATATAAAGTAACATACAGCCAACATCCTTCCTACTATTTAAACATTCCTAGGCATCTATCATGTTTTTAACGTACCTCTGACGATGAATCACGCACAGGTCCGATTTATGATTCGAATATCTACTCGGCTATCCGGCCTCCCTGGTTCTTTCTCCCGTCATTTCCTCTGATCCCTTCTTTCGACCTAAGTCTCAATGAACCCTAGTTCTCCACTAGGCTCTTTTCTTCTTTCTCTCTTTATTCTCTCTTCTCTATTTAGGTTAGAATAGAGTTACGTAAAGGTTCTTCTCTATCTCTTTCACTTTTATATCTAAAATTTTTGGGATAATACTTGTGTGTTTCCCACGTACACACTTAACGTATATGGGTCGTTTTTGGTCTCCTTGTGAAATACATGCACCTATGTGTAAGTATGTGCCGTGCACAGATCTCAAAAATCTGGGTTGTGACAATCACCCCAACTTATAAGATTTTCGCCCTCGAAAATCGATATTATTTTCTTAATCAGGTACCACTTCTGTCATACGACTCGCATATTAAATCGAAAATTTACATAAATTGCCGCATTTTGCAGCAACCAGTGTTGGTCACACCCACAATTTTTATTTTTTTTTCCTACAATAAATCAAAACGATTACACAAAAATGTTATCGACATCTCATCCCATAAATAATTATCCTCTACTCAAACAAAACCTTGTGACATTCATGTCACGATAGTTTGAAGGAATTTTAACCTACATCTCAAAGTTTCAAAATATTACATGCCAAGTGTTCAAATGTTTGCTACTATCTAATCCTCATCCTCCGTAGTCGCCCCTTGCCATCATCAACGCCATCGCACTCCGTGACGGCTGCGGTACCCACCGTGGCGCTCCTCGTAGTCGGGCCGGAGCTAGATGCTCCAAAGATACCGTCCCTCATGGCACCTCTCACGCATGTAAGATCATGGTATGCTGGCCCATGAGGTCTATGAGTAGCGCCTCGGAACCTCTCGGTGCACTGATCTCCCTCCGTTGTGGAAGGATCTCCCGCATCATGCCCGTGTCAGTAGTGGGTATGGGCTGCGGTATCGGGGTAGAGGAAGTAGTCGGTCCTGCCGGTGCTTGATGGGTGGCTGATCTGGAGACCTGTCGGTCTCTCTTTTTGTCGACGCTGGTTTGGAGGCTCTTAAGGTTTCGGCTCCAATCTTGGGTGAGGTATGGGACGACGTTGTCGGTGAGGAACAACTCGTCCTCCCGAATCCTAAATCCTCCCTTCCCATTTCGCGAATCCAAGAGTCGGGAAATCAACCGAGCATAAGGTAATCGGTTGATTGGTGGAGGGACAGCACCCCTTACATTTCTTCTGTAGGCATGCGCCATGCCTTTTATGATGACCATAGGTGCATTGATCCACCTATTGTGAAATGCGGTGTGTAGTGCTCGCAAAAACGCATCTCGGCGTTCTTGGTCATGGCCGGTTGGGTGCAAATTCTTTTTGAAGATAATGTCTAAAAGCCACATGCGCGGCGGTAGTTGTGATCGGGTGATGGATTGTCCCGAGGCGGACCTACCGCCAGTGATGTCGGAGATTATCGTTGGGAAATCTACGTTCCCAGGAAAAGGTGGTAGGATGAGTGGGCTAGGAGTGTAGATGTGGGGGCATTTCATGGTCGAGGAGATGTCGGCACATCTAAAAATTAACTCGTTACCATCGATGGTAACAAGTATGGCGTCCTCATCGATGCTCATGTTTAAGGTTTGGTAGAAAAGCTTCACTAGCCTCGGGTAGTATCGATCCCCGAATGGCGTAAGCAAAGACTTGAGCTGATTGTTGGTTATGAAGTCCGATGTCCACTGGGTGGACGCCGGATCTCCGAAACAAGAGGGATGTATTTCCCATTCGGCTTCAAAAATTTTTGCTCCCCACCAATCATCCAGTGTGATTGGAGTAGAGGGTGGGTTTGATGATGGTTGCGAGGTTTGTGGCGCTTTATTGCGCGCCGACGGCGATCGAATCGCCATCCGTTTCTTAGGTTGTGGGTTTGGGCTTGAAGCCATTAGGTATTTAAAGGGTTTAAAAGACAAGAAAAATTTTAGGGATGGTTAGATTTTACCTAGAAGAGTAGTTTTAATGGATCGGATGGTCGAAATCCGGCTGGAAACGGACCGAAAGGATTGAAAATCGCTTGCCCTAACCCCCCTCTCTCGTCTCTTCTCCCTTTCGCTTGAAGATGAACAGGCGCCATGGCCTCTTCCATATTTATAGTTCCGCCTCGCTCGAGCGGTCATTAGTCCTCGCTCGAGCGAGCACAGAACTTGTTATTATTATATACCGTTACCTCGCTCGAGCGGTTATAAATCATCGCTCGAGCGGTCTACATACCTCGCTCGAGCGAGGATTTGTTATCGCTCGAGCGAGAGAAAGTATGATTTTATGTGGGCTCGCTCGAGCGGTCGTAAGTGGTCGCTCGAGCGAGACCAGAAACGTTTCTCTGGGACCTTTTTGCTCATTAAATTTTCAATTTATCACTAGTTTCCTCAATTTAGAGTTCAACGAAAAAAAAAAAAATTTTCTCAAACATTGTTTGAAATCAACATATCAAAGAAAACATACTTAGTCTTCATAGTACCCGAAATTACATATTCTCAAACGAATGAAACCTTCAGTTTTCAAGTTCGAACAATTTAGGATATTGTTCTTTAACATCCGCCTCACGTTCCCATGTTGCCTCTTCGGCCGGATGGTTCTTCCATCGAACAAGCACTAAGGGAATTACTTTTGTTCGCAACACCTGTTCCTTTTGATCTAAAATTTCTACGGGTTCTTCAATCATGGTCATATCTTCATGCATTTCGAATGATTGGCCGCTCAGCACATGATCAGGGTCATTGAGATATTTTCTAAGCATAGACACGTGGAACACGTTGTGTACCTGATCAAACAATGGTGGCAAACCAATGCGGTAGGCTACTTCTCCCACTCGACCCAGAACTTCAAACGGTCCTAGATAACGGGGACTTAGTTTCCCCCTCTTCCCAAATCTCATCACCCCCTTCATCGGTGATACTTTCACGAACACATGTTCACCCACTTTAAAGTCTACACTAGTCCGCTTGATGTCAGCATAGCTTTTCTGTCTGCTCTGAGCCGCTTTTAGTCTTTCCCTGATCATGCGGACAATGGCAGCGTTATCTTCAAGTAGCTCGGGTCCCAAAACGAATTTCTCCCCAGTTTCTTCCCAATTGATTGGCGACTTACATCGTCTTCCGTACAAGGCTTCATACGGTGCCATCCCAATGCTCATCGAAAACTATTATTATAAGCGAACTCAATCAATGGTAGATGTTGATCCCACGATCCTTGTAATTCTAACATACATGCCCTAAGCATGTCTTCAATGACTTGGTTGACCCTCGATGCATTTGTGGGTGAAATGTCTTGAAATCCAACTTAGTTCCCATTCCTTCTTGGAATTTCCTCCAAAACTTTGATGTATATAATGGGTCTCGATGCAAACAATGCTACTTGGAATCCCATGTAGCCAACGATCTCCTTCATGTAAAGTTACGCTAATCTTCCATTGTGTACATCGTGTTGTACGGCAAGAAATGTGCCGACTTAGCCAATCGATCAACCACCACCCAAATGGCGTTATGCCTCCTTGCAGTTCGTGGTAATCCGACTATGAAATCCATTGACATAGATTCCCATTTCCATTCCGGTATGGGTAAGGGCTGTAATAGGCCTGCGGGGTGTCTATGATCGTTTTTCACTTGTTGCCACGCCAAACATCGTGACACATACTCGCCACATCTTGTTTCAAACCTCTCCACCAATAATTCTTTTTCGATCTGATACATCTTCGTGCTTCCCGTGGATCGACATAGCTTGACTCGTGGGATTCATCAAGGATCGTTCGCCGTAATTCGGCGTTGTCCGGATGCAAAGCCGCCTTTGAAGGTTAAGGAACCGTCTTGATTGAAAACTCGAGGTCGTACCTTCTATTACATTTTGATGTATCCTTGTTAGATCGGATCTTTCATCGTAGTTCTCGTATGTGTTCAAATATCACTGGCTTCACTGTTATGTTGGCTAAGAAGGATCCTGTGGCTTGTGGTTGTATGTCTGCGCCACACAACGCTAGATCTTCCAACAACTTCCATCGATGTATACCCGAAATTAGTCTAGCTTGGGCGAACTCTTTTCGACTAAGGCGCCACTACCACGTTAGCTTTGCTCATGGATGTATAGAACAATCGTAATCTTTGAGGAATTCCATCCACCTACGCTGCCTCATATTCAGTTCCTTCTGTGTAAACAGGTATCTGAGGCTTTTGTGGTCAGTGAAAATTTCAAAAGTTTCTCCGTATAGGTAATGTCGCCATATCTTTAATGCGAATATGACTGCTGCTAGCTCTAGATCGTGTGTTGGGTAGTTCCTTTCGTGCTCTTTCAACTGTCTGGAGCCGTAAGCTATCACCCTTTTATATTGATTTAGTACACAACCCAACCCGTTATATACGAAGCATCACTATAACCTGCAAATCCATCGCACGATGGAATGGCTAACACTGGGGCTGAGGTGAGCCTCTTCTTGAGTTCTTGAAAACTCTTCTCACACGCCTCACTCCACTCAAATCTTGAGTCCTTTCTTGTAAGTCTCGTAAGAGGTCCTGATATTTTTGAAAATCCTTCTACGAAGCGTCGATAATAACCTGCCAGTCCGAGGAAACTTCGGATGTCTACATCACGTTTTTGGTTGTTCCAGATTCACTCGCCTCGATCTTAGCGGGATCTACAGTGACACCATGCTTGGAGACGACATGTCCCAGAAAGCTAACCTTTTCTAGCCAAAACTCACATTTGCTGAGCTTGGCGTACAGCTGGTGTTGACGCAAGGTTTGTAGAGCGACACGTAAGTGTTCTTCATGCTCTGTTTTCGTTTTTGAGTAGATTAGGATGTCATCAACAAATACTACCACACAGGAGTCTAAGTGTGGTTTAAACACTCTATTCATCAAGTCCATAAACGATGCTGGTGCATTCGTCAGTCCGAATGGCATCACTAAAAATTCATAGTGTCCATACCGTGTTCTGAAAGCCGTTTTCTGAATGTCCTCGGCCCTGACTCTTAACTGATGATAACCCGATCTTAGGTCGATCTTGGAAAAATGTTTTGCACCCTGCAATTGGTCGAATAAGTCATCTATCCTTGGCAACGGGTATCGATTCTTCACCGTGACTTTATTCAATTGGCGGTAGTCGATGCACAACCGCATCGACCCATCTTTCTTTTTCACGAACAACACTGGTGCTCCCCATGGAGACACGCTTGGTCGTATGAATCCCTTGTCCATGAGCTCTTGCAGTTGTTCTTTCAATTCTTTCAACTCTGCAGGGGCCATTCTATAAGGTGCTTTTGAAACAGGTTCCGTTCCTGGTGCTAAGTCGATCGCAAATTCTACCTCCCTTTCTGGAGGTAATCCTGGCAATTCTTCTGGGAATACATCTGGGAATTCTCGCACCACAGCTATGTCAGAGATAATATTCTTTTCTTCTTTATCCTCTTTCAAAAATGCCAAATAACCACTACACCCTTTCCTGATTCGCTCCAGATATGAATGAATGGTATTAGTCGTCGACCTCTCCCTTGAAATCAAACGATCTTCTCGTCTTAGGACGGAAAACAACAACTGTTACGCAATGTTGGGACAGCCAATCCATGCCAAGGATTACGTCGAATCCTTGCATGTCCAACCATATTAAATTTGCGTCTAATTCGTGGACCGCGTGATCCTGAATGCTTACTACTACCGATTTGCAAACCAATTCTGTGTCCACTAATTCTCCTGTTGGGATGGACACTGATAACACAAAGTCCAGCGTTTTCGGAATAATTTTCATCCTTTTTGCAAATCTAGGGGTGATGAAAGAGTGGGTAGACCCTGGGTCTATCAGCACTCGTGCGTCATGTGCTACGTAGCACCCTTTCTCATAAATCTGTAACGTACCTACAATGCATGCATATACGTACATAACATATACTAAAGTTCAATAACAGTTATACAGACATTTATCCAAATGGAAAATTCATTCTTTATCTAGAATTATATTGTAACCGAAATTCTCTATTTTAAAGGAGATCTCACCTTGGATAACGTCATGTACACTCAAGAATCACAGAGGCTCTTCCTCGAATAACAGGCTTTCGAGCTTGAATAGGTTGTGGCATGGAAGTTGGAGCCGTCTTTTCTTTGGCTGTCTCAGGGCAATCCCTCATCATGTGACCTATCTTGCCACACTTGAAACAGCCTCGCATTCCTTGCCTACAGTCGGTTGTTTTGTGGGACTTGCCACATTTTGCACAAGTTTCTCTTGGAAATGAATTAGTAGCTCTCGGAAAAACTTGTGGAGTTGTAGCCCTGCTGGAAGGAGTAGGACCTTGATACCTCATCGATCTCCCCGATGCCAGCAACGGATAATTTTGATGAGTCGGTTGTTGTGCAGCTCTCCCATAACCTGACTGGAACGACTGTTTCTGATTTGGTGTTATGAACCTCGGTTTCTTATATGCCGATTCATAACCCCCCGTCCTGTTTAGATCGATGCTTTCTCTGCCTTGATGTTCCCTCTGACGGTATCTGTTATTATTTTCTTCCTCAACCACCAATGCCTTACTCATTACTTCTCCATAAGTTTTCAGCTGGAAGGGTGCAACCCCTCCTCGTATGTCCGACCTTAAGCCTTGTTGGAACCTCTTCGCTTTCATCACGTCTGAGATTACGTAGTCTGGAGCGAAGCGAGCCAATCTCATGAATTCCGCCGTACTCTCACGGTCATTCTTCCTGTGCTAGTTGTAAAAATTGGGTCTCCATCCGATTTCTCACAACTTCGTGAAAATATTGTTTATTGAATTCTTCTACAAATTCCCCAAGTCCACAGTACATCCTGGAGTTTCTTGTGCTCTCGTTCGCGAAACTGATTTCCACCACGGTCCAGCGTCTCCATCTAACATGTATGCTGCCCAACGGACGCTCTCATCCTCCGTGCATGTTAGTACACTAAACACCTTCTCCATTTCTCCCAACCAATTTTCGGCGGCCATCGTGTCTGCCTGCCCTGAAAAGTTGGGAGGTCTCATTCTTCTGAACTCGGTGAATGTTGAAGTCACTGAGGGTGTAAGTCCCTCTTTGGAGGGGTAGGTGTTCATTGTGGTTCTGGTACTGTATGCGCTGCTAAGGACGCTGCTTGTTGTGCCATAGCAGTTGCCATGGTCTCCATTGTGTGCATCATTCTCTGACGTTCTTCTCTTTCTTCATTTCTTTCTCTCACCCTATCTTGTTCCCTCTGTTCTCTATCTTGCCTATCTAGATCTTGCCCCTCTGCTTGATTTTGGTTTCCTCCACAGCTTTGCTCTCGAATCTCCTGTTTCCCAACGGCACTTTTCTTTGTAGGTGAGACGAACCCATCTCTACTACGCAAATTCCTATCATGGCCACCCCTGGGTCGGCCTCTCCCCCTAGGAAACATATCGGTCTGCATGAGAATTCATAATCTCGTTAGCAGAAGTCCCAATATTCTGATGATGTGATAACCAGAACTATGGAAAGAAAGCAGCTTTGATACCAACTGTGACAGCCCGAATTTCGGCATCCCGAAATCCGTGCCATCTGCACGACCTTCAAGGCCGTGCCTTAAATTCATCTCATAACCCGCCGATATATATACAGCCAAACTGTAATTGATGCACATGCGAACACTCTAAATAAAATAAGTTATAGGATAGTTGATCTGCAAGGTCGTCCCCTGTTCCATGCCAATTCATGGACATAAGGACACACCCAAAAGTTTAATGACGATTATTCTTCTTGAATAGTTTACCAAGAGACAGTATTTAGACCTTCCAAATGATGAGGTTCGACATATCATGTCATACATAGTACTCTTTCTCAACTCACTCTTAGGTTATGCAGCGGGTTTCCTAGAAGAATTCCTCAGGAGGAGGTTCTGTCTTCAAAGTACGAACTCCGATGCCTTTGGATTAACTTCACGAAGTCCGCCGCTAGCTAGTCCTTGACTGCGACGTTTAGTCTAAGGGTGAGCTACATCCTAGCTCAGGGGAAAACAAAATAGCATATAGATCATCCTTCACACATATGTCAAGAATTTAATAAAACATAATTTTCAAGAAAACATTTATGTACAACAACTTGGATAGGAATAACTCAATGGCTACGGTCACTACTTATCATGGCTTTGTTTAATCTCTTTATAAGTTTATTTGTGAACTTGGCCTAATCACTTAAATCTTAACTTAATTAATCCTCGAGCAATATAGCATCGAGCCCCGATGGAATACCCGCCATCGTCGTCTAACTAGGCAGTTGTTATGTGTATTCCTCGAATATCAGCCCCTTCCTCATAGGCGGGTCTATTCTCAATCTACATCCACAGGATGTTATAATTATGGATTGGCGCCCGTGCAGTCACGGATATCCTGCCGAGTCAGTCGTGGGTATCCCGCCACGTCGGTGGGGTATTCTAATCAACCTTAAATAACAAAAGTATCAATGTGCTTTACATATAGTTATTCACCGTGATTGTGCTAAATATATTACATTAGGCCTTGTCACGTTATCTTTGTTTCTCTGTTTGTTTTCTTACGCATCCCTGGGATGCCCCATGCTTCTATTTCACCTTTCTTTGATTTAACCACATTATCTTTCGTCCCCTGGGGACCTCAGGATTTTCCACATTGGAACACGCACACACACCTTATTACGAGGATTTATAAAACATACACTATTTAAATGGACTATACTACACATATGAATTCACAGAATAATGCACATGTTTGAGAGAATTCCCTACCTCGACGAATCTCAAAGCACGCTTGTCCTTAGAGGGTTAAAATGCATCAACCTACATTTAAAAAGAATTTTACTTTAGGATGCTCTAAGGTCTCTGGGGTGTAAGACACCCGAGTTTCTTATATTAGAAAACCAATATTTGGTCATTAGCCCTCGCCGAGCGGTCACTTGACCTCGCCATGGGTCTCTTGACCTCGCCGGCGGTCAAATCGAGATCGCTCGAGCGGTTAAATCGAGCCTTCGTATTTTGCTGTGGACCCTCGCTCGAGCGAGCCTCCCTTTAGTTTAAGGGACCGCTCGAGCGAGCCCAGAGTCTTTCTTTTCTCTGTTCATCCTCGCTCGAGCGAGCCTCTTTAGACCGCTCGAGCGAGGAACAATGATTTTGTCCTCGATCGATCGAGATCCTGCTTCCATCCTTCATTTAACCTTAATCTTATATAAAGTAACATACAGCCAACATCCTTCCTACTATTTAAACATTCCTAGGCATCTATCATGTTTTTAACGCATACCTCGACGATGAATCACGCATGCAGTCCGATTTATGATTCGAATATCTACTCGGCTATCCGGCCTCCCTGGTTCTTTCTCCCGTCATTTCCTCTGATCCCTTCTTTCGACCTAAGTCTCAATGAACCCTAGTTCTCCACTAGGCTCTTTTCTTCTTTCTCTCTTTATTCTCTCTTCTCTATTTAGGTTAGAATAGAGTTACGTAAAGGTTCTTCTCTATCTCTTTCACTTTTATATCTAAAATTTTTGGGATAATACTTGTGTGTTTCCCACGTACACACTTAACGTATATGGGTCGTTTTTGGTCTCCTTGTGAAATACATGCACCTATGTGTAAGTATGTGCCGTGCACAGATCTCAAAAATCTGGGTTGTGACATTCTCACTCAAGCCTACGCCCTCCCTCTTCTCTCACTCAAACCCACGCCCAGTGGCGGAACCACGTACGCCTGAGTGCTGGCAAGCGCCTGCACTCAAACTCAATATTTTTTTTTTGCTATAATATCAAACTCCCTCTTATCTCTCTCTTCTCTCCCTCTTTTCTCACTCAAACCTACCCTCTCCCTCTTCTCTCACTCAAACCCATGCGCTCCTCCTTCCTAGCTCCCTCTCTTTTCTCTCTCTAAACTTGTCGTCTCCCTCTCTAAACTAGGGCGGCAGCGCGCCCTCCCTCTGTTCTCTCTTTTCTCTCTCTAAAAGGCAAAAGGCCTAAAACATCTCTAAAATATGTGACCTGTTTCTCTCTCTCTCTCTCTCTCTCTCTAAACCAGTGTGGCAGTGCCATCCCTCTATTCTCTCTCTTTTCTCTCTCTAGAAGGCTAAGCTTAAAACCCTCTCTACGTCGGCGACCTGTTTCTTTCTCTAAGACCTCTCTCTCTCTCTCTAAAATTGGCGGCCTATTTCTCTCTCTAAAACTTCTCTCTCTCTCTCTCTCAAATCGGCGGCATATTTCTCTCTAAAACCCCTCTTTTTCTCTCTCTAAAACCCCTCTCTTTCTCTCTTTTCTCTCTAAAACCGCTCTCTCCTTCCAGGCTGCCACAGTACCACTACCACCTGCCTTCCACTCAGCCACTCCCACCGGCCACTGCCGTTGGCGCGTTGTGTCGGTAAGATCTCCATCTTCAAAGTTTTTTTTTTTTTTTTTTTTTCTCTTTCATGAATTATCTGAAATTACTAGTTACATTATTACACATCAAGTTTCATTTATATACACATCAATTAAAAATAATATTATGCCTCCTTTTCGAAAGAGGTTCCTCTTGCCAATAACTATTTATTTCCTTTTTCATATGGTTGAGAAAGGTTTAGTGGCATATTAGAGTAAGTTTCACAGTTGAGATGATGATTTTAAGGATAGGTTAAAGTGGATTTCACTATTATGATTGCAGTTTTAATTTTAATAGCAAATTAATTCATAATTGGGGCTTGGGGGTACATGTTAAAGTAAATTTGTTGGCTGAGATGATGGCTATAATAAAAACTTAATTGGAGTTTATCGCTGAAATGATAGAAAATGAAAAATATAATGATTTTAATGGCAGATTAAATTAGGTTTCATAACTGAATGTGCTAGTTTTATGGTTTAATGGCCATTATAATCATTTTAATGATGGAGAGTAAAAAAAAAAACTTATATTTTTGTTTAAATTTTCTTGTACTTTCTTATATTTTCAACCAAAATCTTGTTCTACTTGACCTTCTTTTTAGACGACCTATTGGAGAGAGATGAAACCGTTAATTTCTTTCTTATTATTTAAAAATGGCTAAAATTAATAAAATTTCATTAATTTTGGCGAAATTTTATTAATTTCGTTGACTTTTTTGCAATTTCGTTAAAAGTTTCAACGAATTTCGTAGAATTTCGCTGAAATTTGTCACTATCACTTGCGCCCTGGCTCGGTGAAAATTTTGGTTTTGCCACTGCGTATTGTCAACGGGTCTGGTCGGGTCGAGTCAAAATTTCCACAATAAAGCACTATTTAAAAAAAAAAAAATTGCTACTAACTTTTAGTTCAAACTAGTTAGTAATTATAACATGGCTTTTCTACTGTAGGTAACGAAAGGAAAGCTGTTGGATTCGATTGAAGGACATGTCTTAGGAGAAGCTGAGTTGGTGGCCATTTTCTAGGGCCATGGAACTTCGGTGTTTGATAAAATGTCTTTATGTTTTGCTGAGTTTATTAATCGTTTAATAAACTCGTATTGAGCTATTTCTTGTTTGTCTCGAGGAACATTCTACTACTTATATGATTAAATTTTTGGTAAATCTTAAGTTTCCTAAAACCAAGTGAGACCCACCTCTTGAAGAGGCTGATCGCATACTTCAATCTTGCGAGGTAGTTAATTAACCACCTAATCCTGTCAGAAGATGACCCCTCCCGGGCGGCCTTGAGGTTCGTAAAAGTCTGGTTTTGACTGACTAATTATTGCCTTTTGCCTGCTGATCCTACTAAAAATTGGCTAATCACGTACGGCTTTATTGAAAGCACCCACCAAAAAGCAGCCACGTATTACTTCAAAATTGTTAACGGCACCTACTTATGTTATGATTTTTCTTAAAACATATACCCTCTCATTTTATTCAAAGACCACACATCTTCTTCCCCTTCTTCCTCAACTAATTCCTAAACAAGAAATCCTCTTTGATGCCCACCTGAAGAATCTACCGGACTTCTTCCTTTAACTCTAGCTGGTTGGAGCAATCTAGTCCAAGCACGGCCCAATTAACTCAGACCAGATCGTGCTTAGTTCAGATTGGGTCTCAGATAGGGCTTACACGCCCCAAAAGCTTGTTATTTTCAAGTTGGATTATGGCTGAAATTTGCGGCAGCCGGATCTATTGAGAGCCCTAGCCAAGGGTGAGTATAATAGATTTTAAGGAGAGGGTGAGGCCCCCTTTGGAACCCCTATTCAAAAAAGCATTTTTCAGGTGCTTTAAGGGGGTGAGTTCCATGCTCCTTCTCAAAGCTGAAAATGGTGTGGTATTATGTCAGAAGTAGCATAGGACAACTTCTTAATAGAAAATCATTTTCAGGTGAATGCTACAAGGGTTCATGCCCTTGAACGAATTGTCAAAAGGGTTGCCAAAGCATGGCCTACGACTAGTTGTGTCCCCTAAAAAAATCTTACAAAACTCTTTATTTTAGAAATAATCTGTCCCATCAGTTCGAAATCACACGTCTTTAACTATCAACTTCAGAAGGGAAAAAACTTCTTTGTTTCTCTGAGACCATAGGTGCCAAATTGTAGGACGAATAGCTACTTTAACAATAGAGGTCATCCAATTACCTTTACCCCATTTAATTAAATCATCCAATTCAATGTCCAAAGGTTAATCACTTTTAACTAGACCCATTTCTCTATTGTCGGTAGCCCCATTTCTCTATTTCTAAATAGCTAGATAGCAGTTTGCGGTTAATTGCCAATCACACACAAAAGTTATGTTTAGGAGAGGATATTATTTCAAATGAATTTTTGTTGGACAAAGGGTTAAGGCTCCACTTGATAAGTTCACTAGGGAATGAGCAACAAGGAATGAATAGTACATTCGCCTCCATAAAATAATGTAGCCTCCCAACGAAGTAAACGTACAAAATCGTTTTAATAAGCACATTGTAACAACTCAAATTTCTTCAAACCTTAATACGTCCAATAAGTATTTATGTGTTAAACAAAATACACGTTGCATGTCTAATAAAAGAAACACATTTTGATTTAAATAATCGTTATATTTAATTTCCTCATTAAGTATACAAGCTATGTGATAGCATGACAGTTAGAGACTTGAATTCTAGACTAGAGTTCCAAGGATCAAATTTTGGTGTAGGCTTTAAAACCTCTATTTTTGAACCTTGAAATAAAAGCTCATACTCCTTGCCTTGGTGTGTCTGCCCAACACTGGATGATCCCCAAAAAGTTATAAAACGGTGTAGAACACAATCTCTCCGAGAGTCTTTCTTAAGAATAGAATTCTTCTTGAGAAAACCCTAGTCGCCTCTTCTTTCTTTTCTCCTTAAAGAAAACCCTAGCCGTCTTCATCATCAAACCACTCTAGAATCTTTTGGGGTTCTCTACCACGAGTCACTTTGATCATGTCACCCTCAAGATTAAGGAGGGTGAAGGAAGAGACCTCAAAGAACGATAGCTTGGAACGTCGATCTTCTCAGGCCTAGATTTCCGTTGAATCACCAATCATGCTTCAAAAGGTGAACACTTATCACTTTATTCGTTCTTATTTTCAAATCTTAATGAGAATATTAAAACCCTTGTACAATTCAGATTTAAAATGAATTAAGACTATTGATTAGACCTCATTTTCGAACCCTAGGACGTACAAAAATTTCAAGCCAGAAAATGACGATGGCAGCTCACTGTGATAATAACACAGCTTGCTGCCATCAATGATAGCTCGCTGTGAGAATACCACGGCTCGTTGTCACTAAAAGAAAAGTAACACCACTATGAAAGCGAATTATGTCGTACCCTTAACCCAAGTCACAACTCGCCATTACAAAGGACAACCAGCTGTCACTGGAGAACAAAGGAATGGGAATCCAAGCACAGCTCGCTGCCATAAAAATCGCAGCTCGCTGTGTATATAAACAGAAAACGAAATGACTATATATAGCTCACTGCCAGAAATATCACAGTTCGTTCACTACGTGAAAAAGCCAAAACAATCACTGCCTTAAACAGTGGTTTTTTGAGACTGTCTTTGACAGTGATTTTTTGAAAAAAAAATCATTGTCCTAAACAGTTGTAAAAAAAGGAGTGGTTTTTTTTACCACTATACAAAACAGTGGTTTATGAAGTACATACACCACTGTCTTGTATAGTGGTAAAAAAAATCACTCCTTTTTTTACAACTGTTTAGGGCAGTGGTTTTTTTATGCAAATTAATATATATATTTAAAAAAAAAAAATTACGTCGACAATTTTTTATACAAATTTTTTTAAAATAATATTTTTTTTATGCTTTTTTTTTTAATGCAATTTTTTTTATGCTTTCTGTAATACTTTTTTTTAATGCAATTTTTTAATGCTTTAAAAAAAATTATATAAAGAAAAAAAGCTATTAATCTCATATTTAAACACATCTATTCAACTCAAATGCAAATCATTCAATGTCATTAATATATAAAATAGATGCCCAATTCTTTTATTCAAACAAAATATTGCATTTCAACCTATGATCCAACCTTTCAAATCAACCAAATATTAATTTTAAACTTTACATGTTCAATCCTTTTATTCAAACAAAAAAAAGAAGAAAAGAAAGAGAGTTAACAATCTAAGGACCCCATGACCTATTTTCATAATTAAAAAAAAAAAAAATGTGCTTCGCCTCTCCTGCTAAGTATCCCCGTCCTCTAGTGATCCGTTTGAGATGAGCTTCAAATCGAAAAGCTTCGCCTGAAATCAAAAGGAGAACGTAATTAAATATTTATGATATTAAGTAATTAAATTGAGATATTGATGATATTAAGCAATTAAACTGATAATACTCCAAGCACAGAACAAATTTCAAACACATACTTCACATAAGGACAGAAGAACCATAGAATCCGTCTTACTTTTGCGATATAATTGAAATCCCCACAAACAATAATAGCGTGAGCTCGATCCAGGAGCACTCAAACCTCCATAGGCCGTGGTGCACCAAATATCGAAAATCTCACATTGCCTGGTGCAAACGTAACCTTCCCAGGAAGAGAAATCCCATGAATTCCCCATTGCCCAGCATAGATGAGTGCTCCATACTCATTAACTGGATGCACCGGCGGCTGCAATAAGAACCAGAGTGAATCAAGTCGATTCATGACTTCATATGAAATAACTACAAATTTTTTTGGTTCAGGAAAAACTTGTAATTGGGAACTATCATGATGTAAGTCTCTGGAACAAAGACGATCCCAGATAGAAGGGAAAAGACAAGGATATAATTATAATATAACTATGAAATATTCACCACAATCCAAATAAGAAATAGCTGAAGAAAGGTAGCAAGCTACAACCAAAGAAGCGTCTTTCAAAGAGGATGCCTCTAGGGATTACTGATGGGATTTCTAAGCATCACTAAACTAGCAGTATTTAGTGAACCAGGCATTCAACATTATTTTTATTGTTAAAAATTTGTTTTCAGGCAAGAAGTTTTGAACCTCCTGATTCACAATAACAAGGAATTAGTTCAAAAGGTTCAAATTTGATTCTCAAAATATGTAACGGTAGCGAAGGCGTTATATACTTTCTTAAAGATTTATATTGATTCTATAGAAGAAAAAGTAGTGCACAAACTCCTCAATTAAGGAAGATAAGAAGTGATCATGATATCAACTCAAAAAGGAAAGTACATATAATAAAATATACATAAATAGAAATCTAGCAACAGAAAGAGTTGCATCTATTTTCCATGTCAAAAGGCAACCACTTACATCGTAACGTATGATCATACACAATCCATAACTGACAACGTTAATTGACTATACCCAAGTCACACATGATGTCAATTTCAATCATCGTCATCATTCTCCTCCTACAAACACCCAAGCCATTTATATCAGTACTGACTGGTGACTACATAAGAAGAAAAAGAAAATCAAATATCAATGTTTTTACGCTAGTTATATTCCTTTGCTTTAATACATGTTGAATGTTTCTATTTATACAACGAAAACTTACATCATCAGACATTGACTTCCACTTCTCTCCCCCAGCTTTTCCAACCTTCAACATCAGGATCCAATTGACCAAACTCATTATATGATTCGAAAATGAAGGAATTAAGAAACCATGAAGTAATCAGTGAGCATCAATAACCATTATACTTACAGCTGAGACTGCCTTCACATTGGGATGCTCTTGTTTGTAAATCTTCCCTGCAATATTTATTTATACAACATGAACGAGAAGAAAAGATTAAGGTGAAATGCAACAGTTATGATATAACATTCACTCCCCATGTACCAACCAAGAATGAAAAGAAATGCTTACAAAAAAACAAAGAAAGCACTAGGAGGCCTCTTTGGTCTATTAGGATCCTTTTTGGCTGGTTTATCTTTCTTTACCCGTCTTTTGCTGCTTTTATCTGCTTTGATAGTAGCTTTGTGCTTCCCAACCTTTCTGAAAAGGAGAAGCATAGATGGTTCATCATTAAAAGTAATCAGCTGAAATTTTAAATACCATTGCCTCATCTTAATTTGCAACCAATTCGAACAGTTTCACTATATTGCGAAACTAAACAATTATTAAACATTCAACAAATTTCAAGAACTAAAGTTGGAGCTCAAAAATGAAAAAGTAATTCACCATAGATCCAATGCTTGAAAAATGATCAGATAAACAACACATAGAATGCAAATTTACATAGATATATCTAGTAATTATAGCCATGGGTCAAAATCTCAGACGATACCGATTTGTATTGGTATTGCTGGCTATCGAGACATGATACATTGGGTATGTATTGTCGATACATTCCAAATATATGCCATATTTATTCATTGTATTACCGGTAAATTGAATGTATCGGCAATACCGATACATATCGTCTCGGTATTGATTGGTGGATGATACACATTAGAAAACCGAGATTCTGACCCAAGATTATAGTTGCAAATTCTGGCAAATCTCTGACGCAAGAATCCCATAAGAATTGAAGAATACATTACCAATTTTCAAGACCCGCCAAATTTGTGGCTATAACCAAATGTAAAATATAAATAAATAAATATATATGGGATTACCTCCAAGTTTAAGCTTCAATTCACCATTTTGGATAGCATTTAGAATCGATAACCCAACAGTAACAACATATTTGCCTCCATAAGACTCTGCTACAAGGAACAAAGGACTCTTCTGAAGGCTCTCATTTCTATTAAACAACTCCTTCAACAAGGAGGTTAAATCAGTTGCTGCTTCTACATGTCACATACAGTGTATCGTCTTTCACAAAACTAAATCCTGTTCCAACTGGATTATCCTAAATTACAAAATAAATAAAAATTATGAGTTCTAATTAAAAAAGATTTTTCCATTGAAAATTCAAAAATAATAATTAAAAAACAAAAACCCACCTCAGAAATTCAAAGTAAATCAAACTGCATTATTAAATAGACGAACAATTTGCATTGGTGTTGTCTCTGAAGGGATGATTGGAAATTAGCCATAAACTTGTTGAAGTCACAAGGCCTCACCACAAAATTACTCATAAATTTACTCCTATCAAGAGAAAGATGTTGTATGTCAGGAAAAATTTCTATTAAATCCTTAAAAACAGATATAGAAACAAACATAAAATATAAAGATGTTAGCCACACTATGTCAGCCATAAAATTTCTATTAAATCCTGAAAAATAGAGCATACTATGTCGGTCATAAAGATCAATAAGAACTCCTTCAAGGCATATGAGAAATAATTATGTGAAATTGATTTTAAAAAAATCTAATGCACAAAAAATTATTTTATTGAATTTAAAACCATATATTTCTGTTATGGTCATGGCTCTTCCAAAGACAACACAATAGATTTTATGAATCTACTACCCCAACCCAACACCATATATTTTTGTTATGGGCATTTCCAAGAAAAAAAGAAGAAAAAACAAAGAGAAAGACAACCACGAAAAAACGAAGAGTTGTTTAGAGAATAAAACCCTCACCGTCCCACTTTTTGGGCCATGTGATGAACTTTTGTGGGTAATCCAAGTTATCCAAGTGGCTAAACAACATATGAAATCACCCAGCCAAAAAAAAAATAATCTCATCAAGTGTTCAAACTAATAAATCTGGGAAGTTCTAGGAAGGCACATCACTAAATTGCTATTTTAAGCAGTGGTCTATTTTATGCTGCTAGAGTGGAATTTGACCTGCACCTAACTCGTAAAAAGTACTTTTTACGAGTTATAAGACAGTTCTATGCAACGGTCATAAGGCAGTTCTAGGAAGGCACATCACTAAATTCCTTGTGTATTATTAATATTGGCAAATCCTTGAATGAGATAGATGCACATAAAAGCTTTAAATACATTTTCAAGTTGTTCAAATAAGGTAGTTGAGAACATTTTAAATATCATAATAGTTAAGGAAATTTATAGATAGAGAAAGCACTTCAATTGAGACTTCTATTCAGAACGTTGTGTTAATTTTATGATAGAAAAATATCAAGGAATTTACAATAAATAATAAAAATAATAATAAAGAGTAGGTTTAACTCTAATCGAAAATAAAATCACATAAAACCACTCACTAGTTCCCAATATGATGAGGCCAAACCCAAATTGGTTTCAAACTAATAATGAGTTTAAATGGGCGGATTCAAAAGAGCGGAAGAAATTGAATACTCAAAGTTTAGGGAGAAGGAAGATTGATTAATAGATCTATGGCTCCTCTTGTCAAATTTTGAGACAATGAGGCCACATGAAGATTAATCAAAACTTTGTTCTTAAGGCCCATTAAATCGTACAACAGAATAGACAAAGCAACATTACCATTCCACTAAGAATTGGAAATCTTTGACAACTGATGGGTGTCAGAAGTGCAACCGGGTGAGGTCAGGCCTTAAACGAGCAAATTATAATCGCGTATTTCGGAACTAGCTTATGAACAAACTGACTTACTAATTAGGCCGGAGCAGGTCTGACCTGGCTTGCAGACTTGGCTGCAAGGGGCACAATAATCACTATAAAAAGGGTCTCAATTGATCGATTCCAGCCCTACTTAAACAGTAACTAGCCCATACATAGCTCGGCTTACTAATTGGGCCGAGCTCACCAGCCCATTTATATATTGGGCCTACCGACCGTGGTCCATACCATGTCCATTGTGGCCCAGGCCCTGCACGAGACCCCTATTTTCCATATAATCACTCCCAACTTAGATTATGAATTGATTAGATCTCTCACCAATATTGTAGTTTTCAGTATACCATTTTTCATATAATCGTTCCAAACTAAGATTACGAATTGATGAGATCTATCACCATAAACAAAGTGAACATGTCGATTATTGGCGCCACCCCATCACATGGAGAGGCAACAAAAAATGTCGTGATCGACAACAAAACAGCTCTCATATAGATTTAGGATGATCTCCTTCAGTAAGATTATAGGAAAAACCAAAATTTACTACAAAAAGTACCTTTAAATTCACCCACACTGAAACCCATTGACTGTTTTGAATCAAATGATGGAGATGGTTTTTCGATCCAATCTTTCAAACAATGGATCTTTAGATCATGGGTGTACCATTAAACGATCAATTATTTATTTCACGTGGCACACATCCCAAAAAAGTGACCTTAAAATCAGATTTGAGCGTGATGAGTTCCACATGATGTTAAAGTCACTTTTCTAGTATGTATGCCGAGTGAAATAAAAAACTGACTGTCGGATGAATAGAAGATAATCTTGGCTGAAAGAGAACTCGCTAATAAACGGTTGTCTAATGCTCTCCATGAAGTCGAATTAAGAGTAGGACTAATCAAAATTTGCTCATACTACAGCGAAAATTAGGAACTGCAAAAGATTCTAATCAAAATTAGGATGTCAACGGAAAAACTATAAAGGGTATTGATGTAGTGAGCAATCTTGTGGGGATCCCTATTGTCCACCTCCAGTATCACTACTGAATCTGACTTGCTTGATGTAATTGCTTGTTTGATTTCCGAGGCTCAAGATGCAGAAAAAAGCAAACAAAAACAAGGCAGAGGCAACAAAAGAAACAGAATGAGATGCCCAAAACAGATAGCACCAGCAAATAAATGGTCCACTTGGAACAACTCACACTTATCTGGTAATGAAATCTTCATCTAAACCACATTACCCTCTTCTTCTTCTTTTGGCTTATGCATAAAATCCTCATCTCCAAATGAAACATGCTTCCTCAACAGGTTGCTCTCTGAATAAAAAACATTTCACACCAAGCGTTTTCACTAAACCAGTAAGCACGAATAGAGGTACCCCCTTTGAACTATCCTCTACCATTAAGCCCAAGGTGAGTCCCTGTGAATTTAAGAAGTCTATGCTTGATGAAATTGGAGTTTGTCTGTGTACACATATGGCTCCATGAATTACAAGTCTCATGGACAACATCTAATCTAAGCTTCTCTAAGCTAAATAGTGATGGAGTGTCATGGAAATCCTGAAAATGGTTGAGGGGGAGGCATACTTAGAGACAATAACAGTTGCTTGGTCTTTGCTTTCAGCTCCACATATGGTTCTACAACAAATTGGTCGAATCCCCCTTGATGGGCTAGTAAATCTTCCACCTCAATGCAAAGATGGGGCCATTGAGTTTGACTATGAATTGCTAATCAATGCAATGATAGTAACACTGAAAACTCAAGAATGGAACTATTGATTACCAAGTCTCTTAACTTGCTTAAATCCATCAAGTGTACGGCCATATTCAGGGAGGCGAATTCCACAGCTGACAAACTGGTAAAACATGGTGCTTCTTTAGGTGCAAAGGAATTGTATAGTAGATTCCAAGACCTGCCAAGCTCAGCTCATGGGTCATACCTTACAGATCTGTGGCAGCTTCCAACTTTAAGATTTCATTGGGTGATTTGTCGGAAGGGGTATGAGACTATATCTTATTCTCCTACTCTTATTAATAAAATTTGCTTATTTCTCAATATATATATATATATATATATATATATATATATATGTATGATACATATGTACATAAACCCTGAGCCAGTTTCTTCTATATGCATAAGAAGCAAGATTGCAAAGTGGATTTTGGTGTACGAAGGCTGCAGTAGGAATAATAGATTAAGCATTCATATATTACGAAAATCCTACGTTCTTTCATATATGCAAATAAACATATACTCTGCTACAGATTTGTGTAATTACTTAGTCTCATCGGTAATTTTTTATTGATTGTTAACTTCATTTCTACAATTCTCATAAACTAAAACACAATGGGATCATGAAGTAATCAAACAATGAAAAAATGATGTTGTATATCTCTGTCAAGATTACACAACAGTGCAAAGAAGTACCTTACCAAATTGGCATCAGGAAGCTCTCGAACAGCCCCATCAACATTCTCGGCAGTAGCTTTGACCTAAAAGAGATGGCAACCATATACACATTAAAATAATTACTATCCTCATCTCCAAATGAAACATGCTTCCTCAATAGGTTGCTTTTTGAATAATAATAATACTAAGGCGTCTGTTACTTTGTGTCTACGTTCAACTATATAAGCTAATGCTTTAAAGCAGTATGATATATGTCTAAGTACTCAGCTCTGCCTCTTCTTTCTAAGCAAGCCTTGGTGGCATATAATAATCATTGATGCCTAAAGTATTGTAAGAAATCTTCCAAGACAATGTTATTTGCTTGATAGAGGGATACAAATTGACTCTTTAGTACCATGAACATAGAAATCAATCAAATCATATACTGGTTTGAAGAAAAGGAATCATAGAGGGGATCAGAATGAAAAAGTAGCAGCTGACTCATTGGAATCAATTCTTAGGGCAGGAAACTGGTTCTACTTCTCTTGTTTCATTCTAAATTTTGGGATTAGAATGAAGTGTAATAATTCCGGATGCAGGGGAGACTAGGAGCAAAGGAAAATGATGCATTCATCAAAGGCTCCGAATTACGAAGAAGGGGCTAACCATATTGTCAAAACCCGAATGTGTTACATCTATAACAAATGATTGATTGCTAGAAAAAATTAGAGAAACTGATATGGAAAAAATAGAGAACCACAAGGCCCAAAAGAAACGATGTTGTAAATGATGACACATATAATAGAGTGAAAAAGGATCCAGCTAGGGAAAAACCTATAAAATCCATGAAAAATCCGAATGGGGGTCCCTTGGTTTGTCCGATGAGAGGTTGAAATGTAAGAATCTACTAGGCAAACAGGCTGCATATGTAATATCCCGAAAAATCACGTTAAGCAGTGACCTTGGGATCCGTGCCCGACTAGTCATAGGTTGACTATGTAGGAGTTCACTAGCTGACGTAAGATAGGATGAACGGATGAGGTGTAAGAATTTAAGTGAGTGTGTGGAGAGTGAGGTGAATCTGGAATCACATACACCTATTCGGGTGTATGTGCTCAACGCACAAGCTAGAGGGGAGATAAAGGGGTCTAATAACCCTAAAACCAATGTTGAGTTGTTGGAGAGAGTTAAGAAGAGAGAGAGAGAGAGGAGTAAAGGAGGGTAGCGATTAAGGAGTTATTGCAACTGATTAGAAGGGGGGGGGATTGAGCATTTAACGCCGGATTCGACGCAGGGGATCCGCTAGAAGCAAAGCTAGAACCATAGCCTTTCCAATCACTTGATTTAATCAATTTGAGATTGATTGAAGGTAAAATTCTTGTAGATTAAATGCATAGATTAAACGGTTTAATTGCAGTTAGAAATAGCTAAAATCATAGGATAATGGCTTAGAAAAGAAAGAAAAATTAGTTGAGAGAAGATTGGGAAGAACAGCCCAAAAGGGGGCTGAATCTGACCAATTCGATTAATCGAAATTGAGGTTCGATTGATCGATTTTTACCAAGTTGAAAAGTCAGTATGGCCCGAATTCGATTAATCGAACTGAGTTTCGATTAATCGACTTGAGATTTCGATTAATCGAGTTTGGTGTCGTTCAATCGACTGAGAACCTCCAGTGGGCTCTAGTGGCTGGAGGAAAGTGAGCTGGGGAAATCGACTAGTCGAAATGGATTTTCGATTAATCGATTTCGAATTTCGATTAATAGATTTGAATATCGATTAATCGATTTTGGGGATTCGACCACTCGAATTGAGAATTGAATTGATAGAGCAAGAATTTCGATTAATCGATGTGGGATTCGATTAATCGAATGAGGATCTCGATTAATCGATTTTGGGAATCGATTAATCGATTTTGAATCTCGATTAATCGATTAATCGATTTTGAATCTCGATTAATCGATTTTGGGAATCGATTAATTGAGTCATATTCGATTAATCGACTTCAGAGTTCGATTAATCGATTGTGCCAGTTTTTGTTGACTTTTGAGTTTGACTTTAAGATTCTTGGAGGGCCTTGGACCTTCTTTGTTATATCTTTAGTGATGTATTACATGTGTTATGTTGTACCATAGGTGGTACGTGTGATCAAGGACACAAGGAGCCACGTGGGACCTTGATGCATGATTTAACAGAGACTTGAGGTAGGGAACACCTTGAACATGTACTTTAATTTACAAGAGCATGTATGTAGTGATATAAAAATCAAATTGAGATATGTTTTATTGCTAAAGTGTTTATGAAAAGTGTGTGTGAGTGACATCAACAAGAGCACCTAATAATGAGCCATCCCCAGGGGATGAGAAAGTAAAGTCATAAGGGCATCAGTTGTGATGCAAGTAAATAGATACATCCCAGGGATGTATCTAGGATTGAATAATGTCTGATAAGGCCTAACTGATATAAGATACCACACTTACACCGTGAATAACTATATGTAAAGCACCCGATATTTTTATTATTTGAGGTTTGATACGATACCCCACCGACGTGGCGGGATACCCACGACTGACGTGGCAAGATATCCGTGACCGATACGGCGGCGAAATCGTAAGAAATCGGTCTTGAGTATATCCATTGAGATAAGTTGAAACCCCGGCACCGATCCCCAGGGGAAAGGGGCTTGGGTACTAATTGTATTTCCAGGGAATACATTTAAAACTGTCTATATAGATGACGATGAAGGGTATCTCATTGGGGCTTGATGCTATATTGCTCGGGGATTACTTAAGTTGAAAGGTTAAGTTTTGCTTTAGGCCTAGTCAGCATCATTCATGAGTAATTAAAAGACATGTGTAAACTACCAGTAAAATGTGATTCTTTTCTACTGTTTTCTCAGTAATGGCATAGATACATCATGCATGGTATATCATGGAATATATGTGAGTTTTAATTTATATGTTCACTGTGTTTTGTTCCCTATTGAGCTATGATGTAGCTCACCCTTTAGACTATATGTCGTAGGTCCACTATTAGCTGCTGCTGAGGCTTCAGGGGACGTTGACCCTGGTGAGTCGGACCTTGCGCCTGGTGACGAGTTGGATCCACCTCCTGAGGACTTCTTCTAGAGGACTCCGTTGTGCAGCTTTGAAAGTTTTGTGAGCTTATTGTTACGGCTTGGTATGTCCTTGGTATGTCAAGCCTAGTTTTGTAAGCAATGTGATTAAATGTTAGGATTATTCTTTTGGGTGAACCATTCTTGATGATCAGCTATCATCGATGGTTCGGATCGGTTCTCCATTCATGCAGAGGCATGAAGGTAGAATCGTCTTTTGAGCAATATTTAAATAGTGAATCATTTCCGCAATTATTGTTCTTATTTTCAGTTTATTTCTATTGCTAGATATACCAGTGTTCCGTGTTTAGCCAAGGGGCATGGTCAAGATGATCGTGTCGATGGCACGGGTTTCGGGGTGCCGAAATCCGGGCTGTCACTGCATATGTCGCGATATCAGTTTGGAAGATCAAGGCTAATAAGGTTGATGTGGAGACAAGGAGTTTGTGGGGGGAAGGGGCGCTGAGAAGACCCTATATGCTGCAAATGGTACATTCCTTTGACCTTTGACAATAAGAAAAGAGTTATAGATGCTTGTAAAATCCAGGGAATCTCGTTTGGTAGAAGTGTCACTATAGGACTGTAGAGCTTGAGCATAGTGATTGCCCATCTCAGAGTTGGTTAATGCCCGTAGGACTGTGCCAAGGTCTGTGAAATGACCGATAGGGGAAGTTGTTATGAACTGATGGTAGTGATAGAATGGAAGTTTGTAAATGAATGGAGATATGTATGGAGAAAGACGAAGAGAAGATGGGGATTATGAGAGCAAAATTCATTCACAAAGAGTAAACTCTTATGAGTACACATGGTGGCTTAAGCTTTTGTGTTTTCCAACAAAGATCGGAAGGTCAGCAGTTAACCATTTTACTGTTGTGCTGCGGTGACCCATTTCCAGTTTCTGTTAAAGCAAGGAAACCACCCATCTCCAGTTTTTGATAGAGTTTGTACTCCAGGTAGACAATCGGGTTTTCAATAGAGCAGAATTTCATATAACGGTGTAATTGCTTTTATTAGATAGAGGGAACTATAATATATATTAATTGTGATACATATCAACAGCTGTCTTAACAGGTATACAATTCTTTATATAATTATGAATATATGCTAGTGATTCTGCCATAGCGACAATTTTCGACAAAATTTTCAAAATTTCGACAAAATTCGCCGAAACTCTTTGCAAAATTACCAACAGCCAACTATGCTATCTTCCAAAAGCCAACTATGTCAAAGGGTGGTAGTTGCCATTTGGCAGTATCTTGATTCATATTTTTATGTTCTCTCTATAAAATGATGAAAATAAATGGACTCTGTTTTACAGATGAACGAAGAGAAGGTAGTGAAAAAAGTATGGAGGACAATGGTACCCACGGCCCCTTCCAAACTTCGACAATCAATCCCTTCCCTAAAGAAAATGTCAATTACCAACACAGTAACCAATAGATGTTATTAACTCTGGAATCTAGTTCATTAGTGTAATAATTTGCTAATAATGTCTCATTTACATGGTCACTAAAAAGATAATAGCAATAGATGCTATTATCTTCTCCTTCAAATCTGAACGTCAACAGTGTTTGTAAAAATTATATTGGCAACAACACCTTAGAATATTTCATTAGAATCTGATTGCAGCAGATAAATGCGGATAAAGCAGCAATAATTAAGATCAGATCTGTACCTAGAAGAAGTCTCAACACTTTAGAAAAATCTCCACATAGGTGATTTGTTAGTCCATGCAATTCAACAAAAAACAATTACTCCCACCCCTTTTAGCATAACCTTCAAATTAGAACCTAAACTTCTTCCATCAAATCCAAACTAGATCTCCTAGTGAATAAACAAAACAAGTGACAATAAAAAAAGAATTGAGTAAAAATTAATTGTAAATTGCGACCAATTTGCGACCACCAATTTTGAAGGCAACAATGTCGGAAATCATTGATTGCTGATCGATTTTTTTCCTAATCTTCCATACAATGAATCTGAAGATCACAGGGGTCAGATTTTGATTCCACTGGACACATCCTAAAAAGTGAACACCACTAAATGCATACATCAAAAGTGGTTACGGGATCAATATTCGAGATGTGTGCCATTGATATCAAAATATTCGAGATGTGTGCCATCGAAATAAAAAAACCCATAATAAAATCAATAAAAAGTAAAAAATCCCATAGCATATCAGCAAAAAACCCATAGATCTACGAAAAACCAAAAAAAAAACATAGCATATCAGCAAAAAAAAATAGAAACTTGAAGAAGATAAAAAGGTGTACCTTGGATTGTGAAGCGGACCGACCTTGTTTGCGTAGAGAGGCACTGGATCACCAGCTTTATACTTGTAATTTGATGCGTTCGAGATTTCTCTCCAAAAGGGAGGCTAGGGTTCGTGGAGGGAGAGGAAGAGGAGAGGGAGGCTAGGGTTCCATTCAGCTCATCATGCAAAATCTACCATTCACCGGCTCCCGATCTGTCTCAAATCCTCCGATCCATCTCGATTTTGAGCAAGACTCGTGCAAAATCTAGGGTTTGTAGAGAGAGGGAGAGGAAGAGGAAGAGGAGAGGTTGCTTTAGACAGAAAGAAAATGAAGTTTATGAGGTTTGATGGCAGTTTCGATAGAAATATAAAATGAGAAAAGTTAGAAGTAGGGTTTCGATGGATTTGCATGTGACTTGAGGAAAGAATTGCACGTGAAGGTGATTAAGGATTTAAACCACTGTCTTAATATAATAAACTATTGGATTTGACAGTGGATTATTATACTACTGCTTTGACAGTAGTTTTTTTTTATATTGTAAAAGTTGTTTTTTTTGCTTTTTGAGGTAGTGCATGCTCCTCCTGCTAATGGCATTTACAAAGAATTATTGACTATCAATCTAGTTTTACACCATTTGATAGTAGCAGCAGCCAAGCAAGGGTAAGTGCTTGTAGTAAGTGTCCAAACCAAGAGCAGATGGTTCCTTACACTGCTATATGATGGATGAAACTCATATTTTACATGATTATTTGGTGCTTCATTTCAGTATGCCAGAGGATGGGTGATGCCATTGCAAATTCTCTAGCCAACCAAGGTATATGAGACTGTCATTGTCATGGCGTCATTTTGCATTTACAAATCATGTGCCTAATTTTGTTATCAATATTGAGAACGGAGAAAATTTAAACAAATTATCAGCATGTACGCATGCTAATTATCAGCATGCAGGTATCCACACTCTAATTATTAGCATGTGCACACATGCTAATTATCAGCATGCACAAATACACATGCTTGCACACACGCACAAACATATATTTAATAATATAATACCATATTTATTGCCTCCCTAAACATGGAGAATGTGCTGCTACAACTTAAGAACCTCAAAATGCTATATAATATCCAAGTAATATCATATAGTTATAAGCCTATTACAAGTCACAAATCGCTAGAAAAAATGCAGGCGGTCTGATTACGTAGTTACGTCAATAAATCTTGAAGTGGGCTAAGCATGCATTATTGTGGAATTTCACCTGTGATGGAGATAAAGATCAATGGGGGTGGAGCTCCATAAATCTCGCAAATTGAACATATATAAGTTTGTTCCTAAAACAAGAGGTATCTTAATAGATAACAACAATGACAATAATGATTATGACTTAGAAGAGAAAGGAAAAGAATATTCTTTGGAAAATGATGAGATATAGGTTAAGTATTAGATAACACGTCATGATTGTCAATATTTAACATGCCATGATATCAATATTTAGCTGCAAGGAGATATACCAGTACTAGAAATGAAGTTCAGAAGAATTAGCAAGAGGAATATAAAGAGCATGCAAATATAGCAGGTCCAAAGTACAAGGAAGCAATTTCAAGATTAGATGGCTTTTGAAGTAATAGATTCTGCATGATGTGTTGGAGAAGCACATTTAACACCATGTTTCTAGCTTATCTGTTGGGGAATTTTCTGCTCTATTGATTTGGTTAATTTCTTGTATAAAACATAGGATTTGCTCCATATCCTGAAAACTAGATGACATCCACTGAGGAATGGATAGTAGATGATGCCACTCCTTAGCAGTCAAACTGCCTTGACTGAAACACCCTCTATCCATGACCTCAAAAATTGAGCCACATGGTGTAGCTTGATCTGTCCAAGGGTACTTGAATGCTGTCTGCTGTACTCACATTTTTGCAACACGCTTATATATATATATATATATATATATATATATAAACTGTTTTAAAAAATAAATTAAACCTGCTCTTTTAAATGGGCTGCTCTTTGGCTCCAAGGAGCAATCCTAAACACAGCCATAATAACTTGGCTTGGCAAATTGGGAATGGTGAGCCATGTGATCAATCAACCTTTTGATAAAATTGAAACCGTTGTAAACTCTCTCACATCCCCATCTAGAATATTCAGCCCTAAGATGAGAATGCCCTTACATGACAATAATTAAAGTTTGAAAATAATAACCAAGAAATTTCGGTGGCTACAATCTTTTAATTTGGGAATGACACATAGAACCTAGCTACAAAATAATATAGCTTGTAATGATGGAATCTAAATGGATCTGACGATCCGACCATCCAAAATTAAGCCTAGAGAGCTAGGCGCACGATCAATCAAAAACCAATAAATATGCGCACCTTGAGCGTTAGCCATTGATGGTTGGTTGCCGATCTTCAACGATGTTCTCGCGTTCAATGTCTCCTAGCACAATGGGGATGCTCTCGCCAATAGGGAGGATTGAATTACGTCGAGCTATCGTTGGGACCAGGCACCCCTTATATTTATAGCCAAAGAGTCCTATCCCATTAAGGACTGAAATTGCTAATTATAGTGTGATTAGAAATCACAATCATACTTTAACTGAAAGACTCAATAAGCAGTTGCCTATTCTCTTCAAACTCACCAGAATAGCAATTGTACATCTTAAGGTTGATCTTATACCATTCACTGGTCAACGGGTTTGACCATAGTGATGGCCACCAAAATAGAAACTTCTTACAGTCTCCCACTTGGCCAAACTATGTCAATAAACTCCGATTACCCAATGTTAGCTAACTTTCTTTGAATGGTAAGTCACAATCAATCTCAATCAAAGTCTTTATTATCAGTCCGGTCCAGTGAGAATTTCAACACAGAATCAATGTAGTCAATATATCATATCATCGATATATGACCGCTCATTAGTCACTGTATTGGAAGTCATCACCGACATGGATTCCAACTAGTATGATGTCACATAGATTGTAAGTTTACAAACTGAATGGTGATTACATGTAAACGCAATCTAATATTGGTCCTACTTTATTGCCATCTACTGGCACCATATGTTCCAAGGAGTTATTTGCATAAAAATGGAAAAGCAAATAAATAAATTTTATTTCTGAATCAATTAAACAAATGTATTCACTCGCATATACCCACTCTCAAAGGCTATCAAAATTATCCGTTAACCCCATGCGCGCAACATGCTCCAAAAAGAGCTTGGGAGGTAAACCTTTTGTGAGAGGGTCAGCCAACATGAGTGTCGTACTTATCTTTTCAACAGATACAATTTGATTCTGAACTTTCTCCCTGACAACAAGATACTTTATATCAATATATTTGGAACCCCCACTAATCTTGTTGTTATTGGAGATAGCAATCGCAGCGGAATTGTCACAAAAGATTCTCAGTGGCTTTGAAATAGTATCAACAACTTGAAGCCCTGAGATAAAATTCCTCAACCATATCGCCTCACATGTTGCCTCAAAACATGCAACGAATTCTGCTTCCATAGTGGACGAAGTAGTCAGCGTTCGTTGAACGCTCTTCCAAGATATAGGTCCACCTGCAAGCATAAAAATATAACCCGATGTGGACCTACGAGTGTGTCTTGACACCCAAAGATAGTCGATCTGAATAACCAATAACTTCAAGGTTATTCGACCTTTTGTATGTGAGCATGTGTCCCTTAGTCCCTTGTAAATAGCGAAAAACCTTCTTAGCTGCTTTCCAATGATCCAAACCAGGATTACATTGGTACCTGCCAAGCATGCCAACTATATATGCTATATCTGGACGAGTACAGACTTGTGCATACATGAGACTCCCAACTGCCAATGCATAGGGAATTGTCTCCATCTGTTTTCTCTCCAGATCGATCCTGGGACTCTGAAGTAGACTAAATTTATCACCCTTAATGACAGGGGCAACAGTAGCAGAACAATTGTGCATATTAAACCTTTTAAGAACTTTATCAATATAAGCTCTTTGAGACAATCCCAATAGGCCACGGGCTCTATCTCGATGAATCTCAATTCCTATCATGTAGGAAGCTTCACCAAGATCTTTCATATCAAAACTCTTTGATAAAAAGTTCTTTGTCTCATATAACATTCCTAAATTGCTACTCGCAAGTAAGATATCATCAACGTATAAAACAAGGATGATAAACTTACTCCCACTGATTTTAAGATATATGCATTGATCCACAGTATTTTCTTTAAAACCAAAATTTGAAATGACTTCGTGAAATTTTAAGTACCATTGTCGAGATGCCTGCTTTAAACCATATAGAGACCTTTTGAGTCTACAAACTAAATGACTCTCCCCCTCAACCTGAAAACCTTCAGGTTGTGTCATAAAGACATCTTCATGCAAGTCGCCATTCAGAAAAGAAGTTTTAACATCCATTTGATGCAATTCTAAGTCAAAATGAGCTACTAATGCCATGACTATCTGAAAAGATTCTTTTCTAGAGACAGGAGAAAATGTCTCTTTATAGTCTATTCCCTCTTTTTGAGTGAAACCTTTAACGACTAATCGGGCCTTATATCTTTCTATATTACCTTTGGAGTCTTGCTTGGTTTTAAATACCCATTTACAGCCTACAGGCTTAACTCCATTAGGTAACTCACAAAGATCCCAGACCGAGTTATGTTTCATTGATTCCAACTCATCTTTCATGGCTTCGAGCCATTGAGTGGATTTGTCGCTCTTCATGGCTTGGCTAAAGGAAACAGGATCTGATTCCTTTCCAAAATCAAATTCACTCTCATTTAGATAAACTATATAGTCATCAGAAATGGCAGGCTTCTTTGCTCTCTCTGATCTACGCAATGGTAGATCAGTGGCAGTCGCCATGGGAGCAAGAGCCTCCTTAATGTGGGGTGTGTCAATAGGTATAGCCACAGGCGCATCAACACTGGCTTGAATAACTGGTGTTGGTGCCACTTTTTCTTGGATAAAAGGGATAGGAATAATAACCCGATTCTCCTCAAAAGTGATTTTCCTAAGCTCTATACTCCCACTGATCTCACGATCCTCAAAGAATTTTGCATGTCTAGTCTCAACAATCCGGGTACTATGAGTGGGGCAATAAAATCTGTAGCCTTTTGATCTATCAGGGTAACCAATGAAATGACAACTTATAGTTTTAGGGTCAAATTTTCCTAATTGTGGGTTGTACACCTTTGCTTCAGCGAAACAGCCCCAAATGTGTAAATATCCTAAAGTCGGTTTTCTTCCTACCCATAGCTCATAAGGAGTCTTGGGAACTGCCTTACTAGGAACTCGATTTAGGATATGCACTGCTGTTTTCAAGGCTTCTCCCCACAAGAACGTAGGCAACGTAGAGTTGCATAACATGCTTCTCACCATATCCATAAGAGTAGATGTGCTAGCTTCTCCTTGTTTGGTTTCTGGTGGAGGAGCTTTCACGTTCTTTCCTTTATATTGTCCCGATTTTTGTTTAAAATTTCGTTTCGATGGGCCAAGAGCGGCGTAATGGGCACTTTCAGGTTTTTCAGCCTGAAGTCGTTCTTCTTCTTGGACACAGTGAGCGATTAGCTCGTTCATCTTCCACTTCTCTTTCTGCGTGTTATAATTGATCTTGAACGGGCCAAATTGCGCAGGAAGAGAAGTCATAATGAAGTGAACAAGATAATTCTCAGAAAAACCCATGTCCAGTTCTTTCAATTGAGTGGCCATGCCACTCATTTTCATAATGTGCTCCCGGACGCCGCTATGACCATCATATTTCATGGTTCCCATTTTAACAATTAGACTACTGGCAAGGGCTTTAGAAGTCCCTTGAAATTGTTCCTTAATGGCTTGCATGTATTCTTTTGCAGTGTGCGAGTCAGGAATACCTCCCCAAATCGCATCAGCAATGGAACTCTTTATGATCATGAGGCTCATACGATTTGATCTATCCCATTTTTCTAAATCCGTATGGTTCACTGCCAGATCCTCAGTCGAGGCATCAGCGGTGAGCACCTTGGGTTTATCAGATCGTATAGCATAGTCAAGATCCATGCAGCCTAGAACAATTGCAACTTGTTCCTTCCATTTCTTATAATTTGATCCACTCAATAGTTCAATTCCACCAATCATACTGGTTATGATAGACGGGCTCAATGCTGCACAATAATTAAGGGCTTTATTATGTCCACATACAATCGAAGTAACTATCAATTCCACAAGGTTATAATTATAGTATGTGACGTAAAAATTAAAATATGTCAAGGAATATAAAAATTAAAACCAATATGGTTTTATTGAGAAACGATTTGTGTCATTATAACCCTCCGTTGGGTCGAGCCATAACACACTAGTCGCTTCCTCAATCTATATTAATGATTGTGGTACTAATTGCGTCGTTATGACCCTCCGTTGGGTCGAGTCACAACACGCGAGCAGTACCCACACACACAAAATAATGAATAGTGAAACACAGCCATCATTTAACATTAAGTGATTCATCACCGTTGGGCAGAAGAATCCCTTATGTTGTAACGCCAACGTTCACTACACATTTGCACTAGATTTGTAACACGGTCTTGGACAAAATTAAACCTCACTATGAAAACCACGGCACTAGGAAAAGCCATCACCGTTGGGCAGAAGAATCTTTCCAAGCCATGTTTTCAAATTAGGTTTGATAATATTTTAGAAGACCACAAACCGTGTTATGAGGAGGTGTCAAAAATAGACAACAAACGAGCATTATAATGTGTAAATACCAGCCATGGTGGTAGAGCACAACCTCCACTACCCAATTCTAATGAATGATACTTGAGCGAAAATTGATTACACAATTAAAAAAATGGAAAAAATAACATCAGGTTATGAAAATATTATAATAGAGAGCTCATTATCAAAAATAGACCTCAAAAATGGATCCGGAATGTTCGAGATAGTCAAAATGCATATATAATGTCCGGAAAAGGGAAAAGAATAAGAAATTTAAAGATCATAATTGGGCCGAGTATTAGGGCCAGGGCTGCCCAGGCCTGAGTGGGCTCAGCCAAAGGGCCTGCGGTCAGGTGAAAAGGGCCATGGGCCAAGGTCAGGCCGAGGGCCAGGCATGGTCCAAAAGGCGCCAAAATAGGCTGACGGCCAACGGACGGGTCAGGGTCCAGACCTTACCATGCGTTTCCCAACAAGTCAAAATAGGCTGACGGAGCCCAACAGGTTGGTCCTAGAGGGCCATGGTCAGGCCCATGGGCAGACCATAGGCCAAAATAGGCCGACGGTCGGGCCAAATGGGCCTGTGGGCCTAAGAGGCCCATGCAGGTTGGGTCACGCTTGGCCAGCCAACAGGGTCAGACTTTTGTCGAGTCATAATCACTTTCAGCGGGAGCCCAAGCAAGTAGGCCTGCACGGGTTGCAGTGGCTTCTGCCCGTAAGTCAGGCCAAGGTAGGCCCACAGGTCAGATGGGGTCGGGTGGGCCGACGGGCCATGGTAGGCCCAGCAGGTCAAGGCTTATGGGTTTCCGCCGGGTGGTCCAAAAAGGGCCAGACGGGGTCTCATGGGCGTATAGACTGTGGGGTCAAGTGTTTGGGTCCGCACCGGTCCAGAGGGGGACCTGATGGGGCTGGCGCAGAACCCGCATGGTTTGATGTTCCAAGGTGGCTGTGCGGATGGGCCAAAAAGCCAAATAGACCCAGACCCGGATCCCGAATGGGCGGACCCGACCTGGACCCAGGCCAGGGCCTCCCTAACCCTAATCTGTAGCATCTTCTTCTTCTTTAGTTTTTTTTTTTTTTTTTTTTTTTTGCGGAAGTGCAGCAATGTCAGAGCCGCCGCTCTTAAAATCCTCAATCTCATGGGTTTTACCGGTGATAGAAGTCTTAAGGTTTCACGACGTCCTGAGCAGGTCTCTGGACTGCTTACGGGCCCACAATGGCATGGAGTTGGTTTCATGGCCAGTTTGTCACGGAAAGATCCTAATCTGCCACTCACCACGGCCCAAAGAATCCATATATTTTTTTTTGAGAATATATGGTAATCGCGAATCAAAGAAAATTTGTGGCCCCTTCAAAGCAAATTCCCACGCCTCACCGGTGACTATACAGGGCACCGGGAAGTCGGTGCCGGGAGGAGTCGGCGGGTTTGGGCAGGAAGGCCACCGGCGGCCGGACACGGGCTTACCAAAAACCCAAAATTTTTTTTTTTTTATTTGTGATTTTGCAAACCACCCCGCCCCTCCAAGTGACTGCACAGGTCTGGGTGAGCCATCCGGGTCCAAGACGACGCTTAACCGGTGACGTGATGTCCAATCATTGGCCGGCTTAAAAATAAAAACAGCAACTAATCGCTTGTTTTTTTTTTTTTTTTTTTTTAAAAAAAAACAAATAAAGAAAAACTTTGATCAAGGTTTATTAAAATTTTTTTTTTTTTATAAAACAGCCATATAAAAATAAAAAAAAAATAATAATAAAAGCTCATTTTAAAGTTTTGACCGATCATAACGCCAATTATGGCTCTGATACCAATTGATGGAATCTAAATGGATCTGACGATCCGACCATCCAAAATTAAGCCTAGAGATCTAGGCGCACGATCAATCAAAAACCAATAAATATACAAACCATAAATATGCGCACCTTGAGCGTTAGCCATTGATGGTTGGTTGCCGATCTTCAACGATGTTCTCGCGTTCAATGTCTCCTAGCACAATGGGGATGCTCTCGCCAATAGGGAGGATTGAATTACGTCGAGCTATCGTTGGGACCAGGCACCCCTTATATTTATAGCCAAAGAGTCCTATCCCATTAAGGACTGAAATTGCTAATTATAGTGTGATTAGAAATCACAATCATACTTTAACTGAAAGACTTAATAAGCAGTTGCCTATTCTCTTCAAACTCACCAGAATAGCAATTGTACATCTTAAGGTTGATCTTATACCATTCACTGGTCAATGGGTTTGACCATAGTGATGGCCACCAAAATAGAAACTTCTTACATGTAATACATTGTTCACTGCTTAACAAAAAACCTACATAAATTGCTTGTCAGTTCTTAACAAAACTGACACAAGGGAATCTTAACAGGCAAAAGGAACAAAAATTAAACCCAAAAATGTATATATTTTGGTAAAATAGTACCTTAAATCTTTGGTAGTATAATTTGAATCACATCAGCTTTTGTCACTGCAAAAAAGATCCTGCTACCTGAGAAATCAAAAATGATTTGTGAGCCAATTGCAGATGATGAGAATGCCTTTCCTTATCCGGATGCAAATAGCCTTGCTTAGCCACCAATTTCAATTCCTCAACAAGATCTGAAAGAAAACCTTAATGACAAATGTAAAAGCCCTAACCAAGAGTATCTAGATTATGAAGGGCCTTTTACCCCATGAATCTTGTCAAAAGCTGACATCCTTCGATATGCCTCATGCAAATCTGTAGAAGATAGATATTGATAAGATTGATTGCTACAAATCCATTCAATCATATCATTTTCAATCTGTAGTTCAATATGATGGTTTTAAGTGTGTGCAAAAGCAAGACGCAAAAAAAAAACAAAACCCTAAACATCAATGAGAAATCAAATCGTTAGCAATTGAAACGAGGTTTTCATATAAAATCATACCTGAAAATTGCTGAAATGCTTCACTGGTCAAAAGCATAGTAATCGTCACGGCGACGATCAAATTTACTCTCTTTGTATAATTTCGGCCATCGATTTTCATATCCAGTGAAGTTCTTACAGAATCCGGCCAGGAGACGATGGGTTTCTAGAGAGAGATGAAGGTGAAGCGTCAGAATGAGAGATAATAGATTACCAACATTCTGCAGCGAGGGAAGATTTGGGGAGAACGAAGAGAGAAAAAGGATTTGGGCGGGCAGAGATGGGGAGTTTGAGAGACAAAGGAATTTAAGCGGGCAAGTGCTTTTAGCAAAGATATATTTGAGCTTTTATATGGGGACGATGGTGCCCTATTCTTGTGAGAGAGGTCACGGGTTTGAACCCTGCTTCCACACGGAAAAGATGATTTATGGGCCGTTGCATAAAAAAAACCTCTTATTTGGACCGTGGCATTCGTCAATTTTTTTACCATTGTCACAATTCGTTGTTTTTCTAAAGTTAGTGATGTTGTTTATTGACCATTTTCACGTAGTGGTTGTGTATACGAACAAAACAGAAATAAAATATACACAGCTTGCGTCATAAGATGGCAGCTTCCTGTGGACTCATGATAACTCACCATCGAGAAGATAACAACCTAGCCATAGCTCCCTGTCAAGAGACAGCAGCTTGCTATGGATGTAAACAGAACAAGATATAGTTATACACAGTTCGCTGTCAGAAGACAACAACTCGTGGTGAATACTAATAATGCCACGACAATCGCAGCCACAACTCATTGTCACATCACAACAGCAAGTTGCAAATACCAAGAACAGAAAGTTAGTCATAGCCACAGCTTGCTGCTATAGTATAGTAGAGAGCTATGAACATTGCCACAGCTCGCCGTCACCTCACGACAGCGAGCTATGAACATAAAGAACAAGGAGACTTGTCCTTTAAATTGATCTGCCCTCTTTCGATCAATTGATCATTGATATGTCACTATTGTGTGTAATGTAAAAGGGAGAATCAATTGCTCTTGATAGGCATCATCGCACTTCCTCCTTGCGATGCTACGACCGAGGTAGGGGGATTTCAATGCAAAATTGTATTTATACTTCAATTCATAGTTATTAAGGATTCATTGAATATTGAAAATTGTCTAAATATTAGATATCAGATATTGAAAACCCCACGAATGCTTGACACTTTTTGAACTCTTGATAATGCATTGAACATTGAAGATTTTCCAAATAGTTGGAACTCATTGAATGCGTAATGCTTATCAACACATTGAAACTCATTGCATTTTGAGCATACTCATTAAGCTTTTGAAATCTGTTGAAATGTGAAATCATCATTGAGACATTGAAAACTATCGAGCATTGAACTTTGAACATTGTGAATGTGAATGTAAAATTTTGAACTATATACATTGTACAAATGGCATACTATGATTTAGAATATGAATGTGAATTGAGGAATTAAAGTTAATGAATCCTGTGCGATGGCACACATTGAACCGTTATGGTGGTATATCCGTATGTGAATCGTTACAACGGTATATTCGTATGTGAACCATTATAGCGGTATATTCATATGTGAATCGTGCTTCGGCACATATTGAACCGTGACGATGGCCTTTGAACCGCACAAGCATTCCTCACAATGCAGAAGCTTGGGCATATTGAAAATTATTCTTTGAACGACGATGGTTAGGATTCTCATCGGTTACCTTTGGCTCTAACGCTATATGCGATAGAGATTATTTAAGTTATGAAATTAAGTCATGCATTAACCTAAGAACTTACATATAAAAGGAACCGATGCTTATGATTATACTGACCTTCATGTGAACTATAAATCCTTTGAAATATGAGAATTTGTTTAACCTTGTTTGAAGATCCTAATATCTGAAATTGAATGTGATCTTTGAAACTATGTTTTGGATGCATAGAGTACAATTTTTATTGAGGTTTTTCCTACTGAGCTTGTGGATTTTTAGCTCACCTTGACACTGTGTCATAGGTTCTAACGTTGACGAAGATCCCGACTTCATATAGGAAGACGAAGCAGATCTTCCACCTAAAGAGTTTTACTCTTAGAATTTTGGTGATTCGAACTCCGTACAATTTATAATTGTTTAGAAAAATTTCTATTTCTGTACTCATTGATGTAAATACTATTGTTTGTGTGACGTACGAGCATCATTGGTGGTATATTTATTGATTATCACTTTATTGTGGTACGCTTAAGCATTCAATTCAATTATAGTAATGTGATTTCCATTGATGCCAAAGAAATGATGTATTTAGATTGTGAATTATGATCTAGTGACCCGACATTTCACGTTATTCTCGTGTGGAAATTTTGGGTCATTACACACACAAATTTCAAGGACACTTTCAAGGGCGGTTGTGTCTATTGGTTCCTTGGACTCTCGACGATGCGTATGTGTGCGAAGTACAAAGTACATCTTAAAAGCATCAATTATGACATTCGCACATCTCCCTGGTGTGCGCGACAACAGACTGTTGCTATGGACATTCTTTCCACCTTTAAGCCAAACACAATATAGAAGGTGGGTCTCTCTCTCTATATATATACATTAGGAAATATTCTTGTAAACAAGTGAGGTGGGACATTTTTTTCTGCAGTACTTCAAAATTTTAGGTGAGACTATATTCCCTCCAACACTTTTCAAACTATTGTTTACTACTAGGTCGATGGTTCAAGTCTCGGCAAAAGCAACTTTTTCATATGGAACCATTTAAATTTAAGTCAAAACTTTAAAAAAAAGTAATAAATAAATATTATAAACTAAAATTATGAATAAATATTTATTTTATAAAATATCCCACACTACCATCATCAATGGCATGATCGGTTACTTTAGCGTCCTCATCAATTTTATAAAGCACAAATATTCTTCCAAATTTGCCAAGAAGAGGTTGATTGTCACACATATATCCTTCCAAGATTTAGTATTGCCAACTTTACCTTTTCCATTAGGCTATGTTTGGGAACAAGTATTTGGATTTAAAGATTTCAAATTCAAGTATTTCAAATTCAGGCATTTCAAATTCAGAATTTGAAATATTTAGATTCGCAAATCTCTTGTTTGAATACTTAAGCATTGCCTTAGGATTTGGTCCAAGGATTTGCAGATACTTCATTTAGCTATTTTTTTTATAAAAAAAATTATATTTCATTGGTTTCCTTCATTCTATGTAGGGGCGGAAGTTCGGTGAGCCGAACCAAAATCGAAACTGAAAATTTCGATTTCGGTGTCGATTCACCTAAAACCTAATCGAAATGTTTTGAGTTCGGTTAACGGAACTCTTCACCCCTTGAACCGAAATAGAACCAATATGTTTTTCAATTTTTTCCTTTTTTTTTGGGTTTTTCAGCCTAGGGTCAGTTTCCTTTCCCTACTCAATCGATTTTCGATTTTTGGCACCCAAAATCGAACCCAACCTGTAACAACCCAAAATTTTCACACAAAAAAAATGTGGAATACCGGGTCATTAAACTTAGTTCATAAGCTTATAAGTAGAAATTTCATTGATAGGACACAAAAAGTTAAATCCTTTAAAAAATATATATTATAAAAGCATTAATTGAATTACTTATTAAATTGAAACAAATAATTTTAACATCCATAAATGAAAATACTAATCCAAAAATATCACCGGTGATGACAGTACATCACATAAACAGTGGTACTTACATCAATATACACAAAAAATAATTAATAAATATTCTAAAGAAAATTTATTAAGTCGTACAAAGTCTTAATCAAAGAATTATCACTAAGGATAAAATTCTTCAGGTGGGAGATCTTTTCGTCTTCAGGCACGAAATCAGGATCCTCTTCCAACTCAGGATCCTTGTCAACGTCTGTACCTATGACACATAGTGTCGGGGTGAGCTAAAAATCCACATGCCCAGTAGGACGATTCTAATAGAATTCTTGTCTTAAGCATTTCATCGCATAGTTTTAATGATCATTTTAATATTGTTGACTAAGATACAATAAAATATGAGGCGACACCACACATTTATATTCTAAGATAAATAACTCTATGTACAAATTTGAGTTTGATTTATATAACCTACCGTGGAGTCTTGATGTCACATTCAGAAGATCTAAAAGGTGAATTTCATATAAGTGCCCAATTATGATATTTTTCTTTTACATTTTTATTCCATATGTTAATTCTTATGTTCATGCATTACTTAAATATATAAATTAAAGTAATCTCTATCACACATATAGTGATAGAGTCAAAGTCAAAGAACCAATGGGGATCCTGACCATCGTCGTTCTAAAACAATTTTTTCAAATCTATTAGCTCCTTCCAAGTGAGGAAGCTCATGCGGTTCAAAATACCGTTGTTACAGTTCAAAGCGTGACGTAGTATCGGATCTATCCAAATTCAAAACTTAAATCGCATGCATATCGCTAAAATATAATGTTGTATTAGTACTTTTATAATTAGCTGGAATTCAAATCAGTTTGCACGGTTCGATGAAATTCTTATATAATTTATTCTCTTCTTTTAGTTTTCTCGTCAAGAGTGTCGCGAATAATTATTTTTCATTCATTAATGGTACAAGATCTAATTTTTCTAATCTCATATTCAAATGTTTAAATAAATTATAATAGCAAAGTGACCCTGTGCCTTAACAACGCACGAAGTTAATTAGAAAAATACCGGTCTCATCGAGACGATTGAAATGATGTGCTTACATGCTTGCAACTGACATGTATTGATTACTTTATGTACAGTCAAAGTGTGTAAAAGGTCAAATATATGATTTATTGCTAAATAAATTTTTAAGGTAGATTATGGAAAAGCTGACCCATCAGATGGAATGGTCACGAAATTTCAAGTGGGGTTGTCCCTATTAATAATTTCGTAAATCATACAGAATCTTAACAATTAGAGGGGTCAACTATCCAAAAGACCCAACACTTCGAAACTTGTCAGAAATCTGGTTGCAAGTGCAGTCTTGACATAAACGAATTTGGCCTAACTTTGAGGTCAAATTCGAAAGGGTTAGTGGCTGATTTGATCTTAGCTCAACAAAAAAGAAATAAAGAACAACATAATCTCAATCAATATCAAATAACATTACAGTATTTGAACAAATGTACTATTTTTTGCGATCTACCAAAGATGGCATGTAACACAAACTAGTGCTATTAAAATTTCTGACCTTACGCGGATTTGGTTTATATTTATTCAAGCCTAAGAGCCTATGTTATGGGAAGGTCAAACACAAAGTTCAAATAATTCACTTTAACTTTTTCACGCAAGTGGCAGCACACCGTCTAATCTTGAAAAGCATGAATTTAAAGATCAATAAGATTGATGGACGCAAATTGTTTAAAGCGAAATGGTCTCAAACCAAGGCATCACGAGACCCCTAATTATTGGTGATAAAAATACAATACCCAATTTATTTAAAATCATTAAATACCTACGAATCAAAAGTATAAAACACAAATTGGTCATTAAATCTCCTATACCTCGAGTCCTAACATTGGAAGAAGGAAGCAATCTCGAATAATGCCTTGTTCGAATTGTAGAAGGGTAGAGATGGATAGGGTTGCAACAGAGCTGAGCAAGCTCGACAACTCGGCCCGGCTCAGCCAAAAATGAGAGCTTTTGCTCTCTTAAGCTTGGCTTGAGAGCCAGAGTAGAGCTTTTCATTTAAAGCTCGATTGAAGTAGAGCCGAGCTAGAGATGAGCTAGTAAAGCTCAACTCGGCTTTATTATTAGTATATAATACTTTTATATGATAAAATATATTATATATAATTTTGAAAGTTTTTTTTTCTTTTTTTCCCTTATAATAAGATTCATCGAATGGTTACTTTATAATGGATAGATATGAGATCAACATATAATCCTTATGATCCTCTATTTAAGTTTGCGCTTTCTTTCTTCTCTCTATCTCTCTCGGTACAATCATTAAAGTTTTTTCTCACTCATCTCAATGAACAATCACTAGCTTGACAATTAACCAATCAACACCTGTGACCAACATCTATGCTCTTAATCAATATTTAGCACATTAAATTTAAACACCTTCTTACTTTTCAAAATTTACACACAGTTTTCTCCAATTGATCCATTAAATCCAAAAGGACTAAGGGATTAATAGATATTAAGGCTTTTATTTATAAATTTTATTAAATCATTCATCTATTAAAAAAAGAAGATATTGTTTAAAATAACAGTGGGTGAAAAAATTATAATAAAACTTATTTAGCTTGAAGCTCGGCTCAGCCTGACTTGAGCTCAGACATTTTAGGCTCGAAGGGCCTAGAACCAAGTTCCAGCTCGGCTCGTATAAGGTAGAGCCAAGCTAGAGCTGACCTAAGCTCGGGCTCTGGTGTAATTTAAATGTAACCCTTGCAAGTGCACAAGATCTATTGCAGTATGGAAAGAACAAGGGTGTCGAACCCACAAGGAAACGTGAATTTTAATTAATTCTTTCAGAGATTTAAAAATATCTCCAAGGAAGTACCAAAGGGCAGATTCAATTTTACCAAAATTTATCACACTTTTCCTAAATGCAAGAAAAATAAATTAATTTAAACAACTAATTACCAATGAATCTAAAATAATAATTAAATTAGATCAAGGAATATGCTACCCCAGATTTACTGATTTAGCCGCTCATCTTTGGTGTATGATCTCCTTGTTCATTCAAAGTCATTCCTCTTTTTATTTCTTCCAAAAGGTCTTTTTATAATTGTTTTTTCTAAATACAATCTATGATTTTCTTAAAGAAAAACAATGCAAACCTAAGTACAATCTACACTGATTAAACCCTAGAAGAAGGAGAGAAGAAGACCCTTCAAAAGGTGAAGAAAATATTCCCCCAAAGTGAAAAAAACCTAAAAAAACTAAAATAAAAATGAATTAATTCTCTAAAAATCAAGTCCAAAAAAATAATCTTTTACGAAGCCTTAGCTTCCTTTTATAATGGCCGAACAACTCTAAACCTAATTGCCTCAATCGATTGAGACAGAAGTCTCAATCGATTGACTTTGAGTTCAAATTCCCTTAGGGCACTTCTGCCTTCATGTCTCAATCGATTGAATTTCTAGGGTTGAGTTTTACTCCATCTGTCAATCGATTGACAATAATGCCTCAATTGATTGACTCTTCAATGCAAAGTCTTCCCTTTCTTGATGGAAGTTGATTCTCTTCACGGCTTTCAATGCTTCTTTGGACCTTTTTGTCCATAGCTCTTTTGTAGCCTTTAATTTCCTTCTTTTATGCGCTTAAACGATCTAACGGTCAGAAACACTTGTAAACATCAAAACCTCACAACAACCATCAGATGCTTTCATCGAACAGCTAAATGTAGGATTTAAAGTGTGAAATATAGTCATATTTCAGCATCGATCACACCCCCAAACCTACACTTTGCTAGTCCTCGAGCAAAGAGAATGATAAACTTATAAAACGCAAATAAAACTAACATCCTAAAAATTTAAATGCCACTTTCGTAGGGAACACGATTGCATTTAGCACATGCAACAAGCCTTTAATCCCCTAGGTGACCCCTAGTGGAGGAGTTGTGTCTCCTGAGGGTTTACAGTGAAGTTACCCACAAACTACAAAGCTTATGAATTTCAGAATTTTTAGTCATGATCTTAAACAGTTAAATGTCCCTAGAGAATCTTCTAAAATGCATCCGACCATGTTTATTTCATTAATTCTCATTTAATTCAGTCTATTGTTTTTCAATGCTCATACTTTATGCCTTAATGTTATGCAATCATCACTGCTCAAATTCTTTGGCCTGAGAAGAAGCTTAAACCAGGCATCTTTTGATCACATGTCTAGACTCAATCCTTATCATGGATATACACTCAGAATGAAATCACTCCTGATGAATGGATTTTATTTTTCATGCACATGTGAGAGGGAGTTACAATGCACTTTAGAAAAATCTCACAATTTATACGAAAGACGGTGTATCAAAGAATTTTAAAAGAGATCTCATTAAGAAAGATATTTGTATTTTAAACATGGATATACCAAGCACCATAGACACTGTGTAATCACTCTCCACAAGGCATTTACCACTCATGATTGGATCAAAAAGGTCTTTTCTAAGGTTGTAATGGGGCTCGGGTAAAGGTTAAGAAAGAAAGGGAATTTGGATTCAAAATTTCTGAGAAATTGGAAAAGAAACAAACTTCTGATTTCTCTATCTCCCTTTTTTTTCTACTTTCTCACTATTTTTCTCAATATTTTTCTATTTTTTTTTTTCAACTTGCTTTTCCTTTGTTTTCCTTTTCTTAAAACATCTCATATTTTTCACTATTTTTTTTTTTTCAAATTTTCTTTCTCTTTTTCTTTTTCTCCCCTCTTTTCTTTTATATTTTTGCCATACATCCTTAGTAAACACCACAACTCAGTATCTCTCCACGTACTCTCTTTTTCACTCATTTTCATCCCTCGTTCCTAATTTCTCAGAAATAAGGAGGGTAAAGCTGAATTTTCAGGTGAAGGGTTAAAGGTTAATGTTGCTTATCGAAGAATGTATAAAGGTAAATTTTTCAATAGGCTCGAAGGGGTACTAGAATGATACATTTATGAGTGGGTCATTTTAAGCAAAAACGAGCCAAAGATGGCCTTAGATCATTTCCTTTCATTATGGTAAAATATGCCTATCTGCTTTGAGTTAATACACATTGATTTCTAGTGTAATGGTATACCACACGTACAATCAACAAATCAAAGTAAAGTAAATGAGATGCTAACAATTGAAGCAGGAATCCAAAGATACTCCGAATTTATTTTCACACTCATCAAGAACGAAGATAAGGTTTCAAAACTCACTGGGTTGAAGCCTTTCTTGTGATCTAAAAAAAAAATTTCACGTCATACACTTAATTCTCAAGCTTGGAATTGAAGTCAAGTGGTGGTGTACAAATTTCAGGCATAGATCATGAATATCGCTATTTTAATTTTGAACTTTATGAACATCCATAAAAACAATAATGGTATGATAACAATCTTTAAAGAAATTCAAGTCATTCACAATTTAAGAATATAAAAAAAAATTGAATTTCATTAGCCTTCCTGTCATCAGTCAATCGATTGAGACCAGTGCCTCAATCGATTGATTGTTGATAATTTCCAATTGAATTTTTTTATGGTTGGCAGTCAATCGATTGAGACCACAACCTCAATCGATTGACTGATAAGATTCAACCTTTTTTTTTTTTTTTTTTTTTTTGGAAATTCGTGAAAATTATTGAAATTACCCCCAAACCTGAACTGTCCAATGTCCTCATTGGTGATGATGTTGAAATAGGAGGGGAGACCCCCCCAAACCTGTTTGATGCACTCAAGGACCAAAAAGAACTAGATCAAGTGAAAGAGAAGGTGATCAAAAAGAAAAACACATATATTTACCTAAACAAATTAGTATTGAAAAAAAAAAACTCTTACAAATAGTGCAAAATTAAAATTCTACTTTAGAATTAATCAAAATCAAACCTAAACTAAAACATAAAAAGCAAATATAACCTAAAGACTCCGAAAACTAGACCCTAAAACAGAAAATCCTAATCCTCTAGTCTTCCATGGGGGAACTGTCTTCCCGCGGCTTTGGAAACGCGTAGTGCCACATCTCCTCGGTGATTCCACACTCGCCAGCAGGTGGTACTGGTGCACGGGGTGGTGATAATGGTGGGGTAGGATGTGGTGGTACGAGAGGCGGAAATGGTGTGTAGGTGGCCTCGGCGGAGCGTGTGAAAATAGAGTTGTCTTCAATTGGGTATTCATCATCAAGATCGATGACGGCGTGATTGGACAAGTCGAGTGGCGGCGGCGGAGTGTGATAACGTGCACGTTTGCGCGTGGGCTCCGTCAGCTTTTTCACGGCAGATCGGGTACGATACCGGATGGAAGACATGGCGGAAACTTTGGGGAAGGAGGAGGAATAGTATGACTTAAAAGGACACTAATAAACCCTTAAATAGAGAAAAACCTCCTAAAAGATGGACCCTAAGAAACCTTGTACAAAACGGACTCTAAGGAAAAAAAAGAATTCTATTGTCGGACGGGTCGGTGTGAATTTCAGGAATTAGGCATCAGTCAATCGATTGACAGTTTAGTGTCAATCGATTGACACATATGTAAACATAGGATGACGGTGCACGACACAAAATCCACTCTCAACACGATTGATTTTCAGAAACGTGTCAGGTTGAAAGTTTGACCATGTAGAAATCAATCGATTGACAATTTAGTGTCAATCGATTGACTGAAATGTGCAATTTGTTTATCTTTTCGGATTCAGGAATCAATCGATTGAGAAAAGTGTCTCAATCGATTGACTCAGAGGAATTGCTTTTTAGAATATCATAAGTAAAGTGCTCAATCGATTGAAAGTGAAGCCTCAATCGATTGACTGATGCACTTGTGCACAAAACCGAGAAGTACCATAAAAATGAACACAAAAAGAAAAGCTAATTCCATTGATTGGTCTTGATTGATTACACCATCGATCCCTACACCACTAGTAGATTTTAACGAAAAACAAAAATTAAAAACACCCTAAACAACTGAGAACACTAAACAAAACATAGCACCACACACTAAACACTAAACATAAAAATAAAGAAACTACATAAAAACAAACTAAACATCATCATCATCATTATACTCAGGTTCCCTCTCCTCGTTCATCGCCGCTCGCGCTCCTACGATGAATTAAATTGCTTGACGCCGAACGCTCTGGGCCATCCGCATGAGGAGAGAAGTCTGAAATCTGGACCGTCGATCGACACCACCAAGCCTCGCATTAAGCCCATCCATCAGCGCCTCGAGGCGAGCAACGGCTGCCTCGGCATCAAAATCCGGGACCTCTTCGGGACGAGGTCGTCTAACACCGCCGCGTTGGCATTGTGCGGGGTTTGGACGGGGAGGAGGAGGTACATCGTCAATTGCAATCGGGGCTGGCTGCACCTGAAGAATCGCTTTGATGCTCTTATCCCATACATTGACACCATACTGATAAAATTGCATGTCACCTAACTCCTCATCATCGTAAATGGGGCAGCCGAGATGATCCAAAAGGTGCATCACATAGTGTGGGAAATGGAGGAGAATCGCTGCACACTTTGCGAGTACGGCGGTGCCGACGATATCACTGTGACAACAATACATCTCCTCTAGCATCAGACCTGGCGCATCGAACCAAGTGTTTGTATGCGCAGCGTAAAGTGCAATTACCCTATTCTTTATCCTCTCGGTTTTTAGGCCATGCGGTAGGAGGTTATTTGCCATGACGATATCCCAAAAGAGAATGTCCATCGGAAGTACGGCTCGTTTAGTAGCCTGACTGGTACCGCAGCGTCCTCCACACATATCATTGATCATGTTTTCCTGACTACGATCAATAGCCAGATTAATGTGGTGGTTCACAGGTCGAACCATGTAAAAATTGAAGGCAAGCGCGAGATCGGCGGCATGCAGATTATAATGCCAGTTGTCGATCTCGATGGTAATGTAGGGCATTCCCGTTGGCGATAGTGTTTCCGGTACCCATACCATTTTCTGATAAAACAACTGAATGATGCGCGGAGAGACATCTATGGGCGGTGGGGCAAGAAACATCTCCAATCGTAGGGCCTCGATGAACTCGATCGAGCCGGCACATTTCGCGATGCGACGGTATTTTACAAGGTCGAAGAAGTTTTCTGTTTGGAATTGGCGATCGAAATAGAGCTCATTAGGGATGCGCATTGGATTGATGGCAGGACGTGGCGGACGGAATATTGGTGGGCCAGGCGCCGTGTCACAACCCAGATTTTTTGAGATTTGTGCACGGCACGCATTACACATAGGTATATGCGTTTCGCAAGGAGACCAAAACAACCCAAATACATTAAGTGTGTACGTAGGAAACACACTAGTATATCCCAAACTTATAGATATAAAAGTGAAAGAGAGAGAGAGGAACCTTTACGTAACTCTATTCTAACCTAAATAGAGAGAAGGAGAATAAAGAGAGAAAGAAGAAAAGAGCCTAGTAGAGAACTAGGGTTCGTTGAGACTTAGGTCGGAAAAGGGGATCAGAGGAAATGACGGGAGGAAGAACCAGGGAGGCCGGATAGCCTAGTAGATATTCAAGTCATAAATCGGGCCTGTGCGGGTTTTCATCGTCAGAGGTACGTTAAAAACATGATAGATACCTAGGAATGTTTTGAATAGTAGGAAGGATGTTGGCTAAATGTTGCCTTGTATAAGATTAAGGTTAAATGAAGGATGGACACCTGTTCTCGATCTGATCGAGGGACAAATCATTGTTCCTCGCTCGAGCGGTTGAAAAAGGCTCGCTCGAGCGAGGATGTACAGAGAAAAGAACGACTCTGGGCTCGCTCGAGCGGTCCCATAAACTAAAGGGGAGCTCGCTCGAGCGAGGGTCCACAGTCATATTTTGAAAGCTCGATTTAACCGCTCGAGTGAGGTCAAGAGACCGCTCGAGCGAGGTCAAGTGACCGCGCGAGCGAGGATAAATGGCCGCGCGAGCGAGGGCTGGTGACCACTCGGATCTTGGTTTTCTAATATAAGAAACTTGGGTGTCATACACCCCAATGACCTTAGATCATTCTAAAACTTTTTCTTTTTCAAGTATAGGTTGATGCATTATAACCCTCTAAGGGCAGGCGTGCCTTGAGATTCGTCGAGGTAGGGAATATTCTCGAAACATGTGCATTATTCTGTGAACTCATATGCGTAGTATAGTCTATGTAAATAGTGTATATTCCATAAACCCTCATGATAAGGGTGTGTGTGTGTTACAATATGGAAAATCCTGAGGTCCCTGTGGGAAGAAATAAAATAGAAGCAAGTGGCATCCCAGGGATGCGTAAGAAAACAAACAGAGAAACAAAGGTAACGTGATACGGCCTGATGTAATATATTTAGCACAATCACGGTGAATAACTATATGTAAAGCACATTGATATTTTTATTATTTAAGGTTGATTAGAATACCCCACCGACGTGGCGGGATACCCACGACTGACTCGGCAGGATATCCGTGACCGGTACGGCGGCAAATCCGTACATTTATAACACATCCGAGGGATGTAGATTGAGAATAGACCCCGCCGCCTATGAGAAAGGGGCTTGGGCAGTATTCCCAGGGAATACACACAACAACTGTCTAGTTAGACGACGATGGCGGGTATTCCATCGGGGCTCGATGCTATATTGCTCGAGGACTACTTAAGTTAAGATTTAAGTGATTAGGCCAAATTCACAACCAAACTTATAAGGAGAATAAACAAAAATATGCTAAGTATTGGTCGGAACCATTGGGTTATTCCTGTTACTCAAATCGTTTTACATAAGTGATTTCTTGAAAATTTTATGCTGGTTAGGTTACTGACATATGTGTGAAGGATGATCTATATGTTCTTTTGTTTTCCCTACGGAGCTAGGATGTAGCTCACCCCTTAGACTATACGTCGCATGTCCAGGACTAGCGGCAGCAAAGACTTCGGGAGAAGTTAATCCAGGGGCCTCGGTGTTCGTGGCCACAGAAGAGTCAGAACCTCCTCCTGAGGAATTCTTCTAGGAAACCCGCTGCATACTCTGAGAGTGAGTTGAGAGAGTACTATGTATGGCTTGGTATATCGAGCCTCTTTATGTCGAATGCTTTAATTTCTGTCTCTTGATAAAACATCTAGGATGAATAATTACCATTTAACTATTGGGTATGTCCTTATGTCCATGAATTGGCATGGGACAAGGACAGCCCTGCGAGACCAAATATATTGTTGAGATTTCGATTTAGGGTAGCTACGTGTGCTTCAATTTCAGTTTTGGCTTGTGTATACAATGTGTGGTAAATAGCTCAGGGCACGGCCTTGAAGGTCGTGTTGATGGCACGGATTTCGGGATGTCGAAATTCGGGCTGTCACAGTTGGTATCAAAGCATTTCTTTCCAGGATTCTGACTATCATATCGTCAGAATATAGGGACTTCTGCTAACGAGATTATGAATTCTCATGCAGACCGTTATGTTTCCTAGAGGGAGAGGCCGACCCAGGGGTAGTCATGATAGGAATTTGCGCAGTAGAGATGGGTTCGTCTCACCTACAAACAGAGTGCCATTGGGAAACAGGGAGATTCCCGAGAGCAGTGGCCAGGGAGGAAACCAAAATCAAGCAGAGGAGCAAGATCTAAATAGACAGGATCGAGATCAGAGGGAACAAGATAGGGTGAGAGAACGAAATGAAGAAAGAGAAGAGCGTCAGAGAATGATGCATACAATGGAGACCATGGCAACTGCCATGGCACAACAAGGGCGCCCTTGGCAACAAGACATACGTAACCACAACGAACACCTACCCTCCAAGAGGGACTTACACCTTAGGGTTTCAAAGATTCACCGAAGTTCAAGAATGAGACCTCCCAACTTTTCAGGACAGGCAAACACGATGGCCGCCAAAAACTGGTTGGGGGAAATGGAGAAGGTGTTTAGCGTACTGACATGCACGGAGGATGAGAGCGTCCATTGGGCAGCATATATGTTAGATGGAGAAGCTGGACCGTGGTGGAAATCAGTTTCGCGAACGAGAGCACAAGAAACTCCAGATGTACCGTGGACTTGGGACGAATATGTAGAAGAATTCAATAAACAATATTTCCCTGAAGTTGTGAGAAATCAGATGGAGACCCAATTTTTACAACTAGCACAAGGAAGAATGACCGTGAGAGAGTATGGAGTGGAATTCATGAGACTGGCTCGCTCCCTGCATTATGTAATCTCGATGTGATGAAAGCTTAAGAGGTTCCAACAGGCTTAAGGTGACATCCGAGGAGGTTGCCTTCCAACCGAAAACTTATGGAGAAGTAATGAGTAAGGCATTGGTAGTTGAGGAAGAAAACAATAACCGATACCGCCGAGGGAACATCAAGGTAGAGAAAGGAGACGGGGAGTTATGAATGGGTATATAAGAAACCGAGGTTTGTAGCACCAAATCGTAAACAGCTCATTCCGCAGGTATGGGAGAGCTGCACAACAACCTACTCATCAAAATTATCCGTTGCTGGCATCAGGGAGACCGATGAGGTATCAAGGTCTTACTTTTTCCAACAGGGCTACAACTCCACAAGGTTTTTCGAGAGCTGCTACTTCATCACCAAGGGAAACTTGTGCAAAATGTGGCAAGTCCCACAAAACAACCGATCAGAGGTGGAATGCGAGGTTGCTTTCAAGTGTGGCAAGATAGGCCACATGATTAGAGATTGCCCCAGACAATCAAAGAAAAGACGGCTCCAACTTCCATGCCACAACCTATTCAATCTCGAAAGCCTGTTATTCGAGGGAGAGCCTACGCAGTTACCGCCCAGGAAGCAGGGAGTGTACATGACATTATCCAAGGTGAGATCTCCTTTAAAATAGAGAATTTTGGTTGCAGTACAATTCTAGATAAAGAATGGGTTTCCGTTGGGACATATATATATATACCGTTAATAAACTTAAGAGTGGAAATTTGTTTTATGTTTATGTATATGTACGTATATGCATGCATTGTAGGTACGTTACAGATTTATGAGAAAGGGTGCTACGTAGCACATGACGCGCGAGTGCTGATAGACCCAGGGTCTACCCACTCTTTCATTACCCCTAGATTTGCAAAAAGGATGAAGATTATTTCGGAAATGTTGGACTTTGTGTTATCAGTGTCCATCCCAACAGGAGAATTAGTGGACACGGAGTTAGTCTGCAAATCGGTAGTAGTAAGCATTCGGGATCACGCTGTCCACGAATTAGACGCAAATTTAATATGGTTGGACATGCAAGGATTCGACGTAATCCTTGGCATGGATTGGCTGTCCCACCATTGCGCAACGGTGGACTGCAAGGATAAAGTGGTTGTTTTCCGTCCTAACACGAGGAGATCGTTTCGATTTCAAGGGGAGAGGTCGACTCAGGTACCACTCATATCGGCAGTCAGAGCAGAACGTTTGATCCGAAAGGGGTGTAGTGGTTATTTGGCATTTTTGAAGGAAGATAAAGAAGAAAAGAATATTATCTGCGAGGCGAGAATTCTGATGTATTCCCGTAAGAATTGCGGGATTACCTCCAGAGAGAGAAGTAGAATTTGCAATCGACTTAGCACCAGGAACGGAACCTGTTTCAAAGGCACCCTATAGGATGGCCCCTGCAGAGTTGAAAGAATTGAAAGAACAATTACAAGAGCTCATGGACAAGGGATTCATACGACCAAGCGTGTCCCCGTGGGGAGCACCAGTGTTGTTTGTGAAAAAGAAAGATGGGTCAATGCGGTTGTGCATCGACTACCGCCAATTGAACAAAGTCACGGTGAAGAATCGATATCCGTTGCCAAGAATAGATGACTTATTCGACCAATTGCAGGGTGCAAAACATTTTTCCAAGATCGACCTAAGATCTGGTTACCATCAGTTAAGAGTCAGGGCCGAGGACATTCAGAAAACGGCTTTCAGAACACGGTATGGACACTATGAATTTTTAGTGATGCCATTGATCGATTTAATGCACCAGCGTCGTTTATGGACTTGATGAATCGAGTGTTTAAACCACACTTAGACTCCTGTGTGGTAGTATTTGTTGATGACATCCTAATCTACTCAAAATCGAAAACGGAGCATGAAGAACACTTACGTGTCGCTCTACGAATCTTGCATGAACACCAGCTGTACGCCAAGCTCAGCAAATGTGAGTTTTGGCTAGAAAAGGTTAGCTTTCTGGGACATGTCGTCTCCAAGCATGGTGTCACTGTAGATCCCGCTAAGATCGAGGCAGTAGTGAATTGGGAACAGCCAAAAACCGTGACAGACATTCGAAGTTTCCTCGGACTGGCAGGTTATTATCGACGTTTCGTAGAGGGGTTTTCAAAAATATCAGGACCTCTTACAAGACTTACAAGAAAGGACTCAAGATTTGAGTGGAGCGAGGCGTGTGAGAAGAGTTTTCAAGAACTCAAGAAGAGACTCACCTCACCTCAGATTAGCCATTCCATCGTGTAGTGGAGGATTCGCAGCTTATAGTGATGCTTCAGATAACGGTTGGGTTGTGTATTAAATCAATATAAAAGGTGATAGCTTACGGCTCCGCATGCAGTTGAAAGAGCACGAAAGGAACTACCCAACACACGATCCGAACTAGCTAATATATTCGTATTAAAGATATGGCGACATTATTTATACGGAGAAACATTTGAAATTTTCACTGACCATAAAAGCCTCAGATACCTGTTTACACAGAAGGAACTGAATATGAGGCAGCAAAGGTGGATGGAATTCCTCAAGGATTACGACTGTTCTATACAGTACCATCCAGGCAAAGCTAACGTAGTGGCCGACGCCTTGAGTCGAAAGAGTTCGGCCCAACTGGCTGGAATAATTTCGGGTATACATCGATGGAAGTTGTTGGAAGATCTAGCGTTGTGTGGCGCAGACATACAACCACAAGCCACAGGAGCCTTCTTAGCCAACATCTCAGTGAAGTCAGTGATATTCGAACACATACGAGAACTACAGATGAAAGACCCGATTCTAACAAGGAAAAATCAAAATGTAACTGAAGGTACTACCTCTGAGTTTTCAATCAAGAAAGACGGTTCCTTAATATTCAAGGGGCGACTTTGCATTCCGGACAATGACGAATTACGACGAACGATTCTTGATGAATCTCACAGGTCAAGCTATGCGATCCACCCGGGAAGCACGAAGATGTATCAGGATCTGAAAAAGAACTATTGGTGGAGAGGTTTGAAACAAGATGTGGCAGAGTACGTGTCACGATGTTTGACGTGCCAACAAGTGAAAATCGATCATAGACACCCCGCAGGCCTATTACAGCCTTTGCCCATACCGGAATGAAAATGGGAATCTATCTCAATGGATTTCATAGTCGGTTTACCGCGAACTGCAAGGAGGCATAACGCCATTTGGGTAGTAGTTGATCGATTGACTAAGTCGGCACATTTCTTCTGCATAACACGATGTACACAATGAAGATTAGCAGAACTTTATATGAAGGAGATCGTCCGGTTACATGGGATTCCAAGTAGCATTGTTTCAGACCGAGACCCATTATATACATCAAAGTTTTGGAGGAAATTCCAAGAAGGAATGGGAACCAGGTTGGATTTTAGTACGGCGTTTCACCCACAAACAGACGGACAGACTGAGAGGGTCAACCAAGTCATTGAAGACATGCTTAGGGCATGTATGTTAGAATTGCAAGGATCATGGGATCAACATCTACCATTGATTGAGTTCGCTTATAATAATAGCTTTCAGACGAGCATCGGGATGGCACCGTATGAAGCCTTGTACGGAAGACGATGTAAGTCGCCAATCAATTGGGAGAAAATTGGTGAGAAATTTGTTTTGGGACCTGAGCTACTTGAAGATAACGCTGCCATTGTCCGCATGATCAGGGAAAGACTAAAGGCGGCTCAGAGCAGACAGAAAAGTTATGCTGATATCAAGCGGACTAGTGTAGACTTTAAAGTAGGTGAACATGTGTTCGTGAAAGTATCACCGATGAAGGGAGTGATGAGATTTGGGAAGAGAGGGAAACTAAGTCCCCGCTATCTTGGACCGTTTGAGGTTTTGGGTCGCGTGGGAGAAGTAGCCTACCGCATTGGTTTGCCACCATTGTTTGATCAGGTACACAACGTGTTCCACGTGTCTATGCTTAGAAAATATCTTAATGACCCTGATCACGTGCTGAGCGGCCAATCATTCGAAATGCATGAAGATATGACCATGATTGAAGAACCGGTAGAAATTTTAGATCGAAAGGAACAGGTGTTGCGAACAAAAGTGATTCCCTTAGTGCTCGTCCGATGGAAGAACCATTCGGCCGAAGAGGCAACATGGGAACGTGAGACGGATGCTAGAGAACAATATCCCAAATTGTTCGAAATTGCCAACTGAATGTTTTCATTCGTTGAGAATATGTAATTACGGGTACTATGAAGGCTATGTATGTTTTCCTTTTTAAAGATATGTTGATTACAAATAATGTTTGAGCAAATTTTTGTTGAACTCTTAATTGATGAAACTAGTGATGTATTGAAACCTAAACGAACACGGCGCGAATCGAACTACAAAAAAAAAAAAAAAAAAAATTTCTCGCTCGAGCGAGGTCTAGTGACCGCTCGCGCGAGGTTTTTTGAACCGCTCGAGCGAGGCATTATAACCGCTCGAGCGAGGATATAGTATATAATAAAACTAGTTCTGTTCTCGCTCGAGCGAGAACTAATGACCGCTCGAGCGAGGCGGAACTATAAATATGGCAGAGGCCATAGCGCCTGTTCATCTTCAAGCGAAAGGAAGAAGAGGCGAGCGAGGGGGTTAGGGCAACCGATTTTCAATCTTTTCGGTCCGTTTCCAGCCGGATTTCGACCATCCGATCCGTTAAGACTACTCTTCTAGGTAAAATCTACCCATCCCTGAAATTTTTCTTGTCTTTTTAAACCCTTTAATACCAAATGGCTTCAAGCCCAAACCCACAACCTAAGAAACGGATGGCGATTCGGTCGCCGTCGGCGCGCAACAAAGCGTCACAAACCTCGCAACCATCATCAAACCCACCCTCCGCTCCAATCACACTGGATGATTGGTGGGGAGCAAAACTTTGAAGCGAATGGGAAATACATCCTCATGTTTCGTAGATCCGGCGTCACCTGGACATCGGACTTTATCACCAACAATCACTCAAGACCACGCTTACGCCGTTCGGGGATCGATACTACCCGAGGCTAGTGAAACTGTTCTACCAAACCTTAAACATGAGCATCGATGAGGACGCCATACTTGTTACCATCGATGGTAATGAGTTAATTTTCAGAGGTGCCGACATTTCCTCAATCATGAAATGTCCCCACATCTACACTCCTGGCCCACTCATCCTACCACCTTTTTCTGGGAACGTAGATTTCCCAACGATCATCTCCGACATCACTGGCGGTAGGTCCGCCTCGGGACAATCTATCACCCGATCACAACTACCGCCGCGCATGTGGCTTTTAGATATTATCTTTAAAAAGAATTTGCACCCAACCGGCCATGACCAAGAACGCCGAGATGCGTTTTTGCGAGCACTACATACCGCATTTCACAATAGGTGGATCAACGCACCTATGGTCATCATAAAAGGCATGGCGCATACCTACAAAAGAAATGTAAGGGGTGCTGTCCCTCCACCCATCAACCGATTACCGTATGCACGGTTGATTTCCCGACTTTTAGACTCACGAAATGGGAAGGGAGGATTTAGGATCCGGGAGGACGAGTTATTCCTCACCGAACGCCGTCCATACCTCGCCCAAGACTGGAGCGAAACCTTAAGAGCCTCCAAACCAATACGACAAGAAGAGAGACGGTCTCCGATCAGCCACCCATCAAGCACCGGTAGGACCGACTACCCCCTCTACCTCAGTTCCACAGCCTATACCCACTACAGACACGGGCATGATGCGGGAGATCCTCCAGCAAGGGCGGGAGATCAGGTTGCATCAGAGGTTCCAGGAGGCACTACTTATCGACCTCATGGGCCAGGCATACCCGCAGTCTTACATGCAGCGCGTAGGTGCCATGAGGGACGCTATTTTTGGAGCATCTAGCTCCGGCCCGGCTACGAGGAGCGCCACAGTGGGTACCACAGCCATCACGGTGGACGATGGCGAGGACGACGATGGCGAGGACTATGACGACGACGACTATGAAGAGGATGAGGATTAGATAGTAACAAATACTTGAACACTTTGCATGTAATATTTTGAAACATTTGATATGGAGGTTAAAAATATATATATATATATATATATATATATATATATATTTCTTCAAACTATTGTGACATGAATGTCACAAAAGTTTTGTTTGGGTAGATGATAAATATGGATGGAATGAGATATCGATAATATTTTGGTTGTTTGTTTTGTCTTTGTTGTATGGAAATTTGTGGGCATGACCAACACTGGTTGCTGCAAAATGCGGCAAAATATTAAAATTTCTGATTTGATATGCGAGTCTATGACAGAAGTGGTACCTGGTTAAGAAAATAATATCGATTTTCGAGGGTGAAAATCTTATAAGTTGGGGTGATTGTCACAACCCAGATTTTTTGAGATTTGTGCACGGCACGCATTACACATAGGTATATGCGTTTCGCAAGGAGACCAAAACAACCCAAATACATTAAGTGTGTACGTAGGAAACACACTAGTATATCCCAAACTTATAGATATAAAAGTGAAAGAGAGAGAGAGAGGAACCTTTACGTAACTCTATTCTAACCTAAATAGAGAGAAGGAGAATAAAGAGAGAAAGAAGAAAAGAGCCTAGTAGAGAACTAGGGTTCGTTGAGACTTAGGTCAGAAAAGGGGATCAGAGGAAATGACGGGAGGAAGAACCAGGGAGGCCGGATAGCCTAGTAGATATTCAAGTCATAAATCGGGCCTGTGCGGGTTTTCATCGTCAGAGGTACGTTAAAAACATGATAGATACCTAGGAATGTTTTGAATAGTAGGAAGGATGTTGGCTAAATATTGCCTTGTATAAGATTAAGGTTAAATGAAGGATGGACACCTGTTCTCGATCTGATCGAGGGACAAATCATTGTTCCTCGCTCGAGCGGTTGAAAAAGGCTCGCTCGAGCGAGGATGTACAGAGAAAAGAACGACTCTGGGCTCGCTCGAGCGGTCCCATAAACTAAAGGGGAGCTCGCTCGAGCGAGGGTCCACAGTCATATTTTGAAAGCTCGATTTAACCGCTCGAGCGAGGTCAAGAGACCGCTCGAGCGAGGTCAAGTGACCGCGTGGCGGATAAATGGCCGCGAAGGTGGTGACCACTCGGATCTTGGTTTTCTAATATAAGAAACTTGGGTGTCATACACCCCAATGACCTTAGATCATTCTAAAACTTTTTCTTTTTCAAGTGTAGGTTGATGCATTATAACCCTCTAAGGGCAGGCGTGCCTTGAGATTCGTCGAGGTAGGGAATATTCTCGAAACATGTGCATTATTCTGTGAACTCATATGCGTAGTATAGTCTATGTAAATAGTGTATATTCCATAAACCCTCATGATAAGGGTGTGTGTGTGTGTTACAATATGGAAAATCCTGAGGTCCCTGTGGGCGAGAGAAATAAAATAGAAGCAAGTGGCATCCCAGGGATGCGTAAGAAAACAAACAGAGAAACAAAGGTAACGTGATACGACCTAATGTAATATATTTAGCACAATCACGGTGAATAACTATATGTAAAGCACATTGATATTTTTATTATTTAAGGTTGATTAGAATACCCCACCGACATGGCGGGATACCCACGACTGACTCGGCAGGATATCCGTGACCGGTACGGCGGCAAATCCGTACATTTATAGCACATCCGAGGGATATAGATTGAGAATAGACCCCGCCGCCTATGAGAAAGGGGCTCAGCGATTCGGGGAATACACACAACAATGTCTAGTTAGACGACGATGGCGAGTATTCCATCGGGGCTCGATGCTATATTGCTCGAGGACTACTTAAGTTAAGATTTAGGTGATTAGGCCAAATTCACAACCAAACTTATAAGGAGAATAAACAAAATATATGCTAAGTATTGGTCAAACCATTGGGTTATTCACTCAAATCGTTTTACATAAGTGATTTCTTGAAAATTTTATGTCAAGTTAGGTTACTGACATATGTGTGAAGGATGATCTATATGTTCTTTTGTTTTCCCTACGGAGCTAGGATGTAGCTCACCCCTTAGACTATACGTCGCAGGTCCAGGACTAGCGGCAGCAAAGACTTCGGGAGAAGTTAATCCAGGGGCCTCGGTGTTCGTGGCCACAGAAGAGTCAGAACCTCCTCCTGAGGAATTCTTCTAGGAAACCCGCTACATACTCTGAGAGTGGGTTGAGAGAGTACTATGTATGGCTTGGTATATCGAGCCTCTTTATGTCGAATGCTTTAATTTCTGTCTCTTGATAAAACATCTAGGATGAATAATTACCATTTAACTATTGGGTATGTCCTTATGTCCATGAATTGGCATGGGACAAGGACAGCCCTGCGAGACCAAATATATTGTTGAGATTTCGATTTAGGGTAGCTACGTGTGCTTCAATTTCAGTTTTGGCTTGTGTATACAATGTGTGGTAAATAGCTCAGGGCACGGCCTTGAAGGTCGTGCTGATGGCACGGATTTCGGGATGCCGAAATTCGGGCTGTCACACGCCGCCATTTGATCACGTACGAGGAGAATATAGGAGCTTGATGGGGATTGGTTTTGAAAGGAGGCGGAATGAGGGAGCCACGGCTTGTGAGCTCTCTTTTATAATATATACCTCAATCGATTGAGAGTGAAGCCTCAATCGATTGAGAATGGTTGGTCTGCCCACGTTGCGCGAAAATGGAAGGTCATCGGGCATGCGCGTGATACGTGGCACAATCCACTTCTCCTCTTTCAATGTCAATCGATTGACCCAGTTTTGTCAATCGATTAAGGATACCCTTTTTCAAAAAGTTGCACCGGTTAGGTGCCTTGGAAACGGATGAAGTTAATACGTCATTAAGTCAATCGATTGAGAGGTGAGGCTCAATCGATTGACACAATTCGTGCCCTGAAAGTTAGCTGCCCTGACAAGATGTGTCGGATGGCGCTTCAAATTCTGAAAATTGGCACAAAACCAAAGGTATTTTCAATCGATTGACACAAGATTGTCAATCGATTGAAACAGAAGGATGAAAATGATGATGATGCTTGAATTCTTAATCGATTGAGAGGGAAATCTCGATCGATTGACTAAGTGAGAGTCAATCGATTGACTAAGTGAGAGTCAATTGATTGAGAAACACTCAATTCTAATACAAAAAAAAAAAATGAAGACAAAAACAAAGACGAAAATGAAAATAAAACACACTGGGTTGCCTCCCAGGAAGCGCTGAGTTTAATTGTCGACAGCTCGACCTATTCAATGATCAATAATCTGGGTCACTGAGGTGCATTGCCTCAATCTTAAACTGGGTGATCGGCTCAAACATTGGTTTGAGTCTTTGCCCATTCACTTTGAACACGCGGTTGTCCTGAAGGCTTCGAATCTCAATTGCACCATGTACGGTGGTGGAGACAACCTGAAAGGGTCCTTCCCACCGCGATTTCAATTTCCCAGGATGGAGCTTAAGTCTGGAATTGAACAACCAAACTTTTTGTCCAACATGAAACTCCTTTCTAGAAATGGACTCATCATGCAGCCTTTTGTACCGTTCCTTGTACATTTTCAAATTTTCATAAGCATCGTAGCATAGTTCTTCCAATTCATTCAACTGTAGCCGTCAAGTTGATCCTGCTGCTTGCATATCGAAATTGAATCTTTGGATAGCCCAAAATGCCCTATGCTCCAATTCAACAGGAAGATGGTAGGCTTTCCCGTAAACAATTCTGAATGGAGACATTCCAATTGGTGTCTTAAATGCAGAACGATATGCCCAAAGAGCATCAGATAGTCGGTTCGACCAATCTAGTCTATCCGGACGTACCGTCTTTTCTAAAATTCGTTTGATCTCCCGGTTCGACACTTCCACTTGACCACTAGTTTGCGGGTGATATGGCGTTGCAACCTTGTGGGTAACGCCATATTTCTTCATTAAAGTAGCAAAATGGAGGTTGCAGAAGTGCGAACCGCCATCACTAATGATCGCTCGTGGAAACCCGAATCTGTTAAAGACATTTTCCTTCAGAAATTTGACCACCACTTTGTGGTCATTCGAACGGGTTGCCACAGCTTCAATCCATTTGGAAACGTAGTCAACAGTGACGAGAATGTATGAATACCCACAAGATGGGGGAAAAGGACCCATGAAGTCGATCCCCCAAACATAAAAAATTTCAACAATTAAAATTGGATTAAGGGGCATCATATTCCGTCGAGAAATATTTCTCAGCTGCTGACATCGTTGGCATTTTTTACAAAATTGAGCAACGTCTCGAAAGATGGAGGACCAGTAGAATCCGCTTTGAAGGATTTTCTGTGCGGTCTTCTGTCCTCCGAAATGACCTCCACAGGCTCCAGCATGGCAAAAATTGAGAACACTTAGTTGCTCTTCCTCTGGTACACATCTCCTAATGATTTGATCTGAACAGATTTTGAACAATTGTGGTTCATCCCAAAAATAGTATTTTATTTGGGAGAAAAAGAGATGCTTATCATTCTTACCCCATTCAGTAGGGGATTCTGCTAGTGACCAGATAATTCACGATATTGGCAAACCAAGGAGCTTTCATAGCCGTCGCATCAATTGCCATTAATTGCTCATCCGGAAAAGTGTCCCGAATAGGTTCAGGTGCAGAAGATTCTTCAGGCAAAATGCGAGACAAGTGATCGGCCACAACATTCTCTACTCCCTTTTTATCTTTGATTTCAAAATTGAACTCTTGAAGTAGCAGGATCCAGCGGATCAATCTTGGTTTGGCGTCCTTCTTTGCCAACAAATATTTCAATGCAGAGTGGTCTGAAAAGACCACTATTTTTTATCCAAGCAGATAAGATCGAAATTTATCGAGAGCATACACCACAGCTAACAACTCTTTCTCAGTGGTGGTGTAGTTAAGCTGAGCATCGATCAATGTCTTACTGGCATAATAAATTACATAAGGTAGTTTGTTCACCCTTTGCCCTAAGACAGCTCCGATTGCGTAATCAGATGCATCGCACATAAGTTCGAAAGGTAGAGAATAATCCGGTGGTTGGATTATTGGTGCATTTGATAAGAGCTCGCGCAGTTTCAGAAATGCTTTCATGCAATCCTCATCAAAGTCAAAAGGAACATCTTTGCCAAGCAAAGTACACAAAGGTTTAGCCACCTTGCTAAAATCTTTGATGAATCTTCGATAAAATCCTGCATGACCCAAAAATGATCGAATTTGTCGAACACTCTTCGGGGGTGGTAGATTAGCAATTAAATCGACTTTGGCTTTATCAACTTCAATTCCTTTCTTTGAAACAATATGCCCCAGCACAATTCCTTGTTGAACCATGAAATGGCTCTTCTCCCAGCTAAGAACAAGTTTTGAGTCTACACAACGTTGCAGCACTTGTGAAAGGTGATTCAAACATGAACCAAATGTTTTCCCAAAAATAGAGAAGTCGTCCATGAAGACTTCGATGAATTTGTCAATCATATTCGAAAATATTGCCAACATACATTGTTGGAAAGTAGCAGGAGCATTACATAAGCCGAACGGCATCCTTAGATATGCAAAAGTACCGTAAGGACACGTGAATGTCGTTTTCTCTTGATCAGGTGGAAAAACGGGCACTTGATTGTATCCCTAATAACCATCAAGAAAATAATAAAACTCTTGCCCTGCTAACTTCTCAAGGATTTGATCAATGAACGGAAGGGGAAAATGATCCTTTCTGGTAGTTGTGTTCAATTTTCTATAATCAATGCAGACACGCCACCCAGTAGTTTCGCGAGTAGGGACCAATTGTCCTTCAGTAGTTTCTTTCACAGTGATTTCGGACTTTTTCGAAACGATTTGGACTGGACTTACCCATTCACTATCAGAGATCGGATAGATGATTCCAGCGTCGAGAAGTTTAATGACTTCCTTTAAAACGACTTCTTGCATGTTCGGATTAAGTCGCCTTTGCGGTTCTCTCGATGGTCTACTCTCATCTTCCAGATGTATTTTATGCATATATACTGATGGGTCAATCCCTTTTAAATCAACTAGGGTCCATCCAATAGCCTTCTTGTGATCTTTAAGCACTTTCAACAAGTCATGCTCTTGTTCTTCCGACAACATGGATGAAATTATCACCGAAAACGTTTCTCGTGGCCCCAGAAAAGCGTATTTGAGCGATTCAGGCAACTGTTTCAATTCCACAGTTGGTGGCTCCTTAATTGATGGAGTCGATTCAGCTTTTACCTCAATGGGTAATGGTTCTATCTTAGTCACAACTTCACATAAGTTATCATCTGGACATGATGAACTTGACTTATTCTCCTCTGGTTGCTTCCTTTTATATCCCTTTTCCTCATAGATGGCTAACAAAGCAGTTTCAAATTCTTCTTTGGTGAGCATTGATGGTAATGCTTCATCCACTACTTCGTCCATCTGATCGATGTAAAAACATTCGACCTCATCCTCGTTAGGGAAATGGTTCATTGCATGAAATATATTCAATCTGACCTTCATGTTCCCAAAAGAAACGTCCATGACTCCCGTTCGACAATTAATGCAAGCGTTGGCAGTAGCGAGAAACGGACGTCCAAGGATGATGGGGACTTGACTAATTGATTTAACAAGTGGTTCCATGTCTAAAACAACGAAGTCCACTGGAAAGACAAACTTGTCTATTCCAACCAAAACATCCTCGATAATACCCCTAGGTCTTCTTTTCTCGACCCATCCGCCGCTTGAGTGTGACCGCTGGGTTTCAATTCACCTAATCCGAAGTTTCTCAGACATTGAGTATGGGATCGATTAACACTTGCTCCCAAATCCAATAACGCTTTCCAATTGGTTGTCCACCAATGACACATGCTTGGGACCTGTGGTCTTTCAATTTCTGTGGGGTTTCCAATTGCAATATCGAACTGACTTGATTAGTCAGGAACACTTTCTTTGAAACATGAGTACATGCCTTTCTCTTACGAGTGCACAAATCTTTGAAAAACTTTGCATACTCAGGAACTTGTTTGATTGTTTCAAGTAATGGAAGATTTATCTTTACTTGCTTGAATGTTTCAAAGATTTCTTCCATTTTTGCCGGTCCTTTGCCCATTCTGGATGGAGGAGTTAGGCATTCAGGGAATGGTGTCTTTGGGACATAAGGTTCGGATTCAAGTTCCGATTCTTTTTCACGTCCTTGTTGGACAGTTGGAAGTGACACTTCCTCTATTTCTTTTTCTTTTTCCTTCTCTCTTCCTTGCTCTTTTTCTTTCTCCTTTTCATTCTCTTTTCCTTTTCCTTTTTCTTTTCTTATCTCTGATTCTTTCTCTTTCGCTGCTTCTCTTTCTGCATCAACTTCCACAGGCAGTTCCACTTGATTATCAACTTCTCGCGCACTTCTTAGCACCGTAACATCTTTCAATTGTTGACTATTCGATGGTTCTTCATCATGTGGTGCTTGGCTTCGAGGATTGTTGACGGGTTGGCTGGGAAGCCTACCTTCCTCTCGTTGACTCAGTTGATTGGATAATTGACTGACTTGGTCCATTATCATCTGCTGAAAAGATTGCATGCTTCGCATCACCTTTTCTTCCAGATCAGAATCTTTTGAAACGGTGGTATGAGATTGATTAAGATTTTGATTGAAATTCTGATTTTTCGGTATTCAGTATTTGGATGATAATACGGAGCATTCTGCTGGAAATTGGAATTCTGTTGGAAATTAGGATTCTGTTGGAAACTAGAATTCTGCTGTGGGCGGAAATTTTGTTGTCCACCCATTGTGTTGGCTCTGTACTACTGGTTTACCTGACCAGTTTGGTTAGATCCACCCCATCCTAAGTTGGGGTGATTTTTCTATTCTGGATTGTAGGTATTTGAGTACATGTTTCTACCCTGCTGCTGATAAGATTGAGTCACATTAACCTGCTCTTGAGGAGTAGGTTCATCAGGGAAGAATGACAAAGTAGTAGGGCACTCGTTAGCCATGTGACCTGGGTGGTCACAAATTGAACACACAGTGGGGGTGATAGGAGCTTTAGCTTGCTTGGTAGCAGCTAACAACATATTCATTTGCTTGGACAACATATCAACCTTTGTTGACAGATCTGACGTGTTGTTATTGACATCAAATAATCCATTTCTAGTCAACACATGTGATTTTGTTGCCATATCTAAATTAGTTCGCTCCATTGTCGCATTTTGGATTGAAGTTTGATATAACTTCTCAAACAATGCCCACAGCCCATCAGCCTCTTTCGTGGCACACGATCCTCCGCAAGATGCATCAACCATGCGTCTCTCTTCAGGAATCAGTCCATTGTAAAAACTTTGGACTTGTTGCCACCTTGGAACTTGATGATTTGGACAACTCTTAATCAATTCCTTAAAGCGTTCCCAACATTCATGGAATGTTTATGTAGGTTGTTGGGAGAAAAATTGAATTTTCTGACGCAACTCGATGGCTTTAGTCATGGAAAAATATTTTTTAAGGAACTGACGATGTAGCTCTGCCCAACTCTGGATAGATTGTGGTTCTAAGGAATAGAACCACGTTTTTGCCTTATCTCTTAAAGAGAAAGGAAAGAGTCGTAGCTTAGCTATCTCATCAGTGACATTGTGGACTCTGAACATTTTACATACTCCAGTGAATTCATTTAGATGAACATGCGGATTTTCATTTGCCAAACCATGGAAAATTGGTAGCATTTGAATCATTGCTGATTTAAATTCATAGTGGTTCCCTGGAATGGGATCATGCATGATACTATCCTGATCCTCGTAAAAACCAGGATCATTATAATATTCGAGTGTTCTAGGGCCCTCATTGTAATTGTTATTCCCATTATTTCCATTATTTCCATTATTGCCATTATTGACATTCTGGTTGTTCCCATTCATTTCTTGCCTTTGATCAGCTATGGTATCAGTATGATGATACTGATTCCTCTGAATTCTACGATTCTCTCTACAAGATCGTTCGATCTCAAAATTAAACGGTAGCAGATGTGGGTGATGAGAACGAGTAAAGCTCATGCACCACACTCATAAACAAGGATTGAAGAATCCACAATAAACCCACAAAATTCAGCTTCAATCGATTGAAGCAAAGATTTTCAATCGATTGACAGAAGCGCATACAAATTTCAAACAAAAGACTTTATCAGTCAATCGATTGAAAAATTGTTCTCAATCGATTGAGGTTCAAAAGTACAGCAAGTCAACACAGGAATTTCAGCCAAAATGGCAAGCTCAGAATTTTTGTCAATCGATTGACAGAAAAGTGTCAATCGATTGAAAGAAACCCAAAAATTTCACAAAAAAAAATGATATCGCAGTCTCAATCGATTGACAGAGAATGTTCAATCGATTGAGGCTATGATAAACAGTAGCCAAAATCAGAAAAAAAAAATAATAATAAATTTTAATTTAAAAAAAAAAAAAAAAAAAATTTCGAATTTCAAAAATAAAAATAACAATTAAATTCGAAAATTAAAAATTAAAATTTAGAATTTTAAAACCTAAAGGCAATCCTATAAAATCCTATAAAATCTTACCTAAAAGAGAAAAACAAGGAGAAGAATAAAAGATTCCTAAATTTCCTAAAGAAGGTATCCTAAAAATCTAAACTTCCTAAAAAGACTCCTACAAAATCTAAAATAAGAAGGTATCCTAAAAATCTAAACTTCCTAAAAAGACTCCTACAAAAACTTACCTAAGAGAGAAAAATAAGGGAAATAAGATTTTGCAAATAAAAAATCCAAATATTAATTTTTAAAATTCAAAAATCAAAATTCACACAAGAAAATCAAAATTTAATTTAGAAATTAAATTTCAAAAATTCTAATTGCAAAAATTTAAGTTCGAAAATCAAAAATCAACCTTTGAGCACCAAATTTCAGATTTCACAACCCACAAACTTTCAAATTTTTAGAATTAACGATTTTTAAAAAAAAAAAAAAAAAATCAAAACACAAAAATCCCTATCCGAATTAATCAAAATTTCGCCGAGTCCCCGGCAACGGCGCCAAAAACTTGGTGTAATTTAAATATAACCCTTGCAAGTGCACAAGATCTATTGCAGTATGGCAAGAACAAGGGTGTCGAACCCACAGGGAAACGTGAATTTTAATTAATTCTTTCAGAGATTTAAAAACGTCCCCAAGGAAGTACCAAAGGGCAGATTCAATTTTACCAAAATTTATCACACTTTTCCTAAATGCAAGAAAAATAAATTAATCTAAACAACTAATTACCAATGAATCTAAAATAATAATTAAATTAGATCAAGGAATATGCTATCCCAGATTTACTGATTTAGCCGCTCATCTTTGGTGTATGATCTCCATGTTCATTCAAAGTTATTCCTCTTTTTATTTCTTCAAAAAGGTCTTTTTACAATTGCTTTTCCTAAATACAATCTATGATTTTCTCAAAGAAAAACAATGCAAACCTAAGTACAATCCACCCTGATTAAACCCTAGAAGAAGGAGAGAAGAAGACCCTTCAAAAGGTGAAGAAAATATTCCCCCAAAGTGAAAAAAACCTAAAAAAACTAAAATAAAAATGAATTAATTCTCTAAAAATCAAGTCCAAAAAAATAATCTTTTACGAAGCCTTAGCTTCCTTTTATAATGGCCGAACAACTCTAAACCTAATTGCCTCAATCGATTGAGACAGAAGTCTCAATCGATTGACTTTGAGTTCGAATTCCCTTAGGGCACTTTTGCCTTCATGTCTCAATCGATTGAATTTCTAGGGTTGAGTTTTACTCCATCTGTCAATCGATTGACAATAATGCCTCAATCGATTGACTCTTCAATGCAAAGTCTTCCCTTTCTTGATGGAAGTTGATTCTCTTCACGGCTTTCAATGCTTCTTTGGACCTTTTTGTCCATAGCTCTTTTGTAGCCTTTAATTTCCTTCTTTTATGCGCTTGAACGATCTAACGGTCAGAAACACCTGTAAACATCAAAACCTCACAACAACCATTAGATGCTTTCATCGAACAGCTAAATGTAGGATTTAAAGTGTGAAATATAGTCATATTTCAGCACCGATCAGGCTCTGCTCGTCTCGGTTGCAGCCCTACCTTCATGTCCCTCGTATATCTCATAATCTATTGTTTGTGCACAAACTAACCAAAGATAATTGTTGCTCTCTCATTTTTTATTCAAATGACTTTGCAATTTCGGACAACCTCACCAATCAGATCCTACACAGGGGCCAATGTAAATAGGGCTTGTACCCCTTCCTCTCTCTAACAATCAACTCTTCTCATTCAAATGCATTCGTGTGCACCAATTCCTTTGCTTTAGTCTAGCATAAAAAATTGGGGCACCCTTCATCAACAACCTTCAACATTTTTGTCAGAAAGAATCAATTACCTACTACTCTTCCAAGTAATTTTTCTTGTCAGCATTGTAATATAGCTAGGAGTTATTAAGCACTGAAAAATATCATTTTTCACCTCTTAACCTAGCCTTTACTACACCTGGGAGCCATCTAATAAACCTCTTTTGAGTGTGTTTGTAGTTAAGAATAAATTTGCAGCTTAGTACAATAGTCCACTCATTTGGAAGCCAAAGAAGAGAATTTTAAAGCCAAGCCTTGAAGCAGATGCAAGAATAGAGGATACACCATGGTGTTATACACCTTGGTGATTATTTTGGTAGCCCAAGTGTGCACTAAAAGTCAAGCAAATGAAAGAAGAGTGGACCCATGCAGAGGAGACTGTTGCAGTAGTTTGTGCATAATAGCAGTTATGCATAGAGGAATTCTCGTGCAGCTGAAAGCAAACTCGCAAGGCTCTCGCGCAATTCAATTCACCCAGAAGTAAGGCTCGCGAGCATCTCGCGTAGTTGTAGCATGCAACACAGTATCCTCTCACGCACATCTCGTGTACCTCAAGAAGCAGGAGCTTCAAAAAATATTCTTGCGCAGCTCTCGCGCACTTTAGAGCCAAATCCAGTCGTGCGAGAAGTCTGTTCCATCCTGGCGAGCAACTCGTGAAGCTCAAAGCTTAGCCCCACGAGCTGCAGAGTTCAGAGCAATCCAGCCTAGCGAGATCCTTGCGAGCTGAACCAAATGGAGTTCATCTGTGTGAGCTGTGCTACTCAATACAAAAGGGAACCTCGCGAGCCTTCTTCTGCAGCAATTCAAGCCACGCGATAGCTTTGCAAGAGGCCAATATGCAACTTCCAGCCTCGTGAAGCTAGGGATCCTGACTTCACAGTTCACACAAAGGGACACTTTGGGGATTTCCCTACTTCTAGGGCACACATCCCGAGGTTCTCATCGATTTCACACATCTCGAGGCATCCAAGGGTCACCATTGGGCCACGTCTTCAAGAAGAAATTAGGGTTTCCTCTTCTATTTTCCTATTGGCCAAGGTAGTGATAGACTACGTATATATAAGCTGTAATGTTTTTGTGAAATCTTATCTCATCTTTAACCTAAATTGGCTGTGAGCTCGAGAGTGCTTAAGTCATTAGGGTTAGGGTTAGATCACCCATTTTTCTTTTCTTCTTCCTTAGCTCAGCATTTGCTGGCTAAGATCTTTTGTAAGTAGCTAGTTTTATTTCAGTTTGCAATGGGTAACTTGGGGGTTGATTTGAGCTTCTGCACTAGCTGTTGCCTTGAGGGCAGACATTACAAGTTTCCTTTTTATCAATGCAATGTCATTCTTATTGCTTAATTAAATCTATGTATTTTCTATATTTTGCACATGAATTTTTATGGATTTGATGTACCTATGAATGCATGAGCTTATAGCCTTGCAAACATAGTGGCAATAGCAGTTATCCTGTTCTATTTCATCATATGTGAGGAAGACAACCTCTGGGATAACCTGTGACCATTTAAGTGGACAGACTATAGCTCTAAGGCTGGTCTAAATCACAGATCTGAGATAGATTCTTCTTCTCTGCACTTGAGCTTGGAGCCAAGTGAGAGATAGTTGCAGATCCAAACTCCCCTTTGTGTTGCATTACCATTTTTAGATTGTAGATCTAATATTTTGTAGAGATTATAAACTTGTGAGCTAGGTCATTGTAGGCCTTTTGTAGCAATGACCGGCTAAGTCTATGTCCCCATTCAATCTCCGATTATCTATGGTTTCCACTAGATTTTCAAGGGTTATTTTCTCCTATGAATGCATGATCTTGTAGCCTTACAAACATAGTGTCTGCAATGGTTTTCATACTTTAATTTAATTCATTGATTGGAGGAAATCTCTAGGATAGTCTGTGACCATTCAAGTGGACAGTCTATAGCCTTAAGATCAATCCATTCCCTTGGATTAGGTTAGTTTTCTAAGTTTAATCTATGTGAATTGGGCATCTCCTTAGGATAGTCTATGATCATTCAAGTGGATAGATTATAGCCTTAAGAGAGCAGCCTAATTCATAGGGGTTGATTTGGATTCCTCTACCTTACAGATGTGCTTGTAGCCATCTGAAGGATTACTGCAGAGTCACCTCTAGATCTGAGTTGCATAACTGACTTAATCTTAGCTGCATACTTCTCATCATTTTACCTTTATTTTACCACACCATCAGCACCTTCTTAAAACCCTTTCTATAGTATAGGACTGCATTTTATTTTTTAGTTTTAATTTTAGTTGTGACAACCCCAAAAAAACTCTCTTTCTTTAGGATTGACAGATTTGTAGTCAGATCTGGAGGCCTACTAAATAACCCTTGTGGTTCTAGATCATTATTCCATGTGGGATAAACTCTTACTTACTTTTAAAACTTGCTACAACAGACCCTGGATCTTGTAGGACTGTAATATTTTAGAGTGGTTGTTTTCAACCATTTCATCATCTCCTTTTAATTTGCTTTATTATTTTTGCCACTGGTTTTCTCACTCATAAATAACAACACCCTAAAATAATCCCAACAGGGGTCATCGACTTCCATTTTCTCATTCAATGTCCAATGTAAATTAACCTTTAGAAATAATTCATGGTGATGCTAGCGTTGGATAATTCATGGTGATGCTAACCTTTAGAAATAATTCAACTGAAATTAAGATAATACTTTGACAGTCGATAACGGATTTATACCTTGGATAATGTCGTTTGATGTTTGAGTATCTTGTGCCGAAATGACATAGGCTCGACCCTGAATGGTAGGTCGAGAAGATCTTTCAGTAAATGCTAACGTTGTCCCATCCTTGCTTGCTTTTGGACAATCTCTTATTAGGTGTCCCATCTTTCCACACCTAAAGCAAGCTTTAGAGTTCCTCCTACAGTCTTCCGCCTTGTGTGGTTTCCCACACCTTGCACATAAATCAGCCGGAATGAAGGACGCGGCACATGAAGATCCTTGTGCCGTTGATGCCCCAGTTGTTGTAGGGCCTGACGGAAGGGTCTTGTGGGCAAGGCTATAGGCAGCTTCGGATGGGAAGTCGGTCTCAAATAGGTCGTCTGAGTAGGATATCGTGGCGCTCTCGAAAACCTTGGCTTCTTATTTGCTTGCTCATAGGCATTCGATTGCACTTGGCTAGCTCTATCCCTATTCTGCTGTTCTCTCCTCTTAAACATCTTCTCGATGTCTTCCTCGGCGATCAGGGCCTTGGCCATCACCTCCACATACATCTCTAGTTCAAATAGTGATACTCTCTCCTATATATTCGGCCTCAGACCACGTTGAAACTTTCTGGCCTTCATTAACTCAGTGGCCATGTGTTGAGGTGCAAACGACGAGAGTCGAGTAAACTCGGCTCCGTACTCGCCTACAGACATCTTGTCTTGTTTCAAATCTATAAATTGCACTTCCCACAGATTGCTCACTACAGTGGGAACATACTTGTCGTTGAACGTCTCAACAAATTTGGCCCAAGTACATGGTGTATCAGGAATCTCCTATTCCCTGGTCCTTGATACCGATTTCTACCACGGATCAGCCTCTCCATCCAATTTGAAGGTTGCCCATCTCACTTTTTTATCTTCGGTGTAAGGAAGCACACTGAAGATCTTCTCCATCTCGTTCAACCATTTCTCGACTTCAAGTGGATCAGTTTAACCCAAAAAGTTTGGAGGATGCATCATCCTAAACTCTGCAAATCCGAAAGGTTGGTTTCTGCCTGCAAGTAACTCTGTCTGCTAGGTCATTAACGCGAGCTGTTGTACCATCGTGTTGGCCATGACCTCCAATAATTGCTCAACACGTCCTTCATTACTTCTTCCACCTACAGGGGTGGCGTTAGGACCAGTAGTGTAACATCCTAAAATTTTTGACTATGAACAGTATACCTCGATGTGAGTGCCCAATTGGTCATGTGCCTAATTTTTTGTGAAATCACTTATGTAAGTTAAATTGGGTTTGGTCTTCAGTGGAAAATGACCGATTTGGACTAGGTGTTAAGTGTTAGATGGTTTCATAAACACCATGTGTTGGTGCTTTGGCTCAACACCGAATTAAATGGGTAGATGTTTTGGGTGTGTAGGCCCCATATCAAATCAAAAATCATTTTTATGATGTGACACCCGAGTTAGGTATACCGATTTTACAAGGGAGCTAGATCCTTGGGATTGGAAGTAATATACGCAAAGTGTTGTGTGGGAACTAGTCCCAATGAGTTAAATGAAAAGGGGGATGTTTCTCTTGGAAGCTACTCGGTTGTAAAAAAGGAGAGGGTTTGGGTTTAGAGAGAGAGAAAAAGGGAAGAGAGAAAGAGGAAGAAGGATGAAAGCTTGTGGATTTGTGTACTCTGAGCCTTTTATTTACATGAAGAAGATTTGTGAGATCGTGTAAGGGGAAGATTGCCGTCGGTTTCGACATTTGGTTATGGTTTTGTGAGATTTGGAGCCGTTTGAGGTTTTGAAACCCTCTTCTTGCGAAGAGATCGCGGGTTTTGATCCACAAATCGTAGCGTGAGTTTGTGTGAAGTGTGTGTGGAAGGATTGCCGTCGATTTTGTGGGCTTGGTTGTGATTGTGGAGCACGGAGATGATCGAGGTGGGTTTGGAAACCCTTTTTGTTTAATGAAGAAGATGATCCGATCTACAAGTAGATCACCGACTTAAAGAAGTAAATAACACAATTCTTCAATATATTTAACTAAATATAGATTGCTTAGATGTGTGTAAAAGATTAGGATAAAAAGGATTGAATTTTGATGTAAAAGAAGGGTTTCAAGGTTCGAACCCGAGAAGTGCTCAGAAACTGCCAAAATCGATTAATCGATTTTGAAAATCGATTAATCGATTTTGAAAATCGATTAATCGATTTTTGATTGAAGAGAAATTTGAGAGAAACTTCACGAAACCAATTAATCGAAGAAAAATTCGATTGATCGATTTTGAAAATCAATTGATCGATTTTGAAAATCGATTAATCGATTTTGCCTGGCTTATTGATATTACTGTAGTATTTTGGCTATAACTATTTGTGCCGAGCTTCGATTGATGTGATTCGTATTGCGTTGGGAAGAAGACGGGAAGCCCTACAACTTTCATGAATTGACTAACTTATGAATCAACCGTTTTAAAGGTCAAAATTTAGTGATACGTTGAGTCAAATTCTGATTTTATCGAGAAACGAAACCGATTAATCGAGTAAAATCGATTAATTGATTGTTGAATTTCGATTAATCAAAATTGGGTCAATTAATCAACTGGACACAATCAGTGAGAAATATTTTTGGCTGTTCAAAAATCGATCAATCTAGAGAAAATCGATCAATCAATTTTGGAAAATCGATTAATCGATTTTGAAAATCGATTAGTCGATTTTGTCTGAGTTTGCCAGTACTGCTTTGGTATTTTGACCATAACTTTCTGTTCCAAACTCTGATTGATGCAATTATTAAGGCGTTGGGAAGATGACGAAAAGATCTAAAACTTCTGTGATTTAATAATTTAGTAACTCTAAATTTTTTAAGGTAAAAAATTTAGGAGAAAGTTACATCAAATTCTATGTCGGCACGAATTTGCCCGTTCCGACTCGGTTTTGAGAAAACACTTAAATAGGTCTAATTTATTAGTGATTAGAATTGATCCTTGATACATCATCATATATTTTTAATATAGATTAAGGGCGGGAATCTATCGATAAAGCTTAGCTTGGCTTCGCGCAACTTCGAGGTTAAGGTGGGGAAAATTTGACACTCAATTTCATTCTTGATTCTGATTTCATAGATGCTTTAATATGATCAAATGAAATAAGATACGTTTTACTGCTTTTGAACTAGTATTTGACTTGTTTGATTTTGAAATGGTTTTAGAATTCAGAAATTTAGTGTGGGGAAAGTTTCATACACAATTGCATTTCGATTTGATTTTTCATAGATGCTTAGATATGATCATTCGGAATGTGTGATAAATTGACCATATTTGAATTGTACTTAGACTCTTTGAAATATCAAATGCATGTTTGCTTTGAAATCTTTTGAAATATCGACATATGGATTTGTGTGTTTGCCTTATAACTTTTGAGATTTCGAAACATATAGTGCTTTCTACCCTTTTTAAATATCGAAAATACATCCGTTTGAAACATCTTGAAATATCGAAAATGTATTTTGCTTTGGAATCATTTGGAGGATTGAAAATGCTTTATTCTGAAGTTTTAGAAAGATCGAATCTAAAACGAAATATTGAACATCAAATAAGTAAATCAAATCATAAGTTAAGTAAATTGAAGTGCACCGCTATAGGCAGATTATAAGTATATTGTGGACCGCTATGGGCGGATTATAAGTACACTATGGACCACTGTGGGCGGATTATAGGTATATTGTGGACCACTATGGGTGGATTATAAGTACACTATAGACCGCTATGGGCAGATTATGTGCATTTGTAGACCGCTAGGGCAGATTGTTCGTGGGATCGTGGACCGCCAAGGCGGATTATAAGTAAATCAAATCAATAAGTCACATGAATGAATTGAACTCCGCAAATAAGATGTATAAGTCATTTAAGCAAATCGAACTTCGTAAATCGAATCTGTATGACATGTAATTTGAACATAAGAACCATAATTTGACTGGTACGGTGGGTTATCCGTAATTTGAACCGGTACGGCGGGATATCCGTAATTTGAATCGGTACGGCAGGATATCCGTAATTTGAATCGGTACTATAGGATACTTGGTGAGTGTGGCTTGGTACAATGTATTATTATATACTAGTTGTACACCACCGTTTGGTGATGTTGGAATATCATCGGTGGTCATTGTTAGTTATTGTAATATTTAATATTAGAATTAGAGATTTTATTTATGCTATGTTTTGTTCCAAGTATTCTTATAAGGCTGTGATTTACGATCTGACGGTCCGCGTTTTCTCATTAGTGTTTGAAGAAAAAAAAAAATCTTGAGAAATTCAGATTGGGAAAAATCTGGGCTGTCACAAGTAGCGATCCTTGCACCCCTTGACATACTTATGCCCTCTGGGACATCTCTCACACGAACCGTTCTCGGTCCATCTCTGCCTCTGCCTCTGGAGTGTGGGGCCATATTGATTTATCATTGTTCAACAACAACATTGATCAATATTGATTGTAAAACAATCAAGCCCATCATCCTATGGGACCCGAACCTAAAGCCATAGCTCTGATACCAACTATGACGATCCGATTTTTCCGTCCTTGAAATACCAGGAATCCGGCTCGCCATCGACTTGGTACATCCATAATGTCAGTAGAAATCAAGCAAATATCATTATATGACAAAAAGAGATTCTATCCCTATACAAAACCTATCAATCAAAAGGACAAAACAAGCCATCGATGATGGTTGACCATCATTTAAACAATGGCTCTCAAAACGAATACACAAATGTACTGATTTTATCATCTTACGAGATTTTCAGGACGTACCAAGTCCAGAGTATTCAAAATTCCAAAACTAAAGACCCAAATCCCAACTTTATGGGAGAATTCGTCAAGCGAGATTTCTGTCTCTTCCTCTGGGTTCTAATACGGATCGCTCTCAAAGCCTTGGTCCTGAGCACTGGCTATACCTGTAACGTATAGTCGGGGTGAGCTAACAGTCTAAGCTCAGCAGAAGAAAAACTCAATCTCAATTACATCTTATCATAACAAACATGATTTCAAATAACATACTTCACAACAGGTGATTTTCAAAGCAGATATTCAAAACGGATTAAATAATTGAATTTCAAAGACTAAGATCAGATGCAGTTTCTTATACAAAATATCATTTTAAGTTCTATAAATTGGATTTAAACAATTCGGGATTTCAGATAGTTTCGGATTCTTATTTGTTCATAACTTCTACATGCAATGCTTATCTTATTAGTGTCTTAAAAAATAACTGAACTACTCTCCCAGGCAAATATAGCTTTGGGAGCCGGAATTAACCGATGGGAACCCCTACCTAACCATCATCATTCAACGAACACTTTTTGAAAGTGCGACAAGCCCTTGCGTTATGAGAAAAGCTTGTGCTATTAAAATTTACTGTCAACATGGTTCAAAGAGTGGAGGGGTTCGTTCGTGTGAACCTTAAATCAAGTGCAATTTCTAATACATAGTTCCATATAATGCAGTGTATTTAAATAAATAACTAGATTCATAGTCCTGAGTTTAGAGTTCATATGCAAATTCAAATTCAAAGGCAGATTCAGATTTTCAGATTTCATGATCCTGTTCAAAAGCACATTCAGATCTATCGTATTTCACATCGATCACATCATGTTATTCATGTAAATTAAGACGGAATGTAATTGGTATTGAGGTACCCCTACCTTAGGTTCGTTGCAAAATGAAGGTCCTTATCAATGTCCCCCGCTCTTAACCTAGATCACACCAAGATCATACACTACGTATCAATAATGGTGAAAACGAATTGACTCGAAGTTTCTCAGAGTTTTTCCAAAGAAAATTGAAGCAGCTAGATACAGAGCAAATCGATGCATCCGTTTCGTAAGGCAGAGAAAACCGATCGATCAGTTTCTCCAGAAAATTTACACATCCCATTCCTATCAAATCCGATCGATCGGTTTAAACCAATCGATTGGTTTTGACAGACTCAGTAGCCCATTCAGGCTTCTTCTTCCTTGGTCTATTTTTTTTTCAAAATTCACCTAATTCAAATCAAACTTCATCCATTCATTAATCTAATCTTAGGTACAACAATATCACACGAAGATGCTAAGATGCTCACCTTGTTAGAACGTTAACGTGTCTTGTGGTGATCTTTGCCAAAGAGGGTTTCAGAATGAATCTTGCGGGTTCTCGCGGCGATTGAGCCAAACCGAAGTTCAATCACCAACAAACAATGATCTCCATCATCAAAGTCATGCCATGCTCCCACCCTTTCCTCTATCTATCGATAACAAAATTAGAGGATGTCTTGTGGTCGGAATTAACTCGAAATCAGAATCAACGAGAAGGCGGAGCTCTTGCGAAGTAGTTGTCCACTTCCCCACGAAGAAGACGATGTCATAAGAGAAATCTCGCCGTCGAATCTCATGAGAGGTTTGGAGAGAAGATGGGTCTAAAGGAGAGGGGTTTGAGGAGAAGATGGGGTTTGGGCAATCTCTCTGTCTCTTTTCTTATAAGGCAAAACTAACCCAATTATCTAACTTATACATTTAATCCAAGGGTCTCCATTGGTGTTAAGCAGGCACACCGTGAGTCAGTGCACAGGATTCCTACCAAAGGTATAAACGAAATGCCCAACGTCACTTCTCACACTTTTTTACACGAAATCATATTCTTATAATTTAATAAATCTCAAAAATCGCAGGTGGTACCGTGTGCCTTACCGGACACGTACACGGTGTCAGGCGCATTTGGGTTTGGAATTTTCAGGACGTTACAGTGTTTCTCCATCTAAGAATCTCTTCTTGAATTTCATCCTTAGGAAAGATGATAATATCTTCCTTTGAACATTGTTAAATGAAATCCAATCGACCACATATTCCCTTCTAGGAGCTTTAGATTGGACTAGAGCCGACCAAGAAGATCTAATCGCTGAAGAACCAACCATGGCCGCTCCAACCAGAAGAACAAAAAGTATTAAACGAAAACCCCAAAATCTGCAGTAGACCTCCTAGCATCAAAGGGAGAAGCAACCATAGGAAGCCAATGAGGAAGAAGGCAGCACGAAAATTGAGGGTACAGACCCGAAAACTCTCTCCTTGATGGTTCTCACAACGCAAGAGCCTCTTTGTCTCCTAACCCAATACATCTCTCTCTCCTAATCGATCGCTTCTAATAATCTGAGCGCAAAATAGTCGAAACAAGAGTTTTCAATTCTCTACTGAAGCAATTAAAATTTAAATTCCTTTGGAGTTCATCAAGCTTTATTGAGGAAATTCAATCTTTTAATGAACGAGAAAGATGATCGAAGTGTATTCGAACACATAGACTTCAATAGTGATTAGCCCTTCCAGCATGTCAATCTTATGAAATCAGGCAGCTATCCATACACTTCAATAGCTTCGTAGTTGTCTCCCACTAAGCATTCCTCTATGTATAATCTCCGCATTAATTTTCATATTTTTCTTCGTTCCCCAAATAAATGATTTTTGGGTGGTATCATAATATGAGGAAAACTTAGGCCATGTTTGGCAACCCCTTTTCCAAAAAGTAATTTCCATAGGGAAAAATATTGGGAGAAAAACTCATCTCACCCAAAGAGTTTACCATGTCTAACTGAAAATAGTGTCCAGTTGAGAACATGCCTCATGCTGCTTTTCACCCAATACCATTTTCTACATGTGATTTTTTTTTTTAAGAAGCAACATGTGAGAAACATGTGATAGCTCTGTATAGCACCCAAAGAGTGATTTTGGTAAAAAGGCTTGTAAAAGGGTTGCCAAAGAAGGCCTTGATGAATCCATGCCTTTTCAATTCATCATGCCTTTTCAACTCCTAATAGCTTCTTAAGAAGAATGTGTAATGCCCATTAAACAACATTTAAATAAGTCCCCAATGTTCATAAATGCTCAGTGCGTGAATTCAATTTTTTCTTGTTAAGAGAGCACGCATTCATATGTAAGCACAAATAATGCAGTACTCACAAACAACAATGGTACTTACAAATATACACATCAAGTATATAGAATCTAAAGATGTTGAGGTCTGAAATTTCTATCAGAACCATTGTGACAACCCGGATTTTCTCAACATAATTTTCGGAGATATGTAGTTTTTATTTTTTTTAAAACTTTAAACCAACTGGAAAAACTTGGACCGCTAGATCGCAAAACATAATCTGATTATAGAACACTTTCTATATCCACACTTAAGCGGAATTCAAAGTAGATAATTACTTAACAAACAATTATCATTATGATAGAAGTAGAAATCTCTATTTCTATACAAAACATCTAAAATAAAATAACCAAAATAAAACTACCGGTGATGGCCAACCATCACCTAAACAGTTGTGTACAAAATGTATATACAATACAAATTCAAATTCTACGAAGTTCGTTAATATACAAATTCTAAAGTGCAAAGGTCACTAGACCAAATCTCCAAAGTCAAAGATTAACAGGATCCTCTTCAAGCCTGATTCAGATCTGTACCTATGAAGTATATTCGGGGTGAGATAACAGTCTAAACTCAGCAGAGGAAAGCTTAATATAAAAATCATATCTTATCAAATCAAAGCATATATTCGATGACTAAATTAAAAAGCAATTTTTATATCAAATCTAGAATTTAAAACAATATTGAGTTTGGAATCATAACTAAAATGTGTCAAATCAGAAAAATAGACATATCATGTCAGAAAGCAAAGTCTATCATGTCAAAAAGCAACACTGTGTCATGTCAGAGAACAAAGACGCATCGTATCAGCATGCAGAACATAACGTGAGCAAAACAGAAATATAGCACAACAACAAAGAGGAAATAAATTCAAGTCAGAAAAGAGAACATAATAGAACATTGTACGGAAACAGAGTCATCTCAGAAACAGAACGCATCAGATAATGGAAACAAAAACAGAAACATATCAGAAACAGAAACGTATCAGAATCCAAACATCGGATCGAAGCATCATATCAAAACAACATGTCAGAAAGCATGAACAGAATCATATCAGAAAGCGAAAAACAAATCATATCAGAACATTCCATATAATGGAAACAAAGTCATAACTAGCTTGCAAACAATGTCGAATTTGCAATCCAAGGGGTCCAAAATGTACAAATAATCCGTCATAGCGGTCCAAGGGATACAAATAATCCGTCGTAGCGATCCAAGAGATACAAATAACCTGTCATAGCGGTCCAAGGGATACAAATAACCCTTCGTAGTGGTCCAAGGGTATGTATGCATGTGTGTACGGATTACCTGCCGTACTGGTCCAAGGGATGCATGTATGTGTGTATGGATACCCATCGTACTGGTCCAAGAGATGCATGTATGTGTGTACGAATACTTGCTATACCGGTCTAATGGATGCACAGATAACCTGCCATAGTAGTCCAAGGGTGTGTGTATAACCCGCCTTAGCAGTCCAAGAGTATCAAAGTTCACATTCATTACAGTATTCGGAGTTTAAATTCATAAATTCTAAAATATGTCATATCAAAAGAGTCATAAATCGGAATAGAACGAATCATATCAAAACAGGACTAAACAGAACAAGTCGGGTCAAAACAAAACTAAACAGAATGAGTCAGATCAAAATAGAACCAAACAGAACGAATCGGATTGAAACAAAACTAAACAGAATAAGTGTAGTCAAAATAGAGCTAAACAGAACAAGTCAGGTCAAAACAGAATTAAACAAAACGAGTCATGTCATAAGCTAAAATAGAATAATCAAATCATAAACGAAAACAGAACGAATCAGATCATATGTGTGACGACCCAACTTTTCCAATCCCTCAGGTATAGGAAAGGCCTGTTGGCCAACTTATCGATTAAATGATAAGTCGGACAAACAGAGCATATATCAGAGTAAATCGTAATAAATAATCAAAGCTAAGAAAAATGCAGACGTAATTAAAATGCAGAACCACCGATGATGGCCGACCATCACCGAAACATGGTTCACTACAGTAATCAAAAGTTTAGTACAAAACTAAAAATATCTAACCAAAGGTGGGCCCACAAATCCAAGTTTAACTCTCACCAACAATAAGAAAATAGAATATGTCCTAAGCCAAAAAATACTCCTCATGAGGAACATCAGGATCTTCCTCGAGTACGTAATCAGGATCAGTCTCGCAATCCCGAATTATCACGTCAGTACGTGGACCTGTGACGTATAGTCGGAGTGAGCTAACCAACAAAGCTCAGTAGAAGAAAGACAGCGACAACATTTTACCTTAACTAATATGATTTTCAAAATATGTATATATCAAAACATAGAGCATCGAAATCAGATATACGAATAAGAGCTAAATTTAATTACATAATTTTATAGGCAAAATCAGTTTCCAAGTTCTTAAAACAGATTCTAAAATAGATGCAATGTTTCAATATTTTAGTGTCTCTAACTTCTATATGTAAAGTTCAGTAATTCATGACTTAATCGTCAACTTAAAATATCTCCCGAGTTACTATATCTCGAGAGCAGGAATATAGCCGATGGGAACCCTTACCTACCATTGTTGTTCATAAATCATTTTTTAGAATGCAACAAGCCCCTACACTTAGGAGGGTTGCTTGCGCCAGGAAATTATTCATGAATTTTAAGGGGTCGTTCAGGTGAATCATAACACAGATGCAGATACTAATATAGTTCAAATGAAAGTTTCTTATACATAGTTCGGATTTCAGATTTCAGAGTTTATATCAGATTTTCAGTTTACAGACGTGATTTCAATGACATATGTAAGTTCAAAGATTCTAATTCAAAATATCCATATGAATTAAAATAAAATACGGTAGTGGTGAGATTCTCCTACCTCAGAATTTCTCACACAAACCGGAGTCCAAACTATGCTTAACGGACGGTATCAAGATTCACAATATAACCTAACACCAATATAGACCATATGTTACGAGTCTAGTAGCATACAACCATAAAATTCGGAAAGAAGATGAAAAACAAACCAAAGACATACTCTAATACTTGCGCGAGCGATGATAATCCTCGCTCGAGCGATAACTTAAGCTTGCGTGAGCGAGCACAGAGACTACAGTACAATTCACTTTTTCGATTATACACGTTCTCAGTCGAACTTTTGGAGATTGCTCGCCTGAGCAAGCTATAAGACTCGATCGCACAAGCTACAGAAACTGCGCGATTGGACCTTAAAAAATTCACATAAAGATGTAATTTTTGTCTTGTTTTCACCCGAATCGATTCCCACACAACCCCAAAACAAAACCCACATCTAATCTATTGATTCAAATCAATAATCTTAATCAGAATCGTACCTTTAATCGAAGATTTATCCGATTTGAAAAAGAACCGCACCAAAGGGTTTTGGAACGAAATTGTCGAATCTCCTCAATGATTAGCGCCACGATCGCTCCCACGAGTTTACAAGGACGACTCTTGTTCCCAATAATTTCAACTTCTTCAAAATGTCCAAAAATGAATCTAAGGCCGATTCAAGTTTGCCCTAGGATCAAGGGTTTCAAACAAAAGAGGGTTCTAGAGAAGAGGGTTTCTAAAGAAGGTTTCATAACGACAGATCTCAAGATCGGTTGGCGGCACGAAGAGGTCGGGGTTCTTCGTGGATGGCTCATGTCTCCTTCTTTCTTAAGAAATAAAACAAATAACCTTAACCTAATTGTCTACAGGAAACTAATCTCTCTTATAATAAGATTGTTCAATGTGTTAAGAACACACACTCCTATTGTGTATTAAACTTCTAATTCCAATAACTTAGGTCAGGTGTTGCGCGGTCACACCAAAGGTCAGTGCACGACTTTCGCACAAGGGTCCGATTAAGCCTTAAATAAAAATCCATCCGCACGATCACATCTAAATAACAATCATAGGCAAATGGCGACACTGGTCATTGAGTCGAACACGCACATAGGGTCAGTCTAATTCGAGTTCAAAAATACGGGTCTTTATATTCTACCCACATTAGGAATTTTCATCCTAAAAATTATAATGGTAGCTTAAGTCTACATACGCCCTTATTTTAAGACCAATTCTTATCAAGGCATAGTCGAAATAGTCTGAAGTCTAAAAGAAATAGGGTCGCGATGCGATAAGCTTCACTAGGCACGCTTTTCAAGGGTCGGGATCCGTAGTAATCTGGATGTACTGCGTGTGACATCCCATATTGCCATAGAGGATTGCATCCATATATGGATGCATATTTTCCCAAGTGTTATGTGCCTGGAAACATACCCCATCGTGAATCAAACCTAGAGCACACATACCTCACCCTTTTCTCACTAAACTACATACACTAAATCAATTATTACTCGAGCATAAATTTTAGATGCCAGAATCGAATACTTGATCAGAAGCGTAACCACATACCCGGTATACACATATTCTAACTGATAACAAAATTGTAACGATATCTAAGATTTTATTATGTGACAGTAGTAGATATATTCTGAGCATCAAAGTTATTAACCAATTAACGTTGATAATTTAAAAGAAGAGTTTGGCTTGCAAAGAAACAAATAAAATTTTAAAGGTACCTAGATTTACATATCCCTAATTTATAATATACCTTCACTCGAAAAGTTATGGAAATTGGTCGCGAATCTCCGCTTCACACTTCCAAGTGGCTTCCTTTGAAGAGTGGTTCCACCACTTCACAAGTACTAAGGGAATGCTCTTGGTCTGTAGGGTCTGTTCTTTGTGATCCTAGATTTATACTGGCTCTTCAACCAAAGATAAGTGTTCCTGGAGCTCAATGGGCTAGTAGTCCAGTACATGAGTCGGGTCCATCACGTACTTCCGTAATATGGACATGTGAAACATATTATGCATGCCCGATAGCTGCAGTGGCAAGGCTACACGGTAAGCGACCTCACCGACTCAGCCCAAAACCTCAAAAGGTCCAACATAACGCGGACTCAGCTTTCAACGCTTCCCAAAATGCATTATGCCTTTTGTAGGCGAGAATCTGACAAATATATTATCTCTCACCTGAAATTCAATATGGCACCTTTTAAGATTAACGTAGCTCTTCTGATGACTCTAAGCAATGCGTAGTCTCTCGCGAATTAATCGAACTGTCTCGGTCATACTCTCCACGATCTCAGGGCCTAAAATGAGTTTCTCACCCACTTCTTCTCAATTAAGCGGAGACCTGTACCGTCGTCCATACAAAGCTTCGTAGGGTGCCATACCGATGCTAGCATAGTAACTGTTTTATAGGCGAACTCAATAAACTGTAAATGTTGGTCCTATGACCCCTGAAAATCTAGCATGCAAGCACGTAACATATCTGCTATAATCTGATTCACCCTCTCAGACTGCTCATCGGTCTGAGGATGGAATGTCGTACTGTAATCAAGCCTGGAACCCATCCCTTCATAAAATCGCTGCCAAAACTGAGATGTGTACATCGAGTTTCTGTCGGATACGATACTGATCGACATATCATGTAGCTTAACTATCTTCTTGATGCATAACTCTGTGAGCTTGTTAGCGGTATACGATATATTATAAGGCAGGAAGTGTGTAGACTTAGTCAATCGGTCCACAGTGACCCATCCATAGAAATGGCCTCCCATTTCCACTCAGGTATCGGTAGTGGTTGCAATAGTCCTGTCGGATTTTGGTGATCCACCTTTACTTGCTGGCACACAAGACATCTCGATACATACTCAGCAACATCTTTCTTTAAACCCCTCCAGCAAAAGCTTTTCTTTAAGTCTTGGTACATTTTGGTACTGTCAGGGTGAATAGCGTACATAGACTTATGAGCCTCTTCCAAAATAGTGTCCCGAAGCTTAGTACTAATTGGTACGCATACCCGGTCTCTAAACAACAAAGTGTCATCATCCTTGATGGAGAAATCTATCTTACCTCCCCCAATCACATCACGTCTGATAGTTATAAGTTCATCATCCGTCATCTGAAGTCTGCGAATATTCTCATAGAGAGTAGAACGTATCACCAGCGTAGCCATTAATGCACCTGAACCTTTTACGTCAAATCTCGTGCTACTTAGAGTCATATCTTCCAATAGATGCCATCTTCGCACCCTTGTGGTGAGATGTGAGAACTGAGTAGAGAACTTCTGACTTAACGCATCTGCCACTACGTTTGCTTTTTTGGGGTGGTACTAGATGACACAATCATAATCTTTCAAGAACTCCATCCATCGACGTTGTCTCATATTCAACTCTTTCTGTGAGAAGAAACACTTGAGGCTCTTATGATCGATAAATTTATCGAAGGTCTCCCCATAAAGGTAATGCCTCCAGATCTTCAAAGCAAAGATCACTGCAGCCAATTCAAGGTCGTGTGTCGGATAATTCTTCTCGTGGTCTTTTAGCTGTCTAGACCTATAAGTAATGACTCTCTCATTCTGGTTAAGCACACAGCCTAAACCCCCATATAATACATCACTGTACACTGCAAAGCCTCCCCTGCCTGACGATATAACAAGTACTGACGTAGTAGTCAATCATTTCTTGAGTTTCTGAAAACTCTGCTCACACCGTTCTGTCCAATCAAACTTAGTATTCTTCTTCGTAAGTTGTGTAAGCAGGCCTGACATCTTGGAGAAACCCTCTACAAACCTTCTATAGTAACCTGCCAGACCGAGGAAACTACGAACCTCTGTAACTGTCTTCGACTGTTCTCAATTCATCACTGACTCAATCTTTGCAGGGTCAACCGTAATACCGGTCTCAGAGATAATATGGCCTAGGAAATTGACCTGCTCAAGCCAAAACTCACACTTGCTAAGTTTTATATATAACTGATGGTCTCTGAGGGTTTATAGAGCCACTCATAGGTTCTGCTCATGTTCTTCTCGCGTCTTTGAATAGATATGTCATCTACAAAAACTACTACAGACTTGTCCAAATGTGACTTGAATATCCGATTCATCAAGTCCATAAATGACGCGGGTGAGTTTGTCAACTCAAATGGCATGACTAAGAAATCATAGTGTCCATATCGGGTTCTGAACGCTGTCTTCTGAATGTCTTCAGATTTAACTTTCAACTGATGGTAGCCTGACCTCAAGTCAATATTTGGGAAGGACCTTGCTCCTTGTAACTGATTGAATAGATCATCAATTCTCGGAAGCAAATAATGGTTCTTAATTATCAACTTATTTAGTTGGCGGTTTTTAATGTAAAGCCACATTAAACTATCTTTCTTCTTCACAAACAAAACCAGTGCTCCCCAGGGTGACACGCTCGGTCGGATAGAACCCTTATTTAGTAGTTCCTGAAGCTGCTCCTTCAACTCTTTCAATTCTATAGGCACCATTCGATACAGAGCTTTCGATACAGGTTCAGTACCCGGTGCTAATTCAATTGCAAACTCAATCTCCTGGTCAGGTGGTAATCTAGGTAGATCTTCAGGGAAAACGTCCAGATACTCACAAGTAATCGTAAGGTCTATAATATTCCTATTCTCTTCCTTATAATCTTACAAGTACGTCAGATAACCATAACACCCGTTCATCATACGGTCTGTTTGAATAGCGAAGATAAACGGTGTCACACAGGATTTGACTCCGCAGAATCGGAAGGATTTTCTCTTTAGAGGGCGGAAGGTTATAATTTTCTGAAGACAATCAACACTCGCGTGGTAAGCAGATAACCAATCCATCCCTAGTATCACATAAAATCCTTCCATGCTCAAAATAATCAAATCAGCTACAGTCTTGTGGTTTTCGATCATCACGATCACAGATTGACACACGGTATTGGTGCTCACTGAGTTACTCGTAGGAACTGACACTGCAAAGATGAAATTAAGGGCCTTTAGAATGATGCCCAACTTCTCAGCGAACAACAGAGTGACAAAAGAATTGGTAGACACGGGGTCTATCAACACTCGTGCTTCGATTTTACTTACGTCGCTCTCACGATGCATAAAAAAGTCACCTTAGAATTATACAAGCGTTTTAATTAAAAAATTTTAAGCATGTGATATTCATGCATGACTTATTAAAAGAATTTATTAAATACAAAGCAATATATAATCGAATAAAGATACAAAGACATCTCAACTTTTAATAATACCTTGGATCACGTCACATTGTTCAACGTTCCGACTTCCTGAGACGTCACGACATAAACTCGACCTTGAATAGTAGGTCGGGTCGATTTCTGAGTAGATGCTGAATTAGTTCTTCCCTTGTCTTCTTAAGGACAATCCTTAACCATGTGCCTGATTGCACCACACTGAAAGCATGCTTCAGTGTTCCTCCTACAATCCTCGGTCTTGTGTGGTTTCCCACACCTTACACATGAAATGATCGGGGCAGAAGATGCAGCACGTGAGGGTCCTTGTACCACTGACGCTCCACTAGTCATAGAACTCGCTGGTCGTACGGATTGCATAGGTGAAAACACTGCTAGCCTCTGATAGGAGGTCGGTCCAGAAGAAACTATTAAAATGTAGGTTGAACAGGATTCATCGATGGCTTCGAAAACTTGGCCTTCTTATTCTCATAAGGACCAGACTGTCCTTGCATATCCCTATCCTTATTCTGTTGACTCCTTCTCAGAAACAACTTCTGAATTTTTTTTCAGCAATGAGGGCCTTTGACATCACTCCCCTATGTCTCCATCTCCCACATAGCTACTCTCTATTGTATATTCGGCTTCAGACCCAACTAAAATTTTCTGGCCTTCATCATATCGATGGCCACATGTTGAGGTGCAAACCTCGAAAGTCGCATGAACTCATCTCCATACTCACGCACTGACATTGTCCCCTGCTCCAGCTTGATGAACTAGACTTCCATCTGATGCCTGACGATCTTGGGAAAGTACTGATCGTTGAACGCCTCAATAAACTCAGACCATGTCCAAGGAGTATTGGAAAAATCCTGCTCCCTGTGTCTAGCCACTGACTTCCACCATGGTCCAGCCTGTCCGTCCAATTTGAAAGTTGCCCAACGAACCTTCACGACATCGGTGCACTGAAGTACTTCAAAGATCTTTTCCATCTCATCCAACCAACCTCTGGCCTCCATCGGATCGGTTTGTCTAGAAAATTTTGGAGGTCTCATCCTCTTGAATTCGGCAAATCCGGAGGATTGTTGTTGTTGTCCAATAAAAATTAGCTCTGCTTGCTGGGCGATGGTAACAGTCTGCTAAGCCATAGATGCAGTCTGCTGAGCTATGTTGGTGGCCAAATTTTCCAACACTTGCTCCATTCTTCCATCCTGACCTCTTTCAACTCCAATCGGGACTGCATTGGAACCAGTTGCGAAAGAAACTCCCTTAGAGATACCGACACCTTCAGGGATGTCCTCTAACGGAACTGTCCTACCTCTGACTCTGCCTCTGATTCTTGGGGCCATGCTGATCTGTCATTGTGAAAACAACATCGGTCAGTATTCAGATTGTAACCACAATCATGCACACCGTCATAGTGGACTCAGGACCTAACAACGTAACTCTGATGCGAACTATACCGGGGTCACGGTTGGGTTCTCATGGGTCCTTAGAGAATCTAAAGCCACGAATCTGGTACCAACTGTGACGACCCGACTTTTCTAATCCCTCAGGTATAAGAAAGGACGATTCGCCAACCTATCAGTTAAACGATAAGCCGGACAAACAGAGCACATATCAGAGTAAAGTGTAATAAATAACTAAAGCTAAGAAAAATGCGGAAGCAATTAAAGTGTAAAACAACCGATGATGGCCGACCATCACCGAAACATGGTTTACTACAGTAATCAAAAGTCTAGTACAAAACTAAAAATATCCAACCAAAGGTGGGCCCACAAATCCAAGTCTAACTCTCGCCAACAACAAGAAAATAAAATAAGTCCTAAGCCGAAAAATACTCCTCAAGAGGAACCTCAGGCTCTTCCTCGGGTATGTAATCAGGATTAGTCTCACAACTCTGAACTACCACGTCAGTACTTGTACCTGTGACGTATAGTCGGAGTGAGCTAATCAATAAAGCTTAGTAGAAGAAAGACATCAACAGCATTTTACCTTAACTAACATGATTTTCAAAACATATATATATAAGAACATAGAGCATCGAAATCATATATGCAAATAAGAGCTAAATTTAATTGCAGAATTTCATAGGCAAAAGTTTCCAAGTTCTTAAAACAGATTCTAAAATAGATGCATGATTTCAGTATTTCAGTGTCTCTAACTTCTATATGCAAAGTTCAGTAATTCATGACTTAATCATCAACTTAAAATACCTCCCGAGTTACTATATCTCTAGAGCAGGAATATAGCCGATGGGAATCCCTACCTACCATCGTCGTTCATGAAACCTATTTCAAAATGCAACAAGCCCCTGCCCTCATGAGGGTAACTTGCGCCAGAAAATTATTCAGAAATTTTGAGGGGTCGTTTAGGTGAATCATAAAACAGATGCAGATACTAATATAGTTCAAATGAAAGTTTCTTATACATAGTTCGGATTTCAGATTTTAGAGTTTATATCAGATTTTCAGTTTACAGACATGATTTCACTGGCATATGCAAGTTCAAAGATTCTAATTTAAAATATCCATATGAATTAAAATAAAATACGGTAGTGGTGAGATTCTCCTACCTCAGAACGTCTCACACAAACTGGAGTCCAAACTATGCTTAACGGACGGTATCAAGATCTACAATATAACCTAACACCAATACAGACCATATGTTACAAGTCTAGTAGCATACAACCATAAAATTCTAAAAGAAAATGAAAAATAGACCAAAGACATACTCTGATACTCGCGTGAGCGATGATAATCCCCGCGCGAGCGATGATAATCCTCGCTCGAGCGATAACTTAAACTAGCGTGAGCAAGCGCAGAGCTTACAGTACAATTCACTTTTTCGATTATACGCGTTCTCAGTTAAACTTCTGGAGATTGCTCGCGCGAGCGAGCTATAAGACTCGATCGTACGAGCTACAGAAACTATGCGATTGGACCTTCAGAAATTCACATAAAGATGTGATTTTTGCCTCGTTTTCACCCGAATCGATTCCCACACAAACTCAAAATAAAACCCACATCTAATCTATTGATTCAAATCAATAATCTTAATCAAAATCGTACCTTTAGTCAAGAATTTTCTCAATTTGAAAAAGAACCACACCAAAGGGTTTTGGAACGAAATTGTCGGATCTCCTTAACGATTTGCACCGCAATCGCTCCCACTAGTTTACAAGGACGACTCTTACTTGTTCCCAATAATTTCAACTTCTTCCAAACGTCAAAAAGTGAATCTAAGGCCGATTCAAGTTCGCCTTAGGATCAAACGCTTCAAACAAAAGCGGGTTATAGAGAAGAGGGGTTTCTAAAGAAGGTTTCACAACGACGGATCTCACGATCGGTTGGCGGCATGAAGAGGTCGGGGTTCTTCACGGATGACTCACGTCTCCTTCTTTCTTAACAAATAAAATAAATAACCTTAATCTAATTGTATACGGGAGACTAATCTTTCTTATAATAGGATTGTTCTATGTGTTAAGCACACACACTCCTATTGTGTGTTAAACTTTTAATTCCAACAACTTAGGTCAAGTGTTGTGCGGTCACACCGAAGGTCGGTTGTAAAGACCTGTATTTTGAACTCGAGTTAGACTGACCCTGTGTGTGTATTCGGCTCGGCAACCGATGTCACCATTTGTTTTGGATTTTTATCTAGATGTGATTGTGCGGACAGATTTTAATTTAGAGCCCATTTGGACCCTCATGCGAAAGTTGCGCACCGACCTCAGTGTAGCCGCTCAACACCGGACTTGAGTTTTAAAATTAGAAGTGTATAATACATAAGATGTGTGTGTGTGTGTTTTACTTTGTGAGCAATCCTATTATAAGAAGGAATTGCATTCCCGTATTATACTAGGTTTTGTTAAGAGAGGATAGTTACCCAACCGTGTGAAACTCCGTCTTCTCTCTTCTTCAATCATCGTAGGAGATCGGTTTAGAAAACCTCCTTCTCTAGAACCCTCTTTGTTGAAAACACTTAAACCTTAGAAAGAACTTGAATCAACCTTGGATTCGTAGTTGGCTATTGGGAGAGGTTGAGATCATTGGGGGCGTGTTGGAGTTGTCTCTGTGAACTCGTGGGATCGATCGCGGCGCAAAGCGTTGAGGAAACCCGTCGGTTTCGTTCCGAAGCTCCATTCGCGTGACTCATTTCTAATCTAGGAATCCTTAGATTAAAGGTACGTTTTAATTAAACTTTTTGATTAAATCATTAGATTAGCCATGGGTTTTGCTTTGGGATGTATGGGTTTCGATTCGGGTGAAACCAAATAAATCGTCGTCAGAGCTCGCTCGAGCGAGCTATTATCATCGCTCGAGCGAGGTATCACCGAACTCTGATATTGCCTTAGTATTTTAGTCATAACTTTTTATTCCGAACTCCGATTGAGACGATTCCTTTTGCGTTGGAAAGCTAATAGAAAAATATACAACTTTCATGTTTTCACCAACTTATGAATCAATTATCTTGATGGTCAAAAATATATGATAATGTTACGTCAAATCGCTCGAGCGAGCTATTATCATCGCTCGAGCGAGGTATTGTCGAACTTCGACATTGCCTTGGTATTTTAGTCATAACTTTTTGTCTCGAACTCCGATTGAGACGATTCGTTTTGCGTTGGAAAGCTAATAGAAACATCTACAACTTTCATGTTTTGACCAACTTATGGATCAATCGTCTTGATGGTCACAAATATATGAGAATGTTACGTCAAATCGCTCGAGCGAGCTATTATCATCGCTCGAGCGAGGTATTGTCGAACTTCGACATTGCCTTGGTATTTTAGTCATAACTTTTTGTCTCAAACTCCGATTGAGATGATTCTTTTTGCGTTGGAAGGCTAATAGAAAAATCTACAACTTTTATGTTTTGACCAACTCATGGATCAATCGTCTTGATAGTCAATAATATATGAGAATGTTACGTCAAATTTTAGGATTGGCGCAACTTGCCTGTTTTGACTTGTTTTTGAGGAAACGCTTAAATAGGTCTATATTATTAGTAATTAGAGTTTATCTTAATGCATGAACGTATATTGTGATGTAGATTGAGGGCGAGAAGCCATCAATAGGACCTTGCTTGACTTCGCATAACTCCGAGTTTTAGGTAGGAGAATCTCATCTTTACAGTATTCTATTTTAATTCGCATGGATATTTTGAATTAAAATCTTTGAACTTGTATATGCCATTGAAATCACATCTGTAAATTGAAATTGATATGGATGACTGAAAATCTAAATCTACCAATGTCAAACTCGAATCGCTTAAGCTCAAAATCAAATCAAGAACCCGAACTATGTATAAGAGACTTGCATCCGATTTATATTAGTATCTGATTTGTTTTATGATTGACTTAACGACCCCTCAAAATTCACGAACAATTTTCGCACAAGTTTCCCTCATTACGCAGGGCTTGTTGCATCCTAAAAGGGTTCATGAACGCATTTATGGTAGGTAGGGGTTCCCATCGCCTATATTCCCGCCTTTAGATATAGTTTACTGAGGTATTTTAAGTTGAGGATTAAGTCATGAATTAATTGAACTTTGCATATAGAAGTTAGAGAAACTAAGACATCAAACACCGTGATCTGTTCTTGAAACTGTTTTCACACATTTAGAAATAAATCTTACATATGATTTCTGCACCTAAATTCAGTTTATTATCTGCTTATATGTTTGACAAGCTATATTCCGATATTTGTTTTGAAACCATATTAGTTAAAGTAAAATGTCGTAGATGTCTTTCTTCTACTAAGCTTTGTTGGTTAGCTCACTCCGACTATACGCTATGTGTTCGTGTAATCGACGTGGCTATTCAGTAATGTGAGATCGATCCTGACTACGTGCCTGAGGAAGAGCTTGAGGTTCCTCCTGAGGAGTTTTTCCCAGTATAGAACTTACTGATTTTCTTATTTGTGGTGAGAGTTAGACTTGAATTTGTAGGCCCATTTTAGTTGGATACCATAGTTTTATATTTGACGTTGATTTCTGTTATGGGCCATCATCGGTGGTTCTTTACTTTTAATTGCTTCCGCATTTATTTTAGCTATGGATATTTATTACGCTTTACTCTGATATGTGCCCTGTTTGTCCGGCTTATCGTTTATTCGATAGGTTGGCGAACCGGCCTTTCCTATACCTGAAGGATTGGAAAAGTCGGGTCGTCACAGTTGGTATCAGAGCTTAGATATTAGGTCTTGTTGGGACCCGAGAATATGACAGTAGGTTCTATCAGGACATAAGAGACTCAATTAGGACCTTGTCAAAGTTAGTAGAATTTTTGGCCTTAGGTCTTTTAAGGGACTCACAGCTAGGGTTGTAGGTTATATTTAGAACCTGAGTTGTAGATCTCGCTATCACTTTGAGTGGAGATAATTGATGATCGTGATAGATGTATGGTAATAGTAGGTGAATAAAGTTTTAGATTTTTGTCGAAACCTAGGGCCGTGGTGATCGCGATCTTTTTTAATTGGAACCTTGTGTCATGTTGACAGATCAAAATGGCACCACGCAAGAGATTGAAGGCTGTATGCATCGATGAAAATGAGCAGAATAGGCTTCTTGAGACGATGATCAACACAATGGCTCAAGAACAACATTACTCACGACAATATTGAGTAAGACGACTCACACCTCTCCCTCCACACAGGTTGAGTCATGCTCAAGTTGTGGGAAACGGCACAGGACGAAGAAATGTAGGTGGGCCACAGGTGAGTGTTTCAGATGTGGCAGACTAGGACATCTGATAAAGGATTGCCCTACGATGGAAACGAAGAAGGCCACACCCGTATCTCAACAACCTACTCAAGGTGCCCATCCGAAACCGACTATATCTACACCTTCAGGGTCATTCCGTATTTCAAACCCTGCTATAATGGGAGCGTTCAGAGTTCCACAAACTTCACGCACCTCTTCATTCAATCTGATAGCATTCTGCTCAAGGTGCGGGAAACCACACAAGACCGAGGATTGTAGGAGGAACACTGGAGCGTGTTTTCGGTGTGGTGCAATCGGATACATGGTTAAGGATTGTCCTCAGGAGGACAAGGGAAGAACTAGTTCGGCTTCTACTTAGAGATCGACCCGACCTACTGTTCAAGGTCGAGCTTATGCCGTGATGGCTCAAGAAGCTGAAACATCGAACGACGTGATCCAAGGTATTATTAAAAGTTAAGATGTCTTCTTATTTTATGTGTTATATATAATTGCTTGATATTTAATAAATTTTGTTAATAAGTTATGGATGAACACACATGCTTAGAAACTTTTAATTGAAACGCTTGTCTAAACTAAGGTACCCTTTTATGCATCGGGGGAGCGATGTAAGCAAAACCGAAGCGCGAGTGTTGATAGACCCTGGGTCTACACATTCTTTTGTTACTCCATTGTTCGCTGAGAAGTTGGGAATCATTCCCAAGGCCCTTGATTTCATCTTGGCGGTCAATTCCTTTACGGCAACTCAAAGGAGCACTGATACCATGTGTCAATCAATGATTGTGATGATCGAAGACCACGAGACAGTGGCTGATTTGATCATTTTGAGCATGGAAGGGTTCGACGTGATACTAGGGATGGATTGGTTATCTACTTACCATGCGAGCGTGGATTGTCTTCGAAAGATTGTAACATTCCTACCGAAGAGAGAAAATCTTTCGATTTTATGCGGAGTCAAATCTTGTGTGATACCGCTTATCTCGCCATTCGAAAGGCATCGTATGATGAGGAACGGGTGTTGTGGTTATCTGGCCTACTTGCAAGATCATAAGGAGGAGAAGAAAAATATTGCAGATATTACGATTGCTTGCGAGTATTCAGATGTTTTGCCTGAAGATCTACCTGGATTACCACCTGACAGGGAGATTGAGTTTACGATTGAGTTAGTGGCATCGAACAAAGATCAAAACTCCGTGATCGAATGGCGCTGCAAATTGAAAGGTTGAAGGAGCAGCGTCAGAAACTGCTAGATAAGGGCTTTATTAGACCGAGTGTGTCACCGTGGGGAGCACCGATTCTATTTGTAAAGAAGAAAGACGGTTCAATGCGGCTTTGCATCGATTACCGCCAGCTAAATAAGTTGACAATTAAGAACCGTTATCCACTTCCAAGAATTGATGATCTGCTCGATCGGGCCATAAGGAGCAAGGTTCTTCTCAAGATCAACTTGAGGTCGTGCTACCATCGAGTTGAAAGTTAAGTCCGAAGACATTCGAAGATGTCGTAACCCGATATGGGCACTACGAAGTTCTTGGTCATGCCATTTGGGTTGACAAACGCACGCGCCATTTATGGACTTGATGAACCGGATATTCAAGTCACATTTGGACAAGTCTCAGAGTAGTTTTTGTAGATGACATCCTCATCTATTCAAAGACGCGAGAAGAACATGAGCAACATCTGAGTGGCTCTACAAACCCTTAGAGACCATCGCTTACGCAAAACTTAGTAAGTGTGAGTTTTGGCTTGAAAGCGGTGATTTCCTAGGCCATGTTATCTCGAGACCGGTATTATAGTTGACCCAAAGATTGAGTCGGTGATGAATTGGGAACAAACAAAGACCGTCGAGGTTCGTAGTTTCCTCGGTTTGGCGGGGATACTACGGGTTTGTGGAGGGCTTCTCCAAGATATCAGGTCCTCTTACACAACTTATGAAGAAGAATACTAAATTTGATTGGACAGAGCAGTGTGAGCAAAGTTTTCAGGAACTCAAGAAACGATTGACTCATCGCGCCAAGATTTGCTATACCATCAGCGTGGGAGGCTTTGCAAGATACGGTGATGCATCATATGGGGTTTAGGTCAGGTGCTTAACCAGAATGAGAGAGTCATTGCTTATGGGTCTAGACAGCTAAAAGACCATGAGAATAATTACCCGACGCATGATCTTGAGTTGGCAGCAGTGATTTTTACTCTGAAGATCTGGAGGCATTACCTTTATGGGGAGACCTTCGATATATTTACCGATCATAAGAGCCTCAAGTATCTCTTCTCACAAAAGGAGTTGAATATGAGACAGCGTCGATGGATGGAATTCTTGAAAGATTATGATTGTACCATCCAGTACCACCCCGGGAAAGCAAACGTAGTGGCAGATGCGTTAAGTCGGAAGTTCTCTGCTCAGTTATCACATCTCACCGCAAGGGTGCGAAGATGGCATCTATTGGAAGATATGGCTCTAAGTAGCATGAGATTTGACGTAAAAGGTTCAGGTGCGTTAATGGCTACACTGGTGATTCGTTCCACCCTCTATGAGAACATTCGCAGACTTCAGATGACGGATGATGAACTTATGGCTATCAGACGGGATGTGATTGGGGGAAGTAAAATAGATTTTTCTATCAAAGATGATGGCACTTTGTTGTTTAGAAACCGGGTATGCGTACCAACTAGTACTGAGCTTCGGGACACTATTTTGGAAGAGGCTCATAAGTCTATGTACGCTATTCACCCTGGCAGTACCAAGATGTACCAGGACTTAAAGAAAAGCTTCTGGTGGAGAGGTTTAAAGAAAGATGTCGCTGTGTATGTCTCGAGATGTCTTGTGTGTCAGCAAGTAAAGGTGGATCATCGAAATCCGGCAGGACTGTTGCAACCACTACCGATACCTGAGTGGAAATGGGAGGCCATTTCTATGGACTTTATTTTGGGATTGCCAAGAACATTAAGAAAATACAATGCCATCTGGGTCATTGTGGATCGATTGACTAAGTCCGCACACTTCCTTCCTTATAATACGTCGTATACCGCCAACAAGCTCGCAGAATTATACATCAAGGAGATAGTTAGGCTGCATGGTATACCGGTCAGTATCGTATCCGATAGAGACCCGATGTACACATCTCAGTTTTGGCAACGATTTCAAGAAGGAATGGGCTCTAGGCTCGATTACAGTACAACATTCCATCCTCAGACCGATGGGCAGATTGAGAGGGTGAATCAGATTATAGAAGATATGTTGCGTGCTTGCATGTTGGATTTTCAGGAGTCATGGGACCAACATTTATCGCTGATCGAGTTCGCCTATAATAACAGTTACCAGGCTAGCATCGGCATGACACCCTACGAAGCTTTGTATGGACGACGGTGCAGGTCTCCGCTTAATTGGGAAGAAGTGGGTGAGAAACTCATTTTAGGTCCCGAGATCGTGGAGAATACAACCGACAGTTTCGGTTAATCCGTGAGAGACTACGCATTGCTCAAAGTCGGAAGAGCTACGCCGATCTGAAAAGAAACCATGTTGAGTTTAAGGTGGGAGATAACGTATTTGTCAAAATCTCTCCTACAAAAGGCGTGATGCGTTTTGGGAAGCGTGGGAAGCTGAGTCCGCGCTATGTTGGACCTTTCGAGGTATTGGGCCGAGTCGGCGAGGTTGCCTATCGAGTAGCCTTGCCACCGCAGCTATCGGAAATGCACAATGTGTTTCATGTGTCCATGTTACGAAGATATGTTAAAGACCCGACTCACGTATTGGACTACCAGCCCATTGAGCTCCAAGAAGACCTATCCTTGGTTGAGGAACCGATACGAATCTTAGATCGTAAAGAACAAATCTTACGGACAAAGAGCATTCCCTTAGTACTCGTGAAGTGGCGGAACCATTCTTCAGAGGAAGCCACATGGGAGCATGAAGCGGAGATTCGCGAGCAATTTCCACAACTTTTCGAGTGAAGGTATATTGTAAACTATAGTTATGTAAGAAAACCATACGTACCTTTAAAAAAAAAAAAGGGAGAATTTCTTCAAAATCTTCAATGTTAAATTGGTTCATAACATCGATGCTTTACATATATATCTATAACGATCACAGAATAAAATCTTAAATGTCATATTTATTCATTCTCGGTTAGAACCGTATGTCTGTTGGAACCCGTGTCATCGCTAGAACATGTTACTGTGCATGTGATCATGCTTTTGAATAAGTGTTCGATTCTCGACATCCAAATTTTTGCTCAAATAATTACCAAAAGGGTGAGGTAGGTGTGTGCTAGGTTTGTGTCATGGTGAAGTATGTTTCCAGGCTCGTGACACTTGGGAAGGTATGCATCCATGTTCAGGTGCAATCCTCTATAAGATATGGGATGCCACACGCAGACATCCAGTTACTACGGATCCCGACCCTTGAAAGCGTGTTAGTGAAGCCTCACGCATCGCGACCAAAGTTCTTTTACTTTAGACTGCTTCGATTTTGCTTTATACTTGGTGTTAGGATAAGGACTTATCGCAGTCGGTTTAGTTATCCGCATACATTTTCGAGGACGAAAAATTCTCGAGGGTAGAAATGTAAAGACCCGTATTTTGAACCCGAGTTAGACTGACCCTGTGTGTGTATTCGGCTCGGCAATCGACGTCACCATTTGTTTTAGATTTTTATCTAGATGTGATTGTGGACAAATTTTAATTTAGAGCCCATTTGGACCCTCGTAAAAGTTGTGCACCGACTTTGTAGCCGCCAACACCGGACTTGAGTTTTTAAATTAGAAGTGTATAATACATAAGATGTGTGTGTGTGTTTTACTTTGTGAGCAATCCTATTATAAGAAGGAATTGCATTCCCGTATTATACTAGGTTTTGTTAAGAGAGGATAGTTACCCAACCGTGTGAAACTCCGTCTTCTCTCTTCTTCAATCATCGTAGGAGATCGGTTTAGAAAACCTCCTTCTCTAGAACCCTCTTTGTTGAAAACACTTAAACCTTAGAAAGAACTTGAATCAACCTTGGATTCGTAGTTGGCTATTGGGAGAGGTTGAGATCATTGGGGGCGTGTTGGAGTTGTCTCTGTGAACTCGTGGGATCGATCGCGGCGCAAATCGTTGAGGAAACCCGTCGGTTTCGTTCCGAAGCTCCATTCGCGTGACTCATTTCTAATCTAGGAATCCTTAGATTAAAGGTACGTTTTAATTAAACTTTTTGATTAAATCATTAGATTAGCCATGGGTTTTGCTTTGGGATGTATGGGTTTCGATTCGGGTGAAAACCAGCGAAATCGCGTCGCTGTAGCTCGCTCGAGCAAGCTATTATCATCGCTCGAGCGAGGTATCACCGAACTCCGACATTGTCTTAGTATTTTAGTCATAACATTTTATCCTGAACTCCGATTGAGACGATTCATTTTGCGTTGGAAAGCTAATAGAAAAATCTATAACTTTCATGTTTTGACCAACTCATGGATCAATCGTATTGATGGTCAAAAATATATGAGAATGTTACATCAAATCGCTCGAGCGAGCTATTATCATCGCTCGAGCGAGGTATTGTTGAACTTCGACATTACCTTGGTATTTTAGTCATAACCTTTTGTCCCGAACTCCGATTGAGACGATTCATTTCGCGTTGGAAAGCTAATCGAAAAATATACAACTTTCATGTTTTGACCAACTCATGGATCAATCGTCGTAATGGTCAAAAATATATGAGAATGTTACGTCAAATCGCTCGAGCGAGCTATTATCATCGCTCGAGCGAGGTATTATTGAACTTCGACATTGCCTTGGTATTTTAGACATAACTTTTTGTCCCGAACTCCGATTGAGACAATTCATTTTGCGTTGGAAAGCTAATAGAAAACTCTACAACTTTCATGTTTTGACTAACTCATGGATCAATCGTCTTGATAGTCAAAAATATATAAGAATGTTACGTCAAATTTTAGGATTGGCGCAACTTGCCTGTTTTGACTTGTTTTTGAGGAAACGCTTAAATAGGTTTATATTATTAGTAATTAGAGTTTATCTTAATGCATGAACGTATATTGTGATGTAGATTAAGGGCGAGAAGCCATCAATAGGACCTTGCTTGACTTCGCATAACTCCGAGTTTTAGGTAGGAGAATCTCATCTTTACATTATTCTATTTTAATTCGCATGGATATTTTGAATTAAAATCTTTGAACTTGCATATGCCATTGAAATCACATCTGTAAACTGAAATTGATATGGATGACTGAAAATCTAAATCTACCTGAATGCTGAAACCTGAATCTGCTTAAGCTCTAAAAATCTGAAATCAAGAACCTGAACTATGTATAAGAGACTTGCATCTGATTTATATTAGTATCTGCATTTGTTTTATGATTGACTTGAACAACCCCTCAAAAATTCCTGAACAATTTCCTGGCACAAGTTTCCCTCATTACGCAGGGGCTTGTTGCATCTTGAAAAAGGGTTCATGAATGACGATGGTAGGTAGGGGTTCCCATTGGCTATATTCCTGCTCTCGAGATATAGTTTACTCGGGAGGTATTTTAAGTTGAGGATTAAGTCATGAATTACTGAACTTTGCATATAGAAGTTAGAGAAACTAAGACACTGAAACATTGCATCTGTTCTTGAAACTGTTTTCACACATTTAGAAATAAATCTTACATATGATTTCTGCACCTAAATTCAGTTTATTATCTGCTTATATGTTTGACAAGCTATATTCCGATATTTATTTTGAAACCATATTAGTTAAAGTAAAATGCCGTAGATGTCTTTCTTCTACTGAGCTTTGTTGGTTAGCTCACTCCGACTATACGTCACAAGTTCGTGTAATCGACGCGTGGCTATTCGTACGTGAGACTGATCCTGACTACGTGCCTGAGGAAGAGCTTGAGGTTCCTCCTGAGGAGTTTTTTCCAGTATAGAACTTACTGATTTTTTTATTTGTGGTGAGAGTTAGACTTGAATTTGTGGGCCCATTTTAGTTGGATACCATAGTTTTATATTTGACGTTGATTTCTGTTATGGGCCATCATCGGTGGTTCTTTACTTTTAATTGCTTCCGCATTTATTTTAGCTATGGATATTTATTACGCTTTACTCTGATATGTGCCCTGTTTGTCCGGCTTATCGTTTATTCGATAGGTTGGCGAACCGGCCTTTCCTATACCTGAGGGATTGGAAAAGTCGGGTCGTCACATCGGTGCACGACTTTCACACAAGGATCCGATCAAGCCCTAAATAAAAATTTGTCCTCAAGATCACATCTAAATAATAATCGTAGGCAAATTGTGACACTGGTCACCGAGTCGAACACGCACACAAGGTCGGTCTAATTCGGATTCAAAAATACGGGTCTTTACAATATGCAGAAACAACACCGGAACAGAGCAGATCGTAACGGAAATAAAATCATATCACAACAAAAATAGAGCATATCAAAAATAGAACAAATTAGAATGTCAGAACATTAGAATATCAAAATATCAGAGCAAAGCATCCCACAGCGGGAACATATCATATAACGGAGACAAAGCAGATAATGGAACAAAGCAGAAAACGAAACAAAGCAGATAACAAAAATAACACATCAGGTCAAATATAAGATCGAAAATATTAGATCAAAACATCAGATCAAAGCATATGATTCAAAGTTAAAAATATAACCGTGCATTGAAATTCCCCTACCTTAATCTCAAAGTTACGCGAAGCAAAGCAAAGTCCTATCGATAGCTTTCCATCCTAAATCTACATCACAATTATGATGATGTGTTAAGGATTGATCTTAACTATTAATAACTTTAACGTATTTAAGTGTTTTCTTAAAATCGAGGCAGAAATGGGCAAGTTCGTGCTAACTCGAAACTTCCTGCTCAATTTTGACCTTTAAAACATTTTTGCTATTTCACAAAATTTATAGGGCTCGTTATCCTCTTTCTAACGCAGCAAGAACCACGTCAATCGGAGTTCGGAGTAAAAAGCTATGGCCAAAAATACCGAAGCTGTGTTGGCACTTTAGTCAAAATCGAATGATCAATTTTTCCAAGGCAAAATTTTCAAACAATCGATTTCTCTAGAAAATTTTACATTGTCAAATCCAATCGATCGATTTTCCAAACCGATCGATTGGTTTTTATACCCTTCGGGCTTCTTCTTCCCTGCTCTGAATCCTTCAAACTCGTTTACATGCATCCCAAACACCCATAAATCAATACTAAAGTAATTCCAACCAAATTAAATCAAATCTCACCTTCTAATCACGTGCGCGCATGCTCTACGGCGACCGAAACCAATGAATTTGACGCGAAACCCTCTTTCCTTCCTTGCAATTGCGATCTTAACGAAATGAAAAGGAATCGATGATATAATCCTCTGGATGCACACGATATCTGCGACAACTAACCACTCATACATGAAGGACTTTGCGAACTCGATGGACACTCGGATTTGGAAATCAAAGCAAAAGAGGGTTTGAGAGTTTTCTCATGTTCTTTCTCACGCTCGTGGATTGTTTGGTTCATAATCGTGCCAAAACACTCGATGCACTCTTGAAATAAAGAATCAAAGAAGAAAATTCGTGAGGAAGATCGACGACTTCAAATCATGGAAGCGAAGGGAACGGGGGTCTTTTTCTCAAATTCACCCTCTTTCTCTCTCAAGTTTCCAAACGAGTGAACTTCTTTGAGAAGTTTCACATATATATAGCGGGGTTCGGTTCAGTGTTAAGCATGCACACCGTGAGTCGGTGTTTGTGTTTTCTATCAAAGGCCAAAAATGGTCAAATCTTTACTTATCACTAAATCTTTTACCGACGATGCTCTCATAGATTTTCGTATAACAATTTCAATTCAGTACCTACACTGTTCGCATCATATGCATTTCTCTAATTTATTTATTTCAAAACCTTATCCACTTAACTTAAAGGGTCTAACTTAGGTGGTAAGTCGGCACACTAAGCCCGGTGTATGGGCTCATAGCAAAAAGGTCACTACAAAAAATAAGACTATTAGCAGCAGTTTTTTGTTGTAAAAGACTGCCGCTATTAATAGAAAAGCTATTAAGACTATTAGCGGCAATTTTTTTGTTAATAGTGGTAGTTTTTGGCTACCGCTAATAGACTTATTTTTTGTAGTGGGTCCAAAATAGCATTTCATACCTGACCCTTTGGCACAAACATGTATTTTCTAAAATAAAGATTTCAAAAATTCAAGGCGTGTATTATATGCCATATTAGGCACACACATCTAATTGGGCGTATTTGAGTTTTCTCCTAAGGGGGTCGATTTGGTGTTAAGCTATAACACCGCAAAAGCGTGTTAGCCTTATCCACTTAAAAGTGCCTTGATTCCGGTGTGAAGCTCACACACCCCAGTTAAGTCTTAGCTCACCTATCAATGGCCGCCCAAAGTCGGCTCAAATAGTTGGCCCAATCAATCGGTGTATTCGGGCAGAGGCCCAAGTTCAAAAATTTAGGCCCATGTCTGAGTGTAACCTGCACAAACACACATACGCTCTACATAAGGTACGTGTAATATCCCTGATATTTTGGCTTATTTTCGTTTACCTCGGTAAGCATGTCTGGAAAATATTGTGGAATATTTTTAGATTTTTGGTGAGCTAAGGCTATGATAAGAATAATGGTCAAAGGATTTCGTCTTGTGAGGTGTGAAAGTCATGTAATCGATGACTCACACAATAGCATAGGTGTTTGTGTTTAACACCGGATAATTTTTCAACTTAAGTGGATAAGTTGTAACATAATAAAATCTAGATACTTTAATTGCATAACTTTTGGTTATAAGAGAGTTTGAAAGAGAAGTTAACTTCTCCCTCTCTCGTTAGAAATTAAGCCTCTAAGGCCTTGCCTCATATTGATCCTAGATCTAGAAAGCTTGAGAGCTCCTCTCCCCATCTCAACCATTAATTAGCTTTGAGTTTGTTTTCGGATCTGTTTGAACTATTAAAAGAGAAAAGAGATGAGGAAAGGGAGAAGTTCTCTGTGATTTCGTTGTGGCTGAGGCAGTGTCCACCTCGTTGTGAATATGGACTGATTTGAAGATTTGAACCATTGAGCTGGAGATTGGTTCCGGTGTGTGAATCGGTGCAACGGGATCAACGATTTAAGCTACAAGAGGTAGGTCGTTGGAACCTCCTTGTGTAAATTTATTATGTTTTGTTTAGAATGGATTGATGTGTGTTCAATATAAGATCTGATGGCTGTGTTTGAAACTGAAGAAAAAGGTCCGGACATGAAAAGTTGACAGCCACAGAACCAGAGAAATTCGAGGGTCGAATTTGAAATTCGACCATCAAATTGAAAATCGACAGTCGAAATGTGGTTTTTTATGCCTGAAGCAGTTTTTGGAAATCGAGGGTCGATTTCCAATTCGAGGGTCGAATTTGGAAATCGACCATCGAATTGGAAATCGAGGGTCGATTTTCAGGATTTTGTGACTGATGTGCAGTTTTGAAATTCGACCCACGAATTTGAATTCGAGGGTCGAATTCTGTGCTGTTTCAGGCATTTGAAATTTTGTTGGATTTTTTATCAACAAGCTTTTGGTTTGATTTTTGGTTCTATATTAACACTGAGAGTGTTAATATATATAGGTTTTGACTATTGGGAGTCATTGGTGAGGACTGCTTGTACATAATTTTGAACCTTCTTTGTTAAGGTAGGGGAACCTATTTGTTATTTGCATCAAATTATAAGTATAAACTGTTCTGGCTATTTCTTTTAAGAAGCATAAATTTTGAAATTCTGTTATACACAGCATGAATAAAACTTAGAATATATGACACAAATCTGAAAAATTTGGAACTTTGTTATGACTAAGAACTTCAAAATTTGAACCTCAGAACCTCAGTTAATCTTTGAATCAGAACTTCGAATCAGAACTTTGAAAAATCAGTATATGTTATGAATAATAAGCCTTGATATGTGTTAGCATTTTCATTTGATTTAGGGTTCATATGTACGATGCCCTAGATTCTACCAACTGTGTTGACGGTAATACTCTGGCGCAAGTTTCTCTCATAGCGTAGGGGCTTGTTGCACTTTAGAAATGGGTTCATGAACGACGATGGTCAGTAGGATTTTCCCATCGGTCACGTAGTCCGCTCTTATGCTTTAGGAAATTTGGGAGATAAAATTAAGTTATAAATTTTAAGACAAGAAGCATGCCAATTCAGAAGATTTTCGAACACATCGGATTTACGTTTTCAGTTTCGACTCAGGATTAGAACTGGAGATTTAGTTCGCAAAGCATCATTTAAAAATCATATTTGATCCGATTCCTGTCTTTGAAAACCTTACTTATAATAAAATGCAAATATATTTGTTTCCTCTATTGGGCTTGGTTGTTAGCTCACCCTCGACTATACGTCACAGGTGCTGAGACTGACATTGGGTCAGAGGATCTGGAGGACTCCGATTACATTCCTGAGGAGGATTCGAACATACCAGCTGAGGAGTTCTTTCCGTGACCTTAGATCCTCTATTTTTGGTACTTTTGTTTGGATATTATTTTGAATATTGGGCCTTAGGCCATCATTATGGTTCTTTTGGATATCACTCGAGGAACCATTATTGTGAACCACTATTTTAGGTGATCGGATTGGCCATCACTGGTGGTTCTTCTTGATTCCTCACAGTGATATAATATTTTTGTTATAGAAAGCTTTTGTTCTTGATTAATATATGTTTTGCCTCTGTCTTTAGATCTTTGTTATGTTGTCGGCTTCTGTTTGTTACGGCTTATTGAGAAATCAATAAGTTGATGAACCGACCTTTCCTATACCTTAGAGATTGGAAAAGTCGGATTGTCACAGTACGAGTTGGAATTTAAGGTGTTTGACACATACTCCCAATTATAACAAGTGGGGTTTGAGATCACGTTATCTAGGTCAAATATTTGACTCAGATCAAATTAGTAAAAAGATCATATTCTTGTCAAAGGTCAACGATTCAACATTTACAAAAAGTTCAGGTTGTTATAACCATTGAACCTCCGAAGTTGGAATGCAAAACTTAAAATAAGAATTTTATGAGGTTCCCAAGGTATGAACATCCAACAACCTTGAAAGATATCACCCCACCATTATAGCTATTTATCTATGGAACATGGTTTGAAATCTCATAAATCCAAGTCGTCTCAGACACGGCCGATATCGAGACGTATCGGTGATACGGCATAAAACGAAACACATACTTTAAATGATATTACACCATTGAAAGAGGTTAGATTTTATACCATTAAAGAATACTTTTTTGTCACAATAAAAAATAAGACTAAGACTATTAGCGGTAAGGGTATTAACCGCAATTTTTTTGTTAATAGTGACAGTTTATGGCTGCCGCCAATAGTCTTATTTTTTCTAGTGTGTTATGCCTCATGACAATTATCTGCGATCTATCTAAACAGTTCAAGTGGATGTCCATGATTGGAACATATCTCAATTAGCCCTAATTTAGCGTTATACTAATTTAGCTACCACTTCTTGAGGTGATAAATGTATTGATTATCTTCTCACTCAGCCCCGAGACGAGACGCGAAACGTACTCGGTTGATATTTAACAATCATGCTATGGAGTGCTCAAATAAAGTGAACCGTGAACGAAATGCCTCTCCATTGAATCAACCTTTTAGCACTAAACCTGTAGTATGGACCTATTGGTATCATATATAAAGTTTTTAATTATCGAGCAACAGAAAAAAAAAAAAAAAAAAAAAAAGGGATAATTAGAGAAACATGCCTCAAAAACAAACTTTTTAGTAAAAAATGCCTCACCTCTAACGTTTTAAAAAAATCGTGCTTTCACGGATTTTAAAACTTTAGAAAACCGTGAATACACCATTTTTTCCAAAAAATTAAAATAACAGTGCTTTCACGGATTTCTGAAGTTCTAAAATTCGTGAAAGTTCGGTTTTTCTAAAACATTTGAGGTGAGGCATATTTTGCTAAAAACTTTGTTTTTGAAGCTTTATTTTCTAAAGTGCCCAAAAGAGCAAAAAAAAAAAAATGAGAGACCCCACCTAAAATCCATTTGGTAGAATTCTCTCCCTAATTTATTTATTTTTTATCGGCAAGCTGAGGTTGGAGGGACCGCACCCGTATTTATTGCTTAGAAAGAATACAAATGAGAATAAACATTAATTACATCCTTTTTAAGAAGAGAGTGTAGACTATTAGGTAACCCATCATCCCCAATCCATCGCACCACAATACTAGCATTAAGACCACGATTGACGAGAAAATCAGCACAAGAGTTAACTTCTCTGAACTCATGCTTGAAAGCAAAGCTATGAAAATGCCTATAATGATTTCTAATATGCCGAACAACATTATTACTCTTCCAATCCACCCTTGAAATATCTTGGATCTAAGTCATGGCATTCTTGCAATCAGATTTAATAATAATATCCATAATATTCATATCAAAAGCCATATGAAGCCTATACATAATAGCATGAAACTCACTATCAATCACAGAAGAGCAATGGAATTCTCTCCCTAACTGCATAGAGTCGTTGTGGACGATTGGGGAGCTTGAAAACAGCTCCAAAAACATCAACAAAGACAAGCATGTAAGATGAATCATGAATTATTAAGAACAAAGGAAATATTGTACACAAATCTAGAAATAAAGTCAAATATAGGACGCATTTAGTGTTAAAGAAGGGAAGGAGAAGAGAGAAGCCAAAGGGGATAATTCGAGAAACATGCCTCAAAAAAAAACTTTTTAGCAAAAAAGCCTTGACCTCAAACTGGTTCAGAAAAATCGTGCTTTCACGGATGTTGGAATTTCAGAAAATCGTGAAAGCACATTTTAAAAATAAAAAATAAAAAACAGTGCTTTCACTGTTTTCGGAAGTTCCAAAATCTGTGAAAGCGTTGTTTTTCTAAAACATTTGAGGTCGGATCATTTTTGTTAAAAAGTTTGCTTTTGAGCCATTATTTTCTAAAGTGCCCGAAAGAAAGCCACACGTTCAAAAAACTACATCGCATTAAGAAGAACAAACGAAATATTCCAGTATTAACGGTCACACCATTTTTTTATTCTTTATGAGAAAGATTATGAATTTATTAAGATGGCGATATGAATAAAAACAAGTACGCCAAACCATATGATAACAGCTCTAAGAACCCCAACCAAGAGAAGAATTTGAGATGAAAACACCCCGATAATAATAAAATTACATTAAGTTACGAAGAACAAAGGAACTATCGTAGGTACATCCAAGAGTCAAATATAAGTAGAGGGGACTATTTTTAAGGCCACACAGCAAACAAAAGGTTTTAGTGGACCGATCAAATTTCGTCCATTCTCACCTGTAAGGAGGAACAGTTTGCTAACAATCAACTAATAAAATCAAGCTCCACAATTAATTCTCGACTACAATAACAATTTCATTTTAGACCTCTCCAAGGAAATCACACTCTTTGAGACCTCTCTTAGGAAAGATGCATAATTTCTTGTCAATGGCAACAAGGCAAAGATACTTCCGTTATGTTCAATAGCTAGAAGGCGCAAGATCCGAGATTGCTTGAAATAAAAGTCGCATCTAGATGGGTCTTTTCGTTTATAGACCATGTATATAGAATTAGTGACTAATTCTTTTATTTGTCAGTCTACTTTCTATGGGTGATGGCGATGCCGAAGCTCATAGAAAGGGCATATTGCTTTTATGTTAATTTATTGTTAATTTGTATACTGTATTTACTCATAGATGGCGATGCCGTCGGCATATATCTACGCCGACGGCGATACTTTCGTCGGCATATGCATTCGCCGACGTTTTGCAGCCATCGGCCTAAGTCATATCCCAGCCGTCGGCGTAGAGTTTTTTTATTTTTTAAAATTAAATGGGTCTATGCCGACGGCTACATATTTAACCGTCGGCGTAGAGGTTTATAATTTTTAATTTTTTTTATTTTATTATTATTCTTATTATTATTGTCCTACCTACCTGGAGGTCACAAACGCCAGTTTTGACCGAATTGATTCAAAAGCCAAGTCGGGTAACAGGCAAACCACACCACCCATTAACAACTTCAAATCACAAGTCAATATAAACAAAATATATATCTATATAAGATTTCCAAAAAATCCACCTTTCGCTGCATCATAACCAAGATCAAGGTTATCTTGCTCTAGTAGCTTGCCAACAACCACTGCCCCTTCAACTCCAGCATTAGCAGCAATCGTGTAGACTGGGGTCTGCAGGTATGCACACGATGTAAGTTTTCTATAATTAAAAATAAAAAATAATTAAAACACAGCCTCTGTTGAAATCCAACCATATATACGTTGTAAGGATGAAAAACAGAGAGAAGGGTAAAAAGGAATTGCTGGGAAAATCTCTTACCAGTGATTTAACTAATTTTTATATATTTTAAATTACTCTCAAGAAGAGAGCTTATAATTTCTACGGTGAGATTTCATCAGAGTACAAACCCGACTACCAAAATCTAGGCTTGAATCGGGAACGAGCAGATCAATAGTCAATAGAGACCATCTGGTCCAAATGGTTCGCCAGTTAAACCAAACAGTTCGACAATTTTCAGCTATCGAACGGTTCATAAATAGACTGTAACAGCAGTGATTCCGGTGCTGGTTGGACCACAGTTCGATTGCCCATCTGGTCCAATTTTTAAAACAATGGTTCTATGAAGATGACATTCCAACTATCAGTACACTAAATACCCAATTGCAAAAGTATAAAAGCTACCAGCACACTAGAAGTGCTTGTGAAAGCAAAGATTTTATAGATTATTGTTTAACTAAAATGTCCCAATGCTTCGGAAATATGCCCTTAACACTGATGACATGGCTGAATTATAACCACAAACAGACACTGCAATAGTGATCACAAAAATATAAAGAGACACCATAAATAACTTGCATCTTTTACTTCCTTTTTCTAATTTTTTTGATCGGTAACATCTTTTACTTGTTAATATCCTGAAAAAGGTTAACTGCAAAATTCATTAAGAAACCAAATTATCTGGGCGACCTTTCATACAAACTCTCGGTCAGCGTTTTAGTGCCCGATTAGTTGACCAAAGCAGGCTCACTGTTAATTGGGTCATCAGTTTTAGTGCCAGATGGTGCATGGGCTGGTCATCAGTCAGATTTTTTTTAAATGCAATTCTAGGGATTGAAGAGACAGTGGCCTATGCATCACATGGCCCCAAAACAGTGCCATGACTCAATCACCAACACTTTTTACCTGATCAGTCACCTAATACCAGCACCTAAAGGAATCCTGTGGAAAATCAATTCACAGATTTTGAAACCCTTGAAATTTAAAGAAGGTTTTAATTCTCAATAGATTTGGTGGCTACAAAGAGGCAATATAGTCGTGGGACTCAGATTAACGGGGTATCACCGACATCAATAGACATATATCTACTGCCGCCACAAAGCTGAGATGTACTTACTGATTTTGGAGGCCTGATATCTGTAATTGTCAGCTTTTGACATGTAATAGCCTCTAAAAGGATTCATGTCTCGTCTTTAATAAGAAAAACCCAGTGGTGGGGATCAGGTCTCAATACCTTGCAAGCTGATTCATATACACCCGGAAAATCATTAAAATTAGGTGCTCTTACCAACAAATGATAAAAGGACTTGTTACAATTACTTTACAATATTCAAGTAAAAATAAACCTACAAACAAACCCATTAAAAGGCAATTTTTTAACACTTAAAGCTAATATATAAAGATTAAAAGGCAATTTTTTAACACTTAAAGCTAATATATAAAGATTAAAATTATATTAATATAGAGTAAGTGCAAGGTCCATTACAAGCCAATAGGCAGAAAATAGCAGATAATAAAAATAATGGATAATGCACCAACAAAGACGATCAACACCAACAAAACTATTATAATTTCTAATCGTTATATTGCAGTTCATAACCCTAAATAGGAAATGCAAATAATCTTCGGATTACTACCCGGGAATCCACATCTAGAAACAGAATGAAGTGTAAATGAGTTACCTCTACTTCATGGCAACTGAACCATACTTAGGCCTGATCAATATGAATCTATGCCACCGAACCAGCCCTTTCTAATGGACAGGTACTACAAAGAAAATAGATAATGGTTGGGACGTATCGGGTTCGCATTTCCATACAAGGACCACTAATAACCTGCAAACGTTCGAAATACAAGATAATGAGTGGTCTGATGAGCTACAGGGATTTTTTTATTTCATGTTCATACTCTCCCCCTTTTCTTTCTCACGCTTGTTGTACAGCCTCTCAAGAACACGCTTTGCTTCGCACTGGGGAAAATTGACGAGTTCATAGTAGTGCGGTGCAATGTCGATTAGCCTGGATGGAGACCAAAAACATAGAGTGAGCTAATAAAATAAGAATGTAGTCGCAATCCACAGGATGAGATATTTTGTAATCATGCTCACCATAGGCAGCAAAACCCTTCAGAGTTGAAGACAACGGTGGCTGTTGTTGCATTTATGCATGCTTATACACGACTACAGGTGGTGCGTGGAAGTAAAATCTAAGGCCTTGCTGTAGACTGAGAGAATCTACAACTGCTGGTAGAATGAAGTGAAAGATTTGGAAGGCCCCACCACATGTAGTGGAAGGTGGATGGAAGCCTTCTACAGCAAACCACTCATCACTACTGATTATCTACAGGAAAAGGTATGTTTTTTCCTAATTGTTAGGTGTTGTCTAAAGCAGATACAGACACAGTGCATTCATTCTTGATGACTCGCTGAATTTTAGAACCTTATAGTGGACTAGCTGTTGAAATCCAACCATATATACGTTGTAAGCTAAACTTGGTTTCTACAAACATAGCTTTGTGAAGTTGTGGATGCGGATGAAGTAATAATGCTTGAATACTGTAAGAAAAGAATCAGAGTCGTATTTAACTTGAGCACTTCAGAGGTTACAACTAAATTTACATGAAATGTTTTCTGTTACAAGTAGTTGTTTTACTTTCTTCAAGCTCTACAGGTTATATATCCCGAGCATGAGAAAACTCAACAAAAATCAATGTATAACTGCTAAAATAATTTACAATCAGTGCATTCATATACTTTTACAGTTAAAACAACGGACCTGAAAATGTAAATGGTGTCTAATAACTGATCTGTGGTCATGGCTTATAGCGACACAATTTCCTTTGCATCTCCAAGTTGAAAAAAAAAAATTATCAAATAATCACCAACATTATTAGAGAATTGGTAATGCCCCCTAGGTTGCCCTAGTCCAAAGTCAGTATCTACACTTGGTGTAATATCCCTGATATTTTGACCTAATTTCATTTACCTCGGTAAGCGTGCCCAAAAATAATTATGAGATTTTATGGGCTTTTTGGTTAGTTTTGGTTATGATGAGGGACATGACCAAAGGACTTAGTTATGAGATGTGTATAAGTCAGGAAATCAACGACGTACACAATAAGGTTGGTATTTGTGTTTAACGCCGGAAGTTTTGCAAGAATAAATGGATAAGTTGTAAATAAAAATATCTAGATTTTTATTTAGAATTTTTATTTTATAAGAAAGAGAGAGGGTGCAAGAGAAGTTAGCTTCTCCCTCTCGTTGGAAATCAAACCTCTAAGGCTTTGCCTCCTTGTTAATCTTAGATCTAGTGATCTTGAGAACCCCTCTTTCCATCTCAATCATTAATTAACCTTGTGCTTGAATTTGGATCAGTTTAAACTATTGAAAGAGAAGAGAGATGTGGAGAGGGTGAAAATCTGTGTGATCTTGTTGAGTGATGTGGCTGTAGCCTTCCCTTTTTCTGGACTGATTTGAAGATCTAAAACCCTTGAGCTTGGAGATCTTTTCCGAACGTGAATCGGTTCAAAGAAAGCAACAGCTTAAACATCAAGAGGTAGGTCTTTAAAACATTCTTTTATCTTTTGAATTCAATTTAGGTTTAGAATAGTATGTGGTTTGTTAAAGGAGATCTAAGGCTGTGTTTGGAAATGAAGAAGAAAGAATCCGGGCATGTTGAAGAATCCGGGCATATTGAATTAATGTACCACAGAGTTTCGAATTCAATCGTCGATTTCAAAATCGATCGTCGAATTGAAATCGATCGTCAATTGGAAAATCGACAATCGAAATGAGATTTTAAGCTTAAAATCTTAAAAGTCAAATTCGATGGTCGAATTTGACTTTCGACCATCGAATTTGAAATCGATGGTCGAATTCTATCCAGCTTTTGACTTTTAAGAGTTTGGTTGGATTTTTATTTTTAAGCCTTTGCATTTGATTTTTAGGTTCTATATTAACACTGAGGGTGTTAATATATGTAGGTTTTGACAATTGGGAGTCCTTGGAGAGGACTGCTTGTTCATGCTTTTGAATTTTCTTGGTTAAGGTAGGGGAATCCTAATTATTATTTGCATAAATTTATAAGCATAAACTATTATAGACCATTTCTTTTAGAAGCATAAAATTTGGAAATTCCGTTGCACACAGTATAATTAAAACCTTGAACATATGACACAATCCGAAAATTGTAAACCTTGTCATAAATAAGAATCTTTGGAAATCAGAACCTCAGCTAAATTTTGAATCAGAACATCAGCTAAATTTTGAATCAGAACATCAGTTAAATTTTGAATCAGAATTTCGAATCAGAACCTTAAAAAAAAATCATAATTATGTTATGAATAATAAGCTTTGATATGTATTAGCATTTGCATTTGATTTATGGTTCATAAGTACGATGCCCTAGATTCTACCAACCGTGTTGACGGTAAAACTTTGGCGCAAGTTTCCCTCATAGCGTAGGGGCTTGTTGCATTTTCGAAATGGGTTCATGAACGACGATGGTCAGTAGGATCTTCCCATCGGTCACGTAGTCTGCTCTCATGCTATAGGAAATTTGGGAGATAAAATTAAGTTATAAATTTAAGACAAGAAGCATGCTAAATCAGAACATTTTGAACACTTTAGAGTATATTTCAGTTTTGACTCAGGATTAGAACTGGAGATTTAATTTGAAAAGCATCATTGAAAAACCATATTTGATCCGATTCTGTCTTTTGAAAACCTTTACTTATAAAGAAATGCAAATAGATTTGTCTTCCTTTATTGAGCTTGGTTGTTAGCTCACCCTCGACTATATGTCACAGGTGCTGAGACTAACCTTGGGTCAGAGGATCCGGAGGACTCCGATTATATTCCCGAGGAGGATTTGGACATACCAGCTGAGGAGTTCTTCCCGTGATCTTAGATTCTGTATTTTGGTATTTTGTCTGGATATTATTTTTGGATTGATGAGCCTTAGGCTATTATTTTTTATCTTTTGATATCACTCGAGGAACCATTATTGTGAACCTCTATTTTAGGTGATCGGATTGGCCATCACCGGTGGTTCCTTTTGGTTCCTCACAGTGATATATCTAATTTTGTTATATGAAGCTTTTGTTTTTGGCTTAACAATGTTGCCTCTGTCTTTAGACCTTTGTTTATGTTGTCGGCTTCTGTTTGTTACGGCTTATTGAGAAATCAATAAGTTGATGAAGCGGCCTTTCCTATACCTTAGGGATTGGAAAAGTCGGGTCGTCACACTTGGATAACTGTGTTCTGAAACTAAAAATTCTCCATTCTGATATCAAGAAAAATAAATTGAAAGCTCAACCTAGGTTAATATCGATCCCAAACTTCTAGTCAACTATCAGATTTTTTTTAGCAGACAAAGATTTCATTAAAAAAACAGCAAAAAAATACAGACATATCAGAGAATGGACAAAATAACTGGGCATAGCTCTATATTAAAATTCTCAATATCGAGCAGAGAAAATAACTTGCAAAAGTACTAACCAAGTTCGAATTCAGCAATAATTTGGCAGGATTCAGTTTGGATTAATTCGGGAAAGATTTGAAAATAAGTAGGGAATTATCCCCTTGTGATCGGTGCCATGTGGTGCCCAAATGGTCTGGATGCAGCCCTCAAGGCTACATCTGAGTGCATAGTCATGGGCATCAGACAAGACACCTGGCATCGAGCTTCTTACCTAATACTAATTCTCTGTCACCATAACTAGCCCCCTTGGAAGAAAATCCTGGCTCCACCCCTGCCAACTCTCTATTTCAGAGTCTTGATAGCATCCATCAGTTCGGAAGAGAGCGATTTGACGCCCATAACCAAATACTGCATTCCACAATTGACAGCAGATCTTCTCCCGCTGAAGTGATTTCCGAGCATCCGCAATTTGAACACCTATAATAAAAGCCCGAACACCAAGATTTACTTGTTTTTAATGTCAATCCAATTAATACGTCGTAAGAGAAAAAATCTGAAATAATTTATATATATAACATTTCACGTAGAGTTGACAATATGTTCTCAGGCTTGAGCACCAAGAGTGTTATACACATCATCTATACAACAAACATGGCATCCATGTACAATGCAGACGAGCCATGATGAAAGTCACCATTTCTATTGGCCAGATCTGCTAATCACTACTTTGTAAGGGCAATAATACAGTCTGCATTCAATCTAACATGGCTCCCATTTGCACAATATTTGGCCAGATGCACACCAATGCCAGGTTAAACAGATGATCCAGGCGTCTTCATTGGTACTACTTGGGCCACCTCAGAACTACTATAAATTGCAATTTGTATATATCACTACAAACTCTCAATGAATCTATTAAAAAAATAGCAATAGCAAAAAGAATGGTGATTTTTTGTTTTTTTGCTCATCAGAAACAGTTTTAAGTTTCTGCTCCATATGACCATCTCCACAGGGGCACGTCAAAGTTAATGCTTTATATTTCCTGACGCCAATGAGTTTCTCTATGCCAACCCCGTGCACATTAGCAGAAATTTGACATAAGAAATGAGACAAAATTAATGATTTTAAGGTGAAGAAGTTTTACCAATATTTCTGGGGACAAATTTCGGTGGCTCGGCACTTACATAAGTCTCGCAGCTCATGATTGGGGAACACAAGCAATATATAATTGATCAATTTAATCTCATCATTTTTGGTGGCAAACTTCTTAATATTTCAAATGCACTTGATATATATTTGCCTGCGTTTTTTTTTTTTCTGGATGATTGACAATGTGTATTAAAAGGCAAAAAAACTGTATGTAAGCATGAACAAAGGTACTCGGCTAAGAGTGGTGGGTTCCCTTTAAGAAAGCAAATCTGAACATGAGTCTTGAGTAACCTATCCCAATCTAAATCCTTAGCTCAACTTCCAGATATCAGCAAGCACATATATCGCGGTGATTCTTCTTTTTTTCGCTCGGTAAAAAAAAATAGTTTTGCTCAGTAAATTTTTTTTTTTGCACTACAAAAATATGATCCACATCAGTTGGAAGATGAAAAGGAAAAAACATAGACCTACTGCAATGGAGCTCCCTTAGGTTCAGGAGGCCAAATATATAACATACTCTTGAAGAACCAACAAAATCATATAAGAAAAATTGTGCATGTGTAAGGTATCAATATAAACAAATAAATGGAGCAGATATTGAATATTCTCAACCAATAGTAATAATGAACAACTTGCTAAAACCTATATTGATATACACACAAGGGTAAATAGAATACTTGGAATATATTTTGCACAAATAGACTAAAAAACCAGGATAGCAATTTAAAAAAAAAAAAAAAACTCCATGCATACCTTCTCTAGGGCGTGAATGACAGATATTTTATGGTTTCTTTGAATTTATAACTTGCTGTAGATCAGAGATTCCACATGGCACACATCGATTTTGACTTGCAAAAATCAGGGTTCACCGATTCGCTTCGATTGAAGATCCGAATGCGGACGGTGGAGATTTCGAAGCCAATATCAAATCGAACAGGTTAGGGTTTTGTGATTCGATTTCAATCTGATATTAAAATTGATAGAGCTTTGTTATGTAAATCCTTGAATTATGCATTTCAAACAATATATCACACAAAAACTCAACAAACCTTGAAAAAAAACAGATCAAAACTTTGATCAAATTCGAAAAAGAGAAACCTACCTTCTCAGGAGTTAGGAACCCCGATTTTAGCTTTTTCTTTTGTGTCGTTGAAGCAGATAAAGCAAGATCCTCTTTCGAACTTCTCATTCTTTGCATGTACAAACCCTTAGTCTGAAATGAAGACAAGGTTTCATTTCAGGAATTTGTGTGGAGCAGAGGAAATGAAAAGTGAGGGTTGAAGAGGAAGAAGAAGAGACAAAGAAGACGGCGTGGAAACCATTGGAAAACTAGGGTTTTGAAGAGGATTTCATTAGACAAAAGAAGAGGGAGATGGAGGCTAGGATTTCGAAGGGAGAGATGGAAGCTAGGGTTTCAAAGGGGGAGATGGCGGCTAGGGTTTCGAAGAAGGAGAGAGGGGAGGAGGCAAAGAGGTGAGAGATAAAGAGACGAAGAGGGAGGCGATTTTGCTCGAGCTCCCTATTCGAGAGTTAAAAGGGCGAAAGAGTTTGAGAGAAAAAAAAAAAAAGTAGTATCGGGGGAGTTTAGGCACTTAGATCCTATGCCGACGGCTTCCCTTATGAGCCGTCGGCGTAGGTTACCTAACGCCAACGGCTCTCTACATTAGCCGTCGGCGAACGTTCGATTTTTTGTAGTGATTCTTGGATATACTAATAATACTAATTATAATAATAAAAATTGACTCCATCAAAAACCACCAACATGTGTAAGAAGATTAACAATCCAGAGATCATTTGAGACCTCCAAGACTTTAGAAGCATTTTTTTATGTGCTCTTTCTGATCTTTGGAATGATGTACAATGTTATATCACTCTTTCATATTCCTTATCTTTTCCAAGACATATATGCAGTTCACAAGAATGTAATAACCTAAAGCATTTTTCTCTCCTGCCCTTGATCCGTTAGGTGCTATTCATTTACCTGTATTTGTATGCTTTCCTCCTTATTAATAAAAGGTTGAGGCCCGAAAAATCTCAAGCTTGTGTATGGGAAAAAAAAACATGGAGAATTTTTTATCTCGAATTGTCTGCACTTGACTAATGGAAAATTCATGGATTAATATGGCTATAATGGATATGTTCCCCCAAGCTTTCCTCCAAAGACAGTGGCAGCCTTCTTTAGCCCTACCATACTCCAGTGCATGCTCCCCTTGTCAATTTCAAAAACTAGTGAAAAAAATTGCACATAATCTCAAACAACACAATCCCTCGATCACATAGAAATTTAATTAGTTTTTTTTTATGGGTAAGCATTAAGGTTGGTGGGTCCTTGCCCTATCATTAAAATCAAAAGGAGGTAACAATACACAATATAAAAAATATGATTTTCTTAACTCTGCATCTAGAGAGCTTCAACATCTCCATCTCCCTCACATAGAAAATTGTACTTATGGCCTCCCGTCTTGCAACATCATCAACATAACAAGGCCACAGGCTCAATCCTAGCACACCAAGGGAAAAAAAATTGTTACAACATCCAACCAATCACAGAGAAATTTCTTCCACATTCGGATTCCATCCCCCCTTTTCAGTAAATATAATAAGCTTACTCATGAACAACATAAAAGGGGAAAACTAAAAGTAGATGGGCCCCTTCAATACAAGAACAATCTGTTGAAATTTTTTATGAAAATTAAAATTCTTATTTTGTGTGGCCCACACACACTAGGATTTTATAAAATCCTGGATTGCAGTTACTTGAAATAATAAAGGGCATTATTGGAAATTGAAGGAAACTTCAAAGTTTCCTGATTTACATGTGATTCTTATTCCTATTAGAATACCTTGATGGATGGTATTCTAGGCAGGGTATGACTCTTCATGCTACATATATTGGTGGGCGTCTCCCGCTCACTACATACAAGCCTTTTGACATCTTCCTATCAAGAGAGTGTAGCAAGCACTACAAAATAACGGGGTCTTTAGTGGCACCCTCTTAGCTGCGGACATAGAAAACTGCCACAAATAATATAAGAATACCGGCACAAAGTCCGCCGCTTAGTAACTTAAACCAGCGGGTATAATTAAAACAAGTAATGCATCGTTTCATTTCTCACACGGGCTTTTATATTTTAGTTTCCCTCCTTAAACCAACTGTCACAGCTAAACACCCAACCAATATATGATCTCTTCCAAATCGCTCTCTCTCTCAAAGATATCTCCCAAATCTCTTTCTTCTAGCAGATTTCTACCAAATCTCTCTGGCTCTCACAGATTTAGCTCTGATTTAGGTATTTTCTCTTAGATCTCTTTCATTCTCGCAGATCTCTTCCAAACCTCTCTGGTTCTCGCTGATTCGGCTCCCATTTAGGTATTTTCTATTTCCATTTTCCCCTGTATTTCCTTGCCACAACCCTAAAACTGTGAAATCTCTCTTCAAGGAAGTAAATTAGAGAATAAAAGTTATATTTTGGTTTTTTTTCTGCCTTGAAAACACCTAATGGTGGTTTCCTTATCAGCAACAACCACCCAATCTCAGCAGTCCAATCTCAGGATAATTGGATCCGTGCACACAAGTTGCCGTACCTGCCTGAATTTCTAACATTGCCTTAATAAGGTATTTTATCTTTCTTTTTTATTCATTTTATAATTAATTTTTTATTCTTTTTAAGTAGCTCTACCGTCGGAAAAGGCTCGTTTTTTTGTAGTGTACATTGAATTCTTCTGTGACTTCCAAAAGGGCAAGTAGAGCTACTTCTTCTCTTTCAAATAAACAATAAAGAATTATAGAAGAGACGGCTTGAATAGGCAAACTGGAAAACCTGCATCATTAATAAGTAAATAAATAAATAATTATAGAACAGACGGGTTGACTCTTTTCTATCATACACAATGAATGTGGTCCATGCATACCACCATAGTGATTAGTGATACAAGGCACTTAGTTTTGTATTATATTATACTAAACAGTTTTTAATAAGGTGTCTGGTCAAATGTAACAGTAGGTCGGATTAATTTTTTATCTTTCTTTTTATTCATTTTATAATTAATTTTTTTAAAATTTTTAATAATTTTATATATTAATCTTTTATGCTCATCATTATTGTCATCATGCTCGTAACGTAGAGAGTTGTTCATGCAATTTTTTCTTTATTTATTTCAATTGATATGTTGTTTATGCAATTTTCTCTTTATTTGTTTGATTGGATTTTTTTTTTGTATTATGTGTATTTTTTAATATTTTTAGCTTGCTCATTAGAGGTTTTTGAACCATATGATCCATTCTCCTTAATATAGGCCACTGTTCATATTCAACATATAAAGATGCAAATTTTAAACCATGAAGCTGAATGAAAAACAGCCAAACTAAACCGAGTAGAACTGTACTGAACCATACCAAAAAACAGAAATTGAAGTGATTCCTGGTCGGTTTTGGTTTTGGGTGGCAGAAACTGAAAAAACAATTAGGTTGGATTAAAACATTGAAAAACGTTAGGGAAACCAGGGAAAAAACCCAAAAAAATACTAAAGATAAAAAAAAAATCCTTAAAAAAAATTGATCAGATTTTTTCTAGTTTTGATTTCAGAGATTGAAAAAAAAAATTGAAACAAATGTTTTAGGTTCAATTCAAGCTGAATCAAACCGAAAACCAAGATTTTCAATTTCAGTTCAATTACCCTATCTACATTCCTCTTCAGCATTGGTTCATATTGATTGAAGGACATGGACTGTGTAATATCCCTGATATTTTGACCTAATTTCATTTACCTCGATAAGCGTGTCCGAAAAATTTTACGGGTTTTGTTAGACTTTTGGTTAGCCTTGTATTTGATGAGAATGATGGTAAAATAGTATTATCAATAGATGTGTGTAACTCATGAAAACGATAACTTACACAATAGGATAGGTGTATGTGTTCAACATGAAATATTTTGCAAATTTAGAGGATAAGTTATAAAAAAAAATATCTAGATTTTTGTTAGGAATTGTTTTATCTTATAAGAGAGAGAGTGCAAGAGAAGTTAACTTCTCCCTCTCGTTGGAAATCAAACCTCTAAGGCCTTGCCTCCTTGTTAATCTTAGATCTAGTGAGCTTGAGAACCCCTCTTTCCATCTCAACCATTAATTAGCCTTGTGCTTGAATTTGGATCAGTTTAAACTATTGAAAGAGAAGAGAGATGTGGAGAGTGAGCAGTTCCTTATAATTTTGTTGTGGCTGAGGCAATGACAACCTCATTTGGATGATGAATTGTTTTGGAGATTTAAGCCGTTGAACTTCGAAGATTGGTTCCGGTGCGTGCTTTGGTACAACGGAGGCAACGGCTTAAACTACAAGAGGTAGACCTTTAAACATCCTTTTATCTTTTGAATTCAATTTAGGTTTAGAATAGTATGTGGTATGTTTAAAGGAGATCTAAGGCCGTGTTTGGAAATGAAGAAAAGAATCCGCATGTTGAGTTAATGTACCACAGAGCATCGAGAATTCATTGTCGATTTGAAAATCGACTGTCGAATTTGGAATTCGACTGTCGATTTGGAAATCGATTGTCGAATTGGAAATCGACAAATGAAATGAGAATTTTTGGCTGAGACAAAATCACAAATTCGATGGTCGATTTAATCGACCATCAATTTCAAATTCGATTAACTAATTTGAATTCATGGTCTAATTTCATTCTGTTTTTTTTGCTTTTAAAAGTTGGTTGGATTTTTCTTCTATGAGCTTTTGGGTTGATTTTTAGGTTCTATATTAACACAGAGAGTGTTAATATATGTAGGTTTTGACAATTGGGAGTCCTTGGAGAGGACTGCTTGTTCATGCTTTTGAAACTTCTTGGTTAAGGTAGGGGAACCCTAATTATTATTTGCATAAATTTATAAGCACAAACTGTTATAGATAATTTCTTTCAGAAGTTTAAAATTTGGAAATTTGGTTGCACACAGTATAATTAAAACTTTGAACATATGACACAATCTGAAAATTTGTAAACCTTGTCATAAATAAGAATCTTTGAATCAGAACCTCAGCTAAATTTTGAATCAGAACCTCAGCTAAATTTTGAATAAGAATCTCAGCTAAATTTTGAATCAGAACCTCAGTCAAATTTTGAATCAGAACTTCGAATCAGAACTTTGAAAAATCAGTATATGATATGAATAATAAGCTTGGATATGTGTTAGCATTTGCATTTGATTTTGTGTTCATAAGTACGATTCCCTAGATTCTACCAACCGTGTTGACGGTAAAACTTTGGCGCAAGTTTCCCTCATAGCGTAGGGGCTTGTTGCATTTTCGAAATGGGTTCATGAACGACGATGGTCAGTAGGGTCTTCCCATCGGTCACGTAGTCCGCTCGCATGCTATAGGAAATTTGGGAGATAAAATTAAGTTATAAGTTTAAGATAAGAAACATGCTAAATCAGAACATTTTGAACACTTTAGATTATATTATCAGTTTTGACTCAGGATTAGAACTGGAGATTTAATTTGAAAAGCATCATTGAAAAACCATATTTGATCCGATTCCGTCTTTTGAAAACCTTTACTTATAAAGAAATGCAAATAGATCTGCTTCCTCTATTGAGCTTGGTCGTTAGCTCACCCTCGACTATACGTCACGACCGTCAGAGGATCCGGAGGACTCCGATTATATTCCCGAGGAGGATTTGGACATACCAGCTGAGGAGTTCTTCCCGTGATCTTAGACTCTGTATTTTTGGTATTTTGTCTGGATATTATTTTGGAATGTTGAGCCTTAGGCTATTATTTTTGTTCTTTTGATATCACTTGAGGAACCATTATGGTGAACCTCTATTTTAGGTGATCGGATTGGCCATCACCGGTGGTTCTTTTTGGTTCCTCACAGTGATATATCTAATTTTGTTATATGAAGCTTTTGTTTTTGGATTAACAATGTTGCCTCTGTCTTTAGACCTTTGTTTATGTTGTCGGCTTCTGTTTGTTACGGCTTATTGAGAAATCAATAAGTTGATGAAGCGGCCTTTCCTATACCTTAGGGATTGGAAAAGTCGGGTCGTCACAGACTGGATGGTGTAGATCAACTAATGGGTAATGTCCTTTTTTGGGGGGGTTAAATGGAATTCACATGATATCTATACAATTGCATAAAGTGGATTATAAAATAAGTTCAATAATGATGAGCATAAAGTGGATTATAAATATTTTAAGTAATTGCATAAAGTAGATTATATGTTCTTATTATAAATATTTTAAGTAATTTTATGTTTCTTTCTCTTACTCGAGGGAGGTTATGAATCTAGGATATCATTCTGTTACAATGAAACAAGTTGGGACTCCATAAATCTTTTTAGAACATTTTTATTAAAAGTTAGAACCCTGGCATCACAATAGTTGAAGGGGTACCATTGTTTACACCCGAAAATTGTGACCTCAATGGCCAATTTGTAAATGTAACTTCTAAAGGTACCTTTATATAATAGCGCCCACGATGGTAACCCCTTCAAAACCATTGGTTGCTGTAGATCAGATGATGGTGATCTTGTTTCACCCCGATCTTCCACAAAATTGATCTTGAGATCATGTAGTACCTATCAGACGGTCAATTTTTTATTCCACATTTCACAGATCTCAAGAAAATGCACCTTGAATCCCATGGCACACATCACACTCAAAACGTGATTGTGGAGCCAATTTTTGGGGATCTGTGACACATGGAATAAAAAATTGACCGTCTGATAAGTACAATATGATCTCAAGATCTATTGTGTGGAATATCGATGTGAAATACAATTTATTTGGAAATGAGAAAACACATATAAGTTTGAATGTATGGAATTATAGAATCTATAAGCCTACTCCGCATGCATTAGCAATTTATAATGTTGATTTGCTTACAATGGCATTAATTTAGAATGGTTATATAAATTTATTATATTCTTTTATCCAACATTATGTATGGCAAGACTTTTGGGCTTTCTATTTTCAATTACATTACTTAAATGCGACTTCTAGGATTTTTGTGAAGTTTAATCGAAGAGGTTTGGGACTATAAATCAGATATTCGACATGACGGATAAGAGTTGGATTGAGAAGAATAGGTATATAATTCTTTAACGATTAGATACATTAATTATGGTTAAATTTTAATTAAGGCGTAGATTACTTAAATAAATTATTAACTATATTTTTGAAATAGGGTTTCTGGAGAGTACGGTAGAGGCGTGAAAGAATTCATTAACCTAGCTATAGCTCGTGGAGCCTCTGTTAATGGGATGTTCAAGTGTCCTTACGTTAAATGCTATAATGGACGATATCACGATACAAAGACGGTAGAAGACCATTTGATATGCCACGGGATTCTTTGAACTTACATCAATTGGTTTTACCATGGGGAGGAACCACCTCAATCAAGTTCTGCAAGGGATAATATTCTTGATAGTGAAGCTAATGAGCCTGATACGGGTGATGACATAAGCCATATGTTGCATGATGCGTTTGGAGTACAACTCCCAGATGTAGGTTCAGATGGTATTGCACCTAAAATAGATCATTTACCCAAAACCAGTGCTGCCAAATTTTATAAATTGGCACATGATGTTGATCAAGACCTATACCCCGGATGTAAGTCACACTCAAGGTTGTCTTTCCTTGTTAGGCTATGACATATCAAATGCCTTAGAGGATGGAGCAATAAATCGTTTACTATGCTGCTTAATTTATTAAAAGAGGTACTCCCTGAGGGTTCGACATTACCTGAAAGTTTTTCACAAGGTAAGAAGATTATTTTGGACTTAGGACTAAGTTACAACAAAATTGATGCTTGCCCAAATGATTGTATGTTGTATTGGTAAGAGTCCGCACACAAACAAGTATGTGATGTTTGTAGCACCTCAAGATGGAAGTATCAATAGGAGCATTTAGAAGGCATTAGGAAGAAGAGTCTGGCAAAAATCCTACGTCACTTTCCTATAATACCGCGTCTTCAAAGGTTGTACATGTCCTAAAAAATTGCATCTAACATGAGATGGCATGACGAGGGTCGCACTAAAGATGGGTTGTTACGTCATCCTGCCGATTCTCCGGCTTGGAAACATTTTGAGCTCGTTAATCCAGCATTCGCAACAGACTCACACAGTGTTAGACTTGGGTTAGCAAGTGATGGTTTTAATCTTTTTAGGACAATGAGTATTGTCCTTAGTACTTGGCCTGTGCTATTGATTCCATACAACTTGCCACCATGGATGTGCATGAAGCAGCCAAACATGATACTTGCGTTGCTTATACCTGGACCATCTGGGCCTGGCAATGATATCGATATTTATTTGAAGCCATTGATAGAGGAGATAAAGGAATTATGGGAGTTTGGGGTTGAGACATATGATGCTTCAAGGAGGGAGGCATTTAAATTGCATGTAGCCTTGCTATGGACCATCAGTGACTTTCCAGGGTATGCTATGTTATCAGGTTGGAGTACGAAAGGGAAGTTGGCATGCCCTTCCTGCAATAGAGACACATGCAGTCAGTACTTGCGAAATGGTAGAAAGCACTGTTATATGGGCCATCGTCGATTCTTACCTTCAAATCATATATTTCGAAAGCAGATTCAATCTTTTGACGGAACGGTAGAAGTTAGACCAACTCCAATTCCAATGTCTGGGTCAAATATATTAATTGAGTTAGATAATGTTACTTATAATTATGGAAAGCAACCCGTGAGAAAAAGATCAAGAACTACAGAGCTTGTCAACATGCTATATAATTGGAAGAAGAAGTGTGTATTCTTTGAATTACCATATTGGGAGCTCATAATTTACTCAGACACAATTTGGATGTTATGCATATTAAAAAGAATGTTTGTGATAATTTGCTTGGAACTCTTTTAGATATTGATGGGAAAACGAAAGATAATTTAAAGTCGCGTCTTGACCTGAAAGAAATGAATGTGAGACATGTTCTTCACCCTCAAATAGATGTAGAAAAAAATCGAGCGTATCTACCAGCTGCGTGCTACTCAATGGATAAAAATGAGAAAGAGATGTTCTGTAAAATTTTATGAAGAGTGTGAAAATTCAAGATGGTTACTCTTCCAACATTGGAAGATGCGTTAATGTTAGAGAGCGCAAAATGTCTGGATTAAAAAGTCACGATTCACATGTCATAATGCAGCAGTTTTTACCTCTGGCTATTCGAAAGACGTTGCCCAAGAACGTAGCTTCTACAATAATAGAGTTGAGCACATTCTTTCGTGAATTATGCTCGAAAGTATGTCGGATTGATGATTTGCAACGTCTTGAAGAGCGGATTGCTTTGGTCCTTTGCTACTTTGAGCGAATTTTTTCACCGACATTCTTTGACATTATGGTGCACTTGCCCATACACTTGGCATCAGAGGCATTACTAGGCGGACCCGTTCATTATCGTTGGATGTATCCCATTGAAAGGTATGATGCCGCAACAGTATATGTTGTTTAATTGTTTATCAAACTTTTTAGGACTTCACTCACGTAGGTCAATTTTATTTTGGCATTTAGGTATTTTATACTTTGAAATCATACGTGCGTAATAGAGCTCAACCCGAGGGGTCTATTGCAGAAGGGTACCTTGCAGAAGAATGTCTAGCATTCTGTTCTTGCTACTTTAACAATATTGAAACGAGGATCAATCAACCCCTAAGGAACCCTGACGTTGTTGTGATTGGGAATGCCACACAATTCAAACTTAGTGCTCTAGAATGGACACAAGCACAACGCTATATGGTATTTAACCATGAGAATATCGCACCCTATTTAAAGTAAGACTTTACATATTAATAAAGGTCTTTTATGTGCCCACTCAGTGCCTGATGCTTATACAACATTCATTTCATGCAGGCATCATGATGGAGAGTTGATAATGTCATATCCACGAGCAAGTCCCCATGAAAGGCAAAAAATTCAAAATGCACAATTTGTTGAATGGTTTAAGAAACATGTAAGTTAAATTTATTATAATAAATCAATAGACAATTTTATTTTAATAAAATTGCTAGTATTTTGACCTACTTACGCTCTCCTAACAGATTCGAAGGTTACGAAAAAATTCAAATAATTCAATGTCATAAGAGATTCATTTGCTTGCTGAAGGGCCATTTTCTGAAGCAAGAAGACTCACCAGTTATACTGTTAATGGATATAAATTTCAAACTGCTGATAAGGAGATGAGGGCTAAAACCACAAAAGGTGTCACATCGCAACTACTACGAGTTATGCAAGTGCAAAGGATAGAAGGCCCATCATAGGAGAAATAATTTATTATGGACGTTTAACGGACATAATCGAATTAGCATATTCTGACCGGCTAAAATTTATATTATTCAAGTGTGATTGGGTTGACGTGACAACACAGGGTAGAGGAATAAAAATTGATGAGTTGGGGTTCACACTTGTGAATTTCACGCAATTACTGTTCACAGATCAACAATTGCTAGATGAACCATATGTTTTGGCATCTCAGTGTGTTCAAGTTTTCTACGTTCCAGATCCAACTGACCCAAGATGGCATTCGGTTGTAAAGACTAAGCCCAGAGATTTATTTGATATGAGATGGGATGGTGCTGCATTATTGGATAGTAGTACATATGGCAATCAAGAAGCAAACCTTACTGTCGAAAACGATAATGATGTCAATTGAGTGCGAAAAGATATGGTCGGCTTAACTGTTGATGCACCTCACTAGATGCATGCTGCACATAAAGTTCCTTCAACCAAGTTCTTTGATGATGAAGATGGATCAGAGTCCGATTAAAAAATGGATGAATTTTATTTGTCATTGTTGATCAAATTTGAAGTAATAGCCTTCAATTGAATGTTGTCATAATTTCAATTAATAACACTTTTCTTGTTAGATACACTATTGTTTAGCGATGTATTATTGTCATAATAATTTACCCTGTTATGATATTTATAATTCTCTATTTTTTTACATGTTCGCTGTCTTCCTTTTGCATGTACGCATTTTCTTTTGATAGTCTTATTTTGCATATTAGCTGATTATTTTTCTAATTACGAGACACAATTTGTTCTTATTTTTCACAGATGGACCATACTCAAACAACCCTTAATGTGGAGACGTCCGCACAAGGGTCATCAGAAAATTTACAAAAAAAGACCAAGAGAGATTGAACAAAGTCTAAGTTCACAAGTGGATTGAGTGTGGGAGAGAAAAAAGAGCTAACTATTGACGATGTTGGGCAAGTGGTATCAGATAATGTTCATGAATTTTCAATTTGGTTGGGCAGTATAGCAAGAGATAATCGATTGTTGCCCATCGCCCGTAATACTTGGCGACATGTTGCTAAGGATGAAAAGCAAAGGGTGGGATCATATTAAGGTACAAATGAATATTTAATTATTTTTTTTAACATTATATCAGATTTAAATAATTATATTAACACAATTTCATTCAAACTATGATATAGGACAAAGTTGTAATGGACGAGGGAATTCATCGCGTTATAATGCAATCCGTTGGCAAAAAATGGAGAGATTATAAATATGATCTAAAAGCAAAGTATTATACCGGTTGCCCAACTGACAAAGATCGATACGACTATCGCCCTGAGGATTTGTCATCGGAAGATTGGCAAATTCTTGTAAACTTTTGGGAATCTGAGGAGGGACAGGTATATTATTTTATATTGAATCTTTATAATTTATTTACTTTGCATAATAAACTTGTAAACATTAACCAATTCGTTCATTCCAGAAAATAACTGAAAGAAAGAAGCGAAATTGGTCTTGTCAAAAATTACACCATACAGCCGGTACCAAAAGCTTCGCAAGAGTACAACATGAAGAGGTAGGCTTTTAAGTTTTTATTCACTTTATTTATTATATACCCCAATTTTTTTCAATCTTAGCCATTTACTATCTTAGATTGATGGTTGACAGCAACTTAAGAGAGATAGTTCTACTCCACCTAGTCGTGCAGAGGTATTTGTGATCACACACTATCACAAAGATGGAACACCTGTGAATGATTTGGCTGCAGAGAAGATCGTAAGTTCACGATATTTGGACTTTAATTATATATTGACCTTGTATAACTAGCATAATAAATAACATATTAATGATTGTAGCAAGAGATTAAGGCTCGTTTACCAAAAGACGGTTCGGTGGACTCCACTGGTCCCAATGATGTGTACTCCAAAGTGTTTGGAGCGAAAGAAAAACTCAGGCGTGTTCGAGCTGTAGGATTGGGCCCTACTCCCACTAGTTTGTGTGGTCTTTCTACTGAACGTGCATCATCCTCTACTGAATTTGTTGCAGTGAAAGATAAAGTTCACATGTTAGAGGAGCAATATAATGAACAACAGAAACAAAAGGATGCTGAAGTTGTGGAGAAATTGAAGCAGAATGAAGCCGACATGGCAAAGCTTAGGAGCATAGTTGAGGCCATGTCGGGACAGGTATGTATAACTTTTTTGTCTTTCATTGTTGAAATATTCTCTAAGTTTGTTCAAGGATATCTAAGTGACAAGTTTTCTTTCATATTGTGCAGCTTGGGGGCAATGCCAATCCTGCTCCATAATCTTGAATGCAATTAGTAGTGGTCGAATTTTTTTTTTTACAAATCGAATTAGACAAATGTTTGATCTCTTTTGGGACTATTTAATTATGATTTCCGTTTTGAGAATGTTTTAAGCATGTTTTTGGGACTCCAACATAACTTGCTTTATGGGGTATTATATCTCAGTTATATGTCTGGTCTTATCTTTGTGTATGAGCAATAACTATTTTAGAGTTCGAATCTGAATGGTGTGCCTTTATCATATGTTATCAAATACAAGGTAAACGTATTTCTAGCCATTTTTAGAAACATCAATTTTTATGAAGCAGTCATAGAATAAATCTGAAATCTAGGCATCTGGTTTACCCTTCTCATGTTTTTCATGAGAGAGGGATTGCAACAAGAAGAGAGCAAAATTTCTACTGCAGGAGCAGCATCCTGGTATAAGAATCTTGCTACCCTTGTTTATGTCATGGAAACTAGTTGATAACTCCCTTGATACCTCTGAATAGCCCAGAATCTTTAATTTTTTGCCCTGTTTTAATATTCAGGAGCTCAATGTCCCAGAGAAAATTACACCCCTCTTAGAGTGTGGTGACAGGTTAGCTATCTTTCCTTTGTTTATAAAATTACACCCCTCTTTTTCTGCCTTTTAATTGACCCACGATATAAAACGCATTTAAATCTGTACTGCAGGTCAAAGGGGATGAAGAAATACATTGTCGTAGATAAATGGAACACTCAGCTTAGGTCCCTCTATCAAGCTATCACCAATAGAATAAGTTGAAATTCACGAGGTATGCTTCTATCAGTTAAAAGATCTCAGTTTTGATGTTGCTGTTGTGGTTGAATTGGTGTGGAACTTCTCAGTGATTCCAAGATCCCATTATATCATATTGAATTAGGCAAGTTGTGAATAAGAAGAGGGGTTTTGTTATAATAGAAGAAGAACTTTATTAATTCGCCTGCATCAGTTTTTTGGTTGTGTTTATCTGATCAATAATTCCATGCAGACGTGTGAAAGGGGAAAGGGGCAGGCATAGGTTGCTGCCTTTTATCCGAAGTGAGCGTTATTTGTTTTCTTTTTACCCAGATTCAGAATTAGAGGTTATTTTGTGAATTTATGAAAGGCACATCATCTATTGTTCATTTAATGGTACATAGGATTTTGTTTTGGGTGGGGTTTTTTTTTTCTGCCTTCCTTGTAATGGCTGTGCTGTGGTCGATGTTTGTTTACCCAGTCCGTGAATGTTTTAACATTGGGGTCAAATATGGCCTTCACAATCCACTTAGAGCTTAAGAGAGGTCTGATTTTTCTCTTGATACTCATTGCCTCTGTTTTTTGCAACCAATAAATGGCAATTAATCATATTTTAAGGAATGGATACAAATTCTTCTCCCAATTCATGCATACCTTTATGGATTTTGGCACTTAAAATACTAAGGCAGCTTTCTATGTGTTGTTATGAGTGACCTAAAACCTGAATTTTACCAAAATTATGTAACCTCACATGAATCAAGTACCCGAATAAACTCATTAACTTCTAGCCACCATATGTGCGTCTCGTAGAGACACGAGCTTACGAAATTAGAATATGATCTCTAATGTGTCTTTATGCTGTTTTTCTGCTAGCAACTTAGTTCATAGTGCGTTTCTCAAAATTGGATGAATGTGTATGCCTAAATAATGGTTGTGTTACATGATTGCAGGTGTTGAATCTACTAGTGAAATTGGTAGTATAGAATTCGGGTCGGTTTGGGTCTTCACATGTGGTCTTTGTTTCAAGTTTTAACAAATGATTCTTAGTGATTTATGTTAAATTTTCAGTGAAGTTTTCCTGTTCTTTGAGATCTTTCTCTTTTTCTACTAATTTCTCTATTAGCTCAGTAAGTCCTTAGGCTAGAGATTTATGAAATATGCAAGGTTTGATAAGTAGTACATGAATAATACTTGCTATAGTTTACTTGCAACTTGCAAGTTCTCTCATGTATTTGTTGTTGATGTTTTGTGGGTTTATTTAATGTTATGGCCAGTAATTTTGTGGGTTTTACTGATCAGATATGGATCTCTTTATCTAGTGTCTCTGAGCCCTTGATTTTTGCCATTGTTATCAGGTAGGTGGCCCATACACCCCTCTCAAAATAGGGAGAAGAGATGGGAGGACCCGTGCATAAATGCTTGAAGAGTACCTCCCTGACCACAATGAGAGCAATTCTGTTGTTCTTGACAAGTTTGGAGCCATGGGCATTGATACCCCTGGATTTGTTGCCTCACTAGGTATACATGGATACATATATACATAGTTGCATGCATACATGCAGTAGATACAACAAAAGCAATATTATACCAACAATGGGACCACAGTTTTACTACTAGTATCTTCGTGCTGCCCACAAAAGGTTAACAGAGGGTCAATCAAATTTTGGTCGAGTCTGAAGCAATTGACGATGTATGCAAAGTGGCAACACCAGTATTAGGCCCCTATCTTGAGTTCAATCCAAGCTTTACCCATTTTTTTTTAAAGGTGGCGACATGAGCTGTTCTTCTCGGTGGTTTGAGATTTACAATACTTTCAGGTTCTGATATTTTTGTGTTCACAACGTTCTTGGCATGAGAGATGAAGGCGAGTAGGTGACATGGTTGCATGGTCCAACAAACAAGTGGAAGCTAAGAGTTGCATGTTCTTCATGATTCTCAAAAGCTAATATGTTATTTTGTACTTCACCATACTAGTTTTCTTTGTGTTAATTACTAGTGATGCATCTTCTTCAAGTAAAATGCATGCATATGCTGTTTTATTTCATTTAATGAGTATTTATTTATTTACTGTATTCTATATAGAAATCATGTAGTTTAACTTTTTATTTTAAGATTGTAAACACATTATATATATATATGGGATTCTCAATGGGCTGGGTTAGGGTGAAATTCAGCCCAGCCCTAACCCCAGCCTAGATGTGCTCATAGCCGAAACCCAGACCTAGGCAAACCAGGTCGAGTTGTGGCCTATTTTTTAAAATCCGTTTTCTTGGTAAACTTTAATTTTTTTGCTAAATGTGGCCGATCAGGCTCGAAGCATGGCGAATTGACCTTGAAATGTGGGCCTAATAATGCTTATATATTATATACAATGTATATAAAACAGACCAGATCTGGGCTAGGTTTTGGGACATTACTAACTTGTATCAAGCACACTCTAATACACTATCAAAAGCTGGTCCCACAATGAGAGCAATGTATCAAGCATAAACAAGAAGATGAGTGGTCTGATCTTTTTCTTTATTGTCATAAGGAATGCTACCCTCTTCTGTCCAATAAGCATATTTGGTTTAGGTTATTGTCATAGGGAAATCTTGAGCAGCATCTCCAAAAAGAAAATGGCATTTTGATGGTAGAAATTTATTTTTCTTTTTGTTCAACAGGCGGACATCCAAAAAGTCAAGGACTCTGTTTCTGCAGTTGATATGATACAGGCAAAGGAATCCTCAATATGCTCTATATTGGAAAAGGTGAAGGCATTTTCTTGCTCGCTGGTTATAAGTAGTTTGAGGTTCAATTTTCTTTACTTTTCATATTTAGTAATATGGGAATTTCAGCCATAGTGTTTACAGATTGATTTCAGCGTGCCCTTGTGGATGTTATATGCCCTATTCTTATTTATCTTCTCTCTTTTTCTCTTAATGTGTTGGTTGAATAAGAATTAAGACTTTATGGTAAGCCTTTTCTCTCCAGGGGGTTCAAGATCCTTAAGAGGCATCCTGAGTTTGTAAAAAAATCCCAAATATTGTTTTTTCTCTGCAGAGCTGTAATTCCTTTTTGCACCATAAGAAAACAAATACTGAAATTGCTATCGTACATAGTAATAACAGGGTTCGAAAGGTCAGAATCCTCAGAACTGAAGATGGACCATGGAACTGTTAGCTCTCGAGAATGAGTCTATCAGCTTCATCCGTCGATTCTTGACCATGTTATATAACTTAGGCTGTAGTCATCGTAGCCTGGAAACATTTCAGAATAGCCTTTTCCTTGTGCAACATTTCAGTCACCATAGATTTTTATACATTATACAATTTCTACCTATGCCTTCTGTTGATTTTTGAAATGCCATAGTATTCTCTGCTAATGCAGGTACGAAGAAGTGCAGATAGAGCTGAGATTTATAGTCTGGCATTCTCTGCTAATGCACAGTGGCTAGCAGTCTCAAGTGATTAAGGCACGGACCACGTCTTCGGCCTCAAATTATTAATATGATAATTAAAGCAGCGCTTCCTAGAGTTGGGTTCCTTTTTAAAAAGGGAACTAACACCTCTTAGTGGAGTATACAGTGAAAAGAGGCATTCATGGTTCTCAAAGTCTAAGATCTAATTTTCACTAGATCCCAAATTCCCACAGGGTGGGTTCCCTTTGACACTATTGAGACCCATATATATGAAAGTTCTGTTGACTGTTGACAATTAGGCATATGCATATATGTAAACATAAAGCAAGATATTATGGGCCCTTATCAGTCACCTGTTCTTCTCTCAACTGATGCAGTCTCAATCAGCAGTATGCAGCAATAAGGGAAGTCTAAGAAGACAACCAGGTCAACTGAGCAAAAGCATATGTTCTTTGATCAAGGAGCACAGGTTGGTCATTTTTGCAATTCCACTTTGAATTTTCCATTTTCCATATGTGCTTTGATCCAAATTATTTGGGCATGATACTTATATATTGAGTTATTCTTGATCACATTCCCTAATTACAGTTTCTAATTAAATATGGTATTTTTTTATCATTAAATATCGATTATATTTTTAGGGGGCTGCTACTAACCCCCACCAAATATTGAATATCCCCACCTAAATACTACTGAAAATATTGATTGCTTTGAATCGGACAATGGAGATCATTTTTCATTCCAATCTTCCACACAACAGATCTTAAGATCATGAGTATATCATCAAACGGTCCATTTTTTTATTCCATGAGACACACATCTCAAAAAAGTGTACCAAAAACTATGTGGCACACATAATGCTCGCAAGTTACTTTTTGGGATGTTTGCCATGTAGAATTAAAAATTAACTGCATAATGATACCTTTCTCGACGGCGCTAAGCACGGCGGTTGAGCCAACCGTCTCAAAAACCTTTAGCGGCGGTTAGTATTTTTTTAGCGGCGGTTTTAAACCGCGGCTGAAAACCCAATATTTTGTAGTGTATAAATATTTATTTACCTATTAATTTAGATAAATAGAACACATTAAAGTAAAATAATTTATTTACCTATCAATTCCATTTGCTTGAATATTGATTTCCTAATTCCCATCATGATGACAGATTAGGAAAGCTACAGGACAGCACTTTTACCGATCAAAAAGTTGATTTGCTTAGTGATTGCAATGATCTCAGGTAGTTGTTGAGGAAGGAATTGTTGCCGGTGGGGGTTCCACTCTATTAAGACTGGTGGCACAGGTCGACACCATAAAGGACACTCTTGATAACCAGGAACAAGAGGTGAGATTGTGTTACAAATCATAATCGTGTTGCAATTTATGTCCTTGATTTATTTATTTTTGCATGCTTTGTGATTTGCGGGTCTTCTTGCCATTAATGGTTGGCAGGTTGGAGCAGACATCGTTAAAAAGGCTTTGAGCTATTCATTGAAGCTGATTGTTAAAAATGCTGGTGCAGATCACAACTCTTCAAGAAGGCCTCAATGACGGACCAATCTCAATGGACGAGCTTGATAAATGCTACTTTTCATATATTCATATATATATATATATTCTTTATATGTACTGTATATCTGAAGAGTATTAATCTTTTTTTTTTAGGTAAAAAGGGTAGCTCTATTCGCTCCTACCTAATTACTGAGAGTGTGTAATGTCAAAAATACCATTTGACTGATTTAAATAAGATGGAGATTGGTTTTCTTCTCAATCGGCTCTTTAGATCATGACTGTACCATCTAAGGGAAATCTGACCATTTAATGGCACATTCATGGCCTAAAGATCCATTGTAATGAAGTTTCACATGAAGATTAACCAATCTGTCACCTTATACAAGCCAGTCATTTTGGCTTAAAAGTGTTGCACACTCAGAAAAGGGTGGGTGCGAATAAAGCTGCCCAAAAAAAATTTATAAGATCTTAGTGGCGGTTTTCAAACTACCAGCTCGTTTTCTCAATTTTAAAAAAGAGACAAGGCACCGGCGGTTCCAAACCGCCGGCACACAATATCCACCGGCAATTTTTTGCAGAGGCAGCGGCAGTTTTTAGCCGATGGGACACAACATCCACCGGCATCTTCAGATCAGAGTGGTGGCAGTTTATAACTGCAGGCACGACAATTTTTTGCAGAGGCAGCGGTAGTTTTTGGCCGTCGGGACACAACATCCTCCGGCATCTTAAGATCAGGGTGGTGGCAGTTTGTAACCGCCGGCACGGGACTTATAGCTGGCGGTTCCACACCGCCAGTGAGCTTGTAGTTAATGCCGGTTTTGACATTGACCGATTGGCGGTCAGAGACATTGACGGCGGATCTGAACCGTCGGTATTCAAGGTAAAATCTGTCGGCAATTGTGTTCAGCGCCAGCAGATTCCGGGGTGGTTTGTGAAACCGTCGGGGGGCTTATAGCCGGTGGTTTATGCAGCAGCAGCGGCAGTTTTGGGCCGCCGGGAAAGTCTCATATTTTTTAGTGAAGAGAGGCTGATAGAGCCACTTTCACTTCTTCTTTCTTGTAGGAAAGAAATCGGGATTGATATAACGAATTAAAGCTAAAGCGACGGTCACGATCTTTGCGATAAGGTACGCACATATATTTTAATTTATTGATTGGATCTATTATTTTGATTGATCATACGCCTAAATCCTAGGGTAAATATTTGGATAGTCAGATCGATAGATTCAACAAGTGTTATCAGAGAACAGATTTAGCTATGATTAATTGAAACATCAAATTGTGTATGCGTGCTTCAGAAGAGCTAGAATGGTAAAAGAGGTTCTTATGCCTTGATTTTATCGCATCTGATCTTATTATTTTTTTATCAAAACACGCGCCTTAATTCTGTCGAAAAAGTAGTTTTATCCGCAAACCCGATTTCAAACCCCGACTACTACATGGTTATAGGGACTCTTGATTTCTCGTCAAAATTGACCTTATTTAAGCCTAGAGATGGACAAATGGACTATTATAAATGGTGAAGGGAGGAGTTTCGAAGATATACCTTATTATAAGGGAAGGTTCTATGCAATAAATCATGATGGAATTGTGGTAGCTTCCGAATTGAGTCTATATGATTTTCTTGGATGCTTATGGCTCCTTTTCTCTCCCAGCCAAAGATTTACCAAATTGCAAAGAGAACTGCATCTATTTCACTAATAGAAATAGTTATGGACATGGGGGCTTATACAATTTAGGAGGTGGTAGTATAGAATTATTTTACCACTCTCTTCTAAGTGATATTTCGAACCATGGTTTTAAACAGTGTTACAAAAATTGCTATATATATTTTTTTAATTTTATTTTTAGAAACTGTCATAGTTACGTGGAATTTGAGTCCTTTAGGGATTTTTCTTTCCTTGTTTGGAGTTTTCTTGGAGATGAACATGAGTCTTAGGATCCTTTGTTAAATGTATACATATTTGTTGGTATGCTGGTGAGGATCTCATGTTACTTGTATACAAATGTTTATATGTTGAGAAAATAAGTTTTTTTTTGCCTAAATTAAATAATATTTGAGATTAACATTATCTTATGCAATTGTTTTGGGAGATCCTCAAGGATGTGTGTGAAGTCTTTTTGTAATGTGCACTCTAACTCATAAATCTCAAATTTAGGCATTGGGTTGTTATAGCCCTCATATCTGCTCATGGGTTGTGGGCCTTGTAATGGTGTATGAACTACCAAATTTTGTGGTTCTTAACTAAAAGACGAGTAAATATATAACTTACTAATATGTATGGCCTAGCCACTAATTTTATGAATGTGTGAGTCATTAATACTTAATGATATATTATATATATATATATATATATATATATATATATATATATATATATATATATACTTACGGGCCATTTATGCATTGATTTTGCTAGTAAAATGAATCCCAAATTAATCATTTACACTTTTGATTATATATATATACTTACGGGCCATTTATGCATTGATTTTGCTAGTAAAATGAATCCCAAATTAATCATTTACACTTTTGATTTAAGTTGGGTTTGTGAGGAGATATAGAAATGAGTATTGAAGGTTGTGCTCTAGTACCAAGGCTAGTACTTACATAATGTTTCTCAGGATTATTATTATTAATTTTTGGCACTTACCCATAACATGAGTTATATTTGGTTATAGTTTCACAGATCTCAAAGCATTTAATTAAGAATTTTGGGACACTTTCAAAATTTTGAAACCTTATTCCAATAAAGACATGTGGTTGTCTTCAAGGGATTGATAATCTTAAATTTTTGAACCTTGTGCTTGGAGTTTATAATAGTATGAATTTCTTGGTGTCTTGACCCCATCTCTAGGCTCAAATTGGACCTGAGCTTGGGATAATTATAGAGGACCTAATTTAGCCTCATTGAAAAGGTTTCTTGGTTTGGGTATCAGCCCATTTTAAAGTCTGATTTTGACTCATTAGTCGTCAATTTCAAACTACTCGTTGAGGCCTATGCGGACTTATTATTGGCAACAGTTAATGACGGTATATGATGGAATAAAATATTTGGGTGACCCAATGATATGTCTAGTATATTGTTATTACATGTGCTTTTGGATCTTTGATTGATCCTATGTGTAATATCCCTGATATTTTTGGCCTGTTTTTCATTTACCTCGGTAAGCGTGTCCGAAAATTATTATGAAAATTTTCTAGATTTCTAGATAGCTAAGGTTATGATGAGAATAAGGGCCAAAGGTTTTTGTCTCATGATGTGTGGAAGTCATGGTATCGATGACTTACACAATAAGTCAGGTGTTTGTGTTTAGCACTGGAAACATTTGCAAGTTAAGTGGATAAGTTGTAATTAGAAAAATCTAGATATTTGATTTGCTTTGTTTTTATGTTATAAGAGAGATTTTGAAAGAGAAGTGTAACTTCTCTCTCTCTTGTTGGATTTAAGAACTTGCAAGTTTTGCCTCACCTTTGATTTTAGATCTAGTGAGTTTGTAAACCCCTCTCCCCATCTCAACCGTTGAAAAGACTTGACATGTGGTGATGATCGGTTAGATGTATTGAAAAGAGAGATAGGGGGAGAGTGGTGGGTGCTGTGTGAATTTTATTGGTTGCTGAGGTGGAGGCAACCTTATGATGGACTGATTGGAGGTTCCAAACCGATAAGCTTTGGAGATTGGTTCCGGTGCGTGAATATTGGTGCAACGGGATCAAAAGATTAAGCATAAAGAGGTAGGCTTTTAAACCTCCTTATGTTATTTAAATTTATGTTTTGTTTAGAGTAGAATGTGGTGTGTTTAAGTAGATAAGAAGGCTGTGGTTGAATGAGAAAGAAAGGGGTCCGAAGATGAAATTTTAACAACCACAGACTTGGGAAAATTCGAGGGTCGATTTCCAATTCGAGGGTCGAATTTGGAAATTGACCATCGAATTGAAAATTGAGGGTCGATTTTTTTATTTTCAAGCTTGATGCAGTTTTTAAAATTCGAGGGTCGAATTTGAAATCGACCATCAAATTTCAAAATCGACCATCGAATTCAAATTCGAGGGTTGATTTTTGCTCTGTTTCTGTCCTTCGAATTTTTGGTTAAAAATTTTATAAGCAAGCTTTTGGTTTGACTTTTGGTCCAATATTAACACTGAGAGTGTTAATCTTTGTAGGTTTTGAAATTAGGAGTCCTTTGTAAGGACTGCTTATGCTTGTTTTAGGACCGTCTTTATTGAGGTAGCGGAACCCTACGCTTATTTGCATTCTATTATAAGTAGGGACTGTTTTGATAAGGAGCATAATTTTTTAGAACAATTGTTTGAACACAGCATGAATAAGAATCTGAAATTATGATACAAATCAAAAATTTGAAAACTTTGTTATGACTAAGAACTGTGAAATTTGAACCTCATAACCTCAGTTATTTTTTAATGTGAACTTCGAATCAGAACTCTGAAAAATCAGTAAATATGTTATGAATATAGCTTTGATATAAGTAGCATTTGCATTCGATTTGAGGTACATACGAACGAAACCCTAGATTCTACCAATCGTGTGGACAGTGTTTATTTTGGCGCAAGTTTCCCTCATAGCGTAGGGGCTTGCTGCTATTTAGAAAATGGGTTCATGAACGACGATGGTCAGTAGGGTTTCCCATCAGTCACGTAATCCGTTCTCATGCTATATGTAATTTGGGAGATAAAATTAAGTTATAATTTTAAGACAAGCATGCTAATTCAGAAGATTTTGAACACATCAGATGAATATTTTTAGTTTTGACTCATGATTAGAACTGGAGATTTAGTTTGCAAGGCATCTTTTGAAAACCATATTTGATCCAATTTCTGTCTTTGAAAACCTTTACTTATAATAAAATGCAAATAGACCTGTTTCCTCTATTGGGCTTTGTTGTTAGCTCACCCTCAACTATAAATCACGGTCTTTGAGGACCCACCTAGGGTCGAGGATCCGGACTCCGATTACATTCCTGAGGAGGAATTGGATACACCTGTTGAGGAGTTTTTCCCTTGATACTAAATTTCTTCTTTTTGGTACTTTTGTTGGAATATTCTTTGAATATTGAGCCTTAGGCCTTTGTTTTGTCCTTTTGATATCACACGAGGAACCATTATTAGGAACCACTATTTTAGGTGTTGGATTGGCCAACACCAGTGGTTCTTCCTAGTTCCTCAGGGTGATATATATTTTGTTGTTAAAGCTTTTGTTTTTGCTTATTCTATGCTTTGCCTCTGTCTTTAGATCCTTATTATATTGCCGACTTCTGTTTGTTGCGGCTTATTGAGAAAACAATAAGTTGATGAACCGGCCTTTCCTATACCTTAGGGATTGGAAAAGTCGGGTCGTCACAGTTGGTATCAGAGCGAGGCTCTAGGTTCAGAGTCTTAGGACTAAGGGTTAGATTGTTTTAACAACTAATACTGATCAATTGTTATTATTTTTCAATAATGATAGATTAGCATGCCTCCGCGATTCAGAGGCAGGGGTCGAGGTAGAGAAGGACCTCGCATGGCTCGTATTGAGGAGATTGACGAGGGCGTAGGTACCTCGAGAGGGAGAGAAAGAGTGGCTACCGGTCCTAACGCTGATCTGTTGGGAACAGGTAGAGGACAAGGGGGAAGTGTTGACCAGGTGTTGGCAGCCATGGCCAACAACATGGCTCAACAGACTGCAGCCATAGACCGACAGACTGAGATGCTGGTGGCCAGACATCAGCCAGGAGGATTAGCCGAGTTCAGGAGGATGTGACCTCCTACATTTTCAGGGCAGACGAATCCGATGGAAGTTGAGGCATGGCTTGATGAGATGGAAAAGATTTTTGAGGTGTTATAGTGTACAAATGCTGAGAAGGTACGCTGGGCATCCTTCAAACTTTTAGGCGAGGCCAGTCCGTGGTGGAAACCTATTTTCAGGATGTGAGAGCAGGACTACCCCGATACTCCATGGACTTGGGCAGAGTTCGTGGAGACGTTCAACGATCAGTATTTTCCAAAGATCGTGCGTAGCCAGTGGGAAGTCCAGTTTGTTGAGCTGAAATAGAACGAGATGTCGGTGCGCGAGTATGGCGCAGAGTTTGATAGACTTTCCCGATTTGCACCCTTACACGTGGCCACTGAGCTGATGAGGGCTCAGAAATTTCAGAGAGGATTGAGGCCGAATATTCAGGAGAGGGTGTCAATGTGGGAGATGGAGACGTATGCGGGCGTCATGTCAAAGGCTCTCATTGGAGAGGAAGACATTCAAAAATGGTACTTGAGGTGAGAGCAGGGAAATAAAAATCGGTTTGGCCAGGGACAGATGAGTGCTTCAAAGCAAGTGAACAAAAAGTCGAGGTTCTCTAAACCTCCTCCCTATCCTAGTCAGCCATCGTATTCCAAACCGGCTGTTGCTTCAGGACCAGTGTCGTCTTCCTATCAGAGACCACAAAGTTCGTCACCAAGGTGACCTTTCAGAGCCTGGAGCACTACTGCGAGTGGAGCTTCTGCGGCTCAAGGTTCAGCGCGGGGATCAGCTGTTACTCCTGTTTCTACTCCAGCGTGTACAAGGTGTGGGAAACCACATAAGACGGAGGATTGCCGATGAAACACTGGGGGATGCTTCAGGTGTGGATAAATTGATCATATGATCAAGGATTGTCCTACAGTAGAAAAGGGAAGGACTACGTCATCTCTATGCAGAAAATTGACGCGACCTACAGTTCAAGGTCGGGCTTATGAGGTGACTGCACAGGATGCCCAAACGTCGAATGCCGTAATCCAAGGTATCATTAAAGTTGAGATGTCAATTCTGCATTGATTCTATTATTTAATGTTTAAATTCATTCAAGTAAATTCTAAACAACATTGGAATTATTGCATATAATTAACAAACTTTTTAATAAAGGTACCCTTATGATGAGTGGTAGAGGCGACTTGAGTAAAATTGAAGCACGAGTACTGATAGACCCCGGGTCTACACACTCGTTTATTACTCCTCTTTTCTCAGAGAAGTTGGGTATCACTCCCGAACCCCTTGCCTTCATTTTGGACGTGAAGATTCCTACGAGAAGTTCGGTGAGCATCGACATAGATGTCGATACCATCGTGATGATTGATGAGCACGAGACGATGGCAAACGTTGAGCATGGAGGGGTTCGACGTTATTCTCGAAATGAATTGGTTGGCAGCTTATCACGCGAGCGTGGACTATCTATGGAAGATTTTGACCTTCCGATCGCCAAAGAGAAAATCCTTCTGATTCTGTGGAGTCAAATCAAAGGTTGCGCTGTTGGTTTTAGCTATTAAGGCCGAGCGCATGATGAGGAATGGTTGCAGCGGGTATTTGGCCTACTTAAAAGATTCTACAGAAAAGAAGAATGACTTGGCTCTTATCACGGTGGCCTGCGAGTATCTTGATGTCTTTCCAGAGGACTTACCTGGATTACCACCTGATAGAGAGATTGAGTTCGCGATTGAGCTAGCGTCGGGGACAGAATCGTTATCTAAAGCTCCATATCGGATGGCGCCTGCTAAGTTGAAAGAGCTCAAGGAACTGCTTCATGAGCTGTTAGACAAAGGCTTCATTCGACTGAGTGTTTCTCCTTGGGGTGCACCGGTTCTTTTTGTAAAAAAGAAGGATGGATCTATGCGTCTATGTATCGATTATCGGCAGCTAAACAAGATGACGATTAAGAATCGTTATCCTCTTCCGCAGATAGATACTTGTTTGATCAATTGCAAGGTGCAAGGTTCTTCTCAAAGATTGAACTAAGGTCAGGCTATCACCAGCTCAAGATCAAGGCGAAAGATATATCCAAAACTGCGTTTTGTACGCGTTATGGCCACTATGAGTTTTTAGTGATGCCGTTTAGATTGACAAATGCGCCTGCATCTTTCATGGACCTGATGAACCGAGTGTTCAAACCACATCTTGATAAATCTGTGGTAGTTTTCGTAGATGTGACGACTCGACTTTTCCAATCTCTAAGGTATAGGAAAGGCCGCTTCATCAACTTATTGATTTCTCAATAAGCCATATCAAACAGAAGCCGGCAACATAACAATGATCTAAAGACAGAGGCAAAGCATAGAATAATCCAAAAATAAAAGCTTTTAACAACAAAAATATATCACTAAGAGGAACCAAGAAGAACCACCGGTGATGGCCAATCCAACACCTAAAATAGTGGTTCACAATAATGGTTCCTCGAGTGATATCAAAAGAACAAAATAATGGCCTAGGGTCCAATATTCAAATAATATTCTAACAAAAGTACCAAAAAGAAGGGATCTAGAATTAAGGGAAAAACTCCTCAGCAGGTGTATCCAATTCCTTCTCAGGAATGTAATCGGAGTCCTCCAGATCCTCTGACCCTAGGTCAGTCTCAGCACCTGTGACGTATAGTTGAGGGTGAGCTAACAACAAAGCTCAATAGAGGAAACAGATCTATTTGCATTTCATTATAAGTAAAGGTTTTCAAAAGACAGAAATCGGATCAAATATGATTTTCAAATGATGCTTTGCAAACTAAATCTCCAGTTCTAATCATGAGTCAAAACTAGAATATTCATCTAATGTGTTCAAAATCTTCTGAATTAGCATGCTTCTTGTCTTAAATTTATAACTTAATTTTATCTCCCAAATTTCCTATAGCATGAGAGCGGACTATGTGACCGATGGAAAACCCTACTGACCATCGTCGTTCATGAACCCATTTTCTGAAATGCAACAAGCCCCTACGTTATGAGGGAAACTTGCGCCAAATAAATACCGTCAACACGGTTGGTAGAATCTAGGGCATCGCTCGTATGTACCTCAAATCGAATGCAAATGCTAACATATATCAAGGCTTATTAATCATAACATAATACTAGTTTTTCGAAGTTCTGATTCAAAGTTCTTATTCAAACATTAACTGAGGTTCTGAGGTTCGAATTACAAAATTCTTAGTCATAACAAAGTTTCCAAATTTCGGATTTGTGTCATATGTTCAGAGTTTTATTCATGCTATGTGCAACAATATTCCAAAATTTATGCTTCTTATTGAAACAGTCAAAAACAGTTTATACTTATAACATAATGCAAATGAAGTGTAGGGTTCCCCTACCTCAAAAAAGAAGATTTAAAATCATGCATAAGCAGTCCTCACAAAGGACTCGCAATATTCAAAACCTACAAAGTTTAATACTCTCAGTGTTAATATAAGACCAAAAGTCAAACCTAAAAGTTTGCCGAGAAAAATTCGGCAAAAATTTCAAAGGTATGAAACAGGGCAGAATTCGACCCTCGAATTCAAATTCGTGGGTCGAATTTGAAATTCGATGGTCGAATTCAATTTTGACCCTCGAATTCCAAAAAATCTCATCAGGCATAAAAATTAGAAAAGAGACCCTCGATTTTCAATTCGATGGTCGAATTCCAAATTCGACCCTCGAATTGGAAATCGACCCTCGAATTCTGAAAACTACATCAGGCTTGAAAATTCACTTTTCGACCTTCGAATTTCAAATCGATGGTCTAATTCCAAATTCGACCCTCGAATTGAAATTCGACCCTCGAATTTGTTCAGGTCTGTGGCTGTCAAAATTTTCATCCCCGGATTCTTTCTTTCTTATTCAACCATAACCTTCTTATCTTAAATAAACACACCACATTCTACTCTAAGCAAAACATAATTAAAATGACACAAGGAGGTTTTAAAGGCCTACCTCTTGTATTTAAACCGTTGCTTCCGTTGCACCAATTCACACACCGGAACCCATCTCCAAAGCTTAACGGTTTAGAACTTCAAATCAGTCCATATTCATAAAGAGGTGGTCACTGCCTCAGCAACAACAAGATCACATAGAACATATCACTCTTCACATCTCTCTTCTCTTTAAATGGTTCGAATCAATCAAATTTCTAATACAATTCTAATCAACGGTCGAGATGGGGAGAGGAACTCTCAAGCTCTTAAGATCTAGGATTAATAAGATGCAAGGCTTTAGAGGTTTATAAATTCCAACGAGAGAGAGAAGTTAAACTTCTCTTTCAATCTCTCTTATAACCTAAAACCAACCAAAACAAATATCTAGATTTTTGTATATTTGTAATTTATCCACTTAATTTGCAAAAGTGTCCCATGTTGAACACATACACCAATCTTTATCGTGTAAGTCATCGATTACATGACTTGCACACCTCTCGAGACAAATTCCTTTGGCCATTAGTCTTATTATAGACTTAGCTTACCAAAAATTTTAAAAAAATCCCTCAATAATTTTTTGACACGCTTACCGCGGTAAACGAAAAATAGGTCAAAATATTAGGGATATTACAGTAGATGACATCCTCATCTATTCAAAAACCAGAGAGGAGCTTATACAGCATCTACGAATGGCTCTTCAAGCACATCAGGATCATCAGTTGTATGCCAAACTCAATAAGTGTGCGTTTTGGCTTGAGCAGGTCAGTTTCTTGGGCCACGTAGTCTCTGAAGTGGGTATCTCACTAGATCCTACAAAGATCAATTTGGTGGTGAACTGGGAATAGCCTATGACAGTTACAGAAGTCCGAAGTTTCCTTGGTTTGGCAGAGTACTATCGAAGATTTGTCGAGGGTTTCTTGAAAATATCGGGTCCACTTACACTACTCACGAGAAAGAATGCGAAGTTCGATTGGACAGAGCAGTGCGAGCAGAGCTTTCAGGAGCTGAAGCGTCGATTGTCTATAGCACTAGTACTTGTTATACCTTTCGGTAGTGGAGGCTTCACAGTGTACAGTGATGCTTCTTATGGCGGATTTGGCTGTATGCTTAATCAACACAAGCGGGTCATTGCGTATGGTTCTAGGCAGCTAAAGGACCATGAAAGGAACTATCCGACCCATGACCTAGAGTTAGCAGTAGTTATATTCGCCTTGAAGATCTAGAGACATTACCTCTACGGTGAGATATTTGATATATTCACCAATCATAAGAGTCTCAAGTACCTATTCACTCAAAAGGACTTGAATATGAGGCAGCAACGATGGATGGAGTTCTTGAACTGGAAAGGCGAACGTCGTTGATGATGCTCTTAGTAGAAGGTCTTCAGCGCAATTGTCACATCTTGTTAACCGGATTCAGAGATGGAAGCTTTTGGAAGATATGGCTTTGGGCAGCTCACGGTTCGATGTGAAAGGCTCTGGAGCATTGATGGCTACACTTGTATTGTGCCCTACGCTCTTCGAGAATATCAGGAAGCTTCAGATGACCAATGATGAGCTGATGGCGATCCGACAATGTGACAGCCTGAATTTTGGTACCAGCACGACCCTCCAGACCGTGCCCTGTAATTCTAACACGGAGCATTGGTATATACAAGCCAAAGACTACAAATAAGGATACATCTACTCTAAACAAGTACTCATGCATTTAAGGTAAAAAGAGTCTCTAAGGACAGTTCTTGTCCCATGTCAATTCATGGGCATAAGAACTGACCCAAACCGTTGGTGATAACTGTCCGTCCCAGACGATTTGCCAAAAGAATAAAGGTATTTAATTACATTCAAAAAAAGAGACTTGATATACCAAGCCGTACCTAATACTCTCAACTCACTCTCAAAGTACGCAATGAGTCTCCTAGAAGAATTCCTCAGGAGGAGGCTCTGACTCTTCTGTGGGCACGTAATCCGAATCCCCTAGATCAGCGTCTCCAGAAGTCTCCGCTGCCGCTAGTCCTAGACCTGCGACGTATAGTCTAAGGGGGGTGAGCTACATCCTAGCTCAATAGGGAAACACAGTGAACATATAGATTAAGCTCTCACATGTATGTTAAAAACATTTTAAAAGCATAATTTTATCTGTTATAACTACTGAAAGACAATTGAAACACATGGAAATAAAATGATGGATGTACTGTTACTTTGCATGACTTTGTTTATTCTCATCTTACTATTGTAGTAACGGATTCGGCCTAATCACTTAAATCTTAACTTAAGTAGTCCCCGAGCAATATAGCATCAAGCCCCGATGGAATACCCACCATCGTCGTCTAAATAGATACTTGATATGTGTTACAATTCAATACTACCCAAGCCCCTTTTTCTTAGGCGGCGGGGTCTATTCTTAATTCAACATCCCTGGGATGTGCTAGGATGTACGGTTTGGCCGCTGTACCGATCACAGATATCTTGCCGAGTCAATCGTCGGTATCCTGCCACGTCGGTGGGGTATTCTAATTAAACCTTAAATAACAAAAATATAAAGTGTGCTCTATATATAGTTATTCACCGTGATTGTGTTAATTTTATTACATTAGGCCTTATCGTTCCTCTTTTGTTCATCATTTAGTTTCATCTGCATCCCTGGGATGCTACTGGTTTAATGCATCATTCAGATGCCCATTATTACAAATCTACGTCCCCTGGGGACTTCATGACCTCCATTTAGATTCACACACGCACACACAAATGTTGGAAACATAATTAATATGACTATTCTCTTGAGCTACTCTATATGATTAAAATACTCTACATACATGATTTTGATGAATTAAAGTACATGTTTCAAGATATTCCCTACCTCAAGTACGATCCAACGTGCTCCTTTCTCGTAGAGGCTTGCACGTAACAACTTACGTCACACCTATATTGTATGTGACACGAATTTACTCAGAAAGGTCTCTAGAACCCTTGGAGACATAGCTCTCATAAATTACACCAAAAGAATTGAGAAAGCTGGGAAAATCCTCGCGCGAGCGATTATTTAGCCTCGCTCGAGCGAGCACTTTACCTCGCTCGAGCAGTTATAAATCTTCACTCGAGCGGTCATTATTCATCGCTCGAGCGAGCACTATTCATCGCTCGAGCGGTAATAATTCAAGATACCTGGAGCTCTAAGTGATGCCTCGCTCGAGCGATCTCCTTCACTGCGGGTCTCGCTCGAGCGGGTTCAAGACGCGAATATGCTTAGAATATTCCCTCTGTCCTCGCTCGAGTGAGCCATTTAGACCGCTCGAGCGAGCCACGAAAAGATGTATGTTCTCCTTCTATTCGAGAACTATTACCTTGTTCATGAGAGATTTTATAGTGTCAAGGATCATTCGTCCCCTAGTTTAAACTCTATTTAAAACATTCATAAACATCTAAATCATACCTTACTCGATAGGTCTCCTATTATTTGATCCAAGCTTCGTCTAATCATGAAGATCTTTAAGGTTCTCTATAGCTTAAACTAACGAACCTCTCATCCTCTTTTGTAAACCTTCTCCTCTTTCTCTCTAATTTTCCTTCTTTCTATCTATGTTAATTTAGGTTACGTAGGAGAGACTCTCCTCACCACTTTCACTTATATAGGGAAAGCTAGAAAGTTTCACATATACACACATAGTGTGTATATGTAGTTTTTGGTTTCCTAGTGAAACACAAATACATGCGTATGATATGTGATGTGCACGGTTCCCAAAATCTGGGGTAATGATAGACGAGATGTGGAGAGTGGCAGTAAGAAGGATTTCTCCATTCGAGCAGATGGGACCTTGTTGTTTCACGACCGTGTATGTGTACCATCGAGTACTGAGCTTCGGGACACCATTCTGGAAGAGGCTCACAAATCCATGTATGCCATACATCTTGGTAGCACCAAGATGTATCAGGACTTGATGAAGAGTTTCTGGTGGAGAGGTTTGAAATGCAACGTCGCTGAGTACGTATCGCGGTGCTTGGTTTGTCAACAGGTTAAGGTTGATCATCAGAATCCTGCAGGCCTATTGCAACCTTTACCTGTGCCTGAGTGGAAATGGGAAGCTATTTCAATGGACTTCATTCTCGGGTTACTGAAAACACTGAGAAAGAACAATGCCATTTGGGTCACTGCCGATCGGCTAACCAAGTCTGCTCATTTCCTACCAAACAATACTACGTATACAGTCAGTAGACTTGCAGAGTTATACCTCAAGGAGATTGTTAGATTGCATGGGATACCGGCTAGTATTGTGTGGGATAGAGACCCATTGTTTACTTCACACTTTTGGCAGCGGTTTCAGGAAGGTATGGGTTCTCGTCTCGACTTTAGTTCAGCGTTTCACCCACAGACGGACTGCTGGATTGAGCGAGTGAATCAGATCATCGAGGACATGCTTAGAGCTTGCATGTTAGATTTTCACGGGTCTTGGGACCAACACTTACCTCTGATCGAGTTCACTTACAATAATAGCTTCCAAGCTAGCATCGGTATGGCTCCGTTCGAGGCTTTATATGAACGACGGTGCAGATCACCGTTAAACTGGGAAGAAGTGGGTGAGAAGCTCCTTATTGGCCCTGAGATAGTCGAGCGCACGACCGAGATGGTTCGGTTGATTCGCGAGCGACTATGAGTAGCTCAGAGTCGTCAGAAGAGCTACACCGATCTCAAACGGAGACACGTGGATTTTAAGGTAGCTTTCACTATATTAATGTGTATTTCATCACTTGATACATGCTCCACATGAAAATTGATTTTCAGGTCAGCGAGAATATTTTCATTCGAATTTTACCTATGAAAGGCGTTATGCGATTTGGAAAAAGGGGGGAACTGAGTCCTCGGTACGTTGGGCCTTTTGAGATATTAGGCCGAGTCGGGGAGGTTGCATACCGCATGGCGCTACCGTTGCAATTGTCCAGCATGCCCAACGTCTTCCATGTGTTGATGCTGCGTCGATACATACGTGATCCGACTCACGTACTTGATTACCAACCCATCGAGCTTCAGGATGGTTTGACGGAGATTGAGGACCCGGTTCAGATCTTGGATCGCAAGGAGCATATCCTACGCACTAAGCAGATTCCTTTGGTTCTCGTCCAATGGCGGAATCATACACCGAAGGAAGCCACCTGAGAGCGAGAAGCTGAGCTCCGAGAACAATTTCCGTGCCTTTTTGATTGATTTTACTTAAACAGTGCATATGGGATGTCTTGTCTTTAGACTTTTGTGATGTACTTACTTGTTTTATATATATATATATATATATAATTTTGGCGAGTATTTTTGGCGGTCCAATGTATGTTAAACTTGTGCCGGTTTAAACGTACTTACTTTATGGGAAATCGGAAAATATTGTGACTCCGACCGAACCCGGACATGTTACTCCCTAATGGCGATGTGAAATAATTCAGGAAATTTTTAGGCTTTTTCTTTAAAATTTACACGCTAAATTCAGCTGTGATACTGATGTCATAGTCGGATTTGGTGATAGGAGTGAAATGGGCTCAATGGCAGTCCATTTGAACCCAAAGGAATGGTTTAAAATGTCAAAATTTTGGACATTTTTGAAGGCCACAGGTATTAGAAAAATCGAGGGTCGAAAATCCAAATCGTGGGTCGATTTTGGTTGAATAGTACTTAGGCAGTTTAGGCCAAAATATGGCCTGAGAAAATTTTAAGGAAATCGAGGGTCAAATTTGAAATCGACCCATGAATTTGAAATCGAGGGTCGATTTTCTCGATTTAAGTGGGGGTCTATTTTGAGTTTGCCATTTCGTGCTTGGTAAATAGAGGGTTTGGGCTTAGGGTTTTTAAGGGTTTTGGGGATTTTAAAGTTTTTCTTGCTATTCCTGGCCGGATTTAAGTGGTTTCCCTTGGATTTCACAAGGAACTGGGATTTTTCTTGGTTGGGGGATCACCTTTGAGCGTTCAAGAGGTTAAAAAAAAAAAAAAAAACCCTTTATTTTTTATGGATTATAGTCCCTATTTCTGCAATTTTTTTTTTTTGGTGTTGTTTCTCTGTTATTTTTGGTTTAATGGGACCTAAGAAGCAAGCCCCCATCCGAAAGCCTACATCTAAGAAGCCAGCTTCAAAGGCTGGTTCTTCAAGCCAACAGGCTCAGCCACCTTCAATGTCGACTCCACCACCCCCACAACCGATTCCTACACCTGTGCCCCCTCCAATCCGGGAACAACCCAATGAATTTTGGAGTATAAAAGGCTTTGTCACTAAGTATGTTTTTCACCCTGAATTGTTTGATCAACAAACAACCACTCAAGCGGCGTCGGATTATTTAGAGAAAGCCCACTTAACTTCGCTTTGTACCACCTTTAGTGACCATTTTTACCCTCGTTTGGTGCGCCTATTTTATCAACACATGCGCCGAGAGGACGAGAAGAAAATATATACTTCAATTGATGGGCGCGATTATACGTTTGACCTGGAGGACATTATCGTGGCAATGCGTTGCCCTCATGCATATTCCAAGACCATGGGATTAGGTCCTCCTTTCCCTAAACCCGTTCCTTTTCATGAGGTCATCGCCCAAATGACTCATGGTCGTCATGGGTCGGGTAAATCAATCGTTCGTTCACACATGCCTGACTCCATGTGGATCTTGGACAAGATATTCAAGGCAACCCTCTACCCTTTTGGTCACAAATCTAAGCATATAGGTCCCATCCAATAGATTCTGTTTGCAGTTTTTAAGGAGCGTTGGTTTAGTGCCCTCGAAATCATTTAAAGGAAATTATTAAAGCCCGGGAGAAAATGGGGAAGCAAGTGAAGAAACTGAAAAGGGCATTCCATATGCTCGTTTGATATTGGTCATGATTGAGATTTATCGAGCGGGCCCCGCGTATGAGATTCCCCCTACTGAGCCAAAGTCTATGGATGGTCTCAAACTATATAAACTAGTCAATTGGGGTCAGACCTACAATCGACTATTCAAGTCTCCCAAGGGCGTGGTAGTTCCCGATGAGGAAGATGAGAACGAGGATCCAACGCATGTTGCTCCAGAGACTGATGCTCCTGCACATGATTAGCCCCCACAGAGTGACATCCTCATGCTCTCAGAGTTTACACGTCAGATGACTGCTGTGAGCCAGCAGATCCAAGAGCTCGCACAGCATACCAGCTCTATGAGCCATGAGTTGCAGATACATGGCGGGGCTCTGACGTACCTCATACAGCATGCATTCCCCACAGATTATAGCACATACATGGCAGACATACGAGCGTCCGTTCACCACCCTTCGACATCCGGAGCAGGTCCTAGCATGCCTACCGATGAGGGTGTTGTTGGAGCGGATGATGGCGATGATGATGGTGGGGATGGTGACCAGGATCAGGCTGGTACATCTGCTGCGGGGGAGTTTTAGTGTTGCACTGAGGGATGTGTTGTTATTTTTTTATCTTTTGGGACATGTATTTATATTTCATGCATGGATTATCTTAGGACTTGGTGGTCATACTTTTGCTATCTCTTTTATATTCTTGTTTTGGACTTTTGACCTGCTAGTTCGTTTTGTTTTGTCTAGTATATTTTTGCTATTGACCTAGTCACATCTAATATATATGTGTGGTTTTTACATCTCGTTCATAGTTATCTTTGGCTTTATTTTTGCACTTCTGGATTTTGTTATATGGGTTTGCACCGTCAGTTTAATTTCTGCTTCCCTATGGTGGGATCCTCTTATTCTTGTAGATTCTATTTTTGTTTTCATATTGGTATGTTTTCATGAGTCAATGTGAGACGGTTTCCCGACACGTGACCCTTGGGGTGTAGGCATCCATGTACGGATGCAATCCACTATGGCTCTTTGGGTGCCACATGCAGTACATCCAGGTTACTACAGATCCCATCCCTTGACTTGCGTGCCCTGCGAGACCAGCCCACGGTGACTCATATTTTCCTTTTCATTTCATTTTATGATGTGTGCTGCATTACATTTTCGAAGATGAAAATTCCTAAGGAAGGGAGAATGTAATATCCCTGATATTTTTGGCCTGTTTTTTGTTTACCTCGGTAAGCATGTCCGGAAATTATTACATAATTTTTTTGGATTTCTGGATAGCTAAGGTTATGATGAGAATAAGGGCCAAAGGTTTTTGTCTCATGTTGTGTGGAAGTCATGGTATCGATGACTTACACAATAAGTTAGGTGTTTGTGTTTAGCACCGAAAACTTTTACAAGTTAAGTGGATAAGTTGTAATTAGAAAAATATAGATATTTGATTTGCTTTATTTTTATGTTATAAGAGAGAGTTTGAAAGAGAAGTGTAGCTTCTCTCTCTCTCGTTGGATTTAAGAACTTGCAAGCTTTGCCTCACCTTTGATTTTAGATCTGGTGAGTTTGTAAACCCCTCTCCCCATCTCAACCGTTGAAAAGACTTGGCATGTGGTGATGATCGGTTAGATGTATTGAAAAGAGAGATAAGGGGAGAGTGGTGGGTGCTGTGTGAATTTTATTGGTTGCTGAGGTGGAGGCAACCTTATGATAGACTGATTGGAGGTTCTAAACCTATAAGCTTTGGAGATTGGTTCCGGTGCGTGAATATTGGTGCAATGGGATCAAAAGATTAAGTGTAAAGAGGTAGGCTTTTAAACCTCCTTATGTTATTTAAATTTATGTTTTGTTTAGAGTAGAATGTGGTGTGTTTAAGTAGATAAGAAGGCTGTGGCTGAATGAGAAAGAAAGGGGTCCGAAGATGAAATTTTAATAGCCACAAACCAGGGAAAATTCGAGGGTCGATTTCCAATTCGAGGGTCGAATTTGGAAATCGACCATCGAATTGAAAATCGAGGGTCGATTTTCTGATTTTCAAGCCTGATGCAGTTTTCGAAATTCGAGGGTCGAATTTGAAATCGACCATCAAATTTCAAAATCGACCATCGAATTTAAATTCAAGGGTCGATTTTTGCTCTGTTTCTGTCCTTCGAATTTTTGGTTAAAAATTTTATAGGCAAGCTTTTGGTTTGACTTTTGGTCCAATATTAACACTGAGAGTGTTAATCTTTGTAGGTTTTGAAATTGGGAGTCCTTTGTGAGGACTGCTTATGCTTGTTTTAGGACCGTCTTTGTTGAGGTAGGGGAACCCTACGCTTATTTGCATTCTATTATAAGTAGGGACTATTTTGACTATTTTGATAAGGAGCATAATTTTTTAGAACAATTGTTTGAACACTGCATTAATAAGAATCTGAAATTATGATACAAATAAGAAATTTGAAAACTTGTTATGACTAAGAACTGTGAAATTTGAACCTCAGAACCTCAGTTATTTTTTAATGTGAACTTCGAATCAGAACTCCGAAAAATCAGTAAATATGTTATGAATATAACTTTGATATAAGTAGCATTTGCATTCGATTTGAGGTACATACGAACGAAACCCTAGATTCGACCAACCGTGTGGACGGTGTTTGTTTCGGCGCAAGTTTCCTTCATAGCGTAGGGGCTTGTTGCTATTTAGAAAATGGGTTCATAAACGACGATCGTCAGTAGGGTTTCCCATCGGTCACGTAGTCCGCTCTCATGCTATATGTAATTTGGGAGATAAAATTAAGTTATAATTTTAAGACAAGAAGCATGCTAATTCAGAAGATTTTGAACACATCAGATGAATATTTTTAGTTTTGACTCATGATTAGAACTGGAGATTTATTTTGCAAGGCATCTTTTGAAAACCATATTTGATTCAATTTCTGTCTTTGAAAACCTTTACTTATAATAAAATGCAAATAGACTTGTTTCCTCTATTGGGCTTTGTTGTTAGCTCACCCTCGACTATACGTCACAGGTGCTGAGACTGACCTATGGTCAGAGGATCTGGAGGACTCCGATTACATTCCTGAGGAGAAATTGGATACACCTGCTGAGGAGTTTTTCCCTTGATACTAGATTTCTTCTTTTTAGTACTTTTGTTGGAATATTCTTTGAATATTGGGCCTTAGGCCTTTGTTTTGTCCTTTTAATATCACACGAGGAACCATTATTAGGAACCACTATTTTAGGTGTTGGATTGGCCATCACCGGTGGTTCTTTCTGGTTCCTCAGGGTGATATATATTTTGTTGTGAAAGCTTTTGTTTTTGCTTATTCTATGCTTTGCCTCTGTCTTTAGATCCTTGTTATATTGGCGGCTTCTATTTGTTGGGACTTATTGAGAAATAAATAAGTTGATGAACCGACCTTTCCTATACCTTAGGGATTGAAAAAATCGGGTCGTCACACTATGGCTGTAATATCCCTGATATTTTGACCTATTTTTCATTTACCTCGATAAGCATGTCCAAAAATTATTGAGGGATTTTTGGATTTTTTTGGTAAGCTAAGGCTATGATAAGACTAGTGGCAAAAGGATTTTGTCTGAAGATGAGTGGAAGTCATGTAATCGATGACTTACACAATAAGGTTGGTGTTTGTGTTTAGCACCGGAAATTTTTTCAAAATAAATGGATAAGTTGTAATTAGAAATATCTAGATTTTTATTAGGATTTGTTTTGTATTATAAGAGAAAGATTTGCAAGAGAAGTTACACTTCTCTCTCTCTTGTTTGAATTAGAGTTTGTAACTATTTGCCTTGCCTTTGATCTTTAGATCTTGTGAGCTTGAGAGCTCCTCTCCCCATCTCGACCATTGATTAGCCTAGTGTTTAAATTCTGATCGGTTTGAACTAGTGGAAGGGAAGGATAAGGGAGAGGATGTCACTATGTCGATAGGATCTGTGCAATGGAGGAAGGTTTATAATTGACTGATTTGAAGATTTTAAACCTTTAAGCTTTGGAGAGTGGTTCCCGTGCGTGAGTATTGGTGCAACGGGATCAACGGATTAAGCGACAAGAGGTAGGCTTTTAAACCTCCTTCTGTCTTATGAATTCAATTTCTGTTTAGAATATGTATATGGTGTTTATTTTAAATAAGATTGTTGTGGTTGAAAGAAAGAAAAGAGTCCGGACATACAATTTTTGACAGCCACAGAGCTAGCCAAATTCGAGGGTCGATTTTCAAATCGAGGGTCGAAATTTGAATTCGACGATAGATTTGAAATTCGACAGTTGAAATCTGTTTTTAAGCCTGATGCAATTTTTGAGAATTCGAGGGTCGAATTTGGAAATCGACCATCGAATTGAAAATCGAGGGTCGATTTTCTAAATTCCATGTCTAATGAGATTTTTGAAATTCGAGGGTCAAAATTGAATTCGATCATCGACTTTCAAATTCGACCCACGAATTTGAATTCGAGGGTCGAATTTTGTCCTGTTTCTGGCCTTTGAATTTTTTCGGATTTTTTTTCTCGGCAAACTTTTGGTTTGTTTTTTTAGTTCTATATTAACACTGAGAGTGTTAATATATGTATGTTTTGAATATTGGGAGTCCTTGGTGAGGACTGCCTATGCTTGCTTTCGAACCTTCTTTGTTGAGTAGGGAACCCTATATTTAATTTGCATTGAATTATAAGTATAAACAGTTTTTGACTGTTTCATTTAAGAAGCATAAATTTTAGAATTCTGTTGTACACAGCATGAATAAAACTCTGAATATATGACACAAACCTGAAAATTGGAAACTTTATTATGACTTAGAACTTCGTAATTTGAACCTCAGAACCTCAGTAAATTTTTAAATCAGAACTTTGAAAAGCATCAGTAATCAGTTATGAATGATAAGCTTTGATACATGTTAGCATTTGCATTCGATTTGAGGTACATACGAACGATGCCCTAGATTCTACCAACCGTGATGACAGTATTACTTTGGCGCAAGTTTCCCTCATAGCGTAGGGGCTTGTTGCATTTCAGAAAATGGGTTCATGAACGACGATGGTCAGTAAGGTTTTCCATCGGTCACGTAGTCCGCTCTCATGCTATAGAAAATTTGGGAGATAAAATTAAGTTATAAATTTAAGACAAAAAGCATGCTAAATCAGAAGATTTTCGAACACATCAGATTTATGTTATCAGTTTTGACTCAGGATTAGAACTTAAGATTTAGTTTGCAAAGCATCATTTGAAAACCATATTTGATCCGATTTCTGTCTTTTGAATACCTTACTTATAATGAAATGCAAATAGATCTGTTTCCTCTATTGGGCTTTGTTGTTAGCTCACTCTCGACTATATGTCACAGGTGCTGAGACTGACCTTGGGTCAGAGGATCTAGAGGACTCAGATTACATTCCCGATGAGGAATTGGACATACCAACTAAGGGGTTTTTCCCTTGATCCTAGATCCCTTATTTTTTTGGTACTTTTGTCAAAATATTATTTTGAATATTGGGCCCTAGGCCATTTTTTTTTGTTCTTTTGATATCACTAGAGGAACCATTATTGTGAACCACTATTTTAGGTGTTGAATTGGCCATCACCGGTGGTTCTTCTTGGTTCCTCATAGTGATATATTTTGTTGTTAAAAGCTTTTGCTTTTGGATTAATATATGCTTTGCCTCTGTCTTTAGATATTTGTTATGATGTCGGCTTCTATTTGTTACGGCTTATTGAGAAATTAATAAGTTGATGAACCGGTCTTTCCTATACGTTAGGGATTGGAAAAGTCGGGTCGTCGCAGTTGGTGTCAGAGCAAGGCTCTAGGTTCAGAGTCTTAGGACTAAGGGTTGGATTGTTTTAACAATTAATACTGATCTGTTGTTATTGTTTTTCAACAATGACATATTAGCAGGCCTCCACAGTTTAGAGGCAGAGGCCGAGGTATAGAGGGACCTCGTACGGCTCGCATTGAAGAGATCGATGAGGGCATAGGCACCTCATATGGTAGAGGGAGAGCTGCATCTGGCCCTAATGCAGATCCTTTGGGAGCTGTTAGGCCTGAAGGGGGAAATGTTGACGAGGTACTGGCAGCCTTGGCCAACAACATGGCTCAGCAGATTGTAGCCATAGAACGACAGACTGAGATGCTGGCAGCCAGACATCAGCCAGGAGGCTTCGCAGAGTTTAGGAGGATGAGACCTCCTACATTCTCAGGGCAGACGGATCCGATGGAGGTTGAGGCATGGCTTGATGAGATCGAGAAGATTTTTGTGGTGTTGAAGTGTATAGATGTTGAGAAAGTACGCTGGGCATCCTTCAAACATTTGGGCAAGGCCAACCCGTGGTGGAAGTCTGTTTCCAGGATGAGAGAGCAGGACTATTCCAATACTCCATGGACTTGGGCAGAGTTCGTGGAGATGTTTAACGATCAGTACTTTCCAAATATCGTACGTAACCAGTGGAAAGTCCAATTTATTGAGCTGAAGCAGAATGAGATGTCGGTGCGTGAGTATGGCGCAGAGTTTGATAGACTTTCCCGATTTGCACCCTTACACGTGGCCACTGAGCTGATGAGGGCTCAAAATTTTCATAGAGGGTTGTGGCCGAACATTCAGGAGAGGGTGTCAATGTGGGAGATGGAGACGTATGCGGGTGTCATGTCAAAGGCTCTCATTGGAGAGGAAGACATTAAAAAACAGTACTTGAGGCGAGAGCAGGGAAATAAAAATCAGTTTGGCCAGGGACAGATGAGTGCTTCAGAGCAGGTGAACAAAAAGCCGAGGTTCTCTAAACCTCCTCCCTATCCTAGTCAGCCATCGTATTCCAGACCGGCTGTTGCTTCAGGACCAGTGTCGTCTTCCTATCAGAGACCGCAGATTTTGTCACCGAGGCGACCTTTCAGAGCCGAGAGCACTACTGCGAGTGGAGCTTCTGTGGCTCAGGGTTCAGTGTGGGGATCAACTGTTACTCCTATTTCTACTTCAGTGTGTGCAAGATGTGGGAAACCACATAAGACGGAGGATTGCCGACGGAACACTGGAGGATGCTTCAGGTGTGGACAGATTGGTCATATGATCAAGGATTGTCCTGCTGTTGAGAAAGGACGGACTACGTCAGTCTCTACGCAGAAGTCGACGCGCCTGACAGTTTAAGGTCGAGCTTATGCAGTGACTGTATAGGATGCCCAAACGTCGAATGACGTAATTCAAGGTATCATTAAAGTTGAGATGTCACTTATGCATTTATTCTATTATTTAATTTTTAAATTCATTCAAGCAATTATGTTAAAACCACATTGGAATCATTGTATATAATTAACAAACTTTTTAACTAAAGGTACCCTTATGATGAGTCGTCGAGGCGACCTGAATAAAATTGAAGCACGAGTACGTATAGACCCTGGGTCTACACACTCGTTTATTACTCCTTCCTTCTCAAAGAAGTTGGGTATCACTCCCGAACCCCTTGCTTTCATTTTGGCCGTAAAGATTTCTACGGGAAGTTCGGTATGCACTGATACAACATGTCAGTCAGTCATCGTGATGATTGATGAGCACGAGACAGTGACCGACATGATTACGTTAAGCATGGAAGGGTTCAACGTTATTATCGGAATGGATTGGTTGGCAGTTTATCACGCGAGCGTGGATTGTCTACGGAAGATAGTGACCTTCCGACCGCCAAAGTAAAAATCCTTTCGATTCTATGGAGTCAAATCAAAGGTTGCACCCTTGGTTTCAGCCATTAAGGCTGAGCGCATGATGAAGAATGGTTGCAGTGGGTATCTGGCCTACTTGCAAGATTCTACAGAGGAGAAGAATTACTTGGCTCTTATCAAGGTGGTCTGCGAGTATCCTGATATCTTTCCAGAGGACTTACCTGGATTACCACCTGATCGAGAGATTGAGTTCACGATTGAGCTAGCGCCGGGTACAGAATCGTTATCCAAAGCTCCATATCGGATGGCGTCGGCTGAGTTGAAGGAACTCAACGAACAGCTTCAGGAGCTATTAGACAAAGGCTTTATTCGACCGAGTGTTTCTCCTTGGGGTGTACCGATTCTTTTTATGAAAAAAAAGGATGAATCGATGCGTCTGTGTATCGATTATAGGCAGCTCAACAAGATGACGATTAAGAATCATTATCCTCTTTCGCGGATAGATGACTTATTTGATCAGTTGTAAGGTGCAAAGTTCTTTTCGAAGATTGATCTGAGGTCAGGCTATCACCAGCTCAAGATCAAGGCGGAAGATATATCCAAGACTACATTTTAGACGCGTTATGGTTGCTATGAGTTTTTAGTGATGCCGTTTGGATTGACGAATGCGCCTGCATCTTTCATGGTTCTGATGAACAGAGTGTTCAAACCACATCTTGATAAATCTGTGGTGGTTTTCGTAGATGACATCCTCAGCTATTCGAAAACCAGAGAGGAGCATGTGCAGCATCTGAAGATGGCTCTTCAAACACTTAGGGACCATCAGTTGTATGCCAAACTCAGTAAGTGTGAGTTTTGGCTTGATCAGGTCAGTTTCTTGGGCCACGTAGTCTTTGAAGCGGGTATCTCAGTGGATCCTACAAAGATAGATTCGGTGGCGACCTAGGAACAGCCTATGATAATTACAGAGGTCCGAAGTTTCCTTGGTTTGGCAGGCTACTATCAGAGATTTGTCGTGGGTTTCTTGAAGATATCGGGTCCACTTACGCAGCTCACGAGAAAGAATGCAAAGTTTGATTGGACATAGCAGTGCGAGCAAAGCTTTCAGGAGCAGAAGCATCGTTTGACTACAACACCAGTACTTGTTATACCTTCCGGCAGTGGAGGCTTCACAGTGTACAATGATGCTTCTTATGGCGGATTAGGCTGTGTGCTTAATCAACATGAGCGGGTCATTGCATATGGTTCTAGGCAGCTGAAGGACCATAAAAGAAACTATCTGACGCATGACTTAGAGTTAGCAGCCATTATATTCGCCTTGAAGATTTGGAGACATTACCTCTACGGTGAGATATTCGATATATTCACCGATCACAAGAGTCTCAAGTACCTATTCACTCAAAAGGACTTGAATATGAGGCAGCGACGATGGATGGAGTTCTTGAAGGACTACGATTGCTCGATTCAGTACCATCTAGGAAAGGCAAACGTCATTGCTGATGCTCTTAGTAGGAGGTCTTCAGCACAATTGTCATATCTTGTTAGCCGGATTCAGAGATGAAAGCTTTTGGAGGATATGGCTTTGGGCAGGTCACGGTTTGATGTCAAAGGCTCGGGAGCATTGATGGTCACACTAGTATTACGCCCTACGCTCTTCGAGAATATCAGAAAGCTTCAGATGACCGATGATGAGCTGATGGCGATCAGACGAGATGTCGAGAATGGCAGCAAGAAGGATTTCTCCATACTAGCAGATGGGTCCTTGTCGTTTCACGACCGTGTATCTGTACCGTCGAGTACCGAGCTTCGGGACACCATTCTGGAAGAGGCTCACAAATCTATGTATGCCATACATCTTGGTAGCACCAAGATGTATCACGACTTGATGAAGAGTTTCTGGTGGCGAGGTTTGAAACGCCACGTTACTGAGTACGTATCGCTGTGCTTGGTTTGTCAACAGGTTAAGGTTGATCATCAGAATCCTGCAGGCCTATTGCAGCCTTTACCTGTACCTGAGTGGAAATGGGAAGCTATTTCAATGGATTTCATACTCAGGTTGCCGAAAACACTGAGGAAGAACAATGCCATTTGGGTCATTGTCGATCGGCTAACCAAATTTGCTCATTTCCTACCATACAATACCACGTATACAGCCAGTAGACTTGCAGATTTATACCTGAAGGAGATTGTTAGACTGCATGGTATACCGGCTAGTATTGTGTCAGACAGAGACCCGTTGTTTACTCCACACTTTTGGCAGCGATTTCAGGAGGGAATGGGTTCTTGTCTTGACTTTAGTTCGGCATTTCACCCACAGACGGATGGCTAGACTGAACGAGTGAACCAGATCATTGAGGACATGCTGAGAGCTTGCATGTTGGATTTTCACGGGTCATGGGACCAACACTTACCTCTGATCAAGTTCGCCTACAACAATAGCTTTCAGGCAAGCATCGGTATGGCTCTGTTCGAGGCTTTATATGGAGGATGGTGTAGATCGCCGTTGAACTGGGAAGAAGTGGGTGAGAAGCTCATTATTGGCCCTGAGATAGTCGAGCGCACGACCGAGACAGTTTGGTTAATTCGCGAGCGACTACGAGTAGCTCAGAGTCGTCAGAAGAGCTACGCCGATCTCAAGCGGAGACATGTGGATTTTGAGGTAATTTAACTGCACTAATGTGTATTCGTCACGTGATACATATTCCATGTGAAAATTGGCACTAATACTTTATTTTTTCAGGTCGGCGAGAATGTTTTTGTTCGGATGTCGCCTACGAAAGGCGTTATGCGATTCGGGAAACGAGGAAAACTGAGTCCTCGGTACGTTGGGCCTTTTGAGATATTAGGCTGAGTCGAACAGGTTGCATACCGTGTGGCGCTGCCGCCGCAATTGTCAAGCATGCACAACGTCTTCCATGTGTCGATGCTGCGTCGATACAACCGTGACCCGACTCACGTACTTGATTACCAACCCAATGAGCTTCAGGATGGTTTGACGGTGATTGAGGACCCAGTTCAGATCTTGGACCGCAAGGAGCAGATCCTATGCACTAAGAGGATTCCTTTGGTTCTCGTCCGATGGCCGAATCATATACCGGAGGAAGCCACCTGGGAGCGAGAGGCTGAGCTCCAAGACTAGTTTCCGAGCCTATTCGTTTATTTTTGAGAAATTTGTGTTCACTGTATCATACTTTGTATTTGCATACTTGCTATATAAAAGAATATAAATTTTGCGGGTGATTTTGGCGATCCATTTTTATTTTTGTTAATTTTTATAGTTGTTTCACAGTCCCTATCTACTAGAAACAACCGTAAAAATTTGGGACTTTAACCGAAACTGGGGAGGTTACTCACTCATGGACATGTGCATTAATTCGGGTCAATCTAATGGATTTTCTTTAGAAATTTTTCACGCTAAATTCGATTGTGACACTGTTGTCCTAGTCCAATATAGTGATCTGGGTGGATGTGGGCTCTAAGGAAGCCCATTTGGACCCAAGCAATGGACTTCACTTTTAAAATTTTTAATTTTCAAGGACAAACAGACCTCGAGAAATTCGAGTGTCGAAAATGCAATTCGAGGGTCAAATTTGCATGCACAGTACGCAGGCAGTTTTAAGCCAAAAATAGGCCTGAGAAATTTCTGAGAAAATCGAGGGTCGATATCAAAATCGAGGGTCGATTTCATATTCGACCCACGAATATGAAATCGAGGGTCGAATTTCTCGATTTAGTGGGGGGTTCTGTTTTATTTTGGCATTTCATGTTTGCACATATGAGGGTTTGGGCTTAGGGTTTTCGAAGGTTTTACCGATTTTGGGGCTATTCTTCATCTTTTTGGCCAAAATCATAGGGGGAATCAACTCCAAATTGCAAAGGACTTGGATTTCATCGATTGGAATCGGATTGGGGCTTTGCTTAAGGTATAAAACCCCATATTTTAATGGATTCCAGTTCCTTTTTCTGCATATTGTTCTTCTTTCTTGTTTTCTTGCAAATGGGGCCTCAGAAAACAACCCCTATTCGAAACCCTACCCTCCAAGAGGCCGGCTTCAAAAGCTGGTTCCTCAAGCTGCCAACCCCACTCAGCCCCACAGGCCGAACAGCCTACTCAGTCGGCTCCACCAGCCACTCAGCCAATTCCACCTGTGTCCCCTCCCATCATCGAATAACCCACCGAATTTTGGGGAATTAAGGGCTTCGCCACTGAGTATATTTTTCACCCTGTGTTGTTTGATCAGTAAACAACCACTCAGTGGGCGGGAGAATACCTAGAAAAGGCCCCTCCCATCATCGAATAACCCACCGAATTTTGGGGAATTAAGGGCTTCGCCACTGAGTATATTTTTCACCCTGTGTTGTTTGATCAGTAAACAACCACTCAGTGGGCGGGAGAATACCTAGAAAAGGCCCGGATGACTTCGCTTTGTACCGCTTTCAGCGATCACATTTACCCTCGTCTAGTGCGCCTGCTTTACCAACATATGCGCCGCGAGGATGGTAAAAAGATTTATACATCAATTGACGGACGGGATTACACTTTTGACCTCGATGACATGGCTGTGGCACTGCGTTGCCCACTGAAACACTCTACCACAATGGGATTGGGTCCTCCTTTCCCCAAACCAGTCCCCTTTCATGATGTGATTACCCAAATGACGCAGGGTCGTCATGGGTCGGGTAAGTCTATTGTCCGCACGCACGTGCCCGATTCTATGTGGCTGTTGGACAAAATTTTCAAGACTACCCTCTACCCATTTGGTCATAAGTCGAAACGTGTCGGTCCCCTCCAACAGATTTTGTTTGCAGCTTACAAGGAGCGATGGTTTAGTGCTCCTGAAATCCTTTTAAAAGGAATTATTAAAGCCCACGAGAAAATGGGTAAACAAGTAAAGAAGTCGAAAAAGGGCATTTCCTATGCTCGTTTGATTTCGGTGATGATTGAGAATTACCAAGTGGGTCCCGCCTATGATATCCCCCCTACTGAACCAAAATCTACTGATGGTCTTAAAATGTATAACCTTTTCAATTGGGGTCAGACCTATGGTAGACTTGTGAAGCCTCCCAAGGAAGCAGTAGTTCCTGATGCCGACGCCGACGATGATTAGGATCAGGTTGTCCATCTACTGCAGGGGATTTTTAGTGTTACTTTGGGGGGGGGGGGGGGGCTGTGATTTATTTTTGGATATGATGGGGCCTGTATTTATTTTTACTGCATGGATTATTTAGGACCTGGTGGTCCTCCTTTTTTGTTATCTTTTATATTTCTGTTTTGAGATTTGGATTGGATACTATGTTTGTTTAGTCTTGTATATATTTGCTATATGGGTTTTACATGCTATGTGGGTTTTACTTTAGTTACACATTCCCTATATTGGGATGTATTTCTTATGTTGTGGGTTTTGATATCTGTATACGTTTTGATATCTATGTGGATTTTACATGCTATGTGGTTTTGTTTTTCCTGTTCTGATTCTCTGATTGGGTCGTGTTTTCTTTGTTGCTTTCACGCGTCACTGTGCAGCGGTCTCCCGGCACGTGACACTTGGGGTGTGAGCATCCATGTACGGATGCAATCCACTATGGCCCTTCTGGTGCCACATGCAGTACATCCACGTTACTACGGATCCCATCCCTTGACTTGCGTGCCCTGCGGGATCGGCTCACGGTGACCATGTTTTCCTTTTCGTTTCGTTGTATGGTGTATGTTGCCTTATATTTTCGAGGACGAAAATTCCAAAGGAGGGGAGAATATAATATCCCTGATATTTTGACCTATTTTTCGTTTACCTCGATAAGCTTGTCCATAAATTATGGAGGGATTTTTGGATTTTTTTGGTAAGCTAAGGCTATGATAAGAATAGTTGCAAAAGGATTTTGTCTGAAGATGAGTGAAAGTCATGTAATCGATAACTTACACAATAAGGTTGGTGTTTGTGTTTAGCACGGTAAATTTTTTCAAAATAAATGGATAAGTTGTAATTATAAATATCTAGATTTTTATTAGGATTTGTTTTGTATTATAAGAGAGAGATTTGCAAGAGAAGTTACACTTCTCTCTCTCTCGTTTGAATTAGAGTTTGCAACTATTTGCCTTGCCTTTGATCTTTAGATCTTGTGAGCTTGCGAGCTCTTCTCCCCATCTCGACCATTGATTAGCCTAGTTTTTAAATGCTGATCGGTTTGAACTAGTGGAAGAGAAGGATAAGGGAGAGGATGTCACTATGTCGATAGGATCTGTGCAATGGAGGAAGGTTTATAATTGACTGATTTGAAGATTCTAAACCTTTAAGCTTTGGAGAGTGGTTCCCGTGCGTGAGTATTGGTGCAACGAGATCAACGGATTAAGCAACAAGAGGTAGGCTTTTAAACCTCCTTTTGTCTTATGAATTCAATTTCTGTTTAGAATATGTATATGGTGTTTATTTTAAATAAGATGGCTGTGGTTGAAAGAAAGAAACGAGTTCGGACATAGAATTTTTTACAGCCACAGAACTAGCCAAATTCGATGGTCGATTTTCAAATCGAGGGTCGAAATTTGAATTTGACCATCGATTTGAAATTCGACAGTCGAAATCTGTTTTTAAGCCTGATGCAATTTTTGAGAATTCGAGGGTCGATTTCCAATTCGAGGGTCGAATTTGGAAACCGACCATCGAATTGAAAATCGAGGGTTGATTTTCTAAATTCCATGTCTGATGAGATTTTTGAAATTCGAGGGTCGAAATTGAATTCGACCATCGAATTTTGAATTCGACCCACGAATTCAAATTCGTGGGTCGAATTCTATCCTATTTCTGGCCTTTGAATTTTTTCGGATTTTTTTTCTCGGCAAACTTTTGGTTTGTTTTTTTGGTTCTATATTAATACTGAGAGTGTTAATATATGTAGGTTTTGAATATTGGGAGTCCTTGGTGAGGACTGCTTTGCTTGCTTTCGAACCTTCTTTGTTGAGGTAGGGGAACCCTATACTTAATTTGCATTGAATTATAAGTATAAACTATTTTTTATTATTTCATTTAAGAAGCATAAATTTTTGAATTTTGTTGTACACAGCATGAATAAAACTCTGAATATATGACACAGACCAGAAAATTGGAAACTTTATTACAACTAAGAACTTCGTAATTTGAACCTCAGAACCTTAGTAAATTTTTGAATCAGAACTTTGAAAAACATCAGTAATCAGTTATGAATGATAAGCTTTGATATATGTTAGCATTTGCATTTGATTTGAGGTACATACGAATGATGCCCTAGATTCTACCAACCGTGATGACGGTATTACTTTGGTGCAAGTTTCCCTCATGGCGTAGGGGCTTGTTGCATTTCAGAAAATGGGTTCATGAACGACGATGGTCAGTAAGGTTTCCCATCGGTCACGTAGTCCGCTCTCATGCTATAAGAAATTTGAGAGATAAAATTAAGTAATAAATTTAAGACAAGAAGCATGCTAAATCAGAAGATTTTCGAACACATCAGATTTATGTTATCAGTTTTGACTCAGGATTAGAACTGGAGATTTAGTTTGCAAAGCATCATTTGAAAACCATATTTGATCCGATTTCTATCTTTTGAAAACCTTACTTATAATGAAATGCAAATAGATCTGTTTCCTCTATTGGGCTTTGTTGTTAGCTCACTCTCGACTATATGTCACAGGTGCTGAGACTGACCTTGGGTCAGAGGATCTGGAGGACTCCGATTACATTCCCGAGGAGGAATTGGACATACCAGCTAAGGAGTTTTTCCCTTGATCCTAGATCCCTTATTTTTTTGGTACTTTTGTCAGAATATTATTTTGAATATTGGGCCCTAGGCCATTTTTTTTGTTCTTTTGATATCACTTGAGGAACCATTATTGTGAACCACTATTTTAGGTGTTGGATTGGCCATCACCGGTGGTTCTTCTTGGTTTCTCATAGTGATATATTTTGTTGTTAAAAGCTTTTATTTTTAGATTAATATATGCTTTGCCTCTTTCTTTAGATCTTTGTTATGCTGTCGGCTTCTATTTGTTACGGCTTATTGAGAAATCAATAAGTTGATGAACCGGTCTTTCCTATACCTTAGGGATTGGAAAAGTCGGGTCGTCGCAGTTGGTATCAGAGCAAGGCTCTAGGTTCAGAGTCTTAGGACTAAGGGTTGGATTGTTTTAACAATCAATACTGATCTATTGTTATTATTTTTCAAGAATGACAGATCAGCATGCCTCCACGGTTTAGAGGTAGAGGCCGAGGTATAGAGGGACCTCGTATGGCTCGCATTGAAGAGATCGATGAGGGCATAGGCACCTCATATGGCAGAGGAAGAGCTGCATCTGGCCCAAATACAGATCCTTTGGGAGCTGCTAGGCCTGAAGGGGGAAATGTTGACGAGGTACTAGCAGCCTTGGCCAACAACATGGCTCAGCAGATTGCAGCCATAGACTGACAGACTGAGATGCTTGCAGCCAGACATCAGCTAGGAGGATTCGCAGAGTTTAGGAGGATGAGACCTACTACATTCTCAGGGCAGACGGATCCGATGGAGGCCGAGGCATGGCTTGATTAGACCGAGAAGATTTTTGAGGTGTTGCAGTGTACAGATGTTGAGAAAGTACGCTGGGCATCCTTCAAACTTTTGGGCGAGGCCAGCCCGTGGTGGAAGTCTATTTCGAGGATGAGAGAGCAGGACTACTCCAATACTCCATGGACTTGGGCAGAATTCGTGGAGACATTCAACGATTAGTACTTTCCAAGATCGTACGTAACCAGTGGGAAGTCCAATTTATTGAGCTGAAGCAGAATGAGATGTCGGTGCGCGAGTATGGCGCAGAGTTTGATAGACTTTCCCGATTTGCACCCTTACACATGGCCACTGAGCTGATGAGGGCTCAGAAATTTCAGAGAGGGTTGAGGCCAAACATTCAGGAGAGGGTGTCAATGTGGGAGATAGAGACGTATGCGGGCGTCATGTCAAAGGCTCTCATTGGAGAGGAAAACATTCAAAAACAGTACTTGAGGCGAGAGCAGGGAAATAAAAATCGGTTTGGCTAGGGACAAATGAGTGCTTCAGAGCAGGTGAACAAAAAGCTGAGGTTCTCTAAACCTCCTCCCTATCCTAGTCAGCCATGCTGTTGCTTGAGACGATGTCTCGTCTTCCTATCGAGACCTGAGTTAAATCAGGGTGACCTTCGAGCCGTGGAGCACTCGTGAGTGGAGCTTACGTGGCTGGTGGTTGGTAAGGATCAGCTGTTACTCCTGTTTCTACTTCAGTGTTTGCAAGATGTGGGAAAACACATAAGACAGAGGATTGCCGATGGAACACTGGAGGATGCTTCAGGTGTGGACAGATTGGTCATATGATCAAGGATTGTCCTGTTGTTGAGAAAGGACGAACTACGTCAGTCTCTACTCAGAAGTCGACGCGACCTACAGTTTAAGTTCGAGCTTATGTGGTGACTGCACAGGATGCCCAAACGTCGAATGACGTAATTTAAGGAATCATTAAAGTTGAGATGTCACTTATGCATTGATTCTATTATTTAATGTTTAAATTCATTCAAACAATTATGTTAAAACCACATTGGAATCATTGCATATAATTAACTTTTTAACTAAAGGTACCCTTATGATGAGTCATCGAGGCGACCTGAATAAAATTGAAGCACGAGTACTTATAGACCCTGGGTCTACACACTCGTTTATTACTCCTTCCTTCTCAGAGAAGTTGGGTATCACTCCCGAACCCCTTGCTTTAATTTTGGACGTAAAGATTTCTACGGGAAGTTCGGTATGCACTGATACAGCATGTCAGTCAGTCATCGTGATGATTGATGAGCACGAGACAGTGACCGACATGATTACGTTGAGCATGGAAGGGTTCGACGTTATTCTCGGAATGGATTGGTTGGCAGTTTATCACGCGAGCGTGGGCTGTCTACGGAAGATAGTGACCTTCCGACCGCCAAAGCGAAAATCCTTCCGATTCTATAGAGTCAAATCAAAGGTTGCGCCGTTCGTTTCAGCCATGAAGACCGAGCGCATGATGAAGAATGGTTGCAGTGGGTTTCTCGCCTACTTGCAAAATTCTACAGAGAAGAAGAATTACTTAGCTCTTATCAAGGTGGTCTGTGAGTATCCTGATATCTTTCCAGAGGACTTACCTGGATTACCACCTGATCGAGAGATTGAGTTCGCGATTGAGCTAGCGCCGGGTTCAAAACCGTTATCCAAAGCTCCATTTCGGATGGCGCCTGCTGAGTTGAAGGAACTCAAGGAACAGCTTCAGGAGCAGTTAGACAAAGGCTTTATTCGACCGAGTGTTTCTCCTTGGGGTGCACCGGTTCTTTTTGTGAAAAAGAAGGATGGATCGATGCGTCTGTGTATCGATTATAGGCAGCTCAACAAGATGGCGATTAAGAATCGTTATCCTCTTCCGCTGATAGATGACTTATTTGATCAGTTGCAAGGTGCAAAGTTCTTTTCAAAGATTTGTCTGAAGTCAGGCTATCACCAGCTCAAGATCAAGGCGGAAGATATATCCAAGACTGCGTTTTAGACGCGTTATGGCCGCTATGAGTTTTTAGTGATGCCGTTTGGATTGACGAATGCGCCTGCATCTTTCATGGTTCTGATGAACAGAGTGTTCAAACCACATCTTGATAAATCTGTGGTGGTTTTCGTAGATGACATCCTCATCTATTCGAAAACTAGAGAGGAGCATGTGTAGCATCTGAAGATGGCTCTTCAAACACTCAGGGACCATCAATTGTATGCCAAACTCAGTAAGTGTGAGTTTTGGCTTGATCAGGTCAGTTTCTTAGGCCACGTAGTCTCTGAAGCGGGTATCTGAGTGGATCCTACAAAGATAGATTCGGTGGTGACCTGGGAAATGCCTACGATAGTTACAGAGGTCCGAAGTTTCCTTGGTTTGGCAGGCTACTATCGGAGATTTGTCGAGGGTTTCTCGAAGATATCGGGTCCACTTACGCAACTCACGAGAAAGAATGCAAAGTTCGATTGGACAGAGCAGTGCGAGCAAAGTTTTCAGGAGCTGAAGGTCGTTTGACTACAGCACCAGTACTTGCTATACCTTCCAATCGTGGAGGCTTCGCAGTGCACAGTGATGTTTTTTATGGCGGATTAGGCTGTGTGCTTAATCAACACGAGCGGGTCATTGCGTATGGTTCTAAGCAGCTGAAGGATCATGAAAGAAACTATCTGACGCATGACTTAGAGTTAGCAGCCATTATATTCGCCTTGAAGATTTGGAGACATTACCTCTACGGTGAGATATTCGATATATTCACCGATCACAAGAGTCTCAAGTACCTATTCACTCAAAAGGACTTGAATATGAGGCAACGACGATGGATGTAGTTCTTGAAAGACTATGATTGCTCGATTCAGTACCATTCGGGAAAGGAAAACGTCATTGCTGATGCTCTTAGTAGGAGGTGTTCAGCACAATTGTCACATCTTGTTAGCCGAATTCAGAGATGGAAGCTTTTGGAGGAAATGGCTTTGGGCAGCTCACGGTTTGATGTCAAAGGCTCGAGAGCATTGATGGCCACACGAGTATTACGCCCTACGCTCTTCGAGAATATCAGAAAGCTTCAGATGACCAATGATGAGCTGATGGCGATCAGACGAGATGTCGAGAATGGCAGCAAGAAGGATTTCTCCATACAAGCATATGGGACCTTGTTGTTTCACGACCGTGTATGTGTACCGTCGAGTACCAAGCTTCGAGACACCATTCTGGAAGAGGCTCACAAATCCATGTATGCCATACATCCTGGTAGCACCAAGATGTATCAGGACTTGATGAAGAGTTTCTGGTGGCGAGGTTTGAAACGCGACGTCGCTGAGTACGTATCGTGGTGCTTGGTTTGTCAACAGGTTAAGGTTGATCATCAGAATCCTGCAGGTCTATTGTAGCCTTTACCTGTACCTGAGTGGAAGTGGGAAGCTATTTCAATGGATTTCATACTCGGGTTGCCGAAAACACTGAGGAAGAACAATGCCATTTGGGTCATTGTCGATCAGCTAACCAAGTCTGCTCATTTCCTGCCATACAATACCATGTATATAGCCAGTAGACTTGCAGATTTATACCTGAAGGAGATTGTTAGACTGCATGGGATACCGGCTAGTATTGTGTTAGATAGAGACCCATTGTTTACTTCACACTTTTGGCAGCGATTTTAGGAGGGAATGGGTTGTTGTCTTGACTTTAGTATGGCGTTTCACCCACAGACGGATGGCCAGACTGAACGAGTGAACCAAATCATTGAGGACATGCTGAGAGCTTGCATGCTGGATTTTCACGGGTCATGGGACCAACACTTACCTCTGATCGAGTTCGCCTACAACAATAGCTTTCAGGCCAGCATCGGTATGGCTCCGTTCGAGGCTTTATATGGACGACGGTACAGATCGCCGTTGAACTGGGAAGAGGTGGGTGAGAAGCTCATTGTTGGCCCTAAGAAAGTCGAGCGCATGACCGAGACAGTTCGGTTGATTCGCGAGCGACTACGAGTAGCTCAGAGTCGTCAGAAGAGCTACGCCGATCTCAAGCGGAGACACATGGATTTTGACGTAGTTTAACTGCGCTAATGTGTATTCATCATGTGATACATATTCCATGTGAAAATTGGCACTAATACTTGATTTTTTCAAGTCGGCGAGAATGTTTTTGTTCGGATTTCGCCTACGAAAGGCGTTATGATATTCGGGAAACGAGGGAAACTGAGTCCTCGGTACGTTGAGCCTTTTGAGATATTAGGCCGAGTTGGAGAGGTTGCATACCGTGTGGCGCTGCCGCCGCAATTGTCAAGCATGCACAACGTCTTCCATGTGTCGATGCTGCGTCGATACATCCGTGACCCGACTCACGTACTTGATTGCCAACCCATCGAGCTTCAGGATGATTTGACGGTGATTGAGGGCCCGGTTCAGATCTTGGACCGCAAGGAGCAGATCCTACGCACTAAGAGGATTCCTTTGGTTCTCGTCGGATAGCGGAATCATACACCGGAGGAAGCCACCTGGGAGCGAGAGGCTGAGCTCCGAGAGCAGTTTCCGAGCCTATTCGTTTAATTTTGAGATATTTGTGTTCACTGTATCATACTTTGTATTTTTGTACTTGCTATATAAAAGACTATAAATTTTGAGGGTGATTTTGGCGATCCATTTTTATTTTTGTTAATTTTTGTAGCTGTTTCACAGTCCCTATCTACTAGAAACAACCATAAAAATTTGGGACTTTCACCGAAACTGGGGAGGTTACTCACTCATGGGCCTGTCCATTAATTCGAGTCAATTTAATGGCTTTTCTTTAGAAATTTTACACGCTAAATTCGATTGTGGCACTGTTGTCCTAGTCCAATATAGTGATCTGGGTGGATGTGGGCTCTAAGGAAGTCAATTTGGACCCAAGCAATGGACTTCACTTTTAAAATTTTTAATTTCCAAGGACAAACAGACCTCGAGAAATTCAAGTGTTGAAAATGCAATTCGAGGGTCGAATTTGCATGCACAGTGCCCAGGCAGTTTTAAGCCAAAAATAGGCCTGAGAAATTTCTGAGAAAATCGAGGGTCGATATCAAAATCGAGGGTCGATTTCATATTCGACCCACGAATTTGAAATCGAGGGTCGAATTTCTCGATTTAGTGGGGGGTTCTGTTTTATTTTGGCATTTCGTGTTTGCACATATGAGGGTTTGGGCTTAGGGTTTTCAAAGGTTTTGCCGATTTTGGGGCTATTCTTCATCTTTTTGGCCGAAATCAGAGGGGGAATCAACTCCAAATTGCAAAGGACTTGGATTTCATCGATTGGAATCGGATTGGGGCCTTGCTTAAGGTATAAAACCCTATATTTTAGTGGATTCCAGTTCCTTTTTCTGCATATTGTTCTTCTTTGTTGTTTTCTTGCAAATGGGGCCTAAGAAAGCAACCCCTATTTGAAACCCTACCTCCAAGAGGCCGGCTTCAAAAGCTGGTTCCTCAAGTTGCCAACCCCACTCAGCCCCACAGGCCGAACAACCTACTTAGTCGGCTCCACTAGCCACTCAGCCATTTCCACCTGTGTCCCCTCCCATCATCGAATATCCCACAAAATTTTGGGGAATTAAGGGCTTCGCCACTAAGTATATTTTTCACCCTGAGTTGTTTGATCAGCAAACAACGACTCAGTGGGCGGGAGAATACCTAGAAAAGGCCCGAATGACTTCGCTTTGCACCGCTTTCAGCAATCACTTTTACCCTCGTCTAGTGCGCCTGCTTTACCAACATATGCGCCGCGAGGATGGTAAAAAGATTTATACATCAATTGACGAACGGGATTACACTTTTGACCTCGATGACATGGCTGTGGCACTGCATTGCCCGCTGAAACACTCTACCACAATGTCATTGGGTCCTCCTTTCCCCAAACCAATCCCCTTTCATGATGTGATTACCCAAATGACGCAAGGTCTTCATGGGTCGAGTAGGTCTATTATCCGTACGCACATTCCCGATTCTATGTGGCTGTTGGACAAAATTTTCAAGACTACCCTCTACCCATTTGGTCATAAGTCGAAACGTGCCGGTCCCCTCCAACAGATTTTGTTTGCAGCTTACAAGGAGCGATGGTTTAGTGCTCCTGAAATCCTTTTAAAAGGAATTATTAAAGCCCGCGAGAAAATGGGTAAACAAGTAAAGAAGCCGAAAAAGGGCATTCCCTATGCTAGTTTGATTTCGGTGATGATTGAGAATTACCAAGCGGGCCCCGCGTATGATATCCCCCCTACTGAACCAAAATCTATTGATGGTCTTAAAATGTATAACCTTGTCAATTGGGGTCAGACTTATGGTAGACTTGTGAAGCCTCCCAAGGAAGCAGTAGTTCCTGATGCCGACGCCGACGATGATCAGGATCAGGCTGGTCCATCTGCTGCAGGGGATCTTTAGTGTTACTTTGGGGGGGGCTGTGATTTATTTTTGGATATGATGGGGCCTGTATTTATTTTTACTGCATGGATTATTTAGGACTTGCTGGTCCTCCTTTTTTGTATTTCTGTTTTGAGATTTGGATTGGATACTATGTTTGTTTAGTCTTGTATATATTTGCTATATGGGTTTTACATACTATGTGGGTTTTACTTTAGTTACACATTCCCTATATTGGGATGTATTTCTTATGTTGTGGGCTTTGATATCTGTATACGTTTTGATATCTCTGTGGATTTTACATGCTATGTGGTTTTGTTTTTCCTGTTCTGATTCTCTAATTGGGTCTTTTTTTCTTTGTTGTTTTCACGCGTCACTATTCATCGGTCTCCCGGCATGTGACACTTGGGGTGTGGGCATCCATGTACGGATGCAATCCACTATGGCCCTTCTGGTGCCACATGCAGTACATCCATGTTACTACGGATCCCATCCCTTGACTTACGTGCCCTGCGGGATCGGCTCACAGTGACCATGTTTTCCTTTTCGTTTCGTTGTATGGTGTATGTTGCCTTACATTTTCGAGGACGAAAATTTTTAAGGAGGGGAGAATGTAATATCCCTGATATTTTAACCTATTTTTCATTTACCTCGGTAAGCGTGTCTAAAAATTATTGAGGGATTTTTGGATTTTTTTGGTAAGCTAAGGCTATGATAAGACTAGTGGCAAAAGAATTTTGTCTGAAGATGAGTGGAAGTCATGTAATCGATGACTTACACAATAAGGTTGGTGTTTGTGTTTAGCACCATAAATTTTTTCAAAATAAATGGATAAGTTGTAATTAGAAATATCTAGATTTTTATTAGGATTTGTTTTGTATTATAAGAGAGAGATTTGCAAGAGAAGTTACACTTCTCTCTTTCTCGTTTGAATTAGAGTTTGCAACTATTTGCCTTGCCTTTGATCTTTAGATCTTGTGAGCTTGAGACCTCCTCTCCCCATCTCGACCAATGATTAGCCTAGTGTTTAAATTCTGATCGGTTTGAACTAGTGGAAGAGAAGGATAAGGGAGAGGATGTCACTATGTCGATAGGATCTGTGCAATGGAGGAAGGTTTATAATGGACTTATTTGAATATTCTAAACCTTTAAGCTTTGGAGAGTGGTTCCCGTGCGTGAGTATTGGTGCAACGGGATCAGCGGATTAAGCGACAAGAGGTAGGCTTTTAAACCTCCTTCTGTCTTATGAATTCAATTTTTGTTTAGAATATGTATATGGTGTTTATTTTAAATAAGATGGTTGTGGTTGAAAGAAAGAAAAGTGTGACGACCCGACTTTTCCAATCCCTAAGGTATAGGAAAGGCCGGTTCATCAACTTATTGATTTCTCAATAGGCCGTAACAAACAGAAGCCGGCAACATAAACAAAGGTCTAAAGACAGAGGCAACATTGTTAATCCAAAAACAAAAACTTCATATAACAAAATTAGATATATCACTGTGAGGAACCAAAAGGAACCACCGGTGATGGCCAATCCCATCACCTAAAATAGAGGTTCACAATAATAGTTCCTCGAGTGATATCAAAAGATCAAAAATAATAGCCTAAGGCTCATCAATCCAAAAATAATATCCAGACAAAATACCAAAATACAGAATCTAAGATCACGGGAAGAACTCCTCAGCTGGTATGTCCAAATCCTCCTCGGGAATATAATCGGAGTCCTCCGGATCCAAAGAACGTATAGTCGAGGGTGAGCTAACAGTTAAGCTCAATAGAGGAAGACAAATCTATTTGCATTTCTTTATAAGTAAAGGTTTTTAAAAGACGGAATCGGATCAAATATGGTTTTTCAATGATGCTTTTCAAATTAAATCTCCAGTTCTAATCCTGAGTCAAAACTGATAACATAATCTAAAGTGTTCAAAATGTTCTGATTTAGCATGCTTCTTGTCTTAAATTTATAACTTAATTTTATCTCCCAAATTTCCTATAGCATGAGAGCGGACTACGTGACCGATGGGAAGACCCTACTGACCATCGTCGTTCATGAACCCATTTCGAAAATGTAACAAGCCCCTACGCTATGAGGGAAACTTGCGCCAAAGTTTTACCGTCAACACGGTTGGTAGAATCTAGGGCATCGTACTTATGAACCCAAAATCAAATGCAAATGCTAACACATATCCAAGCTTATTATTCATATCATATACTGATTTTTCAAAGTTCTGATTCGAAGTTCTGATTCAAAATTTAACTGAGGTTCTGATTCAAAATTTAGCTAAGGTTCTGATTCAAAATTTAGCTGAGGTTCTGATTTCCAAGGATTCTTATTTATGACAAGGTTTACTAATTTTCGGATTGTGTCATATGTTCAAAGTTTTAATTACACTGTGTGCAACGAAATTTCCAAATTTTATGCTTCTAAAAGAAATGGTCTATAACAGTTTATGCTTATAAATTCATGCAAATAAAAATTAGGATTCCCCTACCTTAACCAAGAAAATTTAAAAGCATGAACAAGTAGTCCTTTCCAAGGACTCCAAATTGTCAAAACCTACATATATTAACACCCTCAGTATTAATATAGAACCCAAAAATCAAATGCAAAGGCTTACAAATAAAAATCCAACCAAACTCTTAAAAGTCAAAAGCTGGACAGAATTCGACCATCGATTTCAAATTCGATGGTCGAATTTGAAATTCGATGGTCGATTCTAAAATCGACCATCGAATTTCAGAACCCTGTTTTAAGCTTAAAATCTCATTTCGACTGTCGATTTTCCAATTCGACAGTCGATTTCCAATTTCGACAGTCGATTTTGAAATCGACAGTCGAATTTTCCAGGCTCTGTGGCTGTTAATTCAATATGCCCGGATTCTTCAACATGCCCGGATTCTCCTTTTTTTTTTTTCATTTCCAAACACAGCCTTAGATTTCCTTTAACAAACCACATACTATTCTAAACCTAAATTGAATTCAAAAGATAAAAGAATGTGTTAAAGACCTACCTCTTGTTGTTTAAGCTGTTGCTTTCTTTGAACCGATTCACGTTCGGAAAAGATCTCCAAGCTCAAGGGTTTTAGATCTTCAAATCAGTCCAGAAAAAGGGAAGGCTACAGCCACATCACTCAACAAGATCACACAGATTTTCACCCTCTCCACATCTCTCTTCTCTTTCAATAGTTTAAACTGATCCAAATTCAAGCACAAGGTTAATTAATGGTTGAGATGGAAAGAGGGGTTCTCAAGATCACTAGATCTAAGATTAACAAGGAGGCAAAGCCTTAGAGGTTTGATTTCCAACGAGAGGGAGAAGCTAACTTCTCTTGCACCCTCTCTCTTTCTTATAAAATAAAAATTCTAAATAAAAATCTAGATATTTTTATTTACAACTTATCCATTTATTCTTGCAAAACTTTCGGCGTTAAACACAAATACCAACCTTATTGTGTACGTCCTTGATTTCTTGACTTGTACACATCTCATAACTAAGTCCTTTGGTCATGTCCCTCATCATAACCAAAACTAACCAAAAAGCCCATAAAATCTCATAATTATTTTTGGGCACGCTTACCGAGGTAAATGAAATTAGGTCAAAATATCAGGGATATTACATTCACCCCTCCTTAGGAATTTTCGTCCGCGAAAATTGAACATAACACATACCAGACAATAAAAGAATAGAAAACATGGGGCACCGCGTTTCGATCCCACAGGGCACGCAAGCCAAGGGATGGGATCCGTAGTAACATGGATGTACTGCATGTGGCATTAAAAGCCATAGTGGATTGCATCCGTACATGGATACCCACACCCTAAGTGTCACGTGTCGGGAGACCGATGCACAGTGACACATGAAGGCCATAAAGAGAATGAAAAGCCATCAAAGAAACAGGAAGTACAAAAGTGACATAAGAGTAAATCCACACAAGCATCGAACGGAATCATATACCAAAAATGACAGCAAAAGCAACGCACATAGAGATCCAAAACGCATATCTAAAGATGAAAACAATTATCGAACTGAACTATATACAAACAAGATAAGCAGAGTATCCAAAGCAAAGCAAAAGACAGAAAAGATAAAAGATAACAAAAGAAGGACCACCAGGTCCTAAATAATCCAGGCTGTAAAATAAATACAGACCATAACCACCATAAATAAACCAGGACCCCCCCCCCAAGTATGCTAACAATCCCCGACAGAAGATGGACCCGCTCGATCCGAAGTACCATCACCCGCAGCAGCATCATCATCACCCGTATCCATACGCCGCGAAGGCATGCTAGTACGATTAGTTCGATGTCGAAGGGCGATATACCGAAGCACGGATATCGGCCATATATGTCGTGTAATCATCGGGAAACGCGTGCTGCATCAGATAAGAGAGAGCGCCGCCATGGACATCCAACTCCTGACGCATAGAGCTGGTGTGGTGGGTGAGCTCTTGAATCTGATGGCTCATGGCGGTCATCTGTCGGGTGAACTCGGAGAGTGTAAGGATGTCACTCTGTGGGGGCTGAGGAGGTGCAGTGGTAGCAGTGTCAGGGATAGAATGAGTAGGGTCATCATCCTCCTCACTAGTCAGAGCTTACGCATCCTTTGGAGTCTTTACCACTCTAGTAGGTTTGACCCCAATTGACCAAGTTATAAATCTTCGACCAGCGTGGATTTGGGTTGATGGGAGAATATCATAGCGAGGCCCGCTCGGTAGTTCTCAATCATCACTGAAATTAAGCGAGCATAGGGCATAGTCTTCAACGGTTTCTTCACATGCTTACCCATTTTCTCTCGGGCTTTAATAATCCCTTTGAAAAGGACGTCAGGAGCACTAAACCATCGCTCCTTATAGGCCGCAAATAGAATTTGTTGGAGGGGACCGGTGCGCTCAGATTGATGACCAAAAGGTAAAGGGTGGCCTTTAAAATTTTATCCAAGATCCACATGGTCTCCGGCATATGGACCGTGACGATGGATTTACCGGACCCATGACGGCCTTGCGTCATTTGCGTAATTACATCCTCAAAACGAACCGGTTTGGGGAAGGGAGGACCTAAACCCATGGTTTGGGAGTGATTTAAAGGGCATCGCAATGCCACAGCCATGTCCTCTAGATCAAAAGTATAATCTCGGCCATCAATCTCCGTATAGATTCTTTTCCCGTCTTCGCGGCTCATGTGCTGATAAAATAGGCGCACGAGTCGGGGATAGAAATGGTCGCTAAAAGATGTGCACAGGGAGGTCAATTTGGCCTTTTCAAGGTATTCACCCGCCCATTGTGTGGTTGTTTGCTGGGCAAACACCTCCGGGTGAAACAAATATTCCGTAGTGAAGCCTTTAATGCTCCAAAATTCGTTGGGTTGCTCAGGCATTGGAGAAACAGTGGGTGGTGGAACCGATTGTGGTGATTCTGTGGGCTGTTTTGAGCGGCTTGCAGACGCAGCTTTAGAAGCTGGTCGCTTGGAGGTGGGATTTCGAATGGGGGTCTGCTTCTTAGGCCCCATTGAACAAAAATATACAGAAAAAGAAAAATAACAGACAGAGGATGAAAAATCCCCAAAGAAAGTAGCTATGGGAGGAGATTACCTATAAAAAGCCCAAATCTGGTTTCCACAAGGTAAAATCGAAGCCCCTTGTCCAATTTGCAATGGATCTCTCCCCCAAATTCGGTCGAAATGGATGATCCACCCCAAAATCGCCAAAACCCCTTAAAACCCTAAGCTCAAAACCCCCAAATCTGGAACCCGAAATGCCAAAAAAATTTTAAACCCCAAACTTAAATCGATAAATTCGACCATCGATTTCAAATTCGATGGTCGATTTCCCAAATCGATGGTCGATTTTGAAATCGACAGTCGATTTCCTCAGAATTTCTCAGGTTCTGTTTTTTTGGCTGAAAATGGCTTGAAAGCTCATAGAAATTCGATGGTCGATTTTGCATTTCGACAGTCGAATTGTTTTACACTGTCGTCTTTAAAATTTTTCAAAATTTTTGGAATTCCAATCATGCCCTTGGGTCTAAATGGGCCGTCTTTGATCCCTTTTTATTCCTATCACCTTTTCGAACTATGACTGCATTATCACAGCCGAAATTGGCGTAGAAAATTAAAGAATAGGCTAAGAAATCTTTTGGCCAATTTATTTCATATAACCTTTCAGGAAAATAATAAGTCCGGGTTTGGTCGGGCTCGCAAAATTGTCAGGATCTCCACAACAAAACGCAAATAAAAACTGTAAAATATGGGCAAAATAATTGGTATATGTATAGGGCCATGATACCAGTATCAAGGCCAAAATTGTTTATGGACATAGAAGTGAGTAGTTGACCATAGACCGAAAAGTAGGTCACCAGACCAATAAGGAGTAACATACCAGGATTTGTCTAAGGCCCAAAATTGTTTGATAAACAAGCACAATTTAATGTATATCGGACCGCCAAAAATCTCGCCAAAAGTATTTATATAACCAGTAAATACATAAAAAAAATTCAAGGATCATACTGGCAACACACAATTTCTCAAAATTTAAACAAAGAGGCTTGGAAATTGGTCTCGGAGCTCAGCTTCACGCTCCCAAGTGGCTTCCTCCGGTGTATGATTCCGCCATTACACGAGGACCAAAGGAATGCTTTTAGTGCGTAGGATCTGCTCCTTGCGATCCAAAATGCGAAGCGGGTCTTCGACCACCTTCAAACCATCCTGAAGCTCGATGGGTTGGTAATCAAGCACGTGAGTCGGGTCACGGATGTATCGACGCAGCATCGACACATGAAAAACATTGTGCATGCTAGATAATTGCGGCGGTAACGCCACACGATATGCAACCTCTCCGACTCGGCCTAATAACTTAAAAGGCCCAACGACGAGGACTCGCTTCGCCCTAACCGATAACGCCTTTGGTAGGTAAATCCAACAAAGACATTCTCACAATTGAAAAAATCAAGTATTAGTGCCAATTTCACATGGAATTGATACCAAGTGAAGAAATACCCATTGACATATCAAAACTACCGAAAATCCACGTGTTCCGCTTTAAGATCGGCGTAGCTCTTCCGACGACTCGAGCTACTCAGAGTCGTCACAGATCAACCGAACTGCCTCGGTAGATGCGCCAACTATCTCAGTCCAATAATGAGCTTCTCACCCACTTCTTCCGGTTCAACGGTGATCGACACCGTCCATATAAAGCCTCGAACGGAGCCATACCAATGCTAGACTGAAAGCTATTATTGTAGGCGAACTCTATCAGAGGCAAGTGTTGGTCCCATGACCCGTGAAAATCCAACATACATGCTCTCAACATGTCCTCAATGATCTGGTTCACGCGCTCGGTCTGGCCATCCGTCTGTGGGTGAAATGCTGAACTAAAGTCAAGACGAGAACCCATGCCCTCCCAAATCTACGCCAAAAGTGTGAAGTAAACAACGGGTCTCGATCAGACACAATACTAGCCGGTATTCCATGCAGTCTAACAATCTCCTTCAGGTATAACTCTGCAAGTCTACTGGCTGTATAGGTGGTATTATATGGCAAGAAATGAGCAGACTTGGTTAGCCGATCTACAATAACCCAGATGGCATTGTTCTTCCTCAGTGTCTTCGGCAACCCGAGTATAAAATCCATCGAAATGGCTTCCCATTTCCACTCAGGCACAGGTAAAGGCTGCAATAGACCTGCAGGATTCTGATGATCAACCTTAACTCGCTGACAAACCAAGCACCGCGATCATTACTCGACGTCGCGTTTCAAACCTCGCCACCAAAAACCCTTCACCAAGACCTGATACATCTGGGTGCTACCAGGATGTATGGCATACATGGATTTGTGAGCCTCTTCGAATGGTGTCGGCTCGATACTGACCACGCATACCCGGTCGTGAAATAGCAAGGTCCCATCTGCTCGAATGGAGAAATCCTTCTTACTGCCATTCTCGACATCTCTTCTGATTGCCATCAGCTCATCATCGGTCATCTGAAGCTTCCGAATGTTCTCGAAGAGCGTAGAACGTAATACAAGTGTAGCCATCAATGCTCCCGAGCCTTTTACATCGAGCCTTGAGCTGCCCAAAGCCATATCCTCCAAAAGCTTCCATCTTTGAATCTGGCTAACAAGATGTGACAACTGTGCTGAAGACCTCCTACTAAGTGCATCAGCAACGACATTTGCCTTTCTCGGATGGTACTGAATCGAGCAATCATAGTCCTTCAAGAACTCCATCCATCGTCGCTGCCGCATATTCAAGTCCTTTTGAGTGAAGAGGTACTTGAGACTCTTGTGATCGGTGAATATATCAAGAGAGGTAATGTCGCCAGATCTTCAAGGCGAATATAACTACTGCTAGCTCTAAGTCATGCGTCGGATAGTTTCTTTCATGGTCCTTCAACTGCCTAGAACCATACGCAATGACCCGCTCGTGTTGATTAAGCACACAGCCTAATCCGCCATAGGAAGCATCACTATATACTGCAAAACCTCCACTGCCGGAAGGTATAGCAAGCACTGGTGCTGTAGTCAAGCGACGCTTTAACTCCTGAAAGCTCTGCTCACACTGTTCTGTCCAGTCGAACTTAGCATTCTTTCTTGTGAGCTGTGTAAGTGGACCCGATATCTTCGAGAAACCCTCGACAAATCACCGATAGTACCCTGCCAAACCAAGGAAACTTCGGACCTCTGTAACTGTCGTAGGTTGTTCCCATGTCACCACAGAATCTATCTTTGTAGGATCCACTGAGATACCCGCTTCAGAGACTACGTGGCCGGCACTTTCAAGCCAAAACTCACACTTCTTGAGTTTGGCATACGTGATGGTCCACGAGTGTTTGAAGAGCCATCTTGACATACTTCTCTCGGTTTTCGAATAGATGAGGATGTCATCTACGAAAACTTCTGCAGATTTGTCAAGATGTGGTTTGAACACCCTGTTCATCAGGTCCATGAAAGATGCAGGCGCATTTGTCAATCCAAATGGCATCACTAGAAACTCATAGTGGCCATAACGCGTCCGAAACGCAGTCTTGGATATATCTTCCGCCTTGATCTTGAGCTGGTGATAGCCTGACCTCAGATCAATCTTCGAAAAGAACCTTGCACCCTGCAATTGATCAAACAAGTCGTCTATCCGCGGAAGAGGATAACGATTCTTAATCGTCATCTTGTTGAGCTGCCTATAATCGATACACAGACGCATCGATCCATCCTTCTTTTTCACAAATAGAACTGGTGCACCCCAAGGAGAGACACTCGGTCGTATAAAGCCTTTGTCTAACAGCTCCTGAAGCTGTTCCTTGAGCTCTTTCAACTCAGCAGGCGCCATCCGATATGGAGCTTTAGATAACGGTTCTGTACCCGGCGCTAGCTCAATCGCGAACTCAATCTCTCGGTCAGGTGGTAATCCAGGTAAGTCCTCTGGAAAGACATCAGGATAATCGCAGACCACCTTGATAAGAGTCAAGTCGTTCTTCTTCTCGGTAGAATCTTGCAAATAGGCCAGATACCCACTACAACCATTCTTCATCATACGCTCAGCTTTAATGGCTGAAACCAACGGCGCAACCTTGGATTTGACTCCACAGAATCGGAAGGATTTTCGCTTTGGCGGTCGGAAGGTCACTATCTTCCCAAGACAGTCCACGCTCGCGTGATAAGCTGCCAACCAATCCATTCCGAGAATGGCGTCGAACCCTTCCATGCTCAACGTAATCATGTCAGTCAATGTCTCGTGCTCATCAATCATCAGGCGACATCTTTAACTCCCGAACTCTGTAGGAATCTTGACATCTAGAATGAAAGCAAGGGGTTTGGGAGTAATACCCAACTTCTCTGAGAAGGAAGGAGTAATAAACGAGTGTGTAGACCCAGGGTCTATAAGTACTCGTGCTTCAATTTTATCCACGTCGTCTCGACTACTCATCATAAGTGTACCTTTAGTTAAAAAGTTTGTTAATTATATGCAATGATTCCTATGTGGTTTAACATAATTGACTTGAATTTAAATAATAATAATTGAATCAATGCATAATTGCCGTCTCAACTTTAATGATACCTTGGATGACGTCATTCGACGTTTGGGCATCCTGTGCAGTCACCGCATAAGCCCGACCTTGAGCTGTAGGTCGTGTCGACTTCTGCGTAGAGACCGTCGTAGTCCTTCCTTTCTCAATAGTAGGACGACCAACCTGTCCACACCTGAAGCATCCTCCAGTGTTGTCGCAATCCTCATCTTATGTGGTTTCCCACATCTTGCACACTGGGGTAGAAAGCAGAGTAACGGTGATCCTCTCGTCCAACCACCGAGCCACGAAGCTCCACTCGCATGAGTGCTCCGGCTCACGAAAGGTCGCCCCGGTGACGAACTCGAGGTCTCGATAGGAAGGCGTCCTTTGGTCTGAAGCGACGGCCCGGTCTAGAATATGATGGTGACTAGGGTAGGGAGGAGGTTTAGAGAACCTCGGCTTTTGTTCACGCTCTGAAGCACTCTGCATCCTGACCAAACCTATTTTTATTACCACATTCTCGCCTCAAATCTTTGTTTTGAATATCTTCCTCTCGCAATGAGGGCCTTGGACATCACGCTTGAGATCGTCTCCATTTCCCACATAGACACCCTCTCCGAATGTTTGGCCTCAAACCTCTCGAAATTCTGAGCTCTCATCATCGGCGCCACATGGGGGTGCAAATCGGAAAGTCTATCAAATTCTGCCATACTCACGACATCTCATTACATTTCAATTCGATAAATTGGACCTCCCATTGATTACGTCACGATCTTTGGAAAATCGATCGTTGAATGTCTCCACGAACTACGCCCAAGTCCATGGAGTATTGGGGTAGTCTGCTCTCTCATCCTGAAGCAGAGACTTCCACCACGGGCTGGCTCGCCCAAAAGTTTGAAAGATGCCCACGTACTTTCTGACATCGACATCGCTGCAACACTTCAAATATTTTCTCTATCTCATCCAGCCATGCCTCGGCCTCCATAGGATCCGTCTGCCCTGAGAATGTAGGAGGTCTCATCCTCCTAAACTCTGCGAATCCTCCTGGGTGATGTCTGCGGCCATCTCGATGCCTGGGTCAATGGCTGATCTGTTGGGCCATGTTAGTAGCCAAGGCTGCCAACACCTGTCCACATTTCCTCTGTCTTGCCTAGCAGCTCCCAAAGGCTCGCATTGGGGCAGAAGCAACTCGCCCTACGCCATATGAGGTGCCTCGCCTCATCTATCTCCTCCATGCGAGCTGTACAAGGTCCCTCTATACCTCGGCCTCTGCCTCTAAACCGTGGAGGCATGCTGATCTGTCATTGTTAAACAAACAATAACAATTGATCAGTAATAAATTATTAGAAATAATCTAACCCCTAGTCCTAACACTCTGAACCTAGAGCCTTGCTCTGATACCAACTGTGACGACCCGACTTTTCCAATCCCTAAGGTATAGGAAAGGCCGGTTCATCAACTTATTGATTTCTCAATAAGCCGTAACAAGCGAGCAACATAAACAAAGGTCTAAAGACAGAGGCAACATTGTTAATCCAAAAACAAAAACTTCATATAACAAAATTAGATATATCACTGTGAGGAACCAAAAGGAACCACCGGTGATGGCCAATCCCATCACCTAAAATAGAGGTTCACAATAATGGTTCCTCGAGTGATATCAAAAGATCAAAAATAATAGCCTAAGGCTCATCAATCCAAAAATAATATCCATACAAAATACCAAAATACAGAATCTAAGATCACGGGAAGAACTCCTCAGCTGGTATGTCCAAATCCTCCTCGGGAATATAATCGGAGTCCTCCGGATCCTCTGACCCAAGGTCAGTCTCAGCACCTGTGACGTATAGTCGAGGGTGAGCTAACAGTTAAGCTCAATAGAGAAAGACAAATCTATTTGCATTTCTTTATAAGTAAAGGTTTTTAAAAGACGGAATCGGATCAAATATGGTTTTTCAATGATGCTTTTCAAATTAAATCTCCAGTTCTAATCCTGAGTCAAAACTGATAACATAATCTAAAGTGTTCAAAATGTTCTGATTTAGCATGCTTCTTGTCTTAAATTTATAACTTAATTTTATCTCCCAAATTTCCTATAGCATGAGAGACCGATGGGGAAGACCTCGACCATAAATCGTTCATGAACCCATTTCGAAAATGTAACAAGCCCCTACGCTATGAGGGAAACTTGCTAAAGTTTTACCGTCAACACTTGGGTAGAATCTAGGGCATCGTACTTATGAACCCAAAATCAAATGCAAATGCTAACACATATCCAAGCTTATTATTCATATCATATACTGATTTTTCAAAGTTCTGATTCGAAGTTCTGATTCAAAATTTAACTGAGGTTTTGATTCAAAATTTAGCTGAGGTTCTGATTCAAAATTTAGCTGAGGTTCTGATTTCCAAGGATCCTTATTTATGACAAGGTTTACTAATTTTCGGATTGTGTCATATGTTCAAAGTTTTAATTACACTGTGTGCAACGAAATTTCCAAATTTTATGCTTCTAAAAGAAATGGTCTATAACAGTTTATGCTTATAAATTCATGCAAATAAAAATTAGGATTCCCCTACCTTAACCAAGAAAATTCAAAAGCATGAACAAGCAGTCCTTTCCAAGGACTCCCAATTGTCAAAACCTACATATATTAACACCCTCAGTGTTAATATAGAACCCAAAAATCAAATGCAAAGGCTTACAAATAAAAATCCAACCAAACTCTTAAAAGTCAAAAGCTGGACAGAATTCGACCATCGAATTTCAGAACCCTGTTTTAAGCTTAAAATCTCATTTCGACTGTCGATTTTCCAATTCGACAGTCGATTTCCAATTTCGACAGTCGATTTTGAAATCGACAGTCGAATTTTCCAGGCTCTGTGGCTGTTAATTCAATATGCCCGGATTCTTCAACATGCCCGGATTCTCTTTTTTTTTTTTTTTTTCATTTCCAAACACAGCCTTAGATTTCCTTTAACAAACCACAAACTATTCTAAACCTAAATTGAATTCAAAAGATAAAAGAATGTGTTAAAGACCTACCTCTTGTTGTTTAAGCTGTTGCTTTCTTTGAACCGATTCACGTTCGGAAAAGATCTCCAAGCTCAAGGGTTTTAGATCTTCAAATCAGTCCAGAAAAAGGAAAGGCTACAGCCACATCACTCAACAAGATCACACAGATTTTCACCCTCTCCACATCTCTCTTCTCTTTTAATAGTTTAAACTGATCCAAATTCAAGCACAAGGTTAATTAATGGTTGAGATGGAAAGAGGGGTTCTCAAGATCACTAGATCTAAGATTAACAAGGAGGCAAAGCCTTAGAGGTTTGATTTCCAACGAGAGGGAGAAGCTAACTTCTCTTGCACCCTCTCTCTTTCTTATAAAATAAAAATTCTAAATAAAAATCTAGATATTTTTATTTACAACTTATCCATTTATTCTTGTAAAACTTCCGGCGTTAAACACAAATACCAACCTTATTGTATACGTCCTTGATTTCTTGACTTGTACACATCTCATAACTAAGTCCTTTGGTCATGTCCCTCATCATAACCAAAACTAACCAAAAAGCCCATAAAATCTCATAATTATTTTTGGGCACGCTTACCGAGGTAAATGAAATTAGGTCAAAATATCATGGATATTACAAAAAGAGTTCGGACATAGAATTTTTAACAGCCACAGAACTAGCCAAATTCGAGGGTCGATTTTCAAATCGAGGGTCGAAATTTGAATTCGACCATCGATTTGAAATTCGACAATCGAAATCTGTTTTTAAGCCTGATGCAATTTTTGAGAATTCGAGGGTCGATTTCCAATTCGAGGGTCGAATTTGGAAATCGACCATCGAATTGAAAATCGAGGGTCGATTTTCTAAATTCCATGTCTGATGAGATTTTTGAAATTCGAGGGTCGAAATTGAATTCGACCATTGAATTTCAAATTTGACCCACGAATTTGAATTCGACCATCGAATTTCAAATTCGACCCACAAATTTGAATTCGACCATCGAATTTCAAATTGGACCCACGAATTTGAATTCGACCATCGAAGTCTGTCCTGTTTCTGGCCTTTGAATTTTTTTAGATTTTTTTTCTCAGCAAACTTTTGGTTTAATTTTTTGGTTCTATATTAACACTGTGAGTGTTAATATATGTAGGTTTTGAATATTGGGAGTCCTTGGTGAGGACTGCTTATGCTTGCTTTCGAACCTTCTTTATTGAGGTAGGGGAACCCTATATTTAATTTATATTGAATTATAAGTATAAACTGTTTTTGACTGTTTCATTTAAGAAGCATAAATTTTGGAATTCTGTTGTACACAGCATGAATAAAACTCTGAATATATGACACAAACTCGAAAATTGGAATCTTTATTATGACTAAGAACTTCGTAATTTGAACTTTAGAACCTCAGTAAATTTTTGAATCAGAACTTTGAATCAGAACTTTGAAAAATATCAGTAATCAGTTATGAATAATAAGCTTTGATATATGTTAGCATTTGCATTCGATTTGAGGTACATACGAATGATGCCCTAGATTCTACCAACCGTGATGACGGTATTACTTTGGCGCAAGTTTCCCTCATAGCGTAGGGGCTTGTTGCATTTCAGAAAATGGGTTTATGAATGACGATGGTCAGTAGGGTTTCCCATCGGTCACGTAGTCCGCTCTCATGCTATAGGAAATTTTGGAGATAAAATTAAGTTATAAATTTAAGACAAAAAGCATGCTAAATCAGAAGATTTTCAAACACATCAGATTTATGTTATCAGTTTTGACTCAGGATTAGAACTGGAGATTTGGTTTGCAAAGCATCATTTGAAAACCATATTTGATCAGATTTTTGTCTTTTGAAAACCTTACTTATAATGAAATACAAATAGATCTATTTCCTCTATTGGGCTTTGTTGTTAGCTCACCCTCGACTATACGTCATAGGTGCTGAGACTGATCTAGGGTTAGAGGATCTGGAGGACTCCGATTACATTCCCGAGGAGGAATTGGACATACCAACTGAGGAGTTTTTCCCTTGATCCTAGATCCCTTATTTTTTTGGTACTTTTATTAGAATATTATTTTGAATATTGGGCCCTAGGCCATTTTTTTTAGTTCTTTTGATATCACTCGAGGAACCATTATTGTGAACCACTATTTTAGGTGTTGGATTGGCCATCACCGGTGGTTCTTCTTGGTTCCTCATAGTGATATATTTTGTTGTTAAAAGCTTTTGTTTTTGAATTAATATATGTGTTGCCTCTGTCTTTAGATCTTTGTTATGCTGCCGGCTTCTATTTGTTACGACTTATTGAAAAATCAATAAGTTGATGAATCGGTCTTTCCTATACCTTAAGGATTGGAAAAGTCAGGTCGTCACAATGACCTAAGTATATGTGTGTGCAAGCTCATAGGTCTATGACCTAAATTTTCTCAGTACAAATTTATTTAAAATATCTTTTTTGTGGCACTTTGACTATTTACATGTTACACACATACACTTTACGTTGAGTTGGTTAAACTCTTATGACTAGGCATATCAGGTCTAGGTATTTTCAATGGGGTTAAGGACAAACCGCTAAAGTGGTCGTTCGAGAGACTTTAATTGAAGTAGGATTGGATCTACCCAAAGGTGATCATTCTATGGAGGTTATTATTTATTGAATCTTGAGATTTATCTCATTAAGATCACCTTGTGTACTGATTTGCATGGAGTTATTGTTTCTGTCGAAAGGTGATTCATTAATTTGTGTAAATTGGGTGAGTAGAATAGTCGTAAGTGTAAAAGAGAGAGAATGATGATTCTCTTGTTCAAAGGTAGTGAATCATCAGGATCAAATCGGAAACATAAGTGATTAGGTCTACACGCATATTTCTATACCCCGGGGGAGAGGATAGGTTGTACACTCAATTTCTATCCAAAGATGTTGCTAGATGTTGCACATTATCTATACCCAAAGAGTGGATTATTTGCATATGATAAAACATTCTAATCAATTCGTGCATACCTCAAATACGAATTGTTTTATCCGTAGTGAATATTAATGGCTTATAACCATTTTGGAGTCCTTTATGGACATTAGTATTTTAGACTTTTTGGTGACTTATTATCGTGTCTTTATCCTTGGTGGATATTAATGACTTATAGTCATTTTGGAGTCCTTTGTGGATATTGGTCTTTTAGACCTTTTGGTAACATGTTATTGTGTTTATATCCTTGGTGGATTCTATGATTGGTGAAATAATTTTGTGATGTAACTTTTAATATTAAATAATAGATATATCGATAGGACAATTTGTTAAAAGAATAAATTTATAAATCAATATGGAATGGGGATCTTCATTTCCATTTTATCAAAATTTGTTATAAAAATTTCTTTTTTAAAATTATCTATTATATTTTGAATAAGATTTATTATTTAATAATTATATGGTTTTATCATTACATCACAATTGTCACCGTAAGGGATTGGTAAAGTCTTAAACTTTGCATTTTGAGTGAGAGTTATCTCACTTTTAAACTGCAGTTATTATTTATGCATCTTAAAATCTGTCTTATGTATATATGTATATTCTAGGTGGAGTTTTTTCCCAAAATCAAGTAAAATTTTTTCTGCAATTATATTATGGGTAGAGTTTTTCACAAGTAGAATTTTTTTACAATTATATTTTGGGTAGAGTTTTTCATAAATTGAGGGTGAAGTTTTTCCCAATTTGGGTGGCACACCTTGGTGAGTGAGCCAATAAAAAAAATATATATTTTTGGGTGAAATTTTCCACAAATTGAGGGTAAATTTTTCATAATTTTGGGTAGCACACCTTGGTGAGTGAGCTAATAAGGTTTTACCTTAATCTTGGTATTGATACTCTTTTGGATTTGGTCAGAGTTAAATGTGATTAGGCATCACGTTAATAACTTCTTGTTCTGAAGATCAAGTGAAGTATTTCACAATTCAGAATTTTCTGGATGTTAGAACATACGACGAGTATGGATCGGGATATTATGGATTTGCATACATTGGTTGTGCATTTAGTTCACATGTTAAATTGGTTATCATCTCTCAAATTTATTGTTAATATAGTTTTGTGATCATGGAACTGTCTTAGTATCGATTTTAGAAAATGGTATACTATGTGCATTCATGATCCATTTCTATATTTTTATTAAATTCGGATGATGTTTGAGAATGCCTAAATTATTTCAAACAATGTTTGCTTTTAGAGTGCACTCATTTTGGTTGTCTAATCCAATGGGAGTCATTTTTAAAATCATAGTCCGTGTGTGGACCAAGTGGGAGACTGTTGAAATTTTTTATGAAACTTAAAATTTTTATTTTGTGTGGCCCACACACACTAGGATTTTATAAAACCCTGGATTGCAATTACTTAAAATAATAAAGGTCATTATTAGGAATTGAAGAAAACTTTAAGGTTTTCTGATTTACATGTGATTCTTATTCCTATTAGAATACCTTGATGGACGATATTTTAGGCAAGGTATGACTCTTCATGCTATATATATTAGTAGACATCCCCTGCTCACTACGCACACAAACCTTTTGGCATCTTCCCATCAAAAGAGTATAACCAGAAAGGCGGGTAGAGCCACTTTCACTTCTTCTTCCTTGTAGGAAAGACTTCGGGATTGATACAATGGATTAAAGCTAAAGCGATGGTCACGATCTTTGCGATAAGATGCGCACATATATTTTAATTTATAATGGATATGTACCCCCAAGCTTTCCTCCAAAAGCAGCGGCAGCCTTCTTTAGTATCCCTCTCCAATGCATGCTCCCCTCGTCAATTTCAAAAACTAGTGAAAAAAATTGCACATAATCTCAAACAACACAATCCCTCGATCACATAGAAATTTAATTAGTTTTTTTATGGGTAAGCATTAAGGTTGGTGGGTCCTTGCCCTATCATTAAAATCAAAAGGAGGTAACAATACAGAATATAAAAAATATGATTTTCTTAACTCTGCATCTAGGGAGCGTCAACATCTCCATCTCCCTCACATAGAAAATTATACTTATGGCCTCCCGTCTTGCGACATGTTCAACATAACAAGGCCACAGGCTCAATCCTAGCACGCCGAGGGAAAAAAATTAGTTACAACATCCAACCAATCACAGATAAATTTCTTCCTCACTCAGATTCCATCCCCCCTTTTAAGTAAATATAAGCTTACTCATGAACAACATAAAAGGGGCAAACCAAAAGTAGATGGGCCCCTTCAATACAAGAACAACCCACCAAGAACGTATAACAAATTAAGATGTCCTTAACCGTATCTATTGGGAACATTCTGCAAACCCTAATATAATGGAAGCATTCTGATAACCCTATTAGTTTCATTGTGTCTGGGATATACTCCAAATTATGAGGACAATGAGCTCGAAGATTTGATGAACAAACAGTTCATTCAATAGACAGTATACAATATATTGCTAACAGGATAATTGCAATTAAGTCAATACAAAGTAGAAGTCCGAAGTGTGTGACAAGAGTTTAACAACTTTTAGTATAAATAAAATTCAGGAACCAAGTACAAAAGATGTTCTAAATCATTTGAAAAAACTCACAATAACACCACCATTGCTGAGGCATCACATCTCAAACAATTTTGGGTGTCTTCCTAGATATGAAATCAGTATTTAGCATGAAGTATAGGTTCAGTCATAGCTTATCTATGAAAAAAGTAAAGAAAAAAAGCTTCAACTCTGATACAATCCATGCTTGGGCTTGGGACTGTATTAGGTCGTGTTGGGATCCCTTGGGTTTGTATTTGGACCCTGTTTTGTCTCTTCTGATTTGTTCCTTACAAATCCCCTCTTTCAGTATCCTCCTCTTTCCCTCTTAATATAACTTTCTTACAAAGAAACAAAAAGGTTCTGTCCTAGCTTATCTATCAATAAAAAGAAAGAAAATAAGCTTCAACTCTCGGATCCTATCCATTTAAATAAGTACAGAGATTGGGAATCCAATGCATGATCAAATTCCTTTTAAGGCAAGGTATCCAATGCAATTGCTAAATTTTGTGCTTTTCAACATGGTTCAGTTTCTAAAAAAAACATGGTTTAGTTTTAGCTGCTGGTTTGGGGATGCCAGTAGAAACTGATTCAGATTCAAAGATGTTGGCTAATACAATACATGGAGGAAATTACACTTGGAAAGTGGATTCTTGGTTTCTTGAAAATTGAAGTCTTGCTTGCTAGTCTCATAAGGTAAATCAAACAATACATTAAGAGAAGGGAATAAAGTGGCAGATTTACTTGTTAATCACGTAGTTACTACCATGCAAAACTAGGAATTTGTTCAACCAAGTGAAATGATGATGCCAATTCAACAGCAACACTTTGTGGACACCTTTCATTTACTCTTTTTTTTACTTTTTATTTATTTTCAATTTTTTATGAATCTATAAAAGGATCCTTTTCCTTTAAGGGGATGCCCTGCATGATTGCATTATTTTTTAACCAAATGCAATCAAACATTTTGCTTACTTGGCAAAAAGAAAAAGTTCGGATTTAGTGGAGACCCATCAATTTTCCTAGAATTGTGTATTCACTACTCTTACTACGAATCAAGTGAAATATCACAAATATAAAATGTCATTAGGCATTGAGGGGTATATAGGCTTCTTTCACAAATTTGAAGGATCCTTTAGTGGCACTGCAACAATCATTGCAAGGCAAACTGAAGTGGAACGATTAACCGGCATTTAAAGAGCAAGTGATCTTTATTGAAGCGTAAAAACAATATATATATATATATATATATATATATCAGTAAAAGGTAAATTATTTTTTTTTTATGGGTAATCGAGGTTGGAGGGTCCTCGCCCTTTCAATAAAAGAAAAGAGAAGATTACATGCGATGGAAGATTTGAATAATATCTTCTCATAAGTGAGAGAACAATTGAGAAGGAATCACATCAGCGTTTCTTGCATTCCATCGGACTACAAATGATTCATTAATCCTTGCTTGGCGAGGTAATCGACAGTTTGATTGGTTTCCCTCCAAATGTGAGAGAACTTGATCGAGTGAAACCTACGACTCATATCTCGAATTTGCTCAATAACTATGCGATGTTTCTACTGAATATGATTGGATCCAATGATACTGGATATAGCACCAAGAGAGTTCGATTCTACATGAAGCCTTGAGATGGCTGAATCTTTGGCCACATTTAGTCCATGAAAAATAGCAATGAGTTCGGCATGCGTGATGTCAAGGGTAGGACCATGGAACGATGTGCTAAATTCACCATTAGAGTCTCTCAAAATGCCCCCAATGGCATAATTATTATTGAGGCAAGAAGCATTAATATTCATCTTGATTAAATCAATATCAAGCGGCGTCCATTGACAACTCTTAGGGAGATGATTCTGAACTGGTTGGAGTCCAACCCTTCTGAATGAGTTCATCAAAGCATTTTTGTTGAGTATCAAAGGCAATAAAATTGATTTTGATGGAGATATCTTCAACTACCCCTTTGAGGTACAAATTTTTTGGAGTAATCTTGTCTTCAAAAATTCTCTGTTAAGCTCATGCCATAGATGCCATATGAGTGCAAAAAAGGCTATGAGAAGCATAGCCGATCGATGAGATTTTCCTTTCGATTCTTCAATAACAAACAACTCATCAGCGAGGCGGATCTTATCACTGTAGGAGATATGGAGTTGAGCAAGAATTGATCTCCAAACCCATATAGAAACTGGGCAGCAAAAGAAAACATGATCATGGGTTTCCTGGGCCGTCCATCATAGAACACACCTAGAGGGGATTTGAATGCCTCTCTTAATAAGATTGTCAATTGTTGGAAACTTGTAGTTGATGGCCAGCCAAGCATAGAAGGACTGCTTAGGGATACGGTTTGGATGCCATATCAGGTTTGCCCAATTAACATTAGGGCAATGAGGTCGCATGATATTCCAAGCAGAGGAAGTAGAGAATTTTCCATCCAGTGTTAAATCCCATATTATCTCATCGCCGAAGAGATTAGAGGGGGTCTCATGCGCTTTTACCTTATCCCAAGCCTTAGCCATGCGAAGAGTACTTGCACTATGAAGAATCCATTGACCAGCACAAATCATTTCGAATACCTTAATATCTTCAATGATGCCCGATTGTAACATTAATCTACTCTCATATATTCGGATAAGAGAGCCTTCCTCCAACTATGGGTCTTTCCAGAAGTTAGTATTAGATATGGTTCCAACAATGATACGAATATGAGACTTGATCATATCCCTGACTCGCATGATTCCTTTCCAAGCCCAAGAGGAACTATTCCGAAGATTGCATGTCCAAATATCATTCAGAGTAACATATCTATGGGTGCACCACTTCTTCCATAAAAAATTTGATGAAACAAGGTTCCAAAAAAGTTTTGCGAGGCCAGCATCATTCCAATCAAGAAGCCTTTGAAGCCCCAATCCGCCTTCTTTTATCGGTTTGCATATCCGTTTCCAACTTATATGGTGAGAAGATTGAGCAAGGGTTGGGCCTCTCTAAAGGAATTGAGCAAAGAGGGATTCAATTTCATTTATTACTTTCCGAGGAAGATAGAAAACCCCGAACTAATAAATCTGGTAGCTATTACGGACCGTTTTGATGTTACAAAGAGAAAAAGGTAACATACAAAATATAATACAAATAAGAAAAAGGATTAGGAAATGGGAAAGAAATCAAGGTTCCATCTTTGTGCAAACCATCTCACGTCCTCATAATCTGTCTTTAAGGGTAAGGCCTTCAAGACGACATCTTGTATCACCAATAATTCTTGCAAGGGTGAATTTTTTTTGGGTGATTTCGTGATCAAAGATTTACTTATTCCTTTCTTGCCAAATGTGCCAGATTGCTGCGGTGAAACAACAACCTAGAGGGGAACAAATTTATATGGCGTATTGGTGTCCCTAAATAGACTACACCAATGGCTTGCTCCCAAAAAATTTAAATATCAGAAGTGAGCTGTGGATGCTAGAAATTTCCCCCTAGCTAGAAAATATTGGGAAGTACAATAGACCACTAGCAAGGCGATGCGATTGGCCTAACCTAGTTTGTTAGTAGTAGAATTTTGCAACTTATGTAATCATCTGAGAATAATTTCTTCCGTCGCTTCTCCAGACTCTAATCTCTCCCTTACTACTCTTTTGAATGTCTCTTATGTAATAACCATCTTTGCCCTTAAAAAGGAGTTTCTTGTGATAATGGTACATGAAGATAGCCGAAGGTGATTAGTTCTTCACAGCTCTCCACTCAAGTTGCATAAAGCATTATAACTCTCTTAAGGAGCTTGATGCCAATGCCATCATCTTCCAAAGGATTTCAAAGACTTGACAAATCGAGGGGATAATGATGTATGCATTCTAGAGATGGCCATAGTAAAATTATCATCCAGTAGGATGATTTGAATTAGGGTTTACCATAAATGCATAAATAGGCAAAAGATATGAGCAGGTCTCATGTACAGGGATTGAAACAGGAAGAAAAGTAAAAATGATTTGTTTGCCTTACCTTAGAAAATAGGGGACCCTATGGTTGATAGGGAAAGAAGCGTCACAGTATCAAGATATATTTCCTTGAATGCCCGATTCTTCTTTTAAAGGGAGAGTAACCGAAGATGACATGAATTTCTCTTGTTGTTGATGGCCTACTTGGAGGTTCCTGATACACTTTGCTAATGAAATTGTGAATTTCTTTTATTGCATGAAGTTTGATCTAGGGGTTGAACCTATAGCACAACTGGAAGGTGCACTGTGACGTAATTTTGAGGTTGCAGGTTCAATTCCAACTTACCTAAGAAGAAAGAAAGAAAAGAAAAAAGAAGTTTGATCTTCATAAATATGAAGATAAAATGGATAAAGGAAATCCTTGTCACATATGGATCCAATAAAACCTCTAATAATTGAACATTTGACAATGGTGAAGTATAGGGAAATCGAATTGATCTACCGGAAACCAAATCTGAACATACCAATTACCTTCTTTTGCCATGAATATTGGACATGATCAAATAGTAGAATTCATAAATGCTAATTGGCATGTAGTCCCCAAAAGACAATATATGCTCGGATTTTGGTACACACATAGATATATATATATATATATATATATATATATATATATATATATATATATATATATATATATATATATATATATATATATATATATATTGTGTGTGTGTGTGTGATAGATTTTCATCAATGTAAAGAGACTCATCAAGAAGTAATTCAGAAAATCAGGGGTAGATTGGAAAGGCCATTTCTTATCGTATGCAACCAGGTTGATTCTCATTTCCTTTGTTTTGAACAGCTTCTAATTGTATTGGACTGGAGCTTTCCTATTGCCTAGGAAAACCATCAAAGAAATAGAGAGCATCCTTCATCAATTTCTTTGGAAGGGCCTTCACTTTGACAATCTATGCATCCTACCAATTGGAAGAGTATCTGTAGACCTAAGGAAGAGGGAGGTTTGGGCTTAAGGCCGATTGCCGATTGCAATGTAGCAGGTATGATTAAGTTATTCTGGAATGTCCTCACTAAAAAGTTTCTCTAGACTTGTGCAATGAGGGCGAAATATGTGGGGCGTCAAGGCATTTGATGATGTCCAATACCAAATGACATGTCATGGGCTAGGAAGGGCATCTTGACTACTAGAGAAGTGATTCAAAATAACTAAAGAATTTGGCTTGGTAATGGAGCTTAAACTCATTTATAGTTTGATCCTTGGATTGATGGTGATGCTCCTATCCTGAGATTTAGCATGCGGCTCATTACCCAGTCTGGAATAGATGAGAATACAAATGTTGGTGATATTATTTGAGATGGTCGTTGGGATCTTTCAGAGCCTTTTACCTTGAGAATGACAGAGGCTTGGAATGTAGTTTCTGATGTGACGATTTCAAATGGGAATGATGAAGATCGGTGGGTTTGGGAACCTAATTCTAACGGAAATTTTACCCTTAAATCGGCTTAGACTGTGCTTAAGGAACCGTGTCCTAAGGTTGAATGGTGATCTTTATATGGGATTCGAGAAATGTCCCAAAGCATTCCTTCTGTACCTGGTTGGCCATTAACTATAAGCTAATGACCATAAATAATTTATGTCAACGAGGCATGATAATTCCATCAAGATGTGTTCTTTGTTGGGCACATGAGATGATATAGACCACTTATTCTTTGGGTGTGGGTACTCGCAATGGTTTTGGAGGTCGATCAAATTCAGGCTTTGCCTTAGAGATCATGTTGTATGCCCTCTTCACAGAGAGCTTGATTATTGTAGGACATTCACTAAAGGTAAGAATAGAGGTTCTCATCTTATCAGAAATGCCTTTTGTTCTACTGTTTGGCATATTTGGAGGGAGAGAAATGACCGCATATTTAATGAGAAGATCAATCACAAAAGAGCTCTTCTAGGAAATATCCTTAGACGTTTCTTACCGGGTAAACTCGCTTGGTATCACCTCCTCTCATCATTATGGCATCTCGATCCAATAAACAATGTTGGCACGAAGTCTATGAATGGTTTCTCCCATTAGAAGAAATTCTGAAGTTGAATGTTGATGCAGCAATACAAGGGGACAAGGGGTTTTTTGGTGTTATATTTAGAAATTCCCAAGGAAAAATTATGGAGTGCTATTCCGGTCCACTTCGATGAGGTAATGTTGAAGAATGTGATAAATTATGTCTCTTTGGGTGGAATCTGATTCGAAGCAGGTCATCCGATTTATAAACAAGGAGGTTGAGTGTCCATGGAGATGTTGGGGCCTTTTACATGATCTACAAAAGGAGAAGGTGTCAGTCTCCACTTCAATGAAAGGCATGTGACTTTATCCTCTTCTACAGCAGTGGTAGTATGAAGGAACATGGTATTAGAAGTATCAGCTTTCACCCATGTATACTCAGATTTGTCCATCAAGGATCACATCGGCAAAAAGGGCATCGTTGAGTTAAGCTTTTGCATTCTTCAAGAGATTTTCACAGCTTCACACATCGGCATCAAATGAAAGCTAGACTTAAAAGATTAGCAGCCCTTAAACAGTCGTAATTACTCCTACAAAATTTGATAGAACCATTTTCTTTCATTTTGTTACATAATTAAAAGATTACACATTCATACACAAACTATGTCAACCAATCTATCAAACAAAGTATTTATTAGAAATGATGATTAAATTTCTCTTCCCCTAGCAATCCTACATGATAAAATTAAAAATATAAATGATCCGGATTTACTCTTTTGGCCTAGAAAAGATTTGATTTCTATTTTCACTTGAATGTAATCTTCTCTTTTCTTAATAAAAGGGTAGGGAACCCTACAATAATTAAAACAAAAGAAGAAAAAAATAAAAAATTGCAATTAATTCCAACATAAAACACAGATCTAGATACTTTGGTTGGTTCAAGCAAAGAGAGGTCCTTCTAAAATTGAATTTTCTTGATTTTAATTCAAACATAGGATAAAAAAAAAACCAGTTTTACCAATATATTAATCAGCATTTGAAGTTGAAATCACTGGTTTTTTCGTACCTTTTTTTCAGTCCTGAAGAAATCATCAGTAATGGATTCCATGGGGTCTATCTTACAGTGACATTTTATGCTAGAATTTCAATTTCTGCACCACAAAAGAATGAACCCTAATGACCCAATCAAAATCTCTATACCATTTGAAAAATATCAAGAATTTATTCACCAGACCCTGAATATATGAAACACATAAGTATAACAAGAAGTTTTTATTCAGACTACATTAAGATAACCCTGAGACTCGGACCAACCTCTTGGACAAATAAAAGCATAAAAAGAAACCAAACTTCATGTCTCCCACTAACAAAATCTCCAACTGTCAGATGGAAGAGAACAAAGAACCAGGAGATTTCTTCCTTATAAAGCTAAGGAGAGAAGACAAGGCGTGCAACTGGTGTGTAAGAATATAGCATAGATAAAACCACCAATGACCATTAACCACCACCAACATGCATGCATGCACACTTACCCATTAATCACCATATGTCCTTTCCCACTACCAGTGTAGTTCCCTACCCTCTGATCATCAATCAACGGCTTGATCTTCCTCTCTCTTTCTCTCATTGCAGCAGCATCTGGTGCAGTTGCACTAGAAATAAACAAAAGGGCTTGTCTTTAAATGTCAATAAAAGCTAGAAAGAGAACAAAGCAACATCAAATGCCTTGAGAGAGGCAAAGAGATTATATACTATACGAAGCCATAAGACCCAACAAGAATCAGAGATCGAATAAGAATGCATCGCTATCGTAATCCCAGAAACAGGAGCTTGTGGAGTAGCAGTCGTCGTTAGCGTAGGGCCAGGTGGCCAGAGAAGGCGACTCAGGCACGTACTGCTGCACCTGTACGTGTTCGGTGACGGGCGGGGGCGGGCGAGAGAGCGATAAGCCGGACCCCACCGCCCCAGCAAGAGAGCTAATCTCGTCATGTAGAGGGAGATTAGGGTTTAAGTACGTCGGCTCAGTGCAGTACTGTTGTTGATGCTGATGGGTCACACTCGATAACTCACTTTGAACGTTAACGGGCGGTAAAACGGTGTAACCAGGTGAAGCCGAGAAGTTGAAGCCGAAGCCAGGGGAGGGGCGGGGGAGGAGAGGGCGGAGGGGGACGGTGGAAGATGAAGCAGTGGAGGAGAGTGGTGGGGGGAGGGAGGGTTGGAGATTGAGCTGGGCGCGGGAGCCGTAGAGAATGGAGGCGGCTCGGTCGTAGGCACGAGCGGCGTCTTCGGCGGTGGAGAAGGTGCCGAGCCATTTGCGGGTGCGCTTGCGAGGCTCGCGAATCTCAGCGACCCATTTGCCCCAGCTCCTTTGGCGGACGCCTCTATACCGGAATTTATTGTTATCTGGTCCTCCTTTGCCTTTACACTTTCTGCTGCTCCCACTGCTGCAGCTGCTGGTGGTTTCGTTATGGAATGATCGAGAAGACTGTGAGCTTTCTATTGGGTTTTTCACTTTGGGTGGTTTCTCTTCTCCACCGTCCATGTTTTTGAATGGGTGCTGGCTGTGTTTGATGACTCTCTTCCTCTCTCTCTCTCTCTCTCTCTCTCTCTCTCTCTCTCTCTCTCTCTCTCTCTCTCTCTCTCTCTTTCAATGGGTAGATAGGGCGGTGGTCTATATATTTATATTTTATATTCTAGAGAGAGAGGGAAGGTGACTGTGGCTTCTGCTGTATCGTGAAGAGGCAGCAGAACTCGTGTGTATTGTTTAGATTTGTTTATTGGTATATTGTGGGTTCTGGATTTGTCGACTGGGAAGCAGGGTTGGTGGTTTTGATGGTGTAGTTTTAATGGTTTATTTTTATTTTTAAGATTTTTTGGGTGTGTATAAGCTGTTGCTTCGTTGGAAAGTAAAGGGTTTGATTCTTTCAGATTTGAGAGGGTTGCTCTTTATTATTTTCGTTAGGAGAGTTTGAAACTGCCAAAAAGGAGGGCTTTGAGAGAAGTAACAATAAGGGATGCTGATAAATGAGAGTGCTTTGTTCCAATAAAATGCATGTGGGGAAAGCTAAAAGGGAGTGCGCTCTGTCTCTCTCCTCTCTCTCTCTTCTCTCTTTCTCATTCTGCCGCAGTCTGCTGCACAGTGGATTCATCTTGGACAATCTCCTGACAGATACAATAAGGGCTGTTTTCAATGCAACAAATCGAAAGATAAATGCCTTTTTTCTCGGTTTTTACCCGACGATATAGGAGAAGCCGGAAATATGTGTGCTCTACACACTAAAAAAAAAATGAAAAAATTAAAATCCCTACAGAAATTTAAAATAAAAAAATATGGTTTTGCGACTTATGCAAACTTCCAATAAGATCTTCATATGAGAAAACTGTTGGATTACTTTGAAGCAAATTATGGAGATATTTTTTTCATCTCAATCTTTCACACAATACATATTGAGCATAATTTTCATAATGGCTGTTATAAAATCCGTTTGAAAAAAGTATGTAAGTGTAACTTTTCTGATTGTTGCGTTATAATTTATTATAATGGTCAATTTATCGTGATACACTATTAATTTTTATTATATTATAATTGATAATGGCTGCTATAATCAAGGATTTAAAATTCGATACATATCGGCGATATCAGTTGGATCCCAAGCCGTATCTGATAAATTGTGTATGTATCAGCCAAATCGGTCGATATTTAAGGACTTTTTTTATTTCTAAAATAATAAAAATATAAAAATATAAATAATTTGTAAAAATAGTATTTCTGATATTTTGTCTGACTCATATATGATACTTATCGGCCTATATCACCCTATATATGTTAGTAGGGCTGTCAACGGGCCGGGTGTCAGCTCCGGCTATGCTTGGATAAGAAACAGGTTCGGGTTGTAAAGTCGAAGCTCGAATCCGACCTGGCCCAGCCCGGCCCGGCCCAATAAGATGAGGTCCTTATAAAAAAACTCTTAAAAAATATTAGAAACCCGGCCTGGCCCGGCCCGGATAGCTAACCGGGGCGGATTCGACCTACAACATTTAAAAATCAGGCTGAGCCCGGCTCGGCCCGATTAGCTATCAGGTCGGGTTCGGGCCCAAATTATATCTTAAAACAAATTTCCTATAGAAAAACCCGGCCCGGCCCGTTGACAGCCCTATATGTTAGGTTTGTGGATCTGACATCTCGAGTTAGATGGTTTGACGGGCTAACCCCATGCCCACCCGTTCACCAGTAGTGGTCGGCTGACATTATGTCTTGGGAGGCATATCTCATCTAACGGTTTCAGATGCTTCGAGGTTTAGGGTTTCACTATATACACATAGTTATTTGTATTGAGTGGTGTGAGAAAGACTACAAAAATCCTAATTTCTTTTTGCCTTTCAGGTAGTAGATTATGTGTGTGACTGATGTGGGTTTTCTTCCCCTTGAGGGTTTCACATGTAAATTCTTTGTCTTGTTCGATTTCTTCTTTCTTTGTTTATTGTAGTGAGGTGTTATTTCGTGTTTAAAATCCCTACAATATGGTCTGGCATTTGACATGTTTGTCCCGATATTTGACCCCATATAGAATCAGTGTATGTCAGTTTCGGATGAGACCTAACTCGATACATATCGGCTGACATGTATGGGATGTGGCCCATATTTAAAATCATGATTATAATAGTTGATTGCTAAATTATTATTTTTTATTGGTAAAAGCAAAATTTATTGAGATTATAAAAATTACAACCAACCGAGGAGGTTTGCTACCAACCAAGCCTGTAGGTTTGCTACCAACCAAGCAACAAGCAAAGGAAGAAGATAAAAAACTGTATTGTAAGACCACGATCTTAAGATTATAGGCATTGTTTTAAATATCAGCCATATCCGAAATGCATCTTTCGATATGTATCGGATTAGGCCTAATACCATATGATAAATCCACCCGATTTTGTGAAGGGGACAAAATCAGGTGAATAAGGTCAAATATCTGGTCCATATCGGCTATGAATTGGATATATATATCGAATATGAAACAGATATGTATCAAATAAATATCGGATATGAATAAGATGTAATACCAAAAACTCTTTTGGGCAATTTTATTATTATTTTTTACATATTTAATATTTATTAAAAAAATTACTTTAATATTGGCTGGTTTGGCCGGTATATATCAGCCTGGACCCAGTCGATATGCCGATGTGTATCGGTCTTTAATTATAGGTATTGATCATTTAAATGGGTAGATATTGATTTCATCTTGCATGCATGTGAGGAAGACCTCCGTGGAGACATTTTGATAAACCTATGTTTTACTTGGATTGACTTTCTTCACCAACACCTTAGCTGTCAAATTCTGCCAAAAACCTATGTTTTACTTAGGGGTATTCGGTTCGGTTTAGTCGGTTTTGGACCAAAATCACAAGCCAAATTGATCCTAATTAGTTTTTCGATTTTCAAACCAAATCAAATCGTCCAACTCTTAAACCGCACCAACCCGATTCAATTCAGTACGGTTTGGTTTGATCTATTTATGTTTTCCTATAAGTTCTATTTTATTACTTTAGGATTTAGGAATAGGCCAATGACAAGGGTAGAGTTTTATATAAAAATATGTATTTTACTTAAATGCCCTTTAAAATTAATCAAAATCCCCGCCTATATATATATATATATATAAACTACATTCGGTTCTGTTTGGTTTTGGCTTGGGGAGGCTTGGAATCGAAACCAAACCAAACTTTTCGGTTTTCCTTTTTTTCAAACGAAACCCAAATCGGTACTCATCCAAACCGGACCAAATCCGGCGGTTCGGTTCGGTTTGGTCGGTTCAGTCCAAAAAATGCACAACCCTAGTTTTACTTGGCATGCATTTTAGGTGATCCTTAACATTGGTAGAATTTGGTTTTTAACAAAATTGATGTGCTAGAAGGCTTGTGAGGCCCGGGAATGGGCCTTATTAATGCTTTTTTCTCTTAGTAGCAAAAACGAGTACTACAAAAAATAAGACTATTAGCGACAGCCAAAAACTGCCACTATTAACAAAAAATTGCCGCTAATAACCTTGCCGCTAATAGTCTTAATGTTAATAGCAATAGTTTTTTGTTACAAAAAACTACTGCTAATAGTCTTCTTTTTTGAAGTGGGTGTGCCACGGCCATGTTCACTTTTATAAATGAGATGATGGCATCTAGCATCTTCAAAGATCACTATACACTCATACTTTATGCCAATGAGTGCACATGCCCCTTAATTAGGGATGCAAACCCTAAACCGAACACCGAATCGAAAATTGGCCCTCCCGAACCGAAGTGAAATCAGTTCGATTTTCAGTTTTGGTGGCTGGAAATCGAGAACTGGTTTGAAAGTTGGATAAACCGACCCATCAATGGGCCAAAATCAGCCCGAATCGGACCCAAACCGACCCAGACCGACCCCAACCGGCTCCCCAAACTAAACTTGAACCAGCTCCCCAAACTTTACTATTTTCTATATATATATATATATATATATATATATATATGGAAGAAGGGAAAATGCGCTCTAGCATAGAGATATATCTACGCCAATTGATATGGGCGCGATGCGTAGCACCTATTTTGTGAAGTGATGGGTGACATTGGAATTACTTTTCTAACTAGGGTTATACTTTTAAATATTCTTTCAGCCGTCATTCTTGACTTTTTTAGAAGTTTTTTTAAAGTCTCTTTCTTTTTTCTCCTCTCTTCTCTTTCTTTTTCTAACAAATTATTATATTTACTTTTTTAGGTATATTTTACTCAAAAAATATGAGCACCTGGTAGCGAAGCGCTAGCACCTTCGCAGAGAAGTGTTGGTGCTTCGTTTTAGGGGCGCCGGCGCTTCGATTAAATTTTTAGTTTTTATTTTTTATGGAAGCGTCAGCGCCTCTAAAACGAAGCGCTGGCGCTTTGGTTTAGAAGCGTCCGGCGCTTCGTTTTAGAGGCACTGGCGCTTTGAAAAAAAAAAAAAAAAAATTATAATTTTTTTATTTTTTTTATAGAAGCGCTAACACCTCTAAAACGAAGCGCCAACACTTTAGTTTAGGGGCGCTGGCGCTTCAATTTTTTTTTTTTATGGAAGCGCCAGTACCACTAAAACAAAGCATGACGCTTTGGAATTATTATTTTTTATTTTTATTTATTTTTCTTTTTTTTTTATGGAAGCGTCAGCGCCTCCCTTAAAACGAAGCGCCGACGCTTCGGTTTAGGGTCACTAGCGCTACGAAAATTTTATTTTATTATTTATTATTTTTTTATTTTTTATAAAAGCGCCCCTAAACGAAGTACCGACACCCCTAAATAAAGTGTCGGCGCCTCATTTTAGGGGCGCCGACGCTTTGTTTTAGGGGCGTCTGTGCTTCGTTTCAGGGTGTTTGTGCTTCGCTCCTGAAATACTACCGCTTCGCTATCAGACACAACATTTTTTTTTATAAAATATGCATGAAAAAGTAAGTCTGACACTTTCTTTGAAAAATAGAGAAAAAAAAGAGACTTTAAAAAAGCTAAGAATGACGGTTGGAAGGGTATTTAACTTTTAAAAGAATAACCTTAGTTAGTAAAGTGGGCCTCATGCTACTCATTACTTCACAAAAAGGATGCTATGTGTCGCGCTTATATCAATTAGCGTAGAGATATCTCTACGCGCAAGCATATATCCCCAGGCTTCTTTCTCTCTCTCTCTCTCTCTCTATGTATATATATATATATATATATATATATATATATATTAATATTTAATAAATTATATATTAATATTTCTCTCTACAAACAATTAATATATAATATATATATAATAGCATCTCTCATATCAATTACTCTTTATACATATTGAATATATTACTCTTTATATTAATATTTCTCTTTGCAACTCCCTCCAAGCCTCCACTTTCTCTATGCAACTCTCCGGTCTCCGTCTCCCTGCAACTCTCCTCTTTCTCTCCTCTCCACTTTTAATGGCGTCCACTTTCGCCTCAGGCATCCTTGAAACACTCTCTCTCTCTCTCTCTCTAAAAACACAAGTAAGAACCTAAACTTACTCAAACCGAGACACCGAATCAAGGATCGGGTTGAACCCAAACCGAACTAAATATAAAAAAAATGGGTTTCAATTTTAATTTCTTGCAAATCGGTACACTGAATTGAACTGATTCATAGTTCAGTTCGGTACACCAAACCTGCATCCCTACCCTCAATCGAGACCATTGAAACAACAGGAGAACTCTCTCGAGACGCACTGATTATATTATTCCGAAAAATCTCACGCCTCAGCCCCTTTGGTGTATCAAGTTCATATCTAGGGCAAGAAATTTTGTTTGAATTTATCTCTCAAATGAGCCAAAGGCTGATTCTATAGTTATCTTACAAGGAATGCATTTATTTGGACTTTAAGAAATCACGGAATTCTATGTTCCCTTGTTCTGTGCATGCCTCAAAGTCTGTTCACTGTATAGCTGAAAAGACATGACCCATTATTTTATTTTTTTGACAACGAACCATTATATGAAATGAGTCATTCACTAGCTGTAAACAAATTAAAATTCAAAACCATAACATGCTTGCATGGATTATGGCCCCCTAATGTTTTTAAAAACTAGCCCCACTTTGAGGCTAAATCCTATCAAAAGCTGATGACTTAATTTGAGGGATGCTTAGCCCCTGGAAACTGGGAATGCCAATTTTGGTAAACATGTCCTGAATGGATGTCCGTAAGCAGACTTGGCCCTCTTTCGTGTTGGCAGAGAAGTTCTCTTTTAAACAAAATATAATATATATATATATATTCTTTAACGGATCGCATGGCTAAACACAATATTTTATCCATTATTGTAATCTATTAAGTCAAAATTTGTGGCTAAAAGTGGATGGTCCACTTTAAAGGAGAACAAAATTATTAACATGATCTGTTAACATGATTAGACATATTTACAGGGACAGTTAATTACTTACTTTTCGAGGCTACAAATGTGCAATACTAGACTTCAAATATGTGTCGTTTAATAAAAATTTGTCAAATTTTAAATATTTTAAAGAATTGTGGATGTATAGCTTCGAAATCTTCTTCGAGGATAGGTGATTTTATTGTAGGCTGGTACAAAGAGATTTATTCTCCTTCAAATAACTATTCCTCAGTTACCCCACATCAAGCAACTCAATATTTAAGATGCTGCTACTCTTTCTAGCTGTGTGTCAAAGGAAAAGATTAGGAAAGTTATCGTTGAAGCCCCCTCGGGAAAAGCGCCTAGCTCTGATGATTTTTTGGCGGATTTCTACAAAAGCTTATGAGAAATCAGCAAGGAGGACCTTTATAATGCTGTGAGTTATTTTTTTATACATAAAATGTTGAGGTCAATTAATGCAACTTTTATCCGCTTAATTCTTAAAGAAAAAGATCCTACTTGTATTGATAAATACAATACAAGTAGTCTTAATCAGTCAGCTTTCGTTAAAGGAAGGAGAATCACTGAAAACATCTTTTTGGCGCTTGAGATGGTGCACAAATTTCATCTCAAGAGTGGGCCCAAAGCTTTTTGTCCTAAGATAGGCTTGAAAAAGGCTTACACTACAAAAAAAACATATTATTAGCGACAGTTTTTTGCCAAAAAACTGCCGCTATTAACAAAAAACTATTAAAGACCATTAGCGGCAAGGGTATTAATGACAGTATTTTGTTAATAACGGCAGTTTTTGGTTGCCGCTAATAGTCTTGTTTTTTGTAGTGTTATGATAGAGTTCGGTAGGACTTTGTGGTGGAAATTCTTCAACAGATGGGGTTTGATGAAATTTGGGTGTAATGGATTAAAGAATGTATGACAATTGCATCTTTTTCTATTCTCATCAATGGTTCACCTCATGGATTTTTTCAAGGCAATTGTGGCTTATGACAAGGAGATCTATTATCTCCACTCTTACTTACGCTTGTCATAAAGACCTTTTCTTGCATGTTGAATGAGATGGTCGACAAAGAGAAGATTAAAATTCCAAATTTTCTCAATGGTCCCTTGATTTCGCATCTTCTCCTTGTAGACGATGTGCTCCTATTTGTTGAGGATGATATTAATTCGGCAAAGGAAATAAAAAATTTGTTGCATATAGGTGATTTTATTGTGGGCTACTACAAAGAGATTTATTCTCCTTCAAGTAATGACACTATTCCTCGGTTACCCCACATTAAGCAACTCAATATTCAAGATGTTGTTACTCTTTCTAGCTGTGTGTCAAGATTAGGCAAGTTATCTTTGAAGCCCCCTCGGGAAAAGCGCTTGGTCCTGATGGCTTTCTGGTGGATTTCTACAAAAGCTTCTGGGAAATCATCAAGGAGGACCTCGATAACGCTGTGAGTTATTTTTTTATACATGAAAAATTGTTGAGGTCAATTAATGCAACTTTTATCCGCTTAATTCCCAAAGAAAAGGATCCTACTTGTATTGATAATTTTAGACAAATTGCCTTGTGCAATTTCTTGTACAAGGTATTCACCAAAATATTGGCTAACAGATTGGCTCCTTTTCTTCCCAAGTTGATTATTCCTAATCAGTCAACTTTCTTTAAAGGGAGGAGAATCACTGAAAACATCCTTCTAGCGTATGAGATGGTGCACAAATTTCATCTCAAGAGTGGGCCCAAAGCTTTCTGTGCTAAGATATACTTGAAAAAGGCTTATGATAGAGTTTGGTGGGACTTTATGGTGGAAATTCTTTAGAAATTGGGGTTTGATGAAATTTGGGTGGAATGGATTAAGGAATGTATGACAACTGCATCTTTTTCTATTCTCACCAATGATTCACCTCATGGATTTTTTCAAGGCAATTGTGGCTTGAGACAAGGAGATCCATTATCTCCACTCTTATTACGCTTATCATGGAGACCTTTTCTTGCATGTTGAATGAGATGGTCAACAACGAGAAGAATAAAATTCAAAATTTCCTCAATGGTCCCTTGATTTCGCATCTTCTCTTTGTAGACGATGTGCTCCTATTTGTTGAGGATGATATTAATTCGGCAAAGGAAATCAGAAATTTGTTGCATCAGTTTCATGACTTTTATGGGCTCATGGCAAACGAATATAAAAGTGCAATCATTTTTAGTCGAGCGTCTATGCACAATACTGAAAATTTTCAAGAAGGAAAACTTGCCCATCAAATATTTGGGTCTTATAACATCGAACCCGAACGCAACCGACCTCGTGTGTGTGTTCGACACATCGACCGATACCGCCTTGAAATGTTAGAATAAGTATTCAATCAATGTGTGATGTGTGTGAAAGGTGAATATGAATCAATTATGGCCTTAGATGTAACATCCCGAAAAATTTCTGAACCCATAGGTCTTGATTACGTGTGGTTTCGTTAAGAAACATGTCACCATTTTAGATTTTTCAAACGAGATCGTTCGGGTTCGTTTGAGCCTCGTGTGAGACTTTTGGACCAAAGCTCGTACACCGTGAGGGTGTATTGGCTTAACACCGAATCCGATGGATAAGTGGTTTGGGTGTGCAAGCTCCACACTGAACAAAAGACCTTTTGGTGTAATATAAAACACTTTGCTTAGGTATATAGGTTTCACACCTAAACGAAGCCAAATAGATAAGGCTTAACACCCAAAAGGGTGTATGTGTTTCATAAGGGAAAAAATCATTTTTCTATAAAAAGGAAAAGTTTCCTTTAGAAGCTATTACCTGTTTGAAATTTTTGAGGGGTTTGGGTTCTAGAGAGAGGAAGAGAGAAAAGCTTGAGGAGATCGCCACGTGGATATTCGAAAACACAGATCGACTTAGTTAAACTTCGAGGTATTGACTTCCTGTTGGTGAGTGTGCTGTGAGAAGTTGCGGCGACGAAGATTCGTGAAGAAAAGAAGGTTTTATCCCTTTAAACCCTCTATTGAATTGGATATTTCGAAGTCCCGAAGTTGGTGAATCTCGCAAGGGTTTTGATGCGCGCTAAGAGAGGAGTTTAATCTTTGATCGAGTCTGATACGAGCATGAGAGGGTGGGCTCTCAAACCACTTCGCGTGGAAGAACCAACGCTCAGTTTCCACCTGGAATATGCGACGAACGGATTATTTAAAAAGGTGAGCGATCCCTTAGTTTTGAAGATTAAATTAATGCTTTCATGTGATATTGAATGTTCTAGACTTAGATTAATGAGTGTGTGAAGAAACCGAGCGTTGGTTCTTCCACCCGAAGTGGTTTGAACGATCGATTTGTCAAAATTCTAAAGGAATCGAACGATCGATTTTGGAAAATCGATCGATCGGGTTGTATAGAATAGGGAGGTGTCAGATTTCTGAAGAAATCGAACGATCGATTTCCATTGTTTCTGGTTGTTTCAATTTTTCTTTGGAAACACTCTGGGAGACCTTGAGCTATCGATTTTTGACGCTATTGACATGTAGTACGATGCTAATGTGATCTAGGTTAAGAATGGGAGATCGTATGTGAGGACCTTTGGATCGCTTCAAACGACTCCGAATTTAAGATAAGGGAAACTCAATGAAAAATTACATTTTATGAATTTGGTTCATAGTTTCTTTGATGTATGCTTTGATTTGATGGTTTCAATTTGATCTTTGACCTGATGCTTTATTTTTATTCTGATATGTTCGGTTTTCGTCCTATTTCTGCATATGATCTGACTGTTATATTTTTTCGCTTTTGATTCGATTCGTTCCGTTCAGTTATGCTTTTATCTTATTTGTTCTGATGACCCGTTCATTCTGTTTAATCTAATTCATTATGTTTTACTCATGATTCCGTACATAACATGATTAGTTGAACTTGCATACAAACTTTGAATTCGAAATAGAAACTATGGGAAGTGAAACTCTAATTACGGGTGATGTAATCTGAATGTATTTGAATCTTTGAAGATTTTGACTAGGAGTTTTGAAATTTGATTAGAATTTGAAAGGTTAATCATTAGTCGTAGTAAAATTTTAGAGTATGGATGATTGGACTCTGAACTTCAGAAACAAAATAGAATTAGTTTTGAGTCATTAAGTTAAGTATGAACCTTGAACTCCGTACCTGAAAGTGGATGTGAACACTGAGAATGCATTCTGAATGATAAGATAGTAAGTGGACATTGAGTGAACATTGCAAAGTGGACCAGTACGGCGGTTATACATATACAATGTATAGTGCATAGCATACATATGTGGACTAGTACGACGGTTATCAGTACGCATTGCATAGCATGCATATGTAAACCAGTACGGGGATTATTCGTACGCATTGCATAGCATACATAAGTGAACATAGTGAGTGTAGTGAATACAGTGAACATAGTGAGTGTAGTGAACACAGTGAACTTGTAAGCAAAGTGAATACAATGAACATAGTGGATATTTGATCATTAAAATGTGAATGAATGAATGAACTCCGTACTCAGTGAATAATAAATGTGGAATCATTGTGTAGTGAATGATGAAATCCGATATCTGCCATGTTTCAACTTTTGGCATATGGCATTGAATTCATCTATTATTTCTATTTTGAATTATGTCTTTGATTCTATGCACTCACATGATAAGATGTAACTGTTATTGATATTTCTTCTACTGAGCTAACACTGTTAGCTCACCCCGGCTATACGTCACAGGTGTAGGTATTGATTAGATCTTAGCCTTGAGGAAGATCCAGACTACGTACACGAAGAAGAGGATTTCCGCCTGAGGATTTGTACCCTTAGTTCAGGGATCGTAGATTCAGTACATTATGGATTTTGGTAAGTTTTGGCTTGGTATATTCGGCTTGGTATTATTCACCACTAAGGGGTGATGTTCGGCTATCACTGATGGGTTATTTTAGATATTATTCATATTGGATATTAGAATTGGAGATTTTAATTATGTCATATATATTATTTACCTTGATTTTCACATGTGTGTGGATGTACCAAGTATTCTATCTTCGGATCATGATCTTTACGACCCGACGGTCTGATTTTTTTCCAATTAATTGTTAATGTTGAATAAATAAATATATATATCTTAGAAAAAATTAGGTTGGAAAAATTCGAGTTGTCACAGTTGATATTAGAGCTACGGCAGTAGATTCTATCAGGACATAGGAGACCCAACTATGACTTTGTCACAGTTGGTATCAAAGCTTAGGCGTTATGTCTTATTGGGATTCAAACGTGATGGCATTAGATTCTGTTGGAACTTAGGAGGGATTTACTATCCCTATTTTGAAATCTTTGAATGACTTTAGATTTTGTCGGAGCATAAGAACCTTAATTAGACATGTTTTGAATCTTCACGATCACTTATGATTTAAATGTTGAGACGATCATTAGCAGGTGGTTGGTAACAACCAATTACTAAGATACACACCAAAAGTAACAGGATAAAATTTTGAGGCCAAAAATTTTATCTGGAGGGGTGAATGTAATGACCCAAATTTCAAGGTGTTGAGTTGTACTCGTACCTTTTCAAATGCGACATGTAAATTTTCGAGGACAAAAATTCTTTAAGGAGGGAAAAATGTAACATCCCAAAATTTTTTTGAACCCCAGTGATCCTAATTAGGTGCGGGTATGTTAAGAATGTGTCATTGTTTCAGATTTTTCAAACGAAATCGTTCGGGTCCATTTGAGCCTTGTGTGAGACTTTTGGACCAAAGCTCGTACACCGTGGGGGTGTATTGGCTTAACACAGAATCTGGTGGATAAGTGGTTTGGGTGTGCAAGCTCTACGCCGAACCAAAGACCTTTTGGTGTAATATAAAACACTTTGCTTAGGGATATAGGTTCCATGCCGGAACGAAGCCAAATGGATAAGGTTTAACACCCGAAAGGGTGTACGTGTTTCATAAGGGAAAAATTCCTTTTTCTATAAAAACAAAAGTTTCCTTTGGAAGCTATTACCCATTTGAAATTATTGAGGGGTTTGGGTTCTAGAGAGAGGAAGAGAGAAAAGCTTGAGGAGATCGCCGCATGGATGTTCGGAAACACGGATTGGCTCCGTTAAACTTCGAGGTATTGACTTTGTGCGTGTGTGTGCCGTGAGAAGTCACTAAGTTTCAAGGCGATGAAGATCCGTGAAGAAAAGAAGGTTTTATCCCTTCAAATCCTCTTTTGAATTGGATATTTTGAAGTCTCGAAGTTGGTAGTGAATCTCGCAAGGGTTTTGTTGCTTGTTAAGAGAGGAGTTTAAGCTTTTATCGAGTTCGATACGAGCGTGAGAGAGTTGGCTCTCAAATCGCTTTGCGTGGAAGAACCGATGCTTAATTTCCGCCTGAAATACACGATGAACGCGTGATTTAAAAAGGTGAATGATCCCTTAGTTTTGAAGATTAAATTAATGTTGTAACGTGATATAGAATGTTCTAGACTTATATTAATCAGTGTGTGAAGAAATTGTATAAGAATCCTTTGAATTTGAGGGAAAATAAATCAAGGAAGAAGAAGCTCGAAGGGCTACAAAATCTGTCAAATCGAACGATCTATTTGTGAATCGATCGATTGATTTTGACATAATAGAGGTATGTCAGAATTCTGAAGGAATTGAACGATCGATTTTATAAAATAGATCGATCAAATTGGAAATTGATCGTTCGATTTGGAAATCGATCAATCGGATTGTATAGAACAGGGAGGTGTCAGATTTGTAAAGAAATCAAACGATCGATTTGGAAATCGATCGATCGATTTCCCCTATTTCTGGTTGTTTCAATTTTTGTTTGGAAAAACTCTAGGAGACTTTGAGTCATCGGTTTTCGACACTATTGATATGTAGTACGATGTTAATGTGATCTAGGTTAAGAATGGGAGACCGTATGTGAGGACCTTTTGATTGCTTCGAACGACTCTGAATTTAAGGTAGGGGAAACTCAATGAAAAATTATATTTTATGAATTTGGTTCATAGTTTCTTTTATGTATGCTCTGATTTGATGGTTTCGATTTGATGTTTGACCTGATGCTTTGTTTTCGTTCTGACATGTTGTGTTTTCATCCTGTTTTTGCATATGATCTGACTATTCTGTTTTCTTACTTTGATTCAATTCGTTATGTTCAGTTATGCTTTGATCTGATTCGTACTGATGACCTATTCGTTCTGTTTAATTTGATTCATTCTGTTTTTCTTATGATTCTATTTGCTCTGTTTTCGTACATGACATGATTAGTTGAATTTGCATACAAACTTTGAATTCGGAATAGAAACTATGGGAAGTGAAACTCTAATTACGGGTGATGTAATCTAACTGTATTTGAATCTTAGAATACTTTGACTAGAAGTTTTGGAATTTGATTAGAAATTGAAAGGTGAATCATTAGTCATAGTGATATTTTAGAGTATAGACGATTGGACTCTGAACTTCAGAAACAAGAAAGAATTAGTTTTGAGTCGTTAAGTATGGACCTTGAACTCCGTACCTGAAAGTGGATGTGAACACTGAGAATAGATTATGAACGATAAGACAATAAGTGGACATTGAGTGAACATTTCAAAGTGGATCGGTACGGCGGTTATCCATACACAGTGTATAGTGCATAGCATACATATGTGGACCGATACGACGGTTATCCATACACATTTCATAGCATGCATATGTGGACCAGTACAGCAGTTATCCGTACGCATTGCATAGCATACATAAGTGAACATAGTGAGTGTCGTGAATTCAGTGAACTTGTAAGCAAAGTGAATACAGTGAACATAGTGGATATTGGATCATTGAAATGCGAATGAATGAATGAACTCCATACTCAGTGAATAATGGATGTGGAATCATTATGCAGTGAATGATGAAATCCGATCTCTGCCATGTTTCAACTTTTGGCATCTGGCATTGAATTCATGTATTATTTATGTTTTGAATTATGTCTTTGATTCTATGCCCTCACATGATAAGATGTAATTGTTATTGATACTTCTTCTACCGAGCTTAGACTGTTAGCTCACCCCGACTATACGTCACAGGTGTAGGTATTGATTAGATCTTAGATTTGAGGGAGATCTAGACTACGTACCCGAAGAAGAGGATTTCTGCCTGAGGATTTGTACCCTTAGTACAGGGATCGTAGATTCTGTACATTGTGGATTTTGGTAAGTTTTGGCTTGGTATATTCATACTATTGTTCACCACTATGGGGTGATGGTCAGCCATCATTGGTGGGTTGTTTTAGATATTGTTCATGTTGGATATTAGAACTGGAGATTTTAATTATGTCATATGTATTATCTACCTTGATTTCCACATGTGTGGAAGTACCAAGTATTCTGTTTTCGAATCGTGATCTGTACGACCCAATGGTCCGATTTTTTTTCAATTAGTTGTTAATCTTGAATAAATAAATATATATATATCTCAGAAAAAATTAGGTTGGAAAAATTCGAGTTGTCACAGTTGTTATCAGAGCTATGACAGTAGATTCTATCAGGACATAGGAGACCCAACTATGACTCTGTCACAATTGGTATCAAAGCTTAGGCATTAGGTCTTATTGGGACTCAAACACAATGACATTAGATTTTGTCGAAACTTAGGAGGGATTCACTATCCCTATTATGAAATCTCTGAATGACTTTTGATTTTGTTGGAGTTTGGGTTTATTTTGTCGGAGCATAAAAACCTTAATTAGACATGTTTTGGATCTTCACGATCACTTATGATTTAAATGTTGAGACGATCATTAGTAGGTGGCTGGTAACAACCAATTACTAAGATACACACCAAAAGTAACAGGATAAATTTTCGAGGCCGAAAATTCTATCAGGAGGGGAATGTAATGACCCTAATTTCAAGGTGTTGAAATGTACTCGTACCTTTTCAAATACGACACATAAATTTTCGAAGACGAAAATCCTTTAAGGAAGGGAGAATGTAACATCCTGAAAATTTTCTGAACCCATAGGTCCTAATTAGGTGCGGGTTAGTTACGAAACATGTCACTATTTCAGATTTTTCAAAGGAGATCATTCAGGTCCATTTGAGCCTCGTGTGAGACTTTTGGGCTAAAGCTCATACACCGTGGGGGTGTACTGGCTTAACATCGAATCCGGTGGATAAGTGGTTCGGGTGTGCAAGCTCCACACCGAACCAAAGACCTTTTGGTGTAATATAAAACACTTTGCTTAGGTACCATGCCGGAACAAAGCCAAATGGATAAGGTTTAACACCCAAAAGGGTGTATGTGTTTCATAAGGGAAAAATCCATTTTTCTATAAAAAGAAAAAGTTTCCTTTGGAAGCTATTACCCATTTGAAATTTTTGAGGGGTTTGGGTTCTAGAGAGAGAGAGAAATCTTGAGGTGATCGCCGCATGGATGATCGGAAACAAGGATTGGCTTTGTTAAACTTCGAGGTATTGACTTCATATTGGTGTGTGTGCCGTGAGAAGTCGCTAAGTTCCAAGGCGAGTAGAATGCGACCTTTTGACTGATTTGAACCAGGTCAAACATTTGACGTAGATAATGTGGTCTTGAGATCCCACTGGTTGTGATTGGAGTTACGCGCTAAACATGTTAAATCCTAACTCGTACCTTGTGAAGAGCGTATGCGTGTTTACCACGTTACTGCAGGCCAAATCGCATATGCCTAGAGATAATTTTCTTTTAAGATAGAATATTAATAAGATATTATAGTAATTAAAGCTAAATGAGCCAACTTTGGGCCTCAACTAGAACCTTTGAAGAAGTGGCAAATACACAAATTGTATCTACTAGAGTCACACCAGAACCAAAGCTCTTTTAAGTGGATAAGATTAACGCTCTTTTGTTGTGTTGTCGGTTAACATCGAAACTGAGCCCAATAACCCAACTTATCACGCCGTACACCAACTCACGGTGTGCTGGTTTCACACCGGGCCAAAAGCCAATGGGTTATAAGTAAAACTTCTGTAATATCCCTGATATTTTGACCTAATTTCATTTACCTCGGTAAGCGTGCCCAAAAATAATTATGAGATTTTATGAGCTTTTTGGTTAATTTTGGTTATGATGAGGGACATGACCAAAGGACTTAGTTATGAGATGTGTACAAGTCAGGAAATCAACGACGTACACAATAAGGTTGGTATTTGTGTTTAACGCCGGAAGTTTTGCAAGAATAAATGGATAAGTTGTAAATAAAAATATCTAGATTTTTATTTAGAATTTTTATTTTATAAGAAAGAGAGAGGGTGCAAGAGAAGTTAGCTTCTCCCTCTCGTTCGAAATCAAACCTCTAAGGCTTTGCCTCCTTGTTAATCTTAGATCTAGTGATCTTGAGAACCCCTCTTTCCATCTCAACCATTAATTAACCTTGTGCTTGAATTTGGATCAGTTTAAACTATTGAAAGAGAAGAGAGATGTGGAGAGGGTGAAAATCATGATCTTGTTGAGTGATGTGGTAGCCTTCCTTTTTCCGGTGATTTGAAGATCTAAAACCCTTGAGCTTGGAGATCTTTTCCAACGTGAATCGCCTCAAAGAAAGCAACAGCTTAAACAACAAGAGGTAGGTCTTTAACACATTCTTTTATCTTTTGAATTCAATTTAGGTTTAGAATAGTATGTGGTTTGTTAAAGGAAATCTAAGGCTGTGTTTGGAAATGAAAAAAAAAAAAGAATCCGAGCATGTTGAAGAATCCGGGCATATTGAATTAACAGCCACAGAGCCTGGAAAATTCGACTGTCGATTTCAAAATCAAGTCGAAATTGGAAATCGACTGTCGAATTGGAAAATTGACAGTCGAAATGAGATTTTAAGCTTAAAACAGGGTTCTGAAATTCGATGGTCGATTTTAGAATCGACCATCGAATTTCAAATTCGACCATCGAATTTGAAATCGATGGTCGAATTCTGTCCAGCTTTTGACTTTTAAGAGTTTGGTTGGATTTTTATTTGTAAGCCTTTGCATTTGATTTTTGGGTTCTATATTAACACTGAGGGTGTTAATATATGTAGGTTTTGACAATTGGGAGTCCTTGGAGAGGACTGCTTGTTCATGCTTTTGAATTTTCTTGGTTAAGGTAGGGGAATCCTAATTATTATTTGCATAAATTTATAAGCATAAACTATTATAGACCATTTCTTTTAGAAGCATAAAATTTGGAAATTCCGTTGCACACAGTATAATTAAAACCTTGAACATATGACACAATCCAAAAATTGTAAACCTTGTCATAAATAAGAATCTTTAGAAATCAGAACCTCAGCTAAATTTTGAATCAGAACATCAGCTAAATTTTGAATCAGAACATCAGTTAAATTTTGAATCAGAATTTCGAATCAGAACCTTAAAAAAAATCAAAATTATGTTATGAATAATAAGCTTTGATATGTATTAGCATTTGCATTTGATTTATGGTTCATAAGTATGATGCCCTAGATTCTACCAACCGTGTTGACGGTAAAACTTTGGCGCAAGTTTCCCTCATAGCGTAGGGGCTTGTTGCATTTTCGAAATGGGTTCATGAACGACGATGGTCAGTAGGGTCTTCCCATCGGTCACGTAGTCTGCTCTCATGCTATAGGAAATTTGGGAGATAAAATTAAGTTATAAATTTAAGACAAGAAGCATGCTAAATCAGAACATTTTGAACACTTTAGAGTATATTTCAGTTTTGACTCAGGATTAGAACTGGAGATTTAATTTGAAAAGCATCATTGAAAAACCACATTTGATCCGATTCCGTCTTTTGAAAACCTTTTCTTATAAAGAAATGCAAATAGATCTGTCTTCCTCTATTGAGCTTGGCTGTTAGCTCACCCTCGACTATACGTCACAGGTGCTGAGACTGACCATGGGTCAAAGGATCCGGAGGACTCCGATTATATTCCCGAGGAGGATTTGGACATACCAGCTGAGGAGTTCTTCCCGTGATCTTAGATTCTGTATTTTGGTATTTTGTCTGGATATTATTTTTGGATTGATGAGCCTTAGGCTATTATTTTTGATCTTTTGATATCACTCGAGGAACCATTATTGTGAACCTCTATTTTAGGTGATCGGATTGGCCATCACCGGTGGTTCCTTTTGGTTCCTCACAGTGATATATCTAATTTTGTTATATGAAGCTTTTGTTTTTGGATTAACAATGTTGCCTCTGTCTTTAGACCTTTGTTTATTGTACGCTTATTGAGAAATCAATAAGTTGATGAACCGGCCTTTCCTATACCTTAGGGATTGGAAAAGTCGGGTCGTCACAGTTGGTATCAGAGCAAGGCTCTAGGTTCAGAGTCTTAGGACTAGGGGTTAGATTATTTCTAACAATTTATTACTGATCAATTGTTATTGTTTGTTTAACAATGACAGATCAGCATGCCTCCACGGTTTAGAGGCAGAGGCCGAGGTATAGAGGGACCTCGTACAGCTCGCATTGAGGAGATAGATGAGGGCGTAGGCACCTCATATGGCAGAGGGCGAGTTGCTTCTGGCCCTAATGCAGAGCCTTTGGGAGCTGCTAGGCAAGACAGAGGAAATGTGGACGAGGTGTTGGCAGCCTTGGCTACTAACATGGCCCAGCAGACTGCAGCCATTGACCGACAGACCGAGATGCTGGCAGCCAGACATCAGCCAGGAGGATTCGCAGAGTTTAGGAGGATGAGACCTCCTACATTCTCAGGGCAGACGGATCCTATGGAGGCCGAGGCATGGCTGGATGAGATAGAGAAAATATTTGAAGTGTTGCAGTGTACCGATGTCGAGAAAGTACGCTGGGCATCTTTCAAACTTTTGGGCGAGGCCAGCCCGTGGTGGAAGTCTGTTTCCAGGATGAGAGAGCAGGACTACCCCAATACTCCATGGACTTGGGCAGAGTTCGTGGAGACATTCAACGATCAGTACTTTCCGAAGATCGTACGTAATCAATGGGAGGTCCAATTTATCGAATTGAAACAGAATGAGATGTCTCTTGAGTATGGTGGCAGAATTTGATAGACTTTCCGATTTGCACCCTTGCATGTGGCCACGAAATGATGAGAGCTCAAATTTCGAGAGGTTTGAGGCCGAACATCTGTGAGAGGGTGTCTATGTGGGAAATGGAGACGATGTCTTTGGCGTGATGTCCAAGGCCCTCATTGCAGAGGAAGATATTCAAAAGATTATTGAGGCGAGAGAGCAGGTAATAAAAATAGGTTTGGTCGGGGATGAGTGCTTGAGCAGGTGAACAAAAGCCGAGGTTCTCTAAACCTCCTCCCTACCCTAGTCACCACCATATTCTAGGCCGTTGCTTGGGACGATGACGTCTTCCTATCAGAGACCTCAGAGTTCGTCACCAGGACGACCTTTCAGAGCCGGGAGCACTACTGCGAGTGGAGCTTCTGTGGCTCAGGGTTCGACGAGAGGATCAGCTGTTACTCCTGTTTCTACCCCAGTGTGTGCAAGATGTGGGAAACCACATAAGACAGAGGATTGCAGGCGAAACACTGGAGGATGCTTCAGGTGTGGACAGGTTGGTCACATGATCAAGGATTGTCCTACTATTGAGAAGTTGACACGACCTACAGTTCAAGGTCGGGCTTATGCGGTGACTGCACAGGATGCCCAAACGTCGAATGACGTCATTCAAGGTATCATTAAAGTTGAGACGTCAATTATGCATTGATTCAATTATTATTGTTTAAATCTACATACAAGTCAATTATGTTAAAACACATAGGAATCATTGCATATAATTAACAAACTTTTTAACTAAAGGTACACTTATGATGAGTAGTCGAGATGACGTGGATAAAATTGAAGCACGAGTACTTATAGACCCTGGGTCTACACACTCGTTTATTACTCCTTCCTTCTCAGAGAAGTTGGGTATTACTCCCGAACCCCTTGCTTTCATTCTAGATGTCAAGATTCCTACGGGGAGTTCGGTGTGCACTGATACAGCATGTCAGTCAGTCATCGTGATGATTGATGATCACGAGACATTGACCGACATGATTACGTTGAGCATGGAAGGATTCGACGTCATTCTCAGAATGGATTGGTTGGCAGCTTATCACGCGAGCGTGGACTGTCTTCGGAAGATAGTGACCTTCCGACCGCCAAAGCGAAAATCCTTCTGATTCTGTGGAGTCAAATCCAAGGTTGCGCCGTTGGTTTCAGCCATTAAAGCTGAGGGTATGATGAAGAATGGTTGTAGTGGGTATCTGGCCTATTTGCAAGATTCTACCGAGAAGAAGAACGACTTGGCTCTTATCAAGGTGGTCTGCGATTATCCTGATGTCTTTCCAGAGGACTTACCTGGATTACCACCTGACCGAGAGATTAAGTTCGCGATTGAGCTAGCGCCGGGTACAGAACCGTTATCTAAAGCTCCATATCGGATGGCGCCTGCTGAGTTGAAAGAGCTCAAGGAATAGCTTCAGGAGCTGTTAGACAAAGGCTTTATACGATCCGAAGTGTCTCCTTGGGGTGCACCGTTCTATTTGTGAAAAGAAGGATGGATCGACGCGCCTGCGGTATGGATTATAGGCAGCTCAACAAGATGACGATTAACAATCGTTATCCTCTTCCGCGGATAGACGACTTGTTTGATCAATTGCAGGGTGCAAGGTTCTTTTCGAAGATTGATTTGAGGTCAGGCTATCACCAGCTCAAGATCAAGGCGGAAGATATATCCAAGACTGCGTTTCGGACGCGTTATGGCCACTATGAGTTTCTAGTGATGCCATTTGGATTGACAAATGCGCCAGCATCTTTCATGGACCTAGTGTACAGGGTGTTCAAACCACATCTTGATAAATCTGGTAGTTTTCAGTAGATGACATCCTCATCTATTCGAAAACCGTAGAGGAGCATGTGCAAGATCCAAGATGGCTCTTCAAACACTCAAGGACCATCGGTTGTATGCCAAACTCATGAAGTGTGAGTTTTGGCTTGAGCAGGTCAGTTTCTTGGGCCACGTAGTCTCTAAAGCGGGTATCTCAGTGGATCCTACAAAGATAGATTCTGTGGTGACATGGGAACAACCTACGATAGTTACAGAGGTCCGAAGTTTCCTTGGTTTAGCAGGTTACTATCGGCATTTGTCGAGGGTTTCTCAAGATATCGGGTCCACTTACACGCCTCACAAGAAAGAATGCTAAGTTCGACCGACGTAATAAGGTGGAGCAGAGCTTTCAGAGTTAAAGCCGCGACTACGACCAAGTGCTTGCTATACCTTCCGGCAGTGGAGGTTTTGCAGTATATAGTGATGCTTCCTATGGCGGATTAGGCTGTGTGCTTAATCAACACGAGCGGGTCATTGCGTATGGTTCTAGGCAGTTGAAGGACCATGAAAGAAACTATCCAACGCATGACTTAGAGCTAGCAGCAGTTATATTCGCCTTGAAGATCTTGCGACATTACCTCTACGGTGAAATCTTTGATATATTCACCGATCACAAGAGTCTCAAGTACCTCTTCACTCAAAAGGACTTGAATATGCGGCAGCGACGATGGATGGAGTTCTTAAAGGACTACGATTGCTCGATTCAATTCCATCCGGGAAAGGCAAATGTCGTTGCTGATGCACTTAGTAGGAGGTCTTCAGCACAGTTGTCACATCTTGTTAGCCGGATTCAAAGATGGAAGCTTTTGGAGGATATGGCTTTGGGCAGCTCAAGGCTCGATGTAAAAGGCTCGGGAGCATTGATGGCTACACTTGTATTACGTTCTACGCTCTTCGAGAACATTCGGAAGCTTCAGATGACCGATGATGAGCTGATGGCAATCAGAAGAGATGTCGAGAATGGCAGTAAGAAGGATTTCTCCATTCGAGCAGATGGGACCTTGCTATTTCACGACCGGGTATGCGTACCGTCGAGTATCGAGCTTCGGGACACCATTCTGGAAGAGGCTCACAAATCCATGTATGCCATACATCCTGGTAGCACCAAGATGTATCAGGACTTGATGAAGAGTTTCTGGTGGCGAGGTTTGAAACGCGACGTCGCTGAGTACGTATCGCGGTGCTTGGTTTGTCAACAGGTTAAGGTTGATCATCAGAATCCTGCAGGTCTATTGCAGCCTTTACCTGTGCCTGAGTGGAAATGGGAAGCCATTTTGATGGATTTTATACTCGGGTTGCCGAAGACACTGAGGAAGAACAATGCCATCTGGGTTATTGTAGATCGGCTAACCAAGTCTGCTCATTTCTTGCCATATAATACCACCTATATAGCCAGTAGACTTGCAGAGTTATACCTGAAGGAGATTGTTAGACTGCATGGAATACCGGCTAGTATTGTGTCTGATCGAGACCCGTTGTTTACTTCACATTTTTGGCAGAGATTTCAGGAGGGCATGGGTTCTCGTCTTGACTTTAGTTCAGCATTTCACCCACAGACGGATGGCTAGACCGAGCGCGTAAACCAGATCATTGAGGACATGTTGAGAGCATGTATGTTGGATTTTCACGGGTCATGGGACCAACACTTGCCTCTGATAGAGTTCGTCTACAATAATAGCTTTCAGTCTAGCATTGGTATGGCTCCGTTCGAGGCTTTATATGGACGGCGGTGTCGATCACCGTTGAACTAGGAAGAAGTGGGTGAGAAGCTCATTATTGGACCTGAGATAGTTGAGCGCACTACCGAGACGGTTCGGTTGATACGCGAGTGACTACGAGTAGCTCAGAGTCGTCAGAAGAGCTACGCCGATCTCAAACGGAGACACGTGGATTTTCAGGTAGTTTTGATATGTCAATGGGTATTTCTTCACTTGGTATCAATTCCATGTGAAATTGGCACTAATACTTGATTTTTCAGGTCGGCGAGAATGTCTTTGTTCGGATTTCGCCTACCAAGGGCGTTATGCGGTTCGGAAAACGAGGGAAACTGAGTCCTCGGTACGTTGGGCCTTTTGAGTTATTAGGCTGAGTCGGAGAGGTTGCATATCGTGTGGCGTTACCGCCGCAATTATCTAGCATGCACAATGTTTTTCATGTGTCGATGCTGCGTCGATACATTCGTGACCCGACTCACGTGCTTGATTACCAACCCATCGAGCTTCAGGATGGTTTGAAGGTGGTCGAAGACCCGCTTCGCATTTTGGATCGCAAGGAGCAGATCCTATGCACTAAAAGCATTCCTTTGGTCCTCGTGCAATGGCGGAATCATACACCGGAGGAAGCCACTTGGGAGCGTGAAGCTGAGCTCCGAGACCAATTTCCAAGCCTGTTTGTTTAAATTTTGAGAAATTGTGTGTTGACAGTATGATTCTTGAAATTTATTTTTTTTTGTATTTACTGGTTATATGAATACTTTTGGCGAGATTTTTGTCGGTCCAATATACAAATTAGGTTGTGCATGTTTAGAAGACTCTACATTATGGAAAATTCAATACTTTTGGGCCTAAACCTGGTATGTTCCACACTACTGGCCATGTGAAATAAAATTAGTCCTATAGTTAGCTACTTCCTTAAATTTCACTGAGCCAATTGACCTTGATACAGATGTCATGGCCCTATATATAAATATATATTATTTTGTACATGTTTAACAATTTTTGTTTTTGTTACGTTGTGGAATTCCTGAACATTTTACGAGCCGCCCAGACCCGGACTTGTTGTTTTTCTGAATAGTTATATGATATAGTTTGGCCAAAATTGCTTAGCCTATTCTTTAATTTTCTACGCCAATTTCGGCTGTGATAATGCAGTCATAGTCCGATAAGGTGATGGGAATGAAATGGGATCAAAGAAGGTCCATTTAGACCCAATGGGATGGTTGGAATTCCAAAAATTTTGAAAATTTTTAAAGACAACAGTGTAACAAAAATTCGACTGTCGAAATGCAAAATCGACCATCGAATTTATGTGAACTTTCAAGCCATTTTCAGCCAAAAACAGGACCTGAGAAGTCCTGAGAAAATCGACTGTCGATTTCAAAATCGACCATCGATTTGGGAAATCGACCATCGAATTTGAAATCGATGGTCGAAATTATCGATTTAAGTTTGGGGTTTAAAATTTTTTTTGCATTTCGGGTTCCAGATTTGGGGGTTTTGAGCTTAGGGTTTTGAGGGGTTTTGGCGATTTTGGTGTGTATCATCCATTTCGACCGACTTTGGGGGAGGGATCCAGTGTAAATTGGACAAGGGGCTTCGATTTTACCTTGTGGAAACCAGATTTGGGCTTTTTATAGGTAATCTCCTCCCACAGCTACTTTCTTTGGGGATTTTTCATCCTCTGTCTGTTATTTTTCTTTTTCTGTATATTTTTGTTCAATGGGGCCTAAGAAGCAGACCCCCATTCGAAATCCCACCTCCAAGCGATCAGCTTCTAAAGCTGCGTCTACAAGCCGCTCAAAATAGCCCACAGAACCACCACAATCGGTTCCACCACCCACTGCTTCTCCAATGCCTGAGCAGCCCAATGAATTTTGGAGCATTAAAGGCTTCACTACGGAATATTTGTTTCACCCGGAGTTATTTGACCAGCAAACGACCACACAATGGGCGGGTGAATACCTTGAAAAGGCCAAATTGACCTCCCTGTGCACATCTTTTAGCGACCATTTCTATCCCCGACTCGTGCGCCTATTTTATCAGCACATGAGCCGCGAAGACGGGAAAAGAATATATACGGAGATTGATGGCCGCAATTATACTTTTGATCTAGAGGACATGGCTGTGGCATTGCGATGCCCTTTAAATCACTCCCAAACCATGGGTTTAGGTCCTCCCTTCCCCAAACCGGTTCGTTTTGAGGATGTAATTACGCAAATGACGCAAGGCCGTCATGGGTCCGGTAAATCCATCATCACGGTCCATATGCCGGAGACCATGTGGATCTTGGATAAAATTTTAAAGGCCACCCTTTACCCTTTTGGTCATCAATCTGAGCGCACCGGTCCCCTCCAACAAATTCTATTTGCGGCCTATAAGGAGCGATGGTTTAGTGCTCCTGACGTCCTTTTCAAAGGAATTATCAAAGCCCGAGAGAAAATGGGTAAGCATGTGAAGAAACCGTTGAAGACTATGCCCTATGCTCACTTAATTTCAGTGATGATTGAGAACTACCGAGCGGGCCCTGCTTATGATATCCCTCCTACTGAACCCAAATCCACAGCGGGTCGAAAAATTTATAACTTGGTCAATTGGGGTCAAACCTACAGTAGGTTGGTAAAGACTCCAAAGGATGCAGAGGCACCTGATACAGCTAGTGAGGACGATGATGACCCTACTCATTCTATCCCTGACACTGCTACCACTGCACCTCCTCAGCCCCCACAGAGTGACATCCTTACACTCTCCGAGTTCACCCGACAGATGACCGCCATGAGCCATCAGATTCAAGAGCTCACCCACCACACCAGCTCTGCCGTGGAGTTGGATGTCCATGGCGGCGCTCTCTCTTATCTGATGCAGCACGCGTTTCCCGATGATTACACGACATATATGGCCGATATCCGTGCTTCGGTATATCGCCCTTCGACATCGGGCGCTGGTACTAGCATGCCTTCTGCGGCCAGGGCGGATACGGGTGATGATGATGCTGCTGCGGGCGATGGTACTTCGGATCGGGCGGGTCCATCTTCTGTCGGGGATTGTTAGCATACTTGGGGGGGGGGGTTCTGGTTTATTTATGGTGGTTATGGTCTGTATTTATTTCACAGTCTGGATTATTTAGGACCTGGTGGTCCTTCTTTTGTTATCTTTTATCTTTTGTCTTTTGCTTTACTTTGGATACTCTGCTTATCTTGTTTGTATATAGTTCAGTTCGATACTTGTTTTCATCTTTAGATATGCGTTTTGGATCTCTATGTGCGCTGCTTTTGCTGTCATTTTTGGTATATGATTCCGTTCGATGCTTGTGTGGATTTACTCTTATGTCACTTTTGTACTTCCTGTTTCTTTGATGGCTTTTCATTCTCTTTATGGCTTTCATGCGTCACTGTGCATCGGTCTCCCGGCACTTGACACTTAGGGTGTGGGTATCCATGTACGGATGCAATCCACTATGGCTTTTAATGCCACATGCAGTACATTCATGTTACTACGGATCCCATCCCTTGGCTTGCGTGCCTGTGGGATCGAAACACGGTGCCCCATGTTTTCTATTCTTTTATTGTCTGGTATGTGTTATGTTCAATTTTCGAGGACGAAAATTCCTAAGGAGGGGTGAATGTAATATCTCTGATATTTTGACCTAATTTCATTTACCTCGGTAAGCGTGCCCAAAAATAATTATGAGATTTTATGGGCTTTTTGGTTAGTTTTGGTTATGATGAGGGACATGACCAAAGGACTTAGTTATGAGATGTGTACAAGTCAGGAAATCAACGACGTACACAATAAGGTTGGTATTTGTGTTTAACGCCGGAAGTTTTGCAAGAATAAATGGATAAGTTGTAAATAAAAATATCTAGATTTTTATTTAGAATTTTTATTTTATAAGAAAGAGAGAGGGTGCAAGAGAAGTTAGCTTCTCCCTCTCGTTGGAAATCAAACCTCTAAGGCTTTGCCTCCTTGTTAATCTTAGATCTAGTGATCTTGAGAACCCCTCTTTCCATCTCAACCATTAATTAACCTTGTGCTTGAATTTGGATCAGTTTAAACTATTGAAAGAGAAGAGAGATGTGGAGAGGGTGAAAATCTGTGTGATCTTGTTGAGTGATGTGGCTGTAGCCTTCCCTTTTTCTGGACTGATTTGAAGATCTAAAACCCTTGAGCTTGGAGATCTTTTCCGAACGTGAATCGGTTCAAAGAAAGCAACAGCTTAAACAACAAGAGGTAGGTCTTTAACACATTCTTTTATCTTTTGAATTCAATTTAGGTTTAGAATAGTATGTGGTTTGTTAAAGGAAATCTAAGGCTGTGTTTGGAAATGAAAAAAAAAAAAGAATCCGAGCATGTTGAAGAATCCGGGCATATTGAATTAACAAACCACAGAGTCGAAAATTATCGATTTCAAAATCGATCGAATTGAAATCGATTGTCCTAATTGGAAAATCGACTGAAATGAGATTTTAAGCCTAAATAGAGTTACGAATTGATGGTCGATTTTAGAATCGACCATCATCATTCAAATTCACCATCGAATTTGAAATCGATGGTCAATTCTCGAAATTTTTGACTTTTAAGAGTTTGGTTGGATTTTTATTTGTAAGCCTTTGCATTTGATTTTTGGGTTCTATATTAACACTGAGGGTGTTAATATATGTAGGTTTTGACAATTGGGAGTCCTTGGAGAGGACTGCTTGTTCATGCTTTTGAATTTTCTTGGTTAAGGTAGGGGAATCCTAATTATTATTTGCATAAATTTATAAGCATAAACTGTTATAGACCATTTCTTTTAGAAGCATAAAATTTGGAAATTCCGTTGCACACAGTATAATTAAAACCTTGAACATATGACACAATCCGAAAATTGTAAACCTTGTCATAAATAAGAATCTTTTGGAAATCGTAACCTCGTAAATTTTGAATCGTAACATCCTAAATTTTGAATCGTAACATCGCTAAATTTTGAATCGTAATTTTAATCGTAACCTTTAAAAAATTCAGAATTATGTTATGAATATTAAGCTTTGATATGTATTAGCATTTGCATTTGATTTATGATTCATAAGTACGATGCCCTGGATTCTACCAACCGTGTTGACGGTAAAACTTTGGCGCAAGTTTCCCTCATAGCGTAGGGGCTTGTTGCATTTTCAAAATGGGTTCATGAACGCATTTATGGATGGTGAGGGTCTTCCCATCGTCACGTAGTCCGCCTCATGCTATAGGAAATTTGGGAGATAAAATTAAGTTATAAATTTAAGACAAGAAGCATGCTAAATCAGAACATTTTGAACACTTTAGAGTATATTTCAGTTTTGACTCTGGATTAGAACTGGAGATTTAATTTGAAAAGCATCATTGAAAAACCATATTTGATCCGATTCCGTCTTTTGAAAACCTTTACTTATAAAGAAATGCAAATAGATCTGTCTTCCTCTATTGAGCTTGGCTGTTAGCTCACCTCGACTATATGTCACAGGTGCTGAGACTGACCTTGGGTCAGAGGATCCGGAGGACTCCGATTATATTCCCGAGGAGGATTTGGACATACCAGCTGAGGAGTTCTTCCCGTGATCTTAGATTCTGTATTTTGGTATTTTATCTGGATATTATTTTTGGATTGATGAGCCTTAGGCTATTATTTTTGATCTTTTGATATCACTCGAGGAACCATTATTGTGAACCTCTATTTTAGGTGATCGGATTGGCCATCACCAGTGGTTCCTTTTGGTTCCTCACAGTGATATATCTAATTTTGTTATATGAAGCTTTTGTTTTTGGATTAACAATGTTGCCTCTGTCTTTAAACCTTTGTTTATGTTGCCGGCTTCTGTTTGTTACGGCTTATTGAGAAATCAATAAGTTGATGAACCGGCCTTTCCTATACCTTAGGGATTGGAAAAGTCGGGTCGTCACAACTTCCTTTGGAAGTTTCACTCGTTTGAAAGAAAAGGGGAGGAGTGAAAGAGAGCTTTGAGAAAGAGAGGGAGCTAGAGAGAAAGAGCTTCCCCTTGATTGCACCTTCGCCGTTGTTGATCTTCCGCTCAAATTTCGTTATCTTCGTCGATTACTGCAAGAGAAGAATTGGTCTTGATGCGGCTACGATTGACGAGAACTTGAGAGAAACCACCGTTCCAAACCCTCTTTTATTTAGGAACCCCAAACTCCAATGATTTTTGTTCTAAACCCTTCCATTTCACTCAAGAGAGCCTTCGGGTGTTGTCATGCACATCGTGTGGACTCAATTTACAACTCCGTTGTGATCGCGAGCAAGAGAGGGGGTTTTGTTTCAAACAATCGAGTGAAAGTGAAGCATAGAAGCCAACTCTTTGATCTGATCATTGTAAAAGTTTTGCCCTTGATCTAGCAAGGTAAACATCGTGGTTTTGCGCATATTGGATTAAAAATTTAGCTATGTTGGTTGTGTGCAAAAGGATAGGGATTTAGATTTAAAATTTGGGGAAAAATGGACCAAGGAAGGAGAAGCCCAAAGGGCTACATAATCTATCAAAATCGAACGATCGATTCTTGAGTCGATCGATTGATTTTGACAGGATAGAGATATGTAAAAATTTATGACGGAATCGATCGATCGAATTTAAAATTGATTGATCGAATTTGAAACCAAATCAATCGATCGACTTGTATAAAATAGGGATGTGTATAAAACATTAGAGAAATCGATCGATCGATTTGTTCTATTTTTGTTTGCTTCAGTTTCTTACGAGAAACTTCAAATCTTTTGAATTGTTCACCATTAATACTTAGTACGTGAACTTTGTATGAACTAGTTTAAGAGCGAGGGATGTTAGTAGGGATTTTTACTTCGATTAGGACCATCATTTTGCACCAAACCTAAGGTGGGGAAAATTCAACACTCAATTGCATTTTTACTCTAATTTTTGTAGATGCTTTGACATGATCAAATGAAATGTATTAAGTATAGTATTTGTGTGATTTTGAAATAGTTTTAGAATTTAATATTTTATTGTATTTGAAAAGTGGAATAATTTTGCATCATTGACTAGTAGTTGAACTTTATGCATTTGGAATTCCGAAAATGAACTTGAAATATGAAATTGAACATGAATTTAGAACTTGAATCCAAACTCTAAGTCTGAACCTTGAATCCGTTGATTTCGAATCCGAGTTTGAATTTGAATCCGTATTCGAATCCGAAACCTTGATCCACTCTTGAATCCGAACTTGAAAATTGAAATTGAATCTGAATCGAACCGGCACGGTGGCATATCCGTGAATTGAACTAGTACGACAGTTAATCTGTAAATCGAATCGGCATGGTAGTATAACCGTGAATCGAATTGGTACGTGGTTGTGCTATTTATATGTGTATCTAATTAAGTCTTAACCTATTACAAGCGCACAATAGAAATTGTAATGCTAGTATATCTTTAAGATTCTAAACTACTTGTAATTGCAAGCGCACAATAGAAATTGTAATTGCAACCCATGAGGAAGTGTTTTATTTTTGTATTTTATAGAAAACTTATGTTTATCTTTAAGATTCTAAACTACTTGAGAAATATGAATAAAAGAATGATTTTTTAAACTAAAGTACAAGAAAATAAATCTTCCTCATTCCAGATTATGGTCGTCAATCACAATCCTTCAAGTCTCGGATGTCTACAAATTAAAATACCGTTACACCATATATCAAGTTTCCTAGCATTGGTCGTCAATCAAAACTAAATCCTATCAATACAGATTTAATCTAATCAACAACTAACCAGAAATTTGGGCGTCGATCAAACTCTAGAAAATTGAAGATGGAAAATAAAAATAGTTACACTAATTTGCAAATCTCAACCTGAGTCGTCGATTCAAATCAAAACTTGAAGATATTTACAAAGCAGTAAATTACAATAAAAATAAATCTAAACTAGAAAGCAAAGTAAAATATATCTTTCACCCCTCAACTACACTCGTCAATTGCTTCTAAGAAACTACAGGTATCTACACTAATCTTCCAACTCTCAATCCCAGTCTTCAATTGTGATTAAGGAACCTTGGATATCTAAACTAAACTAAACTAAATTTTTTATAGGAAGAAAATCCAAACACAATTGTCAATTGATTTTGAGAATTCCTTCGATAAGATTATTCCTATGCCAAGCCCTCTTATTTATAGATCATAAGGGGTCGATTAACATTGGTCTAATTCTAACAAAAGAAATTACTAAAACAAAAGTATCCTAATATAACTCTAATTCTAATCCTATCTTTCCTTGCTTCGGATAGTTGATGCGCTTTCGACTTTTTCCTTAATTTCAGCAACAGAGATGTTTAGGAGTATTTTTTCATCAATCTTCTTAGATCCGTGATTCACCAAACTTCTTATTCAAGAGTTTTTCCAATTTTGTGCATGGCATTGTAAAACTTCACATGATCAGCAGCAATGAAAAGCTTCTATTTTTGGAAAATCGTAAATCATGATTTTATATTTTTTTGGCGTTCTGGACGATTCTTTATTATGAACGATCGTTTTCTCTTTTCGTATCGTACTTCACTTTTGAATGTCTTCTGAAGAATCGTAAATTACAATTTTATATTTTCTTTGGCTTCGTTCAATTATAAAATACGATTTCTTGACTTCAAGCATACATCAGATCATCTTTCACGCTCAATCGTCTTTCTTATTGCTTTATGAGTTTATTTTGACGAAGATTAACACTTTAACTCTATTTTATTGATTATCCATAATATTTGCACATCATTAACTTGTTAGTAGCAAATTGAGATTTAGAAGCACTAAGTTAAGGGTGATAAATTGGTAAATTATGTGAATGATCACACTCCCAAACTTAAGCTTTACTAGTCCGTAGCAAACAAAGAAAGTAAACTACTTTAAAACTACAAATTTAAATACCACTTTCATAGGAAGCATAATTGCATTTAACAGATGTAACAAGCCTTTAAACCCCTAGGTGATCCCTAGTAGAGGAGTTATAGTCTCCTGAAGGTTTTCAGTAAAATTACCTACAAACTTCAAATATTTTTGATTTTTTAAAAAAAAATTAAAATTAAAAGAAAACAGAAGGTTAAAATCTAAACTAATTTTGTATACTAACTAACTTAATCATCACATGGTTGTTATAATTTTAAAAAGTACGATTCCGTCAATCATCACTTTCCATCCTAACAATCATCTTTGATCAAAACTTAACAATTTCAATCTTGTAAAGCGTGAAGTGTGCGCATATCAACGAACAATTTATTCATCCTAAATTTTTCTAGACTGCAAATTTAGAAAAATATTTTTATTAAAAAACTCTCACTATTCTCATACTCTCAAAAAAAAAATCAAAATTTTGGGTTCTCTCAGTATGATATAACTTCAGGAATTATTCAAAGGATAATTGCAAAAAATTAAAATCTCATGGAAAAAGATAATCAATTCTATTCATATAATTCCCTATGCAATCCATAGTATTTATTATTCACATCTCTACTAGGCTTATACTTTTGCAAACCACAAATCAAAAAGGTCTTTAATTCCTTCGACTTATAATGGGGCTTTGTGATAAGAGGTTCCAAAGAAAGGTAAAAAGGATTCAAAATATTTCCTAAGAATTCAGTTATTCTTTCACCTATCTTTTCTTCCTTCAATAAGAATCCAAAAAGTTGGATAACTTCTTCCCTTTTTTTTTTTTTTTTGTAAATCCCATTTTTTTTCTAATTATTTTCTAAAATATTCCTTTGATTTTTCAGTTTGGAAGCTTTTTGCTTTTCTTTTTATAGAATCGTGTTTTACGATTTTTCATCTCTTTTCTCATATTCTTCAAAATAATTTCTTCAGTTGTACTCTTTTGCTGCATTCCCCTCATTTGTTTTTCTCGTACTCCTTTACTCCCTCTTCTTCCCTTCTTTTTGTTCTAAATTCTCAGAAATAACAAAGGTTAAAGGTTGAAAGTTTTGGGTAGAACATATGATTAAGGGTTTATAAAATCATAGTACAAAGAAATTTGATTTAGGCTTCTAGTATGGGTTCAAAGGATAATAATTTTTGGGATCTTGGCTTTTTGGCTCTAATTTAATTAAAGATGACCTTTGATCATTTTTATGATTTGTTAGCATAGATGTCTTATTATTTTGATGCTTCTAATAGATAGTTCTAGACTACAGAGATCATCATAATCATAGAATTATTTTATTCTAAGTTCAACAATATGAGATTTTGCATAAAAATAGTAGAGAAGTTCAAAGAAATTTTGAATTGAATAGATAATAGTCTCTCTCTCCAAAGAAAGGAAAAGTTAATCTCTAAAGCTCACTGGCTATATAATTTTAAAATTGCAGGCTAAATATTGCAGTTCACATCAACTTATAGTTTCAAACATTCATTCTGATACAGTGTTCTTGAAGAGCTATACATGAATTATGACTATTCTATTGTTTGATTGTTGAACTTCTATTGCGATGGATCGTTAGGTTTCTGTAATCATGTTTTTGTCTATCTTACTCACACGTGATGGTTAATCAGAAAAAATTAAGTTAAAAAAAACTAAACTAGAAATTGAAACAGAAAAAATTATATTCTGAAAAAAATTATATTTCTAGAAAAAAATTAGAAAAATTATATTTCTAGAAAAAAATTGAAAAACAATTGAACTAATATATAAAAAAACTAATTACTGCAATATTACAAAAGTTGCTTTGCTCCCCCCAAAACTTAAACAAAACAATGTCCTCATTTACACACAAAAATAGGAGATATTGTCAAAATTAACAAAAGGATCATACCTGTGAGGCTTGTGATGTTCTGAAATTTTACTCACTTGGTGAAGATGGATATGGTACAAGGGTTGAAGAAGGGGCTTTAGCAGGTGCTGGTAAGGCTAAACGTGGGGATAGGCTGTTCGATAACTCAGTTTCTAAATCAGTTACCACATCTATAGAGTAATGATATTGTCCTGATGGAAGTGGTTCTCTTTGTGGCTCAGGCTTAGCCACCTTGTAGGGAACATCAGTGCTTACCTTTTCAACTACCAATCTACAATAGTTTCCTTTTAAACTTTGTAGCTCCTCCTCGACCTTTTCTTTGTTTTTTAGATCCTCATTCAAGGTTTTAATCACAGTAGATTGCAACTGTATCTCCAGTCTCAGCTTTTCTACTTTAACTTTTTCTTTTGTCACTGCAGTCCAACATTTCTTTGTAATAGACTCAATAGTCCTCTTCTGTTCAGCATTAGCTAAGCTAAGGGAATCATTATCCTCTTGAAGTTTTAGAATTGTCCCCTCTACTATGGTCAGTAGATGATTTTCTTCATCCAGCTGTCTATTGAGTGCTTGCTAGTAATCTTGATGAGCTTTTTCTTTCGTAGTTTCTCTGGCTTCTAGATCATCAACTAATCCTCCAAATTGTTCAATCAAATTAGCGATTTTATCCTCGTACAACTTTTTCTCGCCCTTCCATGCCTGTTGGTTATGTCATAATATTCTATTTTCTTCTCGCAGCTGCACAATTTGAAATTGAAGTGCCCCAATGGCTTCATGGACTTTCCTTGTTGTTTCTATTGTCCAATGTGCCTGGTGGTCTTCCACAACTTTTCGCCATAGATTTTCTACTAACTCTTGGTGTTCTTGTGCAGTAGGCATGGATTCAAGGACTCTACTTTTCAGCCTATGGAATTCTTCCATCAATTTTTTTACTACAATGGGTAATGGTATTAAGTTTGGTGAATTTGTAAGCTGCCATTGTTCTACTTCTCTCAGTCTTCTTTCTAGATCAAGCTATTCAAATATTAGGACTATTGTAGTAGTTGCAAGAGGAGACATCTCTTGATTCATCAAATTTGTGAAACGCACTCGTGGAGTGTTAAAACTGTCTTACTTCTGCTGCCTGGAATATAGGAGTCTGCTCTGCATTTGATAAAACAATGGGTGGAGCAATAGACTCAATAAGTGCAGAGACCTGGCTAGAAGTAGCCAATCAGCAATCTGCTTCTCTCTCTAAGGAGTTGCTTCATCCTCTATAGGGGTCATTGAGTTCACGTGGGCTGCTTTAGGAATGACTGGTAGTGTGCCTTCCTCGGTAGAAAGGGGCAAAATAAGCCCTGTTAGTGAGTCCAATGCTAGATGATATAGATTAATGTGCTCTTCAGCTTGTGTTGATGTAATCCATGTTTTTGGCTCTGCTATCACTAATTTTTCTAAGACTACAGTTATTTTAATAGTCAGCTCTTCCCAGGTCTCTGAATCTGTTATAGGTTCTTGTGTGATCTCTGGTATAGAAGAGACTCCCACTTTCTGTGTAGAGATGGGAATCTGCTTTTTGTTCTCAGAATTCAGAGTTCTCCTATAAGCTATGGTCGTGAGGGTTTCCTCCAGTCTGGGTAGGGCCTTTTCCTTGGGATCTATACTATATCCCACATTCATCAATAGGTTTGTAATTAAACCTCCAAAGGGTAGACATAATTTACTTATCTGATACTTTTCTTGATTCAATTTCTCCCTCACGGTATTGATGACTTCCAACAAGTAGGACGAGATATTGAACCAGATTTGATTAGCCATTAAATACAGGGCCTTCACAAAGAGTGTCCTGTGTTGTGTTCCATGACCCGTAGGGCGGATTGTCTTGTGAATTAAGACATCTAGGAAGTGGAGTTGTAAATCTTGTGATTCCAAATCTTTGCGCAAGAAAAATGACATGTGTTTTGGGGGTTTTCCTAACAGTTATGTCGCCATCTGAATAAAATCTGGAAGGGTAATAGGTTGTTCTCTTAATATGTTCACTTTCGGAGTGTCTGAGGGCATTTCAGGTCTATCTAAGGGTAAATTCATGACCCCTGCAACCATTTCCTTCATTATGTGGATTGGGAATCCATCAATGGTTGTGGCAAGAATTGCGAAGGGACCCTTGCTACGATTAATCATACTTTTGTAAAACAGTCTAACCAATCTCGGATAGACTTGTGGGACTCTGAAGTTTAAGAAATACTGAAGCCTTGCATCTTTAAAATACTTGATAGACTCCATCAATCTTAGACTTTTCCCAAAAGGCAACGTCCACGACGATTTTGGTTGCCACAATATGGTGTTTCATTGATTTTGGGAGTCATTCTGCTATAATATCAAAGGATGTTGGTCTTTTAACTTTATCTATTTATTTGCCCTTCTTTTGGGCAGGCACAGTGTTAACTTCCATTTCTTCTTCGGGTAGTTCTCTAATAACCACCCTGGAGGATCTGGACTTCTTGGGTGGGTCTGTTGCTTTCGATTTGGCTTTAATGGCAGCAGACCGTGCGATATGGCTAATAAGTGGAGAGTTATCTGAGCTGTTACCTTCTTCTCCACCGTCTTCTTCCCTCGATCGCTTATCTTGTGCTTTTGACATTCTGCAATTCTTTTGTTCTACCAAAATAAGAAAACATTCTTTAGTAAGGCATATATTAACTCAAAACTTCTTGCAGAGAGATTCTTCCATTAGGGAGTAAAACCAACACCTTAATTTCTGAAAATCTCCAAACCCTAATTTTAAAATGTCAACCGGTACGTATATAGGGTTTCCAAAATTGAACAGATTTTGCAAGGAAGGTATAAGGAAAAAAAAGGGTCATGTTTAAGGGAATTTTGAAAAATAGAGGGAAAGCAGAAACTTTTTTGGGAGAGTTCGATAATGGGGCCAACGTCTCCTCTCACTAATCTGTAGGCCCTTATTTCAGTGACAACCTGTTGAATCGGTTATCACGCGTACTGTTAACCTAGAGTCGTCGATCGACTCTAACTTTTCAACAACAACAAGTACGAATTCTCGTATCGATTAAATCGTAATCGCTACGCTTCAACTGATATTATTCTCAATCTTACGAGCAATCGTAAATCCATACGCTTGTTCGTAGAAGTGTACAATAGAAATTATATTATGATCCATCGTTTTTCAACGATTTGGGCCTTAATGTAATGCCTAAACATAAAAGGAAAGAAATAATTTTACATAGTTTACAAAGGGTGCTACGGATGAGTTGGTAGCTCGACGATTCCTTGAGGATTTCAGTTTAGGTTGAGGGGAGCAGATGTCTCCCCCGAACACTTGTCCTCTCGGATTATTAACTGGTTGTGCCGGCAACTGGCCATTCTCTTTCTTTGCCATTTATGAAGCTGGCTGGCCAATTTGGCTTTCCAACTTCGTTATGGACTGTGTATGTGAGTGAAGCACTTGAGACAATTGAGAAAATTGGGATAGGTCTTTAGAATGCTAATGCGACTATTGCTCTAAATCCTTGAGGATTTGAACAACTGTGGCATCAGGCGCATTGCTTCGTGGGCCATATTTTTGTGGCACAGTCATCATGGGAGGTCTAGGTTGGAAAACTTGATTTTGGGGGAGTCTGGGTTACGCAGCAATTGGTGCTAGTTGTGCTCCTCCCCTGGAACTATAATTAAATCCGAGGTGGTTCCTCCATGGCAAGTTATAGGTATTCCCATAGTCTCCCCTTTGGAATGCCATTACTTGCTCTTTTTCCATCACCTCTTGGTATGATGGGTGATGTGAATTTTAATTATGATATTTTACTCGCAAGTGCACGAATCGGATTGTATATAGTGGGTGCGGAGTACGAGATCATTTCCACGAGGACTAATTTTGAAAGATCTAAAAACACAAACAATTCCAGAAATCTACTAAGATCTAACAGTATTCTACCAGTCTTATAATTTAGGTGGTTTGATGAGATGATAATTACTGACTACAAACTAAAACTTAACTGATAATTCAAAAATAAAGATAAAGATGAAGATACTAAATCCTCCCATCTTTGGTCCATTCTTCCCATAATACAAATCTACGGATTAAACTATGAGATATACCATTGAGAACAAATATCTTTTATGGAAGATAAATGGTCAAAAACCCCGATAGGTTCCACGTTGCATCCCTGCAATCAGGACTTAGATGATTTTCATATATAGATCTGAGATCAAGGGCATGGCTTGGCACACTTGATCTCAGGTTCAAATAAAAATCATCCCCAAAGTGGGTAAAATTTTTAACAATAATACCACCATAGATCTGAAATCAAGGGCCTGGCTCGGCACACTCGATTTCAGATTAGGGAGTAATTATATTAAAATTACCATTACAGATCCAAGATCCAGGGCATGGCTCGGCACACTCGATCCCGGATCATAATCGTAATTAGATCCACACGATGAAAGCAAAAAGACCATATAACAATGATTGGGTAAAATTACCGTCACAGATCTGAGATCCCGGGCATGGCTCGGCACACGCGATCCCGGTTAGTGGCGGGGATTTCATTCGTTCTTGATAGCACAACAACCATAAAATAAGATCTCATATTTTAATCCTAAATTTATATTATTAAAAGTACATCCCTCGGATGGGAATCATTAGATCCCCATCCTTATGAATTTAGCCACACATATTGCAATTAAATGACATAAATAAATAAGGAAGAGAAAATAACATTAATTTAATGAATTAAAAATACCTCAACTTCAAAAGAAATTACTTTGATCCAAAAGTACGATGGTCTTTAGAAACGAGAATAATACAGGAATAAACTTGAGCAAAAATATAATAAACTGGAGGAATGAGTACTGGAAATTAAAGGAACAAAGCTCTAAAAAAGGAATAAATAAAAACTCCCTATTTCTATGTCTAACTATGAAAAAGAAAAGTAAAAAACTAAAACTCTAATCTCCTATCTCCCTAATTTCTCCTTCTCCCTCGAAGTGTTTGAGTCCCTTTAAATAGATTCCCCGGTCACAGAAGTCTCCCCAGCCGCCAATTTAGGGTCGATTAATCGACCCAATAGGGTCGATGCATCGACCCTACAAAAGAGGCTCAAAATCAGCTTTAAAGTAGTCAATTCCGTGTCAGACTCTTCTTCTCCTCGATTAATCGACCAAAAGGGTCGATGCATCGACCCCCAGAAATCTGTGAATTTCAGCACACTTTTTATATCAGACATGGCTTCGGTATTTCAGCCATAACATTCTGTCCCGAACTCAGATTGAGGTGATTCTTATGCTGTTGGAAAGCTGACAAAAAGATCTACAACTTTTGTGTTTTGATGGTTTCATAATTCGGCCGTCTTGAAGGTCCAAATTTAGCTACAAGTCGCACTGATGAGTACTGAAATATGATGATATTTCACCCCTAAATACCTATATTTAGCTGTCCGATGAAGGCTATCTGATGAGAATTATTAGATTTGAAGTATTTCAGGTAAATACAAGCCAAGTATGGAAAACAGCCCAAGAATTCTGAAAATAATGTCAAAACACTGTAACTTTGGGTCATCGAGAACTTGGTGCGACTTGTGGCTAACTTTGGACCTTCAAGGCGGCTGAATTATGAAATTGTCAAAACACAAAAGTTATATATCGTTTCGTTCGCTTTCCAACGGTGTAAGAATCACCGCAATCCAAGTTTGGGACAGAAAGTTATGTCTGAAATACCAAAATAGTGTCTGATACAAAAAGTGTGCTGAAATTCACGGATTCGATGTCGAGGGAAATCGACATGAATTGACTACATTAAAGCTTATTTTGAGCCTCTTTTGTAGGGTCAATTAATCGACCCTAAATTGGGGGGTCATGATCAGAATCTATTTAAGACTCAAACACTTGAGAAGGAGAAATAAAGATAGAGATTAGAGTTTAGTTTTTGCTTTTTCATAGTTAGACATAGAAATAGGGAGTTTTTATTTATTCCTTTTTAGAGCTTTGTTCCTTTAATTTCAGATGTCATTTCCTCCAAATTATATTTTTGCTCAAGTTTATTATCATATTTCTAAAGACCATATTTTTGGATCAAAGTAATTTTTTTAGTTGAGATATTTAATTTCTATTTAATTAGTATTTTATCTTTGTTATTTATTTATGTCATTTAATTGCAATTTGTGTGTAATTAATTATCATTCATCTAATGTATAATAATATCTTTGGAAATATGTGATCTTATTTTATGATTTTGTAAATCAAGAGATCCACTATCATCCTAGTGCATGACCACGATCATGAATTGGTTTTGACATTATTTTCAGAATTCTTGGGTTGTTTTCCACACTTGGCTTGTATTTACCTGAAACACTTCAAATCTAATAATTCTCATCAGATAGCCTTCATTGGACAGCTAAATATAAGTATTTAGGGGTAAAATATGATCATATTTCAGTACTCATCAATGGGGTAACAAGGTTCTCGGTATGGGTACAACTCGGGCAGTTTGAACAGTTAGCTAAAGGTCTTTCCAAAGCGCTTGGTTCGACACTCATTAGTGTGGAAATTTGTTGTTCTAGTGCTGCAACCTTTGCATTCATGTCATCCTCCTTCTTTACTCTAACTTTACTAATATCATAAAGTCCACCCCTCATGAGGTATGGTGAATATCGAGGATCATATCTAACAAAGATATTTTGCTTTGAATTATTTTTCAAGCAGATTATGTTGAACTTGATTTCATAATTTTGACGAACAAGCAGCTCTGGTATAACTATGCAAGAAGGCTCGGTCAAAGCTATAGGACATAAGTGTGCTTGGATAGAAAGATCATCAGCCATGGCCCGGGATTCTCTTGCCAAAGATCAGTTTGATGCTGATGTGCGCAAGAGAGTCCTTTCGATTTTCAGATCACACTCGAATAAATCTAAACTTCGAGGTAGAGTGTGATGCATACACTAAAAAAATTTGATATTTTTATGTTTTTAGCTTTATTTGATTTTTATTTTAGAAAGCAGGGAGAGAAACAAATCTGAGCCTCTAACTTCTCTGATCAGGGGAAGTTGAAACCTTGATTCGCTGGCTTCGAATAAACCTGCAAAAGCTTAAGAAGTGATTAAGAAAATAAAAATATAAAGAAAAATAAATATTTATTTTTTAAAACTAATAAAAAAATAATATCCGCTTCCCTGACAGTGGCGCCACAAACTTGGTTGTACTATTTATATGTGTATCTAATTAAGTCTTAACTTATTGCAAGCACACAATGAAAATTGTAATACTAGTATAGGATCGTTCCTATGAGGAAGTGTTTTATCTTTGTATTTTATAGAAAACTTATGTTTATCTTTAAGATTCTAAACTAGTTGAGAAATATAAATAAAAGAATGATTTTTTAAACTAAAGTGCAAGAAAATAAATTTAAATCTTCCTCTTTCCAGATTATGGTCGTCAATCACAATCCTTAAAGTCTCGGATGTCTACAAATTAAAATACCGTTACACCATATATCAAGTTTCCTAGCATTGGTCGTTAATCAAAACTAGAATCATAACAATACAGATTTAATCTAATCAACAACTAACCAGAAATTTAGGCGTCAATCAAACTCTAGAAAATTGAAGATGGAAAATAAAAATAGTTACACTAATCTGCAACTCTCAACCTGAGTCGTCAATTCAAATCAAAACTTGAAGATGTTTACAAAGCAGTAAATTGCAATAAAAATAAATCTAAACTAGAAAGCAAAGTAAAATATATCTTTCACCTCTCAGCTACAGTCGTCAATTGCTTCTAAGAAACTACGGATATCTATACTAATCTTCCAGCTCTCAATCCCAGTCTTCAATTGTGATTAAGGAACCTTGGATATCTAAACTAAACTAAACTAAATTTTTGATAGGAAGAAAACCCAACCTCAGTTGTCAATTGATGTTGAGAATTCCTTCGATAAGATTATTCCTATGCCAAGCCCTCTTATTTATAGATCATAAGGGGTCGATTAACATTGGTCTAATTCTAATAAAAGAAATTACTAAAACAAAAGTATCCTATTATAACTCTAATTCTAATCCTATCTTTCCTTGCTTCGGATAGTTGATGCGCTTTGGACTTTTTCCTTAATTGCAGCAACAGAGATCTTTAGGAATTTTTCTTCGTCAATCTTCTCAGATCTATTATTCACCAAACTTCTAATTGAAGAGTTCTTCCAATTCTGTGCATGGCGGTGTAAAACTTCACATGATCAACAGCAATGAAAAGCTTTTATTTTTGGGAAATCGTAAACCATAATTTTATATTTCTTTAGCTTCGTTCTGGACCATTCTTTATTATGAACAATCGTTTTCGCTTTCTATATCGTGCTTCACTTTTGAACTTCTTCTAAAGAATCGTATGTTATGACTTTATATTTTCTTTGGCTTCGTTCAATCATAAAATACGATTTCTTGACTTCAAGCATACGTCAGATCGTCTTTCACGCTCAATCGTCTTTCTTATTGCTTTATGAGTTCATTTTGATGAAGATTAACACTTTGACTCTATTTTGCTGATTATCTTTAATATCTGCACATCATTAACATGTTAGTAGCAAACTGGGGTTTAGTAGCACTAAATTAAGGGTGATAAATTGGTAAATTATGTGAATGATCAGTACGGCAGTTAATCCGTGAATCAAACTAGCACAGAGGCATATCCGTGAATTGAACCATAAGTCAGGTAAATTGCAGTGGATCGCTATGGTATATTATATGTACACACTGTGGACCGCTAGGATGGATTATATGTGTATCTGTGGACTGCTAGGGCAGATTATTCGTACAATTGTTGACCGCTAGAGTGGATTATATGTAAGTGAATCGAACCTGATCGTTGAATCCAAATTGAACCTGATCTTTGAATTCGAAACGAACTTGATTTTTGATACGAAATTGTGTTCAATACAAAAATGTTTTGAAATTCGGTTCTGAAAATTTGTCTTCAAAAATGCTTGAATTTTGTCTTTGGATTTATGTTTGATATAGAAACTGCTTTGAAATCTTCTCATTAAACTTATGCAGGATTTGATAAAATGTAATTGTCCTTGAGTTTCTCTACTGAGCTTAGACTGTTAGCTTACCCCAACTATACATCACAGGTGTAGTTCTTGATTGAGACTTTGGATTTGAGGAGAATCTAAGTTACCTACTGGAGGGAGAAGCTTAATTAGATTTGGTACAGGGACATCTGATATTTGAGTTTGGTATATTATCGAGTTTCAATTTTTGTACCTATTTGTATACCGCTGTTTAGGTGATGGTTAGTCATCATCGGTGTTTATTTTAATCTTTCGGTCATGTATCTATATAGAAATGAAATATTTAGTTTTGTCATTCATGCTATAACTGCTTGATTCCGTAATGTGTGTGAATGTACCAAGTATTTTGTAATCAGATTGTGTTTTGTGATCTGGCGGTACGAGTTTTTTCAGTGTGTTTAAAGTTTAAGAAAAAAATAAAATATATCTCAAAAAATCGTGTTGGAAAAATCCGGGTTGTCACAGTTTCATTGAATGCTCGAACTCCGAAGTGAATCATTGAATTTGAATATCGATTCCGAATCACCGACTCTATGAATCTGGAAATCATTGAACTCTAAAATTAACTATGTGTATTGAACTCTAAATTAACTATATGTTATGAATGTGATTTAAGCATTTTATAGTGATTTAAGGATTAAGGATTATGTGAACAAGACCCCATAAGGACCGGTATGGCTGTTTATATCATCCACCGTGGACCGGTACAGCGATTTATACTGTACATTTGTAAGTGTTCATCGAACAAGGATGGTTAGGGGGACTCCCATAGAAAATTTGGCTCAATAACGCTATAACTGCATTGGAGTTAGTTAAGTTACAATTTAAGTTATTTAATGAACTAAGCATAGCATGTAAGATGTAAGAAATGATAAGAAACCGAAGTCATATGAATTTCTGAATTTTGTTTAAATACTATATTGAATATCAATGCTTTGAATTCTATTTGAACATGACGTTATACTTGAAGGATCATCATTTGATTCAATTTTGACATGATAAATGTTGTTGATTATGTCATTGAACCTACGCTTCAATTAATGCAATGTGACTTAATATTGATGTTTTTTCTACTAAGCTTAGACTGTTAGCTCATCCCGACATTTATGTCACAGGTGTAGGTGTAGATGTGGATCAGGATCCTGAATTAGAGGACGCTGATTATGTGCTAGAGGCAGAAGAGGAGCTTTTGCCTGAGGAATATTTCCCATAGTTCATTGGTGATAGATTTTAGGTTAAATTCATTTTAATTGTAAGTAAATTACTTGAATTAAAGTGATATAATCGTGCATACTTTAGAACCATTCTGTAGGTGACAGACGGCCATCACCAGTGGTTATTTTTGTCAGTTTGGATTTTTTTTTCTATAGAATTAGAATCCTATTAGTGCCATGAGATATCTGTTTTAGTGTTTCTGTATGAGAGAACATGCCTTAGAAGGCATCGGACGGTCTGATTTCCCTATCACTATGTGTAAGGGAAACTGGATAGTCATTTAGCGACTCGGCCTTTCCTAGAAATTCGTGTGAAAGAGGCGGGCCATCACAGTTGGTATCAAAGATATGGTGTTAGGTCAGTGTGACACCATAAGAGCATGATCAACTGTGCCACCAAGTGTCATAGTTGAATATCAGAGTTATGACTTTAGATTCAAATTCTATAGGACGATGGGCCTGATTTTGTCACAACAAGTACTAATCGAATTTTGTTCAATCATTGACAGAACAGTATGGCCCCGCAGGTAAGAGGTAGAGGTAGAGGCAGAGGCAGACTGAGGACGGTCCTCATGAGTGATGTTAATGATTACGAGGACATACCAAGTGGTGTTGGAATCCCCACTAGTCCTAATACCATCCCATTGGGGGAAGGGAATAATGGTGAGAGTCCTAACACCATCCCAGTTGGTGGAGGGGGTAATGAAGGATTGCATGGGCAGTTGTTGGAGACAATGGTCAACATAATGGCCCAACTTGCTTCGAGACGCCCACCCTCGGGATTCCATGAGTTCAGGAGGATGAACCCTCCGAGTTTCCAAGGTCAACCTGACTCACTTGTAGCGAAGGATTGGACAAATCAGATGGAGAAGCTTCTCTAGTTGATTCCGAGCACCGAGGAGGAAAAGGTTAGTTGAGCTGCCTTCTAATTGACTGGAGCGACAGATGCTTGGTAGAAATTTGTAGAAAGGATCAACTTCAGGAACTGTTAGATAAAGGATTTATTAGACCGAGTGTAACTCCTTGGGGAGCACTAATTTTATTTGTCGGGAAGAAAGATGGTTCCATGCGGCTTTGCATTGACTATCATCAATTGAACAAGTTGACGATCAAGAACCGCTATCCACTTCCTCAGATTGATGACCTCGTTGATCAATTGCAAGGCGCAAAATTCTTTTCAAAGATCAATTTGAGGTCAGGCTACCATCAGTTGAAAATCAAGGCTGAAGATATTTCGAAGATCGTGTTCGACACAAGGAATGGCCACTACGAGTTTCTGGTGATGCCATTTGGTTTGAAAAATGCACCAATGTCGTTTATGGACTTGATGAACTAGGTATTCAAACCACACCTCGACAAATCAGTGGTTATTTTAAAGATAATTTTTCAAACGACTAGGTATTCAAACCACACCTCAACTCATGACCTTGAGTTGGTAGCAATCATCTTTGCTTTAAAGATATGGTGACATTACCTTTATGGGGAGATGTTTGATATATTCACTGATCACAAGAGCCTCAAGTATCTTTTCACCCAGAAAGACTTGAACTTGAGGTAGCGAAGATGGATGGAGTTCCATAAAGACTATGATTATTCCATCCAATATCACCCCAGGAAGGCTAATGTTGTGATAGATGCACTGAGCCGAAAGTTTTTTGCTCAGTTGTCACACCTCATCGCGAGAGTGCACCGATGGCACTTACTTGAAGATATGGCCCTGTGTGACACTAGATTCGATGTTAAAGGTTCTGGAGCTTTGATGGCCACTATCATCATCCGGTCGACATTGGTTGAGAACATATGCAAGCTATAAATGACAAATGACAAACTCATGGCCATCAGAAGAGAGGTAATTAGCGGGAATAAACCAGATTTCTCCATCAGGGAGGACGACACATTACTATTTCGAGACCGAATGTGCATACCAATCAATGTCGAGCTTCGAGATACCATTTTAGAAGAAGCTCACAAGTCGATGCATGCCATACATCCTGGAAGTACCAAGATGTACCAGGATTTTTAAAAAAATCTTCTGGTGGAGAGGGTTGAAGAAAGATGTGGTTGAATACGTGTCAAGGTATTTGGTCTGCCAGTAAGTAAAGGTCGATCATCGAAACCTGTTTGGGCTGTTGCAGCCATTGCTGATACCAGAGTGGAAATGGGAAGCTAGCTCTATGGACTTCATTCTTGGACTACCAAGAATATGAAAGAGATACAATGCCATATGGGTCATTATTGATTGATTGACCAAATTCACCCATTTTCTACCATACAATACAAATTATACAGCCAGTAAGCTAGCATAGTTATATCTCAAGGAGATCATCTGACTGCATGGTATACCTATCAGCTTCGTGTTAGACAGAGACCCCCTTTATACCCCACAATTTTGGCAACGCTTTCAAGACGGGATGGGTACCATGCTAGACTGCAATTCAACATTTCACCCTCAAACCGATGGGCAAATAGAGCGAGTGAACCAGATAATTGAAGACATGCTTCGGGCTTGCATGCTCGATTTTCAAGGATCATGAGACAAACATCTGCCTCTGATCGAATTTGCCTATAATAATAATTTTCAATCTAGCATTGGGATGGCACCATTCAAAGCGTTGTACGGTCAGAGATGCAAGTCCCCGCTTAACTTGGATGAAACTGGCGAGAAGTTTATATTAGGTCTAGAGATTATGGAAAGCACAATCAAAACAATTCGGTTAATTCGCGAGAGGCTGAAGATCGCACAAAGCCGACAAAAGAGCTATGCCGACCTCAAACGGACACACGTCGAGTTTCATTATTCATAATCTTTAGTTTCTTTCACCTTATATTGTATTAACACCCCATAATTTCAGATTGGGGACAACGCCTTTGTAAAGATCTCGCCTACCAAAGACGTGATGCGCTTCGAAAAGCATGGGAAACTGTGCCCACGTTATGTTGGACCCTTCGAAATACTAGACCGAGTTGGCAAAGTCATGTTTTGGGTTGCTTTGCCACCACAACTATCTAGCATGCACAATGTATTCCATATTTCATTTCGATGCCATATGGAATTTCGACCATTGATGCCAACATTGTTAGTGCATCGGCAAAGCAATTTCTTACTCACGGGACATAGGAGAAGGTAACATCATCGAAGCACATGATCATATCTTTGAGGTGCTCATGGTATGAGATCAGCTTGTCATCCTTTGTCTTCCGGTCTTCGTTGGTTTGGAAAATGATCAGATGTGAATCGCCAAACACCTTGAGATGAGTTACGTTCAAGTCAAGTGCTGCTTATAAGCTGGCTACGTAGGCTTCATACTCCATATTATTGGTGCAAGGGAAATTAAGCTTGATGGAGACTAGTACGTGTGACCCTTTTCGAGAGATTAGAATAACGCCAACTATTTGACGTCGATATTTGCTGCCCCGTCGAAGTGCATTACCCAGGACTCCTCTATCTCCTCTGTTCATCCTCTGCCATAAACAAGATGTCTTCATCTGGGAATTCAGTTTTAAAAGGCTCGTAGTCAGGTAAGGGATTCTCAGTCAGATGATCAGCTAGTACTTGCCCCTTTATTGACTTCTGAGTTACATACGTAATGTTGAATTCAGATAATAGAAGTTGTTAGTGTGCAGTTTGGCTAGTGAGGGTCGGCTTTTCAAACAAGTACTTCAATGGATCCATTCGTACTAGCAGGAGAATGGCTTGGTATAACAAATAATGATCGAGCCTCATCCTTTACTTTTAGCATCTATTCTGGCCAGAGATGTCTCAACTTCTGCTTGACCAGATTCGCATCAGGATACAGTGGTAACTCATGCTCGACCAAATCGGTGTCCAAACTAGGTATATCCTCGTATGACCATGCGAAGACATCTTGGTATGACCGAAGGAAATCAATCATGCTTTTTTATTCCTTGGGGACAGCGAGGTTCCGATCTTAGTGATTCTAGGAACCTCCTCGGTCCCCAAATTTACGTCATCTGTTTCTTCAACAATCGGTGTAGGGCCATTCTCAAAATTGGCATATTGGTCAAGGAGCTCATTAGGGAGCTCCTTAGCTGGGACCTCCTCGTCCAGACTCGTGACTCCTACCTCTTCTTGTATTTCTATAGAAAAGAGGTCGATTTCACGTGGGACGAATTTTTCAATTAAGGCATCATTTTTCTTTTTCTCAAAAATTTTAAAAGATAATATTTTAGAGTTTTTTGTATTTTTTTATGGTTTTCCTTTTCTTCAGAAATTGGCCATTGGTAATGCGGCTCTCTGTACATACATGGCATTGCTTGCCAAGGGCTAATCTCTCTTTTTATAGGTTATTTTTTTTAGGAAGTTGGTATCATATTTACAATCATTTGATGCTTTCAGAGTTAGGGGCATAAAAGCCCAGCTCCTCACCTGCGGTGCCACACCTTTACCTGGTCTGATGGAGGGGCTGATTGAGATGGCTTTTGAGAATCAATCTCCATCAAACTTATCATTGGTTCGTCTGAGACCCGATCCTCAAACATTAACAAGGGCTTGTGGGGGTTTATGCCTGAGGTTTGCATTGGTGGGAGTACCTCTTCCTCAAAAAGGGAAAAGGAGGCAAAGTCTATTTCAATATTTAGGGGGAAGATTCGGAGATTGGTTCCATGGATAGCCACCGATTTGTGTAGGGTCAGCCGTGTCGCCCCATTCTAGTCAATTTTAATGATCTCGGCACTTAGAAACATCCTCTTGATATCCGGTCATGGATGGGACTCATCTTCCAGGTGTATCCCCTTGGATTTGGCTATGGCAATGGTTCGGGCCTTTTTCTTGGCTTCCTAGATCCCCTCTTAGGTAGGCTTGTAGCCTAAGCCGAATCTAATCTATTGTCCACCCTTGGCTCTAGCCGGGTCTCTCCTGCCTTGCAATCGAGGGCCCAACCCTTTTCCTTTCTGGTAGCCTCACTTCTGGAGCTTGGCTATCATTGTATCCATTCCTCCTCTAGCTTTTTTTAGTATCCCTTTCAAGGGATTCTGGTGCCACCGTCGTTGATGCCTCATACTGAAAGCTGTGGAGATTTGTGTATTCGGCTGTGTTTGGCACATTCAACACTTTGAGATTCTCGATGTTGTGGGTCATTTTCTCTCTTTCCTCTCACCCTTCTCCCATAATGGATGCAACTCTCTCTTCGAAGATGAATTTGAGCTATTGGCGTAGAGTAGACGACATTGTCCTAATTTTGTGCAGCCATGGGCATCCTAGTAGCAGGTTGATGGAGGACTTATTATCCATGATTTGGAATAAGATTGAGAAGGTCATTGGCCCAATGGTGAGCTCAAGATCAACTTCTCCTATCACCTCCCTCCTGAAATTATCAAACCCTCTTGCACTTATTTTGGTTGGCCTGAATGTGGAGGGATCAACCCCTATCTTGGTTGTAATTTTTAGGGGGCATATATTCAGTGTCGATTCGTTGTCTACCAACACCAAAGGGATCACCAATTTTGCCATCTCTACTGTGATATTGAGGGGTTTAGAATGATTGCTTCCTTCACTTGGAAGATCGACGTCTGAAAAAGAGATGACGTTGGGAGCCAATACTTGCCTAATCATTTGCCCCACTTCATTTGGCGAGACTTTGTCGGATACATGTGCGTCTTTCAATGCCCCCATTAGAGCTTGGAAGTGGGCTGGAAACATCATCAATAGGTCCCAAATAGTGATGTGAGCCGACATTCTTTTGAGCTGTGTTTCTAACGCGTGTTCTCAACTCATTTTTTTCATAGGGTGCACCACTGTAGGTTCCCTTCTCTCTTCTGCTTGGGCTAGTATCGATACCTCAAGCTGTTTGGAGATTTTGCCCAACCGGATTATGAACTCAACTGCCCCTTCCCTGTTGCTATCAGTATTAATGTCCGTTTGATTATAATTGAGTGCGACCTGATGCGGATCATATGTTGGTTTGAGAATTTGAAATGGGACGGATGGGGATGTCGGGTATGATTGAACTGACGGGGCTAGTGTGAGAGTGTTGGGCCAAATGTGGTTGACTGGTACAGGACGCGGCTGGACTGACGATGATGTGGCAAAATTGGGCCAACTGTATTGGGTTAGTGTTGGAGGTGGATTGATTAGGGGTGTGGCGAAGTTGGGCCAATTGTAGGAGGTTGGAGTTGATTCCGAAGGTGGGGTAAAATTGGGCACCATGTAATTTACAGGGGTTAGTGCTAGATACGATTGATGCTGCGGAGGTGGGGTAAAATTGGGCTGCACATGGTAAATAGGCGTGGGCGTGGAAAAATACAACCTCAAATCTAGAGGTGCTGCTTGAGGTGTTGGGCTTGGGAAATTATCTGCTAAGTTCAAAGGCTCAACTACCCTGATGGTTTCGCCTCCTTGATTCCATGGCCCTAGTATTTCATAGCTTTCCCCTGTGCCGATATATTCTGAGGGGTCAACCTCTTCCATTGCATCCTCCAACATATTGATGGTGGCCCTTGGGCACATTCCTCCTTGCGGGTGTGGCGGAAAAGGCGCCTGATGAATATTGGTATGCTGATTAGCTTGGAGAGGTGTTGGAGGAATAATTTTTTGGCCTCAAAGAGGTCCTGTATTGCATGCTTTAGAGGAAAGCATCGATCGATTGGATGTCTCGGCTCCTGATAGAAACTGCAATGTATGCTGGGATAATTATTTTTTGGAATTTGATTCGGTGTGGGTCGTGGTTGGAGTATGGTGACCAAACCCTTTTCGACCAACAAGGGCAAAAGGATATTCAGGGATTGTCCCAAGGGAGTAAACACTTGGTTATATCATGCCCTTCTCTACTCAGGGGTCATTTTCCCCCAAGGGACATTGTTATGCCTATGAGCTAGATTTATTGGGGCTAGTGTCGATTGTGCTGTCACGAACCGAAAGGGTACCATGCTGGTGTTGGGCTGTGTGTTCATTATAGTTTGAACATCTGCCCCAGTTCTTCTCTCATTTCTCTGCTCGATGAATTTTTAGACTCCACTGGCCCCACTGGACACATTCTTGCTCATCCGTTCCTCTCTAATTGTGTCCTCACAATAGTTGGCATTTTTTACCAAGTCAGCAAAGCTTGATTGCTACTGATATACCAATAAATCTTAGATGATTGGAAGGGTGCTTTTCGACATCATCTCAATTTGCTCATCGTCGGGTATTCGATTTCTCACTTGGGCTATTAGGGCCCTCCACCTTCCAAGGTATTCACTGAATGATTCATCAGACTTTTGTTTCAAGCGGGCTAGATCAGACTTGCGCGGCTCTATGTCGATATTATAGAGATATTTCTCTTGAAGCAGGTGAGTGAGATCTTCTCCATGTTTTGAGTATAGATGGTTCAATGGGCGTGAACCATCTCAAGGCTGAACCTGTAAGGTTCTTCTAAAAAAAATTTATGAGCAAACGCACACTCCTCCATACTGGCACATATCTCTATAGTACAACTTTAGATGGGCAATGGGGTTGCTCGTGCCGTCGTATTTTTCGAATGTGGGCACTTTAAATTTGTGGGGTAAAGGAACCTCTGTGAATAGGCACAAATATGAAAACTTCATGGCACGAATAGGCACAAACCTGTAAGGTTCTTCATCAGTTGCTTCTGAATTTTGTCCATATGTTCTTTTAGTAGCTCTGACTCTCTTCAGGGCAATGTTGCGGTTGGTCCCCCTTCATTCTGAATGGCCTATAGGTTGGTAAAGGTGGGCTGTGGGGGATTAAAGCTGGCAAATATCCCACTGTTTATGATCTCATCCTCCTCATATTGGGGATCAACATATGGTGATAAAAGGGTGAGATTAGCCTGTGAGTTTTGGATGTGTTGGGCGGGTGCCTGGTGAGGCCATTGGGGTTGATAAGGGTTTTGGTGACTTATTTGTGGGGTAAGGGGGTGAGTGAATGGAGGATTTTGGAGGGGTTGAGTGAGTGTTGGATGGGACAATTGTGAATTTTAGGAGTTTTGGGGATGGTTGATGTTTTGAGTGGGTGTCGGATGGGGCCATTGCATTTGGAAGAAATTTTGGGGATTGGGTTGAGGGGTAAGAGGATGTGAAAATTAGGGATTTTGGATGGTTGGAGATGGGTTCCCATGTTGGGTTGGCTATGAAGGGTATGGACGGGTTTGGGTTCATGCCAAGTTGGGGGGTTAGGAAAATGGATTTGTCATTTGAGGGGGAATGGAGGCTTGTTGGGTGTAGGCGAATGTGGAGAATTGGGGAATTTGTGGAGGGTTGGAGAATGTGACCCTTGGGTTTGGGCCTTGATGGGCTTGGGGTTGAGTATTGGGCCTTGATGAGCTTGAGTTTGGGCCATGATGGCCCCATGATTGATGTTGGGTGTTTTGGGTGGCGTGGATTATGGGTGGTTGATTGGGATTTTGAAGGAATGTGGTGTGGAGGTTTTGATGGGGATCGGGTATTTGGGGTGGATGAGGAAGGCTTTGAGGGGCCTTCCGTGCGATGTAAGCCTTCATCATTTCCTCCATCATGACCATGGGAACAATCATGGGTGCGGATAGGGATGGTTCATTTAATGGGGGAGATGTGTGGGGTGGTGGTAAAGCATGGTGGGATGTGGATGGAAAATTGGTCATGGCTTGAGTGGATGTGGATGGAAAATTGGGCATGACCTGGGTAAATGAGGAAAAATTGGGCATGACCCAGGTGGATGGGGGAAAGTTGTGTGTATTTGGGTTGGAGGGAAGATGGGGTATATGGGATGAGGATGGGGGAAAATTGGACATGGTGGATGTTGGAAAATTGGGCATGGTTTGAGAAAAAATGGGGATATTTTGGATGAAGGTATGTGAAAATTTTGGTGTATTTGAAGTGGAGGGATGTGAAAAATTAGGCATGACCTGGGTTGATGTGGGGGGAAAATGGGGTTAATTTTGAGTGATGGTGGATGGGAGAAAATTAGGGTTATTTGGATTTGAGGGGAAATGGGGTGAAAAATGGGGTGTATGTGGGGTGGATGTGGATAAATTTTGGGTAGATGTGGATGGAAAAACGGGCAAATTTTGAATAGGTGTGGATGAAAAAATTGGTGCACCAAATGGTCCGGTGACATTGAATGGGGATTGGGTTGGGGGGTTGGAGATGGGTATCTCCTCCATATGGGAATTCAATGTGGAAGATGGTGGGGATGAATTCGGGTCGGCGTAGGTTGGATCGGCCACCCAAGACATGGTTTGGCGGCAGGTAGGGTTAGGATTTCTCGGGTGTGGCCCGAGCACTTTCCTCCTCCTTCCCCTACAGGATAATAGAGGGTAATACAATGTCGTGATTTCAGCCCTGCAAGCTCTCTTTTTGAATTTTTGTATATGTATATTTTTTTGAGATTTTTTTGTTTGAATTTTGAAAACAATTTTGATCTCCCTTTTCTTTGATTTTAGTGATGTTTCCTGGGGCCTTTAAAACTCCCTTTTTAGGTAGCATTGACACCCCTAATGCCTCCCACGATGGGATTTCGATTCACCTTGGAAGAATCAAAGGGAGCCCTTTGATTTATGTAAGGGCACAGAAATTCATGCGACACCTGATCCCTCGGAAGAATCAATAAGAGGACACCCTCTCTTGAGTAGTGAGGGCGTTTTGGGTGTCAAGTGTATGGGATTTATTTGGAATATTAAATCACTAAGTGGGGGGTTCGGGGGATGGTGAAAAAGGGCCCCAAAAGTCGGGCTGTCTAGCACATATGTTGGGCGTGCATAATATGCACGTATGAGCAAAAAAGACAAGTTTTTTAGCTGGGCGTGCATAATATGCATGCCTAAGTAAAAAAATGGCTTTTTTTACCTTGGTGTGCATAATATGCACACTCGGTATATATATATATATATGTATATATATTTTCTGGGCAACAGACCCAAGTTGGTCTTTGACTTGGTTTTTGGGGGCATTGCCACCCGGGACTGTCTTTCTTTGTTTTGTCGGGTCCCTCTTTTCCGTATCTAGGGATAGAAGGCTATTTCGATGCTACTAACACGCTTCCCCAAGGATATTAAGGCTTTTTCTTAAGCTCGGTCACCTACCCGATATACCTCTGGTGCAAGCGCCTTCTCAGATACTGGATGGGGTGGTCCTTTTCGAGATCATCACCACTAGGGCTACCGCTCTACTAGGAATCGGGACAAGTATATCGCTGCCTATTTTCCCCCCCTTTTAAAATCTACCAGCCCAAAAATTCAATTAAGACCCTTAGCTCACTTTTAAGGTTCAATTTTAAATTCAATTTTAAGAGGGTTTGCTTAAGTTCAAAAATGGGTGGTGAGAAACTCGTGCCGCCTCTACGGGTCAGCATCCACGATTGTCATATGATTACAAGAAACATAAGTGCTCAAGTAGGCCCGCTAAACGGCTAAGGCAGTAAAGATAGAATTGTAAATGCACAAGTAAGCCTGCCAATCGACTAAGGCGTGTAACTGATGGAATCGTAAGGGTAAATATAAAAATGCTCAAGTAGGCCCGCCAATCGGCTAAGACATGTAAATGACAGAATTGTAGGGGTAAGTATAAAAATATTCAAGTAGGTCTGCCAATCGGCTAAGGCGTGTAAATGACAGAATCATGGGAGTAAGTAAAAAAAAAATTTAGACTCGTAGGGGTTATAAGTAAAAGGAAAAAAGTTAGTAAAAAAAGAAAAAACATAAGCAAAGGGACAAATTTCAAGTAGAAGTTCTAAAATATCCCCAGCAGAGTCGCCATCTGTGCAACCATGGATTTTCTCAATCCGTCACGACGATGCGCTCAATGATGGAGTCGCCACTAGAGCTTTAGGTGATCCGGGATACCTCAAAATTGATATACAAGCACCTAAGTACAAAAATATGACTCCGATTTACCGGTCTTTGCTAAAGGCTCTTGGATAGAGTCTTCGGTTATCAATCGGGAAGGTGTTAGGCACCCGATCAACCCACTCGTAAGTGGTCTCTAGTATGGCCGGGACTACGTGTTGGTTGTTTTCTATAATATATATATATATATAGAGAGAGAGAGAGAGAGAGAAATAAATAAATAAAATGGGTGGCACTTCCTCTTTCCCGAAGGCACACCGATCCTATTGAGCCCTTCCCGCCTACCAAAATTTGGGAAGCGTAACGGCTCAATTTTAGGATAGAGAAAAAGTAAAGAAGGTAGAGGAGTAGAGAGGAGAGCTAGAGCTTTCGGGCCCTTGTAGCACCATTGTGGACCTTCGCGTTGATGCGCTTTCGGTGAGCTTCCAATAGCAAATGGGTTGAGGAATAGGTTTGAACCTTCCGATAGCAAATGGGTTGAGGAATAGGAATAGACTAAAAGGTAGTTCTAGCTAACTCTCAAGGTTTGATGATAGAAGATGGGATCTAAAAGACAAAAATCAAATATGGAATTTGTATGGAGGAATGGTGTTTGAAAATGGAGAGGGAGGACTTTAGGTTTTTCTCTCTTCTAGAAAATTTTCAAGCCTTTAAGCAAGGGAGGGTGGCTCTCTATTAATAGAGGTTGAGGTGATTAGTGAAGGATTAAGTCACTGATGGATTTAGAGTTTTCTAGAGCTTGGAGAAGAGGGATTTGGGTTTAATGGTAGATGATAGGGTGGTGACTTAAATGACAAAAGGGTGATAACTTTAGCTAATAGGGTCACTAGGGTCCTAAAGAAATACACCCCAGACTTTGGGATGGTCCACAAGTCAAACCCCCAATGTCAATTTTGGCCATTTTTTGAAGGAAAACTAGACCCAAATTGCTGGAAGTTGAAGACCCGGAGGGGCCCGGCCCAGTTTTGCAATTTCTTGCACAAATTCGCGATTTTTATTTTGCCATAATTTTTGATGTACAACTCCGAATTAGGCGATTCTTAGCTCGTTAGGCAACTATACTTTCCAATGATATAGGCCTCAAGTTAGGCAACTATCTATGAAAACTATGAAACTCCTCTTTTCATCAGCTATTTTGATTGGTTCGAAATTTTGAATTAGGCAATTCTTAACGCGTTGAAAAGTTGAGAGCCTCTACTTTCTAATGGTATAGGCCTTAGGTTGGAATACTGTCTATAAAAACTTTGGCACTCTTCTTTTCATCAGCTATTTTGATTAATTTGAAACTGGCTCTATGGGTTCGGTTGAACTTTCTAAGGGTCCGGGAGGGTTTTTATGTGTCCGGGATGAGCTCTAATGGTTTGAGATGATTTTTAAGGGTTTGGAGTGATTCCTAAGGGTTCAAAAAATGCTTTCGAAAGCTCGGGTGTATGCCATTCTTGAAATATGTGTCGATTATGCTTTGGGCCAAATTTAGGTATCTACTGCCAGAAATCAAATTCTAAGTCGAATAAATGATCCAACGATTTCAATATTCAAAAGTAATTAAATCTGACAAGTTCTAAATCTTTCTTTACCAAATCATACTCAAATCAATTATATCAAAGAATTCCATGAATCAGAGTCCAAAATGAAAATGGCATTCAATTTCCCTTACTTTAACCTCGAAGTTGTGCAAAGTAAAGAAAAATCTTATCGATGGCTTCCTACCCTCAATCTATATCACAAATATACGATAATGCATTAAAGATTGACTCTTATTATTAACAAGCTCGACCTATTTAAGTATTTTCTCAAAACTGAGGCGAAAATGGGCAAGTTCGTGCTAACTTAGAAATTGACGCAACTTCTTGATAAATTTTAACCTTTAAAAGTCTTGATTCATGCAATTATTATTTCATACAAGATATAGGGCTCATTGTCTTCTTTCCAATGCCATAAGAATCACGTCAATTCGAGTTTGGATTAGAAAGTTATGGGCAAAATACCAAGATGTGTCGGCACTTCAGTCAAATCCAATCGATCGATTTTCAAAGGTAGAGAAAACCGATTGATCGATTTCTCCAAAAATTTTAAACTTTTCTGTTCTGTCAAATCCGACCGATCGGTTTCAAAATGAATCGATCGATTTTGACAGATTTAGAGCCCATCGGGTTCTCTTTCTTTCTCCATCCGAATTGCTCAAAACTCATGGCACACACTCCCATCTACCCATATATAAAATCTAACCTCTACTTATTAAACACAAATCTTACCTTTTGATCTGACGTGTGAACTTCTACGGTGGTTGGAATCGATGAATTTGACATGAACTTTTCTTCTTGATGGTTCGAAACCCTCCTTTCTATCTGATTGCAACGAAGTTGGGATCGAAATCTCTTGCGGATGCAAAGCTTCTCTCATAGAGAAAAAGGTTTGGGAGAGTCAAGTTCTCTCACACTTCGATCACAACCGCTTCACACCGATACTTTATTGTCGTAAATCCACGAAGAAGGAGAAGTTGAGAGGGAGATCTACACAACTTGAGCTTCAGAGGGGCGAGGGAGAGGAAATCTTTCCTTCTCTCTCTAAGCTCTCTTCTTTCTCTTCTCTCTCTTCTCTCTCAATTTTCTCATGCAAGTGAAACTTCTAAAAGAAGTTTAACTTATATAATAAGGGGTGGGTTCGGTGTGAAGCTAGCACACCCAAAACCTGTATTAGTTAAGTTCAGTGTTAAGCCACCCTACCGTAAACAATGTATTTGTTCCTATCCAACGGTAAAAATATGAGATCCCATGCTAAGCACATACACGTAGTTGTGTATTAGTATTCGAAAATTTTGGGTTGTTACATTCTTGCTACCTTAAAAGAATTTTCTTCCTCAAAAATTTTCGTGCCTACTTTAAAAAGGTATGGATATTTGACAGGTCCGAACAGGCGTAGTCATATTCTCCTCAAAAGTAAATAATTCAACATCAACCACAACAAAAATCAGGGTCATTACATTCTCCCCTCCATAAAGGAATTTTCGTCCTCAAAAATTCACTGGGTATTATTCGAGGCGTATGACATAGGGTCAATCGTCAAATTTCATCAATTGTCGTTTCAAAATCTTTCATGTTGGCTCAAATCTTTCACCATTAATACTCTAGATTCTAAATCTAAAGTTATAACTCTTAAAACTTGTTCTTCATACATAACTGATCAACAACACGCCTACACCAATTTTGGGACCCTGTCAACCATGCAATAAGCATGTATATGTTAATAAACACATCAACAAAAACTAGAATGCATTTAGAATTGAACATCCAAAGTATGACATGCATTCCCGAATATGAAAACATGTCCACAACTGTACATAACAAGGTACCTCTAGAACCAATCATAATCCCTGTTACTCAATGTAAAAGAATATATTCACCCACAACCATCAGAATATCCACAACTAATCGGTAGAAAATATCTACAACTAAGCATTCAGAAATAGACATCCATAACAAATTTAGGATTTTGATAACTATCACAAAAAGTTAAGTAGTTCGTCACTACAAAATTCACAATATCGCTCATCAAAAGTTTAGCTCATCACCACGCACTTAGTGCTTAAAGGATACCTAATTACAACAAAATTTAATAATGAAGTACATATCCTAATCATTAATCCAAAATGCAATAACCACAAAAGAAATTTGAAACCATTAACTGCCAAAGTTAACCTAGGGCCTCTAAATAGATGTCGAAGTTCATCTTTCCTTTCCCTTTTCGGGACAGTCTTTTACCTGATGTCCCATCTAGCCATACTTGAGACAGGCGCCAGTGGCCCACCAACATTCCTTCGTCTGACGTCGCCCTCCACACCGTGTGCATGACTCAACCGGTGCCGATGAGGTGGTGCGTGAAGGGTGTTGTGTCATCGACACTCTAGTCGTAGTAGTTGTAGGCATAGGCGGTCTAGAATACTCAGGCAGAGTAAGCTGAGGTGGTGGTGGTATCAAGAATCTCGGCGTCTCGCTTGCCTGTGTGGAGGCATAAGATTGTGGTATACTTGCCCTACTCTGATCTTGTTGCTCTACTCGTTGGTGCATCTTCTCAATATCTTTTTCAGTGATGAGAGCAAGATTCATGACCTCTACATAGGTCCTCAGTTGTAACAAAGGAATCCTTTCCGGAATGGTCGGCTTGAGGCCTTGCTCAAACTTCTTAGCCTTCATGAGTTCCGTAGCTACATGCTGCTGTGTGAATGGAGAAAGCCCAGTAATTTCAGCCTCGTACTCAAGCACGGTCATCTGACCCCGCTCTAGCGATATGAACTAACTTCCCATTGATCCCTGAATACATTAGGGAAGGATTTCTCATTGAACACTTCAACAAATTAGGCCCACGTCCATGGTGCATTTGGGACTTCTTGTAGCTTGGTCCCTTCAACAGATTTCCACCATGGATCGGCCTCACCTTCTAGTTGAAAGGAAACCCAGTTAGCCTTTTCCTCTTCGCTACAAGGAATCCTAAGTAGTATTTTCTCCATCTGGTTCAACCATTTTCTGCTTCAAACATATCCACTTGACCATAGAAGCTACGAGGCTTCATTTTCCTGAATTCTTGGAATCCAGAAGGTTGGGGCTGCTCTGCAAGTTGTGCCATCTTGTTGGCCATAATCTCTAACAACTGCCTATCCTGCTCGTTGGCGTTTCATCCTCTTAAGGGAGTGTTGTTCGTACTCGTGGTGACTCTCTCGACACTCGGCGTGCCTCTAATGCGTACGGTTCTTGGCCTTCCTCGTGGAGGCATGCTGACCTGTCACTATCAAACAAGATTTCTTAATTAGAAGTGATCGTGAGTACTCTGGCTATAGCTAACATAGATCGAACTCCCCATGTTCTGACAAATCTAAAGCCATATTCCTACACCTAAAGCTATTACTCTGAGTTTCCCATAAGACCTAAAGGCTAGGCTCTGATACCAACTGTGACAAGCCGATTTTCCCCTTACATGGATCTCTGGGAAAATCGGACCGCCAGATCGTAGATCAAAATTTGAATATAAAATACTTGGTACATCCACACAAAATGTAGAAATCAAAACAAAGATACATATGGCAGAGCTAAAATTTTTCATTTCTATATAAAGCATATAAACAATGGAGACAAAAACAAACCACCGGTGATGGCCGACCATCACCTAAAAAATGGTACACAAAAAATATATACAAAAGTAATACAAAATTTCTAAGAAGTACTAAGCTCCAAAGCTAAATAGATCAACTCAAAACTATACCAAGTCCAAAATCTGTAGCAACTACTGTGCTTCTTTCTCCGGTTCGTAATTTGTATTCTCCTCAAGTCCTGAATCCCGATCAAGAGCTATATTTGTGACGTATAGTCGGGGTGAGCTAACAATCTAAGCTCAATAGAAGAAATATCAATATCAATTTAACATCTCATCATATCAATGCCTATATTCGATGACAGAGTTGTAAAAGATAATTTACTATCCAAACAAAATTTACATATATCCTTAAATCGAAATCAAAATCAATAGTTCGGAGTTTCACACTATTTTCAATGATTCCTTCTCAGTTCCCGAATTCATATTCGAAGTCAGATTCAGAATTTCTGTTCGGATTCAGAGGCTTACAAAGTTTAGTGTTTAGATTCAATGACTTACAGTGTTCAGTGTTCCGATTCAATGGCATATAGTGTCTAGATCTCCATTATTCCCATCTTCTAATCATCAGATTTCCGGTTCACATCTTACAGTGTGTACGGATGACCCGCCATACCGGTCCAATCAATGTATGCAATGATCCAGTCAGTATATGCAGTGCACAATGTGTATGGATAACCTATCGTACCAGTCCAGTCAATGTATGCATAATGCAGTGTGTATTTATAACCTGTTGTACCAGTCCAGTCAGTGTATGTTGTATGCAGTGTGTATGGATAACCCACTGTATCGGTCCAATATGTATGCATTGTATAGTGTGCAATATGTGTACGGATAACCCGCCATACCTGTCCAATAAGTTTGCAATGTACAGTGTGCAATATGTGTATGGATAACCCGCCGTATCGGTCAAGTCAGTGTAAGCAGTGTGTACGGAAAACCTATCATAACTGTCCAATTAGTGTATGTAGTATGTAGTATGTACGAATAACCCGCTGTACCAGTCCAGTATGTATGTAGTGTACAGTGTGCAGTAAGTATACGGATAACATGTTGTACTGGTTCAATATGTATGCAGTGTACAGTGTGCAGTATGTGTACGGATAACTCGCCGTACCGGTCTAGTCAGTGTATGCAATATGCAGTGTGTATGGATAACTTACCATACCAGTCCAGTCAGTTTATGCAATATGCAGTGTGTACGGATAACCTGTCATACCAGTTCAGTCAGTGTAAGCAGTATGCAGTGCGTAGGGACAACCCGTCGTACCGGTCCAGTATGTATATAGTGTACAATGTGTAGTATGTGTACAGATAACCCACCGCATCGGTCCAGTATGTATGCAGTGTATAGTGTGCGGTATGGGTACGGATACCGCGCTGTACCGATCGAGTCAATGTATGCAATATGCAGTGTGTACGGATAACCCGTCGTACCGGTTCACTATGTATGCAGTGGTCCACTTAGAATATGCAGTGTATAGTGGTCAAGAAGTGTCCAGTGTTTCAAAGGTTTCACGTGTTCAAGGTTCAGAAGACTCATACATTTTTATGCAGTCAGATTCAAGTTCAAAGTTTTAAGGGATTCTATATTTCAAAAGGTTCATCCAGAAATCAATGATTCAAAGCTCTCAATTATTCAAATATAGTCAGATTCACAAACTCTAATTCCATTTACAAATGTCACATTTCCATTCAACCTATCATGTAAATCATACAATTCATCGCTAAGTCTATTTCATTCCGAAGTTAAGAGTTCATTGATTCATCTCCAAAATTTCCCATGCAACTAATAATTCAAAGACTTCAATACTCACAGTTCAATGATTTTCAATGTTCAATATTTATACTCAAAAGGGTTCTATAATTCAAAGGATTCAATTTCATCTCAAAGATTCAAGACTTCACATGCTTCATGTTCAAATTCCAGATTCAAAGACAAAGTTCAAAGACATTCATATTTAACAGAGTTCTGATTCATAGTTCAGTTTCCAATTTCATATTCAAAGCTCAATGTTTTCAATAGTTTGAAGAATTCAAATATAAGTAAAAATTCAAAGCTTTCATTCAATTATTTCAAGGCATCTATGAATTCAAATCAAATACGATTGGGTATTGAATTTTCCCCACCTTCATGTTCATATTTCATAATTCAGAGGATTCACTTCCATTCAACGAATTCAAATTCATTCAAAGCTTTCAAAGATTCAAATGCAGTGCTCAAATCATAATCATTACACATCAATTCACTTAACTCATCGATTCTATGAATCAAGGTAAAAATGCAATTGAGTAATAAATTTCTCCTACGCGGATTCTAGTGTCGTTCATTCTTAAATAATACTACTCCATTCCAAATTCTAAGATTCAAAGGATTCCAAGTTCAAGGTTCATATTCATTCTCATGGTTCCTAGTTCGTATTTAATTTCAACGGTTCAAATTTCAAAGATTCATAGTTCTGAGATTCAATGCATTCACAGGTTCAAAATTCACCTTCAATATTTCAAAGCTTCCAAGATTCAAACGTTCGATGTCTGTCAGAAATCAAATTCTAAGTCAAATCAATGATCCAAAGGTTTCAATATTTGAAAGCAGTTAAATCTGATAAGTTCTAAATCCATTTCTACCAAATCATACTCAAATCAATTATATCAAAGAATTCCAGGAATCAGAGTTCAAAATGAAAATGGGCATTGAGTTTCCCCTACCTTAACCTCAAAGTTGCGTAATGCAAAGCAAAGTCTTATCGATGGCTTTTTGCCCTCAATCTATATCACAAATATACGATGATGCATTAAAGATTGACTCTAATTATTAACAATCTCGACCTAGTTAAGTACTCTCTCAAAATCGAGTTCAGAGTAGAAAGTTATGGCTAGAATACCAAGGTTGTGTCCGCAATTCAGTCAAATCCGATCGATCGGTTTTCAAAGGTAGAGAAAATTGATCGATCGATTTCTCCAAAAATTTTACACTTTTCTATTCTGTCAATTTTGATCGATCAATTTTGGCAAATTCCGACCCCTTCGGGTTCTCTTTCTTCCTCCATCCGAATCGCTCAAAACTCATGGCACACACTCCCATCTACCCATACAGCAAATCTAAATTACCTCTACACTATTAAACACAAATCTTACCTTTTAATCTTACGCGTGAACTTCTACAGTGGTCGTAATCGACGAATTTGACACGAAACCCTCTTTTCTTCCTGATGGTTCAAAACCCTCCTTTCTATCTGATTGCATTGGAGTTGGGATTGAAGTCTCTTGTGGATGCAAAGCGGGGCAAAGCTTCTCGCGTAGAGTGGGGATCAACAAGAAGAAAAAGGTTTGGAAGAATCGAGTTCGCTCACACTTCGATCGCAACCACTTCACACCGATGTTTTATTGTTGTAAATCCATGAAGAAGAAGTTGAGAGGGAGATCTACACAACTTGGGCTTCGAAGGGGCAAGGGAGAGGAAATCTTTCCTTCTTCCTCTAAGCTCTCTTCTTTCTCTTCTCTCTCAATTTTCTCACGCAAGTGAAATCTTCTAAAAGAAGTTTCACTTATATACTAAGGGATGGGTTCGGTGTGAAGCAAGCACACCCAAGACCAGTATTAGTTTGGTTCGGTGTTAAGCCATCCTACCGTAAATGGTGTATTTGTTCCTATCCAATGGTAAAAATATGAGATCCCATGCTAAGAACGTACAGTTAGTCGTGTATTAGTGTTTGAAACTTTTGGATTGTTACATTCTTCCCACCTTAAAAGAATTTTTATCCTCAAAAAATTTCGTGCCAACTTAAAAAAGGTATAGCTATTTGACAGATCCAAATAGGCGTAGTCATATTCTCCTCAGGAGTAAGTGATTTAACATCAATCACAACAAAAATCAGGGTCATTACATTCTCCCCTCCTTAAAGGAATTTTCTTCCTCAAAAATTGACTGGGTATTATTTGAGGCGAAAGACATAGGGCCAATCATCTAATTTCATCAATTATCATTTTAAAATCTTTCACGTTGGCTCAAATATTTCACCATCAAAACTCTATATTCTAAATCTAAAGTTATAACTGTTAAAACCTGTTCTTCATACACAACTGATCAACAACATGCCCACACCAATTTTGGGACCTTGTCAACCATGCAATAAGCATGTATATATTAATAAACACATCCACAAAAACGAGAATGCATTCAAAATTGAACATTCAAAGTATGACATGCATTCCCAAATATGAGAATACGTCCACAACTGTACATAACAAGGTACCTCTAGAACCAATCATAATCCCTATTACACATTGTAACAGAATATGCGCACCTACAGCAATCAGAATATCCACAACTAATCGGTAGAACATATCCACAACTAAGCATTCAGAAATAGACATCCATAACAAATTTAGGATTTTGATAACTATCACAAAAAGTTAAGTAGTTCGTCACTATAAAATTCACATTATCGCTCATCAAAAGTTTAGTTCATCACCATGCAATTAATGCTTAAAGGATACCTAATTACCACAAAATTTAAAAAAGTATATATCCTGACCATTAATCCAAAATGCAATAACCACTAAAGAAATTTGAAACCATTAACTGCCAAAGTTAACCTAGGGCCTCTGAATAGATGTTGAAGTTCATCTTGCCTTTCCATTTTCGGGACAGTCTTTTACCTGATGTCCCATTTGGCCACACCTGAGATAGTGCTAGTGGCCCACCGACATTCCTTCGTCTGATGTCGCCCTCCACACTGTGCACATGACTCAACCGGTGCAGATGAGGTGGTGCGTGAAGGGTGTTGTGCCATCAATGCTCCAGTCATAGTAGTTGTAGGCATAGGCGGTCTAGAATACTTAGGCTGAGTAGGCTGAGGTGGTGGTGGCATCAAGAATCTCATCGCCTCCCTTGCCTACACGGAGGCATAAGACTGTGGTCGACTTGCCCTACTTTGATCTTGCTGCTCTACTTGCTGGTGCCTCTTCTCAATATCTTTTTCAGAGATAAGAGCTAGATTCATGACCTTTGCATAGGTCCTCAGTTGAAACAGAGAAATCCTTTCCAGAATGGTCGGATTGAGGCCTCGCTCAAACTTCTTTTTTTTCCATGAGCTCCGTGGCTACATGCTGCGGTGCGAATCGAGAAAGCCTAGTAATTTCATCCTTGTATTCACGCACGGTCATCTGACCCTGCTCCAGCAATCTGAACTTAACTTCCCATCGATCCCTGACTGCAGTAGGGAAGTAATTCTTATTGAACACTTCAACAAATTGGGCCCACGTCCATGGTGTGTTTGGCACGTCCTGTAGCTTGGTCCTTTCAACTGATTTCTACCATGGATCGATCTCACCTTCTAGTTGGAAGGAAACCCAGTTAACCTTTTCCTCTTCAGTACACGAAATCTTAAGAAGAATTTTCTCCATCTGGCTCAACCACTTTTCCGTTTCAAATGGATCCACTTGACAATAGAAGCTAGGAAGCTCCATTTTCCTGAATTCTTGGAATCCACAAGGTTGGGGCCGCTCTGCAAGTTGTGCCATCGTGTTGGCCATCATCTCTAACAGCTGCCTATCCTGCTCGCTAGCTTTTCCTCCTCCTAAGGGAGTGTTGTCTGTACTCGTGGTGACTCTCTCGGCAATCGGCGTGCCTCTAGTGTATACCTTTCTTAGCCTTCCTCGTGGAGGTATTGACCTGTCACAATCAAACAAGAGTTCTTAATTAGAAGTGATCGTGAGTACTCTAGCCTAAATATAACATAGATCAGACTCCCCATGTTCTGACAGAATCTAAAGCCATATTCCTGCACCTAGAGCTATAGCTCTGAGTCTCCCATAAGACCTAAAGGCTAAGCTCTGATACCAAATGTGGCAGCCCAATTTTCCCCTTACACGGATTTTTGGGAAAAAATAGACCACCAGATCGTAGATCACAATCTGAATATAGAATACTTTATACATCCACACAAAATGCAGAAATCAATGTAAAGATACATATGGCAGAGCTAAATTTTTCCATTTCTATATAAAGCATATAAACAATGGAGACAAACAAATCACCGGTGATGGCCAACCATCACCTAAATAGTGGTACACAAAAAGTATGTATAAAAGTACTACAGAATTTCTAAGATGTACCAAGCTCAAAGCTCAAAAGATCAACTCAAAATTATACCAAGTCCAAAATGTGTAGCAACTACTGTGCTTCTTTCTCATGTTCGTAATCCGAAATCTCCTCCAATCCTAAACCCCGATCAAGTGCTTCACCTGTGACATATAGTCGGGGTGAGCTAACAGTCTAAGCTCAGTAGAATAAAAATCAATATCAATTTCACGTCTCATCATATTAATGCCTATATTCGATGACAGAGTTCCAAACGACAATTTACTATCCAAACAGAGTTTGCATATATCCTTAAATCGAAATCAAAATCAATAGTTCAGAGTTTCACACAATTTTCAATGATTCATTCTCAGTTCCTGAGTTCATATTCGAAGTCAGATTTCGAATTTCTATTTGGATTCAGAGACTTACAAAGTTTAGTGTTCCGATTCGATGACATACAATGTTCAGTGTTTTGATTCAATGGCTTATAGTTTCTAGATTTTCATTATTCCCATCTAACAGTAGTCAGATTTCTAGCTCACATCTTACAGTGTGTATGGATGACTTGCCGTAGCGGTCCAGTCAATGTATGCAGTGGTCCAATTAGTATATGCAGTGCACAAATGTGTACGGATAACCTGTCGTACCAGTCCAGTCAGTGTATGTTGTATGTAGTGTGTACGGATAACCCACTGTATTGGTCCAGTATGTATGCAATGTATAGTGTGCAGTATGTGCATGGATAACCCACTGTACCTGTCCAGTATGTTTGTAATGTATAGTGTGCAGTATGTGTATGGATCACCCACCGTACCGGTTTAGTAAGTGTATGCAGTATGCAGTGTGTATGGATAACCTGTCATACAAATCCAGTTAGTGTATGCAGTATGCAATATGTACGGATAACCTGTCATACCAGTCCAATCAGTATATGCAGTATGCAGTGTGTAGGGATAACCCACTATACCGGTCTAGTATGTATGCAGTGTACAATGTGCAGTATATGTACGAATAACTCATAGAACGGTAAGATGTATATAGTGTACAAAGGTATGTGTATGTATAACCCAATCGGTCCAATCAAAGATACAAAGTATGCAAGTGTATGAATAACTCATTGCATCGTCCAAGAGTGTATGCATTGGTTCACTCAGTATATGTAGTGCACAGTGGTCAAGCTGTGTCCAGTGTTTCAAAGTTTCATGTGTTCAAGGTTTAGAAGACTCAAAGACATTTCTATGCAGTCAGATTCAAGTTCAAAGTTTCAAGGGATTCTATATTTCAAAACGTTCATCCAGAAATCAATGATTCAAAGCTCTCAGTTGTTCAAATGCAGTCAGACTCACAAACTCTAATTCCATTTACAAATGTCACATTTCCATTCAACCTATCATGTAAATCATACAATTCATCGCTAGGCCCATTTCATTCTGAAGTTCAGAGTTCATTGATTCATCTCCAAAATTTCCCATGCAACTAATAATTCAAAGACTTCAATACTCAAAGTTCAATGATTTTTAATGCCCGATATTTATACTCAAAGGGTTCTATAATTCAACGGATTCAATTTCATCTCAAAGATTCAAGCCTTCTCATGCTTCTTGTTCAAATTTCGGATTCAAAGACTTTCATATTTAATAGAGTTCAGATTCATAGTTCAATTTTCAATTTCATATTCAAAGCTCAATGGTTTAAATAGTTAGAAGCATTCAGATATAAGTAAAAATTCAAAGCTATCATTCGATCATTTCAAGGCATCTATGAATTCAAATCAAAATGTGGTTGGGTATTGAATCTTCCCCACCTTCAAGTTCATATTTCAAAGTTCAGAGGATTCATTTCCATTCAACGAATTCAAATTCATTCAAAGCTTTCGAAGATTCAAATGCAGTGCTCAAATCATAATCGTTACACATCCATTCACTTAACTCGTCGATTCTATGAATCAAGGTAAAAATGCAATTGAGTAATGAATTTCTCCTACGCGGATTCTAGTGTCGTTCATTCTTAAATTATACTACTCCATTCCAAATTCTAAGAGTCAAAGGATTCCAAGTTCAAGGTTCATATTCATTCTCATGGTTCCTAGTTCGTATTTAATTTTAACGGTTCAAATTTCAAAGATTCACAATTTTTAGATTCAATGCATTCACAGGTTCAAAATTCACCTTCGATATTTCAAAGCTTCTAAGATTCAAACGTTCGATGTCGGCCAAAAATAAAATTCTAAGTCAAATCAATGATCCAAAGGTTTCAATATTCGAAGTAGTTAAATCTGACAAGTTCTAAATCCATTTCTACCAAATCATACTCAAATCGATTATATCAAAGAATTTCATGAATTAGAGTTAAAATGAAAATGGGCATTGAGTTTCCCCTACCTTAACCTCGAAGTTGCATGAAGCAAAGCAAAGTCTTATCGATGGCTTCCTGCCCTTAATCTACATCACAAATATACGATGATGCATTAATTATTAACAACCTCGACCTACTTAAATATTTTCTCAAAATCAAGGCAGAAATGGGCAAGTTCCTGCTAAATTAGAAGTTGACCCAACTTTTCGCTCAATTTTAACCTTTAAAACGTTTGATTCATGCAATTTTATTTTATAAGTTATAGGGCTCATTGTCCTCTTTCCAATGTCATAAGAATCACGTCAATCCGAGTTCGGAGAAGAAAGTTATGGCTAAAATACCAAGGTTGTGTTGGCACTTCCATCAAATCCGATCAATCAGTTTTCAAAGGTAGAGAAAACTGATCGATCAATTTCTCCCAAATTTTTACACTTTTTTGTTCTGTCTAATCTGACGGATCAATTTCAAAATTGATCGATCAATTTTGACAGATTCAAAGCCCTTCAGGTTCTCTTTCTTCCTCCATCCGAATCGGTCAAAAGTCATGGCACACACTCCCATCTACGTACCCATACATCAAATCTAAACTACCTCTACACTATTAAACACAAATCTTACCTTTTAATCTTATGCATAAACTTCTACGGTGGTCGGAATTGACGAATTTGACACGAAACCATATTTTCTTCCTGATGGTTCGAAACCCTGCTTTCTATCCGATTGTGAAGGAGTCGGGATCGAAATCTCTTGCGGATGCAAAGCAAGGCAAAAATTCTCACGTAGAGTGGGGATCAACAAGAAGAAAAAGGTTTGGGAGAATCGAGTTCTCACACTTCGCTCGCAACCGCTTCACACCGATGCTTTATTGCGGTAAATCCACGAACAAGGAGAAGTTGAGAGGGAGATCTACACAACTTGGGCTTCAGAGGGGCGAGGGAGAGGAAATCTTTCCTTCTCTGTGACAACCTGACTTTTCCAATCCCTCAAGTATAGGAACGGTCGGTTCACCGACCTATCGGTTGAACGATAAGCTGGACAAACATAGCACAAATAAGAGTAAAGTGTAAATAATATCTAATATTAAAATAAATGTGAAAGCGAAAGGTAAATAAAAGAACTATCGATGATGGCCGACCGTCACCGAAACATGGTTCAAACAGTAATCAAAAGTTAAGTATAAAACTATAAAATCCAACTAAAAGACCCACAACTCCATGTCCAAACTCTCACGAAAAACAAAAATAAATTAGATCCTAAGCTGAAAAATACTCCTCAGGAGGAACGCCAGGCTCTTCCTCCGGTACGTAATTAGGATCAGTCTCGCAGTCCCGAACAGCCACGTCAGTGCCTGGACCTGTGACGTATAGTCAGAGTGAGTTAACCAACAAATCTCAATAGAAGAATATCATCAACGACATTATATTTTAACTAGCATGGGTTTCAAAACAAGTATCAAAATATTATATGTCAAAACCAGAAATACACATAAAAACATAATTTAAGTGCAGAAATTATATGTAAGATTATTTTCTAAATATATGAAAACAGATTCAAGAACAATGCATAATTTCAATGTCTCAGTGTCTCTAATTTCTATATGTAAAGTTCAGTAATTCATGACTTAATCCTCAACTTAAAATACCTCCCGAGTAAACTATATCTCGAGAGCAGGAATATAGTCGATGGGAAGCCCTACCTACCATCGTCGTTTATGAACCCTTTTTGAGGATGCAATAAGCCCCTGCGTCATGAGGGAAACTTGTGTCAGGAAGTTGTTCAGGAATTTTTGAGGGGTCATTCAGGTCAATCATAAAACAGATGCAAATATTAATATAAATCAGATGCAAGTTTCTTATATATAGTTCAGATTCTTGATTTCAGATTTTCAGCTTTTCAGATCTTAAGCAGATTTAGGTTTCAGGGTTCAGGTAGATTCAGATTTTCAATTTTTCATCTCAAATTTTATTTTACAGATGTGATTTCAATGACATATGCAAGTTCAAATATTCTAATTCAAAATATCCATGCGAGTTAAAATAAAATACTGTAAAGATGAGATTCTCCTACCAAAACTTGGAGTTGCGCGAAGCCAAACAAAATCCTATTGATAGCCTCTCGCCCTTAATCTACATCACAAATATATGACGATGCATTAAGGTTAACTCTAATCACTAATAATTTAGACCTATTTAAGTGTTTCCTCAAAATCAAGTCGAAACGGGCAAGTTTGTGCCAACATAGAAATTGACGTAACATTCTCCTAATGTTTATCTTTCAAAACGATTGATTAACGAGTTGGTCAAAACATAAAAGTTGTAGAGTTTGTTGTTCTCTTTCTAATGTAAAATAAATTATGTCAATCAGAGTTCTAAATAAAAAGTTATGACTAAAATACCAAGACAGTATCGGAAAGAAAACAAAAATAAAGACAATTTGACGTAACCTTCCCCTAATTTTTTAACTTTCAAAATGATTGATTCATGAGTTAGTCAAAACACTAAAATTGTAGATCGTGATGCTATCTTTCCAACTCATAAAGAATCATATTGATCAGAGTTCAGAGTAAAATGTTACGAATAAAATACCAAGACAGTATCAGAAAGAAGACGAAAACAAAGACAAAAACCAAGTTCTATCCTCGCTCGAGCGATGCGATTTTTCGCCTCGTTTTCACCAAAATTGAATCCCACACATTCGTAAAATAAAACCTAAGTTTAATCTATTGATTCTAAACCTTAAACTTAATAAAAATCATACCTTTAATCAAGGATTCCACGGTTTGAAACGAGCCACACAAATGGAGTTTGGGAAAGAAATCGATGGATTTTTTTGACAATTCGCGCCGCGATCGCCCCTATGAGTTCACTAGGATCACTTCTATTCATTTCCAATGATCTCAACCTCTTCAAATCATCGAAAATAAATCCAAGGGTTGATTCAATCTTGCCCTAAGTTTATGGATCTCAAATGAAAAAGGGTTTTAGAGAAAATGTTTCACAAAATAGATCTCACAATTGGTGGCACGATAAAGGCGAAATTTTGTAATGATCAAACGACTCAAAACGCGGCTAGGTTTTTCAGCGTATGGCTCTCATCTCCTCTTTCTCTCTAAGCAAGTAAATTTTAGAAGGCCATAACCTAAGGTATACGGGAATACCATTCCTCTTATAAAAGGGTTGCTTTAATATGTTAAGCACACACTCACCTTAGTATGTTAAACTTCTAATTCCAACAACTTAAGTCCGGTGTTGAGCGGCCACAGCGAGGTCGGTGCATGACTTTCGCACGAGGGTCCAAACGACTCAAAATCAAAATTTGTCTGCACAATCACATCTAGATAAAAATCCAAACAAATGGCAATGTCGGTTGTCGAGCCGAATACGTACACAGGGTCAGTCTGATTCGAGTCCAAAAATACAGGTCTTTATATTCTACCCTCCTTAGGAATTTTCATCCTCGAAAATAGAACGGGTAGCTTAAGTAAGTTTACGGTACGCCCTTATTCCAACACAATTTCTTTTCAAGGCATAATCGAAACAGTTTAATGTCTAAAGAAAATGGGTCGCGATGTGATAGGCTTCACTAAGCACGCTTTTCAAGGGTCATGATTCATAGTAACTTGGATGTACTGCGTGTGGCATCCCATACTACCATAGAGGATTGCATCCGTACATAGATGCATACCTACCTGAGTGTCACGTGCCTGGAAACATACTTCACCATGACTCAAACCTAACACACACACCTACCTCACCCTTTTCTCACTAGACCACATACACTATGTCGGTAAATACTCGAGCAGAAATTTTAGATGTCAGAATCGAATACTAGTTCAGAAGCGTAACCACATGCCTGGTATACATGTCCTAACTGATGACACAGGTTCTACTGATACACGGTTCTAACCGAGAATGAATAAATATGATATTTAAGATTTTATTGTGTGATCGTTATAGATATATATAAAGTTTATTTGAAAAAGGAGTTTTAAACGTCAAAAGTACTTATATTTTTCTTATATCTACATAGTTTACGATTTACCTTCATTCGAAAAGTTGTGAGAATTAGTCGCGAATCTCTGCTTCGCGCTCCCAAGTGGCTTCCTCTGAAGAGTGGTTCTGCCACTTCACAAGTACTAAGGGAATGCTCTTAGTCCGTAAGGTCTGTTCTTTGCGATCTAAGATTTGTATCGGCTCCTCAACCAAAGATAAAGTCTTCCTGGAGCTCAATGGGCTGATAGTCCAATACATGAGTCGGGTCTTTAACATACTTCCGTAGCATGGACACATGAAACATGTTGTGCATTCCCGATAGCTGCGGCGCTAAGGCTACTCGAGAAGTAACCTCGCCGACTCGGCCCAAAACCTCAAAAGGTCCAACATAGTGTTGACTCAGCTTCCCACGCTTCCCGAAACGCATCACGCCTTTTGTAGGAGAGATTTTGACAGAAACGTTATCTCCCACCTGAAACGCAGGTATTAGTGATAAAACACAAATCACAATAATATCAAGGTGACCAATGCTATAAAGCTCACCTGAAACTCAACATGGTTCCTTTTAAGATCAGCGTAGCTCTTCTGACGACTTTGAGCAATGCATAACCTCTCGCAGATTAATCAAACTGTCTCGGTCATACTCTCCATGATCTCGGAGCCTAAAATGAGCTTCTCACCCACTTCTTCCCAATTAAGCAGAGACCTGCACCGCCATCCATATAAGGCTTCGTAGGGTGCAATGTCGATGCTAGCCTAGTAACTGTTATTATAGGCGAACTCGACCAATGGTAAATGTTGGTCTCATGACCCCTGAAAATCTAGCATGCAAGCACGTAACATATCCTCTATGATCTTATTCACCCTCTCAGTCTGCCCATTAGTCTGAGGATGGAATGTCGTACTGTAATCGAGCCTGGAACCCATCCCTTCCTAAATCACTACCAAAACTAAGATGTGTACATTGGGTCTTTGTCGAATACGATACTGACCAGTATACCATTCACCCTAACTATCTCCTTGATATATAACTTTGCGAGCTTGTTGGCAGTATACGACGTATTATACGGCAGGAAGTGCGCCGACTTAGTCAATCGATCCACAATGAACGAGATGGCATTGTGTTTCCTGAATGTCTTAGGCAACCCTAAAATAAAGTCCATAGAAATAGCCTCCCATTTTCACTCGGGTATCGGTAGTGGTTGCAACAATCCTGTCAAATTTTGGTGATCAACCTTGACCTGCTAGCATACAAGACATCTCGAGACATACTCGGTGACATCTTTCTTTAAACCCCTCCACCATAAGCTTTTTTTTAAGTCTTGGTACATCTTGGTACTGTCAGGATGAATAGCGTACATAGACTTATGAGCCTCTTCCAAAATGGTGTCCTGAAGCTCAGTACTAATTGGTACGCATACCCAGTCTCTAAACAATAATGTGCCGTCATCTTTGATGGATAAATCTGTTTTACCTCCCCCAATCACATCCCGTCTAATAGTCATAAGCTCATCATCCGTCATCTGAAGTCGTGAATGTTTTTATAAAGAGTAGAATGTATCACCAGCGTAGCCATTAATGCACCTGAACCTTTTACGTCAAATATCATGCTACTTAGAGCCATATCTTCTAATAGATGCCATCGTCGCACCCTTGCGGTGAAATGTGATAACTGAGCAGAGAACTTCTAACTTAATGCATCAGCCATTACATTTGCTTTCCTGGGGTGGTACTGGATGGTACAATCATAATCTTTCAAGAAATCCATCCATCGACGTTGTCTCATATTCAACTCCTTTTGTGAGAAGAGATACTTGAGGCTCTTATGATCGGTGAATATATCGAAGGTCTCCCCATAAAGGTAATACCTCCAGATCTTCAAGGCAAAGATCACTGCAGCCAACTCAAGATCGTGTGTCAGATAATTCTTCTCATGGTCTTTTAGCTGTCTAGACTCGTAAGCAATAACTCTCTCATTCTAGTTAAGTACACAGCCTAAACCCCCATACGATGTATCACTGTATATTGCAAAGCCTCCCCTGCCTGACGGTATAACACGTATTGGCATAGTAGTCAATCGTTTCTTGAGTTCCTGAAAACTTTGCTCACACTGCTCTGCCCAATCAAACTTAGTGTTCTTCTTCGTAAGTTGCGTAAGCGAACTTGATATCTTGGAAAAACCCTCTACAAACCTTTTATAGTAACCTGCCAGACCGAAGAAACTACGAACTTCTGTAACTGTCTTTGGTTGTTCCCAATTTATCACTGACTCAATCTTTGCTGGGTCAATCGTAATACCGATCTCAGAGACAACCTGGCCTAGAAAATTGACCTGCTCAAGCCAAAACTCACACTTGCTAAGTTTTGCATATAACTAATGGTCTCTGAGGGTTTGTAAAGCTACTCGCAAGTATTGTTCATATTCTTCTCGCGTCTTTGAATAGATGAGGATGTCATCTACAAAAACTACTACAGACTTATCCAAATGTAATTTGAATATCCGGTTCATCAAGTCCATAAATGATGCGGGTGCGTTTGTCAACCCAAATGGCACGACCAAGAACTCGTTGGGTCCATATCGGGTCTTGAATGTTGTCTTTTGAATGTCTTCAGATTTGACTTTCAACTGATGGTAGCTTGACCTCAAGTCAATCTTCGAAGAGAACCTTGCTCCTTGTAACTGATCGAACAGATCATCAATTCTCGAAAGCGGATAACGGTTCTTAATTGTCAACTTATTTAGCTGGCGGTAATCAATGCAAAGCCACATTGAACTATCTTTCTTCTTCACAAACAAAATCGGTGCTCCACAGGGTGACACACTCGATCTGATAAAACCTTTATCTAGCAGTTCCTGAAGCTGCTCTTTCAACTCTTTCAATTCTGCAGGCGTCATTTTATATGAAGCTTTCGATACAGGTTCAATACCCGACACTAACTCAATTGCAAAGTCAATCTCCCTATCAGGTAGTAATCTAGGTAGATCTTCAGAAAAAACATCTGGATACTTACAAGCAATCATAATATCTATAATATATTTCTTCTCCTCCTTATAATCTTGCAAGTATGCTAGATAACCACAACACCCATTCCTCATCATACGGTCTGCTCTTATAGCGAAGATAAACGGTGTCACGTAAGATTTGACTCCGCAGAATTGGAAGGATTTTCTCTTCGGAGGGCGGAAGGCTATAATTTTTTGAAGACAATCCACGCTCACGTGGTAAGCAGATAACCAATCCATCCCTAGTATCACGTCAAATCCTTTCATGCTCAAAATAATCAAATCAGCTACAGTCTCGTGGTCTTCAATCATCATGCTCATAGATTGACACACGGTATCGGTGCTCACTGAGTTACCCGTAGGAACTGACACTGCTAAGATGAAATCAAGGACCTTGGGAATGATGCCCAACTTCTCGGCAAATAACCAAGTGATAAAAGAATGGATAGACCCCGGGGTCTATCAATACTCGTGTTTCTATTCTATTTATGTCGCCCTCACGACGCATAAAAAGGGTACCTTAGTTTAGACAAGCGTTTCAATTAAAATTTTCTAAGCATGTGTGTTCATCCATAATTTATTAACAAAATTTATTAAATAACAAGCAATTATATATATAACAAAATAAAATAAGAAGATATCTCAACTTTTAATAATACCTTGGATCACGCCGTTCGACGTTCCAGCTGCCTGAGCTGTCACGGTATAGGCTTGACCTTGAATAGTAGGTCGGGTTGATCTCTGAGTAAATGTCGAACTAGTTCTTCCCTTATCCTCTTGAGGACAATCCTTAACCATGTGTCTGATTGTGCCACACCAAAAACATGCTCCAATGTTCCTCTTGCAATCCTCGTTCTTGTGTGATTTCCCGCAACTTGCGCAGAATGCTATCAAATTGAATGAAGAGGTGCGTAAAGTTTGTGGAACTCCGGACGCTCCCATTATAACAGGGTTTGAAGTACAGAATGACCCTGAAGGTGTAGATATAGTCAGTTTCGGATAGGCACCTTGAGCAAGTTGTTGAGATACGGGTGTTGCCTTCTTTATTTCCATCGTAGGGCAATCCTTTATCAGATGTCCTAGTCTGTCACATCTTAAACACTCACCTGTGGCCCACCTACATTTCTCCATCCCATGTCGTTTCCAACAAATTGAGCATGACTCAACCTGCGTGGAGGGAGAGGTGTGAGTTGTCTCACTCAACATTGTCGTGAGTAATGCAGTCTGCTGAGCCATTGAGTTGATCATCATCTCCAGCAATTGTCTATTCTACTCATTTTCATCGATGCATACAGTCTTCGATCTCTTGCGTGGTGCCATTTTAATCTATCAACATGACACAAGGTTCTAATTAATACAGACTGCGATCACCATGGCCCTAGGTTCCAACAAAAATCTAAAACTTCATTCGCCTACTATAATCGTGCATCTATCACGATCATCAATTATCTCCACTCCAAGTGATAGCGAGATCTATAACTCAAGTTCTAAACATAACCTACAACCCTAGCTGTGAGTCCCTTAAAAAACCTAAAGCCAAAAATTCTACTAACTTTGACAAGGTCCTAATTAAGTCTTTTATGTACCGATAGAACCTACTGCCATATTCTTGGGTCCCAACAAGACCTAATAACTAGGCTTTGATACCAACTGTGACGACCCGACTTTTCCAATCCCTCGGGTATAGAAATGGTCGGTTCGCTAACCTATCAGTTGAACATAAGCCAGACAAACAGAGCACAAATAAGAGTAAAGCACAAATAATATCTAATATTAAAATAAATGCAGAAGCGAAAGGTAAATAAAAGAACCACCAATGATGGCCGACCATCACCGAAACATGATTCAAACACTAATCAAAAGTCAAGTATGAAACTATAAAATCTAACTAAAAGGCCCACAACTCTAAGTCCAAACTCTCACCAAAAGCAAAAATAAATTAGATATTAAGCCAGAAAATACTCCTCAGGAGGAACCTCAGGCTCTTCCTCGGGTACGTAATTAGGATCAGTCTCATAGTCCCGAATAGCCACATCAATGCCTGGACCTGTGACATATAGTCAGAGTGAGCTAACCAACAAAGCTCAGTAGAAGAATATCATCAACGACATTATATTTTCACCAACATGAGTTTCAAAATAAGTATTAGAATATTATATGTCAAAACCATAAATGCAGGTAAAAACAAAATTTAAGTGCAGAAATTATATGCAAGATCAATTTCTAAATATGTGACAACATATTCAAGAACAATGCAGAATTTTAATATCTTAGTGCCTCTAATTTCTATATGCAAAGTTCAATAATTCATGACTTAATCCTCAACTTAAAATACCTCTTGAGTAAACTATATCTCGATAGCAGGAATATAGCTGATGGGAACCCCTACCTACCATCGTCGTTCATGAACCATTTTTGAGGATGCAGCAAGCCCTTGCGTCATGAGGAAAACTTGTGCCAGAAAGTTGTTCAGGAATATTTGAGGGGTCGTTCAGGTCAATCATAAAATAGATGCAAATACTAATATAAATTATATGCAAGTTTCTTATATATAGTTCAGATTCTTGATTTCAGATTTTCAGCTTTTCAGAGCTTAAGTAGATTCAAGTTTCAGGGTTCAGGTAGATTCAGATTTTCAGTTTTTCATCTCAAATTTTATTTTACAGATATGATTTTAACGGCATATGTAAGTTTAAAGATTCTAATTCAAAATATCCATGTGAGTTAAAATAAAATACTGTAAAGATGAGATTCTCCTACCAAAACTTGGAGTTGTGTGAAGCCAAGCAAAATCCTATTGATGGCCTCTCACCTTTAATCTACATCACAAAGATACGACGATGCATCAAGGTTAACTTTAATCACTAATAATTTAAGCCTATTTAAGTGTTTCCTCAAAATCGAGTCGAAACGGGCAAGTTTGTGCCAACATAGAATTTGATGTAACCTTCCCTTAGTTATTTGACCTTCGAAACGATTGATTTACGAGTTGGTCAAAGCACAAAAGTTGTAGATTTTACTATTCTCTTTCCAACGCAAAAAAAAATCATATCCATCGGAGTTTGGAGTAAAAAGTTACGGTTAAAATACTAAGACAGAATCGGAAAGAAAATGAAAATGAAGTTAATTTAATGTTACCTTCTCCGAATTTTTTGACCTTCAAAACAATTGATTCACAAGTTAGTCAAAACATGACAGTTGTAGAGCTCGATATTATCTTTCCAACGTAAAATGAATCATATTAATTGGAGTTTGGAGTAAAATGTTATGGATAAAATATCAAGACAGTATCAGAAAGAAAATGAAAACGAAGACAAAAACCAAGATTTGTCCTCGCTTGAGCGATGCGATTTTTCGCCTCGTTTTCACCTGAATCAAATCCCACACATTCCTAAAATAAAACTCAAGTTTAATATATTGATTCCAAACTTTAAACTCAATAAAAATCATACTTTAATCAAGGATTCTACGTTTTGAAACGAGTCACGCAAACGGAGTTTCGGAATGAAATCGATGGATTTCCTCGGCAATTCACGCCGCGATCGCTCCTACGAGTTCACTAAGATCACTTCTATTCATTCTCAATGATCTCAACCTCTTCCAATCGTCGAAAATGAATCCAAGGGTTGATTCAATCTTGCCCTAGGTTTATGAATCTCAAACGAAAAAGGGTTTTAGAGAAAAGGTTTTACAAAACAGATCTCACAATTGGTGGCACGATAAAGGCAAAGTTATGTAATGATCAAACGACTCAAAACGCAGCTAGATTTTTCGGCGTATGGCTCTCATCTCCTCTTTCTCTCTAAGCAATTTTAGAAAGCCTTAACCTAAAGTATACGGGAATACCATTCTTCTTATAAAAGGGTTGCTCAATATGTTAAGCACACTTACACCTTAGTGTGTTAAACTTTTAATTTCAACAACTTAGGTCTGGTGTTGAGCGGCCACACCGAGGTCAGTGTACAACTTTCGTACGAGGGTCTAAATGGCTCAAAATCAGAATATGTCCGCACAATCACATCTAGATAAAAATTCAAATAAATGACAATGTCGGTTGCCGAGCCGAATACGTACACAGGGTCGGTCTGATTCGAGTCCAAAAATACGGGTCTTTACATTCTCTCTCTAAGTTCTCTTCTTTCTCTTCTCTTTCTCTTCTCTTTCTCTTCTTTCTCAATTTTCTCACTCAAGTGAAACTTCTAAGATAAGGGGTGGGTTTAGTGTGAAGCTAGCACACCCAAGACCTGTATTAGTTTGGTTCGGTGTTAAGCCATCCTACCGTAAATGGTGTATTTGTTCCTATCGAACGGAAAAAATATGAGATCCCATGCTCAGCGCGTACACTTGGTCGTGTATTAGTGTTCGAAAATTTTGGGTTGTTAAAGGACCGAAGCTAAAGAATGATGAATTTAAGACACAAATTATTGTTCGAGGACTGCTAATTAGTCAAATGATTCAAAGTAAAAAATGAATACTTAAATTCTCCCTTCCTCGGGTCCTAACGTCGCAAAGAAAAATTGTTGGTGAAAAATAAATTTTTCATCGAATGAAAGGTCAACGGGATTAAATTCCAAGAGTATTGTCCCCACTTTTTCGTCTTTAACCACGATTAAAGTACAATAATTACCGACGAGTTACACAAACCGAACAGGTATTAGTCATTTAAACAATAACTCCTTATAAAATATTATGTTTGGATAGGACTTAGAGTTTGACCACAAAAGTTTGCTTAGTAAACCCTTAGCGAGATTATGAGAAAGGAACTTGAAAATAGAGCGGAATAAGACACACACTTACTGCCTTGAATCTGCTGCAATAGGTGAATGTTGTAGTTTGATGAAGAACTTAGAGTAGTGCTTGGAGGCGGTGAACCGGCGGTAATCGAACCCGTGATGTTGCCCAATGGTGGGGCTATGTATCTTAAAATATGGAGTTAGTGGTGGCTTTTTATCGCTGCTACTCCAGCTCCTACTAAATTTGATCCTCACTTTTGCTCTTTATTTCAAATCGGAGGGACATGGGGGATTGATGTTGTAGCTTGTTGTTGGCCAAAGGTTGTTGTAGAAGTTTTGTGGCTGCTACTAGGGAGGGGGCTTGCGCTGTCAAGATGGACGAAGAAGGATTTAGAGGATGATGGGCTGCTTAGGTTGTCGGGGTGAGAGAGAGAGAGGAAGAAAGTGAAATTTTCCTTCTCTTTCTGGATCTTGTAATTATATCGGAGCTACAGAGAGAAAGTTGATTGATTGGGTAATTGTCTTAATTTTTGTGGTAAGAGTCCTATTAGGACTCTTATTGATTTGAATTAGGGATGGGCCTTGGTGGCCCACAAAGGTAATTGGATTCGATAGCAACTAGTTGGGAATCACTACCTTGATTGGGGCGATTAAGTGAGGAAGTTTTGAGAGAGAAGGGAAGTTGCCTAAAGCAACACAACTGATGCGATTTGAGTGCCGGATTTGGGCACTCGGATTTGAATTTCAGAAAACATTCCCTCTGTTGTTTAGAGGGATGATTGGGTGTTGAGTGTAAACAACAATCCCCATGCTGACCGCATCTAACACCCTTCATTTTGATGTATATATATATATATATATATATATATATATATATATGTTATAAATTTAACTATGTTATTTGTTATTGTAGCTAATCTTGAAAGGAGCCCTAGGTTGGGTTTGGACATAGTTGGGTAAACCACGTGGAGTCAAGAGGGGAGCTTGATAGACTTAAGGGACTATGGGTGATAGTGGTGTGTTGGACACTCATACATAAGCATGTGTGCATATCTCTATTTGCATAGTGGATATGTGCGATGTTTGATTGGAGCAATTTTAAGAGGGGCTTAATATTGTATGTTAAGCACTAACACACATGCTACTCCCCAATCTCATACCACTCAAGGTAACCATGTGGGTGCATCTAACACCACACATTCAAATTCTCATAATTATATATTCTTTGCTTAATTATGTATATAAGTTATTAGTTGGGCTTGTGTGTTATTTGCAACCACCAATCTCGTGTCATCCTTATGGGTTTGAGTGTACTTTAGTTTTCACACCCCACAATTATGTGGGTGTTAGTTTATAACTAAAAATAATGAAAACATACTTATATATATTTAGTAATATATGTATAATTTTACCTATTTGATTATGCGAAGGGGCTCGAGTACTACACAGGTAAATCAAGGTTATTGATTAGGACAACATATATTGTTAAGGATTGACCTATCAACAACTGTTCGCTCGGGTTATGGTCGTGACTCCATTCAACATTTTACCGATATCCAATAGCAAATTTTAAACGATCAAATAAGAACAAAATTATTATTATTATTATTTTATTTTATTTTGATAAGAGTCTCTAGGTCACTTCATTTTCATAAGTTAAAAGTGTGACCAACGTCAAACTAGTCAAAACCCCGTCTCATTCTCGTCGAAGGTCAACGATTCCATATTAGGAAAAATTCAGGGTCGTTACATTTAGTATCAGATATATAAAGTAATATTATAGATAACTTAAAGAGCCTTTTAAAAACCTCTCATTTTCATGATTCCAATATCGACAATGGAAGTTACAGCGTGATTACCAAAGACCTTGAAATCTGGTCTAATGAACGGATCTATTAAAAACTCATTCTCTAAATCGATGGCCATAATCACGCCTGATCTTATTTTTGAGTGTCATTACTTGTAAAAGATAAGTCTATTAGTCCTCTTTCACTGAGTTTTAGAATCATTTGAAAACTCGATCGATATTGAAAATGGCGACCTAATTATCGACTAAGGGTCTGAAACCTTTATAAAACATTGTTAAAATATAAAGGTTAAGCGAAAATCTTGACTTTTCCTTGAGTTTTGTGATGAAGTGATCAATGATGATCACTGATATGGTCTCAATAACCACTAATGACCCTTAATTAAAATATCTGATGGTTAACCATGAGTTTGACCAATCGAGATGGGACCCTTAGAAGCCCTAAGACCCGATTTATTGATATTAGACCAATTAGGGCCTAGAAACCTGAAATGGCCCAACTCAAGGGCCTAAGAAAATAGTTCAAGGTGACTTTTAGAACCTGATGTCCTTGTTTAGATATTGATTGAGTCATTGCTATTGGCACCCCTCAAAATTTGGAAGCACCTACACTTAAATATGAACTATCCTTTCGATGTAGGACCCAGAGCGACCCGATATATGAGGTCTAAGGCAATTAATAAAAATTTTGGGACCTGATGCCCCTATTTTGAAACTTTGTAACCCATTACTATTGGCACCCATTGAAATATAGAAGCACCCACATCGAAAATTCTGGAGACATCTTAAAGACTCAAACTAATTGAAAATGTGACCCCATTTGGGCCAACTTATGAGGCCCAAATGAACAATGATAAGTCCAATGAGAACACAATATCCACATTAAATCAGGTGCTTCATTTGTTATGGACATGTGTAAAAATCTAGGAGAGTTTTACACTATACTCTCCCGAAATCTTAATATTTAAGTTGGACTTAAGATCCCAAATTGACCCAACCAATAGACCAAATAAGGGACCTGGAGTAAGTATTGAATTATTGGGACTTAGTGCCCCTAATTGATAAACTGGCGTGCCCCAACTAACGACACCAAGTGACAATTAAATAGACACCTACTTGAACTAATACCTTAATTTGATAAACTAAGGGAAAGTACTAGATATGAGCTAAGAGAATAAATTTTTAAATATTATAGTCTCGATCAAAGCTTGACCAATTCTAAAATAGATGGCACTAAATAGACCACCATTTATTCCATGTTGGTGTAAAACATAGTCAAATATTATCTATGTGCAACTAGTGATTGGCATTGACGGCCTTAATGATTTAAAAATAATTGGAGTGATAGATCTCTTATAATCCTATTGAATTGGTTATAATTACAAGTCCCCGATGGACTCTAAATTATGGTAATATTAAGTATAGTGTAAACTAATTTAGAAGATCAATATGCCTAGTAATTTTGTGATGTATATGGATTTGAATCATTAATAATAATGATCAAGGATCAAAATATGAGTTTCATTTTCGGTTTGGGCATGACTGAAACCGAAAATTTGACCGAAATTTTGAGGGCTAGGCCGAAATTTCGGTGCTTATTATTTTTTTTTTAACCCAAAATATTGAGACTTCATATTATCAACAGTTAATTTGAAGTCTCGAAGTTTTGGGGTTTTCGTTTCGGTTGGATCCGAAACTGATACGTTTCGGCCGAAATCTTGCGATATCGGCCGAATTTTTGATCCATGATAATGATTGTTTTGATAGAAGTCAAATACTGACTCTAGAATTTGAATTAATTGAATTCTTAATTCTTGATTGAACTCGGAACTTGATTGAATTGTTGAATTATAGTATATTGGAATTGAACCCAAAAATCGATTGAATTATTGATTTTTGATATAGATTAAGAATGAATCCGAAGACTGATTGAATTATTTATATTTGATATAATTTGTGATTAACCTAAAAGATTACTTTGAAATAGTAAATTGTCCATTGAAAATGTTTGGCGAATAATATTGAAAGAATACCGATATGAAATTGAACCCGAAAATATTGAATAAATTATGGGAATAGCAATATTGAAAAAGATCAAAATATTAAATATTGAATATTAAACATTGAACACAAAATACTGAATAGTAAATATTAAACATCGAATAAACAAGATCGAAAATTGAATATTGAAGCGAAGATCGAAAATTGAATATTGAATAATGAAATTGAAAGTGGAAGGATGATACTGATATTGATATCGGAAACTCACATGTTAACCACTATTCTTACGAATAGGCTCGAAATGGGCAACTCGAAAGAGTTTAGAATGTTAGTACAGGATTGAGTCATAAATGTGTCAATACGATCTTTGTCTTGATTGACTAAATGACGAAAAGTATCTGCCCTTGTTTGTATGGCATTGGCAATTGATCTTGATATCGAGCCATGGTTGGTGTTAGTATCACACCGAAATAAATAAAATACATTAACAAATCACCAAATCAGCTAAATTAAATTATTTACTTAAATTTGTTAATTTTGTGATAATCGAATATATCTGAGTATTTAATTAACTGAATAAACGTTGATTAAATTACAATGAAGCAACCTAATACTCCTTGATTATATTGATAGAATGGTAAATTAACAACTGAATTTGATACGTTCCTGTTAATATTTGTAAAATCGCTAATGATAGAATGGGTCATTGAAAAATCAAACTTAATGATTCTTTATTGATATTAATAATTGAAATTGATGATTGATCATTAGAAAACTAACTGATCACCTTATATTGAATGGATCCTCGAACTTATCGATATTGTCTTATTAGTGCTTAATGAGTCATTGTTTGATAGATTGATAAATTTAGAACTTAGACATAAGGATATTGTATTATTGATTAGATAAATAATTGAAAGCATTAGTTGAATTATGAGAATTTACTGAAAATTCATTGATAAATCTAGCTAATTCTTTATTAAGCTTTACCGCTTACGTCGTTTCATGATAAAAAATTTCAGAGAACAGTCACCTAATTAGAGTATGATAGAGCGACCAGGTAGAAATTTAGAAACATCCATCGAGCTAAAAGTGTCTAACTCAATTCATCTATGGAGTCACCAGTACATATGCGGGTGAACCACATGACACATACGTTGAATCTGGATTTTGTACAGTTGATTTACTTTTAATCTGGATCAGTTTTAATTGGTTTGTTATTTTTTTTAACTACCGGTCTTATTGTATATATAGACTTGGAAATTATTTTTATGGAATCAGTATTTCTTTTTTGTTTTAACTTGTCTTTCCGCAACAAGTAGAATTCTTAAAGAAATTTGAAATTTCCTATAAAAAAAAAAAAGAATAATCGAATTTAAAAAGTGATCAGATTAAGAAATATTACAAAAAATAAGACTACTAGCGATACTAAAAGCTGCCGCTATTAGCCATGTCGCTATTGAAACAAATTTTTTTGTTAATAACGGCAGTTTTTGGTGCCGCTAATAATCTTATTTTTTGTAGTGAAAGTGAGATTTTTTGCAATAAATAGACTTTATGTATTTTTTTCTAATTCGTGAGAAGATATCAATATTGAATACCAATAATTTAGGTGTGTTGTATCGACTCGGCTCGTAAATCAGAATGTACGGGCGTGAGAGCTGCCCGCCGTACGAGGCTAAGGACTGAAGGTGTGACAGTTGTATTTATCATTGAATTAACAGTTCAACGGGCAAGATCGAGCTTCAATCAATGAACGAACTAAAGGACAAGCTCTTTTTGTAAAAGGAGATTGTTGTAAATGAAGTCATACATCTGCCGTCAATGTGGCACAAATTAGTTGCTTCACAACTTCATTCGTCAGTATAGCATGTGCTTATGCGGCTCATATTTAATATTATATTATTTGTTGGTCATCAATAATGGTTATGGAACCTTAATTAATGGTTAGTGAGCTAGTATTAGTTATTTGCCTTAGAAAACAGTAATATAGAAACTTATTTATTTTAATCTCTACCATAGCAACGAGAGATTTGCTAACCTAGAAAATTTACGAGCATCATGTATTAATTTATATAAATCTAAGTGCGGAGAAAAAAGGCAAAAGATTGATTTAAGGGAGCCATTACTTGCAAACACTTTTTAAGTGGTCTTCTCGTTTAAAGAGACTTTATAATTTTGGGGCATGTGACATGTGAAAATGCAATCTAGGTCTTCTGATTTAAAGTTCATGTTCTATGGATTCTTAGTGGATAAGATTGGAGCAAAACATGATATTTATCATGTGATCTATTATTGTCAACCAATGAATCAAATAATAGTCTTTGACTATATTTAATCACATGATGAAAATTATATTTCGTGCCAATCTTATCTTCTACGGATCTATATAGATCATGAACTTTAAATCAGACGGTCAAGATTGTGTTTTCACATGTCACATGTCCTTAAAATAGGGTCTTTTTTAAACCTCGGTGCAATCACTTAAAAAGCGAGTGCAAGTAATGGGTCCCTTGATCATTGCCAATTGATTTTGAGTTGGATGTACAGATTTATTATGGTATCAAAGCCGACCTTTCTCCACTTTACGTCACCCAGTTCAATCGTACATGGTATTAGAGACAATAATCACAAGCATGTAGAGAGACGCGTTACACGTGAGGGCGCGTGAGCAATAATCCCACATCGCCTAGGTAATATGGCCTTAGGCTATATATAAACATGGAGCAATCCGTCGTCACCTTCCAAGCCGGTTTTGTGAGGTTGAGTTAGGCCTGTAGAATTTTATTATGATATTAGAGCAGGCCATTATCCACTCCACGTCACCCAGTTCAATTATACACGTGATTTGGCTCAGTCCCGCCAACACGTGCGGGAGCGTGTTGAAGTTTAGTCCTACATTGGGTAAAGTATAGCCTCGTCTCTCCCTTTATAATATTTTTGCTCTCCCTTTATAATATCTTTGCACTACAAAAAATTAGACTATTAGCGGCAATTTTTTTCAGCCAAAAAGTGTCACTATTAACAAAAAAACTACTAAGACTATTAGCGACAAGGATATTAGCGGCAGTGTTTTTGTTAATAGCGGCAGTTTATGGTTGCCGCTAATAGTCTTTTCTTTTTGTAGTGTGGGGCCCTCCACTCATTACCAATTGATGTTAAGCTGGATGCACGGATTTATCAGCCCTAGTTTCACCCATGGCCTGGAGGCGCTAAGTATAAAAATGTTTACCATAAAGTCATTTGTAGATTAAATTTTTTTCAAACATATATATATATATATATATATATATATATATATATATATATATATATATATGGAGAGAGAGACACCTGAGTGCTGAAGTTCCTCTAACTGAGCGCCATATGACACTCATCATGAGGATTTGGTGCCACGATAATTACTAATTAGACAAGATCGATTAGGTACCACCAAAAAGTTGGGCATAATCCGATACACATCCACCGTTGAAAATGTGGTAGTCAGAGATCCACAAAATCAGTGTACCAAGTTTGTGGGGTGTCACCTTATCTTTGACCCATCAAATGGAGGTTAGAACAATCATACTTCTTTATGCTTTTTTCAAATCATGCCACATGGCCGACCAACCCAAAACGGGTGTTGTTTTGAGTTGATCGTGTAATGTGGCACATGATCTGGCGTCAGATTTGCATCTGAACACATATCTCCATACTCATATATGTATATCTATGCCCAGCGGTATGTCATGTAAGTGTTGGAAACTTGTTCAAGTCTCAGTTCTACTTTTGCGAATTATTATTCACTTTAAAAATGTCGAAAGCCTTATGGAGGGAAGCAACGATAATGTAGACTATCAACTCTTCATCTATGTTAGGCCCGTATTCTTTAATACCGAAAAAGATTTGAGACAACTTCAATAAGTGGTCTCTCACATTCCTACTACCAGCATACCGAAGGTATATGAGATCATGCATATAATCATATACGACCTATTTCTTACTGTCAATACATTGTTTCTTAATAAGAACTATTAATTCAGAAGCGGTCTCTGTAGCAAGTATGTCACCCCTAAAAGAGGCATTAATGGTGGCTTTGATCATCAACATGGCTAATGAGTTAGCCGTATTCCATGTCTCAAAAAATTTTCTATCTTTGGCAGGAGAATCCTGGGTAACCGCCGCAAATTTAGGTATTGAAAACACAAAGGACAAGTCTAAAATCTCAAAACAAACATCGAAAGTCATTTTCCAAGTATTGAAATTTGATCCAGAAAGCGGCTCAATTCCTGCTATGTGTTTGCTAATTAACAAGAGATCCATCGCTGCAAAAATTTAATTTAGGATCACCTTTTAAAACGTCAATATAAACAAAACTTAATCAATTCTTTAGATTTAATCTCTTTCATTTAAACGAGGGGTTTTGGTTCACACATACACTACAAAAACCAAGACTATTAGCGGCAGCCAAAAACTATCGCTATTAACAAAAAACTGCCGCTAATACCCTTACCGCTAATAGTCTTTAGTAGTTTTTTTTATTAATATTAGCAGTTTGTTGCTCCAAAAAATTGTCGCTAATAATCTATTTTTTTTGTAGTGATATGAAGTGGCACTATATGCATATGTCAACTTCAAGGAAAGCACTTGGCAACGTCACGACTTACCTTTGAGCAGACACTATGACTTGCCTTTGCTTTCAATCGCGTAAAATATGTCATACACTTAGCTTCTATGGTTTGATTAAAATCAAACACTTCATACACCTTTGGACAAATAGGATTATCTTATCTAACTATCCCATACAAGATTATTCTATTCGCACACACTACGTCAAGTATCTATGACAACTTTGGGTCGTATACAAACACTCAACGCAATGGTATGCCTAGTGATCTCAATAGAGAAAATATCTATGATTTGGAAACAACAAGGTTTGTGAATTATTTACCTTTGGGCAAGAACCAACTCACTCGCCAATCGTCCCCAAACGATTACTCGGTACTCCATAAATCCCATATGAAAGAACCTAACCTTTATGATCCATAAATGTCATATTTCAGTTCTTAGAATTAAGGATTCAATGTTAAATTTGTATATTATTCAGATTAAAAATGTAAGGAATAGAGTCCAATTCATCTTTTATATGTTCACATATTTAACTTTAAGTTAAATTCTTTAGCATTAAAATAATATAAAATTTAACATAAAAAGATGGTACAAAATCTCTAGCATATAATTTTAAGTGAAATAGACATGTAGATCAAAACCTTAATTGAACATTTCATGAATGATAAAACTTTATGAGTGTGCATGAGACATATATCATTGAGCAATTAAACACAAATAAATAGTGAATTTAAATTTAATTATAACTTTAATTAAAAGCACTCAAATATAAAATAATCATTCGATTAAAAAATGTCAAAAGAGAGATCAGGTCATGAAAACGTCACAATAGAGAGCTCCTGTGCCAAGAAAAATGACAAAAATAGATTCGGAATGCTCGAGAAAGTTAAAATTTATATATAATGTCTCAAAATTAGACTTGTAGATAGCCCATAAATGACTTGAAAAAAATAAAGAGTAATATGAGTCAAAATTGAGCCTTAAGTGCAAACCGGTTGCGTCTGACGGGCCGATTCCGGGTCATGTACCATGGGCCAAGAATGGACTGAATCGGACCATGGGCTGGGAATGAACTTGACTGGACTATAGGCCGGATCGAGTCATGAATTATGGGTCGGGAATCGACTGGGCCGGACCACGGACTGGATCGGGTCATGATCCGAGTCCGATTATCGACCTAGCCGAGTAACAGCCCGGGTTGGGTCATGAGCTTATATGGGTCCATGGGCAGGGTCGGGTCAGTTTGGATCAAACTGAGTTGGGTCATCAAGTCATATAGAATTAGGGAGCACAACTTTAGTGCCCCAACTACACATCAAAATAATATTTCAAATATTACTTTTGCTTTATTTTAGCAAGAGAATCTAATCATTGGTTTATTATAGGAAGGGAATCCTACACAAAATATAAAATCAACCTCTTCTTCTATAGTCGTCTTCTTCAAACGAAAACGGGACTAGAGACGTCTTCTAAAAATGTCTCTTCCAAAAAAAACACAAGGACTAGAGACTTTAGGCCTCTTTTATTTACAGTCACCGTACAACCTTCCACCACTCGAAAGTTGCAATGGCCACCAACCAGCCACCATACAACCTTGGGTCCGACCGTCGATAGCCGATCACTCCGGCGACGGCTGGTGATGACCCAATCGCCTATGAACCCTTACAAAAATCCGAAAAAACTCGAAAATTAGATTCAAATGCCAATAACAATTTACACTAACGACACTCAATTAATATGATCATTAACATCTTACATTGGCAAGTTTAAAAATTCGGCGAAAAATAATCATGGGAATCGGTATGGTAAAGTCGATTACAGGTTCGGCTTTGATACCACTTGTTGGAAATTATTAGGATCTTCCTGCAATCAAAAGCGAAATTAAATAAAACTTTAACATAACTTACACTGTAGAGTTTTTCACACTAGAATTTAGCCTTGAGCAATCCGATTAATAATCCAGCGATTGATGATTTGATGAAGAGTCTTTTCTTTCTTTGCACACAATAGAAAAGATGTGTTTTCCTTGAATTCTTCTAATTCAATCGATATGAATATTGTGTATAGAAAGTGGGACTCTACATCCCTTTAAATAGGTTAGCGAATTAGGTTAGAAATTTGTCCATCAAGAAATCTAATTATCAGGATTACCACACATATGTTAGGATAAAATAACAACCCTTGATATAATTTGAAATTTCTAATTTAACCACAATTAGTGTTTCACCATCTTTCTAAATTAATAGCTTAGACTATTTGACCTTGACCATAATACGTGACGTAAGGGCCACATAAATTCCAATAGTAACACCTTGATGTTCAATTAAACTTCTAATATATTCAAAGCCAGCAGCACCCTCTAGACGAAGTAGTCAGGAGATGAAATGTGATTCAGCACAAACGAGGGGGATTCAAGAGATTGGCATCTAATAGACTAATAGTACTGGAGCAAATCTCATGAGAAATACTTATATTGTCTTAAGATATTATAATACTATACGTTATTAAATAATGAAAAATTATAAATTGTGGACAGTTTTTTAAAGATAATGTTGCGGGCAGCTTATGTGGTGCGAGGTGATTGGCTGTAGTGTTTAGGCCTTACTATTTGTGCAGTCAATTACATTGTGCCACATAAGCTGTCTGCAATATTGTTTACACAAAAAAAAAATTATCCACTGTATATAAAGGGTTGTTGGACTTCGGTCCAACATTCAATGCCGGTCCATATATAGTGTTATTTCAGGCACCACATGGCACTCAAATATTCACCGAACACTTGTCGTATGGGTGCCAATCTGACAGTAGACCAGTGTTGTTGGCTGGTCCTGAGTCTATCATCCAGCTGCTCCTATTTTAGGCTGTGTTTGGGTTAGATCTCTCGTGTCCAAGAGCAGCTCTTTGGCTCCTGTGGGAAGTTGTATATAATAGTGTTTGGTAATACAACTATCAGCCCAAATGTCTCCGGCGGCACAGAGCTGTTTTCACTGATAAAACAACTCTCTGACTGCGCTCTACCAAAGTAGATAAAACCTACTTTTGTGGAGAGCAGCGGAGAGCTACTATCCCTTAACACACCCTAAATATTTCCAAAACAAATAAAACCTCTTACCAGAATGGGTCAAGATGACTCGACTCGCAATGAGTCTAAGTCATGTTCTAATTTATTTTATTTTATTTTATGAATACTCTGTTCTAATCTCTTTTCTTGTACATTTGTACCGTTGGGCAATGGTCAGGTCCAACTGGTTGAACCAGATTTCGAGTTCAATCAGATTGCAGCATAGAAGCTTCACTATTTTATAAGATAAAATGTAGTCAAGCTTTTCTTATATCTGCAAATATGGATGAACATGAAATTAAGTTTAAGGGCTCCCCATAAAAGTTGATATGGAAAAGGCTTATGAGAGGATTAGTTAAGATTACCTTATCTGGATGATAAAACAAATGGGATTTGGTGATCGATGGCGATCCCAGATTCATCGCTAGTACCCATTTCTCCATCATTATTAACAGAAAAGCTTATGAATTCCTCGGGGTTTACGTCAGGGCCGCCCCTTGTCCCCGTACTTGTTCAATATAGCTAGCGAAGGCTTAGCCCAACTCTTTCAAAAAGCCAATAGCGATGGTTTGATGAACGGTTTCCAAAATCCTAAATGTCCTTTAAAGGTTAATCTTCTCCAATATGCTGACGACTCTCTAGTCATATACGGTGGAAGTCTACAACAAATCCAACAAGTTTGCAAGATTTTAAAGGTTTATGAAGCTGCCTCCGGTCAACGCGTAAACTATGTTAAATCTAATATTTATGGCGTTAATATTGATGATAGTTTTCTTAATGATTGGGCCCACAGCTCTAACCTTATTGTAGCTAGCGAAGGCTTAGTCCAACTCTTTCAAAGAGCCGATAGTGATGGTTTGATGAACGATTTCCAAAATCCTAGATGTCCTTTCAAGGATAATCTTCTCCAATATGCTGACGACTCTCTCGTCATGTACAATAGAAGTCTACAACAAATCCAACAAGTTTGCAAGATTTTAAAGGTTTATGAAGCTGCCTCCGGTCAACGCATAAACTACGTTAAATCTAATATTTATGGCATTAATATTGATGGTAGTTTTCTTAATGATTGGGCCCACATGTCTAACCTTATTGTAGCCAATTTCCCTATCAAATATTTCGGGATTCCCATTGGGATTAGAAAGCTTAAACCTCATATTGGGATCGGATCATTTCTAAAGTCAACAGTAGATTAAGTGGGTGGAAAAGCAAAATGCTCTCCAAAGGTGGCAGATTGATCCTCATTCAGTCAGTATTAAGAATGCTACCCACTTACTTTCTCTCGATGTATAAATGTCCCCTAAAAGTTAGTCAGGAAATCAAAAGACTCAAACACAATTTTCTTTGGGACAACTTTGGTGAAAAAAGGAAAATCCATCTAATTAGCTAGGACAAAATTACCAAGCCAAAATTGGTCGGAGGCTTGGGCATCAGACCGATCGTCAAAACCAACCAGGCTTTACTCATGAAGTGGTGGTGGCGCCTAGGTGATGAAAATTCTAACCAATGGAAAGATATAATTATTCAAAAATACCATCTTTGTGGAAAGGGTTAGGAGGTCAAAATATTAAAATATCATAACTCGTCATGGTGGAGGAAAGGGATCCTAACCACTAGAGACGAATTTATAGAGAACGTCCAATCCAAAATCAGGAACAACAACCATGTCCACCTTTGGAAAGAAAAATGGGGTTCCCTAAACCATCCCCTATATCTTTTGTTCCCTAATCTATTTGTCATATCCGTTGTTCCCAATGCCACTGTTGCTGACCCTTTCAACCATAATGGAGGTTGGGTCATCCAGTTCAAAATAAGACTTAGTGAAGTAGAAATCACCGAATACAGTTCTCTCTCGGTCCTCTTGGGCAATCTCAATTTTGATCTCAACCAGCCGGATTAGCGGATATGGATCAACGCCAACAGACACCCCTATCGGTCAAGTCGGCTTTCAATCAGCTTTGTAGTTCTTATACTCCGGTCTCTTGGAATTTTATTTGGATATTTAAAATTCCATCCAAGATCACCTTTTTCATTTGGTCAGTTATGTGGCACAAGATCACCACTGTAATATCCCTGATATTTTGCCCTAAATTCATTTACCTCGATAAGCGTGTCCGGAAAATTTTACAGGTTTTGTTAGACTTTTGGTTAGCTTTGTATTGGATGGGAATGATGGTAAAATAGTATTGTCAATAGATGTGTGTAAGTCATGAAAATGATAACTTACACACTAGGATAGGTGTATGTGTTCAACATGAAATATTTTGCAAATTTAGAGGATAAGTTGTAAATAAAAATATCTAGATTTTTATTTAGAATTTTTATCTTATAAGAAAGAGAGAGTGCAAGAGAAGTTAGCTTCTCCCTCTCGTTGGAAATCAAACCCCTAAGGTTTTGCCTCATTGGATCCCAGATCTTGGAAGTTTTAGAGTTCCTCTCTCCATCTCAACCATTGATTAGAGTAGTGCCTAAATTCTGATCAGTTTGCATTATTGAAAGAGAAGAGTGATGTGGAGAGGGTGAAAATCTGTGTGATCTTGTAAAGTGATGTGGCTGTAGCCACCCTTTTTCTGGACTGATTTGAATATCTAAAACCCTTGAGCTTGGAGATCTTTTTCGGACGTGAATCGGTTCAAAGAAGGCAACGGCTTAAACTACAAGAGGTAGACCTTTAAAAACATCCTTTTGTCTTTTGAATTCAATTTAGGTTTAGAATAATATATGGTATGTTTAAAGGAGATCTAAGGCTGTGTTTGGAAATGAAGAAAAAGAATCCGGGCATGTTGAGTTAACAGCCACAGAGCCTGGAGAATTCGACTTCGATTTGAAAATCGATCGTCGAATTGGAAATCAATCGTCAAATTGGAAATCGATAATAAATGAGAATTTTGGCTCGAATAGAATTAAAGAAATTGATGGTCGAATTTAAAATCGACCATCGAATTTCAAATTCGATTAACTAATTTGAATTGATGGTCTAATCTCATCGACTTTTGGCTTTTTAAGGTTTGGTTGGATTTTTATTTTATGAGCTTTTGGGTTGAATTGTAGGTTCTATATTAACACAGAGAGTGTTAATATATGTAGGTTTTGACAATTGGGAGTCCTTGGAGAGGACTGCTTGTTCATGCCTTTAAAATTTCTTGGTTAAGGTAGGGGAATCCTAATTATTATTTGCATGAATTTATAAGCATAAACTGTTATAGACCATTTCTTTTAGAAGCATAAAATTTGGAAATTTCGTTGCACACAATGTAATTAAAACTTTGAACATATGACACAATCCGAAAATTTGTAAACCTTGTCATATATAAGAATCCTTGGAAATCAGAACCTCTTAAATTTTGAATCGTAACCTCTTAAATTTTGAATCGAACTTGAATCGAACTTTGAAAATCAAGATATGATATGAATAATAAGCTTGGATATGTGTTAGCATTTGCATTTGATTTTGGGTTCATAAGTACGATGCCCTAGATTCTACCAACCGTGTTGATTGGTGAAAACTTTGGCGCAAGTTTCCCTCATAGCGTAGGGGCTTGTTGCATTTTCGAAATGGGTTCATGAACGATGGTATGGTGTCTTCCCATCGGTCACGTAGTCTGCTCTCATGCTATAGAAAATTTGGGAGATAAAATTAAGTTATAAATTTAAGACAAGAAGCATGCTAAATCAGAACATTTTGAACACTTTAGATTATATTATCAGTTTTGACTCAGGATTAGAACTGGAGATTTAATTTGAAAAGCATCATTGAAAAACCATATTTGATCCGATTCCGTCTTTTGAAAATCTTTACTTATAAAGAAATGCAAATAGATCTGTCTTCTTCTATTGAGCTTGGCTGTTAGCTCACCCTCGACTATACGTCACAAGTGCTGAGACTGACCTTGGGTCAGAGGATCCGGAGGACTCTGATTATATTCCCGAGGAGGATTTGGACATACCAGCTGAGGAGTTCTTCCCGTGATCTTAGATTCTGTATTTTTGGTATTTTGTCTGGATATTATTTTGGAATGTTGAGCCTTAGGCTATTATTTTTGTTCTTTTGATATCACTTGAGGAACCATTATTGTGAACCTCTATTTTAGGTGATCGGATTGGCCATCACCGGTGGTTCTTTTTGGTTCCTCACAGTGATATATCTAATTTTGTTATATGAAGCTTTTGTTTTTGGATTAATAATGTTGCCTCTGTCTTTAGACCTTTGTTTATGTTGCCGGCTTCTGTTTGTTACGGCTTATTGAGAAATCAATAAGTTGATGAACCGGCCTTTCCTATACCTTAGGGATTGGAAAAGTCGGGTCGTCACAACCACTATCTCTAATCTTAATAGAAGAGGCATGGGCATAGATAAAAAATGTTTCCTCTGTGCTATTGAAGAAGAAGATGATAATCATCTATTTAATCTATGTCAGAAAGTTTGGCCCATCTGGACTAAATACTTCAATGCATTTGGGGTACTCTCTTGTGTTCTCAAAAACACTACAATCTGATCTTGGGATGGGATAAGGACCTTTTCAAAGGACTTAAAAAGCATATATGGGATCACTTTTACATATCTCTGTTATGGAACATCTGAATCGTTAGAAGCAATATCAGATGCAACAGAGGAAGCTTTAACGAAGACAACGTTTTCAAAGAGTGCATTATCACTACCTATAGGTGGGCTATGGCTAACGGAGTGGAATCTATTCTCTTTTTTAACTTTCACAATTTTGATGCAGAGTAACTCATTGCAACTCAGTTCTTTTATCAGTATTTTGTAATTGGGTCTCCGAGTGTATTGGGCTATAGTTTTTTTTCCTTTCTCTTCGAAGGTTTTTTTCCGAACATTTTGGTTTCCTCCTTATATAAGTTTTTTCCCATATAATTAGAGTTTCCTACATTTGCTCAGGTACCTATTCAGATTTTTTTTGGGAAGTCTGATTTTTCATATGTTTGTGGTGCTAACATATGTTTTTATTAGGCTTTCCAAGGCATATATTTAGCTATTTTACTAAATAAGACAACTTTCAAAACAAAAAAAGTGGACCTGATCGTTGTTGCCTTGTACTGTTTCCTTTAAATGTAAGGTTGAGGCACCGTCAACCTCAATGCTTAACTATAAAAAAAAATCATCTACCACACGGCAAACTTATATACGTTCAGGTGGTACTCTATTGCATAAGGCTGTGAAGATCGATCATAATTATTGTACGTTAGTGCATGATAATAATTATTACGACATGGGTACGTTGGCACAATGTCCCATATTCGAAATCTAGGACTTAGCCAGTTGGGTACCATGAATCTGTACAAGGTTGATCAAAGATTAATAAATAAATGAAAATTTGCACGATTGGCCTTTTTCACATTTTGTTATAGTTGCCCCGTAATTTTATCTTGTGCAACATACCTAGCCGAGTCATTTCCACATCAGGGTCCTAAGCATAAAAGGGTGAATCCTTCTATAAAATTTGTTTCCAGGTCAGGGTCCCAGGGATAAAATGTCGAAGGGAAGGATAACCTCGAGCATACTGCAACCAAGGAATTAACCTCCGATACATATCCGCATATCGGTTGGGTCCCGAGCTTATACATATCTAATATGGCGATACTTACCGCCAACTCAGCTGATATTTTAAAGCCCTTCATTAATTTTTAAATAGTAAAAATGAATTTTAATATAAAAAAACCTGCAAAGAAGGGTTTATTTGAGATTTTGTCCGATACATATTAGTGGATATGATTGGATATGACCCGATATTTGACCTGTTTGACCTAATACTTTAGCCCATATAATATCGAGGTGCATATCCGCATTGGGTGTGGGAAACCATGATGCATCGGGTGTGGGAAACCATGATTCATAATGATCAATGTGGGTTGCACTGTTTAACAAAGGCAATATTGCCTCATCTTACTCCAAACTCTCCTTCGTTCCGAATGCTATTGAAGTGTATTATTTGCCCTGAACGAGTATCCAAGATTACTCCTTACCCTAGTTGCCTATGTTCTTGGAATGAAAGGAGAAGTGGATAGACTAGCACCTATCAAAAACAGATCACTTCATTTGAAGATGGGTTCTTCCCCTTCAAGTTCAACCTTGAAGATGATCTAAAAATAGTTCTTGAAGCCGGTATCTGGATCATTGGTGGAAGACCTCCTGTTTTGCGTATATGTTCAGCGGAGTTCAAACCTGAGTGCGAACTACTTCAATTGGTTCCTCTCTGGATCAAACTGCCCAAATTACCTCTTCAATTTTGGTCCTCTTCAATTCTTAGTAGGATTTCCAGTTCCATAGGAATTCCAATCCACGCTGATTCACCCACAACTGCAAGATCTCAATTATCCTACGCTAGAATTTGTGTTGAAGTCTCTACTTCTTTCGATTTCCCATCTGTTATCCAATTGAAGAGAGAAGATGGAGACGTCTTCTACCAGAATGTTGAATATGAATGGAAACCACCTAGTTGTAAAACATGCGCAACTTTCAATCACTCGTATGATAAATGTCCTAAATCAAAGCCTATTCCAAAACCAAAGTAGGCATGGACCAAGATTGGACGATTCATTGTAACAACCCAGATTTTTAGATTTTATTTTAACGGTGTTAGATGATGCACCACACTATGTACTGTGCTAACGCTCCACATCAGAATCGAAACCCACCTTTTAAAATAGAAAATTTCTAATTTTTCCCATATCAAAATTAGACTCATTGCGAACTCATTGCGAAGTGCTCGTCGATAATTTGACGATTTCTGACAAGAATATAAAAAGTTATACCCATTTTAACTAATCAAGCAAGTCAAAGGGTATAATTGTAATTTCGGGAGAGAAACACCAATTGGTTTGGTGCTTATGCAAAACGCGGGAACGAAACCTTTGCTCAAGCTATCCAAGTTACGTATAAATTCTTATTCCGTGTAAAAATCTCCTACTCTATTAAATCTCCTACGAAAGGTGTTAATTAGAGTTGACCTAAAATTTTATACCATTATAAATAAAACTTTAAAAGCTCTCTCCTCTCTATAATAAGAAATTATTCTCTCTCGAGACTTAGACGAGCCGATGCCTTGGGAATCGACCTTTTCAACCCGAATCGCCGTTGATCTTTCGTTCACGCTTCAAGAGGTGGGTACCCATCAATCCATCTTGTTCTTCTCAGATCCCGTCGCGTAGGATGCGTTCGATCGCGCATCGACGGGTTTAAAAATCTTATTTAAACCCAAATATCTCATGAATTAATAGATCTATATATTTAATATATGCTTTCCCTTGAAAGTTGTATATTTTGTAAATTGGGTTTATATGTTATTTCTCTTTTCTTTTCAAAAATCTCTTTTGTTTGAGCCATTAATATTTTTCCTTATATTAGGTCTGTATATTTAATATGTTTACTTCCTCTTTTATGTCTGTAAAATTAATTAAATTTTAATATTTATAAATTTGAAAGATTGACTTAATTGGTATAATATCATATTGATATTATTTATTTCTAAATCTATATAGTATAAATTTATCCTTCTACTAAGACTATAATAATATATATTATTGTTGCAAGTTTATATTATTATTTATTTAAAACTAATTAAGTCCAAAAATTAAATTATATTTTTATTTTATTTAAATAAATAATAGATTGCACAAACTTAAAGTTTTGGGTCCGAACTTGCGGCTACGAACCCGAATTCACGTCCATGAACCCGAGCTCGCGACCATTAATGCACCTGCCCTGGTATTTTGGTCATAACTTTTTACTCCGACCTCGGATTAATGCGATTCTTGCGGCATTGGAAAGAAGACAGCGAGCTTTAAAACTTTGTGTGAAATAGTCATTTCACGAATCTGACTTTTTAGAGGTCAAAATAGAGCAACAAGTCAGGTTCAATTTTGAATGAATCAAGGCTATTCGAATTTAATATTATTTTCTAAATATCATGACCAAAGTTCTTATGTATATTATATTATAAAGTCTTTCGATCGATGGTCATGATAAATCATAACTTAATAAGTATAAATATTATTTAATTTAATTATCTAATTATTTTATATATATATATATATCAATTTTATCGCTTCAACGCGACCTCTTCGATAATACAAAGTGTTAGAACTTCGATGTCTTTATGAAATCGAACTCTGACTTTTACGATTATCGAAATCACACTTATAACTCTATTCTATAATTATATTGGTGTGGTATGTAAATAAATATAAATATAAGCATAATCAAAATCTAAGTATAAACCGTTCTGTATGTGTGATACTTTTGTATTTGTAACTTAATCAATTTATACGAGTTAAGAATATGTTAGATCATGAGTACGAGAGTGTATGAGATCATGCCTACGCTTGGGCGTGGTGACTTACTGGGATGGTATCGAAGCGAGGAATACACCGTATTCACATGCCTTACAACTCATGGTGGAATGGGACCCATGACGAGTCGGGTGAGTGTGAATTCAGTGTAACTTCGTACACGGTGGCATATACAGTGATCCTATCACCCCGAGTTTTAATACGAGAGGATAAGATATGAGATATGATACGAGAATCGGGCGTTGGGCCTTTAGCTGTGGTAAGGTTTCTTTTACGGTCACGTGAAACTCAGAATATTGGCGTCCATGTACGGATGCAACACCTCTATGGTAGTATAAACTATCACACGAAGTACATCCAGGTTACTACGGAACCTTTTTCTTGGGAAGCGTGAATTATAAAGGTTGCCTCACTATAGTTTGTCATAGGATTAAGTATAAGAGTATGATAAGATATGAGTATGAGATAAGATAAGTTATGATACGAGTACGATAATAAGACATCGCTGTGTAGGCCAGCAAAAGATAAAGAACTTAAGTCTCTGTACGTGCCGTTCCTTGCGTAGCCACCGTAAGGGCAACAACGTCTTTCAGCCAAGACGGATCTCTGGGAGAGATTATGAGTATGAGTGAGTTATGAGTGAGTTTGGCCATTATGTCTCCCCATTGGCTGGGTGGTGGAGTATGAGTATGATACGAGGGCGTTATAATATGGTGGTATGATACTATGTTGACCCTCCCATAGTAGCTCGGCGTGACTTCCGCATGTGTCATTTAGGATTTCACTAGTATATTAGTTACGCTCATGCGATGTACAGACGTATGTGCGAGAATGATAATAAGACATGATATAATATGTTATGAGATATGGTAAGGTACGTTAGGATACGAGTGTCTAGATCATGATCTTGCATTTATGATATGAGTTTTACGATATGCACGTGATTTTGTCTTCCTTTTGTTATCTGCTTTGAGATATTATGTTTATCACTCACAAGATGCACCCATAATGCACCTGAGTAGTATGGGGTGGATTGGTGGTGTATCCACTGAGTTTACGTGACTGAGTAAACTCATCCTACGATAATCTAACAGTTGCAGGTGATTACGCTAGTGGAGTAGATGCTGGCCATCTAGATCTCGCCGACGCTGATTTCATTGATTCCGCGGGCGTTGAGTACCAGGAGCCTTTAGAGGGCGACGCTGCCGGTTATCAGGAGGACTACGGTGCTGATCTTGATTCGAGTGCCGATTACTGATCATTGTGGACTTGGTATTGAGTTTTATTGATACTAGTATTGCGAATTTTATAGTTTATTTTATCGGATTTGTCTCCGACTTTCATTATCATTTTATTGGCGGATTATGATTTTATTACACTTATTCAGCATTTATGATTATATTTATATTCCACCCTATTTGTTGGATTTCACGGATTTCGTGGAATCATTATTGCACGAGAACTCTGATTAGGTGTATGTCCGCTTAGCATATCCAGGATATGTGCGGGTCATAACTCGGAATTCTAGGCCCTCGGGATGGGGTAGAATTTTGGGTCGTGACATTCATAGATTCTCCTACGTCGGCTTCTCTAGAAACCGCAATTCAAAATTCAGCCAACACAGTTGTTGAGGAAGATGACAAAGCTAATCTTGAAGTCAAGATGGTTTTAGCACTTCTGATGTCCAGATCCGGTTGGAGAATCCTATGAAAATCGTCCCACAAATCCTCCTACATGGGCTTCTCCAGAAACTGCAATTCAAAATTCAGCGGACACAGCTGTGGAGGAAGATGACAATGCTAATCTTGAAAGTCAAGATGGTCTTAGCACTTCTAATGCCCAGATCCCGATTGGAGAGTCCTCTGACAATCGTGCCACAAATATCCGAGTGACTACCACGAATGGCCATGCCTTTGATTTCCGTGATAAGATTCCTAAATCTCCCGCAAATCAAAATCTGCTAACATTTCCGATTCCTACAGATTCGGTGCACGCTACCTGAATCGAAAACTCTTTTGATATTCTTGCCAACCTCCCTATCCCTGATAATTCTCCCCGCCCCAAGAAATGGGGTCGTTTTTGCCCCACGAAATGGGGTCGTTTCAAAAATCAAGGAGCTGATTATAGAGTCCTGCTTAAAAGAAAGATATCCTCAAAAAATCTACCAAAAGGAATCCTAAAGGCAATATTTCGGATGCTAGACCGAAATCTAGCAAATCTATTCCAAATCCCCAATGAATTATTTCTTTTGGAATGTGCAGGAATTTGGGCGGCAGAACAAACAACTGGAACTCCGTATTTTGCAAAATCTTTGGAGATTGGTATTTTATGTATTACTTAACCAATAATTCAATAATTCAAAGCTGATAAAATTAGAAGACGATTCTTTCGTGGTTGGTCCATCATGGATAACTATAACTCGCATAATCTTGGGTGAATATGGATTCTGTGGAATCTGGCGATTTACAATATCTCCAAAATCCGGGAAACCATTCAATTTCAAATTTCATTCATATGATTTGTAAAATGAAAATACATGAGTGATAAAAAAATAGCCCACAATACAAAACCGAGAATAAATAAACATACACTTTCAAAGCAACTACCTAGCCTAGAAAAAGATAGAAAATTACATTCTCAAAGTATATTTCATATTCTCAACACACTACATTAAATACACCAATTTCCTATGACAAAAAAGAGTACCAAGATTGACCAATATAATTGTAAATTGACCAATGATCCAAAAGACAAAATGGGTCAAATGGGTCGGTCTAGCTTATAATTCTAACAGCCCCCCTTGAGCTAGACCGATCGAACGCCGAGCTTTTATTTGATCGTGATAAACGTTTCGTTCTTCAATACCTTTGTAAAAATATTCGCTATTTGATCTTGTGATTTGCAAGGTTTCACATCAATTTCACCATCATTGATTAAGTCACGGATGAAATGATACTTAATTCAAATGTGCTTACTTTGTAGTGAAAAATGGGATTATTGGTTAGTGCAATGGTTGAACGATTATCACAAAATAAAGTTATAGCTTTAATTGATGGATGCTTAAGTTCTTCTAAAACCCATCTTAACCAAAGTGCTTGACAACCGGCCAATGCTAATGAAATGTACTCTGCTTCGGTTGTAGAGAGAGCAACAACTTGTTGTTTCTTTGAAGTCCATGAAATTGAATCCGAACCAATATAAAAATTGTAACTGGAAGTGCTTTTGCCATCATTTACACTTCCATCCCAATCACTATCACAATATCCAATCAAACACGAATTTTGAACCCTTTGGTAATGTATACCATCATTAATGGTACCACATACATATCGCAAAATTCTCTTTCCGGCATTCCAATGACTTCTTCTAGGTGATTCCATGAAACGGCTAGTCATGCTAACCGCAAACATAATATCTGGTCTTGTAGCGGTCAAGTACATGAGGCTACCAACAAGACTCCGATAAAGAGTTTCATTAACTCTTTTTTCATTATCATTTTTACTAAGTTTCAAACAAACCTCCACTGGAGTGTAAATAGGATTTGCATCTTCCATTCTAAATTTTTTCAATAAATCTTTTGCATACTTCTTTTGAGATATAAAAATCTCATCTTCATTTTGCTGTACTTCAATGCCAAGAAAGAAATGTAGGAGACCCATATCGGTCATCTCAAACTCAAGCATCATGGATTTTTTAAATTCATCACATATGCTTGAATTATTACCGGTAAAGATTAAATCATCAACATATAAACAAACAACTAAGAACTCACCTTGAGTGTTTTCTTTGATGTAGAGAGAGTGTTCAAAAGGACACCTTTTAAATCTATTCTTCATGAAGTACCCATCAATACGGCTATACCATGCCCTTGGTGCTTGGTTTAAATCGTAAAGTGCTTTCTTCAATCTACAAACTTTGTGCTCTATACCCTTTTCAACATACCCGGGAGGTTGATCAATATAAACTTTTTCTTCAAGAATGCCATTTAAGAGTGCTGATTTGACATCCATTTGATAAGCCTTCCAATTTCTTTGAGCCGCCAATGTTAAGACCAATCTAATAGTCTCAAGCCGAGCAACGGGAGCAAAAACTTCATTGAAGTCTATGCCATGTCTTTGCTTGTAGCCTTTCACCACTAACCGAGCTTTGTGCCTTTCAACTTCACCTTTTGCATTTAACTTGGTTTTATATATCCATTTCACACCAATAGATTTGTGTCCATTTGGAAGTTCCGTTAACTCCCAAGTCTCATTTATTTTGATGGAGTCAATTTCTTGATTCATTGCATGATTCCACTTTTCTTCTTGAGATGCTTCTTCAAAAGAAATTGGATCGGCATCGGCATATAGTGTAAAGTTAATTTCATCTTCATCAAAAAGTCTTCTTGATGCTTCATAAATTTCATTGATGCTTTTGGTCTTCTTTGGAGGAGAATTAGAACTTGATGATGATGATGATGATGATGATGATGAAGATGGTGAAGATGAAGATGGAGAGAAAGTTCTATCATCTTTATGCTCACAATTTTGAGCATCTTTCAATTCTTCTTCATTGACACAAATAGACTTTTGTGTCTTTTCTTGGAAATCCCAATTCCAAGCTTCTTCTTCATTAAATTTTACATCTCTACTTATGATAGTTTTCTTGGTGATAGGATTAAACAATTTGTATGCCTTTGAAATTTCACTATAACCAATAAGAATACATTTTTCAGATTTATCATCCAATTTTTTTCTTCTTTCATCCGGCACATGAGAATATGCAATACTACCAAATATCCTTAAATGCGCAACACATGGTTTGGTCTATTCCATGCTTCTTGAGGTGTCATGCCTTCAACACTTTTGGATAAGGCACGATTCAAATGATAGTTGGCACATGAAACAGCTTCGGCCCAAAATATATTTGGCACCCCTTTGGCTTTTAACATGCTTCTAGCCAATTTCATAAGTGTTCTATTTTTTCTTTCGGCAATACCATTTTGTTGAGGTGTGTATCGAGTGGTTAATTGATGCCGAATGCCATTATCTTTTAAGAAATTCTTAAAATCATGAGAAACATATTCACCACCTTGATCGGTACGCAAAGTTTTCAACATAAAATCACTTTGCTTTTCAACCAAGGCCTTAAATATTTTGAAGTGGCCAAATACCTCTGATTTTTCTTTGAGCAAATAAACCCAAGATTTACGACTATAGTCGTCAATAAAAGTGAGGAAATAACGATTACCGCCAATAGAAGTGGTGTGCATAGGCCCGCATAAGTCCGAATGAACAAGCTCAAGAGGATTTGATACCCTCCAAGCTTTCCCAACCGGAAAAGAATTTCTTTGATGCTTTTCGAGTGCGCATCCTTCATAAACTTGATCTTTGCGATCTATATTTGTCATGCCTCTCACCATATAATTTTTGCACATGAGAGTCAAGGAGCTAAAACTCAAGGGCCATATCAAAGATGTCATAGCCATGATTTGTCTTGGATGATAGAATTGAAGCAAGGAAGAACTTCATTTTAAAACTTAAGTGGAAACATCTTGTTTGGAGTCATCTTTATTTTGGCAATGAGAGCATTGTTCATATCCTTGATTTCATATACATCTCCTTTGAAATAAACATTGTGTCCTTTCAAAAGGAGGTGTCCAACACTTAGAAGATTGTTCTTGAGGCCGGGTACATAGAAAATATTTGAGATACATTTGATGCCTTTCTTTAATTGAACAAGAATATCACCACTTTCCTTTACGAAAAGTCGTTTATCATCGCCGGTCCTTACTTTACTTTGAATAGATTCATCCAAAGTGACAAATGCGCCTTTGTTGCCCGTCATGTGGTTACTACAACCACTATCAAGAGAGTATCATCTTCCTTACTTTGATTGTTCTCTTGAACAAATTTTGATTCCTTTTTTTCTTCTTCCGCCAATCTTTTTCTACAAAATTTTATGGTGTGACCATATTTTTTATAATGATAACATTGAACATTAGAAATAGAAGATCGGCCTCTTCCTCTTCCCCTTCCTCTTGATGACGAAGATGACTCATCTTCATCTCTTTCTTTTGCTTGATATCTTCCTCCATTATGCCTTCCTCGTCCGCGATTAGAATGCCTTCCTCTTCCACCTCTTGAACTTTCCTTAAAGGAAATTTGAGTTTGAAAAGCTTGCTCTAGAGGAGAAGAATCAAACTACTTCATACGAAGTTCATGGGATTGAAGCGATCCCAACAAACTTTCCAAAGACAAAGTAGATAAATCCTTAGATTATTCAATTGCAACAACAATATATTCAAACTTACGAGTCAAACTTTTAAGAATTTTTTCTACAATTCTTCGATCTTGAAGATTTTCACCATTAATCCTCAATTGATTAACGAGAGAAATTACTCGATTGAAAAAATCTTCAATCGCTTCTGAATCCTTCATTCTTATAGAATCAAACTCACTGCGAAGAGTTTGGAGCCGCACCAATTTGACTTTATCTTCGCCTTTGTATGAAATATTGAGAGTATCCCATGCTTGCTTTGTGGATGACACCGATGAAATTCTTTCAAAAATAACTTCATCCACAGCTTGATAGATGAAGAACAAAGCCTTCTCGTCTTTCTTACGATTTTCTTTCAACTCATTGAGTTGAGCTTGTGTGAGAGCTGCTTGATCCTCCGATTCTACATATCCGGTCCCAACAATATCCCACAAGTCTTGAGACCCATATAAAACCTTCATTTAAATACTCCATTGATTGTAGTTCTTACCGGTAAAACGAGGAAGTTGAGGTTGCAACATATTGGAAGCCATGAATCTTAAGCTCTGATATTACTCTGTTGGATTACACCAACTAGGATTGGAAGAAGATGATACTCTAAAGAGAAGAAAGTTATTCTCTTGTGTAGAAAAACACCAAAAATGAAGACTAAAGTGATATACTACTTAGAACCTCTCAAATTTCATTCATATGACTTGTAAAATGAAAATACATGAGTGATAAAAAAATAGCCCACAATACAAAATCGGGAATAAATAAACATAAACTTCCAAAGCAACTACCTAGCCTAAAAAAAGATAGAAAATTACATTCTCAAAGTATATTCCATATTCTCAAGACACTACATTAAATACACTAATTTCCTATGACAAAAAAGAGTTCCAAGATTGACCAATATAATTGCAAATGGGCCAATGATCCAAAAGACAAAATGGGCCAAATGGGTCAGTCTAGCTTATAATTCTAACAGTTTCATCATGGATAACTATGACTCACATAATCTTGGGAGAATATGGATTCTGTGGAATCCGATGATTTACAATATCTCCAAAATTCGGGAAACCATTCAATCCATCCACTGGCATATTTCTAGATGCCATGACGGGTTTGAATTCCACCTAACTATTGGTTATGAAATCAAGGAGACTTCAACACTATCAGCTACACCAATGAAAAGGTTGGAGGCCAAATGATTCCTAGTAGAACCCTTGAAGATTTGAATACTTGCATTGAAAGATACAGGCTCTCTAATATGAATAGCATTAGGCAGTCTTGATTCAATAAAAGGAGCTCCTCTCAACTCATTTCCTGTAAGCTCGATCGTATCTTGGTTAATATGGATTGAAAAAATTTATTCCCCAACATGGTTGTTGAATATAAAGAGCCTAATCTTTCTTATCACTCTCCCTTATCCATTCAAGGGAATCACTCATACCCGAAAGGTCCAAAGCCGTTCAAATTTTTTGACGTCTAGAGTAAACAAGATGGCTTCCGTGATCTTGTTGCTAAAAGATGGTCTGAGCCAATTAATGGGCACCCCATGTTCAAAATTCAGCAAAAATTGAAGCTTCTGTGGAATGGCATTCAGTATTGGAACAAAACTTCTTTTATCTCTACTCATGTCTGGATTGATGATGCTAGGAACACCCTTCATAATATCCAAAACAAAATCCTTTGCATCCTCAAGAAGATATTATTACAGCAGAAAAAGAGCAATTATCACCCTCAATAATGAACTGCATATTGAAGAAAATTTTGTTCAGTAAAAGGCCAGAGTTCAATGGTTAGAAGCAGGAGACTCGAACACCAAATTTTTTTACTGTACTGTTGCTTCTCGGATTTCTAAAAATACCTTCTATGAGCTTGTTCTTCCATCCGGGGAAAGAATTATTGATCCAAAGCAAATAAGAGATGTTGCAATCAATTATTATCAACAAATTTATTCTCCATCTTCTCAGGGTCCAATTCCGCCTATTCCATTCAAGGCCATTCTTAGTCCATTGCAAGCCCCTGATGTCGAGCGAGGTTACAGATGTTGAAATCAAAGTTGTTATCTTCAACTCCCTAAAGATTGAAGCATCGGTACCTGATGGGTTTTTAGCAGAGTTCTTTCAATCCTTTTGGGATATAGTTGGAGCTGATGTTACAAATTTGGTATGATCTTTTTTTACTAAGAAACGTTTACCGAAAACTTTTAATTCTACCTTTTTTGAAGCTTATTCCAAAGGAGATTGGTGCTAACACCATAGATTCGGCCGATTGCATTATGTAATTTCCTTTAAAAGGTGATCACTAAAATCATATCTAATAGTCTTTCTATGGTGCTGCCTTTTCTTATAAGTTTAAATCAATAAGCATTTATCAAAGGTAGGAAAATTACAAAGAATATTCTTATGACACATGAAGTTGTTCGAAACTTTCATCTCAAAATCAGGTCCTAAAGCCTTTTGCGTGCAAATTGATCTCTAAAAAGCTTTCAATAAAATCAGATGGGACTTTATCCTCTCAATATTTCTGTAGTTGCGCTTTGATGATATTTGGTTGCAATGGATCAAGGAATACATAACAACTCCTATGCTCTCTCTTGATCAATGACTCTCCTCAAGGTTATTTCGAAAGCAATTGCGGTATCCGACATGGAGATCCTCTTTCTCCTCTTCTACTCACTTTGGTTATGGAGGCTTTCACTTGCCTTCTGGAAGAAAGAATTCACGAGAAGAAAATATTGCCATTGAAGTTTCCAAATTGCAATAAAGTTTCTCACCTTATCTTCGCTGGCGACCTTTTTATTGTTATGAAGGAAGACATCCCTACTGCCAAGGATGTAATGTCCCGGAAAATTTCGGAACCGAACGCGACCAACCACGTGTGCGTGTCTTGCACAGTGAACAATGTCGCTTTTAACTTTTCGACTAAATAGTTAGTGAGAATAAAAATAAGTGTTCAAGGTAGGTATATACTCTTGTTTGGCTGTTAGGAGTAAGCCATACACCGAATCAGAATGTACCTGCTAAACACCCAATATATTTCCTTAAAGCAAGTGGATAAGACTTCTTAAATAAATATCAAGGTATTTATTCCTCCTAGTTTGGCTTTATAAGAGAGAAGGGAGAAGATTGTCCCACAAGCTTGGGTTCCGGTGCAAAGAACGTGTCGAGCATTATGAGAATTCTGCTTAGTAGATCCTGACCATTAGAAGTCATTGAGCTTCGACATATCTTGGATCTAAGAGTGTGAAGAAGTGTAATTTCGAACAAGGATAAATCATTCGTCGTAGATACATCACTCGCAAATTGAGATGATGGGGAACATTTGTGCTAGGTGAGGAGCTTCGTTGAACTTCATTCCGATTTGCTTGCCGAGAGAATCCACGAATTCAGCTCCGAAACCCTCTGTGGCAACCTTTCTCGAAAGCCAGTAATCGGCCAAGAAAACGTGAGCAATCTTGTGTAATTAAGTAGTAGATGACTACTATAAGCTTAGATAGATGTGTGGATGGAATTTGTGTTGTATTGGATGAATTTTTGGGAAAAAGGAACCAAGGAAAGGAAGCCCGAATGGGTTAAAGAATCTGTCAAAATCGAACGATCGATTTTGACAGGACTGAGAGAGGCAGGATTCTAAAGGAATCGAACGATCGATTTTTAAAATCTATCAATCGACTTTGAATTTATGAAGGAATTGATCGATCTATTTGGAAATCGATCGATCAAATTTGAGTTTCTGAAGGAATCGATCGATCGAATTGTATGGAACAGGGTATAGAACGGGGAGGTGTAAAATGGTCTAGGGAAATCGATCGATCGAATTTCCTTGCCTTTGCAAATCAATCGATCGAATTTCCTTGCCTTTGCAAATCGATCGATCGATTTACTCTATTTTTTATTGGTTCAGTTTTCTTGGGAAAGCTCTAGGAAACTATGAACCAAACCGTTTTCGACGTTATTGACACGTAATACGTGGTCTTTGTATGAACTAGGTTGAGAGCGAGAGACATAGATAAGGATTTTGTATCGTTTGAACGGAAACAAACTTAAGGTAGGGGAATCTCAATATTAAGTACATTTTTGTCTCAATTAATATGAATACCATGTTGTGATAATATGAAATCGCTTTTGAACATGATTAAGAACTCCGAATTTGATTTGAATCCGCCTTGAATTTGATTAGCATTTGAACTCAGAACTCCGAATCTAGTTATGTATTAAAATACACTGAATTATATGTTAGAATTTGCATTTGATTTAAGGTTCGCACGAATGAACCCTTCAATTCTTTGAACTGTGTTGACGGTATATTCGAATGACACAAGTTACCCTCATAATGTAGAGGCTTGTAGCATCTTCTGAAAAGTGTTCATTGAACTACGATGGTTAGGTAGGGGTTCCAATCGAAAATCTCCGGCACCCAAGCTACAAATGCCTAGGAGATTGATTTAAGTTACGATTTTTAAGTCATTAATAAGAGAAGCATTTATGGTGTCACACACGTACCCTTTTCACAAAGATTTACATAGATAAAGCATTTTCAGTTTGAGTTCTATATCACTACATACATTCTCTTGCAATTAAAGTACATGTTCAAGGTGTTCCCTACCTCAGGTCTCCGAATGTCCAAGCCTCAAGGTCCCACACGGCTCCTTGTGCTTGCTTTCACACGTACCACCTATGGTACATCACAACACATGCAACACATCACTAAAGATATAATAAAAAAGGTCCTAGACCCTCCATGAATCCCAAGGTCAAACTGTAAAGTCAAGTGAAACTGCCAAAATCGATTAATCAATCCCAAATCGATTAATCGAGATCCAAAATCGATTAATCGATCCCAAATCGATTAATCGAAATCCCCAACATAGTAAAGTCGATTTTCAAATCGAGTGGTCCAAAGTTCGAAATCGATTAGTCAATCCCAAATCGATTAATCAAAATCCAAAATCGATTAATCGATTTCCCAAGTCGTTTAGTCGATTTTCCCAAGTCCTTTCTCTCCAGCCACTGGAGGTACCCAGTCGATTAGTCAATTTTCAAATTGATTAATCGAACTTCAAAATCGATTAATCGATCTCCAGATCGATTAATCGAAATCAGGCATCCCTGACTTTTCAACTTCTAGACCAAAATTGATTAATCGAACCTCGATTTCGATTAATCGATTTGGCCAGATTCAGCCCCCTTTCGAGCTGTTCTTCCAAATCTTTTCCTTTTCTTTTTCCTTCCTTTTTCTAAGCCTTTAATCTATCTGTTAGCTACATTTGACTGATTTTAATCACCTACAATCTATGCATTTACTTCAATTAGAAACTCACCTTCAATCAATCTCAAATTGATCAATATATAGGTTGGAATGGCTAGGGCTCCAGCTTTTGCTTCAACTACTCCTCATGCGTTGAAATCCGACATTAAATGCTCAATCTTCCTTCCAATCCAACCACAATAACTTTTTAGTAATTAATTTCCTTCTCTCTCTCTCTCTTCTTAACTCTCTCTTCAACAACCAAACAAAAGGATTCTAGGGTTATTAAACCCTTATATCCTCTTTTTTGTTTTGGTGTTAAGCGCATACACCAGAGAAAGGTGTATGTGACTCTAATTTAACACCTTACACTACACTTAGGTCACATTATCTCACACTAGCACATAACTTCATGAGTCCACTTGTTTGACCATCACTTAGTCAAACCTACGACCAGTCAGGCACGGATCCCAAGGTCAATATTTAATGCTCAATTTTTTAGGATATTACATTCTCCCCACCTTGGGAATTTTCATCCTCGAAAATAATCCAAAGGTGTGTCGGTTGGGTACCCCACACACTGGGGTGTCGCGTACCCACACACAGAAGACGACGTATACATCACACAGTGCAAGAAACAGAAGGTAATGCAATGAATTTCTCAAAAATAAATTAGATTTCATTATCGATTTCCAAAATTTACAATATTTCATTTACTGTTCTCGCTACTTACAATTTACAATTTAAATATAACAGCACAAAATGCCCAACAAAATAACACCATCATCAGGTGCTCACGCTGCCCCCTCTCCTGGCTGATCTAGTGCTGGAGCAGGCTGCTCTGTCTGTGCTGGCTGCTCTGGTGGTGGCTAGCTCGCCGCAGCAGGCTACTCGTACTGTTGGGGCGCCGAGCCAGATGCATCGGCAGTAGAGGTACTCGCGTGAAAAGCGGCACCCATATGGAAAGCTGTCCGGCCCGTAGTCCACATCTCTTCCTGCGCGAGGCGCTGCTGGTAATCTAATGAATAGATGTACCGTAAGGTATAGTACATCAAGAAGTCCATCCACCGGTTCATCCTCTCATTGTTGGCCTCCATCCGAGCCAACACATCCTCTATAGTGGGCGCTAGGCGAGCCGCTGGCTGGCGATATGAAGAAGTGGGTGTGGTAGCCGCTGACTGTGACGGCGGCATAGGCAATGCGGTGGTATGCGAGGGTGCCCCTTCAACTGGTGGATGGATGGGGTGTGCTCCCCCCACAGGTGGGTCCTGATGTGGTGCTGGGGGTGATAGTGGTGCTACTAGTGTTGCTGCTGTTGCTGGGCCCTGAGCTGGTAGGGTCCGCTTTAGCAACCGATAACTACGACCCCATGAAGCGATCGAGTAATGCTTCGGTGGTCCGTAGCTCGCTCCTCATGAGGTGAGATGGCATATCCTGGAGTGTCTGAGTAACACTCCAGCACGCTGGAAATGAGGCGAGCATAGGGCATCTTCTCTTTGGGCCTCAAATTGCCCTTCATCAACTTTCCTTTTATATAGACCATCCCCTCCAGGATGATCTTGGTGGCGTCAAACCAACGGCCACAGAAAGTCAAGTACAAAGCCTGTTGAACTAACTCTACCCGCTAGGTATCGTGACGCATCGGGTAGAGGTTGCACTTGATGATGGAATCAAGCATCCACATATAGTGGGGGAGATAGACCCTCCTAATAGAGGATCCCCACCCTTTCTTTCCATTGGTCATCCGGGTCATAATTTCTTCAAATCTCACCTCTTCCGCGAAGGGTGGTAAGAGGGTGGTCTCGGGCACGAAGTCCGAATAACATTCTAGGGCTTCGTGGATGTGGCGACGGGTGAAGGTGTAGTCGCGACCATCAATCGTGGTCATAACAATGTCGTCGATAGGACCCTCCACCAACCCTTGGTAAAACAGGCAGACCTGGATGGTACTTTATATGTTTAAATATCACTGGTCTCACTAATATGTTAGCCAAAAAGGCTCCTATAGCTTTTGGCTCAATGTTCGCATCATACAGTGCCAGATCCTCAAACAACTTCCATCTGTGCATACCCAAAATTAAACTAGCCAATTAAGCTGAATCCTTCCGACTCAAGGCGCCGGCTACTACATTAGCATTGCCTGGATGGTACTGTATAGAACAGTCATAGTCCTTGAGAAACTCCATCCATCTGCGCTGCCTCATATTTAGTTCCTTCTGTGTAAACAGATATTTGAGGCTCTTGTGATCGATGAAAATCTCAAAAGTCTCACCGTACAAGTAATGTCGCCAAATCTTCAGCGCAAATATGATCGCTGCTAGTTCCAGGTCATGTGTCGGGTAATTCTTCTCATGCTCTTTCAACTGTCTCGATCCGTACGTTATCACCTTTCTATGTTGATTATGCATGCAATCCAAACCACTATACGAAGTATCATCAGATAATCGCGAACCCTCCATCGTCAAGGAATCGCAAGCATCCTCTTCTTGAGTTTTTGAAAACTCTTCTCGCATGCCTCACTCCATTCGAACCTTGCATCTTTCCGTGTAAGTCTCGTGAGTGGTCCTGATATTTTTGAAAAACCCTCAACGAAACGTCGATAGTAACTCGCTAATCCAAGGAAACTACGGATGTCGGTTACGGTCTTTGGTTGCTCCCAATTCACCACTGCTTCGATTTTTGCTAGATCTACAGTCACACCATGCTTTGAGACAACGTGTCCCAAAATGCTAACTTCTTCTAACCAAAACTCGTATTTGTTAAGCTTGGCATACAGTTGGTGTTCACGTAAAGTCTGTAGGGCTATTCTTAAATGCTTCTCATGCTCTTCTTTTGATTTTGAATAGATCAGGATGTCGTCAACAAACACTATGACACAAGAGTCTAGATGTGGTTTAAACACCCTATTCATCAGATCCATGAATGACGCTGAGGCATTTGTCAACCCAAACAGCATCACTAGGAATTCATAGTGTCCATACCGAGTCCTGAATGTAGTCTTCTGAATATCCTCTGCCTTGACTCTCAACTAATGGTATCCAGATCTCAGATCGATCTTGGAAAAGTATCTTGCTCCTTGCAGTTGATCAAGCAGGTCATCTATCCTAGGCAAAGGGTATCGATTCTTAATGGTAAGTTTGTTCAATTGTCGATATCAATGCACAGACGTATTGACCCATCTTTCTTCTTTACAAATAAGACCGGTGCTCCCCATGGAGACACGCTCGGTCTAACAAACCCCTTGTCCATTAACTCTTGCAACTGCTCTTTCAATTCCTTCAACTTAGCAGGAGCCATTCTATATGGTGCTTCAGACACAGGCTCCGTTCCTGGTGCTAAGTCGATAGCGAATTCTACTTCTCTCTTTGAAGGTAATCCAAGTAATTCCTCCGAAAATACATCTCCAAATTCTCGCACCACAGCTATCTTGGAGATAGCATTCTTCTCGCCTTTATCTTCCTTCAAGAATGCCACGTATCCACTGCACCCCTTGCTAATCAATTGCTCGGCCCTGACTGTCGAGATAAGTGGCATATGCATCAACCTTTCTCCTCGAAATCAGAACGATCTCCTCGTATTTGGTCTGAAGATGACGACCTTATTCTTGCAATCTACCATCGCACAGTGAGCCGATAGCCAATCCATGTCAAGGATCATGTTGAATCCTTGCATGTCTAACAGGATTAGGTTCGCCGGTAGTTCAAAGACGTCTCCATCCATGACTCACGATCATGGAGTTGCAACCCCTTTTAGTATCAACCGATTTCCCAGTAGGAACAGTCACGGTTAAAACGAAGTCTAACTCCTCTGGGTTGACTTTCATCCTCTTTGTGAAGCGAGGGGTAACAAATGAGTGGGTAGACCCCGGGTCTATCAACACTTGAGCTTCGTATGTCACGTCGCTTCCCTTCTTATAAATTTGTAATGTACCTAATCATACATACACATATATATATAATGTCTATCATCATACTAGAATTTGTCACATGCAAGTTCTCTTATATTTTCTAAATGGATGCACCTTCTCTATCTAAAATTTTAAAGAATTGAAGTTCTTTATTTAAAAGAAAATCTCACCTTGGATCACATCATTCGTATTTTGAGCCTCTTGAGCTGTGACTGCGTAGGCTCTCCCCTGGACGATCGACTTCCTTGCTTGTATAGGTCGTGGCATAGGAGCTGAAGCCGTCTTCCCTTTGTTCACCTCGGGGCAATCTTTGATCAGGTGGCCCACCTTGACACATCAAAAATAACCTGAAGTACCCTGCCTACAGTCAGCAGTTCTATGAGACCTGCCACACTTGGCACAAGTCTCATGAGGTGTGGAAGAAGCCGCTCGCGGGAATCCCTGTGTAACTGTCACTCCGGTAGTGATAGCAGGGCTCTCATATCTCATCGGCCTCCCCAACGCAAGCAATGAAAATTTCTGCTGATTGGTCTGCTGCGCCGGTCTCCCATAACCTCCTTGGAACGGTAGTTTCTGATTGTTTGGTACGAATCTAGGCTTTTTATTCACCGGTTCATAATTCCCCGTCCTGCTCTGGTCAGTATTCCACCTTTCTTGTTGCTCCCTCTGGCGGTATTTATTATTATTTTCTTCCTCTACCACTAAGGCCTTGCTCATGACCTCTCCATAGGTCCTTAACTGGAATGGTGATACTCCTCCCTTCACGTCCGGCTTCAATCCTTACTGAAACCTCTTCGCTTTCATCATCTCTGTGATGACGTAGTCGGGCCGAAGCGAGCGAGTCGAATGAACTCCACCCCATACTCTCTAACAGTCATCTTTCCTTGAACAAGTTGTAGAAATTGAATCTCCATTTGGTTCCTCACCACTTCAGGGAAGTACTATTTATTAAATTCCTCCATGAACTCATTCCAAGTCCATGGCAAATCTGGAGTCTCCTGAGCCCTAGTCCGTGAAATGGACTTCCACCAAGGCCCAGCCTCTCCATCCAACATATAGGCTGCCCAACGGACGCTCTCGTCCTCTGTACAAGTGAGCACACTAAACACCTTCTCCATCTCACTTAGCCAGTTCTCGGCTGCCATGGGCTCTGCCTGCCCCGAAAAGCTAGGAGGTCTCATCCTCCTAAACTTAGTAAAAGTAGAAAGCACTGGCAGTGTCGGAGCCCTGGAGGTGTCGGTGGCTGATGCTGCTCGTGGGCAGTATGAGCTGCCAAGGATGCTGCCTGTTGAGCCATAGCAACCGCCATGGTCTCCATGGTGTGCATCATCCTCTGACGCTCCTCTCTATCTTCGTTTCTTTCTCTAACCCTCTCTTGTTCTCTTTGATCTTGATCCTGACTATCTCAATCTTGGTTCTCTGCCTGATCATAGCTCCCTTGGCCACCACTGCCAGAAGCCCCTCTATCTCCTATAGGCCCTCTATTCGCGTCCGAGATAAAATCATCTCGACTATGCAAGCTTCTACTATGGCCGCCCCAGGGTCGGCCCCTTCCTCTAAAAGACATAACGATCTGCACGCGAAACTAAGGTTTCGTTAGCAGAAGTCCCTATGTTCTGACAAAAGAATGATTGTCAGAATTTCTAAAAGAAAATGCTTTGATACCAACTGTGACAGCCCGAATTTTGGCACCCTGAAACCCATGCCATTAGCACGATCCTCCAGACCGTGCCCCATGGATATATACGGAATATTGGTATAACAAGCAATAATAAAGAGATAAAGCAAATAATTGCATAAAGCGGAAAAGTTAATATGCCTAGCTGGCACATACAAAAGACAGTTCTAATTTTATGCCACTGCATGAGGTTGAGGTTTAGGATCGACAAATATATTTTATATATTTTGAATAAATCATTTTATATGGTGTTATCAACTTACCCTTATCTTAAACTTGTATTTGTAGTTGAGAAACACCACATTCAAATCATGCCTAATAGAAACTATTCGTCTGGAGCTGAGAAAAGAATGAAGAAAAAGATAAAAAAACTTATTCAGTCTCAAGCACGAGCTATTTACAATTTTTTTGGAAGTAGTAAACAAACAGAAGTTGTGAATACTAATGAAGAAGAAGAACATGAGCTCAAAGACTTGAGCAATAACGAAGAAGACGATAAGAATGATGAACATTAAGACAAAGACTTGAGCAATAACGAAGAAAACGACAAAAATGAAGAACATGAAGACAAAGACTTGATGAATGAAGGGGAAGATGACAATGAAGAAGAAAATATAAATGAGAATGACTATAAAGAATATTGGCCTTTAAATATTTATGATCCGGCCAATTGGAACAATGTCCAACAGAGTATTAGAGACTTCTTAGTAGATAAGGGTCCTTTGAGAGATAATAATGAGAAGTTTTCGAAAAATATTCATGGTAGGAAATTCTCGCCTTCCCATTATATGTGACAATTAGCAAATGGAGAAAATAAGGATAGGAAATGGTTAGTATATTCATATACTAGCCAGAGAGCTTATGGTTTCTGTTGCAAATTATTTTTCACAGAAGGAATAACTACTCAATTGGCTAAAGAAGGATTGAATGATTGGAATAATCTCAGCGAAAGATTAAAATGTCATGAAAGGACTAATGAGCATATTACCAGTATGAGCAAATGGATTGAGTTAAGTTTGAGATTGGAAAAGAATGAGACAATTGATAAAGAGGTCCAAGAAAAAATAAAAAAAGAGGAGCATTGGAAACAAGTATTAATAAGGATTGTTTCTCTCGTGAAGACTCTTGCATCTAAGAATATAGCATTTCGAGGGGATAATGAAAAGATTTATCAAGAGAGGAATGAAATCTTTTTTGGTACAGTTGAAATGATAGCCGAATTTGATCTAATAATGCGAGAACACCTTCGACGAGTCTAAAGTAAAGAAATTTATTATCATTATCTAAGTTTCAAAATTCAGAATGAGTTGATACAAATGATGGGAGATGCGATCACTAGTAAGATTATTCAGAAAATCAAGGTAGCGAAATATTATTCAATAATACTTGATTGCACTCCAGATATTAGCCATAAAGAGCAAATGTCTCTTGCTATACGATGTGTTGATGAGTCTACAAGTCAAATACAAGTTAAAGAGTTCTTTCTGGAATTCTTTAAAGTCAATGATACTTCTGGGCAGAGGCTTTTTGATGTTCTTTTAGAAGTTTTGAAGACTCTTGGACTCAATATTAATGATATAAGAGGACAAAGATATGACAATGGCTCTAATATGAAAGGAAAACACAAAGGTGTATATAAAAAATTACTTGAAATAAATCCTAGAGCATTCTACGCGCCATGTGATTGTCATAGTCTTAACCTTGCACTTTCTGATATGACGAACTCTTGCCCTAAAGCTTTAACATTTTTCGGGGTGGTACAACGTATATACATAATATTTTCATCATCTCCAAAGCGATGACAAATTTTGATGGATAATGTGAAAGGTTTCACAGTTAAGGGGCTATCAAAAACACGTTGGGAGAGTCGTGTTTAAAGTGTTAAAACAATAATATACCAAGCTCCAGAAATAAGAGATGTTCTACTTATCCTACCAGAGTCAACCTGTGAAAATGATGATAAAAGTTCTAGTTAAGCACAATCTCTCGCAACAAATGAACTTGAGAGTTATTAGTTCTTAGTAGCTATGATTATTTGGCACAATTATTGTTTGCTATTTATACTGTTAGCAAGTTTCTTCAACAAGAAAGTATGAATATTAATATTGCTTTTCAGCAATTAGAAGGACTCACTACTTATTTTAAAAGATATAGGGAAAATGGATTCATAGAGGCCTTAATTGAAGCTAATGAAGTTGCGATTGAAATGGGGATCGAGCCTATATTTCGTGAAAAGCACATTGTTCGAAGAAAGAAATAGTTTGATGAGATACAAGTGAAGAAGTGTCACAATTAGCTGAAGAATCTTTTAGAATTAATTACTTCACATATATTATTGATCAAGGCCTTTCATTACTTGAGTATAGGTTTGAATAGTTTAAAACATATGAGCAGCATTTTGGGCTTTTGTATGATTTGAAGAAGCTAAGTTCGGTTAGTGATGAATGTTTGAAGATTTTTTGCGCAAATCTTGAGTATGTTCTAAAACATGAAAAGCATATTGATATTGATGGGCTAGATTTATCTTCAGAATTGAAAGGCTTGAAAGATACTTTGCCCAAAGAAATAAAAAAATCGATTAAAGTGCTGAACTATTTGAAGCAAATGGATGGTTGTTACCCAAATGTCTGGATTGCTTATAGGATACAGTTGACTATACCAGTTACAATTGCCTCTGGTGAAAGAAGTTTTTCAAAACTGAAGTTGATCAAATCATATCTTCGATCAACGATGTCACAAGAACGATTAAATGAATTAGCTATGTTATCCATTGAAAATGATCTGGTGGATAATATTGGCTATACAACTTTAATCAACGATTTTGCAGACAAAAATACGAGAAGAGAAATATTTAAATGAATTCTTTTAGGTAATTGCATAATATAAATAATACTTTTCAATTTATGTTTATATTTTTCTAGAACATAAGACCTTATTTTTTTTTCTTTTGGAATGTAGATGAACAAGTTCAGAGATGCCAAAAAGTTATTGCTTAAGTTACTCGATTCATCGGGTACGTTCTACTATTTAGTTTTATTAATTTTCTATTATATTTTCTTTTAATATATACTTTCATTATATTGTTAGTTGCATTTTCAAATTATACGTAGTCGAATGGAATATGCAGATATATCTAATTTAGGAATATGAGTATTGTTTTATTTGTTAAAAAAATAATTATTGCGATTTTTTTTTTCAAAGTTATATGACAGAGGGGCCCCATTTTAGGAACTCGCCTTGGGCTCCTAAAATCTCAGGGCCGGCCCTGGTGGTTGGGGTATTGTTGATTAAGATATTTTCAAAAGAGGAAGATGTTCTTTAAACATTAGCTCTTATTGATGGTGTCATGGTTTTCTTTGATTATAGATGATGTGGCAGCTCAGATTTCTGCATCCGAAAACTCGTGCCATCAGGATCATAACCCTTGATGATCCCCAGAACATACCAAAAAGTGTCTGCTCATCTAGCGGAAGTCAGAGCAAACACGATCTAAAGTGGTAGATCGAGTCATCATATAAGGCTCTAAAAGAGAGAAAGGAACAAAACTATGCATATAAGTAAAATCAAAATAATATACATCCTCAAAAATAAACCAAGAAGAACCACTGGTGATGGACATTCATCACCCAAAATAATGGTTCTCAATAGTGGTTCCTATCGAATGTATAAGACTATAAGTAAAAACATTTACAGAAAATAAATACAGAGTAGTGGCCACTAGGCACACAGATAATCTAAAAATACACCAGTACAGATCCCAAAATATAAAGCTAATACCCAAACTACTGATAAAACTCGTCAGCAGGGGTGTTAGTGTCCTCCTCAACCTCAACCTCAACCTCCGCCTCGGGCTAATAATCGGGAAAACTCAGTGCCGGGGGCCCTAGCCTCAAAACCTATGATATAAAATTAAGGTGAGCTAACCATCTAAGCTCAATAAAAGAAACTCAAGTAAATTACATATAAAATGTAAGACATGATTTGCAGAACATAACTCAGAACAAATGATCAAATCTGAAAATGCAGACAGAATAGTTAGATATCGGATGCAAAACTTTAAAGAATGGAACAGATGCAAAATATCAGAAATAGACTTTATTCTTAGAGTTTTCAGATACATGCATACAATATTTAGTGACTTAAATTCTATACTTAAATAACTCCCGTGAATATAGCACGTGGTAGCCAGATTGTTTGCCAATGGATAACTCCAACCATCGTCGTTCAATGAACAGTTTTAGATATTTGCATTAAGCCTCTTCAAAGGAGAGCAACTTATGTCAGGGAGTTTACAAATCAGATAAACGGATATCCCGTCATGCCGATTGTGGGTATCCTGTCACGTCAGGGGGATTCGTCACATGAACATTAAATTAAATACATATACAGAACCTTAGGAATCAGATAGAGAGAAATGATAGAATAGTGAGAAACAAATGATGCAAGGCATGCTTTTAAAACAGAAGAAATCAGATACAGATGCTAGGAAACCATAAAGTCATAATCAGATACAAGTTAAGCTGAATTTTTCCTACCTCAGATCAGGTCTTTCAAAGCAAATCCAAAGCTTTTTAAAGTGTCTTGGTCTTGACCTTGACCATACGTATAGTGTATTAAGTATCAGAAGTGTCAGAATACTAACTGGTATACTGCCTAGTAGTGTCTTTCCCAGAAAATCAAAACAGTTCAAAACGGGGAATTCGATCGATCAATCTCCCTATTTGATCGATCGGATTCACATCTGATCGATCGGATCCCTTAATCCTTCACAGACAAAATAGAGGAAATCTGATCAATCAACTCTCTATTTGATTGATCGGATTCACATCTGATTGATCAATCACCTTATTTGATCGATCAGATCCCTTAAACCTTCACGGACAGAACAGAGGAAATCTGATCAATCAACTCTCTATTTGATCGATCGGATTCACAATTTAATCGATCAATTATCTTGTTTGATTGATCAAGACCCAAAATTTCACATATACAGAACAGAGGAATTTGATCGATCAACTTGCTTGTTTGATCGATCGGATCCTAAATTTGATCGATCAATTCTCATATTTGATCGATCGAATTTCAAAGTCAGAATTTCATAAAATCATCCGTCCTGTTATATCAGGTATTTATAAAATTCGATTGATCAAATCCCCAATTTGATCGATCAATCTCCCAATTCGATCGATCAATTTCTCTATTGATTGATCATTTTACCACTTGATCGATCACTTATAGTTTGATCGATCAGTTCCAAATTTGATCGATGAAATTCAAAATTTGATCGATCGGATATATCGGGCATGAACTTTCATAAAATTGCCCTCTTTTTCTATAAGGGTTCATATAATTTGATCGATTAATCCTCAAATTTGATCGATCAGATTATAATTTGATCGATCAAATACTCAATTTGATCGATCGGAAAAGACAGATTCAGTCATAAATACAGTTTATTGATTTTTAACCTGTCTCAACTATAAATCTCTATGATTCTCAATGAATCATTTAAACACACATAAATTGGTATTTATGACATCTAACTCCGATAAATACATAGTAAATCACCTCTTTGAGCTTCTCTTTCTTGGTTCATGGCGATTGCGATCCAACGTGGGTTTCGGATCTCGGGATTCAAGAGTTTATTGATTCTATCTCCCTGATGAACCAGAGGTGTATTGCCACATCTACACACAGACGTGTATTGCCTTCTCAAACCGATTCGACGTACACGTCGATTTTCTTCAAGTTCTAAGTCAAAGGATCCGTAATCTAGGGTTTCTCGAGCTTTGATTTTGCAGAGGGAGTTCTCTAGCAATAGCTTGCAAGCAAAGTTTCAGAACAAAGAGAAGAGGTATTTGGTATTCCTAACCTTCATTCTCTTATAAGCTATTAATGGAAATGTCTCTGATAGTTCTCTTTCTTAATCTTTCGCTCCGTTGTTGAGCGCACACGCACACTCACATAAATAACATTCTACAAAGGTTCAATTGGATCTCAGATTTGTGTTATGAGTGACCTATGGTTTCATGCGTTTACAGATTAATAATATCGCTATTAATATTGTAATATCTAAAAAATTTGAGCGTTTAACTTTGACCTCGAGATCCGTGCCCAATTAGTCATAGGATTGACCAAGTGATGTTCAAACAGTGAGCTCATGAAGTTATGTACTAATGTGAGATTAGTGTGACCTAAGTGTAGAGTATAGTGTTAAGTGAGAGTCACATACACCTATCTCTGGTGTGTGTGTTTAATACACAAGCAGGAGAGAGGATATAAGGGTCTTAATAACCTTAGAATCATTTTCTTTTGGTTGGTGAAGGAATTAAGAAGAGAGAGACAGGGAGAAAGCAAAGGGAGTTATTGAGGAAGGAGTGAATGCAAATCAAATGGCTAATTAGAACATTTATTGTCGGATTCAAAGCGATTTGGGATCGTTGAAGCAAAGGCTGGAACCCTAGCCATCAAAACCAACAAATCAAATCCTTAAAGGGATTATTGGCGTGAGTTTTGATTGAAGTTAATGCATAGATTATAGATGATTAAATTCAGTCAAGTAGAGTTAAAAGAGTAGATTAAAGGTTTAGAAAAGACGGGGAAAAGATTTGGAAGAATAACCCGAAAGGGGGATGAATCGGACCAAATCGAATAATCGAAATTGGGATTCGATTAATCGATTTTGGTCTGGAAGTTGAAAAGTCAAGTAAGCCCGATTTCGATTAATCGAATTAGATTTTGATTAATCGATTTGGATGTTCGATTAATCGATTTGGAAATCGACTGGGTACCTCCAGTGGCTGGCGAAACATGACCTGGGGAAATCGACTAATCGAGTTGAGAAATCGATTAATCGACTTTGGATTTCGATTAATCGATTTGGGATCGACTAATCGATTTCAAACTTTTGACCACTCGATTTGAGAATCGACCTTACTATGATGGGGATTTCGATTAATCGATTTGGGATCGATTAATCGAATTCGAATCTCGACTAATCGATTTTGGGAATCGAATAATCGATTTGGGCTTCGATTAATCAATTTTGGGAATCGATTAATCGATTTGGACTTCGATTAATCGATTTTGGGAATCGATTAATCGAATTGTGTTTCGATTAATCGATTTTGGGAATTGATTAATCGAGTTTGGCAGTTTTGCTTGACCTATAATTTTACTTTTAGACTCATGGAGGGTCTAGAACCTTCTTCATTACATCTTTAATGATGCATTGCATGTGTTATGATGTACCATAGGTGGTACGTGTGAAAGCGAGCACAAGGAGCCGCGTGGGACCTTGATGCTTGGACCTTTAGAGAATTGAGGTAGGGAACACTTTGAACATGTAATTTAATTGCAAGAGCATGTATGTAGTGATATATTTATTAGAATTGAAAATATTTTAACTATGAATAGCTTTGTAAAAATGAGTGTGTGTGTGTGTAATACCAAGAATGTGATAAAGATATCTGTGTGATGCGAGAAACTAAGATCAAGTAATCTAATGAGAATGAGACATCCCCAGGGGATGAGAAAGTAATAAAGGCATCAGTGGATGCGAGTAAGTTATACATCCCAAGGATGTATATGTGATTGAATAATTACTGTTGAGGCCTAACTGATATAAGATAGCACTTTATATGGTGAACAACTATATGTAAAGCACATGTTATTTTTGTTATTTGAGGTTTGTTTAGGATATCCCACCGATATGACGGGATACCCACGACTGAAGCGGCAGGATATTCGTGACCGGTATGGCGGCCAATCCGTACACTAGTGCAGAGGTCTATCTGCACACAGTAAGCACATCCCAGGGGTGTTGAGATGAGTTTTAACCCCGTCGCTTAGTGAGAAGGGAGCTTGGGTCGTATTCTCAGGAAATACATTTTAACAACTGTCTGTTTAGACGACGATGAAGAGTATCTCATTGGGGCTCGATGCTATATTGCTCGGGGATTACTTAAGTTGAAGATTTAAGTTTTACTTTAGGCCTGTTCAGTGTCATTCATGATAAATCAACAGTAAAGTAAGACATGCAAAGTACCAGTAAACTTGAATACAAATCATTAGCTTTTAAACTATTTTTCTAGCAAATGCATAGACTCATCATGCTTAGAATATCATGGAATATGTGAGATTTTGATTTATATGTTTATTGTGTTGTTCTCTATTGAACTAGGATGTAGCTCACCCTTTAGACTATACGTCGCAGGTCCTTTGTTAGCAGCAGCTGAGGCTTCGAGAGACATAGATCTCGGTGATTCGGATTACGTGCCTGGAGACGAGTTGGAGACGCTGCTGTGTACTTTGACAGAGAGTAGTTTTGAGAGCAGATTTGTACGGCTTGGTATGTCAAGCCTTTATTTTGTTAAAACAATGTAATTAAATTGATTTATTTCTTTTGGCGAACCATCTGGGGTGATCTGTTTATCACCGATGGTTCGGATCGGTTCTCTGTTCATGCAGTGGCATGAAAGTAGAACTGTCTTTTGTTTGTGCCAGTTGGGCACATTAATTTTTCCGCTTTATGCAGTTAATTGTTTATTTCTTTATTATTGCTTGTTATATGAATATTCCGTGCATAATGTTGGGGTACAGTCTGGAGGATCGTGCTAATGGCACGGGTTTTGGGTTGCCGAAATCCGGGCTGTCATAGTTGGTAACAAAGCGTTTTCTTTTAGAAATTCTGACAATTATCCTTTTGTCAAAGCATAGGGACTTATGCTGATGAAAACTTTGTTTTCACGTGCAGACCGTTATGTCTTCTAGAGGAAGGGGCTACCTAGGGGCAGCCATAGTAGAAGCTTGCGTAGTCGAGATGATTTTATCTCTGACGTGAATAGAGAGCCTATAGGACATGGAGGGGCTTCTAGCAGTGGTGGCCAAGGAAGCCAAGATCAGGGAGAGACCCAAGTTCGAGATCGTCAGGATCAAGATCAGAGAGAGCAGGAAAGAGTTAGAGAAAGGAATGAGGATAGAGAGGAGCGTCAGAGGATGATGCACACCATGAAGGCCATGGTGGCTGCTATGGCTCAACAGGCAGCATCTTTGGCAGCTTATACAGCTCATGAGCAGCATCAGCCATCGACACCTCCAGTGGCTCCGACACCGCCAGTGTCTTCAGCTTTTATCGACTTTAGGAGGATGAGACCTAGCTTTTCAGGACAGGCTAATTCTATGGCAGCTGAAAACTGGTTAAGTGAGATGGAGAAGGTATTTAGTGTACTCACTTGTACAGAGGACGAGAGTGTCCATTGGGCAGCCTATATGTTAGACGGGGTGGCTGGGCCTTGGTGGAAGTACGTTTCTAGGACTAGGGCTCAGGAGACCCCAGATATGCCCTGGACGTGGGACGAATTTGTCGAGAAATTTAATAAACAGTACTTCCCTGAAGTGATGAGGAACCAGATGGAAGTTCAATTTTTGCAATTGGTTCAAGGGAAGATGACTGTGAGAGAATACGGAGTGGAGTTCATACGACTCGCTCGCTTTGCGCTCGACTACGTCATCATTGAGATGATGAAAGCAAAGAGGTTTCAGCAAGGTTTGAAGTCGGACGTGAGGGGAGGAGTAGCGCTATTCCAGTTGAGGATCTATGGAGAGGTCATGAGCAAGGCCTTGGTGGTAGAAGAAGAAAATAATAATAAATACCGCCAGAGAGAGCAGCAAGGAAGGTGGAATACAGACCAGAGAAGAACGGGGAATTATGAATCGGTGAATAAAAAGCCGAGATTCGTACCAAATAATCAGAAACCACCGTTTCAAGGAGGTTATGGGAGATCGGTGCAGCAGAGCAGCCAGCAGAGATTTTCATTGCTCGCGTCGGGGAGACCAATACGCTACAAGAGCCCTGCTATTACTACTGGAGCGACAGTTACTTAGGGGTTCTCGCGAGCAGCTTCTTCCACACCTCGTGAGACTTGTGCCAAGTGTGGCAAGTCTCATCGAACAGCTGACTGTAGGCAAGGAACTCGGGGTTGCTTCCGATGTGGCAAGGTGGGCCACTTGATCAAGGAGTGCCCTGAGATGAACAAAGGAAAGACGGCTTCGGCATCTATTCCACGACCGATAGAAGCAAGGAAGCCGATCGTCCAAGGGAGAGCTTATGCAGTCACAGCTCAAGAGGCTTAGAATACAAATGATGTCATTCAAGGTGAGTTTTCCTTTTAAATAAAGAATTTCAATTCTTGAAATTTTTAGATAGAGAAGGTGCATCCATATAGAAAATATAAGAAAAACTTGCATGTGATAATTCTAGTATGATAATAAAACACTATATATGTGTATGTATGGTTAGGTACGTTACAAATATATAAGAAGGGAAGCGACGTGACATACGAAGCTCGAGTGTTGATAGACCCAGGGTCTACCCACTCATTTGTTATCCCTCGCTTCACCAAGAGGATGAAAGTCGACCCAGAGGAGTTAGACTTTGTTTTAACCGTGGCTGTTCCTACTGGGAAATCGGTTGATACCGAAAAGGGTTGTAACTCCGTGATCGTGAGGGTTATGGATGGAGACGTCTTTGAACTATCGACGAACTTGATTCTATTAGACATGCAAGGATTCGACGTGATTCTTAGCATAGATTGGTTATCGACTCACTGTGCGACAGTAGATTGCAAGAATAAGGTCGTCATCTTCAGACCCAATACGAGGAGATCATTTAGATTTTGAGGAGAGAGGTCGATACACATGTCACTGATCTCGGCAGTCAGGGCCGAACATTTGATCAGAAAAGGGTGTAGTGGATACTTGGCGTTCTTGAAGGAAGATAAAGAAGAGAAGAATGTTATATCTGAGATAGCAGTTGTGTGAGATTTCGCCGATGTATTTTAGGAGGAGTTACCTAGATTACCTCCAGAGAGAGAAGTAGAATTCGCCATCGACTTGGCACCAGGAATAGAGCCTGTTTCTAAAGCACCATACAGAATGACTCTTGCTGAGTTGAAGGAATTGAAGGAGCAGTTACAAGAGTTAATGGACAAGGGGTTTGTTAGACCGAGCGTGTCTCCATGAGGAGCACCGATCTTGTTTGTAAAGAAGAAAGATGGGTCAATGCGTCTGTGCATTGACTATCGATAAATGAACAAACTTATCATAAAAAATCGATACCCTTTGGCTAGGATAGATAACTTGTTTGATCAACTGCAATGAGCGAAATATTTCTCTAAGATCGATTTGAGATCGATATACTATCAGTTGAGAGTCAAGGCAGAGGATATTCAGAAAACTGCATTCAAGACTCGATACGGACACTATGAGTTCCTGGTGATGCCGTTTAGGTTGATAAATGCCCCGGCGTCATTCATGGATCTGATGAATAAGGTGTTTAAACCACACCTAGACTCTTGTGTAGTAGTGTTTGTTGACGACATCCTGATTTATTCAAAGTTAGAGGAAGAACATGAGAGGCACTTGGGAATAGCCCTACAGACTCTACGTGAGCACCAATTATATGCCAAGCTCAGCAAATGCGAGTTTTGGTTAGAAGAAGTTAGCTTTTTGGGACATGTTGTCTCAAAGCTTGGTGTCACTGTAAATCTAGCAAAGATCGAAGCAGTAGTGAATTGGGAGCAGCTAAAGACCATGACCGACATCCGCAGTTTCCTTGGATTGGCGGGTTACTATCGACGGTTCGTTGAGGGTTTTTCAAAGATATCAGGATCACTCACGAGACTTACACGAAAAGATGCAAGGTTTGAATGGAGTGAGGTATGCGAGTTTTCAAGAACTCAAGAAGAGACTCACTTCAGCTCTAGTGTTAGCTATTCCTTCAGGCAGTGGAGGGTTTGCAGTATATAGCGATGCTTCGTATACTGGTTTGAGTTGTGTGCTTAATCAACACAAAAAGGTGATAGTGTATGGGTCGAAACAGTTGAAAGAGCATGAGAAGAATTATCCGACATAACCTGGAATTAGCAGCGGTCATTTTTGCGCTTAAGATTTGGAGACATTACTTGTACGGTGAGACCTTTGAGATCTTCATCGATCATAAGAGCCTCAGATATCTGTTTACACAGAAGGAACTAAATATGAGGCAGCGCAGATGGATAGAGTTTCTCAAGGACTATGACTATTCCATATAGTACCATCCAGGCAAGGCTAATGTAGTGGCCGACGCCTTGAGTCGGAAGAGTTCAGCTCAGTTGGCTAGTCTAATTTTGGGTATGCACTGATGGAAGTTATTTGAAGATCTGACACTATATGATGCGAACATCGAGTCGCAAGCTACAGGAGCCTTCTTGGCTAATATCTAAGTGAGACCGATAATATTTGAGCATATCCATAAACTACAGATGAAAGACTCAGCGCTAACTAAGATTCGTCAAGATGTAACTGAAGGCATTGGATTTGAGTTTTCGATCAAGGATGATGGTTCCTTATTGTTCAAGGGCCGTCTTTGCATTCCGGATAATGCCGATCTGTGGCAAAAAATTTTGGATGAATCACACAAATCAAGCTATGCTATCCACCCGGGAAGCACAAAGATGTAGCAGGATTTGAAAAAGAATTACTGGTGGAGAGGGTTGAAACAAGATGTGGTAGAGTACGTGTCGCGGTGTTTAATGTGCCAACAAGTGAAGATCGATCATAGACATCCCGCAGGCCTATTGCAGCCTCTACCTATACCGGAATGGAAGTGGGAATTGATCTCTATGGACTTCATCGTTGGGCTACCGCGTACTGCAAAGAAGTACAATGTCATCTGGGTAGTAGTCGATCGATTGACCAAGTCAGCGCACTTCTTGCCTTACAACACGATGTACACGGCGGAAAGACTGGCAGAGCTGTATATGAAGGAGATTGTCCGTTTGCATGGGAATCCGAGTAGCATTGTTTTAGATCGTGACCCATTGTATACATCAAAGTTTTGGAAGAAATTTCAAGAAGGAATGGGAATGCGACTAGATTTCAGTACAACATTCTATCCACAAACAGACGGGCAGATGGAGAGGGTCAATCAGATCATTGAGGACATGCTTAGGGCATGTATGTTAGAATTGCAAGGATCGTGGGATCAATACCTACCCTTGACTGAGTTTGCATATAACAACAGCTTTCAGACGAGCATTGGGATGACACCATATGAAGAAGCACTTTATGGACGGCGATGTAGATCGCCCATCAATTGGGAAGAAATCAAGGAGAAATTTGTTTTGAGACCCGAGATACTTGAAGATAATGTCACATATGTTTGTATGATACGGGTAAAACTCAAAGCGGCTAAGAGCAGACAGAAAAGCTACACCGATATCAAGCGGACGAGTGTAGACTTCAAGGTGGGTGAACACGTGTTTGCGAAAGTGTCACCTATGAACGGGGTGATGAGATTTGGAAAGAGAGGGAAGCTAACTCCCCGTTATCTTGGACCATTTGAAGTTTTGAGTCGAGTAGGGGAAGTTGCTTACCGCATTAGATTGTCACCGTTATTTGATCAGGTACACAATGTGTTCCACGTATCTATGCTCAGGAAGTACCTTAACAACCCTGATTACGTATTGAGCGGTCAATCTTTTGAGATGCATGAGGATATGGCTATGATCGAAGAGCCGGTGGAGATTTTGGATCGAAAGGAACAAGTGTTGCGAATAAAAGTGATTCCATTAGTACTCATTCGATGGAAGCATCATCCGGCCGAGGAAGCTACATGGGAACAAGAGGCCGCCGTGAAAGAACAGTATCCAAGCTTGTTTGCGACAGCTTGAGAGTCAAAATTGTATCACCGCAAGCATGTTTGTAGATTTAAACTATATGTTGTAATTCAATGTCGATCTTATGATCAATTTATTTAAGAGAACAATTTTATCCACATAGAGTCTCAAATGCGGTGTTGAATGCGAAATTGGAATTCATCATGGTCACGACATGGCCATGATGATGTATTTTGTAGAACCAATGACCAACTGGTCATAGTTTACCAAGAGAAATCAAGGAGACATGAAAAGTTTTAAATCTGAAGAATCTGATCAAAATTGATTAATCGATTTTCAAATTGATTAATTGATTTGGGAATTCGATTAATAGATTTTGGTCGATTAGTCGACTGGCATGCGCTAGTCAATGGAAAATTGATAAGGATTCAGAAAAATGACAGTCAAATTTCGATTAATTGATTTGGGTTTCGATTAATCGATTTATGATTTCGATTAATCGATCTGGGGATTCGATTAATCGAGTAACTTAAGAATTTTAGAAAAATTTGAAAAATTTTATACGATTTCGATTAATCGAAGAAGAATTCGATTAATCGATTTGAGATTTCGACCAATCGATCTGGAAGATCGATTAATCGAGTCACTTGAGGAATTGGGAAAAATTTGAAGAAGCCTCACGATTTCGACTAATTGAAGTAAAATTTGATTAATTGATTTTAGAATTTGGATTAATCGAAGTGAATTTCGATTAATCGACTGGCTCACACCAGTGAGCTCGAAAACTTAAAAATTTAAATGACTACAATTTCGATTAATCGATTTTGAGTTTCGATTAATCGATTTTGGAAATCGATTAATCGATTTCGCGCGGCTGAACCTAGTTTTGAAACTCGATTAATCAATTTTGGAAATCGATTAATCGAACCGAAGTCTATATATATATATATAACTAGGGGGATTTCACCTCATTCGAAATCAATTTGTGTTTTTCTCCTTGCGCGCCTTTTCTCCTTCTTCCTCCTCTAACCACCGAGCAACCTAGGGTTTGGGCTTTTCCCATCGATTTAGGATTGAAATCGCGTGACATTGGATCGAATACCTAAACTAAACCCTAGATTCGAGTTTTTTCTTCAATTTGAATTAGTAAACCCTAGTTTTCTTAAAATTTTTACCAAAATACCGCCTAAAACGTGTTTGTCTTCGAAGAAGGCAACGTCCAAACTCCCGGTCCGGCATAAGAGCGCCGCACTGCCACCACCTACCCCATCACCGGTGAGGACTCCGTCACCGTCGGCATCAGATACCACATCCGGTTCGATGAGCGCGTCTTCACGCGAGTCTTCGCCAATGCCACCACACCCACCAATGTACTCCAACCCAACGAGTGGTGGGCGGCTAAGACTTTTGAAATCGAGTATATTATCGATAACACACTGTTTACAAACCTCGATGTATCGGGCGAGACCCAATGGGCTTGTAATTACCTTGTCAAGGCCGGTCTCGACAATATTTTGAAACCAATCCGCGGGTCCTACTACCCTAGATTGGTCCGATTATTTTACCAAAGACTGACGGACGGACCTACCAACGATATAGTCACGACCAAGATAGAGGGTCGTGACTACACCTTCACTCGTTGCCACATACACGAAGTCCTAGAGTGTCATTTGAACTTCGTACCCGAGACCACCCTCTTCCCACCCTTCGAGGAAGATGTGAGATTTGAAGAGATAATGACCCGGATGACAAACGGGAAAAAGGGGTGGGGAGCCTCCATTAGGAGGGTCGACCTTCCCCACTACATGTGGATGCTTGATTCCATAATCAAGTGCAACCTTTACTCGCTACGTCACAACACCGAGAGGGTAGATAAAGTGCAGTAGGCACTTTACGCGACCTTTTATGGCCGTTGGTTTGACGCCACCATGATCATCCTAGAGAGGATGAGATATATTAAGGGCAAGTTGATGAAGGGCAACTTGAGGCCCAAGGAGAAGATGCCCTATGCTCGGCTTATCTCGAGTATGCTGGAGTGTTACTCAAACGCTCCAGAATACGCTATATCGCCCTATGAGGAGAGGGCTACGGACTGAGTGAAGACGTTCTCAAACTCTTCATGGAGTCAGAGCTATAATCTGTAGCGGACCCTACCCGGCTCGTGGTCCGGCACCACCACCACCCCACCACCACATCAGACCCACACCGGGGGAGCACACCCATTCAGCCACAAGTTGAGGGCACCTTCCCATACCCTTGCCTCGCCACGCCGCCACAGCACTCTGTGTGACCACACTAACGTCTTCTTCACCCGCCCGACGCCTACTATCGAGGACGTGTTGGCCATGATGGAGGCTAACAACGAGAGGATAAACCGACGGATGGACTTCCTGATGTACCACACTATGCAGTACATCTATCCGTTGGACTACCAGCAGTGCCTCGCGCAGGAGGAGGCATGGATTGCGGGTCGGACTGCCTTCCATACGGGTCCAGTTTTCCATGTGAGCACATCTGCTGCCGATGCATCTGGCTCGGGGCCCAACCAGCCCGAGCAGCCTACGGAGACACCCCAACCACCACCTGAGCAGCCAGTCCCATCAGAGCAGCCCACCCCTGCGTCAGATCAGCCAAGAGAGGGGACGACCTGAGCGCTTGCCGATAGTTCTCTTTTGTGATCATTTTTACATATCTTGTACAATTCTGCTCAAAGTCTAGATTGTAATGATTGAAAACAGTTGAAAAAACTTGTATATTTTGAAAGGTTATAATGAATACAAATCAGTTTTTGGATGTACTTGCATTAGTTTTATTTTTCGTACTGTGTGATGCGTAATTTATCTTCGTATGTGGGTACATGACACCGCTGTGTGTGGGGTACCACAGCAGAGCACCCTTGGGTTATTTTCGAGGACGAAAATTCTCAAGGTGGGGAGAATGTAATATCTCGAAAATTTGAGCGTTTAACTTTGACCTCTGGATTCCTGCCCGATTAGTTATAGGGTTGACCAAGTGATGGTCAAACAGTGGACTCATGAAGTTATGTACTAATGTGAGATTAGTGTGACCTAAGTGTAGAGTATAGTGTTAAGTGAGAGTCACATACACCTATCTCTGGTGTGTGTGTTTAATACACAAGCAGGAGAGAGGATATAAGGGTTTTAATAACCCTAGAATCATTTTCTTTTGGTTGGTGAAGGAATTAAGAAGAGAGAGAGAGGGAGAAAGCAAGGGGAGTTATTGAGGAAGGAGTGAATGCAAATCAAAGGGCTAATTAGAGCATTTCTTGTCGGATTCAAAGCGATTTGGGATCGTTGAAGCAAAGGCTAGAACCCTAGCCATCAAAACCAACAAATCAAATCCTTAAAGGGATTATTGAGGTGAGTTTTGATTGAAGTTAATGCATAGATTATAGATGATTAAATTCAGTCAAGTAGAGTTAAAAGAGTAGATTAAAGGTTTAGAAAAGAAGGGGAAAATATTTAGAAGAACAGCCAGAAAGGGGGCTGAATCCGACCAAATCGATTAATCGAAATTAGGATTCGATTAATCGATTTTGGTATGGAAGTTGAAAAGTCAAGCCCGATTTCGATTAATCGATTTGGAAATCAACTAATCGACTGGGTACCTCCAGTGGCTGGAGAAACATGACTTGAGAAAATTGACTAATCGAGTTGAGAAATCGATTAATCGACTTTGGATTTCGATTAATCGATTTGGGATCGACTAATCGATTTTAGACTTTCGACCACTCGATTTGAGAATCAACCTTACTATGATGGGGATTTCGATTAATCGATTTGGGATCGATTAATCGAATTTGAATCTCGACTAATCGATTTTGGGAATCGATTAATCGATTTGGACTTCGATTACTCGATTTTGGAAATCGATTAATCGAATTGTGTTTCGATTAATCGATTTTGGGAACCAATTAATCGACTTTGGCAGTTTTGGTTGACTTTATAATTTTACTTTGAGACTCATGGAGGGTGTAGGACCTTCTTCATTACATCTTTAGTGATGTATTGCATGTGTTATGATGTATCATAGGTGGTACGTGTGAAAGTGAGTACAAGGAGTTGTGTGAGACCTTGATGCTTGGACCTTCAGAGAATTAAGGTAGGGAGCACCTTGAACATGTATTTTAATTGTAAGAGCATGTATGTAGTGATATATTTATCAGAATTGAAAATGTTTTAACTATGAATAGCTTTGCTAAAATGGGTGTGCGTGACACCAAGAATGTGATAAAGGCATCTGTGTGATGCGAGTAACTAAGATCAAGTAATCTAATGAGAATGAGACATCCCTAGGGGATGAGAAAGTAATAAAGGCATCAGTGGATGCGAGTAAGTTAAACATTCCAGGGATATATATGTGATTGAATAATTACTATTGAGGCTTAATTGATATAAGATAACACTTTACATGGTGAACAACTGTATGTAAAGCAAATGCTATTTTTGTTATTTGAGGTTTGTTTAGGATACCCATGACTGACGCGGCATGATATTCGTGACCGGTACGACGGCCAATAGGTACACCAGTGCGGAGGTCTATCCGCACACAGTAAGCACATCCCAGGGATGTTGAGATGGGTTTTAATCCCGCCGCCTAGTGAGAAAGGGGCTTGGGTCGTATTCTCAGGGAATATATTTTAACAACTATCTATTTAGTCGACGATGAAGGGTATCTCATCGGGACTCGATGCTATATTGCTAGGGGATTACTTAAGTTGAAGATTTAAGTTTTGCTTTAGGCCTGTTCAGTATTATTCATGATAAATCAACAGTAAAGTAAGACATGCAAAGTTCCAGTAAACTTGAATACAAATCATCAGCTTTTAAACTATTTTTCTAGCAAATGCATAGACTCATCATGCTTAGAATATCATGGAATATATGTGAGATTTTAATTTATATGTTCATTGTGTTGTTCCCTATTGAGCTAGGATGTAGCTCACTCTTTAGACTATACGTCGCAGGTCTTTTGTTAGCAGCAGCTGAGGCTTCGGGGACATAGATCCGGGTGATTCGGATTACGTGCCTGGAGACTAGTTGGAGCCTCCTCTCGAGGACTTCTTCTAGGAGACTCTGCTGTGTACTTTGACAGAGAGTAATTTTGAGAGCAGATTTGTACGGCTTGGTATGTCAAGCCTTTATTTTGTTAAAACAATATAATTAAATTGATTTATTTCTTTTGGCGAACCATCTGGGGTGATCTGTTTATCACCGATGATTCGAATCGGTTCTCTGTTCATGCAGTGACATGAAAGTAGAACTGTCTTTTATTTGTGCCAGTTGGGCACATTAATTTTTTCGCTTTATGCAGTTAATTGTTTATTTCTTTATTATTGCTTGTTATACCCATGTTTCGTGCATAGTGTTGGGGCACGGTCTAGAGGATCGTGCTGATGGCACGGGTTTCGGGGTGTTAAAATTCGGGCTGTCACAAATATTATTATTATAAAATTTTAAGTTTGTCTCGATTTTTGTGCCAAACAAGTATACCAAAACAGTCAGGTATATTTTAGATTTTTAAGGTCGTTACATTCTCCCCCTTTAGAAATTTTCGTCCTCGAAAATGTCAAATAGACTCATACAGGCCTACGGTGTTCCCTAGTCCTAACTCTCAGAACGAAATAGAAACAAATAGTCCTAATTGTAAGAGTGGGTCACAGTGCAATAGTCTTCGCTAAGCACGCTTATGAAGGGCCGAGATCCATAGTAATCTGGTTGTACTGCGTGTGACATGCAATAATGCCATAGTAAATTGCATCCGTACATAGATGCATCCATCCCAAGTGTCATGTGCTCGGAAAAACACCCTATCGTGACTCAAACAACGACACAGATCACACACAGCATCTAACCAGTTAAGTCAGAGGTATCAAATAGAGCAGAGTACATGGCAGATGTTAAGCATACAGGGCAGAGGGAAAAGCATGCAAAATAGATATTGAATAGAACAAGAACAAGCAGTCAAAACATAATTCATGCACGCAAAGCAGAATTTAAATATGGAAATAGAATTATATATGTATCTAATTATAAAAATAACATAAAGATATAGTGGTCACTTGCTTTTGGAGCAGATGATGATCCAGGCTCCCTAGGGTGCTTGCCTATTGGGTCTAGGTGGCTCGGTACTGTGGTCACATGGATCAGCGACGTGCTGGCGAGTGTGACTGATCATGGGGGTAGTAGTAGTGGGGTAAGCCTGCTGCATCAACTGGAAAAGCATACCCTCATGAAAATCCAATCGTCGATGCACTTGACAGTGGAACTCCTGCATCTCATCGAGTCGCTCATGCACCCGCTTGTTGCCTTCGTTGATCACGGCGAGCACACTTTCTAGAGAAGTGATGGAAGGCTCAGGACATCGCGAGGTGCTAGCATGTGTAGGTCGGAATGGAGGAATGGTTGCCGGTCATGCAAGCATGTTAGGCTGAGGTGGAAGATCAGGCTGTGCCTCCCCCACATCTGAAGCTTGCGCAGCAGGCTTTGCTCCGGCCTGGACTGGTGGAACATCCCCCTCTTCAGGCAACTTCTTCACCAAAAGGTTATAACTTTTAGTCCAATCCTTAAGCTGAAAAGGCTTGATGTTATTGTTCCTCCTCGGTTCCCTCTGTGCCATGCTATACGCCTCCCGTATGGCGTTATACTGCTTGACCATACACATGATCAATCGTGCATAAGGCATCTCTTTCTTAGACTTTGCCTTCTTCTCATACATTTGATCCATGACATCTATCATGCCATCAAGGACGTCGTCGACAACGGAGAACCAACGGTTCTTGAAGGCCCAAAAGAGGAATTGTTGTACGATACCCGTACGCTCGGATTTATATAAGAATGGGTAGATGGTATACTTGATAAAAGTCTCAAGCATCCATAGATTGTCAAGAAGTTTGGCCTGCTTGATGGATTGGCTCGATCCCTGTTGACCGTGTGTCATCTTAGCGATTACGTCCTCAAATGGCACATCCTTGATATAGGGTGCCGCCAAACCACATGTCTCAACGTATCCGGATGGGCATTGTAAAGTGGCAGAGATGTGAAATTGGTTGAATTTGTACTCCAACCTGTCGATTTTGGTGATTATTTGATGACGGTCACCACCCCGTCGAAGGTGTTGGTAAAATAATCTCACTATTCTTGGGCAATAGTGATCGTGAAAAGGCTCGTGCAAGGGTTTCAACGCTAGTTTGGTTATATAATTGATCGCCCATGTCATCTCGGGTCGATCCTCGAATAGAGTCGGGGCAAACTCATACTCAGGCAAGAAAGTTTTGGCTACCCACCACTCTTTTGGTGGTTCCCGATCGATGAGTGTTTGAACGGGCGGCATGGGTGGTGCCATGGGTTGCACAACGGGTTGTGCGACTAGTTCAACGTGCGGGACAAGTACATGAACCCGCGATATAGGAATTTTGGGTGAAGCATTTTTCGTTCGCGGTCCTATGGTTTAAAATGATAAAAATCACACAAAAACCCCAAAGAACATAAAAATTTAGGGTTTACTGTGTTAGAAGATCAAAACGCGATCCAAGGAAGCAAAAACGCTCAACTCCGGTAGCCGGAAGTAGCCGAAAATGACCTTTGAACCCAAAGGATGCAAAAGGCTCTCCCACGATTAGGTTTCTCGATCAGCGGTAGATCCTCTTGAAGCTCAATAAGCTGAAAATTCAAGACATGGGTTGGGTCTTTCACGTATTTCTTCAACATTAAAACATAGAATACGTTATGCATGCTTGCCAGCTGTGGTGGCAGAGCAATCCTATATGCGACTTCTCCAACACGGCCTAGTACTTCAAAAGGTCCAATGTAACATGGACTTAGCTTCTCACGTTTTCCAAAATGCATCATGCCCTTTATTGGCAAGATTTTGACAAAAGCCTTGTCTTTTACCTGAAAATAGGTGTTAACTCTATGCTAATTGAGCAGACAAGGAAACGTAAAGGATTGAACAAGTATTGAACACAATCAAGTATACCTGAAACTCGACTAGCGTTCAATGAAGATCGGCATAACTTTTCTGGTGACTTTGAGCAACTCTCAATCTCTCGCGGATCAATCGAACCGTCTCAATTGTGTTGTCTACGATATCTGGTCCTAAAATAAGTTTCTCGTCGACTTCCTCCCAATTCAACGGAGATCTGTATCGTCATCCGTATAAAGCTTCGTAGGGAGCCATGCCAATACTGGACTGATAACTATTATTGTACACGAACTCAATCAAAGGAAAATGTTGATCCCATGACCTATGAAAGTCTAACATGCACGCATGCAACATATCCTCTATGGTTTGGTTCACTCTTTTAGTCTGCTCATCTGTCTGAGGATGGAACGCTAAGCTGAAATCAAGTTTAGACCCCATGCCTTCTTTGAATCTCTGCCAGAACTGTGATATGTAAAGCGGATCGCGATCAGACACAATACTGACCGATATACCATGAAGCCGAACAATCTCCTTAAGATACAGCTCTACAAGCTTGCTAGCAGTATACGTAGTACGATACGACAGAAAATATGCAGACTTGGTCAGTCTATACACAATAACTCAGATGACATTGTGTTTCCTCAATATTTTTGGCAACCCCAGTATAAAATCCATAGAAATGGCTTCCCATTTCCACTCAGGTATAGGCAAAGGTTGCAACAATCCTATTGGATTTCGATGATCTACCTTTATTTGCTGGCAGACCAAGCATCTGGACACGTACTCTGCTACGTTATTCTTCAAGCCTCTTCACCAGAAGCTTTTCTTCAAATCTTGATACATCTTGGTACTCGCAAGATGTATTACGTATATTAATTTATGAGCCATTTCCAAAATGGTGTCTCGAAGCTCAACGTTGGTAGGTATGCACACCCTATCCTGAAATAATAAAGTACCATCTTCCCTGATGGAGAAATCTGCTCGGGGTCCACTGATCACACCCTATTTAATGGTCATAAGTTCATCATCGACCATTTGAAGTTTGCAAATATTATCAAATAATGTCGGCCTGATAACAAGGGTGGCCATCAGAGCACCTAAACCTTTAAAGTCGAACCTCGTATCATCTGGACACTCTCGTAATGAGATGCGATAATTGAGCAGAAGACTTTTGACTCAAAGCATCCGCCACTACATTGTCCTTCCCACGGTGATACTGGATGGAACAATCATAATCTTTCAAGAACTCCATCTATCTTCGTTGTCGCATGTTCAGGTCCTTCTGGGTGAATAGATACTTAAGGCTCTTGTGGTCGGTGAAGATATCAAACGTCTCACCGTATAAGTATTGCCTCAAGATCTTCAAAGAAAAAATTACCGCTGCTAACTCCAAATTATGAGTGGGATAATTCTTCCCGTGACCCTTGAGTTGCCTAGAGCCGTAAGTGATAACCTTCTTATCTTGATTGAGCACACAGCCCAATCCACTATAAGATGCATCACTATATATAACAAAACCTCCTCCACTAGAAGGTATAGCTAGCACTGGTGCTATAGGCAAACACATCATGAGTTATTGAAAACTCTTCTCACACTGTTCTGTCCAATCAAACTTAGCATTCTTCTTTGTAAGCTGAGTAAGCGGACCTGAGAGTTTAGAGAACCCTTCTACAAACTGTCTATAATATCCCGCCAAGCCAAGGAAACTACGGACTTCCGTTATCGTCTTCGGTTGCTCCTAATTTACTACAGATTCAATTTTTGAAGGATTGACTATTATACCCTCCTCAAAAACAACATGGCCTAAGAAACTGACCCGATCAAACCAAAACTCGCACTTGCTAAGCTTGGCGTATAGTTGGTTGTCCCTGAGTGTTTGAAGAGCAACTCGTAAATGCTGCACGTGTTCCTCTCTTGTCTTTGAATATATGAAGATATCGTCAACAAAAACCATCACTGATTTATTGAGATATGACTTGAATACTCGGTTCATCAAGTCCATGAACGACGCAGGTGCATTATTTAGCCCAAAAGGCATAACTAAACTCATAATGACCAAACCTCGTGCAGAACGTGGTCTTGGAAATGTCGTCCACCTTAATCTTCAGCTGATGGTAACCCGACCTTGGATCAATCTTTGAAAAGAACCTTGCACCTTGCAACTGATAAAAGAGGTCATCAATCCGCAGAAGTGGGAAACGATTCTTAATTGTCATCTTGTTTAGCTGGTGGTAATTGATGGATGCACAGCCGCATCGAACCATCCTTCTTCTTCACAAATAATACCGGTGCTCCCCAAGGAGACACGCTCGATCGAATAAAACCTTTGTCCAACAGTTTCTGAGGCTGCTCCTTCAGTTCCTTTAACTCAGCAGGCGCCATTCTGTACCGAGCCTTTGACAACGGTTCAGTACCCGGTGCTAAATCAATTGTGAACTCGATCTCCTGATCAGGTGGCAATCCGGGTAATTTCTCAGGGAAAACATATGGATATTCACATGCAACCGTGATAAGAGCGATGCCTCTTTTCTTCTCCTGATAATCTTGTAAGTAAGATATCCACAACATCCATTCTTTATCATATGCTCCGCTCGGATAGCTGAAATGAACGGGGCGACTTTGGATTTGAACCCACAAAAGCGAAAGGACTTTCTCTGCGGAGGTTAGAAGGTCACAATATTTCGAAGACAATCCACACTTGCATGGTATGCTGACAACCAATCCACTCCTAGAATCACATCAAACCCTTCCATATTCAAAGTAATCATATCGGTCATCGTTTCGTGATCTTCAATCATCACGATAATCGCGCTAACATCAGATCAAAATAAAATCAAGGGTTTTGGGCACGATGCCTAACTTCTCAGAGAATAACGGAGTGATAAACGAATGACTAGACTCGAGGTCTATCAATACACGGGCATCTGCTTGACTCACGTCGCCTTTATGATGCATGACAAGGGTACCTTTTATTTGTATATTAAACATACAGAGTTAATTGTACAGTAATCATGAATATCCATATGCATAAAATCATCAAAACACACTATATTCTATGAATATCAATGAATTAAATTAACTCTCAAAGTGCAATGATACCTTGGATGATGTCATTTGATGTCAGGGCATCAGTTGCTGTGACGGCATATGCTCGACCTTGAACAATAGGTCGAGAAGATCTCTGAGTGGATATCGATTCAACCCTCTCCTGACTTTCCTTTCTCACTTCAGGACAATTCCTAGTCATGTGGTCTATCTTGCCACACCTAAAGCAAACTCCTGTATCTCTCCTGCAGCCCTCTATCTTGTGTGACTTCCTACACTTTACACATGATGGAGTCGGAGTAAATGAAGAGACCCGAGAAAATCCCTGTGCAATTGAAACTCCCCTAGCAGAAGATCTAGAAGATCTGGATGGTCTAGATGACACAGGTACCGCTGGCCTCTGATAAGAACTCGATCCTGAAGATACAGCTGGTCGAGAGTGAGTAGGGTATCTAGGAAGTCTTGAGAACCTAACCCTCTTGTTTTGATCAGAGTCATGAGATTGTCCCTGAAATGACCTCTCCCTATTCTGCCTATCTCTCCAAGCATACTGCTTTTGATTCTCTTCTTCGAAAATAAGAGCCTTGGACATAACACCTGCATATGTCTTCAACTCCCATAGGGCCACTTCTTTCTATAGGTTTTGGCCTCAAGCCAAGTTGAAACTTCCGAGCTCGCATCAACTCGGTGGCTACGTATTGCGAAGCAAATCTAAACAACCTATCAAATTCAGCGACATACTCTCGCACAGCCATAGCTCCTTGTTTCAAGTTGATAAACTTCACTTCCCACTGATGTCTCACTATCTTGGGAAAATACTTATCATTAAAAGTTTCAACGAAATCAGCCCACGTCCAAGGGGTATTGGGAAATTCTTGCTCACGGTGCCTCGATAGTGATTTCCACCAAGGCCCAGCTTCCCCATCAAGCTTAAAGGTTGCCCAACGCACTTTCTCAACATCAGTGCATTGGAGCACCTCAGAAATTTTCTCCATCTCGTCTATCCAACCCTCGGCCTCAATAGGATCTATCTGACCTGAGAAATTAGGACTCATTCTCCTAAACTCGACAAAGCCTCTGGGTTGATAAGGTAGTCTCACTGCTTGTTGATTCATCACAACGGTCTGTTGAGCTACGTTGCAGCCAAAGCTTCCAACACTTGCTCCATTCTTCCATCACCACCTCCTCTTCCTGCTCCTAAGGGAATAGCATTGGAGGCAGAGGCAAACCCTGCTCCATGTAGAGGAATACTGCCCTCAGCTATCTCTTCCATTCAAACCGTTCTTGGTCCTTCTCTACCTCTGTCATGTCTTCTGAACCGTAGGCCATACTACTAGTATGTCATTGTGAAAACAATAAGATTGATCAGTACATAGATTGTAAAAATAATCAAACCTTATAATCCCCGTGGTTCAACCTAAAGCCTAGGCTCTGATACCAACTGTGACAGCCCGGATTTCTGCATCCAAAAACTCGTGCCATCAGGATCATAACCCTTGATGATCCCCAGAACATACCAAAGAGTGTCTGCTCATCTAGCGGAAGTTAGAGCAGACACTATCTAAAGTGGCAGATAGAGTCATCATATAAGACTCTGAAAGAGAGAAAGAAACAAGACTATATATATAAGTAAAATCAAAAGAATATACATTCTCAAAAAGGAACCAAGAAGAACTACTAGTGATGGACATCCATCACCTAAAATAATAGTTCCCAATAGTGGTTCCTATCGAATGTATAAGACTATAAGTAAAACATTTACAGAAAATAAATACATAGTAGAGACCACAAGACACACAGATAATCCAAAAATACACTAGTACAGATCCCAAAATACAAAACTAATACCCAAGCTACTGATAAAACTCGTAAATAGGGGTGTCAGTGTCGTCCTCCTCAATCTCAGCCTCCGCCTCGGGCTGATAATCAGGATCACTCTCAGTGTCGGGAGCTCTAGCCTCAAAACCTATGATATAAAATCAGTGAGGGCTAACCATCTAAGCTCAATAGAAGAAACTCAAGTAAATTTTATTTAAAATGTAAGACATTGGTTATAGAACATAACTCAAAACAGATGATTAAATAAGAGAATACAAACAGAATAGTCAGATATCGGATGCAGAATTTTAAACAACGAAACAGATGCAGAATATCAGAAACAGACTTTATTCTCAGAGTTTTCAGATGCATGCATACAGTATTTAGTGACTTAAATTCTATACTTAAATAACTCCCATGAATATAGCACGTGGTAGCCAGATTGTTTGCCGATAGGCAACCCCGACCATCATTTCAATAAACAATTTCAGATATTTGCATCAAGCCTATTCAAAGGAGAGCAATTTGTGCCAGGGGGTTTACAAATCAGATACACGGATATCCCGCCGTGTTGGTCGTGGGTATCCTGCCACGTCAGGGGGATTCATCACATGAACATTAAATCAAATACATATACAGAACATCAGGAATCAGATAGTAGAGAATAGATAGCAGAATCAGATAACAGAGAACATATAGCATAACAAGATATTAGAGAACAGATAACAGAGCTTTTATCATATACAAGGCATGCTTTTAAAATAGAAGAAATCAGATACAGATGCTAGGAAACCAAGAAGTCATAATCAGATACAAGTTAAGTTGAATTTCTCCTACCTCAGATCAGGTCTTTCTAAACAAATCCAAAGCTTTTTAAAGTGTCTTGGTCTTGACCTAGACCATACGTATAGTATACTAAGTGTCAGAAGTGTCAGAATATTAATTGGTACACTGCCAAGCAGTGTCTTTCCCATAAAATCAAAATAGTCCAAAACAGGGAATTCGATCGATCAATCTCCTTATTTGATCGATCGGATTCACATCTGATCGATCAATCACCTCATTTGATTGATCGGATCCCTTAATCCTTCACAGACAGAAAAAATGAAATCTGATTGATTAACTCCCTATTTGATCGATCGAATTCATATCTGATCGATCAATCACCTCATTTGATCGATCGGATCCCTTAATCCTTCACGGACAGAACTGAAGAAATCTAATCGATCAACTCCATATTTGATCGATCAGATTCACAATTTGATCGATCAATTCTCGTTTGATCAATCAGGACCCAAAATTTCACATATACAGAATAGAGGAATTTGATTGATCAACTTGCTCGTTTGATCGATCGGATCCTAAATTTGATCGATCGGATTTCGAAGTCAGAATTTCAGAAAATCAGACCTCTTGTTATATAAGGTATTTATAAATTCGATCGATGAAATCCCTAATTTGATCAATCAATCTCCCAGTTTGATGAATCAATTTCTCCATTGATCGATCATTTTATCACTTGATCGATCACTTATAGTTTGATTGATCAATTCCAAATTTGATCGACCGAATTTATCGGGCATGAACTTCCATAAAATATAGCCCTCCTGTTCTATAAGGGTTTATATAATTCGATTGATCAATCCTCTTATTTGATCGATCGGATTATAATTTGATCGATCAAATACTCAATTTGATCTATCAGAAAAGACAGATTCAGTCATAAATATAGTTCGTTGATTTTTAACCTATCTCAATTATAAATCTCTATGATTCTCAACGAATCATTCAAACACACATAAACTGGTATTTATGACATCTAACTCCTATAAATACATGGTAAATCACCTCTTTGAGCTTCGTTTTCTTGGTTCACGGTGATTGCGATCCAACGTGGGTTTCAGATATCGGGATTTAAGAATTTGTTGATTCGATCTCCCCGATGAACCATATGTGTATCGCCACGTCAACGCACAGACGTGTATTGCCTTCCCAAACTGATTCGACGTACACACGTCGATTTCTTTCAAATTCTAAATCAAAGGATCCGTAATCTAGGGTTTCTCGAGCTTTGGTTTCGTAGAGAGAGTTCCTCTAGCAATAGCTTGCAGGCAATGATTCAGAGCAAAGAGAAGAGGTATTTGGTATTCCTAACCTTCCTTCTCTTATAAATTACTAATGAAAATATCTCTGATATTTCTTTTTCTCAATCTTTCGCTCCGATGTTGAGCGCACATGCACACTCACATAAATAACATTCTACAAAGGTTCAATCAGATCTCAGATTTGTGTCATGAGTGACCTATGATTTCATGTGTTTACAGATTAATAATATCGCTATTAATATTATTGTTATAAAATTTTAAATTTATCTTAATTTTCGTGTCAAATACGTATACCAATGTAGTCAGGTATGTTTTAGATTTTTAGGGTCGTTATAGGTGAAAGCTATTGGCATTAATGCTAAGTTGAATGAAATGAAATCCTTGCATATATTTGGGGTTTTACTTATCGTGGTCTCTCCTTGGGGTTAGGTAATAAGGATAAAAAAATGCTCGATGGTTGAAATATATGAAAGAAATCATGACACATAACAAGAAGCATTAATTATGATTATGTTGTGGAATTATATGATTTAATTCATCAAAGTGAGTATTACTAAACTTGCTTTTATTTTATTTTTTTGTCTATTTTTTTATCATGAATTTAATAAGATAATGTTAATTTATATATTTTCTTTTTATGTTAGCTTTGCAAATAGGGTTTCTCATATCAAAGAAACTTTTAGAAAATATTAGGAACATAACTCTGAAAATAATAAAATAGGCAAGAGAAATTGGCTCGAGGCACGTAACTGCTATCTTTAAAATGTTATTCGCTCCCTACTCGAATAAATCCTCAAATTTATAAGAGGGTTCCAACGAGACGTTTTTAGGATACAATGAGCCTAATCTCTTGAATGCGATCCATTACTTTGCAATAGTAGAGGATCACCCTAAAAAACTCAATCCAATGAAGTACCAACTAAAAAGGAGAAAGCAAGAGATTTTTCAAATATGTATGCAAGGAATTCGATGAATTTCAGAGTGTTCAAATCTGTGCCCAAAGATCGCCTTATATAGATTTTAAATGTCTTTTTAATGACTATTGGACCAACAGTCTTATTTTGGACGGCTCAGATCTTTCAGAGATCTCAACCACCCCATCTACTGGCTGTATGAAAGGTTGCACCCTTTTTAATTCAAATTCGAAAAGTTACGCACCTTTATAAGTGGGCATGAAACGGTTAGGTCCAATGGTCAACATTTGACCCATCCGTTTGACCCAATAGAATTGACAATACAAAAATCAAGACTATTAGCGGCAGCCAAAAATTGCCGCTATTAACAAAAAACTACCGCTAATAGTCATAATAGTATTTTTATTAATAGTGGCAATTTTTTGGAGCAAAAAATTGCCGCTAATAGTCTTATTTTTTGTAGTGTGCCAAAAAAATTGCCGCTAATAGTCTTATTTTTTGTAGTGTGAAATAACCCACTAATTAGTAGCTCATCAGACCCGACCTAGCCCATGAATAATCTATCCGTCGGATCTACCTGGTTAAAATGTCAAATCTCTTTTTGCGACGATGCACACGTGTGAAGTATAAAGTGCGTGCATCTAAAGCGCCAATGCGCCTAAATGCCAATCGCCATGCACACCCACACGCGTGTATGAATGCGGTGGCTCGCAGCTAAGCAAGCACTTCTCTTCTTATTGTCAAACAATAATAGAAGGTGAAAGGTTTTATATATAGGATGGACCACTTTTAACATTTACCAATGTGAGACTATTCATTTGCGTACAAAAATTGAAAACATCTATTGCCTAAAAAACCAACTCACAAAATTAAGAAATCAAAAGAAATTTTTTTTTTTTTTTAAATTATTAAAATTATTTATTATATTCTAAAGTAATAAATAAATATAACAGAAACCACTAAAATATTTATTATATTCTAAAGTGATTATTGGCATTGTTGGTGGGCCTAGTAATGGTTCGACGATAAGGAAAAGAAACACCCAACTTCGGTTTACATGGGGTGAGCCACCCCAAATATCATGGGTGATACACTTCGGGACTGGGATCAAATATCCATTATTCTGAAGTAGGAATAATGGCTCCTGGTCGACATTTAAGCACTGAAATTTAAATGATCTTACACAATTGAAATTATACTTTTCATCTCAACATTGAAATGTTATCATTGTGCTATGTGTCGCATATTTATATTCAATCTAAACTATCCAAGTGGCAATCCATCACTCGAATATATCTGCGCTCGAAGGAACATACCTACAAGTACTACAAAAAACAAGACCATTAATTAGCGGCAGTCAAAAACTACCGCTATTAACAAAAAATTGCCGCTAATACCTTTGCCTGCTATTAATCTTTAATAGTTTTTTGTTAATAGCGGCAGTTTTTTGCTCCAAAAAATTGCTGTTAATAATCTATTTTTTTGTAATGAAGTGATATAAATCATTCAATTGATGAACTTTTAATATCAGCCATTAAAACTAAAAATATTGATTGGTTTTATAATTAATAGATAAGATAATTTAAATCCTCTAGAACATTATTGTTTTAGGGACGGTTGGACTTTAATTTATGATTTATCATTTTGACGCTACAGATCACCCAAGTCTTAAACTATTCATGGTGTAAGGTCAGTTAAAATGCATTGCACTTATTTTTTGAGAACACCATTGCACTTATTTTTAGAGAAAACTACCGACAATGCACTTCTTGCTGACAAGGATCGAATGTAGCCACAAAGTCAGGCTACACAAGTAGTACCAATGCCCGGTAACATGATCTTCTATCCTTCTCTAAATAAGAGTTATTAATAAACTTTTTTTTAAAAATTGTTTTAATAAGTTATCTACTAGAAGCTATGATCATCCTCATCCTTTAGGAACAATTTATTATAGTCTCCCTATATAAGGCTATATACAGTCAACCCTGCTTACCCATAGAAATATAAAAATAAAAAAGGTTAATGAGTTGTACAGTATTATCAAATACATAGGATTTCGTACCATCTAATTAATAGATCATCTAGTGAAAGGCAATGGGCCCAAAAATCATACTTTTTTGGAGACTTGAACCATCTGATCTTGGGCATTCTAATACCAACCATTCGCTACAAAAGATAAAACTATTAGCGACAGGTTTTTCTCTAAAAACTGCCGCCATTAATAAAAAAATAATTAAAGACTATTAACGGTAAGGGTATTAGCGACAGTTTTTTTGTTAATAGCGACAGCTTTTTACTGCAGCTAATAGTCTTGTTTTTTGTAGTGATTATTCTTAGTTTTAATGGCTGATATTACTGTTTATCATTCAAGTGATTCACATCCACTTATAGGTATGATTTAATATCAACTATTAAAAAGAAAAACAACAGTTGATATTATAGTCAACTGATTGGATGACTTAAATATCCCTAAAGCATCATTTTTTGGTCTGCTTCACTTCAATCTATGATCTATCACATTGAAGATAGAGATTGTCCAAATCATAAACCACTGATGGTGTAAGGTCATTTAAACACCAAAATGGTGTTTAAATGACAGTCAGTAGAGTGGCTCCTTTAGTTAAAGTCTAATGCCAACCAGACTCTCTCCCCCCTTCTCTTTGTTTTAATTTCAAATAGTATTAGTGTAATAACCCTAAATTTCGTAAATCGTGCAAGTAAGGTGATGATGTGAGTAAGGTGCAGTGTATGTGGTTCACAAGGGAACCCATGCACAAATTCATACCTTGTGTGTATGCGTATAACACGTTGATGTATTAGAAGAAAAGGTAACACCTATCTATAGTATTTGTGTTTAGCATGTTGACAAATTCAACTAATAGGATAAGGGTCTCACACGTGGGTTTTTTTTTTTTTTTTGAGTTGAGAGAGAGAGAGAGAGTTTCTTAGGAGAGAAAGAGAGGTTTGATGAATCTTATTGATTAAATCTAAAGATATTGTGAGGAAGGTTGTATAAGGTGTATAGGGATTCGAGCTTCACGATTGTGACGACCTCGTGTGAATCCGAGAGCTTAGTGTGAAGGTGTGGAGCAGATTTGGGTTTTTGAAACCCTTTTGATTTCTCAAGAAAGAAGATCTAATCTACGAGCGGATCGTCAAGTCAAAGGTAAGGAATCAATGCCCTTTATATTTTTAAAGTAACATTTCTTGTTTATAATGAAGTATGTGAAAGGTGGTTGAGATTTGTTGAGGATCGAATTTGGAAAAAAACTCAGATCTGGATATCTCTGAACCTCGCGCGCACGAGAATCAGAGAGAAGACTTGTGGAGCCTCGCGAGGACTTAAGTAAGTCCGCAAGGACTTTGTATCTCGCTTGCGTAAGGACTTAAGTGTAATATGGCTCGCTCGCGCGAGACCTCGCATGAAACTCTCCAGACAATTGAATATCAGTTCGGTCACACGAGAAATGAGCCAGTTTTGCTCACGCGCCCGAGCCTCAAGGGCTCGCTTGCGTGAGGAACAAGGTACTTTAGTTTGTTCTTTTACTCTAAATTCTTCAACGGTATATGCCTTTCGTTCTTTTAGGAATTCTCATAGAATGCTTGGACACTTTTGACTATAGGATTGACGTGTGGAGATATACGTGAACTCATGCAGGATGCAATTGGTTTAACCTTCGTGTGACTTCATTTGAGGTAGGGAAAACTCAGTAGCATGTGTATTTACTTTCAGCTAGCATATGTGTAGTGATATGATTGAAATATATATACTTTTCTGACTTTTGTCTTCAAAATAGCATAAATTCATTTATGTAGCATTTAAACATGCAAAATCAGAAAATGTGTGTGCGTGTGTGCTATGAGTGTGAGTTCAAAATCCTCATTAGTGTGACATGTGAAAGATGTGTGTGACATCAATAGTGATGAAATTAAGTACGTGTGAAACATATGACAACTTTGAATTACTATAATTAACACAAGCTCACAGTGATAAACTATATGTAAATCTTTGCATCGTCGATTTAAGGTTTAATTGTGAATACCCAACTGATATGGTGGGATATTCGTGATCAACTTAGCGGGATATCCATGACCGGTATAACGGGATATCCGTACAAATCGTGTACCGGTTCAGCGGGATATCCGTTATTTGATTTCTAACAGTGGAAATACTTCGTTCGGCATAAGTCACCTCATACAAAGGGACTTAGGCATTGTGCAATGGTTCATGTGAACGACGATGGTGGGTACTTCCATTGGGGGCTCGATTTTATACATGCTCGAACAATTATTTAAGTAATGAATTTAAGTGCGTGTGTTATAAGGGTGTGTTGGGAGAAAACTATGAGAAATGTGTTTTGAAACTATGCATTAGATATTTTGTTTAGTCATATTATATGCTTCAAATTGTGTTCCGTATGCCTTGAGATATGTTATGAAAGACGTGTGTAGTGTAAGAAAATATGCATATTTTTGTTTCCCTTATTGAGCTATGATATAGCTCACCCTTCGACTATACATTACAAGTTTGGAGACTGTTGAGGATACTGAGAACCATGACTTGGAGGACATGGATTACATGCCTTTGGAGGAGTCAGAGCCCCCTCAAGAGGAGTTCTTTTAGTAGACGTGTATTGCAGCACTTTGATTTTTGTGAGATAATTGTAAGGCTTGGTACGTCCGGCCATTTATGTTTTGTAAGAAGTCATTTACTTGGGATACTTAATTCTTTTTGCGAACCATCCATGTGTGACTTCTGTCGTGTCACTGATGGTTCGGTTTGGTTCGTTTATTCATGCGATTGGCATGAGAATTTAATCGTCTTTTGTAGCTTGAGTTATCATATATGAAGATCATGGTTCATTTACTTTATAATGATTCTATCTGCTTAGCTAGATAGTGCTTTGTTTTCGCTTTATGCGTGGATGTACCAAGTGTTCTGTGTGATATATGGGGTACGACCTTGAGGATTGTGCTGAAGGCGCAGGTTTTGGGGTACCGAAATCTGGGCTGTGACAATTAGTGTCAATGCTCATAATACTCAACTTATTTTTTGGCATATGTGTCATGTGAAACCATCATGTCGAGTTGACACCTATAATTTCAAAATTTATTTTGTAAACAATTGTAAAGAAATCGATCTTCGGCATATGATTCATTGCAGTTAAAAATTAATGATATGTTGCATTTACATGATAGCAATTAACATTAGATATCGTTTGACTACTTTGAATCAAATTATGAAGATTATCGTCTCAATCTTTTACATGAAAGATCCTTAGATCATGCTGCCTCTATTTGATGATACACATGTTAATGTCACATAGCACACATTGCCAAAAGCTGATTAGTACCAAGTCTTTTTTTTTTTTTTTAATTAAAGAGGTTGGAGGGACCGTACCCTTTTATTGAAGAAAGAGGAGAAGAATACATATGATAATGAATACAAATCAAATCTTCTCTCATGCGAGAGTTGAGAAGGGGAGAAATATCAAAGCCATACCATTGGATAACATCATTAACATCCATTCCAGTTCGAGTAAAGAGATCAGCGCTATAATTCATCTCTCGCCATATGTGGTGAAATGTGCAACATTGGAAGTGTTAGGCAAGTGAGTTTACCTTCCTCAAAGAGAAGGTATATTGCCATGAAATTGTGCAATAATTTGTGATACATCGTATGGCAAGAAGAGTCTGATTCAACTATGAAACTTGTAAGTTGAAGAGAAGTCGCAAGATGAAATCCTTGTTGGATCGCATTAATTTCAGCATGAGTGATATCATGGACTATAATTGGGCCATAAAAATTAGCAATATGGTTGCCAATGTGATCTCGCAGAATGCTACCGATGCTATATCTATCTCCCACCTTTGAAGTATCAGAGTTTAACTTTATAAAACCAAATGGAGGAGGAGTCTATTGGCAGGGAATAGGACCATTAGAAATCTTTGGAGCACATATCCATTGGACGGAGGTGCTAGATTTAAGAATGTTGATATTATGACTTTTAATTGAGACATCCTCAATAATTCTTTTCAAGATGACTCGTTTGTACAAAATTGAGTCCTCAAATATGAGACTATTTCTTTCTTTCCAAATATGCCAAATCGTTGCGGCGAAGGCAACCCTTATTAGCGAGGCGTGGATATCATTACTTTTACATTTTTTCATGCAGTAATAAATCTCATCAGAAAATTTTCTGATTGTTCTTTTTGCGATTCGAAGCCTATGGAGAATAGAGCACCAAATCCAACTAGAGAAAGAACGATTGAAGAAGAGATGATTATGATCTTCCAATTGAGACCAACAAAGGACACATCTTGAAGGAATTGCAAGGCCTCTTTTACCAAGATTGCCAATAGTTAAAAGTTTTCCTTGGATGGCAAGCCAAGCACAAAAAACATGTTTAGGAATTTTCTGTGGGTGCCATATGAGAGATTTCTAAGGGATAATAGAAGCATCCAATTTGAAGCACTTACAAGCAACTTTGAGAGAAAAATTACTAGATATATTAGATTTCCAAATAATCTTGTCTTTAGTGTTGGCCTGCAGGAGAGGGTGCCCTATGACATCTTTCCAAGCATCTTCCAATCGCCTTGTATACGGTGTAGGGAGCATCCAACCGTCAATATCATATAGATCCGAAACTAAGGTATCTTCATTGATACCCGAATGAACCATCGAGCATCGGCCATATTTTTGGAGAAGAGAATCATTTTCTAGCTAAGGATCACTCCAAAATTTGGTAGTGGTGCCATCCCCAATGATTGCTCGAAATTGTGATTTTATAGTATCATGGACCCTCATAATAGCTTTCCAAGCATAGGAACAACTATTAGGGAGAGAGCAACTCCAAACATTAGAAGGAAGAATATATCTTGTAGTGCACCAGTTAGCCCATAAAGAATCGCTGGAAACAATATTCCAAAAGAGCTTTGAAAGTCTCGCATTGTTCCAATCCATAATTCTGCGCAACCCAAGACCACCTTCATTTGTCGGCTTGCAAATGCGATTTCAACTAATAGGATGAAGCGATTGGGCCAAAGAAGGACCCTTTCAAAGGAATCTGGAAAAAATTTGCTCTAATTTTCGAATGACTTTCCTAATTTTTGAATGACTTTCCTTGGAAGATAAAAAGCCCCGAACCAGTAAATTTGATAACTTCTAAGTACAGATTTGATGAGCTCCACCCTACCTGCATAAGAGAGAGCTACTTTTCCATCTAGCTAGGCGATTTTGGATCTTATCAATGAGTGGATTGCAAATAGAGAATGACATCTTGCCAAAAAACAATGGAAGACCCAGGTGTTTGATCGGTAAAGTTCCTTCAGAAAAGCGAAGTGCAGAGATGATTTGACTTTGGAGGGAGCATGCTTCACTACATATAATGGTACTTTTAGAATCATTAACCTTAAGTCCTGAGATTAGATAAAAGCTATCAAGGATACTTTGAAGCGCCGTAGCAGATAAAATGTCCTCTATCATAATAATGAATAAATCATCCGCCGTAGCACTCATGCCTCTTACCTAATACTAACTCATTGTCTCTGCCACTCCGTCACCACACTCAACAGCCCAAGCACCAGCTGCAAATTCATATACATGTCTACGTGCATATTGTAGTATAATTTCTGCCTGTCAATGAGTCCAGTTGACCCAATATGTGACCCGATATTTTATCAAGTCTAGTCGGGCATGAGACATTGGACCCAATATTTGGGTCGGGTCGGGTGAACCCAATCAGACCCGATGTTTTATGTATAAAAAATATGCAAACTAGGGAATTGCTCAGGTCTGGGATTGGATTGATCAGCCAAAATTTTGGGCCCATCCAGACCCGATCCGACCAATTGACAGCACCAAAAATAATCTCTGTTGTGTGTTGGAGGGACAAGATTGGAAGGGGTAAAGGTGACCCACATGATAAATATTCAAAACCTTATTATATAACATTATTGATTGGAATCTAGCACCCCGCTAGCTTTTGAAACAAAGTTGATGAGATCGAGAAAAAGGAGTCAGCTATTTCCCAATGAAAAGCCCGGGGAGTTGAACATTTTGCATGGCAAAGAAGCCGAAATTGATGCCAGTTGCATGTGGGCAATTGGTGGCGGGGAGAACCCTATTCCCAGATTAAGTTAAATTGCCTCGGAACTCCCAAAATCAGGACACTTGTCTTTCGAACCAGCCTCCCTCATTCTCTAGGTTTGGAATCTGCGTGTCGTGGGAATTTTTCAAGGAAGTTTATATGATGGTTCTGAGCACCATGGTGTTACCCTTGGGCCTTGGCAACAGTTTGGTCTATTGCCCAACATGATGCAATCGCTTTGTCGGGTGGTGGCAGTGGGGCCCGGTTTTGCATGCTTGTGGTCTGCTATTTGTCGTGTGGTGGTAGTGGGGCCTGGTTTTGCAAGTTTGTGGTGCCCTATTTCTCGGGTGGTGGGTCCCGATTTTGTAAGTGTGAAATGGGGGCCGTCATTGGTTCTCTTTGAGGGATTTTTTAGAGAAGGAACTAAATCTCGTGACCGTCAGATGATCTTACACTATGAATGACTTAAAATATCGGTGATCTCTATTATTAAAGTGAGAGATCATAGATTGAAATGCAACATGCCTCAAAATAATATTGACTATAATATCAATTATTATTTTTAGTTATTGAAATTCTAATATTTTAGGTTTGATAAGTGTTACACTTTCAAAAAATTCTAATATTTCAAGGCACAAATCCACTTTGAAAAATTAAACACCTACAAAAGGTAGCGATAGCGAAGGGTATACTGATAAACACATCCTATGAGTCCCTTCCAAGTAACAATGCTTGAATCCACAACACGTCGAAACAATATCACAATTTGTATCGCTTTTAATCACCGAGTCACACGATGATCCACTCATATTCAAATGAGCCACAACAATCTGTAGAATGCTCAAGAACCTCTCGAATAATAAAACAAGCTTAAGTCCACAAGCACAAATCTCCAAGTAATTTTAGGGAAAACACCTGTTAAGAAGATAAAAGCTCAACAAAAAGTTCTCAAAGGTTTGTTAAGGGTACTCTCTTAGGGCATGTTTGGATATAGGGGAAACAGAGGAATACGTAGACTCGAATTTTATTTTCCGTGATTTTCCACTATTTGGAAGCGACTTAAGGGACATAAAACAAAACACAAGTTTTCGCTCATTTCCGAGTAAAGAGTTCGAGGGTTCCCCTCCGCATTTCAATTTGCCGAGACATCGGAAAAATGACAGAACAAGTGGAGAAGAAAAAAAATAAGGGTATGCAATGTTTTTAGGGGTTGTTTGGGTTAGGATAGCCACACAAGGTAAGGTCAAACGTTGACTTGGTTATGAATGGAAGGAGATTTGGCGAGAATTTGAGCTTATTTAGATTCAATCAAAATTCTCTTGTTATTTATATATGTATCCTAATTTCTCATGAGAAAATGAATATTCTAATGAGAAATAAGATTTGGAGAGAAAATATAGGGACCTTCTAAAATTTGTACACATAAACAATTTTTCTCAATTATTTTCTTCTATTTGAGTTAAGATAGGGTGTTGGGCACATTTACTTAGAAATAGTATAAGGGCTCGTTCGGCACTTTCCACCCAGAAACCCATTTTCTGAGGAAAATGGCAAGCCTCAGTTTCTGCTCATAAACTCATTTTCTGAGGAAAATCATTTTCTGAGTAGTTGTTCTTGAGTTATTCAGAAACTCATTTTCTCAGGAAAATTGACATTTTCTTGTGTTCTACACTTTCTCAAGAAATGTAAAAGAAAGTGTATTGTATACTTCCACGCCCTATAGCCGCATGTATTTATGACCTTCGTCAAAGCGGTTATTTGATCAGATAATCGTCAAAATTTATATACTTTTAATCGGTAATGTGTTTAACACTTTGGTCGGTCAGATTCTCGAAATCTTGTCTTCAACATGTACACCAACGGTTACTTACTCGAAAACCGATAGTTATTAGTTCGGTTTCGGTTTGAAAAACTAGAAACCGATAGTTATCAGTTCGGTTTCAGTTTAGCATGAAAACCGGTCAGGACCGACCCGATAACACCCCTACCTATTTTGCATATTTTTTAGATATAAAATATCGGCTTGGATCGCATTGACCCGACACGACCTGATTTTCGCCCGAACCAACCTCTTAATCGTGCCTTGAAGCTATTTCCGATCTATTTCCATCATTTTCTGTATAACCCACCAATAATTTTAAGACTATTTTCATAACACAAAAAGTGATGAATCTCTCAAACAAAACACACATTATGGTCGTTGCCCCAAACTAATCAAATTTTGTCTGAGTATCTCTATTAGCGCTAATGCCATTTTTGAAAGCGCCACATTGACTGTTTTCAATCAAATGATGGAGATCATTTTTTGTCCTGATCTTTCACATAATGAATCTTGAGACCATAAGTGTACCATCAAACGGTCAATTTTTTATTCTATGTAGCACGGATACCCAAAAAGTAATCCTAAAATCATATAATACACATCACGCAAGCATGATTTTAGGTCATTTTTTAGGGATTTGTGACACGGGGAATAAAAAACCTACCGTCTAATGGTTAGATCATGGTCTCAAACTTTATTATGCGGAAGATCAGTGTGAAAAATGATCCCCATCATTTGATTTCAACCAATCAGTGGGCTACCAAGTGTTGCACAAGTGGGTGCTTTCAAAGATTGTGTTGGGCCGAATAGAGGTTCCCAACCACTTCAGAAACTACCTCAGAAAATGCCTTTTCCTGAGAAGAATACTCTGAAAACCAAATGTCCCTTTCACCAGAAAATGCTCGGAAAACACAGAAACCAATAAATCTCAAGAACACAAGAAAACCTCTGAAAATGCTCAGAAATAGCATTTTCGGCAGAAAAGCCTCAGGAAATGGGTTTTTCCTGGCTCTCGAATGAGGCTTAAGAGTTTCTAAATAGGTAAATGTAAAAGTAACATCTGAGTTTATAAAAGTTTAATACCTCAACCTCAAAGACAAACTCCAAAGTTCTCAACCACTAGGCTAATCTATAACTTATAAAATTGTTAACAAACAATAATATATATATATATATATATATATATATATATATATATATATATATATATATTCATGGAAATCAAAGTAACAAAAAAAAACTATTTATTCCACTTAAATAATATTGGAAAAGTCGGGTATAATTTTTTAGCTAATCTACAACACATTAGATCTTCAATTCATGAGACTTCCATTAGGTAAACAAAATTTGATTTCACATGTACACATTCCAAAAAATGAATGTGATTATGAGCATATATTGAACAGATTTCTCGAATAATTTAATCGAGAGGTGTGCCACGTGAAATCAACATCTGTCGGACCATAATCTCAAGATCTATTGTGTCGAAGATCTGGAGTTTGAAATGGTATTCACGGCGACAGTGAGACGTTCAATTATTTTATGTTACTTGTATATGGGTATTAGTTATAAAAAATTAATGTCTGCAACCTGTAGTTTCCACCTTTAACACCACTGACTGTCTTGAATAGACACATAGAAATCATTTTTTCCCAATATTTCATTTAATTGATCTTTATATCATGGCCCACCTATCAGACGTCCAAATATTAATTTCAAGTGTAAGAAAAGTGACCCAGAAACCTTCTCATGGTGTGCCCATGATCTCCACACGGAATCAAAATCTGATCGTCTGACGAGAGACCCACGCCCATGATCAGTCATTTATGTGGATGGTCATTTTTGTGAATGATCATTTTTATGATATTACAGTTGTTTTTCAGTTTGGATGATCTTTTGTGGTATTACGGCTTTTTTTGTTATGATATGTTATTTTTCTATAATTTCCCTCATATGTATCCAAACACAAGATTTCCTTAATCCTGAGTTTTCTTGGCTAACAATGTGGTTATCCAAGCAGCGAAAAACAAAAGGAAACAAAGGAATCCCATGATTTTCTATAACTCGGATATTTATGAGAAAACATAGAAATATTATTTTACTTTCCTACATTTCTCTTGTTTTTATCCAAATAGGCCCTTAGGGGTGGAAAATTGGGCCTAGAATGTAACCCTAGAAATTGTGAAATCTCCATTTATATGGGTCCCCAAATAGAAAACTTTGTTCCCAAATAAATCACATACTTAAGGGGATGGTCATCCCACGACTGATAGTCTTTCAATTCGTGAACTCCATGACGGCCGACCATAACACTTATGTGACAGCCTGACATTTCCCAGTTTCTCAAACTAGGAAAGGTCGCGCCATCGGATCACCTGATATGATCCTTTCATCAAGGGTTCCTTATTTTACATCAAAGTGTCGCAGAATGAGGAAGCAATGTATTTTAAACTCTGACATATAACTCATATGACAAATAACTGATCAAATAGAAACTAAAATATGTGATAAACATAAAGCAAAAGGTTTGATGTATAGCTTTTCACCGATGACGGCTACTCGTCATCTAAACAGTGAAAAGAAACCTATACATCCAAACAACATCCCATAGAAATCTAAAACCAATATATATCATTATACAAACCAGAAATTATCTTTTTCCTTCTTTTCTCTCTCTCTCTCTCTCTATCTCTCAATGCCCCATTTTATAAAGACGTGCTCGCCAATCTGTATATGATTTCATCAGATTGAATGAACATATAAGTCTAATAACTTCACAAAGAACGTATCAGTGTAGGATATTACCTAAAAATCAACACTTATTCGTTTGAGATCAACGTAACTCTTTTGTCGACTCTGAGCACTCTTCAATCATTTCCGAATAACGTGAACAACTGCATTGGTGCTTTCTATCAGGTCAGAGCCTAAATTCAACCGCTCTCCAGCTTCTTCCCAGTTAATCGGAGATTTACACCGGCATCCATACAGTGTTTCGAACAGTACCATATCGATGCTTGACTGGAAACTGTTATTGTATGCGAATTTGATCAGGGGTAAGTGTTTATCCCATGATCCTTGAAAATTGAGCATACAGGCCCTTAACATATCCTCAATCACTTGGTTCACCCTTTCTGTCTGCCCGTCCGTCTGAGGATAAAATGTTGTACTGAAATCTAACTTGGTACCCATAACTTCCTGAAAACTTTGCCAAAATCGCGAAGTATATAAAGGATCGCGATCCGACACGATGCTTACGGGTATCCCATGTAATCATACAATCTCCCTCAAATAAACTTCAGCTAATTTGGATGCTGTTTATCGTGTACTATAGGGTAGAAAATGCACCGATTTGGTGAGACGATCGATAATCACCCAAATGGCATTGTAACCCTTCTGAGTACGGGGCGAACCGAGAATGAAATCCATGGAAATATTTTCCCATTTCCATTCTGGAATAGGCAATGGCTGTAGCAGACCAGCAGGATGTTTATGCTCGACCTTGACTTGCTGACAGGTCAAACACTTTGCAACATATTCTGCTACTTCACGTTTTAGACCGTTCCACCAGAACGTCTATTTAAGATCCTAGTACATCTTCGTACTACTAGGGTGAATAACATATGCTGACTTGTGAGCTTCTTCGAGAATTTCTTGACGTAAAGCATGATCATCAGGGACACATACTCGTCCTCGAAATAATAATGACCCATCGTCCTTTATCGTGAATTCTGGCTGTAGCCCACTTTGTATCCCCTGTCGGATGGAAATAAGCTCTGCATCTAACATCTGGAGCTTTTTGATCCTATCAAATAGTGGAGCTCGGATTATTACTGTAGCAAGTAAACCTCCAGTTGACGTTGCTCGCAGAGTAGCACTCGATGATACAATATTATTGAGTAGTTTCTATCTTTGTACTCGTGTCACAAGATGAGATAACTGAGTGTGATTTACGGCTAAGTGCATCAGCTACAACATTGGCTTTACCGGGATGGTACTGAATCGAATAGTCGTAGTCTTTCAAAAATTTCATCCACCTTCTCTATCTTAAATTTAACTCTTTCTGAGTGAAGAGATATTTAAGACTCTTGTGATCGGTGAAGATCTCGAAGGTTTCACCGTACAGATAGTGCCTCCAGATTTTCAATGCGAAAATAACTGCTGCTAGTTCTAGGTCATGAGTGGGATAATTCTTCTCATGGTCTTTCAGCTGACGAGAACCATATGCAATTACCCGTTCCCATTGGTTCAATACACACCCTAGCCCACTGTATGAGGCATCACTGAAGACGACAAAACTACCACTACCGGATGGTAATGCTAAAACAGGTGCGGAAGTAAGTCTCCTTTTCAATTCTTAGAAACCTTGTTCGCATGCCTCGGTCCACTCGAATTTAACATTCTTTCGAGTGAGCTGCGTGAGTGGTCCAGCAAGTCGTGAAAAACCTTCAACGAAGCGTCAATAATAACCTGCAAGACCTAAAAAACTTCTGATCTCGGTTACTGTCTGTGGATGCTTCCACTGTACTACAACTTCAATCTTTGCAGGATCAACCGTGATACCTGCTTCAGAGATAATATGCCCTAGAAATCTGTATTGATTCAACTAGAAGTCACATTTACTGAATTTAGCATATAACTGCGAATCTCTCAGTGTTTGTAATGCCAGACGTAGATGATCTTCATGCTCTATCTTTGCCTTGGAATAAATGAATATATCGTCGATGAATACTACGATACACTAATCAAGGTAAGGTTTAAAGACTCTATTCATCAAGTCCATAAAAGCAGCTGGTGCGTTGGTCAACCCAAAGGGCATGACAAGAAACTCGTAATGACCATATCGTGTTCGGAAAGCTGTCTGTGAAATATCATCAGCTTTCACCTTCATCTGGTGATAACCCGATTGTAGGTCAATTTTTGAGAAGAACCGCGCTCCTTGTAACTGATCAAAGAGATCGTCTATTCGAGGAAGCGGATATCTATTCTTGATCGTCAGTTTATTGAGTTGATGATAATCAATGCAGAGACGTATTGAATCGTCCTTCTTTTTCACAAATAACACCGGTGCGCCCCATGGAGACACACTCGGTCTGATAAAGCCTTTGTCAAGAAGCTCTTGTAATTGCTCCTTAAGCTCTTTCAACTCTGCCGGTGCCATTCTGTATGGTGCTTTCGATACTGGATCGGTACCTGGAGCTAATTCAATAGCAAATTCTACTTCCCTATCAGGTGGTAGTCCTGGCAGCTCGTCAGGAAACACATCTGAAAATTCATAAACGATTGGTACTTCAGAAAGTGACATTTTATTCACTTTCTATTCATCACTTTGTATGAAAGCAATATACCTTTGAGCACCTTCATCAAGTAATTGCCGTGCTCGAATTGCGGATATCAGCGAAAGATTAGTTGACGATACACCATAAAATTTAGCTGATCTCTTCTTTTGAGGACGAAAAGAGACAATCTTCTTGCGACAGTCAATGTTCGCATGGTGAGTGAACAACCAATCCATGCCAAGGATCATATCGTATCCTTGCATCAGTAACAAGATAAAATCAGCTACTGCTTCATATCCCCAGTAATCCTTGATTGAAACCATAATCGACCGGCATACTTTATCAGTCGTGAGGGATTGTCCAGTCGGAAGGGTAACATCTAGAATAAAGTCAAGAGGTTCTAGAGTACCTCCTATCTTCTTTAATTTTTCAACAAACTGGGGTGTAACAAACGAGTGTGTAGATTCGGGATCTATCAAGACTGGTGCGTCGTAACACAAATAAGCATCTTTTGGGTATAATTGTAAGATACCTAAAGTATACAAACTAGTGTTAGCTAGATTACTTATAAGTATCAAATAATAATATGTTACTGGAGGAATTTAGAATGTAATATTCCTAATTTACGATATGCACCTTTTCTATCTAAAATGATCATTAATTGTAAATTGTTAATATAAAATAATGGACAATCATACATTGAATGATATCATGGCTAGTTTTTGCATCTTTTGCAATAACAGCATAAGCTTGGCCTTGTCCCGTAGGCCGTGCCGATCGTAACACTGGTCCTGCCTTTGTTGTCATTCCGACCGTTTTCGGGCATTCTCTGATCCGATGTCCCATCTTGCCACATCAAAAACACGCACTAGAAGCTTTACGACACTCATTGGTCTTGTGTGCCTTCCCACATTTCCCACAAATTTCTTTGGAGGCAATTGATGACGATCTATAAAATCCCGTGCGAGAACCTGTCGGCCGTACTTGAGAAAACCCAGATGTACCTTGAGCCGCTGGTGAAGAAGACTGATTCGGTACACGTGGAATCCTTGATGGTGCTGAGAATATCGATGGATTGTAAGGCCATGCATATGCTCCCGCAGCCAGTTGAAATGTTGTCTGTCCTTGGAATCGTGATCGCTTATTAATTTGACCCGCACTATAGGATTGTGGAGCTTTCCTGGCCTTCTGCTTTTCGTCTCTCCTTTTGAACATGGTATTCACATTGGTTTATGTAATTAATGCCAATTTCATCACGTGGGCATAGGTCGTTGCCTGAAACAACGAAATGCGCTCTTTGATCAGAGGTTTCAAACCCCTCTCAAACTTTTGGGTTTTCATCAGCTCGGTGGCTACTAACAGCGGTGCAAAGCGAGAAAGACGAGTAAATTCTGATTCATATTTTCTAACGGTCATCTGCCCTTGTACAAGGTCGCAAACTGTACCTCGAGCTTATACCTTTCAGGTGCTGAAAAATATTTTTCATTAAAGGCCTCAGTGAATTCTACCCATGCCCATGGTACTCCAGGCATCCGTGTTCTTTCGACAGACTGCCACCATGGCTCTGCCTCACTCTCTAGTTTGTACGCTGCCCAGCTCACTTTTTCTTCCTCGGTACAAGTGACTCGTTGCAGTACTTTCTCAATCTGCATTAACCACTTCTCAGCCTATTGGGTCATGCTGACCATAGAAACTTGGTGGTCGAAGTCGAATAAAGTCCGTAAAGCCCTCGGGACGTCGAACAGCAAGCATGGCCATAGTGTTGACCATGGTCTCCATCAACTGCGGATGGTGTCTCGCATTTTGTTCCATACCATGAACACTTCCTATCGGTGGAGTATGTATCACTGGCGGAGTTTTCTCTTACGGAGGATGCTCTGCAACATTCTCCATTGTCGTTCGACTTTTAGCCAGATGGGTATTCTCACCACTTCCCGAAGCAATGCCATGCTCGTACATCTTAACCTAATCAGATAAAAACTTGATCAGACATACAACTCAATCTAACTCCTACCTCTACTCTACTAACAGATATTTTACCATATTTGTATATGTCAGAGTTTAGTCTCCAATGACTTAACGCCGAAAGCTCTAATACCACCTGCGACAGCCCGACGTTTCCCAGTTTCTCAAACTAGGAAAGGTCGCGCCATCGGATCACCTAATATGATCCTTTCATCAAGGGTCCCTTATTTTACATCAAAGTGTCGCAGAATGCGGAAGCAATGTATTTTAAACTCTGACAAATAACTCATATGGCAAATAACTGATCAAATAGAAACTAAAATATGCGATAAACATAAAGCAAAAGGTTTGATGTATAGCTTTTCATTGATGACGGCCACCCGTCATCTAAACAACGACAAGAAACCTATACATTCAAACAACATCCCACAGAAATCTGAAACCAACATATGTCATTATACAAACCAGAAATTATCTTTTTCCTTCTTTTCTCTCTCTCTCTCTCTCTATCTCTCAATGCCCCATTTTATCCCCTGAATCCCAAGCTACAAAACTAACTACGGGAAGAACTCCTCTGGGACGTCGTCTTCTTCGTCATCGTCGTCGTCTCCCTCCTCCTCCTCCTCAGGCACGTATGTAGGGTCTGCCGCGTGCTCAGGGTCAGGCTTTGCAGCTAAGATAATTAAGTCGAGGAATGAGCTATCATCCATAGCTCAGTAGAGAATATTGCATTGTTATTTTATATTGATAGTTTATCACTTTTTCATAGAAGAGCATAAAATAACATATGAATAACATGATGAAATGCTGTATTTATGCATGATATAACAAGTGAGAGAAGCATACTGAATTTAAAATACATGCTAGCGAAAATAGAGAATCAACAAGGTTAAGCTCCCGAGTTAGCGGGATCACTTGTCAAGCTCCCGAGTTAGCGGGATCACTTGGACGAGAATAATTCAAGCTCCCGAGTTAGCGGGATCACTTGTCAAGCTCTCGAGTTAGCAGGATCACTTGATTCAAGAATCTCAAGCTCCCGAGTTAGCGGGATCACTTGATTTGAATCAGAGTAACAACGTATAACAGATATCTCAAATGACAGGATAAAATGAACAACGTAAAATACTTAAGCTCAAGATGCAGTTCCATGTATTTCTTTTATGCTGAATGGTATGAAGTTACTAGAAGCATGAATTTACAAAACTTAAAAGTATCAGTTTCTTTCTGACTAGGGACAAACTACTAGATACTCTTGATGCTGCTTTATGCTATATATTATTCTTTTGCTTCTCATCAGATTTTCTGGCAATTTAAGTCTATTTATTTCAGATCAAGTCAAGTTTATCAGTTTACATAAAATATCAGATTTTATCACTACTATGCTTATTAGCATGTACTTGATTTTTTATCCAAACTTCCATGAAACTAAGTGACATGCTTATTCAAATATAAAATACCAAGGTAGATTCTCTACCTGTGTGTGTCAAGTCTTACACGTGTTGTCGTCGATGCATTTTTAGTCATCCGATAACATCATGCGAATCCATTTCTTCAAAAATGTTTAAGTGCTCCATGTGGCACCAAATCTATGAAACATGGATTTATTTTAAAAACTAGTCGTTTATAGGTGATGCATAGTGCACCAAGACCTATAGGTGATACACAGTGCACCAAGATTAACATAGGTATCTATCATGGACTCAAGGTCCGAAGTGCAGAAGACACGACCCATAGTTCAAAATGCAAAAACCCAAGGCTGGGGAGGTTGCCGTGGCAACACACAGTGCTTGCCGCGGCAAGCACCTTGCCGGGCTTCAACTGTCTTCTCTGTTCTTTCTATGTGTTCTTGCTTCTGCTGTTTTTGTTGCTTACTTTTATATATATATATATATATTCATATTTAATAATTTGACAGAAAATATAGCTTGATATATATATATTATATATGTATATATATTGATATTAGTTTATCAGTCATCAAGGAAACATTTGAACGACTCACTTCAATTCATTGTCTGTGTTGTTGATCAAATCAACACCACCGATCAACGGTTTAGGTTCCACCATTGCATATAAAATGGTGAGAGTATATGTACCTTTTGTGGTTACGAGGTTACGATAGCGCCGAAGATAAATCGGAAGCGAAGTCACAACGTCTGGTGACAGTGCAAGAAATTGATCTTTCTTATTTCGTTTTCATTCTCAGAATTTTGTTACTGGTTTTGTCAAAATGCCATTAACAAGTTGAAGCAAAAGCAGAAAGCCAAGGCTTCCTAGTGGGAATTTTATACTGGTTTAACTCTCCTTTGCGTGCATGAAGGCTTAAAATGACTCATTTGAGTCGTGTTCCAAATCTTACATGCAAGTAGCTTACAAGCTACTTAAGATAAACTTTCATGCAAAACCAGTACACTAGGATAAGAGTATTACATATAAAACAAAACAGCAAATAAAACAAAACAACAAAGCTCTTGTTATATAATTTACAATTAGACCATCCACCTTTCCTTGCTTAGTTTTCAAATGAATTTTGGCTATATGCCTACTGTTTAGTTGAGGTGATATTTTGGGTTGAGATCCCATGCATTGTCACATGGTTTTGAAAGGTGACCTTAGTGAGATTCTTAGGGTGTCTTAGTGAGGTCCTTACACATGACTTGACCGAACACTCACAACTGCAGTGTATAAATTTGGGGATTGTTACAACTTATGTTACAAAAATATAAAGCAATTCAAGAGGGGCACATGTGGGCTATCAAAGTCAATCTTACACCATCGAAGTTGTGCCACATGCCCAAACAATATAATGTTGGGAGTTGACTACTAGGTTGGCATAGAACGCGACAATCAAAATCTAACAATCTCCAACTTTCTCACAATATGTGATAAAACCTAGTTTACAAGGCTCATAAATAAAAAAATTATATCAAATTTCGTCTAATCCCTATACATTTTGATCTATACGCAATCAAAAGAGTCCGATTCAAATACTATTCCCCATGGCATTATATATGCCAAGTGTACTTTCAACCATCCAACCAACCAAAAACCATCAAAGCATCTTGAAAGTTTCCTGCATACTGAAACACTGAACAAACAAATTAATGCACCATTGAAATAAAAGTTTTAAAATGTAAAATTAGAATTAACCAACCAAGGGATGTTCATTTAATCATCACATCTCACTCCCCCTTTTTGTCGGACAAAGGGATCAACTGAAAGAAAATGCATGAATGCAATTAAGAGCACACAACCAACGATTTCATTTTACTATATATATATATATATATATATATATATAAAGGACAGTTGCTTTATATGATAAACTGAAAACTATATCTTAAAAAATTAATGGTGTAAGATAATTTAAACTGTTTAATTCACTGTCAATAGAATTTGGTCCAACTAAGAAAGGATGGAAAAGTCTTAGTTTTTCAAGATACAAATTTTTTTATTTAGTCGTTGTTGCGAATCCCAGTGTGCTTACTTTATTTGTTGGTGGTAAAAATAATTTAAAATCAAAGTAAAACAGGGGATGAAATCCGCACAACTGAGAAATCCTAGACCTGCAAGATACAGGGTCCATTGGAGCAAGTTTTGATAAGTAAGAGTTTGTCCCACATGGAAAGATGATCTACGGCTCCAAGGGAGACATCTCTAGTAGTCCCTCCAGATCTGACTATAGATCTGGCAGTCCTAAAAGGAAGGGAGTTTAGGGTCACTTATTCTAAATATCCTAAGGTAGCCTAATGAATTAACTACAAAAAGGGTTGAGAAGATGGATGGAGTGTGGGAAAATAAATATAAAAGGGTGAGAAGTATGCTATTGGGTCTAGATCAGAGGAGTTTTGTAACTCAGATTCAGATCTGATGTTATAGAAATCCCGTCCAATGGCTACATTATTACTACTGAGGAGAAAGAATCCAACCAATCTCTGTGCCATGATCCAATCCCTTAAGGCTATAACCTGTCCACTCAAATGGTCACAAACTATTCCATAGGAGAACCACAGTCCAGAGATGGGTCAAAATAAGTTAATCATTGTAGGCACTACTTCATCCAGGCTACAAGCTCAAGAATCCATAGAGAACTTCAACCTCTAAAGCTCTATGTGTGGGGCTATGGCTGTATAGGACCATGTTAGCCCAGACACATAGAGCCAGCAAGGGATTGAGTACAACCTTCGATCTAGCTGTCCATTGCTTGAGTGGGACTACAATGGTCCAGTCACAAGCCTACAATCTCCATAACCAGATCAGATCTAACATCTGATGGCGGGTCTATACAAATATAGGGGAGTCTTCCTCTGTACAATCTCCCACAAGGCTACAAGCACATGTGCAGAGAAGAAGAATCCATCTTGGATCCTACGGATTGGCTTCACCCTAAGGCTATAACCTGTCCATTTGAATGGTCACAGACTATCCCAGAGGCTATCCTCCTCATAGAGTCCAAAATAGAATAGTAATATTGCTGCCACCACCATGGTCACAAGGCTACCAGCTCAGGCTCCCATGGGGATTTCAGATCTAGTGGGTCCTGTGGTGGGGCTAAGGCTGTATCAGACCATGATAGCCTAGACACACAGGTCACTTGGATCTGAATAGATCCTTAGAATCAGTCCTCCATTGCTTTGAATCACAGCCAAAGCAATGGCGGATCACAAGGTAGCAGCCTTGCACAGAGCAACTCTCATTCGCACACATCCCATAAAAGTACATATCCTATTACAAAACATCCATTAAACTAGTTCAAAAATACATACAAAGGCATAGCCAGCAAGTGCCGGGCTATGGAGAGAAAGAAAAAGAAAAAGGAAAACTACTTACAACTACAGAAGAACAGAAAAGAAAATGATCTCAGATCCTGTATCAGTGATAAAGCCTGAGCTCTTAAACCTAAACCAAGTTTGGGTTTATATAGCAATGGTGTGGCGGTGCATTAGGGTTAGGAAACCCTAATTTTAACGATGCCACGTGGCCGAGTACTGTTCCTTGGGTGCCTCAGGGCGCGTGCACGGAGATTTGAGCATGGGAGTGCATGCCCTAATCACTGGAAATCCCCAGAATGTCCTCTACAGAATGATGGAAGTTGGAGTTCAGAGCTTCGCCAAGTTGCAGTCGATTCCCAGACTTGTCGCGTGGTAGAACTGACTTCGCGAGGATGAGTTAGCATTAAAACTTTAGACGTCGCGGGGTTGCAGCTTCTTGATGCTTTGAGCAGTCGCGAGGTAGATAGTTAAGCTCTCGCTGGATTGGGCTTCGCGCAGTTGGATTGCTACTTGTGAATAGCGAGGGAACTGCGCGAGCATTCCATTTCACAATAGATCTTCGTGAGGCTAACTCTGGCTTCGCGAGGCTGCTTTCTTCCTGAATAGCATGAGAACTGCACAAGAAGTTCACTTCTTAATGGAACTTCGCGAGGATCCTCGCGAGGCTTTGATAGTTTCTGGACTGCGCGAGAGGTTCTCTTGACATTTGCATCCCGCGGCTACTGCGCGAGGCAGGATTCTGAAGCTAGTCTGTCACTCAACTGTGCGAGAAGTTGTTGTGAAGTCTTGGGAATTCGCGAGGACTGCGCGAAGCATATTTTTCTGAATCCTCTGAAGCTTTGGGAAGCTGCGCGAGGTTCTTCTCAGGTTTGGATTCAGTTCTCATTCTTCTGAGGGACTTCTGGGATCAAAACAGGCTCCTTAGCAGGATTTATGGCCTTATTGTACTGTTATTTATTGCTTACAAAAAACACTTAACAAACCTTTATTAGATGGCTAAGGGTCTAATCAAAGGCTAAGTTAAGGCGTAAAAAGTGGTACTTTTCAGGTCTTAACACACCCCCAAACCTAATCTTTGCTAGTCCCTTATCAAAGCTACATTAAATCAACTACAGAAATTAAATGCCACTTTCGTAGGGAGCACGGATATATTTAACATATGTACGAAGCCTTTTAAACCCCTTGGTGATCCCTAGTGGAGGAGTGAAGTCTCCTGAGGGTTTTCAGTGAAGACACCCACAAACTTCTCAATAAAAAAAAAAAAAAAAACGTTAACAAAAGTGCAATATTATCAAGTGAGCAGTCAAGAACCAGAGTTAGTTCACCCTTGAATCAGTAAAAATATAAGAAATTCAAACACATTGGTCATCTGAAATTTGAAACTGACATCGATCTCATGAAAGCACAACATTTCCAATCAGTTTACACCAGAGACACTACACAGGTGTGTCAACATTGAGCTCATCACTGGATCAGGTTATAGGTCACACCTAATGCATTCAAGATCAGACCCAAAACTCTCCAGGGCATACTCTCATAAAGAACAATTGAGGGTTTCATTTTCTCTCAAGCTCAAGAGCAGTTACATCCCCCAAATGGGTCTGTAAGCATGAGCATAGGCATAGCTCTGAAGTTCTGCCATCATTGACAGATCCTCACCATAGATTGAACAACTCTCTATCTCCACATGATAGCTCATTCAACTCTGGATCTCAAGGGCTTTTAACTGGGTTGTAATGTGGCTTATGGTATGGGTTATAAATAGAATGGAAGGTTGAAAAGGGGTGCAAAATTGAGAAATTAGTAGGTGAAGGAGGTGATTCATGACTTCACCTTCTTTAATTCAGCTCTTTCATTTTCTTTGAAATCTTCAGATTTGAAGTGATCAGTTTCTCCTCTTGTGATTTTCTCCAATAAATGTTTCCTCTTGACTCCTCTCTTACTCCTCTTCATTATTTATTTATTTTTTTTTTCTTGCATTTTTCTTCTTTTTATTTTGTTTTTGCTTTGATGAAATGCCACCTCTTTCTGAGTTGCCATACTGCCAGAATTTGAGGTACTTCTTTATTCACCAAATGTTGACCATAGCTAGTCCATCTTCAACTCTTGTTCCTTTACCTTCTGAATTCTCAGAATGAGGGTAAGGTTAAATCAGATACATAGGTTCAGGTGCAAGTACTCAGGTGTATTTTTGAAGAAATTTAGGATTTAAGGCTCAAAGGGGGTATGGACAAGGGCAGTTGCTTAAGGTTTGTCTGTTTAGGTTCAAATTGTCCAAAAGAAGGCCTTGATCCTTTCCTAAGTATCATGAGTACTGTCAGTTGTTTCAACTTGGAGTTGCCTAACTTCTAGTGAGCACAGTGACTCAGCCAGTCCTTAGAGCTAGAAGAAATTGCCTTAGTCACTCCTCAAAGAAATTTTTTTTGTATAGGCCCAAATCTCTCTGGTTATGGTCTTCCTTTGAATTCTTAAGTATGTCCTTACCTTTTTCTCTCTCTAATGATTCACTAAGTGCTGATACAAGTGAGTTTCCTTGGTGATCTCATCATGGAAATGTGAAATTTTAAAAGTTTGTAATGCCTAAAGTCTGGAAAAAATTTTAAATTTCATTATTTTCGATTCTCGAACATGACCCATTTCCATCTTACTCACATGATTCTGCTGCACTTAGGTTAACTATTCCATTGGCAGGATCTGCCTGCCACACCCCCAAACCTATGAGGAGCAGTGTCCTCACTGATTCAAAGGTGGGTGTGCAACAGATTTATGGTCATATACACTCAGACTCCGACAAGATCACTAGAAATTCCTATAAAAAGAAAAAAAAAAACGAACCATACTAAAATACATAACATACACAATGCACAATTCTGTGAATCAATTTAATGAAAGTTCCCCCTGCCCCTCAAGGTTTGAGGATCCTTCACCAATCAAAAATTGGCCCTTGGGATTAACCATTAACCTTTGGGCAACCTCCCCTCCTCTCTTTTAGCTAAGGCATTCGCTAGTTGGCCAATCTGCTCTTCCATCTTCTTTATGCTCTGACCATGAGAATTCACAGTCTGAACCCCAGGTTTTGCAGTGAGGTCAAGACCTGGTCCTCGAAAGAAGTATTTCTGGGTTGAGATGGGGGTAGGACCAATTGATTTTGTTGCTGATGGGGCTGCTGCTGGTGTTGGAAGTTAGACCTGGGGGCATATTCCTGATTGAACTGCTGCTGTGGCCTTTGGGGTAAGGCCAACATTTGCTGGGGCTGCATATAATTGTCTTGCCTCCACCTCAGATTTGGGTGGTCTCTCCATTGGTAACTAGCATTTTAGTGCTGGTAACCAAATGGCTGTCTATTGTAGCCACCAGATTATTGCTGGCCAAAAGATTGCGCAGCAGCAGCATGTTCCAATACTAATTTAGGATATTGCCCTGCAGATGGACATTCCTCTACTGTGTGCTGTGGGGACTGACATATCAGACATGCCTCCACCACTTGAGCAGTATACAGGTTGCATTACGATCGATAATTTGTCAAACTTCTCGAGAGGTTTGCCATCTGTGACTCTGAATCGTTGTTCCTAGACACCTCATAAACTTTTCCTCTTGACAATGCAGCAGGCCCCACTTTTGACACAAACTCCTGACTAGTTCTTGCCAGGGATAGCTTTTGAAAAACATTTTCACTGATTACTTCAAACAATTCCTATGCCTCATTAGCAGTCTTGTGCATGTAGGTTCCACCACAAGAGGCATCAACCATATCTCTATTTTTATCATCAATCCCATTATAGAAGGCCACCGGGATCTTGTTGTGGGGGCATTGTTTGAGTATTTCCTTAAACCTATCCCAGGCTTGATTAAAATCCTCAGTTGGGGATTGGGCAAAAGCAAGAATTTCCTTCCTCAACTGGTTAGTTTTGGTCTCAGGGAAGAACTTTGTCAGGAACTTGGTCTGTAGGTCTTTCCACGAAGTGATTCCATTGTTGGGAAGAGTAGCCAACCAGGTACTAGCCCTATCCTTCAAAGAGAAGGGAAAGAGCCTGAGTCTAGTGGCCTCTGGTCCCAAACCAGCGATATTGAATGTGGTGCACAAGGCCAAGAATTGGTCAATATGCTTGTAAGGGTCCTCCTTGCTAAGCCCATGGAAAGAGGGCAGCATCTGGATGATAGAAGTTTTAATTTCATAATTCCCCTGAACATCAGGGAATTGAATGCTAAATGGAGAGTTATAGTCATCCGGAGCATTCAACTCCTTGAGAGTTCTGGGTTGTTCTTCACCCATGACTACTGTCTCAGATTCAATTGGGGGCTCAACTGTGGTGTGCCTGTTCCTTCTAAGTCTTCTACCCCTTTCTAGCTTAGGGTTGAAAGGCTCTAAAGTAGGACTAAGAGATCTCCTACCTAGCATACAAACACACCACCAGCAGGGACAACTCCTTGCAGGCACATTGTACTTGACTCAAAGAAATTTCTAACAAATTTACAGCTATTTTAAGAAAACATAAATTTACACCTATACTAAATAACTGCTATGAAATTTTCAAAGAAACTAGACTGAGTTTTAAAGGTTAGAGAATTGCAAACAGAGGTAGCTAATCTCCAAATACAGTCCACTGTCCTTCTCTGCTGCTGTCTAGATCTGCAAGAAAGATTCAAAATTACATCAGCAGTATCAATTATTCACAGCTAACATAGAATACCAACAATACAAAAATCCTACGGGCTACTATTAGATCAACGTTCCTCGGCAAAGGCGCCAAAAACTTGTTGTGAATCCCAATGTGCTTACTTTATTTGTTGGTGGTAAAAGCAATTTAAAATCAAAGTAAAACAGGGGATGGAATTAGCACAACTGAGAAATCCTAGACCCTGCAAGATACAGGGTCCATTGTAGCAAGTTTTGATAAGTAAGAGTTTGTCCCATAGGGAAAGATGATCTACGGCTCCAAGGGAGCCATCTCTAGTAGTCCCTCCAGATCTGACTACAGATCTGGTAGTCCTAAAAGGAAGGGAGTTTATGGTCACTTATTCTAAATATCCTAAGGTAGCCTAATGAATTAACTATAGAAAGGGTTGAGAAGATGGATGGAGTGTGGGAAAATAAATATAAAAGGGTGAGAAGTATGCTATTGGGTCTAGATCAGAGGAGTTTTGTAACTCAGATTTAGATATGATGTTATAGAAATCCTGTCCAATGGCTACATTATCACCACTGAGGAGAAAGAATCCAACCCATCTCTGTGCCATGATCCAATCCCTTAAGGCTATAACCTGTCCACTCAAATGGTCATAGACTATTCCATAGGAGAACCACAGTCCAGAGATGGGTCAAAACAAGTTAATCATTGTAGGCACTACCTCATCCAGGTTACAAGCTTAAGAATCCATAGGAAACCTCAACCTCTAAAGCTCTATGTGTGGGGCTAGGGCTGTATAGGACCATGTTAGCCCAGACACATAGAACCAGCAAGGGATTGAGTACAACCTTCGATCTAGCTGTCCATTGCCTGAGTGGGACTACAATGGTCCAGTCACAAGCCTACAATCTCCATAACCAGATCAGATCTAACATCTGATGGCGGGTCTATACAAATATAGGGGAGTCTTCCTCTGTACAATCTCTCACAAGGCTACAAGCACATGTGCAGAGAAGAAGAATCCATCTTGGATCCTACGGATTGGCTTCACCCTAAGGCTATAGCCTGTCCACTTGAATGGTCACAGACTATCCCAGAGGCTATCCTCCTCATAGAGTCCAAAACAGAATAGTAATATTGCTGCCACCACCATGGTCACAAGGCTACCAGCTTAGGCTCTCATGGGGATTTCAGATCTAGTGGGTCCTGTGGTGGGGCTAAGGCTGTATCGGACCATGATAGCCCAGACACACAGGTCACTTGGATCTGAATGGATCCTTAGAATCAGTCCTCCATTGCTTTGAATCACAGTCAAAGCAATGGCGGATCACAAGGCAGCAGCCTTGCACAGAGCAACTCTCATTCGCACACATCCCATAAAAGTATATATCCTATTACAAAACATCCATTAAACTAGTTCAAAAATACATACAAAGGCATAGCCAGCAAGTGCTGGACTATGGAGAGAAAGAAAAAGAAAATGGAAAACTACTTACAACTATAGAAGAACAGAAAAGAAAATGATCTCAGATCCCGTATCAATGATAAAGTCTGAGCTCCTAAACCTAAACCAAGTTTGGGTTTATATAGCAGTGGTGTGGCGGCGCATTAGGGTTAGGAAACCCTAATTTTAACGATGCCACGTGGCCGAATACTGTTCCTTGGGTGCCTCGGGGCGCGTGCACGGAGATTTGAGCGTGGGAGTGCGTGCCCTAATCACTGGAAATTCCCAGAATGTCCTCTATAGAATGATGGAAGTTGGAGTTCAGAGCTTCGTCAGATTACAGTCGATTTCCAGACTTGTCGCGTGGTAGAACTGACTTCGCGAGGATGAGTTAGCATTAAAACTTCAGACGTCGTGGGGTTGCAGCTTCTTGATGCTTTGAGCACTCACGAGGTAGATAGTTAAGCTCTCGCTGGATTGGGCTTCGCGTAGTTGGATTGCTACTTGTGAATAGCACGGGAACTGCGCGAGCATTCCATTTCACAATAGATCTTCGCAAGGCTAACTCTGGCTTCGCAAGGTTGCTTTCTTCCTGAACAGCGCGAGAAGTTCACTTCTTAATGGAACTTCACGAGGATCCTCATGAGGCTTTGATAGTTTTTGGACTGCGCGAGAAGTTCTCTTGACATTTGCATCCTGCGGCTACTGCGCGATAACTGCGCGAGGCAGGATTCTAAAGCTAGTCCGTCACTCAACTGCGTGAGAAGTTGTGAAGTCTTGGGAATTCGCGAGGATTGCGCGAAGCATATTTTTCTGAATCCTCTGAAGCTTTGGGAAGCTGCGCGAGGCTCTTCTCAGGTCTGGATTCAGTTCTCATTCTTCTGAGGGACTTCTGGCATCAAAACAGGCTCCTTAGCAGTATTTATGGCCTTATTGCACTGTTGTTTATTGCTTACAGAAAACAATTAACAAACCTTTATTAGATGGCTAAGGGTCTAATCAAAGGCTAAGTTAAGGGGTGAAAAGTGGTACTTTTCAGGTCTTAACAGTCGTTCAAAAAAAATTCTCCTAAAAGTTTTCATTTATAATGCACTCTCTTTGAAGGAAGGTGGTTTGTCTATAAGATAAATAGGGCTACCTATGTTCTCTACTAGAATGGCATATGTCATTTGTACACCACTTGAGAAAATCAGTGAACGCCTTAAAAGTTGGAAATGGCACTTTCTCTCGTATGCAGGGAGGGTGGAGTTGATCAGCTCGGTCTTGAATAATTTCCAAGTATTTTGGTCTGGAGCATTCCACCTTCCAAGAAAGGTGTTGGATAAATTTCAAAATCTGTTTTGTAATTTCTTATGGGGTGGCACGGAATTAATCCGTAGATTACATCCTATCAGTTGGGATATGGTTTTCCATCTAAAAGAACACTACAAAAACTTCAACTATTAGCAGCAACCAAAACTGCCGCTATTAACAAAAAAACTGCCACTAATACCCTCGTCGCTAATAGTCTTAATAGTTTTTTTGTTAATAGTGGCAACTTTTCGCCGCCACTAATAGTCTTATTTTTTGTAGCGGAAGCAGGTTTGGGAATCTGTACTCTCCAAAACTGGAATGAAGGAGGCATGGTCAAGCTCTTTTGGAACATCTTTAATAATCCAAAGTCTTTATGGGTGCAGTGGGTGACAGCTAAATACATTGGCAATATAGATGTATGGACTTGTAACTTGCCTAATGATTATTCATGGGCGTGGAGAGAAATCATGAGGGCTAGTAAGTCTCTTTTCGAGTGGAGGGTCTAAAGATTCCAGAAGATGATGACTGTATAGGGGTAATGTGGAATTTGCATTAGGGTGATTTTCGAGACCTTTAGGGGTGATGGCAATGTCGAAGCTCCTCTGATTTTTGAAATTTCCTTTTGATCTCTTTGTACTATGTTACTCCTTTATTTTTAATATTATGGGTGAGGTCCCTTCAACCTCAAGCTTACCTATAAAAAAAAATCATGAGGGCTAGGGACACCATTAAATGGAATGTTTCCATTAATGTTGGTGATGGGAGAAATACTAATGTGTGTAAGGATCCTTGGCTTGGCAACTATTTCGTAAATGAGAAATATGGCAGGAGAGTCAAAATGCAAGCTAGCCTTGAAAATATCGTCAATGTGTGTGATTTGATTCAAATTGGGGAATAAAATCTTCCCCCACCACTTTATGCATGGAAATGGTGTGGAACGAGATCAGAAATCAACCTCTCCCAATCGAGGGATATGATGATAAGGCAATTTGGATGGCGTGAACTAGTGGGGAGTTCTCATTGAAATCAGCTTTTGGAGTAAATTTGGACATCTAAAGGTAAGGTCAATTGACACAAATTCATTTGGCACCCCAAATTTATCCCAAGACATTCCATGTGTTCTTGGCTTGCGATTCACCAGAAGCTTTCACGATTGAAAATCTGATGCAACATGGATTCTATATATATACCGTATAGGTGTGTGCTGTGTTGGAGTGATTGTGAAACTAACAATCATATTTTTTACCAATGTGGATATTGTTAGAAAAATTGAAATGTTGATATGAAATAATACAGGAAATCGGTTCGAGGCACGAGAAATATCACTGTCTTTAAACCAATATTTGCCCCCACTACTTCGACAAAGTGGTCACCAGCAGGTTACCGACAAACTGGTTCCAGGATACAATGAACTGACTGTGTATTCTTGTGAAGGATTTCGCGAATCCGATCACGCTATCCGAACACCAAATATTGCAAGAACGCTCTAATAGAAGACCTTTAAAGACATAACAAGAGAGAAGAAATAAAACTCTATTGTGGTGTGTAAAATAATAATTTTAAATTTCTTAAATAGAAATCAAGTGGCGTGTTAATGCACCATTTTCCTATGAAAAGGTGCTACATGCATCCCTTCGGAAAAGACACACCACTTTGGAAAGACACTTCTTTTGAAAGGACACTTCTTTGAAAAAGACACACCACTTTGAAAAGATATAAATTATGAAACTTTTAAATATCTAACAATCCCCTACTATTTAAAAGTTTTAAATATCCAACAATCCCCCTCTATTTAAAATTTTTGAAATCAGAGCAAAGCCAGAAATATATGCATAAATGAAAATATCTTACATACTTGAATTTTCACTTTAGTGGAAATAACTCAAAGTTTGCTAAGGTCTTTAGTAAATAAGTCTTGAACTAACGATCTTATACGACAAATAGGAACTATTTCACACACATATTTCATGTATTTAGTGTTTAATAAATTGGTTAGCACATTTAGGTCATATGCTAGTACCCTAATTTTCATAAGTATTTATGAGATAAAGTCATGTTTCATTGAAGGTAGCTCCACCCTCACACTTATATAGGTAGACCTATAAGAGATGCCCCTGTAACTTTAACATCTTAATACATTGTGCTATAGCGTCTATTAAGAGCAATGCTCAACCTCTCCTTATCCATTACAGGTAAAACATTACCCTTCCTGAGATGTTTATGAGAATTTAATTCTCATCAATGTAGTGCCTATTTGTCCGCCACATATTTATGACTTGTTCTTCCCTTTGAACCTAAATATTGACCAAACAAATATTAGGTAGGGTTTGATCAGTCATAAAATTTATTATTTTATCACCCTTAACTTAGTGATGCTAGGCCATACTTTGCTACTAATAAGTTGTTGATATACAGATATTAAGGAAAAGTAGTAAAACAGAGCTAAAGTGATAATATTTGTCAAAAGTAACTCAAAAAATAGTAAGAATAACGATAGATTGAAAGATGGAAGCTCCACCTACTGAAAAGAATAAAAAATTGCTATTTACGATTTTCCCAGAGTGAGACTATGAAAGCCAACGGATTATTATTTACGATTCTACAGAAGAAATTGCTCAAGGAAGAGAAGTATTTGCGATTTTTCAGAGAATCGTCTGCCAAGTCTATCAAAGTCACGACAAAACTGAAGAATTGTCTTTTGCGATTTTCCTTCTATGAACCCTGTTGAAAGTAGAAAAATATAATTTACAATTTTCCATTAAAGAAGAAAGAACAAAAAATCATTATTAGTAATTCTACAAAAAGTTTAGTTCACTGCTGCTGATCACATGATAACTATCACTGCTATGAATAAGAAATAGAAGATCTCTTGAATTAGAAGTCTGGCGAAACATGGATCTGAGGAAATTGATGAAGAAGATTTTGAAGGACTTTGATTGCTAAAGTACAAAAAAAGTTTTAGAAGTATATCAACCGCTACAGCAAAGGAAAGATAAAATTAGGAATTAGAGTTATATTAGGAAATTTGTGTTTTTAGTAGTTTCTTTTATTAAAACTAGATCTTTGTAAATCGACTTCTTATGATCTATAAATAAGAGAGCTTGACATAGGAATAAGCATCGAAGAATTTCAGCATCAATTGACGACTGAGGTTGTATTTTCTTTCGATCAGTAGTGTATACTAGTAAAGTAGTTTAGATATCAGAGGTTTCTCAAGAGCAATTGACGACTGTAATTGAGTGCTGAAGATTAGTGTAGATATCTGTAATTTCTCAGGAGCAATTGATGACTGTGACTGAGGGGTGAAGGATATATTTATATGCTTTCTAGTTTACATTTATTTTCTTTGTAAACATCTTTAATTTTTAATTTGAATAGACGACTCAGGTTAGAATTTGCAGATTAATGTAACGGTTTTTACTTTTCTATCTTCAGTTTGCTAGAGTTTGATTGACACCAAAATTTTTAATTGATTGTTGATTAGATTAAATCTGTATTGATAAGATCTTAAACTTGATTGACGACTAATGCTAGGAAACTTGATATATGGTGTAACGGTACTTTTTATTTTTATAAATATCCGATAGCTGAAAATTAAGATTGATGACCTTAATCTCAAGAAGGAGAATTAGGATTTATTTTTATGCACTTTTGTTTAAAACAATCATTCTTTTATTCATAGATTAGGAAATCTTAATGATAAATAAAAGTTTTTAAAACAAGGATTTAGATAGAAGATAGAAATACGAATTAATAAGATAATGAACTTCCTCGTGGGAGCAATCCTAATGCTAGTACTATGATTTCCATTGTGCGCTTGCAATAGGTTAAGACTTGAATTTAATATAATTATAATACACAGAAAAAACCTTCAAGTTTTTGGTGCCGCTGCTGGGGAAGCGGAATTTATCATTTTTTTTTTCCATTCTTTATCTAATATTTCTATCCTTTTAGAAACCAATATTTATTTTTCTCTTTTTATATATTTATATATTTTTATTTTTCTTTGATCTCTTCTTGATTTTTTGCAGGTTTATTCGGAGCAGTGAATAAAAAAGTTTCCAACTTCTTCTGATCACAGAAGCCGGAGACTTAGATTTGTTTTCTCTCCCTACTCTTCTAAAATAAAAATTATATAAATATTAAATACAAAAATATTTACTTTTTTGTGTATGCATTATACCCGGTCTAGAAGACTAGACTCTTTCAAATAGGACCCAGAAATTGAGCGGACTTTCTTGCACAGATTCGCGTTAAACTGATCCTCTGCAAGAGACTCACAACCCATGGCTGACGAACTTTCAATTGAAGCACACTTCAGCCCAATAGCTTTGACCGAGCCGTCTTGTATAGTTATACCAGAGGCAGCTGAAGGTCAAAACTATGACATCAAGCTCCCCACACTCAAAACTCTACCAACTTTTCATGGGCTTGATAGAGAAGATCTCTACCAACACTTGAGGGACTTCATAAGAATCTGCACAATGCTACAGACTACAACCAATAAAGAAGCTATAAGACTACGTTTGTTTCCTTTCTCTCTTAAAGTAGGGCAAAGGCATCGTTAGTCGCACTACCGGCCAGGAGTATTACCACTTGGGAAGACTTACAGTCCAAATTTTTGACTGAATACTTTCCAATTGGTAGAACAAACCAAATTCGTCAGGCGATTCAAGGCTTCAGGCAAAACCTGGAGAATTATTTCATGAGAGTTGGTAACGGATGAAGGATTTACTTCGAAGGTACCCTCATCACGAGGTGTCGAACTGGTCTATAGCATAGAGTTTCTACCAGGGGTTGACTGAGACTAATCAATTCATAGTCAATGCCGTAAGCGGAGGAGCCTTCATGGCTCAAAATGGTCAGTAGACTTGGAATTTGTTTGAGAAATTGGCTAACACTTCAAAGCAAAAATAGGCTTTGTTGCAGATTGGCCCAAAGATTGCTCGTCATACCCCACTCGCAAGAGGGGGGGTCTATGAAATCAATAAAGAAAAAGTAAAAACTGAGGACGACATGAGTGCCAAAGTTTTAGCTCTCGAGCTGAAAATTGCCGCACTCATGAATTCCAAACCAAATACTCTGGATAAGCCTACAACAAACCCTCAAATTTACCAGACTCACACATATAGAACCCTGCTGCACCACAATACCCAGAACTGGTGGAAACAACACAAGTAATGGCCTTTCAGAGGGGAGACTATGGGAACACATACGACCCAACATGGAGGAATCACCCGAGATTTAATTATGGTTCCACCGTTGGAGTGCAACCAGCACCAACAGTTGCGCTGCCCCATTTTCCCCAGACCCAAGTTTTCCACCAAAGACCTCAATTACAGGCATCACAACCCCAATTTGGACCACAAAGTAGTATCCTTGATGCGACGATTGTTCAAATCCTTCTGGATTTACAACAACAGTCGCACCAACATTCACAAGATTTGTACCAACTCGCTCAATTCTCTCAGACCCTTCATTCACATACCCAGTCCATAACAAAGCTGGAAAGCCAAATAGGACAACTAGTCTCACAGGTGGCAAAGAGAGAAAGTGGACAATTGCCTACACAGCTTGTAAGCAATCCTAGAGGACAAGCTTTCTTGGGGGAGACAGCTGCTCCCCAAAATTTTAATTTAAAAACTCTCATGGATCGTCGAGCTACCGACTCATCCATAGCATAAATTGTAAAATATGTAAACTATTTCATTTTCAACTTTATTTTCATTTTTATTTTCATATAAGTATCATATTACAACCTAAATCGTTAATAAACGATAGATCGTAATTCGTATTGTATATTATAAGAAAATTGTCGTATGGATTTACGATTGGTCGTAGTCAAGAACGCAGTGATTGCGATTCTTTAAGTACTAGAATCAACTTACGGTTATAGGTTAACTTAAGTAATGACCGCCTTAGCAGGTCATCGTTGAAAACAAGACCTTTATATCAATATTTGCAAAAAACAAAGTGGAAGAATGGTGAACGACACGGGCAAACGACAAAGGGAAGAAGTAGAAGAAGCAGGTAACGATTCTGATACCACCCCGATCATTCATCGAATTGCACGGTCTATTGCCAATAAAGCTAATTCAAAAGCAACAAACCCTCCCAAGAAGAAAACTAAATCATTAGGGGTAGTTATCAGAGAAGGACCTACAGACACTACGGAGATAGAGTCTGTGTCTATCCTTAAAAAGGGATTACAATTAGATAAAGGAAAAAGGTTAGCATCCTCTGCCATACCAGTAGATAAAGTCCCTACTTCAATGAAGCATCACATCGTGGGAGCAGAAATTGCAGTGGATGTTGAATCCTTAGAAACTTTAGAAATGGGTGGAGAAGCTATTAAATACTTCAAGGATGTCGAGCTGACTTATTTCTTGGAGCCAGGAACCACACCAATGTACCCTAGATTGGTGAGGTTGTTTTACAATAATATGACTAAAGGTAGCAAAGGAATACCCTCCATCCTCTCCATCAATATTGATGGATTTCCGATAGAAATTTCAAGAGAAACGATTGCCAGGGTTATGAATGCACCCTTAGAGATACCACATTTATCCCAAGATAACCTAGGGGCCAACCTTTTAAGAATGCCATCAGATACCTTATCCAACTTTTCCCAAATGGCAACATACTTATTAGGGAAGGATCCACAGGACATATCCTTTTTCCTTATAAAAGATCTCGAAGCAAGGAGCTTATCTCTTCACTTTTTCGACGTACTTGTCCATAAGACTATTCATCCTACGGGACATGGAACACAGCGGAGGGCATTATTTGCCAAGGCATTGTACCTAATGGCAAATCGCTATTGGTTCAATGTACCCTCCTATCTTTTTGAAGTAATCACTGCCGTAAGGGAAAAGCTAAGTCAAGAAAAATATTAGTTGAAAAAGTTAAACCTGCCATTTGGAGGATTTATCACAAACCTATTGATGAATGTGGGGTATAGTATAGACCCAAAAGAAAAATCTCTACCAAGATTGGAAGAAGGCTTAACAGTTTTAGCCTATAGGAGAACTTTAGGTGCTGAGAATAAGAAAAAGATCTCATTAGTTCCTCACACCAAAAGTATCTCCTCTGTGCCACAAGTCTCTCAAATTCCTAAGGAAAGAGAGGAGACCATTATAGCCCAACCAGTGGAAATTATAGTACCAGAAGACTCAGTTACGATAGAGATAGTGAGGACATTCACTCATCCTCAAGAAAGCACAGAAACTAGTGTAGCTAAGCAAGAGCTCCTAGTAGTAACGGAACCAACAATAGTACAAGCTAGTCTATATGACTCAGCTTTGGATTCACCATTAGGGCATGCTATGCCCCATGAAATAGAACCCACTCCTACTGAAGCAGCAGAGGACATTCGCGCACCAGCCGAACAATAGCATGTTGAAGTGGTTACTTCTACCCAAGTCCTTGACATCTTTCAACCAATTGCCTTGTCATAAATATTAGTAGCTCCACATCCTATGCCTCAAACGGAAGAAGCAATCCAGGCTGTCGAAGTCCCATCTCCTGTTGACTCTATAACAACCACCGCAGTGCCTACTTCCCAAACTGCAGAACTAAGACCACATATTGAAGCTCCACAAGAAATCTTTAGGGAACTTCTAAATTAAGAAATGTCAGTTCCTACTACTCCAACATCCCCAGTGATAGAACAACCTGATCTGGAGAGAAGACTAAAAGAAGTAGAACAATGGCATCTTTCCAATACCCAATTACCAGGAGTAGTCAGAAGAATGGTGGATGAAATACAAGTGTTGAAAAGCAGACTACGAGACAACATGCCTACTGCATAGGAAAAGCAAGAAATGATTATGAATATAAAACAGAAGACAATAAAGGAGTATCATATGCACTGGCTAGCAGAAACAAATAAGAAAATTCAAGAGAAAACTGCAACCCTTAGAAGTCAAATAGCATAGGTACAAGAAGAGAACAAAATTCTATAAGAAAAACAGCAAGGGTGGGAAAGAAAAGAAAAAGAGTATGAAGACAACCTAGCACAACTAATAGAACAATTGACAGAGTTCACCAGTAATCCAGATGCTCGGGAAACAAAGAAAGTAAAAACCTACAAAGAATGCCAACAATCACTACATGCCTAGCTATCTAAAAAGAATCACCAACTCACAATAGAAAGGGAAGGTGCTCAAATTACAGAATGATAAGGAATCCCTTATACTCACTTGCCATGAGCAGAAGCAACATATTGAAACTCTTACAACACGATACTGGGTTGATATAGCAAGAGGAAAGGCTATATCAGAAGATCTGAAAGACGAGATAAAAGAAAAGTTTGTTGTGATATACAAACTTCAGAATGAACTAACTACATTGGAAGCTGAACTGCAGGCCTTGAAAACAAAATATGATTCAGCATTAATAGAAAAAGAACTAGCAGTACACCCTGTCAAAGCACCACCTGAGGAGGAAGTGAAGCTTGATCAAGACTCCGATTCTGATTGCAGCACCGCAGAAATTTCTGACTCTGAAGAAGACTGCACTAACAACTTGGTAGAAATACCACATATCCCTTCCAGATCAATTGTCCCATATCTCGCATCCCCGAGTGAGTAAACCTTTAGACATATCACAAGCCTCCCAGGTAGGAAGTTTTTTTAAAATTGTTGTAAATATTCAGTAATATATATATATATATATATCTCTTTTGGCTAATTTTTTTTTTCTACTAACATCACTAACAATCTTTCTTACTAACATTTTTGTTATTGAAATACCGAGCATTAATCATGACTATTTTCTATCAAGTTTGGGGGAAAGCATATATCTGGTGTCAAATTTTTTCTAGTTTATAATCAGTTGATCAATAATTTAAGGTAATATTTTTCTGTATGTCCCCTATTTTGCACAATGAAGGCATTATCCCATTTAAGTTTGGGGGAGGGGATACACACTTTAGTTTAGTTAAGTTTTCTTTTTAGTTTTTTTTTTTAATTTTAAAATTTAATTTTTTTTTAGTTAATCACTATATGAAAACTATGAATTTTTTTTTTTGAAAATCCGAATTCTAAGCAAACCATCATAGTAGTAGTTCAAAAATCAAAATAAAAGTTACAATTCAAAGTAAAGCATTTCTAGAACATTGTATTAGAGAATGTTTGAAACTATATGATTGATCTGAACTGTAATAATTTTTAGATTATAGTTTCAAAATTATATAATCAGTGAGCTATAGAGCTTATTTCCTCTTTTATTATGAGAGAAAGAGAGACTGTTTTTATTTATGCTTAATTTTCTTGAACTTCTCGACTATCTTTTAATCTTATAATGCTGAAATTAGAATCAATATATTCTGTGAATATGATGATTTGTTTGTTTAGAACTGTCTATTAAGTATATCAAAGCAATAAGACATCTATATTAATAAATCGTGAAAATGACCGAAGCCTATCTTTTGTGAACCAGAGCCAAAAAGTCAAAATCCCAGAATATTTTATCATTTGAACTCATATTAGAAGCCTAAAGCCTAAATTTCTTTGTACCAAAATTTTATAAACCCTTAACCATATATATTATCTAAAACTTTCTATCCTTAACCCTTACAATTTCTGAGAGTTTAGAATGTAAAAGAAGGGGAGAAAAGGGAGTGAAAGGAGTATGAGTTAATAGATAACGGATTTGCTGAAAAAGGTACAAGTGAAAAAGAAATACAAATATATGAAAATATGGGAAAAGAAAAAAAAAATAAAAAATCGTAAAAGATGATTTTGTAAAATGAGAAGCGAAAAACTTCCAAACTGAAAAAAAAAAGAAAAAAGAAAGAAAAATGGGATTTACAAAAAGAAAAGAAATGGGAAGAAGATATCCAAAATATGGATACTGACTGAAGTTGAAAAATAGAAGAAGATATGAAGAGAAGGAAGAGCTAAACTCGTGGAAATGATTTTGAATCCTCTTTACTTTTTTTCTTTGAAACCTTCTGAAAATCCAAAGGCCCATTACAAGCGAAAGGAAAGACCTTTGAGATTTATGATTTGCAAAAATATGAGTCTAGTAGAGATATATGAGATAGATACTATGAATAAATAAAGATATTATATGAAAAGAATTTATTATCCTTTCTACGAGATTTATCTTTTTAGTAGATTGTCCTTTGAATTTATCATGAACATATCATATTGAGAGTTCAAAATTTTGATTATTTTTGAGAGTATGCCTATAAGTGAGAGTTTGGATGAAAATATTTTCTAAAAATTACAGTTTAGAAAAATTTATGATGAATAAACTTTTCACTAATATGCATACACTTCACGCTATACGAGAATTGAAATTATTGAGTTCTGATCAAGAATGATTGAGATGATGGAAAGCAAAGGATAAAAGATTGGCAAATTTTTTTTAAAAATAACCCAAAAATATTTAAAGTTTGTAGGTATCTTCACTAAAAACTTTCAGGAGACTACAACTCCTCCACTAGGGATCACCTAGGAGTTTAAAGGCTTGTTGCATATGCTAAATGCAATCGTACTCCCTACGAAAGTGACATTTAAATTTATAGGTTAGAATAATTTATGTTTCCTTGTTTGTTAGGGACTAGCAAAACTTAAGTTTGGGGGTGTGATCAGTCACATAATTTACTATTTTATCATCCTTAACTTAGTGATGCTAGACCATAATTTGCTACTAATAAGTTATTGATATGCAGATATTAAGGAAAAATAGTAAAACAGAGCTAAAGTGATAATATTTGTTAAAAGTAACTCAAAAAGCAGTAAGAACAATAATAGATTGAAAGACGGAAGCTCCACCTACTAAAAAGAATAAAAAATCGCTATTTACGATTTTCCCAGAGTGAGACTATGAAAGCCAAAGGATTGTAATTTACGATTCTACAGAAGAAATCGCCCAAGGAAGAGAAGTATTTGCGATTTTCTAGAGAATTGTCTGCCAAGTCTATCAAAGTCACGACAAAACTGAAGAATTGTCTTTTGTGATTTCCCCTCTATGAACCCTGTTGAAAGCATAAAATTATAATTTATGATTTTTTATTAAAGAAGAAAGAACAGAAAATCATTATTAGCAATTCTATAGAAAGTTTAGTTCATTACTGCTGACCATGTGATAACTATCATCTCCATGAACCAGAAGTAGATCTCTTGAATTAGAAGTCTGGCGAAACACGGATCTGAGGAAATTGATGAAGAACATTTTGAAGGACTCTGATTGTTGAAGTATAAAGAAAGTTCTAGAAGTATATCAACCGTTACAGCAAAGGAAAGATAAAATTAGGAATTAGAGTTATATTAGGAAACTTATATTTTTAGTAGTTTCTTTTATTAGAACTAGATCTTTATAAACTGACTCCTTATGATCTATAAATAAGAGAGCTCGGCATAGAAATAAGCATCGAAGAATTTCAGCATCAATTAACGAGTGAGGTTGGATTTTCTTCCGATCAGTAGTGTATACTAATAAAGTAGTTTAGATATCAGAGGTTTCTCAAGACCAATTGATGACTACAATTGAGTGTTGAAGATTAGTGTAGATATCTGTAATTTCTCAGGAGCAATTGACGATTGCGGTTGAGGGGTGAAGGATATATTTATTTGCTTTCAAGTTTACATTTATTTTCTTTGTAAACACCTCCATCTTTTGATTTGAATTGACGACTCAGGTTAGAATTTACAGATTAGTGTAACGGTTTTTACATTTCCATCTTCAGTTTGCTAGAGTTTGATTGACGCCCAAAATTCTGATTGATTGTTGATTAGATTAAATCTGTATTGATAGGATCTTAGACTTGATTAACGACTAATGATAGAAAACTTGATATATGGTGCAATGGTACTCTTTATTTTCATAAATATCCAATAGCTAAAAAGTAAGATTGACAACCTTAATCTGAAGGAGGATTAGGATTTATTTTTATGCACTTTAGTTTAAAACAGCCATTCCTTTATTCATATTTCTCCAGTAGATTAGGAAATTTTAAAGATAAATAAAAATTTTTAAAACAAGGATTTAGATAGAAGATGTAACGTCCCGAAAATACGGTACTTGAACGATCCACCTCGATAAGCGGACCAATTAGTCAAACATTTGACCGAGTCAGCTTAGGCTTGGTTGACTTAAGTTAATTAGTATGGGATGGATGTATGTTGTGAGTGCTTAACACACTAACTATTTGTTAAGATTATAAGACCAAGGAAAAAGGAAGAGAAGTTATTTCTCTTATGTTGTTGGTGAAGAAATTAAGGAGAATAAATAAGAAAGAGAAGAGAATTGTGAAACCTAGAGAGGGGCTTTCAATGCGAGTTTGGGCTCGAAAAGTTAGAGAATCGTGATCAGAATCAAGAGTGTAAGGATTTGGGGTTTGGAAAACCCTAGTGAAGGAGATCCAACCGTTCGACTGGGGTAAGAATTACAAATCTGTGTTTTGTTTAAATTGTTAGTTAGAAAAATTAGAAATTATTGTGTATTAGTTAAAGATGTGATTAAATAAATAGATGATGAAAATAGATGATGAAGAGATGAGAAGAAGAGTGTGAGATCTGGAAATGGGTGAAACCGATTGAACGAAATTAAATTTTGTTCAATCGATTTTGAACAAAGAATAAATAGGGAAGAAAGCATGTGAGTTATGAAGGGAATCGTTCGAACGAATTGTGAAACCGTTTGATCGATTCGAATTTTGAGGAAATCGATTGATCGATTTAGAAATTGTTCGATCGATTGGTTGGAACCTATGTGAACAAATTACAAATCGTTCAATCAATTTTGCAAACTGACAAAGGCATGCTAGAATGACTAATGGTGGGATCGATCGAACGAAATAAAATTCGTTCAATCGATTTTAGAGTTTCGTTCAATCGATTTAAATTTCGTTCGAACGATTTTGAGAATCGTTCGATCGATTTGAATTTGTTCGATCGATTTTCAAATCGTTCGATCTATTCAGAAATCGTTCGATCGATTCGGATGAAATACAACTTTTGTTCAGTTTTTGCATACGAATAGTTGTGTTGGTGTTAGGCTTATAACCCAATGTTCTTACACTGGTAGTGATAAAAGATATGTGTTTAGTCAGGTCTAGATCGAACCGAACTTTGTGATGGTTGAGTGCTAAATTGGATTAGAGAATCTGAATATGAAAATGCAAGTGAGGTAGGGGAATATCTGATCTTATACCCCTAATTACGATAACATATAGATGATGATAAACTATGAATACATGTTTCCTTACAGTTGAGTTGAATTATAATGTATGCACTTTCAAAAATAGTCGAAAATGTAGAATGTGAAGTAGTACACAAAGATGTGAAATGTTATGAGAATGGGAATAAGTGATTTAATAAAAAGGGTTCAATCATCCCAGGGATGTTTATATAAATTATGCATCAGAAGGGTGCATCGGTAAGTGTGACATCCCAGAGATGTACGATTAATGCAAGGAACCACAAGTTGAACATATGTAAATGAGGTTAAACAGGCTGGGAGCTTATATTTATTTAGCACGATCACATGGTGAATAACTATATGTAGCACATAATTGATTTAAGGTTTAGAGAATACCCAACCGACGCGACGGTATATCCGTGACTGACGTGGCAGGATATCAGTGACCGGTACGGCGGCTAATCCGTACACCAGTAGACATCCCAGGGATGTATAGTAGTGATGTATCCGTCGCCTATGAGAAAGGGACGTGGGTCAGGTTAATAGTAAAAATAGTCTGATTAGACGACGATAGAGGGTATTCCATCAGGACTCGATGCTATATTGCTCGGGGATTATTTAAGTTACTGTTTTAAGTCATGGGGCCAACCTTGTTGAAAATATAAGTATTAATGAATAACTGATGTCATGAATAGAATGGTAAAGGCACTCTCTTATTTTATTGCATCTTTAATTATTTCAATCAAATTACAACGATGAACTCATGCTTTATATATGTTGTTGAATGTATGTAAGTAAGTAAGAATTACCTGATAAGATATTATCCCTATTGAGCTAGGATGTCGCTCAACTCTTTTGACTATACGTCACAGGTTCAGAGTTAGGAGCTGCTGCTGGTGAGGTCGAGCCCGAGGACCTAGATTACGTTCCGAGGGAAGAATCTGAGCCTCCACCTGAGAAGTTCTTCTAGAAGTTTTGTTGCGTACTTTGAGAATATGTAAGGGAGAGATTTATGGCTTGGCATGTCCAGCCGTGTTTGATTGTTTTGATAGAATTAAGATACTTGTAATATTCTTTTGTCGAACCATTTTGGGTGACCGTGATAACGGCACTGATGGTTCGGGTTAGTTCTTTTGTCCATACAGAGGTATGGGATTAGAACTATCTTTTGGATTGATGTTTTGATGTTGTATATGGTAGAACTGGAGTTATGTTCTGCATTTTACTCTTTTTACATTTTTTGTATGGTTGGGTTGTGCCAAGTGTTCCGCTTATTATATGGGGCACAACCTCGAGGGTCATGCTGGTGGCACGAATTTCGGGGTGCTGAAATTTAGGCTGTCACAGTTGGTATCAAAGCAATTCGTTAGGATTTCTGACAAGTCTAAGATTATTGTCAGAGTGGAGGGATCTTCTGCTGATGAAACTTTGGTTTCATGTGCAGAGCGCTATGTCTTCTGGAAGAAGGGGTCGACCGAGAGGTACCCAGAATAGGACCCAGAGAGGTGAAGAGGGTTTCCAAGCAGGGTCTAGTAGTAGAGACCAGGATAATTCTCGTGAAGAAGATCGGAGGGGTGGAGCACGCGATGCGTATCGCATTAGCCATATGGAGACTATGGCCGGCTGCGATGCTCAATGACCTTGACAGCTGCGATCTGGTGGTAGCTAATAATGTTAATAACGCCAATAGTCATCAACCACCACCACCGCCTCCTCCAGCATTGTTGCCTTCGTCGTTTGTTGATTTTAGGAGATTGAGACCTCCTAGCTTCTATGGGCAGAGGAATCCATTAGAAGCAGAGAAATGGCTGAACCAAATAGAGAAGCTTCTAGACAGGTTACAGAGTATAGAAAATGGGAAGGTGGGATGGGCTTCCTTCTAGTTGGAGGGAGATGCCGATCCGTGGTGGAAGTCCGTGCTGAGGAAGAGGGAAGTAGAGGACCCGCATCGCCTAAGGACTTGGGCGGACTTTGTGAGAGAATTCAATAGGGAATATTTTCCTAAACAAGTATGAGTACAGATGAGAAGGGAGTTTGCAAATCTTCAGCAAAGGGGCATGTCCGTGCGAGAGTACGGTGTAGAGTTTACGCGATTGTCCCGATTTGCATCGGAGTTAGTATCCACTGAAGTTATGAAAGCAGCCAAATTTGAAGAAGGCCTTCGACCAAATATCCGTGAAAGAGTGTCAATTTTCGAACTCGAGTGTTACGCGGATGTGATGGGAAAGGCAATTGTGGCTGAGAGGGATATTTACGGGGTATACAAGAGGAGAGATTAGCCGGATGCAGTGCGGTCAGACCATGGGAGGATGGGTGAGTATGACTCGGGGAACAAAAAGCCGAGATTTACGACACCAACACCACTCCCTAGGCAGATAGCATATACAAATTTTTCCAGACCAGCTGGATCTGCACTGGCGAGACCCATCAGATATGAGAACTCTACAACCACCACCGGAGTGTCTGCAAGGCAAGGTTTCTCAAGGGCAGCCTCTTCTACACCAAAGGAGACTTGTGCCAAGTGCGACAAGCCTTATAGGACAGTTGATTGTAGACGAGGAATGCAAGGATGTTATCGATGTGGAAACATCGGCCACATCATCCGAGATTGTCCTGAGATGGCAAAGGGCAGAACGGCTTTTGCGCCTGCACCGAGACCAATCTAATCTAAGAAGCCGGTCATGCAGGGAAGAGCCTATGTGGTTACGGCACAAGACGCTCAAAACTCCAATGATATCATACAGGGTGAGTTTTTACTTAGATTGATTTTTTTTTTTTCATATTAGATACCTCGAAAATGTGTTTATGTTTTGTTTTGTTTCAAGAAGCATTCACCTAAATAATATGCATGTTGCATGAGTGTGCGTTGCATGAATGGAATGTTAAACTAGGTATACCTTATAGGTACCTTGCAAGTGTATGGGAGAGGAAGTGATGTCACGTATATAGCAAGAGCGCTAATGGGACCCGGGATCTATCCATTCATATGTCACACCTCGATTCGCGAAAAAGATGAAAGTTCAGCCAGAGATTTTGGATTTTGTCTTGGCGGTGTCCATTCCGACGAGAAAATCGGTGGATACGGACTTAGTCTGCAAGTCAATGGTTGTAGCTATTAAAGATAGGGATATTTATGGGAAAGTTTTTGAGTTGCCGGTAGATTTGATTTTACTCGACATGCAAGGATTCGACGTGATCCTTGACATGGACTGGTTGTCACAACACTGTGCAACAGTCGATTGTAAGAACAAGGTGGTCACCTTTAGGCCAAACACGAGACGTTCTTTTAAATTTGTAGGAGTGAGGATGAAATTTCTACCACTAGTGTCAACTATCAAAGCGGAACGTGTGATAAGTGAATGTAAGGGCTATTTGGCTTTCCTAAAGGATGACAAGGATGGGAAAAACATTGCTTCGGAGATTTCGATAGTATGTGAGTTTGATGACGTCTTTCCAGACGAATTGCCAGGACTACCTCCGGAAAGAGAGGTTGAGTTTGCTATCGAATTGGCACCAGGAACGGAGCCAGTTTCTAAAGCACCGTATCAAATGGCTCCGGCCGAGTTGAAGGAGTTGAAGGAGCAACTATAGGAGCTATTAGACAAAGGGTTTGTGAGATCGAGTGTATCCCTTTGGGGTGCTCCAGTCTTGTTTGTAAAAAAGGACGGGTCAATGAGACTGTGCATTGACTACCGTCAGTTGAACAAGCTCACTATAAAGAACAAGTATCCATTACCAAGGATAGATGATCTGTTTGACCAATTGCAGGGGGCAAAATATTTTTCTAAGATCGACTTGAGATCGGGATATCATCAACTCAGGGTCAAGGCAGAGGATGTTCAAAAGACTGCTTTTAGGACGAGATACGGACACTACGAATTTTTACTGATGCCGTTTGGATTGACGAATGCGCCGACGTCGTTTATGGATCTAATGAATCGGGTGTTTAAATCACACCTGGACTCCTTCGTCGTTGTGTTCGTCGACGATATCCTCATATATTCTAAATCAAAGCAAGACCATGAAGTACACTTTAGAATCGCTCTACAAACACTGCGTGAACACCAGTTGTACGCCAAACTCAGTAAGTGTGAGTTTTGGTTGGAGGAAGTAACCTTTTTGGGGCATGTTGTCTCAAAGGATGGTGTCACGGTGGATCTAACAAAGATCGAGGCTGTAGTGCAATGGGAACATCCTAAGATAGTGACTGATATACGCAGCTTCCTTGGTCTAGCTGGGTATTATCGACGCTTTATGGAGGGATTTTCAGCGATATCAGGGCCACTAACGAGGATCACACGGAAGGATGTGAGATTCGAGTGGACCGAAGCTTGTGAGAAGAGCTTCTAAGAGCTTAAAACGTGCCTCACATCAGCTCTAGTACTTGCAATTCCAACAGGTAGTGGGGGTTTTGCAGTCTATAGTGACCTTCGCATTATGGTTTAGGCTGTGTGCTTAACCAGTATAAGAAAGTGATTGTGTATGGGTCGAGGCAGCTGAAAGAACATGAGAAGAATTACCCAACGCATGACCTTGAATTAGCCACAGTTATTTTTGCGTTAAAAATTTAGAGGCACTACTTGTATGGAGAAACTTTCGAGATCTTCACTGACCATAAAAGCCTTCGATATTTGTTCACACGGAAGGAGCTAAACATGCGACAACGGAGATGGATGGAGTTTCTCAAAGACTGACTGCTCCATCCAATATCACCCAGGCAAGGCAAATGTGGTCACGGATGCTTTGAGTCGGAAGGGTTCGGCTCAGTTGGCTAACCGATATTGGGAATGCACAGGTGGAAATTGTTTGAAGACCTGTCATTGTATGATGCGATGTTTGAGGTACAAGCTTCAGGTACTCTGTTGGCCAATATTTCAGTACGACCGATAATTTTTGAGCACGTACACGAGCTACATATGAGAGACTCTGAGTTAGTCAAGATTCAAAACGAAGTGGTGGAAGGTACTAGACCGAACTTCTCTATAAGGGAGGATGGTTCCTTATTGTTCAGAGGACGCCTCTGTATTCCAACCGATGCCGGTCTAAGACAAACCATTTTGGATGAAGCTCACAAGTCTCAGTATGCGATTCATCCTGGCAGTACCAAGATGTATCAGGACATGCGTAAGAACTACTGGTGGAGAGGTCTGAAATGCGATGTAGCGGAGTATGTGTCAAAATGTTTGACGTGTCAACAGGTGAAAGTCGATCATCGACACCCTGCTGGATTATTGCAACCTCTACCCATACCAGAGTGGAAATGGGAGTCGATATCTATGGATTTCATAGTAGGGTTGCCACGGACGGTGAAGAGGCACAACGCTATATGGGTTGTTGTGGATAGACTAACGAAGTCAGCTCATTTCTTACCCTACAATACAATGTATACTGCTGGACGACTTGTGGAACTCTATATGAAGGAGATAGTGCAGTTACACAGCATTCCGAGCAGCATTGTATCTGATCGTGACCCATTGTATACCTCAAAATTTTGGCAAAAATTTCAAGAAGGTATGGGCACTCGATTGGATTTTAGTACGTCATTTCACCCACAAACTGATGGGCAAATGAAACGAGTGAATCAAGTGATTGAAGACATGCTCAGGGCGTGCATGCTTGAATTACAAGGCTCGTGGGATCAACATCTACCGTTGATTGAATTTGCGTATAACAACAGTTTTCATGCAAGCATCGGAATGGCACCGTATGAAGCTCTATATGGGAGACGGTGCCAATTGCCCATCAACTGGGAGGAAACTAGAGAAAAATTTTTGTTGGGTCCGAGAATCCTTGAGGACAATGCCATGTTTGTACGGATGATCGGAGATAGGCTTAAAGCAGCCCAGAGCCGGCAAAAGAGCTATGCCAATTTTAAAAGAACAAGCCTCGATTTTACAGTTGGCGATCATGTCTTTGTGAAAGTATCACCCATGAAGGGCGTGATGAGGTTCGGAAGGAAGGGGAAGTTAAGTCCTCGTTATATAGGACCCTTTGAAGTTTTGGGACGAGTCGGTGAAGTAGCCTATCACATTGGTTTACCTCCGTTGTTTAATAGCGTCCACAACGTTTTCAATATTTCAATGCTCCGAAAGTATGTAAAGGACCCCACGCACATCTTTGGCAGTCAGCCGATAGAACTACATGAGGAAATGACTACAATTGAGGATGCTACTCAAATTTTGGACCGAAAGGACAAGACTCGTCAAGTGGGGTACTCATCCAGTTGAGGAAGCGACTTGGGAACGGGAGGCCGAAATCAAAGAATTATATCCTCATCTGTTTGAACAATAGAGTGTGAGTGCTAGTCCCCAAAATTATGTTTTGTAATTCACAGTGGAAACTCAAATTTGTGTAAATGAATATATGTGCATTGGTTTTTGGATGGTGTTTTGTATCGATACGTGCTAATGTCTTATATTCCGGTCTAAGCGTCCAAACGTTTAAGGTTGAACTGTGAATAAGTTCTCGGCGCTGAGCTACCACCTTGTTGGTGGAGCTAAATTCCAGTTGATTAGCTCACACAACAACTATGGATCATGGGATGTGTCAATATACTCTCAAAGAAGAGTTTTTGATATTTCGTTCGATCGAAATTCAAACCGTTCGCTCGAATTTCTGTAGCCTAAAACCGTTGAAGTGTTGCCAGAAAACCATTCGAACGATTTTGAAAATCGTTCAAACAAAATGCACAACCAGTAAGTGTCCCAGCTGTTGCTAGTAACCGTTCGATCAATTTTTTGAATCGATCAAACGAAATGGGTCGGCCAGTGGGGTACAATATGGCTTTAAAAATTGTCCAGAAAATCGTTCGATCGAATCTTCAAACTGATCGAACGAAATTTGGGAGGGTATTTTAAAGACAGAAATTCGTTCGATCGAATTTCACGACTGCCATTTAAACTTTTGGAAATCGATCGAACGAATTTAAATTCGTTCGATCGATTTAAAACCCTATATATCTAGCATGCAAAAAAATATTTGCCATTTCACTTGCATTCGACCATTTTTGTTTTTTCTTTCTTCAAAGGACTGTCTTTGGACTGTGTAACTGCCGGTTATCATCAACTCCGGCCACCTTCGACCGGATTTTTCTTCATCACAGGTAACCTTAAACCTCTTCTAGGTTACTGTGTTTTCAGGGGGGATCCATTTCCCTATTTTAGCTAGCATTTGAGCTAGATTAGGCTTAAAACCTAGCTTTATTTTGCCCACTATGCCACCTAAAACTCGCCAAGCATCGGCAAGTGCGGCACCTAAGAAGACCACTACGAGTTCTTCTTCCCAACAGCCATCGAAGAAACCCCCTACGGGTTCTTCATCGGCACCACCTACGCAAGCGCCACCCACACGTGAGCGACCAAACGAGTGGTGGTCTGACAAAGATTTTGAACCCAAGTGGGTTATAGACCCGAAGATTTTCGCTAAGCGGGATGAGACCCAGTGGGCCTTTGACTATATTTCTACCGCGGGTTTGACGGGCATCCTTCGCCCTTGTCACGATACTTTTTACCCTAGGATTTTTCGGCTATTCTATCAGAACATGGAACTGGTTAAGGACCCGAACATCCTCAAAACAAAAATTGATAATCGGCCCTACACATTTACTTTTGATGACGTGGCGGACGCGTTAGAATGTTTTCATACGTACAACCATGAAGATATCGCCCTGGCTGAATCTTTTTCGGCCACATTGGATTACAAATATGTCGCTGCTCAAATGACCCATGGCCGAACGGGTTCGGGTCACTCGATTAAACGGGTTGACTTGCCTCGCGAGCTTTGGAAGCTCAATTCTATCATCCAATGTAATCTGTATCCATTACGCCATAAAACCAAACGAGTCGGTGAAGTCGAAATGGCACTGTTTTCGGCTTTTAGCGGTCGATAGTTTAATGAGCCGAAAATGGTACTTAAGGGAATAAAATATGCTCGCAAGAAAATGCTTGAGGGCGCCAAGAAACCGATTGATGATATGTCGTATGCCAGACTTATTTCTTTAATGGTCGAGGATTATGCGGGGGATGACACCTATACCCTCTCTGTGAGTGAACACAAGTTGACAGGTAACGTCCAACCATTCACAATGGTGGATTGGAATAGAACGTATGTTACATTGACCAAGAAGCCCTTGGTGGAGGAACCACCACCACCTGAACAACAACCTACGGACCAACCACAAGCCCCTGATCTACCAGCCCATGATACTCCACTTTATGATGAGCCTCCTCGACACCCGGCTCCTGAGTACATACCACCACCTTACAGCGGCGTTCCTACGCCGACTATCGCCGATCTCTATGCGTTGTTGGAAGTCAATACGCGTCAGATGGCGGAGAACAATCATCTTCTCAACCGCCAACTTGATTACTACGACGCATTGCACGCCGAGCAGATGCGTTTCATGTACCCTAACGATTATCTCCAGCGGATGGAGGTAGCGCAAGCTTGGGTCTGGGATGCTTTGACGTCGAGTGTGGGCGCTCGTGGCGGTGACGGTGCTCAGCCCGATGTTGGTACTGATCCTCCTAGTGATGAGGAGTCTTGAGGGTTCTTTTCATTTCTGAAATATGTAATTATGGGTGTATTTTGGGGTGGGTTTGGAGAAATTTTTTGAAAAATGTAAATGCTTATACCAAGTGTTTGGGGACTGATGTCCTTTTTGAACAATCGTGGCATGGCTACCACTCACTATTAATTCCTTACTTTTGTTGCTATATATGTATTTTGTATGTTCATGTGGATTATACTTTGTGGTTTATCTTCTTATGGGTATTCTTTGTATTGCTGGTGTGGTTATTTGTTATGTCCGTTGCAGGGTGTGTGTTAGCACAATTCTATTATGTGCGATGTATGTGCGTATTTGTGTCAATTAATTCTTGTTGAACCTCTCTTATAAATCCGTAGTTATGTTGTAAGGGTTCGCTCCCATTCTTAGTCAAACATTTGACCGAGTCAACTTAGGCTTGGTTGACTTAAGTTAATTTGTATGGGATGGATGTATTATGAGAGGGTGGTATAGTGGATACAGGCACGGGCATGTAAGTACATATATGTTAGTATGTTGTGAGTGCTTAACACACTAACTATTTGTTAAGATTATAAGACCAAGGAAAAAGGAAGAGAAGTTATTTCTCTTATGTTGTTGGTGAAGAAATTAAGGAGAATAAATAAGAAAGAGAAGAGAATTGTGAAACCTAGAGAGGGGCTTTCAATGAGAGTTTGGGCTCGGAAAGTTAGAGAATCGTGATCGGAATCAAGAGTGTAAGGATTTGGGGTTTGGAAAACCCTAGTGAAGTAGATCCAACCGTTCGACTGGGGTAAGAATTACAAATCTGTGTTTTGTTTAAATTGTTAGCTAGAGAAATTAGAAATTGTTGTGTATTAGTTAAAGATGTGATTAAATAAATAGATGATGAAAATAGATGATGAAGAGATGAGAAGAAGAGTGTGAGATCTGGAAATGGGTGAAACCGATTGAACGAAATTAAATTTTGTTCAATCGATTTTGAACAAAGAATAGATAAGGAAGAAAGCATGTGAGTTCTGAAGGGAATCGTTCGAACAAATTGTGAAACCGTTCGATCGATTAGAATTCTGAGGAAACCGATCGATCGATTGGTTGGAACCTATGTGAACGAATTACAAATCGTTCAATCGATTTTGCAAACTGACAAAGGCATGCTAGAATGACTAATGGTGGGATCGATCAAACGAAATAAAATTCGTTCGATCGATTTTAGAGTTTCGTTCGATCGATTTAAATTTTGTTCGAACGATTCTGAGAATCGTTCGATCGATTTGAATTTGTTCGATCGATTTTCAAATTGTTCAATCGATTCATAAATCGTTCGATCGATTCGGATGAAATACAGCTTTTGTTCAATTTTTGCATACGAATAGTTGTGTGTTGGTGTTAAGCTTATAACTCAATGTTCTTACACTGGTAGTGATGAAAGATATGTGTTTGGTCAGGTCTAGATCAAACCGAACTTTGTGATGGTTGAGTGCTAACTTGGATTAGAGAATCCGAATATAAAAACGTAAGTGAGGTAGGAGAATATCTGATCTCGTACCCTTAATTATGATAACATATAGATGATGATAAACTATGAATACATGTTTCCTTATAGTTGAGTTGAATTATAATGTATGCACTTTCAAAAATAGTCAAAAATGTAGAATGTGAAGTAGTACACAAAGATGTGAAATGTTATGAGAATGGGAATAAGTGATTTAATAAAAAGGGTTCAATCATCTCAGGGATGTTTATATAAATTGTGCATCAGAAGGGTGCATCAGTAAGTGTGACATCTCAGGGATGTACGGTTAATGCAAGGAACCACAAGTTGAACATATGTAAATGAGGTTAAACAGGTTGGGAGCTTATATTTATTTAGCACGATCACACGGTGAATAACTATATATAGCAACATAATTGATTTAAGGTTTAGAGAATACCCAACCGACGCGACGGTATATCCGTGACTGACGCGGCAGGATACCCGTGACTGGTACGGCGGCGAATCCGTACATCAGTAGACATCCCAGGGATGTATAGTAGTGATGTACCCGTCGCCTATGAGAAAGGGACGTGGGTCAGGTTAATAGTAAAAATAGTCCGATTAGACGACGATGGAGGGTATTCCTTCGGGGCTCGATGCTATATTGCTCAGGGATTATTTAAGTTACTGTTTTAAGTCATGGGGCCAGCCTTGTTGAAAACATAAGCATTAATGAATAACTAATGTCATGAATAGAATGGTAAAGGCACTCTCTTATTTTATTGCATCTTTAATTATTTCAATCAAATTACAACGATGAACTCATGCTTTATATATGTTGTTGAATGTATGTGAGTAAGTAGGAATTACCTGATCAAATATTATCCCTATTGAGCTAGGATGTAGCTCACCTCTTTTGACTATACGTCACAGGTTCAGAGTTAGGAGCTGCTGTTGGTGAGGTCGAGCCCGAGGACTTAAATTACGTTCCGAGGGAAGAATCTGAGCCTCCACCTGAGAAGTTCTTCTAGAAGTTTTGTTGCGTACTTTGAGAATATGTAAGGTAGAGATTTATGGCTTGGCATGTCTAGCCGTGTTTGATTGTTTTGATAGAATTAAGATACTTGTAATATTCTTTTGTCGAACCATTTTGGGTGACTGTGATAACAGCACTGATGGTTCGGGTTAGTTCTTTTGTCCATACAGAGGTATGGGATTAGAACTATCTTTTGGATTGATGTTTTGATGTTGTATATGGTAGAATTGGAGTTATGTTATGCATTTTACTCTTTTTACATTTTCTGTATGGTTGGGTTATGTCAAGTGTTCCGCTTATTATATGGGGCACGGCCTCGAGGGTTGTGCTGATGGCACGAATTTTGGGGTGCCAAAATTTGGGCTGTCACAGAAGATAGAAATACGAATTAATAAGATAATGAACTTCCTCGTGGGAACGATCCTAATGCTAGTACTATGATTTCCATCGGGACTACTAACGCTCTCCCCCAAGGGTTTTAGGCTTCGTAACAAGATCGGTTACCCACCCGACATACTTCCAGCGCAAGCGCTTTCTCAGATACTAGGTGGGGTGGTTTTTTTCAAATCATCACCACTAGCGGTTGTCGCCGTACCGAGAACCGGGACGTTTATATCTTTGCCTAAAATTCTCAACCCATGAAAATCTACCCCCGTGAAAATTCAATTAAGTCACCTCTTGGTTCAGTTTTAATTTCAAATTTTTAGAGGAGTTTTCTTAAAGTCCAAAAATGGGTGGTGATGGTCCCGTGCCGCCTATACGGGCCGGCGCCCACTGATGAAATATGTTTGCAGACATTAAAAGCTCACGTAAGCCCGCCAAATGGCTAAGGTGTGTAAAAGCGCAAGTAAGCTCGCCAATCGACTAAGGCATGTAAATGACGAAAAATAAATAAAATGTAAAGACAATGCGCAAGTAGGCCCACCAATCAGCTAAGGCACGTAAATGACGGAAAAGTAGGGGTGAGAAAATCAACAGAATCGTAGGGTGAGTAAAAACTAAGAGAAAACAGATAAACATTAGTAAAAAAATAATAAAAGCCAAATTTCAAGGGGAATCTCTACTAGCAACTCCCCAGCAGAGTTGCCATATGTGCAATTGTGGGATTTTTTTTATGATCCCGTCGTGACGATGCGCACCCTTCTAAAAATATAGAGTTGACACCCGAAGGTTTTGGTGTTTCAAGAAATCTAAATCAATATTAAATATATCGAAGTGCCAAATATGACTTTGATTCATCGGTCTACGCGAAAGGCTTTTGGGTAGGGGCTTCGATTATCGATTGGAAAGGTGTTAGGCACCCGATCAACCCGCTCTAGAGTGGCCTCTACGTATGACCATCAATAAAATAGAAATAAAAAGGAAAGAGCACTTCCTCTTGGCCTAAGGCACTTTGACCCTATTTGTGCCCCTCTGCTACTATCAAGATTTCGACCCTATTTGTGCCCCTCCGCTATTATCAAGATTTTGATGGCGTAACGGTACAAATTCAAGTGTAGAGCAAAAGCTAAGAAGGTAGAGAAATAGACGGGGGTGCCAGAGCTCTCTGGCCCTTATAGCACCGCTGTGGTCCTTCGCGTGAGGGTGCTTCGGTGAGCTTCCGATAGCTTGGATGGTTGAATGACGATTTCTAACCTCTAAGGCTTGATAGTTAAGGGATAGGAAAAGAAGGCTAGGGAGTAGTTCTTTCCTAACTCAAGGTTTTTTTTATGGGAGATGGGGTCTAAGGGGGACTTTTGAATTCTAGAATTTGTATGGAAGGGGTGCACCAAAGGGAGGAAAAACTTCTCTCTTAATCTTTTTCTCTCTTTTAAAATTTTTCAAGCCCTTAATCCAAGGGGGTGCCTCTCTATTTATAGGAGAAGGGTGGGTTAGGAGGGTACTTAAGTGCTAATTAGGGTTAGCAATTAGGTAATCTTCTAATCTAAGGTTTCCTAAGATTTTGAGAGCTTGGAAATGTGGGCAATGGGTATCAATGGTAGATGATAGGGTGAGGTTTCAAATGACTAGAGGGTTGAAAATAGGGTAAACATGGGTGCAACAGTCCTAATGAAACCCATCCTAAGCATTGAGATGGTCAACAAGGCAAACCCCTAAATTGAAATTTGAGCAAAAACCATCAGGTTACTATAGCTAAGCCTAGCACATGTATTACTCGTGCCAAGCATAACTACAGTACCTGAAAGTTCCAAGCCCGCGGGGGGGCCCACCTATACTTGGTGCGAGTATTAGATGCGCCAAGCCATTTTTGGAAAAAAATGGCTTGCCGCATGTAAGACATGCACCATGTATGCCGACCTCCTCGCAAGGTTCTGAACATGTCGCGAGGTTCATCTCCTCGCGAGGTTCTCGCAAGGTTCCTGAATCACGAGGTTCATTCCCCTTCGCGAATTGGGGCCACCTCGGGTCCGAAACTTCGGGTAGCCGTAACTATTGATGCACGACTCAGATTGAGGTGATTCTTGGTTTGTTGGAAAGCTGAGAACCTCTACTTTTCAATGATATAAGATTTACTCTTAGTAGAGGTCCCTACCATCCCTAGTATATCTCGCTTTGACCATTGCCCGGGAAGGTTTAATGCGGGTTTGGAGAGGTTTCTAAGGGTTGGGGTTAACTCCTATGGGTTAGGGAAGGTTCCTAAGGGTTTAGGGAAGGTTCCTAAGGGTAGGAGAAATGCTATCGGAAGCTCGGGGGTGCACCTCTCTCGAAGTATGTCTCGATCAGGCCTTAGGCCAAATTTGGGTGTCTGCAGCGTAATCCTCGCACTGAGGATGAGAAAGTGAGATGGGTAGCCTTCAAACTAGATGGAGAGGCTTATCCCTGGTGGAAAGTAGTGTAGAGAGATAGGGTGCACGAGATCCTGAATGCACCATGGACTTGGGTCGAGTTTACTGAGACGTCTAATGACAAATACCTCCCCAACGTAGTGAGAACTCAATGGGAAGTCTAGTTTATAGACTTGAAACAAGGCCGGATGTCCGTGCACAAGTTCGGGAGTGAATTTATAAGGTTTTCGTGGTTTGCACCTCAGCATGTGGCCACAGAATTGATGAAGGCCAAGAAGTTTCAACATGGCTTACAGCCTGACATTCAGGAGAGGGTTTCACTATTTGAGTTAGGAACATATGGTAGGGTAATGGCCAAGGCCCTTGTCTCCGAGAAAGACATCAAGACGATGTATCAGAGGAGAGACCAATAGAATAGGAGCATGGGAAGTCAAGCACAATCTTATGCTTCTGAGCAGGCAGGCACGGGATCAGACTACTAATCCAAGCACCTATTCAGCCTACTCAGACCGTCTACTCGAGGCCATCCATACCTACGCATTTGCGGCCTTTCTGCCTTTCACACCCTACTATGGTTGTCGTATCAAGGGTGCAGCAACCTTCACGCAGTACTTCATCAGCACCGGTCGAGTCCTGCACATGGTGTGGAAGATGACATAGGACCGCCGAATGTTGGTGGACTACTGGAGCATGCCATAAGTGTGGACAGGTTGGACATCGGATAAGAGATTGTCCCAATGTAAGGAATGAAACAAAAACATACAAGACTACTCAGAGTCCTCTTAAGCCACAGTGATGCCCAAATGCTGAGTAGGTCACAAACTCAAGAGTTGGATTTATACTTGTCGGTACTCAATGTCTCCGGTATTTTGTATGAACTCCATAAGAAAATGGACATCTTTGGTGTAAATTTAATAAACAGTAACCTTTTGTGGTGGTAGTGATTAGTCTTGTAAATGAATGAATGGTTTCAGTTTCCTTATGATACTGGTTTAAATGTTGAGACGATCTTTCACAGGTGGTTGGCAGCAACCAATTATTAAGGTACCACCAAAAGTAACAGGATAAATTTTTGGGGATGAAAATTTCTATCAGGAAGGGTGAATGTAATGGCCCTCCTTTCTAGCATGCTGAGTTGTATCCATACCTTTTAGAATACAGCACGTTAATTTTTGAGGATGAAAATTCTTTAAGGTGGGAAGAATGTAACATCCCAAATTTTTTTTGAAACCATAGGTCCTGATTAGGAATGAAGGTTTTATCCCTTCAAACCCTCTTTTGATTTGGATATTTCGAAGTCCCGAAGTTGGTGGATCTCGCAAGAGTTTTGTTGCGCATTATGGAAAGAGTTTAAGCTTTTTGATTAAGTTCGATACGAGCACGAGAGGTTAGACTTTCAAATCGTTTACGGATGACCGGATTTGACCCGAAACCCGCCATCGACACGATCATCTTGACCGTGCTCAACTCAACTATACTGCGAAGGTATATCAAGCATAAAATAAATAAGAACAACTTGCGGAATTTAAATCTACATAAAACACTTCTCAAAAACGGTTCTACCCTCATGCCTCTCGCATGAAGGAGAACCGATCCAACCATCGATGATAACCATCATCATGGATGGTTCACAAAAGAATACTCGATATCCATACACAAGGTTTAATCAAAACCAGCTTGACATACCAAGCCGTACAATCTCCAACTAAAACTCCTCAAAGTTGCACTGAGTCCTCTAGAAGAAGTCCTCCGGAGGTGGCTCTAACTCTCACGCCGCAAGGTCCGACTCACCTCGGCGCCTCCCAAGCCTCGGCGGTACTAGTAGTGGACTGCGTATAGTCTATAGGGTGAGCTACATCCCTAGCTCAATAGGGAGCAGAACACAATTGAACATATAAAATATAACTCACATGTATTCTATGATATGCATGCATGATGTCTATGCATTTATTGATGAAAAAGCAGTTAAAAGCGCTTCAATTCTTGGTAGATTTCTCATGTCTTTTAGTTAATCATGAATGACGAGAAGGCCTAAAGCAAAACTTAAACTTCAACTTAAATAATCCCCGAGCAATATAGCATCGAGCCCCAGATACCCTTCATCGTCATCTATATAGACAATTTAAATGTATTCACAGGAATACTAATAGTACCAAGCCCCTTTCACAGGGATTGGTGGCGGGGTTTCACATCTCATCAACACCCACAGGGTGTGCTTACTCTGTCTGGATAAGCCTCCGTCTTTGGCCTCTGGATTAACCGCCACGTATCGGTCACGGATATCTGCAGCGTCGATCGTGGTTATCCATACGTCGGTGGGGTAACCTATCAAACCTCAAATAACAAAAATATCGGTGCCTTACATATAGTTATTCACCGTGTAATTGTGCTATCTTATATCAGTTAGGCCTCATCAAGCATGATTCAATCATGGATACATCCCTGGGATGCATCCGTTCACTTGCATCACACCTGATGCCTTTACTTCTTCACTTCATCATCCCACAGGATGGTCCATTTAAGATCTCTTATGAATGTCACACACACACTTTTCATAATCATTGAGTAGTAAAACATTTGAATTGAATTGATATCATTACATACATGCTCTTGTAAAATAAAGTACATGTTCAGGGTGTTCCCTACCTCAAGTCTTTAGCTGATCAATGCATCAGGTGTGGCTCCTTGTGCACTCGTTCCCACGTCCCACCTATGGTACCATATAACATGTGAAACACATCACAAAGGATGCTATAGAGAAGGTATAAGATCCTCCAAGAATCTTAAAGTCAAACCAAAAGTCAACATAGTTTACTACAGTCGATTAATCGAACTCCAAAATCGATTAATCGAATACGGTCGATTAATCGATTTCCAAAATCGATTAATCGAAAATCAATATCGATTAATCGAAGCAATTTCGATTAATCAAGCAATTCGATTAATCGAAATTCTCCTTTTATAAAGTCCATTCTCGATTCGAGCAATTGAATTGTCATTCGATTAATCGAATCCAATTTCGATTAATCGAAATTCTTCTTTTCATAAAGTAAATTTCTTTGTTGACGATTGAGTTTTCATTCGATTAATCGAAATCCAATTTGATTAATCGAAATCGTTCTTTTCATAGCAGACCCTTAGTTGAATAGTCGATTTTCACAAGTTGACTAATCGATTCCAAATCGATTAATCGAAACCAAAATCGATTAATCGAAATCCCAGTTCGATTAGTCGATTTTTCCTTGAGTTATTTCCTCCAACCCACAGGGTCCTGGAGTTCTCGATCGATTAATCGATTCTCAAATCGATTAATCGAAATCAAAATCGATTAATCGAAATTCAATTCGATTAATCGAAATCGAAATCCTCGACTCTTCAACTTCCTGGCTAATTTCGATTAATCGAAACCCAATTTCGATTAATCGAAATTGTCAGTTTCAGCCCCCTTCGAGCTGTTCTTCCCAATCTTTTTCCATACTTTTTCTTCTATCTTTCTAAGCCATTATCCTATGATTTAACCCACATTTCACTGCAACTTAACCCCTATAATCTATGCATCTTATTTACAAAAAATTTACCTTGGATAGACCTCAAGTTGATTTCTATCAATAGTTGGAAGGCTAGGGTTTCCAGCTTTGGTTCTAACGGATCCCTTGCGTCGAATCCGGCCTCTTTAATGCTTGACTCCCTCTTCCAAACAGTTGCAATAACTCCTCTCTTACTCCTCTCTCTTTCTCTCTCTTCTTTACTTCTCTCAACCACCAAAACATGAAAGTTAGGGTTTTCAACCCTTTTTATCTTATCTCTTTTTCTCGGCGTGGAGCACATACACACTCATCAGTGTATGTAACTCTACAACTCCTCTATCTCTCCACTCTTCTACACTGATTCACACATCACTTCTGCTCATCTCACCTTAAGTTCATCAATGAACTATCTCATGGTCAAACCTAAGACCAATCGGGCACGGATCCCGAGGTCATAGTTCAATGTGATTTTTCGGGCTATTACAGTTTCACGTCGAAGAACCAACACACGGTTTCCGCCCAAATACACAACGAACATGTGATTTAAAAAGGTGAACGATCTCTTATTTTTGAAGATTAAATTAATGTTTTAATGTGATATTGAATATTCTAGACTTAGATTAATGGGTGTGTGAAGAAATTGTATGAGAATCCTTTGAATTTGGGGGAAGATGAACCAAGGAAGAAGAAGCTCGAAGGGCTACAAAATCGGTCAAAATCGAACAATCGATTCCTGAATCGATCGATCGATTTTGATAGAACTGAGATATGTAAAAATTTCTGAAGGAGTCGAATGATCGATTTTAGAAAATCGATCAATCGACTTTGAAAATCGATCAATCGAGTATGAAAGGACTGATATGCCAGTTTTCTGAAGGAAATTGAAAGATCGATTTGGAAATCGATCAATCGATTTCCCCTATTTCTATTTTTATCAGTTTTTCATTGGAAAAACTTTGGGAGACTTAAGCTATTTGTTTTTCGGCACCATTAACACGTAATACGATATGAATGTGATCTAGGTTGAGCACGGGAGGCTGTATGTGAGAACCTTTGGATTGCTTTGAACGGCTCCAAATTTAAGGTAGGAGAAACTCACTACCAATTATATTTTTTACTGTAATTCATAGATATTGTGATATATCTTATCTTTGTTTGATTTGTAGACTCTCATGATATTTTGATATGAGTGAGTTAAAACTTGTAATTTAAGTTTGGAATCTTGAATTCTTTAACGAACTTGAAATAAGGATTTGAGATTTTGATATAAATTGATACTTGCATTTAATTTGATTTGACGTGCATCCTTTTGAGTCAAGAAGTGATTTTAGAAATGGAGTTAGAACTGATCGAGATGACTATATTCGAATGCTTGGAATGAAATAAAATAAGTGTGATTTGAAATCAAATTTGCAAGTCGATTGCACTTGATCAATTGAATCCTTTGAAAAATGGCGTGAGTGAACATTGAGTGGACCTTGCATAATTGGACCGGTACGGCGGTTATCTGTACACAGTGTACAGTGCATACCATACACAAGTGAACCGATACGGCGGTTATCCATACGCATTGCATAGCATGCATAAGTGAACCGGTACAGTGATTATCCGTATGCATTGCATAGCATACAGAAGTGAACATAGTGAATGAGTGAATATGAAGTGAATGAGTGGATATTGATCAGTCACATAATTTATCATTTTATCACCCTTAAGTTAGTGATGCTAGGTGTTAGTTTGCTACTAATGAGTTACTGATGTGCAGATATTAAAGATAAATAGTAAAAGAGAGCTTAAGCGTTTATCTTTATAAAAAAGAACTCAAAAAGTAGTAAAAAGATGATTGAGCATTAAAGACGATTCGCCAATAGCTGAAAGCTAAGAAATCGTAATTTATGATTCTTTAAAAGACGATTCTTCAGAAAGCAACAAAAGATAGAAGAAAAAGCGATCGTTCGAAATTTGAAATCGTCCAAGTAAGAAAGCCACAAAAAGTAGAAAATCGTGATTTACGATTTTCCAAAGCGAGAATAGAAATAGACAATCGTGATTGACAATTTCTAGACAAAAGAAGAAAAGGTGGAAAATCATTATCTATGATTGGGATTATAGAAGCATTCCTGCTGCTATATCTATTGTTGCTAATCACGTGAGTGAAGATTATCACCACCATGTACCAAATTGGAAGATCTCTGAAATTAAAAGTTTGGTGAACCATGGATCTAAGAAGATTGATGAAGATAAACTCCGAAAGACTCTGCTGCTGAAGACTAAAGAACCTTCTAGAACCGCATCAACTAAAGAAAGCAAGGAAGAATAAAATTAGGAATTAGAGTTATATTAGAAAACTTTTATCTTTAGTAGTTTCATTTATTAGAATTAGATCTTTGTAAACTGACTCATTATGATCTATAAATAAGAGAGCTCGACATAAGAATAAGCATTGAAGAATTTCAGCATCAATGGACACGTGAGGTTGGATTTTTTTCCGATCAGTAGCGTAACATAGTTAGAGTAGATTAGATATTAGAAGTTCCTCAAGCGCAATTGATGACTGCAATTGAGTGATGAAGATTAGTATAGATATCTGTAGTTTCTCCAGAGCAATTGACGACTGCGGCTGAGGGGTGAAGGATTTATTTTACTTTGCTTTCTAGATAATTTATTTTTTTTAATTTCCTGCTTTGTAAACATCTCCAAGTTTTAATTTGAATTGACGACTAAGGTTAGAATTTACAGATTAGTGTAACGATTTTTACTTTTCCATCTTCAGTTTTCTAAAGTTTGATTGATGCCTAGATTTTAGGAAGTTGTTGATTAGATTAAATCTATATTGATAGGATCTTAGACTTGATTGACGACTAATGCTAGGAGACTAGAAATATGGTGTAACGGAACTATTTATTTTTATAAATATCTGAAAGCTGAAGATTAAGATTGACGACCTTAATCAGAAGGAGGATTTAGATTTATTTTATATACTTTAGATTAAAACCATTCTTTTATTCATATTTCTCCAGTAGATTAGATCTTAAAGATAAATAGAAGTTTTTATAATAAGGATTTAAATAAAAGATATAAATCAGAAATAACTAGATAAACAAACTTCCTCATGGGAACGATCCTATGCTAGTACTATAATTTCCATTGTGCGCTTGCAATAGGTTAAGACTTGAATTTAATTAGAACACATATAACCAGCGATCAAGTTTTTGGCGCCGTTGTCGGGAAAGCGGAATTTATCTTTATTTCTATTTCTATTTAATATTTTTATTCTTTTAGAAACCAATATTTATCTTTTTCTTTTTATATTTCTTTATACTTTTATTTTTCTTTGATCTCTTCTTAATCTTTCGCAAGTTTATTCGGAGCAGTGAATTAAAAGTTTCCAACTTCTACCGGCCACCGAATTTAGAAGCTCAGATTTATTTCTCTCCCTGCTTGCTAAAATAAAAACTAGAAAATATTGAAAACAAATATATATACAATAATTGTTCTAACCAAACTGTCCTGTTATTAAAACAATTCATTATGACGGACAGCGATCAGAATAGGACTAAGACCATGGGGGAATATTATGCATTGACACCTCTTACATTACCCCCAAGATTCAACCCCCTATTTCTGGTTATAGGACCTTTGACATCACACCCAACAGACTTCAATTACTTCCAACTTTTCATGGGATAATGGATGAGGACCCCTATTTGCATCTAAATAAGTTCGTGAAGGCATGTACTATCATTCGAATCAAGAACTTAATGGAAGAGTCCACTCAGTTAAGACTGTTCGCATATTCCCTTAGGGATAAAGCAAAGCAGTGGACAAACTCCTTGCCCCATAATTTGATAGCCAATTGGGAAGAATTGGAACACATGTTTCTGATGAAATTTTTTTCAATTAGCAAAATGAATAAAATCCGATATCTTATCGAGACGTTTCTACAGTTTCTTAAGGAATCCCTTCGGGAATGTTGGAATCATTTTAAGGATCTTCTACACAAGTTCCCTCACCATGGATTTGTGTATTGGCAACTAGTGTTCATTTTCTATGAAGGCCTTGGAGATGCAACCTGACATATGATTGATATTGCCTATGGTGGTATGTTTTATAATTTAACAACAGAAGATGCTTGGGAACTCTTTTAGATCCTTAGCGAGAAATTGGTGCAACACCACGCACCAGGTGAGATTGACTCGGAGACTTCAACAAGTACGCTTCCCAAGCAAGGAAGACTTTACAAATTAAAGCCAATGATAAGATATTTTCCAAGACTAAGGCTATGGAAGACAAAAATTCAATCTTTGGTGGGTATAAAATCGTACCCAATAGCCCAATAAGGAGAAGCCTGTGGTCCTAACCATGGCCAAACTCAATCAGTCTCCCGACTTCTTTCTAGTCCTTCTTACCACACGGAGGCCCATTACCACGCTACTACAGAGGATGCTCTGGTGCAAATAGCTTATAGCTGAATGCAACAAAGTCATATCCAGACACAGTTACTTAATCACCTTGGGCAATCTGTAGAAAGATTGGAATCTCAGTTTGAGCAGCTATTGCCTTTCGATAGAGAAAGTAACGCACTACCATTACATGCAGTTGGTACGCCTAGAGGACGCATATTTATGGGAGGCACATCAACTCTCTCGATTTTTAATTAATTCCCTTTGAAAACCATCGCGCTATAGACTCACCCGTAGCGAAATCTTGTAAAATATTTATATCATTATTATTAGCCTTTCATAGGACTTACAATGTGAAAAATACATCCAATCGTATGGATATCTCTCGATAATCATGTTTGAATGTATGGATTTACGAGCAACCATGCTGAATCATAGTGAATACGATTCAACAGGTGAAGAGTCTTTTCACGGTTCATTGATAGCTAGAATTGTAAACGACAATTCTAGGAAATAGGCAATTCCAGTGGTTTGTCTTATCAATTACATTGGAATTCAGACCCATTAATTTCATAAGTGAAACAAACAAACTTGGCATTCAAAGACTACCACGTCCCAACTACCCTAGCCTAGAAACCTACACATTGACATTTACTTTGAAGTGACAGTTCAAAACCAAGCCTTTTTCCTATAAATCCATACCCATCCATAAACCATCTCATCTCTTTCATTTTCAATCTTTCATACCTAAAACCCCATGACGGAAGAGCATAACCAGAATGATTTCAGTAAGCAACTTGATAGAATTCTCGAGATCTACAAGGCTGAGCTTCTGGCTACACAACAAAGAGTAGAAAATTTACAGCACCAACGACTTACTCGAGATGCTAAATCGTCCATTGAAACTACCTTTCACACTAAATCTACCCCAAATCTAAAACCATATACCAAGAACCCATCTTCCCCCACTTCCTAACCTTTACACCATCACAACCCACCTCGAATGCAAACTCCCATTTGATGATGGTGGATTGAACCGTCCCTCGTCACCCATCTCCATTGCTTATCTTCTCCCTTCGCTTGCGCTATATTCCCTTCACATAGTTTTCGCAAGGGACCAATATAGGCAAAAGATAAATCAGAGAGGTGTTCACTTCCCACTCTTCAAAGGACTTCCCTCGTGGGATTGCATTTCTTCCATGGAAGGAATAAGAGGTGCCCCTTTCTCGTCATGGAAGGATGAAGATGTGTCGACTTCCATCTCTTCAACTTCTTCACTCAACTACACTAAGGGTGCAGTTGATGAATCAGACGGGATGCGAGATGCTCTTTTTTGGGGATGTAAGATGAACAAGGGCATAGAGGAAAGAGTTCTGCAGCTTTTGGGGAGGCGACCCTGCAAAGGAGTGGATACTCCTTTAGTGGGAAGGGATGAGAGACTCTGATTGAAGGTAGTTAGAAGCCGATGACCGATCTTTATCGAAGAATTCTTCTCTCGGACGTTGCTACCAGTGTCTTAGTTTAGTATGTGTCTAGATTTTTCTTAGGAATTTTTTTTTATAATTAGTTTTCTTTCCATGTTTCTGTAATTAATTCATATATATGAAAGTTTTTTTTTTAACTTTTTATACAATGTTACTAACATCTAACTTCTTAGTTCTATAAAATCGAAAGTATTTTTCTCCCAAGTTTGGGGGAAAGATTTTTTACACTTTTTGTAGATTATAAACTTGGTAACTTAAAAAAGCACCATTAAGATAATATTTTTCCTGTGTGTCCCCTGTTTTGCACAATGAGGATATTTTTCTATTTAAGTTTTGGGGGGATATATATCAATTTTAAAAATAGTATAATTTTTTTTCTTTTATCTTAGAGTTTTATTATATTTTATTTTTAGAATTTAAAAAAAAAATTAAGAAAGTTAATCATTATATGCAAATTATGATAGAAAAAATATGAAAATATGAAATTCTTAGCAACCCATCATAGTAATAGTTCAAAAATTAAAATAAAAAGAGTTACAATTCAAAGTAAAGCATCTCTAGAACACTGTATCAGATGAATGTTTAAAACTATACAATTGATCTGAACTGCAAATATTTTAGATTATAGTTTCAAAATTATATAACCAATGCGCTATAGAGCCTATTTCCTCTATTATTCTGAGAAAGAGAGACTATTTTTATTCATGCTAAATGTTCCTTGAACTTCTCTACTATTTGAAATCTCAGAATGATGAACTTAGAATCAAGAGATTCTGTAAATATGATGATTTACTTATTTAGAATTGTCTATTAAATATATCAAACCAATAAGACATTCATATTAGTAAATCATGAAAATGACAAAGGTCATCTTTTGTTAAATCAGAGCTAAAACGCCAAAAATCTCAAAACATTTTACCCTTTGAACCCATATTAGAAGCCTAAAAACTGAATTTCTTTGTATCGAAATTTTATAACCTTTAACTATATGTACTGCCCAAAACTTTCTATCTTTGATCCTTACAATTTTTGAGAGTTTAGAATATAAAAAAAGGGAAGAAGAGGGAGTGAAAGGAGAATATGCTTAACAGATAAAGGATCTACTGAAAAGGGTACAAGTAAAAAGAAATACAATTGTATGAAAATATGAGAAAAGAAAATAAATAGAAGAAATCGTAAAAGACGATTCCATGAAAAAAAGAGAAGGAAAAAGCCTCCAACTTGAAAAGAAAATGGGATTTATACTAGCAAAGAAATGAGAAGAAGTTATCCAAAATAAGGATATTTACTGAAGCTGAAAAATATAGAAGAAGAAGAGAAGGAAGTGCTAAATTCTCATAAATAATTTTGAATCCTCTTTACCTTTTGAAACCTTTTGAAAATCCAAAGCCCCATTAAAAGCCGAAGGAAAGACATATGAACAGAATTGATTTCCTTTCCATGAGATTTATCTTCTTAGTAATTGTCCGATAAAATTTGCATATATGTCTACAATATTGTAAGAACCCAAAAGTTCGATTATTTTGAGAGTATGCCAATAAGTGAGAGTTTGGATGAAAATATTTTCTAAAAACAGTAGTTTAGAAAAATCTGTGATGAATAAATTTTTCACTGATATACACACACTCCACGCTATACTGAATTGAACTTATTGGGTTCTGATAGAGGATAATTACGATGATGGGAAGCTAAGGATAAAGAGATTTTAAAATTTTTGAAAAATAATGAACATCTAATGATTGATATAGTAATTAGTATATAAAAATCTATATTTTTAATTTTTAATTTTAAAAAATAAAAGAATATTTAAAGTTTGTAGGTAACTTCACTAAAAACCTTCAAGAGACTATAACTCCTCTACTAGGGATCACCAAGGGGTTTAAAGGCTTGTTGCATCCACTAAATGCAATCGTGCTCACTACGAAAGTAGCATTTAAATTCATAGTTTTAGATATTTTATGTTTTCTTGTTTACTAGGGACTAGCAAAACTAAAGTTTGGGGGTGTGGTCAGTTACATAATTTACCACTTTATCACCCTTAACTTAGTGATGTTAGGCCTTAGTTTGCTACTAATGAGTTATTAATGTATAGATATTAAAGATAAATAATAAAAGAGAGCCTAAGTGTTAATATTTGTTAAAATAAACTCAAAAAGCAGTAAAAAGACAATTGAGCATTAAAGATGATTCGCCAACAGCTGAAAGCTAAGAAATCGTAATTTACGATTCTTCAAAAGACGATTCTTCAGAAAGCGACAAAAGATAGAAGAAAAAGCGATCGTTTGAAATAGAAAATCGTCCAAGTATGAAAGCCATAAAAAATAGAAAATCGTGATTTACAATTTTCCAAAGAAGCGAGAATAAAAATAGACAATCGTGATTGACGATTTCTAGACAAAAGAAGAAAAAGTGGAAAATCGTTATCTAGGATTGCGATTATAGAAGATTTCCTGCTGCTATATCTGCTACTACTAATCACGTGAGTGAAGATTATCACCGCCATGTACTAAATTAGAAGATATCTGAAATTAGAAGTTTGGTGAACCATAGATCTAAGAAGATTGATGAAGATAAACTCCGAAGGACTCTGCTGCTGAAGACTAAAGAACCTTCTAGAAGCGCATCAACTAAAGAAAGCAAGAAAGAATAAAATTAGGAATTAGAGTTATATTAGGATACTTTTATCTTTAGTAGTTTCTTTTATTAGAATTAGATCTTTATAAACCGGCTCCTTATGATCTATAAATAAGAGAGCTCGGCATAAGAATAAGCATCGAAGAATTTTAGCATCAATTGATGCCTGAGGTTGGATTTTCTTTTGATCAGTAGGTAACATAGTTAGAGTAGATTAGATATCAAAGGTTCCTCAAGAGCAATTGACGACTGCAATTGAGTGCTGAAGATTAGTGTAGATATCTGTAGTTTCTCAGGAGCAATTGACGACTGCGACTGAGGGGTGAAGGATATATTTTACTTTGCTTTCTAGATAGATTTTATTTTCTTTTATTTTCTGCTTTGTAAACATCTCCAAGTTTTAATTTGAATTGACGACACAGGTTAGAATTTATAGATTAGTGTAACGATTTTACTTTTCCATCTTCAGTTTTCTAAAGTTTGATTGACACCCAAATTTTAGGTTAAATCTGTATTGATAGGATCTTAGACTTGATTGACGACCAATGTTAAGAGACTAGAAATATGGTGTAACAATACTATTTATTTTCATAAATATCCGAAAGCTGAAGATTAAGATTGACGACCTTAATCAGAAGGAGAATTTAGATTTATGGATCTTAGATAAATAGAAGTTTTTTAAATAAGGATTTAAATAGAATATATAAATCAGAAATAAATAGATAAACAAATTTCCTCGTGGGAATAATTTGATGCTGGTACTATAATTTCCATTGTGCACTTGCAATAGGTTAAGACTAGAATTTAATTAGAACACATATAACCAGCGATCAGATACACCGTGAATGAAGTGAATACAAAGTGAATGAACAGAGTGAAGTGAATACACTATGAGTGAAGTATGGGCATTGAATCATCAAATAGTAAATGATGAAATATGAGTATTAAATTAGTGAGTTGTGTATAGTGAATAAGAAAATCCAAGCTTTGTTCTGTCATCAAATATTGCTCTATTATGGCTTTTGTTTCGGTTATCGAATCTCTATTATATTATTGTTTCTGTTTCTATCATTGAATCCATGTTCTGTTTCCATATGTTATCATATCTATTTTGTACCTGCGTTTGACTCTATGCATTGATATGATAAAATGTAACTATTATTGATTTTCTTTTACTAAGCTTAGACTATTAGCTCACCCCGACTATACGTCACAGGTGTAGTTCTTGATTAGAACTTTGAACTTGAGGAGAATTCAAGTTACCTACTGGAGGGAGAAGCTCAATTAGATTTGGCATAGTGACTTTCGAGATTTGAGCTTAGTACATTATAGATATTCAGTCTTTGTACATAATTATATACCACTGTTTAGGTGATGGGTGGTCATCACCGATGGTTTGTTTTAGTTTTCTTCCAATCATGTGTCTATATAGAAATGAAAATTTTAGTTCTGTCATTTATGCTGTAACTACTTTGATTTCTGCAATATGCGTGTGAATGCACCAAGTATTCTATATCAGATTGTGATCTACGATCTCAGGGTCCGGGTTTTACATTTGATTTAAAAGTATAATATATATATATATATATATATGTCTTAGAAAATCTTATTGGGAAAATCTGGCTATCACAGTTGGTATCAAAGCCTAGGCTTTAGATCTTATGGGAGACTGTGAGCCATAGCTCTAAGTGCAGGAATATGAAATTAGATTCTGTCGGAGCATAGGGGAGTCAGTGTATGCTAGGTTATGATTGTAGGTCATCACGATCACTTTTGATTAAACTTTTTTATTGAACATGACATATCAGTATGGTCCCATGTGTCAGAGGAGGTAGAGGCACACCGAGGACTGTACGCATGACGGATGTCCCTGAAGGTGAGGGCACTTCACGTGGCATTGGAATCGCCACCAATCCTCACACCATTCCGTTGGGAGGTAGTGAGTGGAAGTGATCGACAACTGTTGGAGACTATGGCCAATGCAACGACCAACAGACAACTTCCATGGCACAGCAGACTGAGCTACTGACGACTAAGCAGTAGCCTTCAGGATTTTCAAAGTTTAGAAAGATCTCCAAACTTTTTGGGTCAAGTCGATCCACTTAAGGCCGAGAAGTGGTTGAACGAGATGGAAAAGATCTTTAGCGCAATTCCTTGCACTAAGAATATGGGCAGCCTTCAAACTGAATAGAGAGGCTGATCCCTGGTGGAAGGCAATGTAGACAGATAGGGTGCATGAGATCCCGAATGCACCATAGACTTGGGTCGAGTTTATTAAGAAGTTTAACGATGAATACTTCCCCAACGTAGTGAGAAATCAATGGGAAGTCTAGTTTATAGACTTGAAACAAAACCGGATGTCCATGCGCGAGTACGAGATCGAATTTACTAGGCTCTCGAGGTTTACACCTCAGCATGTGGCCACAGAATTGATGAAGGCTAAGAAGTTTCAATGTGGCTTACGGCCTGACATCCAAGAGAGGGTTTCACTATTTGAGTTAGGAATGTATGCTGGGATAATGACCAAGGCCCTTATCACCAAGGAAGACATCAAGACGATGTATCAGAGGAGAGATCAACAGAATATGAGCACAACAAGTCAAGCGCAATCTTATGCTTTCGAGCAGACAGTCACAAAATTAGACTATTGATCCAAGCACCTATTCAACCTACTCAGACCGCCTACTCAAGGCCATCCAAAACTACGTATTCGCGGCCTTTCGCCCTTTCACACCCTACTATGGTTGTCGTATCAAGGGTGCAGCAACCTTCACGCAGCACTTCATTAGCACCGGTTGAGTCCTGCACATGGTGTGGAAGACGACATAGGTCCGACGAATGTTGGTGGACTATGGGAGCATGCCTTAAGTGTGGACAGGTTAGACATTGGATAAGAGATTGTCCCAACATAAGGAACAAAATGACAACATAGGAAACTGCTCAGAGTCCTCTTAAGCTACAATGATGCCCAAATGCCGAGTATCTCACAAACTCAAAAGTTGGGTTTATACTTGTTAGTACTCAGTGTCTCCCGTATTTTGTATGAACTCCATGAGAAAATGGACAACTTTGGCGTAAATTTAATAAACAGTAACCTTTTGTAGTGGCAGTGATTAGTTTTGTAATTGAATGAATAGTTTTGGTTTCCTTATGATACTGGCTTAAATGTTGAGACGATCTTTCGCAGGTGGTTGGTAACAACTAATTATTAAGGTACCACCAAAAGTTACAAGATAAATTTTTGGGGATGAAATCTTCTATCAGGAGGGGTGAATGTAATGACCCTACTTCCATGCATGCTGAGTTGTATCCATATCTTTTCGAATACAACACGTTAATTTTTTAGGACGAATATTCTTTAAGGGGGGAAGAATGTAACATCTTGAAAATTTTTCGAAACTATAGGTCTTGATTAGGTGCTTGTCCATTAAGAAATGCATCACCGCTTCGGATTTTTCAAACAGGATCATTTCCGGCCCATTTGAGCTTCGTGTGAGGCTTTTAGACCAAAGCTCATATACTGCAATAACCCTGATTTTTTATAGCAGTGTAGGTCATGTGCGACGTGCACTGTGCTTGCGTGTTTGTGGGTCACAAGGGAACCACACTTGTCTTATACACTTTTAAGTGTATGTGTTGTACATAGGAATAAGTGATGTGAAACATATTGTATGAGTGTGTGTGTGTAAAACACTAGCCCCTTGCAAGTTAGAGAAAAGAGAGAGGAGTCCCATATGAGTATCCTTTTTGCTTGAGTAGAGAGAGAGTGAAATAGAGGATAAGAAGAAAGAGGGTTTGAGTTGTAGAGAAATTTAGAGATAGAGTTTTTCTTTTGATCTAAAGATAAGATCTATCTTATGGATGTTAAATTTATGAGATGAGAAAGGTAACCCTTGAAGAAGATCTAAGGGTTTTGAGCTTAGAAATTGATCAAGAGAGGAGTTGGAGAAAAGGGTTTTGAAACTCTCTTTTGTTGAGAAGATCATGGACCAAATCCATGGGAGATCTAGTATTTAAGGTTTGTATTTAGTTAATTAAGATCATTAAATAATATATTTATGATGAGTTTGTTGGTGTATTAAATGTAGTTTTAAATACGGTAAGATTAAAGTTTTCAAGAAGCTCGAGCTGTAGAGGTAGTTATTCCTCGCACGCGCGATTATAATAGCTCACTCACGTGAGGAGGAGACAATTATAGTGAGAAAATATGTTCTATTCTCGCTCGCGCGAGACAGTTTTGTAAAGGAAACTTGCTCGCATGAGCTTCAGGTGACCTTGATTATAATCGCTCGAGCGAGGGTGAGTGATCGCTCGCGTGAGGACAAGTGGTCGCTTGCGCGAGTTATAATCACTCGAGCGAGGGTAAATAATCGTTCGCGCGAGGACAAGTACTCGCTCAGGCGAGGACAAGTGGTTGCTCGTGCGAGGTATAGCATAGATATTTGTCTTATTTTAATTAGTTCTTTGGAGTTATGTTTTCTTAGATCCTTGTGAGCTTTTCTAAGAATATTTTTTATTCATGTAATATAGGTTTGGCATATGGTTGTTACGCTTGACCTTTATATGTGATATTGATGTGATTGAGTGATGGCTTTTCTTTAAGGTAGGGAATGTTTTGAACTTATACACTTGATTAAGAAAGCAAGTATGTAGTGATATTCTATATATGCATGTTCGTTTAAAGCATAGATAACTGCTTGGGTTGAAAATACTAAGAAAAGTGTGAAAATTAATGTGTGTGTGTACACTGAACGAGAAAGTCATAAGTATAAGAAAAGAGACATCCCAGGGATGTGCATGAGAACTAAGCATCTATGTGATGCATTTAAATGTGTAACATCCCAGGGATGTATAGTTAATGTGAATGTACATATGATGGAAAACATGTGAATGGGTTAGAACTACTAATAATTATTACAATTACATGGTGAATACCTATATGTAGTGTACAAATTGATTTAAGGTTTGTAGAATACCTCACCGACTCGACAGTATACTTGTGGCTGACTTGACAGAATATCCGTGATCGGTACAGTGGCCAATCTGTACACCAGTAAGACATCCCAGGGTTATATGAGTTATGTGCCGGTCGCCTATGTGAAAGGGACTAGGGCTAGATCACATGAAAAATAGTCTGATTGGACAACGATGGAGGGTATTCCATCGGGGCTTGATATTATATTAATCAGGGATTATTTAAGTTATTTGATTTAAGTCATGAGACCAGCCTAGTTGTAATATGAGAACCAGTTGAGCATGAGATGACATGTGTAGTATAGCATTTGCATTTGTTTAGTCTTCTAATATCTTAAACTGTTTCCTAAATATTTTATATAAATTCAAGCATGTTTCTTTTATGTCATGAAATGTATGTGAGTAAGATAGATTTACATGTTCATATATCTTCCCTATTGAGCTAGGATGTAGCTCACCCTTTTAGACTATACGTCATAGGTCCAGTGTTAGTTGCTGCTTCGGGAGACGTAGATCCAGAGGATTCGGATTATGTACCTGGGGAAGAGTCTGAGCCCCCTCTTAAGGATTTCTTCTAGAGGACTCTCTGCGTACTTTGATAGATTTTTGTGAGAGAAATTGTACGGCTTGGTGTGTCCAACCTTTTTATATAAGACAACGTAATTTTTGTTAGATATTCTTTTAGCGAACCATCTGGGGTGACGGTTGTTTCATCACCGATGGTTCGGGTTGGCTCTTTTGTTCATGTAGTGGCATGAGATCAGAAATGTCTTTTGAGCTTCATGTTTTGACTTTACCTTATAGAACTAGAGATTTAGTTCAGTATTAGTTCTTATGTAATTGAATTGCTTTATAGTTGCTTGGATATACTAATGTTTCGTGCAGTATATAGGGCACGATGTCGAGGGTCGTGCCGATGGCTCAAGTTTCGGCGTGCCAAAATTCGGGTTGTCATAGTTAGTATCAAAGTAGTTTCTTTTAGAATTTTTGACAAGTCTTGATTTTGTCAGAGCATAGGACCTTCTGCTAATGAAATTATAGTTTCATGTGCAGAGCGTTATGTCTTCTAGAGGAAGAGGCCGACCCAAGGGCGGCCATGATAGAAACTTGCGAAGCAGAGATGGTTTTGTCTCGACTACAAATAGAGTGCCGTTGGGAATAGAGAAGCCCCAAGAGACAGTAGTCAGGAGAACAGAGACCAAGGGGGAAATCAAAATAGAGATCAAAGAGAGCAAGAAAGAGTACGAGAAAGAAATAAGGAAAGAGAAGAGCGTCAGAGGATGATGCATACTATGAAAACCATGGAAAATGTCATGGCTCAGCAAGCGGCGTCCTTGGCAGCACAGAATGCCAATGACCAGCATCAACCACCACCTATGCCTCCAGTGGGTACTACACAGCCATTGCGCTCAGTGTTCACAAAGTTTCAGAGGATGCGTCCAACGAGTTTTTCAGGGCAAGCAGAGCCAATGGATGTTAAAAATTGGCTGAGTGAGATGGAGAAAGTGTTCAGTGTGCTTACGTACACTAAGGATGAAAGTATCTGTTGGGCAGCGTATATGTTAGATGGGGAAGCAGGCCCATGGTGGAAGTCCGTGTCGAGGACTAGGGCTTAGGAAACCCCAGGATTGCCGTGGACATGGGATGAGTTTGTGATCGAGTTCAACAAATAATATTTCTCTGAAGTTGTGCATAACCAGATGAAAGTAAAATTTCTTCAACTTGAATAGGAAAAGATGTCAGTAAGGAAATACGGAGTAGAGTTTATGAGGCTCGCTCGCTTTGCTCTTGATTACTTAGTTACCGACTTGATGAAAGCCAAGAGGCTTCAACGCAACTTGAGGTCGGACATCAAGGGAAGAGTGGCAACCTTTGAACTAAAAACCTATGGAGAGGTTATGAGCAAGGCTCTGGTGATCAAGGAAGATAATGAGGATCAATACCGGAGGAGAGATCAGCAAGGAAGAGGAAGGATGGAGCAGAGTAAAGTGGGAAACTACGAGCCGGTGAGCAAAAAGCCACGATTTGTAGCACCCATTTAGAGGTAATAGTTTCGGACTGGTTTCATTAGACCGACGCAGATAAAATATCCTAGACTACCTATGCTTACGTCAGGGAGGCCGATCAGATATGAAAACCCTGTTACCAATATCGGAGTATCAACTACCCAGGGCTTCTCACAGGCAACATCTTCTACTACAGTTGAGACTTGTGCCAAGTGTGGCAAGTCTCACAAAATGGTAGATTGTAGGTGGGGTAGTCGGGGTTGTTACAAGTGTGGGAAGATAGGCCACATGATCCAAGATTGCCCTGAGATGAAGAAGGAGAGAGCGGCTTCTGCTTCCATGCTGAGATCGATACAATCAAAGAAGTTGATCATGTAAGGAAGAGCCTATGCGGTTACTGCCCAAGAAGCACAGAACGTCAATGACATTATCCAAGGTGAGATTTTCTTTTAAAAATTAAGAATTTCAATTACTTAAAGTTTTAGATAGAGAAGGTGCATCCATGTATTAAGTAGAGTAGACTCATTCCTGCATATAAATGTTGATGTATACGTATGTTATATATATATATATATGTATGATATAGGTTCCTTACAATTGTACGGAAAGGAAAGTGATGTAGCTTATGAAGCTAGAGTGTTGATAGACCTGGGGTCTATCCATTCATTTACTACTCCTCTATTTGCAAAGAAGATGAAAGTCAATCCAGAGACATTAGATTTTATCTTGGCGGTATCTATCTCGACTGGAGAATCGGTCGATACGGACTTGGTTTGTAAGTCGGTGATAGTAACCATTAGAGATGGGGGTGTCTTTGAATTAGCGGCAAATTTAGTTCTGTTGGATATGTAAGGATTTAACATGATCCTTGGCATGGATTGGTTGCCAACTCATTGTGCAACGGTCGAATGTAAGAACAAAGTGGTTATCTTTAGACCGAATACAAGGAGATCATTCCGATTCGTAGGGGTGAGACTGAAGTTTCTGCCACTTATGTTCGCCTTCAGAGCCGAGCGCTTGATCAGAAAGGGTTGAAGTGGTTACTTGGCATTCTTGAAAGAAGATAAGGAAGGAAAGAATATCATTTTAGAGATTACAGTTGTGTGTGAGTTTGAGGATGTCTTTCCAGAGGAGTTGCTAGGGTTACCTCTTGATAGAGAGGTGGAATTCACTATCGACTTAGCACCTGGAATGGAGTCGATTTCCAAATCACCATACCGAATGACTCCTGTTGAGTTGAAGGAATTGAAGGAGAAGTTGCAAGAGCTCTTAGATAAGGGGCTTGTAAGGTCGAGCGTGTCTCCTTGGGGAGCACCGGTCTTATTTGTAAAGAAGAAAGATGGGTCGATGCGAATGTGTATCGACTATCGCCAGTTAAACAAACTAACCATCAAGAATCGATATCCATTACCTAGGATTGACGATTTATTTGATCAGCTGCAAGAAGCGAGGTATTTTTTCAAGATCGATATGAGATCTGGATACCATCAGCTGAGAGTTAAGGTAGAGGTCATCTAGAAGACAACATTCAAGATGCGGTTTGGACACTACAAGTTCTTGGTGATGCCATTTGGTTTGACGAATGCACCGACATCATTTATGGACTTGATGAATCAGGTGTTTAAACCACACCTGGACACTTGCATCGTTGTATTCGTTGATGACATTCTAATATATTCAAAATTGAAGGAGCATGAAGAACATTTGAGAATCACTCTACAGATTTTGCGTGAATACCAATTGTATGCCAAGCTCAGTAAGTGCGAGTTTTGGCTAGAGAAAGTTAGCTTTTTGGGACATGACGTCTCGAAGGATGGTGTCACAGTAGATCCAACTAAGATCAAAGCAACGGTACAATGGGAACAACCAAAGATGGTGATAGATGTTCGTAGTTTCCTTAGTCTAGCTAGATACTATCGACGTTTTGTGGAGGGATTTTCAAAAATATCAGGACCGTTTATGAGACTCACAAGAAAATATGCGAGATTCGAGTAGAATGAAGCGTGTGAAAAGAGTTTTTAAGAACTCAAGAAGAGACTCACTACAGCTCCAGTACTAGCGATTCCTTCAGGCAGTAGAGGTTTTGCGATATATAGTGATGCTTTACATAGTGGTTTAGGCTGTGTACTCAACCAGAATAAGAAAGTGATTGCTTATAGGTCGAGGCAGCTGAAAGATCATGAGAAGAATTATCCGACACACAACCTGGAACTAACAACGGTTATATTTACATTGAAGATTTGGTGACATTATTTGTATGGTGAGACCTTTGAGATCTTCACCAATCATAAGAACCTCAGGGACTTATTTACACAGAAAGATTTAAATATGAGGCAACGAAGGTGGATGGAGTTTCTCAAAGATTATGATTGCTCCATACAATATCACCCAGGTAAGGCTAATGTCGTAGCAGATGTCTTGAGTTGTAAGGGTTCGACTCAGTTAGCTAATCTGATCATGGGGATGCACAGATGGAAGTTATTTGAAGATCTTTCATTGTATGATGCGAATATTGCGGTATAAGCTACAGGGGCTTTCTTGAGCAACATCACAGTGAGACCGATAATCTTTGAGTATATTCACGAGCTATAGATGAAAGACCCGGAGTTAACTAGAATTTGATAGGATGTGATTGAGGGCACCAAACCAAAATTTTCGGTGAGAGAGGTTGGTTCCTCACTATTCAGGGGATGCCTTTGTATTCTAGTTGATGCCGATCTATGGAAAACTATTCTAGATGAGGCTCACAAATTGAAATATGCGATCCACCCGATAGTACCAAAATATATCAGGACTTGAGGAAGAATTACTGGTGGAGATGTATGAAGCAAGACGTAGCCAAGTACGTGTTAAGCTGTTTGACATGTCAGCAGGTGAAAGTGGACCACAGACACCCTACTGGATTGTTGCAACCTCTACTTATACCAGAGTGGAAGTGGGAATCAATCTCCATGGATTTCATTATAGGGTTACCGCCTATAGTAAAGAGATACAACGCTATTTGGATAATCGTTGATCGACTAACCAAGTCAGCTCACTTCTTACCCTACAATACGATGTACACAACAGGAAGACTCGCGGAGTTATATATGAAGGAGATTGTACGGTTACACGGGATTCCCAGCAACATCGTCTCTGATCGTGACCCGTTGTATACTTCAAAATTTTGAAAGAAGTTTCAAGAAGGCATGGGTACGCGATTGGACTTTAGTTCGGCGTTTCATTCGAAGACCGATGGGCAAACAGAGTGGGTAAATCAGGTGATAGAAGACATGCTCAAAGAGTGTATGCTCAAATTACAAGGATCGTGAGATCAACATCTATCGTTGATCAAATTTGCATACAACAATAGCTTCCAAGCGAGCATTGGAATGACACCTTATGAAACTCTCTATGGAAGGCGATGTAGATCGCTTATCAATTGGGAAGAGACCGGTGAAAAGTTTGTATTGGGGTCGGAGTTACTTGAAGATAATGCCATTGTTGTTTGTATGACAAGAGAGAGACTTAAATCGGCTCAGAGCAGACAGAAGAGCTATGCTGATATCCAAAGAACGAGCGTGGACTATGCCGTTGGTGAGCATGTATTTGTGAAGGTATCGCCCATGAAAGGCGTCATGAGATTTGGGAAGAGGGGAAAGCTGAGTCCCCGTTACCTTGGACCCTTTGAGGTTTTGGGTCGAGTCGGCGAGGTCGCTTATCGCATTGGATTACCTCCATTGTTTCATCGGGTACATAACTATTTCATGTATCCATACTCCGAAAGTACTTAAATGACCTTGCACATATATTGGGAGGTCAGCTGATTGAAATGCATGAAGACATGACCATGATAGAAGAAGTGGCCCAAATATTGGATAGAAAAGAGCAAGTTTTATGCACGAAGGTGATTCCTTTAATGCTTGTCAGGTGGAAGAACCATCCGGCCGAAGAAGCAACTTGAGAACGTGAAGCGGATGTGACAGAATAATATCCGAAGTTGTTTGAGGAAAGCTAGATCGCATGGCTTGTTGAATTTGTAAGAAATGACATTATATAAATCTACGCTTAATTTTTTTTGTAAAAGAGTGTCAATTATGGGTTTTGATTGCATAACTAGAGGAGTTTTTATAAAGAAATCTTTTATACTACACAAAATGAGATGCCAACGCCACAAAAATGTGAAAGTAGAAAAGAAATTAAGCCAGAAGATGTTTCTGGGCTCGCTCGCGCGATGACTTAAGCTTGATCGCACGAGCCTTATGTAAATCAAGCGCCAAAATAGTTTTTGTGATCGCTCGCGTGAGGACTTAAATCGCTCACGCGAGGACCTGAGCATATAAATGGGCGTCCACTATTTTTGCCAATTTCCTCCGCTCGATCGAGGGTTTTAGAGCGTAAGGGATTGGGATTCGCATTCAAAGGCTTCAATCCATCAAATTTCAACTTGTTTTTCTCGAATCCGAACTGATAGAAGTGCTTAGAAAGGTTATTTCTACCCTTGCTCATCCTTATTTTTGTTGATTTGGTTTGAAACACCCTGTGATGGCTTATAGAAGCCCTAGCCCTCAACCTAGAAAGAAGATAGTGATTCGGCCACCATCGTCTCGTAGCAAGGCACCACAAGCACCACCACCACCTCAATCGTCTACACCGACCCAACCCAATGATTGGTGGGGGGCCAAAATTTTTGAGCTCGAGTGGGAAATACATGAAAGTGTTTTTTGGGATCCTACGTCCACAAAATGGACTTTGGAATATCTTGGCATTAATGGTTTGAAACCATTGTTGCAACCGTTTAAGGCCCGGTACTATCCGAGGCTTGTTAAACTCTTTTATGAGACCCTTAAAACTAATAACGACGAAACCACTCTCGTCGTTGAGGCAGATGGAAGAGCGTTCACTTTTGGCCATAGCGACATTTCCATTGCCATGAACTGCCCTCACACCATCATCTAGGACCCACTTTCACAACCCCCTTTCGCAAACAAAGTAAAACTTCAAACTATTATTGCTGACATTACTGGCGGCAGTAATGCATTGGGACAATCTATCACAAGGTCCCAGTTGCCGCCACATATGTGGCCTTTAGACATTATTTGTAAGAAAAATTTATACCCGATTGGTCACGAACAGGAGCATCGTGGGCCATTTTTGAGGGCTTTGCACTCTGCCTTTCACAACAGGTGGTTTAGTGCCCCTAGAGTGGCTATGAGGGGCATTGTGCATGCCTATAAAAGGAATGTTAGGGGTGCTGTCCCTCCACCCATAAATCGCCTACCCTACGCCCATTTGATTTCAAGACTCTTTGACTTACGCCATGGAAAAGAGGGTTTTGAGATTAGAGGGGACGAGCCCATACTAACAGACAACACCATTCCATTCATCACCCAAGATTTAACTCGGAACTTAAAGAGCTTACGAAACAGTCAAAAGAGGAAGAGGGATAGTCAGGTCGCACAACAAACGGCTCAACCACCGCCACCACCCGGCCCAGCCGCTCCATCCACTTTGTCTTCACAGCCCTTCCCCACCACCGACGGCAGCATGATACGTGATGTCGTTCTACAGGGGAGGGAGATTAGATTACACCAGAGGTTTCAGGAGGTACTTCTTATAGTTCTTATGACCCATGCATTTCCACAGACATATCGAGAGCGCATAGATGCATTTCAGGGTGCCATTTTCGGTGCATCTAGATCGGGTGCTGCTACTAGGGGGACGGTCGAGGAGGGAGCTGTCAGGGAGGAGATTCATGATGTTGATGATGATGAGGAGGAGGATGACAATGACTCTGGTTCCGGCTCTGAGGAGGAGAACGATGACGAGGAGTACGAGCAGGGTGACGACTAGGTCTTCATCGCCAAGTTAAATTCTTTTTGAAAATGTTAAATGCAAATGTAAACTCTTTTGAAAATATAAATGTAATGTCTATAGAAATTTTGATGAAAATGTGGGTCTGGGTCATCACAGAATGGCATCAAAGCATTCTGATACCATTCTATGATGAAAATGTGGGGATGGAGATCATTCAAACTATGGTGACATGGTTGTCACAATTTTGTTAGTAGATACATTGATGGTTCTTTGTGTATGCTCTTTTAATTATTATCTAAATGGTTCAACTTCAATGTTTAAGTAAGAATGGTGATTCTATTTTGAATTATGTCATTGCCATTATGAGAATGGTGTATGGGTGCTGCAACACGAATGGTGTGTCATTGGCGACATGATTTAAGTAAGAATGACGTAATGTGTATGGAAATAGTTTCTTTGGAATGAATCAACTTGTCCTGCAGGCATGTGTGGTTGTGTGTAGTGTTTATCATACAGGTACTCATAGTAATGAGTAGTCATGCTTGACTGCTTTTGGATTCAATGCAATTCATTAAGAAAGTTTTTATGGCAGGTAGTACTCACACGAGAAAATGGATAATCACCACATGTGGTTGTCATATTGGTTGGGAATGGCTACTATGTTGTTTGTTATAGTGAGATATAGATTGTGCTTTTGCTTTAATGCAAGTTTGATTGTGCTTGATTAGATAACTAGACTAAATAGGTAACCTGTTGGACACCACATGGTTTCTTTTCATGGTTATCGTTGTTATCAGGGTGTGAATACCTCCACATTGTCTATGTGTAGTTTAGTTTGGTGTTGTATCTTATCAATTTTTGAGGAAAAAAAATTTATAAGGAGGGGTGAATGTAATAACCCTGATTTTTGGGAGCAGTATAGGTCATGTGCGACGTGCACTATGCTTGCGTGTTTGTGGGTCACAAGGGAACCACACTTGCCTTATACACTTTTACGTGTATGTGTTGTACATAGGAGAAAGTGATGTAAAACATATTGTATGAGTGTCTGTGTGTGTGTAACACACTAGCCCCTTGCAAGTTAGAGAAAAGGGGGAGGAGTCCCATACAGGTATCCTTTTTGCTTGAGTAGAGAGAGAGTGTGAAATAGAGGATTAGAAGAAAGAGGGTTTGAGTTGTAGAGAAATTTAGAGATAGAGTTTTTCTTTTGATCTAAAGATAAGATCTACTTTATAAATGTTAAATTTATGAGATGAGGAAGGTGTGGTGAAACCCTTGAAGAAGATCTAAGGGTTTTGAGCTTAGAAATTGATCAAGAGAGGAGTTAGAGAAAAGGGTTTTGAAACCCACTTTTGTTGAGAAGATCATGGACCAAATCCATGAGAGATCTAGCATTTAAGGAATGTATTTAGTTAATTAAGATCATTAAATGATGTATTTATAATAGGTTTGTTTGTGTATCAAATGTATTTTTAAATAGGGTAAGATTAAAGTTCTCGAGAAGCTCGAGCTGTACAGGTAGCTGTTCCTCGCGCGCACGGTTATAATAGCTCACTCGCGCGAGGAGGAGACAATTATAGTGAGAAAATATATTCTTTTCTTGCTCGCGCGAGACAGTTTGTAAAAGGAAGCTCGCTCGCGCGATGGCTCGCGTGAGCTTCAGGTGACCTCGATTATAATCGCTCTAGCGAGGGTGAGTGATCGCCTCCGTGAGGACAAGTGGTCGCTTGCGCGAGTTATAATCACTCGAGAGAGGGTAAATAATAGTTTACGCAAAGATAAGTACTCACTCACGTGAAGACAAGTGCTCACTCGCGCGAGGTTTAGCATAGATGTTTATCTTATTTTAATTAGTTCTTTGGAGTTATGTTTCCTTAAATCCTTGTGAGCTTTTCTAAGAGTATTGTTTATACATATAATGTAGGTTTGGCGTATGGTTGTTACGCTTGACCCTTATGTGTGATATTGATGTGATTGAGTGATGGCTTTGCTTTGAAGTAGGGAATACTTTGTACTTGGACACTTGATTACGAAAGCATGTATGTAGTGATATTCTATGTATGCATGTTCGTTTAAAGTATAGATAAGTGCTTGGGTTAAAAATACTAAGAAAAGTGTGTGAAACTTAATGTGTGTGCGTACACTGAATGAGAAAGTCATAAGTATAAGAAAAGAGACATCTCAGGGATGTGTATGAGAACTGAGCATCTGTGTGATGCATTTAAATGTGTGACATCTCAGGGATGTATAGTTAATGTGAATGTACATATGATGGAAAACACGTGAATGGGCTGTGTTAAGCAGTGAAAAATACCATTTTTCACCTCCTAACCTTATCTTTGGAAGACCCTTGAGGTGTCTAATAATATGTTTTTAGTATGTTTTGTAGATAAGCAATAAATTACAACCTTAGCACAAACAACCAACCAAAAGGGGTAAATAAGCAATCTGCAGCCTCAGCCTGTGCTCAAATTCCAACAATCCACAAAGCCTTAGAGACTCATGGAAGGCCATGAACCCAACTGGGTGCACCTGAGACCAAGTAAAATGCCAAGGGATGAAGATTGAATCCACCCAGAGGTAGCTAAGGGCGAGACAGATGAAAGACAACGCATTAGAAGTGCGTGCTAGCCAAGGAAGTATAGAAATAAAGTTGTCGTGAGGTTCTCTTGAGCTGCCGAGAGGATCTAGTGCCTAAATTAGAAGATACCGAGAGGATCCAGATCCTGTCAAGAGGATACCTGGAGGTACAGGGGAAGCCGAGAGGATCAATTTACATGTCGAGAGGTTCAACTGAACCCGTTGTATAGTGCGCCCAATCCAATCGACAACTGCTAGGCGTAGTCCTCGAGAGGATGAAAAGAAACTGTCGACAAGATCTATGACAACCAATCAACGAGTCGACCACAACCTGTCGAGGGGATGAATGAGATGATCGTTCAATCCTATCGACAAGCACCGTCAATCCTCTCGATAGGTCTACAGACCTGTCGATTTGCATGCAAAGCCAAACAGATCCTGTCGAGAGGATCCCAGAACCTCTCGACACTCGATTTAGGGAACTTCTCAGTTCTTTCTTTAGCAGTTGTCCATGCCAGAAGCCTGTGCACGTGTTCCAAAGCATGTCAGCGACCCCTGAGGGTATTTTTGGCACACAATGGGCCATGTGCGAAAACCCTAACGGTATCACATGTACTTGTCAGCTGATAACCAATGAGAAAAGAGCTTCTAGAAGAGAAATCAGCCACATCAGTATAACAGAATTATCTCCTTGCATTCTGATTGGCTGAAATGGATCTGAGGACAAAGGAGGAGGGTATAAAAACTTGGAGAAAATACAGAAGAAACGATTCAGAAATTGAGAAAACTAGAGCTTAAGGCGAGATCCATTTTGTTCAGAAAATTCTCCCTTCTTCTTCCTCCTTTCTCCCTTCTTTCTTTAGCCAATCATGAGTGGCTCAAACTCTTCTCAGTAATTAGGGTGAGGTCTTAAGCTGTAAATTAAGAGATTCAAAGGCATTGTATGAAACTGTAAGATGTACAGATTGCAAATTTGAGCACAATCATGTTATAATTTTGTAATATAATTATGGATTTTAAAGGTGATTCTGATCCATATTTTAGTTTTTCGTATTTGTTTTCCCTGGGTTGGATAGTCCTATAGATGTTAGCCTATGAGGGTCTCATATCGTGGCATCTACAGCATCTTCAATGGTTTTTCTATTCTAATCAAGATCTTTGAAGCGGAATAATATCTAGGATGGTCTGTGACCATTAAAGTGGACAAATCATAGCCTTAGGATTGCTTTAATTCTCTAATTGCGATTGGATTCTTATAACTCACCTCTGCCAGGGTAAGCTCGGAAGCTGGGAGCCAGAAAAAAGGATTGTAGTAGATCAGCTCTTAGCATTGCCATTGATTCCTTTTATTTTCAGTGAGAGACCAATACCCCTAACTGCTATTCTCATCCTTTGATTTTTCATCCCTTCTATATCTCCCCTTACATCTGTGTTGGAATAGATCTGGATCAGTAGCACTTAATTCTGTAGTTTGTAGTTAAAGTGACAAAACCCCAAAACCTCTCCTCCTTCTTAGATTAGAATAGAGTGCCAGATCCACTCTGGATCTGGAGATTTACTAAAATTTAGACCACATTTCCTTATGGACATACCCTTACTTACCCTTTTTAAAACTTGCTGCAATAGTCCTGAATACTTGCAGGTCTGTGAGTCTGTTTGCCTTGGGGTGTGTGCAATCCATAGATTCTATAATTATTTTATTTTAAACCCCTTTTTGAGCACAAGGTAAATGGCCCAACAGGCTACACAATTATACGGTGAATAACTATATGTAGTGCATAAATTGATTTAAGGTTTGTAGAATACGGCGGTATACGACTCGATAGAATATTCAATCGGCACGGCACAATCCAGACGCATAAGAAGACATCCCAGGGATGTATATGAGTTATGTGCCGATCGCCTATGTGAAAGGGAGTTGGGCTAGATCACATGAAAAATAGTCTGATTGGACGACGATGGAGAGTATTCCATCGGGGCTCGATGCTATATTGCTCATGGATTATTTAAGTAATTTTATTTAAGTCATGAGATCAGCCCAGTTGTAATATAAGAATCAGTTGAGCATGTGATGACATGTGTAGTGTAGTAATTGCATTCTGTTTAGTCTTTTAATATCTAAAACTGTTTCCTAAATGTTCTATATAAATTCAAGCATGTTTTCATTATGTCATGAAATGTATGTGAGTAAGATAGATTTACCTATTTATATATCTTTCTTATTGAGCTAGGATGTAGCTTACCCTTTTAGACTATACATCACAGGTCCAGTATTAGCTGTTGTTACTGCTGCTTTGAGAGGCGTAGATCCAGAGGATTCGGATTACGTACCTGGGGAAGAGTCTGAGCCCCCTCCCGAGGATTTCTTCTAAAGGACCCCCTGCGTACTTTGATAGATTTTTGTGAGAGAAATTGTATGGCTTGGTATGTCCAGCCTTTTTGTATAAGATAACATAATTTTTGTTAGACATTCTTTTGGTGAACCATCTGGGGTGACAATTGTTTCATCACTGATGGTTCAGGTTGGTTCTTTTGTTCATGCAATGGCAGAGATCAGAACTGTCTTTTGAGCTTCATATTTTGACTTTACCTTATAGAACTAGAGATTTATTTCAGTATTAGTTCTTATGTAATTGAATTGCTTTACAATTTCTTGGATATACCAAATGTTCCGTGCAGGCATATGGGGCACTGCCTCGAGGGTCGTGACGATGGCACGGGTTTTGGGGTATTGAAATCCGGGCTGTCACATACACCGTGGTGGTGTATTGGCTTAACGTCGAATTCCTTGTAATCAGTGATTCGGGTGTGCAAGCTCCACACTGAACAAAAGATCTTTTGGTATAAAATAAAACACCTCGCTTGGGTGTATAAGTTTCACACTGGAATAAGTCAAATAGATAATGCTTAACACCCAAATGTGTGTATGTGTTTCATAAGGGAACCAGCCCTTTAATTTATTGAAGGCAAAGCTTCCTTTGGAAGCTACTAACCGATTTGCAAGTTTTGGGGCTTGGGTTTCTAGAGAGAGAGAGAGGAAGAGAAAGAGCTTCAGGAGAATTGGCACCATTGATATCCGACGCATTTAGCTTCATTGTGTTTGTATGCCGCGAGGAGCCACCGAGTTCTGATGTGACTGAGATCCATGAAGGAATGAAGGTTTTATCCCTTCAAACCCTCTTTTGATTTGGATATTTCGAAGTCTCAAAGCCGGTGAATCTCGCAAAGGTTTTGTCATTTGTTATGGAAAGAGTTGAAGCTTTTTGATCGAGTTCGATACGAGCGCGAGAGGTTGGACTCCCAAGCCATTTCGCGTGGAAGAACCGACGCACCGTTTTCGCCCAAAATACGCATGAACGCGTGATTTAAAAAGGTGAGATCTCTTATTTTTTAAGATTAAATTAATGTTTTAATGTGATATTGAATGTTCTAGACTTAGATTAATGGGTGTGTGAAGAAATTGTATGAGAATCTTTTGAATTTGGGAGAAAATGAATCAAAGAAGAAGAAGTTCGAGGGGCTACAGAATCTGTCAAAATCGAACGATCGATTCCTAAATCGATAGATCAATTTTGATAGAACTGAGATTTGTAAGAATTTCTGAAGGAATCGAACGATCAATTTTAGAAAATCGATTGATCAAATTAGAAACCGATCGTTCGATTTTGAAAATCAATAATTCGAGTTTCAAAGGACTAATATGCCAGTTTGCTGAAGGAAATCGAATGATTGATTTGGAAATCGATCGATCGATTTTCCCTATTTTTGTTTTTGTCAGTTCTTCATTGGAAAAACTTTGGGAGACTTGAGCTATTTGGTTTTCGACACTATTGACACATAATACGATATGGATGTGATCTAGGTTGAGCACGGGAGGCTGTATGTGGGGACCTTTGAATAACTTTGAACGGCTCCAAATTTAAGGTAGGAGAAACTCATACCAATTACATTTTTTATTGTGATTCATAGATATTGTGATATATCCTATCTTTGTTTGATTTGTAGACTCATGATATTTTGATATGAGTGAGTTAGAACTTGTAATTTAAGTTTGGAATCTTGAATTCCTTACAAACTTGAAATAAGGATTTGAGATTTTGATATAAATTGGTACCTACATTTACTTTGATTTGACGTGCATCTTTTTGAGCTAAGAAGTGATTTTAGAAATGGAGTTAGAACTGATCGAGATGACTATATTCGAATGCTTGGAATGAAAGAGGATAAGTGTGATTTTAAATCGAATTCGCACGTCGATTGTACTTGATCAATTGAATCCTTTGAAGAATGACATGATTGAACATTGAGTGGGCATTGCATAATTGGACCGATACGACAGTTATCTGTATACAGTGTACAGTGCATAGCATACATAAATGGACCGATACGTCGGTTATTCGTACGCATTGCATAGCATGCATAAGTGGACCGGTACGGCAGTTATGCATACGCATTGTATAGCATATATATGTGAACATAGTGAATGAGTGAATATGAAGTGAATGAGTGGATACACCGTGAATGAAGTGAAGACAGAGTGAATGAACAGAGTGCAGTGAATACATGATGAGTAGTGAAATATGATGATATTTCACCCCTAGATACCTACATTTAGCTATCCGATGAAGGCTATCTGATAAGAATTATTAGATTTGAAGTGTTTCAGGTAAATACAAGCCAAGTGCAGAAAACAGCCCAAGAATTCTGAAAATAATGTCAAAACACTGTAACTTTGGGTCATCGAGAACTTAGTGCAACTTAAAGATCCATTTGTACCTTCCAAACGGCCGAATTATGAAATGGTCAAAACACAAAAGTTGTAGAGATTTCTATCAGCTTTCCAACGGCGTAAGAATCGCCTCAATCCGAGTTCAGGACAGAGAGTTATGGCCAAAATACCAAAATAGTGTCTGATGCAAAGTTCGGCGGGAATTCACGAAAATCTGGGAGGTCGATGCATCGACCCTATTGGGTCGATTAATCGACCCTAAATTTTCGAGTTGGAACACCTCTGCGGCTGGGAAACTTCGGCTCTATTTAAAGCGGATCAAACACTTCGAAGAGAGATAATTAGAGATAGGAATTAGAGATAGATAATTAGAGAGTTAGTTTTGGCTTTTCTTTTTTTTAGAGTTTTTGGAGAGAATTTTTTAGAAGATTATTATTCATTATTATTATTTTTGGCTTTAGACTCCTCTTGGCATCTTTTCAAGAGTTCTTCTTTCTCCTTCTAGGGTTCCTTCTGGGTAGATTGTACCTAGGATTTGCATTATTTTTTCTTTACGTTCATGAAAGCATAGATTGTATTTAGGAAAAGGCATTGTAAACAAAGATCTTTTGAAAGAAATGAAAAGAGGAATGGCTTTGAATGAACAAGGAGATCATACACCAAAGATGAGCGACTAAATCAGTAGATCGGGGAAGATGCGATCCCCAGATAAGTACCCATATTTATGATTAATACCATAGTCGATTTATTGTCATCATGAAATCGATTTGCTAAAAGTTTGTGTTATTGAAAATATATTGAATGCTTGTTATGACCGTTGATTGCGTGTATCAATGGCTATAATCACTAGATCTGGACATGCAGACTGATCTAGGCTGCAGAGCGATTATGTTTTTACTGTCATGATCTAAATATCATGAGATACGCTATGCTTCTTACATGACTCATATCGCGATGATAGACTGAGTCATTGTTTTTAGATAGGGTATGCCGGATTGATGATCATATTTTATTTCGAATCATTTTTATAGATGAATGATGGTGTGAATGATGCTTTAATGAAACTGTGGGTTTTAATGATAGAAAAGGGGTACAAATCTGGGGTAGCATATTCGTTGATCTCATTTAAATATTGTTCTTAGATTTATCAGTAATTAGTTGTTTAGATTAATTTATTTTTTCTTGCTTTTAGAAAAAGTGTGATAAAATTTTGGTAAAATTGAATCTGCCCTTTGGTACTTCCTTCGGGACGTTTTTAAATCTCTGAAAGAATTAATTAAAATTCAAGATTTCCCTATGGGTTCGACACCTTTGTTCTTGCCATACTGCAATAGATCTTGTGCACTTGCAAGGGTTACACTTAAAATCGACCAAGTTTTTGGCGTCGTTGCCAGGGAAATCGGCGAAATTTTGATTAATTCGGATAGGGATTTGTATGTTTTGTGTTTAAAAAATAATAATAATAATAAAATAAAATAAATTGAAAAAAAATAAAATAATAATAAAATAATAAAATAAAATTTTGAAATTCTTTCCCTTATTTTTCTCACTCTTAGGTAAGTTTTTTTTTTTCTTAGGAGTCTTTTTAGGAAGTATAGATTTTTAGGATACCTTCCTTAGGAAATTTAGGAATCTTTTATTCTTTCTCTTATTTTTCTCTTTTAGATAAGATTTTGTAGGATTGCCATTAGGTTTAAAATTTGAATTTTTAATTTTAATTTTTGAAATTTGGATTTAAAAATAATAATAATAATAATAATTTTAAATTTTAATTTAAATTTAAATTTTAATTTTAATTAAAAAAGAAAATGAAATTTTTTCCCTTATTTTTCTCTCTTAGGTAAGTTTTTATGGAGTTTTTTTAGGAAGTTTAGATTTTTAGGATTTCTTATTTTAAATTTTTTAGGAGTTTATTTTCCTTATTTTCCTCTTTTAGATATTTTGTAGGATTTTCTAAAATCTAGTTATTAATTTTTGTGGGACTACTTGTTTTAGGCTTTGTAGGAATCTTTCTATTCTCTCCCTTCTTTTTCTCTTTTAGGTAAGATTTTATAGAATTTTGTAGGATTGTCTTTAAGTTTTGAAATTTAAATTTTATATTTTAATTTTTAAATTTAATTTTTATTTTTGAAATTCGAATTAAAAAAAAAAAAATTTTAATTTAATTTAAATTCGAATTTTAATTAAAAAAAAAAAAAATTGTGCGCTTGTGTCAATCGATTGAAAATCTTTGCTTTAATCGATTGAAGCTGAATATTTTGGGTTTGTTGTGGATTCATCAATCTTTGTTGTGAGTGTTAGTGCATGAGCTTTACTCGATCTCATCACCCACATCTGCAATCGTTTAATCTTGAGATCGAAAGATCTTGTAGAGAGAATCTTAGAATTCAGAGGAATCAATATCATCATACTGAAGTCATCGCTGATCAAAGGCAAGAAATGAATGGGAACAACCAGAATGACAATAATACAAATAATAGAAATAATGGGAATAACAATTACAATGAGGGCCCTAGAACGCTCGAATATTATAATGATCCTGGTTTTTACGAGGATCAGGATAGTATCATGCATGATCCCATTCCAAGGAACCACTATGAATTCAAATCGGCAATGATTCAAATGCTACCTATTTTCCATGGGTTAGCAAATGAAAATCCGCACGTTCATCTAAATGAATTCACTGGGGTCTGCAAAATGTTCAGAGTCCACAATGTCACTGATGAGATAGCTAAGCTACGACTCTTTCCTTTCTCTTTAAGAGATAAAGCAAAAACGTGGTTCTATTCCTTAGAACCGCAATCTATTCAGAGTTGGGCAGAGCTATACCGTCAGTTTCTTAAAAAATATTTTCCCATGACCAAAACCATTGAGTTGCGTCAAAAGATCCAGTTCTTTTCCCAACAACCTACAGAAACATTTCATGAATGTTGGGAACGCTTTAAGGAATTGATTAAGAGTTGTCCAAATCATCAAGTTCCAAGGTGGCAACAAGTCCAAAGTTTTTACAATGGACTGATTCCAGAAGAGAGACGCATGGTTGATGCTTCTTGCGAAGGATCGTGTGCCACGAAAGAGGCTGATGAGCTGTGGGCGGCATTATTCGAGAAGTTATATCAAACTTCAATCCAAAATGCGACAATGGAGCGAACTAATTGGGATGTGGTAACAAAATCACATGTGTTGACCAGAAATGGATTATTTGATGTCAATAACAACACGTCAGATCTGTCAACAAAGGTTGACATGCTGTCCAAGCAAATGAATATGTTGTTAGCTGCTACCAAGCAAGCTAAAGCTCCTATCACCCCCACTGTGTGTTCAATTTGTGACCACCCAGGTCACATGGCTAACGAGTGCCCTACTACCTTGTCATTTCTACCTGATGAACCTACTCCTCAAGAGCAGGTGAATCTGACTCAATCATATCAGCGATAAGGTAGGAACATGTACTCAAACGCATACAATCCGGAATGGAAAAATCACCCCAACTTAGGATGGGGAGGATCAAACCAAACTAGACAGGTGAATCAGCAGCTCAGATCTAATCCAATGAGTAGACAACAAAATTTTCAACAGAATTTTCGTCCACAACAGAATCCTAATTTCCAACAGAATTCCAATTTCCAACAGAATTCAAATTTCCAGCAGAATGCTCCGTATTATCATCCAAATACTGAATATCGAAAAAATCAAAATTTCAATCAGAATCTTAATCAATCTCATACCAGCACTTCGAAAGATTCTGATCTGGAAGAAAAGGTGATGCGAAGCATGCAATCTTTTCAGCAGATGATAATGGACCAAGTCAGTCAATTGGCCAATCAATTGAGTCAACGAGAGGAAGGTAGGCTTCCCAGCCAACCCGTCAACAATCCTCAAGGTCAAGCACCACCTGATGAAGGACCATCGAATAGTCAACAGTTGAAAGATTACGGTCTTTGAGAAGTGGGCGAAGTTGATAATCAAGTGGAAATGCTGTGGAAGTTGATGCGAAAGAGAAGCGAATAAAGAGAAAGAATCGAGATAAGAAAAGATAAAGGAAAAGGAAAAGAGAACGAAGAAGAGAAAGAGAAAGGGCAAGGAAGAGAGAAGGAAAAGAAAAGAAATAGAGGAAGTGTCACTTCAACATCCAACAAGGACGTGAAAAGAATCGAACTTGAATCTGCACCTTATGTCCCAAAGGCACCATTCCCTCAATGCCTAACTCCTCCATCTAGAATGGGAAAGGGACCGGCAAAAATGGAAGAAATTTTTGAAACATTCAAGCAAGTAAAGATAAATCTTCCATTACTTGAAACAATCAAACAAGTTCCTGAGTATGCCAAGTTTTTCAAAGATTTATGCACGCGTAAGAGAAAGACACGTACTCATGTTTCAAAGAAAGTGTTCCTGACTAATCAAGTCAGTTCAATGTTGCAATTGGAAACCCCACAGAAACTGAAAGACCCTGGAGTCCCAACTGTTCCATGTGTCATTGGTGGGCAACCAATTGGAAAAGCGTTATTGGATTTGGGAGCAAGTGTTAATCTAATCCCATACTCAATGTACCAGAAACTCGGATTGGGTGAATTGAAACCCACGACGGTCACACTCCAACTGGCAGATAGATAAAAAAGAAGACCTAGGGGTATTATCGAGGATGTTTTGGTTGGAATAGACAAGTTTGTCTTTCCAGTGGACTTCGTTGTCTTAGACATGGAACCACCTGTTAAATCAATTAATCAAGTCCCCATCATCCTTGGACGTCCGTTTCTCGCCACTGCCAACGCTTGCATTAATTGTCGCACGGGAGTCATGGACGTTTCTTTTGGAAACATGAAGGTTAGATTGAACATATTCCATGCGATGAACCATTTCCCTAACGAGGATGAGGTCGAATGTTTTTACATCGATCAGATGGACGAAGTGGTGGATGAAGCATTACCATCAATGCTCACCAAAGAAGAATTTGAAACCGCTTTGTTGGCCATCTATGAAGAAAAAGGATCTGAAAGAAAGCAGTCAGAAGAGACGAGGTTGAGTTTATCATGTCCAGATGATAACTTATGTGAAGTTGTGACTAAGATAGAACCATTACCCATTAAGGTAAAAGCTGAACCGACTCCATCAATTGAGGAGCCACCAACTGTGGAATTGAAGCTTCAATCGCCAAATACTCGGGGCCACACGAAACGCGTTTCGGTGATAATTTCATCCACATTATCGGAAGAACAAGAGCATGACTTGTTGAAAGTGCTTAAAGATCACAAGGAGGCTATTGGATGGACCCTAGCTGATTTAAAAGGGATTGACCCATCAGTATGTATATATAAAATACATCTGGAAGATGAGAGTAGACCATCGAGGGAACCGCAAAGGCGACTTAATCCGAACATGCAAGAAGTCGTTTTAAAGGAAGTCATTAAACTTCTCGATGCTGGAATCATCTATCCGATCTCTGATAGTGAATGGGTAAGTCCAGTCCAAATCGCTCAAAAAGTCCTAATCATCATGGAAAGAAACTACTGAAGGAGAATTGGTCCCTACTCGCGAAACTACTGGGTGGCGTGTCTGCATTGATTATAGAAAATTGAACACAGCTACCAGAAAGGATCATTTTCTCCTTCCGTTCATTGATCAAATCCTTGAGAAGTTAGCAGGACAGGAGTTTTATTGCTTTCTTGATGGTTATTCGAGATACAATCAAGTGCCCGTTTTTCCACCTGATCAAGAGAAAACGACATTCACATGCCCGTACGGTACTTTTGCATATCGAAGGATGCCGTTCGGCTTATGTAATGCACCTGCTACTTTTCAACGATGTATGTTGGCCATATTTTCGGATATGATTGACAAGTTCATCGAGGTGTTCATGGACGACTTCTCGGTTTTTGGAAAAACGTTTGGTTCTTGTTTGAATCACCTCGCACAAGTTTTACAACGTTGTGTGGATTCTAAACTTGTTCTTAGCTGGGAGAAGAGCCATTTCATGGTTCAACAAGGAATTATTCTGGGGCATATTGTTTCCAAGAAAGGAATTGAAGTGGATAAGGCCAAAGTCGACCTAATTGCCAATTTGCCCCCACCAAAGAGTGTTCGCCAAATTCGATCATTTTTGGGGCATGCTGGATTTTATAGGCGATTCATTAAGGATTTCAGCAAGGTGGCTAAACCTTTATGTACCTTTCTTGGTAAAGATGTCCCTTTTGAATTTGATGAGCATTGCATGAAATCATTTCTGAAGCTACGTGAACTCTTATCAACTGCACCAATAATCCAACCACCGGATTATTCTCTCCCATTCGAACTCATGTGTGATGCATCTGATTACGCTATCGGAGCTGTTTTAGGGCAAAGGGTGAACAAATTACCTCACGTAATTTATTATGCCAGTAAGACGTTGATCGATGCACAGCTTAACTACACCACCACTGAGAAAGAACTATTAGTTGTGGTGTATGCTCTGGATAAATTTCGTTCTTATCTGCTTGGATAAAAAATAGTGGTCTTTTCAGACCACTCTGCATTGAAATATTTGTTGGCAAAGAAGGATGCCAAACCACGATTGATACGCTGGATTCTGCTACTTCAAGAGTTTAATTTCGAAATCAAGGATAAAAAGGGAGTCGAGAACGTTGTGGCTGATCACTTGTCTCGCATTTTGCTTGAAGAATTGGTTACACCTGAACCTATCCGGGACACTTTTCTGGATGAGAAATTAATGGCAATTGACGCGACCGCTACGAAAGTTCCTTGGTTTGCCAATATCGTGAATTATTTGGTCACGGGCAAAATCCCTACTGAATGGGGAAAGAATGATAAGAACTTTTTCTCCCAGATCAAATACTATTTTTGGGATGAACCACATTTGTTCAAGATCTGTTCAGATCAAACCATCAAGAGATGTGTACCAGCAGAAGAGCAACTAAGCGTTCTCGATTTACGCATCTTTGGAGCTGTGGAGGCCATTTTGGAGGATGTAAGACCCAGAAAATTCTTCAAAGCGGATTCTACTGGCCCTCCATCTTTCGTGACGCTGCTCAATTTTGCAAAGAATGCCAAAGATGTCAGCAGCTTGGAAATATTTCAAAACGGAATATGATGCCCCTTAACCCGATTTTGATTGTTGAAATTTTTTATGTTTGGGGGATTGACTTCATGGGTCCTTTTCCCCCATCTTTTGGGTATTCATACATTCTCGTAGCTGTTGACTACGTTTCCAAATGGATTGAAGCTGTGGCAACCCGTTCAAATGACCACAAAGTGGTGGTCAAATTTCTGAAGGAAAATGTCTTTAATAGATTCGGGTTTCCACGTGCGATCATTAGTGATGGCAGTTCGCACTTCTGCAACCGCCATTTTACTACTTTAATGAAGAAATACGGCATCACCCACAAGGTTGCAACGCCGTATCACCCGCAAACTAGTGGTCAGGTGGAAGTGTCGAATCGAGAGATTAAACGAATTTTAGAAAAGATGGTACGATCGGATAGAAGAGACTGGTCAAACCGGCTCTCTGATGCTCTGTGGGCCTATCGTATCGCCTTCAAGACACCAATTGGAATGTCTCCGTTCAGAATTGTCTACGGGAAAGCATGCCATCTTCCTGTTGAATTGGAGCATAAAGCATTTTGGGCCATCAAAAGATTAAATTTCGATATGCAAGCAGCAGGATCAAATCGAAGGCTACAGCTAAGTGAATTAGAAGAGCTACGCTATGATGTGTATGAAAACTCAAAGATATACAAAGAAAGGTATAAAAAGCTGCATGATGGGTCCATTTCTCAGAAAGAGTTCCACATTGGACAAAAGGTTTGGCTGTTCAACTCCAGACTTAAGCTCCACCCGGGAAAACTGAAATCTAGATGGGAAGTCCCGTTTCAGGTTGTTTCCATTAGTGTGCATGGTGCGATTGAGATCTGCAGTCTCAAGGACAATCAAGTCTTCAAAGTCAATGGGCAACGCCTTAAACCAATGTTTGAGCCGATGACCCAGTTCGGAATTGAGGCGATGCACCTCAGTGACCCAGATTAAAGGAGTTGGACTCAAGTTTAGTTTAGGATTTAGGATTTCTCTTTTTGTATGTTTAGTGTTAGAATATTAGTTTTTAGTTTAGTTTAAGTTGTTTTTAATTTCCAAATTAGTGTAGCCGCATTACCTTCAATCTATTTTTGGTCATGTTTTAATTTGATGCACATATTCTCTGCACCTGATCTTTGTGTTGAGGTACTTTTCAACAGGTTTGGGAGTGTGCTACTTATTTCAATCAATGAGGACATTGTCATTTTTAGGTTTGGGGGTATGATTCTCTATCTTGCGTCACTTTCTTATTTTTTTTTTTATATGAGAAAAAAAAAAATTAAAATTTTTTTTGAACCATCATACATGAATTATTTTTCGATAGTTTTCAAACTTTAGTTGATGATGCATGTGAATTTAATTTTGAGAATATCGATGTCAGATTTTGAATGCTTGTATCTAGGATAATGAAGCTTAATGTGATATTTTGTGGGTAATTTTGATATTCATGCTTAGAATTTTTACACTTATACCAAGCTAAGACTCAGAAATCGATGAACTGTTTTGAACGGTGAATCTTAGGTTCTTAGTGGAGACTAAACCCGGTAAGCTTTAGAGCCAAATATCCGTTGTTGATGAGTGAATACATAAACTCGGAGTTTTCTTTGAATACGAATTATTTTGAATAATCTCATACACTTTATTTTGGCTTGTGACTTTGCATGATATCAAATTTATATTATTGTGTTAGAACGTACTGTATATCTACTCAAGATAAATAGGCAAGGTTACCATCTTTTAAGGACATGATTGAAGGCCATCTTTGGCTCGTTTGTGTTTAAATGCCCTACCTCATATAAATTTATCCTTCTAGTACCCCTTTGAGCCTATTGAAAAATTTACCTTTATACATTCTTTGATAAGCCACGTTAACTTTTAATCCTTCACCATTTATGAAAATTCAGCTTTACCCTTCTTATTTCTGAGAAATTAGGAACGAAGGATGAAAATGAATGAAAAGAGAGTAAGTGGAGAGATACTGAGTTGTGGTGTTTACTGAGAGTGTATGGCAAAAATATAAAAGAAAAAGGGGAGAGAAAAAGAAAAAGAAAATTGTGAAAAATATGAAAAAAATATGAGGTGCTTCAAGAAAAGAAAATTTAAAAGAAAAATATTGAGAAAAATAGTGAGAGATTAGAAAAGAAAAAGAAGAGAAATAGAAAAATCAGAAGTTTGTTTCTTTTCCGATTTCTCAGAAATTTTGGATCTCAATTCCTATTCTTTCTTACCCTTTCCTGAGCCCCATTACAACCCTATAAAAGACCTTCATGATCTAATCTTGCATTGGTAACTGCCTCGTGGAGAGTGAATATGTGATACTTATGACACTTGATATGATATGCTTAGGATATACAAGTATCTTCTTATGAGATTTATTTTTGTTCATTGATTGCATCGTGTTTTAATTTATCATGTGAGACCTTTTTATTTGCTTTGTATTGATCTCTCACATGTGTGCGAAAGATTACCCATCATCGGAGTGATTTTATTTTGAGAGTATACCTAAAGTGAGGATTGAGTCGAGACAACAGACCCGACGGTTTTCCGTTTGGACTAGTTCCGAGATGGATGAATCTTAACTTTGGTTATGCACACACTTCCCGTTTAGGCATGAATGGATGAGTTATCTAACGATTTGAGCATTAGACTAATTTGAATGGATATTAGTATGATTAGTATAACATTGTTATTTAAAATTGAGAATTCGCATATTGAATTGATTAATGATTTTGAGTTTTGAATGGTATATATGTTATCAAAATTATATTTTGAAAACTTAATTTTGCCGATGGTTTGGAATTTATTAAAGTTTGTGGGTAACTTCGCTGTAAACCCTCAGGAGACACAACTCCTCCACTAGGGATCACCTAGGGGTTTAAAGGCTTGTTGCACACGCTAAGTGCAATCGTGCTCCCTACGAAAGTGGCATTTATTTTCTTTAGTTTGCTTTGCTCGAGGACTAGCAAAGTGTAGGTTTGGGGGTGTGATGAGTAGTAAAATATGATGATATTTCACCCCTAGATACCTACATTTAGCTATCCGATGAAGGCTATCTGATAAGAATTATTAGATTTGAAGTGTTTCAGGTAAATAAAAGCTAAGTGCAGAAAACAGCCCAAGAATTCTGAAAATAATGTCAAAACGCTGTAACTTTTGGTCATTGAGAACTTAGTGCGACTTGCAGATTAATTTTTACCTTCAAGACGGCCGAATTATGAAATTGTCAAAACACAAAAGTTGTAGAGCTTTCTGTCAGCTTTCCAACGGCGTACGAATCGCCTCAATCCGAGTTCGGGACAGAGAGTTATGGCCAAAATGCCAAAGCAGTGTCTGATGCAAAGTTCGGCGGGAATTCACAAAAATCTGGGAGGTCGATGCATCGACCCTATTGGGTCGATTAATCGACCCTAAATTTTCGAGTTGGAACACCTCTGCGGCTGGGAAACTTCGGCTCTATTTAAAGCGGATCAAACACTTCGGAGAGAGAAATAATTAGAGATAGGATGAAAGATAGGAATTAGAGATAGATAATTAGAGAGTTAGTTTTGGCTTTTCTTTTTTTTAGAGTTTTTGGAGAGAATTTTTTAGAAGATTATTATTCATTATTATTATTTTTGGTTTTAGACTCCTCTTGGCATCTTTTCAAGAGTTCTTCTTTCTCCTTCTTCTAGGGTTCCATCTGGGTAGATTGTACCTAGGATTTGCATTATTTTTCCTTTACGTTCATGAAAGCATAGATTGTATTTAGGAAAAGGCATTGTAAATAAAGATCTTTTGGAAGAAATGAAAAGAGGAATGGCTTTGAATGAACAAGGAGATCATACACCAAAGATGAGCGGCTAAATCAGTAGATCGGGGAAGATGCGATCCCCAGATAAGTACCCATATTTATGATTAATACCATAGTCGATTTATTGTCATCATGGAATTATTTTGCTAAAAGTTTGTGTTATTGAAAATATATTGAATGCTTGTTATGACCGTTGATTGCGCGTATCAACGGCTATAATCGCTAGATCTGGACCTGCAGACTGATCTAGGTTGCAGAGCGATTATGTTTTTACTGTCATGATCTAAATATCATGAGATACGCTATGCTTCTTACATGACTCATACCGCGATGATAGGCTGAGTCATTGTTTTTAGATAGGGTATGCCGGATTGATGATTATATTTTATTTCAAATCATTTTTATAGATGAATGATGGTGTGAATGATGCTTTAATGAAACTGTGGGTTTTAATGATAGAAAAGGGGTACAAATCTGGGGTAGCATATTCGTTGATCTCATTTAAATATTGTTCTTAGATTTATCAGTAATTAGTTGTTTAGATTAATTTATTTTTTCTTGCTTTTAGGAAAAGTGTGATAAAATTTTAGTAAAATTGAATCTGCCCTTTGGTACTTCCTTAGGGACATTTTTAAATCTCTGAAAGAATTAATTAAAATTCAAGATTTCCCTGTGGGTTCGACACCTTTGTTCTTGCCATGCTGCAATAGATCTTGTGCACTTGCAAGGGTTACATTTAAAATCGATCAATACACTGTGAGTGAAGTATGAGCATTGAATCATCGAATAGTGAATGATGAAATCTGAGTATTAAATTGGTGAGTTGTGTATAGTGAATAAGAAAATCTGAGCTTTGTTCTGTCATCGAATATTGCTCTGTTATCACTTTTGTTTCGGTTATCGAATCTCTGTTCTATTATCGTTTCTATTTTCATCATTGAATCCATGTTCTGTTTCCATATGTTATCGTTTCTATTATGTACCTGCGTTTGACTCTATACATTGATATGATAAGATGTAACTGTTATTGATTTTCTTCTACTGAGCTGAGACTGGTAGCTCACTCCAACTATATGTCACATGTGTAGTTCTTGATCGGAACCTTAGACTTTTGGAGAATTCAAGTTACCTACTAGAGGGAGAAGCTCAATTAGATTTGGCACGGTGACTTCCGAGATTTGAGCTTGGTACATTATAGATATTCAGTCTTTGTACATAATTGTATACCACTGTTTAGGTGATGGGTGGTCATCACCGGTGATTTGTTTTAGTTTTCTTCCAGTCATGTGTCTGTATAGAAATTAAACTTTCAGTTCTACCATTTATGCGATAACTGCTTTGATTTCTGCAGGAGGCGTATGAATGCACCAAGTATTTTGTATCAGATTGTGATCTACAATCTGGTGGCCCGAACTTTTCATTTGGTTTAAAAGTTAATATATATATATATATATATATATATATATATATATATATATATATATATATATATATATCAGAAAATCGTGTTGGGAAAATCCCGACTGTCACACTAATAATCTTATTTTTTGTAGTGGGACCCTGCGGAACTACCAAAAAAAAGAAGCCTCATTGATTGATATTCATAATATTATATAGAAATTATAATTCTTAGCTAAGCATGGCCTCCATGTCACAATGGAACCCTTTAGATTTCCCTTTTTAACTTCTTTCTCTTATTAGAAAAGATTTGATTGCATGTACAATCGTTTTTTATCTTTTCTTAATAATAAGGGGTGAGAACTCCTTTTTATAAATTAGAAAAAATCTATCAATTAATCTAACTTAGGTCCAACCACGACCTAAATTATAAATTATAACGTGTGGGCTTCTTATTTTAATAGGAGCACCTTCTAAAGTCACTATAAAAAATAAGACTATTAGCGGTGGCTAAAAACTGCTACTATTAACAAAAAAATTATTAAAGGTTGTTAAGACTATTAGCGACGACAGTATTAGTGGCAGTTTTTTTGTTAATAGCGGCAATTTTGGCTGCCACTAATAGTCTTATTTTTTGTAGTGAGTAATGATTATTATTTTAGTAATATAAAAGATAAAAAAAATATTAACCTTCAACATACTAGGCTATAAAAGAATTTTTTGTAGGAATGTTGAGTGAGTTAGAAATTCATAACAAAAGTAGGTTTTCCTTTGAGCTTTATTTTATTAAAGCTTGTGAGATAAGTTTTAAGCAAATCTTCAGTGTTACCTTTAAATCATGAACGAGGCCCATAATTATTAGTCCATCAATGTGTTTCCTACAACAACAAAAATTAAAAATAAAAAATAAAAACAAATCGTACCTCTATTTTCACCAACCAAAAATTTTAAAAGTACTGATGTTTTAATGTCAATACAAAAAATTAGATTATTAGCAGCGGCCAAAAATAGCCGCCATTAAAAAAAATAAAAATTATTAAAAGTTATTAAGACTTAAGAGGGTATTATCGGCAGTTTTGACTGCCGCTAATAATTATATTTTTTTATAGTGGGTGTGAAGAAAAAAGCGATTTATTTGTTGCCTGATGAAATAAAGTTCACACCTCATTAATTTGAGTCATGCACCGACTTCTTCTTCTTCACCTCGAGACCAGAGTTTGCCTTCTTCTACCAGTACCCTAGTCGCCAGCCCATTTGACCACCACCGCCCTCTTCTCTTGCACACCACTTCCATCTTGGATCAAGTCCCACCCCAGTTAGTGCTTTCCGCCGTCGAAAAATTGGCTTTGTACATAGTCAATCAGTGGAAACCCTGACCTTTGTCAAATGACTTTGTCGCTGCTTGAATCACCACCTCGCACCTTTTCCCTTGATGACCATCTACCATTTTCACCCTCTAACCTCTACCATTTTCACCCTCTAACCTCCTTAGCTAAAATCGTCGGAATCCGATTAGAAAGCTGCCAGAAAATGGCTCTTTTCTTTTCTTTTTTACTCTCCCCAACCACTATAATGATTTCTCTCCCGGCTCTCCCTTTCTTAGAAAACTCGAACATCACGGTCGCCATCGCTGCCACAACTCATTCCCCCGTGCCACTGCCACCAGCGGATGAATTTGTTTGATTTTATTTGTTATGCGTTTTCTTCTTCTTTTTTCTGTTGATTTCGCTTGATTAATAAAATAATAATAATAATAATAATAATAATAATAATAAACTAGTACAACTACAACTTATCTAAAACTTTTTTTTTTTTTTTGAGATGAAACTTCTATCATTTTCATTAGAAAAGGAGAACGGTTACAAACTGAAAAATAAGTAATCTCAAATGGACGGTTACAGAGTAGAGGGCCACGATCTAATGAGAGGTAGTTACAATCACTAACATTAAAATAAATTGAATGACATCCAAGATCCATCGAATTATGACACGGAATTCAAGGACCTTCAGAGTAAGGTAAAAATTCGAGAATCCATCACCATCCTGAACATCCGCCGGTAAGCGATACCGAACATCCACCCGAAGGGATGCCACTACCATCGGCAAACTCACAATCCACAAAAACTCTCACCACATTGGAAATGGGGGCAACAACCGACCAAAAGCTTCACACATTGCTTCAACCGAAACGTTTAAACAATGCCTCATGGCGTAGATATAGTGCATGTGTTCGCGCAACAAACGAATCCACCAATATGTCGGTAAAACCCGTGAATAAAATCGTTTCAGAAATAAGTATGGACCGCAAAAAAACCTTTATAGAAGCGATCTCCTCGAAAAAGAAGACTCTCACCAAGAAGAGCATAAAACTTCCATATTCTAATCCTAAAATAAGAAAAAACAAGGAGAGAACAATAGAGCGCAAAAGCCTCCAAGCAAAAGATGACCCCCAAATGATCGATTTATTGAAAGAATAAAGACAAGTAGATGGAAAGGGATTAAAACCCCCCTTCGCACCCCCTCCCATAAATCGTCTTTTCCCCAAACCGACTTTCAAAATCGCCTAACTTTTTTCACTTTTTCTAAGACTATTTATTTAGCGAAAAAAAACTCCTCTAAGACTATTTGGGTGCAAATAGAAAGTAGGTGCTTTTAAAATTTTGCTTGGCCCAAATAGAGGCACTAATAAATAAATAAATATATTCTTTTGACTTTGACATTTTACGCTTGTTATAACTAAGCCAAGCCCCAACCCCCTCTTCCCTTCATCTTCTTCTCTGCTGACGAAGCAACAGGGAGAAGTGTGTTGCTGCGGTCTCTCACTACAACAAATAAGACTATTAGCGACAGTTTTTTTAGCAAAAATCTGCTGCTATTAGTCTTGTCGCTACCAAAAACTGCCGCTATAAGTCTTGCCACTACAAAAAATTGCCTTAACTGCAAGTGCCGATAATACACCTTATTTTTATAGTGTCTGCAAACCTTCAACATTGGCTGACGTTGCATCTTTTTTTCGATCACATACGTCTAAGATTTTCTGCGTACACATCTCCAGCCGCTAGGGTAAACTCATAAGAGCAACTCATAAAATACTATGGTAGTAATGCTGCCCTAAATGTCCAACCTTTCTTTTAATGAATGGATTGCTTGAGCTATATACAAATGTAGTAATGTCATCCTAAATGCTGAATTTTTGTTTTAATGAATGACTTATTTGATGTAGATAGAAATATAATAATTTTATTCAAAATGCTTAACCTTTGTATTAAATGCTTGTTTGAGGTATATAGAAATATAGTAATGCTGCCCTAAATTCATAAATGCCTATTTTTAGAGATAATTACTAATCGGGATAATTATCTCACATCAATACATTATTATCTAATATAAGTCCTTTGATGTTCTGACATCAGTACTTCACAGTATTTTGTAACTTATGCAGGTCAGAATGTAGTTTAATTTTGAGAATGAGCCTGATATCAGTCCTGCAATGTCCCATATCAGTACATTATTATCTGATATCAGTCCATTAATGTCCTCATATTAGTACATTATTGTCTGATATTAGTCCTTTGATATTCTCATATCAGTACTTAACAGTATTTTGTAACTCATGTCGGTCAGTGTAGTTTAATTATGAGAATGAGCTTGATATCAGTCCTGCACTGTCTCACATCAATATATTATTGTCTGATATCAATCCCTTAATGTCCTCGCATCAATATATTATTATCTGATATCAGTCCCTTAATGTTCTTACATCAGTACTTGACAGTATTTTATAACCCATGCAGGTCAGAATGTTGTTTAATGCTGACAATGAGTCTAATATTAGTCCTGCACTATAATATCTCGAAAAATTGAGCGTTGAACTTTGACCTCAGGATCCATGCCCGACTGGTCGTAGGTTTGACCAAGTGATAGTCAAACAGTGAACTCATGAAGTGATGAACTAATGTGAAGTCAATACGACTTAAGGGTAGTGTATAGTGTGAGTTAGTGGTCACGTGCACCTATCTCTGGTGTATATGTTTAACACACAAGCAGGAGAGAGGATATAAGGGTTTTAATAACCCTAGAAATCCTTTTATTTTGGTTGGTCAAGGAATTAAGAAGAGAGAGAGAGGGAGAAAACAAGAGGGGTTATTGAGGCTAGAAGTTAATGCAAATCAAGAGGAGATTAGAGCATTGAATGCTAATTCAACGCTTGAGGAGCCGTTGAAGCGAAAACATGGAACCCTAGCCATCAAACCCAACAAATCAACCCTTTAAAGGATTTATTGAGGTATGTTGTATTAAATTTCAATACCTAGAGAATTGATGAGTTAAATTCAGTCTAGCATAGTTAATATGATAGATTAAAGACTTAGAAAAAGAAGGAAAAAGAAAAGGAATGGGTTTTGGAGGAACAACTCGAAAGGGGGCTGAATCTGGCTAAACCGATTAATCGAAATCGAGGTTCGATTAATCGATTTTGGCCCAGAAGTTGAAAAGTCAAGGATGCCCGATTTCGATTAATCGATTTGGAAGGTCGATTAATCGATTTGGGAATCGACTAATCGATTGGGTACCTCCAGTGGCTGGAGAAACAAGACCTGGGGAAATCGACTAATCGAGTTGGAAAATCGATTAATCGATTTTGGATTTCGATTAATCAATTTAGGATCGACTAATCGATTTCGGACTTTCGACCACTCGATTTGAGAATCGACTTTACTATGTTAGAGATTTCGATCAATCGATTAATCGATTTTGAATCTCAATTAATCGATTTTGGGAATCGATTAATCAATTTGGGTTTCGATTAATCAATTTTGGGAATCGATTAATCGACTTTGGCAGTTTTACTTGACTTTCTAGTTTGACTTTGAGATTCATGGAGGGTCTAAGACCTTCTCTATTGCATCTTTAGTGATGTGTTACATGTGTTGTAATGTACCATAGGTGGTACGTATGAAAGCGAGCACAAGGAGCCGCGTGGGACCTTGATGCTTGGACCATCAGAGACCTGAGGTAGGGAACACCTTGAACATGTACTTTAATTGCAAGAGCATGTATGTAGTGATATAGAACTCAAACTGAAAATATTTTAACTATGCAAATCTTTGTGAAAAGGGTGTGTGTGTGACACCAAGACTGTGATAAAGGCATCTGTGTGATGCGAGTAACTGAGATGAAGTAATCTAATGAGAATGAGGCATCCCCAGGGGATGAAAAAGTAATAAAGGCATCAGTGTGATGCGAGTAAATTAGACATCCCAGGGATGTATATATGATTGAATAATTATTGTTGAGGCCTAACTGATATAAGATAGCACTTTACACGATGAACAACTATATGTAAAGCACATGTTATTTTTATTATTTGAGGTTTGTTTAGAATATTCTACCGACGTGGCGGGATACCCACGACTGGCGCGGCAGGATATCCGTGACCGGTACGGTGGCCAATCCATACACCAGTGCGGAGGTCTATCCGTACACAGTAAGCACTTCCTAGGAATGTTGAGATTAAATTTAACCCCGTCGCCTATTGAGAAAGGGGCTTGGGTAGTATTCCCAGGGAATATATTTTAACAACTGTCTATTTAGGCGACGATGGTGGGTATTCCATCGGGGCTCGATGCTATATTGCTCGGCGATTACTTAAGTTGAAGATTTAAGTTTTGCTTTAAGCCTGTTCAGTGTCATTCATGATAAATCAACAGTAAAGTAAGATATGCAAATTACCAGTAAACTTGAATGCAAATCATCATCTTTTAAATTATTTTTCTAGCAAATGCATAGACACATCATGCTTAGAATATCATGGAATATATGTGAGATTTTGATTTATATGTTCATTGTGTTGTTCCCTATTGAGCTAGGATGTAGCTCACCCTTTAGACTATATGTCGCAGGTCCATTGTTAGCAGTGGCCGAGGCTTCGAGAGATGTAGATCCGGGTGATTCGGATTACGTGCCTGGGGACGAGTTGGAGCCTCCTCTTGAGGACTTCTTCTAGGAGACTCCGCTGAGTACTTTGAGAGAGAGTTTTGTAAGCAGATTGTACGGCTTGGTATGTCAAGCCTTTATTTTGTCAAACAATGTAATTAGATGGATAATTCTTTTGAGCGAACCATCTGGGGTGATCAGTTTATCACCGATGGATCGGATTGATTTTCTGTTCATGCAGTGGCATGAAAGTAGAACTGTTTTTTGTATGTGTCAGATGGGCATGTTACTTTTTCGCTTTATGTAATTATTTGCTTTATTTATTTATCATTGCTTGTTATACCAATATTCTGTGCATAGTTTTGGGGCACGGTCTGGAGGATCGTGCTGATGGCATGAGTTTCGGAGTGCCAAAATCCGAGCTGTCACATGCACTGTCTCACATCAATACATTATTGTATGATATCAGTCCCTTAATGTTCTCACATTAGTACATGACAGTATTTTGTAACTCATGCATGTCAGAAAATTGTTTAATGCTGATAATGAGTCTAATATCAGTCCTGCACTGTCTCACATCAAATACATTATTGTCTGATATCAGTCCCTTAATGTTCTCACATCAGTACTTGACAGTATTTTGTAACTCATGCAAGTCAGAATATTGTTTAATGCTGACAATGAGTCTAATATCAGTCCTGCATTGTCTTAAATTAATACATTATTGTCTGATATCAATCCCTTAATGTTCTCACATCAGTACTTGACAGTATTAAATGACTTGGTCTCATATGAGTCACTCACGACACACTAATGTCATTAATTTTTTTAAAAATGATAGTTAATATTAGGGAAATCTGTTTATTATTGTAAGTATATTTATTAATTTTTTGTATGAATTATGTTAAGTCTGTTATGAGACTGTCATAGTCTTCAAAGAGGCCATATTTGTCTAAGACCGGTCTTGTGGCTGAAATCGCTCATGATAAATTATAAATGCATTTATTTTTTTGAAAACTTTTTGGCACATGTTCATAAATGAATTATAATGTAATATTATAAATTATACACAGGAGGATAAAATTTCATGTTCTACCCTTAGGGTCTTTACTTTGATAGCTGCTTTATCACCTGTGGAGCTTGAAGCTGTTAGTTTAACTGCAATGAAACCTCTTCTTCGTCTAATAGATATTCTTACAATCAACGAGCTGATATACATATTAATAAAAAAATTTGATTATGAGTCTGAGAGGTTCTCTATTGGCGGCCGTACAGTTGGTTTTTCCTTGCTAGAAATATCCGCTTTACTTGTTCTTAAGCATGCTGAAATTATCTCTGGAACTCTCGGGGAAAGTCCGAATGTCGAAAATGAAGATATTAATTTCTTTTGTATGAAATATCTTAATTGAGTAGGTAGTATTAGCGTCGGTAAAATATAAAAGGCAGTGACTGTTGCTAGTATAGAGAAAGAGAGAGTCGATTTTACTCGTTTCACCTTATTGCATATTCTTGTGACATTCATGATACTGAATAGCTTTAAGCCAATTGAAGAAACGTACGTGAGATTAGTCAATAATATCGAGTACTTCAACAGAATTGCATGGGGATGGATTACTCATACATATTTGTTAAACTCCCTTCGATCTACTTCTTTAAATTTTAAGAGGAGCGATGTGCATGCCAATCTTGATGGATGTACCTTTACATTACAGGTTAGCCATTGTCTTTATAAATGTTTTCCATTTGTACACTGTTTACAGCATAATAGACATATTTTCTAATAACACCGACTTCAATTATCGATGATTTTCCAAGATATACGAAGTATACCTCAGTAAAAAGTCATCGAAAGTATTACCTTACGGAGCTTAATAATCCTAAGGTATTATTGGTGTCAATCTCAATCAATTCTATTTTATAGCTTTGAATAAATGAAGAAGTCGTTTCTTCTGATAACTTGGTCTCACCCTCCTGGTAACGCATCCACAGATAATTCTAAAATTTGAATTCACTGATCGTGAATTACTAGAAGAGGTGATCCAGGATGGGATTAATGATTATGTTGGTTGCGAATTCAATCGTCTTCAACTTCTAAAAATGTCTTCCAAAGAACAAGGTATTCGCATCACAGCGTTGGAGAAGTCCAACAAAAAACTTGCTCAACAAGTTCGAAGACAGAAGAAGTTAAACAGTGATCTAAGGAAGGGCCTAAAATTGTTATTATTAGAGATTATAATTTTAAAGGTAAGCTACTTACTAGAAATTATTATTAATATTTGTTACAATGTCTTTAAAATCTAACTGATAGATTAATGTTGTAAAATAGGGCCAATGTAAAGAGTACGATTTCAAATCTTCTCCCAATCACAATAAAGATGTGGGAAGGAGTAGTTTTACTGAAAAGAATGACACGGTCCTCACACTAACCCACCGAGGAATAGGGAAGTGAAAGGCAAATAAAAAGTGTAAGTCCCTCGAGAGAGCAAAGTGAAGGTCAAGGAAAAAGTGTAAGTCCCTCGGGATAGTGACGTCAAGGGCAAGGAAAAAATGCAAGACCCAAGGGATAGTGATGTGAAAGGCAAGAAAAAAGTGCAAGTCCTTTAGGATACTTGTAACCGAAATAAGGCTAGTCAAAATATATATTTGCCCATGAAATTAGAGTCGATCACTATTGACCCTCGTACTGATGGAACGGGTCATACTTCTAAGATAATAGAAGATGAGAAGAGGAATTATGAAGAAACATTTATAGAAGATGAGTGTGAATTGCCTCGCGTATCATTCGAAGGCAATAAGGATGATCATCCGATACATGCATCCTCGAAAGAAGATGAGGGAGGAATTGTTAATATAGATAATGAAGAGCATATGTCTTTAGTTGTTCTTACCGATGAAAATGATGCAAATTTCAGAGATGCTAGCCGATCAAACGTCCATGAAAGAAGAAGATGATAGATAATTTGTCGGAGAGTTGAGAGAAGAATCTATAGAGAAAACCAGAGTTACATTAACATCCGATAACAATAAAAATGAACCATTTGACATTAGTGAAACCAAGTCAGCGGGTGTAATGGATACTTACAAGCGAGTGTGGGCTAGTTTAAGAGGCCGAGTTACTCCGCAAACGACATCGGTAAATAATTTTGAGGGATCTTCACAAACCCCATTACTACCGAATAGTTTATCATGCCGATCAACCCCACAAGGTCAATCTTCTGAATGTCCACTCTCAAACACACGTACCTCCACAGTGGGTAATAAGTGAACCCTCAAAAGCAACTCCGAGGAAGATGAAAAGGTGATCTCTACAAATGCTGAAATTAAAAAATTTTATGCTTTTAAGAGTATAAATTTTCAACATATTTAGTCGTAGGATATACATGCAGGAACGGTCGAAGAGAAGAAGGTCTGGTACTAAATCTACAACCAAGAGACCGCCTCCAAAGGGTGGGCTGAAGGTGAATGGTCAATTAGCTAATGTAAATATTCAAATATGTATGTTAAATTTAATTGAACGTTTATTAATTTGTATGTATGATCTATCCACAGAAGGACTACGATGGTTTTCACTAGCCTATGAAACCACTAACACAGAATGATAAATATGAGATGGATAATGCTCTCAATGATGGCCCCATGGAGTAGGGTTTCACCGCTTTGTAAGTTAGAGTTATAGTTAATGTAATTCAATTCTTCTCTTAACAACCTATGTGGCTTTGTTGACGTGAGATTCACGTGACTGATAGACTGTCCATCATGGTAAAGAACTTGTTCTCAGTTTACGGTACTAATTGGCTTGATAATGAGGTAAGGCCAATATTCTAAAAGGCACACATGCTTATATTCATAGAGTCATCCGTCTGATATACATAGGTCGTCTAATGGCAGTCAACCTGATGATCCTATTCTTTTAGAAAGTATATATCTTTATTGATATCCATTTGGGTGATATGTGACTTTTTTTTGGAAGCAATTGACGCATACTTTATCTTGATGAAGAAACGAGAGAATGATCATCATAAGAAATTTATAAAAAGTCAATTCTTCTTAATATATTTTATTGTAAGAGTCTAATTTTTCATTTTCACTTCTTATAATTTATAATTATCTCCTAAACTCATTTCATATTTTGTTTAGACAAAACTGAAAGAATCGTTGGCCAAAGATGAAGCCGATACGAACAAAAACCTTATCGCTTGGATTTCACTCCAGGCACTAGGATATAAAATAAGCGAATGTGAGAAGGTAATTGGATAAATTTTATGTGCTTCCTTCGTACTTGTAATATTGCTAGAGTTTGTCACCCGTCTTAACTAAAGCATAGCTCCACTTAACAGATTTACCTTTCTGTCAATAGAGACTATCACTGGTCTTTGTTCATATTATACATAAAAGAGAGGAAAGTTGAGTATTTAGACTCGTCTAGTAGACAAAGTGACGGTTTTCATTATCCGGATATTGTAAATATATTGGTACGCATATCATTCAACTCTAGATCATTATTGTTGTATGCCAACTTAATAAAGTTTGAGTATTCTTAGATGTAGAAAAATATTCCTTTTAAGATCCTAGCTCAACTAGGCGACGACAACATCGATGTCAGAGATTGGCCATTTACTAGACCGATTGCTATCCCGCATCAAACAAATTACTTTGATTGCGGAGTCTTTATGATAAAGTACAATGACTACGCATCCCGTGGGCTTAATTTTGATTTTGACCAATGTCATATGTCTTATTTTAGAGATAGGATTATGCTAGAGTTAGTTAGAGGAGAAGCTAAATATTGATAAAATTTGGACGAAAATGATTCCATCTTTTCTATCATATGCTATTTTTCTCTTACTACATCAACCAGGCAATAGTTTATCAATATGTTCATTAATAATGAAATGTATTTTTTGGAACTGAACTATGAGTTAGTTTTTAAGACTTTATTTGACTTATGCTGTCATGTAGCAATTCTAAGTTTATTCTTGTCTGTGAAGTATTTTTTAATTAAATTATACTTATATTGTCTTTTACCATTCTCGCATCTATTGTCTATTGTATGGTCAATTTAGTTACAATTATATCTCAAATCTTTATAGAGAGAAGCTGAAATAGACGTGTGTTTTGATTGTCGAATGCATGGACATTGGATAAAAGATTATCCACAAAAGAAGATCGTTGATGAAAAGGGTGCACCCCTATGTTACTGTAAAAAACTAGCAATGCTTCTGGTTTTAAACTCTAATAGGAATTTCGACCATAAATATTATAAGTGTTATCATTGTGGGTTCTTCAAATGGGAGGACAAATGTTCGAGATTTGTAAATCGGACCGTCGGGTACGATGAAACGGTTCACTTGGACTATGCTCGTCCTCTTTGCTACTGTCAGAAGCAATCAACACTGCGAGTTTCAAACTCTCTCAAGAATCCCGGGCGTAACTACTTTACATGTTAGCAATATGGGTACTTTAGCTGGTCGGACGAAAGTTTTTGAACTTCGGCGCCAGCGTAGAGATTGGAGAACATTGAAAGGGACGATTTAAAAGTAAAAATGACGGTGGAGATTGAAGAGCTCGCCAAAAACTTTGAGGTGACTACGTCAATAAGCAGTAAAGGAAAAGAAAGTCTTCCTTGATTTAGGATTATCTACATATTTTGGTTAGCTTTATTTGTAATTGTTTAATAATTTTGCGATGTTACAAGCAAAGCACCAAATACGTATATAATTTCTTGAAAATCATTTGTACAAGTACATGTACTCTAGTACCATATTGTTATAAAGGTGCGTACTACTACAAACTTTTTTAGATTCTGTTTGTTGGATATACATGCAACTAATGTGACAAGTGAGATGACTAAAATTATCTAAAATTATTGGTGGGTCTCAATAGTTTTAAAGAAAAAGTGAAGCATATTTCAGGTCTCTAATAGAAGCCGAGATATATTATCATGCATATATATATATATATATGTCTGTGTGTAAATTAGGGTGTCTTCTTTCAATTTGGTGATATTCAATCAATTTCTCAACGGTCTAGTGGACTCACATGAGTCTTTATGGGACTTATAAGAGTCCGTTAAAAACTCATGTGAGACCCAACACAGGCAAATTACTTATTCGTACGTCACTGTATCAGACTATAACACGACTATTAGTACATCACTGTTTTCGGACTATATCATGATTGATCTTATTATCTATCATATTTGGATCCTACATGTCTCACGTCAATCTAACCTAGACTTATAAGGGTCATTAAATGACTCATAACGGACCCACTTATGAATAGTGGTAATTGGTACATTACTGCTATCAGACTATACCCAATCTGCTGTCATTGACTATCCGATTGGGAGCCTACATATCTCACATGAGTTTCGCTTGGACTTATAAGAGTCAATAAATTACTCATATGTGACCCAATAATATCAAATCCCCGTTGTACATCACTGATAGACGACTAAATTGACTGATCGAGATTCATATCATATTTGGATTACAGGTTTTATATTAGACTAACTTGGACTACAAGTCTCAGTAAATGACTCATACCATACCCACTCACGAAAAATGGTTATTGGTACATTATCGCTATCAGACTATAACTATTAATGTAATATCCCAAAAATTTTGAGTTAAACAGTGACCTCGAGATCCGTGCCCGATTGGTCATAGGTTTGACCAAATAGGAGTCCGATAATTAGCATAGGGTGCGATGAACGGATGAGATGTGAGAATTCGAGTGAATATGGGGAGTGTGATGAAAATCTGGAGTCACATACACCTGTTCTGGTGTATGTGCTCAACACACGGGTTGAATGAGAAATAAAAGGGTTTAATAGCCCTAGTTCTTTTGTTTGGTTGTTGAGAGAGAGTAAAGAAGAGAGAGAGAGAGGGAGAACATAGTTAATGCAAGGAGTAATGGTGGGTGTTTGGAAGGGGGATTCAAGCATTTAAAAGGCCGATTCGACACGAGGGATCCGTTAGAAGCAAAGCTGGAACCCTAGCCTTTCCAACCACTTGACCTAATCAATTGGAGATTGATTGAAGGTAAAATTCTTGTAAATTAAATGCATATATTGAAGGGTTTAATTGTAGTTAGAAATAGCTAAAATCATAGGATAATGGCTTAGAAGAGAAAGAGAAATTAGTTGGAAGAAGATTGGGAAGAACAGCCCAAGAGGGGGCTGAATCTGGCCATTTTGATTAATCGAAAGTGAGACTCGATTAATTGATTTTTGCCAAGAAGTTGAAAAGTCAGAGGACCCCAATTTCGATTAATCGAATTGAGTTTCGATTAATCGACTTTGAATTTCGATTAATCGATTTTGGTATCGATTAATCGACTGGGAACCTCCAGTGAACTCCAGTGGAGGGAAGAAAAGGACTTGGAGAAATCGACTAATCGAATTGGAATTTTGATTAATCGATTTAGAATTTCGATTAATTAATTTGGGATCGATTAATCGATTTTGGGAATTAGATTACTTGAATTGATAGAGTGGAGAATTTCGATTAATCGAATCCCAATTCGATTAATCGAATGGGAATCTCGATTAATCGATTTGAGAATCGATTAATCGATTTTGAACTTCGATTAATCGATTTTGGAGTTCGATTAATCGAATGTGCCAATTTTTGTTGACTTTTGAGTTTTACTTTAAGATTCTTGGAGAGTCTTGGACCTTCTTTGTTACATCTTTAGTGATGTATTTCATATGTTATGTGGTACCATAGGTGGTACGTGTGAGCTTGGGCACAAGGAGCCACGCGGGACCTTGATGCATGATCAAACAGAGACTTGAGGTAGGGAACACCTTGAACATATACTTTATTTTGCAAGAGCATGTATGTAGTGATATAGAATTCAATTCAAACTATTTTAGTTTCTTAAGAGTTTGTGAAAAGTGTGTGTGTGTGACATCTAAAAGAGTAATCATAATGAGCCATCCCCAGGGGATGAGGAAGTAAAGAAATAAGAGCATCAGGTGTGATGCAAGTGAATGGATACATCGAGGATGTATCCAAGATTATACGTAGGGCCTAACTGATATAAGATAGCACACTTACACGGTGAATAACTATATGTAAAGCACCTGATATTTTTGTTATTTGAGGTTTGATAGGATACCCCACCGACGTGGCGGGATACCCACGACTGACGCGGTAGGATATCCGTGATCGATACGGCGGTGAAACCGTAAGCAAGTGCGGAGGCATATCCGTACACAGTAAGCACACCCCAGGGGTGTTGAATTGAGATGAGTTGAAACCCCGCCACCGATCCCTAGGGGAAAGGGGCTTGGGTACTATTGATATTCCCAGGGAATACATTTAAAATTGTCTATATAGATGACGATGAAGGGTATCTCATCGGGGCTCGATGCTATATTGCTCAGGGATTATTTAAGTTGAAAGGTTAAGTTTTACTTTAGGCCTAGTCAGCATCATTCATGAGTGATTAAAAGATATGTGTAAACTACCAGTAAAATGTGATGCTTTTCGACTATTTTTCTCAGTAATTGCATAAATACATCATGCATGACATATCATGGAATACATGTGAGTTTTAATTTATATGTTCACTGTGTTTTGTTCCCTATTGAGCTAGGATGTAGCTCACCCTTTAGACTATACGTCGCAGGTCCATTGTTAGCAGCTGTTGACGCTTCAGGGGATGTTGACCCTGGTGAGTCAGACCTTGCACCTGGTGACGAGTTGGAGCCACCTCCTGAGGACTTCTTCTAGAGGACTCCGTTGTGCAGCTTTGAGAGTTTTTGTGAGCTTGTTTTGTGCGGCTTGGTATGTCAAGCCTTATTTTCGTTAAATAATGTAATTAAGTCATGAGATTATACTTTTGGGGCGAACCATCATTGATGATCAGCGATCATCGATGGTTCGGATCGGTTCTCCATTCATGCAGAGGCATAAAGGTAGAACTGTCTTTTGAGAAACATTTAAATGATAATTTATTTCCGTATTTATTATTGTCATTTCAGTTTATTATTGCTGCTTGATATACCAAAGTTCTGTGCATAGCTAAGGGGCACGGTCAAGATGATCGTGTCGATGGCATGTGCTCGGGTGCCAAACTGTCATACCAGTATCAAAGCTAATTTCTTTTAGCGATTCTGACAATTATTCTTTTGTCAGAACATAGGGACTTTTGCTAACGAAATTTTAGTTTCAAATACAGCCGTCAATATCATCTAGAGGAAGAGGCCGACCGAGAGGAGGCCAACAGAGAAGTTTACGTAGTGGAGATGATTACGTCTCTCCTACCAATCGAGTACCCTTGGGAAGGAGTGAGGCCCCAGGGGGCAGTAGTAGTAGACAACAAGAAGAAGAGGATCGAGATTGTCAGGATCAAGATTTGAGAGAACAGGAGAGAGTGAGAGAAAGACAGGAAGATAGAGAGGAGCGCCAAAGGATGATGCACACCATGGAGACTATGGCAGCTGCCGTGGCACAACAAGCCACATCCTTTGCAGCTCATGCAGCTAGAGAGCAGCAGCCACCTACACCACCTGTAGGACCTACATTGCATGTGCCTTCGTCTTTTACCGAGTTTAGGAGGATGAGACCTCCTACATTTTCTGGGCAGGCAGACACGATGGCAGCAGAAAATTGGTTAATGGAAATAGGGAAAGTATTCAGCGTGCTGATATGCACGGAGGATGAGAGTCTAAGTTGGGCAGCCTACATGCTAGATGGGGAGGCTGGGCCTTGGTGGAAGTCCGTGATATGGAATAGGGCCCAGGAGACCCCAGAGTTGCCATGGACTTGGGAGGAGTTTGTTGAGGAGTTCAACAAACAGTATTTTCCATAAGTGGTGAGAAACCAAATGGAGATTCAGTTTCTACAGTTAGTGCACGGGAGAATGAATGTGAGAGAGTACGGAGTGGAGTTTCTACGACTCGCTCGTTTTGCTCCTAATTACGTCGCCACTGACGTAATGAAATCAAAGAGGTTTCAACAAGGCTTGAAGCCTGAGGTTAGAGGAGTAGCTCCATTTCAGTTGAGGACCTATGAAGAGGTCATGAGCAAGGCACTTGTTGTAGAAGAGGAGAATAATAACAGATACAGGCAGAGAGAGCAACAAAGAGGAAACACTAATCAGGGAAGAACGGGGAACTACGAACCGGTGAATAAAAAGCCAAGGTTCGTGGCCCCAAATCAGAGGCCACGATTCCAAGGAGGTTTCGAAAGACCGGCGCAGCAGCACCATCAACAGAGAATTCCACTACTTGCGTCGGGGAGACCTTTACGTTATGAGAGCCCTGCCATGTCTACTGGCACCACCGTCACATAGGGTTCTCGTACAGTTTCTTCCGCCCCTCGAGAGACTTGTGCCAAGTGTGGCAAGCCTCACAGAACTGTAGATTGCAGAGTGGGAACCAGGGGTTGTTTTCGATGATGCAAGGTGGGCCACTTGATCAAGGATTGCCTCGAGGTTGATAAGGGGAAGACGGCTTGATTGGCCTTACGACCCATTCAAGCACTAAGCCGTAATTCATGGAAGAGCCTGTCGATCCTTTGCTCGAGAAGCAGGGAACGTGCATGACATCATCCAAGGTGAGATTTTCATTTAAATAAAGGTTGTAAATTCCTTAAAAACTTTAGATAGAGAAGGTGCATTCATTAGGAAATAGTGTAGATTATTTTCCAAACACTGAAATTGTATGTGAATTAGGGGTGTAAATTGATATGTAAATTATTGTATGTATGTATGTATACTATAGGTACGCTAACTGTATATGAGAAAGGATGCTTCGTTGGATATGCCGCTAGAGTGTTGACAGACTCAGGGTCTACACACTCATTCGTCACTCCACGATTTGCCAAGAGGATGAAGATTATTCCAGAGGCGTTGGATTTTGTCCTATCTGTGTCTATTCCGACTGGAGAGTTAATGGACATAGAGCTAGCTTGCAAATCCGTCATCGTAGCAATTCGAGACCTGGAGGTGCATGAATTGGAGGCAAAGTTGATACTGCTGGACATGCAAGGGTTTGATGTGATCCTTGGCATGGGGGTTGGCACAAGATTACATGGTGCATCGATTGCAAGAACAAGGTTGTCATCTTCAAACCCAACACAAGAAGATCATTTCGATTTCAAGGAGTGAGGTCATCACGTATGCCACTGATCTCAGCAGTAAGGGCCGAGCGAATGATCAGGAAGGGTTGCAGTGGGTACTTGGTTTTCTTAAAGAAGGATAAGGAAGAAAAGAGCATCATCTCTGAGATAGCAGTTGTGCGAGACTTCGCCGACATTTTTCCAGAAGAGTTGCCTGGATTACCTCCAGAGAGAGAAGTAGAATTCGCCATTGACTTAGCACCGAGAACGGAGCCTATTTCAAAAGCACCATATAGAATGGTTCCTGCTGAGTTGAAGGAGTTGAAAGAGCAACTACAAGAGCTCATGGATAAGGGGTTTGTCAGACCGAGCGTGTCTCCGTGGGGAGCACCGGTCTTATTTGTTAAGAAGAAAGATGGGTCAATGCGTCTATGCATTGACTATCGACAACTAAACAAACTCACTGTCAAGAACCATTACCCTTTTCCTAGAATCGGCGATCTGTTTGATCAATTGCAAGGAGCGAGGTATTTTTCCAAGATCGACCTGAGATCTGGATACCATCAGTTGAGGGTCAAGGTAGAGGACATCCAGAAGATAGCTTTCAGGGCACGGTATGGACACTATGAATTCCTTGTTATGCCGTTCGGGTTGTCGAATGCTCTAGCGTCATTTATGGATCTGATGAATCGGGTGTTTAAACCACACCTGGACTCTTGTGTCGTAGTGTTCGTTGACGATATTCTGATATATTCCAAATCCAAGACAGAATATGAAGAACATTTGAGGATTGCTCTACAGACGCTACGTGAACACCAATTGTACGCCAAACTCAACAAATGTGAATTTTGGTTGGAAGAGGTTAGCTTTTTGGGACATGTTGTCTCAAAGCACTGTGTCACTGTAGATCCAGCAAAGATAGAAGCAGTGGTTAAATGGGAGCAACCAAAGACAGTGACCGATGTCTGAAGTTTTCTTGGGTTAGCAGGCTACTATCGACGTTTCGTCGAGGGGTTTTCAAAGATTTCGAGACCTCTCACGAAGCTGACACGAAAGGATTCAAGATTCGAGTGGAGTGAGGTATGCGAGAAGAGTTTTCAAGAACTCAAGATGAGACTCACTTGACTCGATGCTAGCGATTCCTTGAGCAATGGAGGATCTGCGCATGTCTGACGATGCTTCATACAATGGTTTGGGTTGCGTGCTCAACCAACACAAGAAAGTGATAGATTATGGGTCAAGACAGCTGAAAGAACACGAGAAAAATTACCCGACTCATGACTTGGAGCTAGCAGCAGTCATTTTTGCGCTGAAGATTTAGAGACATTACTTGTATGGTGAGACGTTTGAAATTTTCACCGATTATAAGAGACTCCGATACCTATTTACACAGAAGGAGCTCAACATGAGACAGTGTAGATGGATGGAATTCCTCAAGGATTATGATTGTTTAATACAGTACCATCCAGGCAAGGCTAACGTGGTAGCCGACGCTTTGAGTCAGAAAAGTTCAGCTCAATTAGCTAGTTTGATTTTGGGTATGCGCCGGTGGAAACTATTGGAAGACTTGGCACTCTATGATGCAAACATTGAGTCGAGAGCTACAGGATCCTTGTTGGCTAACATCTCAGTGAGACCAGTAATATTTGAGCATATCCACGATCTACAGATGAAAGATCCAACGTTAACAAAGATTCATCAAGATGTGATTGAAGGCATCAGGCCGGACTTCTCAGTGAATGAAGATGGTTCTTTATTGTTCAAGGGCCGTCTTTGCATTCCGGACAATGCCGAGTTAAGACGAACAATTCTTGATGAAGCCCACAAGTCAAATTATGCTATCCACCCTGGTAGCACCAAAATGTACCAAGACTTGAAAAAGAACTATTGGTGGAGAGGTTTGAAACAAGACGTGGCCGAATACGTGTCACGGTGTTCGACCTGTCAGCAGGTAAAGATTGACCATAGGCATCCTGTTGGACTATTGCAGCCTTTACCAATACCAGAATTGGAAGTGGGAATCGATCTCGATGGATTTCATTGTTGGATTACCACGTACTGCCAAGAAATACAATGCCATTTGGGTAGTGGTCGATCGATTGACCAAGTTAGCGCACTTCTTGCCTTACAACACGATGTACACGGCGGGGAGACTGGCACAGCTATATATGAAGGAGATTGTCCGTTTGCATGGGATTTCGAGTAGCATTGTTTCGGACCGTGACCCATTGTATACATCAAAGTTCTGGAAGAAATTTCAAGAAGGAATGGGAACGCGACTAGATTTCAGTACGGCATTCCATCCACAAACTGACGGACAGACTGAAAGGGTCAATTAGATTATCGAGGACATGCTTAGGGCATGTATGTTAGAGCTACAAGAATCACGGGATCATCACCTACCTTTGATTGAGTTTGCATATAACAACAGTTTTCAGACGAGCATTGGGATGGCACCATATGAAGCACTCTACAGACGGCGATGTAGATTGCCCATTAATTGGGAAGAAACGGGTGAGAAGTTTATTTTGGGACCCGAATTACTTGAAGACAATGCCGCCTATGTTCGTATGATAAGGGCAAAACTTAAAACGGCGCAAAGCAGACAGAAAAGCTACGCCGATATCAAGCGGACGAGTGTAGACTACAAGGTGGGTGAACACGTCTTTGTGAAAGTATCACCTATGAAGGGGGTGATGAGATTTGGAAAGAGAGGGAAGCTAAGTCCCCGCTACCTTAGACCATTTGAAGTTTTGGGATGAGTAGGGGAAGTTGCTTACCGTATTGGATTACCACCGTTGTTTGATTCAGTACACAATGTCTTCCACGTATCAATGCTTAGGAAGTACATTAACGACCCTGACCACGTGTTGAGCGGTTAAGAGTTAGAGATGCATGAGGACATGACCATTATCGAAGAGCCGGTAGAGATTTTGGATCAAAAGAAACAAGTACTGCGAACGAAAGTGATTCCACTCGTACTTGTCAGATGGAACCATCATACGGCCGAGGAAGCTACATGGGAACGAGAGGCCGATGTGAAAGAACAATATTGTAAAGACCCGTATTTTGAACCCGAGTTAGACTGACCCTGTGTGTGTATTCGGCTCAGCAACCGACGTCACCATTTGTTTTAGATTTTTATCTAGATGTGATTGTGCGGACAGATTTTAATTTAGAGCCCATTTGGACCCTCGTGCGAAAGTTGTGCACCGACCTCGGTGCAGCCGCTCAACACCGGACTTGAGTTTTAAAATTAGAAGTGTATAATACATAAGATGTGTGTGTGTGTTTTACTTTGTGAGCAATCCTATTATAAGAAGGAATTGCATTCCCGTATTATACTAGGTTTTGTTAAGAGAGGATAGTTACCCAACCGTATGAAACTCCTTCTTCTCTCTTCTTCAATCATCGTAGGAGATCGGTTTAGAAAACCTCCTTCTCTAGAACCCTCTTTGTTGAAAACACTTAAACCTTAGAAAGAACTTGAATCAACCTTGGATTCATAGTTGGCTATTGGGAGAGGTTGAGATCATTGGGGGCATGTTGGAGTTGTCTCTGTGAACTCGTGGGATCGATCGCGGCGCGAATCGTTGAGGAAACCCGTCGGTTTTATCATCGCTCGAGCAAGGTATCACCGAACTCCGACATTGCCTTAGTATTTTAGTCATACCTTTTTATTCCGAACTCTGATTAAGACGATTCTTTTTGCGTTGGAAAGCTAATAGAAAAATCTACAACTTTCATGTTTTGACCAACTCATGAATCAATCGTCTTGATAGTTAAAAAAATATGAGAATGTTACGTCAAATCGCTCGAGCGAGCTATTATCATCGCTCGAGCGAGGTATCACTGAACTCCGACATTACCTTAGTATTTTAGTCATAACTTTTTATTCCGAACTCCGATTAAGACGATTCTTTTTTTGTTGGAAAGCTAATATAAACATCTACAACTTTCAAGTTTTTACCAACTCATGAATCAATCATCTTGATGGTCAAAAAAATATGAGAATGTTACGTCAAATCGCTCGAGCGAGCTATTATCATCGCTCGAGCGAAGTATCACTGAACTCCGGTATTACCTTAGTATTTTAGTCATAACTTTTTATCTTGAACTCTGATTGAGACGATTCGTTTTGCGTTGGAAAGCTAATATAAAAATCTACAACGTTCATGTTTTGACCAACACATGAATCAATCGTCTTGATAGTCAAAAAAATATGAGAATGTTACGTCAAATTCTAGGATTGGCGCAACTTGCCTGTTTTGACTTGTTTTTGAGGAAACGCTTAAATAGGTCTATATTATTAGTAATTAGAGTTTATCTTAATGCATAAATGTATATTGTGATGTAGATTGAGGGTGAGAGGCCATCAATAGGACCTTGCTTGACTTCGCATAACTCCGAGTTTTAGGTAGGAGAATCTCATCTTTACAGTATTTTATTTTAATTCGCATGGATATTTTGAATTAAAATCTTTGAACTTGCATATGCCATTGAAATCACATCTGTAAATTGAAATTGATATGAATGACTAAAAATCTAAATCTACCTGAATCCTGAAACCTGAATCTGCTTAAGCTCTGAAGATCTGAAATCAAGAACCTGAACTATGTATAAGAGACTTCCATCTGATTATATTAGTATCTGCATTTGTTTTATGATTGACCTGAACGACCCCTCAAAAATTCCTGAACAACTTCCTGGCACAAGTTTCCCTCATTACGCAGGGGCTTGTTGCATCCTGAAAAAGGGTTCATGAACGACGATGGTAGGTAGGGGTTCCCATCGGCTATATTCCTGCTCTCGAGATATAGTTTACTCGGGAGGTATTTTAAGTTGAGAATTAAGTCATGAATTACTGAACTTTGCATATAGAAGTTAGAGAAACTAAGACAAACACGACCGTTTGAAACTGTTTTCACACATTTAGAAATAAATCTTGCATATGATTTCCGCACCTAAATTCAGTTTATTATCTGCTTATATGCTTGACAAGCTATATTCCGATATTTGTTTTGAAACCATGTTAGTTAAAGTAAAATATCGTAGATGTCTTTCTTCTACTGAGCTTTGTTGGTTAGCTCACTCCGACTATACGTCACAGGTTCTGGTACTGACGTGGCTATTCAGGGTTGTGAGACTGATCCTGCCTACATGCCTGAGGAAGAGCTTGAGGTTCCTCCTGAGGAGTTTTTCCCAGTATAGAACTTACTGATTTTCTTATTTGTGGTGAGGGTTAGACTTGAATTTGTGGGCCCATTTTAGTTGGATATCATAGTTTTATACTTGACGTTGATTTCTATTATGAGCCATGTTTCGATGATGGTCGGCCATCATCGGTGGTTCTTTACTTTTAATTGCTTCCGCATTTATTTTAGCTATGGATATTTATTACGCTTTACTCTGATATGTGCCCTGTTTGTCCGGCTTATCGTTTATTCGATAGGTTGGCGAATCGGCCTTTCCTATACTTGAGGGATTGGAAAAGTCGGGTCGTCACAAATATCCAACCTTGTTTCCAACCACTTAAGAGTCAATTCTACTCCCGCAAATGTGTTTGTGGATTTTGACAAAATTTGTAATCCAATGTAAATTTTTGATCAAAGTATGACATAGAAATTTTTTAAAACACACACGACCATGATGATGTGTTTTGTAGAACCAAGGATCACTTGATATCATAAATTACCAAGATAAATCAAATAGACAGAGAAATTTGAAAAAAAAAAAAACAACAGAATTTGATCAAAACCGATTAGTCGATTTCCAAATCGATTAATCGATTTGGCAATTTGATTAATCGATTTTGTTCGATTAGTCGACTGGCATGTGCCAGTGACTGGGAACTTGAATAAGGATTAGAAAAATGACAGAGTGAAATTTCGATTAATCGATCTTGGTTTCAATTAATCGATTTAGGTTTTCGATTAATCAAATTGAGGGTTCGATTAATCAAACAAATTGAGAATTTTAGAAGGACTTAGAGGGATTTTATGAAATTTCGATTAATTGAGGAGGAATTCGATTAATCGATTTATGGTTTCGATTAATCGAACTTCGATTAACTTAAGGAAATTAGAAAATTTGAAGTATGAGAAACGATTTCGATTAATCGAATCATGTTCGACTAATCGAGTAACTTAAAGAATCCTGAAAATTTTGGAAGGGACTGCACGATTTTGATTAATCGAAGTGAATTTCGATTAATCGATTTTGGAATTTCGATTAATCGAAATGGATTTCGATTAATCGACTGGCTCGGGCCAATGAGCTCTAAAACTTGAAAAAAATTTAACTTATACGATTTTGATTAATCGAAATGGTTTCGATTAATCGATTTTGAGTTTCGACTAATCGATTTTGGAAATCGATTAATCGATTTTGTGCGGCTTGACCTACTTTTGAATCTCGATTAATCGAGATTGGATTTCGGTTAATCGAATCTAAGCCTATATATATAAATTTGGGGATTTTGTTCCCCATCCGAAATCATTTGAGCTTTTGAGTTTTGGGCGCCTTTTCTCCTTCTTCTCCGGCCATCCATCCGAGCTAGGGTTTTGAGCATTTTTCATTGCTTTCTGACCGAGATCGCCTACTTTCACATTGAAACATAAGGTAAACCCTAGATTTGTGCTTTTTCTTTCCATTTGAGCTATAAATACCCTAGTTTAAGCTTATTTCCCTAAAATACCGCCGAAAACACGGTTGTCGTCAGCAAGGGCGACCTCTAAGCTCCCGGTCCGACGTAAGAACGCTGCACCGCCACCACCTACCCCTTCACCGGTGAGGACTCCATCACCGTCGGCATCGGAGACCACCTCCGGTTCGACGAGTGCGTCTTCACGCGAGTCTTCACGTGAATCTACCCCCATGCCGCCACCACCCAATAATGTGCTACAACCTAATGAGTGGTGGGCAGCCAAGACCTTTGAGGTCGAGTACATCATCAACCCAACTCTCTTCACGAACCCCGAGGTACCAGGCGAGACCCAATGGGCTCGCAATTACCTCCAAAATGCCGGTCTCGGCAATCTTTTGAAACCAATCCGGGGTTCCTACTACCCTAGATTGGTTAGATTGTTTTACCAAGGGCTGACAGACGACCCTACTGACGATATCGTTTTGACTAAGATTGAGGGTCGGGAATATGCGATCACCCGTCGCCATATACACGAGGTACTCGAGTGTTACCTCGATTTCACCCCAGCGACCACCCTCTTCCCACCCTTTGAAGAGGAAGTTAAATTTGAAGAGATTATGACTTGCATGACTAACGAGAAAAAGGGGTCGGGATCCTCCATCAAGAGGGTCGACCTTCCCCACTATATGTGGATGCTTGATTCAATAATCAAGTGCAACCTATATCCACTGCGCCACGACACAGAGCGCGTAGAGAAAGTGTAGCAGGCACTTTATGCGGCCTTTTGTGGCTGATGGTTTGATGCTACCATGATCGTCCTAGAGGGGATGAGGTACATCAAAGGTAAATTGATGAAGGGAAACTTGAGGCCCAAGGAGAGGATGCCGTATGCTCGGCTCATATCGAGTATCTTGGAGTGTTACTCCAACGCTCCCGAGTAAATGGTATCACCCCACGAGGTGAGGGCAACGAACCAAGTGAAGACGTTTTCGAAGTCTTCATGGAGCCGTAGTTACAACTTGTTGAAGCGGGCCCTACCGGCTCTGGGTCCAGTTCTAGCAGCAGCGGCGGCAGTAGCACCACCACCACCCCCACCACCACATCAGGACCCACCCGTGGGTGGCACACCAGTTAAGCCCGGCGGCGAAGCGGCACCTCCCATACCACGTTTCACCTACACGCCCACCTGATCAGGCAGCTACACCCACGTCATCCTACCGCCGGCACGCATCTCACTCCAGTCCTGCCATCGAGGACGTATTGGCACGTATGGAGGCCAACAACGAGCGGATGAACCGGAGGATGGAGTTCCTTATGTTCCATACCCTCCGCTACATCTACCCGTTGGACTACCAGCGGTATTTAGCTCAGGAGGAGGAGTGGACCGCAGGACGGACTGCCTTCCACAGGGGTCCCATTTTCCGTCCGACCACCACGGCTACCGATGCAGCATGCTCTGCACCCCAGCCGCCGGAGCACCCTACAGAGCCACAGCAGCCATCCCAGTCAGAGCAGCCTGCTCCTACACCAGATCAACCACCAGAAGGGACGGCTTGACACCTAGACGAGGATCTTTTTGTATTACCCATTTTGGGAGTTTTGATGTAATTCAAAAGCTGTAAACAACAACTGTAATTTTGGGAATATAATGAAATACAGAAACAATTTTCTATATTTATGATCATTGTTTTTCTTACATTCTGTCATGTGTCATCGTTTTCTTACATTCTGTAATGGTTTTATAAATTTTCTAGTGCAATTTGATTTTATGCTATGTCTGTGTCTATACTCTATTGTATTAAACAACTGGCCCACCTCACACAAGAGTGTGTGGGGGGGGGGGGCAAACCAGACCTACGCACCTTTGGGTTATTTTCGAGGACGAAAATTCCCAAGGTGGGGAGGATGTAATATCCCAAAAATTTCGAGTTAAACAGTGACCTTGGGATCCGTGCCCGATTGGTCATAGGTTTGATCAAATAGGAGTCCGATAGTTGGCATAGGGTGCGATGAATGGATGAGATGTGAGAATTCGAGTGAATATGAGGAGTGATGAAAATCTGGAGTCACATACACCTGTTCTGGTGTATGTGCTCAACACACGGGTTGAATGAGAAATAAAAGGGTTTAATAGCCCTAGTTCTTTTGTTTGGTTGTTGAGAGAGAGTAAAGAAGAGAGAGAGAGAGAGGGAGAACATAGTTAATGCAAGGAGTAATGGTGGGTGTTTGGAAGGGGGATTCAAGCATTTAAAAGGCTGATTTGACACGAGGGATCTGCTAGAAGCAAAGCTGGAACCCTAACCTTTCCAACCACTTGACCTAATCAATTGGAGATTGATTGAAGGTAAAATTCTTGTAAATTAAATGCATATATTGAAGGGTTTAATTGTAGTTAGAAATAGCTAAAATCATAGGATAATGGCTTAGAAGAGAAAGAGAAATCAGTTGGAAGAAGATTGGGAAGAACAACCCAAGAGGGGGCTAAATTTGGCCATTTCGATTAATCGAAAGTGAGACTCGATTAATCGATTTTTGCCAAGAAGTTGAAAAGTCAGAGGACCCCGATTTCAATTAATCGAATTAAGTTTCGATTAATCGACTTTGAATTTCCATTAATCGATTTTGGAATCAATTAATCGACTAGCAACCTCCAGTGAACTCCAGTGGAGGGAAGAAAAGGACTTGGAGAAATCGACTAATCGAAATGGAATTTTGATTAATCGATTTAGAATTTCGATTAATCGATTTAGGATCGATTAATCGATTTTGGGAATTAGATTACTCGAATTGAGAATCTAATGGATAGAGTGGAGAATTTCGATTAATCGAATTAGGATTCGATTAATCGAATGGGAATCTCGATTAATCGATTTGAGAATCGATTAATCGATTAATCGAATCAGATTCGATTAATCGATTTTGGAGTTCGATTAATCGAATGTGCCAATTTTTGTTGACTTTTGAGTTTGACTTTAAGATTCTTGGAGGGTCTTGGACCTTCTTTGTTACATTTTTAGTGATGTATTTCATATGTTATGTGGTACCATAGGTGGTACGTGTGAGCTTGGGCACAAGGAGTCACGTGGGACCTTGATGCATGATCAAACAGAGACTTGAGGTAGGGAACACCTTGAACATGTACTTTATTTTGTAAGAGCATGTATATAGTGATATAGAATTCAATTCAAACTGTTTTTGTTTCTTAAGAGTTTGTGAAAAGTTTGTGTGTGTGACATCTAAAAGAGTAATCATAATGAGTCATCCCCAGGGGTTGAGGAAGTAAAGAAATAAGAGCATCAGGTGTGATGCAAGTGAATGGATACATCCCAGGGGATGAGGAAGTAAAGAAATAAGAGCATCAAGTGTGATGCAAGTGAATGGATACATCCCAGGGATGTATCCAAGATTGAATTATGTTTGATAGGGCCTAACTGATATAAGATAGCACACTTACACGGTGAATAACTATATGTAAAGCACCTGATATTTTTGTTATTTGAGGTTTGATAGGATACCCCACCGATGTGGCGGGATACCCATGACTGACACGGCAGGATATCCATGACCGATACGGCGGCAAAACCGTAAGCCAGTGCGGAGGCATATCCGTACACAGTAAGCACACCCCAGAGGTGTTGAATTGAGATGAGTTGAAACCCCGCCACCGATCCCCAGGGGAAAGGGGCTTGGGTACTATTGGTATTCCCAGGGAATACATATAAAACTGTCTATATAGATGACGATGAAGGGTATCTCATCAGGGCTCGATGCTATATTGCTCGGGGATTATTTAAGTTGAAAGGTTAAGTTTTACTTTAGGCCTAGTCAGCATCATTCATGAGTGATTAAAAGATATGTGTAAACTACCAGTAAAATGTGATGCTTTTATTTGTTTTCTCGAATTGCATAGATACATCATGCATGACATATCATGGAATACATGTGAGTTTTAATTTATATGTTCACTGTGTTTTATTCCCTATTGAGCTAGGATGTAGCTCACCCTTAGACTATACGTCGCAGGTCCATTGCTAGTAGCTGTTGACGCTTCAGGGGACGTTGACCCTGGTGAGTCAGACCCTGCACCTGGTGACGAGTTTGAGTCACCTCCTGAGGACTTCTTCTAGAGGACTCCGTTGTGCAGCTTTGAGAGTTTTTGTGAGCTTGTTTTGTGCGGCTTGGTATGTCAAGCCTTATTCTCGTTAAACAATGTAATTAAGTCATGAGATTATATTTTTGGGGCGAACCATCATTGATGATCAGCGATCATCGATGGTTCAGATCGGTTCTCCATTCATGCAGAGGCATGAAGGTAGAACTGTCTTTTGAGAAACATTTAAATGATAATTTATTTCCGCATTTATTATTGTCATTTCAGTTCATTATTACTGCTTGATATACCAAAGTTCCGTGCATAGCTAAGGGGCACGGTCTAGATGATCATGTCGATGGCACGGGTTTCGGGGTGTCAAAATCCGGGCTATCACAATTGATGTCATTGATTATCAGATTGGGAACGGACGTGTCGAACATGAGACTCTCTTGAAGTTATATGAGTGAGTAAATGACTCATATGTGATCAAGTCATGTAAAATCATAAGCCGGTACCTCAAAGTTGACAATCAGATTTGAAGCCTATAGGTCTAATATGAGACTCACTTGAACTTATGAGTCAGTAAATGACTCATATCAGACCAAGTCATGCAATATCCCTATTGGTACTTCAATGTTCGCAGTATTCAACCTGACTATTATCATCGTCTATCATATTTGGATCACGTCAGTCTAACCTAGACTTATAAGAGTCAGTAAATGACACCAAGTCTAACCCAGTCATGGTAAATCCCTATTGGTATATCACCGTTATCATACTAAAATTTGAATGATGTCATTGACAATCAGATTTGAAGCCTACAGGCCTAATATGAGACTCACTTAAACTTATATGAGTCAGTAAATGACTTATATTAGACCAAGTCATGCAATATCCCTACAGTTACTTCAATGCTCGCAATGTTCAACATGACTATTATCATCGCCAATTATATTTAGATCACGTCAGTCTAATTTGGACTTATAAGAGTCAATAAATAACACCAAGTCTAACCCAGTTATGGCAAATTCTCTTTGGTACATCACCGTTATCATGCTAAAACTTGATGATGTCATTGACAATCAGATTTGAAGCCTACAGGTCTAAAATGAGACTCACTTAGACTTATATGAGTGAGTAAATGACTTCTATGTGGGCAAGTCATCCAAAATCATAAGCCGGTATCTCAAAGTTGACTATCAAATTTGAAGCATAAAGGTCTAACATGAGACTCACTTGGACTTATATGAGTCAATAAATGACTCATGCTAGACCAAGTGATGTAATATCCCTATTGGTACTTCAATACTCGCAGCGTTCAATATGACTATTAGCATTGTCTATCATATTATAACTTGACTTATAAGAGTCAGTATATGACTCATATCTCATTGTTTATCATATTTGAAGCATACAGGACTGACATGAGTCATGCTTGGACATGTAGGAGACAGTAAATGAGTCTTATGAGACCCAGTCATGCAAAAACCATTATCCAAGTCACCATTATCAGTGTTTAACTTGACTGATGTAGGTAGCATCAATATCATAAGTACCTGCAATATGTAGGCAATGAAACATCTAAGATATTTAATATTCATTCACAAATACCTATATTAATAAAATAAACATATCTATTTCTGACAAGACTACTCATAAAAATATCTTAAATTCGCAACTTCACAACTTCACAACTTCAGCATACTATTTCACACATTCACAACTTCACAAACCACTGAATCTACAAATTCACAACTTCAGCATATCAATTTGTTGACAATAGCATAACATTACTGACTGATATCAGGCTTATACGTCAGAATATCTGACCCGCATTGCTTTCGAAAAGCAACTATCTCTTCTGCTCGAAATTGGAACTTACCTTTTCTCCAGGCCATTATATTTTTGACATATTTTAGGATGAATAGTGCACAGTCTGCCGACCATCGAGGCTATTTTGAGAGGCCCTTAGTGAATATAAGGGTCACGAAAAGTATAAAAGCCGCGGGAGATGGGTGACCTAAAATAAATCTAGTACATAAACACTAAGTACATGACCTATAGATGAGCAATAAATTAATAGATTAAATGACCCACTTATTTTCTTACCAAGACATGCGAGTACTATTTCCACATGCCAAATTCTGGCTTGGCCGATGGGTCTAGTAGAAAAATTGTCTTCTCTTTGTGGTTAATGTTGGCTAGCGTATAGTTGGAGCCAAAATTACTGTGCAACGGGATTAATACCTATAGATGTAATGTCTAAATTATCATTAGTGAAGGATTAATCATATTACATAAGTAGTGAATAATAAGTTTCTTCGAAAGAACGAATTATAATTACCGTTACACAACGGGCAGTCACATATTTGAAGTAGGATTTGCTGAAAAATGGAAGGTAAAAATGATGAAATCTTTCATCGCCCTCCCAGACTGCTATTTTTTGTCCTTCGTCCTTAATTGCACAGTATACCTCCTCATTTTTTTGGGCCTCCTCAAATTTTACCACCTCCCCCTTCAGTAGTTTTTGTATGAAGATACACTCAATTAACGATTACCAGTCACATCTTGTAGGACCCAAGGAAATGAGTGTGCAAGAGGAGTGCTCACCGCAAATACAACTGACAAAATGTACATGGTATGTGAACTGCATTTGCGGTATGTGCCCATCAACATTGGGTTTAGCACGTCGTCCTTCACCTGAGGTTCTGCCCTAAGACTCTTAATGAGCTTGATAGTAATCTGGAACTCTTCGACCTTAGACACCATCAATCTATAAATGACACCACGTATAAGATTTGTGAGTGGTTCATCAACATGCAATTGCCAAAATAAATTTTAACTTGATTAAGTATTTGATAATTACATATCACATGAGTTTGGCAAGCCTAAAAAAAAAGAGGTAAACTCATTTATATCCTCCACCATCATAACTCCCTTTTTCTTTGCGTCATCAATTTTATTCCACATATGGGCAGCCAGATGAGCCTCATCCATCGAGGCATAGTCTTCTGATAATCCTCCCGTCGTTTTCTCGGCAACTACAGACTCTTTGCCTACTATCTCCTGCACTTCCCCTTTCTTTTTTAGCTTACTCTTTAGCCTTTTCTTGGTTGATCAGGTAGTCATGTCAAACTATCTTTTAGGCTTTTTATGCCATATTGGACGCTGCTCAGCAAGGCCAACCTCAGCTGGGCGTGCCCTTGTCATTGCAATCTACATTATACAAATCCCAAGTTATTAAAGGGACAATAGGCAAAATTAATATATGAGAATATCGAGTAAATTAGAGGACTGAATGGGCAACTATATTTAATTCAAAATAAATATCTGCTCCCCTTCAACCTATATCGCAGTTGTTTCTTCTTTCTCTTCTTCTACGGCTGTCACATTCTCAACTCCTTCAACTCTATCTTCTTGGCCCTCTCCCTTTGATTATAATGTAGCCTCAAGTCTACTCACACATTCATATAATAATCTCTTCTACTGTTTTAAAACTCTGATCGACTGCCCATGCTTCTCAATAGTCGCGCGAAGGGGCCCAATCAACCTCGCCGCAACTTCTAATGCATCAACTCTTGCAAGATGCTCAGTAATAACAACAGATTCTCCAACACCGGTGTCGGCCGCTGCCAATCTTGGCCTCACTGTATAGTCATCAATATTAGTGTCATCTTCTCCTTCTTCACCTTCCTCATTTCCTTCTTCCTCTCTAGGCACGCCATCTCTTTCTTCTTCTTACTTTTTTTTCTTTCCATCCCTTTTGGGCTCCTCGATGTAGGAACTCTAGGTCCTGTAGGTGGCTCTAGATATCCCGCCACAACCTAAGATATTATACATGTGCATATCAGTCAAACAACACATAATAGACATACATAGTATGTCTATTATAAAATCACATATTCCGTATCCATTAATTGATTAAGAAATGTAGAATAGTACCTCAAACTTTTGAAACTTTCGCCAATAGAGGTTTGCGTCCGAACGCGAAATCTTTATAGGCATATATTTTAACAGCAACGGTCACTCGTTATTGATGTTCTTTACGAATCTCGAAAAAATTTGAGGAGCGTGCTCAAATGCCCATACATCTAAGAAAATTGTGTAGCCTAACACACAATATCTCTCCCCGCCAATAGAACACATGTTGCATGTACGGAATCGAGCAAAAGGGCATAAACCACATCCCCTCAATTGTGGCCATCGAAAGTGCGAAGATCATTCGCGAGATTGATGTACTCCTAATCAATCATGTGGCGAATGTTGGGGAGGAGGAAGTTCACTAATATATACAAGTTCCCAAGCCAGATGAAGTCGTCATTGGATAGGAGAGGTGAAGTGAGGGCTGACTCAATAGAGCCCTTGTGACCAACTGCCCAGCTGCCACTCTGCCAAATAAGCGCTCTCTAAAAGTGGGTGCACCTTCAGGAGCTGTCGACACTGAAGGACAGGCCGATGTGGAAGGGGACCCAACTTTCAAACCTAAAATCTTTCTCACGTTGTTCTGGACGAACGGAAGAACATGCACTCCTATCATGAAAGTCTTATTCTCTAAATCGAATCCTCGAACAATAGCGTATATAAGCTGCCCGGATTGCATGACAGATTTGCTAATCAACCACAAATGTCGGAAACAACTTGAAGAGAGGAGGAGCTCTTTCTTGGCACTGCTTAATTGACGGTACTATCGGGCCAGTTTTCAATAGTTTATTGCACCTTTAATGGATTGCTTGTTATCCTCGTAGACTTATTATTTCCCTTTCCTCAATCTTTTTTCCATTTTATTTATAGCATTAAATCCGAACTGAAAAATAGAAATAAGAAGATTTTCAGATGTTAGATGACTAATACAAGATCGATATAAGTCATTATAATATATTAAAGGACTTATGTGAGAATATTAAATAACTGATATCATATAATAATATATTGATGTCAGACAGTACATGACTAATATCAGACTCATTGTCAACATTGAACTACATTATGAGCAATTATAAAATACTATTAATTACTGATGTGAGCACAATAGAGGACTGATATCAGATAATAATATACTCATGTGAGACAGTACGGGACTGATATCAGACACATTATCAGTATTGATCTAAATACTGATGTGAGTACATTAGAGGACTGATATCAAATAATAATTTACTCATGTGAGACAGTACAGGATTGATATCAGACTCATTGTCAGCATTGAACTAAGTACTGATGTGAGCACAAAAGAGGACTGATATCAGACAATAATGTACTGATGTCAAACCGTACATGACTGATATCAGATTCATTGTCAGCATTGAACTACATTATGAGTAATTACAAAATACTATAAAGTACTGATGTGAGCACAATAGAGGACTGATATCATACAATAATGTACTAATGTCAGACAGTACATTACTGATATCAGACAATAATATACTGATGTCAGACAGTACATGACTAACATCAGACTCATTGTCAGTATTGGACTATATTATGAGCAATTACAATATACTATAACGTACTGATGTGAGTATAATGGAGGACTGATATCAGACAATAATTTACTGATGTCAGACAGTACATGACTGATATCAGACAATAATGCACTGATGTCAGATAGTACATAACTGATATCAGACTTATTATTAGTATTGAATTATATTATGAGCAATTATGAAATACTATAAAGTACTTATGTGAGTACAATAGAGGACTGATATCCGATAATAATTTACTGATGTCAGATAGTACATGACTGATATCAGACTCATTATCAGCATTGAACAATATTATGAGTAATTACAAAATACTATAAAGTACTAATGTGAGCATAATAGAGGACTGATATCAGACAATAATTTACTGATATCAGATAATAATATACTGATGTCAGATAGTACATGACTGATATCATACTCATTGTCAGCATTGAACTATATTATGAGCAATTACAAAATACTATAAAGGACTGATGTGAGCACAATAGAGGACTGATATCAGATAATAATTTACTGATGTCAAATAGTACATGACTGATATCAAACTCATTATCAACATTGAACTACATTATGAGCAGTTACAAAATACTATAAAGTATTGATGTGAGCATAATAGAGGATTGATATTATACAATAATGTACTGATGTCAGACAGTACATGACTGATATCAGACAATAATGTACTAATGTTATACTGTACATGACTGATATCAGACTCATTATCAGCATTGAACAACATTATGAGTAATTATAAAATACTATAAAGTACTGATGTGGTCACAATAAAGGACTGATATCAGACAATAATTTACTAATGTCAGACAGTACATGACTGATATCAGACTTGTTGTAAGCATTGAACTATATTATGAGCAATTACAAAATACTATAAAGTATTGATATGAGTATAATAGAGGACTGATATCAAATAATAATTTACTGATGTCAGACAGTACATGACTGATATCATACAATAATATACTGATGTCAGACAGCACATGACTGATATCACTCATTGTCAACATTGAATTATATTTTGAGCAATTATAAAATACTATAAAGTACTGATTTGAGTATAATAGAGGACTGATATCAGACAATAATTTACTAATGTCAGACAGTACATGACTGATATCAGACTAATTGTCAGCATTGAATTACATTATGAGCAATTACAAAAGACTATAAAGTACTGATGTGAGAACAATAGAGGACTGATATCATATAATAATTTACTGACGTCAGACAGTATATGACTGATTCTAGACAAAATTTACTGATGTCAGACAGTACATGACAAATATCAGACTCATTATCAACAGATAACTATATTATGAGCAATTATAAAATACTATAAAGTACTGATATGAGCATAATAGAGGACTGATATCAGACAATAATTTACTAATGTCAGACAGTGCATGATCAATATCTGACTCATTGTCAGTATTGAACTACATTATGAGTAATTATAAAATACCATAAAGTACTGATGTAAGCACAATAGAGGATTGATATCATACAATAAATATAATAATGTCAAACAATACATGACTGATATCAAACAATAATGTACTGATGTCAGACAGTACATGATTGATATCAAACAATAATGTACTATTGTCAGACAGTACATGACTAATATCAGACTCATTGTCAACATTAAACTATATTATGAGCAATTATAAAATACTATAAAGTACTGATGTGAGCACAATAGAAGACTAATATTAGACAATAATTTACTGATGTCAGACAGTGCATGACTGATATTAGACTCATTGTCAGTATTGAACTATATTATGAGCAATTACAAGATACTATAAAGTACTGATGTGAGCACAACAGAGGATTGATATCATACAATAACGTACTAATGTCAGATAGTATATATCTAATATCAGACTCATTGTCAGTATTGAAACTATATTTTGAGCAATTACAAAATACTATAAAATAATAATGTGAGCATATTAGATGACTGATATTAGGCAATAATTTACTAATGTCAGATAGTACATGACTGATATCAGACTCATTGTCAGTATTAAACTATATAATGAATAGTTATAAAATACTATAAAGTACTGATGTGAGCATAATAGAGGGCTGATATCATACAATAATGTACTCCTCTAATCAAGTATAAAACTGATATCAGATTCATTGTCAGCATTGAACTACATTCTGTGTAATTATAGAATAGTATAACGTACTAATGTGAGCATATTAGAGGACAGAAATGTAATAGCCGAAAAATCACGCTAAACTATGACCTCGGGATCCGTGCCCGATCGGTCATAGGTTTGACCAAATGGAAGTCCAATAGTTAGCATGAGGTGTGATGAACGGATGAGATGTGACAAATTGAATGTCTATGTGGTGTATGTTGTAAATGTGAAGTCGCATACACCTATCGCGGTGTATGTGCTCAACACACACACGTGAGGAAAGGGATAAAAGGGTTTAATAACCCTAAATGTGTGTTTTTGGTGGTTGAGAGAGAAGTAAAGAAGAGGGAGAGAGAGGAAGTAAAGAGAGGAGTTATTGCAACTGATTTGGAGGGGGGATTCAAGCGATAAAAGCCGGATTCAACACGGGTTGGATCTGTTAGAGCCAAAGCTGGAACCCTAGCCTTCCAACCATTTGATTTGAAATCAATTTGAGATTGATTCAAGGTAAAAAATTTTGTGAATAAAATGCATAGATCGTAGAGGCTAGGTTGTGGTTGAAAGTGGGTTAAATCATAGGATAATGGTTTAGAAAAATAGAGGAAAAAGTATGGAAGAAGATTGGGAAGAACAGCTCGAAAGGGGCTGAATCTGACAATTTCGATTAATCGAAATTGGGTTTCGATTAATCGAAATTGGCCAGGAAGTTGAAAGGTCAGAGGACCCCGATTTCGATTAATCGAATTGGAGTTCGATTAATCGACTTTGGATTTCGATTAATCGATTTGGGTATCGATTAATCGACTGGGAACCTCCAGTGGACCCCAGGGGTTGGAGGAAATGGCTTGAGAAAAATCGACTAATCGAAATGGAATTTCGATTAATCGATTTCAGTTTTCGATTAATCGATTTGGGATCGATTAATCGATTTTAGGAACTCGACTACTCGAATTGAGAATCGACTTTGCAAAACAGAGAATTTCGATTAATCGAATGAAAATCTCGATTAATCGATTTGAAAATCGATTAATCGATATTAACTTTCGATTAATCAATTTTGGAAATCTATTAATCGAATCAGATTCGATTAATCGATTTTGGAATTCGATTAATCGACTGAGATAAAATATGTTGACTTTTGGGTTTGACTTTAAGATTCTTGGAGAGTCTTAGACCTTCTTTATTGCATCCTTTGTGATGTGTTTCACCTGTTATGTGGTACCATAGGTGGTACGTGTGGACTAGTGCACAAGGAGCCACGTGGGACCTTGATGCGTTGAGCAAACAAAGACTTGAGGTAGGGAACACCTTGAACATATACTTTATTTTACAAGAGCATGTATGTAATGATATAGAGTTCAATTCAAATGTTTATTTGCTTAAAGATTGTGAAAAGTGTGTGTGCGTGTGACACCCATAAGAGTAATGACAATGAGCCATCCCCAGGGGATGAAGAAGTAAAGAGATAAGAGCATCAAGTGTGATGCAAGTAAATGGATGCATCCCAGGGATGTATCCAAGATTGAATCATGTTGATAGGGCCTAACTGATATAAGATAGCACACTTACACGGTGAATAACTATATGTAAGGCACCGATATTTTTGTTATTTGAGGTTTGATAGGTTACCCCACCGACGTGGCGGGATATCCACGACTGACACGGCAGGATATCCGTGACCGATACGGCGGCGAAACCATAGGCCAGTGCGGAGGCTTATCCGTACATAGTAAGCACACCTCAGGGGTGTTGATTGAGACAAGTGAAACCCCGCCACCAATCCCCAGGGGAAAGGGGCTTGGGTACTATATTGGTATTCCCAGGGAATACGTTCAAACTGTCTATATAGATGACGATGAAGGGTATCTCATCGGGGCTCGATGCTATATTGCTCGGGGACTACTTAAGTTGAAAGTTTAAGTTTTGCTTTAGGCCTTTTCAGCATCATTCATAAGTAAATGAAAATATAAGCAATCAACAGTAAAACTAAATGCTTTTCAACTGTTTTCATCAATAACTGCATAGATACATCATGCATGGCATATCATGGAATATATGTGAGTTATAATTTATATGTTCAACTGTGTTTGTTCCCTATTGAGCTAGGATGTAGCTCACCCTATAGACTATACGTCGCAGGTCCACTACTAGCAGCTGCCGCGCTTGAGACCGATCGGTGAGTCGGACCTTGCGGCCGTGAAGAGTTGGAGCCACCTCGAGGACTTCTTCTAGAGGACTCGTTGTGCCGCTTTGAGGGCTTTTAGAGATTTTGTTATGCGGCTTGGTATGTCAAGCCTTGATTTTGTTTAAAACCATGTATATAAGGAGTTGGGATTATTCTTTTAGGGGGAACCATGATGATTTCTATCATCGATGGTTGGATCATTCTCCATTTATGCAGAGGCATGAGGGTAGAACTGTCTTTTGGGGAGTAAATTAATATAGATTTAAATTCTGCAATTTCGTTTATTATACTTTTGATGCTTGATATACCAGTGTTCCGTGCTTAGCTAAAGGGCACGGTCAAGATGATCGTGCTGATGGCACGGGTTTGAAGTCGAAATCCGGCATCACGATTAGTATCAAAAACCAATTTCTTTTAGCAATTCGACAAGGGTTCTTTAAATCGAACATAGGGGCTTCTGCTAACGAAACTTTAGTTTCAAATGCAGCCGCAAATGTCATCTAGGGGAAGAGGCCGACCAAGGGGAGGCCAGCAGAGGAGTCTACGTAGTGGAGATGGTTACATCTCTCCTACTAATAGAGTGCCTTTAGGAGGTACTGAGGCCCCAGGGGGCAGTAGTAGTAGACAACATGATGAAGAGGATCAAGATCATCAAGATCAAGATCTAAGAGAACAAGAAATATTGAGAGAAAGACAAGAGGACAGAGAAGAGCGACAAAGGATGATGCACACTATGGAGACTATGGCAGCTGCCATGGCACAGCAAGCCACATCCTTTGCAGCTCATGCATCAGAACGTGACCACCTACACCACATGGGACTGCGTTACTGTGCCCTCATCTTTTACAGAGTTTAGGAGGATGAGAGCTCCTTCATTTTCTGGGCAGGCAGACATAATGGCCGCTGAGAACTGGCTGATGGAGATGGAGAAAGTCTTTAGCGTGCTGACTTGCACGGAAGATGAGAGTGTGAGATGGGCAGCTTACATGTTGGATGGGGAGGCTGGGCCTTGGTGGAAGTCCGTGATACGGACTCGGGCTCAAGAGACCCCAGAGTTGCCTTGGACTTGGGAGGAGTTTGTTGAGGAGTTCAACAAACAATATTTCCCGAAAGTGGTGAGGAACCAACTTGAGATACAATTTTTACAATTAGTGAAAGGGAGAATGACAGTGAGAGAATATGGGGTGGAGTTTCTACGACTTGCCCGTTTTGCTCCGGATTCTCATCTTGAGTGATGAAGTCCAGGTTTCAAACAAGGTTTGAAGCATGAGGTTAGGGGAGGCGTAGCTCCATTTCAACTGAGGACCTATGAAGAGGTCATGAGTAAAGCACTAGTGGTTGAAGAGGAGAACACAAATAGATATCGACAGAGAGAGCAGCAGAGAGGAGTAAATGAACAAGGAAGATCGGGGCACTACGAATCGGTGAACAAAAAGCCGAGGTTCATGGCCCAGAATCAGAGACCACAGTTCCAAGGGGGTTTCGGAAGACCGGCACAGCAACAACAACACCAACAGAGGTTTCCATTACTTGCGTCGGAGAGACCTATTCGCTATGAGAGCCCTGCCATGTCTACTAGCGCCACTAACACACAGGGTTCTCGTACTGTTTCTTCTGCACCTCGGGAGACTTGCACAAAGTGTGGCAAGCCTCATAAGACGGTGGATTATAGAATGGGAACTAGGGGTTGTTTCCGATGTGGCAAGGTGGGCCACTTGATCAAGGATTGCCCCGAGGCTGATAAGAGAAAGACGGTTTCAGTTGCAGCACCACGACCAATTCAAGCAAGGAAGCCGATCGTTCAGGGGAGAGCCTATGCAGTCACTGCTCAGGAAGCAGGGAACGTGCATGACGTCATACAAGGTGAGACCCTTTTAAAATTAAAGAAAGTTTTCATTTCATCAAAATTTTAAATAGAGAAGGAGCATGCATTAGGAATTATATAGATTCTTTCTCAATACAAAAAGTTGTATGTGAATTAAGAGTGTAAATTGATGTGTAAATTATTGTATGTATGTATGTATGCTATAGGTACTTTAAATATATATGAAAAAGGATGTTTCGGTGGTTATGGCCTTTCGGTGTTGATAGACCCAGGGTCTACCCACTCATTCGTCACTCCACGTTTTGCCAAGAAGATGAAGATTGTTCCAGAGACGTTGGATTTCGTCCTATCTGTGTCTATTCCGACGGGAGATTTAGTAGACACGGAGTTAGCTTGCAAATCCATCATTGTGGCAGTTCGAGACTTAGAGGTGCATGAATTGGAAGCAAAGTTGATACTGTTAGACATGCAGGGGTTTGATGTGATCCTTGGCATGGACTGGTTAGTGCAGCATTGTGCAACCGTCGATTGCAAGAACAAGGTAGTCATTTTCAGACCCAACACAAGAAGATCATTTCGATTTCAAGGAGTGAGGTCGTCATCGGTGCCACTGATCTCGACAGTAAGGGTCGAGAAAATGATCAGAAAGGGTTGCAGTGGATACTTGGCTTTCTTAAAGGAGGACAAGGAAGAAAAGAATGTCATTTCTGAAATAGCAGTTGTGCGAGACTTCGCTGAAGTGTTTCCAGAGGAATTGCTTGGATTACCTCCAAAAAGAGAAGTAGAATTCGCCATTGACTTAGCACCAGGAACGGAGCCCATTTCGAAGGCACCTTATAGAATGGCTCCCGCTGAGTTAAAGGAGTTGAAGGAACAACTACAAGAGCTTATGGACAAGGGGTTTGTTAGACCGAGCGTGTCTCCATGGGGAGCACCGGTCTTGTTTGTCAAGAAAAAGGATGGGTCAATGCGGCTATGCATTGACTATCGACAATTGGACAAACTCACTGTGAAGAACCGCTACCCTTTGCCTAGAATTGACGATCTATTCGACCAACTGCAAGGAGCAAGGTATTTTTCCAAGATCGACCTGAGATCTGGGTATCATCAGTTGTGAGTCAAGGCAGAGGACATTCAGAAAACAACTTTCCGGACACGGTATGGACACTATGAATTCCTTGTGATGCCGTTTGGATTGACGAATGCTCCGGCGTCGTTTATGGATCTAATGAACCGAGTGTTTAAACCACACTTGGACTCCTGCGTCGTAGTGTTTGTTGATGATATACTGATATACTCCATATCCAAGATGAAACACAAAGAACATTTGAGGATTGCTCTACAGACGCTACGTGAACACCAATTGTACGCCAAACTCAGCAAGTGTGAGTTTTGGTTGGAAGAGGTTAGCTTCTTGGGACATGTCGTCTCAAAGCACGGTGTCACGGTAGATCCAGCAAAGATAGAAGCAGTAGTTAAATGGGAGCAACCAAAAACAGTGACCGATGTCCGAAGTTTTCTAGGCTTAGCAGGCTATTATCGACGTTTCATTGAGGGGTTTTCAAAGATATCGGGACCTCTCACAAAGCTGACACGAAAAGATTCAAGGTTCGAGTGGAGTGAGGCATGCGAGAAGAGTTTTCAAGAACTCAAAATGAGACTCACTTCGGCTCCAGTATTAGCGATTCCTTCAGGCAGTGGAGGATACGCCGTGTACAGCGGCGCGTCATACAATGGCCTTGGTTGTGTACTCAATCAACACAAGAAGGTGATAGCTTACGAATCAAGACAGCTGAAAGAACACGAGAAAAATTACCCGACTCATGACTTGGAACTAGCAGCAGTCATTTTTGCGCTGAAGATTTGGAGACATTACTTGTATGGTGAGACTTTTGAAATTTTCACCGATCATAAGAGCCTCCGATATCTGTTTACACAGAAAGAGCTCAACATGAGACAGCGCAGGTGGATGGAATTCCTCAAGGATTACGATTGCTCCATACAATACCATCCAGGCAAGGCGAATGTAGTAGCCGATGCTTTGAGTCGGAAAGGTTCAGCTCAGTTAGCTTGTTTGATTTTGGGTATGCACCGATGGAAATTATTGGAAGATCTGGCATTCTACGATGCGAACATTGAGTCAAAAGCCACCGGATCCTTTTTGGCTAACATATCAGTAAAGCCAGTGATATTTGAGCATATCCACGATCTACAGATGAAAGATCCGGCATTAACAAAGATTCATCAAGACGTGAGTGAAGGCATTAGGTCGGACTTCTCAGTAAAAGAAGATGGTTAGTTGTTGTTTAAAGGCCGTCTATGCATTCCGGACAATGTCGATCTAAGACGAACGATTCTTGATGAAGCCCATAAGTCAAATTATGCTATCCACCCTGGTAGCACCAGAATGTACCAAGATTTGAAAAAGAACTACTGGTGGAGAGGACTGAAACAAGACGTGGCCGAGTACGTGTCACGGTGTTTGACTTGTCAGCAAGTGAAGGTTGATCATAGACATCCTGCTGGGCTATTACAACCTTTACCAATACCAGAATGGAAGTGGGAGTCGATCTCAATGGACTTCATTGTTGGATTGCCCCGTACTGCTAAGAGACACAATGCCATTTGGGTCGTCGTAGACCGATTGACCAAATCAGCGCACTTTTTGCCGTACAATACTACGTATACGGCAGGAAGACTGGCAGACTTATACATGAAGGAGATCGTAAGATTACATGGGATTCCAAGCAGCATAGTTTCAGATCGTGATCCACTATATACGTCCAAGTTTTGGAAGTAATTCCAAGGCGGAATGAGAACACGACTAGACTTTAGTTCTGCTTTCCATCCTCAAACTGATGGGCAGACAGAGCGAGTGAACCAAGCAATAGAAGACATGCTCAGGGCGTGCATGCTTGCTATGCAAGGATCTTTGGGATGAGTATCTCGATGCTCGAGTTCGCATATAATAACGATTTTCAAAGCGAGCATTGGCATGGCACCGTATGAAGCTCAGTATGGACGGACGATGCAAGTCACCCTCAATTGGGAGGAAACAGTGAGAAATTTGTGTTAGGGCCAAAACTACTTGAAGACAACGCCACCGTTGTCCGAATTATCAGAGAAAGGTTGAAGACAGCACAGAGTAGACAGAAAAGTTACGCCGACATGAAGCGGACTAGTGTCGACTATAAGGTGGGCGAGCACGTGTTTGTGAAAGTATCACCTATGAAAGGTGTAATGAGATTTGGCAAGAGAGGGAAGTTAAGTCCACGTTATGTTGGACCATTCGAAATTTTGGGACGAGTAGGTGAGGTTGCATATCGCATTGGTTTACCACCGCTGTTTGATCGAGTACATAACGTGTTCCACATATCGATGCTCAGAAAGTACGTGAATGATCCGTCTCATGTGTTAGGAAAGCAACCTATAGAGATGTGTGAGGACATGAGCATGATAGAGGAACCAGTGGAAATCTTGGATCGAAAGGAACAAGTACTGCGCACTAAAGTGATTCCCTTAGTGCTTGTTCGGTGGAATAATCATCCAAAAGAAGAGGCTACTTGGGAACGAGAGGCCGATGTGAAGGAACAATATCCAGCCTTGTTTCCAACGACGTGAGAATTCAATGTAAACCACAAACATGTTTGTGAAATCTCCACTATACTTGTAATTCAATGGAAAAATTTGATCCAATCTGAATTGAGGAACAGAAATATATGTACATGATCAAGTATATACAACTCTATGGAAGAACCACTTGCTGTCATAAACTGCCAAAAATAATCAAAGAACCAAGAAATTGAAAATCTGCAGAAATTGGGCAAATCCGATTAATCGAATTTCAAATCGATTAATCGATTTGGTATTTCGATTAATCGATTTTGTTCGATTAGTCGACTGGCATATACCAGTGACTGGAAATTGAAAGGAGAGTTAGAATATACATAGAAGACAAATCTCGATTGATCGAGTTAGAATCTCGATTAATCGATTTGGATCGACTAATCGATTTTGAGAATTTCGATTAATCGAATTAGAATTCGATTAATCGAATTAGAATTCGATTAATCGAACGGCAAATTCGATAAATCGAATAAACTGGGAATGTTAGAAGAAATTGAAGTCAGAGAGACGATTTCGATTAATCGAATAACTTAAAGAATCCTAAAATTTTTAGAAGTTACTGCACGATTTCGATTAATCGAAGTAAAATTCGATTAATCGATTTTGAAATTTCGATTAATCGAAATGGATTTCGATTAATCGACTGGCTCGTGCCAGTGAGCTCTAAAACTTAAATTTTAAAAAGGATACGATTTCGATTAATCGAAATGTTTTCGATTAATCGATTTTGACTTTCGATTGATCGATTTGGGAAATCGATTAATCGATTTTGCGCGAACAACCTATTTTAAAACTTCGATTAATGAATACGTATTTCGATTAATGAAACCGATCTATATATATATTGGAGTTAGGGTTTTGGTACCCATTCGGAATTTTCAAACTTGGGCGCCATTCCTCTTTCTCCTTCCTCTTCTCCAACCGGTCAAGACAAGCTGGGGTTTTGGGGTTTCTTTCGTCGGTTCCGGACCAAGATCGCCTATTTTGGATAGAAACTCTAAGGTAAACCCTAGATTTCCATTTTTCCCTTCAATTTGCATTAGAAAAACCCTAGATTTCGTTATTTCACCAACCATGCCGCCCAAAACTCGATTATCTTCAAAGAAGGCGACTTCTAAGTTGCCGGTTAGGCGTAAGAACGCCGCGCCACCACCACCTACCCCATCGCCGGTGAGGACTCCATCACCGTCGGCATCGGAGACCACTTCCGGTTCGACGAGCGCGTCTACGCGCGAGTCTTCCCGCGAGTCCACACCAATGCCCCCACCACCCACTAATGTAATACAACCAAACGAATGGTGGGCAGCCAAGACCTTTGAGGTCGAGTACATTATCGACCCTACTCTATTCACCGATCCCGATGTGCCGGGCGAGACCCAATGGGCTCGAAATTACCTCAACAACGCCGGTCTCGGCAACCTTCTCAAACCAATCCGGGGTTCTTACTACCCTAGGTTGGTTAGATTATTTTACCAAGGGCTCGTAGACGGCCCTACCGACGACGTGATTAAGACCACCATAGAGGGTCGGGAGTACATAATCACCCGTCGCCACATACACGAGGTACTCGAATGTTACCTCGATTTTACCCCAGAGACTACCCTATTCCCACCCTTCGAGGAGGACCCCCGCTTCGAGGAGGTCATGACCCGCATGACCAATGGCAAGAAGGGGTCGGGCTCCTCCATAAAGAGAATTGACCTTCCCCACTATATGTGGATGCTCGACTCGGTGATAAAGTGCAACCTTTACCCAATGCGCCACGACACCGAGCGCGTGGACAAAGTGCAACATGCACTTTATGCGGCCTTCTGTGGCCGATGGTTTGATGCTACTATGGTCATCCTAGAAGGGATGAAGTACATCAAAGGAAAACTGATGAAGGGCAACATGCGGCCCAAGGAGAAGATGCCGTATGCTCGGCTCATCTCGAGCATGTTGGAGTGCTACTCCGAGCCCTCCTCTCACGAGGTGAGGGCTACGGATCGCGTGAAGACATTTACGAAGTCTTCATGGACCCGTAGCTACAATCTTCTAAAGCGGACCCTACCAGCTCCGGGTCCCGCTCCAGCCCCAGCAGCAGCAGTAGCAGCACCAGCAGTAGCACCTCCACCACCCCCACCACCTCAGCAGGACCCACCCGTGGGTGGGGCACACCCTATCCCCACCGAGCCATCCGTGGAGAGGGTTCCCTCCACACCAGCCTCACCGACACCACACCCCTCCACGCCCGACACCCACCTCATCATACCGCCGGCGCGCCGCTCCACCCGGTCCTACCATCGAGGACGTGTTGGCTCGCATGGAGGCCAACAACGAAAGGATAGACTTCCTACTATTTCACACCCTCCGCCACATCTATCCTACCGACTACCGCCGCTACCTCGCACAGGAGGAGGAGTGGACCGCTGGACACACCGCCTTCCACAGAGGACCCGTCTTCCCTCCCACCATTGCAGACGCGGCTCCTTCCACATCTACCTTCGCTCACGAGGCCAAGCAGCCATGACCACCGACCACTGCAGCCTGATTATCGCCACCACCTTGACCAACTCAAGTAGACCCACCATTACAGCACCAACTTGTACATGTATATTTTGTATGCAAATTTATTGGCGCTTTGTAAAACTTTTGATATTAATAGAAATCCCAATTTTTGTGTTAATTATTTTCTTTCGTCAAAAATTTAAATTCCATGCTTGTGTTGTAAATACATATACGTCTGAGTCAACTGGACCACCTCACCTGCGAGTGTGGGGGGGGGGAGTGACCCAGACAGACACACCTTGGGTTATTTTCGAGGACGAAAATTCCCAAGGTCGGGAGGATGTAATAGCCGAAAAATCACGCTAAACTATGACCTCAGGATCCGTGCCCGATCGGTCATAGGTTTGACCAAATGGAAGTCCAATAGTTAGCATGAGGTGTGATGAACGGATGAGATGTGACAAATTGAATGTCTATGTGGTGTGTGTTGTAAATGTGAAGTCGCATACACCTATCGCGGTGTATGTGCTCAACACACACACGTGAGGAAAGGGATAAAAGGGTTTAATAACCCTAAATGTGTGTTTCTGGTGGTTGAGAGAGAAGTAAAGAAGAGAGAGAGAGGAAGTAAAGAGAGGAGTTATTGCAACTGATTTGGAGGGGGGATTCAAGCGATAAAAGCCGGATTCAACACGGTTTGGATCTGTTAGAGCCAAAGCTGGAAACCCTAGCCTTCCAACCATTTGATTTGAAATCAATTTGAGATTGATTTAAGGTAAAAATTTTGTGAATAAAATGCATAGATCGTAGAGGCTAGGTTGTGGTTGAAAGTGGGTTAAATCATAGGATAATGGTTTAGAAAAATAGAGGAAAAAGTATGGAAGAAGATTGGGAAGAACAGCTCGAAAGGGGCTGAATCTGACAATTTCGATTAATCGAAATTGGGTTTCGATTAATCGAAATTGGCCAGGAAGTTGAAAGGTCAGAGGACCCCGATTTCGATTAATCGAATTGGAGTTCGATTAATCGACTTTGGATTTCGATTAATCGATTTGGGTATCGATTAATCGACTGGGAACCTCCAGTGGACCCCAGGGGTTGGAGGAAATGGCTTGAGGAAAATCGACTAATCGAAATGGAATTTCGATTAATCGATTTCAGTTTTCGATTAATCGATTTGGGATCGATTAATCGATTTTAGGAACTCGACTACTCGAATTGAGAATCGACTTTGCGAAACAGAGAATTTCGATTAATCGAATGAGATTCGATTAATCGAATGAAAATCTCGATTAATCGATTTGAAAATCGATTAATCGATATTAACTTTCGATTAATCGATTTTGGAAATCGATTAATCGAATCAGATTCGATTAATCGATTTTGGAATTCGATTAATCGACTGAGATAAAATATGTTGACTTTTGGGTTTGACTTTAAGATTCTTGGAGAGTCTTAGACCTTCTTTATTGCATCCTTTGTGATGTGTTTCACCAGTTATGTGGTACCATAGGTGGTACGTGTGGACTAGTGCACAAGGAGCCATGTGGGACCTTGATGCGTTGAGCAAACAAAGACTTGAGGTAGGGAACACCTTGAACATGTACTTTATTTTACAAGAGCATGTATGTAATGATATAGAGTTCAATTGAAATGTTTATTTGCTTAAAGATTGTGAAAAGTGTGTGTGCGTGTGACACCCATAAGAGTAATGACAATGAGCCATCCCCAGGGGATGAAGAAGTAAAGAGATAAGAGCATCAAGTGTGATGCAAGTAAATGGATGCATCCCAGGGATGTATCCAAGATTGAATCATGTTGATAGGGCCTAACTGATATAAGATAGCACACTTACACGGTGAATAACTATATGTACGGCACCGATATTTTTGTTATTTGAGGTTTGATAGGTTACCCCACCGACGTGGCGGGATATCCACGACTGACACGGCAGGATATCCGTGACCGATACGGCGGCGAAACCGTAGGCCAGTGCAGAGGCTTATCCGTACATAGTATGCACACACCAGGGGTGTTGATTGAGACAAGTGAAACCCCGCCACCAATCCCCAGGGGAAAGGGGCTTGGGTACTATATTGGTATTCCCAGGGAATACGTTAAAACTGTCTATATAGATGACGATGAAGGGTATCTCATCGGGGCTCGATGCTATATTGCTCGGGGACTACTTAAGTTGAAAGTTTAAGTTTTGCTTTAGGCCTTTTCAGCATCATTCATGAGTAAATGAAAATATAAGCAATCAACAGTAAAACTAAATGCTTTTCAACTGTTTTCATCAATAACTGCATAGATACATCATGCATGGCATATCATGGAATATATGTGAGTTATAATTTATATGTTCAACTGTGTTTGTTCCCTATTGAGCTAGGATGTAGCTCACCCTATAGACTATACGTCGCAGGTCCACTACTAGCAGCCATGCTTCAGGAGACGCCGATCCTCTGTGAGTCGGACCACCTCCGAGGACTTCTTCTAGAGGACTCCGTTGTGCCGCTTTGAGGGCTTTTAGAGAGATTTTGTACGGCTTGGTATGTCAAGCCTTGATTTTGTTTAAAACCATGTATATAAGGAGTTGGGATTATTCTTTTGGGACGAACCATCCGTGATGATTTCTATCATCGATGGTTCGGATCGGTTCTCCATTTATGCAGAGGCATGAGGGTAGAACTGTCTTTTGGGGAGTAAATTAATATAGATTTAAATTCTGCAATTTCGTTTATTATACTTTTGATGCTTGATATACCAGTGTTCCGTGCTTAGCTAAAGGGCACGGTCAAGATGATCGTGCTGATGGCACGGGTTTCGGGGTGCCGAAATCCGGGCTGTCACAAGAAATTAGAAAATAAGGTACTCATGTGAGACAGTACATGACTCATATCAGACTCATTATCAGCATTGAACTATGTTCAGATTTGCATGGGTAATCTTAACCTATAAAGTTCTGATATGAGGACATTAAGGGACTAACATTAGACAATAAAATTATTATGTGAGACAATACATGACTGCTATCAAACTCTTTTTAAGCTTTAAACTACATTCTGAACTGCATAAGTAAAGTTATCCGATTCACATATATTACACATCATAGATCCACTTATATTACACATAAGAGAAGAAGAACAGTGGATTATCCAATAACATAATAAAGTATGATGATCGTACAGTGAAAAGCTGTACATTGTCCAACGATATACTTGTTACAATATTTTTAACATTCCTCATCACATTTCTCATTCAGTACCCTACTTATTATAACAAGTTTGCCACTTATCGAAATTCATAATTTCTTTCTACATTTTTTTGCCCTTAGTCCTCGTCAATATCAATGATTGTATCCCTCGTCAACTTTCCAGCCATTCTCAATTTACTTTTAAAGAGCCCTGAATATCTGAAACCAAATCTACCTTAAGCCATATGAGTGAGTAAGAACAGGAAGAGCTGATGACATTGTAAGAACTGGTATGAGAGAATAAAATGTCTCTGTCAGATAATAAAGGACTTATATTAGACTTAAAATTAAAATTAAAATTTCATTTATCCGCTGTATGAGTAAACTTAAAGAATTAAATAAATATTAAAGGACCGATGTGAGACATATTAAGCAATTTAAATGAGATATAAGAGAACCGCTAACAAAGTTGGTTAGACTGATATAATGTGACAGCCCTGATTTCGACACCCCGAAATACGTGCCATCAGCACGATCCTCTAGACCGTGCCTCCTCGCTATGCACGAAAACATTGGTACATCAAGCAATTTATAAAACAAAGACACAGATGATATAAAAATACCGAAATAACATGACCTCAAACATTTCTCAAAAGACAGTTCTACCCTCATGCCCCTACATGGGTGGAGAACCGATCTGAACCATCTATGATAACTAATCATCCCAGATGGTTCGCCCAAAAGAAATATCTCAAATTTAATTACATTGTTTAATAGAAATAAAGGCTTGACATACCAAGCCGTACCAATTAAGGTCACAGAACAACTCTATCAAAACGCACAGCAGAGTCCTCTAGAAGAAGTCCTCTGGAGGTGGCTCCAACTCTTCTAAGGGCGTGTGGTCTGACTCACCCGAATCCACGTCACCCGATACCTCCGCTGCTGCTAGTACTGGACTTGCGACGTATAGTCTAAAGGGTGAGCTACATCCTAGCTCAATAGGGAAACAAACACAGTGAACATATAAGTTAAAACCTCACATATATTCCATGATATTTTAAGCATACTGGATCTATGCCATTACTGAGAAAATAGTTTGAAAATATGGTAAAGTACATTTGCTTTTAATAAACAGTTTACAGTTTTCACATCTCTTTTACTAGATCATGAATGACATTGAAAAGGCCTAAGGCAAAACTTAAATTTTCAACTTAAGTAATCCCCGAGCAATATAGCATCGAGCCCCGATGAGATACCCTTCATCATCGTCTAAATAGATAGTTGTTATACGTATTCCCTGGGAATACAAAACTACCCAAGCCCCTTTTCCCTGGGAATCAGTAGCGGGGTTCAATCTTATCTCAACATCCCTGGGATGTGCTTACTGTGTACAGATAAACCTCCATACTGGCTTACGGTTTTGCCGTTGTTATCGGTCACGGATATCCTGCCGAGTCAGTCGTGGGTATCCCGTCACGTTGGTGGGGTATCCTGGTGAAATCTCAAATAACAAAAATAGCAGGTGCTTTACATATAGTTGTTCATCGTGTAAGTGTGTTATCTTATATCAATTAGGCCTTATCGAATGTTACTCAATCTTATCTACATCCCTGGGATGCATCCAATTTCTCTTATCCTTTTATTATCTTGTTACTTTCTGATCCCATGGGGATGTCTTATTCTTAGTCACACTGTTGGTGTCACACACACACCCTTTTCACAAAACTTTACTTAGCTAAAAACAATTTTCGATTTAAATTACATATCACTACATACATGCTCTTGCAAATTAAAGTACATGTTCAAGGTGTTCCCTATCTCAAGTCTTTGAATTTCCCAACATCAAGGTCCCACGCGGCTCCTTGTACTCATGATGACACGTACCACCTATGGTACAACATAACACATGTAACTCATCACTAAAGATTTAACAAAGAAGGTCCAAGATCCTTCGAGAATCTCAAAGCCAAACTAAGAAGTCAAGCAAAACTGTCAAAGTCGATTAATCAATTCCCAAAATCGATTAATCGATATTTAAATTCGATTAATCGATCCCAAATCGATTAATCGAAGTCTCTAACTTAATGAAGTCTATTCTCAATTCGAGTAATCGAAATCCCAAAATCGATTAATCGATCTCAAATCGATTAATCGAAATCCGAAATCGATTAATTGAATTTTCAATTCGATTAGTCGATTTCCCCATGTTACTTTCCTCCAGCCACTGGAGGTACTCAGTCGATTAATCGATTAATCGAAATCCTATTCGATTAATCAAAATCGGGCTTACTTGACTTTTCAACTTTCAGACCAAAATCGATTAATCGAACTCCAATTTCGATTAATCAATTTGGTCAGATTCAGCCCCCTCTCGGGCTGATCTTCCAAATCTTCTTCAACCTATTTTTCCTTCTTTTTCTAAGCCTTTATCCTATAATTTTAAGTATTCTTGACTACAATTAACTCTTATAATCTATGCATTTAATTCGACAAAATTTACCTCAATCAAATCTCAATTTGATTGGATCTAGAGGTTGGAAAAGCTAGGGTTCCAGCTTTTTCTCCAAAGGATCCAAGTTGCGTCGAATCCGACATTTGTTGCTCGAATCTCCCCTCCCCTAGCTTGCATTTACTCCTTGTTCAACAACCCTCTTAACTCCTCTCTCTCTCTCTCTCCTCTTAACTCTCTTTAATAACTCAAGATAATGAATTTAGGGTTATTAAACCCTTATATCCCTCTTGTCTTGGTGTTAAGCACATACACTAAAAATAGGTGTATGTGACTCCAGATTTACATTACACTCCACACACTTACATTATATTCACATCACCTCCGTTCATTACTTCTTAAGTCAAGTAATGAACTCCTACTTGGTCAAACCTATGACCAGTCGGGCACGAATCCCGAGGTCACCGTTGAACGCAAATTTTTGGGATATTACATATAAGCTTTAAACATTCCAACGAATGACACATTTATTAGACATCAAAGATAAAGGAAAAATAGTGGATCATTCATACAAATACTAAGATACATTAGCTACCGTCTAATAACTGATACAAGACTCATAGAAGCTATATATTGTAATCCGATGTACTTATTATAATGTTTTATACATTCATCACCATTTTTAAGATTAACACTCTAGCTATTAAAGAAGTATCTCACTTGGAAAAATTAATTATTTTGTTTTGCATTTTTTTGACTATAGTCCTTTACAAGTTGATCGATTGTGTCCCTCCTGCTTATAAGTTGTACAAAGCATCATCCGTTTCTTTTTAAGTACGGATTTCAACCTTTTTTATTGTGGTCGACCTTTCCTGCAGTGAAGTGGGTGAGCAACATGATGAACATGTTTGACATGCCATTGACATTTGTCTAGAGTCAGTTCGATTACCTTACTATACGTCTCACAATATCGTGTAGATGTATACCATTTCTCACAATATATCGACGGATCTGTATTACTCCAACGAATGACAACCATGATATGAATACAAGGGAGGCCCAAAACGTCAAAACAACAACAAGAGCATGACCTCTTATCTAAATGTACATTATACTTAAATGTCGACTTTGATACCTTAAAAATATTGGGTGACGATAGTAGAACTTTATAAAACCTAGCTGCTTCGTCAGCCTCTTCCAAGATATCGAATGCATATAGGGTTAAACCCTTCGACATCTTCTGACCTTTTATAGCTCTATCATGAAAAAGTTGGACAACTTTCTTCCTCGCTGCTTTAATAAGGGCTATTATTGGTAGACCTCTAGCATGGACTAAGATTTTGTTCAAGTACTCAGACATGTTTATAGTCAGAAGATCATATTTACGACTAGGGAAGAGCGCTCTAGACCACCTCTATGGTTCACTCTGCCGAAGATATTTTGCATGAGCAGGGCTCACACCCTCATGTTTCGTTATTATCTCATCATGTTCTTTTATGGTATATGCCCAAGCAATAGGCCAAAGTTGACACCACAAAGCCGGATTCCTAAAATTCTCCCTGAAGTTCATGGCAATGTCAAAAAAGTAAAAGTTATGAGTGGCATTGGGAAATATTTTTACAACCGTCGATCTAATTGCATCCAAACGATCTGAAATTATGACAATTGCTCTATCATCATCCATGACCGCTTTTCGAAGAGATTGAAGAAACCATTCCCTAGCATCTTCTGTTTCACCGTCAGCTACAGCAAAAGCAATGGGGAACAAACCGGTGTTGCCATCGATAGCTGTCGCAATTAGCATCGGGCAGGAAAATTTACCTTTTGAGTGTGTTCCGTCAATGGAAATTATGGGCCTCAACGTTCTTCTATATGCATCGATAGAGGGACTGAATGCCCAAAAAAATCTAAGGAATGAGTTATCATACAAACATTATAGTTTCGTGAAGGTGTCGGGATTGGATCTACATAATTTTGCAATATATGACGGGAGATTAGCATAAGACGACTTCCAACCACATCTAATGTTAGCCAATTCTATCTCTTTCACCTTCCACGCTTTACGATAACTTATTATAACCCCTCAATTTGTTTAGATTTCAGAGATAATTTTGGCAGACACATAATCAGTAGTGTCCTTCAATATATTCATTATTTTAGAAGCTACCCAATCACTTGAGGCTTGTCGATGACCTCCCTTTTTTTGCATAACTACACTAAGTGGACCGTGCTTGTGCTCGAAATTCACTATTTTAATTACGAAAGAATCACCACCAACGTTGCCCCTACTCGCGGGAATACGCCATGGATAAATATTACCCGCACATCTAGCAGCAACAATCCTCTTAGTTATCTTTATTGGTTTCTATTGAAAGTTCTCCAGCACAACATTATTCTTCAAGGCAGTGATAAATTTTTCTCGAGAAGAAAAAGTTTTTTCGACAGTCAAAGATTATTTTCAATCCTATCAAATCTCGGCTTCCTTATGGAACTCTCTCCTTCTAAGTTATCATCTTCAATTTTGAAGTCTACATCTTTTGATTTACTCCCAATAATTCATCCCTAGAATCCCACTCCAACTGGGTAACTCGAGTCGCTATCTGAGCTCGTATATTTAATAATCTCATCATCTCCTGATAGTTCCTCGATACTGTAATTCTGGGTACTAACTGAACCGAAAACCTATGTCTTCAATGGCGGAGCACTCTCGTTCCTTCAAGTAAAACAGATATATAAGATATCACTCATACGTGAGATGTGACCATAATATTACACATGATTATGCACAAACTCAATTCATAGTCACTTCTAAATTGGCAGAGAATTTTTCACGGAATTTGAGTCTTCATATACTTTTCCCTCTTCAATTACTTTCTCCTCTACACGAGTATCGTTGAGGGGATGTGGAAATAGACGTGAATACTCGAAACTACAAAATTACTCATAGGTATCAATCAAAATATGTGAGTCCTCATTAATAAAACTCGTCCTTTTTTGAAGAAAATGGGAGACCAACCCACCTAAAATTGGTACTCCGTTCACGCTTTTCTTCAGCAACAGGGGCGAAAAACTAAACCATAAGCATTGCGAGAGGTTGAGTACTATATGTATAAGAAAATAATTGCAAACCATATAAAAAACTATGTAAGATACTCACTGTCGTGGGTTGGATTGATACCACGATCAGTGACTTTGATGGGCTCTTAAATTAGGAAACATGCAGTCATGAATAATTCTACGATAGAAAGCATACCAGTATATATCAGTCAACTTATTGATAATTTCTCAATTAATATTAAATAAAAGTCTAAACATATAACTTCATCGACTTATCTAAATGTCTCTGTTTCCTCCAATTTCTTCACTGTCTCTAAGTAGAGGTTGTGTCGTTCATTACATCCAATACCTTTACTCCGCGAGCCGTCGGGTTTCTCACTACCAAATAAGCAACATATAGCATGGGATGTTTGACTACTAAACAAATTTAATTACATTTACTTTTAATCTACTAGCACATACCTCCCTAGCATTCCTGTCTCCAGACTTTCCTTTCTTTTATGCTCGTTGAGCTTTTTTGACTCCACGGTCTTTTCAGAAATATATAAGACAATGTGATAACAGTCAATAGAGCATAGGGTCATCATGTCATGAAAGTCGCTCTCATTGTCTAGGTAAAAAATAAAACTCCCTTCGATAGTTGGGTATCTATATCTAAACCTTAGCTTCATTTGCTCCGATTTTGAATTACATAAGTCATACAACTTTCCCATAGATTCATTATATGTTGCATCCCGATCTATCGGTTTTTGTTTATATTTTCTACAACTATACATCATATTATTTCCTTGAACTTTCAATAGCCCATTATAGTGACATACTAGTATAACTGTGTCAGTACTCATAATGCACCTTCATGCGAAGCTTACATATATTAATATATAAGGTATTATCCAACTCTATAAAGATTAAATAACTTATTATAGGGACATACTAGTATAATTATGTCAGTACCCATAACATAACTACATGTAAACCCTATATATATAAGGTTTATCCAACCCAGATTGGTACAAAGAATACAACCACGAACAATCAATTGGTGATCCTTATATTTTATTTCATACTTTTACGATGCGTCTTATATAAAAGCTAAATAAGAAAAGAAATAAATCTTAAACCCTAATGTCTTAAAGAAGATACTGATTGGTACATCACTGTCATCAATGTATAACAAGACTGATCTCATTGACTATCATGAGCCTTCCTTTGACTTATAAGAGTCAGCTATGAGGCTCCATCATTTAAAATGCATATTAGTATGTCACTGTTATCAGACTATAATATGACTGATCTTATTGACTATCAGATTTAGATCCTACCGGACTCACATGAGTCAACATTGGACTTATAAGAGTCAGTAAATGACTCATAAGAGACTTAGTCATCAAAAATATTTACTGGTACATCACTGTTATCAGACTATAACTTGACTACTATCATTGACTATTAGATTTGGAGCCTACATGACTCACATGAGTCGCCCTTTGACTTATAAGAGTCAGTAAATGACTCTTATGTGGCCAATCATGTGAGATCCACATTGGTACATTACTATTATCAGTGTATAATATGACTGATCTCATTGACTATCAGATTTGAATCCTACATGACTCACACGAGTCATTCTTGGACTTATAAGAGTCATTAAATGACTCATACAAGACCCAGTAATGAAAAATCCTCATTTTTCAGTGATCTGGTGAGTATAACATGACTTTATCGCGACTGACTATCAGTTTTGGAGCCTACAAGGCTCACATGAGTCTTCCTTGGACTTATAAGAGTCATTAAATGACTCATATCAGACCCAGTCATGTAAAATACATATTAATACGTCATTGTTATCAGTCTATAACATGACTGATCTCATTAACTTTCAGATTTGAATCCTACCAGACTCACATGAGTCATCCTTGGACTTATAAGAGTTAGTAAATGACTCATAAGATACCCAGTCATATAATAATAAATAAAACTTTTAACTATTTTTCCAACGATCAAGAAGAAAGAAAATTAATGAAAACACAAAAAAACATTCTCGCCATTTATAAACATTCTTCTCATTTAAACTGAAAAAAATGATAAAAATAATGACCACATTTGTACCGATTTTTAGGGTAAAACTCTACTTTAATTCCAACTGACAAAAATCATAACTTCAAACCCTAAAGATTAGAGTTTAACGAAAAGGAGAAAAAAAAAACTCCACCTGCAAAATGGAGAAGACGAAGAGTGATAAACTTAAAAAAATAACAAAAATAATGTCCGTATTTATTCCGATTTAGGGTAAAACTCTACTTCAATTCCATCTCACGCAAATTATAACTTCAAACCCTAAAGATTAGAGTTTAACAAAAAGGAAAAAAAAAATAACTCCACCTGCAAAATAGAGAAGACGAAGAATGATAAACTTTAAAAAATGACAAAAATAATGTCCGTATTTGTACTGATTTAGGGTAAAACTCTACTTTAATTCCAACTCATACAAATCATAACTTCAAACCCTAAATATTAGAGTTTAACAAAAAGGAAAAAAAAAAAAACTCCACCTACAAAATGGAGAAGACGAAGAGTGAAAGGGAGACTGAGAGTCCACCTCTGCAATGGTTGATGACAATCTTTTCTCTTCAACGACGACGAGAATCGGTGGGGTTTGCGAATGCCTTATCTTAGCAGGCTGGTGGGTTTGAAATGAAGAGGAAAAAAATGAATGCCCGCCGCTTCATCTTCTTTCTTTTTAAACGAAGGGCGTTTTTGTTATTTTCACTGTCTTTAAGTAATGGCATTTTCGACATTTCCTCTTTTCAACTATTGAAAATTCTCTCCTTTAATTATGCATGTGTTCATTCCGTTTAAGGGTCTTAGAACCTGCTGGGTCGTTTCATGAAGTTGGGACCCCGGTGGGTAAATAGGGGGATAGTTGGAACCCCGATGGGTATTTAACTGTTTTTTATATTGATAATAGCTTTGATAATCTGAGTATATGGCCATGGTTTTGGAATCTCCTCATTAATGCCGAGTTAATTTCCAACTTTTCAATTTTGAATTTAATCGCTTCTTGAAGTCCTTTTTTAATGGCGAGTAGCTCAACTTCAACGATGTCCGTGCGTTGTACTGGTTTGGTCCATCTACCTTGGTCATACTCTGCATCTACAGCATGGTACATGTTCCATACGGTGAAGAGATTATCCTTTTTTTAAATATATATATATATATATATATATATTTATAACCTCAATATCAGGCTTCTTAAAGCACCCACCTAATCCTAGGGGCACGTGCGCACCCCAAATTAGCACATTCCAAGTCAGCACAGATATAAATCCCTAGGGTGGCCTCATGCGGGAGGGGATTCGAACTCACGTCTCTTGCTTTTGGAAGCAGGTACCTGGCTAGCTCAGTTAATCTCTCAACATGTGAAAAAGCCAAAAAAACAACTGCCCTAATCGGTCGTTTTTCGAAAAAACGATTGTCTTTGACAATCATTAAAGACAGTCATTTTTTTTCAAAAAAACGACTGCCCTAACCAATTGTAAAAAAATCAGTGGTTTTTTTTTTTACTATGGTAAATGCCAGTTGTTTATAAACTTCAACAACAACTGCTCTTAACAGTCAGAAACGAACGACAATTTTGGACAGTCATTTTTTTTATAAAAAAAGAATCTTTTTTATGCAATTTTTTTTTTAATACTATTTTTTTTTATGCTTTTTTTAATGCTTTTTTTAATGCAATTTTTTTAATGTTATTTTTTTAATGCTTTTTTTTTTTAAAATACCGAATAGGGAATCGACTTCTGAGCTAAATTTTATTATGACGTCCACACTTCTCAGTCATTAGCCATCGGTATCCAAAAATATTTGATATTGATACAGGGAAAACCATATGAAATCCACTACAAAATTCATTCAAACACCCAACACGCTGGAATCTCTTATCAACAACTCCAAGATTAACAATGTTAAACTATCCCAATGCTCTCTAACTCTGGATACTATGATGAAGTTACCTCATCCCCAACGGACGTCTTCACAAAATAAGCCCAGGACAAAAACACAAACGACAACCTAAATAAAATAGGATGTCTTGGAGGATTAAAATCTTCGTAGCATTATCGAAGAAGATGGCTATGTGAGGATTGGATCTGAAATACTGTATTTGGGGGCCTGATTTGGGATTCATGAGGAACCCCTCTATCTAAATTGTGTGTCGGAAATTTTAGCCCGTATGAAGTCATCCCATAAGGAGGCGGCATGAAAAAATTGCCATGTGTTGAGATGCCATCGTGCTGAAAACCATGGCCCTTCCTTCCTTTGGTTTGTTTCACATTGAAAAACAATGAGAAGTCTTCTGTTGAACTTTGTCGGATGGGAAGTGCAGCGGATTGAAGTGTATTATTGGTGAGTTGACGATTGTGATGTCGTGTATGCTGGATCATCTCTTATCCCTGTCTTTTGAACTTAGTCGGATGAAATACTTTTGAGCATGGCTAGCCACTTGAGTTGGAGTCCTTGTAACCAAAAAATTTCAAGAGATATTTCTCCAATCCCCTTTCTCATACTTTTTAAGACCCATCAGAAATATCCTACCATGACAGTCATAGAAAAACGACTGCCCTAACCAGTTGTTAAAAAAGCAGTGTTCGTTGTTTACTACTGTACACGACAGTCGTTTATGAATTTCAACAACGACTGCTCTTAACAGTCATAGAAAAATGACTATTTTGGACAATCGTTTTTATGCAAAATTTTATATATATATATATATATATATATATATATATATATATATATATTTATACAAAAAAAATTTTAAATGCTTTTTTTTAATGTTTTTTTAATGTTGTTGTTAAAAACAAAATCTATGCTGACATAGCATGGATCAAAATTTAGATCGAAATGTTTCGGTATCTGGCATGCCCAAAACCGAAACCCAAAATTTCAGGTTTTTTAGTATGGTGGGGAAATTTCAGCCGAAATTTTGGATTTCAGTTTTGGTTTCGGTCATGCCGGAAACTGAAACGAAATCCGGCATTTTGATCCTTGCGGTATAGGACCAAAACATATTCTGCAGCATTCTATACAAAGAAAAAAAATCATCTATAGATGTCGTTGAAGTCCATTGCAACCTTTTTGACTAGCCATTTGATCATTCCTACAACACATCTTCGACATGAACTACAAGCCAGGTATAGAAAAAGAAAATAAAGTGCAAAGAAAAAAAGGCAATGGTATAGAATCTATGATAGTCAAGCCAATGAGATTCAACAACTCTTGAAGTTGAGAGTTTTCCAGAGATCTAAGTCTTCTTCTAAAAACGATGGACCAACCAGCCGAAGAGGAGTAATCAGAGATTGTAGCTCCCTTATCGATCAAGAGTAAACATAGATTCTGAAATTTAAATGAAAGGGGGCCTTCTGAGAGCCAGTTGTGGTTCCAAAATGAAATGTTAGTGCCATTACCAAGTCTGAATTCCATCATGCAATCATAATGAGGCCTAACCATAAGTGTCCCTTTCCACCAACCAGAGCGAGAAGTAGAGGAGGAGACAACTATATCCTAGGAATTCGAAGGGAGGTTATACTTAGAGATCACGAGGTTAGCCCCCGAGAGTCGTATTCATGATCTAAGTGCCACCACCACTTGGCCAAAAGGGCTTTGTTCATTAAATGTAGATCCTTGACACCAAAGCCACCCAATTCAATACTCCTACAGACAATACTCCAATTCAACAAATGAAATTTCCTACTGTCACACAGGCCACTGAACGTCTTAAAATTAAACCTTGCAAGTGCACAAGTTCGAATGTACTAGGGCAAATACAAGGGTGTTGAACCACAGGGACTTGTCGCTTACCTTTATTCAACTTTTATTTTATTTTAATAAAAATGTATAAAATTAAGTTTCCTAAATAAAAAGAAAACCTAAAATAGTTTTGAAATAAGAGAGGAGAAGGCAGTCTGGAATCTCTCTTGGATCTCAGACTCATATATAATAAATCCTATTTCTCTTCAATCAATGAATCCCAGGTACCCCCGCTCCAGGCTACAAGCTCCATTGCTTCGTATATGAATTAGATAAATCTAATCGTCAAGGCATCATTGCATGAACCAATAAAAACTACCCTACAAGGCCTAGTCCGTCGGTGAGTATCCTCTCAATTCCAACCCAATCCCTACAAGGCCGCTGAATTAAACTAAACAAGATTGCAGCGTTACTATCACGTTCTCGATATATTCAAAACCTCGAGCACACAATCATACCATAAACGGAATACAAAAATAAAAACAGAAATAAAACTTTATTAAATACTTATATGAAATTTACAAGAGATCCCAGCTTGAGTGCGTTTTAGCCTCGCATCGATCTAGAGATCTTCATCATTGCTGAATCGGGCCTTGATCGATAATTACAGTCAATCTCCCTCTATTTCAAAACTATACTTAACCTAAGCTACTAAAATTCGTGCCAGAAACTCTCTAGAGAAGTTTGTCATGTGAATTCCCTAAAACCCAACCCTAGGGTCCTTATTTATAGAGTAAAAGGCCCTAGAACAATAGTACACGACAAGTATCTCTCAAAAATCCTTGAAAATTAGCTGGAGGAAGAAGAATCTGGAAGGAAACTGAAACGCGGGAGAAAATCCTGCTGAAAGGCTGATTTCTCACGCATAAACTTTGTTGTGCCCGGTTGAATAGAATTCTCGACCGGTCAGACTTCAGTTTAAATCTTCTGGTCAGAGGTGCTTCATGAAGCTTTAGAATGGCTTGAATTCCTGACCGGTCGAAACGATTTTGACCGATCGACTTTGTGTGTCTGAAGCTTTTTGGGCATTTGACCGGTCGAATATGATATCTCGACCGATCAATTTGGACTTTTTCTCTTCTCTCTTATTCTTCCTGAGACACCTGTCTGTTGTGCAATCCTAACCAATCAAATTTGCAGTCTTGACTGGTTAGAGTGACCTTTCAAGGCCTTCTTCAATTGTTTTCTCAAAGATAACTTGCCAAACCTTTGGGGTTCTCCTTAACTTTTCTCTTTTAACTCATTTTTTGTTTATCCAGCTTTTGTACTTGTTGCAACACAACATGAACTAAAAGTGAATATTAGTAGTTAAGCGAGAGTTAACAAGGCCAAGAATTGGGTCCAAAATATACCATTTTGGAGACCGATCACACCCCCAAACCTCAACTTTGCAAGGCCTCAAGCAAAGGAAACTTTAAAAAATAACCCAAAAAGCAAATTAACCTAATACTATACAATCTAATCTATGAAAATAATAGTCACTTTCGTAGGGAGCACGATTGCATTTAGCATATGCAACAAGCCTTTAAACCCCTAGGTGATCCCTAGTGGAAGAGTTGTCTCCTGAGGGTTTTCAGTGAAGACACCCACAAACTTCCAAAATAGTTTCAGAACCATCGATAAAAGTGTTTTCAAAAATCAATTTTCATATGATATATACTTTTAAAATAAAAAACCTGTAATCATTTCTGCATGTAAATTTTCATTCTCAAATACCGATGCCATATCAATTCCGCTGTTGCTTTATTCAAACTAATCCAATGTTCCGATCATTAGACAAATCTTTCATCCATGCCAAGAGTGTCGTGTGTGCATGTGTCAATATTTAAATCGTTTCATCACCGGATTAATCCAGCAAGGAATCGTTGGATCCCAAGTCTCGACTCAATCCTCACCTTTGGTATACACTCAAAACAAATTCGCTCTGATGAATGGTTTACTTTTTCACTCACATGTGAGATGAAATTAAAACACGAATTAAGAGATCTCACATGATATAAGAAATACGGTGCATCAACGAAATTAAAAAGTAATCTCATAAAGAATGATGTTTGTATCCTAAGCTTGTTATATCAAGACACCACAAGCATTGCATCATTGATCAGTCACATAGTTTATCATTTTATCTCCCTTAACTTAGTGATGCTAGGCTTTAGTTTGCTACTAATAAGTTACTGATGAGTAGATATTAAAGATAAATAGTAAAAGAGAGCCTAAGTGTTAATATTCATAAAAGCGAACTCAAATAACAGTAAAAATGACGATTGAGCGTGTAAAGATGATTCGCCAATATAAGAAAGCTGAAAAATTATTTTTAATAATTTTGTGCTACTGCTGAAGTAAAAAAGAAGAAAGAAAGAAATAAAAAATCATAATTTTATAATTTTTTAAAAAGACGATTTTTCAGAAGCAACAAAAGAATAAAGACGATATAAAAGAGAAAGGCAATGAATCGTGAATCGAAAATCATCCAGTATGAAAGCCATGAATGAAGAGAAAATCGTGATTTACGATTTTCCAAAGAAGCTATAATGGAAAAAATTGTTATCTACAATTTTCAAAAATAGAAGCTTTCATATTTACTGTTATTGCTGGTAATCACGTGAGAGCTATCACCACCATGAATAGAATTAAAAGGCTCCTAGAATTAGAAATTCAGCTGATCACGAATCTGAGAAGATTGATACAGATATACTCCGAAGGACTCTATTGCTGAAGATTAAAGAACTGTTCAGAAGTGCATCAACTAAAGAAAGCAAAAAAAAGATAAAATTAGAAGTAGATTTAGAACTTGTAAATCGACCCCATATGATCTATAAATAAGAGGGCTTGGTGCAAGAATAATCACCAAAGAATTTCAGCATCAGTTGACGCCTAAGGTTGGTTTTTCTTCCAATCAGTAGTATAAAATAGTTAGAATAGATTAGATATCTAAGGTTGCTCAAGAGCAATTGACGACTGTAATTGAGTGTTGAAGATTAGAGTAGATATCTGTAATTTCTCAGGAGCAATTGACGACTGCGGCTGAAGGGTGAAGGATATATTTTACTTTACTTTTTAGTTTAGATTTTATTTTATATAATTTATAACTTTATAAATATCTCCAAGTTTTAATTTAAATTGACGACTTAGGTTAGAATTTGCAGATTAGTGTAACCGTTTTTACTTTTCCATCTTCAGTTTTCTAAAGTTTGATTGACGCCCAGATTTTAGGAAGTTGTTGATTAGATTAAATCTGTATTGATAGGATCTTAGACTTGATTGACGACCAATGCTAGGAAACTAGAGATATGGTGTAACGGTATTGTTTAAATTAATAAATATCCCATAGCGGAAGATTGAGATTGATAACCTCAATCAGAAGGAGGATTTAGATTTATTTTATGCACTTTAGATTAAAACAAACTCTTTTATTCATATTTCTCCAGTAGATTAAATCTTAAAGATAAATAGAAGTTTTTAAAATAAGAATTTAAATAGAAGATATAAGAAATAAATAGATAGGCAAACTTCCTCATAGGAACAATCCTATGCTAGTACTATGATTTCTATTGTGCGCTTGCAATAGGTTAAGATTTGAATTTAAATATAATTTTAATACATAAAATAAGCCAATCAAGTTTTTAGCGCTGCTATTAGGGAAGTGAAATTTATCTTTATTTTTATTTTTGTCTAATATTTTTATTCTTTTAAAAACTAATATTTATCTTTCTCTTTTTATATTTCTTTATATTTTTATTTTTCTTTAATCACTTCTTAAGCTTTTGCAGGTATACTCGGAGTAACGGATCATAACTTTAACACTTTTGTTGGCCACAGAGACTAGAGGCTCAGATTTATTTCTCTCCCTGCTTTCTAATATATATATATAAAATAAATATTTATTTTTAATTTAGACATGCAGGGCCATAATTACCCATCTTGGCCCAGCTACCAGTCAACTTATGTTCCACATGAGTACTCAACTACCCCCTTTTATTCAGTGAAAGTTGAGCAAATCTTTGCTTCTCAATGGGGAAGCTCCGAGAACTCCTATGACCCTCAGTGGGGAAACCATTACGATTTTCCATGGATGACCCAACAAGACTACTCTTACGCATAGAAGTAATACCCCTATAATTCTCAACCAATATATGCCACAAATTAATTTTTTGATCAGCAACCTGTTACAGACGATGATGTCACTATTGTCTAGATTCTTCAAGATCTGCAGCAACATGTGCATCAACGTTCTAAGGAATTATCTCAACTATCCCAAATTTCTCAAGATTTATACTCTTGTTCTCAGACCATTGCAAACTTAGGAACCAAAATCAAACAGATTGCTACACAATGGGAGGAAACAGGGAATAATGAAGAATTGTCACTACCAGCAATCAACTTAGGAGGAAAGTTGAGTGAAGAGATTATACGCAGTCCTACACCTCATATCTAAGCTATTCAAACTTTGTGAAGTAGTAAGGTTGCGGATAACAACGTAGATATGCCTACACCAGTAAACAACCTTGAGCCTCAGGAAAAGGAAAACGAAGTCATAAAGGAAGTCTCACTGCCAAAAAAAGCAAAAAAATTAGAAAATAAAAAAATTAAGAATGATGGTACACCCACATCTGTAACTGAAGTACCCTATATACCAAAGCTACCTTTCCCTAACACTTTTGGTACACCATGGCCTTTTGATAAAAATCCAAAAAAACTAGAGGAACTCACAGAAATCTTCAAGGAAGTGAAGATTGCACGACTTTTGAAAGAGATGTGTACGCAAAAACGAAAACGGTGAAACAATGTCTCGCAAAAAGGTTTCTTAACCGAGCAAGTAAGCTCAGTCATACAATCTAGGACCCCTCCCAAGCTTAAAGATCCTGGAGTTCCTATATCCCCTGTATCATAGGAAACCACACTATAAACAAAGCACTCCTGGATCTTGGAGTGAGCGTAAAATTGCTACCATACTCTATTTATGAAAAACTAGGACTTGGAGAAATGAGGCCTACTTTGGTGACTCTTCAGTTAGCCGATAGATCAGAAAGAAGGCCAATAGGAGTAATTGAAGATGTCATGGTTAGAGTTGATAAATTTATTTTTCCTGTCGACTTTCTGGTGTTAGACATAGAACCAAGTTTGAAATCCCCAACACAAATTCTCGTTATACTCGATTAACCATTCTTGGCTATGGCCAACCCTTGCATAAATTGTAAACCGAAGTAATGGAAGTCTCTTTTGGAGATATGCAAATCTAGTTGAATGTTTTCTCAGCAGCTAACCAAATGGCTTCAATTGATGATGAGGAATGCTTTAGCATGGACAAAATTAAAGAATTGGTAGAAGAAGCATTGCCCCTCGTCCTATCTAAAGATGTGCTACAAACTGCATTATAGTACACAAATTTAGAAGACTCAAACTTTCAAATAGTAGAGGTAACATCTGTGTTGGACACTGCCAAAACATGGAAACCATGGATAGAACTTGTACCCATCACTTCCAGTGAGCCGTTACAACCATCTGTTAAAAAAGTACCATCTTTGGACTTAAAACCACTTCCCAACACCCTCAAGTACGCATTTCTTGGGTCCCATGAAAGTCTCTGTAAGAACCTGAAATTTTTAAAAATGTTGAATCGGTGACCTTTGACGAATTGCGCACTTTTGACTGATCTGACCCGAACCAAACATTTGACCTAACTAATGTGGCCTCAAACCCCACTTATGATAGTTGGAGTTTCACGCCAAACACATTAAAACCCAACCCGTACCCTATGTAGAGTGTATGCGTGAGTGTGCATGTTAAACACGAACCCGAACTCGATAACCCAAACTGTCACGTGGCACCCAATTAAGTGTGCGTGTTCGGCAGATCGCACGATGATGCTTTGAATTTTAGGATAAATAATTTATAAGAATGAAATTTTATTGAATAGTGAGGCTGAACCTTGTGTTTTGACCTTTGATAGGAGGCCCGTGCACCAAACCATGGTGTACCGGCTTAACACCTAAGACGGTCCCAAAAGTTTAGTGGATTAGATCTCACTTAGAACCGTTGAATGAAAGTTTATACACATGTTTATTGTGTGCATTTAACACCGAATCTGAGCCATTAGGGAAAGAATTTATACGTTCTTTTATGCGTGCGTGCCCCACACCGAACCAAGGCCAAAATATTTAAGTGAAACTTCCTTTGGAAGTTTCATTCGTTGCAAAAGTGGTTGAGAGAGAAAGGAGACAACCTCTTGCATTTTGGTGGAGCTTCCACATTATTTCTTCTTCTTCTTCTTGGAGATCATTGGCCAAAGAGAGATGTTGAGGAAGGAGGAGATTTCCCCAAACCCTCTTTTGTTCTTGGTGAGTTGAAACCCCAAACTCCGTGTATCTCGCCCCAGATCGCTCTATTACACTTGGGAGAACTGTTGTGATTATTGGATATGTCGAGGAGGGTTGATCTCCGCCACTATGATCGAAGGAATCAAAGGATTTCGAGAAATCGGGCGATTTCGAAGCGTGAAAGCCGATTCTTAGATCCGATCGTCGGGAACGTTTCGGGGCCGATTTGCCCATTTCTGCCTAGTCTTTGAGAAACACTTAAATAAGTCTAGGTTTTTAGTGAGTAGAGTTAATTCTTGATGCATCATGGTGTGTTGTGATGTAGATTGAGGGCAAAAAGTTGTCGATAAGGACTATGGTATTGTTTGGAATGGCTCCGTGCGCGAGGTAGGGAATACTTTGAACATGTACCCTTGATTACGAAATCCTATATGTAGTGATATGATATGTGCATATATGTGTGTTAAGAGCATAGTCATTTGCTTGTTAATCAAAATTGAGCTTAAGTATGTGAATTAAAGATGTGTGCGTATGTAAGTATATACTAAGTAAGAAACCAGTAAGCATAAAAGTGCATGACATCTCAGGGATGTATATGAGATGTGAGCATCTAGGTGATGCATATCAGTATGTGACATCCCAGGGATGTATAGTAAAATGAGAAACCATGTGAATGAGCCTTGAACAAACTTTGAATATTATAATTAGCACAATCACACGGTGATAAACTATATGTATCTTGGACAGTTGATTTAAGGTTCGTAGAATACCCCACCGACACAGTGGTATACCTGTGACTGACTCGACAGAATATCCGTGACCGGTACGGCGGCCAATCCATACACCAAATAGAGGACATCCCAGGGATGTAGAGGAGTTATGTGCCTCATCGCCTAGGAGAAAGGGACTTGGGTTATATTACATTTAATCATAGTTCAATTGAACGACGATGGAGGGTATTCCATCGGGGCTCGATGCTATACTGCTCGAGGATTATTTAAGTTATTTGATTTAAGTTATGACACAAGTCTTTTTGAGATATGAGAACAAGTTAAGTAAAAGAAAAGATGTGTAGTGTGAAAAGATAAGATGTGATATGTGCATTCAGTTCATACTTTTAGTAATTTAAATGTTTTTAAACTGTTTTCAGCTTATGAGATCATGCTTCACTTATGTCATGAAATATGTGTGAGTAAGATAGCTTTACATGTTCAGTTATTTTCTTATTGGGCTAGGATGTAGCTCATCTCTCGACTATACGTCATAGGTACAGGTGTTGATGGGGATTCAGCTGTGGAGACAGGCTTAGGATCTCCCCTTTGGGAAGTTTTACATTAGGTGAGGTTTGGACATGGGTATGTTTTGGGTTTGTATAATGAATGTTTTGAAGTCTCTTGGATTATGGACTTGGTATGTCCGGAAATTTATTTTTGTATTAAGACGCATTCTGTAGGTATGTTGCTGAAACCACTATTTAGGTGATGATCGGCCATCACCGGTGGTTTTCAAATGGGCCCATTTTATTCAGTCTTTATGTATAGAAGAATCTTTATTGTTGTTATATTTTACTTTAACTCTACCTCTGTTGGAATACCAAGTAATTTCTGTATTCGGATCGTGATATGTACGACCCGGCGGTCCAATTTTTCCTGAGTTTATGATGTAAGGAGGAAAAAAAATATATTGTGTAGGTTTTTATGCTTCGGGGAAAATTGGGCTGTCACTGTTGGTATCAAAGCTTAGGCGTTAGGTCTTCTAGGGACGTTGTGGCAGCAGTAGAGATTAAGCATTAGGTCTTCTAGGGACGTTGTGGCAGCAGTCGAGGTTAAGCATTAGGTCTTGGCTTAGGACTTGTTGGGACCCAAGACTATAGCAGTAGATTCTGTTAGGGTATAGGAGATCCAATTAGGACTCTATCACAGCTGGTGAAAACCTTAGATTTTAGGTTCTTGAAGTCTCAAGTCGTGGTAGTAGGTTTCGTTTAGAACTTGAGTTGTGAATCTTCTCGATCTCTTATAGTGGAGAAAATTGATGACCGTGATAGAAGTGCGGTGATAGGATATAGGATATGTTTTAGATATTTTGTCAGAACATAGAGTCATAATAATCATGATCGTTGTTGATTGAAACTTTTGTTTTATTTTGACAGATCGCAATGGCACCACGCAAAAGAGCAAGAACTCGACGCACTGGAGAAAATGAGCAGAATAGGCAGTTGCTTAAGATGATGATCAACACAATGGCTCAGCAGACTGCATTACTCACGATAATGTTGAGAGAGACGACTCACACCTCTCCATTGACACAGGTTGAGTCATGCTCAAGGTGTGGAAAGCGGCACAAGACATCGAACTGTAGGCGAGGCATGAGAGGGTGTTTCAAGTATGGGCAAATGGGACACCTGATAAAACATTGTCCAACATTGAGGAAGGGGGCGACTACCTAAGAAATGACTCAGGATACTTCTCGATCCACAATATAGGATTGTGCACTTGCCACTCCTGTATTTGTCGACGTACCCTCTCACTCTTTGGATCCTACATCGATTGGTATATGCGCTCATTGTGGGAAGCACCACAAAACAGAAGAGTGTCGATTAGTTTTGCGCACATGTTTTAAGTACGGTGAGAAAGGGCACCGGATCAAGAATTGCCTAGTGAGACGTCAAAGGCAGGTAACATCGACGTCTACTTCCGAGCCGATCCTCCCTACAACTCAGGGTCTTACAAGTGAAGCATCGATCCACAATGCCCAAATGGCACATGAAGTTTCCCAAGGTATAGATTCATTATCGATTGTCAAGGTTTTACTCAAATTTTTAAATGACGAATGCCCTTAGATTTCTTGTTTGCTTTTGACACTTAAGGAATATCATGACACCATCATGTGTGCACCGGATTAAATCACCAGCATGGCATAAACAATTTTCAAATTCAAAAGATTAGCTCGGTAGATGAAAATTATGATGGCAAACTTGAATCAATCTTGACAATTAAGGTGTAATTACTTAAGGATGGGTTTTTTAGTAAATCTGAAACTTAGTTCACAGTAATGAGCCGTAATATTTACATCAAGACTTACAAACAAAAGTACACTCTGTGAACATAATCGCGATGTTCTTTATATAGACTAATGAAACATGAGAGATTAGTGTTCGAAAGCACTTCTTATAGTTCATCACTGCAGTTTTATGTGACAAGCCTTAGGGAATTGGGGGAAATTAATACAATAATGCCAGTAATTGGCGTAAGATATGAACGATTCTATTTAAGGACTAAAGCCTTGATTTGAGGAGCAAGGGATTTCTTTGTGACTGCTAAATTCCATATTGACTTGGTTGTCACTCCTACAATTACCATCAGAGTATCAACTTTAAGTGGGTTGTCCAACCTTAGAGTTTAATCACTTTTAAAGCCTATCGACCAATGTAGATCAATGTGGATGACAATCAACTTCTTTGCCCTATTAATTGTGTTGAGTGAAGGTGTACGTAAAGAAAAGCTTAATCTTGTACCTCTAAATGGCATCCTTACGAATGATCATCCGTAATGATCTCTTTCATTGAATGCTTGGACGTATTGTTACAGAAGGTTTTGTCCTTTATAATAAGAATGACATTTGGGTGTTATAGGTATGATTAAATGCATGCATTTTAAAATTTTAAGATCATTGTTAAAAATTCAAATATTCCCAATTTGTAATGACTGCATACCTGTATGGATGTACGTAATGGCTCATGGTGGTAGACACTTCATTGTGGTGTGCGCCTCATACCTTATGTGTATGTGTCTAACACATTGGGGTGTTAGAGGTTAATGTAACACCTAACTATGGTGTTTGTGATTATTAAGTGACAAACTCAACAAATGGGGGATAAGGGTCTCACACGTGGGTTTCTTTCGTTCATTTTGTTTGAGTTATAGAGAAAGAGGATTTGCTTAGGAGAGAAGTGAGGATTGACAAATATAGTGATAAGTCCAAGGATATTGTGAGGAAGGTTGTGCAAAGGTGTATAGGGATTTGAGCTACACGAATGTGACGACCTTGTGTGAATCCTGGAACTTGGTGTGAAGGATTCAATCTACATGGGTGTTGAAAACCTTTTTGGTTTTCCAAGAGAGAAAGATTCGATCCACGAATGATTCAATGTATTAAAGGTATGGATTTAATGCTCTTTATATTGTGAAAGTAGCATTTAATGTTCTTTAGAAAATGGTGTATTAAATGTGGTTTTAAATAGGGTAAAATTAGAGTTCTTGAGAAGCTCGAGCTGTGGAGGTAGCTGTTCCTCGCGCGCGCGATTATAATAGCTCTTGCTCGCGAGAGCGACAACAAAAATATCAAGAAAATAAGTTCTGTTCTCGCTCGTGTGAGACCGTTTTGTAAAGAAAAGCTCACTCGTGCGAGGGCTCACGTGAACTTCAGGTGACCTCGATTATAATCGCTCGAGCGAGGGTAAGTGCTCGCTCGCTTGAGGACAAATGGTCGCTCGCGCGAGTTATAATTGCTCGAGCGAGGGTGAGTGATCACTCGAGCGAGGACAAATACTCGCTCGCACGATGATAAGTGGTTGCTCGCGCGAGGTCTAGCATAGATGTTTATTTTATTTTAATTAGTTCTTTGAAGTTATGATTCCCTAGATCCTTGTGAGCTTTTCTAAGAGTATTTTGAATTCGTGTAATGTGGGTTTGGCGTCTGATTGTTGTGAGTGACCCTTATGTGATATTGATGTGATTGCGTGATGACTTCGTTTGAGGTAGGGAAACCTTCGTAGCATGTGTATTGGTTAGTAGTGGATCGTTCACATTTGATCTGTGAAAGTAGCCACGTAGTAAAGGGTTTTAACACGTGATTGAGTCCTGCTCACGATTATGACGATTGTGGGTACCGATGTGTGTTCTTAGCTTGGTGGATGTGTTCTTATCATAAAGTTCGTGATGGTATGTAGCCATTCTGTTTTATGGTTTGAATTACCTTGGGTGGACATAGCATCTGCTGGGTGAGTTAGCTTTCCTCCGATTTAAGAAGGGCAGCTTCATAAATGGTCACTTGTCCCGCATAAGTAGTACCCGAAGTCGAAGGATAATTATTAAGGACATGATACGTTATTATTAATGGATAATTTGATGACTTGTTGGTTAACATCATTGTGGTGGGTTTTAGATATGCTTATTTTCGTAATGACCACATATCTTTATGGACGTAGGTGATGGTAAATATTGGTATGCTTGATAGTTAAAACAATTTTTCTCTATGGCAATCGTGTATCCAATCCATACTTTTGAATTTTGGTGGACGTCGCACCTTTAGACTAATGGTTACGAGTAATAGTTTTGTGGCAAAAAATCTTGATTATATTGATGGTACCGCTACATAAACTATGCTAGTATATGGTTGTTGGACATCCCCACTTAATTGTGCATGTTTATTCAGCCTCGGGGATGCGTTGTTATATGATGCTAGTTTATGGTTTCAAGTTTATCTATGGTATAGACTAATTAGGCAGTCAGAAAATTTATTAGTAGATAGATTAGCCTTGTCCAGTATTATGATTAGATTTATATTTTGATAGAGAGCATCAATTGGGTGAATCAGACTTTTCTCAGGAGTATTCTCTGAAATCTGGAGGGGCATTGTTAACGATCTAAAATTTGGTTGTGGAAATAATGCTAGATCGCTAATGGTTAACATCATTGTAGTGATCACATAATGAGTTGGTAGTAAACTTTTTAAGTACTTGATGGTCTGGGTACTCTTGTTCATGGTTACAGTTCAGGATTTATGGTTTAAATCTCAAGGTTAATATCTCTTTTCTTGTGGATATGTTCTTCACAATCATTTTAAAGATACTTCGTTAAGTGGTGGAAATGGTGCTTTGTGATTACCCATGGGCGAGTTCACTGATCTATTCCTTCGACCCTTGAGTAAGAACCAGTTTGGTTAGTGAGAGATGAACATCCTTCTTGTAAAGCTCAATAGCTAGATTACCTGTGCGTGGTTGTTGAGATATTTTAGAGTGCTTGCTACTGACTTTATTGAAGACAGTGATAAGAATGGGGTGAATGAAAATGGATGAAAGGTGGATTGAAAAATGACAGAGCAGCAAACCTAAAACATGCACAATCCTGCAAGATACATGGCCTGTTGTAGCAAGTTTTGATAAGTAAGAGTTTGTCCCACAGGGAAATTGATCTTAAGCTCCAAGGGAGCCATCTTTAGTAGGCCCTCTAGATCTGGCAATACTAAATGGAAGGGGATTTAGGGTCACTAAAATCTAAATTCTAAGGTATCCTAATGTCTAAACTATAGAAAGGTTTGAGAACGAAGATGGAGTGAGAAAATAAATATAAAAGGGTGAGAAGTATGCTATTAGGTTCAGATCTGATGGGCTTCATGACTCAGATTCAGATCTGCTGCTATAGAAGTCCTGTCCAGTGGTTACATTATCACCACTGAGGAGAAAGAATCCAACTCATCTCTGTGCCATGATCCAATCCCTTTATGGTTATAACCTGTCCACTTAAATGGTCACAAATTATCCAATTGGGGAACCACAGTCCAGAGATGAGTCAGAACAAGTTTATCATTGTAGGCACTACTTCATCTAGGCTACAAGCACAAGAATCTATAGGGAACCTCAACCTCTAAAGTGCTATATGTGGGGCTAGGCACATGTGGGAACATGTTAGCGGACACATAGAACGAAGAGTTTGAGTGCAGCCTTAGATCCACTGCCCACCTTTGCTTTAGAGGCTGCATGATCCAATGCAAGCCTACAATCTCTATAACCAAACCAGATCTGCTGTCGATGGCGGGTCTATACACATCTGGGAAGTTTGTCTCAAAGACAATCTCTCACGGGCTCTACAAGCACAAGTGCAGAGAAGAATAATCCATCTTGAGTCTGTGGGTTGGCTTCACCCTAAGGCTATAACCTATCCACTTAAATGGTCACAGACTATCCTAGAGGCTATCCTCCTCACAAAGCTCAAGATAGAACAAGAAACATTGCTGCCACCACCATGTTCACAAGGCTACAAAAGCTCATTGCTCCCATGGGGACTTCAGATCTAGTGGGTCCTATGGTGGGGCTAGGCCTGTATGGGCGCATGTTAGCCAGACACACAGGTCACTTGGATCTGAATAAACCATGAAATCAGTCCTCCATTGCTTGCAATATGTCCTAGCAATGGAGGATCTCAAGATAACAGTCTTGTACAGAACAACTCACAAAAATCCCATAAAAGTAAAACACCCTGTCATGAAACTCCATTAATCTATTCCAAATAGTCATACAAAGGCATAGCCAGCAAATGCTGGACTATGGAGAGAAGAAAAAAATAAAAAGAAAACTACCTAAAACTTATTAGAAATATGCAGCTACTACCAGAAGAAGAAGAAGATTGACTAAATTCTATTCTAAGCAGAGTGTCCTCTAAACCTAAACCAGGCTTAGGTTTATAGAGCAGTTAGTTTGGCGACGCATTAGGGTTAGGAAACCCTAATTTTAATGATGCCACATGGCCTAATATTGTCCCTTAGATGCCTCGGGGTGCATGCACAGAACTTAGAGCATTAGAATGCGTGCCCTAATTGCTGAAAGTTCCCAGAATGTCCTCTGCAGAGGTGAGGGAGAGTTAGAGTTCAGAGCCTCGCCAGGTAGTACTGGTTTCTAAGACTGCTACGTAGTAGCATGGTCTTCGCGAGGTTGGATTAGCTTGAAATTCTAGCTGTCGCAGGGTTGTCTTAGTTGTAGCTGAAGCAGTCGCGCGATAGAGCATTGAATCCTCGCTGGATTGCTCTGATCTTCGCCGGATTGCACTTTCTTTCTGAATGGCGCAGGAATCGCATGAGCAAATTGTTTCTGAATGGATCTTCGCGAGGACGTGATGTGCATTAGTCTCTGAATTACGCGAGAGGTTTTTCTAAATTTTTGCATCCATACATCGCGTGACAATTTATTTGAAATACTGAGCTCTCTCCTCAGTTGATCTGAGTGAACTGTGTGAGGTTTGAGAGCTGCGTTCATGAGCTGCACAAGATTGTGCGAGCAGTTATATTTGAGCTTCGTGAGAGCTGCGCGAAGTATGATTCTGAAGCCCCTCTGTCACTCAACTGCGCGAGAACAATGCGGGCAATTGGAAATGAAGTGGGATCGCATGAGGCTTAATTTCTAAATCCTTTAAAGCTTGTGAAAGCTGCGCGAGGTTCAATTCTTGCCTGGGTTCAACTTTCATCCTTCTGGGGGACTTCTGGGGCAAAAGTGGGCTCCTTAACAGGGTTCAGGCCTTATTGCAGCTGCTGTTTATTACCTACAGAAATGACTTAACACACATTTATTAGATGGCTAAGGGTCTAACAGAGGCTAAGTTAAGAGGTGAAAAGTGATACTTTTCATGTCTTAACACACCCCAAAACCTAATCTTTGCTAGTCCCTTAGCAAAGCTACACTAAAAATCTATAGAAATTAACTGCCACTTTCGTAGGGAGCACGGATACATTTAGCATATGTACCAAGCCTTTTAAACCCCTAGGTGATCCCTAGTGGAGGAGTGAAGTCTCCTAAGGGTTTTCAGTGAAGATACCCACAAACTTCTCAATAAAACAGTTAACAGTAGTGCAAGATTATCAAGTTAGCAGTCAAGAAACAGAGTATCAGTTCACCCTTGAATCAGTAAAAATATAGGAAATTTAAATACATTGTCTGCACAGATGTTTAAGCAACATAAACTTCACATGATAGCACAACATTTCCAATCAGTTCACAACAGGGGAAACTACACATGTGTGTTAGCACTGAGCTAATCATTAAATTAAAAATTAGGTTGTAGGTCATGCCCAATACATTCAATATCAAACCCAAAACTCTCTAGGGCATACTCTCACAAAGAACTTTTGAGGGTTTCATTGTCTCTCAAACTCAAGAGCAGTTACATCCCCCAAATGGGTCTGTAAGCATGAGCATAGGCATAGCATTCAAGTTATGGCATCATTGGCAGATTTTCACCATAGATTGGACAACTCATTATCTCCACATGACGGCTCATTCAACTTTGGATCAAAAGGGCTTTAACTGGGCTATAATGCGGCTTATGGTATTGGGTTATAAAAAGAATTGGAAGGTTGAAAAGGGATTCGAAATTCAGAAATCAGTAGGTGCAGGAGGTGATTTATGACTTCACCTTCTTTAATTCAGCTCCTTTCATCTTCTTTGAAATCTTCAGATTTGAAGTGATCAGTTTCTCTTCTTGTTTGATATTTTTTTTTTTTTCGATGAATGTTTCCTCTTGTCTCCTCTCCATTATTGTTTTCTTTTCTTTCTGATGCTGTTTTCTTCTTTTTATTTTTATTTTTGCTTTGATGAATTGCCACCCTTTTCCTCAGTTGTTACACTGCTAGAACTTCAGATAATTCTTCTTCACTCATCCAATGTTGACCCTAGCAAGTCCATCTTTAACTCTTTCTCCTTTACCTTCTGAATTCTCAGAGTGAGGGTAAGGTTAAATCAGATCCATAGGTTCAGGTACAAGTACTCAGGTGTGTTTTGAAGAAAATTGAACATTGGAGCTCAAAAAGTGTATGAACAAGGGCAGTTGCTTCAGGGTTTGGTCTGTTTAGGCTCAAACTGTCCAAGAGAAGGCCTTGATCCTTTCCTAAGTGTCATGAGTGTTGTCAGTTGTTTCAACTTGGAGTTACCTAACTTTTAGTGAACATATTGACTCAGCTAGTCCTTAAAGCTAGAAGAAATTTGCCTCAATCACTCCTCAAAATAAAAAAATTTGTAGGCCCATTTCTCACTGGTGATGGTCTTCCTTTGAACTTTTAAGCATGTCCTTACCTTTTTCTCTCTTCAATGGTTCACTAAGTGCTTATACTAGTGAGTTTTCTTGGTGTTCTCATCAAGAAAATGTGAAAATTTAGAAATTTATACTGTCTACAGATCTGTAAAAAAATTTTAATTCCTTAATTTTCATAATTCTTAAGTGAACATAGCTCCATTTCTATGTTACTCACATGATTCTGCTGCTCTTTAAGTTAACTATGCTATTGGCAGACCTACCTGCCACACCCCCAAACCTAGGAGGAACAGTGTCCTCACTAGTTCAAAGGTGAGAATAAACGGTATAGTCCAAGGCAACATGCAGAAACACATATAGAAGAAGAGAGAGAAAGAAAATGCAAAACTGAACAGTATGGAAATAAAAGAAAATTTTCATTAAAAATAAAGAAAATATGACAAAAAGAGAGAAAAAAGAAAAGAGAAAATGGGGGGGGGGGGGTTAAGGGAAAGTCGGGGGAGGGTTGGAGGTTGATGCAGGTGGTGCCATATTTTTAATTTTCTTCTTCTCCCGCTTCTCCCTTTTTTTTTTTTTTTTCTTCTCCTCTAACTTCTCTTTCTTTTTATTTTTCTTTTCCTCCTTGGCGAGGATCCGTATGACCTCGTCATACTCATCCCAGAGAAATTGCAGGGGGCCGGCTCCTTAGGCAGTGGGGGATCGTCCCAGACGGGGTAAAATTTGATTGGGAAGCCAAAGGGGCTGTCATCCGCCATTTGGGTTGGGAGGTGTGGACTTCTAGGGTTAGAAGAGGAGGGATGAGATGAAAAGGGACTGAGGGTCGGCTTAAAAAGAGAAGGACGAGGGAATATGAATCGGCGAAATTGAAATTGCGCCTGTTGTCACACTTGGCAATAAATGAGGGTTGTGTGGGGAAAGAAGAAAATACATAAAGGACTCTTTGGAAAAGAGAAGTAGCATTAAATACATGTCCAAAGAGAGGCATGGTATTTAAAGAGGTAAGTGTAGCGCGCGGGGATCCTCGTGAGGAGCAATAAGCGGTAAGGAAAGGACATTTCTCGCGCAGCAGAGCTGGGGATCTTCGCGAGGTACACTTAAAATGGCACATCAATGTGAAGAGGAAGGCATTGAATTTCCTGATGCAAGTATTGCACGAATTAGATTCAGCCACCAACGACATCCATCCGCTTCATGGAGTACTTTATCAAAGAAAAAGATCCTCCCAAAAACTGGTCTCCCAAGAATGGCAAAAAAGAATAAAAACAAAAATACCAAATAATCAGAAATAAACAGACAGAACAGAGCAAGAGACAAAATTAGAAATTCTATTAAAGTGGAAGAAAAATTGGTACAAGTGGCATTTCTAAAAGAAAAATCTAAGAAACAATCTAGAAGCTAGGTCCTAATCTGACTCAAAATCTGTAAGGAAATCCCAACCCATCTTTTTAGCCTGTGCCTTAAGGGCTGCTCTGTCTTGTTTCTTCTTTTCCTCCCTCTCCTTTTTCTTTTTCGCTGGTGTTTTCGCTGCAGATGGAGCTTTTGGAGCCCTCACTCTCATTTTTGGTGCTTTGGGAGCCTTTGGTTCCTTGGGTTCTTGAGGGGCTTTACCTTTACGCTTAGCAGGGGGGTGGCAGGAGATTTTCCTTTGCCTTTGCCTTTAGCTTCAGCTTCTACAGGGGAGACCACTGGGGCTTTTCCTTTTCCTTTAGCTTTAGGCTCCTCAGTGGGGATCACTGGTGCTTTTTCTTTTCTAGTGGACTCAGGTTTGGCAAGGGTCATGCCTCTTGATGTGCGCAGCTCTTTGCCAATTTTAAGGGATGCTTTGGGAGCGAGACCCAGTGACCTTCCTCCGCTGCGGATAAGTTTATTCTTGGGGAGGTGCAGCAGAGGCCTAGGGAGGTGGAGGCTGCTCAGTAGTTGTTGGCTGCGCTGTTGGAGGTGAAGCAGGAGCTTTTCCTTTATCTTTGTGGGGCTGAGGTGGTGCCTCCTCAGACTGGGCAGGTGGAGCTGGAGTAGTAGAAAGTGTAGGCACTTGAACATTGATGGGAGTCGGCTTGTAAGGTTCATTGTGAGCAGCAGCCAATGCGGATTCCAATGCGGCTATCTGGACTTTAAATTTGAGGGCATCAGCCTCCTGGATCTCCTTTCGGATTTTTTGGATTTCCTGGGCATTCTTAAGCCGTCTTTCAAACATCCTTGCCTGGGCTTTCGCAGCAGCAACACTGGATTTCTCATACTCCCAAGTCATCTTATAATAAGTAGTTGTAGCTTTCGTCTTCTGAAATTCCTCCACAATCTCTTTCCACCCCAAGGAGATGCCCAGTAGGTGCTCGTTGTGGGCCTCCGTCATCTCATCAATTTTCTCCAGTAGGGGGGTCTCAATTGACTGGCGTAGCTTGGCCATGCCCCTCAGAACATCCTTCCTCAGGTAAGCATTATCCCGCATGTGATGTAGGATGGTGAGGTAAGGAGGGCTGTAGAAATGATGTTTAGGTGCAATTAGGAGATAGGAGGTGGAAGGAGCAACATGTGCTTGGTCCTGGGGGGAAGGAGGGAAAATGATAGTATGGAAGTCAAGTGGTGGGGGAATGGGGTCTGGTTCTGGGTTAGTTTGGGTGGATTTGGTAGAGAAGGTGGGAGGGGATAGGATAAGAGGTGGGATGGAGGGTATAGGGGGGAAAGTGAAGGGTGTATGCTCAAGAGAAGTTGGGGGTGATGGGGGAAGGGAAATTGGAATGGTGAAAAGGGGTTAAGGAAATGGGTGGGGAAGAGGTAATGGTGAGGGTGGGAGGGGTAATGAGTCAGGGGGGAAGTCTGTTTGGGTGTGTCTGTTAGTGGACAGGACCAGGGGGGTTGATGTGGAAGGGGTAGGGATGGGTGGAGTGGTTAAGGTGTGTACGGTGGATTGGATGGAGGTGAGTTCAACCTGCATTAGGTCTTGTTTGTGGGTATTGGTTGCTAACTGGGCTTGGATGTCTTGGAGAAGGGGTAGGATGAGGGTTAGTGTGTCAAAGCTAGGTGGTGGGGTTTGGAAAGAAGAGGGTACTGGTTGGAAAGGGGAGGAAGGAGCATGATGGAAAGTGGAGGGAGGGGAAGAATGGGGTTCTGGGGAGTGGTGTTGTGAGGTAGTTGGGGAGTCTGGCAGAGGAGGGTAGGAGGCAGGCAAGGTTTCAAGGAATGTAGAGATGAAAGCTTGGAAGCCTATGGAAGTGTTAAGGGTTAAGTCAATGTCTGGGAGAGGATGTATGGTAGATATGGTTGGGGTGGGGTTCTCCTCTCCTGCTGATGTCCTGAGCAATAGATGTTCTTTCGTAGGACTTGGTCAATGAGCAGCAGCTCCGGTTCTAGTTCCCTTCTTCTGATTGAGTCCCCTGTGGCCTTCAATCCTCTGGTTAGGTCCCTTGCAATTGTGTCAATTGATGCAGTCAGAGGGTGGCCATATCCACAGCTAGTATTGAATGCTGCTGGGATGCCCAACACTTCAGCAATCGTCTTCGGGCCCACTAACATATCAAAGTCATCAACCATCACCAGCAAGCACTCTTGTCCATCATTGTCCCTCTTCACCTTGATGTGCTGATAAAATAGCTGCACTAGTCTAGGGTAGGCTAGCATTGGAATTTCTCTCAGTAATGGCATCAGGCCCGCTTTGATAAGAAATTGCATTGCAGGGGCAGAGAGAGGTTCTTTTCAAAAAATGGGACATCAAAGGCAGTTTCAGGCTCCAATGGAATTGACTCAAGGAGCTTAGAAGGAGTAGAGAATTTTGTGGTTGGTACCTCCGCCTCCTCAATCACTGCCTTGCCTCTTTGGGGGGACTTTGAAGTTTTGGCTTTTTTAAGGGAGGGCGTTGCATGGTCCTTGTCCTTCCCTTTTCTCTTCTGTGCAGATTTTGGAGCCATATCTATCTCTGTCTTTGGGTGTAAGCAAATGGAGACTGAGATCTAGGGTTTGGTGTGATTTGACGCACAGGGCACCTCAATATCTCTGAGCAGAGGGGAATGGTTGAGGGTGATGCTAGGAACACTTGTATAGATTGGTGGAGTGAATGATGAGCTGTAGGAGTGATGCTGGAGGAGAGAAGGGAGAGCGGCAGAAGCTAGGGTTTCGCAGAGGGAAGAAGGAAGCAGATAATGAAAAAGGGACAAAGCACGGGGCTGAAATACTTATCGCGAAGCTCGGCGCGCTTTGGAACATCTGGTCGCGGGGTTGGAAATAAACTTAGCGAGGGTGTTGATTACATCTGGATTGCGCGATAATCTTTAAAGTCGACCTTGGAGCGCGCGACAGAGTGAGATCAATTCATGTGAATTGCGTGAGCGATTCCTAAGGTTCTACATGGATTGCGCGTGAAGCTCGGAGGTCATCTTGAATCGCACAACAGACTTAGAATCTCGCGACAGTAAATGGAATAATTCTGTTGAATTGCACGAGATTCTCCCAGTTTATCATGAGAATCACGCGACAGCCTGATAATCTTGTGACAGTTAATGTATGTTTCTATGCGAACTGCGCGACATCCATCTAGGCTTCCTTTTGAACCGCACGATAGCTTTCTAGGCTCCTTCTTTAACCTCGCGAGAGCTTTTTGAATCTCATGATAGTCTCCCAGGCTTCCATTTTGAACCTCGCGAGAGCTTTTTGAATCTTGCGATAGTCTCCCAGGCTTCCATTTTTGATCCAACGATAGTAAGGTATAAAATAGAGAGCATGTGCTCTCTGTTCTGACCTTTTGCATGTTTGCTGTGGTTGAATCTGGGCAAGACTCTCTCCTATGACTGTCTTTAGACACATGTAAACTCAATCATACACTCAAGGACAAGAAAAATGACCTCCCACATTAGGCAGTCAAGAGAAGCTATCAATTCATAAGCAGTAATAATCAAGCCAAACATAAAAAGTTCACCACAGAGAGGGCAAAATTCAGATAAGGCCACTACCAAATCCTAGAAAATAGAAACTAAAGAAAGTAAGATAAATCAACCAAAAACTAAGTACATATGCTACAGTAATGACACACCTATGGAATCAGTTTGAAGAAGGATCCCCTTGACAGTGAATGGTGTCGAAAAGGTCGGCAGGTTTACCAAAACAAGGCTTAAGCCTCTGACCATTCACCTTCAAGAGTCTCCCAGACTTAGGGTCCTTGATTTCCACAGCACTAGATGGGGAAACTTGTATGACAATATAAGGACCTTCCCATCTTGTAATATCCCTAAAATTTTGAGTTAAACAGTGACCTCGAGATCCGTGCCTGATTGGTCATAGGTTTGACCAAATAGGAGTCCGATAGTTGGCATAGGGTGCGATGAACGGATGAGATGTGAGAATTCGAGTGAATATGGGGAGTGTGATGAAAATCTGGAGTCACATACACCTGTTCTGGTGTATGTGCTCAACACACGGGTTGAATGAGAAATAAAAGGGTTTAATAGCCCTAGTTCTTTTGTTTGGTTGTTGAGAGAGAGTAAAGAAGAGAGAGAGAGAGGGAGAACATAGTTAATGCAAGGAGTAATGGTGGGTGTTTGGAAGGGGGATTCAAGCATTTAAAAGGCCGATTCAACACGAGGGATCCGCTAGAAGCAAAGCTGGAACCCTAGCCTTTCCAACCACTTGACCTAATCAATTGGAGATTGATTGAAGGTAAAATTCTTGTAAATTAAATGCATATATTGAAGGGTTTAATTGTAGTTAGAAATAGCTAAAATCATAGGATAATGGCTTAGAAGAGAGAGAAATCAGTTGGAAGAAGATTAGGAAGAACAGCCCAAGAGGGGGCTGAATCTGGCCATTTCGATTAATCGAAAATGAGACTCGATTAATCGATTTTTGCCAAGAAGTTGAAAAGTCAGAGGACCCCGATTTTGATTAATCGAATTGAGTTTCGATTAATCAACTTTGAATTTCGATTAATCAATTTTGGTATCGATTAATCGACTGGGAATCTCCATTGAACTCCAGTGGAGGGAAGAAAAGGACTTGGAGAAATCGACTAATCGAAATGGAATTTCGATTAATCGATTTAGAATTTCGATTAATCGATTTGGGATCGATTAATCGATTTTGGGAATTAGATTACTCGAATTGAGAATCGAATGGATAGAGTGGAGAATTTCGATTAATCGAATTGGGATTCGATTAATCGAATGGGAATCTCGATTAATCGATTTGAGAATCGATTTTGAACTTCGATTAATCGATTTTGGAAATCGATTAATCGAATCAGATTCGATTAATCAATTTTGGAGTTCGATTAATCGAATGTGCCAGTTTTTATTGACTTTTGAGTTTGACTTTAAGATTCTTGGAGGGTCTTGGACCTTCTTTGTTACATCTTTAGTGATGTATTTCATATGTTATGTGGTACCATAGGTGGTACGTGTGAGCTTGGGCACAAGGAGCCACATGGGACCTTGATGCATGATCAAACAGAGACTTGAGGTAGGGAACACCTTGAACATGTACTTTATTTTGCAAGAGCATGAATGTAGTAATATAAAATTCAATTCAAACTATTTTTGTTTCTTAGGAGTTTATGAAAAGTGTGCGTGTGTGACATCTAAAAGAGTAATCATAATGAGCCATCCCCAGGGGGTGAGGAAGTAAAGAAATAAAAGCATCAGGTGTGATGCAAGTGAATGGATACATCCCAAGGATGTATCCAAGATTGAATTATGTCTGATAGGGCCTAACTGATATAAGATAGCACACTTACACGGTGAATAACTATATGTAAAGCACCTGATATTTTTATTATTTGAGGTTTGATAGGATACCTCACCGACGTGGCGGGATACCCACGACTGACGCGGCAGGATATCCGTGACCGATACGGCGACGAAACCGTAAGCCAGTGCGGAGGCATATCCGTACACAGTAAGCACACCCTAGGGGTGTTGAATTGAGATGAGTTGAAACCCCGCCACCGATCCCCAGGGGAAAGGGGGTGGGTACTATTGGTATTCCCAGGGAATACATTTAAAACTGTCAATATAGATGACGATGAAGGGTATCTCATTGGGGCTCGATGCTATATTGCTCGGGGATTATTTAAGTTGAAAGGTTAATTTTTGCTTTAGGCCTAGTCAGCATCATTCATGAGTGATTAAAAGATATGTGTAAACTACCAGTAAAATATGATGCTTTTCGACTGTTTTTCTCAGTAATTGCATAGATACATCATGCATGACATATCATGGAATACATGTGAGTTTTAATTTATATGTTCACTGTGTTTTGTTCCCTATTGAGCTAGGATGTAGCTCACCCTTTAGACTATACGTCGCAGGTCCATTGTTAGCATTGCTGACGCTTGAGGGCGTTGACCACGGTGAGTCGAGCACACGGTGGTGAGTTGGAGCCACCTGCTAAGGACTTCTTCTAGAGGACTCCGTTGTGCAGCTTTGAGAGTTTTTGTGAGCTTATTTTGTGCGGCTTGGTATGTCAAGCCTTATTTTTGTTAAACAATGTAATTAAGTCATGAGATTATATTTTTGGGGCGAACCATCATTGATGATCAGTGATCATCGATGGTTCGGATCGGTTCTCCATTCATGCAGAGGCATGAAGGTAGAACTGTCTTTTGAGAAACATTTAAATGATAATTTATTTTCGCATTTATTATTGTCATTTCAGTTCATTATTGCTACTTGATATACCAAAGTTCCGTGCATAGCTAAGGGGCACGGTTAAGAGGATCGTGTCGATGGCACGAGTTTCGGGGTGCCGAAATTCGGGCTGTCACAGTTGGTATCAAAGCTAATTTCTTTTAGCTATTCTAACAATTATTCTTTTGTCAGAACATAGGGACTTCTGCTAATGAAACTTTAGTTTCAAATGTAGCCGTCAATGTCATCTAGAGGAAGAGGCCGACCGAGACGAGGCCAACAGAGAAGTTTACGTTGTGGAGATGATTACGTCTCTCCTACCAATCGAGTACCCTTGGGAAGGAGTGAGGCCCCAGGGGGCAGCAGTAGTAGACAACAAGAGGAAGAGGATCGAGATCGTCGGGATCAAGATCTGAGGGAACAGGAGAGAGTGAGAGAAAGACAGGAAGATAGAGAGGAGCGCCAAAGGATGATGCACACCATGGAGACTATGGCAGCTGCCATGGCACAACAAGCCGCATCCTTTGCAGCTCATGCAGCTAGAGAGCAGCAACCACCTACACCACCTGTAGGACCTACATTGCCTGTGCCTTCATCTTTTACCGAGTTTAGGAGGATGAGACCTCCTACGTTTTCTGGGCAGGCTGACACGATGGCAGCAATGGAGAAAGTATTCAGCGTGCTGACATGCACGGAGGATGAGAGTGTAAGATGGGCAGCCTACATGCTAGATGGGGAGGCTGGGCCTTGGTGGAAGTCCGTGATACGGAATAAGGCCCAGGAGACCCCAGAGTTGCCATGGACTTGGGAGGAGTTTGTTGAGGAGTTCAACAAATAGTATTTTCCAGAAGTGGTGAGAAACCAAATGGAGATTCAGTTTCTACAGTTAGTGCAAGGGAGAATGAATGTGAGAGAGTACGGAGTGGAGTTTCTACGACTCGCCCGTTTTGCTCCTGATTACGTCGCCACCGACGTGATGAAATCAAAGAGGTTTTAGCAAGGCTTGAAGCCTGAGGTTAGAGGAGGAGTAGCTCCATTTCAGTTGAGGACCTATGAAGAGGTCATGAGCAAGGCACTTGTTGTAGAAGAGGAGAATAATAACAGATACAGGCAGAGAGAGCAACAAAGAGGAAACACTGATCAGGGAAGAATGGGGAACTACGAACCGGTGAATAAAAAGTCGAGGTTCATGGCCCAAAATCAGAGACCACAGTTCCAAGGAGGTTTCGAAAGACCGGTGCAGCAGCACCATCAACAGATAGTTCCACTACTTGCGTCGGGGAGACCTTTACGCTATGAGAGCCCTACCATGTCTACTGGTGCCACCGTCACATAGGGTTCTCGTACAGTTTCTTCCACACCTCGAGAGACTTGTGCCAAGTGTGGCAAGCCTCAAAGAACCGTGGATTGCAAAGTGGGAACCAGGGGTTGTTTCTGATGTGGCAAGGTGGGCCACTTGATCAAGGATTGCCCTGAGGTTGATAAGGGGAAGACGGCTTCAGTTGCAGCGCCACGACCCATTCAAGCACGAAAGTCGGTCGTTCATGGAAGAGCCTATGCAGTCACTGCTCAGGAAGCAGGGAACGTGCATGACATCATCCAAGGTGAGATTTTCATTTAAATAAAGGGTTGTAAATTTCTTTAAAATCTTAGATAGAGAAGGTGCATTCATTAGGAAATAGTGTAGATTATTTTCCAAACACTGAAATTGTATGTGAATTAGGGGTGTAAATTGATATGTAAATTATTGTATGTATGTATGTATACTATAGGTACGCTAACTATATATGAGAAAGGATGCTTCGTTGGATATGACGCTAGAGTGTTGATAGACCCAGGGTCTACACACTCATTCGTCACTCCACGATTTGCCAAGAGGATGAAGATTATTCCAGAGGCGTTGGATTTTGTCCTATCTGTGTCTATTCCTACTGGAGAGTTAATGGACACGGAGCTAGCTTGCAAATTCGTCATCGTAGCAATTCGAGACCTGGAGGTGCATGATTGGAGGCAAAGTTGATACTGCTGGACATGCAAGGGATTGATGTGATCCTTGGCATGGACTGGTTGGCACAACATTGTGCAACGGTCGATTGCAAGAACAAGGTTGTCATCTTCCGACCCAACACAAGAAGATCATTTTGATTTCAAGGAGTGAGGTCATCACGTATGCCACTGATCTCAGTAGTAAGGGTCGAGCGAATGATCAGGAAGGGTTACAGTGAGTAGTTGACTTTCTTAAAGGAGGACAAGGAAGAAAAGAGCGTCATCTCTGAGATAGCAGTTGTGCGAGACTTCGCCGACATTTTTCCAGAAGAGTTGCCTGGATTACCTCCAGAGAGAGAAGTAGAATTCGCCATTGACTTAGAATGGCTCCTGCTGAGTTGAAGGAGTTGAAAGAGCAACTACAAGAGCTCATGGATAAGGGGTTTGTCAGACCGAGCGTGTCTCCGTGGGGAGCACTGGTCTTGTTTGTTAAGAAGGAAGATGGGTCAATGCGTCTATGCATTGACTATCGACAACTAAACAAACTCACTGTCAAGAACCGTTACCCTTTGCCTAGAATCGACGATCTGTTTGATCAATTGCAAGGAGCGAGGTATTTTTCCAAGATCGACCTGAGATCTGGATACCATCAGTTGAGGGTCAAGGCAGAGGACATCCAGAAGACAGCTTTCAGGACACGGTATGGACACTATGAATTCCTTGTAATGCCGTTCGGGTTGACGAATGCTCCAGCGTCATTTATGGATCTAATGAATCAAGTGTTTAAACCACACCTAGACTCTTGTGTCGTAGTGTTCGTTGACGACATTCTGATATATTCCAAATCCAAGACAGAACATGAAGAACATTTGAGGATTTCTCTACAGACGCTACGTGAACACCAATTGTACGCCAAACTCAACAAATGTGAATTTTGGTTGGAAGAGGTTAGCTTTTTGGGACATATTGTATCAAAGCACGGTGTCACTGTAGATCCAGCAAAGATAGAAGCAGTGGTTAAATGGGAGAAACCAAAGACAGTGACCGATGTCCAAAGTTTTCTTGGGTTAGCAGGCTACTATCGACGTTTTGTCGAGGGGTTTTCAAAGATTTCAGGACCTCTCACGAAGCTGACACGAAAGGATTCAAGATTCGAGTGGAGTGAGGTATGTGAGAAGAGTTTTCAAGAACTCAAGATGAGACTCACTTCAGCTCCAGTGCTAACGATTCCTTCAGGCAGTGGAGGATACGCAGTGTACAGCGATGCTTCATACAATGGTTTGGGTTGCGTGCTCAACCAACACAAGAAAGTGATAGCTTACGGGTCAAGACAGCTGAAAGAACATGAGAAAATTACCTGACTCATGACTTGGAGCTAGTAGCAGTCATTTTTGTGCTGAAGATTTGGAGACATTACTTGTATGGTGAGACGTTTGAAATTTTTACCGATTATAAGAGCCTTCGATACCTATTTACACAGAAGGAGCTCAACATGAGATAGCGCAGATGGATGGAATTCCTCAAGGATTATGATTGTTCAATACAATACCATCCAGGCAAGGCTAACGTGGTAGCTAATGCTTTGAGTCAGAAAAGTTCAGCTCAATTAGCTAGTTTGATTTTGGGTATGCACCGGTGGAAACTATTGGAAGACTTGGCACTCTATGATGCAAACATTGAGTCGAGAGCTACAGGATCCTTTTTGGCTAACATCTTAGTGAGACCAATAATATTTGAGCATATCCACGATCTACAGATGAAAGATCCAACGTTAATAAAGATTCATCAAGATGTGATTGAAGGCATCAGGCCGGACTTCTCAGTGAAAGAAGATGGTTCTTTATTGTTCAAGGGCCGTCTTTGCATTCCAGACAATGCCGAGTTAAGACGAACAATTCTTGATGAAGCCCACAAGTCAAATTATGCTATCCACCCTGGTAGCACCAAAATGTATCAAGACTTGAAAAAGAACTATTGGTGGAGAGGTTTGAAACAAGACGTGGCCGAATACGTGTCACGGTGTTTGACCTGTCAGCAGGTAAAGATTGACCATAGGCATCCTGTTGGACTATTGCAGCCTTTACCAATACTAGAATGGAAGTGGGAATTGATCTCGATGGATTTCATTGTTGGATTACCACGTATTGCCAAGAAATACAATGCCATTTGGGTAGTGGTCGATCGATTGACCAAGTCAGCGCACTTCTTGCCTTACAACACAATGTATACGGCGGGGAGACTGGCACGACTATATATGAAGGAGATTGTCCGTTTGCATGGGATTCCGAGTAGCATTGTTTCAGACCGTGACCCATTGTATCATCAAAGTTCTGGAAGAAATTTCAAGAAGGAATGGGAACGCGACTAGATTTCGATCGCATTCCATCCATAACGGATGATGAAAAGGGTCAATCAGATTATCGAGGACATGCTTAGGGCATGTATGTTAGAGCTACAAGGATCATGGGATCAGCACCTACCTTTGATTGAGTTTGCATATAATGCCAGCCGACGAAGATGGCACCATATGAAGCACTCTACGGACGGCGATGTAGATCGCCCATTAATTGGGAAGAAACGGGTGAGAAGTTTATTTTAGGACCTGAATTGCTTGAAGATAATGCCGCCTATGTTCGTATGATAAGGGCAAAACTTAAAACGGCGCAGCGCATGTAAAAGCTATGCGATATCAAGCGGAGTGTGAACATGTCTTTGTGAAAGTATCACCTATGAAGGGGGTGATGAGATTTGGAAAGAGAGGGAAGCTAAGTCACCGCTACCTTGGACCATTTGAAGTTTTGGGACGAGTAGGGGAAGTTTCTTACCGTATTGGATTACCACCGTTGTTCGATTCAGTACACAATGTCTTTCACGTATCAATGCTTAGGAAGTACATTAATGACCCTGACCATGTGTTGAGAGGTCAAGAGTTAGAGATGCATGAGGACATGACCATGATCGAAGAGCCGGTGGAGATTTTGGATCGAAAGAAACAAGTACTGCGAACGAAAGTGATTCCACTCGTACTTGTCAGATGGAACCATCATATGGCCGAGGAAGCTACATGGGAACGAGAGGCCGATGTGAAAGAACAATATCCAGCCTTGTTTCCAACCACTTGAGAGTCAATTCTACTCCCGCAAATGTGTTTATGGATTTTGACAAAATTTGTAATCCAATGTAAATTTTTTATCAAAGTATGATATAGAAATTTTTTAAAACACACATGACCATGATGATTTGTTTTGTAGAACCAAGGATCACTTGATATCATAAATTACCAAGATAAATCAAATAGACAGAGAAATTTGGAAAAAAAAAAAAAAACACAACAGAATTTGATCAAAACTGATTAGTCGATTTCCAAATCGATTAATCGATTTTGTTCGATTAGTCGACTGGCATGTGCCAGTGACTGGGAACTTGAATAAGGATTAGAAAAATGACAGAGTGAAATTTTGATTAATCGATTCTTGGTTTCGATTAATTGATTTAGGTTTTCGATTAATCGAATTGAGGGTTCGATTAATCGAACAAATTGAGAATTTTAGGACTTAGAGGGATTTTATGAAATTTCGATTAATCGAGGAGGAATTCGATTAATCGATTTATGGTTTCGATTAATCGAACTGGAAGTTCGATTAATCAATAAACTTAAGGAAATTAGAAAATTTGAAGTATGAGAAACGATTTCGATTAATCGAAGTGAAATTCGATTAATCGATTTGAGATTTCGATTAATCGAATCATAGTTCGACTAATCGAGTAACTTAAAGAATCCTGAAAATTTCTGAAGGGACAGCACGATTTCGATTAATCGAAGTGAATTTCGATTAATCGATTTTGGAATTTCGATTAATCGAAATGGATTTCAATTAATCGACTGGCTCACGCCCGTGAGCTCTAAAACTTGAAAAAAATTTAACGTATACGATTTCGATTAATTGATTTTGAGTTTCGACTAATCGAATTTGGAAATCGATTAATCGATTTTGAGCGGCTTGACCTACTTTTGAATCTCGATTAATCGAGATTGGATTTCGATTAATCGAATCTGAGCCTATATATATAAATTTGGGGATTTTTTTCCCCATCCGAAATCATTTGAGCTTTTGAGTTTTGGGCGCCTTTTCTCCTTCTTCTCCGGCCATCCATCCGAGCTAGGGTTTTGAGCATTTTTCATTGCTTTTCGACCGAGATCGCCTACTTTCACATCGAAACCTAAGGTAAACCCTAGATTTGTGCTTTTTCTTTCCACTTGAGCCATAAATACCCTAGTTTAAGCTTATTTCCCTAAAATGCCGCAGAAAACACAGTTGTCTTCGGCAAGGGCGACCTCTAAGCTCTCGGTCCAGCGTAAGAACGCCGCTCCGCCACCACCTACCCCTTCACCGGTGAGGACTCCATCACCGTTGACATCGGAGACCACCTCCGGTTCGACGAGTGCGTCTTCACGCGAGTCTTCACGTGAATCTACCCCCATGCCGCCACCACCCACTAACGTGCTACAACCCAATGAGTGGTGGCCAGCTAAGACCTTTGAGGTCGAGTACATCATCGGCCCAACTCTCTTCACGAACCTCGACGTACCGGGCGAGACCTAATGGGCTCGCAATTACCTCCAAAATGCTGGTCTCAGCAATCTTTTGAAACCAATCCGGGGTTCCCACTACCCTAGATTCGTTAGATTGTTTTACCAAGGGCTGACAGACAGCCCTACTGACGATATCTTTTTGACTAAGATTGAGGGTCGGGAATACACGATCACCCGTCGCCATATACACGAGGTACTCGAGTGTTACCTCGATTTCACCCCAGAGACCACCCTCTTCCCACCCTTTGAAGAGGAAGTTAAATTTGAAGAGATTATGACCCGCATGACTAACGGGAAAAAGGGGTCGGGATCCTCCATCAAGAGGGTCGACCTTCCCCACTATATGTGGATGCTTGATTCAATAATCAAGTGCAACCTATATCCACTGTGCCACGACACAGAGCGCGTAGAGAAAGTGCAGCAGGCACTTTATGCGGCTTTTGTGGCCGATGGTTTGATGCTACCATGATCGTCCTAAAGGGGATGAGGTACATCAAAGGTAAATTGATGAAGGGCAACTTGAGGCCTAAGGAGAGGATGTCGTATGCTCGGCTCATATCGAGTATCTTGGAGTGCTACTCCAACGCTCCCGAGTATATGGTATCACCCCATGAGGTGAGGGCAATGAACCAAGTGAAGACGTTTTAGAAGCCTTCATGGAGCCGTAGTTACAACTTGTTGAAGCGGGCCCTACCGGCTCCGGGTCCAGTTCCAGCAGCAGCAGCAGCGGCAGTAGCACCACCACCACCCCCACCACCACATCAGGACCCACCCGTGGGTGGGGCACACTTGGTTGAGCCAGCAGCGGGGGGAAACCCTCCCATACCACAGTTTCACCTACACCGCCAGCACAGTCCGCGCCAGCTACACCCACGTCATCCTACCGCCGACGCGCATCTCACTCTGGTCCTACCATCGAGGACGTATTGGCACATATGGAGGCCAACAACGAGTGGATGAACCGGAGGATGGACTTCCTTATGTTCCATACCCTCCGCTACATCTACCCGTTGGACTACCAGCGGTATTTAGCTCAGGAGGAGGAGTGGACCGCGGGACGGACTGCCTTCCATAGGGTCCCGTTTTCCGTCTGACCACCGCGGCTACCGATGCAGTATGCTCCACACCCCAGCCGCGGGAGCACCCTACAGAGCCACAGCAGCCAGCCCAGTCAAAGCAGCCTGCTCCTACAGCAGATCAGCCACCAGAAGGGACGGCTTGACACCGAGATGAGGATCTTTTTGTATTACCCATTTTGGGAGTTTTGATGTAATTCAAAAGCTGTAAACAACAACTGTAATTTTGAGAATATAATGAAATACAGAAACAATTTTCTATATTTATGATCATTGTTTTTCTTACATTCTGTCATGTGTCGTCGTTTTCTTACATTCTGTAATGGTTTTGTAAATTTTCTAGTGCAATTATATTTTTATGCTATGTGTGTGTCTATACTCTATTGTATTAAACAACTGGCCCACCTCACACAAGAGTGTGGGGAGGAGGGGGCAAACCAAACCTACGCACCTTTGGGTTATTTTCGATGACGAAAATTCCCAAGGTGGGGAGGATGTAATATCTCGAAAATTTCAAGTTAAACAGTGACCTCAGGATCCATGCCCGATTGGTCAGAGGTTTGACCAAATAGGAGTCCGATAGTTAGCATAGGGTGCGATGAACAGATGAGATGTGAGAATTCGAGTGAATATGGTGAGTGTGATGAAAATCTGGAGTCACATACACCTGTTCTGGTGTATGTGCTCAACACACGAGTTGAATGAGAAATAAAAGGGTTTAATAGCCCTAGTTCTTTTGTTTGGTTGTTGAGAGAGAGTAAAGAAGAGAGAGAGAGAGGGAGAACATACTTAATGCAAGGAGTAATGGTGGGTGTTTGGAAGGGGGATTCAAGCATTTAAAAGGCCGATTCGACACGAGGGATCCACTAGAAGCAAAGCTGGAACCCTAGCCTTTCCAACCACTTGACCTAATCAATTGGAGATTGGTTGAAGGTAAAATTCTTGAAGGGTTTAATTATAGTTAGAAATAGCTAAAATCATAGGATAATGGCTTAGAAGAGAAAGAGAAATCAGTTGGAAGAAGATTGGAAAGAACAGCCCAAGAGGGGGCTGAATCTGGCCATTTTGATTAATCGAAAGTGAGACTCGATTAATCAATTTTTGCCAAGAAGTTGAAAATTCAGAGGACCCCGATTTCGATTAATCGAATTGAGTTTCGATTAATTGACTTTGAATTTCGATTAATCGATTTTGGTATCGATTAATCGACTGGGAACCTCCAGTGAACTCCAGTGGAGGGAAGAAAAGGACTTGGAGAAATCGACTAATCGAAATGGAATTTCGATTAATCGATTTAGAATTTTGATTAATCGATTTGGGATCGATTAATCGATTTTGGGAATTAGATTACTCGAATTGAGAATCGAATGGATAGAGTGGAGAATTTCGATTAATCGAATTGGGATTCGATTAATCTAATGGGAATCTCATGAGTGATTAAAAGATATATGTAAACTACCAGTAAAATATGATGCTTTTCGATTGTTTTTCTCAGTAATTGCATAGATACATCATGCATGACATATCATGGAATACATGTGAGTTTTAATTTATATGTTCACTGTGTTTTGTTCCCTATTGAGCTAGGATGTAGCTCACCCTTTAGACTATACGTCGCAGGTCCATTGTTAGCAGCTGTTGACGCTTCAGGGGACGTTGACCCTGGTTAGTCAGACCCTGCACCTGGTGACGAGTTGGAGCCACCTCCTGAGGACATCTTCTAGAGGACTCCGTTGTGCAGCTTTGAGAGATTTTGTGAGCTTGTTTTGTGCGGCTTGGTATGTCAAGCCTTATTTTTGTTAAACAATGTAATTAAGTCATGAGATTATATTTTTAGGGCGAACCATCATTGATGATCAGCGATCATCGATGGTTCAGATCGGTTCTCCATTCATGCAGAGGCATGAAGGTAGAACTGTCTTTTGAGAAATATTTAAATGATAATTTATTTCTGCATTTATTATTGTCATTTCAGTTCATTATTGCTGCTTGATATACCAAAGTTCCGTGCATAGCTAAGGGGCACGGTCAAGATGATCGTGTCGATGGCACGGGTTTCGAGGTGCTGAAATCCGGGCTGTCACACATCTGGATTTCAATTTGCCCAAAAAAAAATTAAGTTTGGAGTTAAACAACCAAACCTTATCACCCACATTGAAACTCTTTCTCAAAAGTCCTCTGTCAAAGAAAGCTTTGGACCTTTCCTTGTAGATCCTGGCATTGGCATAAGCATCCATCCTTAGTTCTTCCAATTTCGACAACTGCAGCAACCTTTGATGACCAGCAGAAGTTAGATCTAGATTTAAATGTTTAATGGCCCAATAGGCCTTGTGTTCTAACTCCACTGGGAGATGACAGGCCTTGTGTTCTAACTCCACTGGGAGATGACAGGCCTTGTGTTCTAACTCCACTGGGAGATGACAGGCCTTGTGTTCTAACTCCACTGGGAGATGACAGGCCTTGCCATAGATCAGTCTGAAAGGGGACATACCGATGGGGGTCTTATAGGCAGTCCTACAAACCCACAGTGCGTCATTAAGCTTGTCAGCTCAATCCTTCCTATCAGTCCTCACAGTCTTCTCAAGGATATGCTTGATCTCCCTATTTGAAATTTCAACTTGCCCACTGGTTTGTGGGTGGTAGGAAGTAGCATTCCTATGGGTGATAGAATATTTCTTGAGCAGGCTCTCGAAATTTCTGTTGTAGAAATGACTCCCCCCATCACTGATAAGGGCTCTAGGGGTACCAAATGTGGAGAAGATATTTTGCTTTATGAACTTGAGGACCACCTGATTATCATTAGTTCTTGTGGTAATGGCTTCTACCCATTTGGAAATATAATCCACTGCCACTAAGATAAAATGAAAACCATTTGAAGGAGGAAAGGGGCCCATAAAATCAATACCCCACACATCAAACAGTTCTACAAAAAGGATGGGCTATAAAGGTATTGAATTTAATTTAGATAGCCCTCCAAGTTTCTGACATCTTTCACAGGCCTTGCAGCGTGTATGGGCATCTCTGAAAAGAGAAGGCCAATAGAAACCACACTGCAACACTTTGTCAGCTATTTTTTTTCCACTAAAGTGGCCCCCACAGGCATTTTCATGGCACATGGCCAGAATACTGGGGATATCACTTTCGGGAACACATTTCCGAATAATTTGGTCTGCACAATACTTGTATAAGCAAGGTTCTTCCCAGAAAAAGAATTTGACCTGTGAGAAAAACAAGTCTTTATCCATTTTTATCCAATGGGAAGGGATCTTGCCTATAACTAGATTAATTGACAATATGTGCATACCAAGGAGCTAAAGATTAGATGGCAAACAATTGCTCATCCGAGAATACATCATTTGTAGTGAGGTCATCAACACCTTTCTCCAACATAATTCTGGACAAGTGGTCAGCCACCACATTTTCTACACCTTTCTTATCTTTGATTTCGATGTCAAACTCCTGCAACAGGAGCATCCATCTAATCAATCTGGGCTTTGCATCCTTCTTGGATAGTAGGTACTTTAATGTTGAGTGGTCAGTGAAGATGACAGTTTTATACCCAAGTAGGTAAGGTCTAAACTTGTTCACAGTAAAAACCACTGCCAGAAGCTCTTTCTCAGTGGTTGTGTAGTTCAGTTGAGCTTCAGCAAGTGATTTGCTGAGATATGCAATGACCAAAGGCATCTTATCCTTTCTTTGGCCCAAGACAGCACCTATTGCCAAGTCAGATGCATCACACATCAACTCAAAGGGCAGGGTATAGTCAGGTGTTTGGAGTACAGGGGCAGAGGTGAGGCAAATTTTTAAAGTTTCAAAAGCCTTCAGACATTCAGCAGAGAAGTCAAAGGGCACATCCTGGCAGAGCAGGATGCACAATGGCTTAGCAATTATGCTGAAGTCTTTGATAAACCTCCTGTAGAATCCATCATGGCCAAGGAAGGATCTGATTTGCTTGACTATTCTTGGAGGGGGCAGATTTTTAATGAGGTCAACTTTGGCCTTGTCTACCTCAATTCCATGAAGTGGCTCTTCTCCCAACTTAAGACCGAATTGGTCTCTTCACATCTTTGTAGGACTTGGTGGAGGTGTTGTAGACATTGGTCAAAGCTATCCCCATAGACCGAAAAGTCCTCCATGAAAATTTCCAAGAATTTATCAATCATATTAGAAAAAATGGCATACATACACCTCTGAAAGGTGGCTGGGGCATTACACAGTCCAAAAGGCATCCTTCTGTAAGCAAAGGTGCCAAACGGATAAGTAAATGTAGTTTTCTCCTGATCAAGGGGGTGCACAAGGATCTGATTGTACCCTGAGTACCCATCAAGAAAATAGTAAAAAGCCTTCCCAGCCAACTTGTCTAAAATTTGATCAATAAAAGAGAGAGGGAAGTGGTCCTTTCTGGTCTTGGAGTTGAGTTTTCGATAATCGATGCAAACTCTCCAGCCAGTGGTCTCCCTGGCTGGTCTCAACTCTCCAGAGTCGATTTTGATCACTGTTATGCTAGATTTCTTGGGTACCACCTGGATTGGTGCCACCCATTCAGAATCAGAGATGGGGTAAATTACCCCAAAGATCCAAAGAACTTAATGATTTCTTTCAGAACCACCTCTTGCATGTGAGGATTAAGTTTCCTCTGCATTTCCCTGGAGGGTTGAGCCCTCCTCTAGATGAATCCTATGCATACAGATTGATGCATCAATTCCTCCTAGATCAGCAATGGTCCAGCCTATTGCTTTCTTGTGCTTCCTCAAAATAGTTAGCAACTCCTCCTCTTGCTCACTAGTAAGAGAAGAGGAGATAATCACAGGAAGTTTCTCTTCTTTCTTGAGGAAAGCATATTTTAGTGTCTCTGGCAGCTTCTTGAGCTCCAGATCAAGGGCTTGTTATAGGCAGGATTGGTGTATTGTTGGATGGAGGAAGGGGCAGCAATATGAGTTTCCAATTGGAATGTTGTACTAAGCCCCCAGAAGACTTCACTAGGGGTGTGTCTCCTGGCATTAAAGCTAGGCTTCCTTCCTCCACCAAGTTCCAAACTTTAGTTAAATCAGTGGCAATGTTGCTCCACTCCAGCAGAGTGTGCAGTTCTTCTTCAACAGTTTCTTCTAGTACATCCATTGTAAAGCATTCCTCATTGTCCAGCTGAGGGTGCTTTGCACTGTTGTACACATTAAGCTCAACTTTCATATGTCCGAAAGTGACCTCCATGATCCCAGACCTACATTGAATGCATGCATTGGCAGTGGCCAAGAATGGTATGCCTAGAATAACAGGTATCGGAGATGTACTCTTGTTGCAACCCATGTCCAAGACAAGGAAGTCTGCAGGATAGAAGAACTTATCTACCCCTACTAGGACATCCTCTACCACTCCCATGGGTTTCCTCTCGGACCTATCAGCCATCAATAGAACAATGGGGGTGGGCTTCAGCTCCCCCAAACCTAACTGCTGATATACACTGTATGGCAGCAGGTTAACACTGGCTCCAAGGTCCAAAAGGGCCCTACCAATTGTGTGATCACCAATAATACAGGGAATAGTGGGTATCCCTGGGCCTTGCAACTTCTCAGGTATTGTCATGATTAATACAGAATTCACTGTATCAGTCGCAAAGACCTTCTTAGACAAATGGCCTCTGGCTTTCCTTTTTTGAGTACAGAGGTCTTTCAGAAACTTTGCATAGGCTGGGACCTGTCGGATTGCATCAAGCAGGGGTAAATTTATCTTGACCTGCTTAAAGGTCTCCATCATTTCCTCGATCTGTGCCTGACCCTTATCAAAAGGGGCAGGGCCACTCAAAGCTTGAGGAAATGGCAGCTAAGGTACTGCTGGTTCCTCAGCTGTAAGCCCATGGCTGAACTTTTGTTTTTTTCTTTTTTCTATTTTTATCTCCTGCTGAGGCTCAACTACAACCTCTTTATTTTTCCCTTGGTGAAGGGCAGCAAGCAGTTCTTGACTCTGTGCCTTAACAAAATCCTTATCACTTTTACATGACATTTCCTTAGGATAAACCTCTCCTTTTTCCTTTCCCACCTGGTTGTCTACCATCCTACCAGACCTTAGGGCAGTTATGACATTGACCCCCTCAAAATTGGAGGAGCCTTCTCTGATGGAATACTGGCCCTTAGGGTTGGCAATTGGTTGGCTTGGCAACCTTCCCTCTTCTCTTTTAGCCAGAGCATTGGCTATTTGGCCAAGATGCTCTTCTATTTTCTTAATGCTTTGACCGTGAGAAGTCACAGTCTGATTTAAGGGTCCAAGGCTTTGCAATTGGGCTAAAACCTGATCCTCAAAAGAAGCACTTCGGGGCTGAGGTGGGGGAACTATCAATTGATTTTGTGTCTGGGGCTGCTATTGTTGGAAATCCGACCTTTGATCATAACCCTGGTTAAACTGCTGCTATGGCCTTTGAGGTAAGGCCAATATCTGCTGTGGATGCATATAATTGTCTTGCCTCCACCTCCAATTTGGGTGGTCTCTCCATTGGTAACCAACATTTTGGTGCTGGTATCCATATGGTTGCTTATTGTAGCCACCAGATTGTTGTTGTCCAAAAGATTGGGCAGCAGCAGCCTGTTCCATTACAAACTCAAGGTATTGCCCTGCAGATGGACATTCTTCTACTGTGTGCTGTGGAGATTGGCATATCAGACATGCATCCATCACTTGTGCAGCCATTCTGGGCTGCACCACAGTCAAAAGTTTATCAAATCTTTCAGTAAGATTGGCCATCTGTATTCTTAGATCATCATTTCCCCTAACTTCATACATTTTTCCTTTAGAAGTCTCAGCCACCCCCAGCTTAGGAGATGGTTCTTGAACAGTTCTAGAAGAGGACATCTTCTGGAAAGCATTTTCACTTATGACCTCGAACAGTCCCATGCCTCATCAGCCGTTTTATGCATGTACATTCCACCACAAGAGGCATCTACCATGTCTCTGCTCTTCTCATCAATCCCATTATAGAAGCTCTGGACAAGATGCCAGTCAGGGATCTTGTGGTGGGGACATTGTTTGAGCATCTCTTTAAATCTATCCCAGCACTGGTTAAAATTTTTAGTTGGGGATTGGGCAAAAGAAAGTATGCCTTTCCTCAACTGGCTGGTCTTTGTCTCTGGGAAAAATTTAGACAAAAATCTTGTCTGGAGGTCTTTCCAGGAGGTGATGTTGTTGTTTGGGAGAGTTAATAACCAGGTCATGGCCCTGTCCCTTAGGCAGAAAGGAAAGAGCCTTAACCTAGTGGCTTCTGGTCCCAAACCAGCAATGGAGAATATCGTGCACAGGGCCAAGAACTGGTCAATGTGCTTGTAAGGGTCTTCCTTGCTAAGCCCATGAAAAGAAGGAAGCATTTGGATGATGGAAGTTTTGATTTCGTAGTTTCCTTGAACATCAGGGAATTGGATGCTAAATGGAGAATTGTAATCATCTGGAGCATTCAATTCCTTCAATGTTCTAGGTTGTTCTTCACCCATAACTGCTATCTCAATTTTAATAGGGGGCTCAACAGTGGTGTGTCTATGCCTTCTCGGTCTTCTACCCCTTTCTATCTCAGGGTTAGCAGGCTCCAATGTAGGACTGAGGGATCTCCTTCCTAACTTGCACACACACCAATAGCAGGGAAGACAATTTGCAGGCACATTGCACTTAAAAACAAATGCAACTATCCTAATCAACTTCTATGCTATGGAATCTTCAAATGAGAAATAGACTGAGTTTTGAGGGTTAGAGAAGTGAAAACAGAGGTAGCTAGACTCCCAGCGCAATTCTACTCTCCTTCTCTGCTACGGTCCAAATCTGCAAGATAATTTTCAAATGTAAATCAGCAATATCAATTATTCACAAGTACAACTACCAAAGAATAAAGAATCAAAAATCTAAAGTCTACTAAAAGATCAATATCCCCGACAGCGGCGCCAAAAACTTGTTGGGATATTTTAGAGTGCTTGCTACTGACTTTATTGAAGACAGTGATAAGAATAGGGTGAATGAAAATGGATGAAAGGTGGATTGAAAAATGATAGAGCAGCAAGCCTAAAATATGCACAATCCTGCAAGATACAGGGCCTGTTGTAGCAAGTTTTGATAAGTAAGAGTTTGTCCCACAGGAAAATTGATCTTAAGCTCCAAGGGAGCCATCTTTAGTAGGCCCTCCAGATCTGACTACAAATCTGGCAATCCTAAATGGAAGGGGATTTAGGGTCACTAAAATCTAAATTCTAAGGTATCCTAATGTCTAAACTATAGAGAGGATTAAGAACGAAGATGGAGTGAGAAAATAAATATAAAAGGGTGAGAAGTATGCTATTAGGTTCAGATCTGATGGGCTTCATGACTCAGATTCAGATCTGCTGCTATAGAAGTCCTGTCCAGTGGTTACATTATCACCACTGAGGAGAAAGAATCCAACTCATCTCTGTGCCATGATCCAATCCCTTTATGGCTATAACCTGTCCACTTAAATGGTCACAAATTATCTAATTGGGGAACCATAGTTCAGAGATGAGTCAGAACAAGTTTATCATTGTAGGCACTACTTCATTCAAGCTACAAGCACAAGAATCCATAGGGAACCTCAACCTCTAAAGTGCTATGTGTGGGGCTAGGCCTGTATGGGAGCATGTTAGCCCAGACACATAAAACCAGCAAGAGTTTGAGTGCAGCCTTAGATCCAGCTATCCATTGCTTTAGAGAGACTGCAGTGATCCAGTCGCAAGCCCACAATCTCTATAACCAAACTAGATCTGCTATCTGATGGCGGGTTTATACACATATAGGGGAGTTTGTCTCAGCACAATCTCTCACAGGGCTACAAGCACAAGTGTAGAGAAGAATAATCCGTCTTGAGTCTGTGGGTTGGCTTCACCCTAAGGCTATAACCTGTCCACTTAAATGGTCACAGACTATCCCAGAGGCTATCCTCCTCACAAAGCTCAAGATAGAATAAGAAACATTGCTGCCACCACCATGTTCACAAGGCTACAAAAGCTCATTGCTCCCATGGGGACTTCAGATCTAGTGGGTCCTGTGGTGGGGCTAGGCCTGTATGGGAGCATGTTAGCCCAGACACACAGGTCACTTAGATCTGAATAAACCATGAAATCAGTCCTCCATTGCTTGCAATATGTCCTAGCAATGGAGAATCTCAAGATAACAGCCTTGTACAGAACAACTCATAAAAATCCCATAAAAGTAAAACACCCTATCATGAAACTCTATTAATCTATTCCAAATAGTCATACAAAGGCATAGCCAGTAAATGCTGGACTATGGAGAGAAGAAAAAAATAAAAAGAAAACTACCTAAAACTTACTAGAAATATGCAGCTACTACCAGAAGAAGAAGAAGATAAACTAAATTCTATTTTAAGCAGAGTGTCCTCTAAACCTAAACCAGGCTTAGGTTTATATAGCAATTAGTTTGGCGGCGCATTAGGGTTAGGAAACCCTAATTTTAACGATGCCACATGGCCTAATATTGTCCCTTAGATGCCTCGAGGTGCGTGCAAAGAACTTAGAGTATTAGAATGCGTGCCCTAATTGCTGGAAGTTCCCAGAATGTCCTCTACAGAGGTGAGGGAGAGTTAGAGTTTAGAGCCTCGCCAGGTAGTACTGGTTTCCAAGACTGCCGCATAGTAACACGGTCTTCGCGAGGTTGGATTAACTTGAAATTCTAGCTGTCGCGGGGTTGTCTTAATTGTAGCTGAAGCAGTCACGCAATAGAGCATTGAATCCTCGCTGGATTGCTCTGATCTTCACGGGATTGCAATTTCTTTTTGAATGGCGCGGGAATCGCGCGAGCAAATTGTTTCTGAATGGATCTTCGCGAGGACGTGATGTGCATTAGTCTCTGAATTGCGCGAGAGGTTTTTCTGAAGTTTTACATCCCGCGGCCACTGCGCGCCGAAATACCTGGAGCTCTCTCTCCTCAGTTGATCTGAGTGAACTGTGCGAGGTTTGAGAGCTGCTTTCATGAGCTGCATGAGACTGCGTGAGCAGTTATATTGGAGCTTCGCAAGAGCTACGCGAAGTATGATTCTGAAACCCCTCTGTCACTCAACTGTGTGAGAACAGTGCGGGTAATTGGAAATGAAGTTTTGGGAGACTCGCGAGGACTGCGCGAGGCTTAATTTCTAAATCCTTTAAAGCTTGTGAAAGCTGCGCGAGGTTCAATTCTTGTCTGGGTTCAGCTTTCATCCTTCTGGGGAACTTCTAGGGCAAAAGTGGGCTCCTTAACAGGGTTCAGGCCTTATTGCAGCTGCTGTTTATTACCTACAGAAATAACTTAACACACATTTATTAGATGGCTAAGGGTCTAACAGAGGCTAAATTAAGGGGTGAAAAGTGGTACTTTTCATGTCTTAACAGTGGTCGATCTTCAGTCATTGTGTAGTCGCCAACCTCCATTACATTATGAGGTTTTGACTGTGTATAATTGAAATTCATTACAGCGTTAGCTGTTTGTAATTTAAGTTTAACAAATTATTACTATATTGAATAATTTGCACATCGGGGATTGTGTAGTCGAGTACCTTGTACTCATTTAAGTAAATTTTGATGAGTGAGTGGCCGATACGTAGGTGGGTGGATTATAATCAAGCACCATTATGGGTCCCATTGTATTTCCATTGTTTTAGGAGTGAGTGATTGGGAGACCTGGTGCATGGGATACCTTGTATACTTTTTCGGTAGTTTTGGAATGGAGTTAAGGGCAATTCTGTGGATATGCAGATTTTTGGGTGTAGCTGATTAGATTATGAATATGTATGTGTAGATTATTTGAGTGCCTTCATACAAGTACGTGTGTGACTGTGTCCATATGCCTTGTATCGCTGTGTGGACTACGGGGGGGGGGGGTGGATGAGTACGTATGAGTTGAAGTTGTGTAGCTATGACTACTTCCACAGATGATGGCTATGTGTGTGGGTATAGAAAGTATAAACAACTGCGTTTTTACTCAGGGTTCCTTACGACATTTTCGAGGAAGAAAATTCCTTTACGGTGTGGAGATTTTAATAACCCTAGTTTGGAAGAAGTTAACTCTTGATGAGGATACCAGATGAGGGTGTCGAGAGATAGCGACAGACTTCGGATTGAGCTTGAGATAATTGTAGGAAACCGAGTAGGATATTTCAAATTCTATGATTATAACTTGTGAATAATGATAGTTTTTGGACGTAAACGGTTGTGAATTTACACATTTATAGGTGAATGGTTAAAACTTTCAATACGACTGGTATTAGATAATTCTAAAGATCGAATGAGAAGGAAATTGAGTCATTATAGAATGGATATGGTACTCATAAAAGTAGATTTTGATGCATGGATTGTCGGTGTGCAGATGTCGGAATATGCAGGTATGTGTGTGCTTATGTCAATATGACTTGAGTCGATGTGTGGACTAAGATGGGAATGCGTAGGTATGAATTGTGGCGGTTTAGCTGTGGCTATTTCCACAGAAAGTGGTTATGTGTGTTTACATAGATGGTGTGAGTAATTGTATTTCTACTCAAGATACTTTCGTATATTTTCGAGAACAAAACTTTTTAAGGAAATTTGTTGCTATAAATCAATTCGTATCAGGATGTGAGTGTTCAGTTTAAGGTGCGAGGTAAGACCTCGTCACTCAGGTCAATTTTCGAGGACGAAAATTTTGTAAAGGGAGGAGAATATAATAACCCTGATTCTTTCGAAAATAGGTCCGACAATTTTCGAGGACGAAAATTTTTTAAGTTGGGAAGAATGTAACAACTCAAAATTTTCAAAAATGTTGAATCGGTGACCTTTGACGAATTGCGCACTTTTGACTGATTTGACCTGAGCCAAACATTGACCAAACTACTATGGCCTCAAACCCCACTTATGATGGTTGGAGTTTCACGCCAAACACATTAAAGCCAACCCGTACCCTATGTAGAGTGTATGCGTGAGTGTGCATGTTGCACACGAACCCGAACCCGATAACCCAAACTGTCACGTGGCACCCAATTAAGTGTGCATGTTCGGCAGATCACATGATGCCACTTTGAATTTTAGGATAAATAATTTATAAGAATGAAATTTCGTTGAATAGTGAGGCTGAACCTTGTGTTTTGACCTTTGATAGGAGGCCCGTGCACCGAACCATGGTGTACCGGCTTAACACCTAAGACGGTCCCAAAAGTTAAGTGTATTAGATCTCACTTAGAACCGTTGAATGAAAGCTTATACACATGTTTATTGTGTACATTTAACACCGAATTTGAGCCATTAGGGGAAGAACTCATATGTTCTTTTATGCGTGTGTGCCCCACACCGAACCAAGGCCAAAATATTTAAGTGAAACTTCCTTTGGAAGTTTCATTCGTTGTAAAAGAGGAGAGAAGAGAGGAGAGAAAGAAGGAGAAAGAGAAGAGTTTGAGAGAGAAAGGAGCCAACCTCTTGCATTTTGGTGGAGCTTCCACATTATTTCTTCTTCTTCTTCTTGGAGATCATTGGCCAAAGAGAGATGTTGAGTAAGGAGGAGATTTCCCCAAACCCTCTTTTGTTCTTGGTGAGTTGAAACCCCAAACTCTGTGTAGCTCGCCTAAATCGCTCTATTTCACTTGGGAGAACCATTGTCATTATTGGATACATCGAGGAGGGTTGATCTCCGCCACTACGATCGAAGGAATCAAAGGATTTCAAAAAATTGGGCGATTTCGAAGCGTGAAAGCCGATTCTTAGATCCGATCGTCGGGAATGTTTTGGGTCTGATTTAAAGAAGTAATTGATTCAATTCTTCCATGTATTAAACTAAAAGTAGGTTGCTTAGATGTGTGCAAAAGATTAGGATAAAAAAGATTGAGTTTTGATTAAAAAAGGGTTTTTTAAAGTCAAAAACGTGCAAATCGCGCACAGTCGCTCGCCTGAGGCTCGCTCGAGCGAGCTTGGAAACTCGCTAGTGCGAGTCCAGAAACTGTCTTAACCATTTCATGAATCCAAAGATTTAAAGGTTAAAATTTAGGGAGAAAGTTACGTCAAACTCTAAATTAGCATGAACTTGCCCATTTATGCCTCGTCCTTGAGAAACACTTAAATAAGTCTAATTTTTTAGTGAGTAGAGTTAATTCTTGATGCATCATGGTGTGTTGTGATGTAGATTAAGGGTGAAAAGCCGTCGATAAGGACTGTGGTGTCACTTGAAACGGCTTCGTACGTGAGATAGAGAATACTCTGAACATGTACCCTTGATTATCAAATCATATATGTGATAGCCCGGATTTCGGCACCCCGAAACCTTCACCGTCAGTGGGCTGGCGCTAAGGCCGAACCCCGAACGAAACCCTTGGCGTATCATTGCACAGCGAAAATAGAGTAGAACCATACTAACTAACTAACATAATAGAATAAAGAGAAGGTATGCATTAGTTCCATTAAACGCTCAAAATGATGGCTCTAATTCCATATGAGTGTCTATGGAAAAAGAGCCGACCAGAACTACCGGTAAGGTCCATTCCTTACAGAAACATGGTTCACCAAAAAGTTACAATCATCATACAAATTAAGTATCCTTTACATCATCTCAAAAACTCTAGTCTCTCAACCTAAGGCCCGATATATTTGGCATCGTACACAGAAAATAACCTTCAGGGGGGATTTCTTCCAGATCCTCATCAAGTGAAAACTCAGGATCATCTCTCTCCAAGATCTCCGTTCCAACGCCTTCACTTGAACCTGTGACATTTAATCGAGGAATGAGCTTCATACAAGCTTAGTAGGGAAAAACTCATAGCATGCTTATTATAATATCAAACATGTATCTTATGGCATAATAAAATAAAATTGGTCAGAACATATGCATAGTGTGATTGTCATGGCATGAAGGACACATGTGATGCTTGTTTGGAATTCATAAAACATGTTCACATCTTTATTCCAACATATGAAAAGAAAACATAAAAGTGTTTTACTTAAAGCATTTGAATGAGGAACTATAGCCTCAATCCCCCGATGGAATACCCACCATCGTCGCTCACGTGAACCATTTTCATATATATCCAAGGTCCCATAGAGTTGGACACTTAGTCGAACATAATTACCATTATACGGTAGGAGTCACAAATCACATATCACAAAGGGTGTACGGATTAGCCGCCGTACCGGTCACGGATATCCTGTCGCGTCAGTCACGGTTATATCGTCGCGTCGGTCGGGTATTCACATAGAACCTTAAATCGAAGTGCATACATATAGCTTATCGCCGTGTAAAGTGATAATTATAGTTTAGCTCAAAACTCGGAATGAAGCGTGAAGATCACACACACATATATTGGATTGAATCTTGAATGATTTTATAACTCTTACACAATTCAAAAACATACTAATACACATGCCATTTCAAATTGGAGTCAAAAATAAAATTCACATGATTGAATCAAAAATTGCATCATAACATAACACACATGCTAATGTAGTAAATGCACATGATATTAAGTGTTCCCTACCTCGAGATCTTAACCCGCATGCACTCAATCCGCTGTTTGGGTTTGCCCTTTGTCACACAACACCAGGTCACCTAAACATATAAAATTCATGGTTCACACATTAGAACTATGCTAAACATATTATGACAACTCCCGTCAAAATCTCATAGTCAAAACTTAACAAAATTCTGAATCTGGCAATTTCGATCGATCGAGTCCATATTTCGAATAATCGAAACCCGATTTTGATCGATCAAACTTATTTCGATCGATCGTACTCCTCATAACACATATCACTTCTCAGTTTGATCGAACGATTCTGCCAATTCAATCGAACGAACACAAATTTGATCGATCAAAAATAATTTTGATCGGTCGAATCCTCTCAGAAGCCAAATGACCACAACACAGTTCGATCGAACGAATCCTAATTCGGTTGATCGAAATCATATAATTCGATCGATCGAAAATATTTCGATCAGTCAAATCCCTCAGAAACTAAATAACAATCCATACAGTTCGATCGAAAGAATTTTGATTTGATCGGTCGAATTTCCAATTTGATCGATCAAAGATATTTCGATCCATCGAATCCTCACAGTAGACTTTTTCAAAATCTCTGTTCTATACGTTTCGATTGATCGAGTGTGAGATTCGATCGATCAAAACACACTTTCTTCAAACTTTGAATTATTCCTTCTTAAGTCCATTTCGATCAATCGAACTAAATTTTGATCGGTCGAAATGAACAGATTTCTTCTGTTCTTGGATTTTTCGCATTCTCTCTTTTCTTTCACAAATCAAACCACTTTCTTATCGTTTTCTGATCAAATCACCAAACAAACATCCCTAGCAGATATTTATAATTGCACAAGAATTTTTTACCTTAGACTTATCAATTCTCGTGGTCCATGAACGCACACACAACTAGGATTTCATAAGTGAGCTACATTAGTTCTGATTCGATCAAACCTTTCGCTTCAAACTACACGAACAAATCGTTCTCGTGTTCAACCGCAATCAATACCCACGGTTCCTCCTCTCTCTTCTTAACTCCAAATCATAAGCACTAAAGGGGGTTATTGAATGCCAAAATTAATAAGGTCATTTATTTCCCTTCTTACAAGCCTAGTCTCAGGTGTTAAGCACCTGCACTAAGTTAGGCGCATAAAGTCCACTGATCACCTATCACATCATATCCCCCATCTCTCACACCAGATATAAATCGTAGGATCTAATCCAAATACTTTCCCAAGTCTATCGGTACGGTCTTTGACGTGTGGACAATAAGGCACACGTACCGAGGCTTACTATTCACAAGTTAAAACTTAGGGACGTTACATTCTCCCCATCTTAGGAATTTTCATCCTTGAAAATTGATCTAATGTGCGGTGAGGCACAAGAAGGGTGGCCTCGTAAGGCACCACACATGGCTAAACAATCCCTTTCTTTACAAAAATCTCATCACACACACATGGTCAACACACAATAAATTCTAGCTGTCTATTCAGACGCATCATTGACCATCAAAAGATTAGCAAATCAAAATTTAGATCATCGTGGCAACCATGCCACCATAGTTATAACGAACGAAAAGTAAACGTGGCAACCATGCCATCATAGTCAAAATTTATACATATCCACCAATTGTTAAATATCAAAAGAAAAATCTCTCAAGCTCACAAAATTTTTCCAAATTCGTCATGCCTCGGCCCCTCCTATCGCTCCAATAGGATCCACCGCACCAGTAGAATCCACCACATCAGTAGGATCTGCCTCATCGATAGGATCCGCCACATCCTCCGTCTCTTCATCAGCCTGATCCCCGCTGGCCGCCTCATCAGGCTGTGGGTCCTCTACAGCAACGTCAGACGTAGAAGTGCCGAACACTTGTGCATGCATGACCGCCATCCTCTGAATGTAGTTGGTAGGGTACATGGTGTGCAAAATATCCTCCACGAGTAGCTTGTAGTAATCAAGGCGCTGATTGAGCTAGCGATTACTCTTCTGGATGAGAGCAGCCAACGCCTCATTGGTCAACGGAGCCTCTTGATGATCGGGTAGTATCAGTATGTCAGCTGGGTGATGTACTGGAGGGATGACCTCAGGCTACTCATGAAGAGGAACTTCAGGAGCAGGTTAGTCCGACTGTGGTGCACCCTGGGTAGGCTCTTCCTGGGGTTGAGGAGGGATATGGGGTACTTGAAGAGTTGGCTGAAGGTGTGGTTTCAGCCAATTGAAGGTTTCCCTCCATTGCTTTAAGGAATAGAAGACTCCAATATCGGAGGATTTAGGCTCCCGCGAAGAAACCTTGTGCATTGTGGTCACCGAATACTCATCAAACATCACAGAAATAAAGCTCGCATACGAAATGTAATCTTCAGTCTTTTCCACCCCTACCAACAATTTCTTCCTCCCATGTCTTATCCCCTCAAAAACTACGGCAGCCGCATCAAACCATTTGCCCTCAAAAGCGGCAAACAACACTTCCATCAACACCCCTAATCTCTCAGTTTTATGGTGAATCGGGTACAGGTTGCACTTAAAAATGGTATCGAGCATCCACATATAGCTTGACAAGTGGGCTCGTCTAATGGCTCGACCAGGTGCAACCCGCCCTTGAGTCATTCTTTCCGCTACGTAAAGATGGGTCAAATTTGGAGGGTTTGGGGGCAACAAGTTAATTCCAAGGCCATAGTCTTCAAAACATTCTAAGGCCTTACAGGCCATCGAATGGGTAAAAACGTATGTCTTTTCGTCGATCTTGGTGCAGATTATGGTTGTAGGGTTAGGGCCATCAAACATGTTTTGATAAAACAAACGCACGAGGCGCGGGTAATAGTACGGATGGATAGGTTTCAAAAGGTTATCCAAACCGGCCTTACCGAAATAGTCAAGTGCCCAAGCATCAATGTCGGGCACACTGGGCATTTCAAATAGTGCCGGATAGATGGTATACTCATACGCAAATTCCGTCTCGGCCCACCATTCATTTGGTCGGTCTTGTTGGGGCGCTTGAAAAGGAGCTGGTCGTTCGGCAGTGGGTTGTGGTGGAGGGTTTGGTGGTGGTTGCAAAGGACCCGTGGTGGTTTTGGGTCGCTTTGACGTAGGGGTTTTAGACGTGGTTAAACTCGTCTTAGGTGCCATGGCCAAATCCCAAAAAGTAGGGTTTCTACTTAAATCCTAAAAAGTTAGCTCAAAACAAGAATTTAAGAACTCAAGATTAGGGATTTACCAGTTTGATGAGGTTTGGATTCGATTCCTCAGAGGATCCATGTGCAATCAATCAGTCGTTTGATCCCCCACCTAAAAACCCTCGAAAGCCCTAACGGAAACCCCCAAATTTTCTAAAAATTTGAACTTAAAAAATGTGGTTTCTATATATATATATGCGTGATTCGATCGATCGAAAATATTTCGATCAGTCGAAATTCAATTTATAAAGAATACATTGCGATTTCGATTGATCAAAACTAGCTTAAATGAGACTGGGGCCCATATTTCGATCGAACGAATTTCAGTTCAATCGATCGAAATCCAAAATTTGATCGAACGAAAACTTTTCGATCGGTCGAACTTCTCAAACCTATAAAAAAATTTTATCAAATGAAATAAATTTCGGTCGATCGAAAATTAATTCGATCGAACAAATTTAACAAACTTTAATTTACATAATATCCACTTTCTGCCAGGATATTTCAATCAGTTGATTTACACCTCGATCGATCGAAATTATCAAAAACACTCAATTTCTATATTTTTGAGTTTTCTTTCACATTCTCGAGCTTTAAACATCAAACTCACCCATCTCATTCATCATTCAAATTGATTACATATACTTAGGGTCACAATGGACCATTACAAAATCATTTCCCTCTCCAGATCATAAAAATAATGAAGGATATTAGGTGCGAATCTCGGCTTCGCGTTCCCACATTGCTTCCTCTCTATAGTGAATCTTCCATTGAACCAATACCAAGGGAATCCGTTTTGTGCGTAATACTTGCTCGATTCGGTCTAAAATTTGCATGGGTTCCTCAATGACCGTCAGATCCCTGTAGACTTCAACTAGTGGTGCATCGAGGATATGAGTTGGGTCTCACACGTACTTTCGTAGCATAGAAATGTGAAATACGTCGTGCACTCTATCAAGCTGTGGGGGTAATGCAATCCTATATGTAACTTCACCCACTCTTCCCAATACCTCGAACGGTCCAATATAGCGAGGACTCAACTTTCTGTGCTTTCCGAAGCACATCACACCCTTCATTAGAGATATCTTCACAAACACGTGATCTCCCACTTGAAAGTTCATGGTCGATCGCTTAATATCTGCATAGCTCTTCTGCCGACTCTGTGCCATCTTAATTCTTTCTCGTATAATGCAAACGATCTCGGCATATTTCCTTATGACTTTCAATCCTAATACAAATTTGTCACATGTTTCCTCCCAATTGATCAGAGACCTATACCTCCGTCCATACAGTGCTTCATATGGAGCCATCCCAATGCTCTGCTAAAAGCTATTGTTATACGCAAATTCTATCAACGGAAGATGCTGATCCCACGATCCCTGAAAATCAATCATGCACGCTCAAAGCATATCTTCAATAATCTGATTGACTCTCTCTGTCTGACCATTAGTCTATGGGTGGAATGCAGGACTAAAGTCCAATCTCGTGCCCATACCTTCTTGAAATCTTTACCAGAATATCGACGTGTACAATGGGTCACGATCGGATACGATGCTTGTCAGAATACTGTGGAGTTGAACAATTTCTTTCATGTACAAATCCGCCAATTTGCTTGCCGTATATGTCGTGTTATAGGGTAGGAAGTGAGCCGACTTCGTCAATCGATCCACTATTACCCATATGGCATTGTGGAGTCTCAACGTTCTCGGTAATCCCACAATGAAGTCCATGGAGATGGACTCCCATTTCCATTTCGGTATTGGTAGAGGTTGCAATAGGTCGGCAGGGTGTCTGTGATCCACCTTTACTTGTTGACACATCAGACATTTCGACACATATTCAGCAATGTCTTTCTTCAATCCTCTCCACCAATAACTCGTTCGTAAATCTTGGTACATCTTAGTACCACCAGGATGAATGGCGTACTTGGACTTATGAGCTTCGTCTAATATGGTTTGCCTCAGTTCGGCATCAACAGGTATGCATAATCGTCCACAGAACAGTAATGATCCATCCTCTTTGATGGAAAAGTCCCCACTGTCACCCTTTGTCGAATCTTTAAGAGCTCTGCGTCTTTCATCTGAAGTTCATAAATGTGATAAAAAATAGTTGGTCTGATTGTGAGATTTGCCAACAATACACCAAAGTCCATGACCTCTATATTTTTATCGTAGAAGGAGAGGTCTTCCAATAGTTTCCATCGTCGAAGTCCCGTAATGAGACTAGCTAACTGAGCCGCATTCTTCCTACTCAACGCGTCAGCCACAACATTTGCTTTACCTGGGTGATATTGTATAGTACAGTCGTAGTCCTTGAGAAATTCAATCCATCTTCATTGCCTCATATTCAATTCCTTTTGCGTAAACAAGTATTTAAGGCTTTTGTGGTCTGTGAAGATCTGAAAGGTCTCACCATATAGGTAATGTCTCCAAATCTTAAGCACAAAAATTATCGCGGCTAACTCTAGATCATGCATCGGGTAGTAGTTCTCATGCTCTTTCAACTGTCTCGATCCATAAGCTATGACTTTGGCATTCTGATTCAAGACACAGCCCAAACCACCATATGACGCGTCACTATAAATAGCAAAACCCCCACTACCTAATGGAATGGCCAACACTGGAGCAGAGGTAAGCCGCTTCTTGAATTCTTGGAAGCTCTCTTCACATTCACTGGTTCACTCAAATTTAACGTTCTTCCTTGTAAGTCGGGTGAGCGGTCCTGAAATCTTTGAGAATCCTTCCACAAATAATCGATAATATCTAGCTAGACTGAGGAAACTATTAATCTCTATCACAGTCTTGGGTTGTTCCCAATCTAACACTACCTCAATCTTCGTCGGATCTACAGTCACGCCTGCTTCTGTTACTACGTGACCGAGGAAGCTCACTTATTCTAGCCAGAACTCACATTTACTGAGTTTGGCATATAACTGATGCTCACATAGAGTCTACAATGCGATGCACAAATGATGTTCATGTTTTTCTCTGGTCTTTGAATAAATAAGAATGTCGTCTATGAATACCACTACACACGTATCAAGGTGCTGCTTAAAAACTCGATTCATGAGGTCCATTAATGAAGCTAGTGCATTCGTCAAGCCGAAAGGCATCACTAAGAACTCGTAATGTCCGTATCTAGTCCTGAATGTCATCTTCTACACATCTTCGGCCTTCACCTTTAGTTGATGGTACCCGGATCTCAAGTCGATCTTCGTAAAGAAATTCTCCCCTTGCAATTGGTCAAACAGATCGTCGATCCTGGGTAAAGGGTACTTGTTCTTAATCATAAGCTTGTTTAACTGACGGTAGTCGATGCAAAGTCTCATCGACCCATCCTTCTTCTTAACAAACAAGACCGGTGCTCCCCAAGGGGATACACTTGGTCTTATGAAGCCCTTATACAATAATTCTTACAATTTCTCCTTCAACTCTTTCAGTTTGGCCAGAGCCATACGATAGGGAGCTTTGGAGACTGGTTTCATGCCTGGAGCTAAGTCAATAACAAATTCAATCTCCCGATCCGGTAGCAATCCTAGTAATTCGTCAGGAAATATGTCCTCAAACTCACAGGCAATCGAGATATCGGTGATGACATTCTTCGTCTCCTTTTGTTCTTGTAGGAAAGCTAAATACCCTTCGCACCCATTCTTCATCATCCGCTGAACTCGTACAGTGGAGATGATTGGCATTATCTTTCCCTTCTCACCAATAAACTAAAAGGACTTTTATTTTGGCAGGCGAAAAGTGACTACTTTCTATAGGCAATCAATGCTTGCACAATAAGCGGATAGCCAATTCATGCCAAGGAGTACATCAAGTCCTTGCATGTTCAACAAAATGAGGTCCGTTATGGTCTCTTGATCCTCCACTTGAACAATGACTAATCGGCAACAGGTGTCTGCGGTTACTGCACTCCCTGTAGGAACGGATACGTCCAAAATAAAATCTAACTCCTCGAGTATAATTTTCAATTTCCTCACAAATTCCGAAGTTATATATGAGTGGGTAGACCCTGGGTCTATCAGAACTCGTGCAACACAACGATCGCCGTCGTTTTCTTGATAGAGTTATAGTGTACCTATATGATTTAATACAGACACTAATGTTCAGACATGCATGTCATGACCACACAATTACCAAAATGCACCTAGATCTTTCCCTATCAATGCACTTTCTTCATCTATAAAATAAGTAAAAGAATTTAAGCATAAAAATTATACCTTGAATCACATCGTTACTCGCACGAGCGTCTTCAGCTGTTACTATAAAAGCACGACCTTGAACGACAAGTCTCGTAGATTGTGTAGGCCTCTGCGTCGTAGCAGTCAAAATAATGCCCTCCTTTCTCATCTCGGGGCAGTCTCATATCCTGTGGCCTATTTTTCCACATTTATAGCATCCTCCCGTGTCCCGTCTACAGTCCGATGTTTTATGTGGTTGCCGCAACGGGCACATTTGACTTGTTGACTTGAGGATGCCACCCTTGAAGATCCCTGTGTGACTGATGCCCCAGATGTTAGAGTATGAGCAGGGCCCTCTCTGCGGAATGGTCTCGTAGGAGTAAATGCATTAGACCTCTGATAACTTATGCAGGCTGGTCTTGAAACTGGAGCAGGTGCTTACAACCTTGGCTTTTTATTCCCCGAGTCGTAGTCACTCGCTCCCCCCAGACTTGCTCTATTCTTCCAATCACGCCTCTTATTTATATCCCTCTCTGCAACGATGGCCTTCCCCATCACGTCAGCATACGTCTCAAGCTCAAATATTGATGCCCTTTCCTGAATATTTAGTCTCAGGCCTTCTTCGAATCTACTGGCCTTCATTTCATCTCTAGCTACCATTTCTGGAGCAAACCTTGATAATTGTACAAATTTATTACCGTACTCCCGTACGGTCATGCTCCCTTGTATAAGATTAATAAAATCCTTTTTCAACTAATTCTGGACTTGTTTAGGAAAATACTCCTTGTTAAATACCCTTACAAACGCCGCCCATGTCCACTGATCTTGTAGACCCTCGACTTCCCTCTTTCTTAGCACCGACTTCCATCAGGCTTCGGTGTCGCCTTCTAGTTGGAAGGAGGCCCAACCAACTTTCTCATGTTCAGGGATCTGGAGTCTCTCTAGTAACTTTTTCATCTGTTTCAACTACTTCTTTGCTTCAAGCGGATCAGTCTGCCCTTGGAATACCGGAGGTCTCAATCTCCTAAAATCCACGAAAGATGATGGCAATAATGCAGGAGGAGGTGGTGGTGGTGGCTGCTACTGATGGCTGACATTATTGGTGGCTAACAACGCCGTCTACTGAGTCAAAAGGGCAGTCTGCTAGGTCTTTTAAGTCATAGCCTCGGCTATGGACTCCATAGCCCTAGCCATCCTATCAGTAGACTCATCACAATGACCCCTTTTCGCCTCAGGAGGAGGTCTCTGTTCTCCTTTGAAACCCGAAGGAATATCATCAATACTCCTCACACTCCTCTGGCGACCTCCTCTAGGCCGACCTCTTCCACGTTGATCCATTGGAATCTATAACAATGAAACAAAAGTCACATTAATAGACGGTCCCTATTATCCAACAAAATCTCAAATCTCTAAACGGTCTAAGACTTGTCAAATGTCTCTAAATTCGTGGCTCTGATACCAATTGTGACAGCCCAGATTTCAGCCCGTGCCGTCAGTGGGGCTAAAGCGAACCCCGAACGGAATACTTGGCGTATCATTGCACAGGGAAAACAGAGTAGAACCATACTAACTAACAAACATAACAGAATAAAGAGAAATTATGTATTAGTTACATCAAAAGCTCAAAATGACGGCTCTAATTCCATATGAGTGTCTATGGAAAAAGAGCCGACCAGAACCACCGGTAAGGTCCATTCCTTACCAAAAAATAGTTCACCAAAAAGTTACAATCATACCCCAAATTAAGTATCCTTTACATCATCTCAAAAACACTAGTCTCTCAACCTAAGGCCTGATATATTTGGCATCGTAGACAGAAAACAACCCTCAGGGGGGATTTCTTCCAGATCCTCACCCGGTGAATACTCAGGATCCTCTCTCTCCAAGATCTCTGTTTCAACGCCTTCACCTGAACCTGTGACATTTAGTCGAGGAATTAGCTTCATCCAAGCTCAGTAAGGAAAAACTCATAGCATGCTTATTATAGCATCAAACATGTATCTTATGGTATAATAAAATAAAATTGGTCAGAGCATATACATAGTGTGATTTTCATGGCATGAAGTACACATGCAATGCTTGTTTGAAATTCATAAAACATGTTCACATCTTTATTCCAACATATGAAAAGAAAACTTAAAAGTGTTGTACTTAAAGTATTTGAATGAGGAACTATAGCCTCAAGCCCTCGATGGAATACCCACCATCATCGTCGCTCACGTGAACAATTTTCACATATATCCAAGGTCCCATAGAGTTGGAAACTTGGCTGAACATAATTACCATTATACAGTAGGAGTCACAAATCACATATCACAAAGGGTGTACGGATTAGCCGCCGTACCGGTCACGAATATCCTGCCGCGTCAGTCACAGTTATACTGCCGCGTCGGTCGGGTATTCACATAGAACCTTAAATCGAAGTGCATACATATAGCTTATCGCTATGTAAAGTGATAATTATAGTTTAGCTCAAAAGTCGGAATGAAGTGTGAAGATCACACACACACATATATATTGGATTGAATCTTGAATGATTTCATAACTCTTACACAATTCAGAAACATACTGATACACATGCGTTTCAAATTGGAGTCATAAACAAAATTCACCTGATTGAATCAAAAATTGCATCATAACATAACACACATGCTAATGTAGTAAATGCTCATGATATCAAGTGTTTCCTACCTCGAGATCTTAACCCGCACGCACTCAATCCGCCGTTTGGGTTTGCCCTTCATCACAAACACCAGGTCACCTAAACATATAAAATTCATGGTTCACACATTAGAACTATGCTAAACATACTATGAGAACTTCCGTCAAAATCTCATAGTTAAAACTTAACAAAATTCTGAATCTGGCAATTTCGATCGATCAAATCCATATTTCGATCAATCGAAACCCGGTTTCGATCGATCGAACTTATTTCGATCGGTCGTACTCATAACACATATCACTTCTCAGTTTGATCAAACGATTCTACCAATTCGATCGAACGAACACAAATTTGATCGATCAAAAATAATTTCGATCAGTCGAATCCTCTCAGAAGCCAAATGATCACAACACAGCTCGATCTAATGAATCCTAATTCGGTCGATTGAAATCATATATTTCGATCGATCGAAAATATTTTGATCGGTCGAATCCCTTAGAAACTAAATAACAATCCACAAAGTTTGATAGAACGAATTTTGATTCAATCGGTCGAATTTCCAATTCGATCAATTGAAGATATTTCGATCGGTCGAATCCTCGCAGCAGACTTTTTCAAAATCTCTGTTCCTTACGTTTCGATCGATCGAGTGTGAGATTCGATCGATTGAAACATACTTCATTCGATCAAAATTTATTTCGATTGAACGGCTTTCTTCAAACTTCGAATTATTCCTTCTTAATTCCATTTCGATCGATCGAACTAAATTTCGATTGGTCAAAATGAACAGATTTCTTCTGTTCTTGGGTTTTTCGCATTCTTTCTCTTTTCTTTCACAAATCAAACTACTTTCTTATTGTTTTCTGATCAAATCACCAAACAAACATCCCTAACAAAGATTTACAATTGCACAAGAATTTCTTATCTTAGATTTATCAATTCTCGTGGTCCATGAATGCACACACAACTAGGGTTTCATAAGTGAGTTGCGTTAGTTCTGATTCGATCAAACCTTTTGCTTCACGCTACACGAACAAATTGTTCTCGCATTATCGCAATCAATACCCACGATTCCTCCTCTCTCTTCTTAACTCCAAATCATAAGCACTAAAGGGGGGTATTAAATGCCAAAATTAATAAGGTCATTTATTTCCCTTCTTACAAGCCTAGTCTCAGGTGTTAAGCACATGCACTAAGTTAGGCGCATAAAGTCCACTGATCACCTATCACATCATATCCCCCATCTCTCACACCAGATCTAAACCATAGGATCTAATCCAAATACTTTCCCAAGTCTATCGGTATGATCTTTGACATGTGGACAGTAAGGCACAGGTACCGAGGCTTACTGTTCACAAGTCAAAACTTAGGGGCATTACAATATATGTAGTGATATGATATGTGCATATGTGTGTGTTGAGAGCATAGTCATTTTCTTGTTAATCGAAATTGAGCTTAAGTATGTAAATTAAAGATGTGTGCGTGTGTAAGTGTACACTAAGTAATAAACTAGTAAGCATAAAAGTGCATGACATCCCAGGGGTGTATATGAGATGTGAGCATCTAGGTTATCCAAATGAGTATGTGACATCCTAGGGATGTATAGTAAAATGAGATACCATGTGAATGAGCCTTGAACAAATTTTGAATATTATAATTAGCACAATTACACGGTGATAAACTATATGTATCTTGCACAATTGATTTGAGGTTCGTAAAATACCCCACCGACACGGCGGTATACCTGTGACTGACTCGGCAAATTATCAGTGACCGGTACGGCGACCAATCCGTACACCAGATAGAGGACATCCCAGGGATGTAGAGGAGTTATGTGCCTCGTCGCCTAGGAGAAAGGGACTTGGGTTATGTTATATTTAAACATAGTTCAATTGAAGGACGATGGAGACTATTCCATCAGGGCTAGATTCTATATTGCTCGGGAATTATTAAGTTATTTGATTTAAGTTATGACACAAGTCTTTTGAGATATGAGAACAAATTAAGTAAAAGAAAAGATGTGTAGTGTGAAAAGATAAGATGTGATATGTGCATTTAGTTCATACTTTTAGTAATTTAAATGCTTTTAAATTGTTTTCAGCTTACGAGATCATGCTTCACTTATATCATGAAATATATGTGAGTAAGATAGCTTTATATATTCAGTTATTTCCCTATTGGGCTAGGATGTATCTCATCCCTCGACTATACGTCACAGGTACAGGAGTTGATCGGGATCTAGCTGCGGAGACAGGCTTGGGATCTCCCGTTTGGGAAGTTTTACCTTAGGTGAGGTTTGGAAATGGGTATGTGTTGGGTTTGTATAATGAATGTTTTGAGGTCTTTTGGATTATGGACTTGGTGTGTCCGAGAATTTATTTCTGTATTAAGACTCATTCTGTAGGTATACTGTTGAAACCACTGTTTAGGTAATGGTCGGCCATCACCGATGATTTTCTTATGGGCCCGTTTTATTCAGTCTTTATGTATAGAAGAATCCATATTGTTGTTATATTTTACTTTGACTCTACCTTTATTGACATACCAAGTAATTTCTATATTCGGATCGTGATATGTACGACCCGACGGTCCGATTTTCCCTGAGTTTATGATGTAAGGAGGAAAAAAAATATCTTGTATAGGTTTTTATGCCTTGGGGATAAACTATATATATCTTGCACAATTACACGGTGATAAACTATATGTATCTTACACAATTGATTTAAGGTTCGTAAAATACCCCACCAATATGACCGTATACCCGTGACTGACTCAGCAGAATATCCGTGGCCGGTACGACGGCCAACCCATACACTAGATAGAGGACATCCTAGGGATGTAGAGGAGTTATGTGCCCCGTAACCTGGGAGAAAGGGACTTGGGTTATGTTACATTTAAACATAGTTTAATTGAACGACGATGGAGGGTATTCCATTGGGGCTCGATGCCATATTGCTCGGAGATTATTTAAGTTATGACACAAGTCTTTTGAGATATGAGAACAAGTTAAGTAAAAGATAAGATGTGTAGTGTAAAAAGATAAGATGTGATATGTGCATTCAGTTCATACGTTTAGTAATTTAAATGCTTTTAAACTATTTTCAGCTTATGAGATCATGCTTCACTTATGTCATGAAATATGTGTGAGCAAGGTAGATTTATATATTTAGTTATTTCCCTATTGGGCTAGGATGTAGCTCATCCCTCGACTATACGTCACAGGTGCAGGTGTTGATCGGGATCCAGCTGCGGAGACAGGCTTGGGATCTCCTATTTGGGAAGTTTTACCTTAGGTGAGGTTTTGACATGGGTATATTTTGGGTTTGTATAATGAATGTTTTGAGGTCTTTTAGATTATAGACTTGGTATGTCTGAAAATTTATTTCTATATTAAGACTCATTTTGTAGGTATGTTGTTGAATCCACTGTTTAGGTGATGGTCGGCCATCACCGGTGGTTTTCTTGTGGGCTCATTTTATTCAGTCTTTATATATAGAAGAATCTTTATTGTTGTTATATTTTACTTTGACTCTACCTTTGTTGGTATACCAAGTAATTTATGTATTCGAATCGTTATATGTACGACCCGACGATCTGATTTTCCCTGAATTTATGATGTAAGGAGGAAAAAAAAAATTTGTGTAGGTTTTTATGCCTTGGGGATAAACTCTATATATCTTACACAATTATACGGTGATAAACTATATGTATCTTGCCCAATTAATTTGAGGTTCGTAGAATACCCCACCGATACGGCGGTATACCCGTGACTGACTCGACAGAATATTCGTGACCGGTACAGCAGCCAATCCGTATACCAGATAGAGGACATCCCAGGGATGTAGAGGAGTCATGTGCCCCATCGTCTAAGAGAAAGGGACTTAGATTATGTTACATTTAAACATAGTTCAATTGAACGACGATGGAGGGTATTCCATCGGGGCTCAATGCTATATTGCTCAAGGATTATTTAAGTTATTTGATTTAAGTTATGACACAAATCTTTTGAGATATGAGAACAAGTTAAGTAAAAGAAAAGATGTGTAGTGTGAAAAGATAAGATGTGATATGTGTATTTAGTTCATTCTTTTACTAATTTAAATTCTTTTAAACTGTTTTCAGCTTATGAGATCATGCTTCACTTATGTCATAAAATATGTGTGAGTAAGATAGATTTATATATTCAGTTATTTCCCTACTGGGCTAGGATGTTGCTCATCCCTTGACTATACGTCATAGGTACAAGCGTTGATCGAGATCCAGCTGTGGAGACAGGCTTGGGATCTCCCGTTTGAAAATTTTTACCTTAGGTGAGGTTTGGACATGGGTATGTTTTGGGTTTGTATAATGAATGTTTTGAGGTCCTTTGGATTATGGACTTGGTATGTCCAGAAATTTATTTTTGTATTAAGACTCATTCTGTAGGTATATTGTTGAAACCACTATTTAAGTGATGGTCGGCAATCACCGGTGGTTTTCTTATGGGCCCATTTTATTTAGTCTTTATGTATAGAAGAATCTTTATTGTTGTTATATTTTACTTTGACTCTACCTTTGTTGGCATACCAAGTAATTTATGTATTCAGATCGTGATATGTACGACCCGACAGTCCAGTTTTCCCTGAGCTTATGATGTGAGGAGGAAAAATAAAATATTGTGTAGGTTTTTATGCCTTAGGGATAAATTATATGTATCTTGCATAATTACATGGTGATAAACTATATGTATCTTACACAATTGATTTGAGGTTCATAGAATACCCCACCGACACGGTGGTATACCCGTGACTGACTCGACAGAATATCCGTGACTAATACGGCGGCCAATCCGTACACCAGATAGAGGACATCCCAGGGGTGTAGAGGAGTTATGTGCCCCGTCGCCTAGAAGAAAGGGACTTGGGTTATATTACATTTAAACATAGTTCAATTGAACGACGATGGAGGCTATTCCATCGGGGCTCGATGCTATATTGCTCGGGGATTATTTAAGTTATTTGATTTAATTTATGACACAAGTCTTTTAAGATATGAGAACAAGTTAAGTAAAACAAAAGCTGTGTAGTGTGAAAAGATAAGATGTGATATGTGCATTCAGTTCATACTTTTAGTAATTTAAATGCTTTTAAACTATTTTCAACTTATGAGATCATGCTTCACTTATGTCATGAAATATGTGTGAGTAAGATAGCTTTACATATTCAATTATTTCCCTATTGGGCCAGGATGTAGCTCATCCCTTGACTATACGTCACAGGTACAGGTGTTGATCGAGATCTAGCTGCGGAGACAGGTTTGGGATCTCCCGTTTGGGAATTTTTACCTTAGGTGAGGTTTAGACATAGGTATGTTTTGGGTTTGTATAATAAATGTTTTGAGGTCTTTGGATTATGGACTTGGTATGTCTGGGAATTTATTTCTGTATTAAGACTCATTCTGTAGGTATGTTGTTGAAACCACTGTTTAGGTGATGGTCGGCCATCACCGATGGTTTTCTTGTTGGCTTGTTTTATTCAGTCTTTATGTATAGATGAATCTTTATTGTTGTTATATTTTACTTTGGAGCTACCTTTGTTGGTATACCAAGTAATTTTTATATTCAGATCGTGATCTGGTTTTCCCTGAGCTTATGATGTAAGGAGGAAAAAAAATATTGTGTAGGTTTTTATGCCTTGGGGAAAATCGGGCTGTTACACTCTTCCAATAATCATCTCATTTGCTCTTAGCAAGGAATAAGAGACTAAGTTGTTGGCCATACTTACAGAGCATAAACATGCAATAGGGTGGACTGTCGCCGACCTTAAAGTGCTTTATCCGTCAATTTTTATGCACTGAATTTATTTGGAGGACAATGCCAAAACCTCACGAGAAATTCAGCGACTGTTGAACCCAAACATGAGGGAAGTAGTACAAAAGGAAATCATAAAGTTGTTAGATGCAAGTATTATCTACCCGATTTCTGACAGCCAATGGGTGAGCCCCATTCATGTAGTTCCAAAGAAATCTGGGATTACCGTGAAAGAAAATGCATCCAGCAAACTAGTACCATTGCACGAAACCACGGGGTGGCGTGTATGTATTAACTACCGAAAGCTTAACTCCATAACATGCAAGGACCACTTTCCATTACCCTTCATTGACCAAATTTTGGAAAAATTTATGAGTTAAGAATATTTTTGCTTTCTAGACAGATATTCAGGATACAACTAAGTACTGGTGTATCCGAAGGACCAGGAAAAGACCACCTTCACATTTCCTTTTGGAACGTTTGCTTGCCGTCCCATGCCCTTCGAGCTATGCAATGCCCCAGGAATGTTCCAAAGATGCATAATGGCCATCTTTTCTGACATGATAGATAGGTTTCTGAAAGTATTTATGGATGTTTTTTCGATATTTGGCCGCACCTTTGAGTCCTGTCTTGATCACCTGACCTTGTTTTAGAAAGATGCGAAGAAACCAATCTGGTGCTAAATTAGGAAAAGAGCCATTTTATGGTCCAAGAAGGCATTATCTTAGGTCGCATCGTCTCCAAAAGAGGAATAGAAGTTGGCAGGGCTAAAATTGATGTGATAGCTAATCTACCTCCACCTACCTCGGTGCGGCAGATTCGATCTTTCCTTGGCCATGGTGGTTTCTACCACCGATTTATTAAAGATTTTTCAAAAATATCGAGACCTTTGTGTCACCTATTAGCAAATGAAGTACCTTTCAACTTTGATGATGCATGTCTTGATGCGTTCAATAAGCTCAAAGCCCTCCTCTCATCTGCACCAATCATTCAATCTCCTGATTATTCCCTACCTTTCGAAGTAATGTGCGATGCTTTCGACTACACAATAGGTGCAGTCTTAGGACATCGGAAAGATGTAGTTTATTATGTGAGTCGTACCTTGATTGAATTACAAGTTAACTACACCACCACTGAGAAGGAGCTTCTCGTTGTCGTATTTGCATTAGACAAATTTCGACCGTATCTATTGGGATAAAAAACTATCATTTTTTCAATCACTTTACACGAAAATATTTATTGGCTAAAAAGGATGTCAAACCAAGACTAATCCGGTGGATCCTACTTTTGCAGGAATTTAACTTTAAAATAAAGGACAAGAAAGAAGTTGCAAATGTAGTGGCGGATCATCTATCCAAAATCGAGATGCCTAAGGCCATCAGTAAAGAACCTCTCTACGATACCTTTCCGGATGAGCAGCTTTTTACCGTCCAAGTAATAGTTCCATGGTATGCCAATATCATAAATTATTTGGCAACAGATAAAACCCTCGAAACTGGTTGAATCAAGATAAATATATTTCCTTTGCAAACGTCAAATATTATATTTAAGAGGTCTCAGCTCAGACCAAATAATCCAAAAATGTGTGCCTGATAGTGACACCCACAATATCCTATGATTTTGTCATGCATATGCTTGTGGGGGCCACTTCGGTGGTAAGAAAACGGCCGCCAAGGTACTGTAATCAAGATTTTATTGGCCATCATTATTCAAGAATGCTCATAATTTTTGTCATGCCTGCGATCGATGCCAGAAATCAGGAGCCATATATTGCAGGATTATGATGCCCCTACAACCGATTTTGGTCGCAGAACCCTTTGATGTATGGGGCATAGACTTTATGAGCCCATTTCCACCCTCGTACGAATATATGTATATCCTTGTAGCCATTGACTACGTATCCAAATGAATCGAAGTATCAACCACAAGGACTAATGATCATAAGGTGGTAATCTCTTTTATTAAAGAAAATATTTTTACACGATTTGGAACCCCACGGGCTATTATAAGTGACAGGGGAAATTATTTTTATAATCGGTATTTCAAGAGTTTACTTAAGAAATATGGAGTTACACATAAAATCGCAACTCCCTATCACCCTCAAACTAGTGGTCAAGTTGAAGTTTCTAATCATGAAATAAAGAAAATATTATAAAGAATTGTTAGACCTAATCGAAAGGATTGGCCCCTAAGACTACATGATGCTCTACGGGCATATAGAACAGCCTACAAAACCCCTATTAGTATGTCTCCTTTTCGATTGGTATATGGGAAAACTTGTCATTTACCTGTCGAATTAGAGCATAGAGCTTTTTGGCCAATTAAGACCCTTAATTTCGACCTGACTGCATCCGGTGAACAACGAAAACTCGAACTTAATGAGTTAGAGGAGATCTGAAATGATGCATATCAAAATGCTCAAATTTATAAGGCCAAAACTAAATCATTTCACGATAAATATATTTTGAGAAAGAGTTTTGAGCCGGGCCAATAAGTCTGGTTGTACAATTCAAAGTTAAAATTGTTCCCTGGAAAATTATGAAGTCATTGGGACGGACCCTATAAGTCATAGAAGCATTCCCTCACAGGACTGTCACAATTCAGGATCTCAAGGACAATCGTACATTTAAGGTTAATGGACAGAGACTTAAACTGATGGTGACTTTACAAGAAAAAGACACAGTGGTCACAATATCACTAAAAGAACCAGAATACGATTGGTAAACAAATGGGTAGCATCATGCTACCGACTCATCCGTAGTAAGTCTGTCAACTTTTTAGATGTACAATATTAAGCATAAGTATTTTTAGCAAGATACGAAAAATTGTAGTGATTACGATTTCTCGTACCTATTACACAATCGTAGCGATTATGATTAATTGATGCAAGCGTGAATTTAACCAAGTACCTAGCTATCATATGGGCACAACTTCCAATAACAATCACGTCGCCATAATTCATGTGGCACAGACACGTCTTTCACCATTAATGGATATACCAACCGGTTGCACTCCACAACGCCATCCATAACTTCCATTAATAGAGACTATTCACATTCCAGAATCCTTAAATACAAACCTTCATCTCCAGTACCTTCATTCCATTCCATTTACATCCTTCATTCATCTTCAACATATTCACAATGGCAAATCCACGAAATTGGTCTGAATTCGCAGAGGCTTTTTCCTGCCTCATACAACAACACGAGGACGAGATCACGACAATATTAGAAGAATGAGGCCAGCTAATCAGTGATGTAATGACCCAAAAAAATATGAAACCAAACTTGGCTGCTTTGGTATACGTGCCTGGCACAAAAATTAAGACAAACTTAAAATTTTATAATAATGATTTTGATATCAATATTATTAATCTGTACGCGTGTGTAGTCATGCATCACACCAGACACGAATCTGATACCCGATTAGATCTTAGGTGAAAGGCTATGCAACTGAGTGGAGTGTACGCACTCAACACCGAAATTTAAACTTAGAAGAATGGAAATATCAAGGATATTTCTCTTGGTTAGCTTATAAGGGAAGGAAGGGAGTTAGAATTCCTTACTCTACCTTCTCCCTTGCTATTCCCGTTTGATGGTCTTGAGCTATGAAATTTTGCCTTGTGCATTGCTTACTCTTGCGTTGATCTACTCGAGTCTCGGGGAACTCCCTTTGTGAAGCTAAAGTGCATGTGCCATCTAAATCCTAGAAATTTGATCTAAAGGTTTGAAGGAAGTAACCACCTCAGTGGGTTGACGTGGAGCTGTGCATCTGTTCCTAGGGATTGCAAACAACGAAAAATCTCTGATTTTCGATCCAAAACCCACCTCGAGTCAAGGTTCTCGTGAACCATTGAAACAACATTAAAGTGGTGAGTTATTACGTGCATTTAGTAGTTGGGCTGTTTTAAATGCATAAATGGTTTGAACTTGGATGATTCACGGAGAATCATTGAATGTGGGGTCGAAAATAGGTTAAGGATTAATGAACTGTAGTGATGACAGATTCTGTCATATTCGATCGATCACATTTAGTATTTGATCGATCAAACTATAATCTAATCGATCAAAATTAAGAAATGATCGATCAAACTATATAATACCCTATAGAACAGGAGGGTTTTTTTTGGAGGTTAAAGCTCGATAAGTTCAATCGATCAAATTTGTGATTTGATCGATCAAATTTAAGATTGATCGATCAAATTGGAAAATGATCGATCAAGTGAAGAACTGATCGATCAAATTGGAAAATGATCGATCAAATTAGAAATTGATCTATCAAATTGAGAATCTGATCGATCATTTTGGGAAAATGATCGATCGGATGGAATATTTTAATATACAAACAGGAAGTCTAAAATTTAGGAAGTTAGGCTCTAAAAGGTTCGATTGATCAAATTTGGGATTTGATCGATCAAATTTGGGATTTGATCGATCAAATTGTGAATTGAATCAATCAAATAGGGAGAATGATCGATCAAATTCCCCTGTTTAGGCTATTTATTATTCTGGGTGGTTCCGATCGATCAAATTTTGTGTTTAATCGATTAGATTGTGAATTTTATCGATCAATTAAGGAAAATGATCGATCAAATTCCCCTATTTTGCCTGTTTGGGTTTTTCTGGAAAAGTACTGTGGTATTTCGTGTTCATTAACTTTCTGACATCTCTGACACTTAGTACAATGTATGTATGGTCTAGGTTAAGACCGGGATACTTAAAGACGCTTTCGATTTGCTTAGAAAAGCATGATTTGAGGTAGGAAAAATTCAACTTAACTTGCATTTGATTCTGATCTCATGGATTCCTAGTATCTGTATCCTAATGCATGATTTTCGATTATTATTTTAAAGCATATGTTGTATGTACATGAAAGTTCTATCATTCTGATTCTTGTCATATCTGACACCTGATCACTGATATACGTATATGTATTTGATTTAAAGTTCATGTGACGAATCCCCCTGACGTGGAAGGATATCCACGACTGGCACGACGGGATATCCGTGTATCTGTTCTGTGATCTACTTGCCACAAGTTGCTCTCATTACGCAGAGGCTTGTTGCATTCCTACAATTGTTTATTGAACGACGATGGTCGGGGTTAGCCATCGGCAAACATCTGGCTACCACGTGCTATATTCACGGGAGTTATTTAAGTATAAAAAAATTTAAGTCACTTAATTAGATTATGCATGCCATCTGAAAATTTTGAATACAAATCTGATTCTGGTTATCTGTAGCTGCTCCCTATTATCTAAAACTTCTACATTTGTTCTATCATTTAAATCTCTGTATCTATTATCTGATAATTCAGTTTGAATTATCTGTTTTGAGATATGTTCTAACACCATGTTTTACAGTGTAAAATGTGTTATATTTGAGTTGCTTCTATTGAGCTTAGATGGTTAGCTCACCCCTGACTCTATGTCATAGGTTCTAAGGCCAGAGCTATTAGGACTGAGAATGATCCCAATTACCAGCTTGAGGCTAAGGCTGATGAGGAGGACACTGATATTCTTGCAGACGAGTACTACCCATAGTTTTGGTACTTAGTCTTGTTCTATATTTTTTAGGGTTCTATACTTGATATTTAGAATTATCTGGTCTGGCACTACGTGAAAATGCGAAAAAAACAACATTAGCATTATGAAAAAAACCACTGCTAATAGCAGTGGTTAACTAATCAAGTGCCTAAAGCAGTTGTTTAGTACCTTGTAAGTGTGGTTTTTAAAGAACAAGATAGGCGAGTAATTGTTAATTTTTTAGGAGGGCAAACTTGTCCTTTTAAAAACTTCTCATATAAATAATAAAATTGAGAAAACAATAGCTAAAACCTAATTCAAAACCCTAAGGTTCTCTTTCATGGTCCATGCTCTACTTCCTCCTTACTCCAACGCCTTGTTTGAGAAGGCAAGCCATCCACATCTCTATTCATCGGCGCCGTCAGTACCATGCTTTCCCAACCAAATACCTGCCGAAAAGTACAAGCTTCTGGACAATCTCACCATCAAACTCCCATCTTCGAAATCTCACCGTCTGTTGCTGCCAGAACCCGAGTCAAAACAATCATCAGTTCGGGACTGTTAATCGTCGTGAGATCATGGTTTCTCCTTTGGTTGCAATCGGTGTGGGGTTTCTCATCCATCTAATTTCCATGAGATCTGAAGAAAAAGGGTCGTAGATGATCACTGATGAGAAGAAACCAAAGAAAAATGAAGAAGATATGATACTTTCTAAGGTTTATGATTGCTCGATAATTGGAGAGCCGTCGGCGGTGGGGAAAGATAAGAGTAAGATTTGGGAGAAACTGTTGAATGCTAGGATTGTTTATTTAGAGGAAGCTGCACAGGTTCTAGTTCGGGATGATAAGGATTTGAAGCTAGAGATGGTGAAGAGTTTGAGGAATAAGTGTTTCGAGCCGCATCGACTGATTTCATTGGCTCTCGAGGCGTTTTCGTGGAATCTACAGGAACAACTTAATCAATTCATGAAGAAAAGGTCTGTTCCCAATTCGATTTTTTGTTTTCTGAAATAGAAATCAACCACAATGCTTTGCATCCCATATAAAAAATTGCAATTGAATAGAGTTAGGACTTGCATTCAGTAGCTGAATTTGTGGAGCTTTAAAGGTGCATATCACATGCTTGTTTAAATGCCTAAAAGAGAATGTGGTACTATTTTATTTCCTTTATGCTTATTGTTTGGTTCAAATAATTTTTCATGATTGTTCGGGGAGCTAACCTGTTCCAAACACATTAATCTTTAAACTCATTTGGGGCTCTCAATTGGTAGGGTCAAGGAAGTCAGGGAGCTGACCTGTTCAAATAATTTTCTTAAAAAGTTTTGACCATCTGCGAATTGCGCCAATTCTAAGCATCTTTGGCATAAACTATAGTAATCTTATGTTGTTACAAGATTTAGGAGCCATATAATCAGTGAAAAATAGTATTTTGACGAAATCTAGGTTAATGGCAGTCCTAGGTTCTTCATAAGCGTGGCAACTGCAACCCTTATCATGCATGTGGAGGACCAATTCCTTAGGGCTTCTTTGGATCTCGTGACATTTTAGTATCTTATATGTAGATTAATATATTTAGTAATAATAATTTTTTTTGTAGTCAGTCCTGAAAGATATGGAGCAATTCAAATTTTTAGTTTGAACTATTGACTAAAAGTAGATTGGTAGCAAGATTGGGAACATAAAGGACCTTGGAAAGATTGAAGGAATGTGACGAGAACATTACCAACACTACTAAAGGTGTAAGAGAACCATCAGCAATGAAAATTGGATGGAGCAATAGTTACCAATTTAAAAATATCTAGGTTTTATTTTCATACTTCTTTAGCAATTACAATGAGTACTGTCTTATTCTTTTAATATCAACCATGTCCATGCAATAGTTAAATTCATGAAGACATCCTATGTACTTCTTGGGAAATATTCTGGTTAAGAGTTTTCCTGCTTGTTTAACGTATTTTTGTTTCTTATGCTGAGCCTTTTTTTTCTAAAAATATCATACTTTTTAAACCTTGTCTTGAATCCTAATTCACTGAGGAAATTATTTTACATTCCTAATTCACTGGAGAAATTATTTTACATGCAATGTGGCTCATTTCTTGGAATCACGAGGTATGGTGGAGGATGCACTGGACGTAGCTACAGATCCTAATTATAGATTTGATCTGGCTATACAGCTTGGGAAGCTAGAAGTTGCAAGGGTATGTTTTTCTTGATTGAACTCGTATTCAAGTAGCATTTAGAGCTCTAAATTGCATATGCTTCTTTTGATTCCTACCTAGAATGAACTCACTTGTCTAAGCAATTTGTTCCTATTAGAGGCCATAAGTTCTCTCTTTGCAAGTAATTGCAACCAATGTGCTATTCAAGTAGTATTTAGAGCTCTTAATTGCAAATGCTTCTTGTTCCTACCTAGTGTGAACTTGCTTGTGTAAGCACTTAGTTCCTGTTTGAGGTTAGAATTTCTCTCTTTGCAGGCAATTGCCACTGAAGTACAAAGTGAATCAAAATGGAAGCAGTTAGGAGAACTAGCTATGTCTACTGGAAAGGTATCTTGAACTCTCGATAGTTAAAGTGCATTTTGATAAAGAAGCTTACGTAGAAAAATGAACTAGAGAGGTATTTTTTCAACTAATGATTTTTTTCGCATCTTCTTGCAAATGTGAAATGAGTAGATGGTGTGTTTCCAAGTCTGAGACATGACGAGGTGTTTCTGCTAGAAATAACACTTGCCTAAAATCTGACTGTAGTATAAATTAATGGTTGACATGTGGTCTAAGATTATATGCCTTTCTATTGACCATACTATGCTGTTAATAGATTGTCATTTCCCCCTATGCGATCAGTAGTTTTCATGTATGGAAGTTCGCTGAGACTCTATGATTCAAATGATGTCATGCCGCTTTGACAGGTTGGATTTTCTTGATGCAGTTAGAAATGGCTGAGGAATGTTTATTACATGCAATGGACTTGATCGAGTGGCTTGTTGCTTCTCTATTATGCTCTTGGAGATGCCGAAGGAATATCAAAACTTTCCTCTCTTGCTAAAGAACAAGGGAAAAATAAAGGATAGTGGGATTGTATTGGATACCAGCTCTACCCAAGTGTTAGGCTATAAATTATCATCTCGAGAACTTTCTCTCAAAATTAAACAGCTTGGTTTGGTTTTGGTTCCCCAGCCTTAAATGTTCTTTAGTGCTTTTTCATTCATTTCTCCCTTATCTCGATATTAGACCTTGTATCATTCAACTAGAATACTAAGAAGTTTTGTCTGATTTAAACTTGAATTGGTGAAATGCTTAGGAAAAAAAACTCATATTGGTTTGTATCATCCAAATCTGATATGGCTTATATTGTTCAACTCATATTGGTTTGTATCATCCAAATCTGATATGGCTTATATTGTTCGGCTACAATATTGAATGTATATGAATGTACTTGGGTTCTAAATCTATGAGACAAAACTTGGGGGAAATCCATATCAGTCATAATCCACCAATCTCAAAGAGAGCAACAAAATCACTAAGAAAGATTCACAAAGTTGTCTAGACCCAACACATATATTCAGACCCTTCACTCGCAGTTCTACCACAAAGTCAGCTGAAATTACTATTTCACGAGACTTGCCCAAAAGCAATAATGCCTTAATGTGATAGATGAATTAAAGAAAATAGTGGATACAGAAGATATCATCAGGTAACTATGAACTACAAAGATCAACACTTTCAGCAACTATATGGAGTAGCACAAACAACTATGTAAATCCGAACAAAAGGATGCAAAATAGGAGGAATCGACCATCATTGAATTAGTGGAATAATGGCGTCAATGGAAATAGGGCTGATGTCAACAGCTGCAGGACTATACCTGCTCTGAAAAAAAAGTAATTATTTTTCTTTCAATTACTTTCATCTTGTTGTATTTATGAAAAAAAGTTTGACTAAATTGACAGCCACAAAAACTGATGGGTGTGGCTGATAACCTTGCACGCCTGTAATTGGGTCCACCACCTGCACTACAAGAACACAATATTTTTATACTGTAATATGACAAAATTTACCACTCTATAAAAAATCAGGTCCACAGGCTATTCAGTTTTTATACTGTAATATGACAAAATTTTTGTTGCTTCTCCTGCAAACTTCAGCTGAAAAAAGAAACAAAAATATTCCTCCATTTCAGCACCTTTCTGATTGACAACACAAAGCATATAATCATAATATGTCTGCTAAAAAGTCCGTCCTAATAATGGTGGACAATGTTCCGAAGGATAAGAATGAATGATCAATTCTTCTAAGAATTACAAAACCTGTAAGAGGAGATATGAAGAACCACAAAGTAATTAATTTAAACTATGAAATGGCTATTTTCCAAGTAAAATTATTTTGATGCCTGTTAATTTACCTTCTCGATCAGCCTTATGCAGAATCCAACTAATGGGTACTTTATTTATATAGAATCCAAGTAATGGGTAACTTGTGGAAAGCCATTAGCTAAATCAACTAATGCTATGCCACCTGAACACAACCTACTGTAGGGTGCATCTCTAAAGAAAGTTACATTGAAATGCCCACACACATGTAGAAAGTACTTATAAACAATAATATAAAATTATAGGATTAGATAAATGATGTAATTCTCTGGCAACCATGTGGGCCTGCATTTTGAAATCTGTGTTTGACTAATGAAATATATGTTACACAAAATTGTTGTTCCATCACTGGATAATTCTCATATTACTAGCTGATCTAGTTTTTAACAAGAAGATAATATGAATTTATTTATCTAATTTTAATAAAGAAATTCATATTATCTTCTTTGAAATACTGGTTTAGCTCATAATAAACCATCCATGCCCAACAGTGTAATACGATGACTCCATTACATGCAATTTCTTCAAAGGTCGAGACTATGCAGCTCTTAAGTTACCAAGTGGTAACTAAATAATAATTGTTATTGATAAAAAATAGAAAGCCCCGCAATTTTTGCAAGCTGTAAATAATAAATAGCTTAACAACAAGCACAATCACCGCGTATCTATATTTTAATTCAAACATGAAATGTGTTTCAACTGTGCATAAAATGAATCCAGGCTTTCATCTTTTTGGAGGGAGGGTCTCAGATTATTATTTCGAGGGTACCTTCTCATGCAGATGGTTGAAGCTATTGATTATGAAACTCGTAATAAAAACAAGATGTATGTGTGTGGGTGTGTGCATGCATGTGTGTGTATATTCTCCTTTGCATTAAATAGTCTCATGTTATTTTTAATATTTTTCTCACTCTATATTACGCTTCCATGTGGCTATGGTGTTTACATTGAAAGTATTTGCCCAAACTAAATGAACTCATTGTTCTTTTATTTTGAATTCTGAGTCTAGATTCAGCAGGAATGTGTTATCTGTTTTATATAATGCTGCTCTCTTTTATTGTTCAGGTCCCGTCAACAATGTTATTTTAGTTAGAAAACCACTCTGCTCTAGTTCTCGGACATCAGAAAACTCACAAGCCTATTTGTGACAGCCCGAATTTTAGCGCCCCGAAACCCGTGCCGTAAGTGGGCTGGCGCTAAGGCCAAGCCCGGGAACGGATCACTTTGCGTCACACACAAAGGCACAACGGAATCTAAGCGGGACCATTTCGAATTCGTAACATAAACAAAATAGTGAAACATCATTATCATTTCAAAAACCCCAAAAGACGGTTCTAATTCCATAAGAAGGTCTATGGAAAGAGAACCGTTAAGAACCACCGGTATGGACCCTTCCTTACCGAAACATGGTTCAACCAAAATACAAGGAATTATTATTCGGCATTCGTCTCCTTACAATCAAAATGATTTCAAAAGAATTTAACTACTCAAGGTTGGACCTCCTCAGGTCGGGCACAAATAAAATAATTCTCAGGATGCGGCTCCTCTGAATCCTCGCCGGGGGAATAATCTGGATCTCCCCTCTCCGGAGGTTCTGCTTCTATATTTTCTCCTGAACCTGAGACATTAGTAATGGAATGAGCTTCATCCAAGCTCAGCAGGGAAAATCTCATAACATGCTTATCATAACATCAACACATATCTTATGGCACAATGAAAACGAAGTAATTCCGAACACATGCAAAGTGGTAATTCTCACAGTCTTAACACACACACATGCAATGCCAATGGGATTCATGCACAAGCTCACACTTTCATTCCGATATGAGAAAAGGAACTTAAAGGTGCTTTACTTAAAGTAATAGAATGAGGAACTATAGCCTCAAGCCCCCGATAGAATACCCACCATCATCACTCACATGAGTCATATGCACATATATCCAAGGCCCCATAGAGTTGGGTACTTGGCCGAACGAAGTTACCGTTATACGGTAGGAGTCACATAGCACATACACATATCACACAAAGGGGTGTACGGATTGGCCGCCGTACCGGTCACAGATATCCTGCCGCGTCAGTCACGGTTATACCGCCGCGTCGGTCGGGTATTCACATAACCTTAAATCGTAAGTGCATAAATATAGCTTGTCACCGTGTAAAGTGATAATCGTAGTTTATATCAAGAACCGGAATGAAATGTGAAGGTTTCACATACACATGTCACAAAGATTCTCGAAGGTTTCATAAGCTCTACATATTTTCAACTCACACGTGTCACATACCTCATTAGTTTGAATTCACATGCAGAAATCACATAGTCAAAGCGGAAAGTGCATCATATCACAACACACGTGTTAACGAAATCAATGCACATGATATCAAGTTTTCCCTACCTCACAGATCAGACCCCTGCTTGCTCAAGCCGTCATAAAGGTCGAGTCCCCTTTGTTCATGAAGCTTACCTAAACATGATTATTTTTATTTATTAGAATGAGGCAAAACACACTGCCAAAAGTCCCCGTGAAAACTCACCGTCAAAACTCACCAAACGGTGAAATCTGGAAATTTTGATCGATCGAATCCTTGTTTCGATCGATCGAAATCCATTTTCGATCGGTCGATCTCTTCCAGAACTACAAAGCATATTCTTATTCGATCGGATGAATTTTTCCAATCGATCGAACAAAATTAATTCGATCGATCGAAATAAATTTCGATCGGTCGAATTCCTCAAAGGGCATTTATCTTATCACAGTTCGATTAGACAAATCCCAATTTGTTCGATCAAGATCACATAATTCGATCGATCGAATTCTCAAAAAAAATTTCTAATGTTCTGTTTCTATATGAATCGTTCGAATTGATCGATTGATCGAAATGAGCAGATTTAGCTTAATTTTGGGTTTTCCACTCCCAATTACTTCTCACTTTGAATCCATCTCAATTCTTATGATTCCCACATAGATACACACTAATTCAACTCCACACTACAGATCAAAACACATTTTTCACACTCCTTACCTTGATTTCAAACGAACCCTCCTTTGTACTTTTAAGAACAGTTCGGGTTTTCTCTGAGTCACAGTAGATCAATCCGACCCTTGATCGAGTAGCTGCTTCTCTCCCTGCTAACTGATCGATCTCTTTAATCACGGCAATTTAATGCTTCAAGGTCATTCTTCCTCTTCTTAACTCTCGTTCACAGGCATTTAATATGCAATTAAATGCCCTTGGTTCCCTTTTTATACCATAGCTCTGTTACTTTAGTGTAGAACAGCTACACCGAAAGAACGTGTGTGGGGGTTTCAAACTCCCACAACCAGTCTTTATAAGATCAATCCGGTTCGTTGGATTTGATCTATAGACATTGCATCACTGTAAAAAAAAGGGGTCCTTGGTGTATGATCCGCTGGTACACGCACCGAGTCTTACGGATCAAGGCCCAAAAGGTTGGGATGTTACATCATTATTCCAGAAGGCATGCTACCTCATTATTACCACCACCGCTGGATAAATATACGAGCTCAATGGACGGAAACAGGGATATGGTGCCTGTTACTGCAGTTCAAATTCCTTGTGATGAGCCACTGGATAGTTGTTTTCTCTGCTCTTATGTGATGAAGGGTCAAATCAAAGAGCTTCAGGTTTGCTTGTTTTTTTTTTTTTTTCCCCGAAATAAAATCACCTATTTGCATTGTATTTTTGTTGTGCTGATAAGTAGTTCTATTTGTCATTTTTTTTATTGGATATTAGCCTTTTGGCTTGTTCTGTTTTTTCTGACAAAAAATATCTTTGTGGGACTTTATTTACTGATTTGGCGTATACCATTGGAAACATGATATTTTAATGATTATTGCTTAGAAATTGAAGACATTCAATGCACCAGATTCACACCCCCGGCAAATCAGATTCCTTGTTATTAAGTCTTTGGAAGAGACATTGAGAAGGAAAAATGGTGACATTACATTGAAGTTTCTGGAGAGATTACTAAAAGACATAATCGGGAGACAAAGTTGAAACATGAAGAAGCAATCAAATAGTTAGAGTGAGAACTTAGACTATTCTTTCATCTTTAAATGGAAATAGAGGAACCATCCATAAGTCTTACTGTCTTGTTATCAGAATGAGAAGAGGAGAAAATTGGAGCCTTAGCCATTATATTGGTTAGAAGTCTTGAATCATTGGTGTAAAGAGAGTTCTTGCAGAGGAAGCATGACAATCAGTACCATAGTTACATTCCCACTTTAATCTACTATTTTTTCCCTATTAATTAAGATGTGCTTAAGGTTTTTTTTGGGGGGGTCCTCACCCTTTCATTAAAGCGCAAATAATTTACATGTGGGAGTATATACATAAAAAATTATGATGTAAGATTGAGGAGAATTTAGAAGGAAATTGCTCAGTGGTGATCCATCTGACGACATTGCTTACTTCAGTCCCTTCTTAGCGAGAAACGCAGCACCTCTGTTTAATTCCTGGTGGGCATATGTAGAAACAGTTTCAGAATTTCTTGGCCAGCACCTTGATCTCTTCAGCTAACAACAATATACCTCCAAGGAGTTATTTTGATACCACTAACAATGTTCACAACAATAAGAGAGTCAGCTTCTACAATAATATTCAAGCCTTTTAGTGCATCCGCAATCATACGTAGTCCTCTAGTAGTCTCTAATTCAACAAGCAAATTGGTAGAGCAAAGAGATGGCCCAAAAAAACCTACACAAACGGTGTCGCTATGATCCCTGAATAGGCCACCATAATCAGCCCCTCAAAGTGAGACTGATCCATCAGTAGTGTAACTTGTTTTTTTTTTATTGGTAAAGGCATGCGATATATTAAAGCAAACCAGCCCGGCTTAGGTTGGATTTGGGCTTAAATAAAAGGCCCAATCTCAAAAGGAGTCTGGCCGAGCCAAGGATAATAGTTTAGGGCCTAATGTCAGTCAGAAAGGTCAGAGTTGGCTAGAATCCAATTCGGGCTATGTTGGGGCTTAGATTAAAACCCAAGCCCGAAAGGAATTGAGCCGAGTTAAGCTCGAATTTTTATTTGGCTGAATACGGGCATAGTTTTGCAATAAAAAGTAATGGGGCTGGCAAAATGTCTGCCCCGAAAGTAATCAGTTTCATTGTTAATCATTTTTATATTGTATTATGATTATATAGTCCCCATAATTCTTCTTGAAACCTTGACCTGAGTTAACTAGCCATAATGAGTTTTATATGATAAGCGCGAGATTCTTTGATATCCTTTCCAGATTTTGGAAGTGTTGTTTGCAACAGTATAGTCCCCATAATTCTTGTTGAAATCTTGACCAAATGTTGCTCTCAGATATTAATTTCCAGCATTGGGCTGTTTAGGTATCTTCTACGCTTCAAACTCCTAGACCTGCTTCATTTTTAGGCCTTGTTATAGTGTTCCAATTGACCAAGTGCACTTTATTTTTCCCCTCTGATTGATCCCAAAGAAATTTTCAAAGCTTCTTTCCAGTTCTTGAATTAAATACTTCAGGATAGGTAAAATTTGTAAAAGATTGTTTGGAATACTCCCCAATACGTGCTTCAGCAAGGTTAATCTTCCGCCTTCAGATAAAGAGTTTAGAATTCAAGCCTGATATTCTATTTTTTACTTTATCAACAAAAGACCAACAGGAAACTCATATAATTTTCTTGTCAAGGATGTTATTAGCTCGTGAGCCATAATGATATGAATGAAGGCTCCTTGTTCTTAGGATATGAAAGCAGGCTCCTTGTTCTTAGATATTCCAACCTTTGACAAAGGCTCCTTGTTCTTAGGATATGAATGAAGGAATGATTTTACTGATGTGATTGAAGATTACATTTTCAATTATCTTATAAAAGAAATTGTATAGGCTAATGATCCTAAATTGTGAAATGGAAATAGGCATCTCTGTTTTTGGAATAAGGTCAATATGAGTTGTAAGTTTCAATATATATATATATATATATAGAAAAATGTATGATTACCTATATCCATTTACAAACTGTTTTAATGGGAATTACCAAAACCATTCTTTGCAATATAAAGGAGTAAGACCCTTACACCTTTGCATCTTTGGCTTGTTTATTTAATATTGTTCTCTCTGCTTAGCTGAAAAATACAACTTCGATAAAGAAAACGAGGCATGACAACACATTTATTATGTGAGTAGGTTGAGAAATCTATTTTGATAGATTGATTCATAATCATGAACACATAAAACAGAACACTTAGACAGAAAAATAAAAACATATAAAAAAAATGGATAAATGGGTCTTAACAGACACTTTACATATTGTGGGGTATTGAACACACTTCTAGGCCACTTGGCACATTTTTTGAAGGTCCAACTTGTCAAAGTAGTAGCTCCAATTAGGGTCTACCTCCAGCCCAAAAATCTCATTCATTGGAGGATTTAAACAGTCATGCTTATGCACTCTAAAATGGATGGTTTTATCGATATTAAAGTGCACAAATCATAAGACAATCCTCTGTAGGGAATAATTCTTTGCTCGGGAAATGTGCCAATAACTGGCTCCAAGTTGGACAGCTTGGATTGATCAAACATATATGTCATGTGGTGCAAATTTAGGCTGCCATGGCTCCTATTTGTACAATGTCAGTCTACAAGTCTACATAGTTGATCTCATGCAAGTTGAAAGGGAAATGATCAGGTCCAACTGGTTCAACCTGATTTCGTGTTCATTATGGAAAGTGAATTTGTAATTCCATGCTAATAATAACGTTTACTGATAGGGTACCTTCATTTACAACCCAAGATACTTCCCTCTCAACCTGCATTTTACATGTTTAATGTTGTGAAATGGATGCTTAAAGTTGTTTGTATGGAAAGTAGGCCATTAACAAACACACCTTCTAGGGATATTAATGGATCGAGTCAGCCTGCTAGCAAACCTACCCGACCCATTTACTTTTAAACTAGGTCGAGCACATAGACTTGGCCTGCAGGGTTAGGTCGGAACAATTAGGTTGAGTCATGCTTTTGGAATGTTGGATAGCCTTAAGGGTATTATGATTATATGGTTTAAACCTGGCCTTTAGTTTGCTCAATTTGTGGTTGGCATCTATCTAGTATATCCAAAATTTCAAGGGGGGATCAGTTGTTTAAATATCTTTCATTATAAATGATTTATAGTTTGATGTGTACGTTCAATTCTTAGGCAGTATTTTCTTAAGTTTCTATTTTCTGAAATTTGTATCATTAATTTACGTTCAATATAATTGTTTATTCAATATTAAAAAGAATAATTGCAATTTTTTTGAAATATTTATTGTGAAGACAATGAATGTACGTGTTCTATTGAAGCAAGCAACCAATGAATAGATCTTTTTATTTTATTTTTAGCAAAGAATTGATGGCACAATCTGAATCTGAAACAAGTGGGTTTGAGTCTCGACCAAATGGGTCTGAACAAAATGACACTCAAGAAAATCGGTCTGAACAAAGCGATATTCAAGGGACTGGTTAGTTTCCTTCTTTTTTATATAATAATTGTTATGAATAGATTACTAACAAGATATTATTCATTTAAGTGAGCCTAAAAAATCACAGCATTTACATGAAATTTTTTTTGTACAGAAAAAGCAGAGTTTTGATGGTAGTCACTAGGACATAAATATATATAGCCTCCTATACCAAGAAAGATGAGACTTGTCATTTTCCCGCTATGAGCAATCAACTAGTAAGACTATTATTTTAGTTCATTTTACATCAGAATTTTAGTATTGAAATGTTTAATTAATATTTATTCTTTGTAGGATGATATTAGAAGAATCATTATGAACCATCCTCTTCTAGGGGATAACGATTTAGATAATGACTCTGTTGCTAAAGTAAATGATGCTCACCTCCCCTTTTTGTTTCTTCTTTTCCTTGTAAGGAATTTATAGCTCTAAAATATTTTGTTGCTTAGGTTTGTAACCGTTATTCAAGCATCAGCGCCTTGTAGAGAGAATGCTCAATAGGAGAAGAGAGTACGTGAAAACATTGAATCGAAGTTTGAATTACTTATTCAACAATCTGATGAGGACCGTAAGGCACGCAAGACCCTTGAGGAAAAAGTCAATGCATTATCAAGTCAAGTTCTTTCTCAAGGAACACATACAGATTATGTTCTTCTTAGGTACAAATTTCAATCTCATGAAGGCTTAAATTCTTTTTCAAAATTATAAGTTTTTTATATAAATTTTTTAATATTAATCAGTTATCATTATTTTCGTAGGCACAACGACATTCATCGATTCTTCCTGATTCACCAGTAGATCAATCATCCACGCGCTGCTTATTAAAGAACTTCAAGAAAAAACTTGTTACACTGAGACGTATTAATAGAGAGGCGACAACATCAACAGATTCATTTAGCATCATAGTAGATGATATTTATGATATCGACGCCGAGCTGTATGCAAGTGAAGGAATGTTAGCAGATATTACAGTTGGGGATACAATTATCGTAGGGACTTATCCAATTTATATGATTATTGTTAGATATAATATAAATTGGATTTATTTGGTTATAGACATTTAATGGATTTGGATGCTTAGTAGTTTTTTTTGGGAATTTTAAGTTTCATGTTTTTAAAGATTATTTCAAAATTGAAAGTTGAAAGTTGTAATTAAGGATGATGATTATCCATTTATTTATTTTAAGATGTGAATTTTCTTATGGTGAATTTAGAAATTTATGTATTTTGATGATTATAGATTTCATTAGATTTTAGACAAAAATTATTTAAAAAATGACGTTACAAAATCGTTGTTTTTTAAAATTTAAATATTTTTTTAAAAATATAAATAAAAAAATACGACTGCTCAAAACCGTGGTTGTTTCATGAACGTGATTATTTTAAAGAGAAACGACAGTCATAATATGTCGATTATGTGGGGAATATGTCATGTCTTTTTCAATAAATGACACAAAAAATAACAGCTCAAAATCGTCGTTTGTGGTCGACAGCCGAAGACAGTCGTTATTTGGATGACATAAACGACGGTCTAAATATGTCGTTAAAAAATACTACTGCTTTTTCTAGGACGGCCCACTCGACGGTCAACAACTGTCTTTTTTTGGAAAACGACTGTTTTGGACAGTTGTTTTTTTTTCATTTTCACGTAGTGTGGTGGCCACTCTGTTTGGTATTACTTATCTGTAGGTTTCTTTTTATACATTATTGTAGTATACATCTTATCAGAATCATTATTGGGAACCATTATTTTGAGTGATGGATGGCCATCACCAGTGATTCTTTTTTATTCCTTTTTGAGAATATATATTCTTTTTGTTATATATATTGTTTCTCTTTTATTAAAGTGCCTTAATTAATGACTCTTACTGCCTCTTTAGTTAATTTTTGCTCTGAGTTCCGCTACTCGAGCAAACATTCTTATGTTTGTTCTGGGGATCATTTGTGACAGCCCGGATTTCGGCACCCCGAAACCCGTGCCATCAACACGATCATCTTGACCGTGCCCTTTAGCTAAGCACGGAACACTGGTATATCAAGCATAGAAAAGTATAATATACGAGTTTGCAGAATTTAAATCTATATTAATTAACTTCCCAAAAGACAGTTCTACCCTCATGCCTCTGCATGAATGGAGAACCGATCCGAACCATCGATGATAGAAATCATCACGGATGGTTCGTCCCAAAAGAATAATCCCAACTCCTTATGTACATGGTTTTAACCAACAATCAAGGCTTGACATACCAAGCCGTACAAAACCTCTCCAAAAATCCCTCAAAGTGGCACAACGGAGTCCTCTAGAAGAAGTCCTCTGGAGGTGGCTCCAACTCACCCCGCAAGGTCCGACTCACGATCGCCTCAAGCCGCCAAGCAAATGCTAGTAGTGGACCTCATGACGATAGTCTATAGGGTGAGCTACATCCTAGCTCAATAGGAACAAACACGCTTGAACATATAAATTATAACTCACATATATTCCATGATATGCCATGCATGATGTGTCTATGCAATTGTTAATGAAACAAATAAAAGCATTTCGCTTATCATGATTACATATGTTTTCATTTACTCATGAATGATGCCGAAAAGGCCTAAAGCAAAACTTAAACTTTCAACTTAAGTAATCCCCAGCAATATAGATCGAGCCCGATGAGATACCCATCATCGCCATCTATATAGACAGCTTTTAACCGTATTCCCGAATACAAATAGTACCCAAGCCCTTTCCCCGGGATTGGTGGCGGGTTTCACTTGTCTCAATCAACACCCCGGGTGTGCTTATTATGTACGGATAAGCTCCAGACCGCCTACGGTTTCGCCGCCAGACGGTCACGGATATCCCGCCGTGTCGTGGGATATCCCGCCACGCTGGGGTACCCTATCAAACCTCAAATAACAAAAATATTTGCCTTTACATATAGTTATTCACCGTAATTGTGCTATCTTATATCGCTTAGGCCCTATCAAACATGATTCAATCCTTGATACATCCTCGATGTATCCATTTACTTGCATCACACCCGATGCTCTTATCTCTTTTACTTCTTCATCCCCGGGATGGCTTATTAGATTACTCTTATGGATGTCACACACACACACTTTTCACAATTCTTAAGCAATTAAACATTTGAATGGAAATCTATATCACTACATACATGCTCTTGTAAAATAAAGTACATGTTCAAGGTGTTCCCTACCTCAAGTCTTCATTTGATCATTGCATCAAGGACCCACATGGCTCCTTGTGCACTAGTCCACACGTACCACCTATGGTACCACATAACAAGTGAAACACATCACAAAGGATGCAATAAGGAAGGTATAAGACCCTCCAAGAATCTTAAAGTCAAACCTAAAAGTCAACATAATTTATCTCAGTCGATTAATCGAATTCCAAAATCGATTAATCGAATCTGATTCGATTAATCGATTTCCAAAATCGATTAATCGAAGGTCAATATCGATTAATCGGAAGCAATTTCGATTAATCGAAATTCTCCTTTTCGCAAAGTCAATTCTCAGTTCGAACAGTCGAGTTTTCATTCGATTAATCGAATCCAATTTCGATTAATCGAAATTCTTCTTTTCGCAAAGTAAACTCCCGCTCAATAAATGAGTTTCATTCGATTAATCGAATCCCATTTCGATTAATCAAAATTCTTCTTTCGCAAAGTCGACTCTCGCCAATACCGAAGTTTCACAAGTTGATTAATCGATCCCAAATCGATTAATCGAAAACTAAAATCGATTAATCGAAATCCCATTTCGATTAGTCGATTTTTCCTCAAGTCATTTCCTCCAACCCCTGGGGTCCACTGGAGGTTCTCAGTCGATTAATCGATTCCCAAATCGATTAATCGAAATCCAAAGTCGATTAATCGAAATCAATTTCGATTAATCGAAATCGGGGTCCTCTGACCTTTCAACTTCCTGGCCAATTTCGATTAATCGAAACCAATTTCGATTAATCGAAATTATCAGATTCAGCCCCTTTTCGAGCTGTTCTTCCTAATCTTCTTTCACACTTTTTCTTCTATTTTTCTAAGCCATTATCCTAAGATTTAAACTATTTTCAACTACCATTTAGCCTCTATAATCTATGCATTTGATTTACAAAATTTTACCTTGAATCAATCTCAAATTGATTTCAAATCTAGGGTTGGAAGGCTAGGGTTCCAGCTTTAGCTTTTCAGCGGATCCCTCGTGTCGAATCCGGCGTTTATTGCTTGAATCTCCCTTCCTCAACTAGCCTTTACTCCTTGCATTAATCACTCTTTTTACTCTCTCTCTCTTCTTTACTCTCCTTCAACAACTCAAAAAAACACCCATTTAGGGTTATTAAACCCTTTTATCCTATTCTTCACTTGTGTGTTGAGCACATACACCGCAGTAGGTGTATGCGACTTCCTATTTACAACACACACCACAAAATCACTCAAACTATCACATCTCGTCTGTTCATTACATCCTATGCTAACTCTTGATCTCTTGATTGGTCAAACTTGTGACCAATCGGGCACGGATCCTGAGGTCATAGTTTTGCGTGATTTTTCGGGTTATTACATCATTAGTGACGATGATCCTGATGGCACGGGTTTTCGGGTGTGAAAATTCGGGCTGTCACAAGTAAAATCATTGCTCCCTTCGGCCCCTTCTCCATCCAAACCTGGATTGATGACTCCATCCATCCCCCACCTCGTACACCTCATCCTCCACTGCCACCTCCTAAGTCTTCTTAACCATCCTTTTCCCTTTTCTGTTGGATGCACCCACTTCTGGGGCGTGGCCCTACCTTTTTGTTATGGGCGATAACATTTTAGAAGCCGAGGACCGATCTTTATCGAATCGGAATCCTTATCTTGGGCGTTGCTGTCAGTGTCTTAGTTTAGTGTGTCTAGATTTTTTCTAAGAATTTCTTTCGATGCAATTAGTTTTCTTTTCATATTTCTGTAAGTAGTTCATATATATAAATAGGTATTTTATTATATTTGTTGTTTCTAATCATTTTTTTTAGATTTTATAAAATCGCTAGTATTTTTCTCTCAAGTTTGGGGGAAGATTTTTTATTCTTTTTACAGATTATAAACCCAATAACTAACCCAACAGTAAAATAAGGTAATATTTTTCCTATGTGCCCCCAGTTTTGCACAATGAGAACATTGTTCTATTTAAGTTTGGGGGGGGATACATATCAATTTTGATAATATAATATATTAGTATAGTTTTTTTCTTCTTTAGAGTTTTTTTTAAGTTTTCTAAAATTAAGAAGTTAATCATTATATGGGAATTATGATAGAAAAAATATGAAAATCATAAATTCTTAGCAACCCATCATAGTAGTAGTTCAAAAAATCAAAATAACAATAGTTACAATTCAAAGTAAAGCATCTCTAGAACACTGTATCACATAAATGTTTGAAACTATACGATTGATTTGAACTGTAAATATTTTAGATTGTAGTTTCAAAATCATATAACTAGTGAGCTATAGAGCCTATTTCCTCTTTTATTTTGAGAAAGATAGACTATTTTTATTCATGCTAAATTTTCCTTGAACTTCTCTACTATTTGAAATCTCATAATGTTGAACTTAGAATCAAGATATTCTGTAAATATGATGATTTATTTGTTTAGAATTATCTATTAAATATATCAAAGCAATAAGACATTTTATTAGTAAATCGTGAAAATGACCAAAGGCCATATTTTGTTAGACCAAAGCCAAAAAACTAAAAATCGCAGGATATTTTACCCTTTGAACCCATATTAGAAGCCTAAAAACTTATTTTCTTTATACCAAAATTTTATAAACCTTTAATCATATGTACTTTCTAAAACTTTCTATCCTTGACCCTTACAATTTCTGAGAGTTTAGAATGTAAAAGAATGGGAGAAGAGGGAGTGAAAGGAGTATATGTGTAACAGATAAAGGATCTGCTGAAAAGGGTACGAGTAAGAAGAAATATAATTGTATGAAAATATGAGAAAAGAAATAGAAGAAATCGTAAAAAGACGATTTCATGAAAAAAGAGAAGCAAAAAGCTTCCAACCTGAAAAGAAAAATGAGATTTATACGAGAAAAGAAATGGGAAGAACTTATCCAAAATAAGGATACTTACTGAAGTTGGAAAAAAAAATATAGAACAAGAAGAGAAGGAAGTGCTAAATTCTCATAAATAATTTTGAATCCTTTTTACCTTTTTCTTTGAAACCTTATGAAAACCTAAAGTCCTATTACAAGCCAAAGGAAAGACCTTTGTAATTTATGATTTGTAAGAATATAAGTCTAGTAGAGATATATAAAATAGATACTATGAGAAAATGGAGAAGTTATATGAACAAAACTGATTATCCTTTCTATGAGATTTATCTTCTTAGTTAATTATCTGATGAAATTTGCATATATCTACAATATTGTGAAAACTCAAAAGTTCGATTATTTTTTAGAGTATGCCAATAAGTGAGAGTTTCGATAAAAATATTTTCTAAAAATTATAGTTTAGAAAAATCTATGAAGAATAAACTTTTCATTGATATGCACACACTCCATGCTATACTGAATTGAAATTATTGAGTTCTGATAGAGGATGATTACTCCTATGATGGAAAGCTAAGAATAAAATATTTAAATTTTTTTTTAAAATAATGAACATCTAATGATTGACTGAGTAATTAGTATATAAAAATCTATATTTTAAATTTTTAGTTTAGAAAAATATTTTGAAAAACCCAAAAATATTGAAAGTTCGTAGGTAACTTCACTGAAAACCTTCAGGAGACTACAACTCCTCCACTAGGGGTTTAAAGGCTTGTTGCATTTGTTAAATGCAATCGTGCTCCCTACGAAAGTGACATTTAAATTTTTAGTTTTAGGATAGTTTAATTTTCCTTGTTTGCCAGAGGCTAGCAAAACTTTAATTTGGGAGTGTGATCAGTCACATAATTTACTATTTTATCACTCTTAACTTTGTCATGCTAGGCTTTAGTTTGCTACTAATAAGTTATTGATGTGTAGATATTAAAGATAAACAGTACAAGAGAGCCTAAGTGTTAATATTCATTAAAGCGAACTCAAATATAAGTAAGAGTGACGATTAAGCGTGTAAAGACGATTCGCCAATACAAGAAAGCTAAGAAATCGTATTTAACAATTTTGCGCTACTACTGAAGTAAAAAGAAGAAAGAATGAAATAAGAAATCATAATTTTACGATTTTTTAAAAAGATGATTCTTCATAAGTGACAAAAGAGTAAAGACGATACAGAAGAGAAAGGTAATAAATCGTGAATAGAAAATCGTCCAGTATGAAAGCCATGAAAGAAGAGAAAATCGTGATTTATGATTTTCCAAAGAAGCTATAATGGAAGAAATTGTTATCTAAGATTTCTAAAAATAAAAGCTTTCCTATTTACTGTTATTGCTGCTAATCACGTGATAGCTATCACCGCCATGAACAGAATTAGAAGTTCAGTTGATCACAGATCTAAGCAGATTGATGAAGATATACTCTGAAGGACTCTGTTGCTGAAGATTAAAGAGCTGTCTAGAAGCGCATCAACTAAAGAAAGCAAGGAAAAGATGAATTTAGAAGCAGAGTTATACTAGGATAGTTTTTACTTCTTTTATTAGATTTAGAACTTGTAAACCGACCCCTTATGATCTATAAATAAGAGAGCATGGTGCAAGAATAATCATCGAAGAATTTCAGTATCAACTGACGCCTGAGGTTAGATTTTCTTTCGATAAGTAGTGTAAAATAGTTAGAATAGATTAGATATCCAAGGTTTCTCAAGACAATTTGACGACTGTAATTGAGTGCTGAAGATTAGAGTAGATATCTGTAGTTTCTCAGGAGTAATTGACAAACATGGCTGAGGGGTGAAGGATATATTTTACTTTAATTTTTAGTTTAAATTTTATTTTATGCAATTTACAGCTTTGTAAATATCTCCAAGTTTTAATTTAAATTGACGACTCAGGTTAAAATTTGCAGATTAGTGTAACTGTTTTTACTTTTTCATCTTCAGTTTTCTAAGGTTTGATTGACGCCCAGATTTTAAAAAGTTATTGATTAGATTAAATTTATATTAATAAGATCTTAGACTTGATTGACGACCAATGCTAGAAAACTAGAGATATGGTGTAACGATATTGTTTAAATTTATAAATATTCAATAGCTGAACATTGGGATTGACGACCTCAATCAGAAAGAGGATTTAGATTTTTTTTATGCACTTTAGATTAAAAAAAATTCTTTTATTCATATTTTTCCAGTAGATTTAGATTTTTTTTATGCACTTTAGATTAAAAAAAATTCTTTTATTCATATTTCTCTAGTAGATTAGATTTTAAAAATAAATAGAAGTTTTTAAAATAAGGATTTAAATACAAAATATAAATAAGAAATAAATAGATGGACAAACTTCCTCGTGGGAACGATCCTATGCTAGTACTATGATTTCCATTGTGCGCTTGCAATAGGTTAAGACTTGAATTTAAACATAATTTTAATACGTAAGATAAGTCGATCAATCATCACTCTCCATAAGGCATTTACCAATCGAGATCAAATCACAACGGTCTTTTTCAGGGTTGTAATGGGGCTCGGGTGAAAGTTGTGAAAGGAAGGGAAAGTGGATTCAAATTTTTCTGAGAAACCAGAAAAAATTACATTTAATTTTTCTCATTTTCACACTTTCTTTTTCGAATTTTTCTTTTCCTTTTTCTCAACTTTCTCTACTTTTCATTCGTTCTTCTTCTTTTGCGTATGACCTCATATTTTTCATTTATTTCTCAATTTTCTACCTCTTGCAGATATATTTTTCTTTTCTTTTTTATCTTTCCTTCCCCTTTTTCAAATGTATTTCTATCATATGCTCTCTACAAGCATTACTACCATGCCTCTCTATTTCTTCTCATACTCTCATCCATTTTTCCTAATTTCTCAGAGATTGAAGGGTAAGGTCTTGCATTTGTAGTATTGGAGTGGGGTATGGTTTATGTAGCTTATTAAGAAACTTATAGGGAAAAAAATTTCAACAAGGTTTAAAGGGGTGCTAAAAGGTAAATCAGTATCAGATGGGGCATTTTAGGCACAAACGAGCCAAAGATGGCCTTCTATCATTTCCTCACAAGGTGGTAATGATGTCTATTTGTCTTGAGTTCAAACACAATGTGTGCAGGTGCGATGATATAAAACAATACAAAATCAACAAACCGAGATAAAGTGTATGAGATTAAAACAATTAAGCACAAATTCCAAAGATACTCTGAATTTACTTTAGCACTCATCAAGAACGAGAAAAAGTTTTACAGCTCTCCAGGTTTAGTATTTCTTAGGATTTAAAAATTTCATATTTGAACTAATCTTTTGATTTTCGGACCCAAGCATGGTAGAGGTGCAAAATTTTTCTGGAATTAATAATCCTAAACAACCGCAGTCTTTTCATGGCATGAATATTCTCAAAATAGAACTTACATGCATCACCAACTACAGTTGGAAAAGTACATGCAAAATAAACAATGATGGCTCAAAAACTTTATTCAATTGTGGATTGAGGGTGTATTAAACAGTGGTTCAATAGAAAATGTAAAAATTTTAAAATATAAACACACATTAAGTACAACACCCCCAAACCTGAATGGTGCAACGCCCTCATTGCACAAAACAATAAACATTAAAAATAGTAAGAGGGAAACCAGGGGAGAAGAAAGGATTGGGGGATTTATGGTTTGGTCCAGTCGAAACTAGAATTTTGACCAGTCACAGGGCTTTATATAGCCCTGATTCCTTAAAACTCGATTGATCGAAACCAATTCGACCGGTCGAAAGTATAAGAGAATATACATTCTCCTAATGCAACCTTTTTTCTCAGGCTGAATCCCCGATCTCGACTGGTCGAAACCATTTCGACCGGTCGAAATTAAAGAGAAACTCTGGTATCTGTTTATTTAGATAATTTCGGCCGGTTGAGATGAACTCGACCAGTCAAAAATTTTTCCACTTATTCACTTCTTGAGAAGTTCGACCAGTCGAATATCATTCGACTAGTCGAGATCTGGATAGAGAACATAGTTCTCTTCCCTTTTTTTTCTGAGGCTGCAGAAGAGAACTCGACCGATCGAAATGGAGTTTCGACCAGTCGAGAAGGGACAGAAAGCCATGAGTTTTCTGCCCTCCCTTGAAATACAGCCCATTTTATTTTATTTATTTTTATTTATTTATTTATTTGTTAATATTTAGAAACCTAACTAATGAAAACCGAAAACACATACCTTAGCCTCTCTCAGCGTCCCGTGATAAGCCTTCGATAAGTTGAAGCTTTCGATCGCCCAAGCCTATCAAAGAAAACTAGGGTTATTATATAATACAAGGATACACTAATAAAATAGAAGTTAATTGAAATAAAGTCGAAGTCTCCGGCAACGGCGCCAAAAACTTGATCGTCTTAATATTAAACCTTGCAAGTGCACAAGTTTGAATGTACTAGGGCATGTACAAGGGTGTCGAACCACAGGGACTTGTCGTTTACCTTTATTCAACTTTTGTTTTATTTTAATAAAAATGTATAAAATTAAGTTTCCTAAATAAAAAGAAAACCTAAAATGCTTTTGAAATAAGAGAGGAGAAGGCAGTCTGGAATCTCTCTTGGATCTCAAACTCATATATAATTAACCCTATTTCTCTTATGTCAATGAATCCCAGGTACCCCCGCTTCAGGCTACAAGCTTTGTCACTTTGTATATGAATTTGATAGATCTAATCATCAAGGCATCATTGCATGAACCAATAAAAACTCCCTATAAGGCCTAGTCCGTCAATGAGCATCCTATCTAATCCAACCCCAATCCCTACAAGGCCACTGGAATTAAACTAAACAAGATTACAATGTTACTATCACATTCTTGATATATTAGGAACCTCAAACACGCAATCGTACGATGAACTGAATTCAAAAATAAAAATAGAAACTAAACTTAGTTAAATACTTATCTGAAATTTACAAGAGATCCGAGCCTAAGCGCGTTTTAGCCTCTCATTGATCCAGAGACCTTCGTCAGTGCTAAATCGGTCTTTGATCGATGATTACAGTCAATCTCCCTCTATTTTAGAACTATACCTGAACTACGAAAACTTACGCTAGAAACTCTCTGGAAAAGTTTGTTGTGTGAATTCCCTAAAACCTAACCCTAGGGTTATTATTTATAGAGTATAAGGTCCTAGAATAATAGTACATGGCAAGTATCTCTCACAAATCCTTGAAAAGTAGTTGGAGGAAGAAGAATCCAGAAGGAAACTGATATGCCAGAGAAAATCTCGCTGGAAGGCTGATTTCTCGCACAGAAACTCTATTGTGATCAGTTGAACTGAATTCCCGACCTGTCAGACTTCAGTTTAAATCTTCAGGTCAGAGGCACTTCTCGGAGCTTCAGAATGGCTTGAATTCCTGACCGGTGGAAATGGTTTGACCGGTCAACTTTATGTGTTTGAAGCTCTTTTGGCATTTGACCAGTCGAATATGATATCTCAGCCGGTCCATTTGGACTTTTTCTCTTCTCTCTTATTCTTCCTGAGAGTCTACTACGCGATCCTGACTGATCAAATTTGTAGTCTTGACCGGTCAAAGTGACCTTTCAGGGCCTTCTTCAACTGTTTTCCCAAGAATAACTTGCCAAAGCGTTGGGTGTCTCCTTAACTTTGCTCTTTTAGCTCGTTTTCCCTTTATCCAGCTTTTATACTTGTTGCAACACAACATGAACTATAAGCGTATATTAGTAGTTAAGCGAGAGTCAACAAGACCGAGATTTGGGTAAAAAATATACCATTTTAGAGACCGATCAGCCACTCCACAAGAAGTCTCTCTAATATTTGGAAAGGAGGTGAATCACTGACTTGGGCATTTAAAGGTAGAGAGGAAGTAAAATGAGATGTTGGAGAGAGAGGATTTCAACAGGATTAAGCGACCTCCATTAGATAGAAGTGTAGCTTTCTAGCCAGCTAGTCTTTTGTTGGTGTTCTCGATCACCGGATCCCATTGGGCCTTTCGTGGCATCCTTATGTAGAGAGGAAGGCCCGGGTAAGAGGAGGGCAAGGGATCCCAATTAAAACCAATTGCATTTGCGAGGGAGGCGAGAACCTTGTGCTGCAACCTGATACCATGAAGTTTGAACTTATGAAAATTTACCTTCATACCTAAAATAGCTTCGGAACAACATAAGAGCCTGATCACATTATTCAATTCTGAAAGATTTGCACCAGAAAAGATGAGTGTGTCATCAGCAAACTGAAGATGTGACACTTTGTCATTTCTATTGGTGATGTCGAAACCTTGAAAGAGGCCCACTGGCTGCGCTAGTGAGCATTGCACTTAAGCCTTCACTAATAATGTTAAAGAGAAATGTAGGTAAAGGGTCTCCTTGACGAAGGTCACGACTGCTATTGAAATACTAGGTTCCTTTACCATTGATTAGGATGGAAAAAGAAGGGGCTTTAATAAAGCCTTGCATCCTAGAACGCCATTTTGAATCAAAGTTGAGGCGTGAGAACATATAGTCGATGAAGAACCAACTGGCCCGATCCAAAGCATTCTCAAGATCAATCTACAAATAATTCCTAGCCTTTTCCTGAGGTGTTTTGCATGAATGCACTCGTGGGTGGTGACCTCTAAGGCACCTTGGTTGGGGGATATAAGCTTACTGATGCAAGAGGATCCGAGTCAGATGATGTTGAGTTGGCAAATCAGCGCAAAGATAGCAAGTAATCGTGATCTTTCCTAATTGGGGTGGATTTTGGGCACGTTTCGGTATTTTTGCCATAACTTTGGCTATGGGTATTAGAATCGCACATATGACCCCAATTTTTCGAGGTCAAAATCCACTGTTTTCTCTTCCGAATCCCCATTTTTAGTTATTCTTTCCTTTTTGGTAATATTTCCTTTAGCATTTAGCAAGTGATTCTGAACTCGATTTGGGCCAGATTTTTGGTCGAGTACTTCTTTTATTACGTATTTTTATTTTGGCATGATTATTGGGATTTGCTATTTTTGGCAAAATTCTGATAATGAAGATTTTCAGTTATATAGCCTGGCTTGTGGGCAAATTATAAATAGTCTTGGATTGCATAATTTTGAATTGAAATTCAGAGGTGTTTTTCTATATTTTTTTTTTCGGCGATTCTCTTGTGTTCTTCCCTGTGAATTATTTGTTGAAACTAACCTACAGAATAATCTCTATTATGTCCAGCGTCACATACCGAGCAGGGGTTTGAGGTAGTTGGCTAGAACTTTCGATATTAATTTGTAGAGACTGCTTAGGAGGATAATTGGTCGATAGTCGGAACGGTTCAAGGTTGTCTCTTTCTTGGGAATGATGGTGATGAAGGTATGGTTCACCGCACAATTGATAAACCTGGAGCAATGAAAGTCCTTGAACACTTCAAAGATCTCAGATCTGAGGAGAGGCCAAAAATTTTTATAGAAGGTGGAGGAGAACCCGTTTGGACCTAACGATTTACCGTCTTTGGCTGAGCAAATGGCAAAAAAGATCTCAACCTCGTCAAAGGGCCTTTCAAGAAGTTTATAGTCCCAAGATGGCAGGGAGGGAAAGTTGAGGCCATCAAGAGTAGGTCTTAGGACACAATCCTCTTTATAGAGAGATTCAAATAATTTCACAATATAAACAGAAATCTGGTCATTATTTGTATCCTCAGTATCATTTATCCGGAGACATTAGATCATTTTCCTTCATCTACTAGTGAAATCCTAAACCTCAAGGCAGCTTCCTTCTTCTACTAATGAAATCCTAAACCTCAAAGCAGCTTCCCAAGATGCTTTGGATGATTTTCCTTCTACTAGTGAAATCCTAAACGTCAAAGCAGCTTCCTTCTTCTAATAGTGAAATCCTAAACCTCAAAGTAGCTTCCTTCTTCTACTAGTGAAATCCTAAACCTTAAAGCCGCTTCCCAAGCTGTAACGTCCCAAAAACAATAATTCGAACCCGAACACGACCGCCTCGGTGTACATGTTCGCCAAGTCACACGATGGCATCTTAGATTTTTGGGAATAATTAATTTTTTTAAGAATATACTTCGCGTGAAGGGTGAAGTTAGAGATGGTTTTGACCTTAGATGAATAACCTGTGCACCCACGTACAGTGTACAGGCTTAACACCGAAGTAAGCCCCGTAATTCAAGTGGATGAATTTTGGGATAAAATATCTAAGATATTATTCCTTACTTCTTTTGCCTTGTATGAGAGAAGAGAGAAGAGCAAGCTTACTCTCCTCAAACTGCACTCCTTGAAACCCACTTTCTTCCCAAACTTCTCGTGAGATTCGATTGCGAGAATTCTCTTTTGACATCGCCATCTTCACAGGGAACTAGACAACTACTCCGCAAGAGCTCCGCATCCTCGTTGATTCCGAATTCAAGTAAATTCCGACCTCGATAGATCCTTTAATTTCGTTATCAATAGATCTAGGAAAGGGTGGAAGCTTAACATGGATTAGATGACGAAATTGTTGCTTGTTGGTGATTGAACTTCGTTTTGGCTCGATCGTCGTGCAAACCCACAAATTCACTCTGAAACCCTCTTGGCAGCCCTTCTCGAAAGACACATAATCGGTCAAGGAAAGGTGAGAAATGTTGTATTATTATGTAATAAATATCTATTCTAAGCTTAGATAGATGAATGGACAAAATTTGAGTTGTGTTGGATGAGTTTTGGGGAAAAAAAAGCCAAGGAATAAGAAGCCCGAAGGGCTACAGAAACTGTCAAAATCGATCGATCGGTTCCTGAATCAATCAATCGATTTTGATAGGACAGGGATGTGCAAGTTTGCTGGAGAAATCGATCGATCGATTTTAGAAACCGATCGATTGAATTTGAAATTTTGAAGAAACCGATTTATCGATTTGGAAATCAATCGATCAGATTGTATAAAACATGGATGTGTAGAAATTCTAGGGAAATCAATCGATCGGATTTCCCTGCCTTTGGAAATCGATCGATCGATTTGCTTTGTTTTGGCTGGTTCAGTTTTTCTTGGAAAAACTTTAGAAAACTTTGAGCCAATTCATTTTCGCCACCATTGACACATAGTACGATCTCAATGTCATCTAGGTTAAGAATGGGAGACCGTAAATGAGGGCATTTGGATCGCTTTAAATGGCTCGGAATTTAGGGTAGGGGAACCTTAATACCAATTGCATTTTTTTTCTTAATTTACATGAATAACATAATATGATTGATGTGAAATACGATAAATCTGAATTTTCTTTTGAACTTAATCATGAACTCTGAAATTTCTTTTGAATCAGCCATGAATTTGAATTGCACATGAACTCAGAACTCAGAACTCTGAATCTAGCTATATATTTAAATACTCCGAATCCTCCTTGAATTTGAATTGCACATGAACTCAGAACTCAGAAATCCGAATCTAGCTATATATTTAAATACTCTGAATTATGTGTTAGAATCCACATTTGATTTAAGGTTCATACAAACGAACCCCTCCACTCTTTGAACCGTGCTGATGATGAATTTGAATAGCGCAAGTTTGCCTCATAACGCAGGGGCTTGTAGCACTTCCAAAAAGTGTTCATTGAACGACGATGGTTAGGTAGGGGTTCCCATCGAAAATCTCTGGCTTCCAATGCTATATGTGCATGGGAGATGATTTAAGTTATGATTTAGGTCACTGATAAGATAAGCATTTCATGTACAAATTAAGGACAAATGAGAACCTGAAACCATTTAAAATCCTGATTGTTGAATTCGAATATGAATCTTGAAATGGTATTCTGTCACAGAAACTATATTTGATCTTAGTATTTGGAATTTAGTTATTTAATCTGTTTTGAACATCTGCTTGAATCTTGTCTTTTGAAACCATGTTTGTTCTGATAAGATATAATTGAGATTGAGTTTCTTCTACTGAACTTAGACTGCTAGCTCACTCTGACTATATGTCACAAGTGTAGATACCACTCAGGAATAGGGCTACGAGAGTGATCCGGATTACAATCTAGAGGAAGAGTCGGATATTCCGCCTGACAAATTCTACCCATAGGGTGGGATTTGGATCCTTAGTTTGGAGTTTTTTATACTCAAGACTTGCTACGTCATGTAAATTTTGTAAGTTACTAATATTATTACAATTGTGAATACATTTTGTGAGCCATTGTTTAGATGATGGTCGGCCTTCATCAGTGGCTCGTTTTGGTCTTTGTTAATAGGTATTTTATAGGGATAGAATCTTTCTTTTTGCTATATGTATATGCTTAATTTCTACTAATATTAAGGAGGTATGATTCGATGGCGAGCCGGCTTTCCCGATATTTCAGGTACGGGAAAATCGAGTCGTCACAAGCTGCTTTGAGGTTTAGGATTTCACTTGTGGCATTTATCCAAACTAATTGATCTTTATTCTCCTCTAAAGTCCCACTATGTTTGCGGATATCTTCCCAAGCATTACCTATTCTGATCGTTGAAGCATCAGGAAGAGCTCAATTGCTATTCACAAAAACATCTCTCACCGTAGCACTTTCTTGTATGTTGGATTGCCCAATAAGCCTTTTGCCATACTGATGATAGAGTAGCTTCCTAACCACGCATATCACTTCATAATTTGATCCCCATACCATCGCCCACTGAATATTGAACATTTTCTTTAATAGTATCCCTAACAGTCATGATCCCTCGCCATGACCATGAGAAATTACAAGGCACTTTACACATCCAAATATCTTTTTCTCCAACATATTTTTTATAACCCATTTAGCCCAAAGGGAGTTCGACTTTGTTACAAGGTTCCAAAACAGTTTAACCATACTGGCATAATTCCATTCTCTTAACCTTCTTCTGCTTACGCTTCCTTCGCCTTTTGGCATACAAATGAATGTGGTTTTCATCTATCAGTCCATTCCAAAGAAAATTACTAAGAATTATCATTAAGAATTTTCTCAATTTCATCGAGAACTCTTCTCCACAATAAAAAAAGGTACCTGACCGGTATACTTGGTAGCTGTTGAGCACCGAATTAATGAGCTCCACCCTACCAGCAAAGGAGAGAAGAAGACTGCTTATTTCTTTTCTTTTTTTATAATTCATCTTGAGGTTTTTTATGGGGTCCTCACCCCTCCATTAAGAACTTGAAAAAGATGATTATATGCAATACATACAATTCAAATCACCATAAAGAAGAGAGGTGAAAGAGGAAGGAATGTCTTCAATGTTAGACCACCTAACAACAATGATGCATCCAATCCTAGGCGAGCCAGCGCATCAGCAAACTTGTTGCATTCTGATGCAATGCAAAATCCGAGAAAGAAGACTAAAGAAAGTGGGAAGAAGTAGAAGAAGATAAGAAAGAAAATCAAAAGTTTATTGTTGAAAAGTCTTTGATCGGAGGGTCGCGGAGTCATCAACTTCAATCCCGTAACTTTTATTTTTGGCCTATTTTGAAGTATCAAACGACGTCGGATTGATGTGAGATTGGCCTTATTTGAGAGCTTATCAAAGTAGTTTTCCAATGAACTAAGAAACGCACAATTCCTACAAGTATTGAAGAAGTTATGCTCAGTTTTTGGAGGCTGCACTGAAAGTGCAAAATTTCAAGACTCCTAGTTGAATTAAGATTAGTTTCTTTTATTATTTTATTTTCACAAATAGAATTTATTTCTTCTATTAGAAATAAGATTAGTTTCCTTATTGTTTTAAGATTTCATTATTCTTTTAGGAAAATTATGATATTTTTATTATTTAAATTAGGAATTAGTGTTAGATTAGGATTTCTAATTTTATGCACTGTAAAAGCCTATTTAAAGATCATTAGTTCTAAAATATAATTTTAGAGTTGAATGAAATATTTTGGTTGGAGCTTTTGAAGCTTGACTAGTTGCGGCTAGTATTAGGTATTCCTGCAGGTTCACTGGTAGAGGAATTTTGGTGGGAAATTTGTTAATTCAACCACCTTGGAAGATTAGTTAACTAGTTTCAACCTTCCTGCAGGTTTTTCGAATCAGTTTCGATAACAGCCTCCAGAGAATCACTAATCTCTTGCGATCAATAAGCCCTATATCCAGATGGGTGCTAGAAGAGTAAATGAAACTACCATGACAGTCACGGCACACTGCTCCTATACCAGCTTTGTCATTGGATACCCATCTGAATTTGTTTTCACCCATCTTTATTTTCATATAGTCAAAATCTGGTCTTCGCCATTGACAACCAATCGGAGGTGGTCTAGAGTAATTATCACTTTGAATACTCCAATTCTTAAGCATTAACTTGTCTCCATCCTCTTCAAACTACCATTTTCATATCCAGAGAAGAAGTCTCATCCACCTTTCAATTCTATCCCTCACTTTCTCAGCCCATTACACATGAAGTATGTGATTCTAGAGGAGAACAAAGGTACCCCCGGATATCTCACAGGTAATGTTCCTTTAGAAAAGGCTAGTTCATGCTCAATTAACAATGATACCACCTTTAGGCATTCATCCAAAACAAAAAGTATACCACCTTTAGGGTTTTGCCTATCTCATCTCTACGTCTTATTAATTTATAATCTTCACGCACACTGTATTCCCACCTTGTGTCTAGTTATTCACTAAGGCATTACTTAGGATTCATGTTTGAAGATTTTTAATTTAAGCTGTTAACAAGCTAGAACATATTGTGAAATGCTATAATTAAGCTTAGCAACAGATAGAGAAGATTTTAAGATGCATATTCCAAGAATTTTGTATGAATTATTTTTAAAGTTTGAGTTTACTTCTTAATTTTCTACAAGTATTTAGTTAAGATTGTGTTAATAAAAAATAAGCCAAATTATGACTTCATAGTCGTCTTCAAGTAAGCAATCAACAAACTGTTCGAAGCAATAAACTTGGCATGCTGCTAGAAGGTTTTCACAAAGTAATGCAAAGGCCATTATCAACAATCAGTTGTGTATATAAATCCTTACTGTCTCAAAAATCATAAACACATCACCTGCCCAAAAAAAAAAATTATGAACACATCATAGTTGTTGGAATACAAACCCAAGTAAAGTTGGTCTTGGGTTGCACACCTTGAAAAACTATTTTGGGACATGCTTTAAGTAACTTTTCAAGTTATAAGGAAACCTTTCATTTGTCAAGAAGACCTTTCATTTGTCAAGAGAGAAATAATTGTTTTGTTTTGTTTCCTAGAATTAAGTCATTGTCTAGAAGTCATTTCCTAGGTGTCTTTTAATATTTCAAAGTATCTTTTACTTTTTCAATGTACTTTTATCCTTATATATATTAGTGTAACCGGGTAGCAAGATACAAGTTGAATTTTTTAAATGAAAAGTAAGTTCAAAGTGTTAGTAGCTAGCAAGCTCTTTTAATACAAAGAAATCCTTTGTAGTGCAGCAGCACAAGCAGGTCTATTTAATCTCTATCAATAGTATCCAAAATTAAAATGAGATAGCATCTCAATCTAAAGCAAAACATTCTTTTTAATTGCACTCTACATTAAAGTCGGAGTGATTTTTAGGATCAAGATAAGTTAGTAAGTACATTTGGCAGCCTTTTTCCAACTGTAATTGCGATCATTTAATTTTTAGCCCCAAATCACAATCATAGTATTTTTGGATTAAACCCGAAACAACTTTAATTTCGATTTATTTGGATTGTAGACAAGGACTCTTTAGAGTGGTTATGCAGGAGGAGATTAAAGAAGCCATTTTTAAAGCTCGTAACAGTAAAGCCCCTGGGCATAGAGAGGTTATGCAGGAGGAGATTAAAGAAACCATTTTGAAAGCTCCTAACAGTAAATCCCCTGGGGCTGACAGCCTCCCCTCAGAGTTCTTCATATCGTTCTGGGATCTGATCGCCGATGACATCATAGCAGTTGTGAGTAATGTTTTTCATGGGATTCTTATGCTTAAATTACCTAATCTCATGCTTATTAACTTATATAAATTGATTCCTAAAGAACCAGAGACAAGGATTCGAGAATGCATCTCCTCCGCATCCTGTTTTTAGTTTGATTAATGATTCACCACATGGATTTTTTCTCTGCTAAATGTAGGCTTCGTCAAGGTGATCCCTTACACTACGTGAAAAAGCCCAAAAAACCACTGCCTTAAATAGTGGTTTTTTCAAAAAACTACTGTCTTTGACAGTGGTTTTTTTTCAAAAAACCACTGCCCTAAACAATTGTAAAAAAAGGAGTGGTTTTTTTTTACCACTATACAAGACAGTGGTTTATGAAGTTCATAAACCACTGTCTTGTATAGTGGTAAAATAAAACCACTCCTTTTTACAATGCTTAGAAAGGGCTTTTTATACAAAATTTTTAAAAAAAATTACGCCGACAATTTTTATGCAAATTTTTAAAATAATATTTTTTATGCTTTTTTAATGCAATATTTTTATGCTTTTGTAATACTTTTTTAATGTAATTTTTAATGCTTTAAAAAAAATTATATAAAGAAAAAAAACTATTAATCTCATATTCAAGCACATCCATAAATAAAATAGATGCCAAATTCTTTTATTCAAATAAAATATTGCATTTCAACCTATGATCCAACCTTTCAAATCAATCAAATATTTTAAACTTTACATGCTCAATCCTTTTATTCCAAAAAAAAAAAAGAGTTAACAATCTAAGGGCCCCATGACCTAGTTTCATAATTAAAAAAATATATATATATGCTTCGCCTCTCCTGCCAAATATCCCCGTCCCCTAGTGATCCGTTTGAGGTGAGCTTCAAATCGAAAAGCTTTGCCTGAAATCGAAAGGAGAACGTAATTAAATATTTATAATATTAAGCAATTAAATTAAGATATTGATGATATTAAGGAATTAAACAAATAATACTCTAAGCACATAACAAATAATACTGATGCAAATGCACAACAAAAGGTTCATAGAAGTAGCATTTTCGAAGTAGCCCATTGCCTCGTCAGTGGTATATAGCAAGGCCACCTCCCATTATATGGGTAATTGGAACATACTATGTACCCTTACTTCCATATATTTTAACATGGTTCTAACATACAACGCTAATTTATACATGCCCTCATGGTGATATGGTTACTTTGAAAGTGGAAACAAGAGTAATGTCCCACATCTCCATTCAAGTAACCATATCACCATGCTACAATTCTGACCTCATGTGTGTGGGGTTAAAAGAAAGGATTAAACTTACATCTCAGCTCACCAAAACTGGCTGGGGAGTCAATTGGCACCATCACCGATCTATAGAGTAGGAGAACAAAACTGTTACCCGAGATTAGAGACCAAACAATTTCCCAGAAAGAATACTCAGTCAAAAAGCCACATATGGTATAAATTTCCCTTTGAAGTAGTATGCTTCTGGGAATCCTTTCCGAAATTCTATCGCTCCACAAACACCACAAAGCCAGCAATATTCACTAATTTTTTTTCCATTAATCCTTCCAATCTGTTCATTACTTTAGTATTCAACAATAATAGAGCTATTGATGGTTATAGCCACATTTCTATTCCCTTACAAACACTACAAATCCGAATGTTTACTCTTTTTTGCCTTTAATCCTCGGTTTCTATGATCGGTATGAATTATTTGGCTATAACCATCCCATACATCTTCACGAAAATATATGCATGTTACAAACAATACTAAAAAAGCAATTATCTCGGTAAAACAGACGCTAACAGATGCAACAAGCAGTGTTCAAAAAGTATATATTATATATGTTCTGATCATATTAGACGCCAAAACTAACATCTAAATCATTCGACACAATTACTTAGAGAAGATAAAGTATCGAGAGGAGACACAAAAGTGATGATCAAAAGCAAAGCTCTCACCTGTACTTGTAGCTGAAGTTGCTTCAGATATTCGATGGCCTCATCGAGCATCGAAGCCTTATCGGTCTACCAACAAAACCAAGAAAATCAAACCCAAAACTCAAATACCACAGTCCAACTCCAATTCAAAGCCAATTGAAAGTAGAACTAACAACAAAGTATCCACTTGGACCTACCTATCTTGATAGAAACCCATAAAGGAACAGGAGCTTTTGAGAGAATTCATATTGCTGAGTGGCAGGGCAGAACAGTCACTTCTTGGGATGTGTGCTTTATGGAGTTACCATGTGTACCGTATGAGTACCGAGCAGTCAAATCTTTCCTCAGATCTGACCAACTCTGGCTATCATGAGAACGTAGATAGGATCTATTAAATAATATTCACAATAATATTGACAATAGTTCTAATAACAATACTATTATTATAATAAAATAAAATAAAAAACAATACTATTATTAATAAAAACAATAATAATAATAAGTTAGTTAATTAATCACCATGAGATCGACGGTGATTAATGATTTAAAAATGAAAGAGAAACAAAAGATCAATTGTTTACTGTTGATTTTGGTCTTTTAAATTTTTGTTGGGTTTTATCCCTAAAACTTGTAGGGAAGTGGAAACCCTAGGGAAGAATAGGTGGTCTGTGGGCATTTCAATGCCAGTTTGATGGTTGGCTGAAAAAAAGGGACCTTTGCCTTGGCTGGGAAGCCATTTAAAAGAACAGCAACCATTGGCGTCAGCTGCTTTGAATCAAGTGATAGCCATTGCTTTTCATCTCAAGCTTCAGCACCTTAAATCTAGAGATCATGGGCGTACCATCAAACAGTATGCATGGTGACTCCACACGGCACACATTCCAAAAATCGACCCATTCCCAATCACCATCTGTAATGGTTTGGTTACCATATATCAACTCAATATTTCATTGTGTAAATCAGTATCACGAATAATCATGCTACAGGTAAAACGGTTAATAAAATTCAACTATTTAAACAAAAAAGTACAATCCACATGGATAAAATATCCTTCCGAAGGAAAATCAGGAAGTTCCTAGGACAAGGGAAGTTGGAGATTATTGATTTCACAAACCACAACAACAGCAACAAACATACACACCCCAAGGAGCATAATACCATATACAAAGAAGCATACCCAACAATCGTGATGGTGAGAAAGTGACTCCCATTTTATTAGGAACTGATCTTGCAAGGAATTTTCCTCTTGGTCATTGGTAATCCTTCTTCGGCCAATAATCTTCTTGATTTTTTTCGGCACCAACTTACCTGAAAACAATTTGCCTCCCTCACAATAAGGGCAGAGCCAATCCCCCTCAGGAACCATTTGTAAGGGGGGATAAAGACAGAAGGTGTGAAAAGCACGTAAACAATCAATTCCATCACAGAAATGAAGCAATCGATAGCCATTTTTGGACAAAAGAAGGAGCAGCAGAAGAACCAAGAAACACCGATTGAAAGGTTGCCTGAATTTGCTATTTACTAAAAAGCATAGAACTAGTAATTCACCGAGTGATCAAAACTGAAAAGGAAAACAAGAACTTACCATTCAACTCCTTGTATCTCTCTTTAAATACTCTGGCATATCTGTCAACTTCCTCCTCTGTTTTTCCTTCCATTTCAGAAGCAATACCTTTTATCTCATTCCGACCATACTTCTCACATGCTCGAGTGAAAGTATTAAAATCTCTCCTAGGCCATGTCGAATTCATCGTGCTGGACATCACAAAAGTCGCACAAAAAAAGAACCATTGATTAATTAAATGATTCCTTTACCTCTTCTAGTAATTGCTCTTTTTCTTCTTGCTCCTCTGTTTCAAGGGGTCTCTGATTCTAATATAAAATTCTAATTATGAGTGGGTCCCATTAACAATAAAGGGATTTATGTACAAAAACCAGAGAAGAACCTTCACTGCTCAAGAAATACCTTCAATTTCATCCCCATCTCCAATCCTGTCTTTCAACTGATTCTTTTGATGGGTTACCTGGTAAAACATGACAGTGGAAAATCAATTAAATCCTCAGAACTATGAAGGTTGGGGAAAAAAAAGTAAATTAAATCCTGGGATAGGATAAAACCAAGTACTAGAAAAAAAAACTATTACCCTCAACTCGCATCTCTTTGGTCTGTTAGTGCGAAAGGCTACGGACTGAACTTCAAGGACATTTTGCTCAACTAAACCATTTATATCTTTAAAGGTCAACGGCTTCAATGGTTTAACCAATACGCAAATCAAGGATTTAACGTTACATCATGTAATCAACAGACTCGTGATTTAAATTGATGTTTTAAACACGGGAAACTCACAAGGCATTCTGAAATAACTTTATCAAAGATCGGACTCATCATGTAGCCCAATGTATGGGTGGTAAGAGATTCATCGGGATAAACTGATGCACCATAACGAAGTTGAATATCACGACATTCCTTGAAAACGATTACGAAATAACAATATTACGCACTAATTAAAAAAGAAGACTAGACATTGTTGACAAAAAATTAAGATTACTAGAGAAGGTTATTTCAAAATCGGATCAAAGATTATCTAAAACAACACTCTTCAAAAAAATGGGCAAAAAAATTAGTAAGAACAATTTGCACTGACATGGACATATCGATTGCCATATATGTGACACCAATAAGTGTAAACTAACTTTTTATGGCAGGAGATCTTAGCACAACTGCTATTTTCTGAAAATCACAAGCATATTAATTTTTTATTTTTTTAAAAAAAACACAGTAGGAATGACAGATTTCACTAAAGGACAAACACAAATGAAAAACAGCAGCGACCACAATGCATTTTTTTAACCTGCTTTTGAAGGTCAAGTATGTCCTTCTATGCAACTTCATAATCAGCTTCGAACTCAGGTCTTCCACTTCCTGAGTATTTTTCGATTTGACTTCAATATTTTACTTGTAACTGTGACCATATTTTACCATAAATTTAATTGTATTTTGACTATTTTCATATTTGTAACTGTGCCATGGTTCTACAAATGTCTAGCATTAAAGGAAGAGTCTCACTAGAAGCAGGGATGCAAGTTTCTGATGTCACTTTGAAACGTCCTTTTTGTTGGACAACTGGCTTCTTCGATTTTTCATCTAATTCATCGGCATTAGATGCTGCAACAACACACATCAGCTAAGTTAGGGAAACAGTAAATTCCTTAACACACTCATAGTCACTAAGTCAGGGTGCAGTAAATTCCCTACATACATGTTGACTGTCAGCTAAGTTAGAGATGGTTGTTGTCATTACATATAACAAGAAAAGTTGTTGTCATTAAGTTAGAGATGGTTGTTGTCATTACATAAGGGGTTGTGATTGGAGGTCTTCCAGTGATAAAAGGTGCTAGTTCATTTCAAGTGATTGGTGGTACTACTACCTATTGGCGAATAGTGTTCAAATAGATAGAATTACCTCACTCAATACAAGAAAAGTCAATATTGGATCGGGGAATAAAGCCATGCATACCTTTTCAATGACCAATTTTCAGCCCTAAAGTAGGAGATGAATAAGATATTTAAAAAAGATTGATGGCTAGTTCATTTCATGTATTGCTTTTTTTTCAGCACTAAAGTAGGAGATGAATCATCTCAATTTTCTCCAAATACAAAAAAAAAAAAAAATCCTCTGAAAAGCTATGGAATGTTAAAAGCCGACCATTCGCAGAGATGTTCTTAAATCATCTCATTTGATCGCAGTTCTTCATTTGATCTTTATTGTTCTTCCTTTGCCTTTTGGGTCTTGGGCTACAACAAGAAAAGTGAGAACTTCAACTTTTCTTTATTTTATAATTGAAAATGTGAGTAGGCTAGATGGAAATATAAACATATTTATGAAAATAAAATCACTTAGTAAAATAGAATCAAATTTACCCCTAAACAAGATCAAATAAAATCTACAAGTCCCTTGGGCCAAGTAATAATATCACCAATTGTAACATCGCCAAATGATCCTTCGTCAGCATATAATTCGTCAGATTGACCTCGAAAATATTATCAATTATGATGGCGTATGAAACTCTTGGCGTTGTCGCCTCTCTATGCATTCGCCGCCCTAGTCCAATGGCTTTATTCTTTAAGTTTTCAATAGGCGGCGCATGGATGGTTGGTTCACAAGTATCTCAAATTTGAACCGATGAATGATCGAGTTTCCTAAAAAAATTATAGCCTTTAAACTGTAGAGTTTAAGAGAGACTAAAACAACAATGCAAAAGTGCTTTCAATAAGATATGACAATGACAACTCTAATGATTATTATTTCATAACATTGAATTTATACCTGATAAGAATCGAATTGGTCAACCGATGTCGATATAGATGTCCCTTTAGAAGGAGCTAGAGGTGATAGTAAATTCACTTTTCCTCAAGGATCTTGCGTGCTCTACGCTCCTCATCAAGCTCATGTCTAAGCATATCAACCTGTGATTGAATGCTCTCACGTGCTATCTTTTCCTGGTGAGCAATCTCCCTAGCCTGAGCGGACGCTTGAATGGAGGTCTTAGATACACCCGTACCCATACCCCGTATGTTGCCCCTTCCATCACGCCCACAAACCATAGCAACAGGGTCATTATCTAAATCTTTTTCTCCGAAGAATGGATCAGATAAGGCAAGCCTCCTAATTTCATCCTGAATAAAATAAATAATGGTTAAATATAGTGATCCTAAAGATCAATATTAATTATTTATCAATGGCAAATGAATAATTAAAATAATCTTACAATTTGTGTGCCCAAGGACCCATCCTTCTTAGTATGAGAGGCTAAAAATATTTGTGTTCTCTCGCATAGTCGAACTCGCTTTTACGTACAATAAGGTCATAAGCAATTGTGAATATTCTAACAAATTTATTTAAAAAATTTATGTGGTAGATTTTACCATCTCTTCTGCCATCTTAGCTGATCCTCGTCTACCAGTGGTGTGTGGGTTCATCATCATTTTCCTACAAGTCTTCCCCTTTTCTCGGCGTACTTTTATCTTCCTCTGTCGAGCACATTTTAATAAATGCTCTCCAATCATCTCCCTTCACATTCTTTGGTCGATACTTCATCCGCTCTACGTCCGTTTCATATTTATCATAAACGTATGAAGGTCATGTTTCCATTGCTTCCAAGTTAAATTCGTTAAGATCATCTTTTTTTGACTAATTGGAACATTATATTTATCCTATAGTGAAAATAAAACGATATCAAAATTATTTGTAGAATAACTAAATGAAAATTGCATGAACAACATACACTCACTGAGACAAAGCGCCATATTTTCTTTTATAGAAAGCAGTACAATTTTCCAAGACTCATATGCGGGTGGACAATGAGTCCTCGTCATCCGACCAACAAATGTGGCAAATTGCGTTGAAGCATCTCCAATAGGCTGCCCATGTTCATTCATTGAATTTTCAAACGTTGCACTGGATAAATAAAATATTGTTAATAATTTGTAAATAACATTTACCAAACAAAAGAAAATAATAAACTAACCACTCTCTTGAGTTCCAACTGATTCAGATCCACTCGGTTCTGACCCAAAGCTGCCATTATCTTTTGCTGAAAACATTGGCAAACTCTAGTTGTTGATCAAACTATCATTTAAGGATATAAAATGCATTAATAAGATAATTGAAAATTGTAGCTAACTTATAACAACATTAAAATAGGAAAATCAACAACAAGAAATATAAATAATTCTTTTGTTACAATTATTGGATAGAAGAAATAAGGTTCAAGTGAACAATATGAAAGAACTAGATTAATTTTCGTCCTCGTCCTCATCCACAACATCAGTTGCTAATGCCAATGCTAAAGCATCTGCTTTTGGTCTTCCTTCAAGTGCTAAGGGATCTTCATAGGCATCTACATATCGAGTCAATCTCTTTGGAGCATCCAATACGACATACCAATCATCCCTAGTTTGATCTTTACAATAGAAGACTTGAGTGGCTTGAGAGGCAAGAATAAACGGCTCATCATCTTCATGTGAAATCCTCATAAATCTCCTAAGATTAACAAACACTAACCCAGTTTCTGGGTCAACCACACAACCATTTTTTTTATCTTCTACTCTGAGCCAGATCCACGAGAAAGTGTTTTTTAAAGTAACCATAATCTAACTCAAGTATTTGTTTGATAATACCATAATAAGTAACTTCTTCTTCCACATGGTTCTTATCTTTCGCACTTGACCTGAAGCTAGTTAAAGCCTTCATGGATACTCCACTATTTTGTGTGCTTTTATTCATTTCTGATTGTGCGGTACAAAACTGATAACCATTGATCATGTAAGCATTATATGATATGGCATTGAAGTCTGGACCATCAACAAGGCTCTTCATGATAGAATTTTCTTCATTTTCTAATTCTTTTCTTAACCAAGGAATGTAGTTGTCCCTCTGATGCTTATTGCTTGACTTGTGATCTTGAAGATAAGCCTGATACTTCCTGTAAATATTAACTCTTAATTATATTATATCATTTTTAAAATAAAATATATAATTTAAAAATATAAAATAAATTACTTCTCCCACTCAATATTTTCTGGATAATGCTTTAGAACCCATCTACGTATTTGTTCATACTGCACGTGTTGAAGAAGATAAGTTTTTCCACTTCCATCGATAGGGTACCCAAAAGTAACATCTTGTTTAACGCATTTTCTCCTTTCTTATGGCTTCCTCTGCTAGAATTTGGCATATATTCCATACAATACCTCATTCTTCCATGAGATATTACTCCATAATACACCCCTCTGGATATGTCTGATTTTTCACATAATGCGTATATGTCTTCATCATCCTGCACATTTTTTCCAATTAGATATCAATGTTAACGAGATTAACTAAAAGAAGTAATTAATTTTACTCCAATAATTTACCTCTCGAAAGGATACATCCATCGATATGGACGAGTCCGCAAACAAGCGCTTCCGCTAAGTGAACAACAAGGTGTATCATAGAAACAAAAATGATGGAAGTACTTTTCAAATACACATAGTATTTCGACTATATGCCTTTTTCATGTTCAAAACGAGAGATAACCTTAGAACATAGGACATTAAAAAATATTGACAATTGTCGAATAGCAGCTCTCAATGGTTTCTCTTTCTTAAATGCATGCATCAGCAAGACTGGTAGTAACTGTTGCATGAGGATATGATAATCATGTGACTTCAAGCCTTTGAGTTGGAATTCTTTCAAACATACCGTGTCCTTCCAATTTCCACTGTATCCAATAGGAACCTTCAAATTGTGCAAGGTTTTATAAATTATTTCTTTTTCTTCTCGTGACAAGCAAAATGGAGCTTTAGGACAATACAACTTATCATTTACTTCCACGGGCCACAAATTTTTCCTTATATTCATATCTTTGAGATCATAACGTGCTTCAATACCATCTTTGGTTTTACCCTTTGTGTCCATAATTGTTGCAATTAGGTTCTCTGTGACATTTTTTTCCACATGCATTACATCCAAATTATGACGAATAAGAATATCCTACAAACATAAAGGACATGTATTAATATTTGAGTGAAGTGAAGTATAAATTTTATATTAGAAAAATAAAATATATTAATTATCCACCTTCCAATATGGTAAATCATATAGGATTGATCTCTTTGACCACGCACTGCTCTTTTCATGCTCAGTCTCGGATCTCTTCCTCTTCTTGCTTGCTACCTTTCCAAATTCTGTTTTGATACATCTCATTTTGCATAGTACTTGAACCACTCAACGTGAGGGGATGCTTTCTATGTTCTTCCTTCCCATTAAGTGACTTTTGAGTTACGAAAGGATGACTCATATCAGTAAGAAATTTTCTATAGCCCATGTACGCATATTTCTTTCCATGTGATAACCATGTCGAATCAACCTCTTCACTACAAACAGGACAACCATACTTTTCCGCTGTCCTACATCCCGAAAGATGGCCATATCTTTGGAAAATCATGTATAGCCCATAATAGAATTGCTTTCATGTTGAACATAGATTTTTTATAAGAGTCATATGTTGTAGCACCAGCGGACCATAATTCATTTAACTCTGCAATCAGTGGCTGTAAGTAGACATCAATGTTGTGCCCTAGACCTTTTGGGCCTGGAATTAATAGAGTTAACATTGTAAACTCTTTTCGCATACACATAGATGGAGGAAGATTAAATGGAACAATCATAACAGGCCAGCAACTATAAGAATTACACTTGTTTACGAAAGGATTAAATCAAATGCATTGCAAGTCCTAAACGAACATTACGTGTCTCAAGAGAAAAGTCACTCCAACGAACATTGATTGATTTCCAACTTGAAGAATCCACTGGATGACCCATGTAACTTTCATTTTCAATTGCATTTGCATGCCATATCATCGTCTCTGCAATCCATGGTACACTATATAATCTTTGAAGTCTTTGGGTTAGTGGAAAGTATCTTAACTTCTTCCACGGTAATTGTTTAAAATTTGGCTTTGAAGCTTCCACGGTCTCCATCCGCTCTCACCACATGTAGGACACTCATTTTATCGCATGGTCTCTCCAATATAATATACAATCATTAAACAAGCATGAATAATCTCATGTTTCATGCAAAGACTTAACTAACTTCTTTGCATCGTAGGTGCTATCGGTAAAGTATTTGACGGGCAAAATTTCTTTTAGCATTTTTAACAACTCAAGTGAAACTTTTATTAGACCACTGATGTCTAGCCTTCATACTCAACAACTCAACTGTAGTTGACAATTTCGTATGCTCACCCTTACATGACGGATATAGTGGTTCTAATGCATGTTTCTTCAAATTACTGTACTCCATATCCTCAGGTAAATCATGTGGATCCTGATCATCACCTTCATCCTGATCATCATCTTCATCCTCAGGTAAGTCTTCAAGATGAACATGTCCAAATGTGTTGTTCAACATTTCTTCCATTCTTGGAAACATATCATTATTTTGGTTACTAGTTGAACTACTAGAAACCCCAACATCAACACAATTTGTAGAAGACGACTCCCCATGATATGTCCATATGGGTATACGAACTATCCATGCCATCACAAATTAAATGCTCCATAATGGTTTCAAGGTTATGCTTTTGAAAATTTCGGCATTTAACACACGGACAACAACACCAATTAACATCCTCAACATTTTGTTTTGCAAACAAAATAAATGATGCAACGCCATCGAGATATTCAGAAGACAGACGTTCTACTATTGTCATCCATTTTTTGTTTGGGATTGCGGGAGGCATCTTCTACAAAAAAAAAAAATAGCAAAGAATTAGCTCGTCAAAAAAAAAAAAGAACAAAATTTAGGGTCAAGGACATCTTATTGGTTGGAGTATATTTCCATTTTGTGATTTATGGGGCCTAGCTGCTAGTTAAAATCCAAGCACAGCAGCACTGTGTAGATGCTAATTTTAGAAAGTCTATAACACGAAACACCCAACAGTAACACTTGTAAAAGCCAAAATCCAACTTATGTTAGCGTAAATTTAGCTAGGCTTTCTCTCAATGTGTCTAGTTTAGACTTAAATTATATAGAGTGTCTGAATAAAGCTGTATAAAATTATAAATTGTAAAGTAAATCTCATTAATAAAAAAGTAACTTTTATACTCTGATCATCAAACAAACCAACAAAACACCTAACAAGCAACAGCAACCGAAATTAATCATATAAAATTGACCTTAATCCACATTTTTTTTTCTTAAAATGTGGTCGAATTGGTTCAGAGAAAACCTTATCAACCGCCTCTACAACAGAAACCTGGAAAATGAGATGCAAAATCGAGATGGATGAGAAGAGAAAGAGAAAGGATTCGGAATAGCTTCGATTTCGATCCTCCAATCCACAAATGCTTATAAAAAACCAAAAAATTAGAAAGAAAAGGTGAAGATGCATACACAGATTCGATCCTCCAATGCTCAAACTTGATCGAACCTTAACCACAAATTCGACGCTCCATAGCTGTTCAAACCCTAATGATTTCGACGAGAGAGGATCATCGGCTCTTCAAACCCTAACCACGGGATTTCATTAGAGAGAAGAGAGAGGGAGATGGAGGCTAGGGTTTCGAAGAGGGAGAGAGAGTGAGAGAGGGGAGGAGGTGAAGAGGTGGAGGCAGTTTTGTTAGAGAAATATGGCACGAAAAATAAATAAATGCTACAATAGCTGGTTTGAAATACACAAACAGGTTTGAAATACACAAACAGTATACTGAAGAAATATTAAATATTATATATCTCTTGTCAAAAAAAAAAAATCTCTATAATTCACTTAGTCCCTTACTGGCTAAACAAACCCATCATAGTAAATATACCCACTAGTTCATGTTATACAAAATGAAACATAAAACCCTATTAAGTCAAATAACCCACCTATACTTTCCAAAAGTGTGAAACAGAGGAACCCAGAAAATTAAGTAAAACACCTACAAATATACTATAAATAAATGAAAAGCAAAAAACCCACAAATATATTATAAATAAATGAAAAACAGAAAACCCACAAATATTTTCTAAAGGGAACCTCTATGAGCGCCCACCACACAACCGCACATCATTAAGTGCGAGCTTAAAGAAACAGGTGGGTATGAATAGAGGTTCCTATTCAATTATACAATAGGTTTGTTTGGTGCAACTTTGAAATTGAAGTCATTATAGCCGTGTTTGGCATAGGTCTTTGCTAGTTTGTCCTAATATTACTTCAAGTAATGACGACAACCTACCATTTTTCATGATTACGTAGTTTAAATGTTGCAAGGATGTTGGTTGTCTCGAAATTATCCATTCACCCCATTCATGTTTGGTGGCATCCAATTCAGTTGGATGCTTCATTACTCACATCTTTGCTAGCATGTTGTATCGACATATATAAAAGCGAAAGGGATTCGGTTTGGCTCTTCGAATATCGACATATATAAAACTACTACATGTTGTATCATTGAGCATGACTTAAAATTGTTAACTATGATCAATTGATCTATCGTGTTCGATTATTTTTGGTATATATAGCTCATATCATCGATGAAATCGGTGATTGTGTACAAATCTAACCGAGTTAGTGTCTTCGACCTATAATTGATCGTGCCCAGTTGCAAACCTTATTCTCTCGCATTTTTATATATCACAATTTCCTAAAATTACAAGTCTTTCTTTGCACTCTACCCGTATTTCATCTATCCACATTGTGGTCCTTGGCCTTTGGGTTTATGTTTCTTCTACTTATTACCTCTACCGTGATGGATTATCCGACTAAATAATCTTTGATTGTTTTGAATCAATTGATGGAGAAATATTTTTTCCTCAGTCTTTGATGATCTAGTTTTATGGTCGATAATAATTGTGCCTACCAAAAGCCTGGCCCGAAACTTTGACAGCAATGCAAGAAGTAACTTCATAATTACAAGTTTGTGGTAGCAAACTTATAATTATAAAAAAAATTACAAGTTTGCCACCGCAAAAGCAAAAAGGGCTGTTTTTGCCCTTCATTTATTTACCACAATGCCACTGTGTGGGGGCATTTTAGTAATTTAGGACTCACGCGATAAATACCTCCAACAGTAGCTATATCAACACTACCCAAATGGTGCTCCTTCCACCTCCTCAAACTCTCATCATCCTACTCATTTATTAAATCTGTACTTGGTTACTATGTTTAGAAGATCAAGATAACCTTACAACTAAACAACTGAAAGGGGATTCAGGAAAAAGAAATAGCATTTACCTGTAGTTTTGGATCAAACTTTCCTGCCAAAGATAACAGCAGAGTGGTCTTTCCAGAGCCTGGGGGACCTAAAAGCAAAGTCGTTCTACAAAAATTAAAACAAAAAAGCATAAGAAATTAAGAATCCATATGGGATTTCAAAAACCAAAATCAATTCAAACCCAAATTGGTAATTAGATCAACTCTTTTACACCTGCAGGGCTTGATGATTCCGCTAACATCATGAATGATCAATAATGATTTTGTCTATGGAGTCCTACATATTAGCATGCCCTTGCCCTGAGTCTTGGCAATCATGGACTAATTTACTATTTACTTATATTCTTCGTCAAGGAAAACAAAAAAGACGATACATATCGGCATTATCAGCCAGGTCTCAAGCCCATACGTATCAAATATGTATCGGCCAAATCAGCTGATATGAAAGTATTTCTTGTTTATTTTTAAAATTATAAAAAATAAATATATAACTTACAATAATAAAAAAAATTGTCCCAAGGACATTTTCAATATTGCGTCGTATCCTATTGGATACATATCGGCTGATATTTGACCTGATATTTGGGTATGGATATAATATTATAGGGTGCCTAACCTTGTAAATATTGACTGATATATATCGGATATGGCCGAAATTACGATGGCCAAGACCATGCCTTAAGAAGGGGAGATTCAATGTTCTAATCTCACCCCTGTTGGCTACTTGGAGGGATTTATAATATTTATCTCTACTGAAGGGTACATGTGAACAAGGTATCAAAATCGGTATCGATCTCAAATGTCGATTTGCCCAAGACCGATACAACTTGGCCGATACTACCGATACGTATCTGTAGTATCAGCCAATTTTATTTGAAAAAAAAAAAATAGTCTACGTCTCAGCAGATACCTGATACATATCGGCCGATGCGGTATCGGCTACCCGAGTTGGGATACCGAAACGTATCGGTATCGGACAATTTTTTATACCTTGCTTGTGAAGACATGTGAAGGGACTTAGTCGGTGCTCTAAGAGGAGTGATTTCAGTGGGAGACCATTTAATATATATAGGGTGATATGTAGGTGCCATGATTTTGTCTATGATTTTGCCAAGACTCGGGGGGCAAAGCGGTGATATGTAGGGTGCCATGAACTTGACTAATGAACAAAAAATACCTCGACTATAGAAAGGTCATATAAGCTGGGTAATGCTAGCACTAGCATAAAATTGGAGGAGAAGATGAAAAGTTAGCTATTTAAGGAAAGCGTTCTACACAATCCAAAAAATCAGTGTTGGTACAGGATTAGGCAAAAGTGATTAAAAAAATCAATATAGACCAATAAAGGCCACTCACTTGTGGTGTCACCGTATCTTTTGACCAATGACGAAAAAGTCTCAATTTTTTCTTTTCTTAACCACATGTCATGTGGATGGACAACTCAAAAGTGTTATTCGACTTATGAGTGTCACATGCCACATGGCTTGTGATTTGGCATTAGGTGCAGCCTTCTAGCCGTTGTATTTCTCCGATTCTCTTATATTATTTATTACTTAATAAGTAAATAAATATGATAAAACTTTCATCCAAACAATAAAGAGTATGTGAACTGCATCTCTCCATCAATGTTATAGCAAAAAATAACACCTTGGCTTCAAGTGTAATTTGTGCTGTAATGTTAATGAACTATAAAAGGTAACTCGTCCTCTTACCTTCATGAAACTACCCAAAAAAAGGAAAAACTGTTTGTCTGCTAGGCCCCACCATATCTTTTTATTTTCTCTCAATCTTATTCCTATCTCATCTTCTGTTTCTTCTCCATCTACCTCCTGCACATGCCATTTCCATTTGTTCACTTTCCCTTGAAATTTTTATTTATTTATTTTTGAATTAGAGTCATTGGGCTATCACAAAATGTGAGACGCACTAAAGGATAAGGAGGAGGTGAGGTTCTTGCCTTAAACATGGAGGTGTGACGGATTAGACCAAAGATGGGCATTAAAAGTCATATTATCTACTTTATGTGAACTTCAAAAAATAAAAATAAAAAGAAGAAAAGAAAAAAAAAAGTGCATTTTTCTGTAATTTGGCAAACCAAGGAAGATGGATCTTCATACCATGAGAAACAAGGAAATCAAATGGGGTTTGAGAGGTAGTATTAAAGCAAGAGTCAAATGTCACAGCAGGCCATGATCTACGAGTCCCCTCTGTTCCCTTTATTAAACATATTCCTGCAGTGTACCTTTGCCCTCCTATCTATAATTTAAAATAGCTTTTCCATTTCTAACCATGGGAGCCATTTCTAAACATGGGAGCCATGGTTGTTTGGGAGTTTATATCCGATACATGAAGGCCGATATAACCCGATATGGTCCAATATATGACCTGTTTGACGATATTTGACCTCATACAGATTCGGGGTGCATATTAGTATCAGATGGGGCCTAACGCCATACATATCGGCTGATATTGAAAACCATAATTATAATCATCAACAAGACAACTTAAGTTTTCAAGAAATCCGTTAAGTACCCATTTCTGTAATCATAGAGTAGATAAACAGAAATATTTGGCTAAGCCATAAATCAAGAAACCTGATCACAGGTTCTCTAGCTCCTGCTGAATACAAACAAGTTGGGCTAACAAAGAAAGATTCATTCCTTTTACCTATGCAAGAGCAGAGTGGTTGGTGGTTACAACTTGAAATTCATGTTAGAACACCACTAAATCAGTTCTTTGACCAGAAAAAACATCCACAAGCCAAAATCTCACTCTCCTAAAACATATATATAATTAAAACCCCAAAAGCAACAGTGATTACTACTGACTACCCAACAACCCATGCATAGCCCAATACATAAGAACAGAAACAAAAATCTACATGAAAAAACATAGATGGCCTACTACCAAGTAATTGTTGACATGAGCTGTTATAAATAGCTTTGATATCATCCTAATCTGTGTATAACAGCCAACTAAGTCCCTTTTTTAAAAAACTGCATTATTGACATCAGCTCTTTTAAATGGCTATGATTCAAGAAATCTGAGCCATTCTCAAGAAATCATTTATATAGAAGATGGACCTAGAAGCCAAAGTAAAACAAATTGCAACTCAATTAAAAAAAAACAGAGAGCTCCCAAAACATTAGCAATATTTAAAATCTGAGACTTATTGTGATGCAAAGAATCTGAGGCCATAAAACAAAGGGGAGTTTTTCTTGTCTACGAAAGTTACTTAAAGACTCCAAAAATCGGATAAATTGTTGACATCAGTTGTTTTAAAGGGCAAAGTCTCAATAAATTTGACCCATTCTCTAGAAATTTGTAAGCACCTAGATGCCAAAATTAAGTAATTTGAGACCCATTTTGATGCATAAAAAACTTGGGTCATAAAACAAAGATGAATTTTTGGTTGTGTACAACGACAAACTAAGATGCGCTACTACCAAGTGATTATTGACATCAGATTCATTATAAATAGCTCTGATATCTCATCCAAGTCTGTGTATAGCGAAAACTAAGATAGTAAAAAATATGAGCCATTTTGATGCAAATAATCTGAGGTCATAAAAGAAACACGAGTTTCACTACAAAAAATAAGACTATTAGCGGCACAAAAAATTGTCATTATCAACAAAAAAACATGTTGTTTCAATAGCGACAGGACTAGTAGCCACAGTTTTTTGGTTAATAGCGGCAATTTTTGGTGCCGCTAATAGTCTTATTTTTTGTAGTGTTTCTTCTCTGTACAACTAGAAACCATTTTAAGATGGTCAAGAATCTGAGATTGTTGACATCAACTTAATGAAATGGCTGTGATTGAAGAAATCTTAGCCATTCCCTTTCTAATAAATATTTATAAAAGAAGGACCATTGAGCCAAAAATTAAATAAATTGCAATTGAATTGAAAATACAAAATTTGGGAGCTCTTAAAATTATTTAAAAGTTTAAAATCTTAAAATCAGAGACCCTTTCTGAGGCAAAAAAATAGAGGTCTTCCAAAGTTAATACTGTTTCCTGTGAACCAAACAGCAACCTAAGATTTTGAATCTGTCAGCTGAATGTTGACATCTTGCTGTTTTAAATGGCTCCGATTCTATTAAATCTGAGTCATTCTCAAGAAAGAACCTATAAAAGAAAAAAAAACCTAAAAAATCAGAGACCCCTTCTGATGCAACAAATTTGAGGCCCCCAAAAATTACAAAAAAATTGTACATAACAGCAATACAAGATGGTCTAGTGCTCAACTTATTATAGGCATCAGCTGTTCTAAATGGCAATTCAATTCTAAAAATTTGAGCCATTCTTCCAAAATTATAAAAAAAACTAAAACACACAGATCCATTATCATGCAAAAATATCAGGTGAAGCGAACTGGGATACCAAAAAACTCATTCAAATTCAAAAGGGCTACCAAATTTAGAGTATAACAGCAAAATTAAGAAAAAAACCCACCGTTTATAATTTTCCTGAAACCCTAAAACACAACTCTGATCTTCAAACCTAACATTTCGAAGACCTAACAACCCTAATTAATAAAAACTAAAAAATAAAATCAGATCCATTACCTTCGATGGGAAAATCTACTTCAAAATCACATTAAAAAGGAATTTAAAAAGTACGTTTATAGAACACATCAAAGATATTAAATGCCTTGATTTTTTACACTAACCTGTAATCAATGAAAATCTCAAACAGTGGATTAAGAAGGTGATCCCTCTGTTGAGGATCTGAAGAGTTCCAAATCTTGCAAGCGTTGAGGATCGAAGAGGTTCAGATCTCGCAAGCGTTGAGGATTTGCAGAGGAGATCATCTATAGTTCTTCTTTGCTCCACTGTGAGATATTGAAGTATATGGAAGAGTGGGATGATGTAGAGATGATGATGAAGGGCTTCTGTTGTTCTTCTTTTCCGGCGAAAACAGAACCTCCAACGACCTCGACGAGACTCTCGTTGTCGCCGGAACCACGCCGCTCTCCAGATCGGCTTCTTAGGGCACTGAGAATTTGAAGATTTCGGTGTCGGATTTCATTAGAGAGAAGAAGAGGGAGATGGAAGCTAGGTTTCGAAGAAGGAGAGGCAGAGAGGGGAGGAGCCGGCTTCAGAATAGTAAAAAATAGAAATAATGTTGTTTGGCTGGGCACGATACCTTATAGCGTGGGATTAGGATTAAAAAATTTAACCACTGTTTTAATACATTAAACTGCTATTTTTAACAGTTAATTATTATACTATTGCTACAGCAGTGGTTGTTTTGAATATCACAAAAGTAGTTTTATCATGATTTTGACGTAGTGTTATCACCTCTTTTCTTCACCATTGTGATGGAATCTTTCACCCGTCTTTTGGAACAGTGAATTGAAAGGAGAAATTGTTACTATCAAGGAAGCCTTCTGCCCCATTACTTTTCAACTCATTTTTGCAGATGATTTTCTTCTCTTCTTTAATGACTCGGTGAACTCGGCCCAGGGAATCAAAAATCCCTTTTTGGTTTTTCTCGATTCTAGGCTTCAAGCCAACATGGACAAGAGTAAGGGTATTCTTAGTGCTACCTGTATCAATGACACTAATATTTGCAACACACTTCCATTTGATCAAGGTAGCTTACCTCTGAGGTATCTTGGGCTTCCCCTTATCTTGGAATTTCTAATCCATGCTCATTGTTATTTATGATGTTATCTCTAATGGGAGATGGGACCTACCTACTTCCTCTACACTTCGTATGGATAGGATGTGGAACAAAATTAATGCGACAAAGTGTTCCAATAGGCACCTTTGCGGATTTGATTATTTGGAAACTACATCCTTGAGGGAAATTTACTTGCAAATCACAGTGGGAAGCAATTAGGGAACCCGGACCCCAAGTTGAGTGGGCTGAACTTTTTTGGCACAATTATAACATCCCCAAACAAAGCTTTTGTGCTTGGATGGCGGTTAATGGAAAACATTTTTTTTTTTTATAGGTAAGCGAGGTTGTGGGGTCCTCTCCCCTTACTATTCAGAAACGACCAAGAATGTTTGTACATGCAAATCAAATCATTTCTAATGAGTTTGTACATTCAACTATTAACCATTAAGAAGTTGTTGAAGAGAAGATTCCGCATTCCTTTTAGACGTGCCCTTTGTTGGAATGATTGCGCCCCATCTTTTTTTCAATGCTCGTACTCATCTTCGATATGGAAGTCTATTCTATATCGTTTGAATATCAAAAGAAGATGCATGCCTTCTATTGAAGAAGAATTGGAGAATCCCAATAACTTGGTCAAAGGCAAGAGCTTGAGAAGTAATATTATGAAACCTGCTTTTTCGGCTATGGGTTGGAATATTGGGTGGTGTCCTCCAAACATAAAAAGATGTCATCAAAAGCGTCATTAACCAGATCCAAATCAGATTCGAGGTTGTGGAGGAGGGCGATTTACAGAGATGTTGGAACCTTAACACCAAAAAAATCTCCAAAATTAGTCCTGATTCGACGTGCAAGAAGCCTCCCAGTGGGTTTATAAAGCTGAACTCAGATGGCTCCCTATCGAATCATGGGGGTGCAGTGGTTGATCAAAGCATTTGCAGGCCCTTGTGAAGACAGTGATATTGGTCTGGTTGAGCAAGAAGCAATTAGAATAGGCCAGATCACCAGTAATGAGATGGTTGTGGAGAATATGACGATAGAGGTGGATTCTCTTATTTCTATTATCAGCATTGACGGCTGAACTGAAATACCTTGGAGATTATTATAAGAGTGGAGGAAAGCAAACAACTTGTTGATCGAATTGATAAGTTTGACTTCATCTGGAACCTCAAGGGGTTAGGTGAGCTGGCCAGGTATCTGCTTCCAAAAGCAGGAGAATTTGGGGTGTTGACCTGGCATGTGCTGAATTTGGAGTGCACATATGCCCCTGGGATTAGGTGGGTGCTCTAAGAGGCCTAGATACCCAGGCTATAAAAAAAAAAAATAGTTTGACTTCATCTGGACTAGTCATGAGAATGACTCTAGTGCCAATTAACTGGCCAAATAAGGGGCTGTGAGGATTGGGATTATGGTAGGGGACGATCTTTTTCAATAGTTACTGATGGAACTCCTTTTCCTAGTGAATAATGATTTGAATCTGATTTGATTTCTTTTTTTTCACTACAAAAAATAAGACTATTAGGGGCAGTTTTTTTAACAAAAAACTGTTGCTATTAGTCTTGTCGCTACCAAAAACTGCCGCTATTATCCCTGCGGCTACTAAAAACTGCCTTAATAGCAAGTGCCGCTGAAACACCTTATTTTTTTAGTGTTTGTGGGTTCAACTAGGGGTGTATTCGGTTCGGTTTGGTCGGTTTTGGACGAAAACCACAAACCAAACCAGTCCTAATCGATTTCTAGATTTTCAAACCAAACCAAACCAAATCGATTCAATTTGGTTTGGTTTGGTTCGATCGGTTTCGATTTTCCTACAAGTTCTACTTGCACATCAAAATTTTCTCAACTTCTCAACCGGTTTTCCTATAAGTTCTACTTTTAAAGCTTTAAGATTTAAGAATAGGCTAAAGACAAGGGTAGGGTTTTATATAAAAATATGCATTTTACTTAAATGCCCTTTAAAATTAATCAAAGCCCCCGCCTATATATATATATATATATATATATATATATATATATATATATATATATATATATATATATATATATATATATATAATTACTTACAAATTACTTTGGTTCGATTCGGTCAGTTTCGGCTTGGGGAAGCTTGGAACCGAAACCAAACCAAACTTTTTGGTTTTCCTTTTTGCCAAACCGGTTCTCATCCAAATCGGACCAAACCAGGAAGTTCGGTCTGGTTCGGTCGGTTTGGTCTGTTCGGTCCAAAAAATGCACAGCCCTAGGTTCAATCCCTAGTAGCAGGAATCTTCTAATTAGTGTGCCGCTCCCACTTCGAAATCTCAGTTGAAGGGACTGTGTACACGGACCAAGAGCAAATCAGACAACAAGTTGGGGACTTTTATATGAACTTGTACGCCGATGAGGGTTGGCCTCGCCCACAACTGAACGGTATTGATTTCTCGAGTATTTCCTTGACTCAAGGAATGAAGGTGGAAAGATGTTTCGAGGAACGAGAGATCTGGGAGGCAATCAAGTTTAGTGGGAGGGATAAGTCCCTAGAACCGGACGGATTTAATTTTATTTATTATTATTTTTTTTTTATATAACTTGGGTATCTGAGCGTCTTAGAGCACCCGCCTAATCCCAGGGGCACATGCGCACCCCAAATTCAGCACATGCCAGGTCAGCACAGGATATAAATCCAGAGGGTGGCCTCAAGGGGGGGAGGGGATTCGAACTGAGGTCTCCTGCTTTTGGAAGCAGGTACCTAGCCAACTCACCTAACCCCTTCAGGTGCAATTTGGGAGGATTTACAATAGAATTTTTCAGGAAATTTTGGGATGTGCTTAAAGAGGACCTGGTTAGCTTCTTCGCTAAATTTCATGCTAAAGGGTATTTGGGTTGAAGTCTCAACTCGACTTTTATCTCTCTTATCCCAAAATCGAAAGGCGCGGTGGACATTAGGGATTTCAGGCCAATTAGCCTTCTGAACTGTCTCTATAAAATTCTGGCTAAAGTGTGGGCCAACAGGTTGAAGCCTCTCTTAGGGGAGATCATCTCTGCTAACCAGGGAGCTTTTGTGCATGGTCATAATCTGACGGATATGGTTGCGGTAGCACACGAGGTGGTTCACGATGCTCATCGTAATAGGCTTCCAGTGGTGGTTTGAAAAGTTTACATGGAAAAGGCGTATGACAGATTCAGCTGGGACTGTTTGGACTATATGTTGTTTTGGTTCGGGTTTGGGCAGACTTGGAGGAGATGGATTAGGGCATGTGTCTCATCATCGTGGTTCTCAGTTCTGGTCAATGGTTATCCGGCATGATACTTTAGAAGCACAAGGAGTTTGAGGTAGGGGGGATTCCCTCTCACCATTGCTATTTACGCTGGTAGGGGAATCCTTAGGGGGGCTTCTTTCCCAAGCTCAAAGGCAGAACTAGATTTTAGGGATTCTGGTGGGAGGTCAAGGGTAGACTATTACACATCTTTAGTATGCGGACAATATGGTTTTGTTCGGGAAGGCTGACCCGGTAGAGATGCAGACGATGGCTGATGTGATCCTTATTTTTGAAATGGTCTCAGGGCAAAGGGTCAACCTCCTTACGTCTTCACTAGCTAGGATTGGGGTGGACTTGTGACAGCTCGAAATTTTATGCCTAGAAATCCGTGCCATCAGGATCATACTCTGGATGATCCCCAAGACAAATCACAAAGCGTCTGCTTGTATAGCGAAAACCAAGCAGACACTGTCCAGCAGTAGTAGATCAAGTCATTATATAAGGCTTTGTAAAAAGAAAGAAGTAATAAACAAAACATGCATATATAGCTCAAAAGAATATACATTCCTAAAAAGGAACCAAGAAGAACCACTGGTGATGGACATCCACCACCCAAACAATGGTTCCTGATAATGGTTCCTATAGAATGTATAATAATACAAGAAAAAGAAAAACATCTACGGAAGTAAATACAGAAAGTGGCCACCAGGCACACAATAATCCGGAGTATCATTCAAAAATCCCTAAATAATAGACTCAAGTACCCAGACTAAGGATAAAAATCAGCTGCCTGGGCGTCAGTCTCTTCGTCCTCAGCCTCAGCCTCTAAATCAGGTTGGTAGTCAGGGTCCTCTCGGTGCTGGGAGCTCTAGCCTCAGAACCTATAATTGTGTAAAAAACAGAGTGAGCTAACCATCTAAGCTCAGCAGAAGAATTTCAGTTAAAATTACATCCTAATTGTAAAATATGGTTGCAGAAGATATGAAAAGAACTGAACAGATGCAAACAGATGTTTCAGATATACAGAATTTATCAAAGCAGGCAGATCTTATCAGAGTTTACAAAATGTGATGCATATATTATTTAATGACTTAGAATATAAACTTAAGTAACTCCTGTGAGTATAGCACGTGGTAGCCAGATTTGATCCGATGGGTAATCCCGACCATCATCGTTCACATGAAAAATTTCATGAATGCAACAATGCCTCAACTACGGAGTGTACTTGTGCCGAGGATTTTCAAGCAGATGCACGACTGTGCCAGAAACGGATATACCATCGAGTCGGTGGGATTCGTCAGAGTATTAAACCTCAAATCACATGCTGACATATTATACTTAACAGAAATCAGATGACAGATGACAGGTGTCAGATAGCAGGAATCAGATATATAACAGAGTTGTCACACATATGCTAAACATGACTGGAAAGTAAAATTAGACTATTAGTTACATACAGAACAGTTGGAATCCATGAGATCAAGAATAAATGCAATTTCAGTTGAATTCCCTTACCTCAGGTCAGATCTTTTCTAAGCAAATTCAAAGCTTTTTAAGGCATCATGGTCCAATCCTAGACCATAAACATAGCACACTAAGTGTCAGAGATGTCAGAATATCAACTGACACTGTGTCCAGTAGCTCAAAGTTTACAAATCCTAAACAGGTCAAAATCGGGGGTGATTGATCGATCAACACCTTTATTGATTGATCAATCCTCCTCTTTGATCGATCAATGACCCCATTGATCGATCAATCCCCTCCAAAACATTCACAGGCAATAGGGTTAATTGATCGATCAATAGCCTCTATTGATCAATCACCTCCTATCATTGATCGATCAATGCTTCAATTGATCGATCAATAGCTCCTTTCTCTTCACAATTTATAGAGGAAAATTGATTGATCACTAGCTCAGTTGATCGATCAATCTGTCTCATTGATCGATCAATGACCTCATTGATCGATCAATAACTTAAATTTTCAAATTTCCCTCTTCTTGTTCTCTTTGTCACTTTATACAGATTGATCGATCAATGCCATCATTGATCGATCAATACACACAAGTGATCGATCAATACCCTTATTGATCGGTCAATCTTTGCCAATGATCAACCACTAGCTAAGTGATCGATCGACCCTCAGAATTGATCGATCAATTAGTGAATTGATCGATCAATACCCCTCGGGCATAGAACTTCCAAGCAAATCAAGTCTACTATTCCTACTTAAGCTTTATACTAATTGATCAATTAATGCTCCTCATTGATCGATCAATCCAGCATTGATCGATCAATCTTCAGTATTGATCGATCAATAATGACAGCTTCTCTGTCATTAATGGCGGTCTCCCATTTAACCTATTTTAATCCCTTTTTATTTATGGTTTCCAACCACCATCTATACACACATAAACACATGCGTAAGGCTTTAATCTTGCCCAATTTAAATGCACAAACTCACCTTTATTTGGGCCCTTTCTGGGTCTCGAGAAACGAAATCCGAGAAGGTTTCGGATCAGGCTCTCATCGCCGGTATGACTCCGACAAGGAGATTATCAACTCCGGTTCAACACGCAAAGGCTTCACACACACACTTAGACTATACTTGAGCTCATCTTATTGAACTCTCCATACCCTAACTCAGATTGATGCATGCTCTTGGTATCTCTAACCCTGTTTCCTCGAAGAACTCACTCAGAACCCAACCTAGCTACAGAATTCTAGTTCAAGAACAAGAGGAAGAAGAAGAAAGGAGATCGTTCTAGGTCTCTTCCTTCCCTTATAAGCTACCTAAAATAAAATATCTCTGATATTTCAGTTTAGACCTTAAGCTCGACTATAGTGTGAAGCGCGAACACGGTCGCTACAGCGTAACGTGCCTCATCGACGTCCTACATGACTCGGACTTAAGCGAGAATTCACACGTGAATTCATCTAACTACATGCTAATATTATTTTTAATAATATAATTTTCAAAATTTTAAAATTGTCTCGATTCTCGTGCTGATCACGCTTATCGAAATAGTCAGGTTCTTGTTCGAATTTTTCGGGCTATTACAAGACTAGTAGCTGTTGTCTTATTTAGCGGAGTTGGTTGATTGTACTCCCTAGCAGTTGCCCATCATTTATCTTGGGCTATTGCTTGGCATAGGTAACCCTTTGGCTGCAGAATGGGATCCTATGATCAAGAGGTGTGAAGCGCAGTTGGCCTCCTGGAAGGGTAAGCTTCTGATAGGAGATACCATTTAGTGAGGTGGGAGGTTTGCCAGTTGCCTAAAGAGGTTGGGAGACTGGGTATCCATAAGCTCTAGAAAGTTAATAAAGCCTTGTTAGGCAAATAGTTGTGGAGAGCAAGGTTGGATGAGTAAAAGGATAATTTGTAGGTTCAAGTATTGTCCCAAAAATATGGTTGGGCTAGTGGGGATTGGGGTCTTCGGGTAAATGGGATCAGAAATCCTTTAGCTTGGTGGAAGAGAGTCTACTCAATTTCATCGGATTTTGTCATATGGACCCATTTTAGCTTGGGTGACGGCACAAGTATCAGGTTTTGGCTAGACCCGTGGTTACTTTTTACCCCTTTGTGAGTCGTCTTCCCTAGTATCTTCAGGATAACTGCGGCTCCTAGGTGCCTCATTAATGAGGTGTCGTTCAAGCATGGGGGAAGTCTGGTATGGAATATTCTTACTCGGAGGCTCCTAAGGGATGACAAGCTTCATCCATTTCTCAACCTTCACGATTGGCTAAATTCGGCTATGCGGAATCGGTTGCAATGCGATACTAGATGGTGGGACATTCCTTTTACAGAATGTTAACTCTTAGACATATGATCACAGTAGGGTGGGCGAACATATGGAGTGCTCCGGTGTCTCTCAAAGTCAGGTTTTATGCGTGGATGTTGAAGAGGGGTAGAGTCTTAACGGTTGACCAGTTGATTGTGCGGGGCAAATCTATGACAAACAAATGTGTTATGTGTTTGCATGAGGAAGAGTCGGCGTCTCACCTTTTCCTTCAGTGCTGGGTAGCGGCGGAGATATGGGCAGTAATTCTCAAGTCTTTCTACATGTCGTGGGTGATATCTGAGGACATTCCCTCCCTATACGTATTCTGGTTTGGTGTTCAGTTGGAGGGCCATCTGTTGGCCTTCTGAAAGGTGAGTTTCTTCATAGTCCTTTGGAGTATTTGACTTGAAAGGAATGAAAGGATATTCCGAAGGAGGCGCCGCCCGGTTGGTGTGATTTTAAAAGGTATTTTAGAACTGATGTGACTTTGGGTTAGGCTTGTTAAGCCCAGGACTAGGGACCTTCCGGAACAATTTGAATTTGGTTGAGTGAGCAGCCGGGTTCGGGGCTACGGTTTTGGGTACGGAGTGTCCGATCTATCTTGTTTTTCTCCTTTGTTTTTGTTTTTCTTTCGTCTTCTTTGGTCGATTTTGGTTATCCTGTATTTCTCAGCTTCTCGCTGGTTTTTTACTTATTTAATATATGATACCTTTATCGATAAAAAAAAAAATAGTGTAATTTTAATCCTTTGATGACGCTCATGCTTCATGAAAAATGACAGAAAATACCAAGAAAGAGATAGCGTACAAACTAAATTATAAAAATAAAAATAAAAATCATTTCAACCTTGGAGGCCTAGAGCCCTTTTTGGTGCAGACAAAAAAGAACGCAACTTATTGAGAATGTTTAGTGCGAAATTGTAGTGGGGATAAAAATAAGTTCTACCTTCTATTATAGATTTTCAGTCAGAAATAAGTCAAATGACTATCGACTTATATTTTGATAGCTATTCAAATAGGTCATTGACACCAATTCATGAATGATGCACATAAAAACTCCCCACATTCATGAATCAGCAAACATCCAATCAGACCCTTAAAAGTTTTATAAAGAGTTAGTCTACAATGAGTGTCCACCAACCATGAGGACACGGCAATCCACACGTTTGTGTGACTGCATTACATGCATAGACTTTCAATGCATAGAAATTTGTGCACATCCCGCAGTCACGTTGAGGTGTGGACTGTGTTAATGCACATGATGGATGGACACCTATTGTATATTAACTCATTTTACAAATTCTTACACCTAAGTTATACAAGAATGATGGAGGGAAATCTTGCATCCATTTGATTAACAACACCTACTTAGACACGAAGGTTGTGCTTGGCATTTTCTCTTTGAGAGAGTAGAAAAGAGTTGATGCTACTCTTTATTGTTGCAAATGAATATGGGGAGAGAGAGAGAAGGATTGGAGCAAGATAAAAAAGGGATGTTGCTCTTTGAAACATGAAAAACAGCCCTCTTTAAAAGAGCATGAAAAATCATGCACTTTTAAAGAGGGTTGTTTTTCCTATTTCAAAGAGCAGCCTCCCCTTTATCTTATTCCAATCCTTCTCTCTCTCCCCACATGTTTTTGCAATAACAAAGAACAGTTGCAGCTCTTTTCAACTCTCCCAAAGAACAATACAAAACACAACCTAACTTGTTTTTATGGTTGCAACTTAGTCTTGTGCACCAAAGTATATATGGGTCAAAAGAGTGCTTTTCAATGTAGTCTTTATTTAGCTCCTTCATCCGAGACTGCTTCACTCATACAATTGGAGCCCCTTACATTATAGTGACAAATTTCATTTTTCGCAATATTTCGGTAGAGGGTCATTTTTGTTCATTTTCGATGAGTTTTGAGAAAAATCAAAAAAAAATTGGAAAATTTTCGGGGAGTATATATATATATTATATTTAATTTTATAAAAATATTATTATTAAACAATGGAGAAAATTAAAATATCATTAATTTCAATGGCATTTCGTTAATTTCACAAAAATTTATGAATTTTTGGTGATTTAGGAGATATCTTTGAAAGTTCACCGAAAGTTTTGTCCGACCTATTTCAATGAATTTCAAAGAAATTTTAGTGAATTTCGGGAAATTTTAGAGAATTTCGGAGAAATCTGTTAATATGCCTTACATGCATTCCTTCTACAGTGCTATATCTTTTCCTGAGTGGCAGACGCTTTGAGCGGGATGCTACCTGTGACAGCCTGAATTTTCCCAACTAAAAATTTTGAGACATAATTTTTTTTTCTTAAACTAACTTATACCAAATGGGAAAACCTGGATCGTCAGATCGTAGATCACAATTTGATATAGAAAACTTGGCACATCCATATACTTACGGAAATCAAAGCAAAGTTACATATGTCATAAATAAAAATCTCCAGTTCTAATATCTAATATGTACCGAACTAAACAAACACCAGTGATGACCAACCATCACCAACAGTGGTGTACAACAGTACCAATGTACCAAACCTTAACTCACCAACTCCACAAGGTACTAATTCTACAATCCCATAATAGAGTACAATTCCTTATGCGGATGCTCATTTTCTTCAAGCGTGTAGTCTGGGCCCTCCGCAAACCTACACCTGTGACGTATAGTCGAGGTGAGCTAACATCTAAGCTCAGTAGAGAAAACTCAATAGCAGTTACATCTTATCAGATAAATTCATAGATTCAATAACAATCTGCAAAGCATTTTCATATCAAAACGGTATTTGAAAAATCCTTTCAATAATAAATTTCAACCAACAATCTGTGTTCACATATTTTCATGTCAAATGGAAAGCAAAGCAAATTTCTTATTTCTTATTTGTTAAAATTCGGACAAATTTACTAATCAAGGTTCACATTCGAATTTGCAAACAATGTCGAATTTGCAACAAATAACCAATCTGAGACCAAACCATCCCATGTCACGGGAACAGAGCATCCTACGTGGAAGGAACAAGGTTAAAACCCTGGGGACTCTACCCCTCTCTGGAGCCTCTACTCCTCTCTGCCTCAAGTTTAAGGTTCAAGTTCAAGTTCAGATTCAAGTAACAATTTCAAATATCAAGTTCGGATTCAAGAACGGATCGAGGTTTCAGATTCAAAGACGGATTCAAATTCAAGCTCGGTGTTCGAAATCAACGGGTTCACGGTTCGAATTTAGAGGTCGAATTCAAGTTCCAAATTCATATTCAAGTTCATATGTCAAGTTCATTTTACGGGGTTCCAAATACATAAATTCAAGTATTAGTCAATGACATAAAACTATTCCATTTTCAAATATAATCAAATATCAACTTCTCGAATTCATAAAATTTCAGTTCTAGTTTTCAAGGAATTCAAACACTAGTTCAAATAAGGTCAAACTCATAATCAGTTTTTGTTCAACCTTATCAAAATCATATCAAAGAACTATGAATCAAATTCACAAAATGTAACTATACACTGAGTTTCCCCTACCTTAACCTCGATGCTGCGCGAAGCCAAGCAAAGCTCTATCTATGGCTTTCTGCCCTCAATCTACATTACAAACATACAATGTATTAAATACCAACTCTAGTTACTAGAAACATAGACATCTATAAATGTTTCTCAACATGAGGCGGAAACGGACAAGTTCATGCTAATCTGAAATTTAACGTAACTTCCCACAAACGTTTGACCTTTAAAATTTTTGATTCAAGATTTGGTCAAAACATAAAAGTTGTAGATCTCGATGTCTTCTTTCCAACGCAATAAGAATCATGTCAATTGGAGTCCAGCATAAAAAGGTACAGCCAAAACACCGAAGCAGTGTTGGCATGCACAGTCAAATTCAATCGATCGAAATAATTTCGATTGATCGAATTTGAAACTCGATCGGTCAATTCCATTTCAATCGGTCGAATTCCAACAGAAATCCTCAAACCTCCAGTTCTATACTTTTCGATTGATAGAAATACATTTTGATCGATCGAAATCCTTCAGAAAATGAATTTCAACATTCTCAAGTCAAATTCAATCGATCGAATCCATTTCAATCGATCAAAAATTATAGATTTCGCCCAATCCTTGGTTTTCTCATTCAAAATCTAATTTTTCTTCCTCAAATTTAACTCAAATCTCACATACAATTATAAAATCATAAAATAAAGTATTTAAAACTCATCTAGTATAGATTTCTCACCTTAAATCGACCGATTAACCTATGGATCGGATCATCTTCCCGCTTCACAAAAAGGGTTTTCGAACCCACATTGGTTTCTTTCAAGCTCCATGATCACGACCAAGCCTTTGCGATCGTCGGTAAACCTTCCACACACACCACACGCAACACCTCGCTACAATTTGCGGCACAAAAAGCATGATCACACGAAAGAAGGGTTTCCAAAAACCCCCAAACGGCTCAAAACGCATAAAGCAATGCACAAAAGTCAAAAACGGCGATGATCCCTCCCTTTACACGATCTCACAAATCCTTTTCACGCAAAACCAAAGGTCGACGCACCCAGATCCGTAAGATTTCTCCTTCTTCTTCCAAAAACCCAAAGCCCCAAAACCCTCAACTCTTTCACACGGCTAAAGCTTCACAAGGAAGCTAGCCCTTTTCTAACTAAAAGGACCGGCTCTCATACAAAACACATACACCCCCTTGGCTGTATACCAAAGTCACCAACCGACAAGGTGTTAACCACATACACTCCAAAGTGTGTGACCACACACAGGTCACACACACACAATCTGATCTACACGGTTCTCCAGAATTTAGGGTCGTTACGCTATCGATAATCTTCAACATTCGAAATTTTATATGACTAACCGTTATGTGAGTGTTAATTATCAACAAAAAAAAATCATTGTGTGATGTGTCTTGATCGTGGGGAAGATGTTGATCACCCTCTTTTTCATTATAAGAGAGTCGGTGCCAAGTTTTTAAGGGCCTTTAGAAGAAAGGGCCTACTTGAAATATTGGATGGGCATAAAAGTGCAGATTTTTGTGAGGCCTTCTTCTTCTTCATTTTTCTTCTGGTTTCTTCATGGAGAAACCTCCTGATCCCCCTAATCCTAGAAGATGGGTTGCACTGTTTAACAATAAGAATATTGCCTCATCTTACTCCAAATTCTCCTTCGTTCCGAATGCTACCTGAACGAGATATCCAAGAAGAATCCTTATGATGGGAAAATATCTTTCTTGGCTATGTTCTTGGAATGAAACCATAATTCCTTGACCTTAAAGCAGCAGTGGATAGACTATGGCGTATAAAAAGTTCTGTAGAGATCACTTCTTTTAAAGATGGTTTCTTCCTCTCTAAATTCAACCTTGATGAAGATTTAAACAAAGTTATTGAAGTCGGAATTTGCACCATTGGAGGAAGACCTCTTATTTTGCACAAATGGTCTCCAGAGTTAAAACTTGACCGCGAACTACTTCAATCGGTTCCTCTTTGGATCAGATTGCCCAAACTGCCTCTTCAGTTTTGGTCCTCCTCAATTCTTTGCTAGATTGTTAGTTCCCTAGGAATTCCAATCCATGCTTACGGACCCACAACTGCAAGATCTCGATTATCCTACGCTAAACTCTATGTTGAAGTCTCTGTTAGTAATGTTACTAGAGTTGGTTAGAGTGTGGGTGTATCTATTAATATAGGGTGTGCATGTAACCTCTCACTTAATATAAATATTAATACCACTGAGAACATTGAACTCACTAAGCCTTTTCCTCTCTTTCTCTCTCTCTCTCACTCTCTCTCTAATAAACCCTAAATGGGTATTTCTCCTCTTTAGTTATTAGCTAGCTTTTTAATTCTACATGGTATCAAAGTGGGTTGATCTCGCGCGTCTTAACTGAGGGTTTCGTCATATGCTTTGCAACATCATCTTCTCCTTTATGTATCTTTTAAAGATACAACAACAACCAGATTGTACAGGTTGATCAGTTTTTTTTTATGGAGCATTCCTACTGTTTACGATTTGTTGATTGATGGTCAAATATGGTGTATAGTGGTCAAAATCAGAGGTATTTTGTGCCTTTTTTGGATCACATTTTTCAGCTTCTTAAACTTTCTAAGATTTCTGCTGCTATGATTTTCTAGTTCTTTCGATGCGTACTGCTAAGATTTATACAAATGATGCACATATTTGTGGGCTGATGTCCTTGGATTTTGAGGGTTTACAATGGGTTTGTCAAAGACACTGCTGGTATTTTGTGTGATTGGTTGTTTTTAGAAATGTGAAGCCTCTAGATCAGTTGGTATTTTGTGTGATTCAAGCTGTTGGTATTCAAGTTGTGTCCAGCCACGTTTTTTCTTTCAGATTTGGGTATTTTTTATTTTTCTTCAAAACCACGTGATCGGACTTCAGATTTATATGGACTGTTATTCCTTTTTTGATGGTTGTTGCTGCAAGACGATAAGGTATGCAGATTTTTTTTCTCCACAGTGATGCAGATTTTATATATACAAGTGTGCAGATTTTTTCCACACTAGCTTGCTGCACACAAATTGTTTGTTAAAAGGCTGCAGTGACCAGTTGTGAGTTCTTTTGTCGGCATCTTCTTGATGATTTGGTTGAACAATGTTGACTGTTGATGTAGCTATTATTCCTTATCAATCAATTTTCTGGTCGTCTTCTCCAACCATTCCTGCAATCTCCCTTTTGGATTATTTGTAAATCACAATGACCAAAGGGTATAAAAATATGAGTGGGGAGAATTTACCTACCACCATCACCTCTCTAAAACTGAATTTTGAATTCTGTAATTTTTTTAGAATGGAAAAGGGATATCACCTTTTATATTCAGGGTCGTATGAAAATGGGTTTGTTGACAGGGGCTACCCCTAGGTGTAGCACTAGTGCTAGTGAGGCTGAGAAGTGGGATGCCGATAATGCCATCATTCTTGGATGGTTACTTAATTCTATGGACCCCTCTATATATAGAACCTTTATGTTCTACGATTCTGCAGCCAAGTTATGGGCCAAGCTGGCTGACACGTTTGCTCCTTCTGATCATTATACATGCATATATCAACTCAAGCAAATGATCTACGAGTGTAAGCAGGGAGATGCCTCTATGGGGGAGTACTATAGCATACTTCAATGTATGTGGGAGGAGCTTAGTCATTATGAGCCCCTATTTGAGTTTGGCAAAGCGATTTGAAAGAGACCAGATCTATAAGTTACTTGGGGGTTTACGATCTAACTACAAGCAAACACGCACTCAAATACTCACTACCAGACCTCTTTCTTCATCGAGCACCATCTATAGGATACTATTTATTGAGGAGCAGTGTCGCCTTATTATGTCTACCAATGCTCCGATCACCTTTGCTCCACCTGAGCGGGCCGCTTTTGCATCAGATACTCATTCTCTTGGAAGCAGGGGTCGGGGGAGTGATAGAGGTGGTAGACGTGGTCGAGGTGGTCGTGGTGGTCGAGGAGGTCGTTCTATTCTCACATGCTCACATTGTGGTCTTGCGGGATATGACCATGATCATTATTATCGTCTTCATGGTTATCTAGAGGGTTATTAGCCTAGATATGCATCTTCTGCTCATATTTCTACTATTGACACCCCCGAGGCTACTTCTGATGGTGATCTCATGAGCTCCCTTAGATCCCAGATGACAAAGTTATTTCGCGCCTATGAGCATCGTGCCTCGTAGCCTCCTTCTACTGACCATACAGGGATCTCGATATCTACTTCTGAGGCACCAGGTGCTTTTGATTCATCAGCTTTCGCTACGAACACTACTTCTTCTCCCAGTTGGGTCATTGATTCAGGGGCTACTGATAACATGGCAGGTGAGTCTCCGGGGTACTCTCTTTCTTATCCCTCCACTTCTCCAACTCAGGTTTGCATTGTTAATGGTTCCTACACTCCCATCCTGGGAGTTGGCACCATTCTCATATCTTCCTCCCTGTCACTTTCTCATGTTTTATATGTTTCCCACTTCTCTACTAATTTTCTTTCTGTGAGTAGCATTGCAAAGAAACTAAATTTTTGTGTCATTTTTTATCCTGATTATTGTGTGTTTTAGGTGCTTACTACGAAGAGGGTTATTGGTAGAGGCGTTGAGAGGGGCAAACTTTACTACTTGTAGGCTGACTTCGGTACCCCTACAGCTATTATTACTGGTAGACCCACTGCTATGCCTACTTCTATTTTTCATTTTCCTATTAGCATTAGTTTAAACGCTTTATCTTTGTGGCATGCGAAACTTAGACATGTTGGGTTTCAAACTTTATACACTTTAATTCCCGATTTTAAATCTATTTGCACTTCTATTAAATTTCAGTGTGATATTTGTGAGCTTTCAAAACATGTTAGAAATTTTATCTATCTCACATGCATAACCCACTGAGTTTACGCGACTGAGTAAACTCATCCCCCTCCTAAATCTAACAGTTTTAGGTGAAGATTCCATTTATCCTGTTTATGATGACGCGGGAGCTGCTATTCCGGAGGCGGCTTACGTAGATGGAGACGTTGGCTATCATCCGGAGGAGAGCGTAGATCCGACAGATTTCTACGAGCCTTGAGAGTCCTTTTGCTTTAAGCTTTTATTCTTTGAGACACATATTCTAGTTACTACGATATTTTTGTGAGTTTATGTTTGGGATTATTTTTCCCTACGTGAAACTGGTTTGAAATTTTTTTATCCTAGATGCATGATTAGGATTAAGTACTTTATTATTATTGTCTATATTTTTCGTTATTAATTTATGAGTCATTTATCGTTTAATGTTATCTTAAATGCCTCAATCCTTATGACAAGTCAATTTATAGATTATGTGTATGTCCGCTTATCGCCTTAACCAGCATGCGGTGTCATAACACGAAATTCTAGGCCCTCGATATTGGGTAAGGATTCTAGGTCGTGACAGAGATGATAGTTTTCAATATTTTATCACTTTTATAGATGATTGCACTAGATCAACTTGGTTATATTTGTTGAAAAATAAAAGTAAAGTTCTTTCTAAATTTCAAGAATTTCATTCTTTAATCAAGACTCAATATGGGGCTTTTGTAAAAATTCTAAGGTCTGCTAATGGAGGAGAGTATACGTCTCAATCCTTTGATCACTATTTGACAATGCATAACATTATTCATCAGTTTTCCTGTCCTTATACTCCCCAATAAAATGGTGTCGCAAAGCGTAAGAACAGACATCTCTTAGGATTGACTCATTGCTCGCTCCGTGGTATGTATGTGCTATAAACTTATTGGTCTTTGGCGTTACTTACTGATTGCTTTCTTATGAATCACACACCCTCTTGGGTACTCGCGGGCCATACTCCTTATCATTCTCTTAGACCTACAGATCATCTCTTTGTGGTTGAGCCTCATGTGTTTGGATGTACTTGTTTTGTCCAAGATCTTCATCCAGCTCAACAGAAATTAGATAATAAGGCTATCAGGTGTTTGTTTGTGGGAAACTCTACTGTCTCTAAAGAGTACCGTTGTTATGATCCTCATACCAGTCATTTTTACACCTCTATGGATGTCACATTCTTTGAGGATGTCCCATATTTTACTAAGGATTTTCATACTCCTGCTCCTACTCCCCCTCTTCCTTTACCTATCCTTCAGGACCTTTCGATCTCTCAGCAACAGAAGGGGGTAATTACTTATGTACGTCATAGGTGGCGTGATCCAACCATCTCAGTGCCTCTTCCAACATCCTCTGAAGTGGTGACTCCACCTCCTGTACGTATCCTTCATCCTGTTCTTGTTTCTCATTTATCTTCTACTAATGTTTTAGATCTTCCTATAGCTCTCAAGAAAGGAGTTCGGGATCGAGTGACTCCTCATCGCCTTATCAATTTTATTTATTCTTAGGATTTTTCTTCAGTTTATCAGGTCTTTGTCTCTGCCATTGACTCTGAGACGATCCCTCGGACTATTCGTGTTGCCCTTGACCACCTCTCCTGGTGAGCTGCCATGGATGATGAGATGAGTGCCTTACAACAGAATCATACATGGGACATGATTCCTCTTCCTCCAGAAAAGAAAACTGTTGGCTGCAAATGGGTCTTTGCAATCAAACACTATCCGAATAGTTCTGTTTTTCGGTATAAAGCTCGACTTGTTGCTAAAGGGTTTACTTAAACCTATGGAATTGATTACGAGGCTACCTTTGCTCCTGTGGCCAATTTAACTTCAGTTTGCATTCTTTTATCCCAAGATGCCATTCAGAGTTAGCCCCTTTATCAGCTTGATGTGAAGAATACATTTTTTTATGGTGATCTTTTAGAGGAGGTGTAAATGGATCATTCGTCTGGTTTCCTGCTTCAGGGGGAGACTAGCAATGTCTGCCACCTTCGAAAATCTATATATGGGTTGAAGCAATCTCCTAGGACATGGTTTCATCGCTTTAGCGGTGCCATTGTTGATTTGAGATTTCAGAGATGTCACTAAGATCATACTATATTCATCCACTCTAATCCTTCCGTTTATGTCATCTTTCTTGTCTATGTGGGCGACATTATTATCATTGGTGATGATCATGCTTTTATCAGTTAGACTAAGAGTGAACTGGGTAGAATTTTTGCAGTTAAAGATTTGATAAATCTAAAGTACTTGGATTAGAAATTGCTAGATATCGTAAAGGGATATTTGTCTCTCAGAGAAAGTATGCTATAGATTTATTACGTGACACTAGATTGTTGGGTTGCAAACCAGCAACCACACCCATGGATCAGAAGCTTTCTATTCATAAGAAGGATAGCAACTTACCTCCAAATCCACATAAATATCAGAGATTGGGTTGGGAGATTGATTTACCTCACTCTCACAAGACCTGACATCACATTTGTTGTCAGTCTTGTGAGCCAATTTATGCACGCCCCTCGCACAGTCCACCTCACTGTCATCCGTCGTATTATCAGATATATCAAGTCTTGCCCAGGCTTTGGATTGATATATCGTGCTTATGATTCTATGAGCATCTCTGCTTACACTAATGCCGATTGGGTTGGATCCATTACTGATTGCCGATCTACTTCAGGATATTGTGTATTCTTAGGAGACAACCTAGTTGCCTGGAAGAGTAAGAAGCGGGCCATTGTGTCTAAATCTAGTGCTGAAGCGGAATACAGAGCTATTACACATGGAACATGCCATGGTCTATGGTTGCACTCTCTTCTATCCGAACTTGGCTTTCCTCTCTCAGATTCCACTCCTCTTCATTGTGACAATGAGGCAGCCGAAAAGATTGCTTCTGATTTTGTTCTTCACGAGTGGACTAAGCATATTGAAGTCGATATTCATTTCATCCGAGAGAAAGTGTGGGACAAGACACTATTTTTAATTGATGTTACATCCTCTCAGCAGCTTGCAGATATTTTGACTAAGGTCGTTGGACCTAGTACACTTAGTGATGTTGTTGTCAAGCTGGGCATGATCAATATGCATGCTCCAACTTGAGGGGGAGTGTTAGTAATGTTACTAGAGTTGGTTAGAGTGTGGGTGTAGCTATTAATGTAGGGTGTCTATATAACCTCTCACTTAATATAAATATTAATGCTAGTGAGAACATTGAACTCACTAAGCCTTTTCCTCACTTTCTTTCTCTCTCTCTCTCTCTCTCTCTCTCTCTCTCTCTCTAATAAACCCTAAATGGGTATTTATCCTTTTTAGTTATTAGCTAGCTTCTCTACTTCTACAGTCTCAACTTCCCTTGAATTTCCATCTGTGATACAGTTGAAGAGAGAAAATGGAGACATCTTCTACCAGAATGTTGAAGATGAATGGAAACTGCCCAGTTGTAAAACAAGCGTAACTTTTAATTACTCTCATGATAAGTGTCCAAAACCAAAGCCTATTCCAAAACCAAAGCAGGTATGGACCAAGACTAGATGAACCAAAGATCTTTCTACGTATGCTTCTTCTACTCCAGAAACTGCAATTCAAATAAATGTCGCTACTTCTGGTCATAATTCTGCAGACTCAAATACAGCATACACAGCTCTTGAGGAAGATAACATTGCTATTAGTGAAAGTCAAGATGGTCTTAGCACTTCAGATGCCCAAATCCCGTTTGGAGAGTCCTCTGAAATACATGGCAAAAGTATCCGAGAGACTACCATGGTTGGCTAGGCCTTTGATTTACGTGATGAGATTATTAAATCTCCTGCAAATCAAACTCTACTACCAATTCAGATTCGCGCAAATTCAGCACATGCTACTCCAATCGAAAATTCTTTCGATACTCTTGCCAACCACCCTATTCTTGATAATCCCCCTAGCCTCCATGATAATGTTGATCGTTTCAAAAATCAAGGAGCTCAAATTATAGAGTCCGGCTTAAAGAAATCTTTGAAGGATATTCTCAAAAAATCTTCCAAAAAGAATCCTAAAGTCAATATTTCGGATGCTAGACCGAAATCTAGCAAATATATTCCTAATCCCCAATGAATTATCTCTTTTGGAATGTGCGGAGATTTGGGCGGTAGAACAAACAGCTAGAACTCCGTAACTTGTAAAATCTTTGGAGCTTGGTATTTTATGAATTACCGAAACAAGAATCCAACAAGTTAAACTTGATAAACTTAGAAGGTGTTTCTTTCGTGATTGGTCCATCATGGATAACTATGCTTCTCATAATCTTGGGCAAATATGGATTCTGTGGAATCCGACGGTCTTCACTATCTCCAAAATCTGTGAAACCAATTGGTCGGTTTTAAAGTGTACCCTTGCAAGTGCACAAGTTCGATTGTAGCACGGCGAAATTAAGGACGTCGAACCCACACGGAAGCGCAAAATTAGATTAATTTTAAAGAGATTTCAAAGATCCAAGGAAGTACCAAGGGTGAGAGATTTCATTGTCAAGATTTACCACTACACAATGCAATAATCAAAAGAACTAAATCAAACTATGCACGGATGAACTATGATTAAGAAATTAACAATGATAAAATGATCAAGGAGTTTGCTAACCCTAGATTTGTAACTTTTCTATAATCAATCACACAGTTTCATATTAAATCATTATACCATCATTTAACTACAAGAAAAACGAATCGATGAAAATGCAATTATTGATTCGGCATACCCTATCCGAATACTATGACGCATCCAATCACGGCATGCATCATGCGAAAGGCATAGCGTATCTCAAATTCAAAATCACAACCATAAGAATCAATCGCACGGCATCCTATATCGATCTACAAGATCGATCTAGGTGGAATAATTCGTTTATTGTCGCCGATCACACGGTCGACGGCTATAAATGAGTATTCAATGATAACACGATGAAGCACACACTAAAAGCCGTACGATTCAATAATTCTAACAAGAAATTGTAAGCTTAAAAGTAAGTTACTCATCTAGGGGTCGCTTCCTCCTTGAACGAGGGGTTTAGCCGCTCATCCTTGATCCACACGCACAATGTAAATCAAAAGTCATCCAACCGTTTGATCTTTTTGGAGAAGATCACAACCTTACACAGCTTTTATCTAAATACAAAACTAAAAATATCAAACTAAAAATTGCTAAAGGCCCTAAGAAAATCTACCGAGCAGAAGACCCCCCTGAACCCTAAACATCCTGTTGTTTAAATAGGGCCCCGGGCTAGAATTATTCCATATCCGAATCAATAGATTGAATTTTGAAATCAATCGATTGAATTCAATTCAATCGATTGAATTCAAAATTCGAATTTTGGTGGCTCATTTGCATTCCCAAAATCAATCTATTGAATTTAAGGAATTCAATTGATTGATTTTCGAAAATCAATCTATTGAATTCCAAATTCAATCTATTGATTTTGGAAATCAATCTATTGCTTTCCAAATTCAATCTATTGATTTTTGGGCAGCTTTTTAAACTCAATCGTTTGAGTTTCAAATCTTAATCGATTGAACTGGGCATGTGACATATTTAACTCTTGAAACTGTGGCTAGACCAATCAGTCTTTTTCACGGATTTCAATGCTTTCGCTGGCTCCATGGTCCAAAGTTCATATAGTCCCTTAATTTTGTTCACTTAAGCTCTTTCAACATCCCACGGTCCATAACACCTTAAACCACTAAAACTATACAGCAGCCGTTAGAATGTCTTCATCGGATAGCTAAATGTTAGTATTTAGGGTGCGAAATATAGTCATATTTCGGCACAGATCACACCCCCAAACCTACACTTTGCTAGTCTTCGAGCAAAGAGAATGATAAATATGTCAAAGCAAATTAAACTAGCATCCTAAAAATACAATGCCACTTTCGTAGGGAGCACGATTGCATTTATCATATGTAATAAGCCTTTAAACCTCTAGGTGATCTCTAGGGGAGGAGTTGTGTCTCCTAAAGGTTTTCAGTGAAGATACCTACAAACTTTAAAAAAAAAATAGTTTTCAAAATCATCGATAGAAGAGTTTTCAAAAATCGATTTATAAAATATATATACCTTTAAAATCAAAATCCAATAATCATTTCAGCATGCAAAAGTTCATTCTCAAATACCGATGGCATGATAATTCCACTGTTGTTTATTCCAATTAACCCAATGCTCTGATTCTTAGACCAATTTTTCATTTATGCCTAGAATGTCATGTGCACATGTGCCAATGCTTAAATCATTTCATTGCTAGAGTAATCCAAATCAGGAATCATCGAATCCAAAGTTTCGACTCAATCCTCACCTTAGGTATACACTTAAAATAAAATCGCTCCGATAAATAATTTACTTTTTGCACACATGTGAGAGAGTTACAACACAAACAAAAAGGTCTCACATGATATAAGAAAGACGGTGCATCAAAGAATTAAAAGAAATCTCATGATGAAAGATATTTGTATCCTAAGCACGTTATACCAACCGCCATAGTCATTGCATCATCACTCTCCACAAGGCATTTACCAACCCGATCAGATCACTAAGGTCTTTTCTATGGTTGTAATGGGGCTCGGGTGAAGGTTATGAAAGAAAGGAAAAATTGGATTCAAATTTCTCTGAGAAACTAGAAAAAGAAATACAATTTAATTTTCTAACTTTCCACTCTTTCTTTCTCGGATTTTTCAGAATTTCTCTTTCTTTTCAACTTTTTTCCTTCTTTTCATTCCTTTTTTTTTTTTATGCACATATTTTTCTGCCATATGCTCCTTGCAAGTATTATCGTCATGACTCTCCACTTTCTCTCTTGTTCTTGTCCCTCTTTCCTAATTTCTCAGAGATTGAAAGGTAAAGTTTTGTATTCTTTTTTTCAAACTAGTGTGGGGTATGGTTAATATAGCTTCACAAGGAATATTTATGACAAAAATTTTCAATCAAGGCTCAAAGGGGGTGCAACAAGGAAAATCAATATAAGGTGGGGCATTTTAGGTAGAAACGAGCCAATAATGGCCTTTGATCATTTCCTTTCACGATGATAATGATGCCTATTTGTCTTGAGTTTAAACGCAATGAGTTCTAGCGCAATGATATAAAGCATGCGAAATAAACAAATCAAGATAAAATGTATAAGATTTCAACAATTAAGCATAAATTTCAAAGATACTCCAAATTTATTTTAGCACTCATCAAGAATGAGGAAAAAGTTCTAAAGCTCACGGGTTTAGTCTTTCTTAGGATCCTAGAATTCCAAATTTGAACTAATCTTTTGATTTTCGGACCTAAGCATGGCGAAAGTGTAAAATTTTTTCTAAGCATAAATTTCAAACCAATCTTTAAATGCTCACAATGGAGTTAATTATCCTAAACAACAACAGTTTTACCATGACATGAATATTTAAAAATTAAAATTTTACATGCATCAGTGACTAAAGTTTGAAAACTACGTCAAAAATAAGCAACAATGATTTATTTTTTTTAATTGGTATTGAAAGTGCATATAAAATGTGATCAAACATATACTGCAAAAGTTAAAAATCATAAATCACGCATTTGAGCACACCACCCCCAAACCTAAGTGGTGCTATGTCCTCATTGCACAAAATCGTAAACATTAAAACAACAATAAGGCAGTCTAAGGTTTTTTTTATTTTTTTTTTTTTTTTAACCGTCAAAATCATACTAATTAAATCTAATAAAAAGAAAATAAAGTCCCTAAATCAATAATGTATAAGGGGTTTGGGTTGCCTCCCAAGAAGCGCTAAGTTTTTATTTTGTTGTCTTCAGCAGGACCATCCTCAAGCTACGTGAGAAATGAGAAAGGGTCATTCTTCTAACATGTTTTGGTTGCCCTTTCTATGAATTAGGGGCTCGAGGCTTTTGGTGGGTGGACTCTCATCCACCCCATAAACTATGACATATTCGGATTTAATTTGTATTGGCAATTTGAAAGCACCGAATAAGTCATTATTTACCACAAATCGACTTGAGGGTTTGAAACATTGCAAAAATGGATCGCTGGGCACATAAGGTGCCTCATATGTAATGCTCGACTCCTCAGTCGATATAAAACAAGGAATTGTGTCCTCCTCATGCAATTTTTCTTGAGGTATTAGAACAGTAACACAAATTGGTTGACTATTTTCCATTATTTTAATTTTATATGAGCCAACATCTTCCTTATAATCTACCTCATGTCCGCTCTCAAGGGTCACAATCTCAACCTCCGGCTCATGGGCGGGGGTAATTTCTTCTTCCCAAATCAGGTCTTGCGAAAAGTTTATAGGTTGGCTAGGCAAGGTATTTACTTTCCTAGCCATGGTGGCGAACATCTGCTCCATTTGATGATCAAATTCCCTAAAATGGGGTAGGAGTTCTTCTGAAACTACAGTTAACATCCGATTTTCAAAATCAAGACTCCATGGGGATTGTGCGTATTATGGGTCAAACTGAGGTTGATTTGATTCACAATCCTGATTTGGTTTCCACCAATTTTGATCAATTTTCCCATATTCATCTAAATGTGGGAATGGATTAGGATCATTCTCTCCATATTCATCCCATGGGGATTGTGAATATTGTGGGTCAAACGAGGTTGGTCTAAAAAATTTTACATATAAGACTGACTTAATTCACAACCCTGATTTGGTTCCCACCAATTAGGTATATAATCCCCATATTCTTTCCAATTTTGGTATAGTCTCATAATTAAACTCATCACAAGATGAGGGCATTGATTTTGTGGGAAACTCCATATCACCTAATCATAAACTAAGAAAATGAAAATACAAACAACAAAACGTAACTAAATTTAGAAACAAAGGTTGCATACCTTGGCCTCTCGCGGGCGTCCCCTTCGAAGCTTTGGTAGACTCGGACCTCAATCTCTAAATCTGGCAACAAGTAAACTATCATTAAAAAAATTACTAATAAAAAATAACAAAAAGGCAATAAATCAAATTCTACAAATCATAAAAAAATATATATAAAATCCTAAACTAGAAATCCTACAAAAGGTAATGAACTAGAATTAGAAAATTACTAACACAACTAAACTAAAAGGAAATAATCTTTAAGAAACCTACAAATCCTAAAAATCCTAAAAATTAAAATTTTCAAAAATTCAAAATCAAAATCAAATTTCAAATTTTACAATTTCAAATTTCAAATTCAAATTCAAAATTCAAATTTCAAAATTGAAATCAAAATTCAAAATTCAAACTCAAAAGTTGAAAATCAAGATTTTGAAATTCAAATTAAAATTTAATATATATATATATATATATATATATATATATATATATATATATCAAAATTTAAATTCAAATTTCCAAAATTCAAATTTAAATTTAAAATTCAAATTTAAAATTTAAAATTCAAAATTCAAATTTAAAATTCGAATTTCAAATTCAAATTTCAAATTTCAAAATGCAAATTTCAAATTCAAATTTCAAATTTTCAAATTTAAAATTCAAAATTCAAAATTCAAATTCAAATTTAAAATTCAAATTTTAAATTTAAAAATCTAAAAGAAATCCTACAATTCCTAAAAATTCTAAAAATCCTAAAAGATCTTACAAATCTTAAAAATTCTAAAAGATCCTACAAAAGAAAAGGAAGGAAAAAAATAATTCTACCAATCCCACACAAGGAAAGAAGGAAAGAAAATAAAATCCTACTAATTCAAAACGAAAATCAAAATTTAAATTTCAAAATTGAAATTCAAATTTCTAATTTCTAATTTCTAATTCAAAATTCAAAATTTAAAAAGTAAAAATTCAAAAATTTAAAATTTAAAATTCAAAATTCAAAATTCAAAATTCAAAATTTTTAAAATTTTTAAAATTTTAAAATTTTAAAATTCAAATTTCAAAATCTAAAAAAAAACTTACAAATCTAAAAAAAAATCCTAAAAGATTTTTTTTTTTTTTTTTTTTTTTAAATAAAACTAAATACTCATAAAAATTAATAAAATTTCTATGCTTCCCCGGCAGCGGTGCCAAAAACTTGGTCGGTTTTAAAGTGTACCCTTGCAAGTGCACAAATTCGATTGTTGCACGGCGAAATCAAAGGTGTCGAACCCACTGGGATGCGCAAAATTAAATTAATTTTAAAGAGATTTCAAAGACCCAAGGAAGTACCAAGGGTGAGAGGTTTCATTGTCAAGATTTACCACTACACAATGTAATAATCAAAAGAACTAAATCAAGCTATGCATGGATAAACTATGATTAAGAAATTAACAATGATAAAATGATCAAGGAGTTTGTTAACCCTAGATTTGTAACTTTTCTACAATCAACCACACAGTTTCATGTTAAATCATTATACCATCATTTAACTACAAGAAAAATGAATTGATGAAAATGCAATTATTGATTCGGCATACCCTATCCGAACACTATGACGCATCCAATCACGGCATGCATCATGCGAAAGGCATAGCGTATCTCAAATTTAAAATCACAATCATAAGAATCAATCGCACGGCATCCTATATCGATCTACAAGATCGATCTAGGTGGAATAATTCGTTTATTGTCGCCGATCACACGGTCAACGGTTGTAAACAAGTATTCGATGAGAACACGATGAAGCACACACTAAAAGCCGTACGATTCAATAATTCTAACAAGAAATTGTAAGCTTAAAAGTAAGTTAGTTACTCATCTAGGGGTCGCTTCCTTCTTAAACGGGGGGTTTAGCCGCTCATCCTTGATCCATACGCACAATGTAAATCGTAAGCCATCACAAAAATTGCTCTTTTATTTATCAACCGTTTGATCTTTTTGGAGAAGATCACAACCTTACGCAGCTTTTATCTAAATACAAAACTAAAAATATCAAAGAAAAAATTGCTAAAGGCCCTAAGAAAATCTACCGAGCAGAAGACCCCCCTGAACCCTAAACATCCTGTTGTTTAAATAGGGCCTCGGACTAGAATTATTCTGTATCCGAATCAATAGATTGAATTTTGAATTCAATCGATTGAATTCAAAATTCAAATTTTGGTGGCTCATTTGCATTCCCAAAATCAATCTATTGAATTTAAGGAATTCAATCGATTGATTTTCGAAAATCAATCTATTGAATTCCAAATTCAATCTATTGATTTTGGAAATCAATCTATTAATTTTTGGAAATCAATCTATTGATTTTTGGGCAGCTTTTTAAACTCAATCGATTGAGTTTCAAATCTCAATCGATTGAATTGGGCATGTGACATATTTAACTCTCGAAACTGTAGCTAGACCAATCAATCTTTTTCACGAATTTCAGTGCTTTCGCTGGCTCCATGGTCCAAAGTTCATATAGTCCCATAATTTTGTTCACTTAAGCTCTTTCAACATCCCACGGTCCATAACACATGAAACCACTAAAACTATACAGCAGCCGTTAGAATGCCTTCATCAGATAGCTAAATGTTAGTATTTAGGGTGCGAAATATAGTCATATTTCGGCACAGATCACCAATTAATCCATCCTCTGCCATATTTCTAGATGCCATGATGGATTTGAATTCCACCTAACTGTTGTTAACAGAGTCAACCTAGCTTCCGATAGGCGCATCCTTTGGAATGATCTTCATACTTTCTAATCTTCTATCAATTCCCCTTGGATTGTTGGAGGCAACTTCAACACTATCAGATACACCTCTGAAAAGGTTGGAGGTCAAATGATTGCTAGTACAACCCTTGAAGATTTCAATCCCTGCATAGCTATATAGATGCAGCCTCTCTGATATGAAGAGCATTGGGCAGTCATGGTCTTGGTCCAATAAAAAGAGCTCCTCTCGACTCATCTCATGCAAGCTCGATCGTATCTTGGTGAATATGGACTGAAAATATCTATTCCCCAACATGGAGACTATAAAAAGCCTAGTCTCTCTTATCACTCTCTTATTCATGAAAGGGAATCACTCATACCTGAAAGTCCCAAAGCCATTCAAATTCTCTGACATCTGAAGTAAACAATATGGCTTCCAGGATCTCGTTGCTAAAATGTAATATCCCAACCTTTTGGGCCTTGATCCGTAAGACTCGGTGCGTGTACCGGAGGATCATACACCAAGGACCCCCTTTTGACAGTGATGTAATGTCTATAGATCAAATCCAACGAACCGGATTGATCTTATAAATTAAAGACTGGTTGTGGGAGTTTGAAACCCTCACACACGTTCTTTCGGTGTAGCTGTTCTACACTAAAGTAACAGAGCTATGATATAAAAAGGGAACCAAGGGCATTTAATTGCATATTAAATGCCTATGAACGAGAGTTAAGAAGAGGAAGAGTGACCTTGAAGCATTAAATTGTCGTAATTAAAGAGATCGATCAGTTAGCATGGAGAGAAGCAGCTACTCGCTCAAGGATCGAATTGATCTACTGTGACTCAGAGAAAACCCAAACCGTCCTCGGAGCAAGGAAGAGGATTAATCTGAAATCAAGGTATGGAATGTGAAAATGTGTTTTTGATCTGTAGTGTGGAGTTGAATTAGTGTGTATATAGGTGAGGATCATAAGAATTGAGATTGATTCAAAGTGAGAAGTAATTGGGAGTGAAAAAAAAAAAAAAAGAAACCAAAATTAAGCAAAATCTGCTCATTTCGATCGATCGAATTATGGTTCGACCGATCGAAATGACAGTAAAAAGGGGAAAAATGAAATTCTGAGAAATTCGTTCGATCAAAAATGATTTCGATCGAACGAAAAAGTTTTCGATCGATCGAACCTGTAGTTCGATCAAACGATTCGTATAGAAACAGAACATTAGAAAAAATTTTGTGAGAATTCGACCGATAGAATTAAATTCGATCTATCGAATTATGTGATCTCGATCTAATGAATTGGGATTCGTCCGATCGAACTATGATAAGGTAAATGCCCTCTAAGGAATTCGACCAATCGAAATTTATTTCGATCGATTGAATTATTTTCGTTCGATCGATTGGAAAAATTCGTCCGATCGAATAAGAATATGCTTTGTAGTTCTAGAAGAGGTCGACCGATCGAAATTTATTTTGATCGATTGAAAATAGATTTCGATCGATCGAAACAAGGATTCAATCGATCGAAATTCCTAGATTTCACCGTTTGGTGAGTTTTGACCGTGAGTTTTCACGGGGACTTTTGGTAGTGTGTTTTGCCTCGTTCTAATAAATAAAAATAATCATGTTTAGGTAAGCTTTGTGATTAAAGGAGACCCGACCTTTATGACGGCTTGAGCAAGCACGGGTCTGATCTGTGAGGTAGGAAAAACTTGATATCATGTGCATTGATTTCGCTAACACGTGTGTTGTGATATGATGCACTTTCCGCTTTGACTATGTGATTTCTGCATATGAATTCAAACTAATGAGGCATGTGACACGTGTGAGTTGAAAATATGTAGAGTTTATGAAACCTTCGAGAATCTTTGTGGCATGCGTATGTGAAACCTTCACATTTCATTCCGGTTTTTTATATAAACTACGATTATCACTTTACACGGCGAAAAGCTATATGTATGCACTTACGATTTAAGGTTATGTGAATACCCGACCGACGCAGCGGTATAACCGTGACTAACGCGGCAGGATATCCGTGACCGGTACGGCGGCCAATTCGTACACCCTTTGTGTGATATGTGTATGTGCTATGTGACTCCTACCGTATAACGGTAACTTCGTTCGGCCAAGTGCCCAACTCTATGGGGCCTTGGATATATGTGCATATGACTAATGTGAGTGGCAATGGTGGGTATTCCATCGGGGGCTTGAGGCTATAGTTCCTCATTCTATTACTTTAAGTAAAGCACCTTTAAGTTTCTTTTCTCATATCGGAATGAAAGTGTGAGCTTGTGCATGAATCCCATTGGCATTGCATGTGTGTGTGTTAAGACTGTGAGAATTACCACTTTGCATGTGTTCGGAATTACTTCGTTTTCATTGTGCCATAAGATATGTGTTGATGTTATGATAAGCATGTTATGAGATTTTCTCTGCTGAGCTTGGCTGAAGCTCATTCCATTACTAATGTCTCAGGTTCAGGAGAAGATATAGAAGCAGAACCTCCGGAGAGGGGAGATCCAGATTATTCCCCTGGCGAGGATTCAGAGGAGCCGCATCCTGAGAATTGTTTTATTTGTGCCCGACCTGAGTAGGTCCGACCTTGAATTGTTAAATTCTTTTGAAATCATTTTGATTGTAAGGAGACGAATGCCGAATAATAATTCTTTATATTTTGTTGAACCATGTTTCGGTAAGGAAGGGTCCTTACCGGTGGTTCTTAACTGTTCTTTTTCCATAGACCTTCTTATGGAATTAGAACCGTCTTTTGGGTTTTTGAAATGATAATGATGTTTCATTATTTTGTTTATGTTGCGGATTCGAAATGGTTCCGCTTAGATTCCGCTATGCCTTTGTGCGTGACGCAAAGTGATCCGTTCCCGGGCTCGACCTTAGCGTCAGCCCACTGACGGCACGGGTTTCGAGGCGCCACAATCCGGGCTGTCACATAAAATTTGGTCAGAGCCAATATATGGGCACCCCATGTAAAAATTGAAGCTTTTGTGGAATGACATTCGATATTGGAATAAAGCTTCTTTTCGCTCTACTCACGTCCGAATTGCTTATGCTAGGAACACCCTTCATAATATCCAAAGAAAGATCAATCCTTCGCATCCTCAAGATGATATTATTACAACAGAAAATGAAGCAATTATCACCCTCAATAATGAGCTGGATATTGAAGAAATATTTTTTCGGCAAAAGGCCCGAGTCCAATGGTTAGAAGTAGGAGACTCTAACACCAAATGTTTTTACTCTACGATTGCTTCTCGGATTTCTACGAATACCTTCTATGAGCTTGTTCTCCCATCTGGGGAAAGATTTGTTGATCCTTAGAAAATGGGGGATGTTGCAATCAATTTTTATCAACAAATTTATTCTCGTTCTTCTCAGGATTTAATTCCGCCTATTCCATTCAAGGTCATTCTTAGTCCGTTGTAAGCTTCCCTGCTGTCGGGCGTGTTAGATATAAGTAGGAACAGAAATCCAAAAGTGATGAAATGGGCAAGAGAATTGGACTCGAGGCACGTAATCACTGTCTTTAAAACACTATTCACTCCCTACTCGAATAAATTCTCGAGTTTGCAAAAAAGTTCCAATGAGACATTTCCAGGATACAACGAGCCCAATCTCTTGAATGCAATCCTTTACTTTGCAACAGTAGAGGATTGCCCCAGAAAACCCAATCTGATGAAGTACCACCAAAAGAAGAAAGCAAGAGGAAAATTCTCAGGTTTATGCAAGGATTCCGATGGATTTTAGAGTATCCGAATCTGTGTCCTAAGGCCTCCTTATATAGAATTTTCACTATGACTGTTGGACCAACAGTCATATTTTGGACGACTCAGATCTTTCAAAGATCTCAACCGCTACATCCAATGGCTGAATGAAAGGTTGTAACTTTTCAAATTCAAATTCGAACGGTTGCACACCTTTATAAGCGGTTATGAAACGGTTGGGTCCAACGATCAACATTTGACCAATCCGTTTAGCCTAATAGAACCGAATTGACCCACTAATTAGTGGCCCATTAAGCCCGACCCGGCCCATGAATAATTTAACCGTTGGATCTACCTGGTCAAAAAGTCAAACCTCTCATCGCGACGATGCGCATGTGCGAAGTGCAAAGTGCGTGCGCGCCTAAAGCGCCAATGCGCCTAAACGCCAATCGCCACGCACACGCGTGCGCATGCGCAAATGCGGCAGGTCGCCGCTAGGCACACTCTTCTCTTCTTATTGTCAAACAATAATAGAAGGTGAAAAGTTTTATATATAGCCTAGGCACTTTTTACTTTTACCAAAAATTCAGCATCTCTAGATTCAATTATACTATTTTGATCAATTGCACCCTTATATTCAGTTACCAAAAATCTGAAGGCTTTACTGGTTAATGAGTATCCAATAAATACACATTCAATGGCTCTATTACCTAATTTGGGTCTTTTAAGATCTGGTAATCTAACCAGTGCTCGACACTCCCACACTTTCAGATATTTTAGATTTGGTTTCCTTTTCTTTCATAACTCATAGGGAGTTATACTAGAATTCTTTTGTAGCACTCTATTTAAAAGATGGCAAGCAGTGAGAAGTGCTTCACCCCATAAATTTAAATTTAAATCGGAGTTTAAAACCATAGCATTTACCATTTCTATTAAAGTATGATTTTTTCTTTCTGCTGTACCATTTTGTTGAGGAGTATAAGGTGCAGTCGTAAGATGTACGACCCTCACATTTTCACAAAATTCACTAAAATCATTCGAAGTATATTCTCTTTCTCTATCAAATTTTAAAGTTTTCATTTTAAAATTTAACTGATTTTCTACTTCTTCTTTATAAGCTTTAAATTTTCCTAAAGCTTCATCTTTATATTTTAACAAATAAACAAAAGTATATTTTGAATAGTCATTAATAAATGTTATAAAATATATTTTTCCTCCTCTAGTTAAAATACTATTTGAATCACAAATATCAGTATGCATGAGTTCAAAAATCTGATATTTTCTTTCTACTTTATTGAAAGGTTTTCTAGTGATCTTAGTTTGAATACAAATTCTATATTTTTCATGAATATTTTTCTCGTATCTAGGAATTAATCCTAATTCGATCATAGAATTTAAACGATTAATATTCACATGCCTTAATCTATCATACCATAATGAAAGAGAATCAACAATATAAACAGAAGAAGGCATTTCATTGATTACATTCAATTTGAGCATCCCATTACAGACATATCCTTTTCCCATAAATACACCACCCTTGGTGATTACAACTTTATCCGATTCAAAGACTAACTTGAAACCATATTTATTGAGTAAACTGGTCGAAATCAGATTCTTACGAATCTTAGGAACATATAGTACATCGGTCAAAGTAAGGGTCTTATCAGAGGTCAATTTAAGATTGATTTTCCCTGAACCCTTGACCTTTGCAGTTGAAGTGTTCTCCATGAAGAGCTATTGTCCATTTGTGTCCTCCACATAGTTGGCGAAGAAAGGTCGGTAGTTACAAACATGCCTAGTGGCACCAGAATCGATCTACCAGTCTTTTTCGCTTCCAACCATGTTGATTTCAGAAATCATGGCCACAAACTTTTCTTCAGTCACATTCGCTTGAGATTCTTTCTCCCTTTTCAGAAGTCTGCAATCCTTTTTGAAGTGATCGGGTTTACCATAGTGATAACAACTGCCCTTTTTTTCTGGCCCTGATGACCTTGACTCTAATTTTTCTTGTTAGCCTTATCAGAATTGAAGTTGCCTTTTCGCTTTTCATGTGATTTGGACGTACTAACCTCCACCATATGAGCCTTTGAAGTTAATTAAGATTGCTCATCTTTCTTGTCGCGAACCCGAAGTTCATCTTCGACTTGAAGATAGTGGCACAACTCTTCAAACGAAAGTTCTTTCTTTTTTATGTTTGAGAGTGTTTCTGCAGTCCTTCCATGAGACAGGCAATTTATGGATAATTATATGATTGTAGAAAATGGGATCCATTTTTATGCCCTCTTGATTAATTTGACCGATAATATACTGAATCTCATGAACTTGATCGAGAATCGATTTATTATCAGCAATTTTAAAATTTAAATACTGACTTACAATAAAGCTTTTTGTACTGGCATCTTCTGTTTTGTACTTTGTCTCCAGCGCCTTCCAAAGTTTCATTACAGACGGCATGCTCTAGTACACATCGAAGAGTGAATTTGCTAGCATATTGAGAATGTGCCCTTTACAAATATAATCATCTTGCTCCCATTTCTGACGTTTATGAACATTGGCACGAGATTCTCCATCAGAATCTTCAGGCTCCGCGGGTTTTGGAGTGGTTAGGACATAAGTAACTTTCAAAGTTGTCAATACGAAATATATCTTTTGTTGCCATCTTCTAAAGTTATTGCCGTCAAATCGCTCCAATTTGATGAAGTCGTAGGTCATCACTTCAGATTTGAAGCCATTATAAAACAGAATAGCGTTTTAAAATTGTTAGATATAAGTAGGAACAGAAATCCGAAAGTGATGAAATGGGCAAGAGAATTGGACTCGAGGCACGTAATCGCTGTCTTTAAAATGTTATTCGCTCCCTACTCGAATAAATCCTCGAATTTGCAAAAGGGTTCCAGCGAGACGTTTCCAGGATACAACGAGCCCAATCTCTTGGATGCAATCCTTTACTTTGCAACAGTAAGGATCGCCCCAGAAAACTCAATCTGATGAAGTACCATCAAAAGAAGAAAGCAAGAGGAAAATTCTCATGTTTATGCAAGGATTCCAATGGATTTCAGAGTATCCGAATCTGTGTCCTAAGGCCTCCTTATATAGAATTTTCAATATGACTGTTGAACCAACAGTCATATTTTGGACGACTCAGATCTTTCAAAGATCTCAACCGCTACATCCAATGGCTGAATGAAAGGTTGTAACTTTTCGAATTCGGTTGCACACCTTTATAAGCGGTTATGAAACGGTTGGGTCCAACGATCAACATTTGACCAATCCGTTTAGCCCAATAGAACCGAATTGACCCACTGATTAGTGGCCCATTAAGCCCGACCCGGCCCATGAATAATTTGACCGTTGGATCTACCTGATCAAAAAGTCAAACCTCTCATTGCGACGATGCGTACGTGCGAAGTGCAAAGTGCATGCACACCTAAAGCGCCAATGCGCCTAAACGTCAATCGCCACGCACACACGCGAGCAAACGCGGCGGCTCGCCGCTAGGCACACTCTTCTCTTCTCATTGTCAAATAATAATAGAAGGTGAAAAGTTCTATATATAGCCTAGGCACTTTTTACTTTTACCAATGTGGGACTATTCATTTACATATAAAACTTGAGAATATCTATTGCCTAAAACCTAACCCAAAACTAAGAAATCAAAATAAAGTTTTATTTTCTTTAAATTATTAAAATATTTATTATATTAATAATAAATATAACAGGGCGAGGATACTGATGTTGAAATAAAAAATGTCATCTTCAACTCCCCAAAGAATAAAGCGTCGGGACGGGACCTTATGGGTATTCAGTAGAGTTCTTTCAATCCTTCTGCGATATGGTCGGAGCTGATCTTACAAATTCGGTACAATATTTTTTACTAAGAAGCGTTTAGCGAAATCTCTAAATTCTACATTTTTGAAGCTTATTCCAAAGGAGATTGGTGCTAACACCATAGATAAATTTCGGCCGATTGCATTATGTAATTTCTTTTATAAGGTGATTACAAAAATCATATCTAACCGTCTTTTTATGGTACTGCATTTTCTTATAAGTCAAAATCAATCAGCATTTATCAAAGGTAGAAAAATTACAGAGAATATTCTTATGGTGCATGAAGTTGTTCAAAACTTTCATCTCAAATTGGGTCCTAAAGCCTCTTGAGTGAAAGATTGATCTCCAAAAGGCTTCGATAAAGTCAAATGGAACTTTATCCTCTCTATATTTCAGCAGTTGGGCTTTGATGATATTTGATTGCAATGGATCAAGGAATGCATAACGACTCGTATGTTCTCTCTCCTGATCAATGGCTCCCCCAAGGAAATTTCGGAAGCAATTGTGGGATCCGGTAAGGAGATCCTCTATGTCCTCTTATATTTACTTTGATTATGGATGCCTTCACTTGCCTTCTTGAAAAAAGAAATCACCAAAAAAAAATATTGTCATTGGAGTTTCCAAATTGCAATTAGGGTTCTCACCTTATTTTCGTTGATAACCTTTTTATTATTATAAAGGAGGACATCCCTACTGCTAATGAGCTCAGAGACCTTCTTGATACCTTTCATTTTAAAGTACTATTATTTGTAGTGAAGCATGTACGTCGCAAAATCTTATCATCTCGGAACTTCGGTTTACTCAAGGAAATCTACCCATCAAATATCTGGGCTTTCCTTTATTCTCTGGACAGCTATCTTTCTCTATCTGCGATCCTCTTATTGAGAAAATTCATAAATGCCCGGATGGAAAAGTAATCTCCTTTCTTATGCTGGTAGGGTGGAGCTCATTAAAACGGTTCTTAACAACTATCAAATATACTGGTCGGGTGCTTTTTATCTTTCAGGGAAAATCATCAAAAAAATTGAAAATATGTTTTGTAGATTCCTTTGGAGAGGACCTTCCATGGCTCAATCGATGCACCCGATCAGTTGGAACCACATTTGTAAGTCGATCAATGAAGGAGGGTTGGGGCTGCGTTGACTTATAGATTGGAACAATGTCGGGCTCTCTAAGGTCTTTTGGAATCTTGTTGCCAATAAGTCCTTATGGGCAAATTGGTGCATTATGAGATATATTCACCCTTCTAATGTATGAGCTTGTTCCCTTCCCAATAGTTGTTCTTGGGCTTGGAAAGGCATCATGTGAGTTCGAGTTACCATCAAATCCCAATTTCGCATCATCATTGGTGATGGTAGTTGTACAAAGTTTTAGAATGACCCTTGGTTAGACAATGGTATCCTGATTCATGATTATGGCCGCCACCTCATGCTGCGATCGGGCATAAATGAAAGCATTCTAGTTGTTGATCTTCACGCTAATGGTGAATGAACTCTTCCCAACCCTTCAACCAGAAGAATAGAAGATGCTTGGAAAAAAAAATCAGAAATGATCCACCTCCTATGCCAAACAACAAGGGCAAAATCATATGGAAATCCACTCCTTCTGATAATTCTCTCTCAAAATTGCGTGGAAATGCTTCAAACCTGATTCTCCCATAGTTCCTTGGCATTCCTTTTTTAGCACACCAAGAAAAAATCCAAAACATGCATTTTGTGCATGGCTAGTCATCCAAGGAAAGCTGCTCACAATTGATAGTCTCTCCAAGAGAGGTCTTCTGATTCCCTCACGATGTGTTTTATATTGGGCTCACTCTGAAGATCATAATCATCTTTTCTTCTCATGCATCTTCTCGAGTGGATCTGGTGATCTATCCTTCAAAGGCTCAGAATAAGGAAAGCATCTATCAATAGCTTCTCTGAAGAAATTGACTACTGCTTGGACAAGTGCAATCATAATGATAATCAATCCTCTCTTATCAAGATTGCTTTTGCAGCGACGATTTGGCACATATGGATTGAACGAAATTACCGTATTTTCGAAGGTTCTACCTCCCACAAAAAAAAATTATTCTCCATTGAATTGTTAAAGAAATTACTATAAAGAGCCACTCCATTCACATTTTATATTCCAACTCTATCGGCCAACGGATGTGCGCTCCTGAAGCTCCTCGACTACCTAATATTTGTCGATTGAATCCTCCCTTGGTTGATTTCATTAAGCTTAATACTGATGCCTCTATGGTGGGTGATAAATATAGTATTGGCGGGATTCTAATGAATCAGGAAAATATATCGCCAGCTTTCATGGCCCTACACTTGGTTGCAATATTAGCCATGCCGAAATTATAGCAATTCATCACGGTCTTATGCTCGCAGCTGAGCTTCATTTATCAAATCTTGTAGTTGAATCGGATTCTCTTATTGCAATCCGATGCATTACTGATTGTTGCTCTATTCCATGAAAGTATACGTTTTCTATTCGTAATGTGAAGACTCTCTCTCCCAGTTTTCAAAGTTGTTCTTTGAAACATATATGGAGAGAGATGAATTATAGTGCCGGCCTGTGAGAGATCTCATATAATTAGGTGGTTTGATACAGATATTCCTTCTCTTCTTGGTTCTCGTGTGAGAGATTTGATTTGTTATAGCTATTGATTGAAATCTTCTCTTTTCAATAAATAAGGGTAGGGTCCCTATAACCTCATTAACTATAAAAAAAAAAAAAAAATTGTGGCCTGACCTGTTTATTAAATGGCATAAAAGTGTGCCCCATAGTCTGTCAGGCCAGGCTTGAGTTTTACCCATTGAGACCTCTATGCGGGGATGAGCATATTTTTCTCTCATCGCAAAAGCTTTTTTTTCTAAAATTGTTTGATGTGGGATAATAGTCTAAAACTGTTTTCAAGTAGCCTTTTGTCTAAGTTTCGCTAGTTGGGTTGGGTGTTTAGGAGTGCCAATGGGTCGGGTTGGGATTGGGTCATTATTTAAACAGTCTAACTATAATCGGGTCTTTTGAACTAGTCCATACTCGGCCCGACTTAGTAATCAGGTCGGGCTGGGCCAACCTGAAAACCCAATCCGGTTCAAAAAACTTCCTTTATTTTAATTATATCAAATATTGGGCTGGGTCGGGTCAACCCAACCCAAATTTTACTTGACCTGACCCCACCCGACCTTTAGGATGACTCCCCAACCAGAAGATCGGGATGGATGCTTCATACTCGACCCGATGGGTCAGGTTTATGTGCCCGACCCAATTAAAAAACGCATTGGGTATCGAGTCAGTGAACCCAACCCGTTGACAGACCTAGTTGGCATATCTCAGTCACACAATAATTTTTGGGGGGAAATGTTAGGCTAATCTGAATCCACTGTTGGTAGGGAAGCGTGTGCCCTAACTACGGAAACTAATTTGGGTGCATTGTTGGATCATGCCCAACCCTCGGACAAGTGGCTGAAGACAGGGTGTTGCAATGAAACCTGCTTTGACCTCTTGTGAGGATATGGAACAGCCAGCCACATATTTGATGGGATTGAATTAAGAGACAATTATTTTTTTATGAATTGAATTTTGAGATAATTACCCAAGAGGGTGTCTACCTATACCGTAATTACCTAACAGGGTTCGACATTTTGTTTATTATCCGATAGGGTACGAGACACTCAACTTTTCCTTTTTTTAAAAAAAAAGGGTTGGTGAAGGTATTTAATTGACATATGCTGAAAATCAACTTAAGTGAATATATGGGTTAAATGAAAATGCCCCTATATATGCTTTTATATGAGACCGATCAGTCCACTATAAGACGGATGGTGTCAGTCTCATTTTGAGACCGATTGGTCTTATAATAGATTGGTCGAGTCTGATACAAGACTGATCGGTCTCATGTGGGACGAATGACCTTATATGGAGCCAATCTATTTATTACAAGGCCAATTGGTCTCAAATGCGACCAACTCAATCAGTCTTATAGTAAACAAGTCAATCTCATATGAGTCCGATTGATCGAACTCATGTGGGACCATAGGGTGTTGGGGCATTTTAGTCTTACTCGTTCTTTCTTAAATTAAATTTCAGCACATGTCAACTAAAAGCCCTACCAACAAACTTTGAAATGAAAAAAGGAAAAGTTGAAGGTAAACGATAGGTGAGACCCCTCCCAAGTATATATATATATATATATATATATATATATATATATATATATATATATAGAGAGAGAGAGAGAGAGAGAGAGAGAGAGAGAGAGAGGGCCGGGATGCTACCCATTAGGGTAGCATTTTCGCGCTACCTATGAGCATGTTGGATGCGACGGTAAATTAGGCAAGATCGATCATGTCCCACCCAAAAAATTGAGCGAAATCTGATGATTATCCACCGTTAAAATTGCAGTCAAGGTTGGGAAAAAATAATGCACTTGGATAAGTGAGCGCTACTCTGTCTTTCTCCCTTGATTTGAAGATCAAAAAAGTTATAAAAATTAAAAAAAAAAACTAACACATGTCATGCCCTATGAATGTAGTATGCAAAACGGGTTTTATTTTGTTGATCCCTTTTTCCATATATATATATAAAATTCGGGCTGGGTGCGACCGGATTTTAAGCTTCGGATCCACTCGGTCTAGATTAATATTAGTTAGAGCATATTTGACCCTGTCCGATCTTGGGCCGGATTTACAACTAAAAAAAGCCCCTATTTTCCGATCCGGGTGTGCGCCAAAATCTGGGCCGACCCGATCCATTGAGAGCCCTAATGATGGGTGGACACTCATTGTAGACTAACTCAAAATGAAATACTCATTATTTATCTTTTAGTTTTATATTATAATTATAAGGTAATGATTAGGTCCAGCTAGTTTGAGCTGGATATAGAGTTCAACTATATCTGCAGCCCTTGGAAATTAGAGAATCTTGACTGCATGTATTTTTATAAAAATTAAAATTATGAAAGCCGATATTCTCCAATTTCCAAGGGCTCCAGAAATGATTGGACTCCAAATCCAATTCAAATAATTGGACCTAACTATTGCCCTACAATTACAATATAAATGTCTGCATAATAGATTGTGCATTCCTTGATACCTTAATTTAGATGTAATCAAATTTATCTTTCATTACCTTTTGGCTTAGCAAAGAAATAAAAAAGAAAGAAGTAAATGAGAGATTCATACTTGGCCTTCAAAAGTGTCAAACGTTCATGCTTATTACCAAGAGAGAGTGCTTTTTATCTCGATCTCTTTTAAATACCCATACTACATACCCTTAACTGACAACAGAATAAAATTTATTGCGCCTGGGGGTTAACTCATGGAATCTTGGCGCGCACCTAAGGGATAAAATCATTAATTTCTTTAGTTCAGACGATAGAGATTGTCTTTCGTTCCAAACTTCCACAGAAAGATCTTGAGGGCCGCATGGCTGTATCATCAAACCGTCAGTTTGCAATCAGAGTCGCATGGATCTATAAATACTGGCTCTAAAATCACTTAGTATGCATACATTCAAATATGAATTTACGGCAACGTTTTTGAGATTTATACCTTGTGAAATTGAGAACTCACTATCTAATGGTGCGACCGTGCCCTCAAGATCCCTTATGTGGATGATTGGAATGAAACATGATCTTAATCAACTTATTCGAAGCAGTCAACGTGGTGAACTCAACTCAGCTGAGTGGCAACTCAACCAAGTTGAGCAACCTGTGACGGCCTCATTAATCGGTGCGCCAGCATGAAGGCATGACGACCTTAGAACTGGGCACTTAGCTAGCAAGAAAGCAAGCGGACCTTGTAAGCTAGCCGTGTAGCACGCGTGGGCGCAGAGGCACGTGGCCCTGCGATGTGTGCATGAGTCCCTGATGCGTGATGCGACGGTGACCTGAACTAAGTTGCAGTCTAGTATGGTGGCTAAACGCGTGAAGGGCTTAGAATGCGGTGCTCCGCATAGGAGCACGCGACATGGTGTCAAGAGGGCACGTGACGTCTTGCTGCCATAAGGCACGTGATGCGGTGCTCCACGTATGAGCACGCGACGTGGTGCCAAGAGGGCACGCGACGTCTTGGTGCCATTAGGCACGTAGTGCGGTGCTCCGCATTGGGGCACGCGACGTGGTGCCAAGAGGGCACGCGACGTCCAAGTGCTAAGGTGCATGAGGCGGTGCCATGGTGGCACGTGATGTGGTGTCAAGAGAGCACGCGGCATCTGGGTGCAATGACGGACCCGATATGGTGTCGAGTTAACGCGAGACACAGTCACGACTTAGACGTGATGCGGTGCCATGAGGGTACGCCATGTGGTGCCATGAGGGCACGCGATATGAGGCCATGAAGGCCTTGCGACATGGTCGCAACACGAACGCGACATGGTCGCGATGCAGTGCTATGTTGGACATGAGGCCATGAGGGCCTCGTGACGTAGTCGCGATGCGGACGCGACACGGTCGCAAGGGACGCTGATGCGTGACCTCGCAAGCCATGTGGGCTTGGAGGATGGCACTGGGTGCCACGGTCAGAGGATCGTGTGCCATGTTTAATGGCAAGACACCGCCTTTGCAGGTGTGTGCCACGGGCAGGAGATCGTGTGCCATGGGGGTATGACAAACCAATAGGTTTGAGGGTTTTCTGCTACTTTGCCTAAGTTGGTCTTTAGACCATATATAGGGGGAAGGGAGCTGTGGAGCTATTCTCCCACACATGGGGCCTTGCGTTGCGGGACGAGCGCATGTGCTTTCTAGGTTAGGGGTGGGCCTAGAACATCGCTGCAGCAATGCGGCGCTGCGGCGATGCCATGTGTCACCTGGGGTGAGGCTACCATGTGGCCCCGTGCCGGCGTCGCGGTGCACATGGGTCGGTGGCCTCACTGGGGCTCTCAAGGGCTATGTGGGACGCAGTAGCGCACACTAGCTGAGGGCCTGGAGCAGATGTGTGCTGGTCGTGCTGGCCTCACACGATGCTTGGTTTGGAGAGCATGAAGAGCTGCATGCTACTCCTAGCGTGCTGGTCGCGTGGACCACACACGTTGGTTGGCTTGGATGGCATGAAGAGAGGCATGCCTTTGTCTAAAGCGAGGAACTAGTGCACTGCACAGGGTGAAGCTGGACAAGCCAAGTGGCACTGAGGTGCTGGCATGTGTGTCGCAAGTAGACACGATGCATTGAGTGGGTTCGCCTCGAGTGAAGGCAACCACGATGCAGGAGTTCCCGTCCTCTAGGCGGGTGGTATCAAAGTGATGGTTGGATATGAGGTCTCGCTGTGCGCGGCAGCGAGATGTTGCACGGGCGTGATAACCAATGTTAGGTTATGCCTTGTGATAAACTGGTATCTGAGTTAGGCTGGCCTCGCTGTGGCGGCAGCGAGGCGCCGCACGGGTGTCGAAAAAAAGTTACCCCGTGACAGTTGGTATCAGAGTCAGATCGTTCCGATTGGGACTGCTTTTGTAAGCTAGAGCGATGAGGTGCGCTTTGATTTTGTGACAACCAGAGTTACTTGTGTGCAGTAGAGCTGCACATCTGCGATTGAGACGCGATTGAGTTGCGCGCAGAGGGACGGTACTGCTGGGTTACTTGTCGCGAAAAAAGAACTCGACGCTAGTTGGCCATGTGTGCCACGCGTTGAGTTAGCGGGCCGGTCCGAGGTGGATGGACGCTAGTGACTTTCAACTTGAGACGTTGAGTCACACAGGTGCTGAGAGCACCGTTGCCATGTCGACATGGAGCACGGACGATGCTCCATTCTAATTTCGTGATGGTTGTTGCCTATGAGGGTTATACATTACTGTAGCGGGTCGGTCCAGGATGGATGAACGCTAGTGATCCCCAACATGAGACGTGGGATCACGTTGGTGCTAAGAGCACTGTTGCCATGGATGGCAAGGAGCAGGTTGGATGCTCTAGTCTCACTTGAGAAGTTGAGATTTTGGAATCGGTCACTGGCATATGACATGAGGGTCTGGACCGCTGGTATGCGGCAATGTAACGATCAATATGTTGCGAGGGCCCAGGATCGATGATACAGTTAAGCGAGCTATCGCGAGAACTAATTTGAGCTAGGGTGAACCAGAGTAGGAGTCAGAAGCTCGTTGCCTTGTGTGACGATAAGGCATAATGTCCGCGAGTGACGGATGGCTGGACTAAGATCCAGCGTGGCTTCGGAGGAAAGCCAATGGATGAACCAGATGGGTATCTTCAGAGGAAGCGAGTCCCAGGTGATCCAGTATAACTTCAGAGGAAGCAAATACGAGAACCAGATGGGTATCTTCAGAGGAAGTGAGTCCCAGGTGATCGTTAAAATATTTGGTCTACGCGAAGGACCGTAAGCCGAGTTGCTAGAGGTGACTCGAGTCACACTATTGGGTGAAGACAGAGGTCGAGGTACTATAGTGTGAGAAGCAGTGAGCTTCATTGATTGAGCAAGGTGCTCATGGCAGGCTCTTGGGTGAAAACACGAAGGTGTTGAGGTACTAGAGTGCTGCAGGATCGTTGAGGGCTTGTGTGGTGATCAAGTCTAAAGGTCCGACAAAGCTGGGTTCCATCGGTTGCTATGATCGAAGGAGATAAGCCTATATCGAGGCACTAGAGCTGCAAAATTTGCTTGGGTGGCAATCTTGTGGTTGGAAACATACATCGAGGTACTGGAGTTCTACGAATCACACGCAGGTCAAACTCTTGGGCGAAGACACAGATGTGTTGAGGTGCTAGACGGCAGTGCGAATGAAAGGTAGACTCCTGGGTGAAGATGGACTGTTGAAAACCTAGAGAGCTACGAGGGGCAATGAGTTGCGGAAGCTTGGTTGCTAACGATTGCCTTACTTTCGGTTGTATGAGGTACTGGTATATAAAGATACCTGGGTGAAATACTGACCGGACCAAGTAGGCTAGAGCACTACGTGGGGTGAAGACACTGAACATGGTTGAAGTACTAGCACAAAATTGTGAATCCATGCAGTGAAGTGCACTAACTGCGATTCAGATCCAAGTGTGCTTCGGTGAAGACCAGATTATGTGTTGAGGAACTGACGTAGGAGTTCGGATGCTGACGAGGACGTCAACGCATCGAGTGGGGGAGAAAAATGTGACCAAAATCACACCCCTATTGCATAGAGCGAAGCACTAAAATGCTTCAAATCTAAAATTTTCTAAGCGAACTCTTGGGTGAAGACACGTGGTGTCGAGGTACTAGAGTGAGCTATTATCACTAATGCTCAGTGTGTGGCATAGTGACGGATAGCGTGGTGTGGAACCACGTGGATATGACCAAATTGATCCAGCGAGGAGGTGAGAAACCTCGGGGCTAGATATTGGTGGAACACGTCTGCAAGAGAATGCGATGTGAGACTCAGTAGAGTACGTGGGCCAGAGGGTCCAAATATTATGTGTGTTGGTGACGAGGGCCACACACGAGCTAAGATAGGCTGATTTAGCATGGGACGCTAAGTGTAGCACAGGAGTACACTACGAGAAAAGTGACTCTGGATAGGCTTCGCATGGGGTGAAGACATAGGTCGAGGAACTGATGCGAATCTTACTGTCAATAAAGACGTTGACACAACCAGATTGGTGGATGTGGCATGGTCCATTTCCTTGAGATACTGCGTCAACGAGGACGTTGACCTTATTGAGTCGGGGAGGATGTGACGGCCTCATTAATCGGTGCGCCAGCATGAAGGCATGAAGACCTTAGAACTGGGCACTTAGCTAGCAAGAAGGCAAGCGGACCTTGTAAGCTAGCCGTGTAGCACGCGTGGGCGCAGAGGCACGTGGCCCTGCGACGTGTGCATGAGTCCTTGATGCGTGATACGACGGTGACCCGAACTAAGCTGCAGTCTAGTATGGTGGCTAAACGCGTGAAGGGCTTAGAATGCGGTGCTCCGCGTAGGAGCACGCGACGTGGTGTCAAGAGGGCACGTGACGTCTTGGTGCCATAAGGCACGTGATGCGGTGCTCCGCGTATGAGCACGCGACGTGGTGCCAAGAAGGCACGCGACGTCTTGGTGCCATTAGGCACGTAGTGCGGTGCTCCGCGTTAGGGCACGCGACGTGGTGCCAAGAGGGCACGCGATGTCCAAGCGCTAAGGCGCATGAGGCGGTGCCATGGTGGCACGTGATGTGGTGTCAAGAGGACACGCGACATCTAGCTTGTATGGCAAGCGATGCGGTGCCAAGAGTGCACGCGATGCGGTGCTAAGAGGGCACGCGGCATCTGGGTGCAATGACGGACCCGATATGGTGTCGAGTTAACGCGAGACACAGTCACGACTTAGACGTGATGCGGTGCCATGAGGGTACGCCATGTGGTGCCATGAGGGCACGCGATATGAGGCCATGAAGGCCTTGCGACATGGTCGCAACACGAACGCGACATGGTCGCGATGCAGTGTTATGTTGGACATGAGGCCATGAGGGCCTCGTGACGTAGTCGCGATGCGGACGCGACACGGTCGCAAGGGACGCTGATGCGTGACCTCGCAAGCCATGTGGGCTTGGAGGATGGCACTGGGTGCCACGGTCAGAGGATCGTGTGCCATGTTTAATGGCAAGACACCGCTTTGCGGTGTGTGCCGCAGGCAGAGATCGTGTGCCATGGGGTATGACAAACCAATAGGTTTGAGGGTTTTGCTACTTTGCCTAAGTTGGTCTTTAGACCATATATAGGGGAAGGGAGCGTGGAGCTATTCTCCCACACATGGGGCCTTGCGTTGACGGCGCATGTGCTTTCTAGGTTAGAGGTGGGCCTAGAACATCGCTGTAACAATGCGGCGCTGCGGCGATGCCATGTGTCACCTGGGGTGAGGCTACCATGTGGCCCCGTGCCGGCGTCGCGGTGCACATGGGTCGGTGGCCTCACTGAGGCTCTCAAGGGCTATGTGGAACGCAGTAGCGCACACTAGCTGAGGGCCTGGAGCAGATGTGTGTTGGTCATGCTGGCCTCACACGATGCTTGGTTTGGAGAGCATGAAGAGCTGCATGCTACTCCTAGCGTGCTGGTCGCGTGGACCACACACGTTGGTTGGCTTGGATGGCATGAAGAGAGGCATGCCTTTGTCTAAAGCGAGGAACTAGTGCACTGCACAGGGTAAAGCTGGACAAGCCAAGTGGCACTGAGGTGCTGGCATGTGTGTCGCAAGTAGACACGATGCATTGAGTCGGTTCGCCTCGAGTGAAGGCAACCACGATGCGGGAGTTCCCGTCCTCTAGGCGGGTGGTATCAGAGTGATGGTTGGATATGAGGTCTCGTTGTGCGCGGCAGCGAGATGTTGCACTGGCGTGATAACCAATGTTAGGTTATGCCTTGTGATAAACTGGTATCTGAGTTAGGCTGGCCTCGCTGTGGCGGCAGCGAGACGCCGCACGGGTGTCGAAAAAAAGTTATCCCGTGACAAACCGCTCTAAACAAACCTCGATGAGGTGACCTCAACTGCCGGGGTGGAGCCACATTGGGGAAGGAGAGGCTGCCCCCCCTAACTTTGAAAATACAAAAAACAATATTAATCAACTTATTCAAAGTAGTCAACGAAGTGAGCTCAACTCAAGTGAGCTAGTGGCCACTCAACCTGGCCGCTCACCTGAGTTGAGCAACCGCTCTTAAAAAACCTCAATGAGGTGAGCTCAACTCAGGTGAGTATAGGGGCGGAGCCACATTGGGGGTAGGAGGGGCAACTCGCCCCCCTTAACTTTGAAAATACGGAACAAGTTGATCAATTTATTCAAAGCAATCAACGTGGTGAGCTCAACTCAAGTGAGTAGCCACTCAACCAAGGTGAGTTACCGCTCAAAAAATACCTGAATGAGGTGAGCTCAACTCAAGTGAGTGTCGGGGCAGAGCCACATTTTGGCAAGGTGGGGCAGCGCGCCCCCCCCTCCCTCCTCTTACAACTCAAGATTCTTCTTCTCGACCTAGTTTTATATGCATAAACCCTTGGCTGCTCTAAATTAGATGATGGGGATTTTTTTTGTCGTGATCTTCAACATATTAGATCTTGAGATCATGGGCTTATTATCAAATGGTTAAATTTTGATTTATGTGGCACACATCTCAAAGAATGAACGTGATCATGAGCGTACATCAAATGTGTTCTAAAATCAAATTTCGAGATTTGTGCTATGTGGAATTTAAATCTGACCGTCTCGTGGTAGACCCATAATCTCAATATCTATTGTGTCAAAGAGACATCTAGTCCCTCCAACATCCACTCCGATGATAAGGGATTTTTTATTTATGTATTTCTCTTTATTTTGTATTCATTGAAAACTTACAGAGATGCAAGTTTGGGTATCTGAACCGAACCGAAACCAACCAAAACCCAATACTTTTGGTTCTTTTGGTTTTCTACGTTGGGTTAATTTTTATATTTTAAGCTACTTTTTTTTTTTTTTGGGTCTTTCTGGATTTTTTTTATTTTCTCATCCCACACAATTGGTTTTCAATTTTCGCCATCTAAAATCAAAACTGAACTAAACCAAAATCGGTACCAATTGATTTTTGGGTCAATTCAGACAGATTGGGTTTGCTTGGTTCTCAAGTCGGCCCCTGCCCCCTTTCAGAAAATCCTGGCTTCGTCCCTGGGTGAGTGGGCCGCTCCAAAAAAAAAAACGTCGATAAGGTGAGCTCAACTCAGGTGAGCTGCCTCTCAACTCATTTTTTGGGTAGATTTAGCGGCTTTTCTTGAGAAACGCTGTTAAAAGTGTGCTTTTAGAGGGCTTTTTTTTCTGGAAAACGTCACTAAAAGTACACCTTTAGTAGCATTTTTCTGAAAAAGCGCTGCCAAAGTACTTTTTTTTTTCGACGCTTATTAAGTATTTGAGGGGTGGGGATTTGCTAGCTGACCAGTGACGATTCACCATTTGATCGGTGTCGATTCACTACTTGATCAAAATAATTATTTCAATATTACATATAGTTTAATATTATTTATTATTCTATACAGAACCGATGCTTTCTCCAATTCGACGTCCAGTTCGAATTTTAAAACATTGAATAAAATGTTAAAAATGTAAGAGTTATAAAAGTACTTGACAGCTTGTAGTTGATAAAATTTGTAAAATGTATCAAAAGTATTAAATTCTTTTTAGAAAGAGAAACATTTTTTTTTTAAATGTTTCCCAATAAGCATATGTATGTCTAATATTTTTGAGGGTCAAGCATGAACCTCCAACAAAATCCAAATATAAACATGTGATATAACTAATATATACTTTCCATCAATATATATATATATAGATACCATTTTTTTGCAACATATGGTTCCACGGTTATCACCATTGACTTCCTTGAATTAGATGATGTACATCGGTTTTTATCCCAATCTCTCACACAACAGATCTTGAGATAATGTCTCACCTATCAGACGGTCAGATGTTAATTCCACGTAGAACACATCCCCAAGAACCCTTCTCATGGTACAACATGATCAAAGATGTGTGCAAAGTAAAATCAACACTTGGCCATTTGATAGGTGAGTCATCATCTCAAGATCTACTGTGTGGAAGAGTGGGACTAAAAAGGATATCCATCATCTAATTGAAAGCAGTCAGCAATGTTAACGGTGGAACCATCAATTGCACCGAAAAAAATTTTGGATAAAAAAAAACGGTATCCTAACTAATATTGTAGGATAAATGTTCCATACAAAACACCATCTGATCAAAATTGGACACCTGAGATCCTACACAGAGTTCTTTAGGGACAAACGCCCAAATCGGCTCTATTGGCCCTTAAATGGGTCTAAAACTCAAATCCAAACCAAACCTCCTTGTTAGGACATCAACATCTTTAACCAAAAAAACACAGTATAATCAAAATTGTTTACAAAGATATTTAATTTAAGGGAGTCATTACTTGCACACGATTTTCAAGTGATTGTACCGAATTTAAAAGAGTGACTTGCAAGTTTGGTGATCTTTATTATGTAAAAACACTATCTAAGTCGTTTGATTTGAAGGCCATAATTTAAAGATATCAATTACAAAAGATTAGAACAAAATATAATTTTTATCATTTAATTAAACGGAGTCAAAGACTATTATATAATTTAACAGTTGACTACAATAGATCATATGATAAGTATCATGTTTTGTTCTAATTTTATGTATCAGAGATTTACTGATCATAAACTTTAAATCAGATGGTCCATATTGCATTTTTACATATTACATGTCCCTAAAATATTAAGTCTTTCTTTAATTTCGGTGCAATCACTTAAAAACCGTGTGCAAGTAATGGCTCCGTTTAATTTATTGTACATTTGATTTACGGTACTCATCACTCATCGGTGTAATAATTTTTAGCAATTGTAAGAAATATTTTAAAAAGTTTCGTGCATGAATGCAAAATCATTCTGCAACGATTTCCCAGTTAAACAATATATGAGATGATGTTTGAATGATCATACACCGTTAAAGCACACTTTTGATCTTAAAAGTTTAAGTACTCTTCACTGCTACACATTAGAACATATATGTTATCAGTTTAAGTACTCTTCACTATAAATATTGGAACATCTCTCCCCTAATGAATCATGTATATGAGCAGAAACAATCTCTCGGCGAACTTTAATATTAGCCATAAAAATAAGAACAACAATTAATGTTTCAGAAAAAATACGAACTAATAATAAGCATACAAGGATCAAAATTTTGGTTTTGATCCCTACCGAAACCGAAATGATAACCTAAAATTTCAGACTTTTTGTATGGTCATGAAGATTTCGGCCGAAATTTCAATTTCAGTCTCTACCCAAACCGAAATGAAATCCAAAATTTTGATCCTTAATAGCATACAAATCATAAGGTTCAAATATCCTTAAAAAATGTAATTTTTGGGCCACATCCATTCGTTGTATGAGCTATTGTTTGATGGCTTGGATTGCCTTAGGTCCCTCAAATTTTGGCCTTAGTCATAACATTTAGGGTCAGGCGGAGCTTTTAACGCCAATAGGGCACTTTGACAAGCCTACCTAGCAGCTATAGATAGGGCTTTCAATGGACCGGGCTATCCCTGATTTCGGCCTTGACCCGGCCAGAAAATTGCAAGCTTTTTCGGTGTGTAAGCTAACCCGGTCTCAACTCGGGTTAAGCATGATCCGGCCCAAATACGGCCGGCTTGGACTAGGTACCAACAGCTAGCTTAGTCCATACCTAGTTAATATATATATATATAATTATTATTATATATTTATAATGGATTTTAATTAAAGGGTGTTTTACTAAAATGCCTTGAGATTAAACGATTGAATGATTTAATGTTTGGGGCATTTAGTAAAATGACACCAAAACTTCTAAGCCTACTATAAAAATTAAATACCCATGTTTTCTCACCTAAGCTAAGAGTAAGGCACTCAAGGGGCAGGGTTAGGGCCTGGCTGTTTGGCTGGGTTTCCAATTTTTTAAGCCTGGCCTTAACCCAGGCTGCGATGTACTTAGCCCAAGCCCAGCCCATACCGGGCTTGGCCTCAAGGATCAAAATTTCGGTCCAAAATTTTGGTTTCAGTCCCCACCGAAACCAAAACGATAACCCAAAATTTTTGAACTTTTTGTATGGTCATGAAGATTTCGGCAAAAAATTCAGCCGAAATTCAAAATTTCGGTCCAAATTTTCGGTTTTGGTCCCCATCGAAACCGAAACAAAATCTGGAATTTTGATCCTTGCTTGGGCTTGTCTCCGGGCTTTTCCTAATTGTTTTGTGTGTTTTAAATAAAATTTTGTAAACAAAATTTCATATCAATTTTCCATGAGATAAGAGTTTGAGGGAGCGAGAGACTTGGTTGCTTAGAGTTGGAACTTGAGATGGTAGAGATTGCGATAAAATGAATACCCTATTGTAGGGTTTCTATTTATGAAACTAGTACCGATTGGGATTGCAAGTGCATTTTTACTTAAATGTCGTTGATTTTAAACCGTTCAATAGTTTAATCTCAGGGTATTTAAGTAAAACGCTCTTAACTTAATATATATATATATATATATATATATATATATATATATATATATATATATATATATATATATTTTTTTTTTTATCTGGATCGGGTGTCGGAACATTCAACTGAAGTCTAGCCCGAATAAATCCTGGTCATCACATGCTTGGCCCCGCCCAAATACGGGGTTTTGTTTCATAAAATATACCCTTTTTTTCAGGTCGGGTGTAAGCCAAAATTTGGCCTGGCCCATTGAGAGCCCTAACTAAAGACAGTTATACAATGCCACCAAAGTTACTATGCTTAATATGAAAGACTCATGTTTTAGCTAAAACACAGCCTGAAATCCTGCTTAGATCACTTGGCCCGGCCTATTAGGACCAAGCTTGGGCTGAGTACTTCTATGCCCAGGTTAGAGCCAGGCTGAAAAAAACCCTAACCTAGTCCATTGAGAACCCTAGATAGATAAGAGAAGTCCTTTAAAGTCAAGGGCACTATGGAGGCTAGCAATCATAGATCTTCTACTGATGGAGTAGTCAGGATTTTCTACTAATGGAGGCTAGCAATCATAGATCTTAATAGTTATTTTACCGACGATTAGGGAGCTTGTACACTATGGATCTGGGGGCTTATACACAAAAGTAGGCTGTATAAAATGCATATCTTATACAAAGCCACCACAAATTTTAGAATCAAATGGGGGCTAGAGCCCCCACACCCTTCTATGTAGCTCTGCTAGTGTCGATACGCCCCAGACCGAAATCAAACTGAAATGAATCGGTTTCGATTTGGTTCATTTTTTTTTGTTTTTCAAAATCGACACCGAAATCGAAATATTTCGGATATTTTGGTTCGGTGCTTGTATTTTTACTATTTTTTGTTTTTTAACATATTTTTTTCAATTTTTTTGGGGTTTTTTTTTAATAATTTTCAGTTTTCCCATCCTATCTCCTCGATTTTCAATCTTTCCCATCTTAAACCGAAATTCAACCGAACTAGTTTAGTTCGGTTTGGTGTTTTTTGGTTTCCGGTCAGGCTCAGGTCATATATTTTATATATATAAAAGGAAAGCTAGAGTACAAAATTCGGTTCTATTAGTCTTTGGGTTCTATTGCTACAAGATAAAACCAATAGTTTATGGTTTATGCTAGCAAACCCTCATGATTTATGTTAGCAAATCCTAAAAAATCAAAGCAATTTATTATTAGGGTTTTTGGTTTATGTTAGCAAACCGTCAAAAAGGAAAGCATAATTCTCCCATTTGGGTTCTATGAACATAATTCTCCCCTTTTGATTGTTTTGGTTTTTGGCTTTTAAAATCCACCCACTGAATCATTGAGTTCACCCACGCTGAAACACATGGCTGCGTTGAATCAGACGATGGACATTGTTTATCCTCTCAATCTTTCATATGATGGATCTTGAGATCATGAGAGTATTATCAGACGATCAATGCATCTTAGAAAAAGTGACCTTAACATCATGTGCACGCTCAAAATTGATTTTAAGGTCACTTTTTTGGGTGTCTCACCGAAATTTCGGTACCCTATGATTTTTTTTTTTTAAACCCAAAATTATTAGCCGATAATTTGAACTTACCAGCCGATCATTTGCTAATCACCAAATTATCGGCCAATATAATGAGATCGACCGACAAGTTCAAATTATCGGCCGATAGTTTCGGGTTTATTTTTGGCCGATAATTTTGAATTTAAAATAAAAGAAAATTTGGGCACCAAAATTTTGACCTAGACCACAAGATTTCGGCCGAAAATTTTTCCTAGATTTTTGGCCGATATCTCGAAATTTTCAATAAAAAATTATGGCCTTCAAATTCTCGGTTGATAATTTGATCTTATCGGCCGATAATTTGCTAATCATCAAATTATCGGCCGAAATCTTGTGGTCCAGGCCAAAATTTCGGTGCCCAAATTTTCTTTTTTTTTAAATCCAATATTATCAACTTCTAATTTAAAGTTATCAGCCGAAATTTTGATTCATGACCCCAACTAAAATGAAGTGTTTATCATTTGGGATCTAAGTGTCAAACTCGATATCGAGTATCGGTCCATTGAGAACTGATACGAATCAGCCGATACGTGTTGGCCCTTGTGAAAAAAACAACCAAGGTCTCAACGCAAACCGATACATATCGGCCGATACGGGCTTATATCAGCCGATACTGATACCGAGTTGGAGGACCGAGAAGTATTAGAACCGATACGTATACGTATCGGTTTGCTGAAAAACTAATACGTATCACCGTTATACATCGGTATCGCTCAGGATGTCAAACCTTACCACATGAATCAAATTTCGGCCGAAACGAATCGGTTTCCAACCCCACCGAAATGTCGAGATTTCGGTCAAAAATCCTGAATGATATTTCAACCGAAATCTTATGGTCCAAGCCGAAATTTCGATGCCCAAAATTATTTTTTTTAAAGCCCACAATTATCGGCCGATAATTGAAGTTATCGGCCTATAATATGATGATTTAATATCGGCTGATAATTTGATGATTAGCAAATCAGCAGCCGATAACTTGAAATTATCGATCGGTATCGGTATCGGTATCGGTATCGGTTGATACAGGTTCGTATCGGCCGTCACGCATCGGGCATCGGCCGATACATATCGGTTTGCGCAGAGACCTTGCGTTTTTATTTCATTTTTAAAGGGCCAATACGTATCGGTCCTCTATGGACCGATACTCGATACCGATACCGAGTTTGCCACCTTCATCTCAAACGATAAAAACTTCATTTTAGTTGGGGTCAAGGATCAAAATTTCGACCGAAACACATCAGTCCACCGAAACAAAATCCCGAAATTTCGGTCAAAAATCGCGGCCTTCAAATCCTCGGCCGATAATTTGAAGTTATCGGTCTATAATTAGCTAATCACCAAATTATTGGTCAATATTTTGAAGGCCGATAACTTTTTGTTTTAAAACAAAACAAAAAAAGTATGAGCACCAAAACTTCGGCCTGGCCCACCACATTTCGGCCGAAATTTCATCCAGGATGTTTAGTCGAAATCCTGAAATTTCGGTGAGCATACCGGATTCGGTTTGTCGGCCAAAATATTGGCTAAATTATTGGCCAATATTTCGAAGGCCGATAATTTTTTGTTTTAAAACAAAACAAAAAAAAGTATGACCACCGAAATTTCGGCCTAGCCAACCACATTTTGGCCGAAATTTCATCCAGAATGTTCAGTCGAAATCCCAAAATTTCGGTGAACATACCGGATTCGATTTTAGTCCCAACCAAACTGAAATTTCCTTGCCCAATAATTTTTTTAAAAATGCAAAAAATATTTTCAAAATTTACATTGTTACAATTCATTCTCCAAATAAACAGCTCTCAAGTGTATCATACGTGCAGGGTCCACTAGTATATATATATATAAACATGGGATGACATATATAAATATGTCAAAAGTCAAATGACAGGAATCGAGTGAGTAGTATGCACAAATAACCTTACTTTTTAGTTATAATATAATAAACTATTGGGAACCATTATTTGCACTCGGAAAGTTGGCTCCCCCATGGAATTCAGTGCAAGGACCAACTTTTTTATTGCAAGTAATGGCTCCCTAAACTATCTCACCTAGTGATTTGTTGGACTTAGGGCTCTCAATGGGCCGGGCCGGGCCGGATTTTGGCCTGCATCCGGCCCGGAAAAAGTGATACTTTTTTATTAAGCAAAGCTGGCCCGGTATCCGGACCAAGCTAAGTATGTTGCAACCCAGATAAATCCGGGCCGGGCTTGAGTGTTGCAACATCCGGCCCACACCCGGCTAGAATATTATATATGTATAAAATAATATATTTTTTATATAGTAAAATATGATTTACTTAAATGCCCTGATAATTTTAATCTTGGGGGCATTTAAGTCAAAAGCGCACAAACCTAGGTTTTATTAATTATTACTTTATAACTCTCTCAAGTCTCAACGTAGTCACCGACTCACCGCTGCGCAACCTATGATTAATTCTTGAAGTCTATCTCTTTCTTCCATCAAAAGACACAAAACTCTATCTCTTTCTTCCATCAAACTCTTAAGTCTATCTCTTTCTTCCATCAAAAAACACAAAACTCTCTTTCTACTCGCTAGGCTATGCCCTCTGCCCCTCTCTCCCAACTCCTCATCTCTCTCATCTCCTCATCTCTCTTCAACCTAGGCTACGCCCCTCTCTCTCATTTCGTCATCTCTCTCAAAGTCTATGAGACTCAGATTATCAAGCCTATTGTCACTAACGGCAATTCCACCACGGACCGATGGTTGATGGTGGGGTTAGCGACATCTTTGTCTCTCGCTCACCACTCGCACCATGATTGATGGCACCACCACTTCTCCCTCTTTTTCTCTCACTATAACGTCATTGTTGACCACCGGCCCACATCTAGGTGATTAGGTGTATTCGTTCTTTTTTTTTTTTTCATTACTCATTACTGTTTTTTATATCATTGCTGATTTTTATCTTCTTTTTTTTTCATTACTTATCACTGTTTTTTATATCATTTCTTATTTATAGCATTGTTGTGTCTTGATCACTGTTTTTTAATTATTATATCATTGCTAATTTTTTATCCTTATCTATTGTTGAGTGTTAATCACTATGTTTTTATTATATATATCATTGTTGCTTGTTTTCTCATTATTTATAATTGTGGAGTGTTCGCCACTTTTTCTAATTGTTAAGATGTCTGACATTCAATCAAGTAGTAGCAACACTGGTGATAGTGTGGATGTTAATCCTAATCTTAGTAGCATTCAAGGAAATTTATCGACTCCTAGTCCTGCCTTTACAGTATGTGTTGCCCTTGATGCCCCTCTTTCCCAACCGCATTCCCCATTGGGAAAGCGTAAGGGATCTTCTGTTTGGGATGATATGGTGTTTGTGACAAAAAATGACAAGTAAAAAGCCCAATGTACTCACTACAAAAAGGAATATGCTTATAGTTATAAAACTGGAACTACTACCTTAAAAAGTCATCTTAAGGAATCATGTAAAAAAAAGCAAGAGTGGATAAAAAACAACAAATATTGTCCGATTTACCTCCCCTAAAGAACTTCGTTTTAGCGAAGTGGTAGTTCGAGAGGAAATAGCAAGGGCAATTATCCTTCACAAATATCCGTCACAAAATACTATTAGAAAAGAATGTTTTAATGTATATAAGAAAGAGAAAAATAATTTAGTTAGTAAATTTGAAAATAATAGTGGTAGAGTAAGTTTTACATCCGATACTCTAACATCTATCCAAACTTTAGGATATATGGTTGTTCCTGCTCATTTTATTGATTTTTATTGAAAGATACAAAAATGTATAATAACTTTTAATAACCTCCCCTCACCGTATACTGGGAACAATATTACCAAAGGAATTAAGACATCTATATTGATATGAAAACTTGATAAAAAAGTGGGATCAATTACCTTAGATAACGCCGCCACAAATGATGTGGTGGAAAGAACTCTAAAATCTTTTTTGAACGCGGAAAGAACTCTAAAATCTTTTTTTGTTCAAAAAGATGTCCTCCCACTAGGAAGCGACTTATTTCATGTACGTTGTGTATCACATATTTTGAACCTAATATTTAAAAAAGGCCTTGAGAATTTAGGAGAAACCATTCATAAAGTTAGGGAGAGCATGAAATTTATAAAATCAACACCATCTTGCTTGCAAAAATTAATGAGATTGTTAGAGATATTTTTATACAAATGAAAACTTGATAAAAAAGTGGGATCAATTACCTTAGATAACGCCGCCACAAATGATGTGGTGGAAAGAACTCTAAAATCTTTTTTGAACGCGGAAAGAACTCTAAAATCTTTTTTTGTTCAAAAAGATGTCCTCCCACTAGGAAGCGACTTATTTCATGTACGTTGTGTATCTCATGTTTTGAACCTAATATTTAAAAAAGGCCTTGAGAATTTAGGAGAAACCATTCATAAAGTTAGGGAGAGCATGAAATTTATAAAATCAACACCATCTTGCTTGCAAAAATTAATGAGATTGTTAGAAATATTTTTATACAAGCAAAAGGATTATGCTTAGATGTCCCAATACGTTGGAACTCAACATTTCTTATGCTAGATTCTACACTACCTTACAGAGAAGCATTTAACTTATTAGGATGTAAAGATACAAACTATAAATTTATGCCTTCAGATAAAAAATGGGAAGATGCTTTAATTTTATGTGACTTTTTGAGAATATTTATCACATAACAAATACTTTTTCTGCAAGTAAGACTCCAACTAGCAACAAATTTTTAATTGAAGTGGCTAAAATAAAACTTAATTTGAATAAAATAAAAAATGACCAATGTCAAACACATAGACACATGGCTATAAAAATGCAAGAAAATTTTGATGAGTATTGGAAGGAGATGACTACTGCTTCTACTTTAGTGTTAGAAATAATTTTTGACCCTAGATATAAACTAGTTGGATTACGAATAGCTATTGAGGCCTTATATGAGGATCAAACATCCTTACATATTATGAGTATTTAGAACATTCTCTCTAAGTTTTATAATTAACATAAGAGTAAATGGTGTACAACCGATGTAATAAATACAACTAAATTAAATCATCAAACAAGTGGTGTAACTAGTGTTAGTATGACGGAAGAAATAGACATGTTTGCTCAATTGATGGAACAACGAACCATAGCCCCTACGATTATGGAGATCACGGAATTAGAGAAATATTTAGAAGAGCCATTAGAGAAAAATATGACTGAACCAACTCCTCAAGACTTCGATATTTTAAATTGGTGGAAAGTCAATTCAAGTAGTCATAGGTTTCCAATTTTAGTATAAATAGCTCGTGATATTTTAGCGGTTTCGGTAACAACTATTGCTTCAGAGTCTTCATTTAGTGTTAGAGGAAGAGTGGTTAGTAAGATTAGGAGTTGTTTGATGCCGAAGACGGTAGAACATTTGATTTGTACACAAGATTGGATCCGTTGTGATCTTGATTATGATATCGATACCATGTCTACGGTTGATTTCCAAGAAGATGAGATTGAGGATTATAAAAGAAAAAACAATGTTAATTAGTTATATTTTTAAAATTATATTTTCACTCCACTTATTATTTTCCTTTTTATTGATTTGAGGTATTGATGATGAATGCTTATGCATATATTTTTTGGTTCGAAAAATTGGATGACTTAATTCATTTTCAAAGAACCGTTACATAGCTTTTTAGCTACACAACTTGGATGGCTTGTTAATAGATTTTCAAGCAACCGTTATCTGTTATAATTATTGTGCAACAAATAAAAATAAAATATTTGAATAAAAGCATGCACCGAGCCTCTATAATGGTTAATATAATTATTTAATTAAATTTTTAACCTTCTTCAAAATTTTATTAGAAAAAAATAGTCCAACCCAACAACCCCAAAAAAATAGTCCAACCAAATTTTATTAAAAAAAAAACAGTTGAAAAAAAGTCTGAAAAAATACCCAGCCCGGCCCGGCCCAATAGGGGCCGAGCTTGGGTTGAGTACATTTTAGCCCGGGTTAGTAGGGCTGGATTGAACCCCAACCTGGTCCTAATCTGGCCCATTGAGAGCCCTAGTTGGACTTCTTATTCCCCAACCAATCTAAAATCTATTGTAATTCCCTACTAATTGCCAAAGAGTTGGTATTTAGTAAGTAGGCTTGGCCCTTTTTAAGGTGTGCCACATGTAAACGCTATGGGGTGTGTTCACTTTCGCATATAATCTTTGCATGTAAAGTATATTTTATAAGTACTATTTTTATTCAAAATATTACTCGCAATAATTTGAATTACATGTGTAAAATGTGTGTTTATTTTAATGTAATGTATTGTGTAAAATACATTTTTCATGAGCTGCACATGAATCGCATGATAATAATTTTATAGTTGTTGACTGTTGTGTAATAGTATTTTAAATTTTATATCTATAATATATTTCATGCATGATTTTAGAGTTTTATGAGGGCAGAGGCTCGTAAGTTAAAAAAATTGGTGGATTGCCCAGTCGGGTCCCAACTCTTTGTAATCTACTCACCGGGGTCCCAACTTCATGAAAATGACCCAGCAGGGTCTTGACCCTAAACTTTCTTTTATTATTTACCTGCAAGGGTCTAAAAAATTTATGTCTTTTTTTTCTTCTTTAAGTTAAACTATTAGATGACCAAAATACCCTAACAAAAATTTACTAAAACACCCATCCTTCCATAACTATCAAAGAAGGCTGGTGTTTTCTCTTCTATTCATCTTCTTCCTGTCGACAAGTAGGTTCTCTTCTCTTCATCTTCTCTTCATTTTGCAGTACCATAAAACTCAAGTGTTAATCCATTATTTGAACTCTATGAAGATATGAATCTTTTTTAAAGCAATGAATAGTGATCTGCAAACCCTCCTCTCTTGCCATTGATTTTCGTGAACATTGAAAGCATTAGGATCCCATATACCCCCCCGCCCCTTCTCTTCGCTTCATCTTCTTCTCTGCTGACGAAGCAACAAGGAGAAGTTTGTTGTTGCCGTCTCTGTAAACTTTCAACTCTGCTAACGCCTCATCTTCTTCTGATCATGTACATCTAAACTTTTCTGCGTGCACGTCTCCAGTCGTCCGATAAACTCATAAAAACAACTCATAAAATACTCTTTTAGTAATGCTGCCCTAAATGTTCAACCTTTATTTTATTGAATAGCTTGTTTGAGCTATATACAAATATAGTAATGTTGCCCTAAATATTGAATCTTTATTTTAATGAATGAGTTGTTTGAGGTAGATAGAAATATAGTAATATTGTCCTAAATGTTTAACCTTTGTATTAGTGACTGGCTTATTTTTAGAGCAAATTATCGACCAGGGTCCCAACTACCCCTCTATTTACCCTATTTATAGGGGACACATATAAGACCATTTCCGTCTCATATAAGACCATTACCATCTTATATAAGACTATTTCTATCTCATATAAGAGCATTTTCGTCCTATACTTTGTCACTCTTGGCAAACTGTTAATGTCATTAATTTTTGGAACAATGATAATTAATATTAGGAAAATCTGTTTATTGTTATTTATTATTTTTTTATATGAATTATGTTAGGTCTATTATGAGACTGGCGTAGTCTTTAAAGAGGTCATATTTGTCTAAGACCGGTCTTGTGACTAAATTCACTCATGGTAAACTGTAAATGCATTTATTTATTTTTTAACTTTCTAGCACATGTTCATAAATTAATTATAATATAATATTATAAATTATACACAAAAGGATAAAATTGCATGTTCTACCCTTAGGGTCTCTACTCTTATAGCTACTTTATCGTCTGTGGAGCTTGAAGCTCTTAGTTCAACTGCAGTGAAGCATCTTCTTCGTCTAATAGATATTCCTATAATCAACGATATGATATACATATTAATAGAAAACTTTGATTATGAGTCTAAGAGGTTCTCCATTGGTGGGCATACTGTTGGTTTTATCTTACTAGAAATGTCTGCTTTACTTTGTCTTAAGCATGTTGAAATTATCCTTAAAACTTTGGGAGAAGGTCCGAATGTAAAAAATGAAGACATTAATTTATTTTATATAAAATATTTTAGTCGGTAGGGAGTATTAGTATTGGTGAAATAGAAAAGGCAATGACTGTTGCTAGTATAGAGAAAGAGAAAGTCAATTTTACTCATCTCACCTTATTGCATATTCTTGCGACATTCATGATACTGAATAGCTCTAAGACAATTGAAGAGACGTTCATGAGATGAGTCTAAAATATTGAATACTTTAATAGAATTGCATGGGGATGGGTTACCCATACATGTTTGTTAAACTCCCTTCGATCTGTCGCTTTAAATTTTAAGAGGAACAACATGCATACCAATCCTGATGGATGTACATTTGCATTACAGGTTAGCCATTGTCTTTGCAAATGTTACCCATTTGCATACAATTTACTGCATAATACACATATTCCCTAAGAAATCTTTAGTTTGTGATTTATTTTAGATTTGGGCATACGAGCACTTCCTGACCACAGCATTGACTTCAATTATCGACGATTTTCTAAGATATACGAAGTATATCTCAGTAAAAAGTCATCATCCGAACTATTACCTTACGGAGCTTAATAATCCTAAGGTATTATTCGTATCAACCTCAATCAATTCTATTTTATAGCTATGAATAAATGAAGAAGTCACTTCTCCTTATAACTTTGTCTCACCCTCCTGGTAACATATCCATAGATAATTTCAAATTTTGAATTCACTGATCGTAAATTATTAGAAGATGTGATCTAGGATGGGATTAACGATTATGTTGGTTGCGAATTCAATCGTCTTCAACTCCTAAAAATGTCTTCTAAAGAATAAGATAGTCGCATCACAGCGTTGGAGAAGTCAAATAATAAATTTGTTCATCAATTGCGAAGACAGAAGAAGTTAAACAGTGATCTAAGAAAGGGCCTAAAATTATTAGAGTTGGAGATAACAATTTTGAAGGTAAATTACTTAATAGAAATTATTGTTATATATTACAATATCTTCAAAAACTAACTAATAGGTTATTGTTGCGAAATAGGGCCAACATAAAGAGTACGATTTCAAATCCTCTCCCAATCGTAATAAAGATGCGGAAAGAATGAATAGTTTTACTGAAAAGAATGATTCTCAAAATATAAGTCCTCCAACAAACCCACCGAGGGACAGTAAAGTGAAAGGCAAGGAAAAAATACAAGTCCCTCGGGATAGTGATGTATAATATAAGGAGAAAGTGTAAGTCCCTCGGGATAGTGACATAAAATATAAGAAAAAAGTGTAAGTCCCTCGGGATAGTGATGTGAAAGGCAAGAAAAAATTGCAAGTCCCTCGGGATACTTGTAAATAAAATAAGACTAGTAAAAATATACGTATACCCATGAAATTAGAGTCGATCACTATTGACCATTTTACTGATAGAACGAGTCGTACTTCTAAGATAATAGATAAGGGGGAGAGGAACTATGAAGAACCATTTGTAGAAGATGAGAGTGAATTGCCTCGTGAATCGTTCGAAGGCAATAAGGATAATCATCTGTTGCATACGTCCTCGAAAGAAGATGAGGGGGGAATTGCTACTGTAGATGATGAAGAGCAGATGCCTTTCATTATTATTACCGATAAAATGATGCGGATCTCCGAGATGCTTGTCGATCAAACATCCATGAAATAAGACGATGATAGAGAATTTATCAGGGAGATGAGAAAATGATCTATAGTAGAAATCAGAGTTACATCAACACCTGTTAACAATAAAAAGGAACTCCTTGGGAAAAGTGAAACAAGGTTGGTGGGCGTAATGGATACTTATAGGCAAGTGTGGGCTAGCTTAAGAGGTCGAGTTACTCCGCAAACGACATCGGTAAATAATATCGAGGGTTCTTCGCAAACCCCATTATCACCGAAGACCTCAACATGCCAATCAAGTCCACAAGGTCAATCTTTCGAATGTCCACTCCCAAACACCTGTACCTCCACAGTGGGTAATAAATGAACCCTCAAAAGTAACTTTAGAGAAGAAGGAAAGGTGATCTCTGCAAATGCTACAATTAATATTTTTTATGTTTTTAAGAGTATAAGTTTCCAACGTAATTAATCGTAGAATATACATGTAAGAAAGATTGTAGAGAATGACTAGTACTAAATCTACAACCAAGAGACCACCTCCAAAGGGTGCACCGAAGGTTAATGGTCAATTAGCTAACGTAAAGTTTTAAACATATATATGTTAAATTTAGTTGAATATTTATTAATTTATATATGTAGTCTATCCGCAGATGGACTACGACGGTTTCCACTAGTTTATGAAACCACTAACACAGAAGGATAAATATGATATAGATATAGATCTTAATGATGGCCCCGTAGAGTAGGGTTTTTCCCCTTTGAAAGTTATTGAGTTATAGTTAATGTAATTCAATTATTCTCTTAACATCCTATGTGGCTTTACAGACATGAGATTCACGTGACTGATAGACTGTCTATCACGGCGAAGAATTTATTCTCAGTTTACGGTACTAATTGGCTTGATAGTGAGGTAAGGCCAACATTTTAAAAGGCACACATGCTTATATTCATAGAGTCATCCGTCCTATATCCATAGGTCGTTTGATGTCAGTTAATCCAATGATCTATTTTTATTGAAAGTATAGATCTTTATTTCATGGTATCCATTGGGGTAATATTTGACTTCGTTTTGTAGACAATTGACACACACTTTATCTTGATGAAGAAACGAGAGAACGATCATAAAAAGAAATTTATAAAGAGTCATTTCTTCTTAATTATTTTATCGCAAGAGTCTAATTTTTCATTTTCATATCCTACAATTTGTAATTATCTCTTAAACCCATTTCATATTTTGTTTAGACGAAATTGAAAGAATCATTGGCGAAAGACGAAGCCGATACGAACAAAAACCTTATCGCTTGGACTTCACCCTAGGCATTAGGACATAAAATAAGCGAATGTGATAAGATAATTGGATAAATTTTTTATGTTTCCTTCGTACTTGTACTATTGCTAGAGTCAGCCACTCGTCTCCTATAATATGGCTCTACTTAACATATTTACCTTTCTATCAATAGAGACTATCACTGGTCTTTGTTCATATTATATATGAAGGAGAGGAAAGTTTAGTATTTAGACTCGTCTAGTAGACAAAGTGACAGTGTCTATTATTCGGACATTATAAACATATTGGTACCTATATCATTCAACTCTAGATCTTTATTGTTATATGTCAACTTAATAAAATTTGAGTGTTCTTAAATACAGAAAAACGTTATCTTTAAGATACTGGATCAATAAGGCGATGACAATATCGATGTCAGAGATTGGCCATTTACTAGACTGCTTGCTATCCAGCATCAATCAAATTACTTTGATTACAGAGTCTTTATGATAAAGTACATTGACTACATATCCCATGGGCTTAGTTTCGATTTTGATCAATGCCATATGCCTTGCTTTAGAGATAGGGTTATACTAGAGTTACTTAGAGGAGAAGCTAAACCTTGATAAATTTTGGTATAAAATGATCTCGTCTTTTGTATCATATGCTGCTTTTCTCTTATCACATCAAACAGGTAGTAGTTTATCAATATATTCATTAATAATGAAATGTATTTTTTGAAACTGAACTATGAGTTCTTAAAAGTTTATTTAACTTGCACTGTCATGTAGCACTTCTAAGTTTATTCTTTTCTGTAAAGTGTTCTTCAATTAAATTATACTTATACTGCCATTTACCATTATCACATTTATTCTATTATATGTACAATTTAGTTGTAATTGTATCTCAATCTTTATACAGAGAAGCTGAAATAGATATTTGTTTTGGTTGTGGAATGCATGGACATGGATTAAAGATTGTCTGCAAAAGAAGATCGTTGATAAAAAGGGTGCACTCCTATGTTACTAGAAAAAAACCAGCAGTGCTTCGGGTTTCAAACTCTGACAAGAATCACGATCATAAATATTATAAGTGTTACCATTGTGTGTTCTTCAGATGAGAGGACGATTGTTCGGGATTCGTAAATCGGACCATCGGGAATGATGAAACGGTTCACGTGGACGATGCTCATCGTCTTTGCTACTGTCAGAAGTAATCAACGCTGTGAGTTTCAAACTCTTTCAAGTTTCCCGGGCATAAGTACTTTATATATTATCAATATCGATACTTTAGCTGGTTGGACGAAAGTTCTCGAACTCCGGCACCGACGTCGAAGTTGGAGAACATTGAAAGAGACTATTTAAAAGTAAAAGTGATGGTGGAGATTGAAGAGCTTACCAAAAATTTGAGGTAACTACGTCAATAAGCAGTAAAGGAAAAGAAGTCTTCCTTGATTTAGGGTTATCTACATATTTTGATTAACTTTATCTATGATTGTATAATAATTTTGCGTTGTTACAAGCGAAGTGTCGAAGTAATTTTAATTTCTTGAAAGTTTTTTGCAAAAATAAATGTAGTCTACTACCATATTATTGTAAAGGTACGTACTACTACAAACTTTTTCAGTTTCTATTTAACTGCTTTGGATATACATGCAACGAATATGATAGATGAGATGATTAAATTATTTAAAATTATTGATGGGTCTCAATAGCTTTAAGGAAAAAGTGAAGCAGATTTCTAGTCTACTAATAGAAGCTGAGGTTTATTATCATGCATATATATGTCTGAACTGGGGAGTGTTCTTTCAATTTGGTGTTATTCAACCCATTCCTCGAAGGCCTACTGGACTCACATGAGTCTCTGTAGGACTTGTAATAGTCCGTTAATGACTCATATGAGACCAAGTACAGGTAAATTGCTTATTGGCATGTCACTATTATCGGACTATAACTTGGCTGACATCATTGACTATCAAATTTGGATCCCCTTTTATACATCACTATTCTTTATACTATAACAAGCTTGATCTCATTGACTATCAGATTTGGAGCCTACAGGTCTCACATGAGTCTTACTTGAACTTATAAGAGTCAATAAATGACTCATACGTGACCCTGTAATGTCAAATCTCCTTTTGTACATTACTATTTTTTAGACTATAACAAGACTAATCTCATTGACTATCAGATTTAGAGCCTACAAGCCTCACATGAGTCTTACTTTGACTTATAAGAGTAAGAGTCAATAAATGACTCAAATTAGACCCAGTCATGAAAATTGGTTATTGATACATCACTAATATCATATTATAACTTGACTGCTCTCATATGAGTCTTAGATTTGGAGCTTACAGATCTCACATAAGTCTTACTTGGACCGATAAGAGTCAATAAATAACTCATATGGGACCAAGTCATGCAAATTCCCTATTGGTACATCAATATTCGCGATGTCTAGCATGATTGATCTCACATGAGTCTCAAATTTGGACTGATAAGAGTCAGTAAATGACTCATATGGGACCAAATCATACAAAATCTCTATTGGTACATCGATGTTCGCAGCTTCTAGCATGACTGATCTCACATGAGTCTCAAATTTGGACTAATAAGAGTCAGTAAATGACTCATATGGGACCAAATCATGCAAAATCCCTGTTGGTACATCAATGTTCGCGATATCTAACATGACTGATCTCATATGAGTCTCAGATTTGAACCCTACAGGTCTCACATGAATCTTACTTGGACTGATAAGAGTCAGTTAATGACTCATATGGGACCAAGTCATGCAAAATCCCTATTGGTACCTCAATGTTCATGGTGTCTAGCATGACTGATCTCATATGAGTCTCAGATTTGGACTGATAAGAGTCAGTAAATGACTCATATGTGACCAAGTCATGCAAAATCTCTCTTGGTATATCAATGTTCGCGGTGTCTAACATGATTGATCTCATATGAGTCTCAGATTTGGAGCCTACAAGTCTCACATGAGTTTTACTTGGATTGATAAGAGTCAGTAAATGACTCATATGAAACCAAGTCATGCAAAATCCCTATTGGTACATTGATGTTTACAGTGTCTAGCATGACTGATATCACATGAGTTTTAGAATTGGACTGATAAGAGTCGGTAAATAACTCATATGGGATCAAGTCATCCAAAATCCCTATTGGTACATCGATGTTCGCGATGTCTAGCATGGCTAATCTCACATGAGTCTTAGATTTAGACTGATAAGAGTCAGTAAATGACTCATATGAGACCAAGTCATACAAAATCTCTATTGGTAAATCTATTACTTCGTTCAGTTACGTATTGCTCTCATATGATTCTCGAAAGCCGGGTCTCATAAGGTCTTACTTGGGCTGATAAGAGTTAATAAATGACTCATATGTGACCCTGTCATGCCAAATCCCCTTTTGGACGTCACTAATTTTTAGACTATAATAAGACTGATCTCATTAACTATCAGATTTGGGGCCTACAGGTCTCACATTAGTCTTGCTTGGACTTATAAAAGTTAATAAATGACTCATATCATACCCAGTCATGAAAAATGATTATTGGTACATTACTATTATCAGACTATAACTTGACTAATCTCATTGGCTATCAGATTTGGAGCCTACAGGTCTCACATGAGTCTTACTTGAACTGATAAGAGTCAGTAAATGACTCATATGGAACCAAGTCATTCAAAATTCTTATTCGTACATCAATCTTCGTGGTGTCTAACATAACTGATCTCATTGTCTATCATATTTGGATCCTATAGGTCTCACTTAAGTCTAACCTGGACTAATAAGAGTCAGTAAATGACTCATATGGGACCAAGTCAAAATTCCTATTGGTACATCAATGTTCGCGGTGTCTAGCATGGCTGATCTCATACGAGTCTCAGATTTGAAGCCTACAGGTATCACATTACTCTAACTTTGACTTATAAGAGTCAGTAAATGACTCATATCGGAACCAATCTGTGACAGCCCGGATTTCGGCACCCCAAAACCCGTGCCATCAGCACGATCATCTTGACCGTGCCCCTTAGCTAAGCACGGAACACTGGTATATCAAGCATTGCAATAGAATAATAAACGAAATTACGGAATTTAAATCTATATTAATCAACTCCCCAAAAGACAGTTCTACCCTCATGCCTCTGCATGAATGGAGAACCGATCCGAACCATCAATGATAGCAATCATCCCGGATGGTTCGTCCTAAAAGAATAATCCCAACTCCTTATATACATGGTTTTAAACAAAATCAAGGCTTGACATACCAAGCCATACAAAATCTCTCTAAAAGCCCTCAAAGCGGCACAACGGAGTCCTCTAGAAGAAGTCCTCAGGAGGTGGCTCCAACTCGTCTCCGGCTGCAAGGTCCGACTCACCGGGGTCAGCGTCTCCTGAAGCCTCGGCAGCTGCTAGTAGTGGACCTGCGACGTATAGTCTATAGGGTGAGCTACATCCTAGCTCAATAGGGAACAAACACAGTTGAACATATAAATTATAACTCACATATATTCCATGATATGCCATGCATAATGTGTCTATGCAGTTATTGATGAAAATAGTTAAAAGCATTTCATTTTTTTACTATTAATCACTTATGTTTTCATTTATTCATGAATGATGCTGAAGAGGCCTAAAGCAAAACTTAAACTTTCAACTTAAGTAATCCCCGAGCAATATAGCATCGAGCCCCGATGAGATACCCTTCATCGTCATCTATATAGACAGTTTTAACGTATTCCCTGGGAATACCATATAGTACCCAAGCCCCTTTCCCCTGGGGATTGGTGGCGGGGTTTCACTTGTCTCAAATCAACACCCCTGGGGTGTGCTTACTATGTACGGATAAGCCTCCGCACTGGCCTACGGTTTCGCCGCCGTATCGGTCACGGATATCCTGCCGTGTCAGTCGTGGATATCCCGCCACGTCGGTGGGGTAATCTATCAAACCTCAAATAACAAAAATATCGGTGCCTTACATATAGTTATTCACCGTGTAAGTGTGCTATCTTATATCAGTTAGGCCCTATCAAACATGATTCAATCTTGGATACATCCCTGGGATGTATCCATTTACTTGCATCACACCTGATGCTCTTGTCTCTTTACTTCTTCATCCCCTGGGGATGGCTCATTATGATTACTCTTACGAATGTCACACGCACACACACTTTTCACAATTCTTAAGCAATAAAACATTTGAGTTGAATTCTATATCACTACATACATGCTCTTGTAAAATAAAGTACATGTTCAAGGTGTTCCCTACCTCAAGTCTTCATTTGATCAATGCATCAAGGTCCCACGTGGCTCCTTGTGCATCAGTTCACACGTACCACCTATGGTACCACATAACAGGTGAAACACATCACAAAGGATGCAATAAAGAAGGTCTAAGACCCTCCAAGAATCTTAAAGTCAAACTCAACGGTCAACATAAATTTTCTCAGTCAATTAATCGAACTCCAATTCGATTAATCGAATCTGATTCGATTAATCGATTTCCTAAAATCGATTAATCGAAAGTCAATATCGATTAATCGATTCTCAAATCGATTAATCGAGATTCTCATTCGATTAATCGAATCCTAATTCGATTAATCGAAATTCACTGTTCAGCCAAGTCGATTCTCAATTCGAGTAATCGAGTTCCTAAAATCGATTAATCGAAAATTGAAATCGATTAATCGAATTCCCATTTCAATTAGTCGATTTTCCCAAATCCTTTCCTCCAGCCCCCCTTGGGTCCACTGGAGGTGCCCAGTCGATTAATCGATACTAAATCGATTAATCGAAATCCAAAGTCGATTAATTGAACTCCAATTCGATTAATCGAAATCGGGGTCCTCTGACTTTTCAACTTCCTGGCCAATTTCGATTAATCGAAACCCAATTTCGATTAATCGAAATTGTCAGATTCAGCCCCTTTTCGAGTTGTTCTTTCTAATCTTTTTCCATACTTTTTCCTCTATTTTTTCTAAACCATTATCCTAAGATTTAACCCATTTTCAACTACCATTTAGCCCCTACGATCTATGCATTTTATTCACAAAATTTGTTTTACCTTGAATCGATCTCAAATTGATTTCAAATCCATGGTTGGAAAGGCTAGGGTTCCAGCTTTAGCTTGAACGGATTCTCCTCGCTAAATCGACCTCTTAAATGCTAAAATCCCCCCCTCCAATCACACAATAACTCTTATTTAGTCTTCTTTACTCCTCTCTCTCTCTTCTTTACTCCTCTCTCAACAACCCAAAAACACACATTTAGGGTTATTAAACCCTTTTTATCTCTCTCCTAGTTTGTGTGTTGAGCCCATGCACCTCAATAGGTGTATGTGACTTTAGATTTTCAACACACACCACATTGCTACACAAACCATCACATCACATTCACTCATCACACTCTATGCTAATTATCGAACTCCTAATTGGTCAAACTTGTGATCGATCGGGCATAGATCCCGAGGTCATAGTTTAGCTTGATTTTTCGGGCTATTACATCCTCCCCACCTTGGGAATTTTCGTCCTCGAAAATAACCCAAGGTTTGTCTGGCTGGGTCTCTCTCGCCCCCCCCCACACTCTCAGGTGAGGCGATCCAGTTGACTCAAACGCATTAAATTAGTTACATATACTAGCATAGAATTTAAATTTGACGAATTTGAACAATGTACACAAAAAGTTTGGATTTCTATTAATATCAGCAAATTTTTACAAGGCGCCACATGAGTTGGCGTACAAAACATACATCTATACAATCATGACTCATAAAAAAATAAAACTCATGCAATCCCCCCGCCAGGCAGGTCTGGTGCTGGAGCAGGCTGCTCCATCTGAGGTGACGGTACTACAGTGGCTGGCGGGTCTGCTGGAGCTGGCTGCGGCTGCGGTGGTGGCGACCGTGGTGGAAGCGTCTCAGTCGGCGGAGCGGAGGCAGATGTGGAAGGAACCGCGTCTGTAGTGGCTGGGGTAGGATGGAAGACGGGTCCTCGATGGAAGGCGGTGCGTCCAGCGGTCCACTCCTCCTCCTGGGCGAGGTAGCGGTGGTAGTCCGTCGGGTAGATGTAGCGGAGGGTGTGGAACATCAAGAAGTCCATCCTCCGGTTCATCCGCTCGTTGTTGGCCTCCATGCGAGCCAACACGTCCTCGATGGTAGGACCGGATGGAGCGGCGCGCCGGCGGTATGAGGAGGTGGGTGTCGCGGGCGCGGAGTGGGTAGGTGGCATCGGTGAGGCTGCGGTGTGAGAGGGAACCCTCTCCATGGATGGCTCGGCGGGGATAGGGTGTGCCCCACCCACGGGTGGGTCCTGCTGAGGTGGTGGGGGTGGTGGCTGTGCTACTGCTGCTGCTGCGACTGCTGCTGGAGCGAGACCCGGAGCCGGCAGGGGCCGCTTTAGTAGGTTATAGCTACGGGCCCATGAAGACCGAGAGAATGTCTTCACGCAGTCCGTAGCCCTCATCTCGTGAGGAGAGACGGTGTAGGAGGGATCGTCGGAGTAGCACTCCAACATGCTCGATATCAGGCGAGCGTAGGGCATCTTCTCCTTGGGCCGCATGTTGCCCTTCATCAGCTTCCCTTTGATGTACCTCATCCCTTCTAGGATGACCATGGTAGCATCAAACCATCGGCCACAGAAGGCCGCATAAAGTGCCTGTTGCACTTTGTCCACGCGCTCCGTATCGTGGCGCATAGGGTAGAGGTTGCACTTGATTATTGAATCAAGCATCCACATGTAGGTTGGAAGGTCAACCCTCTTAATGGAGGATCCCGACCCCTTTTTCCCGTTGGTCATACGGGTCATGATTTCTTCGAATCGAGGGTCCTCCTCGAAGGGTGGGAATAGGGTAGTCTCTGGGGTAAAGTCGAGGTAGCATTCAAGCACCTCGTGTATGTGGTGACGGGTGATTATGTACACCCGACCCTCAATGGTGGTCTTAACCACGTCGTCGGTAGAATAATCTCACCAATCTAGGGTAGTAGGAACCCCGGATTGGTTTGAGAAGGTTGCCGAGACCGGCATTGTTAAGATAGTTTCGAGCCCATTGGGTCTCGCCCGGCACATCGGGATCGGTGAATAGGGTAGGGTCGATAATGTATTCGACCTCAAAGGTCTTGGCCGCCCACCATTCGTTTGGTTGTACCACGTTAGTGGGTGGTGGGGGCATTGGGGTCGATTCACGGGAAGACTCGCGCGAGGATGCGCTCGTCGAACCGGAGGTGGTCTCCGATGCCGACGGAGATGGAGTCCTCACCGGCGATGGGGTAGGTGGTGGTGGCGCGGCGTTCTTACGCCTAACCGGGAGTTTAGAAGTCGCCTTCTTTGAAGATAGCCGGGTTTTGGGCGGCATTCTTAGAAAATCTAGGGTTTATCTAGTTTAAATTTGAAAGAAAAGTGCGAAATTAGGGTTACCCGTAGGTTTTGATGGCGATGCGAGCCGAAAAACCGTCGGAGAAAGGGAACCCTAGGGCACCGGATTGTCGAAGAAGAGGAAGAAGGTGAAACGCCCAAAAATCTCAAGCAAACATAATTTCGAATGGGGAATGAAATCCCCAAATTTTTATATATAGGCCTCGGCTCGATTAATCGAAATTCAGAATCGATTAATCGAGATTCAAAACTAGGTTAAGCCGCGTAAAATCGATTAATCGGTTTCCCAAATCGATTAATCGAAAGTCAAATTCGATTAATTGAAACCATTTCGATTAATCGAAATCGTATCTGTTTAAAATTTTAAATTTTTGAGCTCACTGGCGCGAGCCAGTCGATTAATCGAAATCCATTTCGATTAATCGAAATCGTGCAGTAACTTCTAAAAATTTTAGGATTCTTTAAGTTATTCGATTAATCGAACCCCATTCGATTAATCGAAATTTCAAAATCGATTAATCGAATTTCACTTCGATTAATCGAAATCGTCTCTCTGACTTCAATTTCTTCTAACATTCCCAATTTGTTCGATTTATCGAACCTGCAGTTCGATTAATCGACTTCCCAATTCGATTAATCGAATTCCCAAAATTGATCAATCGATCCCAAATCGATTAATCGAAATTATAATTCGATCAATTGAAATTGCATCCTATGTATATTCTAACTCTCATTTTCATTTCCAGTCACTGGCACATGCCAGTCAACTAATCGAACAAAATCGATTAATCGAAATTCCAAATCGATTAATCGATTTGAAATCGATGTCGGTTTCTTAATTTCGAAGATTTTTCAAGTTCTTTCGTTCTATGATTATTTTTGACAATTTATGACCTCAAGTGGTTCATAAATCCATAAAAACACATTCACTTGGTCATATATATACAAGAAAGAAAATATTCCTTTAATCATACAATTGAGCAAAATTTCCATCGAATTACAAGGATCGTGGAGATTCCACGAACACGTTCGTGGTTTACATTAAATTCTCACGTCGTTGGAAACAAGGCTGGATATTGTTCTTTCACATCGGCCTCTCGTTCCCAAGTAGCCTCTTCTTTTGGATGATTGTTCCACCGAACAAGCACTAAGGGAATCACTTTAGTCTTGTGATACTTGTTCCTTTCGATCCAAGATTTCCACCGGTTCCTCTATCATGCTCATGTCCTCACACATCTCTATAGGTTGCTTCCCTAATACATGAGACGAGTCATTCACGTATTTCCTGAGCATCGATATGTGGAAAACATTATGCACTCGATCAAACAGCGGTGGTAAACTAATGCGATATGCAACTTCACCTACGCGTCCCAAAATTTCGAATGGTCCAACATAACGTGGACTTAACTTCCCTCTCTTGCCAAATCTCATTACACCTTTCATAGGTGACACCTTCACAAACACATGCTCGCCCACTTTATAGTCAACACTAGTCCGCTTCATATCGGCATAACTTTTCTGTCTACTCTGTGCTGTCTTCAACCTTTCTCTGATAATTCGAACAACGGTAGCATTATCTTCAAGTAGTTTTGGTCCTAACACAATTTTTTTTCACCTATTTCCTCCCAATTGAGGGGTGATTTGCATCGTCGTCCATACAGAGCTTCATACGGTGCCATGCCAATGCTCGTTTGGAAACTGTTGTTGTATGCGAACTCGAGCATCGGTAGATACTCATCCCAGCATCCTTGCATATCAAGCATGCATGCCCTGAGCATGTCTTCTATTACTTGGTTCACTCACTCTGTCTGCCCATCAGTTTGAGGATGGAAAGCTGAACTAAAGTCTAGTCATGTTCCCATTCCTTCTTGAAATTTCTTCCAAAACTTGGACGTATATAGTGGATCACGATCTGAAACTATGCTGCTTGGAATCCCATATAATCTTACAATCTCCTTCATATATAAATCTGCCAGTCTTCTCATATCGTAGTATTGTACGGCAAAAGTCTGATTTGGTCAATCGATCTCTGACGACCCAAATAGCATTGTGTCTCTTGGCAGTACGGGGTAATCCAACAATGAAGTCCATTGAGATCGATTCCCACTTCCATTCTGGTATTGGTAAAGGTTGCAATAGTCCAGCAGGATGTCTATGATCAACCTTTACTTGCTGACAAGTCAAACACCGTGACACGTACTCGGCCACGTCTTGTTTCAGTCCTCTCCACCAGTAGTTCTTTTTCAAATCTTGGTACATTTTGGTGCTACCAGGGTGGATAGCATAATTTGACTTATGGGCCTCATCAAGAATCGTTCGTCTTAGATCGGCATTGTCCGGAATGCAGAGACGGCCTTTAAACAACAACGAACCGCCTCCTTTTACTGAGAACTTCGACCTAATGCTTTCACTCACGTCTCGACGAACCTTCGTGAATACCGGATCTTTCATCTGTAGATCCTGGATATGCTCAAATATCACTGGCCTTACTGATATGTTAGCCAAAAAGGATCCGGTGTCCTTTGACTCAATGTTCGCATCATAGAATGCCAGGTCTTCCAATAATTTCCATCGGTGCATACCCAAAATCAAAGAAGCTAACTGAGCTGAACCTTTCCGACTCAATGCATCGGCTACTACATTCGCCTTGCTAGGATGGTATTGTATGGAGCAATCATAATCCTTGAGGAATTCCATCCACCTGCGCTGTCTCATGTTGAGCTCTTTCTGTGTAAAGAGATATCGGAGGCTCTTATGATCTGTGAAAATTTCAAAAGTCTCACCATACAAGTAATGTCTCTAAATCTTCAGCGCAAAAATGACTGCTACAAGTTCCAAGTCATGAGTCGGGTAATTTTTCTCGTGTTCCTTCAGCTGTCTTGATCCGTAAGCTATCACCTTCTTGTGTTGGTTGAGCACACAACCAAGGCCATTGTATGACGCGTCGCTGTACACGGCGTACCCTCCACTGCCCGAAGGAATCGCTAACACGGGAGCCGAAGTGAGTCTCGTTTTGAGTTCCTGAAAACTCTTCTCGCATGCCTCACTCCACTCAAACCTTGAATCTTTTCGTGTCAGCTTTGTGAGAGGTCCCGATATCTTTGAAAACCCCTCGACGAAACGTCGATAATAGCCTGCTAAGCCCAGAAAACTTCGGACATCGGTCACTGTCCTTGGTTGCTCCCACTTAACTACTGCTTCTATCTTTGCTGGATCTACAGTGACACCATGCTTTGAGACAACATGTCCCAAAAAGCTAACCTCTTCCAGCCAAAATTCACACTTGCTGAGTTTGGCGTACAATTGGTGTTCACGTAGCGTCTGTAGAGCAATCCTCAAATGTTCTTCGTGTTCCGTCTTGGATTTGGAGTATATCAGTATATCATCAACAAACACTACGACGCAGGAGTCCAAGTGTGGTTTAAACACTCGGTTCATCAGATCCATAAATGACGCCGGAGCATTCGTCAATCCAAACGGCATCACGAGGAATTCATAGTGTCCATATCGTGTCCGGAAAGCTGTCTTCTGAATGTCCTCAGCTTTGACTCGCAACTGATGATACCCAGATCTCAGGTCGATCTTGGAAAAATACCTTGCTCCCTGCAGTTGGTCGAATAGATCGTCAATTCTAGGCAAAGGGTAGCGGTTCTTCACAGTGAGTTTGTTCAATTGTCGATAGTCAATGCATAGCCGCATTGACCCATCCTTTTTCTTGACAAACAAGACCGGTGCTCCCCATGGAGACACGCTCGGTCTAACAAACCCCTTGTCCATAAGTTCCTGTAGTTGTTCCTTCAACTCCTTTAACTCAGCAGGAGCCATTCTATAAGGTGCTTTCGAAATAGGCTCCGTTCCTGGTGCTAAGTCAATGGCGAATTCTACTTCTTCTCTTTCGAGGTAATCCGGCAATTCTTCCGAAACACGTCGGTGAAGTCTCGCATAACCGCCATCTCGAAATGACGTTCTTTTCTTCCTTGTCCTCCTTTAAGAAAGCTAAGTATCCACGCAACCCTTTCGATCATTTTCTGCCCTTCCTGAGATCGATTAGCCTGAGATGACCTCACTCCTTGAAACCGAAATGATCTTCTTGTGTTGGGTCGAAAATGACTACCTTGTTCTTGCAATCGACGGTTGCAATGTCTTTGCCAACCGGTCCATGCCAAGGATCACATCAAACCCTTGCATGTCTAATGATGTCAACTTTACTTCTAGTTCGTGCACCTCTAAGTCTCGAATCGTAATGATGGATTTGCATGCTAACTCTGTGTCTACTAACTCTCCAGTCGGAATAGACACAGATAGGACGAAATCCAACGTCTCTGGAACAATCTTCATCTTCTTGGCGAAACGTGGAGTGACGAATGAGTGGGTAGACCCTGGGTCTATCAACACTCGAGCGTCATATCCACCGAAGCATCCTTTTTCATATATGTTTAAAGTACCTATAGTATACATACATACAATAATTTACACATCAATTTACACTCTTAATTCACATACAGCTTTTGTATATTTATAAAAATATATCTATTCAATTTCTGATGCATGTTCCTTCTCTATCTAATATTTTAATGAAATGAAAATTTTCTTTAATTTTAAAAGGGTCTCACCTTGTATGACGTCATGCACGTTCCCTGCTTCCTGAGCAGTGACTGCATAGGCTCTCCCCTGAACGATCGGCTTCCTTGCTTGAATGGGTCGTGGTGCTGCAACTGAAACCGTCTTTCTCTTATCCGTCTCGGGGCAATCCTTGATCAAGTGGCCCACCTTGCCACATCGGAAACAGCCCCTAGTTCCCAATCTACAATCCACCGTCTTATGAGGCTTGCCACACTTTGCGCAAGTCTCCCGAGGTGCGGAAGAAACAGTACGAGAACCCTGTGTGATAGTGGCGCCAGTAGATATGGCAGGGCTCTCATAGCGAAAAGGTCTCCCCGACGCAAGTAATGGAAACCTCTGTTGGTGTTGTTGTTGCGCCGGTCTTCCGAAACCCCCTTGGAACTGTGGTCTCTGATTTTGGGCTACGAACCTCGGCTTTTTGTTCACCGGTTCGTAGGCCCCCGTTCTTCCTTGTTCATTTCCCCCTCTCTGCTGCTCTCTCTGTCTATATCTATTTGTATTTTCCTCTTCGACCACCAGTGCTTTACTCATGACCTCTTCATAGGTCCTCAGTTGAAATGGAGCTACGCCTCCCCTAACCTCAGGCTTCAAACCTTGCTGAAACCTCTTGGATTTCATCACTTGATGGCAGACGTAATCCGAGCAAACGGGCAAGTCGTAGAAACTCCACCCATATTCTCTCTTTGTCATTCTCCCTTGCACTAGTAAAATTGTATCTCAAGTGGTTCCTCACCACTTAGGAAAATATTGTTTATTGAACTCCTCAACAAACTCCTCCCAAGTCCAAGGCAACTCTGGGGTCTCTCTCGAGCCGAGACTGTATCACGGACTTCCACCAAGGCCCAGCCTCCCCATCCAACATATAAGCTGCCCATCTCACACTCTCATCTTCCGTGCATGTCAGCACGCTAAAGACTTTCTCCATCTCCATCAGCCAGTTCTCAGCGGCCATTGTGTCTGCCTGCCCAGAAAATGAAGGAGGTCTCATCCTCCTAAACTCTGTAAAAGATGAGGGCACAGGCAACGCAGGTCCTACAGGTGGTGTAGGTGGCTGTTGTTCTCTTGACGCATGAGCTGCAAAGGATGCGGCTTGTTGTGCCATGGCAGCTGCCATAGTCTCCATAGTGTGCATCATCCTTTGTCGCTCTTCTCTGTCTTCTTGTCTTTCTCTCACTCTCTCTTGTTCTCTTAGATCTTGATCCTGATGATCTCGATCCTCTTCATTATGTTGTCTACTACTACTGCCCCCTGGGGCCTCAGTACCTCCTAAAGGCACTCTATTAGTAGGAGAGATGTAATCATCTCCACTACGTAGACTCCTCTGTTGGCCTCCCCTTGGTCGGCCTCTTCCTCTAGATGACATTTGCGGCTGCATTTGAAACTAAAGTTTCGTTAGCAGAAGCCCCTATGTTCTGACCAAAAAGGACGATTGTCAGAATTGCTAAAAGAAAATGGCTTTGATACCAACTGTGCGGCCGGATTTGACAAAACCGTGCCATCTTGACCATGCCCCTTAGCTAAGCACGGAACACTGGTATATCAAGCATTGCAATAGAATAATAAACGAAATTGCGGAATTTAAATCTATATTAATCAACTCCCCAAAAGCAACTCCTCAAAAGACAATTCTACCCTCATGCCTCTGCATGAATGGAGAACCGATCCGAACCATCAATGATAGCAATCATCCCGGATGGTTCGTCCCAAAAGAATAATCCCAACTCCTTATATACATGGTTTTAAACAAAATCAAGGCTTGACATACCAAGCCGTACAAAATCTCTCTAAAAGCCCTCAAAGCGGCTGTGAGTCCTCTAGAAGAAGTCCTCGGGAGGTGGCTCCAACTCGTCTCGCCGCAAGGTCCGACTCACCGGTCGCGTCTCCTGAAGCCTCGGCAGCTGCTAGTAGTGGACCTGCGACGTATAGTCTATAGGGTGAGCTACATCCTAGCTCAATAGGGAACAAACACAGTTGAACATATAAATTATAACTCACATATATTCTATGATATGTCATGCATGATGTGTCTATGCAGTTATTGATGAAAACAGTTAAAAGCATTTCATTTTTTTACTGTTAATCACTTATGTTTTCATTTATTCATTAATGATGCTGAAAAGGCCTAAAGCAAAACTTAAACTTTCAACTTAAGTAATCCCCGAGCAATATAGCATCGAGCCCCGATGAGATACCCTTCATCGTCATCTATATAGACAGTTTTAACGTATTCCCTGGGAATACCATATAGTACCCAAGCCCCTTTCCAGGGATTGGTGGCGGGTTTCACTTGTCTCAAATCAACACCCACGTGTGCGCTTATGTACTGGATAAGCCTCCGCCGGCCTCACGGTTTCGCACGTATCGGTCACGGATATCCTGCCGTGTCGTGGATATCCGTAACCTATCAAACCTCAAATAACAAAAATATGATTGCCTTACATATAGTTATTCACCGTGTAAGTGTGCTATCTTATATCGGTTAGGCCTATCAAACATGATTCAATCTTGGATACATCCACAGGATGTATCCATTTACTACATCACACACGATGCTCTTGTCTCTTTACTTCTTCATCCCACAGGATGGCTCATTATGATTACTCTTACGAATGTCACACGCACACACACTTTTTACAATTCTTAAGCAATAAAACATTTGAGTTGAATTCTATATCACTACATACATGCTCTTGTAAAATAAAGTACATATTCAAGGTGTTCCCTACCTCAAGTCTTCATTTGATCAATGCATCAAGGTCCCACGTGGCTCCTTGTGCATCGTCACACGCACACCTATGGTACCACATAACAGGTGAAACACATCACAAAGGATGCAATAAAGAAGGTCTAAGACCCTCCAAGAATCTTAAAGTCAAACTCAAAGGTCAACATAAATTTTCTCAGTCGATTAATCGAACTCCAATTCGATTAATCGAATCTGATTCGATTAATCGATTTCCTAAAATCGATTAATCAAAAGTCAATATCGATTAATCGATTCTCAAATCGATTAATCGAGATTCTCATTCGATTAATCGAAATTCCTTTAACCAATGAAATCGATTCTCAATTCGAGTAATCGAGTTCCTAAAATCGATTAATCGATTCCAAATCGATTAATCGAAAATTGAAATCGGTTAATCGAATTCCCATTTCGATTAGTCGATTTTCCCAAATCCTTTCCTCCAGCCCCCCTTGGGTCCACTGGAGGTGCCCAGTCGATTAATCGAAATCCAAAGTCGATTAATCGAACTCAATTGATTAATCGAAATCGGGGTCCTCTGACTTTTCAACTTCCTGGCCAATTTCGATTAATCGAAACCCAATTTCGATTAATCAAAATTGTCGATTCAAATTTCTTTCGAAATTTTCTAATCTTTTCCATACTTTTCCTCTATTTTTTCTAAACCATTATCCTAAGATTTAACCCATTTTCAACTACCATTTAGCCCCTACGATCTATGCATTTTATTCACAAAATTTTTTTTACCTTGAATCGATCTCAAATTGATTTCAAATCCATGGTTGGAAAGGCTAGGGTTCCAGCTTTAGCTTGAACGGATTCTCCTCGCTAAATCGACCTCTTAAATGCTAAAATCCCCCCCTCCAATCACACAATAACTCTTGTTTAGTCTTCTTTACTCCTCTCTCTCTCTTCTTTACTCCTCTCTCAACAACCCAAAAACACACATTTAGGGTTATTAAACCCTTTTTATCTCTCTCCTAGTTTGTGTGTTGAGCCCATGCACCTCAATAGGTGTATGTGACTTTAGATTTTCAACACACACCACATTGCTACACAAACCATCACATCACATTCACTCATCACACTCTATGCTAATTATCGAACTCCTAATTGGTCAAACTTGTGACCGATCGGGCACAGATCCCGAGGTCATAGTTTAGCGTGATTTTTCGGGCTATTACACAGTCATGAAAAATGGCTATCATATTTGGAGCCTACAAGTCTCACACGAGAAGAGTCAATAAATAATTTATGTCACCCACTCATCTCATGCATCAACCTGTATTATACAGTCAAACATATTCCTCATTTGTCACTGACAATATTCAATCCCTGCAATACACAGCCAGTACATCTAAGACATGAAAAATCCAATGAAATGTCCTGCATGATCAAATTCGGTAATTAACAATGAGCCTACTGGACTGCATTATCAATTTGATTAAAATATCTGCAGCATCAATATCATAAGTACCTGCAATATGCAGGTAGTGAAACATCTAAGACATTCAATATATATTCATAAATATCTGCATTAATCAACCACAAGTATCTGTTTGTGGCAAAATAACTCATAACAGACATAATGCAGTCTAAAAATGACTGTCAACCACAAATTCACAAATTCATCGTACAAATTCTGAAATTCTCAAACCGCTGCCATCCACAAATTCAAAACTTCAGCATAAAATATCACAAATTCTCAAACTACTACCATCAACAAACTCATCATACAGATCTACCCTAAACCAGCAATGAGAGTCTAAAAATGACTCTTTGTCTCATCCATTTGAATAATTTCTGGGCCACTTAGAATTGTTTGCCTTTTTACTATCATTTTTTTGAAAATAGCACAAAATTACTGACATGTTTGAGGCTGATATGTGAGAATATCAGACACGCATTGCTTTCGAAAAACAAGTCTCTCTTCCACTCCAAACTGGAACTTACCTTCTCTCCCAACCATAATATTTTCTGTGTTTTTTTAGCACGAATAATGCATAGTCCATCAATCCTTGAGGCTATTTTGGGAGGCCGTTAGTGAAGAATAGTGGCCACGAAAGAGCTTTCTCGAGCACGTTGTCTGGTCCATTCAAGTATAGCAACTGCAGGAGGTGAGAAGCCTGAAATAAATCGAGTACATAAACACGAAGTACATAAGATGATAAATAAATTAATAGATTAAATAACCCACTAATTTGCTTACCAAGGCATGAGTGTGATGTTTCCACAGCCGAATGCTGGCTTGACCGATGGGTCTAAGAGATAAATTGTTTTCTCATTGAGGTCGACACGGACTAACGCATAATGGGAGCCAGTATCAATGTGTAACGGAATTAAAACCTGTAGATGTAATGTCTAAGCCGTGATTAGTGAAGGGTCACTCATATTACAAAATACTAATTATATGAGTAATGAATAATAAGACATTTTAAAATAACGAATTACAGTTATCGTTGTACAATGGGCTGCCACATTTTTGAAATTGTGTTTACTGAGGAATGGAAGTGTGCAACCGTGGATTCTCATCGAACCTGTCACGATGATGTGCACTCTCCTAAAAATTTAGAGTCGCCACCCAGAGCTTTCGGTGTCCCGAGAAACCCAAATCAATTTTATAAGCACCGAAGTGCCACAAATATGACTCTGAATCACTGGACTACTACAAAGGCTCTTGGGTAGGGGCTTCGGTTATCGATTGGAAAGGTGTTAGGTACCTGATCAACCTTCTTAATACGGTCTCTACTTATGGTCAAAACAAGAATAAAAATAAAGAAGCAAAAAGCCCTTCCTCTTACCTTTAAGGCACTAAGATCCTATTTTCGCCCCTCCGTTTCTACCAAAATTTCGACGGTGTAACGGTACAAATGCAAGGATAGAGAAAGAACCAAGAAGGTAGAGGAATAGAGGGGAGAGCCGGAGCTCTCAGGCCCTTGTTGTACTGTTGTATAACCTTGCGTAGGTTTGCTTCGGTGAGCTCCAATGGCTTATATGGTGAGAATCAGTGTTCTAGCTCCTAGGGTTTGATAGCGAAGAGGTAGAGAGGGAAGGCTAGGGGATAGTTCACACCTAACCTAGAGGATTTGGATGGAGAAGTAAGGTCTAAAGAGAGGTTTTAAGTTTTGGAATTTGTATACAGAAGGGGCACTAAAGAAGAGAGAGAGAGAGAGAGAGAGAGAGAGTTCGTAATCTCTTTTCTTTAAAAATTTTTCAAGCCATTTCTAAGGGAGGGGTGCCTCTATATTTATAGGAAAAGGAGAGGTTAGGAGGGTGTTTAGAAGCTAAGTAGGTTTAGAAATTAGGTAATCTAGTCATCTAAGGTTTTCTAGGGTTTTTGGAGCCTTGAAAAGTGTGAAAACTAGCTCTAATGGTGGATGATAGATTAGAGTTTTAAGTCACTCAAAGGGTTGCAAATAAAATAGGAATGAGTGCAACAGAACAAGCAAAACACACTCAAGGGATCAAGATGGTCAATAAGTCAAACCCCAATCTCAAAATTTGAACAAAAAACCTAGGGTTACTGTCGCTAAGCCTGGTGCAACTAATAGATGCGCCAAGCTTAGGTATAGTAAAATAGTGTCAACATAGGGTTTTGGGAAGTTGACTGCTCAAGGTGGGACCCACTGTGCTTAGCACAACTATTAGTTGTACCAGGCCATTTTTGGAGAGAAATGGCTTGGCACATGTATTAGTTGTGCCAAGTTCATAGGGCTCCATGCGAAGTTCTCATGAGGTTCCAAATGAACCTCTTGACAGGTTCAAAATTGCCCATTTTGTGTCCAACCTTCGAATCGCCGTAACTTTTGATGTACAACTCCGATCAGGGAGATTCTTAGCTCGTTGGAAAGTTAGAGACTTCTACTTTTTAATGGTATATGATTCAATCATAGTAGAAAATATCAGCTAGTCCCAGTGCACCACTCTTGATCATTGCTCGGGAAAGTCTAGGTATGGGCTCGGAAGGGGTTCTAAAGGTTGGGATTGGTTCCTAAAGGTTCAAGAAGGTTTCTAAAGGGGTCAGGGGTGATTCCTAAGGGTTTGGGATGACTCCTAAGGTTTGGAGAAGGTTCCTAAGGGTTCAAAACATGCCATTGGAAGCTTGGAAGTGTGCCTCTCTCGAAGTGTGTTTCGATCGGACCTTGGGCCAAGTTTGGGTGTCTACATATGCCCCTCTTTGATATTCGATCACTAATGATCGAATGCCAAAGATAAAAGACATCTGAAGAGGCTCAATGCATTACTACAGGTCTGTTGTATTAAAAAAGAACCTTAATAATCAGGTGAGTAACATGGTGAGAAAATGAAAGCCCTGCATGTCAGAAAAAATGCCCATTTCTCAAGGTCATCGGTCCCCAAGCGCTTAGCGACATTACTGGGCATAACCGAGTTATGAAAACCTAATATGATGGGAAAAATGTCCGCTTCTCGAGATGATTAAAGATGTTCGCTGTTCAAGATTCAGTCTGAATACAACAGCTTCGTAAGTAAGAGGGTGATCGACCCATACTTAAAGATAGGCGCAAAGCAAATACGTAAAGGACCACAATTTGTGTCCAACCCTATGAGGCATTGACTGCCCCATTTGACTGGTCACAGGTGCCCATGCATGAAGCAGAGTTCGAGGTCTTTGGGCGAACCCAACGATCCCGAAATTGATATAGCACGACTACCCGAGCGGAGCGAATAGATGTCGCAACGCTTTTGGGGAATACATGCTGCTTTTTATAGAATTTTTTGTTTTTTTATGTGGAGATTTTTATGATTTTATGTGGATTTTCATATGGGATTTCTTTGTGATTTTATGTGGATTTTTATATGGGATGTTTTTGTGATTTTATGTGAATTTTTTTAGATTTTTAATGTTGTTTTATGTGAATTTTGTGGACTTTTCAACGTTATTTTATGTGAATTTTTTTGGATTTTTATGTCATGATTTTATGTGAATTTTTGGGACTTTTTTAATGTTATTTTATGTGAATTGTTTTAGACTTTTATGTGAAAATTTTGGACTTTTATGTTATGATTTTATGTTAATTTTTTAGACTTTTATGTTATGATTTTATGTATGATCGGGATGCTTTGATCATGCTCATCGATCTCGATCCATTTATTCTAGCACAGCTTCCTGGGCAAGTCAAATGAGAGTTGATATGTCATTTGAGGGTGTGTGCACCTACAAAATATCAAAACGAAAGAAAAGAGGTCAGGTCGGGTGTGTATAAACCACACCTAGTCAGAACCCAACCTAGAAGTAGCTTGGCGCAACTATTAGTTGTGCCAGGCCAAATGGGGGCCAAAATATACTTGGCGCATGTAATACATGCGCCAAGAAAAACCTGGGGGCATTTTAAAATGTCTGAGCCACACAGGGGTTTATTTCAAAATTTTCGCTCCCCCTCTCTCTAAACCAAAATGAGGCTCTGTCCTAGGGTTCCTTTGGATCGATTCCAAACATGCTTTATTGTCGACGTTCACTCGCGCCGATTGAACCCCCGCTCCACACTAGAATAAGGATCCATTTTTCCTTAAGGGTAACAAACCCATTTTTACTTGATTTTCTTGATTTTTCTTGTAATGTGATCATGATCTTTGCTTTCTTAGATGATAAATGGTTTATTTCTCTTGTACGCGTGCTTATTGATGATGAGTTTGACGTTATTGTATGCATGATGCCCTATATTTTTTTGTTGGTTTATGGATTTTATTAGGACATAAAGCTATATATTATTTTTTATGTTTTTGGTTTTTATGTCTGTAAATAAAGCAAAGGGATTTTTTTTTTTTTTTTTTGCCAAATAAAGTAAAGGGATATTTTTGGTTTTTTGTTTTTTTATTTTTGCCAAATAAAGTAAAGGGATTTTTTTGGTTTTTTTATTTTTATAAATATAAAGAAAAGATTTTTTTGTTGATTTTATAAACATAAAGAAGAGATTTTTTTTGTTGATTTTATAAAGAAAAGATTTTTTTTTATTGATTTTATAAACATAAAGAAAAGATGGGCGTACTTACCTTCCCTTGGCCTGTAGCACAATGGTTCTTTATCATCGATCAGTCTTGATATAATTACTTGTATTTTCCCCAGAATGTCAAGTGAGGAGGAATGCATGCAGGAGGAGGGACAGGAAGAGGGGCCAGAGTGACCTATGGTCCCAAGGAAGAGTAATTCTTCGTGGTGGAGCGCCCTGCCGGCTCTTGGTACAAAATGCAGGGTGAGGCCGCCCATGCTGGTCGGCTACATCAACAACATATCCATATCTCCAATTTCGGTATCGCGGGCAAGGTAAAGGGATAGGATCAGTTATTCTTCCTTGTGCAACCTTGCTATATTACCATGATCTGATGCCTCTTTTACCTTGGTGCAAGACTTGCCCCATATCGTGTTTCATAGCGGTTGGTTGGACTTTCAACAGTTCTATCGGTACATCCCATCGGTCATGAGGTTCCTTCTTGGACAGGCCAGCTTTGGAGAGTTCCTTTCATGCCCCGCCATGCGAGCTGATGCAGCCTATATAAGGGCCCTTATTGAGCGTTTCTGTCCGAAGATTGACCTTTCACATGGCCACAGCCGAGATTACGCTGACTCCCATAAATTGGGCCATGATTACGAGGATCCGAATAGGGGGGTTTCGGTGGCCAACCTTACAGTGCCTGCTCAAGATGAGATCATTCGATTGATAAGGACTTATCCCTCTTCCACAAGTCTACATGGTGTTGAGGTTAAGATGTCCTGGCTATCTGATCTTTTTGAGCTGAATGAGTTGGTAGATCTGGGGCAGCTAGAAGTGGATATTTTTATTGAGCCTGAGCGTGCGGTTATGTTGGCCCGCATCTCTCTCCTCCTGCTACTGGGCAAGACCCTCTTTGCTAATGCCAACAGTGGGCGGGTCTCCCTAGCCTTTCTCAGCCTCATGGACAATTAGAATGACGTGCATAGATATGACTGGGGTGGGGCTGGCTAAGTCGCGTTGATGTCCAACCTAGTTCGAGTCTCTGTTGGCAACTCAAAATCTGTCATCAGCTTTTAGCCTTCTTTGGAGGTAACTTCTGACTCTCTTGCTTTTCTCAATTTATTTAGATAATCACTCTCTGCTTCTGACCCGTCTCTTATGCACTACTCTTGTTAGGCATGGGGGTATTTGCACTTTCAACCTGGCCGCCTCATTCTTCACTCTGAAATATACACTTATCCACTTCTGATCAATTGGAATAAGCACCGCCGTAGGGATGTTGGCATGAAATACCTGGAGATGGGCCTGAGGTCCCAATTCGACCTGTTGATCTCGGAGCAGGTAAGGCTATTCTTCCTTTCTGTTATTTGAGTTTCTCCTTTATATTGTGTTGCATGTTTGACTGATTGGACCCTCCTTGATTTGGGCAGGTTATATATGACCCCTACATTGGTTCTCCTTATTGGGATCGAGCCGCTGTAGGTCCATCTCGCCTCTTCGTCGACCGTCGCGTCGTCTTTTTCTATGGGGCCTGGGCCAGGGCTTACTACCTGGGGGAGCAGGTAGTTCATCAGTATTGGGACCATCCTACCGTGCCCTCGGCTCCTCCTGTAGATGTCATGGTGCCCTTGGGTAGTATAGAGGATCTCACTGTCGGATTCCTTCAAAACGGGGTCCCTATTAATGCCCTCTTAGTGCCCGGAGATTACCAGATGTGGTATGAGTCATTACCTTATCGGTCTCTTCTCCCACACTTTGTTCCTGGCACAAACTTCTTAGCTTTTGACAGCCCATGTTCTCAGGTAATTCTCCCTTCTCTTTTGGATCGGTTCCATGTAGCTTTGATTGACTTGTGATCTTGACTAATGAAAACCCTATTTCTTTTCAGAGTTTGAGCAGGGAAGTGATTCTGATGATGACAATGGGGCGGCGGCGGGTACTTCTGAGCCTACGGGTGCTGGCCCTTCAGGCCCCTCTGACACGGGTGCCTCGGGTAGTTCGACCGCCGGGGTCCAGGGGACCTTTAGGCGCCTTGACGATGCCTTTCTCACGAAATAATGTGTTGCGGTCGATGAGCGGGCCTGTATATCTGCTAACACGGAGCAGGCTCCCCCACCTAAGTTAGTCCCTGGGGTAAGCCTTCCTTTGCATGTTCATTCTCTGTATTATGATTCATGCAGTTGACCTCCTTTTCGTTCCTCTCCCCTGTAGGATTACGAGTCAGCGGTCCACCAGGTAGAGTACTATCGCAATCTTCATAGCCTTCAGAAGGATGAAATAGTAAGTGTCTCATTGATTAATCTTGATGGTTGCTTCACTATCTTTTTCTTTCAACTAATATTGATTGATGGGTTCTAGTATGACCTTGCAGCACGTTCGGGAAAAAGAATCACGCTCCTTGCGTAGCCGACTTGCTCAGGCGTGGACCCGAGTGGGAGAGACCTGAATATTTCAGAGCTCGGTGCGCAGTTGCAAAAAGTCCAAGGGTGCTAGAAAGGATTAGGCTCTATTTTTTGGGTTTTGAACTTTAGACATTCTTGGACATATTCTTTTTGTGATTTTTGGTCAATTTGTAATAGATGATATGGTACTTATTTTCATTAGAATGGTTTGTCAGCGTATTGGAATGTTAGTACTCTTTCCTTTTATCGCATGCTTTACTTCTCTTCTCTTGTAGCATATCTGGTCACTTACATAATAGGTTTGATTTTGGTGAAAAGAGGGCCTCCCAAGCCAACTGCTTTGTTCAATGTTTCACTCGCATTTGACGTGGGTTTTTCCTGCACGAATGAATGATTATATAAGTTAGGTGCAATAAAAAATTTATGTGATCACAGCATGACGCACAGGTGAAATGGCTAGAGGGTCTAGCAAAGACCACAAACTACCACCCCAAAACCCCACATTTGTTGTAGGGGGTAGATTGGTCTGGCACAACTATTACTTGCGCCAGGCCAATTCTAGGGAAAAATGGCTTGGCGCAACTATTAGTGACCTTAAAATTAATTTTAACCGTATATGTGATATTAAGGTCACTTTTCTGAGATGTGTGCCACGAAATAAAACACTGATCGTCTAATGGTATGCCTAAATGATCTCCATCGTCTTGTTCAATGCAATCAATGTGTTTTAGCATGGGTGAACTCAAAGATTCGGTGGATGGAAGCAGACGCGGTTAGGCAATCCAATTCCTAAAAATGGGTCTTGAATCATATAGGAAATTGGAGGGACGAGTATTTGGAGTGGAACACATAGATTGAAGGTTTTCTTTTCAAGAATAATTGCATCGTTTGCCACAAATCCTCCATTGGTTGAGTATTCGTCCAACCGTTGGCATGCTTTAATGGGGGAATCACCCATCTGATGAGTCTTGAATCTGATGGGTGAATGAAGGGCCTTTTAGAAGAGTACCTTTAAATCCACCCACTGAATCTTTAAGTTCACCCACGCTGAAACACGTTAATTGAATTGAATCGAACGATGGAGATCATTTATCCTCCCAATCTTTCACATGATAGATCTTGAGATCATGATCGTACCATCAGACAGTCAGTGTTTTATTTCACGTGGCACACATCTTAGAAAAGTGACCTTAACATCACATGCATGCTTAAAATTGATATTAAGGTCACTTTTAGGGGTGTGTACCACATGAAATAAAAAGTCGACCATCTGATGGTACACCCATGATTTAAAGATCGATCTCATGAAAGATTGGGATGATAAAAAATCTCCCTTACATGGAGGCGCCAGGCCAAACCTGGGGGCAGTGGGGCCTTTATAGCCCGAGACTACAGCGTTTTCCCTCTCTTGTCATTTTGGCTTGACTTTTTTTGCTGTCTTTTTCTCCTTGTTTTCCCAAGGGTGGATCCACTGTCCTACATCAAATTTTTATATCTTTGAAAAATCCTTGTATGTCAAGGGACCCACTTTCCAACCCTCCCTTACATGGAGGGCTCGAAACCAATTTACTCCCCTCTTTGGGCCTAGGGCCCAGTTTTCTCAAAAGTTGGCTTGGGAGCTTGAATGAGAGTGAGCTCATTGATTTAGATCAGATCGGATTGTCATGCCTCTCATCCTTCCTTGAGGTTTCTCCACGGTGGGACCTACTTCATGTGGCAACCTCCTTTTAGGATGTGAATGTCCACGTATTCCATTTTGGGAAGCCGGAACTATCTCCTACACTTGAAGAGCTCTCCAATCTGTCAGGCTTGAAGCTCCACAGAGGTCTTGCAAGAGTTGTACCAAAGCCGGGCTACGCTAAAGCCGTCCATCTCACTCTGGGTTTAAAGAAATTTGAATATGAGAAAAGTCTCATTGGAGGGCCCACCAGGTGTTCGATAAAATTCCTAAGAGAACTTTTTGGTGACAAAAGCCTTCGAAAATTACTAGTTCGGAACGTTTTCAACGTGAAGGCCTTTGCTCTCGGTCTCATCTTTAAAGTCCTTTTCTTTACTGGCGGAGAGAGCTTCTCTCTGGCTCTCTGCGATGTTTTGACTTAATTGGATGAGTGTTGATCAGTGATGCATCTGGGCTTAGTTGAGTTATATCGTTGTCTTGATGCTTTCGCTTTGGGCAAGGTGGAGTGCCTCAGGGGATGTCCACTTCTGTTTCAGGTCTGGTTAGGTGAGCATCTTGCTGTTTTGGAACCAGTGCCTCGCTTCTATATCGCTCGTGGTGAGGTGTCCGATGCTTTTTGGGCAAGTGCCACATGCTTCCACAAGGAGATATGTCAGAGTTGAAGCTTTGGTTGACCGATGCAGAGCTGGTATGGAGACTTCCCTGATTAGATCGAACCTTCCCTGTGGTTCGCTCTAGAGACCACGAGGGCATCACCCTCCTTAGGTTGACTGGCAGTACCTTCTACTTCCCATTTCGGGTGTTGCGTCAGTTCGGCTGCTCTCAGCAAGTGCCTTGCGAGACGAAACCCCCTTTATGTGATTTGATCTTTTCTCGGGAGTCCTCTGGGGTTATGGATCGGATTGCTTCTCTTTGGGAGGCGCGTCAATCGACGCTCATGTGTGATTTGGAGCAGGGAGATTCAATTCAGTCTTCCCTAGAGTTTGAGGCCTGGCTATTGTCCGAGCAGCCTACTGCTGATCATCTGGATTAGGTAGAGAGCGACGATGTGGGTGGGCCTTGGCCGAAGAAGGAGTCGGTGCTTCAAGCCCATATTGAGCTGCTAGTGGACGAGAAACACATTCTGCATGAACATTCAGAAAAACAAAAGGTTAGAGCAGAAACGGCAGAGGCCAGAGCTGATATAGCTGAGTGCGAGGTCCTCCGTCTGGGAGGAGCCTTGAATGATGCTCTTGGTGCTACCGACGCATCTCAGAAACTGTATAAGAGCCTTCACGGTGGCCAGATGATTGAGCGGGACGTATGGGAGGATGCCCTGCGTGCAGAGATTTACGCCTTGAAGCGCGAGCTGGGTCGTTGACACCATCCTGCACATATCTTTTTGCACATATCAAACTTAGAGAAAGGGGCATAAGAGACCCCTATTCAGATACATATTTTTTGGAATACATATTTTTTTTTATATTTTTAATTTTTCTGCACTTTTGTAAAAAAGAAAGAAAGAAGCTAGACAAAAGCTAGACATCACATATATTATCTTTCGGGATGTGGTGTCAGCTAGGTACAGACTTGTAATCAAAAAAGGAAATCTATTTTTTTATAAGGATTTTATCTTCTCTATTTTGTTTTCATAAAATGATAAACTAGGGGTTTGTGCCGACTATTCATGTGGCACACACAGTGTAGGTGTGAAAATGGGAAAGGAAAATATATTATCTTTTACAAAAGTGGCCTTTCCGGTCATCGAGCCAATCATCCCGGAGTGGGGCATTCACAGTGCTGGGAAAAGAAAATTATTAACTCTTTTTATGGTTTTTTCCTTTTCTTTTCTCTTTTTTTTGGTTTGATGCCTTAATTATCGGGGGGATGACGGGTCCTCTTTTGAGCATGGTCGAACCCCTCTTTCACGTGATTGGGTTTGAGTGAGGTTAGTAATTTTTACCGAGGTCAGAACATCCATCCCTTTGGATCGAATTGACCTTCTCTCCTTACCCTAGGTCATACTTTTGACAGTGCAGCCATTTAAGACATTATTGGTTGGGGACCCTGATTTGAGCTAACATGAGCGGCCCCGTCGAGAGTCGGGAGTACGGAAGGGTAACCAAGGAGTCATTCTTATTATCTTTCAACCTTTTCTTCTTTTCAACATTCTTACTCACAATGCCCAAGGTCGGTTTTTGTCGTGCCCGTTGTTTTCCTCTTTTTACCCATAATACCCTCTTGGGTTTTCACTACGTCCATGGGTTTACATTTTTACCCCCGACGCCCTTTTAGGTTTTCACGTGGTCTGCACAAACTTGCTCTTTTTACCCGTAGTGCCCTTTCAAGTTTTCACCACGTCCTTTTGCTTTGAGATTGTATATTTTTATTTATTTTTCTTTTTCTTTTTATTTTATTTTTCAAAAGCCACGACATGGACATCGATTTCGTCATAGCCGGCCAGATGGAATTCATCTGATCGTCTCACAGCTTGGCTCGTGCTGACTCAACGGATACTATGACTGCTCATGAACCTTAAAGAGGGCATTATTCAGGGATGTATCTTGGCCATAGGTAAGGTTAAGATTTTTTAAGGTATTTTGAGTTTAAAAAGGTTTCTTTGATTGGGTTTCAGCTGTCCTAACACACTTCTTACTTGGGGGATTTTGACTGTACATGCCCCACCTTTTCTTTTCTATCTTTTCTTTTCAGACATCCTCTTTTTGAGATTTTGCTTTTCTAATTTTTTTTTATTTGATAGGTACTCTTTTTTCTCTTTTTTTGTTAGTATCATATACACATTTTTCCTTTTTCTGAGAGGGGGTGAGAAAGAAAGGCTAATGGCTCAACGGGTGTAGCAAAGGGGTATGGTCTTTTAGGAAAACTTTTTGGCTACTGAGCTTTAAAATGATGGCTTCCTCTTTTACTGGGCCCTTAAGTAGTCACGTATCCATTTCTGTCCATACTTACCTTGCCGCGGAGACCTAGGAGTAGAACCTCAGACGTATCCAGCGTTGATGGGCTCAGGAAACTTATCTCCGTCCATGGTGGCGAGGCGGATGGCGTACCTCGGGAGCACTTCTCGAACGACATAAGGTCCTTCCCAGTTAGGCTTGAATTTTCCTCTTGGATCGACATGGAGGGATGGGAAGATCTTCTTGAGTACCGTGTCTCCTACCTTCAGATCTTGACAGCGAACACATTTGTTGTAAGCGCGTGGGATTCGCCTTTGATAGACTTGGGTATGACACAAGGCGAGGAGCCTTTTCTCATCAAACAAGTTCAGCCGCTCAAAGCGGTATCGCTTTCTCTCAACTTCAGATAGGACTGATTCCATGAGGATGCGGAGCGACGGTACTTCAACTTCAACCGGTAAGACTGTCTCAGTTCCATACACAAGGGAGAATAGTGTTGCCCCTGTAATGGTACGGATCGACGTTCTGTAGGCCCATAATGTAAACGACAACATCTCGCTCCAATCTCGATAGGTAATGGGGTAGGGGTGGACCACTGATAATTAATAGGTGGTGGTGGGATATGGGGGACATGATAGGTTATTGGGTAATTGATGGGGGTGGCAGTGTACGACTGTTATTCATTGAAAAGTACCACTTTTCACCTCTTAACCTAGCCTTTGATGGACCTTGAAGCACACTAATAATCATGTGTTAAGTGTGTTTTGTAGTTAGTAATAATCTATGCTGCTTAATACAAAATCCCTGCTTTCTGGTCCAAAGAAGAGAGAATATATGCAAGGATGACAGCTGTGCCAAAGCCTAATGGAACAACTTGGTAGTGCTCACCATGGTGACTCACTTGCTAGTCATCATTGACCAAAGTCTAGCAGATGGATGAAGTTAGCTGAGAATGGTGGAAACTGCAACAGCAGCAGGTGCAGTGCATCATAGTATCAAAAGATAGATCTCACAGAGTTGTGGAGCTTCCTCGCAAAGCTAAGGATGCAGTGGAAGATGCCCTCGCGCAGATGGGGCGTGTAGTCAAGAGGAGAGCTATAAAGATATCGCAAAGATCTCACGGTTTAAAATCCTCATAATTTGCCATCACGAAGTTCTCATGGAGATCAAGCCATAAAGCAGCCACACGCAAAACATAGCGAGTCCATATGTATACTGAAAAAAATGTTATCTCGCGGAGTTCTTGCGTAGCCCTAGAAGAGAGAGACGCCCAGAATTCTCCTCGCACAGATCTCGTGCACTCTGAAGTCTTACCAGTTACTATGCGAGTGCAGGAGCATATCTGCACGAGTATTCAGAGAGAGAGAGAGAGAGAGCTTCTGAAGCTCTACTGCACGAGAAATCCAGGCGCTCCAGATCATCTCTGCGACAACATTGCACCACAAAGGAACTGCATGATTAACTGAAGATTTACTGTGCGAGTGAGCACTTCCCACCAGCCAAAGGCTACTCCGTGAAGGCTCTGCAATTGCGTGAATGAATTAATGCATATGCTAGCCCCACAAAGTACGGGCTCCCCACTTCTCAATTTTAACACAAGGACCGTTTGAGAATTTTTCAAGGCTAGGGCACACTTCTCGAGGCATAGATCTGAAGGTGCACATCTCAAGGCATTCAAGGGTCGTAACAGTGCCACGTTTGCTGGAAAAATTAGGGTTAATCTCTTCAGAGCCAAGGCCTTATGGACAGAGTATATAAGCTACACTTAGAGTTTAGTTTTAATCATCAATCCTTCCTTCATCCTCTATCGGCTGAGAGCTCTAGCAGGCTAGGGCTTGGGTTAAGGTTTGATTATCTCTTTTTCTCATTTTTTCTTCTCTCTTAGCCCAATATTTGTTGGCTAATCCTCTTATAAGTAGCTAGGTTTAGTTTTATTTCAGTTTTGTAATAGGTTTTATATACATTGGGATTTTTGATGAGCAGTTGTGTATAGGCTGCAGCTTGGAGGCAGTTCATTGTAAGTTTTGACTTTATTAATGGATTGTTGTTTTAATGACTAATTGAATCTAAAGATCTTATGGTTTTCTTAGATGTCTATAGGATCCATGTATTTGGGACGAGCCATTTAGTTTCTAGTAGATCTATTATTTACCATCTGATTTCCCTTTGTTTTAATGCTGGATCTATAGTGAGATCTGGGGAGCTCGGAGGCCTGTGGACCATGGTGGTTACAACAATTTATATGTTCTTTCTCATATCTCTGTGGTATGGAGGCCAATGGGATACCCTGTGACTATTTGAGTGGACAAAGTATAGCCCTAAGGTGGTGTCCAATCACATGTTTGAGAAGGATTCTTCTCCCTTGCACATGAGCTTCTAGAGCCTTGTGAGGAGGTTTGTACAGGAACTGGCTCCCCTCTGTTTTACCTAACCGATATTAGATGTTAGATCTGATTTCTCTGTAGTAATTACAGCTTGAGGCTGAGTCATTGCAGACCTTTTGTAGCAATGACCAACTGAATCTAGAGCCTTCTTTAACCTGTTACATGATCCTTTTTGTGGGCACAGTGAGTCATTGGCCTTAGCAAAGCACTTAGGATTTTATGGTTGGAATACCTATGGATGTCAGCCAGATCTGTGCGTAGATCTGGGGATCTTGTAGCACTGGCATTACATAGTGCTGCAATAGTATTCATGGCCTGATCTGGTCCAGTGATTGGGGAAGTGATCAGTCAACTCCTCTGGATTAGATTAGCAATTTTTGGCTTGATCAATGAGATTTGATAGACTCTATAGGATAGGTTGTGGCCATTTGAGTAGACAGCCTAAAGCCTTAAGAGCACCCCAAATGGCATGGGTTAAGTTGGATACTTCTACCTTGTTGAGGCTTTTGATAGAGTCTCAGCAAGGAACACTGCAGAGACAGACTAAATCTGAGTTACATTATGGCTTTAACTCTAAACTTAACCTGCTTACTTCTCACCATTTTTTATATTTTATTTTGGCGCACACCATCACTATCTTCTCTTTAGCCCTTTCTTTAGGATAGGGCTATATTTTATTTCTCTTTTGTTAGGGTTAATTTAGTGTAGTCGTGACACCCAACTCCCTTTCTTTAGGATTGTCAGATCTGTAGCCAGATCTAGAGGCCTACGATTATAGCCTATTTTGGCTTCTAGATCAATTTCTCTGTGGGACAAACTCTTATCAAAACTTGCTACAATAGGTCCTATATCTTGTAGGTCTAGGATTGTTTTAGTTGTGCTGAATCCATTCTTTTATTTTACTTTGATTTTAATTTGTTTTCACCACACAATAATCAGCACCTAAAGATCCGCAATAAGCTTTTTACAGTTGATAGGCATTTATTTGTACGTAATTCGTAGGAGTGGGTAATGGGAAGTATGCCCTAATATCTAAGGGTTCAATTTGGGGTGCAAGGTTGGGGAAATAATATGGCAAATTCAAGGGTTCAATCACCCTAATACTTCTTTCTTCTTGATCTCTTTGCCTTGGTGCTATAAAACTTTCTCAGTCACTGATTTAATCTGACAGATCAAATTCAAATTCCGCATCATCCTCTTCGATCATATCGACAATGGGTCTCGGACCTGTCCCACCGGGAGGGTGTGGGGGCAGCGGTGCTTGATGTATGTTCGTGTGCTAGTTCACTTGGGAAGGCACAGGTGGAATAATCTTCCCGGCCTCAATTAAATCTTGTATCACGCATTTTAATGGAAAGCAACGATCCGTTGGGTGACCCTGGTGAAAATTACAGTGAGTATTGGAGTCATAGTTCCTCGGGATGGGATTTGGAGGAGGTCGTGGTTGAAGGGCCGTGACTAATCTCTTTTTTATTAATAAAGGCAGAAGTACATTCAATGATTGCCCCAAGGGTGTAAAAACATGGAAATAGCAGGCCCTTCTCTGCTCTAGAGTCATTTGCGCTCCCTGCCCATTCCTGGTTCTTTTCATCGCTTCGGTTCTAACTGGAGCTGGCTGGACGACTGTAAATTGGAATGGAGTTTTATTAGTGTTGGGTCGGATGTTGGTAATATTCTGCACATCTGCCCCTACTCTTTTCTCATTCCTCTGCTCCGTGAACCTCCTGACCCCGCTAATTCCATTTGGTACGTTCTTGCTTAGACGCCCTTCTCTGATAGCATCTTCGCAACGATTGGCATTTCTTACCAAATCAGTAAAGCTAGATTGCTATTGGTAAACGAGAAAGTTTGAGATCACTGGCAGGATATTCTTTGAAATCATCTCAATTTGTTCGTCATCAGGTGTCCTGTTTCTCACCTAAGCTGCCAATGCTCTCCAACGCCCTAAGTAATTACTGAAAGTTTCATTAGGGCTATGCTTCAATCGGGCTATGTTTGACTTGTGAGGTTCAATGTCTATATTGTAGACATATTTCTCTTGGAACAAGTGATCAGATCTTTTCACGTCTTTATCATAGACGGTTCTAGAGATGTGAATCATCTCAAAGCTGGACCAGTTAAACTTTTCTAAAAGACCTTTATCAGTAGTCTTGCATCCCCCCATACTAGCACATGTCCCCACAATAAGACTTGAGGTGTGCAATGGGATTGCCAGTGTCGTTGTACTTATCAAAAATTGGCATTTTAAATTTTGGGGGTAGGGGGACCTCAACAAATAAACACAAGTCTGAAAAATCAGTGGCATGAATTTCAGCTCCACCCATTTTCAATAGCTGCTTCTGTATTTTGTCTAGCTTCTCTTTCAACTTCTCTGATTCCTTAGACATGGGGGCCATCTTCTCAGCAGTAGGTCTTGCTTCACTCTGTGCTACTAGGGGGTTGGTGATCATGGGTGGAGGATTAATATTGGCCAATGCCCCGATATAAGCCCACTGTTTCTAATCTCGTCCTCTTCATACTATTGGTCTATATATGGTGTAGTGAGGGTGAGATTCTCTTGTTGGTGTTGTACGGACTGAATGGGGGTCGTGTGTGACCATTGCATCTTAGGGAAGTTTTGTTGGGTGATGGGGTGAGTGGGGGTCCAATTTTGGGCCTGATGGGGCCATTGGGGATGGGGAAAGGCTTGGAGATGGCTTTGAGGTGTAGGGACATGGGTAAATTGGGGTTGATGCAGGGCATGGGTTTGAGCTGGGTATGAGGGTTGTGGGTAATTGAAATTTTGGAGGATTTGTGAAGGGTATGGGTGTGAGGCTTCAAGGTTTGGGCCTTGCTAGGCCTGGGGGTAGGGAAAAGAGCTTTGATGGGTTTGGGCTATGAAGCCTTGGGACGATTGGGCCATGAGGCTTTGGGAGGGTTGGGCCACGAAGCTTTGAGCATGTTGGATCTGGCCCATTGGGCCTTTGTGGGTTTGACCCATTGGACCTTGTTGGGTCTAGCCCATTAGGCCTTGATGGGTTTGACCCAGTGGGCCTTAGGGTATATGGGTTTGGGTGATGGGGATTTGGGCCATTGGGCCGTGGAGGTTTTGGGTATGGGGGTTTTGATGGTATGGATGATGGGGGGTTGATGGGATCATGGGGGAATGAAGCATGGAGGCTTGATAGTGTATGGGAATAGTTCATGGATGTGTGGTGTGGATGAGAGGGGTTGTTTTGAGAGGCCTTTCAACTGGTGTGGGCCCGAACCATCTCCTCCATCATGGTTATTGGAGAGGGATCGGATGGAGATGGTGCATTTGAGGGTATTTGGGGTGTGGATGAAGTGAAGGTGTGGGAAAAATTGGGCATGACCCTAGTAAAATTGGGCATGACCTGGGTAGATGAGGGGATATGGGGTGGGTTGGAGAAATTAGGTGGGGCATTGGTGAATGTGGGTGGATCAGGTATATATTGGGATGATGAGGGATGGGGTATGGATGTGGGGGATGAGGGGGAAAAGCTTGTCATAGCCCGGTAAATATGGGCACGACCTGGGTAGATGGAGGGATGTATGGGGGATTGGTAAAATCGGATGCGGCATGAGTAGATGCGGGTGGATTGGGTATGCGTCGGGCAGATGAGAAATAGGGTATATTGGTGAAGGTGGAGGATTGGGCCTGGTTTTGAATGGGTGTGGATGGAAGGTGAGATGGATTGGGAATGGCCATGGATGGAGGAATGGGCATGGCTTGGGAAAATGATGTGGAATGGGGGGTTGGATTTTGGGCATTTTGGGAGGTGGTAGATGGGAAAATGGGGGCGCCAAAGGGTCGGTAATGGTGAAGGGAGATTGGGTAAGGGGGATGGATGTGAAAACTTCTTCCACATGGGAATGGGTTGGGGAATGTGGCAAGCATGAGTCGGGATTGGTGTATGCTAGATCCACTGCCCACGACATGGCTTGGTATCGAGTAAGGTACGGGTGCCTCGGGTGGGGCCCATAAAGTTTCCTTCTTCTTTCCTTATGGGATGTCGGAGGACAAGATGATGTCGTTGTGCCAGCACCATAAATCTCTATTTTTAGGTTTTTGACTTATTTAATTTTTTTGAAAATTTTGTAAAATGGAAATGATTTAAGGCTTCCGAGGCCTTTGAATTTTTGTCTCGGGTGGCTTTCGTACCCTAAATAGGTTTCGCGACAAAAACTCCGAAGCACTTCGGAAGAATCAAAGAGAAACCCTTTGATCTATTGAAGGCACAAAAATTGATGCAAAACAACCCGATCCCCCGAAATGGGTAAAAAAGAAGTCACCTTCTTTTGGCCGGCGAGGGCATATTAGGTGTCGAAAATTGTGGGGCCTAAACAGAGGCACTAAAATCACTAATTGGGGAGTTCGGGAGGGTGGAACAGGCCACAAACTCGGATTGCTCTGTCTAAAGTAGACTTGGCGCAACTAATGGATGCGCCAGGTAAAAAATGCTTAGGTCTAAAGCTGGCGCAACTAATACATGCGCCAGAACACTTCTAGGAATTTTTGCCTTGGCACATGTGTTAGTGGCGCCAGGCAAACAAAGGGTTTTGACAGTTTTGACAGCAAGGAACAACAGCCCGAAATGAGTCTTTTTTCTAGTTTTTCTGGAAGCTATGCTTCCGGGGACTGACTGTTTAATTACAATGGGTCTCTCCTCACCGAACCTAAGGGATACAAGGCCGGTGCAGGTTCGCTAACGCTCACATTCCCAAGTTTTAGGCTAAGTAATGATAAGGTTACCCACCCGATATACCTCAAGCGCAAGCGCTTTCTCAGGTACTAGGTGGGCTGAAACTTTTCCGGATCATCACTACTAGGGGCTACCGTCGTACTAAGAACCAGGAGGTTGTATGTGTGCGTAGAAAAACTCAACCCCATAAAAATTGATTAAGTCTCCCTTGTTGGTTCAATTTTAATTTTTTGATTTTATAGGAGTTTTCTTAAGTTCAAAGACCGGGGAGTGATGATGTCGTGCCTCCTCTACAGGTCGGTGTCCACCGTTGGAATATGTTTGCAGAAACGTAAATGCGCACATAGGCCCGCCAAACTGCTAAGGCACCTTAAATGACGTAAAAGTAATGGAAATTAAATACAAAGTGCAAGTAGGTCCGCCTGCCAATCGACTAACGGACCAAAATGACTGAAAAGTAAAGGAATTTAAATGCGGTGTGCAAGTAGGCCCGCCAATCGGCTAAGGCTTGTAAATGACGTAAAAATAGGGATAAGTGAAATGACGTAATTGTAGGGGTGAGTAAAAACGATAAAAAAATAGTAAAAATGGTTAGTAAAAACAAATAAAATAGGAAAAAATTTAAGGGGAAGCTCTACTAGCTACTCCTCAGTAGAGTCGCCATTGGTGCAACCGTGGATTTTCGTCAAACTCATCACGACGATGCGCATTCTCTTAAAAATTTAAAGTCGTCACCTGGATCTTTCGGTGTCCCGAGAAACCCAAATCAATTTTATAAGTACCAAAGTGCCACAAATATGACTCTGAATCACCGAACTATGCCAAAGGTTCTTGGGTAGGGGCTTCGGTTATCGATCAGGAAGGTGTTAGGCACCCGATCAACCTTCTTAATGGGGTCTCTACTTAGGGTTAAAACAAGAATAAAAATAAAGAAGCAAAAAGCCCTTCCTCTTGCCTTTAAGGCACTAAGATCCTATTTGCGCCCCTCCGTTTTTACCAAAATTTCGAAGGTGTAACGGCACAAATGCGAGGATAGAGAAAGAATCGAGAAGGTAGAGGAATAGAGGGGAGAGCCAGAGCTCTCGGGCCCTTGTTCTACTACTGTGTAGCCTTGCATAGGCTTACTTCGGTGAGCTCCAATGACTTATATGGTGAGAATCAGTGTTCTAGCTCCTAGGGTTTGATAGCTAAGAGGTAGAGAGGGAAGGCTAGGGGGTAGTTCACACCTAACCTAGAGGATTTAGATGGAGAAGTAAGGTCTAAAGAGAGGTTTGAAGTTTTGGAATTTGTATACAAAAGGGGCACTAAAGAAGAGAGAGAAAGTTCGTAATCTATTTTCTTTTAAAAAATTTCAAGCCCTTTCTAAGGGAGGGGTGCCTCTCTATTTATAGGAAAAGGAGAGGTTAGGAGGGCGTTTAGAAGCTAAGTAGGTTTAGGAATTAGGTAATCTAGCCATCAAAGGTTTTCTAGGGTTTTTGGAGCCTTGAAAAGTCTGAAAACTAGCTCTAATTATGGATGATAGATTAGAGCTTTAAGTCACTCAAAGGGTTGCAAATAGAATAGGAATGGGTGCAATAGAACAAGCAAAATACACCCAAGGGATCAAGATGTTCAACAAGTCAAACCCCAATCTCAAAATTTGAACAAAAAATCCAGGGTTACTGTCGCTAAGCCTGGCACAACTAATAGATGTGCCAAGCTTAGGTATAGTAAAACAATGTCAATACAGGATTTTAGGAAGTTGACTGCCCGAGGTGGGATCCACCTGTGCTTGGAGCAACTATTAGTTGCTCCAGGCCATTTCTGGGGAGAAATGGCTTGGCGCGTGAATTAGTTGTGCCAAGTTCATAGGGATCCATGCGAAGTTCTGACGAGGTTCCAAATGAACCTCTTAACAGGTTCAAAATTGCCCATTTTGTGCCCAACCTTCGAATCACCGTAAATTTTGATGTACAAATCCGATAAGGGCGATTCTTGGCTCGGAAAGCTGGAGACTTCTAATTTTTACTGGTATGTTATTTGATCATAGTAAAAAATCTCAACTAGTCCCAATATACCACTCTTGATCATTGCCCGGGAAAGTCTAGGTATGGGCTCGGAAGGGGTTCTAAAGGTTGGGATTGGTTCCTAAAGATTTGGGGAGGTTTCTAAAGGTTGGGATTGGTTCCTAAAGATTTGGGGAGGTTTCTAAAGGTGTCAAGGGTGATTCCTAAGGGTTTGGGATGACTCCTAAGGTTTGGGAAAGGTTCCTAAGGGTTCGATACATGCCATTGGAAGATTGGAAGTGCACCTCTCTCGAAGTGTGTTTTGATCGGGCCTTGGGCCAAATTTGGGTGTCTATAGGAAGGCAAAAATGATGAAACCTTTCATCGCCCTCCCAAACTATAATTTTCTATCCCTCATCCTTAATTGCATTGTATATAGAGTTATTATTTTGGGACTCTTCAAATTTAAGCACCACCTCCTTCAGCAATTCCTGCATAAAGATGCACTCAATTAACGATTACCAGTCATAATTTGTAAGACCCAAGGAAATGAGTGTGTGAGAAGAGTGCTTACCACAATATAATCGATAGAAGGTACACGGTATGCGAACTGTATTTGCAATATTGGCCCATCATCATTGCATTCAGCACATCGTCCTCCACTTCTTTATTCAGCCTAAGACTATGAATGAGCTTAATAGTTATCTGAAGCTCTTCAACCTTAGACACCATCAATCTGTATAAACACCCACTATACGAATTGTGAGTTGTTCATACATATATAATTGGAAAATTAAATTTTGACTTGATTAAGATATATTACTTATCAGTTGCGTTCGGCAAGCCCCAAAAGAATGAGGCAAACCCATTTCTACCCTCTACCATCATAACTCTCGTTTTCTTTGTGTCATCAATTTTCTGCTAAATATTGGCAGCCAGCTGAGCCTCATCTAATGAGGCATAGTCTTTCGATAATATTACTTTTATTTTTCCAACAACTAGAGACCCTTTTCCTATCATCTCATGTACTTCCCCTTACTTCTTTCGCATAGTCCTTGACCTTTTAGCTAATCAGGTAGTCATGTCAATCTGTGCTTTGGCTTTTTCTCCCTTACTGGACGTTGCTGAGCAAGGCTGACCTCAGCTAGACGTGCCCTTGTCATTGAAACCTATATTTATATAAACCCCATGTTACTAAAGGGATAATAGGCATTATGGATACATGAGAATATCGCGTAAGAGTAGATAGAAGACTGCATGGGTAACTATATTTAATTTAAAATAAATACCTGCTTTCCTTCAATAATTCTCGTAGTCGTTTCTCCTCTCTCTTCTACTTCAACTGTCACAGTATCAACTCCCTCTCCCACTCTCTTGGCCCTCTCTCTCTCAGACTCTCTATTTCCTCCGCTCTCATCTCCCTCTCTCTCACACTCTCTATTTCCTCTACTCTCATCTCCCTCTCTGCCCTCTCCCACTCTCTTGGCCCTCTCCCTCTCTCTCACAATCTTTATTTCCTCCCCTCTCATCTCCCTCTCTGCCCTCTCCAATCTCGGAGCTCTCATCTGCCTCTAATGCGTCCTCAAGTATCTTAACACATTCCAATAATAACAAATTTTGTTGTTTCAGGACTTTGATCGAGTGGCTTACTTCTCAATGATTGCGAGAAGGGGCCAAATTGACCTCACCTCAACTTCTAATGTATCAACTCTATTTAAAAGACTTATAATAACCTTAGATTCTCCAATATCGGTGCTGACCGGTGCCAATCTTAGCCGCACTGTATACTCATCCACATCATTATAATCTTCTTCTTCTTCCTCTTCCTTATTATCTTCCCCCTTTCTATACACGTAATCTCCTTATTCTAGTTGCTCTCTTTTCCTTGGTATCTCTTTTGGGTTGCTCGGTCTAGGAAGTCCAGGTCCCTTAGGTGGCTTAAGATCTCCAGCGACAACCTACAATAACAGACATATGTATATCAGTCAAACAAGGAAAATATGATATATCAATACTTTATTAAATATCTTATATCAGGTCTCATATTAATACTTTATTATCTGATATCAGTCCTCTAATGGTCTGATATCAGAAACATTAAATGTCTGATATCACTCCTCTAATAGTCTGATATCAGTACTTTATTAAATGTCTGATATTAGTCCTCTAATGGTCTGATATCAGAAATATTAAATGTCTGATATCAGTCCTCTAATGGTCTAATATCAGTACTTTATTAAATGTCTGATAGAAAGTCTCACATCAGAACTTTATAAATGTTTGATATCAGTCCTTTAATGGTCTGATATCAGAAATATTAAATGTCTAATATCAATCCTCTAATGATCTGATATCAGATATATTAAATTCTGATGAGTCCTCTAATGGTCTGATATCAGAAACATTAAATATCTAATATCAGTCCTCTAATAGTCTAATATTAGTAATATTAAATGTCTGATATCAGTCCTCTAATGGTCTGATATCCAAAATATTAAATGCCTGATATCAGTCCTCTAATGGTCTGATATCATAAATATTAAATGTCTGATATTAGTCGTCTAATAGCCTGATATTAGAAACATTATTGGACTTATAAGAGTCAATAAATGACTGGCATAGCAGAGATAAATATAAAACTACATATTCTGTATCCAGTAATTGATCTTGTTGATAGCATAGTACCTCGAACTTATGAAATTTCCAAAAATAGAAGTTTACATCGGCACGCGAAATCTTCAGTGGCATATATTCAAGAGCAGTGACCTCTCGTTACATGCGTTCTTTACTTTATCCGATGAAATTTGAGGAACATGCTCGAATGCCCATACATGTAATAGAATAGTGAAGCCTAGCACACAATACCTCTTACCATCAAGAGAACGCATGGTTGCATGTATGGAATTGAATAAGTAAGCATAAACTACACCCCCTAATTGTGGCCATTGAACGTGTGAAGATCATTTGTGAGATCGATGTAGTCCCAATCGATCGTATGGCAAATGTCGGGGAGGAGAAAGTTCGCTAACATGTATAAGTTCGCGAGCCGTATGAAGTCAACATCGACCAGGCTAGGTGAATCGAGGGCTGATTCGATCTGATCCCTGGTGACCGACTGCCCGACTGCCACTTGGCCAATTAATCGCTCTCTGAAAGTGGCTGCTCCTTCAAGATCTATCGACACTGAAGGTTCTGCCGATGCTGAAGGAGAGCCAACTTTCCAACCCAAAATCTTACTCATGTCTGTTCGGACAAACGGAATAACATACTCTCCAGTGGAGCTCGTGCTCCGAATCAAAGCCTCTAATAATAGCATGTACAAGCTATCCGAATTGGGTGAGGAATTCGCTAATTAACCATAAATATTTAAAATAACTTTTTTGAAGGAGGAGCTTTTTCTTGTAACTGCTTAATTGAGCATACCATCGGCATAATTTGCGGCAGTTCATTGCTCCCTTGATGACTTGTCAGTCATCCTCATCGGCTTTCCATTTTCCTTTCTTCAATCATTTTTTCATTTCTATTTTGGACTTTATAAGCTAAATGAATATCTGAAATAAGATGATTGAAAGATGTTAGACGACTAATATGAGATCGATATAAGACATTATAATACATTAAATGACTGATGTTAGAATATTAGACGACTGATATCAGAGAATAAAGTACTAATATGAGAAAGTAAAGGACTGACATTGAACCATTAGAAGATTGATATCAGACATATAATATTTCTGAGATCAGACCATTAGAGGATTGATATCAGACAATAAAGTACTTATGTGATATAGTAAAGGACTGATATCAGACTCATATGTAACTTCAAACTACATTATCACAAGCATGACTAATTTTATCTGAAACATTAAAGGACGAAACTCAGACCATAAAGTGCTGATGTGAGACAAGACAAGTCTGATATCAGACTCATAGTTACCTTTAAGCTACATTGTCACAGGCATGAGTAAAGTTATATGAAATATTAAATGACTGATATCAGTCCTCTAATGGTCTGATATCAGTCATTTAATTTTTCTGATATCAGACCATTAGAGGACTCATATCAGACATTTAATATTTTTGATATCAGACCATTAAAGGAATGATATCAAACAATAAAGTACTAATGTGAGACAGTAAAGGACTGATATCAAACACATATTTAGCTTCAAACTATATTATCACGGGCATGACTAATTCTATCTGGAACATTAAAAGACTAAGCTCAAATCATAAAGTGCTGATGTGAGACAAGACAAGACTGATATCATACTCATTTACCTTTAAGCTACATTGTCACAGGCATGAGTAAAGTTATCTGAAATATTAAACGACTGATATCAGTCATCTAATGGTCTAATATCAGTCATTTAATATTTCTGATATCAGACCATTAGAGGACTCATATCAGACATTTCATATTTCTGATATCAGACCATTAGAAGACTGATATCAGACAATAAAGTATGGATGTGAGACAGTAAAGGATTGATATCAGACTCATTTAGCTTCAAACTATATTGTCACAGGACTGATATCAAACATTAAAGGACTGATATCAGACCATAAAGTATTGATGTGAGACAAGACATGACTGATATTATACTCATATACCTTTAAGCTACATTGTCACAGGCATGAGTAAACTTATCTGATTCTATAAAGGACTGATGTCAGAATATTAAAAGATTGATATCAGACAATTGTTCGACCATGGGCTCTCACGAGTTTGTCGCAACGATGTGCTCATTCATAAAAACTAGAGTGGCCACTGGGAGAGTTTGGTGTCCCGGGAAACCTCAAATCAATATTAAATGCATCGAAGTGCCAAATATGACTCTGATTTACCGATTCACACCAAAGGCTCTTGAGTAGGGGCTTCGGTTATCGATCTGAAAGGTGTTAAGCACCTGATTAACCTGCTCAAACGCAGTCTCTACTTATGGCCAAAATGAAAGAAAAATAAAGGTAAAAAATATATACTTCCTCTTCCCAAAGGTACTTTAATCCTATTTGTGCTCCTCCACAATTACCAAGATTTTGATGGTGTAACGGTACAAATTCGAGGTCAAGGGAAAAGCAAAGAAAGTAGAGGAATAGAGGGGAGAGACGGATCTCTCGGGCCCTTATAGCACAGCGGTGGACCTTTGCATAGGTGCACTTGGTGAGCTTTCGATAGCTTGAAAAGATGGAATGGGGGGTTCTAATCTTCTAAGGCTTGATGACTAAGAGGTAGGAGAGGAGGTTTAAGGGGTAGCTCTCACCTAAATTCTAAGGTTTTTTATGGAAGATGGGGGCTAAAAGGGGCTTTGAAGTTCTGGAATTTGTATGAGATTGGTGCACCAAAGGGGGAAAAAGGTCTCTCTTAATCTTTTCTCTCTTTTAGAATTTTTTTCAAGCCATTTGCAAGGGGGGTGCCTCTCTATTTATACAAAAGGAGAGGGTTAGGGGGTACTTAAAAGCTAATTAGGGTTAGCAATTAAATAATCCTAAATCTAAGGTTTTTTGGCTTTTTGAGGTTGGGGATATGTGTGAGGATGGGTTCAATGATAGATGATAGGGTGGGGTTTTTAAATGACTAGAGGGTTGCAAATAGGTAAATGAGGGTGCAACAGTCCTAATGAAACACACCCTAAACATTGGGATGGTCAATAAATCAAACCCAAAGGTGAATTTCGAGCAAAATCCAATAGTTACTATAGTTAAGCCTAGCGTGTGTATTATACACGCCAAGCATAGCTACAGTGCCATCAAAGTCCAGAGCTTACTGTGGGACCCAACTATGCTTAGCGTGTATATTATCCACGCTAAGCCATTTCTGGGAAAAAATAGCCTAGTGTGTATAATAAACACGCTAAGCAGGCCCATCCTCTCGAGAAGCTCTTGAGGGGCTTGGCCATATTCGGATCGCCGTAACTTTTTATATGCCACTTGGATTGAGATGATTCTTGGCTTGTTGGAAAGCTAGGATCCTCTACTTTTCAATGGTATAAGCTTTAGTCTCGGTAGAGGTCCCTACCAGTCTTAGTATATCTCTCTCTAACCATTACCCAGGACGGTTAACTATGGGTTTGGGGTTAATTCCTAAGGGTTTGAGAAGGTTCCTAGGGGTTTGGGAAGGTTCCTAGGGATATGGGAAAGTTCCTAGGAGTATGGGAGATGCTATCGAAAGCTTGGGGGTGCGTCTCTCTCGTAGTATGTTTCGATTGAGCCTTGGGCCAAATTTGGGTGTCTACAGATGCCCCTCTTTGGTATCCGATTACTAATGATTGAATGCCAAAGACAAGAGACATCCGAAGAGGTCCAAGGCAATACTGACAGGTCTACCGTATTTAAAATGAACCCCAAACATCAAGTGGGTAACATGGTGAGTAATCGAAAGTCCTGTATGTCAGAAAAAATGTTCGTTCCTCAAGGCTATCGGTCCCCAAGCGCTTAGCGACATTACTGGGCATAATCGAGATGGAGCGAGTTGCGAAAGCCCAATATGCTAGAAAAAATGTTCGCTTCTCGAGATGATCGAACATGTTTGATGCTCAAGTTTTATGACAGCTCAGATTTTGATACCATGAAACCCGTGCCATCAGCACGATCCTCCAGACAGTGCCCCATGGATACGTACAGAATATTGGTATAGCAAGCAATCATAAAGAGAAAGAATGCATCAGAATTGATACTGAATTAAATCTCCAGTTCTATACATATACTCCAAAATCTATAATCTATAAGATGGTTCTAAACTCATGCCTCTGCATGAGTAAAAGAACCCACCCAAACCATCAGTGATATCACTTAGTCACCCAAGATGGTTCGCCAAAAGAATATATCTATTTAATTACATTGTTTCTTAAAATAAAGGCTTGACATATCAAGCCACACAATATGCTCTCAAAACTCTCTCTAACAAGTACACAGTAGAATCTCCTAGAAGAAGTCCTCGGGAGGAGGCTCTAACTCGTCTCCGGGCACGTAGTCTGAATCCCCCGGATCAGCGTCTCCCGAAGCCTCTATGGCTACAGGCAAAGGACCTGCGATGTATAATCTAAAGGATGAGCTACATCCTAGCTCAATAGGGAACAACACAATGAACATATAAGTCAAATCCTCACATATATTCCATGATATTCTTAGCATGATGCATTTATGAACTTGTTGGAAAACAATTTAAAAGATTACAATATGCATTGAAGTTTACTGGTGGTTTACATGTTACATTTATTATCAACTGTTCATGAACCTCACTTAATAGGCCTAAAGAAACTTAAATCTTCAACTTAAGTAGTCCCCGAGTAATATAGTATCGAGCCCCGATGGAATACCCTCCATCGTCGTCTAAATAGATAGTTGTTATAAATATATCACTTTGAATACTACCCAGGTCCCTTTCTCATAGGCGACGGGGTTTAATCTCATCTCAACATCCTTGGGATGTGCTACAATGTACGGATAGACCACCGTATCGGTGTATAGATTGGCCACCATACCGGTCACGGATATCCTGCCGAGTTAGTCGTGGGTATCCCATCACATCGATGGGATATTTTGTTTAAACCTTAAATAATAAAAATATCAGGTGCTTTACATATAGTTATTCACCGTGTAAATGTGCTACTTTATATCAATTAGGCTTTACCAGTCTTTGTTCAATCTTACTTTACAATCTCACTTACATCCCTGGGATGTCTAAATTACTCGCATCACACTGATGCCTTTATCACTTTCTCATCCCCTGGGGATGTCTCATTTTCATATGTTTACTTGGTGTCACACACACACACATACATACTGAGAGGATTATATGATTTAAGCATTTTCAATTCATTGGTGTATCACACACACACACATGAAGATTATATGATTCATTTTATTTCTATATCACTACATACATACTCTTGTAATCAAAGTTCATGTTCAAGGTGTTCCCTACCTCAGGTGTCTGACTGTCCAAGCATCAAGGTCCCACACGGCTCCTCACGCTTGCCTTAGCTCGCACCACCTATGGTACATCATAACATATGTACAACATCAATAAGGATGCAATAGAGAAGGTCCAAGACCCTCCATGAACCTCAATGTTCAACAAAGAATTCAACTAAAATAGCCAAAATCGATTAATTGATCTCAAAAATCGATTAATCGAAACCTTAAATCGATTAATCGATTAATCGAAATCCAAAATCAATTAATCGATCCCAAATCAATTAATCGAAAGCCCACAATCGATTAATCGATTCCCAAATTGATTAATCGAAATCCATAATCAATTAATCGATTCTCAAATCGATTAATCGGTTTTCCCAAGCCTTATCCCTCCATCCACTGGAGGTACCCAATCGATTAGTCGATTTCTAAATCGACTAATCAAATTTCAAAATCGATTAATCGATTTCAAGATCGATTAATCAAACTCGGGCCTTTTTGCTTTTTCAACTTCTGGACCAAAATCGATTAATCGATTTGGCCAGAACTCAGCCCCTTCTCGGGCTATTCTTCCAAATCTTTTTCCTTTTATTTTTCTTTCTTTTCTATCATTTAAATTTGATAATTTAACCCATCTCCCCTAGAGTTAATGAACAATAATGTACTGAATTAAATCTAGCTAAAACTTACCTCAAATCAATCTCCTAATTGATTGAATGGTTGATTTAGATGGCTAGGGTTCCAGCTCTTGCTCCAATGATTCCAATCACATTGAATTCAACATTTATTGCTCGATCCCGTCGTAAATCCGCAGCATGCCTAAACCTCCTTAGCATTTACCCTTCTCTACTCTCTCTCTCTCTCTTCTTAACTCTCTCACCAACCAACCAAGAGAAATAACTTCTCTTAGGTATTAAAACCTTTATAACCCCTCTTACTTAGGTGTTGAGCACATACACCATAGATAGGTGTACCTGACTCCCAACTAACACCATACACTATGCTTAGGATCATACTACATCACAAAACACTTCCCTTCTCAAGTCTACTGTTTGACCATCACTTGGTTAACCTACGACCAATCGGGCACGGATCCCGAAGTCACTATTTGTCGCTTAATTTTTGGGGATATTATATTCTCTCCACCTTGAGAATTTTCATCCTTGAAAATGAACCTAAAAGGTGTGTCGATTGGGTACCCCACACACAGGTGATGTGACGTACCTGATCACGAAAAATTTAACTAAGATAGCCACACAATGGAAGAAATAACGTAATGTAAGCGAATATCTAAAAAGATGATTTATATTTCACTATTCATTTCCCAAAAATTTACAATTTTCACTTTTCTCAATAATTACAATTGACAATTTAAGTACAACACCATAAAAATCAAAAAAATGATCACAAAAGAATAGCATCGCCGCAAGCTCAGGGCGTCCCCTCTCTCGGTTGGTCTGGTGCTGCAGGCTGGTCCGCCTCACCTGGCTGTTGTGGCACTGAGGTGGATGTGCCAGCATCTACGACACCTGAATGGAAAGTGGTCGCACTCGCAGTTCAAGCCTGCTCCTGCGCAAGGCGCTGCTGGTAGTCCAAAGGATAGATGTACCGCATGGTATGGTACATCAAAAAGTTCATGCATCGATTCATCTGTTGGTTGTTGGCCTCCATCCGGGCCAACACATCCTTGATCATAGGCGCAAGGCGAGCCGCTCGTCGGCGGTAGGATGATGTAGGTGTGGCAGCCGCTGACTGCGAAGGTGGCGTAGGGGACGCGGTAGTGTGAGAGGGTGCCCCCTCAGCTAGTGGAATAACAGGGTGTGCTCCCCCTACTGGCGATCCCTGATGTGGTGGCGGGGGTGGTGGTGGTGCTACTACTGCTGCTAGGCCCTCAACTAGCAGGGTCCTCTTCAACAATCTGTAGCTACGACCCCATGAAGCGATGAAGTAATGCTTCACGTGGTCCGTAGCTTTCTGCTCTTGGGGTGAGATGGCATACTCTGAGGCGTCAGAGTAGCACTCAAGCATGCTCGATATGAGACGAGCATAAGGCATTTTCTCCTTTGGTCTCAAAGGACCCTTCATCAACTTCCCTTTGATGTAAGTCATCCCCTCGATGATGATCTTTGTGGCGTCGAACCAACGGCCGTGGAATGCCACGTATAGGGCCTATTGGACCAACTCCACCCTCTCTGTATCGTGGCGCATCGGGTAGAGGTTGCACTTGATTATTGAATCAAGAATCCACATGTAGTGGGGTAAGTCTACCCGCCTAATAGACTTATCGGACCCCTTTTTCCCATTGGTCATCTCAGTCATGATTTCCTCAAATCTCACCTCTTTCGCAAATGGTGGAAAGAGGGCGGTCTCGGGCATGAAGTCCAAATAGCACTCTAGGGACTCATGTATGTGGCGACAGGTAAATGTGTAGCTACGACCATCAATCTTGGTCGTAACGATGTCATCAACTGGACCCTCCGCCAAGCCCTGGTAAAATAGGCAAACTAGCCTGGGCAATAACACCCGTGTAGCGGCTTCAATAAGTTACGGAGGCCTGCATTGACCAAATAGTTCTTAGCCCATTTTGTCTCACCCTCAATGTCGGGGTCAATAAACAAGTCCTCGTCGATAATATATTCATCCTCGAAATTCTTTGCCGCCCACCACTCATTTGGTTGGGGCAAATCTACGGGTGGTGGTGGTAATGTCAGTGAAGATTCGTGCGAAGACGCGCTCGTCGAACCGGATGTGGTATCCGATGACGATGGGGATGGGGTTTGTAGAGGTGATGGTGATGGTGGTGGAGGTGCGACGTTCTTACGTCGTACCGGGAATTTTGAAGCCGCTTGCTTCATAATCAAGCGAGTTCTCGGAGGCATTTTGAATCCAAATGCAATGAAATTAGGGTTTGATAGCTCAAATTGAAAGGAATACTCGAAATCTAGGGTTTACCTTAGGTTTCGATCCAACTGTGCAAGGATTTCGAGTCGAAATCAGTGTAAAACCCCCAAAAACCCTAGCTTGCACAGTGGCTCAAGGAGGAAGAAGGAGCACGCGAAAGGAAAAAATAAAAAATATTTGAATGGGAAAAAAATTCCCCTCTTTTATATATAGAGGCCGAAATCGATTAATCGATTTTTTAAATCAATTAATCGATTTTAAAAATTTTCACCAGCCGCGCGATATCGATTAATGGATTTCCAAAATCGATTAATCGAAATTCAAAATCGATTAGTCGAATTCATTTCAATTAATCAAAATTTTTAGGTCATTTTACATTTTGGGTTTGCAGTTCACTGGCATGTGTCAGTCGATTAATCGATTTTCCAAATCGATTAATCGATTTCCCAAAATTAATTAATCGAATTTCACCTCGATTAACCGAAATCATTATACCCTTAGATTTTTCCAAAATTCCCAGCTCACTGGCGTGTATTAGTCGAGTACTCAAAATCCCAAATTGATTAATCGATTTTCCAAATTGATTAATCGAATTTCCCTCGATTAGTCGAAATTTTCCTTTATTAATTTTCTGAGTCTCTACTCACTCTCCACTCACTTGCGTATGCCAGTCGATCAATCAGCCAAAATTGATTAATTGAAATTCAAAATTGATTAATTGATTTGAAAATCAATTAATCGGTTTTCATCATAAATTTAAAATTTTTTCTTGTTTTTATGTCTCCTTTGTTTTCTTGGTAGTGCATGACCAGTGGGTCATTGGTTTTGTGAAGTAGGTCTTCATAATCATTGGCTGGTGTGATGACTCTTGACCATGCATTCTACATCGCATCATAGCACAATTTTCTATTAACATTCTCTCCATTGGATAAATTGGCCAAATGGTCAACATTAGATTACAACAAAAAGTTTAAATCTGCAAACATGCTTGCGGTGATACAATTTTTAACTCTCAAGTTATCGCAAATATGTCCGGATATTGTTCTTTCACGTCGGCCTCTCATTCCCACGTAACCTCTTCGACCAGATGATTTTTCCATAGAACAAGAACTAATGGAATTACCTTTGTGCGCAACATGATACGCAACCTCTCCTACTCGACCCAAAACCTCAAAGGGTCCAAGATAACGGGGACTTAACTTCCCTCTCTTTCTGAATCTCATGACGCCCTTCATAGGCGACACCTTTACAAACATGTGTTCACCCACTTTATAGTACACACTGGTCCGCTTGATATCAACGTAGCTTTTCTGCCTGCTCTGAGCCGCTTTGAGTTTTGCCCTTATCATCCGAACATAGACGGCATTATCTTCAAGTATTTCGGGTCTCAAAACAAATTTCTCACCAGTTTCTTATCAATTGATAGGAGATCTACATCGCCGTCCATAAAGAGCTTCATACGGTGCCATCCCAATGCTCGTCTGAAAACTGTTGTTGTATGCAAACTCAATCAATGGCAGGTGCTGATCCCATGAGCCTTGCAACTCTAGTATACACGCCCTAAGCATGTCCTTGATGATCTGATTTACCCACTCTGTTTGCCCATCAGTTTGCAGATGGAATGCTAAACTGAAATCCAATCGCATTCTCATTCCCTCTTAAAATTTCTTTCGAAACTTTGATGTATATAATGGGTCACGGTCAGAAACAATGCTACTTGGAATCCCATGCAAACAGACGATCTCTTTCATATATAGCTCTGCGAGTCTTCCCGCCGTATGCATCGTGTTGTAAGGCAAGAAGTGTGCTGACTTAGTTAATCGGTCTACGACTACCCAAATGGCATTATATTTCTTCGCTGTACGTGGTAGTCCTACTATGAAGTCCATAGAGATCGAATCCCACTTCCTCTCTGGTATGGGTAGAGGCTGCAATAATCTAGCAAGATGTCTATGATCAACTTTCACCTGCTAACATGTCAAACATCGCGACACGTACTCAAATATCAGGGTGGATCGCATAGTTTGACTTATGAGATTCATCAAAAAAAGTTTACCATAGATCGGCATTGTCCGAAATGTAGAGATGACCCTTGAACAATAAGGAACCATCTTCTTTCACTAAGAAGTCCGGTTTGATGCCTTCAATCACATCTTGACGAATCTTGGTTAGTGTCGGGTCTTTCATCTGTAGCACGTGGATATGCTCAAATATCACTGGCCTCACTGAAATGTTTGCCCAAAAGGCTCCTGTGCTTATGGCTCGATGTTCGCATCATATAATGTCAGATCTTCAAACAACTTCCATCTGTGCATACCCAATATCAAACTAGCCAACTGAGCTGAACCCTTCCAACTCAAGGCATCTGCTACTACATTAGCCTTGCCTGGATGGTACTGTATGAAACAGTCATAGTCCTTGAGGAACTCCATCCATCTGTGCTGCCTCATATTTAGTTTCTTCTGTGTAAATAGATATCTGAAGCTCTTGTGGTTGGTAAAAATTTCAAAAGTCTCACCGTACAAGTAATGTCGCCAAATCTTTAGCGCAAATATGACCCCTGCCAATTCCAGGTCATGTGTCAGATAATTTTTCTCATGTTCTTTCAGCTGTCTCGACCCGTAAGTTATCACCTTTCTATGTTGGTTGAGCACGCAACCCAAACCATTATACGAAGCATCACTGTAGACTGCGAATCCTCCACTGCCTAACGAAATTGCTAATACTGGAGCTGAAGTGAGTCTCTTCTTGAGTTCTTCAAAACTCTTCTCGCACGTCTCGCTCCATTCGAACCTTGCATCTTTCCATGTAAGTCTCGTGAGTGGTCCCGATATCTTTGAAAAACCTCAACGAAATGCCGATAATAGCTAGCTAGTCCGAGGAAACTACAGACGTCAATCACGGTCTTTGGTTGCTCTTAATTGACCACTGCTTCTATCTTAGCCGGGTCAACTATGACACCATGCTTTGAGACGACATGTCCTAAAAAGCTAACTTCCTCTAACCAAAACTCGCACTTGCTGAGCTTGGTGTACAGTTGGTGTTCACACAAAATTTATAGAGCAATCTTCAAGTGTTCTTCGTGTTTCGCTTTTGACTTGGAGTATATTAGGATATCATCAACGAACACCAAGACGCAGGAGTCCAGATGTGGTTTAAACACCCGATTCATCAAGTGCATAAACGACGTCGGTGCATTCGTCAACCCAAATGGCATCACTAAGAATTCATAGTGTCCGTACCATTTCCTGAATGCCGTCTTCTGGATGTCCTCTGCCTTGACTCTCAACTGATGGTATCCAGATCTCAGATCGATCTTGGAGAAATACCTTGCTCCTTGCAATTGGTCGAATAAGTCATCTATCTTAGGCAAAGGATACCTATTCTTTATAGTGAGTTTGTTTAATTGTCGATAGCCAATGCACAGACGCATTGACCCATCTTTCTTCTTTACAAATAAGGTCGGTGCTCCCCATGGAGACACGCTCGGTCTAGCAAACCCCTTGTCCATGAGCTCTTGTAACTGCTCTTTCAACTCCTTCAACTCAACAGGAGCCATTATGTATGGTGCTTTAGAAATAGGCTCCGTTCTTAGTGCTAAGTCGATGGCGAACTCAACTTCTCTATCTGGAGGTAATCCGGGTAATTCCTCTAAAAAACTGTTAGCGAAGTCTCGCACAACTGCTATCTCTAAAATAATATTCTTCTCTTCCTTATCCTCCTTCAAGAATGCCAAGTATCCACTACACCATTTTCTGATCAAGCGCTTGGCCGTAACTGCAGAGATAAGTGGCATACACGTCGATCTCTCTCCTCAAAATTGAAACGATCTCCTTGTGTTAGGTTTGAAGATGATGACCTTATTCTTACAATCCATGGTTGCACAATGAGTCGACAACCAATCCATGCCAAGGATCACGTCGAATCCTTGTATGTCTAACATGATCAAATTTGTCGGTAGTTCAAAGACGTCTCCATCCATGATTCTCACGATCACGGAGTTGCAAACCTTTTCGGTATCAATCGACTTCCCAGTCGGAACAGTTATAGTTAACACAAAGTCTAACTCCTCTGGTTTGACTTTCATCTTCTTTGCGAAGCGAGGGGTAATAAATGAGTGGGTAGACCCCGAGTTTATTAACACTCGAGCTTCATATGTTACATTGCATCCTTTCTCATAAATTTGTAACGTACCTACTCATACATACATATATATATATAATGTATACCATCATATCAAAATTATTACATACAGGTTCTTTTCTATTTTCTATATGGATGCACCTTCTCTATCTAAAAATTTTCAAGAATTGAAATTCTTTATTTAAAAGAGATTCCCACCTTGGATCACGTCGTTTGTATTTTGGGCCTCTTGAGTTGTGACCGCATAGGCTCTCCCTTGGACGATCGACTTCCTTACTTGTATAGGTCGTGGCATAGAAGCTGATGTCGTCTTCCCTTTGTTCACCTCAGGGCAATCTTTGATCAGGTGGCCCACCTTGCCACATCTAAAGCAGCACCGAGTTCCCTGCCTACAGTCTGCCGTCTTGTGAGACTTGCCACACTTGGCACAAGTCTCCCGCGGTGTGGAAGAAGCTGCTCGTGAGAAGCCCTGTGTAACTGTAGCTCCGGTAGTGATAGCAGGGCTCTCATATCGTATCAGTCTCCCCAATGTAAGCAATGTAAATCTCTGTTGGTTGGTCTGCTGCGCTGGTCTCTGATTGTGGGCTACGAATCTCGACTTTTTATTCACCGGCTCGTAGTTCCCCGTTCTACTCTGATCCACGCTCCACCTTCCTTGTTGTTCCCTCTGGCAGTATTTATTATTATTTCCTTCCTCTACCACCAATGCCTTGCTCATGACCTCTCTATAGGTCCTCATCTAGAATGGTGCTACTCCTCCCCTCACATCCCGTCTCAAACCTTGTTGAAACCTCTTTGCTCTTATCATCTCCGTAATAAAATAGTCAGGCACGAAGCGAGCAAGTCACATAAACTCTACTCCATATTCTCTAATGGTCATCTTCCCTTGCACGAGTTGCAAAAATTGTATTTCCATTTGATTTTGCACAACTTCAAGAAAGTATCGTTTATTAAATTCCTCAACAAACTCGTCCCATGTCCAGGGAAAACCTGGGGTCTCCTAAGCCCTAGTCCGTGAAATGGACTTTCACCATGGCCCAGCCTCCCCATCTAGCATGTAGGTTGCCCAACGGATGCTCTCGTCCTCTGTGCATGTGAGCACACTAAACACTTTCTCCATCTCACTCAGCTAGTTCTTAGCTACCATGGGCTCTGCCTGCCCCAAAAAGCTAGGAGGTCTCATCCTCCTAAACTCAATAAACGCAGAAAACACTGGCGGTGTTGGAGCCACTGGAGGTGTCAGTGGTTGATACTGCTCGTGGACAGTATGAGCTGCCAAGGATGTTGCCTACTGTGCCATGGCAGTCGCCATGGTTTTCATAGTGTGCATCATCCTCTAATGCTCCTCTCTATCTTCATTTCTTTCTCTAACTCTCTCATGTTCCCTCTTATCTGGATCCTGACGATCTCAATCCTGATTCTCTGCCTGATCTTGGCTCCCTTGGCCACCACTGCTTGAAGCCCATCTATCTCTTATAGGCACTCTATTGGTATCCGAGATAAAATCTTCTCGACTGCGCAAGCTTCTATTATGGCCACCCCTGGATCGTCCCCTTCCTCTAGAAGACATAACGGTTTTCACGTGAAACTAAAGTTTCGTTAGCAAGTCTCTATACTCTGACAAAAATAATGATTGTCAGAATTTCTAAAATAGTTGCTTTGATACCAACTATGACAGCCCAAATTTTGGCACCCCGAAACCCACGCCATCAGCATGATCCTCCAGACCATGCCCCATGGATACGTACGGAACATTGGCATAGCAAACAATCATAAAGAGAAAGATCGCATAAGAACTGATACTGTATTAAATCTTCAGTTCTATACATATACTCCAGAATCTATAATCCATAAGATGGTTCTAAACTCATGCCTCTGCATGAGTAAAAGAACCCACCCGAACCATCAGTGACATCACTTAGTCACCCAAGATGGTTCGCCAAAAGAATATATCTATTTAATTATATTATTTCTTAAAATAAAAGTTTGACATACCAAGCCACACAATATGCTCTTAAAACTCTCTCTAACAAGTACACAGCGGAGTCTCCTAGAAGAAGTCTTCGGGAGGAGGCTCTAACTCGTCTCCTGGCACGTAGTCTAAATCCCCCGAATCAACATCTCCCGAAGCCTCTACGGCTGCAAGCAAAGGACCTGCGATGTATAGTCTAAAGGGTGAGCTACATCCTAGCTCAATAGGGAACAACACAATAAATATATAAGTCAAATCCTCACATATATCCCATGATATTCTTAGCATGATGCATTTATGAACTTGTTGGAAAACAGTTTAAAAGATTACAATATGCATTGAAGTTTACTGGTGGTTTACATGTTACATTTATTATCAACTGTTCATGAACCTCACTGAATAGGCCTAAAGAAACTTAAATTTTCAACTTAAGTAGTCCCCGAGTAATATAGCATCGAACCCCGATGGAATACCCTCCATCGTCATCTAAATAGACAGTTGTTATGAATATATCACTTTGAATACTACCCAGGTCCCTTTCTCATAGGCAACGGGGTTTAATCTCATCTCAATATCCCTGAGATGTGCTACAGTGTACGGATAGACCGCCGTACCGGTGTACGGATTGGCCACCATACCGGTCACGAATATCCTGTCGAGTCCGTCGTGGGTATCCCGCCACGTCGGTGGGGTATTATGTTCAAACCTTAAAAAACAAAAATATCAGGTGCTTTACATATAGTTATTCACCGTATAAATGTGCTACTTTATATCAATTAGGCCTTATCAGTCTTTTTTCAATCTTACTTTACAATCTCACTTACATCCCTGGAATGTCTAAATTACTCGCATCACACTGATGCCTTTATCACTTTCTCATCCCCTGGAGATGTCTCATTTTCATATGTTTACTTGGTGTCACATACACACACACATACATACTGAGAGGATTATATGATTTAAGCATTTTCAATTCATTGGTGTATCACACACACACACACATGGAGATTATATGATTCATTTTATTTCTATATCACTACATACATGCTCTTGTAGTCAAAGTACATGTTCAAAGTGTTCCCTACCTCAGGTGTCTGACTGTCCAAGCATCAAGGTCCCACACGGCTCCTCAGGCTTGCCTTAGCTCATACCACCTATGGTATATCATAACATATGCACAGCATCAATAAAGAGGCAATAGAGAAGGTCCAAGACCCTCTATGAACCTCAATGTTCAACAAAGAATTCAACTAAAACAGCCAAAATCGATTAATCGATCTCCAAAATCGATTAATCGAACCCTAAATTGATTAATCGATTCCCAAATAAATTAATCAAAATCTAAAATCGATTAATCGATCCCAAATCGATTAATCGAAAGTCCACAATCAATTGATCGATTCCCAAATTGATTAATCGAAATTCATAATCGATTAATCAATTCTCAAATCAATTAGTCGATTTTCCCAAGCCTTATCCCTCCATCCACTGGAGGTACCCAGTCGATTAGTCGATTTCTAAATCGACTAATCGAATTTCAAAATCGATTAATCGATTTCAAGATCGATTAATCGAACTCGGGCCTTTTTGCTTTTTCAACTTTCGAACCAAAATCGATTAATCGATTTTCCAAATCGATTAATTGATTTGGCCAGAACTCAACCCCTTCTCGGGCTGTTCTTCCAAATCTTTTTCCTTCTATTTTTCTTTCTTTTCTATCATTTAAATTTGATAATTTAACCCATCTCCCCTAGAGTTAATAAACAATAATGTACTCAATTAAATCTAGCTAAAACTTACCTCAAATCAATCTCCTAATTGATTGAATGGTTGATTTAGATGGCCAGGGTTCCAGCTCTTGCTCCAATGATTCCAATCACGTTGAATCCAGCATTTATTGTTCGATCCCGTCTTAAATTCACAACATGCCTCAACCTCCTTAGCATTTACCCTTCTCTACTCTCTCTCTCTCTCTCTCTCTCTCTCTCTCTCTCTCTCTTCTTAACTCTCTCACCAACCAACCAAGAGAAATAACTTCTCTTAGGTATTAAAACTCTTATAACCCCTCTTACTTAGGTGTTGAGCATATACACCACAGATAGGTGTATGTGACTCCCAACTAACACCATACACTATGCTTAGGGTCATACTACATCATAAAACACTTCCCTTCTCAATTCTACTGTTTGACCATCACTTGGTCAGCCTACGATCAATCAGGCACGGATCTCGAGATCACTGTTTGTCACTCAATTTTTGGGGATATTATAAGTTTCATTCTGAATAAAACAACTCCATGAGTGAAAGGGCGATCGACCCATACTTAAAGATAGGCGCGAAGCAAATACATGAAGATCCACAGCTTGTGTTCGATCATACGAGGCATTGATTTCCCCATTTGACCGACCACTGGTGCCCCTACGTGAAGTAGGGTTTGAAGTCTTTATGCAAACCCATCAATCCCGAAGTTAATTTAGCACGACTACCTGAGTGGAGTGAATTGATATCAGAATGCTTTTGGGAGTACGTGCCTATTTTTTTTAAATCACATATTTTTTTTATTATTTTATGTATGTTTTTTGTTATTTTATGTATATTTTTTTGTTATTTTATGTATTTTTCATGTATTATTTTATGTATTTTTCATGTACTTTTTTTATTATTTTTTGTATATTCGTTCGAGATTTTTGAGCATGTTCATTGATCCTGAACCACTTATTTTAGCACAGCCTCCCGAGCAGATTAAGCGGGGAATGATGCACTATTTGAGGGCGTGTGCACCTTCATCAGTCTAGGGAGGACAAAGCTTAGCTTGTATAATATACACGTTAAGCCAAATATGGCCAGTATAAGCCTAGCATGTATATTATACACTCTAAGCCAGACCTGGGGGTGGTTTTAAAACTGTTGGGCCTGAGGTTATTTTCAAAAATTTCTTCCCCCCTCCTCTCTAAACCGAATCGGGACTTCTTCCTAGGGTTCTCTTGAATCAATTTGAACCCCATCATTGTGCCGACGTCTACTCTCGCCGATCAAACGTATGTTCCACGCCGGATCAAGGGTCCATTTTTCTCCAAAGTAATCCTCTCTCCTTTCTTTTCTTTTTTCTTAGCCCTATTTCTTTTGATTTTTCTTGAGTTATTTTCAATGTGGTTAGGATTCTTGCATTTTTATGTGACAAATGAATGATCTCTATTGTGAATATGATTATCTATGATCCACTTAATTGATTTGCATGCAATGGCTTTTGATTTTAAATGAAAGTAAGATTAGATGGTGCCTTATTCCCATCTCTTTTTTTTTTCTTCTTTTCTTCTTCTCTTTCTTTTTTTTTTGGTGTGATTACGGCCCTCTCTCTTTTTTGGATTTGCGCCCTGTTGTGTCTACGCGTGAGATATATATATTTTTTGAAAGCATCCCTACCCATAGTCCATGTGCATCGGGGATCTTGATCAAAACTTTGTAAAGTTACAGAAAATGAGTTCTTTATTCTTCTTTTTTTATTTTTATTTTTTGTTTGGTTTTTGTTTTGTTTATATATGTATATATATATATATTGTAATGTGGGGCGCTTTGGGAGCCCCTTTTTTATGTATTTTCTGAAATGATGATGATTATGATTGATGGCAAATGAATGGAGCATACTTACCTTCTTTTGGCTCGCAGCAATTGGTTTCTCCTTACTGACATCTCTTGGTATTGTTGCTTGTGTCTCCCTCAGAATGTCGAGTGAAGAGAAGCAAGGCACGAGGAGGATCCTGAGCTGGTCTATGGTCCTCTGGGGGAGCGGTTTATTGCAGTGCAGCGCTCCTCCCGGATTTGGTACGAGATGCAGGGCGAGGCGGCTCACATCGGTCTACTTCATCAACAGTATGCCCATATTTCAGACTTTGGGATTGCCGGCAAGGTAAGAAAATAACTTTTTGGTGGCTTTCTTTTACGCATGCCTTATTTTTCTAACACTTTCTTCATTTTACTACAGTCTTTGCCCTTGATTCATTTTTGCGGAGGTTGGTTCGACCTCCAACGCCTTTACGTCCTCCTTCCTCCGGTTGTGAAGTTCCTCCTAGCCCAGGCCGGCTTTGGAGATTTTCTTTTGTGCCCTACCAAAAGGGGCGACTCGGCCTATCTAAAGGCCTTGATAGAATGCTTTCGGCCCGAGACCATGACTTTTCACATGTCAGTGGTCGAGATGACCATCACTCCAGTTGATTGGCCGATGATTACGGGGATTGGGATAGGGGGCACACCAGTGGTTGGCCTTCGGGTACCGGTTCGGGGCGAGGTGGTACAACTGATCAAGGATTACGTCTCTTCTCGGGATATGAGTGGCTCCGACATTAAATTGTCTTGGTTGGTCGATCTGTTTAGTGAGGATGAATTAGTGGATCCGAATCAGTTGGATATGGATATCCCCATTGAGCCTGAGCGTGCCTTGATGCTGGCTCGTATCTCGCTCCTTTTCCTTCTGAGCAAGACTCTTTTTTCTAATGCTAGCGGAGATCGAGTCTCATTGTCCCTGCTTAGTCTTATGGGAAATTGGGATAATGTGCACCAATATGACTGGGGCGGGGCCGGGTACACCGTGCTGATGTATGGCTTGGCTTGAGCCTCGATTGGGGATTTGGGTTCCGTTGTTGGTTTCTGGCCTGCGATAGAGGTAACCCTAGATTCTCTCACTCCTCTTGGTTCATTTGCTACTTATTCGTCCTGCCTCTGACATATCTTTCATGTTTACTTCTCTTTTCAGGTTTGGAGATACTTGTTAAGACCTGAAAAGTATCACTTTTCACCCCTTAACTTAACCTATGATTAGGCCCTTAGCCCTTTAATAAATGTTTGTTAAGCTATTTTTGTAGGTAATAAACAGCAGTGCAATAAGGCCATAAATCCTGTTAAGGAGCCTATTTTGATCCCAGAAGTCCCTCAGAAGAATGAGAACTGAATCCAGACCTGAGAAGCGCCTCGCGCAGCTTCCCAAAGTTTCAGAGGATTCAGAAAAATATGCTTCGTGCAGTCCTCGCGAATTCCCAAGACTTCACAACAACTTCTCAGATTGAGTAGCAAGACTAAGAATCCTGCCTCGGGCATTGTGTTGATAGCCATGGGATGCATTGTCAAGAGAACCTCTCGCGCAGTCTAGAAACTATCAAAGCCTCACGAGGATCCTCGCGAAGTTTCATTAAGAAGTGAAGTTCTCGCGCTGTTCAGGAAGAAAGCAGCCTAGCGAAGCCAGAGTTAGCCTCCCGAAGATCTATTATGAAATGGAATGCTCGCGCAGTTCATGCGCTATTCACAAGTAGCAATCCAACTACACGAAGCCCAATCTAGCGAGAGCTTAAATATCTACCTCGCGACTGCTCAAAGCATCAAGAAGCTGCAACCCCCGACGTCTGAAGTTTTAATGCTAACTCATCCTCGCGAAGTCAGTGCTACCACGCGATAAGTCTGGGAATCGACTGCAACCTAGCGAAGCTCTGAACTCCAACTTCCATCATTCTGTAGAGGACATTCTGGGGATTTCCAGTGATTAGGGCACGCACTCCCATGCTCAAATCTCTGTGCACGCACTCTGAGGCATTTAAGGAACAGTATTCGGCCACGTGGCATTGTTAAAATTAGGGTTTTCTAACACTAATGCGCCGCCACACCGCTGTTAAATAAACCCAAACTTGGTTTAGGTTTAAGAGCTCAGACTTTATCACTGATACGGGATCTGAGATCATTTTCTTTCCTGTTCTTCTGTAGTTGTAAGTAGTTTTTTTTTTTTTTCTTTTTCTTTCTCTCCATAGTCCAGCACTTGCTGGCTATGCCTTTGTATGTATTTTTGAACTAGTTTAATGGATGTTTTGTAATAGGATATGTAATTTTATGGGATGTGTGCGAATGAGAGTTGCTCTGTGCAAGGCTGCTGCCTTGTGATCTGTCATTGCTTTGGCTGTGATTTAAAGCAATGAAGGACTGATTCTAAGGATCCATTCAGATCCAAGTGACCTGTGTGTCTGGGCTATCATGGTCTGATACAGCCTTAGCCCCACCACAGGACCCACTAGATCTGAAATCCCCATGGGAGCCTGAGCTGGTAGCCTTGTGACCATGGTGGTGGCAGCAATATTACTGTTCTATTTTGGACTCTATGAGGAGGATAGCCTCTGGGATAGTCTATGACCATTCAAGTGGACAGGCTATAGCCTTAGGGTGAAGCCAATTCGTAGGACCCAAGATGGATTCTTCTTCTCTGCACATATGCTTGTAGCCTTGTGGGAGATTGTATGAGGCACTCCCTATATTGTATAGACCCGCCATCGGATGTTAGATCCGATCTGGTTATGGAGATTGTGGGCTTGTGATGGACCATTGTAGTCCCACTCAAGCAATGGACATCTAGATCAAGGTTGTACTCAATCCTTCTTTGGTTTTATGTATGCAGGCTAACATGGTCCTATACGGCCCTAGCTCCACACATAGAGCTTTAGAGGTTGAGGTTCCCTATGGATTCCTGAGCTTGTAGCCTGAATGAAGTAGTGCCTACAATGATTAACTTGTTTTGACCCATCTCTGGACTGTGGTTCCCCTATGAGATAGTCTGTGACCATTTGAGTGGACAGGTTATAGCCTTAAGGGATTGGATCATGGCACAGAGATGGGTTGGATTCTTTCTCCTCAGTGGTGATAATGTAGCCATTGGACAGGATTTCTATAACATCAGATCTGAGTCTTAGTTACAAAACTCCTCTGATCTAGACCCAATAGCATACTTCTCACCCTTTTATATTTATTCTCCCACACTCCATCCATCTTCTCAACCCTTTCTGAAGTTAATTCATTAGGCTACCTTAGGATATTTAGAATAAGTGACCCTAAACTCCCTTCCTTTTAGGACTGCCAGATCTGTAGTCAGATCTGGAGGGACTACTAGAGATGGCTCCCTTGGAGTTGTAGATCATCTTTCCCTGTGGGACAAACTCTTACTTATCAAAACATGCTACAATGGACCCTGTATCTTGCAGGTCTAGGATTTCTCAGTTGTGCTGATTCCATCCCCTGTTTTACTTTGATTTTAAATTGTTTTTACCACCAACAAATAAAATAAGCACACTGGGATTCGCAACAAGTTTTTGGCACCATTGCCAGGGAATGTTGATCTAATAGTAGCCCCAGGATTTTTGTATTGTTGGTATTCTGTGTTAGCTGTGAATAATTGATACTGCTGATGTATATGTGATTTTTCTTGCAGATCTGACAAGATGTGAGAGAGGACGATGGTACGCACTTGGATCTTAGCTACCTCTGTTTGCAAATTCTCTAACCTTTAAAACTCTGTCTATTTCTCTTACAATTTCCATAGCAGTATTTAGGATAGTTGTAAATTTATGTTTTCATAAATAGCTGTAAATTTGTTAGATAAATTCTTTGAGTCAAGTGCAATGTGCCTGCAAGGAGTTGTCCCTACTGGTGGTGTGTTTGTATGCTAGGTAGGAGATCTCTTAGTCCTACTTTAGAGCCTTTCAACCCTGAGCTAGAAAGGGGTAGAAGACTTAGAAGTAACAGGCACACCACAGTAGAGCCCCCAATTGAATCTGAGACAGTAGTCGTGGGTGAAGAACAACCCAGAACTCTCAAGGAGTTGAATGCTCCAGATGACTATAACTCTCCATTTAACATTCAATTCCCTGATGTTCAGGGGAATTATTAAATTAAAACTTCTATCATCCAGATGCTGCCCTCTTTCCATGGGCTTAGCAAGGAGGACCCTTACAAGCATATTGACCAATTTTTGGCCTTGTGCACCACATTCAATATCGCTGGTTTGGGACCAGAGGCAACTAGACTCTGGCTCTTTCCCTTCTCTCTGAAGGATAGGGCTAGTACCTGGTTGGCTACTCTTCCCAACAATGGCATCACTTCTGGAAAGACCTACAGACCAAGTTCCTGACAAAGTTCTTCCCTGAAACCAAAACTAGCCAGTTGAGGAAGGAAATTCTTGCTTTTGCCCAATCCCCAACTGAGGATTTTAATCAATCCTGGGATAGGTTTAAGGAAATGCTCAAACAATGCCACCACCACAAGATCCCAGACTGGCAGCTTGTACAAAGCTTCTACAATGGGATTGATGAGAAAAATAGAGATATGGTTGATGCCTCTTGTGGTGGAACCTACATGCACAAGACTGCTAATGAGGCATGGGAATTGTTTGAAGTAATCAGTGAAAATGTTTTTCAAAAGCTATCCCTGGCAAGAACTAGTCAGGAGTCTGTGTCAAAAGTGGGGCCTGCTGCATTATCAAGAGGAAAAGTTTATGAGGTGTCTGGGAACAACGATCTACAGCTGCAGATGGCAAACCTCTCAGACAAGTTTGACAAATTACTTACTGTGATGCAACCCGGAAGGGCTGCTCAAGTGGTGGAGGCATGTCTGATATGTCAGTCCCCACAGCACACAGTAGAGGAATGTCCATCTGCAGGGCAATACCCTGAATTGGTATTGGAACATGCTACTGCTGCGCAATCTTTTGGCCAGCAATAATCTGGTGGCTACAACAGACAGCCATTTGGATACCAACACCAAAATACTGGTTACCAATGGAGAGACCACCCAATTATATGCAGCCCCAGCAAATGTTGGCCTTACCCCAAAGGCCACAGCAGCAGTTCAATCAAGGATATGCCCCTCAGTCTAATTTCCAACACCAGTAGCAGCCCCATCAGCAACAAAATCAATTGGTCTTACCCCCATCTCAACCCAGAAATACTTCTTTCGAGGACCAGGTCTTGACTTCACTGCAAAACCTGGGGTCCGTGGCTCAGACTGTGAATTCTCATGGTCAGAGCATAAAGAAGATGGAAGAGCAGACTGGCCAACTAGCGAATGCCTTAGCTAAAAGAGAGGAGGGGAGGTTGCCCAGTCAGCCAGTGGTTAATCCCAAGGGCCAATTTTTAATTAGTGAAGGATCCTCAAACCTTGAGGGGCAGGGGAAACTTTCATTAAATTGATTCACAGAACTGTGCATTGTGTATGTTATGTATTTTAGTATGGTTCGTTTTTTTTCTGTTTATAGGAATTTCTAGTGATCTTGTCGGAGTCTGAGTGTATATGACCTGAAAATTCTTCTGCCTGCTTTGCTTCTTGTCCCCTTTGAATTGATGATTTTGAGTGAATGAATGATGATTATACTGTTTTGATAATGAGAATTCTTTTTTTTGGATATAAGGTTTTGATTAAATGCTTTTTGAGTAATTGCATGATTAATTGTTGGGAAAGCATGGAGAGTCCTGTTTAGAATGACTAAGGGTGTCCCTGGACGAGTGCATATGAGAGAATCCACCCACAAAACAAAGGTCAAAGGCTGACTAGTGGATGTGTGATTTTTTGACTCTCTTTAAGCCGTCACGAGGTTCTGAAGATTTGGCTTGGCTTCCTCTCGCGTAGGTCATAAGGAACTACTCTGCTTAGTTGCCGCGAGTTTCAAACGTAGTTGTGTGGGCTTCCTCGCGCAGTTTAGATGAACATCCAATCTCGCGACCCACTCATTTCTATCCAGCGAGCAGATAATTTTAAAGCGCGCCAAGCCTCGTGATATATATAATCCAACCCCGCGCTGCTTTCCTTTTCTGTTTTCTCTTTCTTCTCCAGCCAGCGAAACCCTAGCTCTGACTCCCATTAATCTCTCTCCTCCAGCATCCATTTTTATAGTCCATCATTCACCTTCTAATTCTGGGGATTTGTTCCTAAAGCCTCCTCCACCAGTTGCCCCCTGCTAGGAGCTCTCGCGGTCTTTTGTGCATCACATTAAACAAAACCCTAAGTTTTAGGGTAAGCCTCAGCTTTCAACCTTTTCTTTTCATTTTTCAAACTACACATTCACAGAGGAGAAGTTCAATGGCCCCTAAGGGCGTACCTGTGAAAAGAGCAAGGGATAAGGCTCCCGTGGAGCCCACTCCCAAGAAGGCCAAGTCCTCAAAGGCGCCGCAAAAAGGGAAATAAGTGGTTCAGGAAGTGGCTGAACTAACACCTGATTACTCTACACCCTCTGAGCTCCTGACTCCCATTCCCTTGGAGCCTGAAGCTGTTTTTGACCTATCTTTCTTTGAAACGGAACCTCTGTCAACCCCTACCATTGAGTTCATGCGTAAGGCTGGTTTGACCCCCATGCTGCAAGCTATCCCTGCACTAGCCTACCCTAGACTAGTGCAACTCTTTTACCAGCACATTAGGGCTAGACCAGACCAACGTGGGCAGCCAGTCCTCCTTGTGTTAGTTGACAATTTTGAAATGTTACTCAGCCCTGAGTTGATTGCTGAAGTAATGGGCATCCCTACTATCTTTGACCCCAACTATGGATATGGCCCCCCTGTGAATGCCCCCATTGATACCATTGCACAGGCCCTTACCAGAGGATTGAAGGCCACAGGGGATTCCATCAGGAGAAGAGACCTGGACCCTAAACTTTTGTTCATTGATCAAGTTCTGCGAAAGAACATTTATTGTGCCGGCCATCAGCAGGAGAGGAGGACCCCTATTGCTGATATTGTTTATTCCTTTTCTCTGGGCCACGGTTTTCATGCTGCAAGGTTAATTTTTGAAGCAATAAAGGATGTGATGGTGAAGCTAGGACAGAAAAAGAAGCCTCACACTCTCCCCTATGCAAGACTCATTACCAAATTACTTTTGAGGGGGGGGGTACAAGATACCAGTGGGAGAATTAACTGATGACCTCACCCCTACAACTTTTGCAAAGAGGCAATGGGGGATCAGCAGGAGTCTAATGGATCTCCAAAAGAAGAAGAAGAAGACTGAGGCTCAGGTTGCTACAGAGCAAGGAGAAGGAGCTGCTGTTGCAAAGGCCACCCTTGCTCTCAAAAAGATGGTTAGAGCACCTGCTCTGAGAAGGTGGTGGAAGCTCCTGTCAACTCTACTACTGCAGCAGTCCCTCCATCCACCACACCTCCTACTCCAGCCCTCCCTGTCCCTCCATCAGTTCCTTTGCCTACTCCATTTTTCCCTTTTCCTCTTTTGTCTCCCTTATCCATACCCTCACGTTTCCCTGTGATTAATCGTTGAGGACATTGACCCCATGTTACCTTCACCTACATTACCTCAATACCCCAAATTCCTCCATCACGCACGAACCACGACAGCCCCTCCGATATCCTACCTAAAAAGGAAGACCACAACCCCTACCATTCCCTCATAGACACACCCTACTCTTTGTATAACCATTGCAACCATACACATTGACCCAGCCACCATCCCAGCCATCCCTACTTCACCTCCACTCACAGACCTTGACTTTAACTTCGCCACTACTTCCGGATATCAGGCCTTCATGACTACATTGCTTGACACCATGCCAACCCATGATATCCCTCTCCCAGATTCCCCACATCACTCACCAGACCCTCCATCTCCTCCTCCTACAACCTTCCATCATGCCCCTACTTCCCCTTTCCAACCTGTTCCCTCTTCTTCTCATACTCCACCCCAACCAAACTCAGACACACTTACCCATATCCTTTCCCTAATACATGACATTCAGACCCACCTATCAACCACAACACATACCCAAGACCAAATGCAGACTGACATCACCAACATCAAATCCACCCTTCAAACATTGACAAAACCACCCATCTCTGCACAACCACCTCCTAAACCTCACATCCAAATCCCCTTCCACCTCTGACTCCACAGTGCAACCAGATCTCCCCCCCATTGACTTAACTACATCCCTCACCCTCCAAGACACCATACCCCACCACTCCTTTCCCACTCTACCTATCCTTCCCCCACTCATTTTACCCCCACCACAATTTACCAACCAATCAACCCAAACAGACCCCATTCCTTTACCATCCACATTTTCCATCCACCCACACACACTTTTGGCCCCACCAGTTCCTTTCATCCCATTCACTATCCCTTATTACCCTTCCTTAGCTCCACCCACTTCCACTGCATCCACTTCATTTTCTTTTCCACCCATACCCTCCATTCCACCTCTCATATTACCTCCTCCTAGATTCTCTGACAACTCGACTCAAACAGACCCAGAACTTTTTGTCCAGCCCCCATATGTGAATGTCCTCCCTACAACCATTACTCCACCCCTCCAGGACCCATCACCTTTTATTTCTTCCACTCCCTTTCTACCTATCCTACCAAGACATTCCTATTACACCCCTCCTTACTTCACCCTCCTCCATGCCATGAGGGGCAATGCCTACATCAAGAGGGATGTTCTCAGGGGAATGGCCCAACTTAGACAATCCATTGAGTACCCTTTGCTGCAGAAGTTGAGTGACCTGAAGCTTGCTCATAGAGAGAAGCCGGTAGGTATTTCACGGGGGTGGGAGAAAATTTTGGAGACCCTCAATGAGAAAAAGGTTGACGCAACTTACTATAAACTGAATGTGGAGATGGAAAAAGCCAATGCCCAGCGGGAGCAAACAAGCGCCCGGATGTATGAAAAGAGACTTAACAATGCTCAGGAGATCCACAGGCTCACTAAGGGGCTTTCTGATGCTCTATGCTGAAAAGCAGATTAAAATTTTACAAAAAAGGATTGCATCTCTGTTAGGCCAACCAATTTAGGCCACCGCTCTTGCTACAGCACCCCCTGAGGCCCCACCTTCCACACACCTCGGACCATCTACTTTCATTCCCCCTGCTCCTACATCTACATCTCCTCCTCCTACACCTCCTACTCAAGTACCTCCACCACCTCCTACTCCAATGCCTCCCCCTGATAAATCTCCTGCACCCAAGAGAAAAAGGGTTGCTTCCGAGAAACCTTCTCCCTCCAAAAGAGCCACTGCTGCCCAAAAAGGGAAAAAGCCTGCACCGCCATCCCCACCCCCAAAGGCCACCAGAGCTTCTGCTCAGGATGACCCCCATGGTCGGTTACTTTCCAAAGATGAATGCAGAAAGGCTGCTGTAGCCCTTGGATTGGACCCCACTGCTCTCTTTCCCTCTGATTTCGAGTCTGACTCTGCACCATCTGTGGATCCAAGTGCTAAAAGTCCTGTTGCTCCTCCTTCATCAGACCCTGCTGAGCAAACTTATCCTCAGAGAAGGAAAGTTACAGCTAAGAGGACTACTCACACAGCTGCCTCTATAAAAATTAGAAAAGAACAATCTGCTCAGTCTGAGGAGGCACCACCACTGAACCAGCAAGATAAAGGCAAGAGCCCGGTTGTCCCTCCTGAGCCAGAAAAAGTAAAATCTCCTCTTATTCTCCCTCAGACTCAGCAAGGGCAAGGCCCAAAAGGGAAGGGCCAAAAAGGGAAGAGTCCCAAAGGAAAAAGTCCTATCAAATCACCTGAGCAAACCACAGACAAATCCCCAGTGATCCCTCCTGCACTAAAGGCCCCCAAAATGAGGGTGAGGGCACCAAAAGCTCCAACCATGCCTAAAACTGCAGCCCAAAGAAAGGCAGAGAGGGAACAAAAGAAAAAAGAGGAAGAGGCTCTCCTTCGAGAGCATGCCAAGAAGATGGGTTAGGACTGGGATTGATTCAGGCTCCGATTAGCTTGTACCTAGGATTTTTCTGTTTCTGCATTTTCTTTTTCTCCTGTTGTTTTTCATTTTGTACATTTCTCTCTTATAATAGATCTTCTTCTTTTGTCATTGCTATTTTTCTTTGTCTTGCGTCTGTTTTGCTCCATGTTATTTCCTTTTATTTTGTCATTAATAAATTTGCTGCACACCCACCTTTGAATCAGTGGGGACACTACTCCTCATAGGTTTAGGGGTGTGGCAGGCAGATCCTGCTAATGGAATAGTTAACCTAAGTGCAGCAGAATCATGTGAGTAAAATGGAAATGGGTCATGTTCACTGGAGAATCAGAAAAATAATGAAATTTAAAATTTTTTCCAGACTTGAGGCATTACAAACTTTTAAAATTTCACATTTCCATGATGAGATCACCAAGGAAACTCACTTGTATCAGCACTTAGTGAATCATTAGAGAGAGAAAAAGGTAAGGACATACTTAAGAATTCAAAGGAAGACCATAACCAGTGAGATTTGGGCCTATACAAAAAAAATTTCTTTGAGGAGTGACTAAGGCAATTTCTTCTAGCTCTAAGGACTGGCTGAGTCACTGTGCTCACTAGAAGTTAGGCAACTCCAAGTTGAAACAACTGACAACACTCATGAGACTTAGGAAAGGATCAAGGCCTTCTCTTGGACAGTTTGAGCCTAAATAGACCAACCTTAAGCAACTGCCCTTGTTCATACCCCCTTTGAGCCTTAAATCCTAAATTTCTTCAAAAATACACCTGAGTACTTGCACCTAAACCTATGTATCTGATTTAACCTTACCCTCACTCTGAGAATTCAGAAGGTAAAGGAACAAGAGTTGAAGATGGACTAGCTATGGTCAACATTAGGTGAATAAAGAAGAAGTATCTCAAATTCTGGCAGTATGGTAACTGAGAAAATGGTGGCATTTCAGAAAAGCAAAAACAAAATAAAAAGAAGAAAAATGCATAACAAAGAAACAAAAACAATAATGAAGAGCAGTAAGAGAGGAGTCAAGAGGGAACTTTCATTGGGAAAATCGAAATCAAGAAGAGAAACTGATCACTTCAAATTTGAAAACCTCAAAGAAGATGAAAGGAGCTGAATTAAAGAAGGTGAAGTCATGAATCACCTCCTTCACCTACTGATTTCTCAATTTTGAACCCCTTTTCAACCTTCCATTCTTTTTAACCCCACTCCATAAGCCACATTACAGCCCAGTTAAAGCCCTTGTGATCCAAAGTTGAGTGAACTGTCATGTAGAGATAAAGAGTTATCCAATCTATGGTGAGGATCTGTCAATGATGTCAGCACTTAAGAGCTTTGCCTATGCTCATGCTTACTGACCCATTTGGGGGATGTAACTGCTCTTGAGCATGAGAGAAGGTGAAACACTTAAAAGTTCCTCATGAGAGTATGCCCTGGAGAGTTTTGGGTCTGATATTGAATGCATTAAGTATGATCTACAACCTAATTTTTGATCTAGTGATGAGCTCAGTGCTGACACACATGTGAATTGTTCTTTGGTGTAAACTGATTGGAAATGCTGTGCTTTCATGAGAAGCTTATACTGTTTAAATTTTTGTGCAGCCAAGGTGTTTATCTCTTACTGATTCAAGGGTGAACTAACTCTGTTTCTTGACTGCTCACTTGATAATAATGCACTTTTGTTAACTATCTCATTGAAAAGTTTGTGGGTGTCTTCACTGAAAACCCTCAGGAGACTTCACTCCTCCACTAGGGATCACCTAGGGGTTTAAAAGGCTAGGTACATGCGCTAAATGTATCCGTGCTCCCTACAAAAGTGGCATTTAATTTCTGTAGTTATTTTAATGTAGCTTTGCTAAGGGGCTAGCAAAGATTAGGTTTGGGGGTGTGTTAAGATCTGAAAAGTACCACTTTTCAGCCCTTAATTTAACCTCTGATTAGACCCTTAGCCCTTTAATAAATATTTGTTAAGCTATTTTTGTAGGTAATAAATAGCAGTGTAATAAGGCCATAAATCCTGCTAAGGAGCCTGTTTTGACCGCAGAAGTCCCTCAGAAGAATGAGAACTAAATCCAGACCTGAGAAGAGCCTCGCGCAGCTTCCCAAAGCTTCAGAGGATTCAGAAAAATATGCTTCGCACAGTCCTCGCGAATTCCCAAAACTTCACAACAACTTCTCGTGCAGTTGAGTGACAGACTAGCTTCAGAATCCTGCCTCGCGCAGCTGTCGTGTAGTAGCCGCGGGATGCATTATCAAGAGAACCTCTAGCGCAGTCCAAAAACTATCAAAGCCTCGCGAGGATCCTCGCAAAGTTCCATTAAGAAGTGAACTTCTCACGCTGTTCAGGAAGAAAGCAGCCTCGCAAAGCCAGAGTTAGCCTCGCGAAGATCTATTGTGAAATGGAATGCTCGCGCAGTTCCCGCGCTATTCACAAGTAGCAATCCAACTACGCGAAGCCCAATCCTTTGAGAGCTTAACTATCTACCTCGCGACTGCTCAAAGCATCAAGAAGCTGCAACCCCACGACGTCTGAAGTTTTAATGCTAACTCATCCTCGCGAAGTCAGTGCTACCACATGACAAGTCTGGGAATCGACTGCAACCTGGCGAAGCTCTGAACTCCAACTTCCATCATTCTGTAGAGGACATTCTGGGGATTTCTAGTGATTAGGGCACGCACTCCCACACTCAAATCTCCGTGTACGCGCCCCGAGGCATCCAAGGAACAGTATTCGACCATGTGGCATCGTTAAATTAAGATTTTCTAACCCTAATGCGCCGCCACACCACTGCTATATAAACCCAAACTTGGTTTAGGTTTAAGAGCTCAGACTTTATCACTGATATGGGATCTGAGATCATTTTCTTTTCTGTTCTTTTATAGTTGTAAGTAGTTTTCCTTTTTTTTTTCTTTTTCTCTCTCCATAGTCCAGCACTTGCTGGCTATGTCTTTGTATGTATTTTTGAACTAGTTTAATGGATGTTTTGTAATAGGATATGTACTTTTATGGGATGTGTGCGAATGAGAGTTGCTCTGTGCAAGGCTGCTGCCTTGTGATCCGCCATTACTTTGGCTATGATTCAAAGCAATGGAGGACTGATTCTAAGGATCCATTCAGATCCAAGTGACACGTAATATGCAGGCTATCATGGTCTGATACAGCCTTAGCCCCACCACAGGACCCACTAGATCTGAAATCCCCATGGGAGCCTGAGCTGGTAGCCTTGTGACCATGGTGGTGGCAGCAATATTACTGTTCTATTTTGGACTCTATGAGGAGGATAGCCTCTGGGATAGTCTATGACCATTCAAGTGGACAGGCTATAGCCTTAGGGTGAAGCCAATCCGTAGGACCCAAGATGGATTCTTCTTCTCTGCACATGTACTTGTAGTCTTGTGGGAGATTGTACAGAGGCAGACTCCCCTATATTTGTATAGACCCGCCATCAGATGTTAGATCTGATCTGGTTATGGAGATTGTAGGCTTGTGACTGGACCATTGTAGTCCCACTCAAGCAATGGACAGCTAGATCGAAGGTTGTACTCAATCCCTTGCTGGTTTTATGTGCCTCAGCTAACATGGTCCTATACGGCCCTAGCCCCACACATAGAGCTTTAGAGGTTGAGGTTCCCTATGGATTCCTGAGCTTGTAGCCTGGATGAAGTAGTGCCTACAATGATTAACTTGTTTTGACCCATCTCTGGACTGTGGTTCCCTTATGGGATAGTCTGTGACCATTTGAGTGGATAGGTTATAGCCTTAAGGGATTGGATCATGGCACAGAGATGGGTTGGATTCTTTCTCCTCAGTGGTGATAATATAGCCATTGGACAGGATTTCTATAACATTAGATCTGAGTCTGAGTTACAAAACTCCTCTGATCTAGACCCAATAGCATACTTCTCACCCTTTTATATTTATTTTCCCACACTCCATCCATCTTCTCAACCCTTTCTATAGTTAATTCATTAAGCTACCTTAGGATATTTAGAATAAGTGACCCTAAACTCCCTTCCTTTTAAGACTGCCAGATCTGTAGTCAGATCTGGAGGGACTACTAGAGATGGCTCCCTTGGAGTTGTAGATCATCTTTCCCTGTGGGACAAACTCTTACTTATCAAAACATGCTACAATGGACCCTGTATCTTGCAGGCCTTAGGGTGAAGCCAAGCCGTCCTCTCCTCTTCTCAGACGTTTATACCTATCCTCTTATGAGCAGCTGGCACAAGAGTCGCCGCAGGAATATTGAAATGAAGCATTTGGAGTTGGGCCTGAGGTCCCAGTTTGACTTGCTAATCTCAGAGCAAGTATTGCTACTTCCTTCTTCTCTTTCTCAGAGTTTCCTTTTGATGCTACCTATTTGATTTATAAGATACTCTTTGTCTTGGTAGGTCGCCTATGACCCTTACTATGGTTCTCCCTTCTGGGATCGAGCTGTCATGGGTCAGTCTCGACTTTTTATTGACTGTCGGGTCATCTTCTTTTATGACACTTGGGTCAGAGCGTACTATTCAGGGGAAAGAGTGATTCATCAGTATCGAGATTATTTTACCGTGCCGCAGGGTCCTCCTACGAATATCATGACTCCCAAGGGTACCATTGAGGAGCTCTCAGCTGGACTTCTCCACCACAGGGTCCCCGTTGATGATATTCTCGTGCCTGGAGGGTATCAAATATGGTACAAGTCCTTGCCCTACCAGTCCCTCCATCCGTGCTTTCTACCTGGTGCCAACTTCTTGGCCTTTGGCGGTCCGCGATTTCAAGTAGTTCTCCCTTTTTCTTTATGTAGGTTTCTAATAGTTCTGATTCAATTTTGTCTTGACTAACTGAACCCTTGCTTCTTTCCATAGTTTGACGGGGGATATGATTTTGATGATGATGATAAAGCAGAGGCAAGTCCTGCTGAGGCTATGGGTGCTGGTCCTTCAAACTCTTCCGGTACGGGTGCTTCCGGGAGTTCGACGGCTAAGGTTCAGGGGACTTTTAGACGCCTTGATGATGCCTTTCTCTCAAGTTTATGCGCTGATGTAGCTGAGCAGGCCCGTCTATCTGCTGAAGCGATCTGGGTTCCTCCTCCTGAATTGGTTCTCAGGGTAAGTTTTCTCTTCTGTATGTTTTCTCGGAGATATGCTTGCTCTTGTATTGCAGCCTGTGCAGCTGACTTCTCCTTATCTTTCTTCCTTACAGGATTATGAGTCGGCGGTTAATCAGGCGGAGTACTATCGCCATATCGCCGGCCTTTAGGATATGGAAGTGGTAAGTGTTACATTGACTGGCTCTAGTCATTGTCTTGCCATTTTTGTCTTTTGACTGCATTTACCTTATGGTTTTCGGTATGTCCTGCAGCGTGCTCCTGAGAAGGAGTCGCGCTCACTGCTTAGCCGACTTTCCCAGGCGTGGTCCCGAGTGGGGGACGTGCAGACCTACCAGAGTACCTTGCATCGGCACAAGAAATCCAAGGGTGCTAATAAGGATTAAGCCCTTCTCCATGTTTTAATGAACTTTGAGACACTTTGGATTTTTTCTTTTATGTTTTAATTTTGGGAAGATGTAATGGAGAATATATACTTTTGGATACTTTTATTATCTTTTGAATGAATGTTAGTGCTTTCCCTCTCTATTGCCTACTCTATCTCTTTCTTCTCGTTGTGGTATATCGGCTCTTTTGTAGGGTGGACTCAGTTTTTTAGAAAAAGAACGGCCTTTTGGGCCATACATTTGGTTAATTCTTGGCCACCACTTTCATGTCTACGTGGATCTTTCCTGCAAGGAAAACTATATAAAAGTTAGATGAAACAAAAAAGTGGTGCATTTTTTAAGTAAACAATAGGAAATGCAGGTGGGCTGTCTAGGGGATCAGCAAAAATGACCTCCCCTACACTATCTTTTTTTCTTTTTGGGTGGCATTAGTGGCCTAGCATGTGTAATTTACACGCTAGATAAAACTAGGGACAAAATGGCTTAGCGTGTATATTACACACATGAAGCATACCATGAGAAATAAATGGCTTAGCGTGTGTAATATACATGCTAGGCAAAACCTAGGAAATTTTGCCCTAGCACGTTTATTACACACGCCAAGTGCTTCCTAGGAAAAGTGGGGTCATTGAAACCTGAGAATGTACTTATTTCTCCTTCGTTTGAGTTGGCTCTACACTTTTTGCTGGCATTTTTCTTTTCGCTTGCCCAAGGGTAGGTCCATCTTCCTACATTGAGTTGTATCTTTGGAACATCTTTGTATGACCATGGACCTGCTTTCCGACCCCGTCTCACATAGGGGGTCCGGGACCACCATATTTCTCTCTTTGGGCGTGGGGCCCAATTTTCTAAAGAAGTGGCTTGAGAGTTTGAATGAGAGTGAGTTCGCGGGTTTGGATTGGCTTGGACTGGCCCATCTCTCATCTTTCCTTGAAGTCCCTCCACTTTAGAACTTTATACATCCGGCGGCCTCTTTTTGGGAAGTGGACACCCATGTCCTCCATTTTGGGAATCGTGAGTTAACTCCTACTCTTGAGGAGCTGTCCAACCTATCAGGTTTGAAGCTACATAGAGGCCTTGCCAGAGTACTATCAAAACTGGGTTATGCTAAGGCCGTCCAGATCACCTTGGGCTTGAAGAAAGCTGATTTTGAGAAAAGCCTCGTTGGTGAGCCCACCAGGTGTTCAATGGAATTCCTGAGAGAACTTTTTGGCGATGAGAGCCTGCGAAAATTACTGATTAGAAATATCAATAATGTGAGGGCCATTGCTCTCTGTCTTCTCTCAGAGATCCTTTTCTACACTTGGGGAGAGAGCTTCTTGATCGTACTTTGCGATGTCCTGGTGGAACTTGAGGGAGGCCATTATGTGATGCATCCGGAGTTGGCAAAGCTTTATCGTTGTCTTGATACCTTTGCCTTGGGTAAAGTGACATGCCTCCGGGGATGTCCTATTCTATTCCAGGTCTGGCTTGCAGAGCACCTCACCATTTTGGGACCCGTGCCTCGCTTCTATGTTGTTCGAGGTGAGGCAGCTCAGTGCTTTTTGGGTCGATGCCACATATTGCCGCAGGGGAATATACAGGAGCTGAAGCTTTAGTTGGCTGAGGCAAAATTGGTGTGTAGGCTTCCTTAGTTAGACAGGGCTTTTTCAATGGTTCGATAGAGAGATTGCGAGGGCATCACTCTTCTTGGTTTGACTGGCAACACCTATTACTTTCCATATCGGGTGTTGTGTCAATTTGGTGTCTCTCAGCAGGTGCCCTATGCAACAAAGCCACCCTCATGCGACTTGATTTTCTTTCGGGGATCCTATGGAGACATGGATAGGATAGCTACTCTCTGTGAAATGCGTCAGTCGACACATATTTGTGATTTAGAGCAAGGGAATTTGGTTTTGACCTCTCCAGAGTATGAGGCTTGGCTACTGTCTGAGAGGCCTTCTGCTTGTCACTTGGATCAGTCCAAGAGTAGTGATGTATGGGGACCTTGGCTGAAGAAGGAGTCGATGCTTAGAACCAAAATTGAGTTGTTGATGGACAAAAAATGAGTCATGCATGAGTGTTTAGAGAAACAACTGGTTAGAGCAGAGGTGGCAGAAGCGAGAGCCGGTGTAGCTGAGTGTGAGGTCCTTCGTCTGGAAGGAGCCCTGAGTGATGCTCTTAGCGCTACTGACGCTTCTCAAAAGTGGTAAAAGAGCCTGCATGGTCGTTGGAAGATAGATCAGGATGTTCAGGAGGATGCCTTACGCGCTGAGATTGATGCTTTGAGGCACGAGCTCCGTCGTTGACCTAGGCCTTGATGGTTGCTTATTATGGATATTAAAATTATGTTAAACTCAAGTCTTAAGCTATTGCAAGCTCACAATGAAAATCATAGTACTAGCATAGGATCATTCCCACGAGGAAGTTTATTTACTTATTACTTCTTATTTATATCTTCTATTTAAATTCTTATTTTAAAAACTTCTATTTATCTTTAAGATCTAATCTACTAGAGAAATATGAATAAAAGAATGGTTTCTTAATCTAAAGTGCATAAAATAAATCTAAATCCTCCTTTTTCAGATTGAGGTCATCAATCCTAATCTTCAGCTATCAGATATTTATGAATTTAAACAGTACCGTTATACTATATCTCTAGTTTCTTAGCATTGGTCGTCAATCAAGTTTAAGATCCTATCAATACAGATTTAATCTAATCAACAACTTCCTAAAATCTGGGCATCAATCAAACCTTAGAAAACAGAAGATGGAAAAGTAAAAATCGTTACACTAATCTGCAAATTTTAACCTGAGTCGTCAATTCAAATTATAACCTGGAGATGTTTACAAAGCATGAAAATAAAGAAAAATAAAATCTAAACTAGAAAGCAAATAAATATATCTTTTACCCCTCAGCTGCAATCGTCAATTTCTTCTGAGAAACTAGGATATCTACACTAATCTTCAGTACTCAATTGCAGTCATCAATTGCTCTTGAGAAACCTCTGATATCTAATCTACTCTAACTATTTTACACTACTGATCAGAAGAAAATCCAACCTCAGTTGTTAATTGATGCTGAAATTCTTCGATGATTATTCCTACACCAAGCTCTCTTATTTATCGATCATATGGAGTCGGTTTATAAAAACTTCTAATTCTAATAAAAGAAACTACTAAAAATAAAAGATTCCTAATATAACTTTAATTCCTAATTTTATCTTTTCCTTGCTTTCTTTAGTTGATATGCTTATGAAAAGTTCTTTAATCTTCAGCGGCTGAGTCCTTCGGAGTAGATCTTCATCAATCTTCTCAGATCTATGATCAGCTGAACTTCTAATTCTAAGAGTCTTCTAATTCTGTTCATGGCGGTGATAGCTCTCACGTGATCAGCAGCATCAATAGTAGGAAAGCTTCTTTTCTGGAAAATCGTTAATCACGATTTTCTCTTCTTTCTCTCTTCCTTAGTAGAAAATCATAAATCACGATTTTCTATCTTTCATAGCTTTCTATTCGGACGATTTTCTGGATTACAATTCTTCGCCTTTTCTCCTTTTTGTCTCTTTTTACAAAATCGTAAATTATGATTTTCTAGCTTTTAGTAGGCAAAAATTATCTTTTTCGCTCAATCGTCTTTCTTACTGCTTTTTGAGTTCATTTTAATGAATATTAACACTTAGGCTCTCTTTTACTATTTATCTTTAATATTTGCGCATCAACAACTTATTAGTAGTAAACTAAGTCCTAACATCACTAAGTTAAGGGTGATAAAATAGTAAATTATGTGACTGATCAAGCATGCACATACTTTTTTGCATAGATCAGATTGCCACATGAAGGGGCATGAGAACCCCTACCAAATATTTTTTTGGGTACATATATATATATATATATATATATATATATATATATATATATTTGCTTTATGTTTTTATCATTTTTGCTTTTTGTAAAAAGAGGTACGCAAGGCATCACACATGTTATTTTTTGAGATGTGATGTGAGTACAGTGTAGATATGTAAATGGAAAAGGGAAATCTATTTAAACTCTGTCTTTTCTCTATTTTTGTAAAGGGGGGAACTGGGGTACTATGCCTACCATTCCTTTGGAGATGTGGTGCACACAATGCCGGCCTGAAAATGGAAAAGGAAAATTTATTATCTTTTACAAATGTGGTCTTTTTGGTCAAACCAATCATCCTGGAGTGGGGTGCGCATAGTGTCGGCCTGAAAATGGGAAAGGAAAATTTATTATATTTTGTAAATGTGGTCCTTTCGGTCATCAAACCAACCATCTCGGAGTGGGGGCGCACAGTGTCGGCCTGAAAATTGTGAAAGGAAAATTTATTATCTTTTGAAAATATGGTCCTTTCGGTCATCAAACCAATCATCCTGGAGTGGGGGGCGCACAATGTCGGCCTGAAAAATAGGAAAGGAAAATTTATTATTTTTTTTAAGATTTTTCTTTGGTGCCTTAAGCATGAGGGGAAGTGACGGGTCTCAAAGGCCATAAAATGGACGTCGACTCCGTCATAGCCAGCTAGATGGAGTTCTTCTGTCATCTCTCAGCTTGGCTCGTGCTAACTCAATGGATACTGTGATTGCTCATAGACCTTAAAGAAGGCTTTTTCTCGGGATGTATCTTGGCCATGGGATAGGTTAGGAATTTTGAAGGTATTCTTAGGTTAAGAAGGTTTCCTCGATAGAGTTCCAATTTTCGTAATACACTTCTTCCTTGGGGAATTTTGACTGTACATGCCCCACTTTTTTTATTTCTTTTTGTTCTTTTAGCTTTTTTCAGACATCCTCTTTTTGGGATTTTACTTCTCTAATTTTTTTTGGATTTGATGGTAAGTCTTTTTCTCCCTTTTTTTTGTTTGATATATACACTTTTTCCATCTTCTTTTCTAGGGAGGGGTTTATGAAAGAAAGGCCAATGGCTCATCTGGTGTAGCAAGGGTATAAGTATTCAGGGATGCTTTTTTGGCTACTTGGCTTTAAAAATGATGACCTCTTTTATGGGGTCCTTAAGCAGTCACATACGCATCTTATTAATACGTACCTTGCCGCGGGAGCCTTGGGAATATAAACGTCAGATGTATCCAGCATTGATGGGCTCAAGAAAGTGATCTCTGTCCATGGTGGTGAGGTGGAGCACGTATCCAGGGAGTACTTCTCGGATGGCAAAGGGCCCTTCCCAGTTGGCCTTAAATTTCCCTCTCGGATCAACATAGAGAGAAGGGAAGATTTTCTTGAGTACGGTGTCTCCCACTTTCAAATCTTGACAGCGAACACATTTGGTGTAAGCCCGTGCGATTCACCCTTGATAAACTTTGGTGTGACACAAAGCTAGGAGCCTTTTCTAGTCCAGCAGGTTCAGCTGCTTAAAGTGAAACCTCACTCTTTCATCCTTGAGTAGGCCTGATTCAATAAGGATATAGAGTGAAGGTACTTTAACCTCGACTGGCAACACTATCTCAATTCCAGACACAAGGGAGAATGGTGTTGCCCCAGTAGCGGTATGGATCGATATTGGATAGGCCTAAAGTGCAAAAGGTAGCATTTCGCTCCAGTCTCGAAAGGTGACAACCATCTTCTCTAGGATGCGGATGACTGTCTTGTTCGCAGCTTCTACGGTGCCATTAGTTTGTGGCCTATATGGTGACGAGCGGTGATGTTTGATCTTATATTGTTCACAGAATGCTCTGATGCATTTGTTCGCAAAGTTGGTGTCGTTGTCCATGATGATGTACTTAGGTACATAAAATCGACACACAATATTGCTCTTGATGAATTTTTTAACATGACTAGCCATGATGTTTGTGTAGGATGCCGCCTCTACCCATTTGGTGAAGTACTTGATGGCGATGAGGATGAGTTGATGTCTATTAGATGCTTTTGGGTTGACCTTTTTGACAATGTCGAGGCCCCCCATATAGCAAATGGCTAGGAGTGGTCATGTTGTGTAAATCAATGAAAAGAGCATGTATTAGACTGGAGTGTTCTTGGCATTTGTAGCACTTCTGCACATGCTTGCAATAGTCAGTTTCCATGGTAGTCCAGAAATATCCTTGCCGTAGGATCTTCTTAACGAGCATATGGTCATTGACATGGGCACCGCACACTCCCTCGTGGATTTCTTTTACGACGTTGGATGCCTCGCCCTCAGTGAGACATCTGAGCAAGTTATTGTTATATGATCGCTTGTAGAGGCTCTCGCCATAGATAACATAATTAGCCACTAACTATTGGATAGTCCGCCTGTCCGTCTTTGAAGTGCCCTCAGGGAAAGTTTGAGTTTCGAGGAAGTTCATGATATCTGAGAACCATGGTAGCTCACCATCTAACTTTGTGGATCCCTCAATCTAGAGGCAGAATACCAGGTCGTTCCTCTGTTCAATCATGATTGGCTTCATCTCGACACCATAGGAGATTTCTACTATTGATGTTAAAGTTGCTAACACGTCGGTGAAGCAATTTCTTGCTCACGGGACATAGGAGAAGGTAATAGCTTCAAAACATGCAATCATATCCTTCAGGTGCTCATGATAAGGGATTAACTTCTCATCCTTTGTCTTCCAATCCCTGTTTGTCTGGCATATGATCAAATGTGAATCGCCAAACACCCTAAGACGAGTTACGTTAAGGTCCAAGGCTGCCTATAGGCCTACCGCACAGGCTTCATATTCGGCCATGTTTGTTAGTGCAAGCGAAATTAAGCTTGATGGAGACTGGTACGTGTGACCCTTTTGGTGAAATCAAAATAGCGCCAATTTCTTGACCTTCAGCATTTGCTGCCCCATTGAAGTGCATTACCCAAGATTCTTCCATTTCTGTTGTATCATCCTCTGTTATAAACGAGATGTACTCATCTGGGAATTCAATTATCAAAGGCTCGTAGTTAGGTAAAGGATTCTTGGCAAGATGATCGGCGAGTGCTTACCCCTTGATCGACTTTTGGGTGACATACGTGATGTCAACTTCAGATAGGAGAAGTTGTCAGCGTGCGGTTCAGCCTATGAGAGCCGAATTTTCAAACAAGTACTTCAATGGATCCATTCGTGCTAGGAGTAGGACGGCTTGAGATAGCAAGTAATGACGGAGCCTCTGTGTAACCCATATGAGAGCCAGGCATGCCTTCTCCAGATGAGAATAGTGTGTCTCGTAGTCAGTAAACTTTTTACTGAGATAGTAGATGACCTGCTCTCTTCTTCCTGTTTCATCATGCTGCCCTAGGACACATCCCATCACAACTTCTATTGTAGAGAGATACATTAAGAGTGGTCTCCCTGGTACTGGAGGTACCAAAACTGAAGGATTAAGAAGGTAACTCTTGATTTTATCAAATGTTGCTTGACAGTCATCGTTCCATTCAGCGGCAAGTCTTTTTTAGTAGCTTGAAGATCGGTGTGCAGATAGGAGTCAGTTGTGCAATGAACTGGCTGATGTACTGTATTCTGCAGAACAAGCCTCTGACCTCTTTCTCAGTAGATGGTGGTTGTATTTCAATAATGGCTTTTACTTTGATCGGGTCGACCTCAATGCCTCTTCTACTAACAATGAAGCCTAGTAGTTTTCCTTACATAGAACTAAATGCACATTTTTGAGGATTTAGACGCAACCTGTATTTTATCAGCCTTTCAAACAGCTTTTGGAGGTTTATCAGATGGTCACTTCTCCCTGGTGACTTGTCGATCATGTCATCAACGTACACCTCGATCTCTCGGTGCATCATGTCATGGAAGAGTGCAGTCATAGCTCTCTGATATGTTGCCCTGGCATTCTTTAATCCAAACAGCACGACTCGGTAGCATAAAGTTCCCCATGGGGTGATGAATGATGTCTTCTCTCAATCAGCTTCGGCCATCTTAATCTAATTGTAACCGAAGAATCCGTCCATGAATGAGAGCATCCCATGCTTGGCAGTGTTATCGACCAAGATGTCGACGTGTGGCAACGGGAAGTCATCCCTTCAGGCTCGCCTTGTTTAGATTTTTGAAGTCAATGCGCATGCAGACATTTCCACCCTTCTTTGGTATAGGGACGATATTGGCTAACCACTGCGGGTACTTTAAGACCATGAGAAACCCTGCATCGTACAATTTAATGACCTCATCCTTTACTTTCAGCATCCACTCTGGTCGAAGACACCTTAGCTTCTGCTTGACTGGCTTCATATCTAGATATAAAGGTAGCTATGCTCGACCAACTCAGAATCCAAACCCGGCATATCCTCGTACGACTATGCGAAGATGTCTTAGTATGATCGAAGGAAATCAATCATGTTTTTTCTTTCCTCTGAAGACAGTGATGTTTTGATTTTGGTGATTCTAGGCATCTCCTCGGTCCCTAGATTGGCATCCTCTGTTTCTTCCACGATAGGGGTAGGGCCATGCTCAAAGTCGGCAAACCATTCAAGGAGTTTATTGGGGAGCTCCTCAGTAGGGATTTCCTCGTCCAAACTCGTGGCTCCTACCCCTTCTTATATTTCTACAGAAAAGGGGTCGACTTCATGTGGGACGAGATTTTTTATTAAAGCATCATTGTCTTTGATTTGATCGAAAAATTTAAAAGATAATTTTTTTGGATTAGTTTGTATTTCTTTTATTTTTTTGGGATTTTCTTTTTCTTCGGAAGGGAGCTTTGGGCAAGGCGAGTCTTTATATACACATGGTATTGTCTGCCAAGGGCTCGCTTCACTTTTTATAGGTTATTTTCTTTGGGAAGCGGGTGCCAAATTTCAGGTCACTCAAAGCTTCCAGAGTTAGGGGCATTGACGCCTAATTCTTTACCTGTGGTGCCGCACCTTTACTTGGTTTGATGGAGGAGACTAATTGATATGACTCCTCAAAGTCGGTCTCCATCATGTTGATCTTGGGTTCATCTAGGACCTTGTCCTCAGACATCAACAAAGTCCTGTGGTGGTTTACCACAGGAAGAGATTATGCAGGTATGGAAAATTTTTCCTCAAAAAGGGACAGAGCGGCTAGGTCTACTTCTAGGATGGGGGAATGATTTGGGGATTGGTACGGTGGATAGGGGCTGTCAGTTTGTATGGGGTTAGCTGTGTCGCCCCATTGTTATCAATCTTCACAATCCCTATGCTTACGAAGGTTTTCCGGAGGTGAGGCCTAGGACGGGGTTCCTCTTCTATGTTTATTCCCTTAGCTTTAGCAGCGGCTCTGGTTTGGGCTTTTTCCTTGGCCTCTCGGACCTCTTCATTAGTGGGCTTGTAATCTAGCCCGAATCTGACTTGCTACCCACCCTTGGCCTTAACTGGCTCTCTCCTATCTTGTAATCGGGGTCCCAGCCCCTTACCTATCTGATAACCCCATTTCTAGAGCATGGCCACAGCCGTAACCATTCCGCCTTCGGTTTTCAGGGTGATACCTTCTGGGGGCTCGAGGACTACTGCTAGCACCTTGTATTCAAAGTTATGGAGATCCGTATCTTCAGTTGTGTGCGGAACCTCTATCATTTTGGGGTTCTCAATGTTGTGGGTAGATTTTTCTCTTTCATCATGACCTTCACCTATGATGGTGATGATCTTCTGCCCAGTCACAAATTTAATTTTTTGATGCAATGTTGAAGGTATTGTCCCGACCTCATGTAACCAAGGGCGCCCCAATAACAGGTTGAAGGAGGACTTGATGTCCATTATTGGAAAGGTATGGAAAAGGTCGTTGGTCCGATCACGAGCTCAAGGTCGACTCCCCCAATTATCTCTCGTCTCGTGCTATCAAAACCTATGGCGCTGGTTTTTGTCAGCTTTAGCATACAAGGATCTACTCCTATCTTGGTAGTTGTTCTTAGAGGGCACACATTTAAAGCATACACATTGTCGATTAACACCAATGGGATTACCATATTTTCAGTTTCTACAGTGATATTGAAGGATTTTGAATGATTATTTTCCTCCTCTGGTAAATCTGCATTTGCAAAAGAGATGGCATGGGGGCCATCACCTGCCCGACCTCATCTAGGCTTACTTGGAGTGACACATGCACATTTTTTAATGCCCCCATCAGAGATTGAAAATGAAGCGGGGATGTTATTAACAGATCCCAGACTGTGATATGGGTCGGCGTTCTCCTTAGCTGGGTTTCAAGTATGTGCTCTTGGCTCATCTTCTTAAATGGGTTTACTGCAGTAGTATCTTTCTTCCCTTCTAGTCAGGCTTGCATTGGTACTGGTGCATTTGATTGTTGGGAGATCTTTCCTAACCTGGTGACGAAATCAATTGTTCCCTCCCTACTGTCACCGACATTGATATCTGTTTGATTATAACTGAGCGGGATCTGATGGGGATCGTACGTTAGTCCTGAAATTTTAAATGGGGTGGATAGGGGCCTCAAAGGTGCTTGGATCAGCAGATTGGGGTGGGTGGATAGAACTTGGTTAACCTCTGTGGGAAAAGTCGGGGGAGTGGCGAAAGTGGGCCACATAGGGTTGGCAAGGATTGTGGATGACTGTATCGAGCGTGATGTGACAAGGGTGGGCCATTAATAATTGATTGGTGATGGAGGGGGATGTGGGACACAATCGGCCATTGGGTAGTTGGCGGGGGAAACCATCTATGGTTGATAGAAATTTATTTGGATGTAGTTGACAGGAGTTGGTGATGGGAAATATACGCTAAGATATAAGGGAGGGTTCTGCTTGTATTGCGAGGTTAGGAAAGTAATCAGCCAAATTCAAAGGTTCAATCACCCCAATGCTTCTGTCCTCCCGGTCTCTTTGTCGTGGTGCTACAAAATCTTCTTGGGCGCGGATATACTCTAATGGGTTAAACTCCTCATCATCCTCTTCTACCACGTTGATAGTTGGTCTTAGGCCTGTGTGGTGGTAGCGGCACTTGGTGTATATTTGCGTGCTGGTTAGCCTGGGGAAGTGCTAGAGGGATGATCTTACCAGCCTCTATTAAGTCCTATATCGCATGCTTTAGGGAGAAACAATGATCAGTCGGGTGGCCTGGTCCTTGGTGGAAGTTGCAATGGGTGTTGGGGTCATAGTTTCTCAGGATTAGATTCAGCGGGGGTCGTGGCTGAAGTGTTGTGACCAAACCCTTTTCAATTAACAAAGGCCGTAAAATGTTCAGGGACTGCCCCAAGGGTCTGAAGACTCAATCAAAATGGGCTTTTCTCTGCTCTTGGGCCATATGTGCCTCTTGTCCATTTTCGATTCTCTGCATCGGCTCGCTTAGTGGGTGGTGTGTTGCCCTAAACCGAATGGTTGTCTTTGGTATTAGGTTGTGTATTGTATCGCTTCAGAGTTTTCTTTCATTTCTCTTATCAATGAACCTCCAGACCCCACTATTTGTGGTTTTATTCAACCGTCCCTCTATCGCATCTTCACAATGATTGGCGTTCCTTACCAAATCAGCAAAGCTGGACTGTTGTTGGTATACCAGAAAGTCTGAGATGACCGAGAGGGTGTTATTAGAAATTATTTCAATCTGCTCATTATCGGGTATTTTGTTCTTGACCTGAGATGCCAGTGCCCTCCACCGCCCAAGATAATCACTAAATGCTTCATCGGGCTTCTGCTTTAACAGGGCTAGGTCCGATTTTCTGAGTTTAATGTCTATGTTGTAGACACATTGCTCTTGGAATAACTGGGTCAGATCCTTCCAAGTTTTAATCATGAAAGGTTCCAGCAAAGTGAACCACCTTAAGGTCACCCCGTAAGGCTCTTTTGGAAGACCTTTATGAGCAAACGCTCATCCCCTCCATACTGGCACATGTCCCTGCAGTAGGACTTGAGATGTGCAATGGGATTACCCGTGCCATTATATTTGTCGAAGATTGGCACTTTGAATTTTGGGGGTAAGGGGACTTCAGAAAATAGGCACAGGTCAGAAAAGTCCGTGGCATGGATTTTAGTTCCACCCATCTTCATTAATTGTTTATGGATCTTGTCGAGCTGTTCCTTCAATTGCTCGGATTCTTTGGATGGTGGTGTCATTCTTTCGACTGTCAGCCTCCATTCACTTTGTACTGCAGGTGAGTTGGTGATTACAGGTGGCAGAGGATTAATGCTTGTGTGTGCCCCCTTATAAGTCCCGCTATTTCTTATCTCATCTTCCTCATACTGTGGGTCTTCATAAAATGAGGGAAGGGTGAGATTTTCCTATTGGTGTTCGGTAGTCTGAAGGGGTGCTGGGTGGGACCACTGTACATGGGGGAAACTCGGTGGAATGATAGGCTGAGTGGAGGTTGGGTTTTGGATTAGGGCTTGATGAGGCCATTGTGCAGGAGGATGGGTGAGCTAGGGTTGATGAACGGTGTGAGATAGGTTCCTATATTGGGCCGGGTATGAAGGTTGCGAGTGAATGGGATTTTGAGGGAATTATGGAGGGTGTGGGTATGAGGCTCTAAGGTTTAGGTCTTGCTAGGCTTGGGTATAGGGTAAGGAGCTTGGATGAGTTTGGGCCATATGGCCTGGGCGGGTCTGGACCATGGGGCTTTGATGGGCTTGGCCCATTGGGCCTTGAAGGGTCTGGCCCATTGGGCCTTGGTGGGTCTGGCCTATTAGGCCTTGATGGGTCTGGCCAATTGGCCTTGGTGGGTCTAGCCCATTGGACCATGATGGGTCTTGCCCATTGAGCCTTGATGGGTTTGGCCCATGGGGCCTTAGTGGGTCTAGCTTATTGGGGCCTGAGGCCCGCTCCAATGACCCCATGGTTGGTGAGGGTCTTCGGTGGTATGGATAATGGGGGGTTGATGAGAGTTTTGGAGAAAGGGGCAGGGAGATTTGGGAGTGTATGAGATGGGTTTGTGAGGGGTGGATAAGGGAGGCTGCGTTGAGAAGCCTTCCAGTTGGTGTAGGCCCTGACCATTTCCTCCATCATGGCCATTGGCTTGGGTGAGGGGGTGGGTGCAAGGGGTATATCTGATGGAAGGGAAATATAGGGTATGGATTGGGTGAGTGTATGGAAAAAATTGGGCATGGCCCCGATAAAATTAGGCATGACCTGCGTATATGAGGGGGTATTGTGTGTGGTTTGTGAGGATTAGGGATAATTGGTTATTGCTTGGGGAAAATGTGGGGAAAGGGTGGAGGGTTGGATTGGATTTTGGGGAGGTATGGATGAGAGATGGGGGGGGATTGGGAAGAGTGGATGTGGAAAAATGTGGCATGCTTGGATTGGACGGGGATGAGGGGGTATATCGGATGTGGAAGGAAAATGGGGTGAATTGTGGTTTGATGTGGGGAAAGAATAGGGCAACCCATGAGGTGATTTTGGGTAAAGGCGGAGGGAAAATTGGGGAGATTTGAAGTGGATGGATCTTGAACGGGTACGAGCGGGGAATGGGATGAACTTTGAATGGGTGCGGATGGGAATATGGGTGTACCGAAGGGTCTGGAGACGGCGAATGACGATTGGGTGAGCGGAATGGAGGTGAACATTTCGTCTAAATGAGAATGGGTTGGGGACCGTGGCGGGGATGAATCGGGATCGACGTACGCCGAATCTACAGCCCATGACATGGCTTGGTGACGGGTTGGGTATGGATGCCTCGAGTGGGGTCCGTAGAATTTTCTCCTTCTTCCCCTACGGGATGACGGAGGGTAAGGTGATGTCGTTATGCTGGCACCACAAGCTATATATTTTATTTTTTTGGTTTTTTATTTTAAATTAAGTGAATCTTTACGATGAAAAACTCTGGGGCCTTTGGAATTCCCATTTCGGGCAACGTTCACACACTAAATATCTCCCGTGGTGGGCTTCCAACGTGCTTCGGAAGAATCAAAAGGGAAACCCTTCGATCTATGTGAAGGCATGGGAAACCACGCAAACAACCCGATTCCTCTAAGCAAATCAATAAGAGAGTGATCTCTTTCGACCGGTGAGGGCGTATTGGGTGTCGAAGAGTGCGGGATCTATCAGAGATGCTAAACCACTAAGAGGGGGACTCAGGGAGGTGATAAAGGCCTCAAATTCGGGCTGCCCAGCTCAAAACAGGCTTGGCATGTGTATTATATGCGCCAGGCCAAATCCTGGAGATTTTGGCTTAGCGTGTGTAATACACATGCTAGGCTAAATCTGACAACGGTTGGCTTAGCGTGTGTAATATGCACGCTAGAGCAATTATGGGCAAAAAAGGCTTAGCGTGTATATTATACACGCTAGGCAAAAATAATTTATATAAACTATTTTAACAGCAAACAGCTGGCCCGAATTGGTCTATTTTTTTTGGGTTTTTGGGAAGCGATGCTTCCGGGGACTAATTTTCTTGTTGTAATTGGTCCCTCCTCACCGAACCTAGGGATACAAGACCGATTCGGGGCTACTAAATGTGCTCCCCCAGGGTTTTAAGCTTTGTAACAAGATTGGTTACCCACCCAATATACCTCTGACGCAAGCGCCTTCTCAGATACTGGATGGGGTGGTACTTTTCCAAATCATCACAACTAGGGTTTGCCGCAGTACTAAGAATCGGGTGTTTGTATCGTTGTCTAAATTCCCAACCCTTTAAAAGCTACCCCCGTGAAAAATGATTTAAGTCCCTAAACTCAATTTTAAGGTTCAATTTTAAATTCAATTTTAAAAGGGAGTTTGCTTATTGTTCAAAAATGGGTGGTGATGATCCCATGCCGCCTCTAGGGGTCGACGTCCACTGGTAGGATATGATTGCAAAACTGAAAAGCTCAAGTAGGCCTACCAAACGACTAAGGCGTGTAAAAGCGCAACTAAGCCCGCCAATCGGCTAAGGCATGTAAATGACGTAAAATAAAGTGAACGTAAGGGCAATGCACAAGTAGGCATGCCAAGAAGCTAAGGCTTGTAAATGACGAAAAGGAGGGGTAAGTAAAAAATTAACGAAATCGTAGGGGTGAGTATAAAATGATAATAAGAAAAATGTTAGTAAAAAATGAGAAAATAATAAAAAAGCCAACCTTCAAGGGGAAGCTCTACTAGCTACTCCCCAACAGAGTTGCCATCTGTGCAACCGTGGGCTCTCGCGAGTCCGTCACGACAATGAGCACGTTCATAAAAACTAGAGTCGCCACCCGGAGCTTTTGGTGTCCTGGGAAACCTCAAATCAATATTAATGCACCGAAGTGTCAAATATGACTCTGATTTACCGATTCACGCCAAAGGCTCTTGGGTAGGGGCTTCGGTTATTGATCGGGAAGGTGTTAGACACCCGATCAACCCGCTCAAATGCGATCTCTACTTATGGCCAAAATAAAAGAAAAATAAAGGTTAAGAAAAAATACTTCCTCTTGTCCAAAGGCACTTTAATCCTATTTGTACCCCTCCGCAATTACTGAGATTTCGGTGGTGTAACGGCACAAATTCGAGGTCAAGGGAAAAGCTAAGAAGGTAGAGGAGTAGAGGAGAGAGCAGGAGCTCTCGCGCCCTTGTAGCACAGCAGTGGACCTTCACGTAGGTGCACTTGGTTAGCTTTCAATAGCTTGAAAAGATGGAATGGGAGGTTCTAATCCTCTAAGGCTTAATGGCTAAGAGGTAGGAGAGGAGGGCTAAGGGGTAGCTCTCACCTAAACTCCAGGGTTTTTGATGGAAGATGGGGGCTAAAAGGGGCTTTAAAGTTCTGAAATTTGTATGGGATTGGTGCACAAAAGGGGAAAAAAGGTCACTCTTAATCTTTTCTCTCTTTTGGAATTCTTTCAAGCCATTTGCAAGGGGGGGTGGGGGTGCCTGTCTATTTATAGAAAAGGAGAGGGTTAGGGGGGTACTTAAAAGCTAATTAGGGTTAGCAATTAGGTAACCCTAAATCTAAGGTTTTTGAGGTTTTAAAGGTTGTGGATATGTGTGAGGATCGGTTCAATGATAGATGATAGGGTGGGATTTCAAATGACTAGAGGGTTGCAAATAGAATAAATGAGGGTGCAACAGTCCTAATAAAACCTACCCTAAACATTGGGATGGTCAATAAGTCAAACCCTAAAAGTAAATTTCGAGCAAAATCTAACAGTTACTGTAGCTAAGCCTGGTGTGTGTATTAAACACGCCAAGCATAGATACAATGCCATAGAAGTCCAGAGCCTACTGTGGGACCCAACTATGCTTAGCGTGTGTATTATCCACGCTAAGCCATTTCTGGGAAAAAATGGCCTAGCGTGTATAATATACACGCTAAGCATGCCCATCCTCTCGAGAAGCTCTCAAGGGGCTTTGCCATATTCGGATCACCATAACTTTTGATGTGCAACTTGGATTGAGGTGATTCTTAGCTTGTTAGAAAGCTAGGATCCTCTACTTTTCAATGGTATAAGCTTAATCCCAGTAGAGGTCCCTACCAGCCTTGGTACATCTCTCTCTAACCATTGTCCGGGAGGGTTAACTATGGGTTTGATGGAAATTCCTAAGGGTTTATAAAGGTTCCAAGGGTTTTTGGAAGGTTTCTAGGGATATGGAAAGTTCCTAGGGGTATGGGAGATGCTATCGAAAGCTCAGGAGTGCATCTCTCTCTAAGTATGTTTTGGTCGGGCCTTGGGCCAAATTTGAGTGTCTACAATAATAAATTACTGATGTGATATAAGATAGGACTAATTTCAAACTCATTTTCAGCATTAAACTATATTCTGACCTTCATGACTAATCTGAATCTATAAGGTATTAAAGGACTAATATCAAATAATAATATAATGATGTGAGATAGTACATGACTGATATCATACTCATATTTTACTTTAAACAATATACTGACCTACATGAGTAAAGTTATCTAAACCATTAAAGGACTAATGTGAGAATATTAGAGGTCTATTATGAGACAATAAAGTCCTGTGGTGAGACACTACAAGACTGATATCAGACCCATTTTTAGCATTAAACTATATTCTGACCTGCATGATTAATTTGAATGTATAAAGGACTGATGTGAGAACATTAAAGGACTGATATCAGACAATAAATTACTATTGTGAGACAGTATATGTCTAATATTAGACTAATATTTAGCATAAACTATATTGTAACATGCATGAGTGTGCAACCGTGGATCTTATCAATCCATCGTGACGATGCGCTCGTTATAAAAAATTAGAGTCGCCACCCGGAGCTTTTGGTGTCCCTGGAAATCGAAATCAATATTGAAAGCACCAAAGTGTCAAATATGACTCTGATTTACATATCCACGCCAAAGGCTCTTAGGTAGGAGCTCCAGTTATCAATCGGAAAAGTATTAGGCACCTGATTGGCCCGCTCGTAAGCGGTCTCTATTATAGCCGGGTCTATGTGTGGCTGGTTTATAATATATATATATATATATATATATATATATATATATATATATATATATATATATATTTATATATAAAGAAATAAAATGAGAAGCACTTCCCCTTGCCTGAAGGCACACCGATCCTATTGAGTCCTTCCTGCTTGCCAAAAGTTGGGCAGTTTAATGGCTCAATTCTAGGATAGAGGAAAAGCAAAGAAGGTAAAGGAATAGAGGGGAGAGACGGAGCTCTCGAGCCCTTGTAGCACCGATGTGGACCTTCACGTGGCTGTGTTGGATGAGCTTCCGATAGCTTTAATGGTTGAGAGATGGGTCTTGAACTCCAAGACTAGGTGGCTAGGAGGTAGGAGAGGGAGGGCTAAGGCCTTATTCCTACAAGATCTAAGAGATTTAAGATGAAAAAAATAGGTTAATGGATGAACCTAGGTTCTAAAATTTGTGGGGTTTTAATTCTAAAAAGGGAGGAAAGGGATCACTAAAGGTTTCTCTCTCTTGGGAAATTTTTTCAAGCCATTTGCAAGGGGGGTGCCTCTCTATTTATAGAAAAAAGAGAGGGTTAGAGGGTACTTAAAAGCTAATTAGGGTTAGCAATTAGGTAATCTTAACATCTAAGGTTTCCTAATATCTTAAGGGCTTGGAAAGATTTGAATTGGGTTCAATGGTAGATGATAGGGTGAGATTTCAAATGACTAGAGGGTTGCAAATACGGTAAGTGGGGATGCAACAGTCCTAATAAAACTCATCCTAAACATTGGGATGGTCAACAAGTCAAACCCTAAAAGTAAAATTCGGGTAAAATCCAAGTTTTACTATAGCTAAGCCTGGCGCATGTATTATCCACGCCAGGCATATGTACAGTGTTTGGGAAGTCCAGAGCCCGCTGGGGGGGCCATCTATGTTTGGCGTGCATAATATACACGCCAAGCCATTTCTAGGAAAAAATGGCCTGGCATGTATAATATACACGCCAGGCAATATTTCTCTAGAAATGGCCTAGCGTGTGTATTACACACGCCAGGCATGCCCATCTCCTCGAGAGGTTCAACCAAGTGCAATTTTTGAGTCCTTTTCGAATTATTGTAACTTTTGAAGTATGACTTGGATCGGGGTGATTCTTGGCTCGTTGGAAAGCTGGAAACCTCTACTTTTCAATGGTATAAGATTCAATCTCAGTAGAGGTCCCTACTAGCCCCGACACATCCTTCCCTAGAGGTTGGAGATAATTCCTAAGGGTTTAGGCAAGTTTCTAAGGGTTTGGGAAGGTTCCTAGGGGTATAAGAGATGCTATCAAAAGCTCGGGGGTGCGCCTCTCTCAAAGTATATTTCGATCGGACCTTGGACCAAATTTGGATGTCTACAAATGATCCTCTTTGGTATCCGATCACTAATGATCGAATGCTAAAGACAAGAGACATCCGAAGAGGTCTAAGGCAACACTGAAGGGTTTGTTGTATTCAAAATGAACCTCAAACATCAAGTGGGTAACATGGTGAGTAAACGGAAGCCCTGTATGTTGAGAAAATGTTCATACCTCAAGGTTATCGGTCCCCAAGCACTTAGCTATATTATTAGGTATAATCGAGATGGTACGAGTTGCAAAAGCCCAATATGCTGAGAAAAACATCCGCTTCTCAAGATGATTGAAGATGTTCGATGTTCGATGTTCGACTTTTATTCTAAATATAATAGCTCCGTAAGTAAGAGGGTAATCGACCCATACTTAAAGATAGGTGCGGGGCAAACATGCGACGGTCCACGACTTGTGTCTAATCTCGTGAGGCATTGACTGCTCCCTTTGATCGGCTACAGGTGCCCCTATGTGAGGTAGGGTTTGAGATTTTTGGGCGAATCCATCAATCCTGAACGTAATTTAGCACAACTATCTAAGCGAAGCAAATGTTGATGTCGCAATGTTTTTATGGAGTGTGTGCCATTTTTTATAATGTGCCCTGAATTAATATGACCTAGAGTACCCAACTTCAAATAATATTGAACAGATCTGGCCAAAATTGGGTGCCTACCGAAGGAGACATCCAATTCTGGTCTCTGTCGATAAATGCAATTACAAATGAATGACTATGCAGAAACATGCATCCATCAGGGAGTGATAAATAACAAGGCGATGGAAGTCCCGTCCCAGAACCCATCTGGGGACCATTTACAGGAACAACGACCATCCACGGATACCCAGACGCATGGCACCTATCTAAGGAACTGTATAAATACAGGTTTTAAGCCTGCACCCCAGAATGAGCCCTTCTGAATGCATATTTGACCAGTCATTCGATAGATAATTTCTTTTTGACAAGCTGGTCTTAACCAACGATTGACCTTTTTCTATGGAATCTGAAGCTTAAAACAATAAAGTTCACTTGAATCTAAAGATGAAGCGCTTAGCTCAAAGATTTAGCAGTGGAATCAACCTGATCGAAACATTGACTACTTGATCGAGATTGACACTGTTGCTCCTACTTTAAAGTAGGATCCAAAGGTCCAAGGCGAACCTTAGACTTAGGACATTAATTTGGCATAGCTGCATTGCCTATAAAATATTTATATTTTAGCGCATTGAAGCACACATGTGTGTAGTTGTGAGTAGCGAAAGTACCACGAAGATATAACTATCTTTTTTCTTTTTCAAAATGAATTTATTCTCTATTTTTTCTTTCTCTTTTTTTGGAATAGATCGGACGTCGGTGGTGAGATGCATCATCTAATTTATCCATCGCTGGGAGATTGCCTGTTTCAAGGGTTTGGACCATTTGATGTTCTTGCATATTCTTAAGAAAATGTCAGTCCATTTTTTATTTATATAGGTAACAATATGCATCCTAATTAACAGAATGAGAAATAAACCCTTACCTACATATTTTCAATTTTTAAGATTTATATATTTTTGAATTTTTGTTTTCAGAGATTTTTTATTCTTTTTCTTCATTTTTGAGATGGAAGTACGATGCTGTAAATATGTATATGGAAGAATATATATTTTTTGAATTTTTCTGAATTTCTTGTTTTTATTGTTTTTCTCTTTCTTTTCTTCTTTTTTTTTTTGTTTAATGTCTTAACAATGAGGCGAAGTAACGGGTCCCATTTTGAGCATAGTCGAACCCGTTCATGGGGTCAGACCTGAGTGAGGTTCAGAATTTTTACCAAGGTCGAAACATCCATCCCTTTAGATCGAATCAACCTTTTCTCCTTACCTCGAGTCATACGTTTGATAGTGTAGTCTGAAGATATACCGGATCAGGACCTGATTTGAGCAAACTTGAGCGGCCCAATTGGCGATCAGATAATTCAAAAATGCAATCAAAGGAGCCACTGAATAATTTTTCTTTTTTAACCACTTTTTTACTCACATCGCCCAAGACAGGTTTTTGCCATGCCCATTGTTGCCCTTTTTTCTTACCTGTAGCGCCCTTTCAGGTTTTCACTATGTCCATGAGTATGCATTTGTACCTCAGGCGCCTTTTCAGGTTTTCACCTGGTCCATACAAACTCGCTGTTTTTACCCATGTCTCCCTTTCGGGTTTTCACCACGTCCTTTTTACTTTGAGCTTGTATTTTTTCTTTTTCTTTTCTTCTTTATTTTCTCAAAAGCTTTCGTCATAGCCGGCTAGATGAAATTCTTTTATCGTCTCTCATCTTAGCTCGTACTGACTCAATGGATACTATGAATGCTTATAGACCTTAAAGAGGGCTTTTTCTCGGGATGTAGCTTAGCCATGGGATATAATAAAAATTTTAAAGGTGTTCTTTGGTTAAGAAGGTTTCCTCGATAGGGTTCCAGTTGTCGTAATACACTTCTTCCTTGGGAAATTTTAACTGTACATGCCCCACTTTTTTTTTGTTTTTGTTCTTTTTTAGTCATCTTTTTTTTTAGATTTTGCTTTTCTAATTTTTTTCTGTATTTGATAGTAACTCTTTTTCTCCTTTTTTTTTGTTTAGTATATACACTTTTTCCTTCTTCTTTTCTAGGGAGGGGTTTAACGAAAGAAAGGTCAATGGCTCAACGGGTGTAGCAAGGGTATACGTATTCAGGGATGTTTTTTTGGCTACTTGACTTTAAAATCATTGCCTCTTTTATGGGGTCCTTAAGCAGTCACGTATCCATCTTATCAATACTACCTTGTCGCAAGAGACTTAGGAATAGAAACGTCAGACATATCCAGCATTGATGAGTTTAGGAAAGTGATCTTCGTCCATGGTGGCGAGGTGGAGCGCATACCTTGAGAGCACTTCTCGGATGACGTAAGGTCCTTCCCAGTTGGGCTTAAATTTTCCTCTTGGATCGGCATGGAGAGACGGAAAGATTTTCTTAAGTACAGTATCACCCACTTTCAAATCTCGAACATGAACAAATTTGTTGTAAGCACATTCGATCCTTCTCTAATAGGCCAGGGTGTGACACAAGGCTAGGAGCCTTTTCTCATCGAGAAGATTCAGCTGCTCAAAACGGAACCTCTCTCTTTCAGCTTTTGATAGATTAGATTTGATGACAATGTGGAGCGAGGGTACTTCAACCTCAACTGGCAAGACAGCCTCGGTTCCATACACAAGGGAAAATGGTGTTGCCCCTGTAGCAATACCAATTGACATTCGGTAGGCCCATAATGCGAATGGTAACATTTTGCTCCAGTCTCGGTATGCGACGACCATCTTCTCAAGGATGCGGACGACTATTTTGTTAGCAGCTTCTACAGCACTATTGGTTTGCTGTCGATATGGTGATGAGCGACGATGTTTAATTTTATATTACTCGTAGAAGGCTTTGATACACTTGTTTGCAAAGTTGGTGCCATTATCCATGATGATGTCTTTATGTAAACTGAATCGACAAACGATATTATTCTTGATGAACCTCTCGATATGGTTGGCCGTAATATTTGTATACGATGCCACATCTACCCATTTGGTGAAGTATTCAATGGCGACGAGGATAAACTGGTGCCCATTCAAAGCTTTCGGATTGAATTTTCCCATGACGTCGATGCCCCAAGTGACGAATGGCCAAGGAGTGGCCATGATGTGTAGATCTATGGCTAGAGCATGTATCAAACTAGAATGCTCTTGGCATTTGTAGCACTTCTGAATGTGCTTCCAACAGTCAACGTCCATGGTAGTCCAGAAATATCCTTACCCTAAGATCTTTTTGACAAGCATGTACCCATTGATGTGAGCCCTGCATACTCCCTCATGTATCTCTTTCATAATGTTGGTTACCTCGCCCTCAGTTAGACATCAAAGCAGGATATTATTATACGACCGCTTGTAGAGGCACCCACCACAGATGATGTAATTGGTCGCTAAACGTTGGATGGTCCCCCTATCCGTCTTGGATGTACCTTCAGGGAAGGATCGAGTTTTAAGGAAATCTTGAAATCTGAGAAACATGGATGTTTATCATCTAACTTTGTGGGTCCCTCAATCTGGAGGCAGAAGGCCTGCTCATTCCTCTGCTCAATCATGATCGGCTTCATCTCGACACCTTATAAAATTTTGACCATCGATGCTAACGTTGCTAGTGCATCGACAAAGCGATTTCTCACTCGTGGGAATAAGAGAACGTTATATCATTGAAGCATGCATTCATATCCTCGAGGTGCTCGTGGTATGGGACCAGCTTCTCATCTTTCGTCTTCCAATCTCCGTTGGTCTGGCATATGATTAACTGTGAATTTCCAAATATCCTAAGATGAGTTATGTTCAGGTCTATGGCTGCCTGTAGGCCTGCTACGCAGGCTTCATATTCGGCCATGTAGTTTGTGCATGGGAAGTTGAGCTTAATGGACACTGGTACGTGAGACCCCATTGGCAAAATCAGAATAGTGCCGACTCCTTGACCTTCGGTATTTGCTGCCCTGTCAAAGTATATTACCCAAGATCCCTCTGTCTCCGTCGTATCATCCTCTGTCATGAACAAAATGTCCTCATCTGAAAATTCAGTTCTCAAAGGCTCGTAGTCAAGTAAAGGATTTTCGGTAAGATGAACAGCAAGTACTTGCCCCTTGATCGACTTTTGTATGGCATATGTGATGTCAAAATCAGATAGGAGAAGTTGCCAGCGTGTAGTTCGGCCAGTGAAAGCCTACTTTTTGAATAGGTACTTTAATGGATCCAATCGCACTAGGAGTAGAACAGCTTGAGATAGCAAGTAGTGGTGGAGCCTCTGGGTAGCCCATATGAGAGCCAGGCATGCTTTCTCTTGATGAGAATAGCGTGTCTCGTAATTGGTGAATTTCTTACTCAAGTAATAAATGGCTGCTCTCTTCTTTCTGTTTCATCATATTGCCCTAGGACACATCCCATCAAAACTTTCGTTGTTGAGAGATACATTAAGAGTGGTCTTCCTAGTTCGAGTGGTACTAACACCGGTTGGTTGAGAAGGTAGCTTTTAATTTTATCAAATATTGCTTGAAAGTCCTCGTTCCATTCAATGGGTGAATCTTTCCTTAGTAACATGAAGATCAGCATGCAAATAGGAGTTAGCTGTGCAATGAATCGACTGATATATTGTATTCTGCCTAAGAAGCTTCTAGCTTCTTTCTCGGTAGATGGCAGTGATATTTTGACGATGGCTTTTACCTTGATTGGGTCAACCTCGATGCCTCTTCTACTGACAATGAAGCCCAATAGTTTTCCTGGCATGACACCGAATGCACACTTATGAGGGTTTAGATGGAGCCTATATTTTCTCAGTCTCTCAAACAGCTTTTGGAGATTTATCAGATGATCACCTCTTTCTTGAGATTTGGTGATCATGTCGTCGATATACACCTCAATTTCTCGATGCATCATGTTGTGGAAGAGTGTTGTCATCGCTCTCTGATATTTTGTCCCAGCATTTTTCAGTCTGAAAGGTATGACACGATAGAAGAAAGTTTCCCATAGAGTGATGAACGTTGTCTTCTCTCAGTCTGCTTCTGCCATCTTGATCTGATTGTATTCAGAAAATCCATCCATAAATGGGAGCTTCCCATGCCTAGCAGTGTTATCAACCAAGATGTTGATGTGCGGCAATAGGAAGTCATCCTTTGGGCTCGCCTTGTTGAGATTTCTAAAATCAATACACATGCGAACCTTTCCATCCTTCGGTACTGGGACGATATTGGGTAGCCATTGCAGGTACTTAGAGACCATGAGAAATCCTACATCGTACTACTTGATGACCTCATCATTCACTTTCAGCATCCATTCTAGCCTGAGGCGTCTCAACTTATGCTTGACCGGCTTAACATCTGGATATAACAGCAGCTCATGCTTGACGAAATTGGGATCCAATCCAGGCATGTCCTCATATGACTATGCGAAGACGTCTTGGTATGACTGAAGGAAATTAATCATGCTTTTTCTTTCCTCAGGAGATAGCGACGTTCCGATCTTGGTGATTCTAGGAACCTCCTTTGTTCCCAGGTTGACATCCTCTATTTCTTCAATAATCAGGGTAGGGCCATGCTCAAAATTGGTGTATTGTTCAAGGAGATCATTGGGAAGCTCCTCAATAAGAATTTCCTCGTCCAGACTCGTGACTCCTACCTCTTCTTGTATTTCTATAGGAAAGGAATCGATTTCACGTGGGACGGATTTTCAATTAAAGCATCTTTTTTCTTGATTTTATCGAGAATTTTAAAAGATAATTTTTTTTTTTTTTTATATTTCTTTTATTTTTTTTAGATTTTTCTTTTTGTTCAGAAGTGGGCCCTTGGCAAGGCGGGTCTCTATATACACATGGTATTGCCTGCCAAGGGCTAACCTCACTTTTTATAGGTTTTTTTTTTTTTTGAGGCGGCTGTCGAATTTTAAGCCACCCGATGCTTCCAGAGTTAGGGGCATTAAGACCTAATTCCTTACCTGTGGTGCTGCACCTTTACCTATTCGGATGGAGGGGGCTGATTGATATGATTCTTCGGAGTCAACCTCCATCATATTAATTCTGGGTTCGTCTGGGATTCTATGCTCAAACGTTAGCAAGGTCCTGTGGTGGTCTACCACAAGGGTGTAGACACCCAAATTTGGCCCAAGGCCCGATCGAGACATACTTCGAAAGAGGCGCACCCCTGAGCTTCCGATAGTACCTCCCGTATGCTTAGGAGTCTTTCCAAACCCTTAAAAACTTATCCAAAACCTTAGGAATTACCCCCAACCTTTAGAAACCTCTCCGAACCCTTAGTTAACCCTCCTGGGCCATGGTTAGGATGAGATGTACCAGGGCTGGAAAGGACCTTTACTAAGAACAAATCTTCTACCATTAAAAAGTAGAGGTTCACAGCTTTCTAATAAGCCAAAAATCACCTTAATCTGAGTTGTACTTCAAAAGTTACAGCGATCAGAAAAGTGACCAAAAGTGCACCTAGCAAAGACATGCATGGCGTGTATATTACACACGCCAAGCTATTTTTTCCCAAAAATGGCTTGGCATGTTTATTACAAACGCCAAGTATAGGTGGGCCCCCCTGCGGGCTCTGACTTCCAAGACACTGTAGCTATTCTTGGCATGGTAATACACACACCAAACTTAGCTATAGTAACCTCTAGTTTTTGCTCGAATTTCACTTTTAGGGTTAGACTTGTTGACCACCCGAATATTTAGGGTGGATTTCATTAGGACTGTTGCACCCCTGTTTATCCCATTTGCAACCCTCTAGTCATTTGAAACCTCACCCTATCATCTACCATTGATCCCATCTTCACACATATCCATAACCCTAAGATCCTAGGAAACCTTAGACGTTAGGATTACCTAATTGCTAATCATAATTAGCCTTTAAGCACCCCCCCTAACCCTTTCTTTTTCTATAAATAGAGAGGCACCCCCCCTTGTAAATGGCTTGAAAAAAATCCAAAAGAGAGAAAAGATTAAGAGAGAGCTTTCCTCCCCTTTGGTGCACCTTTTTTCACACAAATTTCATAACTTCAAAGTCTCCTTTAGACCCCACCTTTCATCAAAAATACCTAGTTTAGGTGAGAGCTACCCCCTAGCCCTCCTCTCCTACCCCCTAGCTAGCAAGCTTTAGAGGTTAGAACCTCCTCTTCCATCATCCAAGCTACCGAAAGCTCATCAGGTGTACCTACGCGAAGGTCCACAGCTGTGCCACAAGGGCCCGAGAGCTCCGGCTCTCCCCTCTACTCCTCTACCTTCTCGGCTTTTCCTTTATCCTTGAATTTGTGTCGTTACGTCGTTGAAATCTCGGTAATTATGGAGGGGCACAAATAGGATCCAAGTGCCTTCAGGCAAGAGGAAGTGCTCTTTTCTTTTTTGCTTTCTTTTTATTTTGGCCATAAGTAGAGACTGCTTTTAAGCGGGTTGATTGGGTGCCTAACACCTTCCCGATCGATAACTGAAGCCCCTACGCAAGAGTCTTTGGCGTTGACTAGTGAATTAGAGTCACATTTTTGGCACTTTGGTACTTATAAAATTTTTGGCACTTTCCTGGGACACCAAAAGCTCTCGGTGGCAACTCTAAATTTTTTGTGAGTGCGCATCGTCACGATGGGATCCTCAAAAATTCGTGATTGCACAAATGGCGACTCTGCTAGGGACTAGCTAGTAGAGTTTCCCCTTAAAAGTTGGCCTTTTCCTTTATTTTCCTAATACTTGGCTGCTTTTCCCTTGGTTTTACTCACCCCTACGATTCCGTTTATTTTTACTCACCCCTACTTTTCCATCATTTAAGTGCCTTAGCCGATTGGCTAGCCTACTTGTGCATTGTCTTTACTTTACTTTCCCATCATTTACATGCCTTAGCCGATTGGCGGGCTTACTTGCGCATTTACATACCTTAGTCGTTTGGCGGGCCTATGTGAGCTTTTTCTTTCTGCAATTATATCCTAATAGTGGACGCCGGCCCGTAGAGGCGGCACAAGACCATCATCCCCAGTTTTTAAACATTAAGCAAACTCCCTTAAAATTGAAATTAAAATTGAACCAAGAGGGGGACTTAATTGAATTTTCTCATTAGGTAGATTTTAAAAAGGGGTGGGAATTTAGACAAAGATACAAATGTCTCGGCTCTCAGTACAGTGGCAGCCCCTAGTTGTAATGATCCCGAAAAGAACCACCCTGTCCAGTATTTAAAAAGGCGCTCACGCTGGAGGTATATCATGTGGGTGATCGAGCCGGTTACAAAGCTTAAAACCCTGGGGGAGTGCGTTTAGTCGCCCCGAATCAAACCTTGTATCCCTAGGATTGGGCAGGAGGGACCCATTATAACGAGAAAGTCAATCCCCGGAAGCATCGCTTCCAGAAAACCACAAAAAGGACTAATTTCAGGCTTGTTGTTCTGCTGTCACTATAGTTATATATTCTGTTTTTGCCTGGCGTGTGTAAAATCCACACCAAGCCATTTTTACCCAGAATTGCTCTGACGTGTATATTACACACGCCAAGCCATATCCTCCATATCCTCTAGAATTTGGCCTGGCGCATATAATATACACGCCAAATCTGTCTTGGGTTAGGCAGCCCGAATCTGAGGCCAATCTTCACCTCCCTGAGTTCCCCGCTTAGTGGTTTAGCACCCCAGATAAATCTCGCACTCTTCAACACCCAATACGCCCCTGCCGGTCAAAAGAGGGTAGCTTCTTTTTTACTCGCTCTGTGGGATCAGGTTGTTTGCATTGATTCTCATGCCTTTAATAAATCAAAGGGTTTCCCTTCAATTCTTTCGAAGTGCTTCGGGATTCCGCCACGGGGGATATTTAGGGTACAAATACCACCCGAAACGGGAATTCCAAGGTCCCAGAATTCTTCATCGTAAGGTATTTACTTGCCATTTTAAAAAATAAAAATAAATAAATAAAGAGTCACCACCAAAAAAATATATGAAAAAGAAAAAGAAAAAAAAAACCTTGTGGTGCCGATACAACGGCATTGCCTTACCCCCCATCTTCCCACGGAGGGAGAGGAGAAAACTTTACAGGCCCCATCCGAGGCACCCGTACTCAACCCATCACCAAGCCATGTCGTGGGGAATGGATCTAGCATATGCCAATCTCGACTCATCCCCACCATATTCCCCAACTCATTCCCATTTGGAAGAGACTTTTACCTCCATCCCGCTCACCCAACCACCATTTACCACCATCAGACCCTTCGATACACCCATCTTCCCATCGGCACCCATCCAAAATTTATCCCTCTCCCCACCCACATCCTCTCAAGCTCCATCCACCCCGCATACGCCCCATATTTTACCCCATTTCCCCTTAAATCCAAACAACCCTAATTTGCCCCCCTCCACCATCACCCAAAATCCACCCTCTATTTCATTACTCTTTCCCCACCTCAAACCAAAATTCACCCCATCTTCCTACCACATCCAACATACCCCATCATCCCCATCTAATCCAAACATACCACATTCCTTCACATACACCCAAGCCATGAATAATCCTCCCATATCCACTCCACATCCTTTCCCCAATCCCAATCCATCATACATCCCCCCATCAACCCAGGTCATGCCCAATTTTACCCGGGTCATGTCCAACTTTTCTCATATACCCACCCCATCCATGCCACATGCTCCCTCTCCATCGGATGTACCCTTTGCATCCATCCCACCACCAAACCAGATGGCCATGATAGATGAGATGTGGAAGGCCTCCCAAGATAGCCTCCCTCATCCACCCCTCATAAACCCATCCCATACATTAGCAAGTCTCCACGCTTCTTTCCCGCATGACTGTTGCTTTTCCCAGTGTGCTTACTTTATTTGTTGGTGGTAAAAGCAATTTAAAATCAAAGTAAAACAGGGGATGGAATCAGCACAACTGAGAAATCCTAGACCTGCAAGATACAGGGTCCATTTGTAGCAAGTTTTGATAAGTAAGAGTTTGTCCCACAGGGAAAGGTGATCTACAGCTCCAAGGGAGCCATCTCTAGTAGTCCCTCCAGATCTGACTACAGATTTGGCAGTCCTAAAAGGAAGGGAGTTTAGGGTCACTTATTCTAAATATCCTAAGGTAGCCTAATGAATTAACTACAAAAAGGGTTAAGAAGATGGATGGAGTGTGGGAAAATAAATATAAAAGGGTGAGAAGTATGCTATTGGGTTCAGATCTGCTGGAATTTATGACTCAGATCCAGGTCTGCTGTTATAAAAATCTTGTCCAATGGCTACATTATCACCAAAGAGGAGAAAGAATCCAACTCATCCCTTTGCCATGATCCAATCCCTTATGGTTATAACCTGTCCACTTAAATGGTCACAGACTTTCCCATAGGGGAACCACAATCCAGAGATGGGTCAAAACAAGTTTATCATTGTAGGCACTACTTCATCCAGGCTACAAGCTCAGGAATTCATAGGGAACCTCAACCTCTAAAGCTCTATGTGTGGGGCTAGGGCTGTATAGGACCATGTTAGCCCAGACACAGAACCAGCAAGAGATTGAGTACCACCTTAGATCTAACTGTCCATTGCTTGAGTGGGACTACAATGGTCCAGTCACAAGCCTACAATCTCCATACCCAGATCAGATCTGCCATCTGATGGCGGGTATATACTAATATAGGGGAGTCTGTCTCTGCACAATCTCCTACCAGGCTACAAGCTCAGGCTCGGAGAAGAAGGATCCATTTTGGATTGGCGGATTGGATTCACCCTAAGGCTATAACCTGTCCACTTGAATGGTCACAGATTATCCCAGAGGCTATCCTCCTCACGAAGCCCAAAACAAAACAAGAATATTGCTGCCACCACCATGGTCACAAAGCTACCAGCTCAGGCTCCCATGGGGATTTCAGATCTAGTGGGTCCTGTGGTGGGGCTAAGGTTGTATCGGACCATGATAGCCCAGACACACAGGTCACTTGGATCTGAACGGATCCTTAGAATCAGTCCTCCATTGCTTTGAATCACAGCCAAAGCAATGGCGGATCTCAAGGCAGCAGTCTTGCACAGAGCAACTCACAAACACATGAATCCCATAAAAGTATAACACCCAATCACAAATTTCATTAATCTAATCTCAATAAACATACATAGGCATGGCCAGCAAGTGCTGGGCCATGGAGAGAAAAAAGAAGAAAAAGAAAAACTACTTACAACTACAGAAGAACAGAAAAGAAAAATGATCTCAGATCTTGTATCAGTGATAAAGTCTCCGCTATCAAGTCTCCCTAAACCTAAACCAGGCTTAGGTTTATATAGCAGTGGGTGTGGCAGCGCATTAGGGTTAGGAAACCCTAATCACTAGAAATCCCCAAAAAGTCCTCTGCTGAAGCGATGGAAGGTTAAAGTTCAGAGCTTCGCTAGGTAGCCATCGTTTCCTAGACTCGTCGTGTGGTAGCTCTGTTCTTTGCGTGGTTGAGTTTAACTCTGAAGCTTCAGCTGTCGCGAGGTTGGTGCGTTCTCGCTAGATTGAGCTTCGCGAGGCTTTAATCGTTTCTGAGCTGTGCGAGAGTCCATTTCTTGATAGATCTTTGTGAGGATCCTCGCGATAGCTTTGAGGCTTTTCTGAACTGCCCGACAGCTCCTTTGATGCTTTGTATCTCGCGGCAACTGGGCGGCAGCTGCGCGACCTTTAACTTCTGAATTTCGTGAGAGCTGCATGACTCAAGGCTTCTGAAGCTCTTCTATCACTCCACTGCATGAGAACTTCTCGTGAAGTCTTGGGGAACATAGCGAGGACTGCGCGAAGCCTAAATTCCTAAATCCTTTGGAGCTTTGTCAGCTGCGCGAAGCTTACCTCAGGTCTAGATTCATGGCTCATTCTTCTGAGGGACTTCTGGGGTCAAAACAGGCTCCTTAGCAGGATTTATGGCCTTATTGCACTGCTGTTTATTACCTACAAAAATAGCTTAACAAACATTTATTAAAGGGCTAAGGGTCTAATCACAGGTTAAGTTAAGGGGTGAAAAGTGGTACTTTTCAGGTCTTAACACACCCCCAAACCTAATCTTTGCTAGTCCCTTAGCAAAGCTATATTAAATCAACTACAGAAATTAAATGCCACTTTCGTAGGGAGCACGAATACATTTAGCATATGTACCAAGCCTTTTAAACCCCTAGGTGATCCCTAGTGGAGGAGTGAAGTCTCCTGAGGGTTTTCAGTGAAGACACCCACAAACTTCTCAATGAGACAGTTAACAAAAGTGCATTATTATCAAGTGAGCAAATAAGAAGAGTTAGTTCACCCTTGAATCAGTAAGAGATATAAGAAATTCAAACACCTTGGCTGCACAGAAATTTAAACAGTATAAGCTTCTCATGAAAGCACAGCATTTCCAATCAGTTTACACCAAAGACACTACATAGGTGTGTCAACATTGAGCTCATCACGGGATCAAAAATTAGGTTATAGGTCACACCTAATGCATTCAAGATCAGACCCAAAACTCTCCAGGGCATACTCTCATAAAGAACTGTTGAAGGTTTCATTTTCTCTCAAGCTCAAGAGCAGTTACATCCCCCAAATGGGTCTGTAAGCATGAGCATAGGCATAGCTCTTAAGTGCTGGCATCATTGACAGATCCTCACCATAGATTGAACAACTCTCTGTCTCCACATGATAGCTCACTCAACTTTAGATCACAAGGGCTTTAACTGGGCTGTAATGTGGCTTATGGAGTGGGATCAAAAAGAATGGAAGGTTGAAAAGGGGTTCAAAATTGAGAAATCAGTAGGTGAATGAGGTGATTCATGACTTCACCTTCTTTAATTCAGCTCCTTTCATCTTCTTTGAGGTTTTCAGATTTGAAGTGATCAGTTTCTCTTCTTGATTTCAATTTTCCAAATGAAAGTTTCCTCTTGACTCCTCTCTTACTCCTCTTGATTATTGTTTTTGTTTCTTTTTTATGCATTTTTCTTCTTTTTATTTTGTTTTTGCTTTTCTGAAATGCCACCATGTTCTCAGTTACCATACTACCAGAATTTTAAGATACTTTTTCTCCATTCACCTAGTGTTGACCATAGCTAGTCCATCTTCAACTCTTTCTCCTTTACCTTCTGAATTCTCAGAGTGAGGGTAGGCTTAATCAGATACATAGGTTCAAGTGCAAGTACTCAGGTGCATTTTGAAGAAATTTAGGATTTAAAGCTTAAAGGGGGTATGGACAAGGGTAGTTGCTTAAGGTTTGTCTATTTAGGCTCAAACTGTCCAAAAGAAGGCCTTGATCCTTTCCTAAGTATCATGAGTACTGCCAGTTGTTTCAATTTGGAGTTGCCTAACTTCTAGTGAGCACAGTGACTCAGCCAGTCCTTAAAACTAGAAGAATTTTACCTTAGTCACTCCTCAAAGAAAAAAATTTGTATAGGCCCAAATCTCACTAGTTATGGTCTTCCTTTGAATTCTTAAGTATGTCCTTACCTTTTTCTCTCTCTAATGATTCACTAAGTGCTGATACAAGTGAGTTTTCTTGGTGATCTCATCATGGAAATGTGAAATTTTCAAAGTTTGTAATGCCTAAAGTCTGGAAAAAATTTTAAATTTCATTATTTTTCTGATTCTCCGGTGAACATGATTTCATTTCCATATTACTCACAAGATTCTGCTGTACTTAGGTTAACTATTCTATTGGCAGGATCTGCCTGACACACCCCCAAACCTATGAGGAGCAGTGTCCCCACTGATTCAAAGGTGGGTGTGCAGCAGATTTATTAATGGCAAAATAAAAGGAAATAACATGGAGCAAAACAGACACAAGACAAAGAAAAATAGCAATGACAAAAGAAGAAGATCTATTATAAGAGAGAAATGTACAAAATGAAAAATAATAGGAGAAAAAGAAAATGCAGAAATAGAAAAATCCTAGGTACAAGCTAATCGGAGCCTGAATCAAACCCAGTCCCAACCCATCTTCTTGGCATGCTCTCAAAGGAGAGCCTCTTCCTCTTTTTTCTTTCATTCCCTCTCTTCCTTTCTTTGGGCTGCAGTTTTGGGCATGGTTGGAGCTTTTGGTGCCCTCACCCTCATTTTGGGGGCCTTTGGTGCAGGAGGGATCACTGGAGATTTGTCTGTGGTTTGCTCAGACGATTTGATAGGATTTTTTCCCTTGGGACTATTCCCTTTTGGGCCCTTCCCTTGCTGAGTCTGAGGGGGAATAAGAGGAGATTTTGCTTTTTCTGGCTCAGGAGGGACAGCCGGGCTCTTGCCTTTATCTTACTAGTTCAGTGGTGGTGCCTCCTCAAACTGGGCAGATTGTTCTCTTCCAATTTTTATAGAGGCAGCTGTGTGAGTAGTCCTCTTAGTTGTAACTTTCCTTCTCTGAGGATAAGTTTGCTTAGCAGGGTCTGATGAAGGAGGAGCAACAGGACTTTTAGCACTTGGATCCACAGGTGGTGCAAAGTCAGAATCGAAATCAGAGGGAAAGAGAGCAGTGGGGTCCAATCCAAGGACTGCAGCAGCCTGTCTGCGTTCATCTTTGAAAAGTAACCGACCATGGGGGTCATCCTGAGCAGAAGTTCTAGTGGCCTTTGGGGGTGGGGATGGAGGTGCAGGCTTTTTCCCTTTTTGGACAACAGTGGCTCTTTTGGAGGGAGAAGGTTTCTTGGGAGCAGCCCTTTTTCTCTTGGGTGCGGGGAGATTTAGTAGGGGAGGCCTTTGGGTGGAGGTGGTGGAGGTACTTGAGTAGGAGGTGGAGGAGGAGGAGATGTAGATGTAGGAGCAGGGGGAATTTAAGAAGATGGCCCTGGGTGTGTGGAAGGTGGGGCCTCAGGGGGTTCGGTAGCAAGAGGGGTGGCCTGAATTGGTTGGCCTAACAACGATGCAATCCTTTTTTGTAAAATTTCAATCTGCTTTTCAGCATAGAGGAGTTTGGCATCAGAAAGCCCCTTAGTGACCCTTTGGATCTCTTGAGCATTGTTAAGTTTCTTTTCATACATCCGGGCTCTTGTTTGCTCCCGCTAGGCATTGGCTTTCTCCATCTCCGCATTCAGTTTATAGTACATTGCGTCAGTCGTTTTCTCATTGAGGGTCTCCAAAATTTTCTCCCACCCCTTTAAAATATCTCTCAGCTGCTGTCTATGAGCAAGCTTCAAGTCACTCAATTTCTGCAGCAAAGGAGATTCAATGGATTGTCGAAGTTGTGCCATTCCCCTGAGGACATCCCGCTTGATGTAAGCATTGTCTCTCATGGCATGGAGGAGGGTGAAGTAAGGAGAGGTGTAATAGGAATGTCTTGGTAAGATTGGTAGAAAGGGAGTGGAAGAAGTAGAAGGTGATTGGTCCTGTGGGGGTAAAGTGGTAGGAGGACATTCACATGTTGGGTCTAGGTAAAAAGTTCTGGGTCTGTTTGAGTCGAGTTGTCAGAGAATCTAGGAGGAGGTAATATGAGAGGTGGAATGGAGGGCATGGGTAGAAAAGAAAATGAAGTGGGGTCACTGAAGGTGGGTGGTGCTAGGTAAGGGTAAAATGGAATGGTGAAGGGTCTGAATGGTAATGGTGGGGTTAAAAATGTGTGGGGGTTAATGGGAAAGGAGGATGGGAAGGGAATGGGGTCTTTTTGGGTGGAAGTGTTGGTAAATTATGGTGGAGGTAATATAAATGGGGGAAGGATAGGTAGAGTGGGGAAGGAGTGGTGGGGTATGGTGTCTTGGAGGGTGAGGATTGTAGTTAAGTCAATGAGGGAAAATTTTGGTTGCACTGTGGAGTCAGAGGTGGAAGGGGACTGGATTTCTGGGGTAGGAGGTGATTGTGCAGAGATGGGTGGTTTTGTCAATGTTTGAAGGGTGGATTCGATGTTGGTGATGTCAGTCTGCATTTGGTCTTGGGTATGTGTTGTGGTTGATAGTTGGGTTTGAATGTCATATATTAGGGAAAGGATATGGGTAACTGTGTCTGAGTTTGGTTGGGGTGGAGTATGAGAAGAAGAGGGAACAGGTTGGAAAGGGGAAGTAGGGGCATGATGGAAGGTTGTAGGAGGAGGAGATGCAGGGTCTGGTGAGTGATGTGGGGAAGGAAGTGGGGAATCTGGGAGAGGGATATCATGGGTTGGCATGGTGTCAAGCAATGTAGTCATGAAGGCCTGATATCCGGAAGTAGTGGCGAGGTTAAAGTCAAGGTCTGTAAGTGGAGGTGAAGTAGGGATGGCTGGGATGGTGGCTGGGTCAATGTGTATGGTTGCACTAGTTGTACAAAGAGTAGGGTGTGTCTGTGAGGGAATGGTAGAAGTTGTGGTCTTCCTTTTTAGGTAGGACATCAGGGGAGGGCTGTCAAGGTTCTGTTCAGATGATGGGGGAATGGGGGGGGTGTACTGAGGTAATGTAGGTGAAGGTGTGGTGTTGTCATGGGGGTCAATGTCCTCAACAGAACTAATCACAGGGAAACGTGAGGGTATGGATAAGGGAGACAAAAGAGGAAAAGGGAAAGATGGAATAGGCAAAGAAACTGATGGAGGGGCAGGTGTGGTGGATGGAGGTATTGCTGCAGAATCGGTAGTGACAGGAGCTTGCACCACCTTCTTGGGAGCAGGAGCTTTAGCCACCTTTTTAGGAGCAGGGGTGGCCTTTGCAATAGCAGTCCCCTCTCCTTGCTCATAAGCAACCTGAGCCTTCTTTTTCTTATTGGGATCCATCAAGCTCCTGCTGATTCCCCATTGCCTCATTGCAAAAGTTGTAGGGGTGAGGGCATCAGTTAATTCTCCCACTGGTATCTTGTACCCCCCCCCCCTCAAAAGTAATTTGGTAATGAGTCTTACATAGGAGAGAGTGTGGAGCTTCTTTTTCTGTCCTAGCTTCACCATCACATCCTTCATTGCTTCAAAAATTAACCTTGCAGCATGAAAATCGTGGCCCAGAGAAAAGGAATAAACAGCATCAGCAATAGGGGTCCTCCTCTCCTGCTGATGGCCGGCACAATAAATGTTCTTCCGTAGAACTTGATCAATGAACAGAAGTTTAGGGTCCAGGTCTCTTCTCCTGATGGAATCCCCTGTGGCCTTCAATCCTTTGGTAAGGACCTGTGCAATGGTATCAATGGGGGCACACACAGGAGGGCCATATCCACAGTTGGGGTCAAAGATAGCAGGGATGCCCATTACTTCAGCAATCAACTCAGGGCTGAGTAACATTTTAAAATTGTCAACTAACACAAGGAGGCCTGGCTGCCCACGTTGGTCTGGTCTAGCCCTAATGTGTTGGTAAAAGAGTTGCACTAGTCTAGGGTAGGGGATAGCTTTCTAGGGGGTCAAACCAGCCTTGCGCATGAACTCAATGGCAGGGGCTGATAGAGGTTCCGTTTCAAAGAAAGATAGGTCAAAAACAGCTTCAGGCTCCAAGGGAATGGGAGTCAGGAGCTCAGAGGGTGTAGAGTAATCAGGTGTTAGTTCAGCCACTTCCTGAATCACTTCTTTCCCTTTTTACGACGCCTTTAAGGACTTGGCCTTCTTGGGAGTGGGCTCCACGGGAGCCTTATCCCTTGCTCTTTTCACAGGTGCACCCTTAGGGGCCATTGAACTTCTCCTCTGTGAATGTGTAGTTTGAAAAATGAAAAGAAAAGGTTGAGAGCTGAGTCTTACCCTAAAACTTAGGGTTCTGTTTAATCTGATACACGAAAGACCACGAGAGCTCCTATCAGAGGGCAACTGGTGATGGAGGCTGTAGGAGCAAATCCCCAGAATTAGAAGGTAAATGATGGACTGTAAAATGGATGCTGGAGGAGAGAGATTAATGGGAGTTAGAGCTAGGGTTTCGCTGGTTGGAGAAGAAAGAGAAAACAGAAAAGGAAAGCAGCGCGGGGATGGATTATATATATCGCGAGGCTTGGCGCGCTTTGAAAATGTCTGCTCGCTAGATGGGAAGGAGTGGGTCGCGAGATTGGACTTTCGTTTGGATCGCATGAGAGAGTCCACACAATTGTATTGAATCTCGTGACAGCTTAGCAGGATAACATCTTATGAACTGCGCGAGAAGAAACCACGCCTATTTTTCAGAACCTTGCGACAGCTAAACAGATACAAGGATCACACACCCATTAGTCTGTCATTTTCCTTTGTTTTGTGGGTGGATTCTCTCACATTCTCTTTTCCAGGGATACCCACAGTAATTCTAAAAGGGATTCCCTCATGCGTTCCCAACATTTAAGCATGCAATTACTCAAAAAGCATTTAATCAAAACATCATATTCAAGCAGCATTCTCATTATCAAAATAGTACTACCATCATTTGTTCAATCACAATCATCAATTCAAAGGGAATAAGAACGAAAGCAGGTAGAAGAATTTTCTGGTCATATACACTCAGACTCCGACAATATCACTAGAAATTCCTATAAACAGAAAAAAAAAATGAACCATACTAAAGTACATAACATACACAATACACAGTTCTGTGAATCAATTTAATGACAGTTCCCCTTGCCCCTCAAGGTTTGAGGATCCCTCACCAATCAAAAATTGGCCCTTGGGATTAACCACTGGCTGACTGGGCAACCTCCCCTCCTCTCTTTTAGCTAAGGCATTCGCTAGTTGGCCAATATGCTCTTCCATCTTCTTTATGCTCTGACCATGAGAATTCACAGTCTGAGCCACGGACCCCAGGTTTTGCAGTGAGGTCAAGACCCGGTCCTCGAAAGAAGTATTTTTGGGTTGAGATGGGAGTAAGACCAATTGATTTTGTTACTGATGGGGCTACTGCTGGTGTTGGAAATTAGACCTAGGGGCATATCCCTGATTGAACTGCTGCTGTGGCCTTTGGGGCTGCATATAATTGTCTTGCCTCCACCTCAGATTTGGGTGGTCTCTCCATTGGTAACAAGTATTTTGGTGCTGGTATCCAAATGGTTGTCTGTTGTAGCCACCAGATTGTTGCTGGCCAAAAGATTGTGCAGCAGCAGCATGTTCTAATACCAATTCAGGATATTGCCCTGCAGATAGACATTCCTCTACTGTGTGCTGTGGGGACTGGCATATCAGACATGCCTCCACCACTTGAGCAGTCCTTCTGGGTTGCATCATAGTCAGTAATTTGTCAAACTTCTCTGAGAGGTTTGCCATCTGCAGCTGCAGATCGTTGTTCCCAGACACCTCATAAACTTTTCCTCTTGACAATGCAGCAGGCCCCACTTTTGACACAGACTCCTGACTAGTTCTTGCCAGGCATAGCTTGTGAAAAGCATTTTCACTGATCACTTCAAACAATTCCCATGCCTCATCAGCAGTCTTGTGCATGTAGGTTCCACCACAAGAGGCATCAACCATATCTCTATTTTTCTCATCAATCCCATTGTAGAAGCTTTGTACAAGCTGCCAGTCTGGGATATTGTGGTGGGGGCATTGTTTGAGCATTTCCTTAAACCTATCCCAGGCTTGATTAAAATCCTCAGTTGGGGATTGGGCAAAAGCAAGAATTTCCTTCCTCAACTGGCTAGTTTTGGTCTCAGGGAAGAACTTTGTCAGGAACTTGGTCTGTAGGTCTTTCCAAGATGTGATGCCATTGTTGGGAAGAGTGGCCAGCCAGGTACTAGCCCTATCCTTCAGAGAGAAGGGAAAGAGCCTGAGCCTAGTAGCCTCAAGTCCCAAACCAGTGATATTGAATGTGGTGCACAAGGCCATATGCTTGTAAGGGTCCTCCTTGCTAAGCCCATGGAAAGAGGGCAGCATCTGGATGATAGAAGTTTTAATTTCATCATTCCCCTGAACATCAGGAAATTGAATGCTAAATGGAGAGTTATAGTCATCTGGAGCATTCAACTCCTTGAGAGTTCTAGGTTGTTCTTCACCCATGACTACTGTCTCAGATTCAATTGGGGGCTCAACTGTGGTGTGCCTGTTCCTTCTAAGTCTTCTACCCCTTTCTAGCTCAGGGTTGAAAGGCTCTAAAGTAGGACTAAGAGATCTCCTACCTAGCATACAAACACACCACCAGCAGGGACAACTCCTTGCAGGCACATTGCACTTGACTCAAAGAATTTATCTAACAAATTTACAGCTATTTAAGAAAACATAAATTTACAACTATCCTAAATAACTGCTATGGAATTTTCAAAGAAACTAGACTGAGTTTTAAAGGTTAGAGAATTGCAAACAGAGGTAGCTAATCTCCAAATGCAGTCCACTGTCCTTCTCTGCTGCTGTCTAGATCTGCAAGAAAGATTCAAAATTACATCAGCAGTATCAATTATTCACAGCTACAAAGAATACTAAAAATACAAAAACTAAGGGTCTACTAATAGATCATCTTATCCCCGGCAGCGACGCCAAAAACTTATTTCTTTTCCCAGTGTGCTTACTTTATTTGTTGGTGGTAAAAGCAATTTAAAATCAAAGTAAAACAGGAGATGGAATCAGCACAACTGAAAAATCCTAGACCTGCAAGATATAGGGTCCATTTGTAGCAAGTTTTAATAAGTAAGAGTTTATCCCACAGGGAAAGGTGATCTACAGCACCAAGGGAGCCATCTCTAGTAGTCCCTCCAGATCTGACTATAGATCTGGCAGTCCTAAAAGGAAGGGAGTTTAGGGTCACTTATTCTAAATATCCTAAGGTAGCCTAATGAATTAACTACAGAAAGGGTTGAGAAGATGGATGGAGTGTGGGAAAATAAATATAAAAGGGTGAGAAGTATGCTATTGGGTCTAGATCAGAGGAGTTTTGTAACTCAGACTCAGATCTAATGTTATAGAAATCCTGTCCAATGGCTATATTATCACCACTGAGGAGAAAGAATCCAACCCATCTCTGTGCCATGATCCAATCCCTTAAGGCTATAACCTATCCACTCAAATGGTCACAGACTATCCCATAAGGGAACCACAGTCCAGAGATGGGTCAAAACAAGTTAATCATTGTAGGCACTACTTCATCCAGGCTACAAGCTCAGGAATCCATAGGGAACCTCAACCTCTAAAGCTCTATGTGTGGGGCTAGGGCCGTATAGGACTATGTTAGCCCAGACACATAAAACCAGCAAGGGATTGAGTACAACCTTCGATCTAGCTGTCCATTGCTTGAGTGGGACTACAATGGTCCAGTCACAAGCCTACAATCTCCATACCCAGATCAGATCTGCCATCTGATGGTGGGTATATACTAATATAGGGGAGTCTGTCTCTGCACAATCTCCTACCAGGCTACAAGCTCAGGCTCGGAGAAGAAGGATCCATTTTGGATCGGCGGATTGGATTCACCCTAAGCTATAACCTGTCCACTTGAATGGTCACAGATTATCCCAGAGGCTATCCTCCTCACGGAGCCCAAAATAAAACAAGAATATTGCTGCCACCACTATGGTCACAAGGCTACCAGCTCAAGCTCCCATGGGGATTTCAGATCTAGTGGGTCCTGTGGTGGGGCTAAGGCTGTATCGGACCATGATAGCCCAGACACACAGGTCACTTGGATCTGAATGGATCCTTAGAATCAGTCCTCCATTGCTTTGAATCACAGCCAAAGCAATGGCGGATCTCAAGGCAGCAGCCTTGCACAGAGCAACTCACAAACACACGAATCCCATAAAAGTACAACACCCAATCACACGAATCCCATAAAAGTACAACACCCAATCACAAATTCCATTAATCTAATCTCAATAAGCATACATAGGCATGGCCAACAAGTGCTGGGCCATGGAGAGAAGAAAAAGAAGAAAAAGAAAAACTACTTACAACTACAGAAGAACAGAAAAGAAAAATGATCTCAGATCTCGTATCAGTGATAAAGTCTCCGCTATCAAGTCTCCCTAAACCTAAACCAGGCTTAGGTTTATATAGCAGTGGGTGTGGCGGCGCATTAGGGTTAGGAAACCCTAATTTTAGCGATGCCACGTGGCCTATTAATGATCCTTGGATTCCTCGGGGTGCGTGCATGGAGATTCAAGCATGGGAGTGCATGCCCTAATCACTGGAAATCCCCAGAAAGTCCTCTGCTGAAGCGATGGAAGGTTAAAGTTTAGAGCTTCGCTAGGTAGCCATCGTTTCCCAGACTCGTCGCGTGGTAGCTCTGTTCTTCACGTGGTTGAGTTTAACTCTGAAGCTTCAGTTGTCGCGAAGTTGGTGCGTTCTCGCTGGATTGAGCTTCGCGAGGATCCTCGCAAGGCTTTAATAGTTTCTGAGCTACGTGAGAGTCCATTTCTTGATAGATCTTCGCGAGGATCCTCGCGATAGCTTTGAGGCTTTTCTAAACTGCACGATAGCTCCTTTGATGCTTTGTATCTCGCGGCAACTGGGCGGCAGCTGTGCAACCTTTAACTTCTAAACTTCGCGAGAGCTATGCGACTCAAGGCTTCTGAAGCTCTTCTGTCACTCCACTGCGTGAGAACTTCTCGTGAAGTCTTGGGGAACGTAGCGAGGACTGCGCGAAGCCTAAATTCCTGAATCCTTTGGAGCTTTGTCAGCTGCGCGAGACTTACCTCAGGTCTGGATTCATGGCTCATTCTTCTAAGGGACTTCTAGGATCAAAACAAGCTCCTTAGCAGGATTTATGGCCTTATTACACTACTATTTATTACCTACAAAAATAGCTTAACAAACATTTATTAAAGGGCTAAGGGTCTAATCACAGGTTAAGTTAAGGGGTGAAAAGTGGTACTTTTAAGGTCTTAACAATGACCCCCATCAACCATACCCTACAAGCCCTCCATATACCGGGAGACTCATGGAACGGGCACCAAGGCCCAATGGGCCAAACCCACCAAAGCCTAACGGGCCAAACTCATCAAAGCACCATGATCCCAACCCATCTAGATCCTATGGCCCAAACCATCCAAGCACCTTACCCTATACCCTAGCCCAGCAAGGCCCAAGCCTTGGATCCTCATACCCATACCCTCCCCAATTTCCTCAATATCTCACTCACCCACAACCCCCATACCCGGCCCCAAGCAGGAACCTAGCGCCTACCCTTCACCAGCCCCAATTCACCCATCCTCATGCACCTCAAGGCCATCCTCAAGTATTCCCCCAAACCCAATGGCCTCATCATGTCTTAACCCAAAATCCAAATTCCACTCATCCTATCACCCCACAGAACTTCCCTCACATACAATGGTCCCACCCAGCACCCGTTCAGTCCATTTCACACCAACAGGTAAATCTCACCCCCACTCCACCATGTGTAGACCCATAATATGAGAAGGATGAGATCAGGAATAGTGGAGCTTACGCAGGGGCACTCACCAACATCAATCCCCCACCCGCAAACATCAACCCCCCAACAGCACAAAGTGAATGGAGACCGACTATTGAAAAGGCAGCCTCCCCGTCCAAAGAATCCGAGAAATTGAAAGAACTAGACAAGATCCAGAAATAGTTGATGAAAATGGGTGGAACTAAGATCCACGCCACGGACTCTTCCGATTTATGCTTGTTCTCTGAAGTCCCCTTATCCCCGAAATTCAAAGTGTTGACCTTCGATAAATATAATGACACGGGTAACCCCATTGCACATCTTAAGTCCTACTACGAAGACATGTGCCAGTACGGGGGAGATGAGTGTTTGCTCATAAAGGTTTTCCAAAAGATCCTTACGGGTTTAGCTTTAAGGTGGTTCACATCACTTGAACCTTCCATGATCAAAATGTGGAAAGACCTGACCCATCTATTTCAAGAATAATATGTCTATAACATCGACATAGAATCGCGTAAGTCTGATCTAACCCAATTAAAGTAAAAGCCCGACGAAGCATTTAGTGATTACCTTGAGCGATGGAGGGCGTTGGCCTCTCAGTTCAAAAATAGAATACCTGACGATGAGCAAATTGAAATGATATCGAAGAACACCTTGCTGATCATCTTGAACTTTTTGGTATACCAACAGCAATCCAGTTTTGCTGATTTGGTTAGGAACGCCAATCGCTGTGAGGATGCGATAAGAGAAGGGCGTTTAAATAAAACTACAAATAGCGGGGTCTGGAGGTTCGCCGATCAGAGAAATGAAAGAAGAATCGGGGCAGATGTGCAGATAGTTGGCAACATGCAACCCATTGTCACCACACCCCCATTCCAATTTAGGGCAGCTCAACCAACCCCACCCAGAAGTGAGCCGATGCAGAGAATCGATGGTGGCCAAGGAGGACAAATGACCCCGGAACAAAGAAAAGCCCATTTTGATCGAGTCTTCATACCCTTGGGGCAGTCATTCAATATTCTTTTGCCATTGTTAATTGAAAATGGCCTGATCACAGCACTCCAACCACAACCACCGCTGAATCCAATCCCAAGAAATTATGACCCTAACACCCATTGTAACTTCCATCAGGGGCCGGGCCACCCAACTTATCACTATTTCCCTTTGAAACACGCAATACAAGACTTGATAGAGGTCGATAAAATCATCCCTCCCGCACTTCCCCAAGCCAACCAACATGCTAACATTCACCAGCTACCTCTACCCCCACACCCACCAGGAGGGGCAGGTCTGAAACCAACTGTCAGCGTGGTAGAGGAAGATGACGAGGAGTTTGATCCGTCGAATTATATTCGCGCCGAGGAAGATTTCATAGCACCGCGGCAGGGGGGCGAGAAGATAGAAATATTGGGGTGATTGAGCCCTTAAATCTAGCTGATTACTTTCCAAACCCCACACCATAGGCGGAACCCTTAGATCTTAGGGTATATTTCCCATCGCCAGCTCCTGTCAACTATGTTCAAATCAATTCATACCAACCATACACCACCACCCCGCCAACTACCCACTAACCAATTATGTCCCCCATCCCTCTCCATCACCCATTAGTTATCAATGGACCACCCCCATCACATCACCCCCAATTCAGTCATCCGCAATCCTCGCCAACCACATTTGCCCCACCTTCTCCACCCTTCCAGAAGTTAATCACATGATCCCCGCCCATCCCAATCCATTGGCACAGGCATCTCCGGTACCCCCTTGCGCCCCATTCCAGATGTCGAGACTGACTTACAACCCCATCAAGTCCCACTCAGTTATAATCAAACAGATATTAATGCCGACAGCAGAAAGGAGGGGGCAGTGGATTTCGTCACCAGGTCAGGAAAGATTTCCAAGCAACCAAATGCACCAATACTAGCACCAGCCCAACCAAAGGAAAAGAAGGATACCACTGTGGTAAACCCATTTGAGAAAACAAGCCGAGAGCACATACTTGAAACCCAACTCAGGAGAATGCCGACTCATATCACAGTCTAGGATCTATTAATGGCATTCCAACTTCATTTCCAAGCTTTGATGGGGGCGTTAAAGAATGCACATATATCTCTCCAAGTGAGCTCAGATGAGGTCAGGTAGATAATCGGGCAAGTGATGTCTCCCAATGCCATCTCTTTTTTGGATGTTTATTTACCAGAGGAGGGAAATAATCATTTTAAATCCCTCAATATCACTGTAGAGACTGGAAATATAATAATCCCATTAGTATTGATCAACAATGGGTCTACTTTAAATGTGTACCCGCTGAGAACCGCTACCAAAATAGGGGTAGATCCATGTATGTTGAGACCAATAAAAACTAGCGCCAGAGGTTTTGATAACACAAGGAGAGAGATAATGGGCGAAGTTGACCTTGAGCTCGTAATTGGGCCAATGACCTTTTCCATACCGTTCTAAGTAATGGACATCAAATCCTCCTTCAACCTGTTATTAGGGCGCCCTTGGCTACACGAGGTTGGAGAAATTCCATCAACATTACATCAAAAGCTCAAATTTGTATCTGGGCAGAAGATCATCGCCATCATAGGTAAAGGGCATGACGAAAGAGAAAAAGCCACCCACAGCATTGAGAACCCCAAAGTATTAGATGTGCCGCACACGATTGAAGATACAAACCTCCACAATTTTGAATATGAGGTATCAGCGGAAATCCTGGAACTCCCAGAAAGCATCACCTTGAAAATCGGAGGTGGGATGGTGGCAGCTGTAGCCATGCTCCAGAAATGAAGCTAACAAAAAGGAAAAGGATTAGGACCTCGATTACAAGGAAGGAGAGAGCCAGTTAAGGCTAAGGGCGGGCAGCATATCATATTTGGGTTAGGCTATAAGCCCACAGAAGAAGAAGTGCGAGAGGCTAAGGAAAAGGCCCTAACCATTGCCACAGTAAGAGCTAGGGAATAAACCTGGAAAAGAAAACTCGTCCTAGACCTCACAGCCAGAATACCTTGGTGAGCGCAGTGATCGTGAAGATCGATCAGAATGGGGCAACACAGTTAACCTTACACAAACCGGCAGCCCCTGTCCACCCCACCAATCCCCAAATTATCCCTCCCAACCTGGAAATAGACCTGGCCGCCCTATCCCTTTTCGAGGAAGAGTTTTCCATGCTTGCACAATCTCCCCCTGTGGTAAATCACTACATGACCTTACTGACATTTGAGGACAGAATCTCAGACGAACCCAAGATCAATATGATGGAGTTTGACTCCGAGGAATCATATCAGCCAACCTCCTCCATCCATACAGGTAAAGGGGCGATACCACAAGTAAGGAATTAGCCATCTGTGCCCCCAAACTCTGGAAGCGACGTGTGGCCTAAAATTTGACACCCACTTCCTAAAAAAAATAACCTATAAAAAGTGAGGTTAGCCCTTGGCAGGCAACACCATGCATGTATAGAGACCCGCCTTACCAAGGGTCGATCCCCGAGGAAAAAGAAAAAACTGAAAAAATAGAAAAAGAAAAAGTCAAAAATATGAAAAAAGCACAAAATAATTTTAAAATATTATCTTTTAAAATTCTCGAGAAAATCAAAGAAAATGATGCCTTAATTAAAAAAAAGCGTCCCACATGAAATCGACCCCTTTCCTATAGAAATACAAGAAAAGGTAGGAGTCACGAATATGGATGAAGAAATCCCTACTGAGGAGCTTCCTAATGAACTCCTTGAGCGGTTTGCTGACTTTAAGCATGGTTCTACCCCGATGTTGAAGAAATAGAGGATGTCAACCTAGGTATAAAGGAGGTTCCTAGAATCACCAAGATCGGAAGGTCACTATCTCCTGAGGAAAGAAAAAACATGATTAATTTCTTTCGGTCATACCAAGACGACTTCGCATGGTCGTATGAGGATATGCCTAGTTTGGATACTGATCTGGTCGAGCATGAGTTGTCGTTGTATCCAGATGTTAAGCCAGTCAAGCAAAAGTTGAGGCGCCTCAAACTAGAATGGATGCTGAAAGTGAAAGATGAGATCATCAAGCAATACGATGCGGGGTTTCTCATGGTCTTCAAATATCCATAGTGGCTAGCCAACATCGTACCTGTACCAAAGAAAGATGGAAAGGTTCGCATGTGCATCGACTTCATAAACCTGAACAAAGCAAGCCCGAAAGACAACTTCCCGTTGCCACACATCGATATCTTGGTGGATAACACTGCCAGGCACGTGATGCTCTTATTTATGGAAGGATTTTCCGGATACAATCAGATCAAGATGGCAGAAGCGGACCACAAGAAAATAGCATTCATCACTCCATGGGGAACTTTCTGCTATCGAGTCACGCCATTCGGGTTGAAAAATACTGGGGCAACATATCAGAGAGCGATGACAGCACTATTCCATGACATGATGCACCGAGAAATTGAGGTGTACGTTGATGACATGATCACCAAATCACCAGAACGAAGTGACCATTTGGTAAATCTCCAAAAGTTATTTGAGAGGCTAAGAAAATATAGGCTGCGACTGAACCCTTAGAATGTGCATTCGCTACCTTGTCAGGAAAACTACTAGGCTTCATTGTCAGCAGAAGAGGCATCGAGGTTGACCCAATCAAGGTAAAAGCCATCATCAAAATTCCACCACCATCTACAGAGAAAGAAGTCAGAGGCTTCTTAGGCAAAATACAGTACATCAGTCGATTCATTGCACACCGATCTTCAAGCTACTGAGGAAAGATTCGCCAGTCAAATGGAATGACGACTGTCAAGCAGCATTCGATAAGATTAAAGGTTACCTCCTCAACCCACCAGTTTTGGAATCGCCCGAGCTCGGGAGACCACTCTTAATGTATCTCTCCACGATGAAAGTATCAATGGGATGTGTCCTAGGACAACATGATGAAACAGGAAGAAGAGAGCAGGCCATATACTACCTCAACAAGAAATTTACCGATTATGACGTTATTCTCATATGGAAAAGCATGTCTGGCTCTCGTATGGGCTATCCAGAGGCTCTGCCATTACTTGCTATCTCAAGTTGTTCCACTCCTAGCACGAATGGATCCATTGAAATACCTATTTGAGAAGCCGGCTCTCACTGGCCGAACTGCACACTGGCAACTTCTCCTATCTGAATTTGACATCACATATGTCACACAAAAGTCAATCAAGGGACAGGCACTCACCGATCATCTTGTCGAGAACCCTTTACCTGATTATGAGCCTCTGAGAACTGAATTTCTGGATGAGGAGATCGTGTTCATGACAGAGAATGATACGGTGGAGACGAAAGAATCTTGGGTAATGCACTTTGACGAGGTAGCGAATGTTGAGGGTCAAGGAGTCGGCGCTATTCTGATTTCACCGAAAGGATCTCACGTACCAGTCTCCATCAAGCTTAACTTTCCATGACAAACAACATGGCCGAATATGAGGCATGCACAGTAGGCCAACAAGTAGCTCTTGACCTGAAAGTAACTCATCTCAAGGTGTTTGGCAACTCACAATTGATCATATGTCAGACAAACGGAGATTGGAAGATGAAAGATGAGAAGTTGATCCCCTACCATGAGCATCTCGAGGATTTGATAGCATGCTTCGATGATATTACTTTCTCTTATGTCCAACGAGCGAGAAATTGCTTTGCCAATGCACCAGCAACGTTGACATCAATGGTCAAAATTCTATATGGTGCCAAGATAAAGCTGATCGTGATTAAGTAGAGGAGTGAACCGACCTTCTGCCTCCAGATTAAGGAACCGACAAGATTAGATGATGAGCCTTCATGGTTCTCAGATATCAAGAGTTTCCTCGAGACTCGAGCCTTCACTGAGGGTACGTCTATGATGAACAGGAAGACCATCCAACGTTTAGCAGCCAATTACGTCATCTACGGTGTGTGCCTCTACAAGCAGTCATATAATAATATCCTATGACAAGGATATTTCTAGACTACCATGGAATCTAATTATTGCAAGAACATTACAAATGCCAAGAACACTCCAGTTTGATACATACTCCAGCCATAGATCTACACGGCATGACCACTCCTTGATAATTCACCACTTGGGGCCTTGACATCGTCAGAAAGGTTAATCTGAAGGCTTCCAACGGATATCAGTTCATCCTGATCGCTATCAAGTACTTCACCAAATGGGTAGAGGCGGCATCCTATACAAATATCACAGCCAGTAATGTCAAGAAGTCCATCAAGAATAACATCGTTTGTCGATTCGGTGTACCCAAGGACATCATCATGGACAATGGTGCTAACTTTGCGAAACAGCGCATTAGGGCCTTCTGTGAGTAGTACAAAATCAAACATCATCGCTCATCGCCTTATCAGCCGCAAACTAACAGAGCCATCAAAGCTGCTAACAAGACAGTCGTCCGAATCCTCGAGAAAATGGTCGTCACTTATCGAGATTAGAGCGAAATGCTACCTTTTGCACTATGAGCCTATCGAATATCGATCCGTACCGCTACAGGGGCAACGCCATTTTCCCTTGTGTATGGAACTAAGGCCATGTTGCTAGTTGAAGTTGAAGTACCTTCGCTCCACATTCTCATGGAGTCTAATCTACCCGAAGTAAAAAAGGAGAGGTCTCGCTTTGAGCAGCTGAACTTACTGAACGAGAAAAGGCTCCTGGCTTTATGTCACACCCAAGTTTACCAAGGACGAATCGTACGCGCTTACAACAAACATATTTGCATTCGAGATCTGAAGGTAGGAGACACTATACTCAAGAAAATCTTCTCGTCTCTTCACGCCAATCCAAGAGGGAAATTCAAGCCCAACTAGGAGGGAGTTTACGTCATCCGAGAAGTACTCTCAGGATATGCGCTCTACCTCGCCACCATGGATGAAGATCACTTTCCTGAGCCAACCAACGCTGGGTATGTCCAACGATTATATTCCTGAGTCTCCTGCAGTAAGGTAAGTACTGATAAAAATGGATGCGTGACTGCTTAAGGATACTTCAAAAAGAGGCTATCATTTCAAAGCCAAGTAGCCAAAAAATATCCCTGAACACTTATACTCTTTTACTACCCCATCTTGAGTCAATGGCCTTCTCTTTCATTACCCCCTCCGCAGAAAAAGAGAAAGTGTATATACCGATCAAAACAAAAAAGAAAAAAGAGTTACCATCAAAATCTAAAAAAATCAGAAAAGCAAAATCCTAAAAAAAGGATAAATAAAAATAACAAAAAATAGAAAAAGGAAAAGTGGGGTATGTACAGTCAAAATCTCCAAGGAAGAAGTGTATTATGGCAGCTGAAATCCAATCAAGAAAACCTTTTTAAACCCAGAATACCTTCAAAATTCCTAACCTATCCCATGGCCACGATATATTTTAGGAAAAAGTCATCTTTAAGGTCTGCAAGCAGTCATAGTATCCATTAAGTCAGCGTAAGACAAGCTGAGAGACGACAAAAGAACTCCATCCAGCCGGTTATGACGGAACCGACATCCATGTCATAGCCTTTGAATAAAGGAGAAAAGAAAAAGAAAAAAAAATACAAGCTCAAAGCAAAATGGACGTAGTGAAAACCTGGAAGGGCGCTATGGGTAAAAACAGTGAGCTTATGTGGACCAGGTGAAAACCTGAAAAGGTGCCTGGGGTAAAAATGCATACTCATGGACATAGTAGGAACCCAAAGGGGCGCTACGAGTAAAAAGAGGGAAACAATGGGCATGGCAAGAACCCATCTTGGGCACCGTGAGTAAAAAAACATGTCGTAGAAAGAGAGAAGGCGAGAGTCATCATTTACTCCCTTGGTTACAACCTTGAACTATCTGATCCCCCTGGGCCGCTCATGTTTACTCAAAATGAGCATGGGCCAAGCATATCATCACGTCGCACCATCAAACGCATGACCCGAGGCAAAGATAAAAGGTTGATTCAATCCAAGGAGATGGGCGTTCTGGACCTCACCCAAGTCCAACCTTGAACGGGTTCGACTATGTTCAAATTTGGACCCGCTACATCCCCTCTTGCACAAGGCATCAAACAAAAAAAACAACAAAAATAAAAAGTCATTTGCAAAAGATAATAAATTTTCTTTTTCCATTTTCAGGCCAGCACTGTGCACCCCCCATTTCGCGATGATTGGTTTAATGACCGGAAAGACCACATTTGCAAAAGATAATAAATTTTCCTTTCTTATTTTTAGGCCAGCACTGTGCACCCACCACTCTGGGATGATTGGTTTGATGACCGGAAAGACCACATTTACAAAACATAATAAATTTTTCTTTCCCATTTCAGGCCAACACTGTGTGTCCCACATCTCTAAAGGAATAATTGGCATAATTCCCCCATTTTGCAAAAAAGAAAATAGAAAAAACATAAAAATTTTGTAAGATAACAGGTTTCCTTTTTCCATTTACAAGTCCATACTTTGCTTACACCACATCTCCCAAAAAAAAAATTGGTGTGATGGCTCGCTCCCTTTCCTTTTTTTTTACAAAAAGCAAAAAATAATAAAAACATAAAGAAAGTATATATACCAAAAAAAATCTGGTAGGGGTTCTTATGCCCCTTCGTGTGGTAATCTGATCTATGCAAAAAGTATGTGCAGGAGGGAATCAACGACCCAACTCGTGCTTTAGGGCATGGATCTCTTCACGTAAAGCATCCTCCTGTACATCCCGCTCTGTCATCCAGCGTCCATGAAGACTCTTATACCGCTTCCAAGAAGCATCAGTGGCACCAAGAGCATCACTCAACGATCCTTCCAAACGAAGGACCTCATGCTCTGCTACATCGGCTCTGGGTTTTGCCACCTCTGCTCTAACCGTCTGTTTCTCTAAATGCTCATGCAGGATTCGCTTCTCGTCCGTCAGTAGTTCAATACGATTCTGAAGCATCGACTCCTTCCTCTTCCAAGGCCCCCCTACATCACTGCTCTCTGCCTGCTCTAGGTGACAAGCATAAGACATCTCGGATCGTAGCCATGCCTCATACTCTAGGGAAGATAAGACCAAATTCCCCTGCTTTAGATCGCACATAAGCGTAGACTGACGCGTCTCCCAGAGGGTTGTTATCTTATCCATATCCCTAGAGGACCCCCGAAAGAAAATTAAGTCACACAAGGGTGTCTTTGTCACACAAGGCACCTGCTGAGAGCAACCAAACTGGCGCAGCACCTGAAATGGGAGATAGTAAGTGCTGCCAGTCAAACTAAGGAGAGTGATGCCCTCATAATCTCTGGAGCGAACCACTGGGAAAGTCCTATCCAACCAAGTAAGCCTTCACACCAAATCGACTATAGTCAGCCGAAGCTTCATCCCTTGTATATCCCCTCGTGAAAGCATGAGGCATCTACCCAAAAAGTAGCAGGCCACCTCACCACGAGCAATGTAGAAGTGGGGCACAAGTCCCAAGATAGCAAGATGCTCCCCAAACCAAATTTAGATTAAGATAGGACATCCGAAGGCCCTCCACCTTGCCCAATCCAAAAGCATCAAGGTAGCGATAGAGCTCTGCCAAAATCATATGCATCAGGGATCCCATATCCTGAAGGATTTGGACAATCGTAGCATCAGGCATACTGCTCCGTGGTCCAATTTAAGGTTGTGCTGCCTGTAATTGGGGTCTCTGGTAGAAAACTTGGGTTTGGGGAAATTGGGGCAACGCAACTATTGGTGCTGGTTGCGCTCCAGCGGTGGAACCATGATTAAATCTCGGGTGATTCCTCCATGTTGGATTATATGTATTCCCGTAGTCTCCCCTCTGAAAGGTCATTGCTTACTTTGTTTCCACCAGTTCTTGGTATTGTGGCACATCAGGGGTTCTTTATATATGTGTGACAAATTTGAGGGTTTGTCATAGGCCTATCCAGAGTATTTGGATTGGAATTCATGAGTGCGGAAATTTTCTTCTCAAGAGCTAAAACCTTTACACTCATGTCGTCCTCAGTTTTCACTCTGGGTCAGTCTGCAACAAAACCTGTTTTTGCTTTGAAGTGTTGGCCAGTTTCTCAAATAAATTCTAGGTCTGCTGGCCATTTTGAGCCATGAAGGCTCGTTCGCTTACGACATCGATTGTTGACTGGTTAGTCTTAGTCAATCTCTGGTAAAAACTTTATGCTATAGACCAATTTGGCACCTCGTGTTGAGGGCATTTTCGTAGCAAATCCTTCATCCTTTGCCAACTCTCATGAAATAATTCTCCAGGTCTTTGCCTGAAGCCTTTAATCGCTTGGTGAATTGAGTTTGTTCTACCAATTGGAAAGTATTCAGCCAAAAATTTGGACTGTAAGTCCTCCCAAGTGGTAATACTCCTGATAGGTAGTGAGACTAACCATGCCTTCGCCCTATCTTTAAGAGAGAAAGGAAATAGATGCAGTCTTATAGCTTCTTTACTGGTCGTAGTCTGTAGCATTATGAAAATTTCTATGAAGTCCCTCAAGTGCTGGTAGGGATCTTCTCTATCAAGCCCATGACAAGTTTGTAGAGTTTGGAGTGTGTGGGGCTTGATATCAGAGTTTTGACCTTCAGCCGCCTCTGGTATAACTATACAAGATGACTCGGTCAAAGCTATTGGGCTAAAATGTGCTTCAATTGAAAGTTCGTCAGCCATGGGTTGTGAGTTTCTTGCAGAGGATTGGTTTGATGCGAGTCTGCGCAAGAAAGTTCGCTCAATTTCTGGGTCGTATTTGAAAAAGTCTAGTCTTCTAGATCAGGTATAATGCATACACTATAAAGTAAATCTTTTTGTATTTAATATTTATATAATTTTTATTTTAGAAGAGCAGGGAGACAAAACAAATCTAAGTCTCTGACTTCTGTGATCAAGAGAAGTTGGAAACTTTTAACTCACTGCTCTGAATAAACCTGCAAGAGATTTAAGAAGTGATCAAAAGAAAATAAAAATATAAAGAAATATAAAAAGAGAAAGATAAATATTGGTTTTTAAGAGAATAAAAATATTAGATAAAAACTTGAAAGAATTAGATAAATCCACTTCCCCGGTAGCGGTGCCAAAAACTTGACTTGTTTCTTATTGTGAATTATAATTATATTAAATTCAAGTCTTAACCTATTGCAAGCGCACAATAGAAATCATAGTACTAGCATAGGATCGTTCCCACGAGGAAGTTTATTATCTTATTAATTCATATTTCTATCTTCTATCTAAATCCCTATCTTAAAAACTTTTTATTTATCTTTAAGATTTCCTAATATACTAGAGAAATATGAATAAAAGAATGGTTTCTAAACTAAAGTACATAAAAATAAATCATAATCCTCCTTCTTCAGATTAAGGTCGCCAATCTTAATCTTTAACTTTCGGATATTTATAAAAATAAATAGTACCGTTACACCATATTTCAAGTTTCTTAGCATTGGTCGTCAATCAAGTCTAAGATCCTATCAATACAGATTTAATTTAATCAACAATCAACCAAAAATTTAAGCGTCAATCAAACTCTAGCAAACTAAAGATGGAAAAGTAAAAATCGTTACACTAATCTACAAATTCTAACCTGAGTCATCAATTCAAATTAAAACTTAGAGATGTTTACAAAGCAAATAAAATCTAAACTAGAAAGCATAGTAAAATATATCCTTCACCCCTCAGCCGCAGTCGTCAATTGCTCCTGAGAAATTACAGATATCTATATTAATCTTCAGCACTCAATTGAAGTCGTCAATTGCTCTTGAGAAACCTCTGATATCTAATCTACTCTAACTAATGTATACTAATTTGATCAAAAGAAAATCCAACTTCAGGCGTCAATTGATACTAAAATTCTTCGATGCTTATTCCTATGCCGAGCCCTCTTATTTATAGATCATAAGGGATCGGTTTACAAAGATCTAGTTCTAATAAAAGAAACTACTAAAAACAAAAGTACCCTAATATAACTCTAATTCCTAATTTTATCTTTCCTTGCTTTCTTTGGTTGATGCACTTTTAGAGTGTTCTTTATTGAGCAGCAGCAGAGTCCTTCGGATTTAAATCTTCATCAATCTTCTCAGATTCGTGGTTCATCAGACTTCTAATTGCAGGAGTCTTCTAATTCTGGATATGGCGGTGATAGTTCTCACATGATCAACAATAGCACTAATAGTAAGAAAGCTACTATTTTTAGGAAATCGTAAATAACGATTTCTTCTTTCATAGCTTCTTTGAAAAATATTTAATCACGATTTTCTATTTTCAATAGGCTTCCTCATAGTTGACGATTCTCTGAATTATGCTTTATCGCTTTTCTCCTTTTTGTCTCTTTTGAAGAATCGTAATTTACGATTCTCTGGCTTTCAGTAAGCGGACAATCATCTTTTTCGCTCAATCGTTTTTCTTATTGCTTTTTTATTTCATTTTGACAAAGATTAATACTTAGGCTCTAATTTACTGCTTATCCTTAATATCTGCACATCAGTAACTCATTAGTAGCAAACTAAGTCCTAGCATCACTAAGTTAAGGGTGATAAAATGGTAAATTATGTGACTGATCACCCACCCGGGACCACGGCTGAGAAAGTCGGCTAAACAGGGAGCGCAATTCTTTTTCACGAGCACACTGTAAATCATATCCAAAGCCATCAATCAAGATCGGTTGAAGGAAAAATAGCAAGACAATGATCGGAACCAGTCAGTATGACACTCACAATCTCCACGTCCCAGAGGCCAGTAATATTGCGATAGTACTCGGCCTGATTCACGGTCGATTCATAATTCTGCACGAAAGAAAAGGGAGATATCAGTCACAAGAGCCACAGGCGCAAGCATAGGCATTCTCTAGAAAGCAAAAGTATAAAAATAAAAAAACTTACCCCAGGAACCAATTCAGGAGGGGGGACCCGGACCGCTTCGGCTAATAGATAGGCCCGCTTGTCTACATCGGCACATAAGCTCGAACGAAGGGCATTGTCGAGACGTCTAAAAGTCCCCTGAACCTCAGCTGTAGAACTACTTTAAGCACCCGCACCAGAGGGGTCTAAAGGACTAGCACCCATAGCCTCAGCAGGACCTGTCGCTGCCGCATCATCATCGTCAGAGTCGTATTCCCGATCAAACTATGAAAAGAAGCAAGGTCTCAGTCAGTAGAAGTAAAAACTGAATCAGAACCACTGGAAACTTGCCTAAAAGGAAGAACTACCTGAGATCGTGGGCCACCAAAGGCCAGGAAGTTGGTTCCGGGCATGAAACGTAGTAGAATGGACCGATAGGGCAGGGACTCATACCACAGCTGGTATCCCCTGGGCATGAGAAGATCATCAATGGGGACCCCATGATGAAGAAATCGGGCAGAAAGCTCCTCAATAGTACCCTCAGGAGCCATAACATCCGCCGAAGGAGCCTACAGCACGGCAAAGTGGTTTGGTACTGATGCACCACTCTCTCTCCCAGGTAATATGTCTTGGCCCAGGCCCCGTAGAAGAAAACGATGCGACGGTCAACAAAGAAGTGGGACGGACCCACAGTGGCTCGATCCCAGAAGGGAGAACCAACGTAAGGGTCATAAATGACCTGCCCAGATAGAAAAATGTCCCATCAGCCAAACAGGTAGCATAAAAATAAATGCTAAGAAAGAATAGAGAGAAATAGCCATACCTGCTCTGAGATCAGCAAGTCAAATTAGGACCTCAGGCCCATCTCTAAATGCTTCATCCCGAGATCCCAACGGTGGTTCTTGTGCCAATTACTCATGAGCGGATATGTGTAGACATTCGAGAAAAGGAGTGGGCGGCTAGGTTGGAAGTGTAAGTACCCCCAGATCTAAAAAAGAAAGCAACAGTCAAGGTAGAAGATGTGTCAGTTGCAGGATGAATGACTAGCCAATGAACTAAGGAAAGTGAGAGAGTCAGGAGTTACCTCAATCACAAGCCAGAAACCGATGACAGAAGTCGTATTCCCAACTGAGGCTCGAGCCAGGCTAGACATCCACATGGCATAGTCGGCCCCACCTCAGTCATACTGATGCACGTCGTCTCAATTTCCCATAAAGTTGAGCAAGGAAAATGAAACTCGGCCTCCACTGGCATTTGCAAAAGGGTCTTGCCTAAAATGAAGAGGAGCGAGATGCAAGCCAACATCAGGGAACGCGCAGGCTCAAGGAATATATCCGCATCTGGCTGGCCCAGATCCACCAACTCATGCTCACCAAACAAATCAACTAGCCAAGATAATTTACCCCAGAGTCGTGCTTGTTCTGGGCGAAGGGGTAATCCCCGATTAATTACACCACCTCATCCCGGCCCGGTACATGAAGGTTGGTCACCGGCTTGCCCCCAATCCTTATCCCTGTAATCATCGGCCAATCGACGAGGGTAATAGCCATCTCAGCCATCGCCATGTGGAAGGTCATGGTCTAAGGACAGAAACGTTCAATCAGGACCTTCACATAGCCCGAGTCGCCCTTCATGGCAGGGGACGAAAGGAAATCTCCAAAGCCGGCCCAGGCAAGGAGAAACTTCACCACTGGAGAGATATAGCGGTAAATGTGTTGGAGTTCAAGCCAACCTCCACGAAACATAATGGGTGGCAAGTCCTGCATCAAGATGAAGAGATGTCAGATCCTGCAAGTAAAGCAAGCTTGCACAAAGAAAGGACAAGGTAGTAAAATAAAACTAATTTGATTACCTTGCCAGCAATCCAAAAATTAGAGATATGGGTGTACTGTTGATCAAGCAGACCAGTACGGGCTGCCTCACCCTTCATTTCATACTAAGGCTGGGAAAAGCGTTGCACTACCAGAATCTACTCCCCCATGGACCATAGACCACCTCTGGTCCCTCCTCTTGCCCATGCTCTTCCTCACTCGACATCCTGAGATGGAAACAAGCAACAATATCAAATCATGTCAGTAGCAAGAAACCGATTGCTGTAAGCCAAAAGAAGATAAGTATGCCCTTCTCATTTCTCCCATCAATCCTAAACAATCATCATTTCTAAAGAAATACCTCAGAAGGAGGGAGAGGCCCGAAACCCCCCAGATTTCAAAAAAGAGAAAGCAATATATATATATATATATATATATATATATATATATATATATATATAAAATAAAAACAAACAAAAAAAGAGAAAGAAAAACAAACAAAAAACATTTATGTAACCCAAAATCCAAAAAAGAAAACAAACAAAAAATGTGTGTACATTTATGTAACCCAAAATCCAAAAAAGAAAATAAACAAAAAATGTGTGTACATTTATATAACCCAAAATCCAAAAAAGAAAAAAAAAACAAAAAAATGTGTGTAAAGTAACCAAAAATCCAAAAAAGAAAACAAACAAAAAAATGTGTGTAACAAATATCAAAAAAAAGAAGAAGAAGAAAAACATGTATAAAAACATACAAAAAAAAACAGAGTCTTTCTTTTCCAAACAAACAAAAAACAAAAAAATAATATATATGCAAAAGCAAAAAAAATAATAATAAATCTTCTTGCATTTGCACAAAAAAAGAATCATCTAGATCCACACAAGAAAAAAAAAAAAGAGAGGCCCCTAATCACATCAACAAGTGAAGAAAAAGAGTAGGGCATCACCAAAAAAGGTCATATTTTTGCTCAAAATCAAGGCCAATGCATATGGAAGAAATCAAATAAGTCATAAATAATCATGCTTACAAGAAGAATCACTCATTCATCATCTAAAAAAGCAAAAATCCTAACCACATTGCAAATTATTCAAGAAAAATCAAAGAATGAATGAGGAAACATGGATTACCTTCAAGAAAAATGGATCTTTGATCCGGCGTAGAGCGTGTATTTGAACGGCGGGAGCAAACTCTGGCGATAGAATGAGGTTCAAGGCAACTCAAAGGAACCCTAGGAAGAGTTTCCATTTTGGTTTAGAGAGGGGGGGGGAATGGATTTTGAAAATAGCCCCTTTTGACTCGGGCTCGATAGCTTTAAACCCCCCCCCCCCCGGAAGTTTTGACCTGACGTGTAGTAAATACATGCCAGGAATGTTTTGACCCCAATGTGGCTTGGCGTGTGTATTTAGCTTGGCGTGTGCAATTTGACCCCAAACCTGGCCCAATTTAGCTTGGCATGTATAATACACACGCCAGGCTCTTCCTGGTCAATTTTGGCTTTACAAGTGTATTGCACACACCGAATTTGGTCCTCCTCGGACTCGAAGTGGCATATGCCCCCGAAAGAGCGCATCAATCTCTATTTGATCTGGTTGGGAGGCTGTGCTAGAATAAATGGTTCAGGATTGATGAACATGCTTAAAGTCCTGAACATACAAAAAATTCACATAAAATAACAAAAATTCACATAAAAAATCCACATAAAATAACAAAAATTCACATAAAAATAACAAAAAAAACTCACATAAAATAACAAAAAATCCCACATAAAATAACAAAAAAAACTCACATAAAATAACAAAAAAATCCTCATAAAATAAATGCACATATGTATGTGTCTTTCAAAAAGCGACATGTACTCCCAAAAGGCGTTGTGGCATCAATTCGCTCCGCTCGGGTAGTCGTGCTAAATTAGCTTCGAGATCGATGGGTTCGCTCAAAGACCTCGAACCCTGCTTCACACAGGGGCACCCGTGGCCGGTCAAATGGGGCAATCAATGCTACATGTGACTGGACACAAGCTGTGGATCTTCACGTATTTGCTTCGCGTCTATCTTTGAGTATGGGTCAATCACCCTCAATCTCGATTATGCCCAGTAATGTTGCTAAGCGCTTGAGGACCTTGAGAAACGGACGTTTTTCTCGATATATAGGGCTTCCGTTTACTCACCATGTTACCCACCTGATGTTTGAGGTTCATTCTGAATATGGCGGACCCATCAGTGTTACCTTGGGCCTCTCCGGATGTCTCTTGTCTTTGGCATTCAATCATTAGTGATCAAATACCAAAGAGGGGCATCTATAGACCCCCAAATTTGGCATCTGTAGACACCCAAATTTGTCTACAGATACCAAAGAGGGGCATCTGTAGACACCCGATCGAGACATACTTCAAGAGAGGCGCACCCCAGAGCTTCTGATAGCACCTCTCGTATCCTTAGGAGTCTTCCCAAACCCTTAAAAACTTACCCAAACCCTTTGGAATTACCCCCAACATTTAGAAACCTCTCCAAAACCTTAGTTAACCCTCTCGGGCCATGGTTAGGGTGAGATGTACTAGGGCTGGCAGGGACCTCTACTGAGTCCAAATCTTATATCATTGATAAGTAGAGGTTCTCAGCTTTCCAACAAGCCAAAAATTACCTTAATCCGAGTTATACTTCAAAAGTTATGGCGATCCGAAAAGTGACCAAAAGTGCACCTAGCAAAGACATGCATGGCGTGTATATTACACACGCCAAGCCATTTTTTCCTAGAAATGGCTTGGTGTGTCTATTACACACACCAAGTATAGATGGGCCCCCTATAGGCTCTGACTTCCAAGACACTGTAGCTATGCTTGGCTTAGGTAATACACACGCCAAGCTTAGCTACAATAACCTCTGGTTTTTGCTCAAATTTTACTTTTAAGGTTTGACTTGTTGACCACCCTAATGTTTAGGGTGAGTTTCATTAGGACTGTTGCACCCCTATTTACCCTATTTGCAACCCTCTAGTCATTTGAAATCTCACCCTATCATCTACCATTGATCTCATCCTCACACATATCCATCACTCTAGGATCCTAGGAAACCTTAGATGTTAGGATTACCTAATTGCTAATCCTAATTAGCCTTTAAGCACCCCCCCTAATCCTCTCTTTTTCTATAAATAGAGAGGCACCCCCCTTGCAAATGGCTTGAAAAAAATCCAAAAGAGAGAAAAGATTAAGAGAGAGCTTTCGTCCCCTTTGGTGCACCTTTTTTCACACAAATTCTAGAACTTCAAAGTCTCCTTTAGACCCAACCTTTTATCAAAAATCTCTTAGTTTAGGTGAGAGCTACCCCCTAGCCCTCCTCTCCTACCCCCTAGCTAGCAAGCTTTAGATGTTAGAATACCCTCTTCCATCATCCAACTACCGAAAGCTCATCAGGTACACCTACGCGAAGGTCCACAATTATGCTACAAGGGCCCGAGAGCTCTGGCTCTCCCCTCTACCCCTATACCTTCTCGACTTTTCCTTTATCCTTAAATTTGTGCCGTTACGCCATCGAAATCTCGATAATTGCAGAGAGGCACATATAGGATCCAAGTGCCTTCAGGCAAGAGGAAGTGCTCTTTTCTTTTTACTTTCTTTTTATTCTGGCCATAAGTAGAGACCACTTTTGAGCAGGTTGATCGGGTGCCTAACACCTTCCCGATCGATAACTGAAACCCCTACCCAAGAGCCTTTGGCATAGACCGGTGAATCATAGTCATATTTTTGGCATTTCGATGCTTATAAAATTGATTTAGGTTTCCCGGGACACAAAAAGCTTCGGGTGGCGACTCTAAATTTTTTGCGATTGCGCATCATCGCAACGGGATCCTCAAAAATCCGCCGTTGCACAAGGGAGAGATTGTGCAGGTACGAAAGACTCTTCCTCAAAAAGGGACAGGGCGGGCTAGGTCTATTTCCAGGTTGGGGCAAATAATTTGGGAATTGCTGGGGTGGACAGGGGCTACCGATTTGTGGTGGGTTAATTGTGTTCCCCCATTCTGATCAATCTTCATAATCCCTACGCTCACGAAGGTATTCTGGATGTGAGGTCTAGGACGGGGTTCCTCTTCTAGATTTATTCCCTTGGCTCTAGCAGCGGCTATTATTCGGGCCTTTTCCTTGGCCTCTCGGACCTCTCCTTCAGTGGGTTTGTAACCTAGCCCGAATCTGACCTGATGTCCGCCCTTGGCCATGACTAGATCTTTTCTACCTTGTAATCAAGGTCCCAGCCCCTTACCTTTCTAATAGCCCCATTTCTAGAGCATAGCCACAACCGCAACCATTCCGCCTCCGGTCTTCAGGGTGATACTTTTCGGGGGCCTCAAGACTACTGTCGATACCTCGTATTCAAAGTTACGGAGGTTGTATCTTCGATTGTGTGCAGCACATCTAATATTTTAGGGTTCTCGATATTGTGGGTGGCTTTTTCTCTTTCGTCATAGCCTTCACCTATGATGGTAATGATTTTCTACCCAACCACGAATTTAAGTTTTTGATGTAATGTCGAAGGTATTGCCCCGACCTCATGTAACCAAGGGCGCCCCAACAGCGGGTTGAAGGAAGACTTGATATCCATTACTTGGAAAGGTATGGAAAAGGTTATTGGCTCGATCACGAGCTCAAGGTCAACTTCCCCGATTATTTCTCTTCTCGAGTTATCAAATCCTCTTGCGCTAATTTTTGTCGGCCTTAATATACATGGATCTACCCCTATTTTGGTAGCAATTCTCAGATGATTATTTTCCTCCTCTGGTAAATCAGCATTCTAAAAAGAGAGAGCATTGGGAGCCATCACCTGCCCAATTATCTGCCCAACTTCATCTGGGCTTACTTGGAGAGACACATGCGCATTCTTTAATGCCCCCATCAGGTCTTGGAAGTGAAGTGGGGATGTCATTAACAAGTCCAAGATGGTGATATGGGCCGGCATTCTCCTTAGTTGGGTTTCAAGTATGTGTTCTCAACTCATCTTCTCAAATGAGATTACTGCAGTAGTATCTTTATTCTCTTCTGGTCGGGCTAGCACTGATATTGGTGTGTCTGGCTGTTTGGAGAATTTTTTTGACCTGGTAACAAAATCCATTGCCCCCTCCTTGCTGCTACCGACATTGACATCTGTTTGATCATAACAGAGCAGGACCTGATGGGGATCGTAAGTTAGTCCCGAAATCTAGAATGGGGTGAAAGAAGGTATCTGGGCTGATGGATTGGGATGGGCGGGGATCACCTGGTTAACTTTTATAATAAATGGAAGGGTGGAGTAAGTGGGCCAAATGGGGTTGGCGAGGATTATGGATGACTGTATCGGGGGTGATGTGACAGGGGTGGGCCATTGACAGTTGATCGGTGATGGAGGGGGATGGGGGACGCAATCGGCCATTGGGTAGTTGGCGGGGGTGGTTGTGTATGGCTGATATGAATTGATTTGGACATAATTGAAAGGAGTTGGAAATGGAAAATATATCCTAAGATTTAAGGGTTTTGCTTGTGGTGCAGGGTTAGAAAAGTAATCAGCCAAATTTAAAGGTTCAATCACCCCGATACTTCTGTCCTCCCGGTCTTTTTGTCATGGTGCTACAAAATCTTCCTGGGCGTGGATATACTCCGACGGGTCAAACTCCTCGTCATCCTCTTCTACCATGCTGATAGTTGGTCTTAGACTTGCCCCTCCTGGTGGGTGTGGTGGTAGTGGAACTTGGTGTATGTCGCATGCTTGTTAGCATGGGGAAGTGCCAGAGGGATGATCTTACCGGCCTCTATTAAGTCCTGTATTATATATTTCAAGGGGAAATAATGACCAGTCGGGTGGCCTAGTCCTTGGTAGAAGTTGCATGGGTGTTGGGATCATAGTTCCTCGAAATTTGATTCAGTGAGAGTCGCAGCTGGAGTGCAGTAACCAAACCCTTTTCAATTAATAAAGACAGCAAAATGTTCAGGGACTGCCCCAAGGGTGTGAAGACTCGATCAAAATAGGCTTTTCTCTGCTCTGGGGTCATCTATGCCCCTTGTCCATTTCTGATTCTTTGCATCGGCTCGCTTCTAGTCGGGGCTGGCTGTGTCACCCTAAACTGGAATGGGGTTATGCTGGTATTGGGTCATATATTGTTGACTGTTTGCACCTCTGCCCCTATTCTTCTTTCACTTCTCTAATCGGCGAACCTCCAAACTCCATAATTTTCTGTTTTGTTCAATCACTCCTCTCATATCGCATCCCACAGCAATTGGCGGTCCTTATCAAATCAGCAAAGATGGGCTACTATTGGTACACCAAGAAGTCTAAGATGAATGGGAGGGTGTTTTTCAAAATTATTTCAATCTGCTCATCATCGGGTATTCTAATCCTGACCTCAAATGTCAGTGCCCTCCACCCCCCAAGATAATCACTGAATGCTTCGTCGAGCTTCTGCTTTAGCCGAGTTAGGTCTGATTTTCTTGGTTTAATGTCTATGTTGTAGACATATTTCTCTTGAAATAAGTGGGTCAGATCCTTCCAAGTTTTGATCATGGAAGGTTCCAGCAAAGTGAACCACCTTAAGGTCGGGCCCGTAAGGCTCTTATGGAAGACCTTTATGAGAAAATGCTCATCCCCTCCACATTGGCACATGTCCCCGCAGTAAGACTTGAGATATGCAATGGGATTACCTGTGCCATTATATTTGTTGAAGATCGGCACTTTGAATTTTGAGGGTAAGGGGACTTCACAAAACAGGTACAGGTCAGAAAAGTCCATGGCATAGATCTCAGTTCCACCCATCTTCATTAATTATTTATGGATCTTGTCCAGTTGTTCCTTCAATTGCTCAGATTCTTTGGATGGTGGTGTCGTTCTTTTGACTATCGGCCTCCCTTCACTTTATACTGCAGGTGAGTTGGCGATTATGGGTGGCGGAGGATTGATACTTGTGTGTGCTCTCATATAAGCCCCGCCATTTCTTATCTCATCTTTCTCATACTGCGAATCTTCATAGAAAGGGAGAAGGGTGAGATTTTCCTATTAGTGTTGGGTAGTCTAAAGGGGTGCTGGATGGGACCACTGTACATGGGAGAAATTTGGTGGAATGATGGGGTGAGTGGAGGTTGGGTTTTGGATTAGGGATTGCTGAGGCCATTGTGCCTAGGGAAATTCATGGGGATGAGTATGAGATATAGGAGGATGGGTGAGTTGGGGTTGATGAACGGTGTGAGATAGGTTCTTGTATTGGGTTGGGTATGATGAGAGAATGGGATTTTGAGGGAATTGTGGAGTGTGTGGGTATGAGGTTCTAAGGTTTGGGCCTTGCTAGGCTTGGGTATAGGGTAAGGAGCTTGGATGGGCTTGGGCCATAGGGCCTGGTGGGTATTACAGGTCCATGGGACCTGGGTAGGTCTAGCCCATTGGGCTTTGATGGGTCTGGCCCATTAGGCCTTAGTGGGGTCCGACTCATTGGGCCTTGATGGGTCTGGCCCATGGGGGCCTGAGGCCCGCTTCACCCACCCCATGGTTGGTGAGGGTCTTGGGTGGTATGGATAATGGGGGGTTGATGAGAGTTTTGGAGAAAAGGGGCATGGAGATTTGGGAGAGTATGAGATGGGTTTGTGAGGGGTGGATAAGGGAGGCTGCTTTGAGAAGCCTTCCAGCTGGTGTAGGCCCTGACCATTTCCTCCATCATGGCCATTGGATTGGGTGAGGGGGTGCAAAGGGTGTATCTAATGGAAGGGGAATATAGGGTATGGATTGGGTGGGTGTATGGGAAAATTGGGCATGGCCTCGATAAAATTGAGCATGACCTAGGTATATGAGGGGGTATTGTGTGTGGTTTGTGAGGATGAGGGATGATTGGTCATTGCTTAGGGAGGTTGGGAAAAATGTGGGGTAAAGTTGGACAATTGGTTGGATTTTGGGAAGGTATGGATGAGAGATGGGAGGGATTTGGAAGAGTGGATGCGGCAAAATGTGGCCTTTTTGGATTGGATGGAGATGAGGGGGGTATATTGGATGTGAAAGAAAAATGGGATAAATTTTGGTTTGAGGTGGGGAAAGAATAGGGTAACACAAGGTGGATTCTAGGTAAAGGTGGGGGAAAAATTTGGGGGATTTGAAGTGGATGTGGATGGATCTTGAACAGATGTGGGTGGGGAAAGGGATGAGCTTTGAATGGGTGTGGATGGGAATATGGGTGCACCGAAGGGTCCGGTGACGATGAATGATGGTTGGGTGAGTGGAATGGAGGTGAACATTTCCTCCGAATAAGAATGGCAGGGATGAATCGGGATCGGCGTATGCCGGATCTACCGCCTATGGCATGGCTTGCTGATGGGTTGGGTATGGATGCCTCGGGTGGGGTCCGTAGAATTTTCTCCTTCTTCCCCTACGGGAAGACGGAGGGTAAGGTGATGTCATTATGCCGGCGCCACAAGCTATATATTTTTTATTTTTTTTTATTTTAAAATAAGTGAATCTTTACGATGAAGAACTCCGAGGCCTTTGGAATTCCCGTTTTGGGCGGTATTCGTACCCTAAATAACTCCTGCGATGGGACCTCGACGTGCTTCAGAAGAGTCAAAGGGAACCTTTTTGATCTATGTGAAGGTACAAGAATCTACGCAAACAATCTAATCCCTCGGAGCGAGTCAATAAGAAGGTAACCTCTTTTGACCGGTGAGGGTGTATTGGGTGTTGAAGAGTGCGGGACCTATCAGAGGTGCTAAACCACTAAGTGGGGGACTCGGGAAGGTGATAATAGGCCTCAGATTCGGGTTGCCTAGCCCAGAATAGGCTTGGTGAGTGTATTATATGCGCCAAGCCAAAATCTGGAGATTTTGGCTTGGCGTGTGTATTATACACACTAGAGCAGTTTTGGGTAAAAATGGCTTGGCATGTATTTTACACGCACCAGGTAAAAACAGGATTTATATTTTGACAGCAAACAGCAAGCCCAAAATTGGTCTCTTTTTCTGGTTTTCTAGAAGCAATGCTTTTGGGGACTGATTTTCTTGTTATAACGGGTCCCTCCTCACCTAACCTAGGGATACAAGGTCGTTTCAGGATATTCTAACGCTCTCCCCAAGGGTTTAAGCTTTGTAATTGGATCAGTCACCCACCCAATATACCTCCAGCGCAAGTGCCTTTTCAGATACTGGATGGGGTGGTACTTTTCCAGATCACCACTATGGGCTTCCATCGTACTAAGAATCGAGATGTTTGTATCGCTGCCTAAATTCCCACCCTTTAAAATCTACCCAACGTAAAACTGAATTAAGTCCTTTAGTTCACTTTTAAGGTTCAATTTTAAATTCAATTTTAAAAGAAAAGTTTGTTTAGGTTCAAAAATGGGTTGTGACAATCCCGTGCCACCTCTACAGGCTGGCATCCACTGTTGGAATATGTTTAAACGTAAAACAATGCACAAGCAGGCCCACCAATCAGCTAAGGCGTATAAATGACGAAAATTAAATATACAAGTATGCCCGCCAATCAACTAAAGCATGTAAATGACAGAAATTAGATGCTCACGTAGGCCTGCCAATCGGCTAAGGCGTGTAAATGACTAAATCGTAAGGGTAAGTATAAAAATGCCCAAGCAAGCCCGCCAAACTGCTAAGGCGGTAAAGGACCAAATCGTAGGGGTAAGTATAAAAATGGCAGAAACATGGGGGTAAGTATGCAAATAAAGAAGAAAAAGTTAATAAAAATGAAGAAAAACACAAGCAAAGGGGCCAACTTCAAGTGGAAGCTCTAAAAAATCTCCAGCAAAGTCGCCATCTATGCAACCGTGGATCTTATCGATCCGTCTCGACGATGTGCTCGCTATAAAAAACTAGAGTCGCCACCCGGAGCTTTTGGTATCCTGAGAAACCGAAATCAATATTGAAAGCACCAAAGTGTCAAATATGACTCTGATTTACCGATCCAAGCCAAAGGCTCTTGGGTAGGGGCTTCGGTTATCAATCGGGAAGGTGTTAGGCACCCGATTGACCCGCTCATAAGCGGTCTCTACTATGGTCGAGTCTATGTGTGGCTGGTTTATATAATATATATATATATAATTATATATAAAAAAAGAAATGAAATGAGCAGCACTTCCCCTTACCCGAAGGCACACCGATCCTATTGAGCCCTTCTCGCTTGCCGAAATTTGGGCAGCATAACGACTCAATTCTAAGATAGAGGAAAAGCAAAGAAGGTAGATGAATAGAGAGGAGAGCCGGAGCTCTCGAGCCCTTATATCACCGATGTGAACCTTCATGTGGCTATGTTGGATGAGCTTCTTATACCTTTAATGGTTGAGAGATGAGTCTTGAAGACTAGGTGGCTAGGAGGTAGGAGAGGGAGGCTAAGGCCTTGTTCTTATAAGATCTAAGAGATTTAAGATGAAAAAAAGAGGTTCAGGGATGAACCTAGGTTCTAGAATTTATGGGGTTTTAATGCTAAAAATGGAGGAAAGGGATCACTAAAGGTTTCCCTCTCTTGAGAAATTTTTTCAAGCCATTTGCAAGGGGGGTGCCTCTCTATTTATAAAAAAAAAAGAGGGTTAGGGGGTACTTAAAAGCTAATTAGGGTTAGCAATTAGGTAATCCTAACATCTAAGGTTTCTTAAGATCTATAGGGCTTGGAAAGATGTGAATCAAATTCAATGGTAGATGATAGGGTGAGGTTTCAAATTATGATAGGGTGAGGTTTCAAATTACTAGAGGGTTGCAAATAGGGTAAGTGGGAGTGCAACAGTCCTAATGAAACTCACCCTAAACATTGGGATGGTCAATGATCAGTCACATAATTTATCATTTTATCACCCTTAACTTAGTGATGCTAGGACTTAGTTTACTACTAACGAGCTACTGATGTGCAGATATTAAGGATAAGCAGTAAATTAGAGCCTAAGTATTAATTTTTATCAAAATAAACTCAAAAGGCAATAAGAAAAATGATTAAGCGAAAAAGACGATTTTCCGTCTACTGAAAGCCAGAGAATCGTAAATTACGATTCTTCAAAAGAGACAGAAGAGAGAAAAGCGATAAAGCATAATTCAGAGAATCATAAACTATGAGGAAGCCTACTGAAAATAAAAAATCGTGATTAACGATTTTTCAAAGAAGTTATGAAAGAAAAAATTATTATTTACGATTTTCTAAAAATAGGAGCTTTCCTACTACTATTGTTGTTGCTGATCACGTGAGGACTATCACCATCATATCCAAAATTAGAAGACTCTTGTAATTGGAAGTCTGATGAACCACGGATCTGAGAAGATTGATGAAGATCTTAATCCGAAGGACTCTGCTGCTGCTCAATAAAAAACACTCTAGAAGCGCATCAACCAAAGAAAGCAAGGAAAGATAAAATTAGGAATTAGAGTTATATTAGGATACTTTTATTTTTATTAGCTTCTTTTATTAGAACTAGATCTTTGTAAATTGACGCTTTAGGATCTATAAATAAGAGGGCTTGACATAAGAATAAGCATCAAAGAATTTTAGAATCAATTGATGTCTAAGGTTGAATTTTCTTTCGATCAAATTAGTGTATACTAGTTAGAGTAGATTAGATATCAGAGGTTTCTCAAGAGCAATTGACGACTGCAATTGAGTCCTAAAAATTAGTGTTGATATCCGTAATTTCTTAGGAGCAATTGACAACTACGGCTTAGGGGTGAAGGATATATTTTATTTTATTTTTTAGTTTAGATTTTATTTGCTTTATAAACATCTCCAAGTTTTAAAAATTAGTGTAACAATTTTTACTTTTCCATCTTCAGTTTGCTAGAGTTTGATTGATGCCCAAACTTCTGGTTGATTGTTGATTAGATTAAATCTGTGTTGATAGGGTCATAGACTTGATTGATGACCAATGCTAGTAGACTAGAAATATGGTGTAACGGTACTGTTTATTTTTATAAATATCTGAAAGCTGAAGATTAAGATTGACTACCTTAATCTGAAGAAGGAGAATTAGGATTTATTTTTTTTAAGATAGGGATTTAGATAGAAGATAGAAATAGAAATTAATAAGATAATAAACTTCCTCGTGGGAAGGAACCTATGTTAGTACTATGATTTCCATTGTGCGCTTGCAATAGGCTAAGACTTGAATTTAATATAATTATAATATACAAAAAGAAGCAAGTCAATCAACAAGTCAAACTCCAAAAGTGAAATTCGGACAAAATCCAAGTTTTACTGTAGCTAAGCCTGGCTCGTGTATTATCTACGCCAGGCATATGTACAGTGTCTGGGAAGTCCAGAGCCCGCTGGGGGGGGCATCTATGTTTGGTGTGTATAATATACACGCCAAGACATTTCTGAAAAAAAATGGCCTAGCGTATATAATATATATGCTAGGCAATATTTCTCCAGAAATGGCCTAGCATGTGTAGTACACATGCCAGGCATGCCCATCTCCTCGAGAGGTTCTCGAGAGGTTCAACAATTTGCAGTTTTCGAGTCCTTTTCGGATTGCTGTAACTTTTAAAATATGACTTAGATCGCGGTGATTTTTGCTTATTGGAAAGCTGGGAACCTCTACTTTTAAATGGTATAAGCTTCAGTCTCAATAAAGGTCCCTACAAGCCCCGACACATCCTTCCCTAGAGGTTGGGGATAATTCCTAAGGATTTAGGTAAGTTTCTAAGGGTTTGGGAAGGTTCCTAGGGGTATGAGAGATGCTATCGAAAGCTCGGGGGTGCGCCTCTCTAGAAATATTTTTCGAATGGGCCTTAGGCCAAATTTGGGTGTCTATAATGAGTAAAGTTGAAGAACTATAAAATACTGATGTGCGAATAATAAAGGACTGATATCAGACAGTAAATTACTAATATGAGACCATACAGAGATCCACATATATTACACATCAGAGAAAAAGAACAGTGAATTATCTAATAACATAACAAAGTATGATGGTCGCACAATGAGTAACACGAGACTCATAAAAGTTGTACATTATCCAACGATATACTTATTACAATGTTTTATATATTTCTCACTACTTTTATCATTTAGTATCCTACTTATTACAACAAGTTGGACACTTAGAAATTTTCATAATTTTTTTTTGTATTTTTTTAATTGTGGTCCTTGTCAAGTTCAACGATTGTGTCCCTAGTCAACTTTTCATTTATCTTAGGCATTTTATCATTCTCAATTTACTTTTAAGGAGACCTAGATATCTAAAACAAGATCCACCTTCAGACATATGAGTAAGAACAGGAAGAGTTGATGACATTGTAAGAACTAGTATGAGATAATAAAGTACTGTTGTCAGACAATAAAGGACTTATATGAGAGTTAAAATAAAATTTTAAACTTTAATTGTCCCCTGTATGAGTAAAATTCAAAAACTAAATATAACATTAAAGGATCGATACGAGACATAGTAAGCAATTTACATGAGAAATAAGAGAGCCTATTACAAACATTATGGACTAATATAAGCTGTCAACATTCCAGGAAATAACACATATATTAGACATCGAAGATAAAGGAAAAACAATGGATCATCTATATAAATAACAAGACACAATAGCTACTTACTATAATGTATTATACATTCCTCACCATTGCTAAGATTGAATACTCTATTTATTACAAGATATCTCACTTAGCAAAATTAATTATTTCGTTTCGCATTTTTTTGACTGTGATCCTTGACAAGTTGAACAATTGTATCCCTCCTACTTACAAGTTATATAATGCATTCTCCGTTTCTTTTCAAGTGCAGATTTTAACTTTCTTTTCAGTGGTCGACCTGAGGGGTTCCTAGAGTGAGGCGAGTGAATAACAGGACTAACATGCTTGACGTGCCCTTGAGATTCATCTAGAGTTGATTCGATTACCTTACTATATATCTCATAATACCATACAGATGTATACCATTCCTCATAATATATCGACGGATCTGCATTACTCCAACTAATGACAGTCATTGCATGGATACAAGGGAGGCCCAGAACGTCAAAACAGTGATAAAAATAAGACCTCTTATCTAAATATACATTGGACTTAAATGTCGACGTTGATACCTTAAAAACATTTGGTGATGATGGTAGAACTTGATAAAACCTAGCTACATCGTCAGCCTCTTTCAAGATATCGGGTGCATATGGGGTTAAACCCTTCGACATCTTCTGACCTTTTACAGCTCCATCATTAAAAATTTGGATAACTTTCTTCCTTGTTGCTTCAATAAGAGCTATTATTGGTAAACCTCTAGCATGAACTAGGATTTTGATCAAACACTCAGACATGTTTGTAGTCAGAAGATCGTATTTACGACCAGGGAAGAGCGCTCTAGACCTCCTTCATAGTTCACTCTGTCGAAGATATTTTGCACCAGTAGGGCTCACACCTTCAAGTTTCGTCATTAGCTCATCATATTCTTTAACAGTATATGCACGAGCTATAGGCCAGAGTTGACTCTCCAAATTTGGATTCCTAAACTTCTCCCTAAGTTCTTAGTAATGTGAAAGAAGCAAAAGCTATGAGTGAAATTTAGAAATACTTTTAGAACCGTCGATCTACTTACATCCGCACGGTCTGAAATTATGATAATTGCTCTATCATCATCCATGATCACTTCTCGAAGACATCGAAGAAACCATTCCCAAACATCTTATGTTTCACCATTAATTACAGTAAAAGCAATGGGAAACAAACTGTTGTTGCCATTGACAGCTATCGCAATTAGCATCGGATAGGAAAATTTACCTTTTAAGTGTGCTCCATCAATTAAAATTATGGGTCGCAATGTTCTTTTATATCCATCAATAGAGGGATTGAATGCCTAAAAAAATCTAAGAAATGAGTCATCATACAAACATTATAATTTCATGAAGGCGTCCGGATTGAATTTATGCAATTCTGCAATATATGAAGGGAGATTAGCATAAGACGACTCTCAACCACCCCTAATGTTAGCCAATGCTATCTCTTTCGTCTTTCATATTTTACGGTAGCTTATTATAAAACTCTAATTTGTTTGGATTTCAGAGATAATTTTGGCAGGCGTATAATCAGTAATGTCCTTCAACATATTCGTTATTTTAGAAGCTACCCAATCACTTGAGGCTTGTCAATGACCTCTCCTTTCTTGCATTGCTACACTAAGTGGACCGTGCTTGTGCTCAGGATTCATTATTTTAATTATGAAGAATCGCCACCGACGTTGCCCTTACTCACACGAATACGCCATGGACAAATATTATTCGCACATCTAGCAGCAACAATCCTCTTGGTTATCTTTATTGGTTTCAATTAAAAGTTTTTCAGCACAGCATTATTCTTCAAGGCAGTGAGAAATTCTTCTCGAGAAGAAAATGTTTTTCTAACAGTAAAAGATGTACTTCCAATCCTATCGAATCTTGACTTTCTTACAGAACTCTCTCCTTCTAAGTTATCATCTTCAATTTCGAAGTATGTATCTTTTGATTTGTCCCAATAATTCGCCCCTAGAATCTCACTCCAACTGAATAAATCGAGTCGCTATTTGAGCCCGTATATTTAGTAATCTCATCGTCTCCTAATAGTTCATCGATACTGTAATTCTGGGTACTAACTGAATCGAAAATCCATGTCTTCGATGGCAGAACACTCTTGTTCCTTTAATTAAAACAAATATAAAATGTGTCACTCATACATAAGATATGCACTTTAATATTGCACATGATTATGCAAAAACTCAATTCAGAGTCACCTTTGATGTAGACACCCAAATTTGGCCTAAGGCCCGATCGAGACATACTTCCAGAGAGGCGCACCTTTGAGCTTCTGATAGCATTATCCAAACCCTTAGGAATCACCCAAAATCTTTTAAAACCCTCCCCGAACCTTTAGGAACCAATCCTAACCTTTAGAAACCCCTCTGTACTCATAGTTAACCCTTCCGGGCAATGGTTAGAGAGAAAAGTACCGAGGCTGGCAGGGACCTCTAGTGAGATTGAATAATATATCATTAAAAAGTAGAGGTTTCCAACTTTCTAATAAGACAAGAATTGCCCCGATCCGAGTTACGCATCAAAAGTTACGACGATCCAAAGTATGGGGCCCAAAATGAGCAACATTGGAACCTCGCGAGGCCTACATTGATCCACACGAGAACTTCGTGAGAAAGATGTGTGTACTTGGCACAAGTAATACTTGTGCCAAGCCATTTTTGGGTAGAAATGGCTTGGCCCAACTAATAGTTGCGCCAAGTATAGGTAGGTCCCCCCACAGGCTTTGAACTTCTAGGACTGTATTTTTGCCTGGCGCTTCTAATACATGCGCTAGGCTAAGTTACAGTAACTATAGGTTTTTTACTCGAACTTTACTTTTGGGGTTTGACTTGTTGACCATCTCAAAGTGTGTGATGGGTTTCATTAGGACTGTTGCACCCATGCTTACCCTATTTGAAACTTTTTAGTCATTTGAAGCATCAACCTATCATCTACCATTGATGACCATTGCCCACTTTTCTAAACCTTTGAAACCTTAGGAAACCTTAGATGCTAGGACTACCTAATTACTAACCCTAATTAGCCTCTAAGCACCCCCCTAACCCTCTCTTTTCCTATAAATAGGGAGGCACCTCTCCCTTTACAAAGGTTTGAAACAACATTCCTAAGAGAGAAAAGATTAAGAGAGAGAGATTTCCTCCTCTTTGGTGCACCTTTTCTTCATACAAATTCTAGAATTCCAAAATTTCATTTGATCCTTACATTCTACCATAGGTCTCTTAGTTTAGGTGAAAGCTACCCCCTAGCCCTCCTCTCCTACCCTTAGCTAGCAAGCTGTAGAGGTTAGAACCCCCCTATTCCATCATCCAAGCTATCGGAAGCTCACCAAAGCGCCCTCACGTGAAGGACTACAGCGGTGCTACAAGGGTCCGAGAGCTCCGGCTCTCCCCTCTACTCCTCTACCTTCTTAGCTTTTCTCCTATCCTCTAAGTTGTGCCATTATGCTACCGAAATCTCGGTAAGTGCAGAGGGCCACAAATAAGATCCAAGTGCCTTAAGGCAAAGGGGAAGTGCTCTTTTCATTTTTATTTTTTTTTATTTTGACCATAAGTAGAGACCCATTGGGTGCCTAACACATTCCCGATCGATAACCGAAGCCCCTACCCAAGAGCCTTTGGCGTAGACTAGTGAATCAGAGTCACATTTTTGGCACTTTGGTGCTTATAAAATTGATTTAGGTTTCTCGGGACACCAAACGCTCCGGGTGGCGACTCTATAACTTTTAGCGAGTGCGCATCATCACGACGGGATCGTCAAAAATCCCATGGTTGCACAAAAAGCGACTCTGCTGAGGACTAGCTAGTAGAGCTTCCCCTTGAAACTTGGCTTATTTTGTGATTTTTACTAACATTTGTTTATTTCCTCTTAGTTTTTACTCACCCCTATGATTCTATCAATTTTCTCACCCCTACTTTTCCGTCATTTATGTGCCTTAGCCGATTGGCGGGCTTACTTGCGCTTTTACACGCCTTAGCTGTTTGGCGAGCTTACGTGAGCATTTACATTTCCGCAAACATATCTCATCAATGGACGCCGACCCGTAGAGGCGGCATGGGACCATCACGACCCATTTTTAGACTTAAAAGAAAATTCCTCTAAAAATCTAAAATTAAAATTAAACCAAGAGGGGACTTTAATTGAATTTTTATAGGGGTAGATTTTCAAGAGTTGGGAATTTTTAGACAAAGATACAAATACCCGGTTCTTAGTACGACGGCAGCCCCTAGTAGTGATGATCCTGAAAAGTACCACCCCACCTAGTATCTGAGAAGGCGCTTACGCTGGAGGTATATCGAGTGGAGAACTTATCCTGTTACAAAGCTTAAAACCCTTTGGGAGAGCGTTAGTAGCCCCGAATCGGCCTTGTATCCCTTAAGTTCGGTGAGGAGAAACCCGTTATAACTAAATTTATCCCCATAAGCATCGCTTCCAGAAAAACTAAGAAAAAAGAACTAATCTCGGGCTGCTGTTCAGCTGTCCAGATAGCTGCTCCCACTATTTATACCTGGCGCATGTAATACATGCGCCAAGAATAAATTGGGCCAAATTTGACCTGGCGCAAGTAATACATGCACCAAGTGAAATCTGTCCCCACTAAACAATGCAGCCTGAGTCTGAGATCCTTTTTCACATCCCCGAACTCCCCGCTTAGTGGTTTAGCACCTCTGATTAGGTCCCGCATTATCCAACACCTAATACGCCTCCATCGATCAAAAGAGGGTAACCTCTTATTGATTCGCTCTGGGGGATCGGGTTGTTTGCATTAATTCTCGTGCCTTCAATAGATCAAAGGGTTCCCCTTTTATTCTTCTGAAGCACATCGGATCTCGCCGCAGGATTTACTTAGGGTACAAACGCCACCCGAAATAGGAATTCAAAGGCCCCGAAATCCTTAATCATAAAAATTCATTCACAAAATTTCAAAAAAATTAAATAAACCAAAAACCGAAAAGAGGATATTTGTGGTGCCAGAACAATGGCATCGCCTTACCCTCCTTCATCCCGTAGGGGAGGAAGGAGGAAACTTTACGGGCCCCATCCACGGCACGCGTACCCCACCCGCCATCAAGCCATGTCGTGGGCAGTGAATCCGGCATACACTAATCCTGATTCATCGCCGTCGCATTCCCCAACTCATTCCCATTCAGAAGAGATCTTCACATCCATCCCCCTCACCCAATCCCCGTTTACCGTCACCAGTCCATTCGGTGCACCCATCTTTCCATCCACCACCGATCAAAACACCCAAAATCCAACCCCCTATCCCCCCTCATTTTCTCAAAACATGCCCATTCCTCCTTCCATGACCATGCCAAACCCATCCCATCCGCCATCCACATCCGTCCAAAATCCAACCCGATTCCCTACCTTTACCACCATGCCCCATTTTTCATCCTCCCAACATACACTCGACCCACCCGCATTTACTCATGCCACACCCAGTATCACCCCATTTACCCAGGTCATGCCCAATTTTACCAGGGCCATGCCCAATTTTTCCCACACATCCAATCATCCACACCCGAAATACCCTCAAATGAACCACCTCCATCCGATCCCTCTCCAATGTCCATGATGGATGAAATGGTCCAAGCTTACACTAGTTGGAAAGCCTCCCAAAACATCCCCCCTCATTCTCACCACACATCTTCCAACCCATCATCCACATTCCCAAGCCTCCATGCTTCATTACCTCAAACCCACCAAGGCCCAATGGCTCAAACCCCCATCATCCACACCCACCAAGGCTCAATGGCCCAAACCCCCATCATCCACACCCACCAAGGCCCAATGGACCAAACCCCCATCATCCAAACTCACCAAGGCCCAATGGCCCAGACCCCCATCACCCAGACCCATCAAGGCCCCATGGGCCAGATCCTTCAATCAAGGCCCAATGGGCCAGCCCTACCAGGGCCTAATAGCCCAAAGCCAACCAAACCCAATGAGCCAAATTTCCCAAGGCCTTATGGCCCAACCTCCAAATCTCCCATCCAATATCCAAGCCCAACAAGGCTCAAACCTTGGGTCCACATACCCATACCCTCCACAATTCCCTCAATACCTCCATCACACACAAGCCTCACACCTAACCCAAGGCGTAAAACTGGCACCTCTCCTCCATCAACCCCAATTCACCCATGTCCCAGCACCCCAAAGCCATCTCCAAGCTTTCCCTCGAACCCAGTGGCCCCATAAGAGCTTCACCCAAAATCCAAATCCCACTCATCCTATCACTCCACAAAATTTCTCCCTCCAATGATCCCACCTGGCACTTATCCAGCCCAGCTAGCACCAACAAGAAAATCTCACCCTTACTGCACCATATATAGACCCACAATATGAGGAAGATGAGATATGAAATAGCGGGGCTTATGTCAATCCCCCACCCATAATCACCATCCCTCGGTAGCACAAAGTGAATCAAGGTCGACCGTTGAAAAAACTGCCCCACTATCTAAAGAGTCTGAGCAGTTGAAAGAACAATTGGACAAAATATAGAAATAGCTGTTGAAGATGGGTGGAGCCGAAATCCATGCCACGGACTTCTCAAATTTGCATTTATTTATAGGAGTCCCCCTGCCCCTAAAATTCAAAATGTCAGTCTTTGACAAATATAACGGCACGGGCAGCCCCATCACACACCTCAAGTCTTGCTGTGGGGACATGTGCCAGTACGAGGGGGACGAGCGCCTACTCATAAAGGTCTTCCAGAAAAGCCTGACGGGCCCGGCCTTGAGGTGGTTCACATCCCTAGAGCCATTCATGATAAAGAAGGATCCAACTCATCTATTTCAAGAATAATATGTCTACAACGTAGACATTGAACCTCGCAAGAGATCTAGCTCGTTTAAAGCAAAACTCTAACGACACCTTCAGCGATTACCTTGGGCATTGGAGAGCACTGACAGCTTAGGTGAGAAATAGAATACCTGACGATGAGCAAATCGAGATGATCTCAAAAAATACCTTGTCAGTCATCTCTGACTTCCTCGTTTACCAATAGCAGTCTAGCTTTGCTGATTTGGTGAGGAACGCTAATCATTGCGAGGACGCTATCAGAGAAGGGCGATTGAGCAAGAACCTATCCAGCGAGGTCAGGAGATTCTCATAGCAGAGGAATGATAGAAGAGCTAGGGCAAAGGTGCAGAATGTCACGCATACTAGGCCCAACACTAGTATAGTCCTGTTTCAATTTAAAGCCGCACAACCAGCTCCAGCCAGAAGCGAGCCAATACAGAGAACCGGGAATGGGCAAGGGGCACAGATGACTCCAGAATAGAGAAAGGCCCACTTTGATCTAGTTTTTACACCATTGGGGCAATTGCTGAATATTTTGTTGCCCCTATTAATAGAAAAAGGGTTGGTCACAGTACTCCAACCACGACCTCCTCCAAATCTCATCCCAAGGAACTATGACCCCAACACCCATTGTAACTTTTAGCAAGGGCCGGGTCACCCTACTAATCGTTGCTTCCCATTGAAGCACGCAATACAAGATTTAATAGAGGCTGGTAAAATCATTCCTCTGGCACTTCCCCAAGCAACCCAACATGCCAACATACAACAAGCACCGCTACCCCCACACCCTCCCGGAGGGGCAGGTCCAAGACCCATTATCGGCATGGTAGAAGTGGATGATGAAGAGTTAGAGTTTGACCTGACGGATTACATCTGCGACCGAAAAAATTTTGTGGCACCACTGCAGAGAGACTGGGAAGATAGGAATATTAGGGTGATTGAACCTCTGAATCTGACAGATTACTTCCCCAACCCTGCACCACAAATAGAACCATTAGATCTCAGGGCATATTTCTCGGCGCCAGCTCCCGTCAACTATGTACAAATCAACTCCTACCAACCATACGTTGCATCCTCCACCAATTACCCAATGGATGCAATGGATGATTATGTCCCCCATTCCCCTCCGGCACCCATCAGTTATTAATGGCCCACCCCCGCCACATCACCCCCAATTCAGTCATCCACGGTCCTCACCAACCCCATTTGGCCCACCTTCTCAACCCTTCCAGAAGTTAACAACGTAATACCCACCCTTTCTAATCCCTCAGCACCAATGTCCCCAGTACCCACCTCTTCCCAGTTACAAATCCCGAGACCGACTTACAATCCTCATCAGGTCCTACTTAGCTATGAACAGATAGACATCAATGTCGGTAGCAGCAGGGAAGGGGCAGTTGATTTTGTCACCAAGTCTGGGAAGATATCCAAGCAACCATGCGCATCGGCACCAGCACCAGCGCCGGAGGGGAAGAAAGATATTGTAGTGAACCCTTTTGAAAAAATGAGCCGAGAACATATACTGGAAACTCAGTTAAAAAGAATGTCGGCCCACATCACGGTCTGGGACTTATTGATGACGTCCCCACTTCATTTTCAAGCACTAATGGGGGCATTAAAGAATGTGCATGTGTATCTATAGGTAAGCCCAGATGAAGTCGGGTAGATAATCGGGCAGGTGATCTCGTTTTCTGATGCTGATTTACTGGAAGAGGAAAATAGTCATTCCAAATCCCTCAATATCACTGTGGAATCCTGAAAGATGATAATCCCCTTGGTATTAACTGATAATCGGTCTGCTCTGAATGTATATCCTCTACGAACCGCCACCAAAATAGGGATAGATCCGTGCATGTTGAGGCCAACAAGAACCAGTGCTAGAGGTTTTGATAATACGAGAAGAGAAATAATGGGAGAAGTTGATCTTGAGCTAGTAATTGGGCCAAGGACCTTCTCCATACTATTTCAAGTAATGGACATCAAATCCTCCTTCAATTTATTATTAGGGCGACCTTAGTTGCACGAAGTTGGGGCGATACCGTTGACGCTACATCAAAAGCTCAAGTTTATGTCCGGGCAGAAAATTATCATCATCATAGGTGAGGGACATGATGAGAAGGAAAAGGCCATCCACAGCATTGAGAACCCAAAAGTGTTGGATGTAAAGGAGCGGCATCACAGGTACGTAATTGGGCGTCTGTGCCCCAAACTCTGGAAGCGGCAAGTGACCTGAAATACGACACCCGTTTCCCAAAAAAAAAAAATCTATATAAAGTGAGATAAGCCCTTCGCAGGCAACACCGTGTATATATAGGGACTCGCTCTGCCAATAGCCCATTTCTAAAGAAAATAAAAATCCTAAAAACATAGAAAAAATATATAATCCAAAAATATTATCTTTCAAATTTTTGAATAAAGTTTGTGCAACAGTGAGATCCGTGACGGTCCCATCGCGGCGATGTGCTCGCTTACGAAAAATATAGAGTCGCCACTCAGAGCTTTTGCTGTCCTGAGATATCTATATCATTTTTACAAGCACTGAAGTGCTAAAAATATGACTCTGATTCTGATCCACACCAAAGGTTCTTGGGTAGGGGCTTCGGTTATCGATCAGGAAGGTGTTAGGCACCCGATCAACCAGCCTAACACGGTCTCTACTAATGGTCAAAATAAAAATAAAGTAAAAGAAAAGAAAATGGCTTCCTCTTTCCCAAAAGGGCTTAGAATCCTATTTGTGCCCCTCTGTTCCTACCAAAAATTCGGCGGCGTAACGGCACAAATGGGAGGATGAGAAGAGCCAAAAAGATATAGGAGAAGAAAGGGGAGAGCCGGAGCCCTCAGGCCCTTGTAGCACCGTAGGAGAACCTTGCGTGGCTTGCTTTTGATGAGCTTTTGAAGGCTTGAATGGGGGAAATAGGGGTTCTAACCACTAAGGCTTGCTAGCTAAGAGGTAGAGAATGGAAGCAAATGGATAGCACACACCTAACCTAGAGGCTTTTTAGGAAAGGTAAGGCATGGAATGAGATTTTGGAATTCTGAAATTTATATGGGAAGTGTGCACCAAAGGGAGAAAGATGTTCTCACTTTAAGCTCTTTCTCTCTTAGGCCAAAATTCTCAACCTCTAAACCAAGGGGTGGGGAGCTTTATTTATAGGAAATGGGTGGAGTAGGAAACCACTTAAGAGCTAAATGGGTTTAGCAATTAGGTAATCTCACATCTAAGGATTTCTAAGGTTTTTAGAGCCTTGAGATGTGTGAGAAGGTCCTCCAATAGTGGATGATAGAGTGAGGCCTTAAGCCACTTGAAGGGTTGCAAATAGGCATTAAAAGGGTACAACAGAACTATCAAAATATACTCCAAGGATCAAGGTGGTCAACAAGTCAAACTCCAATCATGATTTTCGGGGCAAAATTCAGAGGTTGCTATTCATATGCCTGGTGCAAATAGTTGTGCAAGGCGAATGTACAGTAAAATAGTTTTAAACAGTGCCTAAAAGTTGGTTCGCGAAGGTGGGCCCCACCTTTAACCTTAGCGCAACTAACAGTTGCGTCAGGCTTAAAATCTGGGAGAATTTGCCTGGCACAACTATTAACTGAATTTACACTTCTGCCCTTCCGGTTCGGTCTGCCATATCTTTTGATGTATACCTCCGATTGCGGCGATTCTTGGACCGTTGGAAAGCTGATGACTTTTACTTTTTAAAGGTATGAGATTCAATCGCAGTAGATAGCCGTAGCTGGTTCTGGTATATCCCTCCTCATCCATGGCTTGATAAGGTTAGATTTAGGCTCATGACGGGTCCTAAGGGTCGAGATTGATTTCTAAAGGTTCGAGGTAGGTTCCTAAGGGATCTGGGGTGATTCTTAAGGGTTTGGAATTGTTCTTAAGGGTTTTAGGGTGGTTCCTAAAGGTTCCATACATGCCATTAAAAGCTCAGAAGTGCACCTCTCGAAAGGTGTTTCAATCAGGTCTGGGGCCAAATTTGGGTGTCTACAAAGTCAAAGAAAATAATGCCTTAATAGAAAAGCCCGTACCATGTGAAATTGGCCCCTTTCCTATAGAAATACAATAAGAGGTAGGAGTCACGAGTCTGGATGAGAAAATCCCTACTGAGGAGCTCCCATTGAACTCCTTGAGCGGTTTGCCAACTTTGAGCACAGCCCTACCCCCATTGTTGAAGAAACAGAGGATGTTAATCTAGGGACTGAGGAGGTTCCTAGAATCACTAAGATCGGAACATCGTTATCTCCCGAGGAAATAAAAAGCATGATTGATTTCCTTCGGTCATACCAAGACGTCTTCGCATGGTCATACAAGGGCATGCCTGGTTTGGACACTGATTTGGTCGAGCATGAGTTGCCACTCTACCTTGATATTAATCTAGTCAAGCATAAATTGAGACGACTCCAACCCGAGTGGATGCTGAAAGTGAAAGACAAGGTCATCAAGCAATATGACGCAGGGTTTCTGATGGTCTCCAAGTATCCGCAGTGGTTAGCCAATATCGTCCTAGTGTCGAAGAAAGATGAAAAGGTCCACATATGCATTGATTTCAAAAACCCCAACAAGGCGAGCCCGAAGGATGACTTCCCTCTGCCACACATCAACATCTTGGTCAATAACACTGCTAAGCACGGGATGCTCTCGCTCATGGACAAATTCTCTGAATACAATCAAATCAGGATGGCAGAGGTGGACTGAGAAAAGACAACATTCATCACCTTGTGGGAAACTTTCTACTACTGTGTCATGCCATTTGGGCTAAAGAATGTAGGGGCAACGTATCAGAGAGCTATGACCATAATATTTCGTGACATGATGCACCGACAGATCGAAGTATACGTCGATGACATGATCGCCAAGTCACCAGAGAGGATTGACCATATTATAAACCTCCAAAATTTATTTGAGAGGTTGAGAAAATATAGGTTACGTCTAAATCCTCAGAAATGCGCATTCAGCGCCATGTTAGGAAAGTTGCTAGGATTCATTGTCAGCAGGAGAGGTATCGAGGTCGACCCAATCAAGGTAAAGGCCATCACGGAAATGCCACCATCGTCTACTGAGAAAGAGGTCAGAAGGTTCTTGGGAAGAATACAGTACATCAGTCGGTTCATTGCACAACTCACTCCCATCTGCACGCAGATCTTCAAACTACTGAGAAAGGATTCGCTCGTTGAGTGGAACGACGACTGTCAGGCAGCTTTCGATAAGATCAAGGGTTATCTTCTCAACCCACCAATTTTAGTACCACCCAAGCTGGGGAGACCACTCCTAATGTACCTCTCCACAATGGAAGTTTTGATGGGATGTGTCATAGGGCAGCACGATAAAACAGGAAGAAGAGAGCAGGTCATCTACTATCTGAGCAAGAAATTTACTGACTACGAGACACACTATTCTCTTCTGGAGAAGACATGCCTAGCGCTCGTATGGGCCATCAAGAGGCACTGCCATTATTTTTTATCTCAAGTCGTTCTACTCCTCGCATGAATGGATCCGTTAAATACCTGTTCGAAATGCCAGCTCTCACTCGGCAGCTTCTCCTATCGGAATTTAACATCACTTACGTCACTTAAAAATCAATCAAGGGGCAAGCACTCGCCGATCATCTTGTCGAGAATCCTTTCTCCGATTATGAGCCTTTAAGAATTAAATTCTCAGATGAATACATCCTGTTCATGATAGAGGATGATACAGTAGAGACGAAAGAATTCTGAGTAATGCACTTTGATGGGGCAAAAAATACTAAGGGTCAGGGAGTCAGCGCTATTCTGATTTCACCAAAAGGATCTCATGTACCAGTTTCTATCAAACTCAACTTCCCTTGTACTAATAATATGGCCGAGTATGAGGCCTGTGCACCTGGACTACAAGCGGCACTTGACCTGAAGGTAGCCCACCTCAGGGTATTTGGCAATTCACAATTGATCATATGCTAGACAAATGGAGATTGGAAGACAAAGGATGAGAAATTGATCCCTTACCATGAAGATCTCGATGATCTAATAGCTTACTTCGAGGACGTCACATTCTCCTATGTCCCACGGATAAGGAATCGCTTTTCCGACAAGTTAACAACTTTGGCATCAATGGTAGAAATCCCACATGGTGTCGAGATGAAGCCAATCATGATTGAATAGAGGAACAAGCCAGCCTTTTGCCTCTAGATTGAGGAACCCCCAAGGTTGGATGATGAGCCACCACGGTTCTCAGATATCAAGAATTTCCTCGAGACTCACACTTTCTCGGAGGGGACGGCCAGAGAGGACAGATGAACCATTCAACATTTAGCAGCAAACTACATCATCTGTGGCGAATGTCTCTACAAGCGGGTATAACAACATCTTGCTCCAATGCCTAACTGAAAGCAAGGCAGTAAATATCATGAAGGAGATTCACGAGGGAGTATGAGGTGCCCACGTCAATGGTCACATGCTCGCTAAGAAGATTTTACGCCAAGGATACTTCTTGACCACTATGGAATCTGATTGTTGCAAGCACATTCGAAAATGCTATAAATGTCAAGAGCACTCCAGTCTGATACATGCTCTAGCTATAGATCTACAAAGCATGACCACTCCATGGCTATTCACTACTTGGGGCCTCGACGTCGTCGAAAAAGTCAATCTGAAAGCATCAAACGGACACTAATTCATCCTGATTGCCATTGAATACTTCACCAAATGGGTAGAGGCAGTATCCTATACAAACATCATGGCCCAACATGTTGAGAAATTCATCAAAAGCAATATCGTTTGCCGATTTGGCGTAGCCAAGGATATCATCACGGACAATGACATGAACTTCGCTAACAAGCGCATCAGGGCCTTCTGTGAGCAATACAAGATCAAACATCATCACTCGTCACCGTATCAGTCGGAAACTAATGGGGCCATGGAGGCTGCCAGTAAGATGATCATCCGCATCCTTGAGAAAATGGTCGTCACTTATCAAGATTAGAGCAAAATATTACCATTTGCTTTATAGGCCTACCGAAAGTCAATCCATACCACTACAAGGGCAACACTATTCTCCCTTGTGTACGGAACTGAGGCCGTCCTACCAGTCAAGGTTGAGGTACCTTCGCCTTGTATCCTCCTGGAATCTGGCCTACCTGAAGCAGAAAGAGAGAGGTCTCGCTTTGAGCAGTTGAACCTACTGGGAGTGAAAAGGCTCCTTGCTTTGTGTCATACCCTAGTGTACCAGGGGAGAATCACATGCGCTTACAACAAACATTTCTACGGTCGAGATCTGAAGGTGGGAGACTCCGTACTCAAGAAAATCTTCTTGTCCCTCCACGCCGACCCAAGAGGGAAGTTCAAACTTTTCTCATAATCAGACTTCTTCAAACACAGAGCCGCCTGGACGGCATTAGCATAGCCCGGTTTTGGCACTCCTTGGCAAGACCTCTATGAAGCTTCAAACCTAATAGGTTGGAGAGTTCTTCAAGTGTGGGAGATAACTCACGATTCCCAAAATAGAAGACATGAGTATCCACTTTCCAAAAAGAAATCGCCGCGTGGAGAAGGTCCCACCGTGGAGGAATTTCAAGAAAAGAGGAGAGGCGGGTCAACCCAAGCTGATCCAAATCCATGAGCTCGCTTTCATTCAAGCTCTCAAGCCACTTCTTTAAAAAACTAGGCTCCAAGCCCAAAGAGGGGAGTATAGTGGTCCCAAACCCCCCAAGAGAGGTGGGGTCAGAAAGTGGATCCATTGTCATACAAAGATTTTTCCAAAGATAAAATTCAATGTAGGACAATGGACCCACCCTTAGGAAATCAACAAGAAAAACAGTAGCAAAAAATACCAGGCCAAAGTCAAAAGAGTGAAAAAAGGGGGCCTTCTCGGGCTTAAAAGGGCCCACCATCCCCAGGTTATGCCTGCCGCATGTAATACATGCGCCAAGCAAAAATCTCTCCAGAATGGCCTGGCACAAGTAATCAAGGATCAAAATTTTGGCCGAAATGACCGAAATTGCGACCGAAATTATCGATTTCGGTCCCCACCGAAACGAGAATTTGGGACCAAATTTTCGTTCATCAAATGTATGGGATTGAAATTCAAATTTTTGGCCAAAATTTCGGTCTCAAGTTTTGGTTTCGGTCCCCTCCGAAATCAAAACGAAAATCGAAATTTTGATCATTACATGTAATACATGCGCCAGACCATTTATCCCCCCCTCGAGAAAATAACAGGGGATTGGGGAGAGGCTTTATTTTTGTTAGACCCCTGGACAACTTGCCTACATTCATTGTTTTTCTTAAGAACACATTAAATCACGTGCAGAGGCAAATTTTTTTTTGATCACATCTAACTCATATAAACCTTTGTGCAAGAAGGATCCACACAGGCATGGAAATGAAGGCCAAGTGTTAACCAAGTATGTGGCCCCAAAGGCCATCCCTTTTAACAAAATCGAACCCATCCTGCAAGCAATCTGATGTACTACAGTAAGAAAAGGGGAGATAGAGCATGCAATTAAACGAAAAGGCATCAACATTCATTTGAAGAAACTAAAAAAGCCATCCAAAGATAACCATGTCACATCATCCAGTACATATATCCAAAATCCAAAATGAAAATGTGCCCTATAAAGTCTCAAAGTTCGAAAAGCCAAAAAATGGAGCGTAATCCCTGACAGTGCCCTTGGACTTCATACGTCGGCGCGAAGAACTCTGATATGTCCGGACATCCCCCACTCAAGCCCATGCCTGAAAAAGCCGGCTAAGCAAAGAGCGTGACTCCTTCTCACGAGCATGCTGCAAGTCATATCCAAAGTCGTCAGTCAAGATCAGTGGAAAGAGAAAGATGGAAAAGCGATGATCAGAATCAGTCAGCATGACACTCACCACTTTCATATCCCGCAGGCCGACAATGTTCCAGTAGTACTCGGCCTGGTTCACGGCCGATTCATAGTCCTGCACAAAAAGGAAAGAGACATTCAACTACAAGCGCCAACACATGCATTTTTCTGAGAAACAAGCATGCAGAAAGAGGAAAAACTTACCCCAGGAACTAACTCAGGAGGGGAGATCCGGATCGCTTCGGTGGATATGGGGTCTCGCTCCTCTACGACTTTACATAAACTCCCAAGGAAGGCATCATCGAGGCATCTAAAGGTCCCCTGAACCTCCACAGTCGAACTACCTGAGGCACCAATACCAGAGGCACCTGAGGGACCAGCTCCCGTAGCATCGACAGTACCCGTCGCCGCCTCATCATCATCATCGAAGTCACCTCCTTGCTCGAACTATAAAAAGGAGTAGAGTTTCAGTCGATAGAAGCCAAAACTGAATCAAAACCACTAAAAAGGTGCCCAAAGGGAAAAAGAAATACCTAGGATCGTGGGCCACCAAAGGCCAAAAAGTTGGTGTCGGGGACAAAACGTGGTAGGATGGACCGGTAGGGCAAAGACTCATACCACAACTCATAACTCCCAGGCAGGAGAATATCATTTACGGGGATCCCATGATGAAGAAATTTGACAGTGAGCTCCTCGATTGTACCCACAGGTATCATAAGATTCGCAGGAGGAGCTTGCAGTATGGCAAACTGGTCTTGGTACTGATGGACCACTCGCTCTCCCAGATAGTAGGCCCTAGCCCAATCCCCGTAAAAGAGGATGACGTGATGATCAACGAAGAGGCGGGACAGACCCACAGCTGCTCGATCCCAAAAGGGGGAACTAACATAAGGATCGTGGATGACCTGCCTAGGAAGAAAGGTGTCTCATCAGCCAAATGTGTAGCATAACAAAAGGGGAAGCCCCGAGAAGGAAGAAAGAGAGATAGCCATACCTGCTTCGGGATTAGTAGGTCGAACTAGGACCTCATACCCATCTCCAGATGCTTCATACCAATGTCCCTATGGCGGTGCGTATTCCAATTACTCATAAGCAGATAGGTGGGTACATCAGAGTGAAGGAGGGGGCGGCCAGGCTGGAAGTGCAGATAGCCCCAAATCTGAAAAGAACAGTACACAAAAAAGATGTGTCATATGCGGAAAGGATGTGTCAAAAATAGGATGGATGACTAATCAGCAAACCAAGGAAGGTAAAAAGAGGATCAGTGGTTACCTCAATCGCCGGCCAGAAGCCAACAACAGAAATCGAGTGCCCTAATGAGACTCGGGCTAGGCTAGACATCAAAACGGTATATCCGGCCCCACCCCAATCATATCTGTGCACCTCATCCCAATTCCCCATAATGCTAAGCAAGGACAATGAGACTCGCCCACCACTGGCATTCGAAAAGAGGGTCTTACCCAGCAAGAAAAGGAGTGAAATACGGGCCAACTGCAAGGCAGGCTCAGGCTCAATAGAAATATCTGCATCTGGCTGCCCCAGGTCCACCAGTTCATTCCCCACAAACAAATTGGACAGCTAGGATATTTTAACCTCAATGTCGTGCAGATTCCCAGAGGTAGGGTAGTCTCCAATCAATTGAACTATCTCATCCCGACTAGGGACACGAAGGTTAGTCACTGGTAGCCCTCCTATCCGAATCCCTGTAATCATCACCCAATCGACGAGGGTAAGAGTCATCTTCGCCATGGCCATATGGAACGTCATAGTTTCGGGACGAAAGCGCTCAATCAGGGCCTTCAGATAGGCTGAGTCTGCCGGCATTGTGGGGCATGAGAGGAAGTCCCCATAATCGGCCTGTGCGAGAAGGAATCTCACAATCGGAGGGAGGTAGATGTAGAAGCACCGGAGGTCCAACCAGCCTCCTCGAAAGGTGATAGGAGGCAAGTCCTATCACCTTCTGAAGGGGCATCAAATTCTGAAGGCATTGCAAGCTCGCACAAAGAACAATCACAAAGCTTTTTACCCTCCCAAAATTGGAGATGTGAGTGTATTGAAGGTGAAGGAGACCGGTACGAGCAGCCTCGCCTTGCATTTCAAACCAAGTACGGGAAGAGCATTCCACCATGAAACTTTTCTCCCCCCGGGAACCATAGATCACGTCCGGCCCCTCTTCTTATTCCTACCCCTCCTCCTGCACATGCTCTTCCTCGCTCAACATTTTGAGGCAGCAACAAGCAATAGAATCAAGAGATGTCAGTAGCAAGAAATCATTTTCCAAATAGGCTAGCAAGGAGGTAAGTAAGACCTTTTTTTCCTAATCATTATCATCATTTTCAAAGAAAAATCATCCGCATTTTCAAAAAAGAGGAGAGAACAAAATAAAAGAAAATCCAAAAAATAATAATAATCCACACATATGTATTTGTGCCATCAAAAAATCAAAAAAAGCAGTAATAATCCACACATGCATTTGTGCCATCAAAAAATCAAAAAAAGCAATAATAATCCGTACATATGCATTTGTGCCATAAAATCCAAAAAAGCAAATCCAATCAAAAATGATAATACATACATATGCAATTGTGCCATCAAAAAAATCCAAAAAAGAAAATCCAAAAAATAATAATACATACATACATATGCATTTGTGCCATCAAAAAGAAAATCTAAAAAATAATCATAATGCATACATATGCATTTGTGCCATCAAAAGATCCAAAAAAGTAAATCCAAAAAAGAATAATAATACATACATATGCATTTGTGCCATCAAAAAAAAATCCAAAAAAGCAAATCCAATCAAAAATATTAAATATATGAGCATTTATGCAATCAAAAAATCCAAAAAAAACAAAATGAACAAAAATACATATATGTGCAATCAAAACAAAAAACAAAAATAAAATTATATATGTGTGTGTGTGTGTGTGTGTGTGTGTGCATTTATGCAACCAAAAATCCAAAAAAAAAAATCATCATCAAAAAGTCAAAATCAAATAAAAAAAACTACATGTGTGAGCATTTATGCAGTCCAAAAATCACAAAAAGAGAAAAGAAAAAAGAAAAGGAATACCCTAATCAAAAGAAAAAGAAAAAAATATATAATAACTCAAAAAGAAAGAGAAGAAAAATAGAGCATCATTTGCATGGAATAAGATCAAACCAATCATGGATAATCACTCTTGCAAGAAATATCATTCACTTATCATCTAAAAAAGTAAGAATCATAACCACATTACAAAGGATTTCAAGAAAAATCAAATAAAAATGGGTTTAAAGTGATTACTTTCAAAAGAAATTAGGTCCTTGATCCGGCGTAGAGCGGGTATTTAATCGGCGCAAGCAAACACCGACAATGAAGCACGCTTAGGATCGATCCGAGGGAACCCTAGGAAGGAGTCCTGTTTCAGTTTAGAGAGGGAGGGAGAGAAAATTTCGAAAAAAGGAGAAAAGATCCCTTTTGCTCGGGCTCGGGTGTTTAAAACCCCCCCAGGTTTTCTTGGCACAACTAATACACGCGCAAAGCAATTTTGGTCCCCTTTTTTGCCTGGCGCAACTAATAGATGCGCCAGACTATTTTTCTGGCCAGGCTACTCCTACCCCCCTTTGTGACTTAGCTTATGTGTTTCACGCACCAAGCCTGGTCTTCCTTAGACCTACCGAGGTGCACATGCCCCCCAAATGGCATGTCAATCTCTATTTGACCTGCTCGGGCGGTTGTGCTAAAATAAACGGTTCCGGATCTGTGAGTGTGCTCAAAACCCCAAACGACAAAACCAAAAAATAATACATAAAATCACAAAAAATCCATATAAAAATCCACATAAAATCACAAAAAAAACCCACATAAAAATCCGCATAAAATCACAAAAAACCTCATAGAAAAATCCACATGAAATCACAAAAAAAAATCCCATGTAAAAATCCACATGAAATCACAAAAAAATACCATATAAAAAATCCACATAAAATCAAAAAACCTCCACATAAAATAACAAAAATTCTACATAAAATAAAATGGCATGTACTCCCAAAAAGCGTTGCGACATCTATTCGCTCCGCTCGGGTAGTCGTGCGATATCAATTTCGATACCGATGGATTCGCCCAAAGACGTCAAACCCTACTTCACGTAGGAGCACCCGTGGCCGGTCAGATGAGGCAATCAATGCCTCACATGATTGGACATAAACTATAGACCTTCGCATATTTGCTTCGCGCCTATCTTTAAGTATGGGTCAATCACCCTCTCACTTACGGAGCTGTTGGATTCAGAATGAAACATGAACAGCAAAAATCTTCAATCATCTTGAGAAGCGGATGTTTTTTTTAGCATATTGGGTTTTCGTAATTTGCTCCATCTCGGTTATACCCAGTATTGTCACTAAGCACTTGGGAACCGATAACCTTGAGAAACGGACGTTTTTCTCTACATACAGGGCTTTCGTTTACTCACTATGTTACCATATGATGTTTGAGTTTCGTTATGAATACAGCGGACCCGTCAGTGATTCCTTGATCCTCTTCGGATATCTCTTGTCTATGTCATTCAATCATTAGTGATCGAATACCAAAGAGGGGCATCCGTAGACACTCAAATTTGGCCCAAGGCCCAATCGAGACATACTTAGAGAGAGGCACACCTCCGAGCTTTCGATAGCATTATCCGAACCCTTAAGAATCACTCAGGATCCTTTAAAATCCTCCCCGAACCTTTAGGAACCAATCCTTACCTTTAGAAACCCCTCCGAACCCATAGTTAACCCTTCTGGGTAATGGTTAGAGAGAGGAGTATCGGGGCTAACAGGGACCTCTACTGAGATTGAATCATATATCATTAAAAAGTAAAGGTTTCCAACTTTCCAACAAGCCAAGAATTGCCTCGATCCGAGTTACGCATCAAAAATTACGGCGATCCAAAGTTTGGGGCCCAAAATGGGTAGCATTGGAACCTCGCAAGGCCTACATTAAACCACGCGAGAACTTTGCGAGAAAGATGTGTGTACGTGACATAAGTAATACTTGCGCCAAGCCATTTCTCCCCAGAAATGGCTTGGCACAACTAATAGTCGCGCCAAGCATAGGTAGGTTCCCCCGCGGGATTTGAACTTCCAGGATTGTATTTTTGCCTGGCGCATCTAATACATGCGCAGGCTTAGCTACAGTAACTGTGGGTTTTTGGCTTGAATTTCACTTTTGGGGTTTGACTTGTTGACCATCTCAAAGTGTGTGATGGGTTTCATTAGGACTGTTGCACCCATGCTTACCCTATTTGCAACTTTTTAGTCATTTGAAGCATCAACCTATCATCAACCATTGATGACCATTGCCCACTTTTCTAAACCTTTGAAACCCTAGGAAACCTTAGATGCTAGGATTACCTAATTAATGACCCTAATTAGCCTCTAAGCCCCCCCTAACCCTCTCTTTTCCTATAAATAGAGAGGTACCCCTCCCTTTACAAAGGCTTGAAAAAAATTCCTGAGAGAAAAGATTAAGAGAGAGCTTTCCTCCCCTTTGGTGCACCTTTTCTTCATACAAATTTTAGAATTCCAAAACTTCATTTAAGCCTTACATTCCACCATAGGTCTCTTAGTTTAGTGAGAGCTACCCCCTAGCCCTCCTCTCTTACCCCTTAGCTAGCAAGCTTTAGAGGTTAGAACCCCCCTATTCCATCATCCAAGCTATCGGAAGCTCACCAAAGTACCCTCACGCGAAGGACTATAGCGGTACTACAAGGGCCCGAGAGCTTCGGCTCTCCCCTCTACTCCTCTACCTTAGCATTTCTCCTATCTTCTAATTTGTGCCGTTATGCCACCGAAATCTCAGCAAGTACGGAGGGGCACAAATAGGATCCAAGTGCCTTAGGGCAAAGGGAAAGTTCTCTTTTCATTTTTATTTTTCTTTTATTTTGGCCATAAGTAGAGACCGCTTTAGAGTGGGTTGATCGGGTTCCTAACACCTTTCCGATCGATAACCGAAGCCCCTACTCAAGAGCCTTTGGCGTAGACCGGTGAATCAGAGTCACATTTTTAGCACTTCAGTGCTTATAAAATTGATTTAGGTTTTCCGGGACACCAAAAGCTTCGGGTGGAAACTCTAAATCTTTTAGCCAGTGCGCATCGTCGTGACAGCATCGTCAAAAATCCCACGGTTGCACATCTTAGTTGGCGGAGAATTTTTCACTGAATTTGAGTCTTCATATACTTGCCCCTTTTCAATTACTTTCTCCTCTACACAAGTATCAAGGAGGGGATGTGAAAATAGACGTGAATGCTCGAAACTACAAAATTACTCATAAATATCAACTAAAGGATGAGTCTACATTAATAAAACTATCATTTTTATAAGAAAACGGGTGACCAACCAACCTAAAATTAGTTGTTTGTTCATGCTTTTTTTCGACAACAAGGTGCAAAAAACTAAATTATAAGCATTGCGAGAGATTGAGTACTATGTGTATAAGAAAATAATTACAAACCATATAAAATAACTATATAAAATACTGACTATCGTGGGTCAGATTGATAGCATGATCTGTGAGTTTGATGGGCTCTTGAATTAGAAAACATGCGGCCATGAGCAACTCTACGATGGAAAGCATACCAGTATATGTCACTCAACTTATTGACAATTTCTCAATTTATATTAAATAAAAGCACAAGCATATAACTTTATCGACTTACCTAAATGTCTCTATTTCCTCCCATGTCTTCACTATGTCTAAGTACAGGTTGTGTCATTCATTACATCCAATTCTTTTACTCCGCAAGCCGTCGGGCTTCTCACTACCAAATAAGTAACATTAAGCATGGAATGTTTAACTACCAAACAAATTTAATTGCATTTACTTATAATCTACTAGCACATACCTCCCTAGCATTCCTGTCTCTAGAATTTCTTTTTTTAATGCTCGTTCAATTTTTTTGACTTCACAGTCTTTTCATAAATATATAGGACAATGTGAGGACAGTCAATAGGGCATAGGGTCATCCTATCATGAAAGTCAGTCTCATTGTCTATATCAAAAATAAAACTCCTTTCGGTAGTCAGGTATCTATATCTAAACCTTAGATCCATCTACTCCGATATTGAGTTACACAAGTCATACATTTTTCCCATAAATACGTTATATATTGCACCCCGGCTTATCAGTTTCTGTTTATATTTTCCGCCACAATATATCATGTTATTTCCTTGGGCTTTCAATAGCCCATTATAGTGACATACTAATATAACTGTGTCAGTACTCATAATACACTTACATGCGAAGCCTATATATATTAATATATAAGGTATTATCCAACTCTATAAAGATTAAATAACTCATTATAGTCAATGAGATTAGTCATGTTATAGTCTTAAAGAAGATACAGATGATGTCTTAAAAGGGACATCACAGTCTTATACAAACTACGATGCGTCTTATATACAAATTACAACATGACTGATCAGACTATAACATGACTGATCTCATTGACTATCAGATTTGGATCCTACCGGACTCACATGAGTAATCATTGGACTTATAAGAGTCAGTAAATGACTCATAAGAGACTCTGTCATGAAAAATATTTATTGGTACATCACTGTTATCATACTATAACTTAACTGATCTCATTGACTATCAGATTTGGAGCCTACATGACTCACATGAGTCTCCCTTTGACTTATAAGAGTCAGTAAATGACTCTTATATGACCCAATCATGTGAGATCCCTATTGGTATATATCACTATAATCAGTGTATAACATGACTGATCTCATTGACTATCAGATTTGGATCCTATAGGACTCACATGAGTCAACCTTGGACTTATAAGAGTCATTAAATGAGGGATAAGAGACCCAATCATGAAAAATCCTCATTTGTCAGTATGACATGAATTTATCGCAACTGAGTATTAGTTTTGAATCCTACATAACTCACATGAGTCTTCCTTAGACTTATAAGAATCATTAAATGACTCTTATCAGACCCAGTCATGCAAAATGCATCTTACTACGTCACTGTTATCAGACTATAACACGACTGATCTCATTGACTATCAGATTTGGATTCTACCGGACTCAGATGAGTCATCCCTAGACTTATAAAAGTCAGTAAATGACTCATAAGAGACCCAGTCATAAAATAATAAATAAATCTTTTAACTATTTTTCCAACGATCAAGAAGAAAGAAAATTAATGAAAACACAAAAAAATATTCTTATCATTTATAAACATCTATTTTACATAATTAAAACAACATTTTTTTCATTTATAAGTTCCTGACATTTATTATATATAATTATAGCAAAACATCTTAATAGAGAATCAAAACCCTAGAAAGGTAGTGAATTTTTATTTTAACCAGCTCATAAACCTTAACCTAGAATCATAGACTATGGAAAATAAACCAAAGCCAACAAAAGTTCTTTCTAACAACAATCGATGGCGAGAAAAAGATCGAGCTTGCAATGAGTCCTAAACCCAATACAGATTTTAAACTAGAAAAAGTGATAAAAATAATGTCCCTATTTGTACCAATTTAGGGTAAAACCCTACTTCAATTCCAACTCACAATAATCATAACTTCAAACTCTAAAGATTAGAGTTTTACGAAAAGGAAAAAATAAATAAACTCCACCTGTAAAATGGAGAAAACGAAGAATGAAAGGGAGACTGAGAATCAACTCCACCTCTGCAATGACCGATGATAAACTTTTCTCTTCAACAGTGACGAGAACCGGTGGGTTTAGGGTTTAGGGAATAAACTCCACCTACAAAATGGAAAAGACGAAGAGTGAAAGACTGAGAATCAACTCCACCGACTCCACCTCTACAAATGAATGCTCGCTTCGGTTTCTTCTTTTAAAACGAAGGGCATTTTTGTTATTTCCACTATCTTTAAGTAATGGCATTTTCGGCATTTCCTCTTTTTTAAATATTGGCAATTTTCTCCTTTTATTACGCACGTGTTCATTTCGTTTGAAGTTACATCCCACAAACTAAAAAGTTTGAGGGTCTTAGACCCTGCTGGGTCATTTCATGAAGTTGGGACCCCGATGGGTAAATAGGGGGATAGTTGGGACCCTGGTGGGTACTTAACTCTAAAAAAATTACACAATATGCTACATTAGCTATTTCAAAAATATTTACCGCAAGAAGTACACTTGGAAACACATCAATTTAGTGTGAAATGAACACTTCTCACATGATATTATTGTGTTACGCCCAAATAAAAGCTTTATAGGTGTTTTACGAAGGTCATATATAATTATTTTTATCTAATTCCATGAAGTATTCAACCATTCAATAGAAAATATTGTGTTTTGTGTCAAATTTTTTGCATTAGAAATATGGGCAGATTACCCAGCAAGGTCCCAACTCTTTCTAATCTATCCACCAGGGTCCCAACTTCATGAAATGACCCAGCAGGGTCTTGACCCTAAACTCTTTTATTATTCACCTGCAAGGGTCCCAAAATTCTGCACATGTCTATTTTGTTACTTTAAGTTAATGTTTAGAGGACCAAAATACCCTAACAAAAATTTACCAAAACACTCATCCTTCCATAACTATCAAAGAAGGCTGGTGTTTTCTCTTCTATTCATCTTCTTTTTCCCTGTCGATAAGCGGGATTCTTCTTCTCTTCATCTTCTTTCTATAAAGATAGCATCTTCAGTCATTTCCTCTGTTTCAACCAAGCTCTTCTCTGCTTCGACTAAACTTTTCTCTATTTCAGCCAAGCTCTTCCTGTAAACATAGCAAGATCTGTAAACTCTCCTCTGTTGCCGCTGATTTTCATGAACATTGAAAGCATTAGGATCCCATATACCCCCCCTTCTCTTCACTTCATCTTCTTCTCTACTGACGAAGCAACAGGGAGAAGTCAGCCGCTGCCACCTCTGCAAACCTTCAACTCTGCTAACATTTTATCTTCTTCTGATCATGTATATCTAAACTTTTTTGCGTGCATATCTCCAGTCATTCGGTAAACTCATAAGTGCAATTGATAAAATACTATTGTAGTAATGTTGCCGTAAATTCTCAACCTTTGTTTTAGTGAATGACTTGTTTGAGCTTTATACAAATGTAGTAAGATTTCCCTAAATGTTGAATCTTTGTTTTAATGAATGGGTTGTTTGAGGTAGATAGAAATATAGTAATACTACCCTAAAGTCATAAATGCTTGTTTTTAGAGATAATTACTGATCGGGGTCCCAACTATCCCTCTATTTACCCTATTTATAGGGGCACATACAAGACCATTTTCATCTCATATAAGACCATTTCCGTCCTATACTTTGTCACTCACGGCAAACTGTTAATGTCATTAATATTAGGAAAATCTGTTTATTAGGAAAAATGACAGTTAATATTATAGAAATCTGTTTATTGTTGTAAGTATATTTATTAATTTTTTGTATGAATTATGTTAGCTCTATTATGAGACTGTCGTAGTCTTTAAAGAGGCCATATTTGTCTAAGAACGGTCTTGTGACTGAATTCGCTCATGCTAAACTGTAAATGCATTTATTTTTAAAAAAACTTTCTAACACTTGTTCATAAATTAATTATAATGTAATTATCGCCTGTGAAGCTTGAAGCTCTTAGTTCAACTGCAGTGAAGCCTTTTCTTCGTCTAATAGATATTTCTACAATGAACGAGCTGATATATACATATATTAATAAAAAAATTTGATTATGGGTCTGAGAAGTTCTCCATTGGCGGGAGTACTGTTGGTTTTCTCTTACTAGAAATGTCCATTTTACTTGGTCTTAAGCATGTTGGAATTATTCCTGAAACTCTGGGGAAGGTCCGAGTGTCGAAAATAAAGACATTAATTTATTTTGTATGAAATATTTTAGTTGGGTAGGGAGTATTAATGTCGGTGAAATAGAAAAGGCAGTGATTGTTGCTAGTATAAAGAAGAAGAGAGTTGATTTTACTTGTCTCACCTTATTGCATATTCTTGAGATTTCATGATACCAAATAGCTCTAAGACAATTGAAGAGACATACATGAGATTAATCTATAATATTGAGTACTTTAACAGAATTGTATGGGGACGGATTACTCATACATGTTTGTTAAACTCCCTTCGATTTGCCGCTTTAAATTTTAAGAGGAGTGGCGTGCATACCAATCTTGATGAATGTATCTTTACATTACAGGTTAGCCATTGTCTTTATAAACATTATCCATTTACACACCGTTTATCACATAATACACATATTCCCTGACAAATCTTTAGTTTGTGATTTGTTTTAGATTTGGGCATACGAGCACTTTCCGACCATAGCGCTGACTTCAATTATCGATGATTTTCTAAGATATATGAAGTACACCTCAGTAAAAAATTATCATCGAAAGTATTACATTATAGAGCTTAATAATCCTAAGATATTATTGTCGTCAACCTCAACCAATTCTATCTTATAGCTATGAAGAAATGAAGAAGTCGCTTCTTCTGATAACTTGGTCTCACCCTCCTTGTAACATATCTACAGATAATTTCAAATTTTGAATTCACTGATCATGAATTATTAGAAGACGTGATCCAAGATGGGATTAATGATTATGTTGGTTGTGAATTCAATTATCTTCAACTCCTAGAAATGTTTTTCAAAGAACAAGGTAGTCGCATCACAGCGTTGGAGAAGTCCAACAACAAACTTATTCATCAAGTTCAAAAACAGAAGAAGTTAAACAGTGATCTAACCATTTTAAAGGTAAGCTACTTAATAGAAATTATTGTTATTTGTTTCAATGTCTTGAAAATCTAACTAATAGGTTACCGTTGTAAAATAAGGTCAACGTAAAGAGTACGATTTCAAATCCTCTCCCAATCGTAATAAAGATGCGGAACGGAGTAGTTTTACTGAAAAGAATGACTCCCAAAATACAAGTCCTCCAACTAACCCACCGAAGGATAGGGATGTGAAAGGCAAGAAAAAAATGCAAGTCCCTCAGGATAGCGATGTGAAGGGCAAGGAAAAAGTGAAAGTCCCTTGGGATAGTGACGTGAAGGACAAGAAGTATAAGTCTCTCGGGATAGTGACGTGAAAGGCAAGGAAAAAGTGTGAGTCCTTCGAGATACTTGTAAACGAAATAAGGCTAGTCAAAATGCATGTATGCCCAAGAAATTAGAGTCGACCACTATTGACCCTCGTACTAATGGAACGAATCGTACTTCTAAGATAATAGATGATGGGAAGAGGAACTATGAAGAAACTTTTACAGAAGATGAGAGTGAATTGCATCGTAAATCATTCTAAGGTAATAAGGATGATCATCCGATATATGTGTCCCCGAAAGAAGATGAAGGGGGAATTGCTAATATAGATAATGAAGAGCATATGCCTTTTGTTATTCTTATCGATGAAATGATGCAGATTTCAGAGATGCTAGCCGATCAAACGTCCATGAAATAAGACGATGATAGAGAATTTGTCGGGGAGATGAGAGAAGAACTTATAGAGGAAACCAGAGTTATATTAACACATGATAACAATAAAAGGGAACCACTTGACAATAGTGAAACCAAGTCGGTGGGCGTAATGGATACTTATAAGTCAGTGTGGGCTAGTTTAAGAGGCCGAGTTACTTCGCAAACGACATCGGTAAATAATTTTGAGGGTTCTTCGTAAACCCCATTACCACCGAAGACCTCAACATGCCAATCAAGTCCACAAGGTTAATCTTCTGAATGTTCACTCCCAAACACATGTACCTCTAGAGTGGGTAATAAACAAACCCTCAAAAGCAACTCCGGAGAAGAAGAAAGGGTGACCTCTGTAAATGCTGAAATTAATAATTTGTATGTTTTTAAGAGTATAAGTTGCCAACGTATTTAATCATAGAATATACATGTAAGAAAGATCGCAGAGAAGGACTGGTACTAAATCGACAACCAAGAGACCACCTCCAAAGGGTGCGCTGAAGGTGAATGGTCAATTAGCTAACGTAGAAGTTCAAACATATATATGTTAAATTTAGTTGAATGTTTGTTAATTTGTATGTGTTGTCTATCTACAGAAAGACTACGGTGGTTTCCATTAGCCTATGAAACCACTAACATAGAATAATAAATATAATATAGATAAAGCTCTTAATGATGGCCCCGTAGAGTAGGGTTTCGCCCCTTTGAAAATTATTATGTTATAGTTAATATAATTCAATTCTTCTCTTAATAACCTATGTGGCTTTGCAGACGTGAGATTCACGTGACCGATAGACTGTCCATCACGGTGAAGAACTTATTCTTTGTTTATGATACTAATTGGCTTGACAATGAGGTAAGGCCAATATTTTAAAAGGCACACATGCTTATATTCATAGAGTCGTCCATCCAATATCCATAGGTTGTCTGATGTTAGTCGGTCTGATCTGATTTTTATGGAAAGTACATATCTTTATTTCATGGTATCCATTAGGGTGATATGTGATTGTATTTTATAGGCAATTGACGCATACTTTATCTTGATGACATAAAAAGAAATTTATAAAGAATCATTTCTTCTCAACTTATTTTATCATAAGAGTCCAATTTTTCATTTTACTTTCTATAATTTGTAATTATCTCCTAAACCCATTTAATATTTTGTTTAGACAAAATTGAATGAATCGTTAGCGAAAGATGAAGCCGATACGAATAAAAATCTTATCGCTTGGACTTCACCCCAGGCACTAGGATATAAAATAAGTGAATGTGACAAGGTAATTCGATAAATTTTAGGTGCTTCCTTCGTACTTGTACTATTGCTAGAGTCTGCCACTCGTCTCCTATAACATGCATGAGTTAACAGGTTTACCTTCCCGTCAATAGAGACTATCACTGGTCTTTATTCATATTATACATGAATGAGAGGAAAGTTAAGTATTTAGACTCGTCTAGTGGACAAAGTGACAGTGTCTATTATCCAGACATTGTAAACATATTGGTACATATATTATTCAACTCTAGATCTTTATTGTGATATGTCAACTTAATAAAATTTGAGTGTTCTTAAATGCAGAAAAATATTCTTTTTAAGATCCTAACTCAACAAGGCAACGATAATATCGACGTCAGAGATGGTCGTTTACTAGACCACTTGCTACCCCGCATCAATCAAATTATTTTGATTGCAGAATCTTTATGATAAAGTACATTGACTACGCATCCCGTGGGCTTAGTTTTGATTTTGATCAATGTCATATGCCTTACTTTAAAGATAGGATTATGCTAGAGTTACTTAGAGGAGAAGCTAAACCTTGGCAAATTTTGGTATAAAATGATCTCGTCTTTTATATCGTATGCTACTTTTCTCTTTCCACATCAAACAGGCAGTTTTTATCAATATGTTTATGAATAGTGAAATATATTTTTTGGAACTGAACTATGAGTTCTTAAGACTTTATTTGACATGCACTGTCATATAGCATTTCTAAGTTTGTTCTTTTCTGTAAATTATTCTTCAATTAAATTACACTTATACTGCCATTTACCATTATCACATTTATTCTATTGTATGTTCAATTTAGTTGCAATTATATTTAAAATCTTTATATAGAGAAGCTGAAATGGACGTCTATTTTGGTTGTGGAATGCGTGGACATTAGATTAAAGATTATCCGCAAAAGAAGATCATTGATGAAAAGAGTGCACCCCTATGTTACTGTAAAAAATCAGCAATTCTTCGGGTTTCAAACACTGACAAGAATCCCGATCGAAAATATTATAAGTGTTACCATTGTCGGTTCTTCAAATGGGAAGACTAATGTTTGAGATTCGTAAATTGGACAATCGGGAATGATGAAACGATTCACTTGGAAGGTACTCGTCCCCTTTGCTATTGTCAGAAGCAATCAACGCTATGAGTTTCAAACTCTCTCAAGAATCCCGCGTGAAAGTAGTTTACGTGTTATCAATGTCGATAATTTAGCTGGTTGGACGAAAGTTCTTGAACCCCGACGGCGGCATCGAAATTGGAGAACATTGAAAGAGATGATTTAAAACTAAAAGTGACAGTGGAGATTAAAGAGTTCACCAAAAAAATTGAGTTGAGTACGTCAATAACGAGTAAAGGAAAAGGAAGCCTTCATGATTTAGGGTTATCTACATATTTTGGTTAGCTTTATCTATGATTGTTTAATAATTTTGCGTTGTTACAAGCGAAGCACCGAAGTATTTTTAATTTCTTGAAAGTTATTTATAGAAGTAAATAGTCTACTAGCATATTATTGTAAAGGTGCGTACTACTACGAACGTTTTCAGTTTCTGTTTGACTGCTTTGGACATACATGCAATGAATGTGACAGATGAGACGACTAAAATTATCTAAAATTATTGATGGGTCTCAATAGCTTTAAGAAAAAAGTGAAGCAGATTTCTGGTCTACTAATAGAATCTGAGGTATATTATCATGCATATATATATGTTTGAATCAGGGAGTGTTCTTTCAATTTCGTGATATTCAATCCATTCCTCTAAGGCCTACTGGACTCACATGAGTCTCTGTGGGACTTATAAGAGTCCGTTAATGACTCATATGAGACCCAGTATAGGTAAACTGCTTACTGGTATATCACTATTATCAATGTTTAATATGATTGATCTCATTGACTATCAAATTTAGATCCTACAGGTCTGACATGAACCTTACTTGGACTTATAAGAGTCAGTAAATGACTCATATCAAACCCAGTCATGAAAAATAGTTATTGGTGCATCAGTGTTATCAGACTATAATGCGACTGATCTCATTGACTATCAGGTTTGGATCCTGCAGGACTCACGTGAGTCATCCTTGGACTTATAAGAGTCACTAAATGACTCATATCTGGCCAATTCATGCAAAATCTCTATTGGTACACCACTGTTACCAGTGTTTAATATGACTGATCTCATTGACTATCAGATTTGAATCCTATAGGTCTCACATGAGTCTGACTTGGACTCATAAGAGTCAGTAAATGACTCATATGAGACCCAATCATGAAAATTAGTTATTGGTACATCAGTGTTATAAGACTATAACGCGGTCAATCTCATTGACTCACATGAGTCTGACTTGGGCTTATTAGAGGCAGTAAATAACTTATATCAGACACAGGCATTCAAAAAACTCATTTCTCAGTGACTCTGATGAGTATTATATGACTCTCACGAGAGTGAGTGTCAGTTTTGGAGCATTCAAGACTCACATGAGTCTGACTTGGGCTTATTAGAGTCAGTAAATGACTCATATTAGACACAGGCATTCAAAAAACTAATTTTTCAGTGACTCTGATGAGTACTATATGATACTCACGCGAGTGAGTATCAGTTTTAAAGTATACAAGACTCACATGAGTCTGACTTGGGCTTATAAAAGTTAGTAAATGACTCATATGGGACCAAGCCATGCAAAATCTCTAATTTTTAGTGCCTTTGATGAGAACAACATGACTCTCACGCGAGTGCAGGACAGTTTTGGAGCATACGGGACTCATATCAGACATAATTCGGCTATTAAGAGTCATTAAATGACTCACATCAAACCAAGGCATTCAAAGTCCCCATTTCTCAGTGACTCTGTTCAGTACAACATGACTCTCGCGCGAGTGAGTATCAGTTTTAGAGCATACAAAACTCACATGAGTTTGACTTGGGCCTATGAGAGTCAGTAAATGACTCATATCAGACCCAGGCATTCAAAAAACCTATTTCTCATCAGTTTTGGAGCATACAGGACTCACATGAGTCTGAGTTGGACTCATAAGAGTTAGTAAATGACTCATATCAGACACAGGCATTCAGAAAGCCCATTTTTTAGTGACTCTTATTAGTATTATATGATACTCACACGAGTAAGTATTAGTTTTGGAACATACAAGACTCACATGAGTCTGACTTGGGCTTATAAGAGTCAGTAAATAACTCATATGGGACTAAGTCATGCAAAATCTCCAATTTTCAATGCCTCTGATAAGTACAACATGACTCTCACGCGAGTGTAGGACAGTTTTAGAGCATACAAGACTCATATCAGACCCATGTATTCAAAATTCTCATTTCTCATTGACTCTCATGAGTACTACATGACTCTCATGCAAGTGAGTATCAGTTTTTGAACATACAAGACTCACATGAGTCTGACTTGGGCTTATTAGAGTCAGTAAACACCCATTTCTCAGTGACTCTGATGAGTACTACATGACTCATTTCAGACACAGGCAATCCTCATTTCTCAGTGACTCTGATGAGTACTACATGACTCTCACGCGAGTAAATATCAGTTTTGGAGCATACAGGACTCACATGAGTCTAACTTGGGCTTATTAGAGTCTGTAAATTACTCATATCAGACATAGGCATTCAGAAAGTCCATTTTTCAGTGACTCTTATGAGTACTACATGATACTCACGCGACTAAGTATCAGTTTTGGAGCATGCATGACTCACATGAGTCTGACTTGGGCTCATAAGAGTCAATAAATGGCTCATATGGGACCAAGTCATGCAAAATCCCTAATTTTCAGTGTCTCTGATGAGTATAACATGACTCTCACGCGAGTGTAGGATAATTTTGGAGCATACAGAACTCATATCAGACACAGTTGGACTTTTAAGAGTCAGTAAATAACTCATATCAGACCCAAGCATTCAAAATCTCCATTTCTCATTAACTCTGATGAGTACTACATGACTCTCACGCGAGTGAGTATCAGTTTTAGAGCAGACAGGACTCACATGAGTCTGACTTGGGCTTATTAGAGTCAGCAAATGACTCATATTAGACATAGGCATTCAAAATCCTCATTTCTCAATGACTCTAATAAGTACTACATACTCTCACATGAGTGAGTATCAGTTTTGGAGTATACAGGACTCACATAAGTCTGACTTGGGCTTATTAGAGTCAGTAAATGACTCATATCAGACACAGACATTCAAAAAGCTCTTTTTCAGTGACTCTTATGAGTACTACATGATACTCACACGAGTGAGTATCAGTTTTGGAGTATACAGGACTCACATGAATCTGACTTGGGCTTATAAGAGTCAGTAAATGACTCATATGAGACCAAGTCATGCAAAATCTCTAATTTTCAGTGTCTCTGATGAGTATAACATGACTCTCACGCTAGTGTAGGACAGTTTTGGAGCATAAAAGATTCATATCTGACCAAGGCATTCAAAATCCCCATTTCACAATGACTCTGATGAGTATAACATGACTCTCGCGCGAGTGAGTATCCGTTTTGGGGCATACAGGACTCACATTAGTTTGACTTAGGCTTATAAGAGCCGGTATATGACTCATATCAGACTCAAGCATTCAAAAAACTCATTTCTCAGTGACTCTGATGAATACTACATGATTCTCACGTGAGTATCAGTTTTTGAGTATATAGGATTCATATGAGTCTGACTTGGGCTTATTAGAGTCAGTAAATGACTCATATTAGACACAGGCATTCAAAAAGCCCATTTTTCAGTGACTCTTATGAGTACTATATGATGCTCACGCGAGTGAGTATCAATTTTGGAGCATACAAGACTCACATGAGTATGACTTGGGCTTATAAGAGTCAGTAAATGACTCATATGGGACGAATTCATGCACAATCCCTAATTTTCAGTGTCTCTGATGACTATAACATGACTCTCACGAGAGTGCAAGACAGTTTTGGAGCATACAAGACTCATATCAGACACAATTGGGGTTTTAAGAGTCAGTAAATGACACATATCAGACCCAGTCATTCAAAATCCCCATTTTTCAATGACTCTGATGAGTACAAAATGACTCTCAAGCGAGTGAGTATCAGTTTTGGAGCATACATGACTCACATTAGTCTGACATGGGCTTAGAAGAGTCAGTAAATGACTCATATCAGACCTAGGCATTCACTGTTATCAGACTATAACGCGACTGTTCTCACTTATTGGTACATCACTGTTATCAGACTATAACACGACTGATCTCATTGATTATCAAATTTGGAACCTAACGGACTCACATGAGTCTTCCTTGGACCTATAACAGTTATTGAGTGACTCATAAGAGACCCAGTCCTGCAACATGACTTATTGGTACATCACTGTTATCAGACTATAAGACTTTCAATATCCATTCATAAATTAACATATCTGTTTGTGGCAAAACAACTCATAACAGACATAATGAAGTCTAAAAATGACTGTCAACCATAAATTTACAAATTTATCATACAAATTCATAAATTTACAAACCACTGTCATCCACAAATTCACAACTTCATAATAGAATTTTACAAATTCACAAACCACTACCATCGACAAACTCATCATATAAAACTCGTATCAGAAACCAATAATGAGAGTCTAAAAACAACTCTGTGTCTCCCCCATTTGAAGAACTTTTTGGCTATTTAGTATTGTTTACCTTTTCACTATCAATTTGTTAAAAATAGCACAACATTATTAGCATGTTTGAGGCTAATACGTGAGAATATCAAGCACGCATTGCTTCCGGAAAGTAAGGATCTCTTCCGCTCCAAACTGGACCTTACCTTCTCTCCCGGCCATAATATTTTTAGCGTATTTTAGGAAGAATAAAGTGCAGTCCATTGATCCTCAAGCCTATTTTGGGAGGCTGTTAGTGACGAATAATGGCCACGGAAGAGCTTTCTGGAGCGCGTTTTCCTGTCCATTCAAGTATAGTAGTCGTGGGAGATGGAAAGCCTGAAATAAATCGAGTACATAATCACAGAGTATATAATCAAGTTGATGAGAAATAAATTAATAGATTAAATGACCCACTTATTTACTTACCAAGGCATGCGTGTGATGTTTCCACATGCACAATATTAGCTTGGTCGATGGGTCTAGTAGATGAATTGCTTTCTCATTGAGGTCGACACGGGCCAACGCATAGTGAGAGCCAATCTCACTGTGCAACGAAATTAAAATCTATAGATGTAATATCTAAGCTGTAATTAGTAAAGGGTCACTCATATTACAAAATAGTAATTATATGACCAGGGAATAATAAGTTTCTTCGAAAGAACGAATTGTGGTTACCATTGCACATTGGGCAGCCACATTTTTGTAATAGTGTTTGCTCAGGAATGGAAGGCAAGAATGATGAAATCTTTCATCGCCCTCCGATACCGTTATTTTATGCCCCTCGTCATTAATTTTATGGTATACAACGTCAGTATTTTGGGCCTCCTCAAATTGCAGCACCTCCTTTAGCATTTCCTGCATGAAGATACACTCAATCAATGATTACCAGTCACAACTTGTAGGACACAAGGAAATGAGTGTGCGAGAGGAGTGTTCACCGCAAACATAACCGGTAGAAGGTACACGATATGCGAATTGTATTTGCAGTATAGGCCCATCATCATTACATTCAGCACGTCGTCCTCCACTCCCGTATTCGGCCTAAGACTCTTAATGTGATTAATAGTTATTGGAGCTCTTCAACCTTAGACACCATCAATCTGTAAATGACACCCGCTATGCGAATTGTGAGTGGTTCATACACATGTAGTTGGTAAATTAAATTTTAACGTGATTAAATAATATATAATACTTATCAGCTGCGTCCGACAAGCCCCAAAAGAAAGAGGCAAACTCATTTCTACCCTCTACTATCATAACTCTCATTTTCTTTGCATCATCAATTTTTCGCAAAATATTGGCAACCAGCTGGGTCTCATCTAATAAGGCATAATCCTTCGATAAAATTTCCTTCATTTTTCGACGGCTACAGATGCTTTTTCTATCATCTCCTTTACCTCCCCTTGCTTTTTTAGCCTAGTCCTTATCCTTTCAGCTGACCAGGTAGTCATGTCAGTCAGTCGCTTAGGCTTTTTCTCTCTTACCAGACATTGCTGAGCAAGGTTGAGCTCAGCTGGACGTGCCCTTTTTGTTGTTACCTATATTTATACAAACCCTACGTTACTGAAGGGACAATGGGTGTTATGGATACATGAGAATATCGAGTAAAAGTAGGTAAAGGACTGTATGGGCAACTATATTTAATTCAAAATAAATACCTACTCTCCTTCAATAATTCTCGCAGTCGTTTCTCCTCTCGCTTCTACTTCAGCTATCACAGTATCAACTCCCTCTCCCACTCTCTCTTCTTGGCCCTCTCCATCTCTCTTACACTCTATTTCCTCCACTCTCATCTCCCACTCTGTCGTCTCCAATCTTGGAACTCTCGTCTGTTTCTAATGTGGCCTCATGCGTCTTTACATGTTCCAATAATAACAAATTTTATTGTTTCAGGACTTTGATCGAGTGACCTTGCTTCTCAACGATTGCGAGAAGGGGCCGAATTGACCTCGCCTCAACTTTTAATGCATCAATTCTAGCAAGAAGTGTTATTTCTCCCTCAAAATCTTGAAAACCAATGCCAACCGTTGCCAATCTCGATCACACACTATACTCATCGACATCGATGTCATCATCTTTTTCCTCTTCCTTATTACCCTCTCCATCTCTACACTCATCATCTCCTTCTTCTATTTCTCTTTTCCTAGGTACTTTTTTTGTGCTGCTCGGTATAGGAAGCTTAGATCCCTTAGGATGCTCCAAATTTCTAAAAACAACCTACAATAACAGACACACCAATATCAGTCAAACAAGGCAGATATAATACATAGTAGAGATAATTATAAAACTACATATTTCGTATCCAATAATTGTTTAAGCTAGGTAGAAAAGTACCTCACACTTCTAAAACTTTCGAAAATAGAAGTTCGCGTCCGTGCGCAAAATCTTCAGTGGCATATATTTTAGGAGCAGCGACCACTCATTACATGGGTTCTTTACTTTACCCGATGAAATTTGAGGAACATGCTTGAATGACCATATATGTAACAGTATAGTACAGCCTAGCACACAATACCTCGCCCCACCAAGAGAACGTGTGGCTGCATGTGTGGAATCTATCAAGTAAGAGTAAACTACATCCCCCAATTGTGGCCATTGAACGTGCGAAGATCATTCACTAGATCAATGTACTCTCAATCGATCGTATGGCGAATGTCGAGGAGGAGGAAGTTTGCTAACATGTACAAGTTCTCAAGTCGGATGAAGTCAACATCGGATAGGCTTGGTGAAGCGAGGGCTGACTCAAGATGATCCCTCGTGACCAACTGCCCCACTACCACTTTTCCAAATAAGCGTTCTCTGAGAGTCGGTGCACCTTCAAGATCTGCTGGCACTGAAGGTATTTTCAATGCAGAAGGGGGCCCAACTTTCAAACCTAAAATCTTACTCACGTCGGTTCGGACAAATGGAACAACATACTCTCCGATCATAAAAGTCACATGATCCGAATTGAATCCTCTAACAATAGCATATGCAAGATGCCCAGATTGTGTGAGGGATTCACTAATTAACCATAAGTATTGGAAACAACTTAAGGAGAGGAGGAGCACTCTCATGTCACTACTTAATTGACAGTACCATCGGCCCAATTTTTGACAATTCATCACTCCTTTGATGGCTTGCTTGTCATCCTTATCGACTTTCCATTTGCCTTTTCTCAATCGTTTTGCCATTTTCTTATTAACTTTAAATCTGAACTGAATATCTGAAATAAAAAGATTGTAAGATGTTAGATGACTAATGCGAGATCCAGATAAGACATTATAATATATTAAAGGACTGATGTGAGAACATTAAAAGACTGATATCAGACAATAATGTACTAATGTGAGACTGTGCAAGACTGATATCAGACTCAATTTCAGCAAAAAACTATATTCTGACCTGCATGAGTTACAAAATACTATAAAGTACTGATGTCAGAATATTAAAAGACTGATATCAGACAATAATAAATTGATGTGAGATAGTGCAGGACTGATATCAGACAATAATGCACTGATGCTTATCAGCGCAGGACTGATATCAAACTCTTTTTCAGCATTAAACTACATTCTAACCTGTATGAGTAATCTAATATTATAAAGAACTGATGTGAGAACATTAAAAGACTGATATCAGACAATAATGTATCGATATGAGAAAGTACAGGACTGATTTCAGACTTAATTTCAATAAAAAACTATATTCTTACCTACATAAGTTACAAAACATTATAAAGTACTAATGTGAGAACATTAAAGAACTGATATCAGACAATAATGTACTGATGTGAGACAGTGCAGGACTGATATCAGATAATAATATACTAATTCTTATCATTGAAAGACTGATATCAGACTCCTTTTCAGCATTAAACTATATTCTAGCATGCATGAGTAATCTAAATGTTATAAAGGACTGATATGAGAACATTAAATGGCTGATATCAGACAATAATGTACTAATGTGAGACAGTGCAAGACTGATATCAGACTCCTCAAAGTTAAACTACATTCTAATATGCATGAGTTACAAAATACTGTAAAGTACTAATATCAGACAATAATGTACTGATATAAGACAGTACAGAACTGATATCAGACAATAATATACTAATGTTTATCAGTGCAAGACTGATATCAGACTCATTTTCAGTATTAAACTGCATTCTAACCTACATGAGTAATTTGAATGTTATAAAGGACTGATGTGAGAATATTAAAAGATTGATATCAGACAATAATGCATTGATGTGAGACAATACAGGACTGATATCAGACTTAATTTCACTACATTCTGACATACATGAGTTACAAAATACTATAAAGTACTTATGTGAGAACATTAATGGACTGATATCAGACAATAATATATTGATGTGAGACAATGCAGGACTAATATCAGACTCCTTGTAGAATTAAATTACATTCTGGCTTACATGAGTTATAAAATACTGTAAAGTACTGATGTGAGAATATTAAAGGACTGATATCAAACTATAATGTACTGATGTGAGACAGTATAGAATTGATATCAGACAATAATGTACTGATGCTTATCAATGCAAGACTCTTATCATACTCATTTTTAGTATTAAACTACATTCTAACATGCATGAGTAATCTGAATGTTATAAAGGACTGATGTGAGAATATTAAAAGACTGATATCAGACAATAATATACTAATATGATACTCCTTCTCAGAATTAAACTATATTCTGACCTACATGAGTTATAAAATATTGTAAAGTACTGATATGAGAATATTAATGGACTGATATCAGACAATAATGTACTGATATGAGACAGTGTAGACTGATATCAGACAATAATGTACTGATGCTTATCAGTACAGGACTAATATGAGACTCCTTTTCAGCATTAAACTACATTCTAACCTGCATGAGTAAAGTTATCTGATTCACATATAATACACATCAAAGATTTATATATATTACACATCAGAGAAAAAGAACAGTTGATTATCCAATAACATAACAAAGTACGATGCTCGTACAATGAGAAGTTATACATTATTCGGCGATATACGTATTATAATATTCTGTACATGCCTCACCATTTTTCTCATTCAGTACCCTACTTATTACAACAAGTTTGGGGCTTAACAAAATTTATAATTTCTTTCTATATTTTTTTGACCGTGGTCCTTGTCAAGTTCAATGATTGTGTCCCTCATCAACTTTCCATTTGCCTTTCCTCAGGCATTTCGTCATTCTCAATTTACTTTTAAAGAGACGTGGATATCTGAAACAAGATCCACCTTCAGACATATGAGTGAGTAAGAACAGGAAGAGTTGATGACATTGTAAGAATTGATATGAGACAATAAAGTGTTGCTGTCAAATAATAAAGGACTTATATGAGACTTAAAATATAACTTTAAACTTTATTTGTCCCCTGTATGAGTAAAGTTCAAGAAGCAAATATGATATTAAATGATCGATGTGAGACATATTAAGAAATTTATATGAGACATAAGAGAACCTCTGATAAACATTATGGACTGATTAAATAAATGCCTACCGATGTACTTATTACTCTTTGTTTTATACATTCCTCACCATTATTACGATTGAATACTTTAGTTATTACAAGTATACCACTTAACAAAATTAATTATTTTGTTTTACGCTTTTTCGACTATGGTCCTTGACAAGTTGAACGATTGTGTCCCTCTTGCTTACAAGTTGTATAATACATTATCCATTTCTTTTCAAGTACGGATTTTAACCTCCATTTTCGTGGGCGACATGGGGGGTTCCTACAGTGAGGCAGGTGAACAACAGGACTAACATGCTTGACTTGCCATTGACATTCGTCTAGAGTCGATTCAATTGCCTTACTATATGTTTCACAATACCGTACAAATATATACCATTCCTCACAATATATCAACGAATCTGCATTACTCCAACGAATGGCAACCATGACATGAATACAAGGGAGGCCCAGAACGTCAAAAACATCAACAACAACAAGACCTCTTCTCTAAATGTACATTGTACTTAAATGATAACGTTGATACCTTAAAAACATTGAGTGATGATCGTAGAACTTGACAAAAACTAACTGTTTTGTCAGCCTCTTCCAAGATATCAGATGCATATAGGGTTAAACACTTCAACATCTTAAAAATGGGTAACTTTCTTTCTCGTTGCTTCAATAAGGGCGATTATTGGTAGACCTCTAGCATGAACTAGTATTTTGTTCAAGCACTCAGACATGTTTATAGTCAGAAGATCATATTTACGACCAGGGAAGAGTGTTCTAGACCACTTCTATGGTTCACTCTCCCGAAGATATTTTGCACCAGCAGGGCTCACACCCTCAAGTTTCGTCATTAGCGCATCATGTTCTTTTACGATATATGCCCGAGCAATAGGCCAGAGTTGACTCTATAAAGCCAGATTTCTAAACTTCTCTCTGAAGTTCTTGGCAATGTGAAAGAAGCAAAAGCTATGAGTAGCATTGGAAATACTTTTGAAACCGTCGATCTAATTATATCCTCACGGTCTGAAATTATGACAATTGCTCTATCATCATCCATGATCGCTTCTCGAAGACATCGAAGAAACCATTCTCAAGCATCTTCGATTTTACCATCCTACAGCAAAAGCAATGGGGAACAAACCATTATTGTCGTCAATAGTTGTCGTAATTAGCATCAGACAAGGAAATTTACCTTTTAAGTGTGTTTCATCAATCAAAATTATGGGCCTCAACATTCTTTTATATCCATCGATAAAGGGACTGAGTGCCCAAAAAAATTTAAGGAATGAGTCATCATACAAACATTATAGTTTCATGAAGGCATCAAGATCGAATCTACGTAATTCTGTAATATATGAAGGAAGCTTAACATAAGACGACTCCCAACCACCTCTAATGTTAGCCAATACTGTCTCTTTCACCTTTTACGCTTTACGATAGCTTACTATAACCCCCCAATTTATTTGGATTTCAGAGATAATTTTGACAGGTGCATAATCAGTAGCGTCCTTCAACATATTCGTTATTTTAGAAGCTACCCAATCACTTGAGGCTTGTCGATGACTTCCCTTTTTTATATAGCTATACTAAGTGGACCGTGCTTGTGCTCGGAATTTATTATTTTAATTACGAAATAATCGCCACCGACGTTGCCCCTACTCGGGCAAATACGTCATGGACAAATATTGTCCGCACATCTAGCAGCAACAATCCTCTTAGTTGTTTTTATTAGTTTCAATTGAAAGTTCTCTAGCACAACATTATTTTTCAATGCAGTGAGAAATTCTTCTCGAGAAAAAAAAGTTTTTCGACAGCCAAAGATGTATTTCCAATCTTATCAAATCTCGGCTTCCTTGCGGAACTCTCTTATTCTAAGTTATCATCTTCAATTTTAAAGTATTTATCTTTTGATTTATTCCTAATAATTCATCCCTGGAATCCCACTCTAACTTAATAACTCGAGTCGCTATCTTAGCCCGTATATTCAGTAATCTCATCGTATCCTGATAGTTCCTCGATACTGTAATTCTTGATACTAACTGAACCGAAAACCCATCTCTTCGATGGCGGAGTACTCTCGTTCCTTCAATTAACATAAATATACAATGTGTCACTCATACGTAAGATATGATTATAATATTACATATGATTATACAAAAACTCAATTCATAGTCACCTCTGAGTTGGCGGAGAATTTTTCATCAAATTTGAGTCTTTATATACTTGCCCCTCTTCAATTACTTTTTTCTCTACACAAATATCGAGGAGAGGATATAAAAATAGACGTGAATGCTCGAAACTACAAAATTACTTATAAGTATCAACCAAAGGATGCAAATCCTCATTTATAAAACTCGTCCTTTTTTGAAAGAAATGGGAGACCAATCCACCTAAAATTGGTATTCCGTTCACGCTTTCTTCGAGAATAAGGGGTAAAAAACTAAACCATAAGCATTGCGAGAGGTTGAGTACTATGTGTATAAGAAAATAATTACAAACCATATAAAAAACTTTGTAAAATACTCACTGTCGTGGGTCGGATTGATAGCACGATCGGTGTGTTTGATGGGCTCTTGAATTAGGAAACATGCGGTCATGAATAATTCTACGATCGAAAACATACTAGTATATGTCAGTCAACTTATTAATAATTTCTCAATTAATATTAAATAAAAGCACAAACATATAACTTCATCGACTTACCTAAATGTCTCTGTTTCCTCCCATTTCTTCATTGTGTCTAAGTAAAGGTTATATCGTTCATTACATCCAACACCTTGACTCCGCGAGCCATCGGATTTCTCACTACCAAATAAGCAACATAAAGCATGGAATGTTTAACTACTTAACAAATTTAATTACATTTACTTCTAATCTACTAGCACATACCTCTCTAGCATTTCTGTCTCCAGCTTTCCTTTCTTTTATGCTCGTTGAGCTTTTTTTACTCCACGATCTTTTTAGAAATATATAGGACAATGTGAGGACAGTTAATAGGACATAGGGTCATCATGTCATGAAAGTTGGTCTTATTGTCTATGTAAAAAAAAAACTCCTTTTGGTAGTCGGATATCTATATCTAAACCTTAGATCCATCTGCTCCGATTATATGTTGCATCCCAGCTTATCGGTTTCTATTTATATTTTCCGTCACAATACATCATATTATTTCCTTGGACTTTCAATAGCCCATTATAGTGATATAATAATATAACTGTGTCAGTACTCATAATGCACCTACATGCGAAGCCTACATATATTAATATATAAGATATTATCCAATTCTATAAAAATTAAATAGCCCATTATAGTGACATACTAGTATAATTGTGTCAATATCCATAACGCAACTACATGTGAAGCCTATATATATAAGGATCATCCAACTCGAATTGGTACAAAGAATACAATCACGAACAATCAATTAGTGATCCTAATATTTTGTTTCATACTTCTATGATGCATCTTATATAAAAGCCAAATAAGAAAAGAAATAAATTCTTAAACCGTAATGTCTTAAAGAAGATACTGATTATGTCTTAAAGAAGGCACTGCCTAACGAAGGGACATCGCAGTCTTATATATAAACTATGATACGTCTTATATACAAACTACTGATCATGTCTTAAAGAAGAAACTGCCAAATGAAGGGATATCACACTCTTATAAACGGTTGATCTGACCATGTCTTTTAGAAGCAACTGATTTATAAATGGGCAATATAATCTTATAAAAGACTCATCATGTCTTCGAGAAGCAACTGACTAATAAATTAATGATACGGTCTTATGAAAGGTTTGTCATGACTTACCAATGGTGTGATCATTCTAATTTTTTTATCAATCTATAATGGAAACATATTTTTACACATGCAAAATAGAAAATTAAATAAATAAATTATTTTTTATATCATAGTTTTATATTCTATAAAAATTATAAATCACATTTCAATTTAAACAGATAATTCATTCTATATGTTATAGGTCAGAAAGATAATTCGTCATGTATAATAGTATACAAACCCTAAAATTTACAGATTTTTATAATTACTTAGGAACAAAGGAAAAAAATAAGCTTAAAGTCTAAAGATTAGTGTTTCAAAAAATACAAAAATATACCCCATCATCAAAGTAAAGATTATGGTTTTACAGATTCAAAAATATCAAACAATTATCAACTCTAAAGATTAGGGTTTCACAAACAAAATAATGTTTCTATTATATATATATATATATATATATATATATATATATATATATATATATATATATCTTGTGACAAAAAAATATGGATTTTAAATATTTATAAATAATACCCTAATTTGCATTTTATGTTTAAATAAAGTTTTCATTTACTGTTATGTTATGTGCCATCTCTAAAAAATTAAAAAGTGTAATTATCACCTACAGTTTTTTTTCTCGTGTTGGGTAATTGCACTTTCTTGATAATTGCACTTTGATTTTCTAGAGATAGAAATTAACAAAACATTAATTCAAGCTATTATTTAAATAAAAAACTAAAAATTATGGGGTTATTTATAAATAAGTTAAATAGAGGTGACATTTATACATAATGCTAAAACATAGGGTATATGCTAAAAACCCTTATATATTTTTTCCAATGGATCGGCTATGATTAAACTTGAGACCTAGTCATGCAAAATGTTTATTGGCACATCACTGTTATCAGACTATAATATGACTGACTTCATTAACTATTATATTTGGAGCCTACATGTCTCATATGAGTATAACTTGGACTTACAAGAGTCAATAAATGACTCATATGTGATCCAACCATGAAAAATACTTATTGGTACATCACTATTATCAGACTATAACTTGAGTGATGTCATTGACTATCAGATTTGGAGCCTACATGACTTACATGAGTTTTCTTTTGACATATAAGAGTCAGTAAATGACTCATATGTGACTCAGTCCACCGATCTCCCTATTGGTACATCACTGTTATCAGTGCATAATATGACTGATCTCATTAACTATCAGATTTGGAGCCTACAAGACTTACATAAGCCTTCCTTGGACTTATAAGAGTCATTAAATTACTCATATGAGACTCAATCATGTAAAATGCATATTAGTGCATCACCGTAATCAGACTATAATATAACTGATCTCATTGACTATCAGATTTGGATTCTACCGGACTCACATGAGTCATCATTGGACTTATAAGAGTCAGTAAATGACTCATAAGAGACACGGTCATGAAAATTGTTTATTGGTACATCATTGTTATCAGACTATAACTTGACTGATGTCATTGGTTATCAGATTTGGAGCCTACATGACTCACATAAGTCTCTCTTTGACTTATAAGAGTTAGTAAATGACTCTTATGTGACCCAGTCATGTGAGATCTCTATTGGTACATCACTATTATCAGTGTATAACATGACTGATCTCATTGACTATCAGATTTGGATCCTACAGGACTCACATGAGTTATCCTTGGACTTATAAGAGTCGTTAAATGACTCATAAGAGATCCAGTCATGAAAAATCTTTATTTTTCAGTGCTCTGATGAGTATAACATGACTTTACCGCGACTGAGTATCAATTTTGGAGCCTACATGACTCACATGACTTCTAAGAGTCATTAAACGATTCATATCAGATCCAGTCATGCAAAATGCATATTAATACGTCACTGTTATAAGATAATAACATGACTTATCTCATTGACTATTAGATTTGGCTCCTATTGGACTCACATGAGTCATCCTTAGACTTATAAGAGTCAGTAAATTACTCATAAGAGACTCAGTCATAAAATAATAAATAAATCTTTTAACTGTTTTTCTAATGATCAAGAAGAGAGAAAATTAATGGAAACACAAAAAACACTCTTGCAATTTATAAACCTTTATTTTACATAATTAAAACAACATTCTTATCATTTATAAGCTCCCGACATTTATTATACATAATTATAGCAGAACATTTGAATAGAGAATCAAAACCCTAGAAAAATAGTGAGTTTTTATTTTAACCAGCTCATAAACCTTAACCTAGAATCATAGACTGTGGAAAAGAACCCAAAGCTAACAAAAGTTCTTTCTAACAACAATCGATGGCGAGAAACAGATTGAGCTTGCAATGGGTGGATTACCCAATGCGAATTTTTAATTGAAAAAAATAACAAAAATAATGTCCCTATTTATACCGATTTAGGGTAAAACCCTACTTCAATTCCAACTCACAAAAATCATAACTTCAAACCCTAAATATTAGAGTTTTACGAAAAGGAAAAAAAAAACTCCACCTGCAAAATGGAGAAGACAAAGAGTGAAAGGGAGACTGAGACTCCACCTCTGCAATGGCCGACGACAAACTTTTCTGTTCAACGGCGACGAGAACCGACGGGGACTGTGAATACCTTAGCTTAGCAGGTAGGAGGGTTTGAAATGAAGAGGAAAAAAAATGAATGCTCGCTTCGTTTTCTTATTTTAAAACGAAAGGCATTTTCGTTATTTCCACTGTTTTTAAGTAATGACATTTTCGGCATTTCCTCTTTTTCAAATATTGGCAATTTTCTCCTTTCATTACGTACGTGCTCATTTCGTTTAAAGTTAAAACCCGCAAACCGAAAAGTTTGAGGGTCTTAGACCCTACTAGGTCGTTTCATGAAGTTAGGACCCCGGTGGGTAAATAGGGGGATAGTTGGGACCTCGGTGGGTAGTTAATTCTTAAAATTTTATACATCATAGGCTTACAAAAGTAGTCTGAGTATCGGGTCGCCAAGCACTCGAGCCCAATTTTAAATATTAGACATATCCAATTCGAATCGGCCTATATATCGGGTTAGCCTCCAGCCAATATGATATTACTCCGATTCGATATAGGATCAAATATTGAGTCAAAATAGTCAAATAGCGGGTCATATTGGCCCTAAAGTATCTGATATGATTCAAACCTAATACCAAAAATACCTTTAGGCATATGTATTTTACTATTTTAAATTGGGTACGACTATTCTCACTTGTTTTCAAAGTAAGGATCACACAGAATTTCAAGGATGAAAATCATTGATTGATTTGAATCAGACGATGGAGAGTGTTTTTTTGTCACAATCTTCTGAAAAACAGATCTTAATAACATGTCGCACCTATCAAACTGTCAGGTGTTGATTCCACATATCACACATCCCCAAAAGTGACTCAGATCATGGGCAAAGGACAACCTTCACTTTTAGGGATACGTGCCATGTAGAATCAACATCTGACCGTACGATAGGTGCCCCATGATCTTATGATAATGTAGGAAAGATTGTAACAACAAACATTCTCCTTCATATGATTCAAATCAGTCAATGGTTTTCGTCTATGAAAAATTGTGTAGTCATGACTCTAAAAACAGGTGAGAATAGTCGTTTCCTTTTAACTTATATGTATTTTTTAATATTTTAATTTAAAAAAAAAAAAAGATACTTTACTCTCAGTCTATTTTACCAATACGCTGGGTCTCGATAGGCTATGAACTAAGTCGGGTAGGCTCGATGCATAAATGAGTTGGTGCGAAGAAGCCGATTAGCAAACCAGACTGGGTATACACTAGTTCCAAAATCCTGATTCAAAATCAGCCTCTTTAAGCCTGACCGGACTTCAACCTGACTCCATCAAATGAGTTGTTTTATGTAGAAATTGTCGGGCAGCCCATAACACGGTGTGACTCGATCCCGCCATGACCCGGGTATGAGCCCGATTTATAAATGGGTTGGCCAGACCCAGCCCAATTAGTAATCGGTACGGATATGGGCTAGCTTCAAGAAGTTGATTATAATCAACTCGTTTTAAGGCCCGGCCGGAACCTGGCCCGGCTCGAGCCATTGGGAATCCTGCTGATACATCTGGCACATAGTGGATACGTATCGGCTTGGGATCCGGCTGATATGGATATGTATCGGCTTTTAGATACCTGCTCGGGCGACATACGTAATTCCAACTCAGTGTCAAATACGCAATCATAGAGTGCCCCAGAATCGGAGGACTGCGGGTCTGAAACGAAGGAAAGGTTATTTTCCTCTTTGTTACCTGTGTTTAGCTTTTTGCGCTCTTTTCCATATAATGGTCTTTTTACATCAAGTCTCCACTTCAACCTCACAACGCACAACTCACAACTATAACCTGCCTTCTGTGAAAAACAAACAGACCCTTTTTCTGCTTTCTTGCTTAAGAAACAATTCCTCTTTCTAACTTTTTTTTTTTTAATTCTCTTTTTGGGGTTGCAGGTTGGCTTCTGTTTTACTTCTGGGGTTGGTGAGAATAATGAAAAAATCAAACTCCAAAGGAGCTACTGAGAGTCCAAATGAAGAGATAGATTGGGAGTTGAGACCTGGAGGTATGCTTGTCCAGAAAAGAGATGATGGGGTTGGCTCTTCAGGACCCCTGATCAAGATCAAGGTCTCTCATGGCTCTTATCAGTACGACATCAATGTTCCTGCTCAATCTACTTTTGGTAATCTTTCGTGGGTTTGTTTATTTTTTTCAGTAATTGATAAATAAAATTGTTATACTTTTTTTTTTTTAAATATTTGTTTGTTCTATGAAGTTTTTTTGCTTTTTTACTGTGTTTGAACATTTGGGTATTTTAATTTATTAATGAATGTTTATGTTAAAGCATCTTTTGGTAAATATTTGAGATCAATGTTCCTGCTCAATCTACTTTAGGTAATCTTTCATGGGTTTGTTTATTTTTATCAGTAATTGCTAAATAAAACTGATACAAGTTTTTTTCTATAAATATTGTTAGTTCTATGATTTTTTTTCGCTTTTTTACTGTGTTTGCACATTTGGGTATTTTAATTCTTAATGAGTGTTCATGTTAAAGCCCCGTTTGGTAAATTTTTGAGATCAATGCTCCTGCTCAATCTGTTTTTGGTAATCTTTCATGGGTTTTTTTCTTTTATCAGTGCTAAATAAAATTGGTACAAATACTTTTTTTTAAATATTTGGTTGTTCTATGAATTTTTTTTCTTTTTTACTATGTTTGCACATTTGGGTTTTTTAATTAATTTATGAATGTTCATGTGAAAGCCACTTTTGTTAAATTTTTCTATATATTTTATGAGCATTGAAGGGGATTTGAAGAGGGTTCTTGCCCAGGAGACTGGTTTGGAGCCTCAAGAACAGAGATTGTTGTTCAGAGGGAAAGAGAAAGACGATGAAGAGTGTTTGCACATGGTGGGTGTCAAGGACATGTCCAAAGTGGTCCTCTTAGAGGACCCTGCCAGCAAAGAAAGGAAGCTTGAGGAGATGAAGAAAGATAATGGCATCTCCAGGGCATGTGATGCCATTGCCGGTGTCAGAGTCGAGGTCGATAAGCTCTCAGAGAAGGTGTTTATGTAGTCTTTTAATCAGTTAGAAGTTAGAACAAGCCCATTTGGCCCTGCATTTTTCAAATGTTTTTTAATTGAATTTGTAGGTTTCTGCATTAAAGGCAGCTGTGTATGGTGGCACCAAGGTTGCAGAGAAGGAGTTTGCTGTGTTGACTGAATTGCTAATGAGGGAGCTGCTGAAATTGGACAGTATCGAGGCTGAAGGAGAAGCCAAAGTGCAGAGGCGGGTCGAGGTAATTGATCTTCTATGATGGGATTGCTTCTTCTTTTACTTTTTCTGTGTTTCTTTTATGGGTATTTTTTAAGATTTTTCTGAATTCATTTGTAATTGATCTATGCCTTATGCGGATACTTGAATTACTTCATGCGAGTATAATGTGGATCATTTTTGGTGTATTAAATTGGAGTCTGAACAGTATATTAAAAGATTTCTTCAATTTGAGATTATAATGCTGATAAAATGCGGTTTTGTACTATAGAAAACATGCGTAAGAAGTACGAACAAATATTCAATCTTGAAGATGGTAAAAGTTCTTGGTTGGGATGAAATTATAGGATTCTGAGCATGTAAATGCTACTTGTAACAAACTTCCAACTCTTGCTTGCCAGGAAGGATACCTACTTTTATGTGCTATTATGCGTTAAAATACATTTTTTATTTGATACACTTTGAATGAATGTATAGAGGATGCCGTTGCGTATTCTGCACCTCTTTTTAGAACTATAATTAAGTAAAAAGATCCAGAAAGATGTGCTCCACAGCAGGATCTTTTAACCTGGGATCGATATTATATCCCTTCTTAATGTAGGAATGGTGAATGACTGAAGATCTCTATGACGGTTCTTAGAAAACATGCAGCTTACTATTTAAATTATGTTACATATAGTAATAGTAATATTCTTGAAAGCTAAATTACTAAAATCTAAGACATAGGGGCATCATTCAGGTTTATAACCAAATGTTACATTAATATCATAATAATGTCAAGTGGGCTTGCTTTTCAAAACAGACTCTAGAGAAGTGTACTGGCAAGTTATGAGTAGGACCATAAGTAATTCATGCCTTGAATGAAGACTATTGGTTAAAATTATATAACCGTCTTGAGTAAGTAATAATCAAACTTGATCCAGATATTTCATTTCATTCCTTGAATGAAGACTAATGGTTAGAAGCTTAGAGTAATATAACCAACTTTCTTGAGTAATTAGTAATCAGACTTGATTGAGACTTTTCTCCAGACAAAAAAATCTCTTGTTCCTATTGGTATCTTGGTGAAAATTTTCATTTTCTATTTTATGTTATTGATGTGTAACTTCAAGGAATTCCATTAGAGGGTAGTTGGAGTTGATAATAGGGAGGAGATTAGGGTTTGGTTACTGTGTTTTAGGGTTTAGTTTAGAGAAGTTTAGGGTAGAGAGAGAGAGAGAAGAAGAAGAAGATGATTAGGAGAAAATTAGCATAATGAGAATAATGACTTCATTAGCTTTTATATTAAATGACCCTACACACCCAATATTGATAAGACACACCATGACTAAACTCTATTATACTACTAACATACCAATAACACTAACACTCCCCCTCATTCTGGAGCATGTATATCATGCATGCCCAACTCCTATACTTAGTCTTCACCATGAAGTGAAAATCTTGAAATTTGTGTAACACGTCATCTTTTGATTTTAAAAGATATACCAAAGTAGGCCGGGTATAATCATCAATAAATAGAACATAATATTTAAATCCATCAATAGATACAAGAGGGGAAGGATGCCAAACATCAGAATGCACTAAATCAAAAGAAGCATGAGAACAATGTGAGTGGGCAGGATATGAAGCACGAATGTGTTTAGACAACTCACAGATTTCACATTTAAATTGAACAGAAGTGCATAAGGACTTAAAACTGGGAAGAAAGGCGCAAAGAGTTCTAAAACCAATATGCCCTGCCCCAAATGGGCATGCCACAAAGCTAATGTATCACTAGTAGTAAGTATAGACAATGAAGTTTTTAAAAACAAAGAAGGGGAAACATCCTCAGAAACAGCAACAGAGGCTGCCAAATTATCCATCCCATCATCAAAATAGAGTCCCCCGCGCTCTATGCCTCTACCAACAATCTTCCTCGAAGACAGCTCCTGCAAAAGACAGTAAGGATAGAATGTGACAACAATTTAGTTGCTTAGCAAGACGACTTACAGAAAGTAAATTAGTTGAAAAATTATAAACATGAAGTGTGTGGGACAGGAAAGGGAAGAGGACAAAGGAATAGTGCCCACTCCAAGAACGGGCGTGAAGGAACCATCAGCCAATCAAACCTGAGTAGAGCCACTAGGAGGTGCATAAATGAAAAAGCCCTGCAACTCACCTGTCATGTGGTCTGTAGTGCCAGAATAAATAACCTAGCGAGGAGAAGATGGAGAGGTGGAAGCAGTGAATGCAGATATACCTGAAACTCCAGGAGAAGTGATGGAACTGACAGCATGAGAAGGAGCTGCAGTGGAACGTGTCCTCAACTCAATACGAACCATTTCTAATACATCGGCCCGTAAGGTACCTAGTGAATTGAAGGAAGAAGTACTAGTATCAACAACAGTCTCAGAACCAGAAGCTGTATAGCTGTATGAGCAAATGAACATTGCTGAAAAGAATCAGGATAGCCATATAATTTGAAGCACTGATCTCGATCATGTCCCACTTTACCACAGTGAGAACAATGAGCTGAAGAACGACTACATCCTCTAGCACCACGGCCCCGACCGCATCCTCGATCTGAACCTCGTCCACGACAGACCTGTGGAAGAGAATCGATAATAAATGTAGAACTCTCAGTCGACGCAGGAGCAGAAGAAGACATAATGGACCGTCGCTGCTCCTCAGAAAATAGAATGCCGTAAACTGTGCTAAGAGATGGAAGGGGATGTGTGGTGAGAATCTGAGTCCCAGTCTGCTAATACTCAGGTCCAAGACCCCCCAAAAAAGTGTAAATCTGTTGTCGCTCATCTCTTAGTCAAAACAAAGGTAACAGCGTCAGTAAACTTGGAAAGAGGTTCATAATGACTGAGCTCCTCCCGCATACTCTGTAGGGTACTAAAGTACTCTCCCATGGACAAGTCCCCTTGCCTACACTCTGCAATACCATGTGTAAGCTGATAAATACAAGTATCATGTTCAGTGGGAGCAAACGTTTCCTCAAGCTTGCTCCATAGCTCAGACTCAGCCTCATAGAATATAAAAGTTCTAGAGATATTAGGTTCCATGGAATTAAACAACCACCAGAGAATAATGACATTATCCACCTCCCAGTCAGATAATTCAGAAGATCCTTGTTTAGATTTGGGTGTGGTGCCAGTAAGAAGACCTATTTTCTCACGCCCTTGAAAATATAACATGATAGCCTGCTTCCATTGAAGACATTTCTTGAAATTCAATTTGATGGTAGTGATACTTGAAGGAAGATTGTCCGAAACTGAACTCATTCCAATATATTTGTCCCCCATGATGATTCAAGTAAGAATATAATCCAAGTAAGAACAAAAAATCACACCATATGAATGCCCTCAATCAGTCCAAAAAACAGCCCCATAATCCATAAGAAAAAAAAGAAGAGAATCGTCCAATAAAAAATTCTTCACACAGCCATGAATAGCCAAAAAATATGTATATATGTCGTCGAAGAGGACCGAGACAAGCAAGACAAGCAGGAAACCAAGAGAAAAAAAAATTGTGCAGAAATTCCAGATATAGAACTCACAAAAAATCGCCAAAATTGCCATAGATTCCTCAATACTTGTCCAAATAGGGCAAGACCAGTTCCAAAGGTCTTTGTTGATGAATCGAGACATAAGCTACCAGCTTTGAGCAGCAATCACACCACACATGTCACAGATCTGAAGGAGAAAGTGGATCGATGGAGTTGTAGGGCAAAGAAAGAGGCCTTCGAAACTCCATAATAGAGGACTCAGATGAGAATTCCACAGGAGAAGAAGATGGAGGCCATAAAAAATCGATCCAGATGGGGTCAGTTTCGGGTCAAACAAAGGTCAAAAGGTTTGACCTTGCTGACATCAGCGAGAGGGGAAGGGGCGATGGGTTTAGGGTTGTAACGTGGTCTCTGATACCAAGTTGGAGTTGAGAAGAGAGAGGAGATTATGGTTTGATTACTGTGTTTTAGGGTTTAGTTTAGAGAGGTTTAGGGTAGAGAGAGAGATCAGAAGAAGATTAGGAGAAAATTAGCATATTGAGAATAATGATCTCATTAGCTTTTATATTAAATGACCCTGTTATATACACACACAACATTGATAAGACACACCATGACTAGATCTCTATTATACTACTAACACACCAAAGAGTCGAAAGATTTACACCTATAAATTTGCTAGGGAGCTTTTACAAGAATATAAAAAAGTCTTAGCAACCAGTTGAAGCCAATAATGAATAAAATAAAAAACCAAATCAATGGGCTTTTTTTTCAATGGCACAATTCCTAGATGTGATTGGTGGCACAAAAATGTTTTGATTCAAGAAATCAAATGGCGACTTTGAGTATCATTCACAATCTTGATATGGAAAAGGCACGCAATTTGGTGGACTAGAGTTCCTTTGATTGTGGGAAGAATGAGGTTTGGGTTGCATTTGTGGAAATGACAAAAGGCATGCATTGGTATCGGTGGCCATATCAGCCACTTGGGGTATCGACATTGGTTATCAACAGTAAATTAAATAAAAACAGAAAAAAAAAAACAAATCATGGGGCTTTTATCCTAGATGTGACTTGTGGCGCACAAATGGTTTGATTCAAGATATCGAATGCTGACTTTGAGTATCAATCGCAATCTTGATATGAAAAAGGCATGCAATGTGGTGGGCTGGAGTTCCTTTGATTATATGATGGGAAGAATGGCTTTTGGATTGCGTTTGTGGAAATGACAAAAGGCATGCATTGGTATCGTTGGCCATATCAGCCACTTGGGTATCAGCATTGGTTATCAACGGTTGTGTTATTTTAGCTTTTTTATTTTTAGAAAGCATCTTTAAAAAATGGAATAAAACGTTGATAAATAGAAATAAGATATTCCTATAACATCTAAATAGAATTTAGTCTCGCTTCGATCAATCGAAATAGCATTAATTAAAAGTAAATTCACTTAATTGTTCTTTGATATTTTCCTTTCTCGTATCTTAATCTTCTTCTTCGATCCACGCCAGTGATCTTGGTTGATGGTATAGCTGGAAGAAGAAGGTGTTCTACCTCTCTCTTTATCACCGTAGCCTTGGATGAAGCAACTGGCTAGTTGGGATAGAGAGGGGACGACAACCCTATATAAATCATTTTATTTAGAATCCTAATCCATCAAGGTTTCTAAATTAAGAGGTTCACTTTCAAATAGGCATGTCTTAATGTCTCGAGATACATGTGGTCAAAGATCTAACCCAATTATAGATGGAAACTAGATAAGTTAATGTATTGACCACACAAAATTTCTAATATTCTCGAACTTGGTCTATACATTAAAAATAAGTCATTTTAAAAACGACTCTATGGGTTGATAGACTCCAAAAAACGAATGGGCATCCATTTTAATTTTTAAAACATCAATCCCCACTTTCTTGATGCTTCTTAACAACCACCTAGGTTCAAGAACACTACCAATGAAGGATGATGGCGCTCATAGTATTATCTTACTGAATCGACATCAGGCAATCCATGATCACAAAACTTACATCATTAATGAGCCTAAGCTTTTACTTAGTGACACTAGGCAACACACATATTTGTGCCATTCTTATGTTCGTCATGCTTTATACCCCTAAAGTTATGTCATTTTGATACATTACTAGCTCCTCACTTGTGACTCCACATCACGAAACTATCAAACAAAGGGTTACCGATGTGATGCTTAATCACATCTGGACCAAGCAATCTCGACAAAATGAGGCACAACCTCACTACTCTGCTATGTGATACAATCCTCATGCAAATGGTCATACTATAATCACATATAGTCTCAATAACACGTGCACAATAACAATAACGTGATGCATCAATCATAATCAACACTCATCAAACTTTGTGAGACATCTCCTACTGAAACAGTGCAGTCTGATAACATCAAATCGATACGGAGATCATAGTCCTAAGATTACAAACTCTCACTGATCTCGCAATTTGTAATACTAATCAATGAACAATAGAATAACTTAATCATAAAAGGCATTAACTATCCATAACATTTTAAAGAAACCATTAATAAACCATGTTAAAAAAAACAACGTCAAACAACCAATGATAGTTTGTGCGAAAATAAAAGATGAAATGATATTTCAGTTCTGGGGCTGCTCGGGCTGAGATACTCCTCCTTTGATCTGCTTCAAGAAATACTTGAACATGTGGCAGTCATGGTTCAAAATCTCGTTCGAAACCGATAAGAACAGGACAATACGTATCAGTTTCAGAGGTCACCAATACGATATTGTGAATGTATCATACTGATGCATATACATAAATATGGGTATGTGTTGGACGATAGATACCAATGTATCGCTCGGAACTGATACGTATCGGACGATACATATCGGTTTTGGAGTTCGACGATACGTATTGGAAAACTGGTATTTTAAACCAGGATGGCAGTCCCTCTGAAGGTGTCCCTTTTGCTTCTTGTGCCAACATTTTAGATTTTTAGCTTTAGTTTTCTTCTCATGATTCCCTACTCCATGTCACTTTCAATTGAAGTTCTAATTATAGGTTTCTTGTAGTTTTTAGGGCTTGATGCTCTGATAGCCATATGCACAAACTAGACTTTAGTAGCTCTCAGGCACTCCTCCCAATCACATAGAGAAATCAACTGAGTAAGGTCTGACTTCATCTCTTGAGCCTTGTTGTTCACCTTGAAGTATCTAAAGAGGGCAAAAGCACATAAACAACCAGGTGAACCACAAGATCATCACCAAAGGTAGTGCCTGGCTCTCGGAGCCCTATAGCACACACTAATATCTTCAGAATGTGCTCACACACACACTCTCATTTCCATCATCTCATGTATACCAATTGCGTGAAATAAGAGTACTCTAGAGACTTTTGCGTTCCCATGAACTGATCTCTAATATATTTTCGTAAGTTCTTTAGCTGTATTGTATGTTTCATCTCACCCCTAAAAGTCTCACTAATCGATCAACGAATCATCATGATGGCCATTCGATTAACCTTTTCCCATCTAACAAAACAATTTTCAATAGTTTTGTAGAATTTTTAGTTAGTGCGGGAGGCTCATCCTTTATAAGTATGAAATCATAATCCGTATATCCTAACGATGTATCAATAATCATACGACACGATGAATAGTTTAAGTCATTCAGAGGCTCAACACCAGCTAGTTGTGTATGAATGACAAACCCGTCAATGGCTGTCTAAAATAACGATCTCATATCACTGGTAAGCACTAAGAATTATGTCATGCATATTTATATCTTATTAAACATTTTGATCATATATCACTAACTATTCCACACAGAATACGTCACGATCATATGCATGATAGATCTAAGACTATACATTATTAGCTATCCACAGGGATACGTCACAACCATTTGTCATAGAGTGTTCTTGAAGATTATGTTATGACCATATGTCACTAAATGTTTATCACGAATTATGACCATATGTCACTAAATGTTTATTACGAACTATGACCATATGTCACTAACTACTCTCCAACGATTTAATTCGAACCCTAGGTCTGATTCCAATATATAGAATGTCAAGCATGTGTAAACTTTCATCCTTCGGGACAACCCAATCGTATGTCTCAACATCACCTTTGGGCAGAAATTTTTGACATGCAGATTGCTTCCCAAGATCTTGTTTAAGAAAACATGCATAGACCTAACCACTCGTGTTGTACGTTTGATCCAAACTCTCCATCAGCTTTAGCCAAAAAGATTGTCCTTCTCTTCATTCAACACTTATGATTAGTTTATTCACTCTACCTACATCAAACTCCTAAATCAGCTTTGGCCAGAAGTTGGAAGTCTCATGCAGGCATATGCCAGCCCGATGATAATGACACAAGTCTCAAGAATCATGCAACCTATATAGGTAGTCACATTTGAGCAAACCTCGGCTTATTTCAGTTACGGACCATCAAACGCTCATTTTACCAGTCTACCTTGACCTCTAAGGTACGACCTAAATCTCATTCAACTCTATTATGTCTCATTCAAGGGTTTCAAAAACTACTTCTAGGTTTTTCACATTTATTCTTACTATCCATTAATGAGGAAAAATTATAACAATTAATGATCAAACTAATCAAGGTAAATAAATTTTGATCTTGTGTAAAGAATGTGAGCAACTCAAAACCACATAATCAGCCAGTTACTAAAATACATATGCTTTTAATAATTGAACAAGACATGATGGAATAGAAATAAAAGGAACTAAAATATCAAACAATCATTGTTTTAAATGCTACTTTTTTCAAGTCGATTAGGAAGGGCCCATAAATCCGTGCAAAATAACATCTTATGGCCTAAAACTGAACTTAAAATAAGGCTATTAGAGTTAAAAGTTCTCAAACTTTAAGGGGCTTAAAATAATTTATAACGGTCTCAAACAGTCTCTCAATAACTGGCCCAATGTATACCTCTCGTCAAGTAGATAAAAATCGACTGCTCATGGGACAAAATCATACTTATATCGAGTGCAAAATCACGAAAATAAAACAAGCCCAAGATTACGATTAAATACAAAAGGGGTTCAATAGGTCTGGGCCGATTTGGTTCATCCTGAGCCGGCCTTGTTCAACGTGAACCATTCGGTCCAGACATGAGCCGACCTGGTTCATCGAGAACTGGCAGTCTAGACCCGAGCCGAACCCAGTTCATCGTGTACCAGTCCTGTCTGATTCAAGAAAGGTCAACATCTTTTTTATTTTTCAAATGCACGGTCTTCGAGGGGGAAGCACCTCCTTCCCCTCCCTACAGGATACGCGCCCATGGCACTCGAAATCTTAAAGATCAGATTTCTGGAAGTCTGAAAGCGACTTCTTTTGTCAGTCCAATCCTCAGTGTCGGGGGCAAGGGTGCTTGGCACCGAACGATCGCCGATAACTGGTCAATTCATCCAGTTGCTAGCGGTGGCCGGATGGTGCACCAAACGGACATTTTTTTTTTCAAACAAAAGACCAGAGCATCAATTTTTTCTCAATAGATCAAACCTAACTACTAAAACAAGAATACATTGTTTTTACAAATTGATATAGATTTTCATAAAATAAAAAAGAATCTCATGATCTTTCTTGAATTATGATCAAATCTCATAAACAACGAAGATCCATTAAAACAATTAAATTTTAATCATAATCGATGGTTTTGAATGATCGATTCAACCGATCTTGCTTTGATACAAACTGTAACATCTAAATAGGATATAGTCTCGATTAATTAATTAAAAATAAATTCACTTGTTCGTTAATGATTTCCTTTTCTCGTATCTTAATCTTCTTGTTCTTCGATCCATGCTGGTGATCTTGTTTGATGGTATGATTGCAAGAAGAACGTTCTCTACGTCTCTCTTTATCCTGGTCATGGTTGTCTACTATTCTAATCGTACCTATTTCGATTTAAATCGCAATTTACCTGAAATCGGTCAAATCTTTTTTGAATCATAAAATCCATTTCAATCGTAGATTCAAATCGAATTGTATGATTTGAGTCTGTCATGTTGCAACTTGCGCAATGTCACTTAAAGTAACTTTTGTTTGTTTTCTTTTTACTAAAAAGCCCCCCAAACACTTATTCCATCTTATTTTATGCTTATTAAACATCTTTTTAAGTTGTTAAAAGCTTCTTTAGAGTTTTTATGAGTTGTTTTACGGGAAATACTATATTTTAAGTCTCCATGATCGTTGAACAAAACTAAATACCTTTTCTTTTTTGTTTTACATTGTCTAGGAGCAAATGAATACTTTTTTTACTAAGAATTGGATCTTCAACAAAATCTACTATCGATTGATGAGTTTCAAGATTTTATAAAGTGAACTTTTATTACATCTTATATATTTTAAGCCATTAGAGTGATTGCTCTCTATCGATTGTTTTTGGTTTTTTGACATATTTATAGTCTCATACTATCAGCGTCTCATACACTCACACACTCACACACTCATACATATTTTATCTAGATAGATGTCATACACATCCAAAATTACAGGAGAATTTACAGGAATGAACAACAATAGGTCAAATGATGAAATGAAAACGTTTTATGGCCTTTTGGGAGTCAAATGTATTAGAAATGGTTGAAAATTTTATATGTATTGCATTTTCCTACTTTCTTGATTTTTTTAAATATTTTCTCTTATTTTTTACATTCTGTTCAAAAACCCGATTAAATCTTACGATTTACGATTCGATTCATTTTCTGAGGAAAATTATTTACGATCTGATTCACGAGTTGACAACCTTGATCACGGTAGCCTTGGATGGAGCAAGAGATAGAGAGATGATGGCAACCTCCATATAAGTTACTTTATTTAGAATCCTAATCAATCAAGGTTTCTAAATTAAAAGTTTTATCACTTTCAAATAGGCAGCTTTGCCTTAGTGCCTCGAGATACGTGTGGTCAAAGATCAACCCAGTTTCAGATGGAAACCTAGATAAGTTAATGCGTTGACCACACAAAATTTCTAACATTTTCTATTATTTTATATACATGTAATTAGGTACTTTTTAAATATAAATTATCACTTCAATAAGGTTGAATTAATAATTCACTAGTAAAAGTGAATACTTTAATAATGAATAATTCTATCACATAAGCATATAAGTGTTACACACCAATATGCATAAAGTTGTGTATTTATGTGTGATTGCGCATGCTGATAAATTAATGTGCAACTAATCGTGAATTCTTGATTCATGAATGATCTATTACATCTACAAGCATACAACATACAATATAATACTACCGATAAAAAAACATACAGTATAATACTATTATAGCTCTATGACTACAACTACTTTTCTTTTTGCACCTTATTTTTTTCTCAACAATTTATTATTATCTAATCATCCTACAAATCACTAAATTTAAGATAACATATGAGAAAACAAAGGAATGAAGCATAAATATGTACTACTTGGTATGCATTAAAACTTGGAAAATGTTGAAAGTTTTGCTTAAAAGCCCATGATTTTCAAAACCTTCATTTTAAGTCAAATTAACATCAAAACCTTGGGAAGCATTCTAGATGTATTTGTTAGAAATTGTGTGGTCAATAGATTAACTTATATAGGTTTCGATGCAAAATTGGATTATATCTTTAACCACATGTATCTCAAGGCACTAAAGCAAGGTTGCCTATTTGAAAGAGGTAAAACCTCTTAATTTAGAAATCTTGATAGATTAGGACTCTAAATGAAGTGACTTATATAGATGTTGTCGCCCCTCTCTATCCCAACCATGGACCAAAATCTCAGTTTCGTTCACCACCCGAATCGTAATTTGGTCACTTTTCGGTAAATTTCGTAATTTTCGAAAATTTGCTCCGAACTTTATTTTTTTAACTCTTTCACATTATTAGAAGACGTATTTGAACTATTGAGACTAAATTCAGCAAGATATTGGAAATATTTGACAAAATCCGGCAAAATTCGACAAGATCCGGCTAAATCTGGGAAGATTCGACGAGATACGACTAGATATGGTGAAACTCGACGATATTCGGGAAGTTACGTTAACTTTGGGAGAGAATCCATCAAAGTCCGGCGAGAATCCGGCAACTTTTGGTGAAATCCGACGGTATTTTATAAGTTACGGTATGATATGATGAGATTTCGTCAATATTCGACAAAATTTCATCAAGCTATGGAAAGAGAGAGGAGAGGAGAAAAATAAAAAATAAACTAAGTGTAAAGGAATGAAACTTGGGTAAATGAATGGGAACAAAAAAATTCGAAGTAAAAGACCTAAAAAAATAAAAATAAATAATAATAATTTAAAAGTTATATGCCAAAATTTCGGCCATAAATTCAAAATTTCGGATTATTGACCGAAATATTGGCCCACAATTCAAAATGTTGGCCCTTACCCGAATTTATCCTTATTTTTTATTTGGGGCTCGGATGGCCGAAATTTTTATCCATGATCCCAACTAGCCAGGTGCTCCATCCAAGGCTACAGTGATAAAGAGAGGTAAAGCACCTTCTTCTTTCAGCTATACTATCAACCAAGATCACCGGCTTAGATTGAAAAAGATAAAGATACGAGAAATGAAAATCATCAAAGAACAAGTGAATTTATTTTAATTAATGTTATTTTGATTGATCGAATCGAGACTAGTTCAATTTAGATGGTATAGTTGGTACCAGAGCAAAATTGGCTTGAATCAATTGTCCAAAACTATCGATTACTATTAAAAGTCCATATGTACTGTTTTAAAGGATCTTCCTTGTTTATGTTATCCCATTATAATTCATAGAAGAATAACATCATGAGATTCTTTTTTTATTTACGAAAATTTGTATCAATCCGTAAAAACAATGTCTGGATCAACCGATTCACATTGAACTGGCCCAGACCTATTGAAACTGTATGTATTTAACCCTAATCTCGGGAGTATTTTATTTTCACTATTCCAGGCTCGATATAAGTCCGATTTTATATCTACTTGATGAGAGCTACGCATTGCGTTCAGTTATGGGGATTGTTTGAGATTATTATAAATTGTTTTAAGCCCCTTAAATTTTGAGAACTTCCATAGTTGTTTTAAGTTCGAATTTGGGCCGTAAGATGTCGTTTTGCACGGATTTATGGGCCCTTCCTAATAGACTTGAAAAAGTAGCATTAATCAATGATTGTTTGATAGTTTAGTTATTTTTATTTTTTTGCTATCCTTGTTCAATAATTAAAAGCATATGTACGTTAGTAAGTGGTTGAGTATGTGATTTTGATTTGCTCACCTTCATAATAGAGCTTAATGAGATTTTGGTCGTACCTTAGGGAATATATAGATTGCATAATTCTTGAGACTTGTGCCTCATTACAATCGGGTTGACATATGCATCCATGAGACTTCCAACTTTTGGCCAAAATTGATTTAGGAGTTTGATGTTGGTAGGGTAAATAGAATAGTTATAAGTGCTTAAGAGAGAGAAGAACAATCTTTCCGGCCAAAGTTGATGGAGAGTCTGGATCAAACGTACAACACAAGTGGATAGGTCTCTGTGCGTTTTGTCAACATGGGCTTGTGAAGCAAACTGCATGTAAAGTTTTGGTCCCTAAAGTTGACAGAGTCTGGATCAAACGTATAACGCGAATGGTTAGGTCTATGTATTTTGTCAACACAGTCTTGGGAAGCAAACTACATGTAAAGTTTTTATCCAAAGGTGGTGCTAAGAAAAATGCGACTGGGTTATCCCAAAGGGTGAAAGTTTACACGTGGCTAAATTTTATTAATTAGTTTCACACCTTGAGGTTCGAATTAAATATTCGGAGAATAGTTAGTAACATAGGATCATAATTTGTAATGAACACATATAGTGACATATGGTCATGACGTAATCTTCGAGAACACTCGATGACATATGGCTATGAAGTTTCCCTAAGGATCGTTAGTAACAGATGTTCGTACTTCTATCAAACATATGATTATGACGTCTTCTGCGTCAAATAGTTAATGATATATGATCAAAATGATTAATAAGATATAGATGTACAAGGGACATTATTTTTAGTGTTTGCTAGTGATATGTGATTTATGCAGTCATGGACGGGCCTGTCATTCATAAATAACTAGTTGGTGTTGAGCCTCAGAATGACTCAAACTATTCGTCGTGGCATATGACTATTTATATATTGTTAGGATATATTGATTTGATTCCTGTACCCACTGAAATCTCTACAAATGGGATAAGGCCAATCAAGTGGCCATGATGATGATTTCGTTCAACGATTAGTGAGACTCTTACTGGTTGAAACCTACATGCACAACCAAAAAGTCATAAAAAAATATTAGACATCAGTTCATGGGAACGCAAAAGTATCTAGCGTACTATTATGAACATGAGATATGATGGAAATGGAGTTTGCGTTAATACATTATGAAGATGTCACAGTGTGCTATAGGGCTCCAAGAGCAAGGGACTATCTTAGTGATGATATTGTAGTTCACCAGGTTGATTACTCGCTTTCACCCGTCTTTTGATACATTCAAGGTGAACTACAATGCTCACAAGTGGGATCTTAATCAATTGATTTCCATATGTGACCAAGGAGGAGTGTCTGAGAGCTGTTGAAGTCGATTTTGCGCATTTGGCTATAAATGCATCAAGCCTGAAGAAGTTCAAGAGAACCTACAATCAGAATTTCAACCGAAAGCTACCTAGAGCAGGGAATCAAGAGAAGAACGCCAAAGCTCAAGAACTGAAATGTTGGCGCTGCAAACAATAGGGATACCTTCGGAGGGACTACCACATATTCAAGGATTTGTTGAAGCAAATCAAAGGAGTGTCTCAGCGTGAGAAGCCCCAGATTTAAAATTACATATCATTTCAACTTTTATTTTCGACTGTTGTTAGTTGTTTGACGTTAATTTTGATAACATGATTTCTTAATGGTTTGTTTAGAATGTTCTATATAGTTAATGTTTTTTTTATAATTAAGCGGGTTTTTCTCATGTTGACTTTTAGGAAGAATTGTTGACTAATGTGATTACTTTGACCTTGGTCAACCCTTTAACCAATAGTCGACAAGACCTCGGCTCATCTTTCAATATCATTTTCATCCTTATGGAATGAATATATGAGTCTAAATAAAATTAATTAGGGTTGCTTAGTTGCAAATAACTTAAGTGCAAAGTGCAAACCCACAAGCCTGAATCCACGTTGACAATCCATGTCGAATCTAGTGCGTTGGGCACCCTAAAGTTACCATGAAATCTTTCGTTACGTAACATATATATATCTAATCTTTATTAGCCTCAACAAAATAAAGTTTATTAATTTTTACTAATTGGTGTGTAAAGAAGAGAAAGTGGGGTGTATGAAACTGGGTGTAATTACGTGCACCCCAAACACAAAACCAGCCCGAGCCAATCCGAAATCCCATACTCAAAGCCATATCTACTCTTTTTTTAAAATATATGAATAATTAACTATTCAATGTGTGAGAATATGTAAGCGTACATGAGGTGCTAGACACACATATTAGGTGTAAGTGATCAACTATTTTCATACGCTGCTAGGTATATGTGGGCAACACCAAAATTTAAACCCATCATAGTTAGGAATTCAATAGAATTTGTTTTAGAAAGCTCCACGTGGGACCCAAATCTCCTATATTTAAATTCTTTTTAATATAATTTATTAAATACATGTGTTTAACATATAAACCTAACCCGAAATTGGAAGCCTCCTCACACATATCTTCCAAAACGTGGGCTTCTATCTCTAGAAGCTTTCTCATCAGACAACTTTCTTTGTCTTCCTATATTTAACATGTGCCCAAACCAATCAAAATCTCTTTTAAGGAAAGCCACAACTTGGTCAGCCTAACCACCAACAGCCCATGGCTATCTCCATCTATGATCTCAATGAAATCCCTCTACTTTTGAAATTAATATTTTAAAGGAAAATAGATGGACTAATTGAGAGTCCTCGTAGCACTCAAATTCCACATTTGGAGAGACTCTAAACTCGTGAAGCATATAACCCGTCCATTTTTCTTTTCTTTAGTGTCTCACCCTCCACCACAGATTCTATTAGTCCCAGCTCTTCTCAAGAAAACCCTAAACCCAAAGCAATCGATAATCTTTCTCGTTTTCAACACACCCATAACCAAACAACCCCCATGTTCAACAATATATCTGCCTTCTTTCTCTCTCTCTCACAGACATCGAGAACCCAAGAAACTCACTATTTTTCCTTCTTGCTCCATGTTCACACTACACCGTAGTGGAAATGACAATTGCAACATTAAAGAAACATGGCAGTCGTTATCGAGGTTGGTTCGCATGTCGTTTCGTCCTCAATTTGGACACGCAATGACAACGATAATTTGCGCCATCAATGCGATAGCACTCCAACAACTTTAGATCGACTCCTTGTGGCGCTAGGATCACAGGTAGGGATCAATGTTTTGAAAATCGCCCGGGGTGGCCTCCTGGGCGGCGGTTCGGGCCCCCAGGCGCCCCGGTTTAGGCCTGGGCGGACTCCGAAGCAAACCAGATTTGGGGCGCCCGCCCTGGGCCGCCCCGAACCCGCCCTGGGCCGCCTCAGACCGCCTGGGTCCCCCAATCCCCAATTTTTTTTTTTTTTTTTATATCTCTTTTGTTTTTCTTCTTTTTTCTCAGTTTTTTTTTCTTAGTTTTTTCTTCTTCAGTTTTTTATGATCTTGCACAACACTTTTTTTTGGCAACTGAGCAGTGAGCACAACTCTTTTTTTGCTCTTCTTTTCTTTTTTTTCTTCCTCCTATTCTGGCAAGTGGCACAAATATATATATATATATATATATATATATATATATATATATATATATATATATATATACACACACATATGACGCCACTCGAATGACCTTATGCGATTTTCACCGAACATCCCCAAATCATGAACCAATTAGCGATTTTAAGAACACTGGTGGGGATAACTCTTATGCCCATTAGATTAGGTATTTATCATATTGATGATAAAAATAAATACATATAAATGGTTGTCTTTTACGTGTTTTTGCCGATTAAAATAATAATAATAAATAAATAAAAATAGAATACAGAGCTTTAGGATATATTTGGAAATATTCTTAGAAACAGGCCCTCACCATTTTGTCTCCTCTTCGTATCCAACAGATCAGATTCGGTGAATCTGACCATAGTATGTGATTAAAAATACAAGTGCTATAACTACTAAATTTTCCTTTTTATATAGTTTTATACCAGAAAATTAGTATAAAATAAAATTATTGTTTTGTGGTCTAATGGGTTGATGTAATGTAAGCTTAGATCTATATATAAATACTTGATGATATTATTAAAAGTAATTGAGTATATTTATTTCATTATCACAAAATGGACATCTATGCAACAACTGTTCTTATGCATATGAATGGGAACGAGAACCCAATTAAGCAATTAAAAACAAATGATGGACCATGTAAAGAATAAGTATGCGTTAAGATCAGAGTAAGAATATGCTAAAGCTATATGTTAAACTATGTGATACGTCGTACATGTGTTGTATTGTTTGTATGAGATATGTCATAAGTAAGCCTCCGCCCTTGTGTGATTCTACTCACCTTTCCATTCAGTCCATGTGTATGATTTTATTACACAATCCCTTTTCACTGGGATAGTATGGAACCTTAAAATGTGAAGGTATTACGGTGATGAGCTCATTAGTTGCGATAGGACTTGGTTGAGAGTTTAATCACATAATAGTTCATCTAAAGTCAAGATACTAACCAAGATTAAGAAAGATAAGTCCAGATACAAAAATAATGATTTAGAGGCAATTACTCGAGACATTTAATGATTTGTTACTAATACCAAGCCCCTTTATTAGGATGCTTGCATCCGGTGATATAGTCAGAGGATCGCGGCCTCTGGTGATTAATAGGAGGTTCGCCTCCTGTGATTAGTAGAAGGTCTGCGGCCTTCGGTGACATAGTAGGATGTTCGCATCCGGTGATATGAGTTGGCCAACTATCGACGGTAGACATTCTCGTCTTATTATATGTAGTCTTAGGTTATTGTCTATGTATCTAAGCTATGTTAAGTTACAATTTAAGGTAATGATATGATGAATATGTTATGATGTTAAGAATAAGGATGATAAGATAAGTCAAGTTTAGAAAAGGAAACGGGACCTAAGCCGTGAACCTATAAGAATAAGGAGGTTAACAAGATCTAAGTTGTGAACCTAAAAGTATAATTGCGGGACCTAAGCCGCAGATAATCTAAGCTAAGATAAGCCACGGGACCTAAGCCGTAAGCGAGATAAGCTAAGATATGACACGAGGCTTAAGTTGTGGAAAGGATGAAACTCTAACACATTATAAGGTAAATCAGCAAAAAGATTAAGCTAGGTCACGACCCATGGTGTAGTTACCATCACAGAATGTTACAAGACCTGATTGAGTCATCCGATCCAGAAGTTTCCCCTATGCGGAATGGAACATATAGAATTGCTTCCATGTGAAAAGATGCGTCTATCGGGTTGAGTGATGCCTGTGACCCTTACTGCATTATGGGCCTCCTTTATGCATCGATTATGTTATGAAAATGGTAAGTTTTAGAACTACGGTCGGCTTGATCCTAGTTTAGGGTACGTAGGCAGCTTTTAAAGCCCAGCCGTATGTTTAATATAATAAACATGTAAGTCACATGTTTTTAATATGATAACATATGTAATGAAATTGTATGATAAGTTAAAATTTCTAAGTCACGACCTTGTTATGATTATATCAAATCTTTGAGCTCAATAGTTACCCCTACTGAGCGCCGTGGCAAAACACTCATCCCTCGACTTACACTACGTGGTACTATTTACTTAAATATTGAGAATGACTTTAATATATGTTGCTCTTTTTATGCACTTGATTATTGATGTTCAGTTTATATATATATATATATATATATATCGCTCATATTTTTCAAGTGTCATCAAACTTAATGCCTATTATAAGTAACTAATATGTGAGTAGCGACTTGAAATTTCTCTTATATCCGTAAAGGGGATTTGGGGTCGTTATAGCAACTCTATTTTTCATTGATTATTTTAAATATGAATGGTGAGATCAATGGGAGTTTATAGCCTTAGGACCGTGGTGTCTGTTTAGATATGATGTCATTAGACTGCATTGTTTCAGTGAGCGATGTGTTAGTTAGTTTGATGAGTGTTGGTTATGATTAATGTATCATGTCTTATTGTTATTGTGCACGTGCTATTGAGAGTATATGTGATTATACTTTGACCATTTACATGTGGATTGTATGACAAGGTAGAGTGATGAGGATGTGCCTCATTTTGCCTGGCTTGCTTCAGCTAGATGTGATTAGGCAAACCTCGTTTGATAGTTTGGTGATGGAGAGTCACAAGTGAAGAGCCAGTAATGTATCATAATGACATAACTTTGGGGGTATGAAGCATGAGCGAACATAAGAATGCCCCAGATGTGTGTGTTGCCTATTATCACTACGTAAAGGCTTTGGTTCATTAATGATGTTAGTTTTATCATGGATTGACTAGTATCAATTCAGTAAGATGGAATTCGGTGTGCCATAATCCTTCATTGGTAATGTTCTTGAACCTGTGTGGTGGTTGTTAAGAAACATCACGATAATGCGGGTCAATGTTCTTTTAAGTTGAAATGCATGTTCATCCGCTTTTTAGAGTTGATCAACCCAAAGAGTCATTTTAAAATTTGTTTATTTTCAAATTAGTAATGTGTAGACCAAGTGTGAGAACGCTAGAAATTTTGTGTGGTCAACACAAACTTATCTAGGTTTCCATCTAAAACTAGGTTAGATCTTTGAGCACACGTATCTCGAGGCACTAAGGCAAGGTTTCCTAATTGAAGTGATCCTCTTAATTTAGAAACATTGATGGATTAGTATTCTCAATAAAATTATTTATATAGAGATTGTCCTCCCCTCTCTATCCTAACTAGCCAATTGCTTCATCCAAGGCTACAGTGATAAAGAGAGAGATAGAGAAATGTTATTTTGATTGATTGAATCGAGACTAGATCTTATTTAGATGTTATAGTATTATCTATCATGATAAAGATTTAAGCTAACTTTAAGATTTTGATATAAGTGTTATTATACCAGTGAAAATTAAATATGGAAGGCCAATGATATTAATAGTTTTTTATTCAATTAAAAGAGCTAAAAAAAATTTAGACTGATACATATCAGCTGATATTGTGAATATTGGCCATATTAACAAGTATTGACTGACCCTTGAGGGATACCAATATAGTGTATTGATATTGGCCAAGTTTTGAAAACATGCATTTTATGTGTAGACCAACTGTGAGAATGCTAGAAATTTTGTGTGGACAACACAAACTTATCTAGGTTTCCATCTAAAACTAGGTTAGATCTTTGAGCACGCGTATCTCGAGGCACTAAGGCAAGGTTTCCTAATTGAAGTGATCCTCTTAATTTAGAAACATTGATGGATTGGTATTCTCAATAAAATGATTTATATAGAGATTGCCCTCCCCTCTCTATCCTAACTAGCTAGTTGCTCCATCCAAAGCTACAGTGATAAAGAGAGAGGTAGAGAAGACTAAGATTAAGACACGAAAAAGAAAAATCATCAAAGAATAAGTAAGCGAATATACTTTTAATTAATGTTATTTTGATTGATTGAATCGAGACTAGATCTTATTTAGATGTTATAGTATTATCTATCATGATAAAGATTTAAGCTTACTTTAAGATTTTGATATAATTGTTCTTATACCAGTGAAATTTAAATATGGAAGGCCAATGATATTAATAGTTTTTTATTCAATTAAAAGAGCTAAAAAAAATTTAGAATGATACATATCTGCCGTTATTGTGAATATTGGCCATATTAACCAGTATTGACTGATACTTGAGGGATACCAATATAGTGAATTGATATTGGCCAAGTTTTGAAAACATGCATTTTATTCATCGGCGTCGTTCTCCACCTCAATGAATTGTGCAACTACTAGGTACTTTAAATGTTCCTTTGGTCTAAAGCAAGGAGGTCCCTCTGAACATTCCTCTTCGAAATGGTTAGGGAAGCCTTAAGTAGGCTTGTGGAAAATGCATGTCGATTGGGTTCGATAGGAGGGTTTAAGGTAGCAATTCATGTAACATTAGTATCTCATCTTTAATAATACTGAAGATTGCCTTGAAATTGTGTGGGTGTTGTGGAGATAGGAAATCCCAAAAGGCTATGCGTCGGTTTCTGAGCAGAAGGTAAATGTTGGGAATGGTTACTCCATCAAATCTTAGATGTGTTTGTTTGTGGGTGAGGAAATTGTCAATAGCTTATCCTAGGATCCACTATGTGTAGGAGGCCGTCCAAGGCTTGTGGGACCTATTTTGAAAGATTTGAAAAGATATGAGCTTCATGAAGATACTTTATGTAACTCTATCCAACTATCTATCTCATGTTGTGCATTTGAAGATTGAAGGAATGAACATGGCATTGTTTGGGAGGGATGTGGCATGTGGAAGAGGAGGCTCTATAGGTCAATATGTTGTGACTTAAGTATGATTTTGTGGTGGGTTGATGGGAGGTTAGTTTAAGTAGTGGGCATAGTATCAAAGTTTGGTTTTGATAATATTTCGGCTCAAGGTCAATTGGTTCAATTCGAATAAATTTGGAAAAGAGTGGAGAAAATCTCGCGGATTATAAAAAGCTCAGTAACATAAATTATTTAAAAATGAAAATTATTTATTACCCTATTTAAAGGTTACCTCTTCTGGAGGAGAATCCTAAGAGAGAAGAGAGCACTATTGTGCTGCGATATTGTGGGGATCTTGAGGAAAGAAAAGAAAGTGATATGGGATGGCAAGAGGTGGTACAACAAAGTGGAAAAGAAGTACCCACCTTTGACAAGCATGAAAAAGGATAAATCTTTATAGGGAAGAGGTTATTTAGTACCCTCCAGGATTAAGAGTCTCTCCCTCAAGCTATAGATGAAGGTTCATTTCCAAAGGCAGTTCCAAATGTCTCTGACCTTCATGTTCCTTCTTGCGCTCGTTATCCCACAAGTTTGTGAGCTATCAAGCTGTCTCAAAGTTACATTTATCTTTATATCCTCGTTGGACTCTACTACTATTCCTACCTATATTTTTATGCCCTATCTCAGCCATAGTGGAAGGAGGCTATGATTTAGGAGATAAAAGCACTAGAATGAAATGATACATGGGAAGTTGTGGAACTTCCTAAGAAAAAAAAATGTAGTTGGATGCAAGTGGGTCTATGCAGGGAAGTTGTGGAACTTCCTAAGAAAAAAAAGGTAGTTGGATGCAAGTGGGTCTTTACAGTCAAGTATAAACCGGATGGGTCGATTGAAAGGTGTAAGATCAGACTTGTTGCAAAAGGATTTATGCAGATACAATGGGTGGACTATCAGGAGAATTTTGCACATGTAGCATAGTCTGACACCATGAGAGTTCTTTTATCTCTTGTTGCCTACAAAAGACTGGCCACTGTACCAGTTAGATGTAAAAAATGAATTCCTTCATGGGATATGGAGGAGGTATATATGGCTCCTCCTCTAGACCTCTCTTCATGGGAGAAGGGTAAGGTGTGTAGACTATAAAAGACAATGTATGGATTAAAACAGTCTCCTCAAAGCTTGGTTTGAAAATTTCAGTACTGTAGTAATGAGATTTGGATATCAGAGAAGTTATTATGATCACACGTTGTTTGTACAGAGAGTGGTTCATGTCACCACCTTGGTTGTCTATGTTAATGAAAATAGTGTCACTGGAGATGATAATGAGGAGATACTCCAACTAAAAGGCTACCTCAGCAGAACATTTGACATTGAAGACTTGGTTCCCCTCAAGTATTTTTTGAGGATTGAGGTTTCTAGATCTATGGAAGGAATAGCCTTATCTCAAAGGAAGTATACTTTCGCCGTCTGAAGCAGATTGGTATGTTAGGTTGTAGGCCAGATGTAACGCCTTGGAGAAAAACCATAGGATCAGTGAGAAGAAGGGAAACCTCTCTACTATGTCGGAATGCACCAACGACTTGTGGAAGGGGAGTCCTGGTAAAGGGTTACTCTATAAGAACCACATACATTTGGATGTCAGATTTTGTTAGTGTAAACAAATATTTTGCGTAGAATATAAATCCAACACAAATCAATCATAACAAATTTCACCTCCCTAGGAGAGGGTTTTATTGAAAATGGTGGACTTTCTTCCGAGTATCGCAATTGATTCCCTGTTAATTACATTAAAATTGAATACCTTTGATTAAAAGCTACTAAAGAAAAGTAAAATAATTACATCTCTGAAATAAACAAAATAAATCCCAAGTCTAAGTCTTCATTAACATCTTTGTCTTCACGGTACGAGATGGACGCAAGGTATGCTCTCTTTGTCAGCGACTCGGGAGATGTGAAATAAAAAACATCGAGAGAGAGCCCTTTCCCTAGAAGTTAGACCTATCCAGTCGATAGGCATGGTTAAATATGGGCATGAAGAATTCGTGGATGAGTCTCATAATGAATTCATACTTGTCTGGAAGACGAATTCAAACAACGAGTCTATTTTCTGATGTCTGGTCATCCAAAGAATTAACACTTTTGTTTATGGGGTATCTAATCACGAGTCGGATATCATCAAATTCCTTACGATTTGATCATCATAGGTTATTTTTATGATGATTTCACCATTAGCCAACGAGTCTACCGTTGGATTTGACTAAAATCATAAAATTTATCCAACATGTAACAAATCCACCGTTGGATCTCGTTACGATCTCGTATTATGATCGTTTGATCAAAAGTCAATAAATCTACCATTGGATTCTACAAAAATCACAAGATTTGATCAACATGTAATAAATTCATTGTTGGATCTCGTTATGATCTCGTATTATGATCGTTTGACCAAAAGTCAATGAGTCCATCGTTGGATTTGACCAAACTCACAAGATTCAGTCAACATGTAATAAATTCACTGTAGGATTTCGTTACGATCTCGTATTATGACCGTTTGACTAAAAGCCAATGAATTTGTCGTTAAAATATTTAACCCATGTGAGGACTGCATAAACGAAAGCCTAAGCAGGGACGACCAAGGCAAGCACGGCTAGGGGCAAACACGACCAGGGTAGGCACGGCCAGGAGCAGATGGGGCTAGGGGAGGCACGGCCAAGACGGTCAGGGCGGGGACGGCCCATGCAGGCACAACCAGGGTAGGGACAACCCACGTAAGCATTGACAGGGCGTGGACGGCCCAATTATTTGTATATCAAGGAATTCGATTTTACCATCGTCAAAGAATTTTCGATCTCGAGGTTGAGATCCAAACCTTACATTTGAGGGAGTGATGACCCGAATTGCGAGAGAAACTCTAATTTTGGGGCATGATTTAGATCTGGTAAATATCATGGTTATGACTCGTTGTAGATGAGTATTTTGAGTGCCGAAGTCCGGAATCATTCTTTAGATTCGTGGTTGCAATCCGAGCGTACTAAGAGTTAAGCGAGGCGTTGTACCCACATAGCTTAATTTTCTCCAAGTACACAAGGAATTGGGTGCGTGGTGTAACGCATAATCCCAAATTACAACCCTAAATTATACTTAGGTAAGAGTCGTAACTCTTATCCTAAGCGTACCACATTTAGGTAAGGGTCGTAGCTCTTATCCTAGATGCCTCCGTATCGGAGACTGTCCGAATTCAGAATTCTCATATGGACTTATCTCTCCCATACACTCTAAATAGAAGTCAAAGGAGAACAGAAGAGGGAACAGAAAGAATCTTGGAGATACCTTAAGGTCTTTTGCAAGAGAATCTAAGCCGGAGAAGTTTTCGGCAGGGCTCTCGCGTAAGAATTTTTCAGATCCAAATAATGAGAAGGGACATGCTTTATATAGATTTATGGTAGCAGTTACAGTAAGTTATAATCTTACGGTTTCCACAAAAGTTTCACAAAAATCAAGGGTTGTGAGGGTTGTGTGGGCCTTAGTCTTCACGCGGATTGAGAGAAGAATATTCTTGAGATATCTGACCTACGCAGGTAGTTATTTGCTTAAGCGGAGAAAAGAGAAGACCCATGTTCGAAGAAGACAGCCCACATAGGTGGCTGCGTGAGCCATTTTAAAAGAGTACAAGACATTGAGAGAGAAATTAGGAGAGAAGAGGAGATGGCCTACGTAGGTGACTTGCTTAGGCCATATTTCAAGAGAGAAAGAGACAAGAAGGAGAAAAGAAAGGACCTGTGTGGGCTATTGAAGAGAGAAGGATAATAGAGAGAAAAAAATTGGGAGAAGAAAAGAGAAAGGAGATGGAGAGGGAAAGAAGGAGAGACAAGAGAGAAAATAGGGAGAAAGAGAAAAAGAAATGATAGGATTAATCTTCCGTAAGACAAGACACATTTTTGTGTCTTCTATATTCTCCAATCATTTATTATATAAGATTTAGAAGACAAATAATTTGTGTACTTCTCTTTTTACATTGACTTTATCAGAAAAAGACAAACTATTTGTCTATAATACATATCTATATCTGCGACACAAATTGATGGGGACATCAGATTAACGAAGGCGGAAGAACGTCAAAGGCGAGAGAAAGAAAAACAGCTCAAATTCGGAGGACTGAAAAGTGCTCAATCGATCGATCGAGAGTGGACAGTGGGCGATTATTCTGACACGCAATTATGTTTCTCAGTCTATCGATCGAGCAGGAATTTTCGATCGATTGATTTAAATCTGTGGCGTCAGACGATTTAATTATTTTCTTAGTCAATCGATCAACCCTCAGACTCGATTGATCGACCAATTGCACAAATTTTGACTGAAGTTTATTTTTTTGGTCAAGAGTTTCCATTTTGTGTTTTATTTGCATTAGGACTCTTCTAATTTCGTGTTAGGGTTTTGGTTTGCCTATTTAAAGGCTTATAAATAACTTTATTATTAGTTTTTGGTGAATTAAAATTCCTATTGCAAATTTGAGAGTTCTAAACTTTTGTGAGGATGTGATTCTCTCAAAACGGAGAGCGATTCTTTGATCCCGCGTGCGATTTGGTGCGAGGCCAACTCTTCTTTCATCTCTATCTTCTTTAGATCTACGATTTGCGTAAGTAGCGTTACCCTACTTAGTTATTTCTCAATTAAATCCCAGATCTAGCCTATTTATCTCATAAAATCCAAAACAAACCTTCCTATCTTTGTTAAATCATTGATTAGCCTTTTATTTTGTACGGTATCGAGAGAACCCGCTTGTGAGTTCGTTCAACGCCCTAAGACTATCGGTGATCTAGCCGTTCGTAAGAACCCTAGTCTTCTAGATCTGATAGGGAACGCATACGAAAAGTAACGTTATTGGAAACCGGAATTAAATTACTTAATTGAATTTCTTATTATTTTCTTTGAAAATTTGGCTAGAAATATTGTCATTTTAATTGTTTAAATTAATTCCAATTTAATCTCAGCTTTACCATTGCATTTAGTAAGTTCCCGCATCACAAATCTTTTAGGATTTCTTGTGTGGGTTTCTATTTATCTTCTCTTTTTTTTATATATATTTTATTTTTTATTTTATCCAAAAACAAGGACACAAATAATATGCATATACAGATCTATATCTGTATATTTATTCAAGAAAAAGACAATATTTTTATGTCTACAGGTAGTTCTCTGGGTGATAAAAGATCCACCTCTGGTTATTGTATCTTTCTAAGAGGTAACTTGGTTACCCAGAAAAGTAAAAAGCAATATGTCTTAAATTCAAGTGCTGAAGGGAGTATCGAGCTATATCCCAGGGAGCTCATGAGGGTATGTGGCTTCAGTTCATTCTAGATTTACCTGGGAGTTAACATAAATCTTCTCATGATTCTCTTTGGAGACGGTGAAGTTGCATTGCATATTTTGGGAAAACCATATACCATGAATGAACTAAATACATCGAAGTTGACTGTGACTTTATAAGAGAGAAGGTTGAGTCTAAGGAGTTTTGTACACACAAGTAAGCACTGAATGCCAACTTGCAGGCATACCCACGAAGGAAGTTGGAAAGAACAGGTTGTATGCCATCACCTCCAAGCTGGGCATGATTGACTTGTGTCCTTTGTTTTATCATTAGGTTGGTATGTTTTTGTGTTAATCTCTTTCTATGTAAGTGGGTGTGTTATTGTTAGCGGGTGTGTCAATAGTACTTTATAGATGATAAATAGTAATGATAAAAGGATGAGTACATCTAACTCATAACCCTAGTTTTCTCTTCTTCCTCTTCTCTAACCCTAATCATCTCAAGCCCTATAATCACTATTTCTGATTAATACAACCCGATAGAGTCAAATCAGTTATTAAAGAATAGGAGTGTAAATATTTAAATCATTTCAGACTCAACTGAAACATCTAAGTGATTTGGGAGTCAACTGAAATTGAAAGGAACAGGTTGAATGATCTTGAGTCACCCCTATCGGCGAGCCACTTTAGCTGCATCTATGGCTTGGAACTGTGCAAGTGATAGTAACCAATAATGACTTTCTCCTTTGGTTTCTACTATTTGGGTATTTCAAGTTGGGATAGGGAAGGAAAAGGTGCCCTCTGTACATGGCTGTCATCAATGTACAAAGTTAAAAGGCAGGATGGATGTTAACCATATGAGGATGTCTACTATGTCGTCTTGGTGGAAAGGGTGATGCCTGTCAAAGGGGTTTACCATGCAAATTTGATTACAAATATAATCACATTGTTTTGGGGTTATCCATGTGGAGTATGCAAGTTATAATATTTTTGTACCCAACCTTGTCTTAATGTATTTTTAAAAAGTATTAATGAGGCCCACAGGCATCAAAAGGTTATCAAAGTGATGAAGCACGTTTTAGCGACTAAATCTTGACAAAAGTTCTATCACGAATTCAAGGACCTTGACATCCATGGAAGCCATCTTTTAACAAGATTCAATGGGCTAAAAAGTCCTTAAGTTTAATAACCTTATGATGCCAATGAGGAGAGTCGATCTCCTTTTTAAAAAAAGCATTAGTTGGTTAATTCGTATCAAGGCAAGTCAACTCAGCCTTTCGAGGGCTAATCTACATCGTATACTGAGTTTTTAATCCTTTGAACCAGGAGAAATACAAGATGAGTCAATATCCGCATATGCTTTTATTTTGTCATCAACAAAAATTCTTACGAAGAAGATGCTTAAGTAAGCATGCAAAACTTTGCAGCTACTCATGTAGGACATTTCTAATGGAGAAAAAAAAAGAAGAGAAAATATAAGAGACGCGATTACAGTCTGTCTCGCCAATGCATTGCCTCTGTTCAAATTACCAATTGTTTCATGCTCGCATACATACTAAAGAACACAAAAAGAGTGGTAGAAGCATTTTTTTTTAAATTAAAAACATTAAAATATGAAAGGATAATTGTTTGGGAATCTCCCTGACTGAAGGAGTACTGAAGAAGTTTACATTTGGTCTTGAAATTACATAAACATCTTAAATAATTCATGCTAAATAACGTCAGTCCATGGTTAAAGAATCTTCTAACATGAGTGTGTCCATGGATACCCTCCTCTCCCCTGCTCCCTCTCTCCTCCTTTTGCAAGTGTGTTTGCTTCACCATTTGCCTCTGTAAGCACATGGCTATATTCAATAGCTTTCGAAGAGCTAAGATCGCACATCTCTCAAAAGCATTTGATAACTGTCGTGGATACACATCCCTTTCTTAGGCCATCTCATTACATTATCAGCTTCAGTTTCAGTGATGATCATATAATCGCGTAGAGATTGATGTAATTAAAGTACTTCTAGAAAAGCTTTTGCCTCCATGGAATCACCCCATTCAGCTGGTTTGCAGAAAACTTTGTTAGTGGCTCCTTCATAGACTCTAGCTAGTCCTCCTAGACCACATAGTCCCAGATTGCAATCGAGAATCCATTGAACTCAATTCCTTCACATATCCACGAGATTCCTTCCATCCACTTTCTTCTCATGTCATTCCATCAAACGAAGAATAACTTTTGTAAACTAATGCTCATCGAATAATCCTTGCTTTTATGATATCCACCAGTCCTCTCCACTCACTCCTCCTTTCAGTCCATATTACCCACACTAGTGTAATCAGCACCAATTTCCAAAGGACATCACACCTCTTGTCATAATTTGGCCATATCCCATCTCGCAAGTAGCTTGGCATAAGTTGTCAGGAAGAATCAAGCCACTTCAAATATACTAATTATTGCCACATCACATATTTTGCCTTGCAATGCATGATGGGATTTTCTGTTAGTCCCCACCATCTTCTATTAAGAAAACCATAATTTGAAGATTGGGCGTAAGAACTTTATACCAAATCATCTTCTAACAAAATATAAGAACTTTCAGTGGAAAAAGAAACTCCGATGCCTACGTCCAATGGCCCTCCATAAGAGGTTGTGGACAAAGAAAAGAATAAAATGTTGTAATAAATAAGCCACCACTCGACTCCCTAGCCAAACTCGGTGATCCATTCTAGACAACGTGACACAAAAACCCTCTACTTACCGATAAAGTCAATCAAACTCGTACATTTTTCAAAGCAAAGCGTATACCTTTCCACCACTTTTCCCCCACCCTCCCAAGGGCATTGCTAATCAGCACACCCTTTGTTACGATATTGTATAAAAATTCCCAAACTCAATACAAAGAGGTGACTCTCTTATGTAAAGATCCTCCAAAAACTTGACCGGATTACCATCCCTAATCCTAAATCTAGCACAAATACCAAACACCTCCTTAACCTTACACCAACCATCCTAACCCACTGGAACCCACAACTATAGTCACAAATTTCTCTATTTCGCTGAAATGAGGGTCCATAAAAAAAGTTGGCGAAATTTCGCGCATTTAGGTGATTTGTAGAAATTTTCGAAAATTTGCTGACGTTTTTTGAAATTTCAATGGGCCGTTTGGAATGTTCTGACTGATGAAGTTGGATAATTTTCTTTTACTCTTGTCAATTTGTGAGTTTGTTGCTTAAAAATGTTATTGGACACTGGAGAAGTAAAAAGAAGTGGACTCAAAGGAAACATCCATGGTGACAAAGACCTGACCAGAGGAAGGGTCGTAGCACTTGTATCCCTTCTGAGTTGTTGGGTAACCAATAAGTATGCATCGTACCGCATTAGGATCAAGCTTATCCCTATCGGTAGCTAGAGTATAAGCAAAGCATAGTGTTTCTGGATTGACACCACGAAGAAGATAAAAAATCTTCTTCTTATCAATCTCCTCCCCCTGGAGTCTCATCCACTCAGTGCACTGGGTCCTACAGCACACGAATCACATGTACACTTTCCTTGGTAGTGGCGCAACTCATCCCACTTAGCTCATAGCTAAGTTTAATAATTAGCAATGAACCCCTGTCGAGCTTAAGTTATTTTATCAATAAGGCTAGATACCTTACTGTAATCATGCTTCTGTTAATATGCTTCACTGATGGCAAGCTGCAACTCTATGGCCGAAGTTGCACGTATAAATGACCTTCTGATAGATGGTTGCGTGGAATGCAGCAACTAAGTTATCACTGTCATACTATCACATCGACAATAAAGATACTTTCCATCTGTAGGAGCTGGTTCAGATTGCTACCATCTACATATCCTAACTTCCGTCTTGAACCAAGGAATAATATCTGCCGACCGAGACTAGGCTAAGTAATTAGTTCCATCAAATTTAACCATAGTGATCCGCAGCCTTTGATTTCCACCACTACCAACATTAACATTCATCTTGATGTCCTCCATTAATGAAAATCATAGTCCACACCAGTGATTCCACCACACAACGTAGGGGATACATTGCTACACAGCAGGAATAGTCACACTGCAACGTCAGAAATATTTATAAAACCAACTGTGATACTCCTAAACACCTCAGCATCAAACCAAGTTCACAGAGCACATGATGACATCCATTATTTATGACATACAATCACAAAAAAATATCATAACTCAATCATTACATCACGGAATCACACAAGAACGCAACCAAATGATTCTTATTGAATAAATGATGCATACATACCAGATGGTCCAGATAGACAAGATCTTTGTACAACACAGAATCCTAAAACCCCAAAAAAAGGTGTTTCGGGCGAGATTATGAGGTTTTCATGGAAATTGACAATCAGGACATCAAATGCCCTCAAATATGTTTCTCTTTGGTATGGATGAATGCGGCTGGAAAAATCGATCAGAACCCAACTAGTTTCGATCCCATTTTTTATCTCAGTCATAGAGCTCCAGTGTCCAGAAAACCATGAAACCTATTTCCCTCAAACAATCTCTTAAATAGTGTGAAAGAGGCTTCAAAACATTGCGACCCAAGAGGAAAAGGTATTCCGCATGAAGAAACGATCATAACCATGTAAGAAAAGTGGATTTTATGGTCAACAATTTGACCACTGGTGTCAATGCTTGCTAGGTGACATCAGCAACACAGGTAGTCCTAATTAGACCTGCTCTGCTTCAAGTTAGAAATAGGGATGGCGATTATAGGGTTTGAGATGATTAGGGTTAGAGAAGAGAGGGAAGAAGAGGAAATTAGGGTTATGAGTTAGATGTACTCATACCCTTTCCTCATTAGTATTTATATCATTTACAAAGCATTATTGACACACATCCTAACACTAACACACCCACTTACACAGATGGAGATTAACACACATACCAGCTTAATGATAAAACTATGGACACACCAACTATAGAGTTATTAAGATTTAGTTATTTCTTCCTATTGTTTTGTAGTAGACTAAACACTCCAAGATGCCCCTATTGATGCTAATAAAAAGTTGCATTTTTGGACAAAACTGGAGAGAGAGAGAGAGAGAGAGAGAGAGTGATGGTAATGATCCTCACAACAATCTTGGATTTTGTTAACCGAAAGATGGTCATCATACGTCATCCACGGAGAGAGATAAAGACTCTAGCTGTCTCTCTCTCTCTGCATGTGCTTACATGCTAGGCAAGCATGGGTTGTGAGGGTCCCCTCCCTGTTATTAAGTAAATAGTCAAATTACGTCCATTTGTACAACTGACTGATTGGTCATGAAGAACATAATATACGATGTTTGCATCTTGTATCCAGGCATTAAACTTATGAGGCAAAATATGAAACTCTAGGATAATAGTAGAACAATGACTAAGACAAGAATCAAGTGTATCACCCAACCAGTTTGGATTTATGCCGGGAAAATCAACAAGTGAAGTTTTTTTCCTATATAGGCAACTTATAAAGAAGTTCAAAGTGAGAAGGAAGAGCATGCATATGGTTTTTATTGATTTGGAGAAGGCTTATGATAATGTTGAGACAGATTATCTGGTGGACACTGAGGAGGAAATGCATCTCAAACCTATGTATTGAGAACATGTATGAAAGGGTGGTAACTAGTGTAAGAACAATTTGTGGAGAGACAAGTGAGTTCCTTGTCGGAGTTGGGCTGCGTTAAGGATCTGCCTTGGGCCCTTATTTATTTGCCTTGATCATGAATGCGTTAACCATAGAGATTCTATAGTGCTTGTTATTTGCGGATGATGTGGTACTAAGTTCCTAAACAAGAAAAGAAGTAAATGATAAGTTAGAATTATTGAAAAAAATGTTGAGTCAAGATGTTTAAAACTTAATAGAACAAAGACATAATACATGGATTGAAATTTTGTGAACATGATGACAGCCTAGAGGAGGATTTATTTAAAATAGAAAATCATCTACTGTCACATTGTCATAGATTCGCTATTTAGGCTCTACTTTACAATCAGATGTTTGATTTGAAGAGGACATCTCAAAGATTAAGGCTGGTTGGATGAAAATTTTGGAGTATTATACGATCCAAGAATTCCATTTAGATTAAAGGGATGATTTTATAAGACGGCAGTTAGACTTGCCATAATATATAGTGAAGAATGTTGAGCTATGAAAGAGCCGCTAGAAGATAGAAGAATGTGGTCGAGATGCGTATGTTAATATTGTTGTGTGGAGTCATAAGAAAGGATAAAATTCAAAACAAGTTCAAAAGAAGAAATTGGAGAGTGGCACCTATAAAGGGAAAAAAATTACAGAATGTCGCTTGAGATGGTTTGGCCATGTTCATCGGAGGCCAGAAAAAGATCATGTACGAAGGGTTGAGCTGCTACAAGCTCAAAGAAGTAGGAGAAGAGGAAGACCGGTGAAGACCTCGAGAGAAGCAGTGAGAAGGGACGTGATGGATTGCAAAGTTACTAAGAGGTTAGTGTTGACCAGAAACGAGTGGAGAAATTGGACTCACAAAGCCGGCCTCAAATGGATGGGATAAGGCTGAGAAGATGATGATGATTGTCTAGGATCTCCCTCCGTACAACAATATTCTTCTTTAAGCCTATCACAACGAATAATTCCGTACATTTATTCGCTTCCCTTTGTGTGTGAGTAATCGCTATTGTTGAAAAATTGGATTCTTCTCCTAATGTATGTTATTACCATCTTATTTCTTCCCAGGAATGCCAACTCTCTTTAGAATTCCTTGTACAACAAGTAATGAATCAGACTCCACACAAATATTAGAATCTTGAAGATCTTCAGCAACTCAAATAGCTGCTACTATTCTTGGCCACTGTGATATCATATGAAGCTGCTGGTTCCATGAAACAAGCAATCATGTCTCCATTGTGGTCTCTGTTTCTTCTACATTTGCCTACTCCATTGACATTTTGAGAATGCAATTTCCTTCTCACTTGTGATCTCATACTTACAGAAAATAAATTCAGATTCATTCTCATAGAGTCTGAGTTCAACTTTTTTCAATCTGCCTCTTATACGATTAATTACTTCCTGCGACAAAGTTCCTTTATACATCATTTTCTCTTCACAAATCCTCTGATTCTTTCTTCCCAAGAGTGACTGCAGCCATTGCTGTCTTTTTTTTATTCTCAGTGTAGTGCTTGAGTATCTAATCGCTTAGATGCTTAATTTCCTCAGTAAAATAGATGTTTGATACAGATTAGGGTTTGATGTGGTAAGTTAATGTGGTAGATTTAGATGTAGGATTAAGCTTTAGAGGGGGAGGACAAGGAAGAGAAAGAGAGATAATATCTTAGTTGAGGTCGGAGTCCTTACTAGCTTTTATGTTAAGAGAGAAGAAATACATATACATACCCAATAAAACTACCTGCCTTGTATAACCATATAAAGCACACTCCAAGGCTCCCTCTCAAGTTGGAGCATGAACATCAAACATGCCCATCTTGACAGTAATATCCTGAAGAAGATCAGGCCCAACAGCTTTTGTAAGAACATTGGCAAGCTGCTGAGATGAAGAAACATCGATAAGCTCTATTGAACCATCCCACACTTTTTCGTAGACAAAAGGCACATCAACTTCAATATGCTTGGTTCGCTTATGTAGCACTGAATCAGATGCAATCTTCTCCACAGCTTTATTATCACAGTGTAGAGATAGAAAATCCCAATTCCGATAGAAGTGAGAGAAGCCATACGATCTCACAAGTGTCATAAGCAATAGCTCTACTCGGCTTCAGCGCTAGATTTAGAAACAATTGGTTGCTTTTTACTCTTCTACCATGCAAGATTATCTCCAAGAAAAATGTAGTACCCGAATGTAGAGCGACGTTCGGTGGCCAGGTGAGCCAATTGTCATTCGCATATCCAGAAATGACCAAGTGATCATGTGATTGATATAACAGTCCACAATTGGGGCTAGACTTGATATACTAAAGAAAACGAAGAATTGCTGCAAGATGAGGAGTACGAGGTTGACCAAGCAGACAACAAAAGTAATAATATCTTGTCGGGAAAGAGTAAGATAAATCAAGCGACCCACCAATCACTTATATTCATGAGGGGCAAGTCCATAGGGGTTGTAGTTGGTTTACACCCAAGCATACTCGTATCACTGAGAAAATCAATAGCGTACTTTCTCTGAGAGATAAAGATCCCTTTTCTAAAACGAGCAATCTCTAATCCCAAAAAATACTTTAAACTGCCCAAATATTTCATTTCAAAAATATGACCTAGTTCTTTTTTTGCATAAGAGATGAAGAGTCATCTCATGCGAGGATGATAACAACGACATAAACAAGAAAAATTGGATGGCCAGTAGGACACAAATGAATAAAGAGTGTGATCAAAGTAACTCCTCTGAAATCCCTAGCCAGTAACCACACCACTGAAGCGATGAAGCCATGCTCTGGGTGATTACATCAAACCATAAATAGATTTCCAAAGTCTACAACTTTTCCATGTCTCCCGCTGAAGCAGGAAGCCAGGTGGAGGATCCATATAAATCCCCTCTATCAGATCCCATGAAGAAATGCATTCTTCACATCTAACTATTAAAGAGGCGGAATTCTGATTAGCTGGATAGAAGTCAGCTTAGCCACAGGAACAAAGGTGGCATGGTAGTCAACACCATAAGTTTGTGTGAAGCCACAAGCATCCAAATGAGCCTTATAGCGTGCAACACTGCCACCAGGATTATGCTTCACTCCAAATTCCTTCTTACATCTCAGAATTTTCTTACTTGAAGTTAGGGAACCATGTCTCAAGTATGATTACTCTCATGGGCATTCATCTCCTCCAGCTTTCTAGGAGGATGAGACAGTGCAACATGAACAATAAGGAGTATACTATTGGTGTCTAAGACAGAAAGGAAAGCCCTATAGGAAGAAGAAACAAAAACAAGCATACTTGGCAAGAGAGTAAGGAGTAACACATTAATGAACCCCTTTTGCGAAGTGCAATAGACAAGCCAATATCAGAATATCAACTGGTGTGGGAGCTGGATCTACACAAAGGACACAGGAGAGGCCTGATAGAAGATGTCCCATGCTCATGTCTGTGAACATACATACGATACTGTTGCTGCTGCTGCTGCTGTCAATGAGGCCTAATCCGTAAAGGAGTACCACTAGGTTGCTGTTAGACAGGCTGAATAAGTGAAGAAGTATGAACAGGCTGTGGCAATGGAGGTTAAATAGTAGCAGTAGGAGGAGATGAGGAGGAAGCAGTTCCTATAGGTTAAGGAATAAGAGAAGCAAGAGTGACAGGTTCAGGCCTAAGAGTAGACTCAGACTGAAGAAGAGAAAAATAGGGGACATGCTCAAAGGTCAGATCCATCAAAGTAAAGAATCGTCAGCCTTGGGATCATAGCATCGATGTCCCTTAGAAACACTCGAGTAACCCACAAAAATGCATTCATTTGAGCGATCATCAAATTTATGTCTGTTAGGACGTAGATCCTGGACAAAGTAAGAGGTTCCATAGGGAACATAGAATCAGTAGAACGAAGGAGTAGAAAAGCCAAATATGTTTAAAATGATGGGAAATTTTCACTTTCGAACTTGATAGCTTCACCTTTTGTAGCAGAGGACCTATATTTAGCTTTTGCAACAGAAGCCGGCTCTGAGTCAAACCACCCCCGAATGACCAAAATGCCCACAAATGCAATAGGGAGGGACCTAATGCATTTGTAGAACTATGGGAGAAATCCATAGTTTCTTTTTTCTTAAAGAGTGGGCGATCTGATATCACATCAGTTGTGGCAATATCGGATAGGCCACTTTTTTTTTAATATAGTCGATATGATATCAGATTGGCCCAAGCAATAGCACATCGGTCAATGCAATATTTTATCTTATTTATAAAAAAATATCAATTGTTTCTCAACATTGTGTGTAAAACTTGTGCACCCTTCATTTCCTGATGATGTTCGATAGTAGTGGGGGAAATTGTACAGTAGAGAGGGAAGGAAAAGTGAGAAAGAGAGAGAGAGAGAGAGAGAGAGAGAGAGAAGGTAGTGGTATGTATTTTGGTCATTTGACGCTGGCTTGGCTCGAAGCCGGCCTTTGTTAAATGATGTTCGATAGTGGTGCGAGAAATTGCACAGTAGAGAGGGAAGGAAAAGTGAGCAAGAGAGAGAGAGAAGGTAGTGGTAGGTATTTTGGTCGTTTGACACTGGCTTGGCTCAAAGCCGGCCTTTGTTACAAAAGGTGAAACTATGAAGTTGGAAAGTGCAAATTTCCTTAAAATGACGAGACACATCTGTTGTCCTCTCATTTTCATATTTTAAGCAAGTTAATATACTGGTTGTTCATAAAGCATCATCACGTCATTTGTGCGCATCATGTGAAAGTGTATTTGAGTTATCCTTGATGTTTAGAACTAATCTAAACCTTTTAGCTTAGTGGGAGCTTCACAGTGCTATTTGTTAATGACAATGTTTATTCCATTAGAGTTGTAGAGAGGTATGTGTTGGATATATTTTTCTTTGTTTTCTCTCTTCTTTATGATAATTAAAAAAAAAGATGTCCTGTTGGATACTTGATCCTCTCATAGGTTTATTTTGCATGTGTGGAAGTCAGCTTGTGATAGGGTTTGTTGCGTAAATGGATTCTCGTAAGTTTGATAACTTAATGAAGCACCTTCTATATTTACTATTTTTGTGTATTTTTAATTAATTTTTCTTTTTAAGCAACTACTATATGTTTAGATATTATTAATTTTTTAAATATCTGTTAATTTTTTCAAATTGTTTTTATTTTTTTTGAAGAATTAATCGGGTTCTTTAAGAGGCTCAGACACCCATGTTATAAAAAATAAAAAAAAATCAAATTGTTATTCTACAAATCCTGATAAAATTTTGAGCAGATTCATAGAGTGAGTTTGTACGAATGATTTGATGACAACATTGCATTGTTTTATATGCATCATGCGAAGTTTTTTACGAAGTTATCCTTGCTGTTCTAGAAGTAATGGGAAACATTTTTTGCCTCTTCATTTTCTTGGAGCCCTCGTAAATATATCATGTATGGATTGACTAGCCCCGTGGCTTGGGAACTGACTGCAGATAAAGAAGCACCCTATAAGATTGCTCAAAGATCTCTTACAGAACACATATTATACTAGATATAAATGAATCCGGTACTACCTTATCCAAAATATGATGATTTTTGGGATGCTGCAGTGGTCATAAACATCAGGTTGTGGGATATAAGGTCCCCACATCTAACACTGTTGAGTAATGGATTGGGTGGTGTTGGATTCATTTATATCTTCGGCACATTTTATTTTTGCAAACCATCTTCATTTAAACTTTCATCTCAATATACGTCACTGCATTCATAATTTTGTATACTAGACATGAAGATGTGCTGCTTTTCATAACCAGCTTTCAATTTTCTGCACAGGTTCGCCGTGTGCAGAACTTTGTGGAGATATTGGACGTCCTAAAGGCGAGAAACTCAAATCCATTCAGCAGTAGTAGCAATGGCGCGTCTGTGACCACCCAATGGGAGACGTTCGAGTCTGGAGTGGGAAGCCTAAGTGCTCCACCTCTTGTGCCATCATCCACAAAAATAACCCATGATTGGGAACTGTTTGACTAGCCCAAAGAAGTTCAGTTTTCGGGTTTGGATGACTTTCTTATATATTTTGTGCTCGAACATAATCAATATAATGCTTTTTTCTTCCTTTATTGCACAAATTCTTCTTTAGTAGAGGCATTCCTCTATATCTGCAGATACAATTTCTATTGAAAATTCAATTATTTGTACATATTGTTCAGATACATTTTTGCTACTTTTCACTGCTTGAAACTAAAAATGCTTTCAATATTTTATATAAACTTAGTGGAACCAGCAGTTTCTCTTCTAGACAAATTAATTTAGTTTGCTTGCAACGAGCTCTCTCTGGGGCCTCAGGATGTCAACCCCAAGTTTGGCTCTCGGGGTCAACCGGGGCCACACTATTTTTCGAGGGATCGTGTTTCTCTCCTTGCCCAGCCAGCGCATATGCTTCCTCACCATGAATTGCTTCGTCTCCTATCAAAAGCTCTTCTTCAGACATCCTGAGGGGTATGACCAATCTGATGACCAACAAGATGATTGATGTAACGACCACGTTCCAACCGATTACGAAACAAGCACCAACCAACTGCTTCAGGAACTGGACCCCGCCCGGGCCACGATAGAAGGCACCTCTGGAGTTTTTTACCGGAAGGAATAGGGTGCAGAGGTCTGGATGTGCAAACAAGCCCGTGAGGGCCCCACCCAAGGTCCCTGCAATAGCATGGGTGTGTAGAACGCCAAGAGTGTCGTCAACCTTCTGCAGCAACTTGGACTTCTTTTGAAGAGACATCATGGTGTACCAGGGTATGCTCCCTGAAACAATACCCATTATCAGTGCCGCCCATCCCTGAACCAGACCTGTAAGTCAAAATCATAGATGAACAAACATATCAGATGGTTATAGATATGAGGCGAATTTTGTGAGAATTGGGTTTGCTTGCTGATTTCTTTGGCTTACCTGCACCAGGAGTGATACAAACCAATCCAGTTATCATTCCTTGAATGGCTCCTATGACGGAGGGCTTCCCGAAGCAGATAACGTCCCAGCAAGTCCATACCAGAAGACTAGTGGCTGCACAGATGTGGGTGTTGAGAACAGCGAGCGAGGAATCCTTGTTCGCAGCGAACGGATCTCCTCCGTTGAATCCAGTCCAACCCATCCATAAGATCCCGGCTCCTGCAAGTGTGAGCAAGAGATTGTTCGGGGGGAACTCGTCCCGGTCTTTTTGCAACCTCGGGCCAACCTGACAACAGAGCAACTCAATTTATAAACCAAATTAAAATGAATCCCAGATACTAAAATGGGGAATGGTCTGCTACCCAATAAGCTGCAGTGAATCCGGCAGCACCGGAGGCTAGATGGACGACGTAACCGCCAGAGTAGTCCATGATACCCCAGTGGAAAAGAAATCCGCCGCCCCAAATGCTGTAGGCACTCACACTGTACGAAAAAGTTACCCAGAGAGGAACAAATGCCATCCAAGCCTTGATGTTCATGCGACCCAGTAGAGCCCCGGCGAGGAGCATAACAGTCACAGCAGCAAACGCATACTGAAAAAAGACCATGGATGCCATCGGAAAGAGAAGTGCAGCAGCAGGAGTCTCGATATCTCCATTACTGTGGTGATGTTCAGTGGACGGGAGAAGAGCTTGTGGGATCAAAAAATCTTGGGACACAGCTAGTCCGGCTCTTCCCCAGAAGGGAAGAAGCTTGTGTCCGAAGGACATTTTGTAAGCCCAGAGGACCCAACAAGGCATGACAGCTGCAAAGGCATAGAGGGCCATGAATGCAGAGTTGAGAGCCCATTTCTTCTTGACGAGGCCGGCGTAGAGGATGACGAGGCCAGGCATGCCTTGCATGCCCACCAGGGCGGCCGACACCATCTGCCATGTGTTGTCGCCCTTGTTAAGCCAGTCGGGCGACACCGTGCTGTTCTGGTAGGCCACAGGAAGTACTGAAAGAGATGCCATGAAAGTTGCTGTGCTCAGAAATTTTTCTCTGTGATGAGATCACAGAGAGGCAAGCTGGGGTCTTAATATTTTTGGTGATTCTTTGAGATTCTAATGAGAATGGAAAAGTAAAAGATACAGAATCTTTTTTTAGATGGAGTCAAAGTCTACGGTTTAGACTTTGGTGTAGTGAAACAAAAAGTTCATTAAATTTGGTTTGAAAGGTTTGGATTGTACCAAAACTGGTGTGCCGTGGCTGCTTTACATCCAGGCCTCTTGGAGTATCTACTGCCCAACTAAAGACAGGAGAGTTGGTATTAGGTATTGAACCCGTTCTCCAACCTCACTTGGAAACAGGTCACATCTTTTTACATGTAGCATGTGATTTTATTAAGTGTGTTGTGTGATTTGAAGATCAAAATCAAAAGATGTATGGTGTAGAAGAGTGAGACTGAAAAGACCATCTCCTATGCTCAGATCTATTTGACTCGTCCATGACGAATGCAACCATATTATTCAAATAACTCCAACCGTCTGATCAGGTTGTCTATAAGCAATGGTAGGCTGTCATTCAATCCACATGGTGGCCTTCCGTTCATTCGCATGATATAATGGATGTGCATCGATCATAGTAGCCAAGTTCAAATTCGGCAATCTTTCGGTGGGGATTCAGTTTGGTTTAGTTCGGATGAATCCGCAAAAGATTCGAAGAAAAGTTAGGAACAAGTTTCCGGGAATAAAAATAGTAATAAATTGTTAAAATATATGTTAATTGATTTAAAGTTAAAATTGAGACCTTTAAATAATAAAATAAGGATATTTCATATTCTGAATTCAGTAACAACTTAAAATCATAAAAGCATATTATGATGTGTACAATAATAATAATTTGGAATATTTTATGGTATTTTGGGAGGGTCCATGAATCAAGCAAATATCAGGCAAAAAGTTGGACACTATTTTTCCAATATTTTGATTAGTTCGCATTTTTTTTGGTATAGATTGCCCATACAAATCATTTGTGCTTCGGGTCAGACATCTTGACCTAAGACAATCTCTCCCAACATATTGACCAAGGTGGGGTTTGGGAGTAGATTGGCTTTGAGAAAAAAAAAAATTGTGAAAGATAAAAAATTGACAAAATCGAAAAAAAAATTTGAGAAAAAAGTAAAAAAAAATTTGTTTTATTCAGAAAAATTGCAATCCTTTAAAAAGTTCCTTACGTAATTGGAAATTTGTCAGCAATTATCGCGATTAAAATATAATTTTTTAAGAAAACTATTTAGTCACAATCAAGGTAACAAAATCGATACGTATCGGCCTTTTTTTTTTGTTAAATATAGGTATTAGCCGATACCAGATGCGTATCGGTCATTTTTATAATATATATATATAAGTATCTGTCGATACCTGATACGTATCGGCCGATACCTGATACATATCGACTGATACAGGCCCGTATCAAGTGATACCGATACCAAGTTGGATACCAATACATATTAGTTTGCTGAAAACCTGATATGTATCGCCGATATGAATCGGTATCGGCTGATATTTGATACCTTGGTCACAATGCTCCGGAGGATAAATTATGCGAGACTTTGTTAAAGGGGTGTATTAGGCACTCATCACCTTATTATTCTTGCTCATTAGATGATATATTATTGAAATACAAGTTTATTAGAATTAAACACCCATTTTTATACTAAAGTCAAACCATAGAAATCAGGATCTCCACAATATCAGTAGATACATAGAATCAGGATCTCCGCAATGTCAGTAGTTTCAAAGGCCCTTCATTATTCTTTAATTAGAAAATAAATGCATCAAGTTTCCCATGCTAGATGCTAGGCACGTCAGGTCTGGAAGAATGGTTTGATGGTTCTCAGCATCACATGATGCTCCCGCTACACAACACCCAAATTTTGTTAGGGATAAATTTTATTTTTATTCGAAAATAATTTGTTTTGTATTAAAGAAAGCTATAGATGTGCCTCGGAAAATATAAAAACTTGTATAATTATCACTGACATTGCTATCCGAAAAACCGGATTACCCGGAGAAAATCAAAACATGTACAAGAGCAAATATAGAAAACCCAAGGAAAAGGTAAAAGCAATCGTTATCAACTTCGTAAACAATCATTATCAACTTCGTAGCGAGTCGATACCGACTCTTTAAAAAGTCGATACCGACTGTTTAACGAGTCGATAATGACTTTTTAAAGATTCGGTAACGATTGTTTAAGAAGTCGTTATCGACTTTTTTAAGAGTCGGTATCAACTCGTTAAGAAGTCGATACCCCTATACAAATTAGCTTTAGAAAATTTGGAGTATTATTTACCGTCCTTAGCTTTAGAAATTTGAAGTATTTTAAATAGATATCATACCTTGCTGTTCAGAATCTTCCCATGAGTGTAGCCTTTCATCTCCGATTGCACCTTCTCCGCCCATTTCAATAATCGTGGGAAATAATTCTTCAGGAGCGTTCTTTCGGATGAGATTTCTGATAGCATCTCATAGGCCCACCGTTAAAGTACACACACGCAACTATAAGTATTATACGGCTTAAATGCTTTATCCTTTTCGGCAGTGTTTCTATTCGTCACGTCCTTCACTATATACTCAAGCAAGTCATTGTACACGTGGAGATCCTACAGACTTTGTTTGAATTTCTCGACAGCATCGACGAGGTTAACGTGCTCTTCCGACAGTTGATGGTGAGACCCGAAAAAAAGAAATGTACACACAAATAAAAAAGATAATTTTACGAAGTCGTCATTTTCTACTCGCCTCATTGCATTGTCTATATAAGACCGGAGAATTTTACCAGTAGGCAGTCCATGAAAATATTTGTAGCGAATCATTTCCTTTTCCGATGGTTTAACGGAAGGGGTATACTGTTCGGGTTCAACCACGGCAAGACCCAGTATTAAAGCAATGTCCATCTTTCAAAGATAGACATCTCTCTTCCCAATTCGAAAGTGATTTTTTTCAACCAAAAACTCAATATCTCATCGACGACGTCTCTAAGAAAATCCATACCCTTTGACATTTGGAATATTCCACAGAAAATTGATACTCTCAGCAACTCCTTCCACTCTGGGCAAGCTTTATCGTAGACCTTCCAGATGTCAGCAGGAGAATATTTGGCAATAACTCGCTGTATGAGCATATTGGCGGCTTGTTTAAATAAACTGTAATAAAAAAGAAATGTATAATCTAATCAGGCTAAGAGAATCTATGAGAGCGACTGTTTAAAGTATCAATATCGATTTCATAAATAATCATTATCGATTGTATAAATAATTGTTAACGATTATCTAAATAATCGATAGCGATTATATAAATAATCATTAACAATTATATAAATAATCGACATCGATTGTATAAACAATTAGTATCGATTATTTATGAAATCGATATCGATTGTTTAAAGAATCAATATCTCTCTGTTATTATAGGGAAATAAAAAAAATTAATTCAAAATATAGATCGTCGGAAGAAGAAGATAAAATTATACAGCAATAGAAGATAATTTGATTTCTAACTTATAGATTTGGCAGCTTGTCGAGCGTCACCAACTTTCAAACGACTTGCCTCCACCGACTTTGAACGAAAAGTAAAAAGGAAAAAGGAAAAACCCTAATGATTTGAATATTTAAATATTTAATGGGTATTTATTACGTTAGAGGTATTTTCGACATTTCATAAAGGCGGGTGACGACTTAGCTTGCATCTTGTCGGTTAGGTGAAAGGTCGAAATATAGGGTCTCTGGCGGAAAAGGTGTATCTGACAGAGTTGATTTGAGAAATTTTCCTATATATTATATTACAATAGCAAATGCTTTAAAAGCAGCCGACTTGAAATTGTATATATATATATATATATATATATATATATATATATATATAAAGGGAGTCATTACTTGCACACGCTTTTTAAGTGATTGCACTAATGTTAAAGAAAGACTTTATATTTTAGGAACATGTGACATGTAAAAACCCAATCTAGGTCGTCTGATTTAAAGTTATTGATCTATAGACCCTTGATGGATAAGATTGGAGTAAAACATAATATTTATCATATGATCTAGTGTTGTCAACCGTTGAATCAAATAATCACCTTTGACTATATTTAATCACATGATGAAGATTAAATTTCGTGCTAATCTTATCCACTAAGGATCTATAGATCATGAAATTTAAATCAACTGGTCCATATTGCATTTTCACACGTCACATGTCCCTAAAATACAAAGTCTTTTTTTAACCTCGGTGCAATCACTGAAAAAGCGAGTGCAAGTAATGGCTCTCATATATAAATGCAACGGACTTACTTTTTGTTTCAATCTTCCCCAAGATAGATCTTAAGATCATGGATTTCCAATTAGACAGCCAGATGTTGATTTCACATAACATACATCTCCAAAAAGATTTGGTTAACTCATGTTTCCATAATCTAGGTCACTTTTTAGGGGTGTGTTATGTTAAATCAACATCTAACCGTCTGATAGGAGTTCCATGATCTTAAGATCTATTGTGAGGAAGATTGGAACAAAAAACAATCTCCATCGTCTGATTCAGATTAGTCAATGATTCTTGTCCAATATAAATTGTGTGGGACATTACTCTAAAAACAAGGGCAAATAGCTACTCCCATCATCTATAAGGAAAATAAAAACAGTTTCGCACCCATCAATCAAATCATCTCGTAGTGTTACTACTTGCTAGGTGGGTATTTTAGAGTTTTGGTTGGTGTAAATAGAGGTACCCAATACCTTATTCCATCTATTCTCGTAAAAAAAAACTTTTAATATTTTTTTGGTCATTAAATCATATTCGGAAAACGATTCCGTCAAATATGTTCAGTCCCATCTCGGTTGGTTGCCCATAAATTTTGAGAGAAATCTGAGTGCGGCACATTAATCGATGATTAGATCACATTTTTACGGTCATAACATAACCACTGATTGAATCGATTCTGAGAATTTTCTGAGAGGAACTTAAAAACAAAGGATTTTCATCTTTTATAAGAAAAGTCAGGAATCTGAGTAACTTAAGAGCACATATGAGAAAAATCAGGAATTTGAGTATGCTAAGAATCTGCCAAAAATCTGAGTGTCCAAGAATTTGAGCTTTTCTGGGAAAAACCAAAAAGCATCTGAACGAGGCCTTAGTGTATGCTCTTTGATACTCACACCTGCATATGCATGTGCACGAGTGACGAACTGAGTTGGGTAAAGCTTGGGTTTCGGCTCTTGTACTAGAGCGGGCTGTGACGGGGCCAGGACTCGAGCTTGCAGCATGATGCATGTGGCACGACATGTGGTGCCAGGAGGGCACGCGACATGGGGCCATGTTGGCCTTGCGACGTGGTCGTCATGCTGCGAGGCATGACACTGCGGTCGCATGGCATGACACGACGCCATGTGGGCTAGCGATGCATGAGGCGTTGCGGTATGTCAAACCAATAGGTTTGAGGTTCTCCTGTCATTCTGGCTGAATGACTGTTTTACCCTTATATAGGGGAAGGGAGCTAGAGATCTATTCCCCCGCACACGGGGCCTTGTGTTTCCAGAGGGGGCGCAAGTGTCTCCTAGACCTGAAAGGGTGGGCCTAGGACGTCGACGCAGCGATGCCGTGTGAAACCCGAGGGAGGTTGATGTATGGCCCCGAACTACGCGTCGCGGTGCATACGGCTAGGCAACCTCGCGTGAGAACACGAAGGCGCTACGTGGGACTCAGTTGAGCACGACAACATATGGGCTAATGATGAACGTGTGCTAGTAATTCGGAACGCACACGAAGGCAAGCTGCGTAGGACTTGATTGGGCACGCGAGCGTGAGGCACAAGGCTGTGGGCTTGGTTTGGCAGGCGAGCGAGGTACTAGTGCAGTGCACAAGGTGAAGCTTAAGCAAGCCAAGTTAGCGCAGCGGTGCAGATTGGCGTGTCGTAAAGGGCACGATGAGTCGAATGGTAGGCCGTGAAACAGAGGCAACCATGTTGGGAAGAGTTCTCATCCTCTAGGCGGGTGGTATCAGAGCTGATGTGCAGATGGGTTGGCTTCGTTGCACGCGGTAGTGAAGCACCACGCGGGTTGAAAGCGCGTCGAAGGACGCCCTCGCGACGATTGTTATCAGAAGTAGGCTGATCTAGCGAAGCGTGCGTTAGGTGCCGCACGGGACTGAGGTTGCGGAAGTGCGACCCCGTGACAGGGCGTAACACGGGTCGGTTTGGGTCCAATTTGATCCAACTAGGATAATTTCAAATTATTTTTATAAAAAATTTGGTTCTCCAAATTTAAAAAAGTTTAAATTTTAAATAATTGTACATCATTTCATCCAAAAATATGAGTTTCTTCCATTGATTTTGACCGTTACTTTAAACCAAAAGACCCTTAGACAACCTTGTGTCCCTAACTATTTATTTCATCAATGGTGTATATACCCCTACACGCGCCATAAATAAGTACAAATCATTGTCTTAAAATCACTTCAAAAATTTGTAGGAGAATTCATCAAGATTTATGTGTTTTATTTTTAATACATTTCTCGGTAAGAACATACTTGAGATATCTGTGTTTGGGAGGGCAATTAAATTCACTACAAAAAATAAGACTATTAGTGGCAGTTTTTTTAACCAAAAACTGCCGCTATTAGTCCTGTCGCTACCAAAAACTGCCGCTATTAGTCTTGCCGCTACCAAAAATTACCTTAACAGCAAGTGCCGCTAATACACCTTATTTTTGTAGTGATTATTAGTAAGTGGTGACCACATGTGAATCGTTGTATCCTAGAGTTTGTCTTATCAAAACCTCATTATTGACAGTATACAGTGGAAGTATAGGCTTAAATGAGTATATCTTTTTTCAGTAAGGAAGCATGAGATATAAACCCCTTACCTCAATTCATGTGCTTACATTGATTCTCTAATTTGTTTTTCATCAAATTTCTATCCTTTTTTAAATAGATTTTTAGTAATCTATATAGGGAGATACTTTTAAATGCACTTTTCTTTGCGTGAGTTTATGATTTGGGATTGGTCAATCCCAGCTTACCTGTTAGGTTAAAATAAGAAGCGACTATAGTGTTGCTCTTAATTCATTTATTTGTCAGCTTTGTAGTTTTCAAAAAAAATTATTTTGGTTTTCAAATTCAATTACAGCAAATTTTTTAGGTCATAATAAATCAAATTAGTCCTTTGAGAGGTTTCACTTGTCGATAATTAAAAAAACAACAATAAAACTACTATTAACGTCTATGAAACACCCACTCCCCCTATTATACTAAATTAAGTTGTGTATGGCATAGTTTTCTACTAGCCCCTGTTAATAGGTAAATCTTGTATAAAATTTTATTATACAAGAAATTATTAAGGAGCACGGATTCATGCTAAAACAAGTAGCAAGATGTTAACAAAGAGGATGAAAACTTACTAAAATAGGTGAACTATATTATAGCAGGGCTAACAGAGAGCTATGCCATATATACACAAACTTAGATATCAAACAAAAAGTACTTCTAATTTATTGTGGCCTAGCATAAACAAATTTCATTTCAATATAGAGGAATGGTCTAGTATCCCATGGTTGCAGTAATTTCATGTATTAATATATGCACGACATTCTTATTTAAAAATAAGATAGTGTTTAAGATGTGACATGTCTTTATCGCATTGTCACCTTATCTCAGCTATTTGTGGTTAGAATTATGAGTTATATTTCTCCACTCATTTCCACTTAGGATAGATGAGACAGCATATTAGGTAGTGTTTGATTGATACATTAGCAGTATGTAGCTTTTTTCAAAAAAATAAAAAATTAAGGTTTTGCTTTTAGTTGGAGATATTTATAATACATGCACGGGCCTCTTAGAGAGTTATTCTATAGGTAAATTGACTTTGGTCACCCTCGAGTGGAGATAAAACCCTCTTTGTCCTGCTCTTAATCGAAATAGTATAACATGGCACACATTTTAAATCAATTCAAATCTTCAAAGTGGCCAAAAACTACATAAACTGACCCAGCCAAAAGAACATACTCATCATAAGATTCCACCTATTTGGCTTGGAAAGTTTAATATGGACAACTGTTATATCTAACGTGGGATTTAATTTGAAGAGCTTGGATTTGATGGTGCAGATTCTCCAATGGCTAGTTAGTTTTTTTTGGTTATACTAAGGTCATCAGAAGATGTTGTGTCACGTCAACTATTTGGATTAGTAACATTATGTGTCATGTTATGATTAAGAACTGAGAAGTTGAGAGTTTTATCTTTGGCCAAAAGTTTACAGAGTCAACCCCCTTGTAATCGACTAATATGAAGCTGTGTGATAACTATTTACAAAATTATCACATAAATAAATTATGATAATATAAAATAGTATTAGTGTATAAAAAGGATGAATAATATATTTTTTATAGTGTACAAGTATGAAACTGTAAATAAATTCTAATATAAAAGTAGTATCTATGAGGTTGCATCTCGGAACAAATTACAGCAAGATCTCGTCTCCGTTAGGCCCATGAGACGTCTCGTCCGTCTCGATCGAGACTTAAAACCATGGGTCAAAATCTCACTTTCTCGAAACGTATCATCCGAGCCCAAAACCGATACGTATAAGTATCGGACCGTATCGGATGATACATTGAATGTATCATCCGGTATTTGAATGAGAATGAATGATATAATACATTTAATGTACCGTATTGGTAGGGTCTGATACCGATACGTATCATCCGATATGTATCGATGACCGATATCGGACGAAACTTTAATCCATGCTTAAAACCATGTTGTCTATTAGTGTCACCTGTTTTTGGAAAACTGTGTTCCCTTATTTAAGGGCAGGTCAACAAATGCGAAATACTAGCAGGGTCTTTGAAAAAGAGTACGGAACTTAAGGGCTGGTCAATAAATTTTGCCCTATTAATTATATGGTATCATACCATCACCTACGTCAATAGGAATAGATGAACAATTTTTATAACAAAAAAAAAAGGGAGACATTACTTCTACGCATTTGTTAATTGATTGCTTCGAATTTAAAGAAAGACTTGGTATTTTAGGGATATGTGATGTAAAAATACAATATGGGACGGCTAATTTGAAGTTCATAATCAATAGATCTCTGATATATAAAATTAGAGTAAAACACTATACTTGTCAAATAATATATTATAGTCAACTGCTGAATTATAATAGCCTTTGACTCCATTTAATCAAATGATGAAAATTATATTTTGTTCCAATCTTTTGCAATTGATATCTTTAAATCATAGCCTTCAAATCAAACAGATTAGATGGTGTTTTCACATAGTAGAGGCCGCCAAACTTGTAAATCTTTCTTTTAAATTCGGTGCAATCCGATGCAATCACATGAAATGCATGTGGAAGTAATGGCTACCAAAAAAAAAAGATGAACAATAGTTTTTGTTAAAGTTTGATTATAAATTTCTTAGAATCTTCCCATGGGCACTCATTTTAGGGTACTCACATGCATGGTATCAAAATTGACCGATACCGATATGTATGTTTCTCGGCAAATCGATATGTATCTGCCTGATACATATCGGCATCCCAACTCGGATATCAAATACTGTATCAGCCGATACGAGCCCGTATCAACCAATACGTATTGGGTATCGGCCGATACATCTCGGTTTCGGCCGAGATGTGGATTTTCTTTCTTTCTTTTTATTTAAAAAATAGGCTGATATGTATTGGCCGAGTTGTATCACTCCTTGGCAAATCGATACTCGAGACCGATACCGATTATGTTACCTTGCTCACATGCTGAATTATCATTTTGATGATTTGGATTGGTGAAATATATCACATAACAAATTAACTACACCATTTAGGCTACTGTCAGTTTTTACATAATAATTTATAGATTAGACGACTTGAATCGCTCAAACACGTCCATCATATGAAAAAACAAGTACACGTATTGATGTAGGTGATGCGCTTTTAACCCTAAATTTAAAATTAAACAAAAACTAATTTAATGATACATAAATAAATAAAGGGCCGGACTCTCCTGACCGCCATTTAAGCACCAAAATGGTCTTTAAATGATCATACAACATCAATAGTTAAAGTTGAGGGTGATTCGTACCGTCAAATTAATAGATCATAGATTGTAGTGTAGCAGACTCAAAAATGGTGTTTTAAGGAGATTTAAACCATCAGATTTGTGGAATTTAAAATCAATCCTTGTTTTTAGTTTTAATGGTTGATATTTAAGTTCGTCAATCGGATGGTTAACATCCACAAATAAGCATGTTTCTTTGGGTTGAAGCACATTCCAACGATAGATTACCTCTTGGATAATTTAGATTGATAACAAATGTTCACCACCTGACATAATGATATTTATACTTCAATGGTGTGAGATTAAAAGTCGTAACTTTAAATTTGGATCGGGAACCCATTACCCTTAAATAAAAGATGCTAATGTCAACAAGAAAACTACCAGAAGGTTATTAGTTAGATGCTTACAACTGATTACAGGATGAGATTCAGGGATATCGATCCTCGCTCCAAGAAGTGATCCATTAATTGTACGGTCTTGATTAATTATCATATGCAACATCTCTGATGATTGCATGAGTTTATTTGTGTAGTTTAAACAGTCAATACACCCGATAATAAAAAAAAATAGTTAAAAACTCAAAGAAAAACAAAAATATCATAAGTCAAAAGAAGTGTCCATTAACTTATATTTTTGTAGTTTAAGATATTGAACATCAAAGTTCATACTTCACATTTCACACTCAACATCGTTGGGACGCGTTTTCTTTGTCGAAGTCATGTGGAGTTTGAACACTTTCTACAAGACTACAAGTCTTCTAGCGAATGAAGAAAAAATATGCCACCCACCCTAATTCCTTTCATGGATAACTATTTAGCTTTGAAATAAATACGGCTTGAAGAAAATGGAAGCTTTTGGGTAGGTGAGCCTCGTAGCAAAAAGTCAAGGTTTCACCACTGCTAATGAGCTAGTTTTGGGCCTAAGGCCCGAGTAATAAATGGGTCAGATTGGGCTGGCCCGAACTTAAGGCTCAAGCAATATGGTTTAGACCTTAGATAGCCAAACCTTTGCACCACCTTCATTAACTATATGATATGTGTTGAAAAAGTCCAGCTCAATTTTATACATAGGGGTTTCTATAAAAATTTGTAGGGTACGCCATCCCTAGGGTTTAAAAAACCGAAAATGACCCGTGAATTGTTCAAATGTTTCACCCTCCACATTTTAGATTATTGAACGTGTAGAATGCTTTTAATTTCCTTTTTTTTAACGATCTTAGATCGACCTTGCGCCCAAGCCTGTGGCTCCCAAGTGGTGCCTATCTAGCCATGGATTGGCACACTATCCCTTCTCCATTGTTTCAAAGATTGGAACCAAAAAAAAAAAAAATCCCCATTGCCCGATTCAAAGCAATAAAAAAATTTAGCGCGCAAAACAGGAGTTGAGAAAAAGAATCTCAGCATGTAAATGAACGTATTTTGCACAAAAGTATCTCAACACCTTACATGAACTAAGCATGGAGGATGGTTTTGGGTCAAAAAATATTCATCTCACTAAAACATTCATCTCAATTAAGTAACCCTCTCTCTCTCTCTCTCTCTCTCTCTCTCTCTCTCTCTCTCTCTCTCTCTCTCTCTCTGCATTTACAACTGAATGGTGACACCTCGGGCGCCGTTAACATGTCGGATGGGCGTGGTGTCCTCGGAATAGGACACCCCATGCCTCGCAGAATCATACCTCTCGCCGTCACCCCAGAGAGCGTAAGCTTCTTCACCATGCACCGCGTCGTCTCCTATCAAAAGGTCCTCTTCCGGCATCCTTAAGGGTATAAACACCCTTATAACGAGCAAAATAACGGTCGTCGACACTATGTTCCACCCAATGACGAATAGAGCTGCTACCAATTGCTTAAGGAACTGCACCCCACCGCTACCGCCGTAAAACGCACCCCTTGACCGGGTTACAGGTAAGAAAAGATTGCACAGCTGTGGCTCGGCGAATAGACCGGTGAGGGCCCCGCCCAATATCCCTGCCACGGCGTGCGTGTGGAAGACGGCTAGAGTGTCGTCCACTTTCTGTAGAATCGTTGACTTCTTGTGGAGGATCATCATTGTGACCCATGGAATGCTGCCTGAAAGTACACCCATCACCATAGCTGCCCACCCTTGAACCACCCCTGCAGAGAAAATTAATTTAAAAATATCCATGATTAGTAACAAAATTATAATAATATATGATACTATTGATACCATTTGGCAATTAATATAGTCACAAAGTTGACTTGGGCAATAATACGGCAAGGGTCAATTGGGGGGGATAGATTCACAAAAAATGTGGTAAATTTTGAAAAGGTATGAACTGATAACATATAAAATAAATTATAATATATTTTAAGTTAAAAAAAAATATTTGGTGTAACTGTAAGGCTCATCTTTAATTACATAATTCATGTAACTATATAAATGTACATGGATGATTCATACCAATTACATTTGAGAAAATTCAGCAGACACTTGATTTGGAGATTGTCAGTGTTTTTTAAAATAAATTAGAGACTTTAATTTCCAAACTATATTTGGCAATGGTTGGAATCAATTTTGGGCCTTCAAAAGTGATTCCAGCTCTATGATACGGCCCTGTTTGGCAACCTTAAAACAACTTTTCAGGAGAAAAATGCCAAGTGAAAAGCACATTTTACCATGAAACCTGGCCACCTCAGAAATAGCATTTCACCCGCCTCATGCACTTCTCAGAGAAAACCATTTTCAATATGTGATAGAACTTTTTGTTAAGAGAAGCCCTCATCCCCACCATATAACAAGTATTTCACGATTTATACAGCTTACGGGGCATCCTGCTATTGCGGAAGGGTGATGCCAACACTCATCCCATGACTTGTTTGTAACAAACCAAAGTCCCATACCAACTCCACCAACCCCTTTTGTGAAGCACTATTTGAGAAGCATTATCTTGCGCACCTCTTTAAAACACCTTAAAAGCAAAGTGCTTTTTTGAGAAAGGGTTGCCAAACATGGCCCTGTTTGGTAAGCATTTTTCAAGTGTCGGGAAGAAGTGTGTCATGTCTTGCTTCTCAAATGTTGCTTCTGAAAGAACATATGACATGTTGAGAGTGTCGTTGTGTGAGAAGCAGCATATAAAGCAACTTCTCAATACAACACAATTTTCAGCTAGAGATTGTTATGCCCTTGAGGAAAATGTGTTTCTCACCTAACATTTTTTCCTTAAAAAGTGTTTTTGAGAAAAGATTGCCAAATAGGGCCCAAGTGTTTGGTAACAACCCACTTCCCACCCAACTGATTATGGCAAGCTTAAAATTGGCAAACCCGATCCGAGTGTTACTCCGATCTGCTTCCAGATTCTTGCTTTTGCAGGAATCAGTTCCACAGAAGGGTCGGGCTTGGGTCGGAGAACTCTCTAATAAATGACCCGGGCTCGATTGGGTCTACAGAAAGTCATGAGAGTGTAGGCCAAGGCCCGTCCATTGGAGCCCATCAGTTTCCACGTTACTCTTACGTACCTGCCCCTGGTGTAATACAAACTAGCCCTGTGATCATCCCTTGGACGGCTCCGATCACTGACGGTTTTCCAAAGAAGGCAACGTCCAAACACGTCCAGACGAGAAGGCTGGTAGCAGCACAGACGTTGGTGTTGAGAACGGCCATCGACGAGTCGATGTTGGCCGCGTACGGAGCTCCACCATTGAAACCGGACCAGCCCATCCATAGAAGCCCAGCCCCACAAAGCATGAGCAGTATGTTGTTTGGGGGATTCCTCTCCTTGTCGCTCTTTAACCTTGGCCCCACCTGTGTCATCCAGGTGTATAGATCAAGTCAGTGAGTCAAATCAGTAGTAACGCAGCCCCAACGAGTTGGACATAGCTAAAGGGTAATTGGGGATTGGAATTTGGAAGGGGTGCCAAATCAGTAGGGTCAGGTCCAGGAAAAGGGTACATAGGACCTAATCCAGCTTTAAATTGGGTCCAGATTCAAGACACTTGAAATGGGTCTGAGTCGGATTCGAGTCAACCCAGATCCAGACTCAACCTATTAATCGTCAGGTCAGGTTCAGGTCCTACTGTACATAATCACGAAGTCAGGGTTTGGTTTGGCAATAATTAAATTCGGAAAAAATGCAACTAAGTTCAGGAAAAAATCGGAGAAAATTTTAAAAAAAAATTAGAAAGTATGCAAAAAATTAAAAAATATTTAAAAAAATACGATCTATTGATCAAAATCCGTGAAGGCAAATTCACAATTTTTTTTTAAAACACACAAACGTTTAAAAAATTCTCTGAATAACAATTATTCACGAATGTTTTAAAAATTCGCTGATTTAGGTGACTGCTGCTATATTATGCCCTTTGGGGTGGACCTTAGATCATATGTGTTCCAGTTGGGCCGGAATTGAACCTGGACCAGGCTTCAGTTGTGTGCAAGATTTGGACTGTACCAAAAACCCAACCCACCAGATCCAATATCTGGACCATGACCGAGTTCCAACTGAGTCACTGGAATCTGATACCGAGTCATGAGAAATTTAGTACTAACCCAGTAAGCCGCCGTAAACCCGGCGATCCCCGAGGAGACGTGGATGACGTAACCGCCGGAATAATCTATGACACCCCAGTGGTAGAGAAAGCCGCCGCCCCATAGACTAAAGGCGCCTACTGTGTAGGAGAAGATGAGCCACAGAGGTACAAAAGCCATCCAAGCCTTGAAGTTCATACGGCCAAGGACTCCACCCGCAAGCAGGATGAGGGTGATGGCGGCAAAGGTGAATTGAAAGTAGACAAGGGAAGCCATAGGGAAAAAGGGCTCGCTCATCGGCGTCTCCAATGTGCCGTTTCTGTAATGGTGCTCACTTTCGGGGACGGCAGCCCGGCCCATTAGGTACTTTTGGCCAAGTGCAGGTGCACCCTTTCCCCAGAAGGGGAGGAGCTTGTCCCCGAAGGCCATGCGATAACAAAGGAGGACCCAGAAGAGTAGGACAGCTGCGAAGGCGTAGAGGGCCATGAAGGCGGAGTTAACGGCCCATTTCTTTTTCACCATGCTGCCATAGAGGATCACAAGGCCCGGCATGCTTTGGAGGCCCACCAAAGTGGCCGCGATCATCTGCCAGGCGTTGTCGCCTTTGTTTAGCCATTCTGGTACCGAGGGATTGCTCACGTTGTAGGCGATCGACATCGCCATCTTTGAAACCAAATTGGATGGTTGAGATCTAAGAGATCTTCGTATAATAATAGGGTGGTAGTGGTGGTGTTGGTGCTAAATAAGGCACGGAAGAGAAGGTAGGAAACGTAGAAAGTAGAACTTGAGAGGGAAAAAGGGTTGTTTTATAGGCGTGTTGTCGGCTAAGTCTGAAAACATATAAAGTTTGAAAAGTTGATCAAATGAACAAGTTTTTTCTCCATCCAGATATAATAAGATTGACTTTGGACACTTAAAAAACGGTTGTTATATTTGCTATTGCACCCACAAAAACCATAAAAGCACTCACCTGCCTCATCCATTAAATCATCTACAGGTAGGGCTACATGGGTGAAACTGTAAAAGCTCTAAAGATACCTCCACTCGCACCTACTGGATTACAAAAGGCACTTATGAACTAAAATTTGAAAACCATGGATCTTGAGGGAGATCGGTTTTCAGGACAATCTACACAATGGATCTTGAGATCATGAGCCAATTATCAACCGGTAAGTTTTTTATTTCATGTGGTACTGATGTCAAAAGGAAAACTTAAAATTATATTTGAGTGTGATGTGTGCCACATAATATTAGGGTCACATGTTTTGGATTTGGGTCACATTAAATAAAAACTGATCATGTGATGTTACACTCAGGGTATCAAAATCCATTAATTGTATGTAATATTAAGGTGAAAATTAATCTCTATTATCAAATTCAAAGTAATCAATGATTTTCATATGTAGGCGCCCATAATATTAATCCCGTAGGAGCAAATAGAGGTACCCAAACTCTGCGCCCACCTGCCTCCATTTATCAAATCATCTATAGGTGCTGCTAGGTGGTGCTTTTAGAATTTTTCTTGGTGCAAATAGAGTAAACTATGAAATAAGATTAGGCTATTAGTCTTACAGTCCAATTAAAAGCTAAGTTTCACAGATTTTCAGGTGCTCTAATAGCTGTGGAAGACAGATTTCGAAAATGTATACGAGCCTAAAATTGGTTTCAAAGTTCTAACCTCTTTGACAATAAATATAAAGATTTCAGGATTTTGAAATGCTCATGGAAATTGATGGCGGTCAACTTTTCATGGTATTCGATGGATAGCGATAATTTCATCTGATTCGAAAGGTGAAACAGGAATTGAAAAGTCAAGCCTTGACCATAATGCTAGGTGGTGGACCAATTAAAATTTATTTGTTTGTGTGAGGCGATGATGTGGGGCCAGACAACGTCTGTATGTATGACCGTTGACCAAATCAGACAACGCCGTGTTATGGTTATGGCCCCCAAACAATGCAACAGTAAAGGCTCTTCTGGTTGTAGACTGGTGTGATGCGTTTGACTCTTTGAGGGTAGAGCTGCGTGGAACTTGACACCCTTAAAGAGTACAGAGATCCGTGTGCGTCATAGATCCTATATGACATCTGCATGTCGTGTTCATTGTGACGAATAACATGCGTCCAAAATACCTTCTTTTTGGCATAGTGATAAGTTTCATTTTCGGGAATTTTTCGGTGGGGGATCCTTTCGGTACATTTCGGATTAATTTCGATACTTTTCGGAAAAATTTCGGGGATTAAAAATATATATTTAATATTTTTTTTATATTTTAAAAAAATTTACCGAAAAATACCGAAAAGTATCGAAAAATACCGAAAACCAAAAATTTCCTTAAATTTTCGTTTGACCCCCATTTCACAAAATTTCACCGAATTTTGGCGAAATTTGGCACTATGCTTTTTGGTCCAAATGTATAAAGTACAAGCGTAGCTGGAAACGCACCCACCGAATTTTGGTGGGCACCTATGCTAAAAACCATTGTTTTAAATCAGATGATAGAGATTGCTTGTTGCTCCAATAGTCCACACAAAGGTTCTTGAGATCATAACATGCCTATTCAGACGGTCATTTTTCGATTCCACATGGCACGGATCTCAAAAAAGTGGCTTTAAAATTACATGACTCACATCGCGCTCAAATGTTACTTAAGGGTTACCTTTTTAGGATCTGTGTCATGTGTAATCGATAATTGACCGTAAGATAGGTGTGACATGGTCTCAAGATCCTTTGGGTGGAAGATTAGAGCCAAAAAACAATCTCCATCATCTAGTTCAAAGTAATCAATGGTTTTTAGAGTAAGTGCCCCGGAAGATCAGGCGACTGCAGATAGAGCTACATAGAGTGCATCTAAAGCAGTAGACTTTAAACTGAAAAACAAGAGCGGGGGAGATTTCTGTTATTTAGACTTCACCCCTGTGTTTCACCTATTTATAGTGCAGCCCTCTCAAATATGCAACCTGAGGTTGCAATATTGTGCTTTCTTTACTTATTATCCCTTGCAATGATGGACTCATCAACAAGATAAATTTTGACAGGTACGATGGAGATTTTTTTTTTTGCCCTGATCATTGACCTAGTGGATCTTAAGATCATGGGCCTACAATCAAACGGCCAAATTTTGATTCGCATGAACGACATCTCTCCGGTGGGATCTGCACCTCCAAAGCATCTATATGATTGATTCAAAATAGAGGATCCCAATGATCCGGGGCACTTGAGACCAAGGATCAAAATTTTGGCCGCAATGACCGAAATTTCGGTCCAAATTATCGGTTTCAGTCCCCACCGGAACAAAATTTTGGACCAAAATTTCGGTCACTTTTGTATGGGGATCAAAATTCAATCGAAATTTCAGATTTCGGCCAATTTATCGGATTTCAGTTTCGGTCATGTTCGAAACCAAAATTTTGATCCTTGCTTGAGACCAGTATTTTGCTCGGAAGAACTTGCCAATATATGTTAACCTTAATGTACACTACAAAAAACAAGATTATTAACAGCAGCCAAAAACTGCCGCTATTAACAAAAAACTATTGCTAATAGGCTTTAATAGTTTTTTGTTAGTAGCAGCAGCACTAATAAATTTTTTTCTTCTGTAGTGGTATATGGGAAAGGTGGATCCGTTCCAAACTAGATTTATGAGCCTAGTATAATGTCCCAACGTAAAGCATGAATCAAAAGCTTAGGCCAGATGTTGTGATTTCATCGAAGGATCGGTGTTATATGGTGGACAATATTTGATAGAAAATTTTACAAACATTTTGTTTGGCGTGATGTGATTGGTTGGGGCCCGCAAGCACTACCGAAACGAAGGACTCGCTAAAATCGAAGTAGAAAATGGGGGTTTCATGGGGTATACAACTCATTGGACTAAAGGACTCGTTGGAACGAAAGACTCGCCGAAACGATAAAGGAAGAGGGAGAAGATTAAAAATAGAACAAAATAAGTGGGTGAGCTTTAAGATTCACTCATCACCAAACTGAATCTTTGAGGGCACCCACAAATTGCCTCTTTCTCCCTTCGCACGTGTTTCGGTAGGTAAATATAAAGGTACTCATTTTTAATAAGGCCCCAATTTTTTTCTATGCCTTGGCGCTGAGAATTCTCTGTGCCCACCATCAAAATCGGGTTTGACCACAACTTAGGTTAAAACTAAGGTCAATCAGATCCTATTCAAAGAAAATAAAATGAGCGATTTACATAATAGTGCCCTGCACCGATTTTTATCACCCAACAATTGGGTGCCTTTTTTATAGCCATCCAGTGCCCCCGACACCCTTTAAACGGGCATCCAGCTATTTTCACAAGCACCTATTAAACATGTAATGACCTTTTTACCCTTACTTTAAATATACCGTTGTAACATAAGAAATTACATTTATACCCTAAAAAACCCTTTGCCCTAATCGTTCATCTCCTACCGGCTATTTGAATGGGTTTCTCTGTTTCTTCCTTTGCCCAAGTGTTGGAGAAGAAGACCTCATCATCGTGCGATTAACGGCTCATTGAGAAGACCTTGTGCAAGACCCAAAACCCTAAAGACCCTCTAGTTCATCTTCTCTTTTTTCTCTGGATCATCTTCTCCAAACCATACTCAAGTCCTCTTATTCATCTTCTCCAATCACTTTGGATCATCTTCTCCAAAAGCTTCAGTTGCAAATCCATCATTGGGTTACAAATCGAGCGGCAAAAAAATGTGCGAAGCCCTCTTCGTGTCCTCTCTTCTGAAACCTTGGAAATCCCTAAAAGCTATTTTTTTCCTTTAGTAAAGAGTGAAATTATTTGAGAGGTTTTGCTTACAAATTACAATGTTTTTAATTTGAAATGATCTTAAATGTTTAAGGAGGATTTGTTGAAATGGTGATTTTTTTTGGGCAACATATATATGTTAATGGCGATTTTTTTTTAGGGCAGCAGATGCTTTTGAATCTTTTTTTTTAGAGAAGATGAACCAAAATTCTTTTGGGAGAAGATGAACTCAGAGTTCTTTTTTTTATTATGTAAATCACCCTTTCCATTATGTTAATGGGTCATTGCACTCGAGCGAATCTACCTTCGTTTAGTACACGGTGTTTCTCGAATCAAATAGCTGTAGTATTAGTTCATCTTACACTGGCAAATGCTATTAATTGGATAATAATTTTTTTTTTAGGACAACAAATGATTTTGAATCTTTATTTTTTAGAGAAGATGAACCAGAGTTCTTCTTGGAAAAGATGAATCAGACGATTTTGAGCGTCAGGGGCAGTTTCGGCATAAGGGGCAAATGCGTAATCCAACTCTCCCGCGTAAAAGTTCATGTATGTTAAACGGCAGGGTAAAACCCGTTTAAATCTGTATTGGGGCGCTATCCCATAATAAAAAAATAAATCAATTGATTTCATAATAAATTAGTTTGAGGGGCCTGATTTGGTACTTTTCTCACATAAAATATTATTTTTATGGCTTTTCCACGCTAAAACCAATACACCAAAGATTTAGTGCATTACCTTATCTTTGTTCCATGAAACGAAAGATCAAAACGTTTAAAAAATAATTTTGTTTTTAAAATAACGTGTCTTATAAGTGATCAATCCAAAAGGAGATTTTTTTTTTTGATTGATGAAGCCATCCGGCGACTAGGCACACATGTCATCCTCTACGGCCGGGCATAATGTCGCCAGAGCCTTTTATTTAATACATATAATAAAAATTAAGTTGTTAAAAAAAAATGAAAATGCTGTGCGGATAAAAAGATTGAGAGTCAGGAAAATAAGTTTTATGAGAGGGGATGGGAAGGGAGATTTAATCCCTTTTCATCCAATTTTTTTATGCTTTCAATAAATCGATCATTTGGAGATCGTCTTTTGTTTGGAGGCTTCGACTCTCTATGTTTTTCTTCTTATTTTTTTATTATTTTACGGGTAGAATATGAAAGTTTTATCCTCTCATTGGTGAGAGTCTTTTTTTCGAAAAGATCGACTCTATAAAAGCTTTTTTGCAATCCATAATTATTTCTGAAACGATTTTGGTCACGAATTTTATCGACGTTTTGATAACTTCGTTATTGCACGAACACATGCACTATTTGTATGACATGAGACATTGTTTAAAAGCTTCGATTGAAACGATGTGTAAAACTTTTGATCGGTATTTGCCCTCGTTTCTAACATGGTGGGAGTTTTTGTAGATCATGAGTTTGTCGTGGTTACCGACGGATCTTCAGGATGGTGGAGTATTTTTAAATTTTTACTATACTTTGAAGGTTCCTAAATTCCGTATCGGTGTTAGATGGATCTTAGATGCCATTCGATGTATTTTATTGGTAGTTATTCTAACTAAATCATCTATAATATAAAAAAAGAAAAAAAAAGAAAAAGAAAATTTATATGCAAACATTTTAATGTGGGACCTCCAATGGATTGCAAGGGAAAATTTCCATTTTTTACCCTTTTAATGCTATAAAACCCCCAAAACAAACCCCGAAGTCATCTCTCCCTCTCGTCTCTCCAATCTTTCTCTCGTCTCTCCCATCTTTCTCAAGTCACACCTCCGACGCCGGTTGCTACTCTCTCCCCCGTGGCCGGCTCCACAAGCACCGCATCTCCGCCGCAGGAGGTAGCCTCTCTCTCTCTCTCTCTCTCTCTCTCTCTCTCTCCTTCTTCTTCTTCCACACACACTCTCTCTCTCTCTCTCTAAGCGATTAAGACTCTAAATCTCTAATGCTGCTAATGCAGCCTTCTTCTTCTTCAGTTCTTCTTCCTACCTCTCTCTCTCTCTCTCTCTAACTCTCTGTTTTCTAAAATACTTGGATCCTAAAAATTTGGGGCCTAATTTTTATTTTGGCTATTTTTTGCAAGGGGCCGACTCTCCTTACCGTCATTTAAACCATTTATTGTCTTATAATTCTGAAAATCCATACCGTCAAAATGATATATCATCAATTTTAGGGCTATGAGTCCAAAATCACACTTTTTGGGAGAATTGAACCATCTGATTTAACCACTTTTTGTTTTTTTTGATTTAACCACTCTAATATTAACGGTTGTTCTTAATTTTGATGGCTAATATTAAAGTTCACTGATTGGATGGTTTACATCCACTTATAATTGTTTGAGGCAAAAGTCAAAAAAATAATTGTTTGAGGCATTGTCTAGATCAGTTATATAAAAAAGGATTCAAAAAAATAACTGTTTAGGCAAAAGTCATACATTGACTGATTTAAATGGCCTGAATTTCAACGCACTGAAAAAGCATGGTGGAGGTAAGTTTTTGAATGTTTTTTTTGAAAGATGATCTAAAAGAAACAACTTGCTCCACATCGCCCTCGCCCAAAATAGTGTGTTGGGTGCCATATGGTGCTCCATGTGGACCATTGGGGGCACGCTCATGGTACCCCGTTGGGGCACCTAACCGCTGTCCTATATATATATTATATAGGGTTTTAGGATTTAGTGTTTAGTGTTTAGGGTTTAGGGTATAGTGTTTAGGGTTTAGGGTATCTTACTACTATTAAAAGCATGAATCATCCCTCTAAAATTCAATTGTGTTTCACAATTTAGGAACAAAATACCCCTCTTATTGCCCAATTTTGTGTTTCCACAATTTAGGAACAAAGTAGCTCTCTTATTGCTCAATTTACCCATAAAATTCAATATTCACCCCATTTTGTATTTCCACAATTTAGAAACAAAATAGACCTCTTGTTGCTCAATTTACCCTAAAATCCAATATTTACCTCTGTTTGTCTAGTATGTTCTGCGATTTAATATCTCTCTTATATTGTGACATATTTTTCTTTAGTTTTTTGTATATGTTCTATTTTTAAAAAAAAATCATAATATGTTTTGTTGTTAATTCCTTATTGAAATATAAAATTCGCCGTAAACATTTTTTGTGGTGTTGATTGTTATTATATCTTATACTATTTTAGGTTTATTAATTTGGAAAAAAAAATTTAAATATAATAGGGCCCATTTTGGAATCTCGCCATAGGCCCCCGAAATGTCAGGACTGGCCCTGATCCAAGGCATAGATACCGAGGTGAGATTGGGTCATCACAATGTGGTTTCATTAAGTGTGCAGTGTGATTTAAAGAAAATGATTTAAAGATCTATCATGTACAAGACTAGGATGAAAAAACATCTCCGCCTTGTGATTCAAAGTAGTCAAACACTTAATATTAACGGCTACCATGTAAATCTTTATAGTAGTTTTAGCTATTCAATTTAAATGTGTTGCCTATTTTGAGTTACATGGATAAAAATATTTTTTTGTCTCACTTTTTGAAACCATGGATCTTTAAATCAGGTTTCAAATCACACGACTTACTTGATGAATCATGTGCCTCGTGTCCAAAAAAGTGACCTACAAACAACTCTCAACACTAGTACTTAATACCAACTCATGCATCACATGCAAATTAATAGTGTGCATCATTAGAATGCAAAATTTTCAAAACTTAATGTAAGGAGCTTGACTCAACCGCTAGTAACAACACTCAAGTCAATCTCGAACTGCCAACTCCATAAAATGTACTGAGATTGTTTAATGCCAATTAACAAAAGGTTCAAAGTAAATTTTCATTCATTTGCGTGCTTATAAATAAATATGTTGCTCTCGAGCTTTACCATTTGGCCAAAAGGAGATTGATTCCAGTGTTACCACCAATGTGTAAGTTTGGTACCTAATAGCAGCTCAATTTTTTGACTGCTCAAATACTTAAAACAGCCAACAAGGAACATCAGATGTTCCAGCTATACAATTAGATAGTGAATTTAGAGAGGACATATCAAATATCTATCTATCTATATATATATATATATATATATATATATAAAATTTGAGATAAGCAACCAAAAGTATTGTTTGATCCAAGAGTTTCACTGTGATTGAAAGTGACACCTTTATAAGGCAACAAAATTACCTTTTTTCCACATTATATGGTTTAGAATGTGACTATAAGAAAACAAGAAGAAGATAGAGTGTATGGGGCTGAGATACATACCTTAAGGTGGATGAGTGGAATAACAAGAAAAGGTATTATTAAAAATCTAAGGGTGAAAACTAGGAAGGAAAAAATTAGTAATATCGTTTGACATTATTTGCATAGGTTCAGCTCCTAGTGACCTTTGTGCCATGCAAGTAGTACTCCCCCTTTGGTCCCCATCGCGTTAAGAGCTTCCCACTCCCAATCTCCTCTACCAAGCACCATCGCAACCAAGCTATGCAACTTATTGTTCCACTTGGTTTCTTGCAGAGAAACCACCGTAGGCTTCATAATCTTGATCATGGATTTAACAATAGCCCTCTTATGAACAAAAGAAGAATATCAGCTGAACCTGATACCATCGGTTTGTACCCGACATCTTTTGCGAAACCCTAATTTCTAAGGTAAAGATCTTTCTAAACAGCTTTCGATTTCGAACCCCACTCTATAGAGAACTCCAATGCAAATGAGGAGGTGTTCTTTTGTTTTCTTTGAATAATGTTTCAGTGATCTTTTATTTCTCTCTCTTCAGTACTTGCTGATGATGATGAATTGCCAAAAATCACATTTTTTTATTATAAAAAATTTCGTTTATTAGTTTAGTTATCCAATTCCATCAAAATTCCATAGATTTGATGCATAGAGCACACTGTGGAGCATAGTCACCAAGTCGAGATTCGGGAAATTTAATCTTGAAATTTATGTATTTTTTATTAACGTGTGACTTTTTTTTTTGAAAAAGATGTGCTTAAAATGTATCTTAGTTTATAGGATAAGTTGCATTTTATTCGCGACTTTGTCAAAACGTTGGACAATTTGGTGACTATACTTTGGAATTTTAATATTTCGAATTTGAATTTTGCAGATGGCACATTTATTTTACTGCTACCATGTATAAGATAGTACTTAAAATATTGGCTGAGGCTATGCACATTGGCACAAATAATATGGTGGTGAACCCCAGCCAGCACACTAAGTTGGTACAAACCAATAACTATACATGGTATCATCTTGTAAAGTTATTGTTACTATTTATCAGCCTGTTACAAATCTAATAATATGGGTTGGGTCCTAGTTGCATTGGTCCTTATTTTTTACTTGATTTTTTTTTTCTAAAATGTTTTCAAATATGGATTATATATTATGTTGTCATGAAGCATCTATTTATCATCGTGCCATTAGCATCGATATTATTGTTCTTAGCATAGTGCCCATGGTTTAAAATACCGGTTTTCTGGTGCGTATCGTTCAGCTCCAAAACCAATACGTATCGGTTCTGGATGATACATTGGTATGTATCGTCCGATACGTACCAATATATATATATATATATATATATATATATATATATATATATATATATATATATATATATGTAAATGCACCGGTACAATACATTCAAGGTTTCGTACCGGCGACCTCTGAAACTGGTATGTGTCGGACGATATGTACCAGTTTCGTCCGAAATTTTGAACCATGATAGCGCCTTCTTCAGTGATATGCTACAAAAGGTTTATTTGTTAAATACTAATGATAGAAAGAGAAGGTGGTATTGGTGTTACTGGGTGCTCATTGTATATAGTTTGGGAAACTAAGATTATAGCACATCTATACTAATGATTATATCTTGTCTAGATAGTAAATACATATCTCATCATCATGCCTTGTCCCTTCTATTTCGGGTTGGCTATGCAAGTCTTATTTCTCCACTACATTTTGTTCAGGGCTAAACTCCGTGTTACTCTATGGTTGTTCATTTCATATCTCGGATATATATCTTAACTATATTGTTCGATAGTTGGACACCTGATTCATGGCCTCATAATAATCTAAAAATTAATAAGAATCACTTTTTCAAAGATTGATAAGCTTGATACACCCTTGACACAATATAAAAATTACTAAAGAAATGTTAATTTATTACATTATGTGTACTACTTGTTTCTAGGGAAATTTTAGTTGTTTAATAACTTAAAAATGTCAATTAAATGAAGTGTAGAACAATAGTTAACAATGGGTCTAGCATCTCAGGACATCTTTCCAATGAATCAGCAAATATGCCTTTTGGTTAAGATTTTTTAGTTTTGAAAGTTTTGAGGTTGCTTTTATTTGGTGGTGTCATTGTTTTTCCCAGAGAAAACCGACCCCATATAGGTGGGAGAAGGTGATGATGATTAGTGTTTTTCCAAAAGTTCATATAGGAGGCTTGTAGAGTGGTTGAGCCAACACAAGGAATGATGTGGATAATTGGTTAGGGAAGGCATTTTGGTCATTAAAATGCCATTTCAAGATTTCAATATAAGTACCTTAAAAAAATTAGGGGATTTCTTCAGTAAAAATTGTTCAAAGTGGAGAGACATTGCTCCCCACTACTCGCTTTATATATGGTGGAGAATTTTTTATTTTCAATAATTTGTAGTATTTTTAAGGAGCCTCCCCCTAGATTAAATTCAAAAGAACCTTATCGACCAAACACCCTCCCTAATAAGGTGGACCATTAACCCAAACATCGAAACAGAGAGAAAAGTGGAGATGGAGGCACTCTCTCAAACTTATTTGTAATAAACTTTTCCTCGCCCAACTTCATTCCTTGATCCTCTATATCTTGATCCCTTAACAAAATAGGAATGGGGTACTCTCTCTCTCTATGCTCCTATCAATTCTATAAACAAAGAAGATAAGTTAGGTAATGGTTTGGCAATCCTTGAGAGCAAGCTTGCTCTCTTCTTTTTATCATATTGCTTTTGGGCAAGTATTTCCATATTTACCCCTTGTAAGTTGGACTGAAATCCAACAGTGGTAGAGTGGAACTTTCTAAATATATGGTTTGGGGACCTGACACTGTCATTATATTTTGCGTTTTTTGCATTTTACCCCCTAATATATGTCTTATTTACAATCCCCCCTGTGTTTCACCTATTTATAGTGCAGCCCTTCCTTTTGTGTTTCCTTTACTTATTACCCCCTATAGTGATAGACTGTCCAACAGAATAAACTTTTGCTGCTATAGATCTGACGATGGATATTGTTTTTTGCCCCAATCTTTGACCTAGTGGATCTTGAGATCATGGGCATACAATCAAATGGTCAAATTTTGATTCACAGGGCACAAATCTCGAAAATCACCCAAGGACCACGCTTGATGTACAACCATGATCATGTTAATTTTTTTGGTTGTTTGCCTTGTAGAATTAAAATCTTACCGCTTGATGGTAGGCTCCAAATCTCAAGATTCATTGGGTGGAAGATTGTGGTGAAAAATGATCTCCATAGTGTGATTCAAAGTAGATAATGGTGAGAAATGATCTCCATTGTGTGATTCAAAGTAGATAAAGGTTATTTCCATGGTTTTAAAATTCGACGAGTCGACTTGAAACTCAGGTGATTCGACTCGAAACTAGACCCAATTTCGAGTCGACTCGTCTATAGACTTGATTTAGGCTTCAACTCGGTCAACTCGCCGAGTTGACTTGAAAACTAGACCAAATTTGTTGATTCGGCGAGTCTACTTTAGTGACTCTAAATGAGGAGAGGAAAGAAAGAAGAAGAAGAAGAAGAAGAAGAAGGAAGAAGGGAGAAGGGAGAAGGGAGAAGGGAGAAGGGAGAGGGGAAGGGCGCGATGCCTATCGTGCTAATTGCTATTTCCTTAGCTTTAGGTTTCCCTTCAATCTGGCAAGGTGTTCGGCACCATATCGATTGACGGTAAAGCTAGCGCTTTCCCTTCAAGCTTTTAAGTCAAGTCTGAAAGCCAAGCCCAGGCAAGAAGAGTGAACTGATACTCTTTTTATTGATATTTCCCCTCTGTCCCACACATCTATCCAAAAGCGTAGCCGAACAACAAAAGAAAGCATATGAGCAGCATCTATAGTTGTGGACCCAACATCTCTCTCGTTCTCCTGATCTGTCTGAATTTGTCACCCCAAAAAGAATGCAATGACCCTCGAAAATGAATCTTATAATTGCAGTTGCATTATGCCAGTGATCAAGATTCAACCACATAAATTGGTAGGAGAATGGTGATGGACCCATGATGACGAGTAGTAAGTGATGGGTCGGACTTAGAAAATGTCAGGTAATAGCGTTAGCACGCCTTTACCCTTTCATCTTGCAAGTTTTCTTGCTCATTATTAAGTTACTTGTTCCAGGGGAGTTTACTCGACCCATAGTTCCGGGCCACTATGAGCGAAAGCGAGCAGAGTAAGGCCTGACTATATGTATATGATGTAATTTCTTCTCTTGAGACTTCTGTTACAAAAGCGTATTTGCTTCTGCCCTGGAGGGCTATATCTATCTTCTCTTTTCTTTCCTTTACAACCCTCCAGTGGGAGCTACAAATCAGCAAGCATAATAAAAAAGTCTGTCGCCTGGTATTGAATCTGCTGATTTCAGGGTTGAGGGAATAAGGTTTTTCCTAGGCCTTTTCTATTGGCTGAGGAAAATGTCCCAAAGTGGTCGATGAGGTGAAAAAAGAAATTCTCTGCCTGTTAGAATCAAAATGGATCAGGAGCCTACCCTACGCCTCCTATAATAGATTCAGCTCCAGGTGCGCTTTGCTGATTTCTTTCTCAATCCTGAGTCCGAACTTGCAACTTTCATCACGAAAGACGCTGCCAGTATCTATTCAATTTCTCACTCGCTTTAGATCAACTACTTTACGGCTTAGAACGGGGTATGACATCCTCGAGAGGCGGGGATTGGCACAGGCATTGATTCACGCAACCTAGTAAACTGTAAGAGCCTCCTTGTTGGATATTGGTTGCTGAACAGATGAATAGGAAAGAGAATGTAATGATTGGGATTAGCAGCGATATTTCAACCCAGTATAGCCCGTGTTCTAGGCCTCGCTTTCTAAAAAGCTAATAGATCCTTATCCTTTGTGCATGTGTGTTGTTTCTTGGCAAATTTCCTAAGTCACAAGCTAGCCCCGTCTCAACTCTGTGAATAGTGTAGCTTCAAGTGCTCGTCATTACGTGGGCTAGTTCAGTGGTGATCAAGTGAGTGGCTGCGAACAGGGAGAAGCTCACTGCAGAGGGAGGGTAGGTACATATGCGAATAGCTTAAATTCAGTAATGCACCTAACGAACACAGTTGACACCCTGAGACCAAGATTCTAAACCTCGTCTTTCCCGCATTCCCAGAAATGGGGGTGTTGAGCTGTTTTCGTTTCGGGGTGGGTGGGAGAAAGGGAGAAGGAGGAAGGAGGAAGGAATATGCGGATTTTTGAGCATAAAAGCCGCCCGATAGGGATGATCATGAAGTCGGTGAGGGACCTGGTGTGGTTATGGGTGGCGCGAGAAGGAAATGGTCCTAGAGGAGAATCCTACTTGTGGGACCTGGGCTAATTTGGCAGGCGCAGGGTGTTTTGTTTTTTGGGCCTTGTATTTTTCCTGTTTTTGGTCGTGTCGTTGTATTAGTCTTTCAGCACCTTACTGCCTATCAATATAATTCACTTTACTGATCAAAAAAAAAAAAAAGGAAGGGGGAAGGAAAGAAGGAAAAGAAAGAAAGGAAGAAAGAAAGGAAAAGAAAGAAGGAAAGAAAAAGAAGGAAAGAATGAAAGAAAGAAAGAAAAAGAAGGAAAGAATGAAAGAAAGAAAGAAAACAAAGCAAAACAAAGAAGCGAAGACAGAAAGAAGCAAAGAAAGAAAGAAAGAAAAAAGAAGAATATATATATATATATATATATATATATATATATATATATATATATATATATATTTTAAATAACCCGAGTCGGAGCAAGTCGAGTTGGACCGATTTTACGTGTTGACTCTACTCAGATGATTTCCAAGTTGAGTCGAGTTTCCGTATTTTAAAGCCATGGTTATTTCTCTAACAGTCAATGTTTGGTCATCCATCGTAGGGGCAATAAGTAAAGGAAACACAAAAGCAAGGGCCACAGTGTAAATAGGTAAAACATAGGGGGTGGAGTGTAAATAAGACATATCTCAGGGGATAAATACAAAAAACCCTTATAATTTCCTTACTATATAACAGCGCAGACAACTCACATAATGTTTCCATGTACTATTGCTTATGTTGGACACATTTTGTTAGCGCATAATGTGTGTTTCAAGTTTTCAAGACTTGGTAGTGGCTTCTCTTCTAATCTTATCTGATGAATTTTTGGCACCAACTTCTTCAGGGTTGCGCACATGGGGCCTTCCCATGGTCTTTAGTGGCTTAATCCAGGTGTGCCAGAGAGGTCCCTTGTCTTGGATTGGCATTTTGCAGTCTCAAGAGGAGCTTTCCTCTTCAGCATGGAGGAGTTGTTAAAGAACAACATGTTTGCAACCCATGCCATTGCTGCTGCTGGGTCGGTCACACTGAGTTCTGCCATGTTTCACCCCCTTGACACTGTTAAAACCCTAATCCAGGTAACCTTTCTTTTCTTATTTCTTGGTTCAAAGATCATACAACTTTGATTTGATATTGCATGCTAGTACTGAATATCAACATGAGGGCATTAGTTTTTCAACACATTTATAATCTCAACAGCACGTGAGGTGGAACAACAATGAAATCAATTCAGAACAAAAAAAGAAAAGGGCAGAGACCAATGAAAATTTCTAGCAATTGATATAAGTTTTAACATTCTGGTTTTTGTAATTACTAATGAGTATCTTCTGTACAAATGTTTGAAAAAAGTTCATAAAAACTTATGTCCGTGGTTCCTTAAATCGGAGCAAATGCTGTAAGTGTACAGAAACTTTTTTTTTGTTCCTCAAAGAAATAATCCCTGTTTTGACGCACTGATTTTTGCATCTATTTTTTCTTTATTTCCCTTATCCCGCTGTCATATGGACTTATTTTTTTATCGTAAGGTATATGTATAGAAAATGAAAAAAAGGTCCAAATAATGAGAAGTATGGTCAAAACTATGTGCTTTAACACTAGAGCAAGAACCTTACAACATAAAACACAAGGATACATAGTTGATCCACTAAAAGAGTATCTCTGCAATCGGTATCCGAAGGTGGATGACAATGGTCTTAGGTTGCTCTCCACCCCTAAAGTTTCTCTTGATACTTTGTCGTTGGCTAAATCATCTGCCAGATAGTTCGCGTCTCAAACTTTGTCCAACTTTAACATCCTTGTTTGTGCAAAGCACCTCAATTTGATCGATCTGATTTGCTAATCATCTTGGTAGTTCTGTCAATTCCTTGCCTCTTTGATTTATATTCATTGTGTCGTCTTTAGGAAGCCTATAACCTCTGTTTTCCTTGAGTTTCCATATTCAATTTGGTTAAAGAAAGCAATTTGAATTTCTACTTCGTGGTCTCTAACCCAAACCTACCAACTAATCAAACATCTGTTGGTAATTGGGAACAAATGGCACAATGACTTAAACGAGTTGCTAAGGAGGTGCTCAAGGAAACTAAAGGCTGAAAATGTGTACAAAAAGAAACATGGTGGTGGAATGCACACATTCAAAAGTCAGTTGCTGAGAAAAAGAGTGTTTTAAAGAATTGCAAGAACAAGAACTACAAATGATCTTGAAAGGTATAAGCTCGCAAAAAGAGAAGCTAAGAAAGCTGTGAATAAAGTTAAGCATGAAGGGTGCGACAATTTACACACTAGGTTGGGAACGAAAGGAGAACAAAAAGAAATTTATAAACTTGCCTAGATTAGAGAAAAGAAAATTAGAGATCTCAACAAGGTAAGGTGCATTCGAGATGGAGATCAAAGGGTCTTGGTAAAAGAGGATGAGATAAAAAATAGATAACAATAACACTTTAAATGATTATTAAACACGTAATATACGAAGGGGATAGATTAAAAAGAGGAACCAAATCAGGGGATGATGAACAAAATATCGGAAGCTGAAGAACAACCTTAGCAAAGTTGAAGAAAAGAAAAACACTATAACCATATGGAATACCTGTAGAAGTTTAGATTGTGTTAGGTGAGAATGGAATGATTGGATGACTAAATTATTCAATTAAATACTAAAGACAGAAAATGCTAGCGACATGGGGGAAGAGCGTTGTGGCCCCTTTCGGTACAAAAAAAGAGGCATTCAAACTTGCTCCAACTATCGAGGCATCAAAACTAATAAGTCAGATTATGAAACTTTAGGAAAAAATAGTAAAACAATTACTAAGGAAAGAATCAAATATATCCAAGAACCAGTTTGGTTTTATGCTGGGAAGATCAACAACATAAGCCATTTTCCTGTTAAGGCAACTTATAGAGAAGTTCAGAGAGAGAAGGAAAAGTTTACATATGGTCTTTTTTGATTTGGGAAAGGCTTATGATTGTTTTGAACAAATAATCCGATGGGCGTTGGGAAGAAATGCATTCGAACTTATATATTGAGATTATCCAAGACATGTATGAGAGAGCGGTAACTACTGTAAGAACGACATGCAGAGATATGAGTGAATATCCTGTCTAAGTTGGGCTGCATCATGGATCTACCGTGAGCCCTTATATGTTTGCCCTTATCATGGATTTGTAAATCATAGACATTCAAGAAGAGATTCCATGGTGCATGTTATTTGCAAATGACATACTATTAATTGCCCAAGCAAGGAAATAAATAAATGATAAGCTGTAATTATGGAGAAAGCCTTGGAGTCGAGAGGTTTGAAAATTAACAGAACAAAGACATAATACATGGAGTGCAGATTAAGTGAGCATGATAGGAGGAGGGCTCTACTTTAGAATCAGATGGTGAATTTGAAGATGATGTCTCAAATAGGATTAATGCAGGTTGGTTGAAATGGAGACCAGCAAGAGGAGTATCGTGTGACTTGAGTTCCACTTAGATTGAAGGGACGTTTTTATAAGACAACGATTAGACATGCCGTATTTTATGGCGCGAAATCTTGGGCTTCGAGAAAGCATAAGAAGGTAAGAGTACATGTGACTGAGATGCGCATATTGAGATGGATGTGTGGAGTAACAAGAAGGGAAGTTCGAAATGATTATATTAGGGGAAATATGAGAGACACCTATAAAGGAAAAAATTATGGATTGTAGGTTGAGGTGGTTTGAACATGTTCATAGAGGACAAAAACTGACCCTGTATGAGGGTTGAGGCGCTAAAGCACAAGGAAATATCAGAAGAGGAAGACCATTGAATACCTAAAGGGAAGCAATGAGAAGGGTCATGAAGGATTGCAAAGTTACAAAAAACTTAACGCTTATAAAAGACATGGAGAAATAAGACTTGCATAGCCGACCGAAATAGATCTGATAAGGCTGTGGCGATGATGAGAAGTTGACCTTACTTGGCTTTAAAAAATCTTTGTTTCTTTGTAGCCAAATGGCCCATGGAACAGGTACCTGCCGACCATAAACTTTGTTCCCTTTCCTTAAAAGGGTTTGAATCGAAATCCACTAGCAAGGAAGCACACAACTTTAGGAAGCTCCATTGAACATAAAAAACATGTATGCTGTGCTGCCATATGCCTTGGGAAATTAGACTGAACCGAAACGTAGTTCATTGATTCCTTTCTTGAAAGGCACAGGATACACTCATCTGCCATCAAATTACTATGGCTTTGGAGATGATTTCCCATCAATACATTCTCTTTTTCTCTTGTCCAACAAAAAAATGGGACTTTGGAAGGGGTGGGAATACCCCAAAGTGTGGTCCAAGGTGTCTCAATGTCCACATAGAAACTCAATAGAATGATTTGAAAGCATAGACATTGCAGGATTCCTATAAACACACCCTACAATCAAACTGCATCTCCTCTAACCTACCCAATGGGCAGAAAAGACTAGAAAACTTGTTTTCCCGTAGGTCCTTATAAAGTTGTTCATTCCACGCCTCTCTCCCCCCAACTCTTTAACATACACTACAAAGACACTCGCAATCACTGTGTTCGGTGTATGGGTGTGTGCATGCAGTGCATTCTGTATGGGTGTCTCTGCAGTTGTGATGCCATCATCCAAGTTATATAGCTCAGATTCTTTCCACTTGCAAGCTCATAGACGATAGGCGGGCATGCTCTGTTGGGCATGGGTATGCATGTGTATGGGTGGCTTGCAACAGTTGGGGAATTTGTGTACACATGCGTAGGAGAGCAGGCTGGGGTGTTGCGTATAGGCTGTCAATTGGCCGAGTCTAAACTGGCCTGTCAAGCTTTCTCTGAAATGGTATAAAATGAGTTAGGCCTCGATTCAAAAATTTGAAATTTTGTGGCTCAGGCCAGATCCTAAAAAATTAATTGGGTTCAAAATTAATTGGGTTCAAACTTTAGGCCAAAGCTTGACCTGTGGGGCCAAAAAATTTATGCCCTCACTCGTTTGGTTGATAGCCCTCGCTATATATATATATATATATATATATATATATATATATATATATATATATATATATATATAGCCCTAGCTATGTTGAAAGAGGAGAAGAAAGTGGGGGTATCAACGCCCTATATATATATACTTCTGCTCTTACCTCTCAAATCTCTTTCTTGTGTTTATTTCTTGAAAAAATGCCTTTTCAACGTTGACCAAAAATTTCATCCCCATATCACTGTGTGTTTTTGTGGATTTTACCTGATTTTTCTGCCTTGATAGTGGAGATGTGATGAGGCGAGATTTTAAGGGGTTGGTAAGGCCATCTATCCCCTTCCTTGCCCTCTCAACAGTCAAGTTCAAATAGTTGTCGTATCTTTGCTGCCTTTGTCTATGGTGTACCCTTCAAGCTCTGATGGAAGTTTGGGTAGTATTCATTTCCAAAAAATGGGTGATAATAGGGAGGCATTGCCCAAGAAGGCTTATGGCTTGTCTTTATTGAGGATTAAGTTATGTGTTAGGGCCAGTGGGCTTGCTTTTACTTATTAAAAAAAATGGATTAATAAGGTTGTGAAGAAGCTTGTTCAGTTCTCCTCTACGAACAAGGAAATCTTCCTGATTTTCTTTCCTATATAGGGAGATGCCGATAAGGTGGCTGTCAGAAAGGAGTGGTTCACGGGGAAGTGATTCTTCTCTGTTAAGGACCGGCAAGAAGATTTCAGTCTTGAAGGAATGAGATCCTTGGTGCTTAGGTGGGTTAAAATAGGACTACTATACTAGTAGTAGGATGGGGACACCATTCAAACTACAAGCTTGAAATTTGTTAGATCTATTGAACTGGATCAAAACATCATTAGCATGCACTTTATTTGATGCAGCTTGGGCCCTAGTAAGAAGAATATGGAAGTGGTGCCTATGGTACCATGGGTTAAAATACTGGAAAACGATATGTATCGTCCAGCCCCAAAACCGATACGTATCGGTGTCGGACGATACATTCCACTTTATCGTATGATATTTTCGATTTATGTATGGGAGGCACCGTATGGTACTCTGAATGTACCGTCTCGGTGAGGTCCAAAACCTATATGTATCGTCCGATATGTATTGGTATTGGACGATATTTTGACCCATGTATGGTACGAAGAAATCCAGGTAAACCTAGTGTCACGTTGGATGTAGAAAAATGCAAATGAATAGAGTGGAGATGCTATGATTCTCTGTAGGTATCAACGGGCCAGGAGCCACTAGCTCAAAATCGACGGATACTGTGAACCTTAGTCCTACTCAGATGTGGTGATTGATTTCGACAAGGTGGAAGGAGTAGTGGGCTCACTAGAAAAGAACAAAATATGACGAGGGTGATATCTATTACAAAGGGCCTTTCCGGGAAGAAGGAAGAATATTGACGGGCTTTAAGTTGATTTCCAAATAGTTTTACGGCTTTTGGGTGCTACCGAGTTATTTTTGGTGCACTTTATGGGCGTCGGAGACATCTTTGGCCACTGTTGTTGCCAGAGAAAATGACCAGTTTGAGTTGCAATGGTCACTGCGCATGATTCCAACAAGTGGTTACAGGTGTCAACCATCTGACATTGAAGTTATCACATCCGACAAAGCTCTCAACGATTACAGGACTGATAAAGTTGAGGATAGGACCTTTTATACCACAAGAAAATAAAAAGGCATTATAAAATACGAGGAAAAGTGAACGGACATGTGCTGGTAATTCAAGGAGTAATAGTACTTTGATTTTAATAAATGCTGGGATTCTTGATTTGGGCCTGACCATGGGCCCAATCCAACGATAATCCATGGGGACAAACCTGGAATGCACTAAGCCCTAATTCGACTCGCCTTATAGCAGGTACTATAAGGGGCCAAGAATCGAGGCCCGTATAGCACTCACAATTTTATTAAAGAGGATCCCATGCACACTTCTGACCCTGCTGTGGTATCTTTCGATATCAAGCACCAGCCATCGAGAACTACAAACTTGGCAAAGAATGTAGGACTTCTTCGATGGTGGTGGACTGGTCTGCTATGGATGAGGTGAAGCTTGAAGAGCCTGCCATGCCAAAAGAACCTATATCTACCATTATAATGGCTATTTATATATGCAAAAAGAACCTATATCTACCATTATACATAACGTATAAGCTGTTGAATTTATTTCCTATTTACAATATCTTTTCCTGGTTTTTAATTTTAGTTTATTTTTTTCTGCATTTACTTCATATTGCTGATACGTAAAATTATTGCCAATACATATCAACCAGACGGGTGGCTGCTACATAGATTTATTATTAAGTTGGTGTGTGTGTGTGTGTATGTGTTGGTCTACTTATATGTAAGTGGGTGCGCTAGTTTTGTTGGGTGTGTCAATAATACTTTGTACTAATATCAATATTAATGATAGAAAAGGTATGAGACTAACTTACAACCCTAATTCTCTCTTCTTCTTTCTTCTTTCTTCTCTAACCCTGAACATCTCTAACCTAAGCATTTCAACTTGGTATTGGAGCAGGTCTAATTAGGTCTATTGGTATTGCTGATGTCAGCGCTTGCAGGGTGAAGTCTAATTAGGTCTATTGGTATTGCTGATGTCAGCGCTTGCTAACGTCACCCTGCAAGCGCTGACATCAGTGGTCAAATTGTTGACCATGAAACCCCATTGCTTACATGGTGATGATCAATTTTCTAGGCTGAACACTTTTCTCTCTTGGATTGTGATGATTTGAAGCCTCTTTCACTCAATTTGAAAGGTGGTTTCACGGTTTCGTGGTTTTCTGAGCTTTGGAAGATAAAAAGGGGGTTGGCACCTAGTGGTTCCTATTCGATCTTGCTTGGTGCACACATCCATACCAGAGAAATGTAGATTTGAGGGCTGGCGATGTCCCGATTGTTATTTTTCGTGAAAGCTATATAAGCTCCCATAAAACACAGGTTTTGGTGTTCTCGGACCCTGTGCTGGAGAAAGGTTGCGTCTATCTGATATGTATGTCATTGTTTTTTCAATGCAAATCATTTGGCTATGGTCTCTTGTGATTCCATGATATATTGAAGGGGATATGATGATTTTTTGGTGTCATATGCTATATGTAATGGCCTTTTTCATGTACTTTGTGAGCCTGATTTGGTGCTCTAGTGTTTGGGAGTATCCCAGTTGTTTTCAGAAGTATTTTTGATTTGTATTGTTAGTAATCCTGCTGTATAGCAGTGTATCGGCTTCATTGTCTGTTGGAATCACAAGTGTGGATTGTGATTTTCATTAATGGAGAACAGGGAGAATGGCATGTTTGGAACTCAGGGCGGGTGATTGGATATGCGTTCGGTGTCGCAACGTTAATTTCCGGCGACGGGTTATCTGTCACCGATACGGTTGCAATGCCTCCCGCGACTCGGGGAAGATGGTTACTTCTGTCGACGGAAGTGTTCCTATGCAGAGGAACCTGTGACAAACGATTCTTAGGGAGACGCAATCCCGTGACCTTCAACTGGGGTGGTCAATTGTCGGAAAGAATTTCAAAGGTATAAACGCTCTCATGGTGACGAATTTGGAGACGAGAGATTTGTGCTCGGGGCCGGCTAGTTTGACGGGGTCGGCTATGTGACAGCCCGGATTTCCGCACCTGGAAATCCGTGCCATCAGGATCATGCTCTGGATGATCCCCAGGACAAATCACAGAGTGTCTGCTCGTCTGGCGGAAATCAAAGCAGACATTGTCCAGTAGTGGCAGATCGAGTCATCATGTATGACTTTAAAAGAAAGAAGAATCAACAATGCATATCTATAAGATAAAAGAATATACATTCTCCAAAAAGGAACCAAGAAGAACCACTGGTGATGGACATCCATCACCCAAAACAATAGTTCCAGATAGTGGTGCACACAATAATCCAGAATTCAATACAAAACCAAAAAAGTACAAACTAATACCCAGACAGCTAATAGAACTCGCCAGCTGGGGTATCGGTATCTTCCTTCTCAACTTCAGCCTCCGGATCAGGCTGGTAGTCAGGGTCGCTCTCGGTGTCGGGAGCTCTAGCCTCAGAACCTATTAATGTTATAGAAAATAGGGTGAGCTACATCTAAGCTCAGTAGAAGAATTACAACTAAAATTGTATTGAATATGTAAGGCATGATTTTGCAGGTAGTATCTCAAACAGATAATCAAATCAGAATATGCAGACAGGATAAATCAGATGACATGTACTGAGTTTTCAAAGAGCAGAACAGATGCTATTAGTATATAATTTGTGACTTAAATCATGCATATTTCTAACTTAAGAAACTCCTGTGAATATATAGCACATTGTAATCAGGTATATGCCGATAGGAAACCCCAACCAATCGTTATTCATATGAACAATTTTCAGAGTGCAACAATGCCTCATCTATGGAGTGCAATTGTGCCGAGGGATTATCAAAGCAGATGCACGATTGTGCCAGGCCATGGATATACCGCCGAGTCGGTGGGGATCATCTGGATTAAATACTTAAAATCACATACACACATATGACCTCAAGAATCAGACATCAGAAATCAGAAACATACTTCAGAATACAAAAATTAGAATGCATGAATCAGAGATGACAGAGATTGATTGATATGCAAACATGCTTTTAAAACAGAAAATCAGGATACAAATGTGAAGGAATCATGAAATCATATTCAAATAAATTTTTAGGTTGGATTTCCCCTACCTTAGATTAGACCTCTTTCTAAGCAAATCCAAAGCTTTTCGAAGCATCATGGTCTGATCCTAAACCACAGACATAGTACACTAAGTGTCAGACATATCAGGATACTAACTGGCACAGTGTCTAGTAGTGTTTTGTCCACAAAACTAAAACAGCAGAAAAACAGGGGTGATTGATCGATCAATGTCCTTGCTTGATCGATCAATCCATCACCTTGATTGATCAACGTCCTCATTGATCGATCAATCGTTCAAACTACTCACAAGTGTTAATGGGGATTTGATCGATCAACACCTTGGTTTGATCGATCAATCTTTCATTTGATCGATCAATGCCTTTCTTTATTTCACAAATAACATATGGGATTTGATCGATCAATCTTCCTCATTGATCGATCAATCCACAAATTTGATCGATCAATCTTCCATTGATCGATCAATTCTAAAAAAAACTTAAATTTCCTACTCCCTGTTCCCACACTTATACAATTTGATCGATCAATGTCCAAATTGATCGATCAACATTCCTCATTGATCGATCAATGTCCTCATTGATTGATCCCTCTTATCTTTGATCGATCACCTCACTGTGATCGTTCAATTTCTCATATTGATCGATCAATCTTCAGAATTGATCGATCAAACACCAATTTGATCGATCAATGCCCATCGGGCATTGAACTTCCAGAAACATGCTCCACTATCCCTATTAACTCCTTATACAAATTGATCGATCAATTCTTAACCTTGATCGATCAATCCCAAGATTGATCGATCAATTCACTGCCTTGATCGATCAATAATGACAGTTTTCTATCATTAATGGCGGTCACTTGTTTTGACCCATTTTCACCATTGATCTTTAATGGTTTCTAAAAACCATTCATACACATCTACTTTACACATTAATGAGGTCTTAACCTCCACCATTTAAAATCTAAAACTCACCTATTTGAAGTCCCTCTTGGGATCTTGGCAAACGCAATCCGGAAGAGTTTCGGATCCAAAATCTTTGATTCGTTGCCGTTGCAACCCGGAATAGCAGGTGCTTGGCTCCGTTTGTAACCCACAGTGTTAACATACGTCCTCACAAGACAACTCGACGTACCGACGTCGATTCCACCTTCTCAATTCAAGTAACCACTAACCTAGGTTCTCCTAACTTGTGGTTCTTCAAAAAACCGATTCCAAACTCCATCTCCTAGCTAGGGTTTATCAGAAACAAGAAGGGAATGCAAAACAGATATCCTGGCCTCCTTCCTTCTCTTATGAGCTAAGAAACAGAAATATCTTTGATATTTCTGTTTTCTCTTAACTTTAGCTTCGGTGTGGAGCACCTACACAGTTTCTACGGCGTACCACGCCTCATCACACATCAGACGCAACTTGGATTTTCGTAAGAAGTCACATATGACTTCGCTTAACTGTGGATTAATATTATATTCAATAATATTAATTTAATTATTTTTTTTGGCTAGATTTTCGTGTCGGGCACGCTTATCGAAGCAGTTGAGTTCTGTTCAAAATTTTAGGGTCGTTACAGGCTAAGTTATCAGAGTCGGCTAAGGTGTCTGGGAACACCGATATTGGTTGCTTGTAAGCGGACAGTCTGTGTTTCGATTCCTCCTAGTTTGTTTCTCTCGCTTCTAATCTACGCCACTATTGGGTGGTAATCGAAAGCTAGAAACATGCATTATCACTATTTCATTTACACAAGTGGGTTAATACAAATTGGGAAGAGCCAGAGAGGCCGACGGCCTCTATCCTATCCAACAACTGCTTTCTGCTTCGGTTTAAAGAGGAAATAGGGGATACGAATATGTGCCACAAAAAACATTTCCACATTTTTGATTGTTCGGCAGTCTGTCGGCCTTGGGACTCCTCAGTCGGAGCTATACATATTCACAGAGAGAAGGAAGGTGTCTGGCTTTGCATTTTCGGGCTCCCGGTCCACGTGTGGTCACCGGAGGTGTTCCAGCGGATCGACGATCAATGCAGGCGTTTCATCCTCGTTGACCGGCGTACGGTGGACCTCTGGGACACTGTCCACGTCCGGATCCTCGTCCACGCCGAGTCCCTGGCCAGCATTCCCCGCTTCTGTGATGTCAAGATTGGTGGCCATTGCTATCAACTCTTCATAGAGGTTGCTTGGCGAGATAAGGTCCTCGTCCTGCATGAAGGCAGCGAATTGACCGAGGGGTCCCGGAGCCCCAAAGTCGACATCCGGGGTTGTCCTCTAAAAATAGTTCATCTGATCCACAATCCAATCGGAAGGGGATCGGTGAAGACTGCCTGGATGCCGAGGTGAAACGCGGAGGGGAGTGCGCCCATGCACGCGGCGTACGAGGGGGGGCCCGTTCAGAGCTTTGGTCTCGGCGACAACGGCGGGGTCCCTTTCCCCGATGCTGGGGGGCCATGACCGATTACTGGTTGAAGGTTGCCCCTCGGAGGATTGTGAGGATGGTGAAGAGATTGACACTGCTATGACATCGACGGTGAAGATCGGCGGATCGGCTGGATCCCAGATCCTGTTGACGCCTCCTAACTCGGATGCGACGACGACTTGACTTGGGACGTGATGGGGACGGGCATCGTGGGCGCGTGTCAGATGTCTCAGACGCCGATGGTGGTTGGGATCCGATGGTGGAGGCACAAATTGATTTGTCTTTGGGAGCTACCAGTGGCTCTTTCCGGAGCTTCAAGGTTTATACACGGAAGAGGAAGCTTTTATCTACCGCTCGAAAGCCGAAGTTCGCTCGATGGACGACACGTTGCCTGCCTCGCAGCTTGTGCTCGAATCTGCTCCCGACATGTCGCCCTCGAGAAGCTTTCGGAGCAAACGACCTCCTGGGTATTGGTACCCCTCCCAAACATAGGGTTTTAAAGCTGATAAAAGGGGTGGGGAAGGGGAGTCCACGCTGGACGACACGTGGAGGGGGTTTGGCTGTGACCCGACACGTGGCGACGGATGAGAGATTTGACTTTGCGACCTAGGGAACCCTCACGTTTTTTCTCTCAGGCTGGTCTGATAGCCCCATTACTCTTCAAATTCGGGCTGGCCCATCTTTAACGGGGTGAGGCTGGTGGGTCGTAGGAAACCCGGGTCCCGACAAACGGGTTACGTGCCCACACTCCCTGATAACTGGGGCTTTAAGCCTTCTGAGAAGGCGATCCAATCGTCGCAGCCTCCTCTTCTTTGCTCTGCGCGGATGACCTGGACTTCGGGAGCCTCTGGAGGGGGCCTTGGACAGTAACTATCTTATCCCCGCTCCCCTGGGTGAGCAGATCCAACCACTATTCTCGGATGATCAACCTCTCACCTCCCCTCTTGACTTGGGCCAGGAAATATCTTTGGCTTCCCCCCAACGTCTGGACGATACCAACATCTCTGTGGAAATTGACCAACTAATCATGTTCGGTCGACAGTTAGGGATGACTTTCAAGGGCCCCGAGGAATCACTACGAGAGATGTTCCGCTCAATGGTGGCACATGGTGGCGACAAGAGGAATCGAAGGCCGGGTACGCGAGAACTGGCGCGTCTGGATTGGGGCATGACGGATGGTAGGGGGGGGGAGTCGTCTGACCCCCTTCTGTTGTCTTTTGGGGTGGGCGACCTTCTCAGATGATTATGAAGATGTTATCTTGGAATGTTCGGGGCATTTGCGACGGTTCTAAGCGTACGGGCGTCAAGACATTCATTCGATCGATCCGACCAGCAGTTCTCACACTTCAGGAAACCAAGTGGGGCTCCTGCGACCAGCGCAAGGTTGCATCTGTTCTCACTGGTAAGGACTGGGATTGGATTGGTGTTGATTCGGTGGGAGCATCGGGTGGTATCCTCGTGGCGTGGAAGCCATCACTTTTTGAGAAAATTGACGAAGAAGTGGGGATTTTTTCGGCGTCCGTCGTGCTACGAAGCAGAGAGAATGGGAAAATGTGGACCTTCATCGGCATCTATGGACCGTCGGATAACTCGCTGCGTGGCGAATTTTGGGAGGAACTTGACGCGGTGACTGCCAGGTGGGAGTACCTGATATGCTTGGGTGGCGAATTTAACGCGATCAGATGAACGCATGAAAAACTGGGAGGACCCCCCGATGTGACTACTATGGCAAACTTCAACGCTTGGATCTCTGACTGGGCGATGGAAGATGTCCTGTTAACCGGTTCCTGCTTCACCTGGTCGAACCTTCATGAGTTGCCATCCCTTAGTCGATTGGACCAATTCTTATGCAACACAGAATGGATGGGTCTATTCCTGGCGGCCAGACTGGAATGCTTAGCTAGGGCCATGTCCGACCACAGGCCGGTGCTGCTGACGTGTGATGCGAGGGGGAAGGGGCCTAGCCCATTCCGATTCGAGAATATGTGGCTGTTGGATGACCGGTTCCGTGCTGCGGTACCGGAGTGGTGGAGAGATATCAATCCTAGGGGAACCGCGACCTTCAGATTCATTTCTAAGTTGAACGGAATTAAAAAAAAAAAGCTATAGACTGGAACAAAGAGGTGTTTGGAAATCTGCATAACAATAGGGAGGCGCTCCTATTGCGGCTGAAAGCCTTAGACGATTTGGAGGAGGCCAGGCCGCTGACTGCCAATGAATGCGAGGAACGCGACCAAATCAAACATCCATTCTTGTCTAATGCTAGAGCTGAGGAAGTGGCTTGGGGCCAAAAGGCGAAGGTTCGGTGGCTGAAAGAAGGGGATATGAATGCCAAGTACTTTCATGCCATTGCCAATGCTAGAAACAAGAGGAATTACTTGGGGTCCGTTACTATGGAGGGTGCAACGGCGGTTGACAATGATCAGATCAGAAATCAGGTGGTCCGTTACTATTCGACACTATACGAGGATGATGGACTAGGGAGGCCCGCGTTAGATGACATACCCTTTAATCTGGTGGCCGACGAAGGTAAGGAAGATATCGAAAGGCCCTTCCAAGAAGAGGAGGTATGGAACGTCATCAAGAAAGGGGTAAGGAACAAGTCGCCGGGCCCTGATGGCTTTACCTATGAATTTTTCTGAGTTTTCTGGCCTATCCTTAAGGCTGAACTGCTGAATGTGTTCCATGAATTCCACAACTCTGCGTTCATCGGGCGCAGCCTTAATTCGACCTTCATCACGCTCATCCCTAAGAAAGACGGGGCGCAGGACCTCACGGATTTCTGCCGTATATGCCTCATCAACTGCCTGTATAAAATCATCAAGAAGGTACCTGCTAATAGACTGAGCCCACTAATGGTGAGACTGATCTCCGACTCTCAAGGGTCTTTCGTCAAAGGAAGATAGCTCGTGAACCAGGTTGCTGTGGCCCACGAGATTATCCATTCTGCTCATTCGGGCCGTGAACCAGCAGCGCTTTGGAAGGTCGGCATGGAAAAAGCTTACGACCGCATTAGCTGGTCGAGTCTCGACTACATGCTGAGCAGGTTCAGCTTCGGCACCAAATGGCGGGGCTGTTATTCTACACCTTGGATCTCAGTGCTGGTTAATGGATGCGGGTTATTTCAAAAGTTCTTGTGGTCTCCGGCAATGGGGGAAGCCCTTGCGGGGCTGATTGCACTGCTAAGTCTATGAATCTAATCTGGAATTAGAGTCGGAGCCCTCAACCGATCCATAGTAATCCTGCAATACACTGATGATACAATCCTCTTCAGCAAAGCCAACGTGGAGGAGTTCGAAAACTTGGCCAATGTGCTTACGGTTTCGGGACAGCGTATTAACTGCTATAAATCCAAAGTTACGGGTATCGGGACTAACTATACTCTCATTCAGGAGCTGGCACACATTTTTCAATGAGGAAGTCAAGAGCTGCCGATCAAATATTTGGGCCTACCTTTGGGATTACGGAAACCGACAGCTAGAGACTGGGAGCCGGTGATCCAAAGATTCCAGCAATGGCTGTCCACATGGAGTGCCAAATTTCTCAGCAATGGTGGCCGGCTAATTTTGCTCAGAGCGGTTTTGTCTAGTTTGCCGGTCTTCTACATGTCTATGTTCCGATGCCCAACGGGCGTCCTAATGCGGATCGAGCAAATCCAACGCAGTTTCCTTTGGGAAGGTCCGGGATTGGAGAGAAAATTCCACCTGGTCAACTGGGACACATGCAAACTTCCGCTGAGCTGCGGAGGTCTGGGTATTCGTAGTGCGAAGTGGACCAATGTGGCGCTGCTTGGTAAATGGTTTTGGTGTGCTGGTATTGTGGAGGAAGAAGACAGTCTATGGAGAAAAGTCCTGCTGAAAAAATACGGCCCGGCTGATCCATAATTGGGGAATAAATACTGCGGTCAATAGGGGCATGTCCAACTGGTGGAAGGGTATTTGTAGCACTTGGACTCACTTTTCGGGAGGAATTCGTTTCAGCTGGGGCTGCGGTACCCGTATTCGTTTTTGGGAGGCTAATTGGTCTGAAGAGGGGAAGCTCATTCAGAGATTTCAACACACCTTCGCCTTAGCTCGGAATCCCTCGGGACGGATAGGCGACTTCCATACCGCGCCCAATGGTGCTAGGGTATGGGAAGTGGCCACCCGGCGCAATTTGCGAGCCAACGAAGAAGAAGAGTATACCAGGCTCCTTCAGCTGCTGTATAGTTTGTCTCCGAATGCTGAAAATTGTGACGAGCGGAGATGGGGCCCGAGTAAGGATGGTGTTTTCAGCGTCAAGACTTACTACCGCATGCTGACCTGTCGGCCGCTCATCAAGTTCCAAGGGGCTGGGCTGTGAAAGATGAACATCCTATCTAAAATCAGGTTCTTCACCTGGTCCCTTATCAAAGAGAAGGTCCTCACGATGGATGTGCTCATTCGAAGGGGAAAGGACATCACCAATCTTTGTGTCATGTGCTCCAGGGAAGCGGAGTCGATGTCCCATTTATTCATCCATTGCCAGGTCGCTTCTGAGATCTGGGGCATAGTGCTAAACCTATTCAAGATGAACTGGGCCACATCTAATATGCCATATGAGATGTTTCTTACCTGGGCCGCTGCTGACATGGATGGTAGATGTGGGAACAGTTGGAGAGTGTCTTTCTTCGCTGTCATCTGGTGCATTTGGAAAGAAAGAAACCTACGAATTTTCAAAAAGAAGAAGAAACCGATGGGGTGCATCGTCAAGGCAGCTTTAGACCTGGTTGCTCTTTGGGTCCCGGCAGGTGCTGAGGAGTCCTTACAACCTTGGGACCCGGGGTAGTTTTTTCCCTGTTTCGGGTTACTGTTGAAGCGAGGGGTTGTGCTTGTTCTTTTGTTTGCTGTTGTATTCTCCTTTCTTGATTGGTTTTCGCGGCCCAAATGTGGTGGCCGCTCCCTTGTATTGTTCTTTCCAGCATCTTGCTGGCTTTTCAATATAATTTTCTCTTTACTGAACAAAAAAAAATAAAAAAAATAATGGAGAACAGGTGAATGTTAATGGCCGCAATGAGGGAAATCATGGGCTGCAGATCAGTTTGACAAAATTTGATGGGGCTAATTACGTAGCTTGGTCTCCGTTGGAAGATTAATTCTTAGGTTTGAAGCGGAGGTTGGGATATGTGGATGGTAGCATTCCGGAGCCAGCTCCTACAGATGAAAAGTGATGACTTGGTTGCTGCATTCCATGCAACCATCTATCAGAAGTTCATGTATGTATACTACTTCGGCTAAATAATTGTGGATTGCTATCAGTGAAGCATATTGACAAAGCATGAATATGATAAGGTATTTAGCCTTTTTGACAAAATTAGTCAAGCTTGCCAGGGGAAGAAGTCTATTGGTGATTATTATACCCAACTACGAGGTATGTGGGATGAGTTGAACCACTACTAGGGAAGGGGTAAATGCAATTCATGTGTAAGTAGGACCCAGTGCACTGAGCGTCTGAGACTTCAGAGGGAGGAGAGTGATAAGAAGATTTTGATCTTCTCCGTGGTGTCAATCCGGAGTATGAGCATGTTCATGCTAGTATCCTTGACAGAGAGGAGCTGCCACCCTTAGGCACCCGCATGATGTTCATGGAGGTCAACCTCCAGAGTGCTTAACCTTCCTTTATTCTCCGAGTTTCGACATGGAGGTTGTAGAGGTGGAGGCAGTGATCGTGGAAAAAATACTCTTGACACGTGAAGAGAAAGAGAAGCTGAAGTGTACGGTGTACCCGTTGTAGTAGAAAGGGACACTTGTAGGAAACATGTTGGGACATTGTGGGACATCCCAAGTTTCGGAATAATCAGATCAAGCTGGCCTATGTTTCTGTTGTTAATGATGTGAGCACATTATATTCTCCTAGTGCACCAATTTCCCCTACGATTCTTCCAGTGATACCTCCAACATCATCGTCCTTCTCTGCTCCAATTACCCTCACACAGGAGGATCGGGACTTGTTATAATGGGCTTCGAGCACACATGCCTCCTCCTAACATGGCTGATTCAAGTATCATTGAGTATATCCAACCATCTACATCTAGTCAGTCTCCTTGGATCATCAATTTAGAGGATGAATCTCATGTGTGGAATTTCTCAGTACTTTCACTCTGTGTCATGTTATGACCCGTGTCATATCCGTGATGCTGATGGTCGCTTGTCCCTGTAAAAGAAAAAGGAAAGATACATGTTAGTAAATTGTCATTAGAGTTGACATTTATGTTCCGAAAGTGCCTTTGAGTTTGTTATCTGTCGGTCATATTACAAAGTCTTTGTACTGCAACATAACTTTCTCTTCCTCAAATTGTGTGTTTTAGGACTTGACGATGGGGAGGATCTTTGGTTGTGATCTTGAGAGGAGATGACTCTATCTGATTGGAGAATCTCAATGCTCATCATTGCAGCTGCTATTACTCCTGAAGATGCACATATATGGCACTCCCGTTTGGGACATTTACTATTTTCTCGTTTACGTATTTTGTTTCCTAAACAATTTGATGGATCTAATAATTCTAAATTTAAATGTGAAGTTATCAAGTATCCAAACATTTTCGAAATTCATATCCTAGTAGTGAGAATAAAACTAGTCTTCCTTTTGAACTTATTCACTTTGATGTTTGGGGACGTCACTTTGATGTCTGGTGACCATTCCCAATTGCTTCTTTGAAAGGATTTAGTTATATTGCTATGTTTATTGATGATTGCACATAGTACACTATGCTTGATGAAGTCTAAAGATGAGGTGGCTACAATTTATCGCATATTTCACAAATTGGTTCAAACTCAATTTCATGCAAGTGTCAAGGCTTTACAGTCTGACTATGGTGCAGAGTACTCCGCTCACCATCTTCAGTCCTACTCCGTACTCATGGAATTTAGTGGCAGATCACATGCCCCCATACTCTTCAACAGAATGGGGTGTTGAATGAGAAAATTGTCACCTTCTCGAAGTTGCTTGGGTCTTACTTATTGGGATGTGTGTCCCTAAATGTTTGTGGGAGGATGCCGTGTTAACAACTAGTTTCCTTAGTAGTCATATGCTAACTTTTGTGCTTGAAGGAAAGTCACCATTCCAGTTGTTCTGTCCCAACTAGCGTCTCTTCCGTATACCTCCTAAGGTGTTTGGCTCACTATGCTTTGTTCCTACTCCAGCTATCCTTAGGGATAAGCTAGATCCTAAGGAGCTACGTTGCATATTTATTGATTACCCACCAACTCAGAAGGGATACGAGTGTTATGACCCTTTCCTCTGGCTGGATCTGTCACCATGGATGTCTCCTTCTTCGAGTCCACTCCTTTTACTTGTCTTTCTCCATGCCCTCTTCAAAGGGAGAATCCTAAGGTAGAAGAGAGTACCGTGGTGTTGCCATATCATATGTGAGGATCTCGAGGAAAGTGACATGGGAGGAAAAGGGGGTACAACAAAGTGAAGTACCCACTTTGACAGGTTTGCAAAAGGGATGATCATTACAAGGAAGAGGTTGCACAACACCCTATGATCAAGAGTCTCTCCTTCAAGTACATATCAAGGTTCATCTCCAGTGGCATGTCCTAATTTTTCTGACCTTTATATTCCCATTGCTCTGGGTAAAGGGTCCAGGTCTTGCACCCATCATCTGATAAGTAAGTTTGTGACCTATCCTATCAAGCTATCTCAAAGTTATATTTATCTTTTATTTCGTCTTTGGACACTGTCCCTACTTGTGTTTCTGATGCTTTGTTTCAGCCACAATGGAAGTAAGTTATGATCCAGGAGATGAACGCACTAGAAAAAATGATATGCGGGAAGTTGTGGAACTTATTAAGAGAAAGAAAGTATTTGGATGCAAGTGGGTCTATACGGTCAAGTATAGACCAAATGGGTTGAGTAAAAGGTATGAGGCCAAACTTGTTGCAAAAAGGGCTTACACGGACAAGGGTAGACTACTAGGAGACTTTTGCACCAGTAGCAAAGTCCAACACCATCAAGGTCCTTTTATCCCATGTTACCTACAAAGACTGGCCACTGTACTAGTTAGATTTAAAATATGCATTCCTTCTTGTTGATTTGAGAGGAGGTATATATGGCTCTCCCCTTAGGTTTCACGGTTCAGAGGGAGAAGGGCAAGGTGTGCAAACTGAAATATACAATGTATGGATTGAAGCAGTCTCCCAGAGCTTGGTTTGAAAATCCTGCATTGCAGCGATGAGGTCTAGATATTAGTGAAGCCGTTATAATCCCACATTGTTTGTAAAGAGCATGGTTCAGATCACAACCTTGGTGGTCTATGTTGATGACATTATTGTCAATGGAGAGTGGAGACGATAGTGAGGAGGTACTAAAAGCCTATCTCAATAGAGTATTTGGCATTAAAGACTTGGGTCCCCTCTAATATTTTTTTGGGGATTGAGGTTGCCAGATCTGAGGAGGGAGTAGCATTATCTCTTAGAAAGTATACTCTTGATTAGGGCTGTCAACTGGCCGGATTGGGCCGGGTTCGGGCTGGGCTTTTCTTAGGCCCAATTATTTTTCCTCTTGAGATTGAAACCTGAACCCGGTCCGAGTAGTAACCCGGGCCGGGCCAGGCACGAAAATCTTTAAAAACATAAAGCCTGAACCTGATTCGACAAAACCCGGCCCAATTTCTATCAAACCAAACTTGGCCCGATTTGTATCTCAAGTCTCTCCAAGAAGAAAAAACCTACAGAAAATGCAGATCTCATCTATACAAAATCTTTAAAAATGATCAAAAATCCTATACATCATTATAGCAAAGTGAAAAAAAAAATCTCTAAATCTTTTCCTTTTTATAAAACAAATTTGTTCAGATGCCGTAGCACAAATTTTGGGTTAGCCTATTTGGGTCGAGATAGAGAGAGATGAGAACCAAGGTTGATGCTTGTTGATTGAATGATTAAACAATGGAGAGATCATTGGAAGTACATCTGAACATCTTCTTTTCAACAACACATCAAGCCCTTGTGCTGTTGAGCATGCATGGGAGAGAGAGAGAGAGAGAGAGAGAGAGAGAGAGAGAGAGAGAGAGAGAGAGAGAACAGAGAGGGTGTTGTACACAGATCTATGGAGGTGTTGTACGCAGATCGGCCTGTTCTAGATCAGTGCTCGACAGATGGTGATTGTGCTAGATCGGCACTAGGAGAGAGGGAGACCCCCTTCTCATGGTCCGCCTCTCTTGAATGTAAACCCTAAGAGAAAAGGAGTTTATGTACTCTTATAAAAGTACCCAAATGCCCTCTTATAAAATTAATATTGCTTTTTTAACCCTAAGCTAACGACCCCGTTTATCTGCCACTCCCAATCCTGAACCTGCTCTTTATTCGGGCTTAGCGCGGCCCGACCCGTTTAGCATTCAGCTTAAATAAATAAGCCCGAACCCGACCCATCCGGTCCTGGGCCTGGGTTGAAACCCGCCCCGTTGACAGCCCTACTCTTGATGTACTGACGCAGGCTGGTATTTTGGGTGTAGGACAGCTGGAAACCCTATGGAATAGAACAAGACTACTGGAGAAGAAGGGAACTTCTCAAGGATATCAGAATGTACTAACGACTTGTGAGAAAACTCATATATCTCACTATGACACAGCTAGACAATCTCTGTGAGTGTGGTAAGTCAGCATATGCATGCTCCTAGGAATACACACCTCGATACTGTCTACAAATTATTGCGATATCTGAAGAGGAGTCATGGTAAAGTTCACTCTATAATAATAATGGACATTTGGATGTTGAAGTATTCACAGGTTCAGAATAGGCTGGTTCTCTGAGTGACAAAAAATCCACTTTTGGGGATTGTACCTTTATGGGAGGTATCTTGGTTAGCTGGAAAAGTAAAAGGCAGCATGTTGTCTCAAATTCAAGTACTGAAGGGAAGTATAGAGCTATGTCCCAGGGAGTTTGTGAAAATATGTGGTTTCAGTTCATTCTAGTTGACCTGGGGTTGGCATAAATCTCCCCAATACTCTGGAGACAATGAAGTTGCATTGCACATTGCAAAAAAACCCTGTATACCATGAACGGACTAAACACATCGTAGTGGACTGCCACTTCATAAGAGAAAAGGTTGAGTCTTAAGGAGTTTTGTACACCACAGATAAGCATTGAAGGTCAACTTGCAGACATACTTGAGAAAGCAGCTGGGAAAAGAGCTTATATGGCTTCCCCTCCAAGTTGGCATGATTGACATTCATGCTCAACTTGAGGGGGAGCGTTGGCGTGTCTATAGATTTATCATTAAGTTGGTGTGTGTGTTTGTCTACTTATATGTCAGTGGGTATTAGTGTCATTGGGTGTGTCAATAATACTTTGTAGTGATATAAATACATGATAGAAAGGGTATGAGTTTGTCTAACTCATAAGCCAAATTTTCTTCTCTCTCCTTTTTTCTCTAACCTAAAACATCTCAAACTCTAAACATTTCAACTGGCCACAAGTACCAGTATTTCAATCACCATTCGCTCTTCAACTTGTCAACTTTAATAACATTTCTCAAATATGCCTCCCCATGTCAGTATGATGGGTTTGTATTGAATGACCTTCAGAATTTTGTATTAAAACACTTGTTATCCATGATTCCAATCTCTCAACAATCCTCAACCATCTGCATTATTTTCTTTGAACCCTTAATCAAGTTCTCGACTAATGTGATCTCTTGGATGCTAATGGCCATATTTTTCCCTTTCTGTTATTGCTTCTAAACCCTAATTAATTTTTAAATGTATTACTCTCGGATCTGATGCCATGATTGTTTTTTAATGAATTTCTATGATGCATGCTGGCAAGTTGGGCATGAATCGGGGAGGGAACAAGTCGGAGAAATTGAGAAAAATTAGAAAAAGTCCGAAAATATTGGGAAAATTAGGAAAAGTCAGAACATACATACAGATTCTTTGGTTAAATATCTGTTCCCATGATATCAAGATTCACCTCACACTTGTTGTCAGGCTTGGTACATTATGCTATATTTATTTAGTCTTTCTTTATACCTCTTAATAATGTTCATTTAGATTCAGTGTGGTACCTATGTGTTCTTCCTTCCATTATGATTTATATGCAATGTCTGTCCTTTGTGATTGCAACCTATATTTAAGGTAATGCTGTAATGAAGAGCTATTTTGGTGGGATGTGCTCATACGTGCCAGTTGAAGGTCTGTGAACACTCCATTATTGCAGCAAAATTTAATCTGTTCAACAGGTTGGTGCAGGTTCCAGTCAACAATTGGCCACTGCTCAAATTTTGGATAGAGTTAGATCAGTATCAGGAAATTTAGGTAATAGATGGAACGTATATTATCATTCCATTTCTAATAAGGGGCATCTCTTTGTATTCCATATGGAGTTTTAAATCTAGGTGTAGAAGCTCGTATCATTCAGCTTCGACACCGATACATTTTGTCTTGGTATCATCTTATACATATTTGTTTCATCAATACGCTTGGGAAAATATCCTATCTACGTTTCTAGCATCCATACAAATCAATCTGTTTGTTTCGTAATATTCCAGTGCTGAGATGTATATGTATCAGACAATACGTCTGGGTATCATCTTTGACATTAAATGATGTTTAAGGATTTTTTATCTTTGAAGAAAATGGAGTCTTTACAATAATATTTCCGTTGTGTGTAGTGTATTAGTCATCATTTTTTGTTCTTGGATAAATAGCACTTTCCAGCTTCTGCATGCAACCTTTGAATTTCTCATGCTTTGTTGCAAAGCGATTAAAACTAATGGTGTCATCTCCATGAAACCACCCTTGTGGACTTTGGGCACAACACCACACCTTTTTGGAACTCTATTGCTCAGATTAAATGCTTATCAAAGCATGTGATTTTTTTTTTAAATATTTAAAAATACAAAAAAGGGTACCTTTATTTGCACCCATTGAATCTTGAAAAGTACCTATTTTTGCACGTGCCAATGAACCCCCCCTATTTTTCACCTTTATTAGCACCCACTTATTTTTAGAGTATTTAAGGGCACCCAAATCGTCATCATCTTCTTCATCAACTCCGGCGAGTCGTATAGCTCTGCAAGTCGTACAACCTATGAAGCCTACTGGTATGAAATCCATAAAACCCTCTTGAAATGAAATCCACCTTAAACACTCTTGAAACCCTCTTAAAACCCACCTGAAACCCTCTTGAAATTCACCTAAAGTCCCCTCTTGAAACCCACCTGAAACAAAAAAAACTCTTAAAGATGTTGTCGCTGTCGTAATCGTTGCGACTTGTTGGAGAAGTCATTTTCCTCACGACTTGTCGGAGCTAAGGATGAAAAAGTTGCCGTAGTCTCCGTGACTTGCCGGAGCTAAGAAAGAAGTCATCATCACGCCTTGGCGGTGCTAAGGAAGAAGAAGAAAAGGGTGCTAAGTGGGTGTTTTTCAAAAAAAAAAGAAAAGAAAAAAGTGGGTGCTTTTGAAGATTTTCCAAATAATAATTGCAAATGAAGGTGCTGGGGGTGCTTTGCAAGAATCGATAGGTGCAAATAAAGGTACTCACACAAAAAATCACAAAAGGTCCCACAAATTAAAAAAAATTGTAAAAAAATTCCAAAAAGCTAGAGCATATTTTGATTTTGTTTTTATTTATGGATCTATATAAACTTGTATAGATTAGTGGAATGCTATAAGTTTTGAATGGATAGTTGTCCTTGTGACATGTTTTTTTGACTTTTTGACCTAAACAAGGATGACATGCGCATAATGTAGAAATAATTATTGAAATATATTGCTGCAATCACAGACTAACTAAAAGTACAAACTTACAACTAGCAATTATAACATAAAGTATCTAATTTTTCATAGTACAACAATACAACAATTAGTGTACAAGTGTACACGTGACAAATGTCCAAACAGCACGGTAGACAATCATCATCGCCTTGTCCCATTGGTTTAGGCTTGGTAATCAACTGTGCAAAGTACAAAGTACCTGTTAACAGTACAAACTACAGAATTTAACAACAAAGACATTGCAAAACTACTAATAAAGATAAAACATTTATTTCAATATTACTTCTAAGGCACAGACATCATCATCATCATCATCGACTAGGTCTTTGTATGCTGGAAATCCATAAGGTTGCATCTACTCTCTTACGTAACCAGGGTCTAATGGCTTTTGAAATTTTGTATCCATTTAATCGGATCAATGTAGTCGTTACCCAATTGTTTATTTAAGTTTCTAACTTGTATCCACATATTAGAGTGCACTGTGCACAAACCTCCAACCTCTCCAACTTCGTAGCAATTTCATTCCTCGATCTCGGTTGCATGAGCGAATATATGGCCATGTATTGCTCTTGCAGCCTGTATTTTACCAAAGTCTCTGTAATCTTCTCCATACCTTAAACACCATTGGGCTAAACAGCATAGAAAAGCCAACTACAGTGAATTGATAAGTTGGAACAAAGTGCTAGTGACAAAAAGTTAAACACACGCGTGGTTGATGAGATATAATTTTGTGCCTTGCAGCTGCTTCCGAATTCACCCAAAACATCTTGAAAATCCTTAATTGTGACATTTACAATTGATATAAAATTTAAAAGTAAATAAGTAAATAATACATTTAAGAGTCATGGGATAAATAAACACTAAATAGCCTAAAATATATTCCTACTTCACTACTTGAGCCTTTTCTCTTGATCGAATGTTGACATCATGTTCCAATTTTTTAATACATTCTTCGGGGCTTTAAATATTTCTAGGTGGTGGAGAAAGAACTGCTATATGGATACTGGAATTGATGAAGTAGGCTGTCAATTTTTTTTTTTAAAATATAAAACATTTGACAGTTCACACTTGTAATTTACAAAATTAGGTGACAATTTAAAAAATAAACATTACCTGTCATGCGGAAACTGTGACAGAATTGGCTCCCGTTCTGCATCAGTAGTCTTCTAGTATTCTATATATGTTAATTGCCAACTTTGCTCTATCTAGAGCTTTTTAAACATTTCACGTTTACAGATATAAAAATTGCTGTCCAGTGTAAACTGATTTTAGGGCTTTTACTAATGGTTTAATCACTCTGACCGCAACATGTACTTTCATCCAAAATTAGCACAGTATTCTATATGGATAGCTGTAGCTCTATCTTTTATATAGTGTTTATTTTTAGACTTGTTTAGTATGACCTGTATTTTTTGTTTTTGTTTTAAATAATTTCCTATTATATAATTACATTACTGTTATTGTCTTTATGAATGTTTTAGGTTTGTACAGTGGGATTGGGTGGTCAACGCTGGGTAGGATTTCTGGTGTTGGAGCTCGTTTTGGAATGTACGAGCTTTTGACTGCTTTTTATAAAGGTATTATTTCTATGTTGCTTGTTTCTTTTTTCTTTATACCAGTATGTTTGCTTAACTTTCATTAAATTGTTGTGAAAAACTGTGTGATCGTGATCCCTCAACCCATGCATCATTTCTTTTGCAGTACGAAAAAAATGACTGGGTTGAAAATTTCTCGAGATTATTTGCCTGCCCATTTTGTTTCATCCATAACCAATGATTGTCAGAATCAAGAAACTTGAACATCAGATAAAGAATTTTAACATTATCTTATAATTTTCCCAGATCTTTAAAAGTTCCGTAAGTCGACCTTGTAAAGCATTCAAGTGAGGAATGCTGCTGTACAAAATATTTGTTTCCTATTTGAGGATTTCCCAAAAATAATATATAATATCAATATTAAGTTCAAGCAAAATAATAATATTAATGGCATGAGTCAATAGATCCTGTATATGGTGGACATGACAATAGACATGTCAATAATTCCTAAGGCACATGTTTTCTTGACCAGATTTGCTCTGAGATTATAATCACCTAAATTGTTGCCTTGATCGTAAATTTGTAACTCCTGTGAATCACAGATTTCTATTCATCCTTGAAGGCTTTTGAGACTTTTTTTTGATCAATAAAGATGCAACTGTATTAAAGAAAGGGGGAAGTACAAACCATGGTGGTAGTAAGATACTACCATGCCAAAAAACAAGAAAATAAAAAAGAAAGCCAAAACAAGGAGAAAGAAGCTCCAGAAGACCAGGGAACCGAAGTTTTCGGTCAGCCAAAGGAACACAAAAAAAAGGCTATCGATCCTAGGGGTCAGGAAGTAGGAAAGGCTGAAGGCATAAGATTCTTTGGTGGAGCATGGGGTTGTGCCTGGGCCAGAAAAGTGGCAGTTAGGGGCTGGATGTCAAGTCCAAGCTCTCTACTAGCCACAACCCAGTTGGAGATAAAGTTAGTAACAGAATGTAGCACCGATAATCTTGGTTGTGCCTTCTTTCAGGAAACCTTGAGATTCTTTTCCAACCAAAAAGCTCAGCAAACTGCATAGGGCACAAAACTCCGCAGCTGAGAGAAGTCATCCGACTGAGGACACTCTTCCCATTGCCGAAGCAGTGAAGCCACCGAATTTGGGAAAACCCAAGAAACCCCCAACATTTGAAGGATTTTGCTCCACACTCGAGAGGAAAAATTGCAGTGGATTGAAGTGTGGGAGACAGACTCCCTGACAAACGTACAAAGGGGGCATTTGTTTCGAAGGCCGTATCCTCTCTTCCGTAGCTGGTCTATAGTTAGAATCCTGCCCTAGGCCGCAGACCAAGCAAAACATTTAATTTTTGGCGGTATCTTAACTTTCCAAAAATTAAGCCACTTCGGCCTCGAGTAGTGAGTGACTTTGTGTTTAAGGAGGTGTCGATATAGAGAACAAGTAGTTAAGGCAATGTGGCAAGGTCACGGTGAAGAGGCTTGCTACGCCATGGCGTGACCATAGCGGAGCCATGGCAAGACTATTTATTATTGTATTTTTTTTTTTAAAATTACAATAATCTATTAATTAGTAGTATTCCTTTTTTTATATAAGAAAAAAAATATAGGAGGAAAAAAATTCAACTACTAAAGCATCATACTTTGATTCTGATATTGAGAATTTCATGTTCTAGGAATAAACAAATTTTAATAAATACAAATCAAATGTGAAAATTTAACAAATTTGTAATATGATAAGTATAAATAAATATGAAATATCAACAAATATAGACTATTAAGAAATATGAAATATTAAGTACATATATGGTAGTATCATCGACGCTGAGGTTTCGTTGACGCTGGTGTTGGTAGCTGTAGAGAGAGAGAGAGAGAGAGAGAGAGAGAGAGAGAGAGAGAGAGAGAGAGAGAGAGAGATTTTGTAACTTATAAGTTGGGGTGTTGTAGCTTGTAAGTTAACTTTTGTAACTTACATAGTATAAAAATGTCATAACTTATAAGTATTATATGTTATTATCCAAAAAATTAAATAGCGTGCATAGCGACACCATAATGCTATTCCGCCATGTCGATGCTATGGCATTGCTATTTAGTCATCATGCCTATTTGGTTATATATGGCGTTTCCCATCGCCATGGCGATGCTATAGCATGACCTTGACAGACATGATAGAGAAGCTACTGTGAATTTTCCTTTCATAGTTTTAGACCAAACTCTGTAGTCCCTGTTGGTAACATTAGGGATAACAGAGTGAAACAGTCTAAATGAGAGGCAAACTCGTCAATCTCCTCGTCCTTGAGCATTCTTCGTGTGTAACATTTCAGACCCAATTCCCTTGCAGCAGCTCCGCATAATGATAGATACATTCATTCTGGAAAGCCACAACCCTGAAGATTGAGGGGAAAGCTACGGAAAGAGGCTTGTCCCCCAGCCAAAGATCATGCTAAAAACTGATTTTAGATCCATCCCCCAGGAGAACTTAAAGGCACTGCTTGTATTCCTCCATGATTGATAAAATGCCTTTGTACCACTCGGAGCCAGTGTAGGCCGTTGCATTCAAAGCCCACCTGTTGGGAGAAGTACCGTATTTGGCCGAGATTGTTTTCCACCAAATCTTGTCCCTTTGTGAGTCATCCCCAACTTTCCACAGCCATTTCCGGAGCAGAGCTTTATTCATTTGCTTAATTCTTCTTATGTCCAAACCCCCCTCCGATTTACTAGTGCATCAGTCCTTCCAGTTTACAAGGTGCAGTTTCCCCGTAGTCCCTTCCCCTTCCCCTTCCACAAGAAATCTCTCATACATTTTTCAAGAGAAGAAGCTACTGAGTTCGGAGTTGAGAAAATGGAAAGGAAGAAAGTCGGAAGGGATGCCAAAGTGGATTTGATGAGAGTGAGCCTTCCCCCTTTGCTGGCCAATTTGCTCTTCTAGATGGCCAGCCTGTTGTGAAATCTTTGCAAGACTGATTCCCAGTAGCAAGCTTTGAGTTTACCCACTCAAAGAAGCCCAAGGTATTTGAAAGGCAACCTTTCCTCACAGCAGCCAACAAGGTTGGCCAGCTTCGCTATTGAACTAGCATAAGTATTAACTCCGATAGCCTTCGATTTATGAAGATTAACCTTTTGCCCCAATATTACCATATACACCACAATCGCATTCAAAACGTGATTGACATCATGAGGGCAAGGTTTGCAAAAAATGACCGTGTCGTCTGCATACTGAAGATGAGTGATGGTAAAGTCATCAGAGATTCGAAAGCCCTAGAAAAGGCTCAACTGGGCAACCTTTTCGAGGATCCTGTGGAGGGCTTCCCCTACGATATTGAGCAGTAGGGGGGAGTGCAGGTCTCCTTCTCACAAACCTCTTGTTCCTCTGAAAAACCCTTTGGGTAGCCATTGACCAACATCGAGAAAAATGGGGACTCGACACAACTCCTGACCATGGGTAAAAATATCGGAAAACCGGTACGTATCATCCTGACCTTCAGGACGATACGTATCGGGTATCGTCCGATACATTGAATGTATCGGTTTGATACATTGAATTTTTTTTTTTCAAAAAAATCCTGAAAAATACTAAAAAAATCAGGAAAAATAAATTTAATGATTTTCTATTTATTTTAACTTTTTTTAAAAATTTATTTAAAGCTTATTTGATGCATATTTCATAATTTTATCAACGCATAACTTAAATTACATTGTACATGACTCATGATCAAAATTAAAAGGCATATTGTACATGAAAAACTTACTTTAAAGCCACATTGAATTTCGTGGTGGTTCTTGACCCTCGTGATCGTCATCATCGGTGTGCAAGCTTTCCCTATAATGTTGGCCATATTGATACCCATGATCATATGTGCTCCCTTGAAACTGAGGCATTAGCGACAAATATGGCTCAGTGTAATAGGTAAAGGTCAGTGGCATGCCAATCTAAAATTATGACCGGAGCTTAATTGGTGCTTCGGGTGGGAGATTGGATCTGTGTTCGGTGCAGCAACGTCAATTTCCGACGCCGGTTTCGCTGTCACCGATATGGTTGTGGATCTCCTAGAGCTTTGGGTAAGGTGGTTGAGGCGAGGGGGAGCGGGCCCCCAGGTGGGGTCATTTTCATCAACCGATTCTATCAGATTTGCAGCTGGGCGATTTGAAGCGGGGTGGTCTAATGCCGGTAAGGCCTTTTGGAAGGTTAACGTGGTGGCTCAATCCTCGCTTCGGCGGTGTTTCGGGTGGGATGACACCGAAGAGGCGGGCTGTGACCACTTAGCTTTCGCCGGGTGGACCAGGTCAGTGAAGGAGAGTAGTGGGATGATTTGTATTGATTCTCATCACTTACGATCTCTTGCGATGAACCTTCGTAGCTTTTGGGTGATTATCTTTGCTTATAAAGATGCATTGTCCTTGTTGCAGTTACATCAATGGATAAATCAAAGGTGGCGTGGTGCTGAGAGACCTTCTGTCTCTATTTTCTCAAAAACGAAATTTCTTCTGTGGTTTGGGTCGGAGACGAGTGCTACTGAAGTTTGCCAATTTGAACACTTCTACATCCAGAATTGTCCGATGGTTTGCCGGCCATGGGAGCCGACGATGGGGGATCTTCGAGTCGAGCGGGAGGATATTGGGGTGTGGATCCGCATTTTTGGGCTACCGGTCCATGCCTGGACTATGGAGGTGTTTTCATCCGGGTCGACAGACGCACCGCGGATATCTGGGACACGAGCCATGCCAGAATCCTGGTTGGGGTGGACTCTTTCGACTGCATCCCCAGGGTCTATGAAGCTTTGATCGGGGGCCAGAAGTTGCAACTCTTCTTGGAAGTGGCGCGGGAGGAGAGGGTCCTCTTGCTGCATCAGGCGGATGCAGGAGCCCTGGGCCCTCGGGTGATTGACATCGATACCCTGGACACCCTCGATAGTCCCGCAGGAGTAACTCATATGCTCCCCAACCCACCCCGTCGAACTGTAGTGTGTTCCGGCTCGGTGACGGTGAGAGGCTTGGAAGGGTGCGCGACCTCGGACTTGGTGCTTGGTTTGGGACCTCCGGGGGGGGGGGGTAGAGATCCTATCAGAATGATGAGTTGGGGAGTGCGAGACCGACTCCCATGGGCGTCCCTCTGCGCGGGGTTTCCACTATTCATGTTGGTGAAGATCTGGAGAAGGGTCAAGTGGATTTGCGAGACTCCTTATCTATCGGTGAGATGGTATTCGATGGCTTCGGGGTGGGTCTTCGGGAGCCTAACTATGGCTGCTGGGAGCTTTTCTAGTCCGGCGGGGACCTCGACGGTGCCGAATGAGACGGGTATGACGGTTCTTGGTCTGATGGGAGGTCGATCTCGGGTACCGGTGTCTGGAAATCCTTCTGGAGATCTCGAGGCAGCTTCGCTGGTGGAACTGACGGTTGGGATCTCCTCGTACGCTGTAGCCGACCACGTACACCTGTTGGAGATTGAGAGAGGGGTAGGTGAAGATTTGAGGTTGTCGGCTCGAGAGGAGATGGAGGTATGTACCTGGGATCTGATGGCGTCGGAGGCAGATCTTTGCCCTTTGAAGGTGGGTTGTTCTGCTGTTAAAAAGGGGCTTAGGGTTTTTCACCGAAAGAGAAAGGGGCTGGTGGCTTCTTGGGGGACTGAAAAGGGGCCTGATGGCGACACGTGGTGTGACGGGGGAAGGTTATGGATCTGGGGTTGCAATCGAGTCTAAGGTTGACCGGAATGGGGAATGGAGGGAGCAGATTTATGCATCTTTTAAGGGAGGGGCACGTGTCGACTGCTGCAGAATTAGTGAAGGACAGCTAGCGGGCTGCAGGGATAGTGGAGGACAGTTGGAGGGCCGGGGTTTCTAGGTCTCTGGATATGGGAGCCCATCGGGCTCAGCGTTCTTTGCGGGTCGGGGCCGTTGCGAGAGACTCTGTTGGGTTTCGGGTGGGTTGGGCCCCATGGGTTCTCACTTACGACGGTTGGAGGACTCGACGGAGGATGAGTCGACTCGCCCTGTCGTTGGAAACCCGCGATGAGTTCTGGTTTCCCTGAGTCTTCCCCTTGCGGTTTCTACGAGAGAAGATAACATCGAGACCAGCTTTGGGGTACACTCCTCGGATTTCTCCACCGACCTTGGGTCTAGTATGGGTTTCAACTGGTGACACCAAGAGGAGCCGAGTGATCAGATTGGGGGGGTTTTGAGCTTTGGTCAGGACGTCGGGGGTGACTTGGAGGGGAATCTGGAAAATTTGAGGGAGGCGACGGATATTGATCGGCTTATTGGCCTAGGTCACAACCTTGGAATGTCTTTTAGGGGTTCTAAGGCTGACCTCTGGGAAGTCTTCAGATTTGTCTTGGTGAAGCGACGGGTGGCCTACTACAAGCGGCGCAAGGGTTCACGGGAACTAGTGAGATTAACTTGGGGTATGTCGGAGAGGAGGAGTGCTGGGGGGGATTAGGATCCATCCCTAGTTGGGCGGGACGCTGTTCGGTTTGTTAATGAAGATGATTTCTTGGAATGTGAGTGGTATCTGGATGCAAAAGGGCAAAAGGGCCGGTGAAGCAGTTATCAAGTATCTAAGTCAAGCCGTGGTCGCCTCCGTGAGACCAAGTGGGTCAACTCGGTTATAGGAGGGGATGGGTGGGATTGGGTCTGAGTAGATTCGGCTGGCGCTTCGGGGGTTATTTTAGTGTCTTGGAAATCGGATTTCTTCGATAAAGAGGATGAGGAGGTGGGATTGTACTTGGTTTCGGTCGTGCTGCGTAATAAGGATTCGGGGATTCGGTGGTGTTTGCGGGTGGACCGCGAACGCGACGACTTCTGGTTTGAGTTGGCGGCTTTGGCAGCTAGGTGGGACTTTCCTCTCTGCCGTGGGGGGGATTTTAATGCTATTAGGTGGGAGTACGAGAAGAAGGGTGGTCCGCCAGATGCCAGATGCCGGGGTTATGCGTGACTTCAATTCTTTTATTTCTGATTGGGGGCTCATGGACGTTCCACTTTCGGGGGCGCGGTTCACGTGGTCGAATCTACAGGACAACCCATCACTCTCTAGATTGGACCGTTTTCTTGCTTCGATGGATTGGTTAGAGGTGTTCCCGGGGGTGAGGTTGGAGGCTCTTGCTTGGGCAGTCTCCGATCACCGCCCGTTGATTTGCACGCGTGACTCTAAACGGAAGGGGCCTTCACACTTTCGGTTCGAGAATATGTGGCTGTTGGAATCGTTCCGTGAAAATGTTCCGGTGTGGTGGCGAGAAAAGATCTGCACTGGGACTGCTGCGTATCGTTTCATTTCCAAACTCCATCATCTGAAGGGGAGGATAAAGGGGTGGAATTGGGATGTGTTTGGGGTGGTGTAGGTAAGGAAGGAGAGCTTACTTAGTAGCTTGAATGAGTTTGATGATTTAGAGGAAGAGAGAAGTCTTAAAGGGGAGGAAAGAGAGGATCGGTTGAAGAAAACGATGGAGTTTCACAGCGTTTGTAGGGCCGAACTGGTCAGTTGGATGCAAAAAGCCAAGGTTAAGTGGCTAAAGGAGGGGGATGCTAATACGAAGTACTTCCATATTGTGGCTAAACTAGATTCAAGTCCAAGTTTTTGGGGAGGGTCGTGGTGGATGGGGTTACGGCTGAGGGAGACGACTAGGTCCGTGAGCGCATCGTGGCATTCTACAAATCCCTATATACGGATGAAGGTTTTGTGCATCCGCAGTTGGATGGGGTGCCCTTCCAAGCTATTTCGGTGTTGGAGAAGGAGGGGTTGGAACAAATTTTCACAGAGGATGAAGTGTGGCATCCTATCAGATTTGGTGGACGAAACAAAGCACCTGGTCCCGACGGGTTCACTATGGAGTTTTTCCGGGCGTTTTGGGGGTTGATCAAGGTAGAGCTGATGGAGGTCATGTCGGAGTTTCATACTGATGGTTTCGTTGGGAGAGCACTTGGTTCCACCTATATTACCCTGATCCCGAAGCGTGATGGTGCTGTAGATATTTCTGATTATCGGCCCATCAGTTTGACCAACTGTCTTTATAAGATAATGGCTAGAGTGCTTGCTAGCAGATTAAAACCTTTGATGAGCACTATTATTTCGGGGAATCAGGGAGCTTTTGTGCGTGGTAGACAACTGGTGAATCTTGTTGCGGTGGTTAATGAGACGATCCACTCCGCTCATATTCAGCGGTGTCGGGCGGCGATTTGGAAGGTGGATACGGAGAAGGCTTATGATCGAGTCAGTTGGGAGGGGATTGACTATATGCTGGGAAGGATGGGATTTGGTGACATTTGGAGAAAATGGATGCGTGGTTGCTACTCTTTCCCGTGGTTCTCGGTAATGGTCAATGGCACTCCGACCGGCTATTTCAAGAGTTCTTGGGGTATCCGACTGGGGGACTCGCTATCCCCCTTCCTTTTCAATATTGTGAGCGAGATGCTTTCTGGTTTGATTGATCGGGCCAGGGAATGTTAGCTCATTTCCGGCATTCCGGTGGTGGCGCAGGGCAGGTGCATCTCTCATCTGCAGTACGCGGACGGCACGATTCTCTTTGGGAGGGTGGATGCTTCTAAGTTCAGGGTGTTAGGCGATGTGTTGTCTGTGTATGAGGCTATCTCGGGACAACGAATCAACCTCCTTAAATCTGCTATTACGGGGATTGGGATTGACGATTCCGATTTGGCGGCGCTTGCCCTCTCGGTTAGTTGTCCGACTCAGCATCTGCCTATTACCTACCTTGGTCTCCCCCTGGGAATCAGGAAGCTTACGGCCCGGGACTGGCAACCGGTCGTACAACGGTTTGAGCAGCGCCTATCCGCATGGAAAGGGAAACTTTTAAGCAGCGCAGGCAGGTTGGTCCTGATCAAGGCGGTTCTTTCGTCCATGCCCATATTTTATATGTCCATATTTTATTGCCCGACGAAGGTGATTTACTGTCTGGAGAGGATCCAGCAGACCTTGTGGGAGGGGTCGGGTTTGGGTCGAAGATATCATCTGGTTAATTGGGAGGTTTGCCATTTGCCAGTTGCTTGTGGTGGACTGGGTATTCGCAGCCTTAGGCAGATCAACTGTGCTCTTCTTGGGAAATGGTTCTGGAGAGCTGGTAGGGATGAGGAGAGAGAGGGGATTTGGAGAAAGGTGCTGGTAGAGAAGTATGGGCAGTCTTCTGGTGACTGGGGTATTTGTTCGGTCGCACACAGAGGCTCTTCAGCGTTGTGTGGGGCCTGGTCTAGCTTTGCCAGAGGGTTGCGATTTAGCTGGGGGTGTGGTACCAGAATTCAGTTTTGGGATGATGTTTGGTTGGACTCCTGTCCTCTTAAATCCAGGTTCCCTGGTATCTATGCCTTATCTGTGAACCCGGGGGGGATGATAGATCAATTTTTATCGCTTACCAATGGGGTGGTGGTCTGGAATGTCTATACCCGCAAATCGTTGACCAATTGCGGGATGGCAGAGTTCTCTACTCTGCTACAGATGCTGTATGCTGAACATCGTAATCAGATAGGGTTTGATCAGAGGGTGTGGGCTCCGAGCAGGGATGGAATTTTTAGTGTTAAAAGCCTATTTAAGCTGGTGACACGACGACCGCTTATTATGTTCGAGGGGCGATGACTATGGAAAGTACCTATTCCTTACAAGATCAGGTTTTTCGTGTGGACCTTATGTAAGGATAAAATTCTCACACGAGACCAGCTCATACTTAGGGGGAAAGATGTTGCGACTACCTATGTCATGTGTCCCGATGGGGAGGAGACTGCGGCACACCTTTTCCTTCACTGTCAGATGGCCTGCTCGATTTGGAGTGTGATCTTCAAATCCCTGGGTCTGACTTGGGTTATGGCGGAGACACCATACCAGCATCTGCTTAGCTGGGTTCCTGGGATGCTGGGCGCTGAAAGATGGGCGCAGTCAAGATTTATTGTCTTTGGGGTTTTTTGGTGTTTGTGGCGAGAGAGAAACTACAGAATTTTTGAGAATAATAGTAGGTCCATGGGGTTCATAGTCAAATCTGTTATGGATCTGGTGGGTTCGCTGGGGGGAGTTGAGGAGGGGAGAGGGCAACCCTCTCTCGTGTGGGATCAGAGCTAGGCTGCTGTCCGGTGTTGTTACTCTTTTTCTTTTTCTTTCTCTCGTTGTTGGGTTCACCCGTTTTCTTTTGATCATGTTGTGTTTGCTGTGGTGTCTGTTGTATTGGGTTCTCAGCGCCTTGCTGTGTTTCAATATATTGCTATTTTTTACTGATAAAACAAAAAAGTAATAGGTAAAGGTCGGTCCTTCAAGAATTTGACCAACGAAGTCATATGGCTCGGGGTAGGTTGGTTGAGGCCGGTAGTATAGGTTACTGGTTGCTGAATCTTCGGTGTTTTGCAAACTAAATCCCCTGAAGCTAGACGTCATATAACCCACATCATCTTGTGGACCTTGTGGTGGTGGTGGTGTTCGGTAAGATTCTGACGCTCCTCTTCCTTCAACCTCTCCACCTCTAAATGTAGGAGTGTCATACATTGTTACCGGCTCATCATCCCATGCAGCAATACCTCTATAAGAATAAGAGGGATCAACGTCATCCACTCTACCACTAGTGCCAACGTGTTTCATCACCTCCACCATCACCCCCATCATTGTCATTATCACTACCGGGTTGCGTTTCGTCATCAGATCTAACCACTGAATGACGATTCAATCTTCTTTTCCGCCTCAGTGGTTGGGAAGCCTGCTTCTCCGCTACTCTTTCGGCATTATCCAGTTATGCAGTGCTCTCATTATCCAACACTGGCTCTTCTCTCTCTTCGATCCACTGATTCAAATGGTCATCCTCCGTGAATATATAATCCAACTGGATGAGATCAAAATATTCACTATCTGTAAGATAAAATATGATAGATGAATTAATATATGTCTCATCAATTAGATCAAATAAAAATTGTACGAACTAAGGCTTCATATAATTTCTTACCACGGTTGGTCCTCTGCATATTCCTGACCCTTAATCGCATGTTGTAGTGGCAGTAGACTAACTTTTTCAATTGTTCCATAGTTCGCTTATTCCTTGTCCTCATGTGAATGAGAGAGAAGGTGCTCCAATTCCGCTCACAGTTGGACGAGGAACATGTTTGCAATAAAACCCTCATTGCAACCCGCCTCAGTATCGGACTATCACCTCCATAGTGCATCCACCAATCAGCGGGTTTATCATGCTTGATTTGGGATTGCGCCAACGGGGTCCCAAATGACCCATGTCTCTTGTGAAACATGTCGATCTACAAAAATGGAATACAATAACCCACATATCAATAAACAGATCATATGACATTTGACTTATTAGTAATAAGGTATGATTACTCACATCTCTGATGGCTTGACCTTGGCCCACCAATTCAGGGAGCATTCGTTGGATCATATTGAGCAAACCGCTGTACACTTCATCAGTCTCACTCTACTTGAAGTGTCGCGTATAATGGAAGGCCGGATTGAAGTAGTGTGCTATACATCAAATATGAGCAATCTCATCAGTATACGGAAACAATGAATAATATGAAAAATAATAAATAAATAAAAATCACTATATGTTATACTTGTGACATGCAAGTACTGGTGGAATTGTGCATCCCACCTCTTTTCGATAATCGTCCAATATCATTTATATTTTGTAGGGCGTTTAGTTTTAATAGTCAATTTTGCCTTATCCATTGACTCGCAAGCATACCCCATCATTGGTTTCTCATCACCATCTATTAACTTCAACACTTGCACTAACGGGGTAGTGATGGTGATCAGGTGGTCAACATCTGCCCAAAACTGGGGACTGTAGATCAGGTCACCAACTTTATTCAAAGCAGGTCTCTTTGATCGTGGGAGCTTTAACTCATATTTTCTCCATTCTTCGAAGTTGACCATGCTTTTCAGCTCACGACTATATCTAGCAAAGCTTTGTAGGGCTAGAAATTGTGTCGCAAATCGTGTAATCGCAGGCCGGAGCAGCTCGTTCTTAGTGAAGTTTCATTAGATTCACCAACTTGTCACTGTTATACATGTAGGAAGTAATCGTTCTTCCCTTCTGAATAGTAGCCTGTGCTTTTCTTCTCTTTCCCAAGTCCTCAAGAATGAGGTCCACGGAATGAGCGACACACGGAGTCCAGTACAAGTGACGTCTCTTCAACATTAACTGTCTTCCTGTAGCTTCGTAATTGGTGGTATTGTCTGTTACCACTTGCACAACCTGCTTCTTTCCAACCTCTTCAACTACCTTATCCATTAGTTGGAAGAGGCAATCAACTGTCTTCGCGTGTTTAGAAGCATCAACTGATTTTAGAAATACTGTCCCGACATCGCTATAGATTAAAAAGTTGATCAAACTCTTCCTTGTGGGACCGGTTCATCCATCGCACATAATTGTGCAACCTCTCATCTCATACTTTGTGAAAGCTGTCTACATAAACTCCTATCTCCTTGTACTCATCATCTAGCAGGGGCCCTGATGCCTCGTATGCAGAAGGCTTTTTAACTCCTGGACATGCTTCTGTACTTATATCAATCATACTTTTGAAGTAAGGCGACTTCACAACCTGACTCGGAATGTGGTTGTATATCAGGAACTTTGCAATGAATTTTTCAAGCTTCTTCCCTAATGTTTTCAGTGAGATTGCAGTCAATTTAGTTTGTTTGGAACTTTCTGTCCGATATATGAATGGATCCATGGGACTTGTAGTACGGCCTGTAGTAGACGACCTGGTCTCCCTCATGGATATTGATCTACGCAACCCGACAGTGTCATGAATATCCTCATCATCATCAACATGTAGCCTATGATTAGATCCACCACCAGCAGCAGACATGGATGGACCCCTCAACCTGGACTGAAACCAATAATCGGCTTCTTCCTGATCTCGTCGCTGTCGTGCTTCTCTAGCACTCTCCCTCATGACTCTCGCTGTCTGGTCATCCTCATCATCCTCATCATCCTCATCATCCTCAGGTCGAGGTGCAGAAAACTCTGGATCTCCCCTCATTCTCTCATATATTTCTCTATCTCGGTCGGCTTCTGCTTTTTTCTTTCCCTTTGCCGCCTGTAAATTGGCTCTGACAGCTTATCTCACCTCTCTGGGTACATTGGGACACCTTTTGTCTCTCCCTTAACGCGACCCAAATGCTCCTTCAAGTGTGTGATACCTCCTCTCAATAATTTTTTTTCACAAAACTTGCATTCTATTCGGAGTCTATCACCATTTATTGCTGTGCCGTATTGCCAGGCTGGATCTTGTCCACGTACCATATTTATTTATTTCACCTGCATGAATGAGCAAACTATTGGATTAAATTAAAACATTTAGATTACACTTGAAAATTAAATTTGTTTAATATTATTCTAATTTTTAAAAATTTTATATTACATTTGACAATTTATTTGATATTATTCTTATTTTTAAAATAGTAGATTATATTTTACTAAATTTATTTGATATTATTCTAATTTTTAAAAATTTATTTGATATTATCCTTATTTTTAAAATATTAGATTATATTTTACGAAATTTATTTGATATTATTCTAATTATTTGATATTATTCTAATTTTTGAAAATTTATTTGATATTATCTTATTTTTAAAATATTAGATTATATTTTACGAAAGTTATTTGATATTATTCTAATTTTTGATAATTTATTTGATATTATCCTTATTTTTAAAATACTAGATTATATTTTACCATATTTATTTCATATTATTCTAATTTTTGAAATTTTATTTGATATTATTCTTAGTTTTAAAATATTAGATTATATTTTACCAAATTTATTTGATGTTATTCTAATTTAAAAAATTTAGATTGCATTTAAAAATTTATTTGATATTATTCTTATTTTTAAAATATTAGATTATATTTTACCATATTTATTTCATATTATTCTAATTTTAAAAAAATTCAGATTACATTTGAAAATAGTATTTAGTTGATATTATTCTAATTTTGAAAATACTAGAAAATTATATTATTCTAAATTTTAAAATATTTAAAAATTATATTTATTTGAAAATCATAATTATTTGAAATTGATGTGTCACATGCATCATGGGGTATGTCCATATGTGTGACATGTGTAATTGATGTGTCACATGTGTCACATACCCCATGACACATGCGACACATGTGACACGTGTGTGATTGATGTGTCACATTCCCCATGCCACATGCGACACGTGTGTAATTGATGTGTCATGGGGTATGTGTCACATGTATGACACATGTGACACATCTATTACATGTGTCGCGACACATGTGACACGTGTGTAATTGATGTGTTGCATGTGTCGCATTCCCTATGACACAAGTGACACATGTCACACATGTATTAATAACTCAAAGGATATATATATATATATATATATATATATATATATATATATATATATATATATATATATATCCCTTGAAACTTGAGTTATCTATAAAAATTAATTTAAAATGGGACATGGGACATGGGACATGTGTGACACACACACACACACACACACACACACACACACACATATATATATATATATATATATATATATATATATATATATGCGTCACACATGTCTCATGCCCTATTTTAAATTAATTTTTATAAATTATTTAAGGGTCGATCATGAAATTTAAGGGTTGATTTACCATATTTAAGGGTAGATCTTGAAATTTTAACCCCTAAAATATAAGAAAATGAGCGAAAAATGACAAAAAATTGTAGAGCACGTACTTTCTCTACGTTCTTCGGCAATTTGGCAGCGACCCTGCACTTTTCGGACGTCGATTCGGCGTCAAAACGGCAACTATGTGTTTTCTGGTGGAACCACAACAACAAAAAATGGGAAACAAAGGGGCTGCTGTAGAAAAGACCCGGAGAAAGAGGGTTTTAAAGCCCTTTTCGTGCGTCAAGTCCGAAGGGGGAACCCACATGAGCAAACAAGAAATTATCGGACGATAATTGAAAGTGCGTCAAGTCCGAAGGGGGGACCCACATGAGCAAACAGGAAATTATCGGATAATAATTTGAAATTATCGTCCGATACGGACGATATGGTCAAATTATCTTCTGTATCAGACGATAATTTGGTGGTTTTGGAGATCTCTCAGAAAACACGAAATTATTTTATCGTCCAAGGACGATAAATGCTATGTTTTAGGAGGGATACGATAAAAACCTGTTTTATCGTATCGTCCATGTCCAATACCGGTACGTATCGGTATCGGACGATATTTTGACCCTTGCTCCTGACCTAACTAATCCATCCGAGTCTGAAGCTCATTCTTCTACGTAGGTAGTGCAAGAAATTCCAATCGACACGATTGTACGCTTTCTCCATGTCGATCTTGAAGATGAGGCCTTCGTCGGAGCTCTTTTTGACACTATCAATGTCCTCGTGAGCCGTAAGGGCGATATCTAGAAGTTGCCTCCCTGGAATAAAAGCACCCCGAGTATTTGAGATGATCCGTCCCATAACTAGCTAGTTTGAGTTGATTGGTCAACACTCTGGCGAAAATTTTATAAACACTATTTAGTAGGCTTAGCAGTCTGAAGTCTCGAAAGTCGATAGTGCCTTCTACTTTCGAAATTAAGGTAATGAAGGTAGCATTTAATCCACCTGGTAGCTCTGGACGAAGGAAAAATTCATCGAAGAAGTGTAGAATATCCTCTTTAATTGTGTCCCAACAAGCTTGGAAGAATTCCATGGTAAACCCATCAGGTCCTGGGACATGTTCCAGCCGCCGGAAAGCACAACCTTCTTAATCTCCTCTTTGCAGAAAGGTGACTCTAGACCTGTCCTCTGTGCAGTGGAGATCTCGTTGAAGCCCAGCCCTTGGATTTTGGGCCTGTAAGTATTCTCGTTGGAATACATACTCCGGTAGTATCCAAGGTTCTGATCAGCGATTGCGTTGTACTCGGAGAAGTGAACATCATCGACCTTCAACTGATTAATAGTGTCTCTGCCTCTTCCACCGTTAGCCACCTGGTGGAAGAATTTCGTATTTCCATCTCCTTCCTTCAACCATTGAATTTTTTATTTTTGCCGACACACATTTTCTTCCTCGGTACATTTTTGGTTAAACGCCATTTTAAGAGCCAGCCTAACGTCTTTTTCCTCAGCAGATAGTTGTCTCTCCTCTTCAAAAGTGTCAAAGGTTTTGATTTATTTAAAAAGGCAATCTTTAACCTCGAAGATGTTTCCAAACACCTCCCTATTCCATAATTTAATTTTCTCTTTGACCTTTGAATTTCTTCATGAGCACTCTAGCAGCAGTTCCCCGAGCGGAGACCTCATTCCACCAAACTGGTACCTTGTTTCTGAAGTCTTCTATGGATAATCAAATATTTTCAAAGCAAAATGGCAGAGGACCCGTGACGTTCTCTGATCGCGTGGAAAGAAGAATTGGTTTGTGGTCCAAAACAGTAGTAGGCCAGGTGTCCACCACAGTTTCCAGGAAGTTTGCCATCCACAACGAGTCACAAAGGAATCTGTTGAGACGGCAAAAGGTGGGGAACTACTGGCCATTAGTTCATGTGAACTGAGCTCCCCTCAATCCTGCATCGTACATGCCACAATTCAAAAGGAAAATTTGAAACTTGATATCCTCTCGACTGTCGATCGTGCCGCCGTTCTTTTCTTGTGAAGATAGCAGGACATTGAAGTCACCTCCCACACACCACCCATGATCCCATCTAGTCGAAATAGCACCGAGTTCAAAGAAGAAATCTTTTCTGTCTCTGCTATCATTAGGACCATAAACCCCTGTGAAAGACCCTATAGTACCGCTGGTTCTGTTCTGTAGAAGCACAAAAACCGAGTAATTAGCAATCTCACCATCCAATTTCAGATGTTTTGAACAAGCAGAAGGCCCCCCCCCCTTGTGCAGTACCCTCGGCTTGGACGCAGTCCCACTTCCAATCACCCCTCCCTAGAACAGATTTAACTTTCAGCTTAGAAACGTCGCTCCATTTCATTTCCTGAAGCGAAACCACATTAGGCTTCATTTGCTTAATCATTGCCTTTACCACAGCTCTTTTATGTTTGTGACCAAGCCACAGACATTCCAAGAGAGAAACAACATCGGCACACGAAAGAATCCCCGAGGCCAGAAACCCGCAGAACTCCTAACGGAATCCAGGTATCAATGTCCCCAATGCCCCACTCCATTTCTTTCGTCAGTTTTTTGCGATTGGCAGATTGAGGTACTTAAGACCCCACTTGAGTCTATTTTTTTCTTTGTTACCACTGGCCTTAAGTCCCTCTCTGAGCTTTCTCCTCTGCAAGTAAGTTTGGTGGAAAACCTCCACTAATTTTTCCTCTGATCCGAAGAAGGTCATCCCAGAGCTTTCCCTACCTCCAAGTCCTTTTGAGCTCGCTGGAAGTCGCAGTCCTTCAAAATATTTGGATGGATAATTGGGGTGGATGTCAGAGAGAGGATCGAAGGGGGGTTACAGGTTACCGACGTAGCAAAACTGTCGTCGTTGGCAAGGTTTGGGTCCCTGGACCATTCCGTGGGCAAGAAAGAGGAGCCCATAGACGCTGGGTTAGGAGAGAGAGGCCCAAGCCCTAAGCTGTCCCAAATTCGTACGACCCGTTGTTCGAGAGTTATTAGGGAAAGCCCAGTGTCCCCACAGAACTGCAGACGTGGCATCGTCGGTATCTCTACCTGTTTGCATGTGGGCGTCAAGCGTGACAGTGTCTGGTAAAGTGCTAAAGGGGAGAGGGAACGGCCAGAGGTCGTGTACATGTGGGAGTACCATCGGTGTAGGGTCAGTAAGCGGGTGAACTCGAGAGCAGGGGTTGTCATCCAAGCTAGCGCAATGAAAGGTCGAGTTCTCGCTTTTTACTGAGTCATCCTCCCTCAGCACGTGAACGACGCCCATAGAGTTGACATTGCAAACTCCCGCATGATTCGCCTTGAAATTTGACCCGCCTATTTTCGTTGAGCAGTGAAGTCCAGCCACTCTGTTGTATCGCTCAACAGAGTTCGTAGAACGAGGAACTTCGGAAATAGAGAAATCATCATTGCACATGCCACGGGGCAGCTCCTCCTTAGAAACTGCTACCCGTGTACCACTAGAGAAAGAAAACCCAATAGTATTCTGCACACGCGAGGTTGATACGCCGTTGCTGAAATCTTCGAGTACTGCATGTTCGCAATCCGGCCGTTGATTTCCCCCATGCAAGATCTTGACCGTCGATTCCCTACAACTTCTGTTATAAAAACCCTGCATCTTCTTGCATTCAAATCCAAAATTCCTTCCGTTAGGTCCCTCTAAACCCTCTTTCTGTTGCCAGTTGACTTCTGTCCTTTGCTAACTTCATCATGGTCCGAGCCCCCCGCCCTTATCGTAGGCACGCCGTCCGAGAGCCTGACCAAGTGCCCTACGCCCATGAAGGGGTTCCGCCGATGGTGGAGTACTGGGAGATGCGCCACCGCGTCCGTCCCTGGTATCCGATGTACATCCCGCTTCTCACCGAGTAGTACTACCCCACTACTCGACGAGTACTGTACATTGCCGGCCCCGACTACCGCAGCACCTACTTCGCCGTCGTCACGACAGACTATCCTTTCTGACCTCTCTATTTTAACGCTGCGCCTGTATGTTCTCCCGTGATCCGAGATATTTCCCCCGGCTACCCTGATGCGAGTGCATCTAGCATCCGAGAGGGTAGCGGTCCTTCGATCGATTTGGAGCAGGCCTCTGTAGCAGCTCTTGATCCTTTCGAGGATCAGTGAGGACCATAGGTTGGGGGGAAGGCTGTAAACCTTGAGCCAGGAGCCGGACTCGTTTTGCAGGAACGACGAATGGACGTCGACCTTCTCCTACCTAAAAAAGCATAGAGTGTAGCTTCCCTAGCTGCAGAGGCCTAAATTCACCATTTCCTCCACTCACCGTCCTCGAGTCAGAGGTGTTTTTTGAGAGCTTGGAGATATGTATTTTGTTATGGCCATTCAGATCCCCTTTTGTAATAGACAGTAGACATTTTCTAATATTAATGAAAGAGGGATTTCCATTAATAACTTCCGCAACCACCCATAAATGCGAATCCAACATAGTGTTGGCAGCAAGCATATTGTCGATGTTAAACTGTGGAGAAAGAGGCTTAAGCAGACCTTTGGCTTTGCCATCTGGTTGAGTATCCGTGGTCCTTATCATTGGGTCTGTGGCCCTCCAACCCTGTGGGGCCACCATTTCCAGCGGAGCCCTCAAGGGATTAAGACCTCGGTATGGATGACTCCTAGGAAGGACCTTCTCGCTAGGCCGCTTTCTTCAAAGGTGCTCAGCCTGAGAGTATTTCTTACCAGCAATGGGCCATCCGTTACTTAATCTTTCGTCTGCTGCTTAGTTGGTAAATGTTCAGAAAGGTAGGACGAGGAGGGGATGTTGACACAGTTTCTATTGGTAGTCCCACTACTCCAGTGCGCCCCACAACTCCTAGTATGACACAACATTCTTCTCTTGAAATTTAGGTTATGGCACCGTTTGCAAACCCAGCCCCCTTCTTGCACCGTAGTCTGAATCTGAGTATCTGTTGATCGCCAACGTCCGGTAACGTTCAGAACTTGGTTGATGTAACCTCCACGTAGGTCATCCCCAAACCTTCTGCGAGGTTGCGAACTGCGTCTTCCTAAGTTCTGATTGGCCCTTCTAACCACGGATCTGGATCTTCCTCCACACACCCCCCCATGGGTCGCCACCATTTGCCCGCTACATCTTCCACGCCTCTCTGTCGACCTTCTATCCACAGAACACCGTCTGGACCCTCTGACTCGCTCCTTGTGTTTTTGTATAGACTCCATGCTTTTGAGACTTTTCACAACCTAAGATCCTTATTTTGCTTATTAATGTTTCTAATTGTTCTCCAATTGGCCTCATTCCTTTGGAATTGGGCTATTGTACTGGTCCTGTAGGTGCATGACAAATGAGATCCAGGGTGAAAACTACTCAGCCATAATTGTTTTGCGCAAATTGCTTCAATGGTATCATATAGTACCTCATCATCCAATTTTTTGGTTGAATTTCCGACTTTCTTCGTTTGGAGTTTTTTTTTTTTCCCAATTAAATCATTTCAGAAATTTGAGATATTCAATCTTTCGCAAACATCATATTTTGATTGCAACTAAATCATGACATTTTCAATTATCCACTACCTTGTAGTGTTTTCTTCTTATATTTTTCCTTACTTCTTAGTATTTGTTCCCTATTTTTTAAATGAGATAATGGCTCCTGACCGACATTTAAACATCAGAATGGTGTTTAAATGATCTTATACCGTTAGTTAGGCTTTTAATCTCACACCATTGAGGTGTATTTTCATTATGCCACGTGGTGAACATCAGTGATCAATCTAAAATATCCAGGTGGCAATCTATCATTGGAACATGTCTCAGCCCAAAGAAACATGCCTATAAATGGATGTGAGCCATCCAATTGATGAACTTTAATATCAGCCATTAAAACTGAAACAACAGTTGATATTAAAGTCCACAGATCGGATGGTTTAAAAATATCCCTAAAACACCATTTTTGGGTTTTTTGCATGTTCATCAATGATCTATCACTTTGACGGTACAGATCACCCACATATTAAACCATTGATGGTGTAAGATAATTTTAAACACCAGTTTGGTGTTTAAATGACAGTCAGGTGAGTCTGCCCCTTTTTAAATTTGTCAACTTTTCCTGATTTTATCCCAATTTGCACTTGAGAAATAATGAGTGAAATCCGACTTGGTGGCAATGCGGCACACCATGTCAAGAAGATCCAATGCTTTATATATTGGGTATATTGAAGATTTGCTGAAAGCGTTACCTGACTGCCATGTTTAACCTGAAAAGTGGTGCAAGTTTCATCTGTAATTCCCTAAAAAAGAAGTGAAAAGAATTGAGTCCTATCTCTGAAACCTAGGTTACTAGGTATATAACTGAAATCTAATGGTATTAGTAGAGGTTGCATAGGAAAAACGTAGACAGCAACTTAGCTGTATCTGAAGATGTCAAAGCATCCTACCTTTTCTATCTTGTCCTTGTTTCGAGCTTTCCATACTTGATGCTGTCCACACCACACCTGCCAACATAAGAAACAAGTAAATGGAGTCCGTGACCAACCCTAGAGAAGGTGACATCATGAGTATGCCACAGGAAAGTCAACCCCATACCCGTGTAGCTGGTTTGTTGAAATAGTAGTGCTTGGTGCACTTTAACATTCGATAATCTATAGGGTACCTCTGTTTGTGCCTATGCGATCTCTGTTCGCGCCTACGTCTGAAACCCATTGAAACCCACTGAAACCCATAGACTTTTGAGATCATACGATGCAGATCAATTTTCACCCCAATCTTCCACACGATGGATCTTGAGACCATGAAAGCACCATCAGATGGTCTGTTTTTTATTCTCCGTGGTACAGATCGCCAAAAAATGCCGTTTGAGCGTGATGTGGAATCTAGTCTCGTGTGCAAGTGGTTGCTCTTTATTTTTGGGGATTTCGAGCGCCCTCAGAGACTGTATGGGTGCGAACAAAGGTGCCCTAATCTATATTTCGGTGGTTTTATGATCTTTTTTTGTGGAGGGTTTAATTTAATTTGGAGGTTAGGCGTTGAGACGTAATTAGGTTACTTAAGACGCAAGTAACTTTAGTAGGTTTGTATTGGCTAGAATTAGAAATTTATATTGGTACTTAACAGTGTGATTAAGAGTAGAAATTTTGACTTCTAATGAGCAATTACTTAGTGAGTCATTTAGTAGAGTTAGTAATTTAAATTTTTTTAGAACATCTTATGTATCAAGACAAACTAAGGGGGCATCCTATATGATTTTTTTTATCTTTATTGAAGTTGAAAGCTTAAACAAATTCTTTGCTTCAAGTGTAGACAAAATTCCTCTAGTTATTTGATGCTTCTTTTTTTTGAACGGTAACAAAAGAAATATATTAGAAAAACAAAAGGAGTGCATACCTTGGTGGGTAGTAAGAAACTACCCAAAGAAAAAGGACTCCCCCAAAAAAAGACTCACCCTAGTAGCAGAGCGCGTCCGCAGGGCAAGACAACAAACCCCATCATCCAAAAGAAAGCACAAAATCTATGGGAGAATGCAATCCTACTGAATGAGAAGTTGTTGAAAACCAGCAGAAAGATCTGCCACAGATACATCATGCCAGCTGATCACGAAATCCCTAATATCTCGGATGACAAAGTTGAACAGTTTGACCTTTCGTCTGAAAACTCCTCTCCAACCTAATAGCCCAAAACATCGAATACACAATAAGAGGCCACAAGTTCTTTGTCACCCTCCACAGGAATCTCCTTCCACATTTCCATCATTTGAGCAGGCCAACAAGGAAGAACCCACTGAATATCAAAGAAAGAGAAGATCTTATTCCAAATGGTCCGCGAGAGCTGGCAGTGCAACAGAGTATGTGACACATATTTCCTTCCCCTCATGCAAAGGAGGATTTGTTAAGGATCGGGATGTTTCTTCTCACAACTGATCCCTAGTCAGGATTCTACGATGGACCATAGACCAAGAGAAAAACTTCACCTTTGGAGGAATTTTAACCTTCCAAAAACCCGACCACCATTGATGGGGATTATGATTACCGTCATATAGAAGGAGAGAATCGTAGAAAAATTTCACCGAAAAGAGCACAAAAAGACACCCTTTGTGCTCTTTTCGCAAATTTTACAGTCCCTGTTGGCGCTGTTGGGAGAAGTCCCCCAAATAGCCACTATTAAATTCGCGAACTCCTCCATCTCCCAGTCCCTGAGATTCCGCCGAGTACTCACATTCCAAACCTGGCCTTCGTTAGTCATCTCAACAAATTCCTTAATAACAACATCCTTAGAATCCAAGAGAGCAAAAATTCTTGGGAAAGCCGTCTCTAGAGGGTAGTTTCCTACCCATCTATCCTTCCAGAAGCGAATCCGCTCTCCATCACCCCAACTAAAAGAAATCCCTCTCTGGAAATCATTAAGAGACCCATTGACTACTTTCCACTAGGCCGAATCGTGACGCGAGATCATTAGAACATTCCAAACCTCATTGGTAATACCATATTTAGGACTAACCACTTGCCACCACAGTTTATCCCTTTCTCTATCAACCCCGATCCTCCAAAGCCATTTCGCAAGCAGAGCTTTATTAACAAGCTGTAATCTTCTAATCCCCAAATCTCGGCAACATGGCTATGACAACAATCGTCCCAGTTGACTAAGTGTAGTTTCTTTCGATCCCCCGCTCCTTCACAGAGAAAATCATGAACAATTTTCTCCATTTTCTTAGTTATGCTGACAGGGGCTAAAAAAAGAGAAAGATCTGGAGAGACGCAAAAATTCTCGGGAAGGCCATTTGTAAAGGGTGTTCCTCGACCCATCTATCTTTCCAAAAGCGGATCCGCTGCCCATCACTCCAACTGAAAGAAATTCCTTTATGAAAATCATTGAGAGATCCCTTCACCGCTTTCCACCAGGCTGAATCGTGACTTGAGATCCTCGAAACATTCCAAAGTTCATCTGAAATATCATATTTAGAAGTAACCATTTGCCACCACAATTTGTCCTTTTCTTTGTCGTCCCCAATCCTCCAAAGCCATTTTGTGAGTAGGGCTTTATTAACGAGCTGTAATCTTCTTATCCCCAAACCTCCCGTAGCCCGGCTATCACAACAATCCTCCCAGTTGACTAAGTCCAATTTCTTTCGATCCCCCGCTTCTTCCCAAAGAAAGTCACGAACAATTTTCTCCATTTTCTTAGTTATACTTGCCGGAGCCAAAAAAAGAGACATTATAAAAGTCGGGAGAGACGCAAAAGTCGATTTTATTAAGGATCTCCCCCCATTACTTTTCCACACCGTGAGCCTTTTTTGGAACCTTTGGACTACCGATTCCCATCTGCCAGCTTTGCACATTCTAAACCCCAGAGGAATTCCGAGATACATAATCGACAACTTATCTTTTTTACACCCAATAGCAGCAACCACTTGATCTGTGTCCTCATTAGTCATATTGATTCCCGCAAGACTAGACTTATGAAGGTTAATTCTTTGCCCCAAAACCCCTTTAAAGATAATTAGAAGATCAGCAACGACTTTCACTTCTTGAACCCCACAGCTTCCGTTACAAAACGCCATAGTATCATCAACATACTGGAGATGGGTAAGAGATGGCCCATTCTCGGCCACCTTAAAACCTGAAATCAGATGTAGCTGTTCAGCCCTTTGGAATAGTCTATGCAAAGCCTCCCATACACAATTAAAGAGCATAGGTGACAATGGATCTCCCCGATGAAGTCCTCCCCTACTCCATTGATCAAAACCGAGAATTGGGCATCCATCTCCTCCAAACCACACCAGACCCCATTCTGTGGAGGGCGTAATCAAGAAAATCCCACTGAACCAGGTCATAAGCCTTCTCCATATCAATTTTGAAATGCATCGCTTATCATTACGCTTTTTAACAAAATCGATAATTTCCATTGCCGTAACTGCCACATCGAGCAGCCGTCTTCTTGGAATAAAGGCCTCCTAGGCATTAGAGATAAGAGTCCCAATGACTCCCTTGAGACGATTAATCAAAATTTTTGTGATGATTTTGTAAGCACACCCGATGAGGCTAATAGGTTTAAAATCCGAAATGTTGACAAACCCCTTCACACTTCGGTATGAGGGCAATGAAATTGGAATTTATACTCTTGGCCAATCTGTCTGAACCATAAAAATTAGATAAGAAACCCATAAAATCGGCACCAATAATATCCCAGTAGGCTTTATAAAACTCCATAGTAAAACCATTTGGACCCTGAGACTTGTTGGAACCCAGCTTCTCAATAGCTTCCTTCACTTCTTCCTCACTAAAAGGCCTTTCCAAGAATCTAACTTTTTCTGCATCTATAGAGTTGAACAATATACCATTCAGCTGAGGTCTAAGAACATCATCCGACGAGTACAAATCCTTATAAAAATCCACGATATTGGCATGAATATTGTTAGGCTCTATATAAGTTGTACCATTAATAATGACAGACGAAATCCGATTGCACTTCCTTCTCCCATTTGCAACGGAGTGGAAAAATTTAGAGTTGCCATCTCCTTCTCGAAGCCAATGCGCCTTAAGACTTTTGTCGCCATTGTTGCTCCTCCTCCAAAGCTTTTTTGTTAAAAGCCATTTTGAGGGCCAGACACCCTTCTCTATCTTCCTGGGATAGCAACGAGATTTCTTCTATGCGGTCAAAAACTGCAATTTCGGACAGGATGTGATCTTTAATCTGAGAGGTTTTCCCAAAAACATCTTTATTCCACTACTTAATTTTAAGTTTTAAGGTTCTTTAGTTTAGCAGAGAAGATGAAAGATCCTGATTCCACCAACTGTGAACCCTTTCTCGGAAATCATCATTCTTCAACCACGAGTTGTCGAATCTGAAAGGGCTTGGAGCCGAGCCTCCTCTGGAACTAACATTGGAGCTAAGAACAATAAGCTTGTCATCCCAAATCGTAGTAGCCCAACAATGAACCATCAGATCATTCAACAGATCAAGAAATTCAACTCCACATAGAAATGTATCAAGTATACACAAAGTAGGGTCATCTTGATCATTAGTCCACGTAAACCTTCCCCCCGACGTCCCCAATTCAAAAAGAGATCCTGGAGAAATAAACTCCGCAAACAGATCTTTGGCCAATAGATCTATCACTCCTTTGTTCTTTTCTTCTGTATTGCAGAGGGCATTAACGTCCCCCCCAATACAAACCGGGCTATCCCATTTAGAAATGATGGCACTTAATTCAAAGAACTCTCTTCTTAGTCTATTATCAGTGGGCCATAAATAGTGGTAGCCACCCAAGTGTGTCCAATCCGGAGATCCTGTAGTAAAGCAACCACCAAGAAGCAGCCTATCTCCGAGTCCAGGAGTTTGAAAATATTAGAGTCCCAAGCCAATAGGATTCCACCCCTCGTTCCGTCCCCCTCAAGAGCCAACCACTCCCACGATCTGCCTTCAATAGTGGAGCGAACCTTAAGCTCATTAAGCTCCTCACATTTTGTCTCTTGCAGCACAACCACATCTGGGTTTTGTTGCATAACAAAAGATTTGACCAACGCCCTTTTATCGGTTTCCCCAAGATTTCGCACATTCCAACCTAAAAACTTCATTAAAGATTTTATCAATGCCCTTTTATCGGTTTCCCCAAGATTTCTCTCTGCCTATTTGATGCTTTTTAATCTGCTTGGTTTTGCAAACTCATTTCGATCCCGATCTATCTAGTCTTGCAAACCCTGTTTTGATCACGATCCATCTAGTCTGCTATTTCGCCTTCGTCACAATTTGGAGGCAAAGAGAAATCTGAGGAAGGATTTGGAGCTGCGCTAAATATGCTCTTCGGTTACTGCCTGTTGCCATTTTCTGGCAAGTGTGGAGTGAATGGAACTGCCGTATCTTTGAAAGGAAGAGTTGCACCATTCCAGACATCATTAGTAAGGTGTCCAGTGTTATCGTATTGTCGGCTTCGGCTTCCATGTCCAATAATTTTCGAGGCTGTGATAAGGGGGATAGCAATTTTTTTTGGCACAACTCCTTTCAGGGGATAATGTCGGGGCTGGGCTGGTTGTTGGGTTTTTTTTTTATTCTTAGGTTTTGTTTTTGAGCTCGGTCTTCTGGTTTATCTTTGTTTTGTTTTGTTGTTTTTGCGTCTTTCGGCTCTTCGTGTCTAAGCTTCTCGCTTAGACTGATCCAGATGTAGTTTTTATCTCTTTTAATAAATTATTCATCTTTACTGAAAAAAATTCTGAGGAAGCATCCTTACATCTGCTTACAAATGCTTTGTGTTTGTTTGGGTGGATTGTTGTAGTATAAAGGGAGGATAATGGGAGCCAGATTTGTGGAATGTTCTAATGTTCTATGTATGTAGGAAATGGGGCTCCAAAAATTCCACAAGAGCAAACCGTTGTTGCCAGATTTGCTGTCAGTTTGTTCTGCATGGTTCAGTGTCGCTACATTTTCAGTGCATTTAAGGGAGGGATATCTTAGATTAACTAATATGAGTTCGTCAAATCAGTTCACTATTTGCGAATGGGTAGAATAAACTTGGCAACTATGCAGAAAACCAATTTACTTAATTTGCTTGAAAGAAGGTGTAGAGATCAAATGAGAATCTGTGAAATATATGTGTATGTATGCATAAGTGTGTGTGTGTGCATATATTTATATAATGATCTCCTCTACAACGAATGTTCTATATAACAAGATTTAAATCACAATAGATCAGAATTGCAACGTAGACCAATGGGAAATCACGCCTCCTAATTCACATCGCTAGTCTGAACTTGCAAATGTTTTTATAAAAGTAGAATTTGAACATTGGAGCAGATCTGATCATGTTTTATTAGATTAGAAACAGTTTCACAATGATAACTACCTTTTTATTAGATTTTTGCAACAGATCTGAATTTTTACTTAGGAAGTTGGGTTGGAGAAGATGAATACACTGAAAGCACCATGTATCAGTCCACGCTGGAACAGGTCCCTTACCTACTGTACTGTTTTTATGTTTGGTTTGTGACTGGTTCCAACGTCCTTTTATCCTGTTGCAACTTTCACTTTATATATTTTAAAACAATAAATTTGTCCAAGGGATCCAGACCGAGTCATGACTCAGGCAGGGGATCATTATTTTATATATATATATATATATATATATATATATATATATATATATATATATATATATAGGGAAGCTGGGATTTAACCTGCAACCTCAAGGTTGCATCATTGGGAATCTTATATTCTTGAAGTAATGAATAGTGTATTATGTTAATTAGCCCAACGGTACTATTTTTACCCGAAATTTGCATGTCAGGAAATGAAGATGGTTTGTAGTCTATATTGTTAAGATATCATGAAGAGGACCGACACGGTGTTTTACAGAAGGACCCAACTCTCCTGACTGTCATTTAAACACCAAAATTGTGTTTAAATGATCTTACACCATCAATGGTTGAAGATGTGGGTGATCCGTACCGTCAAAGTGGCAGATCATAGATTGAAGTGCAACAAGCAAAAATGGTGTTTTAGGGAGATTTAAGCCATCTGATCTGTTTATTATAATATCAACGGTTTTTTTTAGTTTTAATGGCTGATATTAAAGTTCATTAGTCAGATATTCCACATCCACTTATAGGTGGCATGTTTCTTTGGGCTGAGATATGCTCCAATGATAGATTGCCACTTGGACAATTTAGATTGGTCACAGATATGTGCCACATGGCATAATGATAAATCACACTTCAATGGTGTGAGATAAAACATATACTTTTAATGGTGTAAGAATTAAGATCATTTAAACACCATTTTAGTGTTTAAATGTCGTTCGGGAGTCATTATCCCTTTACTTAATCACGAATAGCTTTCAGGTCTGATGTCTACATTTGATCCTAACATCACACCTTGAAGTTACTCCTACTGTTCCAAACAATAGAGAATCAAAATATTTTATGATAAAGATCAATTCCAAGACTTCACTTGGTAGCTATGATCAGGCACAAATGAAGATGGAATCTCCAAGTAGTCTTCTTTATAAAAAAGCTCACTAGTTCTGCTGTAACCGCAAACAGAGAGTTACGTGCTGACAATTTCAAAAGGGAAATTTTTTTGTCTATAGTCACTGTGGTCTCTTTGGAGATAAGTTAATCGAGGGTATTCAATAATCCCTGTCCACATTACAGATCCAAGCAAAATGCTCAAGTCTGAAGCCCACAAATTCTTATTAGCTCCTCCAGATTTGCACTGCAGCTATGAAGAGCCCCATAAAGCCAGAAAAAGGAGGCTACACAGTTTGAGGAAATGCAGATACAGGGTATCAAATTGATGGATTCAATGCATAACAATACTAGATGAATCAAATCCACTGCTAGATAGTACCAAATAAGTAATTGATGACTTCAAATATAGACTGAACTCTTAGTTGAGCGTTCAATGAGTTGAATAATGCTCCCTATGATTCCTGCAGATCCGCACTTCTCAAATTTTCAGCTGGCCTTCAGTTTTTGTCCCTAAGATAGCCTGCACTTGGTTTTTTCACTTTACCCATGTAAGAAATCCCTGCTCAAGATATCACAAGCATCAGATATTGGAGTGATTAATCATGGTGACTAAAGTGACTTCTAACAGTGATATGGTTCGAGCTCAAGTAACTGGATCAGCATAGAGTGTACAAGTATCAGAAATTCAATGTCCTGAATGACCTTTTGCGAATATTTTCGGGACTGGAAAAGAACATTTTCTATAACTCTCAATATCAAAAGCCCATTTAAGTCAGTCTTGGATATTCGTTCATTTTTTGTCTGGTGAAAGGAAATTAAGAAAAAAAAATTCCCCGTTTCGCCTTGTAGATGTGATTTTATTTGAGTGCTTGGGTTATGTATTTTTCTTTTTTTGGAACCTTTGATCAGTAATTTTCTTTTCCTTATCATCTCTCTTTCTCTCAAAAGATAAAAAATAAAATGAAGGAAAACAAAGAAATAACATGCTGTAATTTTGTGCTCTAATTGGTGACTGAAGAATGCATTGAAAATGTCAAAATATACAAAGGTGCTCATGATCACGAAAACATGAGGTACTTTTTCTTGTAATGAAAGAATGAGAATTTGCCGTACAAACTACAAGAGGTTCCAGTAAATCATTTGATTCAAGCTTGTAGGTAAGGAGTCTTCCACCATGTGGCCTTTGAAGGTAACCCCCCTTTGGTAGCTAGTGAATCCGCCATGTTCTTGGCTTCTCTAAGTGCATGCTGATGATCGAGTACTTTGGAAGCGCATAAATCACATATCTTATCAAAATCTGCTAGCCTCCATAGATATAGGCTCCTTTTCTTAGCCTGCTCTGCAAGATTTCTTGAATGTTGGAACTACATATATCTTTCATGAAACTGTTAAGTTTCATCTTGCCTATTTTGATTAATGCCTGTTGCCACTGGATTAGTCTTGTATATTATCCTTCCATTATCTATCTGTGTGGCCCCACTTGCTGCAGACATTGTATCGGAAGGTCTTTGAACTAGGGCGAGCCCAGTTTGTTTCAACTGGGCCTTTATACCTCGTATATGAATCTGTGTATGCATGCATATATAAACTTATGAACCCATATAGATGTCTTTAAAAAGTAAAAGTTATGTTCTTTTTAACCATAACCAACCATCAGTTTAGCCAATAGGTTTTTCAAACCCGTTTGTCACAAGAAATACTGCTGATTAAGAAGAAAAATGAAGAATGAAGGATTTGCCCAAAAAATCAAGAATTTAAAGATCACAGAGCCATTGACGATTGAATTTATACCCCTTCTCAAATTTTCACGGCTACATAGTAAAAAATTTCCCCCTGGGCCATATAGGGTATCTTTTTAGTTTTTACCCTATGGTCTCATGCGTCTGTGGCCTTGTCCAAGGCAGACCCTTGCAATGTTTTATGCTCATTGCCTGAGATAAAAAGGCCATAGGTGGCACCCTCGAAACCTATGGTTTGAATTGCTTAACTAGAGTGTGCTACTTTATTTCTCCATAACATGCAGAGTGCCGAAGATAATTTGTTATAATATCCCGTGCTTTCATATACTTTTCAGCAATTATGGTTTGACAAAGTCTTTCAATTCACTGCCCCGACTCTTCCCTGTTGTCTTTATTTGACATGTAACTTTCACTCCTTGATTGTCCAACCAATTTATCCCGTATACCTTTGGAGAGATTCAGAAGAGGTTTTATATGGTGAATATTATTTAAAGTTTATAAGAGCTTTATTCGAAACTTAATGGCCTACAAAAACATAATAGCTAATAAAACTCCCCTATCATATCTGTTTAATTTATTTCTTTTGATCTCTGGATGGCTAAATGTCAATAACCTTATGATAAGCTTGTATAATTTGTTGGGGGTTGACTTTTTTTCCCTCTGTGGCATTTCCAACCCTTAGAATTTCTTATCACAGTATCAATTTTTTTCCAATTCTTTTACAGATGGACGAGAAGACAATTATGTGTATGTCTCTGAGGCTCTTTTGGCAGGGATCGCAGTTGGTCCTGTTGAAGCTCTATTCAACACACCATTTGAACTTTGTAAACTTCGTGCACAGGTGAGCTCTGCCGCTCGCTTCTCACCCTCTATGGCTACTAAGGCTAAGCAAGGCACTACACCAGCTGCCTCAAAGTTACTGCGTGGATATATTCCCGATAAGGCAGCATGGGATCATACTGTTGAGCTCCTGTCAACCCTCTCTACCAAACATTCAAACTTGGTCAGTGCTCTCAAAGAGTACCCATGGATGCTGACTGGATCTGGAAGGTTGCCTCATGCTTATAATGTTAGAGGTCCTTTAGATATCATTTCTTTAGAAGGGTGGCACGCATTGTCGAGAGGTCTTCGGCCAGGAATAGTTCGGGATTGCATTTTCAGTGGAGTTTTCTTTTCAACTTGGCAATTTTTTCACATAATAATGCTTGATTGGAAGGCAGTTGGCATGAACCCTCCACCCAGGTTCTGATATTTGTTCCTCATTGTGCTCTTCTTTCAGATTGTGCTACAAAATATCCATGTTTCACGATTTATTCAGTTGCTCTTGAAACTATTTTTTCCCTTTCCAGTGATAAGATAATTGCTCTCCATAATATTTATCTTGGGTTAATAGCTGTATCTCTATTCCTTGATACGTTGTCTAGTTTATTGTGGAATGAGTACATCCTTGGCAATGCACATTCTACAATTATATGCCGGTTAAATTTAGTCAAATTAAATTAAGGTTAGGGTTTGGCAAGGAAGACGGAGAAGAAGAGGAAGAAGAAAAGAGATGGAGAAATTAGGTTTGAGTTCTAAACCCTCTCCCAATCCATTAACACCTTTTATATAAAACATATTACATCATGAACTATAGATCTATTAAGGAAAGGCGCATAAGTAAGTGGAGACACTTACTACACACATACCCAATCATAGCTACTATCACACCCACTAATGTAATTACATCACTCACTCCCCCTCAAGTTGGCGCAGATATATCTATCATGCCAAACTTGCTAGTAATATCATGTAGCCTGCTGCCACTCACGAACTTAGTGGGAACATCCGCCGACTGATTTGCAGATCGAACCTGGGGGATGCAAACCTCCTTGGATTCAACTTTTTCACGTATGAAGTGTCAACCAACCTCTATATGTTTGGTCCTTTCATGATAGACTGGATTTTTAGTAATTTGAGGAGCCGCTTCGTTGTCTCATACAAGGTGATTGAACAACAAGGTGATTGAAAGCTTCACGTCAACTCCAAGGTCGGCAAGGATGTGTCTTAACGACATACCTTCCCTGGCCCATTGTGACGGTTCTATATTCACCTTCAACACCAGAGTTGGAAACCACATGTTGCTTCTTAGACTTCCATGTTACATGGTTTCTACCCAAAAAGGTACAATTACTAGTGGTGGATCTCCTGTCCCCAAGAGAACCAGCCCAATCTGCGTATGTAAAATCTCCACATCTAAATGGCTATTATCACCACAAAGCAACCCTCTTCCCAGGCAACCCTTCAAGTACCTCAGGATTTTGTATACTGCATCAAGGTGAATAGTTTTAGGAGAGTGCATGTATTGGCTAACAACACTGACAACATACACTATATTGACTTGTCATGGTGAGTTAGATTAGCTTGTCATCAATTTTCTGATACATATGGATGTCTTTAAAGTGACTCTCCTTCACGTCCACTGAGTTTATGATTCTGCTCAATTGGTGTAGTGGCTGGCTTACACCCAAGCATACCAGTATCCCTGAGTACATCCAAAGTGTTCTTTATCTGGGACAATGCAAATTCCTTTCTTGGATCTTGTTACCTCGTATCTAAAACAGTACTTCAAGGGACATAAATCTTTAATCTCAAACACTATGCTCAAATAGCACTTCAACTGAAGTATCTCATCATTGTCATCTCCCGTAATAATAATGTCTTCCATTAGACTACTACAACAGATAGATGAGTGCCCTTTTTACAAAGAGGGTGTGATCCTAGTGACTTCTTCTATAATCAGTTCTCATAATGACTTCATCGAACTTCTCGAACCACGCTCCAGGCCACTGTTTCAATCCGTAGATTGACTTCTTCAACGTGCAAACCTTCTCTGACTCCCCCTGTTTTATAAACCCAGGTGGTAGGACTACATAAAATGTCTCTTTCAGACCCCTATGGAAAAAGGCATTCTTAACATCAAGCTGCTACAATGGCCAATACCTATGGGTAGCAAGAGAGAGGAGAATACGAATGGTATTGGACTTTTCAACAGGAGCAAAGTCTCTTGGTAGTCAACTCGTTGAGTTTGCATGAACCCTTTTGCAGCAGGCCAGGCTTTACTACCATTAAGTCTATACGTTACCGTATAGACTCATTTGCAGCCAAAAACCTTTTTTCCTGCGGGGAGTTCAACAATATCCCACGCATGACTTGATTCCAAAGCTTTTATCTCTTGTAGTGTGGCTTCTCTCCACTTGGGCTTAGACAAGGCATTAGACACAGAATTTGGGATAGACATAGAATCCAAAGAACTGGCAAAAGCAAGATGAGAATCAAACATTCCTTGATAAGAAACATACTTACTGATAGGATGACGGGTACAATACTTGAAGGTTTTTCTGATGGCAATGGGAAGTTCAAGGTCATTTTGTGGGGCTTCTTCCGGGGATGGACTTTGGTCAAGACGATTGGAAGGAGGCTATTGAGGTGCAATTTGGGCCTTGAACTTCTTGAGAAAGAATTTTACCTCCTTTACTTTTCCAAATTATCAAACTAAATTTCTACTAGTTTCTCTCCATCATCCATATCATCAAACAAATCTGTCACCTCTACACTTGGTAGCACACTAGTGCTCTCTTCACCACAATAATTCTCTCCCTGAAGAGGGCATTGCACATTCTCCCCTTGAAGCTTGTTGAAGAGGGGTGAGGTTTTTTTTTCCGGGGTTTGGGGGTTGATTAAGAAAAGGTAACATCCATAGTGACAAAGAACTTCCTTGAAGTAGGTCTATAACATTTGTACCTTTGGCAGATGGAGGGTTCCCAACAAAAATACAAGCGGCCTTGGGTCGAGTTTAGTACGATACACAACAGGAATATGCTCAAAACATAAGGACCTAGAGGGGGAAATGAAAACAATGAACGACCAGGAAACACAAATTTGTATGGGGACATGCCATTGAGAACTGGAGTTGACATGTGATTGATTTAAAATATGGAGGTAAAGACAACCTCTCCCCACAAACTTTGAACCATTTATACCCAATACAAGTGAACAAGCAATTTAAAGTGCATGACGATTTTTCCTTTCAGATACCTCATTCTGTTGAGGTGTACAGGGACAAGTGGTTTGCCACTCAATCCCATGATTACAAAGGTACGGATGCTGATAGTGGGAAGAGTACTCCCAACCACAATCCGACTGAAGAGCCTTTACATGAGCATGGAACTGAATTTGAACCACCTGATGAAAGACAATAAATATAGAGGAGACTTGATTCTTGGTTTTCAACAAATATTTCATGTTATACCAAGTACAGTCATCAATAAATGTGCCAAAAAATCTAAATCCATGCACAAAGACAATGGGAAAAGAACCCTCAAACCTTAGTTACCGGAAGCGAGAGGAAGTGTGTAGTAGGTCGGGAGCGGGGGCATGTTGGTCGTTTTTCGAGACTCTTGCTGCTATTTTATTAAGAACAGTGGAGAGAATAAATCAAGAGTGGGGAATTGGAGATGAGTTAGCACAACAAGTCTGAAATAAACACAGTCCTGTAAGACACAGGGTCCATTGTAGCAAGTTTTGATAAGTAAGAGTTTTTCCCATAGAGAAATTGATCTAGAATCCAAAATGGGCTATAATAGTAGGCCTCCAGATCTGGCTATAGATCTGACAATCCTAAAGAAAGGGAGTTGGGTGTCACGACTACACTAAATTAATCCTAAAAGCAGAGAAATAAAATGTAGCCCTATCCTAAAGAAAGGGTTAAGAGGAAGATGGTGGTAGTGTGTGCCAAAATAAAATACAAAAATTATGAGAAGTAAGCAGGTTAAACTAGAGTCAAAGCAGTGATGTAACTCAGATTTAGTCTGTCTCTGCAGTGTTCCTTGTTGAGACGCTATTAAAAGCCTCAACAAGGTAAAAATATCCGGTTTAACCCATGCCATTTGGGGCGCTCTTAGGGCTATACTCTGTCCACTCTAATGGTCATAGGATATCTGATAGAGTTTGTCAAATTTCATTGGTTAAAACAGACATTACCAATCTAACCCAGGGGAGTGGACTGATCATTCCCCCAGCCACTGGGCCAGATCAAGCCATGAATACTATTATAGCACTATGTAATGCCAGTGCTACACGCTCCCCAGATCTGCGCATGGACCTGACTGACATCCATAGGTATTCCAACCCATAAGATTCTAAGTGCTTTGTTAAGGCTAACTGCTCACTAGTGCCCACAAAAAAGACCATGCAACAGGTTGAATAAGGCTTTAGATTCAGCTGATAATTGCTACAAACGGCATGCAATGACTTAGCTTCAAGCTGCAATTACTACAAAGAGATCATATCTAACATTTGATGTCGGCTAGGTAAAACAGAGGGGAGCCAGTTCCTGTACAAACCTCCTCACAAGGCTCTAGAAGCTCATGTGCAGGGGAGAAGAATTCTTCTCAAACATGTGAATGGACACAACCTTAGGGCTATACTCTGTCCACTTGAATGGTCACAGGGTATCCGATTGGTCTGTCCATCCCACAGAGGCCTGAGAAAGAATACGAAAACTGCTGCAACCACCATGGTCCACAGGCCTCCGAGCTCCCTGGATCTCACTACAAATCCAGCATTGCTTTCCATGGGGCTATCAAACCAAGGGAAATCAGATGGTAAGCAATAGATCTACTAGAAACTGAATGGGCTAGTCCCAAATACATGGATCCTATAGACATCTAAAGAAACCATAAGATCTTTAGATTCAATTAAGCATTAAAACGACAATCCATTGATGAACACAAAACTTACAATGAATTGTCTCTAGGCTGCAGCCTGTATACAATTGCTCATCCGAATCCCAATGTATACCAAAAACCTATGATAAACTGAAATGAAACTAAACCTAACTACTTACAAGGGGGTTAGCCAGCAAGTGCTGGGCTAAGAGAGAAGAAAAATAAGAAAAAGAGATAATCAAACCCTAACCCTAGCCTGCTAGAGTTCTCAGCTGGCAGAGGATGAATGAAAGATGAAAATAATAAATTCTAAGTATAGCTTATATACTCTGTCAAAGCGGTCTTGGCTCTAAAGAGATTAACCCTAATTTTTTCAGCAAACGTGGCATTGTTTCAACCCTTGGATGCCTGGAGATATGTGCCTCGAAATCTGTGCCTCGGGAAGTGTGCCCTAGCCTTGGGAAATTCCCCAAAAGTCCTTCAGTTAAAACTGAGAAGTGGAGAGCCCATGCTTCGCGGGGCTGGTATCTGCTTTTAGCTCATTCGCGCAGCTGCTTTGCCTTCGCGGAGTTGCCTTTGGCTGGTGGGAAGTGCTTGCTCACCCGTTAGCTCTTCATTTGATATTATTTGGCGCTCAATTGTCGTCAGGAGATGATCTTGCGCCAGATTTCTCGCCGATTGAGCTTGAAGCTCTCTCTCTCTCTCTCTCTCGCTAAGTACTCGCGCAGTTATGCTCTTGTGCTCGCGTAGTCAATAGTAAGGCTCCAGAGTGCGCGAGATCTGTGCGAAGAGAATTCTGGGCGTCTCTCTCTTCTAGGGCTACGCGAGAAGTCCGCGAGGTGACAGTTTGTTCAGTGTACATATGGACTCGCTGTGTTCTTCGCGCGGCTGCTTTGAGGTTTGATCTCCGCGACCACAGATTCTGGGGACTTTAACCTGCGAGATCTTCGCGAGGTCATTTCAGCTGTCCTTCTGACTGCACGACGTATCTGTGCGAGGGCCTCTCCCACTGCATCTTTAGCTTCGCGAGGACGCTCCTCAACTCTGCGAGGTCTATCTTTTGCTATTCTGGTGCATTGCACTTGCTGCTGTCGCAGTCTCCTCCCTTGTCAGCTAACTTCATTCATCTGCTAGACTTTGGTCAATGGTGATCAACAACAATGAGTCTCCATGGTAAGCACTACCAAGGTGTTCCATTAGGCTTTGTCTCAGCTGTCATCTTTGAGTGTATTCTCTCTCTTTTGGGCCAAAAAGCAAGGAGTTTGTATTAAGTTGCACATTTTATTGTTAACTACAAAACACACTTAACAAATGGTTATTAGTCTGCTTCAAGGTCCAGCAAAGGCTAAGTTAAGAGGTGAAAAATGGTACTTTTCAGTGAATAACAGGGCATCATCAAAAGCTTAAAATTACACTATTTTATAGTCGAAAGCAAGAGTGAGAGTGAGATTCCGAAGTAGGAGCGGCACTAAATAGAAGATTCCTACTAGGCCCCAAACATCAGAATGTATTTAATTTAAAAGCCACTGTACTTCTACTTTCACTTATGGGATATGATGTTCTATGGTGTTTAAAAAATTCACTAACTTCACACTTATACAAGAAAATGACAAAGTTTAAACTTTTCTGGAAACAATAAAGGAAGACGAGAAACAGGTAAACGACCAAATCTGGCATGCCACAACTAAAGCTCGTGGACACTGGCACTGGCGGTCTATCTATCCTATGTAGCTCAGGGAACTCATACATGTAAAATCCCATGCTCCTCAGGACCAATGATCAAATGTCCTCTCCGAAGTTGGGTCCTAGAAAACACCATGAGAAGGCTAAAAGGTTATACAACAGTTAAGGTTGTGATCCTACTAACAATCAATAGATTCAAAGGCATTTTATGAACAACCAATGTAGAATGCAAAGGTAGGCTTCCAAGTTGGATGGTCCCTTTATCCTTCACAGGGACAAGCGATCCATCAGCAACACAAGTCTGACAACCATCAACAACACTAATGTTTGGATGAAATAAGTGTGACATGCCAGTCATATGGTCAATAGCCCCAGAATCAATGATCTAGGGGACAGAGAGGATGAAGAAACGTGCGCGGATCCATAGGTACGTGACTCAACCAAGTGAGGGGAACTGGGGGGCCTGAGAGATCGCAACACACTAAAGGGAACTCTGAAGATTCTGATACTCTCTCTGACTGAGAGTAATATGCTCAGAAGCTGGAGGAGGAACATGAGGAGCTGCTGCAGGACCCATCACATCATCACTCGTTGTTTGAAATGCACGTGCACCAGGAGGAAACTTCAGCTTGGCATGGTGATCCCAACAAGTGTCAATAAGATGTCCTTTCCTTCCACAGTGGGTGCACTTGGGCTTATCCCTTTCTTCGCTAGAGTGGCCATCACGACCTCCTTTTCCACCACGGCCACCAGATCTCCCTCCCCCTTTATGAAACTTAGAGAAAAAGGGGAGAGCAGATCTGTCAGAAGTGCCACTCATAGGACCATCATGCTTGAACTGTTTGTGACTCTCCTCAGGTTGAAGCAATGCAAAAAATGCCAAGGGAAGGCCACTTCTCTCTACCTAGTATGTCTTCCTCACCCCTCAACAGATCAACACCTTCTTTCTCTCTGCCGCTTTATGGGATTTGCCAATGCATGAACTACACAGTTCATTTTCCTGGTATTGTGCCAACTCATCCCACAGCGACCTCATCTGAGTGTCATAGTTACCCAAGGATCTCTCTCCCTGGCAGAGATTACTAATCATATCACTTACTTGAAACATCTTAGCCAAATTCTTTTGCTGAGAATAGGCTTCGTGAACTGCTTTACATAGCTCCTTAGCAGTGGACAAATTCATAAAAGATTGACTGATTTTTTGTTACATCAAATGCAACAAAAGAGTCATCACATACTAATTTTTCAGATTCCCAATCCCCATGGGATCAGCCTCAGCTGGTTTGGCAGCAGTGCCATTAATATACCCCAACTTCTTCTTGGCTCTCAAGAACATGTACGCGGATCGGGACCAAGAGAAATAATTCTTTCCATCGAACTTCATGGTAGTGATCTGAAGCCCATGGGACACTTAAACACCACTACCTACACTAACCTTCGAATCCTCCATCATAACAGAGATTCCTCAAGCACAAGAGGTGTCTACGACAACCTTTTCCAATACACAAGGGATATACGCCCCCTTTTTAACAATCACACAGCCACATGCCTCAAATAGCCACTAAGAGTATCGGAACTCTATTGGTTTAAACCAATGTTTTTAAAATCGGACTGAACCGGCCAGTTGAACCGGTTTAAACCGGAACCGGACCAAGCTGCAGTCCAGTTGTAATATGCTACTTGTTCTGTTAAACCACTGTAAACCATTAAACTGGACGGTTTGACCACTAAACCGCTCAAACCGAACTGGTTATAGAACCGCAGTTCTTAATATTTGTACAACGAGAATCGAGAATCAAACTATCTTTAAAATTGCTGCAAAAGATATTGGGTGGGTTGTGTTATATACCATGGATAAACTAGTGAAGAACAATCACATAGGAAATCGTTGACTGTCTTAAATCAGACAATAGAGATCGTTTTTATCCTAATCTTTCACAAAATTGATCTTGAGATCATGACACACCTATCAGACGGCTATATCTTGATTCCACGTGGCACACATCTGCAAAAGTAAGCGTGTTATCCAAGGTAAATAACGATTTTCAATAGCGGACATGAGCGTGTTCTTCACCACTACCTTATTGGACACGGAAGCAATATAATTATGACTTTATGGGAATAGGAAGGGCACGTTTGTTTCGGCTCAGTATGCACCCCCACCTTGTAAAATAAACTTTGCATGTAATTTTTTGATGATTGGATTACATGCAAAATTCACTTTGTATGTAAAATTTGGGTGTAAATGGTTGTTCATTTGGCTGCAAAATCTCCTTGTAAAATCCACTTTTTGATTTTTTTTTTCACATTACAGCCAAAAGAACAATTTGTGTAATATATTTAAATTTATGTGAAAAATTGACATTCCTTATTCACCGTTGCTAGTATCCGACTTCATCGGGAATGATGGGCAGTGGAGGAGCCAGGATTTTTCTGATGGGGTATCTCATGAATATCGATTGGGCCCAATTGCTCAATCCTTAAAGTGCCTTAAGAATTTTTATTTAACGATGGAAGGTCCTGGACCCCCCATCAAATAACGTGGCTAAGCCACTGGTGGTGGACATGTCTGATGTTATCGAAGCTTCATGTGTGCCATCTCGGTCCTGCCATTGATTCCCCATTGGTTTACACTTGATCGTAGCCCATCAATGTATTGAAGTCCAATATGCCCAGAAATTGGTGTTTTTTTCGGATTTGAATCATACTATCTATTTAGTACAACATCTATTCAGTTTCCCATTATATGTCTGGGTTTAAACTTCATCTATCAGATGGTTCACATATCAGATTTTGTGGGGGGGGGGGGAGTTATTGGGCCAACAGAACACTAATGTAGCTTTTAAAAGTTGTTGGGTATCTGTATTCAACATAAGATTTGGTCTCCACAATCAAGTTTTTCACCATTATAACAGTTGACTGCCTTACATGGGATGATAGAGATCTTTTTTTTCGGCCCAATCTTCCACAGAACAGACCTGAGATCATGACCCTCATATTGGATGATCATAGACTACTACATCACTCACCAACGAGAGTAAGAACATCTTTTACCTTTTTTTTTAATGGGAAAGCTAGTATTAAGTTGTGTACGTCGGAGGAGATGAGAGATGATTCTAGGCCGTTTGACAATGCTTTCAAGCTCAAGCTGCCGAAGCTCCTCTAATGAGTAACAATTCCTCAACCGTTTTCAGTTTTAGCTTTTATTTGATTTTAATAACACTAAAGTATGCAACCAAAGTAGCATTGGCTATTAAAATTCTCATTACCTCATTGTTTTTGTCCCAACTTGGTTCATGCAACCAGATCATGACCGTTAGATGAAGAGAAGCCACTTTGGAATTTGATCGAACACTTTTCAGGCATACTTCTCAAGCAAGAGTGACAACAATAAAATATAGTTCATCCCAAGCAAGTAAGAATAGTCTTGAAAAAAATATGAAAAAAACAAATAGCAAAAGCAAGAACAGGGGATGAATCTATAGTTGGATAACTGTAAGAAATTTAATGGCTTGTTCATGAGCATCAATGGCTGCTTCAAAATCTGAGTTGTTGTTTGAAGAAGGTCCAATCTCTGTGAACGTATGGTGTTTGAGGAGGAAGATGGGACTTTTTGGTGCTTGCCTTCTTTAAAAGGTATTTATTACTCCTGTAAAAGGGCTATGAGCCAGTGTAAAAAATTGATCCTTTTGATAGTCGTTGCATGAAACACAGGTAATATTTGGGCGTTACGAGGCAAGGGTCCCATAAGTAAAGAAAATTGCCTGCAATATGAACAACGCTTTACATGGACGCTTTACGTCCAAACGAACGTAAAACCTTTTTAATATTTTCGACCGTTGGTGTAAAATATCTCCAAATGCACGTAAAATCAAGGTTTTACATTGAAAAGAACATCCCCGAAGAGTTTTCTCTTGACCCCTCTCATTGTCTCTTTTGTCTTATCAAAAGCAAAAAAAATTGTGAAAGCAACAGTCGCCCCCTTCTTCATTGTCTCCCCATTCCCCACTAAAGGCTTCTGGTACTTTTCTTTTCCTCTACTTTTTTCCATTAGAAATTAATGCTTAAAATTTTATACAATGTACCCTTCATAGCTTTTGTATGTTTACTAACACCCACCAAATCTTGATTTTCACCCAGGGTGAAAATCCATTAATCGGACGATAGAGATCGATTTTGCCTTTTTGGTCTCAAATCTTTTACCTATGGATCTTGAGATCAGTGGCTTACCAGTAGAGGCCCAATTTTTGGAATTTGTGTCATGTGCAATAAAAAATGGGTTGTCTAATGGCACGCCTACAATCTCAAAATCTATGATATCAAGATTTTGAATCAATCGGCTTTCAGTGTGGGTGAAGTCAATAGCAAATTTTCTTATAGTATTTTATAGTTTTTTTCGTGGCACATGGGTTAGTTACGAAGAAAAACTTGGTATTTTACTATTTTCTAAACCTGTGCAGTGTGGAACGCCATTTAGACCGTCTGATTTGAAGGCCATGATGCAAATATATTATGTACCAAAGATTGACATGAAACACCATCTCTTTCATTTGATTCAACACAATTAAGCATTGAGTCAGATGATGGGCACCACAGATCTTTACATAATGGCCAAATATTGGCATAAAAGATCTTTACATCATGGCCTTATCAGGCTATTTAATTTGTATTTTGAATTTTCAACCTATATTATTGTTCCTAATTTCCTATAACCTGTCTTTGATAAATAGTAATTATATAATTATAAATTATAAGTTTGTAGGTTACAAGAGGTTGATGACATCTAATCCGTCAAGTATCCCATCCGAGAGATGGAATCGAGCGGCGCAATGACGCTTGCGTCTTCGCATTGTTGAAAATCAGATATCGCTTGGAATTACATCCAAGAACATGAAAATCAAATGGGTTACTACAAATGCTTGTTATGTTCGAAGAATTTAAAGGTGGTGGTATTCACAAGATGAAAAAACACTTCGCTCATAAGAGGGGAGATATAACTCCATGTCCAAAAGTCGCTCCTGATATTCGTTATAAGATGGAATGTAGTTTGAATAATGTTACCAATGAAAAAAACAAAAAACAAAAGGTTACGACCCCTATTGAAGTGGAAGAAGAAGGCTATGAAGTAGATCAAAGTCAATAGCAAAACACAAATAGTGGAAAAGGAATTGTAATAGATACAGGTAAAAAATATACTAGCAAAGGGATTGAAGACTTTTTAGCCCCTAGAACAACTCCTGAATCTTAACCCGGCATAAAGAGTGTAATGGCGAGCAAGATAGTTATTGAAAATGCTGATAGGAGCATTGAGCGATGGATGTATGATGCTTGTATACGCTTGAATGCAATAAATTCTTTCTACTTTCTTCCTATGATAGATGCAATTGGATGTGGTTACAGAACTCCATCTTATCACGGTTTAAGACGAATTAAAAAAAAAAAGAGTGACATGGTGACGGAAATGGTTGAGTCATTTAGAATAGCATGGAAGGAAACAGGGTGCACTATAATGGCTGATGGTTGGACAGATATCAAACAAAGGAAATTAATAAATTTTCTCGTTTATTGTCCTAGAGGAATTATTTTTTTAAAATTAGTCGATGCTACAGATGCATCCGCGATAGCGAAATATCTATTTCAGTTATTAATGGAAGTGATTGAGTATGTTGGTCCAGAAGATGTGGTTCAAATTGTTACAGATAATGCAACAAACTATGTTGCTGTAGGGTGAATGTTGATGGCACACTTTCCCAAGTTATTTTGAACCCCCTGTGCAACACATTGCATTGATTTGATGCTTAAAGATTTTGGAAAATTAGATTATATAAAATATGTTGATAATCGACGAGCTGTAACCAAATTTATTTATAATCATAACACAGTGTTGGCATTGATGAGGAAATATACTGATGGTCGAGAATTGATTAGGTAGGGTATAACACGTTTTGCAACAAATTTTTTAACATTATGAAGCCTGATGAAAAATAAAGATGGATTTCGCAGCATGGTGGTGAGTAAAGACTGGATTGATTGCAAGTGGTCATAGGCTAGTAGTGGTGTGTTTCTTACTAACATAATTTTAAGTCCTAGTTTTCGGTGTACATGCAATATGGTGCTTAAGATTTCTGAACCTCTTGTGAAAGTGTTGCGGCTTGTTTACAGCGATGTGAAGCCTACCATGGGCTACATCTATGAATCATTTACTACGGCAAAGATAGCAATAAAAAATGCATTTAATGGTAAAAAAGATGACTACTTGCCCTTCATAAATATTGTTGAGGAATGTTGGGACAAACACCCCCTTGCATACTGCTGGATATTATTCAAATCCACGTTTCTTCAATGGAGTTTTTAATTGTATTGAAAAGTTATATGATTATAATGACCAAGTGCAAAAGCTGATTGATCAAGAACTTAAGCTATATCGAGAGGCTACATGGTGCTTTGCACGACCACTTGCTATTAAGTGTCAATTAAATTTTGATAATACTATTTGTATCGCTATGACTTTATCTTTTATTACAACTGATTAGTGGATGATGTATGCGGGCTTAGCTCCAAATTTATAGCATATGGCTATATGGATCCTTAGTCAAACCTACAACTCATCTGGCTGTGAGCGCAATTGGAGTGTATTTGAACGCATATATATATATATATATATATATATATATATATATATATACTAAAAAAAGAAATAGATTGGAGCATCAGAGACTCAATGACTTTGTATACATTCATGATAACTTACGTTTGGCAAAGAGGTTGGTAATTTAATGTATAGTTAAACTTCTTTTCATTCTAATTCTCAATTTCTCATATTAAATTATTATTCATTATTATTGATTATTCAATATTATTTTAGGAAAGAGCATTGTGTGAGGTGTTATGATCCTATCTCCTTAGAAAATAGACGTAGCTGGAGATTATTTGGTTGCAGAGCTGGAACCTCCTTTACTTGAGCCGGATGAAATTGAAAATTGGTTGGATTTGAATCAACCACCAAGGATCAATTGCATAAAGAAGTGCCTCGTCCTTGAAGGATATCCCGAGATCGCGTCCAACCCGAATGAGACGATCGATATCGCTAGCGATACCTATCTCAACCTCTACGGAATGTGTTCCGGTTTATCTTGGTTAATCGTAGAGAGAACAAGAAGAAGAAGAGGGGTGGGGCTCGGGAACTTGCAAGGTTATAATGGGGGATGTCGGATCGGAAAGGAACTGGAGAAGGGGGTCACGCGGGACGGGAACCCTAAAATGCACGATTATGATTTTATGCGATTTTGTTGAAATTAAATAAAGTTAAATCAAGCTTAATCTCAAAACTATCTTAAATACCTTATGGTTCAGAGAATTCAGGTTGGTAGATCATGCGAGATCCAGTTAGAGTCCAGTCCGATGCGCAAGTACTATTAGATTTGAGGCGAGATCGGCTTAGAGATAGAGCTCTAGCTTTTTTCAGGCTTAGGCGTTCGTCTTCGATTCGACGTAGATTCGCAGACTCTAACTAGGGCTTTGGAAATAGGTGTATGGTTTTGTAATGGGCTTATGGTTTGATTTATGGCTTAGAAAAGGGTTTTGGGCTCTGTTTGATTTGGGATTCTGAAAGGGATTTATAGTTTTAGGGATCAAGAAATCAATAGGTTAAGATGTAGAGAAAACAAGCAGGGATCAATAAGGCAGAAGATTCATAGTAGACGGTGATAGATAATAGAGAAAATAACAATAGCTTTTGGGAATCACTCCCTTGGTTTCACACCAAACCCATCTCAGGCAAAGAATATTCAAGCATAAAAGCATTCAAAGTATTCAATAACTAATTAAAAAGCTTTTACAAGCCTCAATATATAGGTCACCGATAATTAAATTCGAAATAAAGAGTCCTAATACTAATAAAACACTAAAAAGAAAAGTTTTCGCAACAAAAAACTCAAAATTAGAAGTCCCGTCACGACGTCTACGGACGTCCATAGTACCCCACGGACGTCCGTGACCTACGGACAGTGAGGGGGCAAAATCACGGACGTCCGCCACTGTTCATTATGAACGGTAACTTTTTTTTTTTTCGAAGTTGAAATTCTGTTGCGGTTCAACTTCAATGCTCTCAATCTTGATGTTCCCCGCCATTCTCCTCCACTCAAAATGTTGCATCACCGATGAAACACGCATGTTGTACTGATCAAGTGTATCGAAAGTCGCATAGTGGAACTCCTTGCAACTAGCCCAAACAATCTCGGCTCCTGGTGATGTATGATACTCATCTCGGTTGATTGTAGCGGGACGCACACGGTAAACCTCTCCTTGATGAACCTGATAACCCGTCTCGCCAACCCACTCTACCAAATATTTTTGAAGTTGCTTATCAACTCTCCCAGACCTGAAGGAATTCATCCCCGATGAAGTGTGATCGCGTATCGGTCGGGATTACGAGAACTCAAGCGGCAAGCTCGTTCATCACTGGCCCATGTACTCTCGGTAATCGAAGTATCAGCAGATAATTTGTAGTGATTGTTGCTTGAATTAATCTTTTGTTTAATTTCGGCATGCAATACGGAATGAGACTCATAATAAGACTCGAAATGTGATGGAGTATGCAACTTGGGACTATGATGTGCATGCGACTCACATGTAACTGACTCGATACTCTCGTGTGCATGCGACACTAACGACTCAAATTTAGTGGGTTCTATTGACACTAGCGACTCATGTGTGATCAAATCAAGTGACACTATTGACTCATGTGGACTCAACTCACCTGATTCCAATGATTCATTGGTAGGTGAATTGATTGGCACGCGTACTCTGTTCGACCAACTTCGAAGATTCAAGTACACTCGACTCAAAGAACTCGTGCGTCCTCGACCCAACATCACTATCCACAAGGGAGATAGAAGTCTCTTTAACACAAACGAGACTTTCGTTAGCTTCTTTCATCTCCTCTTCACTCATCACGATACGAGGGTCGTACACTTCTTCTACTTCCCTATTCTCGGGCTCCTTAGGACTCACTCTTTTAGTCAATAAATTCGGAGTGGGAAATTTTGTGGGGCATTGGTATGCAAAGTGTCCGAACCCTTGACACCTAAGACAATCAGGACACTTATTTGTCTTGGCTCTCAAACTCTGTAGAGGGTGACGGTGTGCCAAAGGAGCATACTTCTCAGTAAGTGTCACCTTCATATCCTCCCATGTGGAGATGGGTTTATTCCGACGAAACTCAACACGGAGTTCTATATGAATCTAAAAAAATTCGACATTACCCTTAAACTTTGTTGTCACTAGTCTAATTTTGTACTCATCTAGTATATCATATCAATCAAAATACTCATCTACACTAGACAACCACTCTATAAAGGTTTTAGGGTTCGCCGGACCCTCAAAATTTGGAACCTCATCCCGAATAGATTTTAGAAACTTCTCGGAAGGGTCGTACTCAGGTTAATGATGATGAGGGTATCCCCTAACTCTAGTTTCATCACGACTTTGGGGACTTTGCCAAAAATTTGGGGTGTAGTGGTTCCCTCGTTCGACTAGCACCCTTTCATGGCGGGTAAGGAATTTATGGTGGCGTGTAAGTGACTCATACATGATACTCGACACAAACACAACTTAGACACAATTCTATGGACCACACAACAGTTGAGGAATTTTAACAAACACTAGACGTGCATACTTTTGAACACAAATGAAATAAAATGCAATAAAAATTAAAATGACAGACAATATGTCCTAACCTAGAAACCTAGGGCTCTGATACCAAAACTGACGCAGGACGGGAACCCTAAAATGCGTGATTATGATTTTATGCGATTTTTTCGAAATTAAATAAAATTAAATCAAGCTTAATCTCAAAACTATCTTAAATACCTTAGGGTTCAGAGAATTCAGGTTGGTAGATCACGCAAGATCCAGTTTGAGTCCAGTCCGATGCGTAGGTACTATTAGATTTGAGGCGAGATCGGACTAGAGATAGAACACTAGCGTTTTCAGGCTTGGGCGTTCGTCTTCGATCCGACGTAGATTCGTAGGCTCTAACTAGGGCTTTGGAAATAGGTGTATGGTTTTGTAATGGGCTTGTGGTTTGATTTATGACTTAGAAAAGAGAGTTTGGGCTCTGTTTGATTTGGGATTCGGAAAGAGATTTATGGTTTTAGGGATCAAGAAATCAATAGGTTAAGATGTAGGAAAAACAAGCAGGGATCAATAAGGCAAAAGATTTAAAGAAGACAGTGATAGATAATAGAAAAAATAACAATAGCTTTTAGGAATCACTCCCTTGGCCTCACACTAAACCCATCTCAGGCAAAGAATATTCAAGCATAAAAGCATTCAAAATATTCAATAACTAACTAAAAAGTCTTTACAAGCCTCAATATATAGGCCACCAATAATTAAATTCGAAATAAAGAGTCCTAATACTAATAAAACACTAAAAAGGAAAGTTTTCGCAACAAAAAACTCAAAATTAGAAGTCTCATTATGACGTCCATGGACGTCCGTGACCTACGGACAGCGAGGGGGCAAAATCACGGACGTCCATCACTGTTCATCACGGACGTCCGTCACTGTGAACAGTAACTTTTTTTTTTTCCTGAAGTTGAAATTCTGTTGCGGTTTAACTTCAATGCTTTCAATCTTGACGTTCCTCGTCAGAGGGGGTACCCCCACTTCCTCTGGTATGGGCGGGACTTCTGATAGTTACTTATGAAAATGCTTTCTTGGAATGTGGGAGGTATTTGTGGTGGGGGCAAGCGGGCAGGGGTTAAACGGGTGATAGGGGTTAAACGGGTGATAGCAACGATCAAACCGGCCATTATTACGTTGCAGGAAACCAAGTGCGGCAGTTGTGACCGGTGCAAAGTGACGTTGGTGATTGGGGGAAACCAGTGGGACTGGGTGGGTATTGATTTTGATGGCGCATCGGGGGGCATTCTAGTTGCATGGGGCACTCAGTTATTTGACAAAATGGATGAGGAACTGGGGATCTATTCTGTGTCGGTGGTGCTTCGGAACAAGGAATCTGGGAAAACGTGGATGCTTGCCGGTAACTACGGGCCGACTAATGATAGGGACAGACCTGATTTTTGGATGAAGTTTGCTGCCCTCGCAGTCACATGGGATCTCCCCTTCTGCCTAGGAGGGGATTTTAGTGTGATTAGATGGGCCTCCGAGAAGCAAGGTGGACCACCGGATATTGATGTAATGCTAGAGTTCAACTCCTTTATATCGGATTGGGAGTTGATGGACATACCTCTATCTAGAGCGCACTTCACATGGTCGAACCTGCAAGAGAATGCTTCACTGAGTAAGCTAGACAGATTCTTGTGCAACCTGGATTGGTTGGACATATTTCTGAGAGCGAGATCAGAATGCTTAGCTAGGGCGGTGTCTGATCATCGGTCGGTGGTGTTGACCTGAGAATCGCGCGGGAAAGGGCCGATTCCCTTCCGTTTCGAAAACATGTGGTTGATGGATGAGGGGTATCAAGCGTTGGTACCAGTTTGGTGGAGTGAACCGACTACCATAGGGACGACAACATTCAGATTCATCTCCAAACTACAGCGGGCTAAACAGAAAAGTAAACTATGGAATAAAGATGTGTATGGCTTGGTACAGATCAAGAAAGAAGCTCTGTTAGTGCGGTTGCAGGAATTGGACAATGTAGAGGAACTAAGAAATCTCACGGCGGTTGTGCGCGTGGAAAGATACTGCAAAAAAACCGAGTTCAATAGTGTGTGCAGGGCCGAGGAGGTAAGCTGGAGGCAAAAATCTAGGGTCAGATAGCTCAAGGAGGGGGATGCCAATACCAAGTATTTCCATGCTGTCGCCAATGTGAGGAGCAAAGCGAACTACTTAGGCAACATTACCGTGGGTGGGGTGAATTATTCGGAGGAGGATCAGGTCAAGGAGAACATTGTGTCGTTCTATAGGAAGATGTACATGGATGATGGTCTGCCCTGACCCCAATTGGATGGGCTATCTTTTTGGTCTATCGCTGAGGAGGATCGGCTGAGTATGGAACAATAGATTAGTGAGGAAGAGGTGTGGAGAGTAATCGGGTTTGGGGCCAAAAATAAAGCATCAGGACCCGATGGCTTCACGATGGAATTCTTCATATTTTTTTGGTCTATCATCAAGGCGGATCTGATGGATGCTATGCGAGAGTTCCACGCTTTTGGGTTCATCGGGAGGAGCCTAAACTCTACTTTCATCTCCCTCATTCCAAAGGTGGTGGCTGATGACATTGTCGACTTCAAGCCGATTTGCCTTACGAACTGTCTTAATAAAATTATTGCTAAGGTCTTAGCCAATAGACTTAAACCTGTTATGAGTTTGATTATTTTGGAAAATCAATGTGCGTTTGTGAGGGGCAGATAGCTGGTCTATTTGGTTGTGGTGGCTCAAGAGACCGTACACTCGGCATATCATGATCGGCGACTGATCGGCGACTGGCGGCCATATGGAAATAGATATGGAAAAAGCGTATGATCGGATCAGTTGGGATTGTTTAGACTACATGCTTGGCCGATTGGGGTTTGGAACTACCTGAAGGAGATGGATGAGGGGGTGCTACTCCTCGGCTTGGTTCTCGGTCTTGATCAATGGTACCCCGACGGGATATCTTAAGACCTCCAGAGGTCTCCGCCAAGGGGATTCATTATCTCCCTTCCTTTTCAATGTGGTTGGCGAAGCGTTGTCGGGGCTCATTTTGCGAGCCAGGTAGTGAAACCTCATTACCGGGATTAATGTGGGCACGCAAGGGAGATTCATTTCGCATCTCCAATTTGTGGATGACACCATTATTTTCGGGAAGGCTGATGTTCAGGAGTTCAGGTATTTGGTTGGTGTACTCTCGGTTTATGAGGCTGCATCGAGGCAACATATTAATTTCTCCAAGTCTGCAATTACCGGTATTAGAACTGATGAGCGCTTGATGGCTGAGCTGGCACAGACCGTTGACTGCGCTATTGAGAAGTTCCCAATTAAATACTTGGGTTTTCCCCTCGGGCTCAGGCAACCTACTGCTAGGGATTGGGAACCGGTTGTGGAAAGGTTCGAGCAACGATTGTCGTCATGGAAAGGGAAGCTGGTCAGTAGTGGTGGCTGGCTTGTGCTGGTCAAAGGGATCCTATCGTCGTTGCCCATCTTTTATATGTCTATGTTCAAGTGCTCGATGGGGGTTCTCAGTCGTCTCGAGCAAATTCAGTGGAACTTCCTGTGGGAGGGTTCAGGTTTGGATAAGCGTTATCACCTTATCAATTGGGACACGTGTCAGCTACCCGTTGATTGTGGTGGGCTGGGCATCCGCAACTTGAGGCGGACCAACATCGCTCTCCTAGGAAAGTGGTTCTGGAGAGCGGGGAGGGTGGAGGAAAGAGACAATCTTTGGCGATTGGTGATGAGTGAGAAGTACGGAAGCCTAATGGGTAATTGGGCATCAGTGTCATGATTCACAGGGGACTTTCCCATTGGTGGAAAAGCATCTGCAGCACTTGGGGTCTCTTTGCCAGAGGGCTGCAATTCAATTGGGGTTGTGGTACACGCATCCGATTTTGGGAGGATGCTTGGTTAGAGATGGGACCTCTCAAACCGCCCTCATTCCCTGGCATCTTTGCCATATCTGTAAACCCCTCTGGGAGAATTATGGATTATGTATCGGAAACTAATGGGGGTAGAATATGGAACGTTGTGACTAAAAGACTTCTGAGGTAGGAGGTAACATCATTCTCTAATCTGATGCAGGGCCTATATGAGGCACAGAGGAACCCTCATGATCAGGATCGATTGATATGGACCCCGTGTAGAGATGGTATCTTCAGTGTTAAGTCATACTATAGAATGCTTACGTGTCGTCCATTGGTCAGATTCCAAGGGGCAAGATTATGGAAGGAAGTTATTCTAACTAAAATCAAATTCTTTGCATGGACCCTATTCAAAGGAAAAATCCTAATGATCGATCAACTTATTCGAAGGGGAAAGGAGGTCTTGAATTGTTGCGTGATGTGTAACGAGGGAGAGGAGACTGTATCACATCTTCTCCTCCATTGTAGGGTGGCGAATGAGATTTGAAACATTGTCATCAGCTCCTTTCGTTTGAGCTGGGTTATGTCGGCTTTGCCTTACGACCATTTTCTGATTTGGGAGGCCATCAAAGTTGAGGGGCAGCTTGGGGAATATTCGATGGCGGCCCATTTCGCGGTGCTGTGGAGTATTTGGTGCAAGAGGAATTTCCGGATTTTTGAGCACAGAAGACGCCCGATTGGGATGATCATGAGGTCGGTCAAAGACCTGGTGTGGTTCTGGGTGGGGAGGGGAGGGAATGTCCCTAGAGAGGCGTCCTACTTATGGGATCCGGGCTAAATGCCTGATGTCTTCGGTGGCTTTTGGCCCCCTTTCTTTTTTGGTTGTGTCGTTGTATTGGTCTTTCAGCGCCTTGCTGCCTTTCAATTTAATTTACATTACTGATAAAAATAAAAATAAAGAAGATGAAATATTTCAAGGTAATATTGATTATTTTATTTATATTTGAAGGTTATGCTTCATAGAATTTAGTTCTCTATAATGTTAACCTATTAATTTATTATGATGAAATTAAATTAATTTGTTAATATTTCATTTTTTCTTCAGCCTATGTAGAGTATGAAGGGGGTCCACCGGGTAAATGAGTTTGTATAATTTATAAATCGTGATTTTCTTTACATTATAATTACTCTTTAATACATTAATTTTTTTTAGGTGATTCAGAGACGCAAGATCCAAGTCGTCAACTTAGAGATCTATACTACGACACTACTCATGACGATTAAATGGAGATTTGAAAACTTGTAATTTTCTTATGGAGAGAAAGTTGTATGATTATAAATTTTTTAATGGTGTTTTCAAGTTCTAACTTTTGACTGCAAAAATTAGAATTAACGTATTAACGAAATTTTAGATTCAATATTGCTAATGACGGTTAATATATATTAATCTTATAATTGTTGAATTATTTTGATAGTTGCTTTATTTAATTGATAAGTGTGTTAGTTTGATGATTGACAAATGTATGAGTACATATATCAAATGATGGTAGTGAAATTTTCATGAATAAATGTTAATGGTACAATCTTCCATGAATGCAAGTATTATTTATTAATAATATTGGATAATAATTTTTTTATTTTTTTTCTCTACATATGAATATGATACATATTTAAATAGATTGATACAAAGTAATTTATGTATTAAATTTTACATAAATTTTTTTTTACTATTTTTACAATTTTTTATAATTTATATTTTTTGTCTAATTTTTTACAATTTTATTAGTGATGTTACGGTTCTTCCGCGGTCTGACCACGGTTGAACCAGTATGAACCACACCAGTCTCTTTTACGGTTTGAATTCAGATCCGGTTTAAAAAAATTAATTTTAATTAATCAATTTATTAATGTTGTCACGGTTTAACCACGGTCTGGAAGTTGTTGAACCAGTTTGAATCGAACCAGTCCCTTTTACGGTTCGAGCTTCGGTCTGGTTTTAAAAACATTGGTTTAAACAAAGGCAACACTGTCCGCAGCCATATATATCGGACCTCAACAAAAAAAAATGCATAAGCTGATCTATAGCACCATCCAAATGAGGAGAAAAAAAAGATTCAAACACCACTGACATCAAGGAATACCGGAATCAAACATTTTGTAGTTTTCCGGGGAGTTTTAGGTATAGTGACAACAAAAATCATCAAAAAATAGTTTGTAGTAAGGGTTCTAATGCATCAAAACTACCTTGGCTGTTGTCTTCGAGGTACTAGGACCAAATCTTGAAGGTTTATAGCGACAATTGCCGGTTTTCGTGACAGTTGCAGGTTCCCGGTGACAGTTCCAGCGATAAAACTCACTTTACAGGGCACCCTCCAATGAAGGCTTACATCACAGAAACCTTCTACATAAAGGATTTAAAGAGATCTGCAGCAGCAAAGACCCTCTGCAACTATTCCGGCAAAAAAAAGGAAAAACAACGAGAGGTTGAAGACGATGTCAATACACATCTCTTTTGTCGTCATATGGTATCGGGAAGAGTGGCTCCCAGTGAGATTTCGATCAATCCCCGATGATCAGAACCAATGTTTTTAAAACCGGACCGGACCGTAGCTCGAACCGTAACTAGTTCGGTTCAAATTGGTTCAACCGTGGTCAGACAATGATTGAACCGTGACAACATTAATAAATTGATTAATTAAAATTAATTTTTTAAAACCGGATTAGAATTCAAATCGTAAAAGAGACTGGTTCAACCACGGTCAGACCGTGGAAGAACCGTAATATCACTAATAAAATTGTAAAAAATTAAATAAAAAATATGAACTATAAAAAATTGAAAAAATAGTAAAAAAAAATTATGTAAAATTTAATAAATAAATTACTGTGTATCAATCTATTTAAATATGTATCATATTGATATGTAGAGAATTTTTTTTTTATTGTCCAATATTATTAATAAATAAATAATACTTGCATTCATGGAATATTGTACCATTAACATTCATTTATGAAAATTCCACTATCATCATTTGATATTTATGTACTTATACGTTCATCAATCATCAAACTAACGTAGTTATCAATTAAATAACGCAAATATCAAAATAATTCAACAATTATATGATTAATATATACTAACCACCATTAACTATATTGAATCTAAAATTTTCCGTTAACACGGTAATTCTAATTTTGGCAGTCAAAAGTTAGAACTTGAAAAGACCATTAAAAAGTTTATAATCATGCAAATTTCTTGCCATAAAAAAATTATAAATTTTCAAATCTCCATTTTATCCTCTTGAGTAGTGTCGTAGTATGGATCTCCAAGTTGATGACTTGAATCTTGCGTCTCCGGATCACCTAAAAAAAATTAATGTATTGAATTTTAATTATAATGTACTAATGTAAAGAAAATCACGATTTATAAATTGTACAAACTCATTTACCCGGTGGACCCCCTTCATACTCTACATAAGCTAAAGAAAAAATGAAATATTAACAAATTAATCATAATAAATTAACAATTAATCATAAATATTAATAATTTAATTTCATCATAATAAATTAATAGGTTAACATTATAGAGAACTAAATTCTATGAATTATAATCTTCAAATATAAATAAAATAATCAATATTACCTTGAAATATTTCATCTTCTTTATGCAATTGATCCTTTGGCGGTTGATTCAAATCCAACCAATTTTCAATTTCATCCGGCTCAAGTAAAGGAGGTTCCAGCTCCGCCACCCAATAATCTCCACCTACGTCAATATTTTCTAAGGAGATAGGATCATAACACCTCACACGATGCTCTTTCCTAAAATAATATTGAATAATTAATAACAATGAATAATAATTTAATATGAGAAATCGAGAATTAGAATGAAAAGAAGTTTAACTATACATTAAATTACCAACCTCTTTACCGAACGTAAGTTATAATGAATGTATACAAGGTCATTGAGTCTCTGATGCTCCAATCTATATCTTTGTTTAGTATATATATGCGTTCAAATACGCTCCAATTGCGCTCATACCTAGATGAGTTGCAGGTTTGACTAAGGATCTATATAGCCATATGTTGTAAATTTGGAACTCAGCCCGCATACATCATTCACCAATCAGCTATAATAAAGGATAATGTCATAGAGATACGAATAGTATTATCAAAATTTAATTAATAATTGTGTAACATTTATTAACAAAAGAAATCAATTATAGTTCTTACCTGGTTCTGAGCTGTTGCGACGCTTAACAACAAGTGGTCGTGCAAAGTACCCTGTAGCCTCTCGATATGGCTTAAGTTCTTGATCAATCAGCGTTTGCACTTGGTCATTATCATCATATAACTTTTCAATACAATCCAAAACTCCATTGCAGATCTCACGATTATTGAAATAGCTTAGAGAATTATTGAACAAACTTGGATTTAAATAATATGCAGCAGTATGCAAGGGTCTCTAAAGGTGTTTGTCCCAACGCTCCTTGACAATATTTATGTAGGGCAAGTAGTCATCTTTTTTACCATTAAATGCATTTTTTATTGCTATCTTTGCCATAGTAAATGATTCATAGATGTAGCCCATAGTAGGCTTCACATCGTTGTCAACAAGCCGCAACACTTTCACAAGTGGTTCAGAAATCTTAAGCACCATATTATTGCATGCATACAAAAAATTAAGACTTAAAATTATGTTAGTAAGAAACACCCCATTACTCGCCTTTGATCACTTGCAATCAATCCAGTCTTTACTCACCACCATGCTTCAAAGTCTATCTTTATTTTCATCAAGCTTTGTAATGTTAAAAAATTTGTTGCAAAACGTGTTATACCCTGCCTAATCCATTCTCAACCATTATTATGTTTCCTCATCAATGCCAACACTGTGTTATGATTATAAATAAATTTGGTTACAACTCGTCGATTATCAACATCTTTTATATAATCTAATTTTTAAAATCTTCAAGCATCAAATCAATGCAATGTGCTGCACAGGGGGTCCAAAATAACTTAGGAAAGTGTGTCATCAACATTCTCCCTGTAGCAACATAGTTTGCTGCATTATCTATAACAATTTGAACCACATCTTATGGACCAACATACTCAATCACTTCCATTAATAACTGATAGATATTTCGCTGTTGCGGATGCATCTGTAGCATCAACTGATTTTAAAAAAACAGTTCCTCTACGACAGTAAACTAGAAAATTTATTAATTTCCTTTGTTTGGTATCCGTCCAACCATCAGTTATTATAGTGCACCATGTTTCCCTCCATGTTATTCTAAATGACTCAACCATTTCCTTCACCATGTCATACTCTTTTTTTAAAAAAATTCCTCTTAAATCGTGATAAGATGGAGTTTTGTAACCAGATTCAATTGCATCTATCATAGGCTGAAAGTAGAACGAATTTATTGCATTCAAGGGTATACAAGCATCATAATCCATCCAATGCTCCTATCAGTCTCTTCAATAACTGTCTTGCTCGCCATTACGCTCTTTATGCCAGGTTGAGATTCAAAGTCGTTCTAGGGGCTAAAAAGTTTTCAATCCCTTCGCTAGTATTAATTTCCAATGGAAAAAAGTAGAGGAAGAGATAAGTACCAAACGCCTTTAGTGGGGACTGGGGAGCCAATGAAGAAGGGGGCGACTATTGCTTTCACAGTTTTTTTTGCTTTTGATAAGACATAACAGACAATGAGAGGAGTCAGGAGGAAACTCTTCGTGGACGTTCATTTCAATGTAAAACTTTGATTTTATGTGTATTTGGAGATATTTTACACCAACGGTTGAAAAAATTAAGAGTCTTTTACGTTCGTTTGGATGTAAAGCGCCCGTGTAAAGCATTGTTCATATTACAGGCAATTTTTTTGACTTACGAAGTCCTTGCCTCATAATGCCCAAATATTACCTGTGTCTCTTGCAACGACTATCGAACGGATCAATTTTTTACACTGGCTCACAACCCTTTTACAGTAGCAATAAATACCTTTTAAAGAAGGCAACCACCAAAAAGCCCCATCTTCCTCCTCAAACACCATACATTCACAGAAATTGGACCTTCTTCAAACAACATCTCAGATCTTGAAGCAACCATTGATGCTCACGAAGGAGCCATTAGATTTCTTACAGCTATACAACTACATATTCATCCTCTGTTCTTGCTTTTGCTATTTGTTTTTTCTAAATTTTTTCAAGACTATTCTTACTTGCTTGGGATGAACTCTATTTTATTGTTGTCACTCTTGCTTGAGAAGTATGCCTGAAAAGTGTTTGATGAAATTCCGAAGCAGCTTCTCTTCAGCTAATGGTCATGATCTGGTTGAATGGACCGAGTTGGGACAAAAACAATGAGGTAATGAGAAATTTTCTTCAGAAATTTTAATGGCCAATGCTACTTTGGCTGCATACATTAGTGTTATCAAAATCAAATAAAAGCTAAAATTGAAAATGGCTAAGGAATTGTTACTCGTTTGAGGAGCTTCGGCAGCTTGAGCTTGAAAGCATCACCAAATGGCCTAGAATCATCTCTCATCTCCTCCGACGTACCCTACTTAAACCTAGCTTTCCCATGAAAAAAGGTAAAAAAATATGTGTTCTTACTCTCATTGGCAAGTGATGTGGTAGTCTATGACTGTCCAATAGGAGGGTCATGATCTCAGGTTTGTTCTGTGGAAGATTGGGTCGAAAAAAAGATCTCCATCATCCCATGTAAGGCAGTCACTGATCTAACAATGAAAAACTTGGTTGTGGAGACCAAATCTTATGTTGAATACAAATATCCAACAACTTTTAAAAGCTACTTTAGTGATCTGTTGGCCCAATATCTTCCCCCTCAATCTGATCTGTGAACCATCTGATAGATGAAGTTTAAAACCAGGCATATAATTGGAGACTGAATAGATGTTGTACTAAACACATTGATGTTTATGATTCAAATCCAAAGAAAACACCATTTTGTGGGCATATTGGACTTTAATACATTGATGTTGGACTTCAATACCTTGATGGGCTACGATCAAATGTAAACCACTGGGGAATCAATGGCAGGACCGAGATGGCACACATGAGATTTTGATTACATCGGACAGGTCCATCATCAGTGGCAGAGCCACTTTATTTGATGGGGGGTCCAGGACCCTCCATTGTTAAATAAAATCTTTAAGGCACTTTAAGGACTAAGAAGTTGGGCCCAATCGATCTTCATGAGATTCCCCATCAAAAAAATCATAGATCCACCATTGCCCGTCATGCCAATGAAGTTGGATACTAGCAATGGTGAATAAGGAATGCCAATTTTTCACATGAATTTAAATATATTACACAAGTTGCTCTTTTGGTTGTAATGTAAAAAATATTTCAAAAAGTGGATTTTACAAGGAGATTTTGTAGCCAAAAGAACAACCATTTTACACTCAAATTTTACATCCAAAGTGAATTTCGCATGTAATCCAGTCATCAAAAAATTACGCATACTGAGTCGAAACAAAAGTTGCCTTCCTATTCCCATAAAGTCATAATTGTATTGCTTCCGTGTCCAATAAGGTAGCGGTGAAGAACATGCTCTTGTCCTCTATTGAAAATCGTTAGTTACCTTGAATAACACGCTTACTTTTGCAGATGTGTGCCACGTGGAATCAAGATATAGCCGTAGGATAGGTGTGTCATGATCTCAAGATCAATTTGTGAAAGATTGGGATGAAAAGCGATCTTCATCGTCTGATTCAAGATAGTCAACGGTTTCCTATGCGCGTTTTCTTCACTAGTTTATCGGTGGTATATAACACAACCCACCCAATATCTTTTGCTCTGATTTTAAAGATATTAGATTCTTGATTCTCGTTGTAGAAATATTACGAACCGCGGTTCTATAACCAGTCTGGTTTGAGTGGTTTAGCGGTCAAACTGTCCAGTTTAAAGGTTTATAGTGGTTTAATAGAACAAGTAGCTTATTACACAACCGGACTGTAGTTTGGTTCAGTTCTGGTTCAACCGGCAGGTCTGGTCCGGTTTTAAAAACATTGATCAGAACATGATTCCAAGGTCAAACTTGGACTATGCTGATGACAATGTGACATCAGCGATGGAATCAGCAACTAGGGGGTGACGTCAGCAGTTGTATACTATTGTTGAAGCGAATCTTTGCTCTGATACCAAGTTAAATTTAGTGAAACTAAAATTGGTTAGGGTTAGGTGAGGAAGAAGGAGAAGTAGACGAAGAATAGAGATGGAGAAATTAGGGTTGAGTTCTACGCCCTCTTCTGAATGCATTAATACCTTCTATATGAAACATATTACATCACGATATTTAGACTAACATTACTACACACACACCCAATCATAGCTACTGTCACACCCACTAATGTAATTACATAACTCTACAGTACAAACTTGGCCATGTCATCCATTTTCTGTAAGAATCACTAGTGCTTGATGAAACTGGATGGTTGTTAGAATAAGTGTTAGATATGTTGGTGTGCAACTATATACATTGATTGTGTGCGTAGTAGTTCAGTTAAGTTGTAATAGCTTTTATTTGTTTTCGGCTGTCCCGATATATGTGGGATATTGTATATGGAATATATATACTATATAGAAGGGTTTGAGGATGCAATGCTTAACCCTAATTTTCCCATCTCTTCTATTCTCCTTCGTCTTCCACCCTAACCCTAATTTCCTAACCACCATTAAACTCAACTTGCTATCATAGCTTAGATTGACAATTTTTTTCCCTGTCCCGATATATGTGGGATATTGTATATGGAATATATATACTATATAGAAGGGCTTGACTATGCAATGCTTAACCCTAATTTTCCCATCTCTTTTTTTCTCCTTCGTCTTCCAATGTAACCCTAATTTTCTAACCACCATTAAACTCAACTTGGTATCATAGCTTAGATTGACAAATTTTTTCCCTTCTGTTGGCATCATCCTCATCAACACTGACATCAGAAAGGTCAACCAGTTGACCTTGGATTGAAGAAAAAATTACATGGTTTTACTCGGATTTCAATCCTCTTCATCTTTAATTTTGAAGCCCTCATGAATTGGTGTACAGTTTGGTAGTTTCTAAGGGATCTTGACTTGAAAACCCTAGATCGAAGACATCAGTCAATCCAAGTTTGGGTTCTCACCATTGTGGACGATGCACAACTTTTGAGCAATCCAAGATCAAAGTCGAAGCTCCTTTGGGGAGCTCTACCAGGGGGCCAAACACATGTTGGGGATTCGTAAAGTTAGGTCTATGCACTCTAATTGACAGTTTGCATTTTTTCAAGAGTGCAGTGATTGGATGGTTCCAATCCTCTCATAGGCGTGATTTTTGGCAAATCGTGCCAATGATGGGATTCTAGTTGGACTACTTGGATTGATCAAAGATGTGCACAACGTGCTGTAAAACTTTTTTCATGGTTCTATTGGTATACCAATGGTCGACAAAGTCTATCTCTAAAATCATCTATCGGTATGAGACTAGTCATCCTTAGATATTTTATCACCCTCAGCTGTGTATTCGACGACGACTTGTCATAATCTCCACCTTTTTGTTGACATCATCAACTTCATCCTCTAGGTCTCCATGGTGCAACCTTTACGTATTATTAAAATTCATAGAGAGCATTTGGACGTAATAACTTAGTATTAAAAGGAGGAAAGAGAACGATGTAGAGTGGGGTGATGAAGTAGAGCAATAGGCGAGTTTGGCAAGAACCACTGTAAGTAATTTTTAAGCTCAACTTTGGTGGGTGTTCTATTGAAAATCTGAGTCCAAGTGAACTGAAAGGACTAATTAGGACCATGATGGAATAATTTCCTAAAGTTTGCTCGAGATCCATTAAATGGGGATAGTCTATGAAAGTGGCTGCGAAGAAATTGCTAGACTAGGATTATATTAGTGGGATATGTGTATATTATTTGGTGTGTACTATGTTATACTGGGTGTGTGAGTTGTAAGGGTATAGTAATCTACTAACATAAAAGCTAGTAGGGCTCTCTAACCCTAACTAACCTCTTTCGCTCTCTTTCTCTCGTTCTCCTCTCTACCTAACCTCAACAATAAATTCTAATATTTCAACCATCTTTCTCAAACCCTAATCATCACATCATTAAAGTCTTGTTAATATCCAGGACTTGTCATCCATTTTGACCTATCATGTCCTGTCATCATCACAGACATCAGCATGATGTCATGCTGATGTCAACCAAGTCAATATTTTGACCTCAAAATTAACCAAAAAGGGTACTAGCTAGATCAAATTAAATACGGAGTATTTTTATTCTTGCTCCAACTCGTTTTGAGCCTGTTGTTATAAAGATTCGAATGATTTTTTAGTCGTCTTCTTCCTGGCTAATTTCACAATTTTGCGTGCTTCCGGACTCTATGCACCTTGGAGCTTCAGATTGTGGCTTGTTGAAGGTTGGTTTTCATGGAGGAAACGTTTCCAATGGACTTAGGGGTTATCAGATTGATTTAAGTGAGTTGTGTGATCTTCTGTCCTTGCAAAATGTCTCAGTTCACTGATTACATGCTGTCTTCAGACATAAAGCTTATTTCTGAAGTATTTTTAGGCTTATTTTTTGTTGTTGATTAGTGATTGATTATTTTTTTGTATTGGAGATGATTCTTTATGTTAGCATTATTAATCATTACTATTTTAGTTTTGGTGTGTGGTTCGTAGTTTTGGGGTTGTATGTAATAATGGGTTTAATATAAAGGCTAATGAGACCATTATTCTCATTAAGCCAATTTATTTTGTTCTCTAATTATCTCTCTTCTAACCCTAAACCTAATTACATGCATTAAAACCCTAATCTCACATAGAAACTCATCTTTTCAACACCAAGTGGTATCAGAGACTCCTACGAAGACCTAACCCATCGTTGTCCTCCCTCTCGTTGATGTCAGCATTACGTCACGCTGACGTCAGCCAGGTGAACTTGTTTGACACGAGAGCTACATGCCTTGGATCAGTTTTTTTTTTTATGGTGATCCTTTTATTCTTCTACAGCATCGTCAATCGAGCTCATCTACTAGGTTTTCGAGAGCATCTATGTCACTGGGTTCATTGTCCAAATTAACGGTTTCTGGAAATCGGCTTACTGGGTGACCTCGTCTCAACACGATTCTTCTTGGGAATGCTTTGGATCCTTATTACACACCAAGTGCCTCCATAGTTGTTTGATTTGGCGATGAATTGAAGCTGCTGTGATGCTTTTGTGGATCGGTTATGGTGCTAGGGCTGTTTTTTTTCTCATTCCTTTGCGTGTTTCACATTAGCGATCAGAGCGTCTCGACCTGGAATGTTTCGTGCAATCTTCCTCCTTTTGATTACCATTGATTTGTTGCCCTTTTTATGGTTTTTTTATATTAATCCCCTTGTTTCTTGTCTGATTTTTTCATCCGCCTTTACAAATTGGGTGTCGATTGCTAAAGGGACATATATCATATTCTTGATGTTATTTACAGCTCAATCTTTGTGCGGTTCTTTTTTCTGTGTCCTCTCTGATTTTTTTAGCACCATCATGGGGGTAAATACAGAGGTATGAACTTCGATAACCTCCCTTCTAGCACTACTACCATTAAACTGTAACTCCAACTATTTACAATGGAAGAGGGCAATCATGTTATATGTTCAAGGAAGGAAGATGATGGGTCTTCTTACTGGATCTCTTCCTAAACCTAAGCCTGATCACCTGAGATTGGTGATTGTGGGAGACTGACAATGCCTTTATTTTGGGTTGATTGTTTAATTCCATGAACCCAAGTATTTGTAGAACTTTTATGTTCTCCTAGTCTGCCTCCTTATTATGTAATAAGGTTGAAGAAACCTTCGCCTAGGCTGAACATGATACCTGGATCTATCAACTTAATTGTGGTATTGCTGAGTGTCGATGGGGAGACATGAGCATGGGAGAGTATTTCAAATTTTCAAAATTTCGAATATTCAATGAACATACTAAGTATGTTGAGGTTGATATACATATACTTCGTGAAAAAGTACAAGTCGGGATTACTAGCATGTTGAGGTTACTTTGTTTGAGCAATTGGCTGATGTTTTCACTAAAGCGGTTGGACCTACTCTTATTTAGGATATGTTTGTCAAGCTGGGTATGGTTGATTTTTGTTTTTGTTTTTGATAGGTAAGTTGGGCTCGAACCTGCGACCTTATGATAGCTGTGATTGATATTTATGTACCAGCTTGAAGGTAAGTATTGGGATATGTGTAGTTATATTGTATTGTTTGTAATATGTTATATTAGGTTGTGAGTTGTAACGGTATAGTAGTCTTTTATGCTAATATAAAAGCTAGTAGAGCTCTCTAACCCTAACTAAGCTTTTTTGCTATCTCTTTATTTTTCCCTCTCTTTGTTTTTTTCTCTCCCCCTTAAAGGAGTAATATTTGATTTAAATTCTATCAAGGTGATTGAGTTTTGGCATGTCCTTTGAGAAGCAAACTCTGTGATGGATACTGTTGGCAGAAAGGGGGGGACTAGTGAAGAATTCACTTAATGTGGGTTTATGAGGAGCAGTGTAAAGGAGACTCATTTTATGTTGGTAAATAAAATTTCCTTTGGTTTTTTTTTTCTTCGGATTATGGTTAAAAGCCTACTAGTTTGATGAGAGACGTGCCTTTGCATTCTTTTCAATTTGATTGATAAAATTTTGATTACCAGAAAGGAAATAATATTGCAAGTATAAAGAAATCAGGATGAATGAGCAATGACATTCTAGCTCAAAATTATTATTATTCTTTTAATGCCGGAAGTTAGTTCAGTCGAATGTTGAGAAATGTAGAATATTTAGTCATCTTGAATAAGTTTCATAGTAAACGGAAAACTTGCCACTTTTTTGAATGTTTTGACATGAATAATTGGATTATCATTTGTGGTGTACTACACTATACTAATCTCCTCAACAACAAATTGGGACATCAACTTTCCACTTTTGTTCTTAAAATGGCCAGTAGTTCTAATAATTTTTAGACAACAATGTCATGTATTCATGTAAAAGCATAACAACACTCATGGTTCACCTTTATTAAAAAGTGCCCTTTTTTATATTTTTATTCAGGTCAACTGAAGAAATTGGCCCTGTATCCACTTTGGCTGCTAGTCTGGTGGCTGGATTTTCTGGTTCCGTAGCTGCTGCTGCTTCTCATTGTTTTGACACTGCCAAAGTTCGATCACAATGTGTCGTCATTCCCAAGGTAATTTAATTCATTTACTACAAGATTATACATCACGTAGCATGATCACTTCTCTTTAATCAGGGTTTACAAATCGAGTATAGAGCATCCCAGTATGTATTCTTGGCTTATTGAAACAAAGATGTTTAATACATATATTCTTCGTTCGATTTGTAAACCCAGAAAGATGTCTCCTGCCTTTGGAGTCTCTCATGGCACACTATACATTATCTTTCTGGGATGATACTTTAATTATTTACTACAAAATGACACATTGGTTAGCATGAATCCTAATTATAATCTAGCCCTTTATTCCGGGCTTCTTGAAGCAAATATGGCTATGTTTATTCTTCATTCGTTTCTAAAAGGTTTTGGCTATGCCAACTTTGTTTGCCTAATATCAAGTTGAGGTCTTTCTATATCTTTCGATCAAGAACCCTAAACCCTAAACCTCAAGGGGTTAGGCAAGCTGGCCAGGTACTTGCTTCCAAAAGCAAGAGACCTGAGTTCGAATCCCCTCCCCCCCTTGAGGCCACCCTAGGGATTTATATCCCGTGCTGACCCGGCATGTGCTAATTTGGGGTGTGCACGTGCCCCTGGGATTAGGCAGGTGCTCTAAGAGGCCCGGATACCCAGGTTTTCAAAAAAAAAAAAAAAGATTCTATTGGTTGGTTTTCATTTCAAATGTGAATCAGGCCTTCAATCAGCTTCACAATGGAAACAAGGGAAAATTTGCCCTAACTTTTTGGGTGGTTTTTATACCTCAATTTTGATCAGTACAAGACATTGTTCAGCCTCTTCATTAGAAAATGATTTCCGACTCCTGTGACATTCTTTTGTTCTTCCTAGAGCTCATATAAATATTTTGTTTTGGTACTCCTTAAAGTCACAAGATGCAGTCAAAATCAATATGCATACATAGTATATATGCAATAATTATTTTTTTTTTAATTGGTGCAATGCCATAATTTCATTAATTAAAATGAAAGTACAACATATCAAAAGAGCAGAAGATGCTAAGTCAAGGAGATAAAACAAAAATAACGAACAACAAGACAAGAGCAAGAAAAGCACAACAGAAAACAAAAACAAAATAAGAGGCCCAAAATGATGCCTATGGGAACCTCAGCTGCTCCCAGTCCCTAGAAATCTTCTTTGCAGTGAGGACCGAGCGTCAAGGGATGCTAGGCACCACTCAAGCCAATCCTAGATAACCAAGCCCTCAGTGTCCGCACAGATTCTAAATTTTTAATCCTATTATCAAAAATTATTTAATTCCTTTCCTTCCAAATTCCCTAGAAGATAGCTGTTGGTAGTGCCCTCCAAAGGATTCCCAAATCCCTACAGAAGGGGACTCTAACCAACTAGCAAAAGCCATTGCACAGAATTCATCCATACAGCCACTAACCCCAAAGTTTATAGCCCTCCAAAGGATTTCCAAATCCCTACAGAAAGGGGACTCTAACCAATTAGCAAAAGCCATTGCACAGAATTCATCCATGCAGCCACTAACCCCAAAGTTTATAAGAAGCTGTCCTATAAACAGCTCGCAAGCGGACATCTTAGGAAGAGATTCTTCAGACTTGCTTCACAAGATTCATCAATACATACACAATAACTACCCCTATAAATTATTTATAATGAGTTACTGGTTGCCTAGAATGGCCGGCCTGAGAATTTGGAGAGGTGGGGGAGGGGGTGTTACTGAGTATTGAAATTAGATGCTGAGTAGATCATAAATAGATATCCAAAGGACATGTCATAAGTAATCTTATAATATGAATGCATAGAAGCATGATTACGCAATTCCTATTATAAACGTGCTAAAGATCATTTGATGGTTGTCATAGTGAGCAAATATGACTTCAATCACTTGCAAACTGACAAAATACGGATATGGGTTTAATACGGCGAGCAAGAAAGTCCGAAAACGGAAAAATACGGGAAAAAGTCGAAACGTATAAAAACTGTAAAATATGGAAGGCGAAAAATTTGGAAAAAATGAGATAATATATATATATATATATATATATATATATATATATATATATATATATATTTATTTTTTTTTAAAAACTGTTTAAAAATACGGGGGAAAAATAATGTAAAAAAATATGCTTTGTTACCGATAAAAAAAAAGGAGAAAATATGCTTACTACGTGAAATACCCATATTAAGTAGAATCTCATGAGCCTAACTCAACCTCACAAAACCGGCTTGTAAGGTGAGGATTGCCCCAGGTTTATATATAGCCTAATGCCATGATACCCAGGCGATGTGGGAATATTGCTCATATTATGCAGAAATACACATTTTATAAAAATATGGGTAATATACATGTTTAGTGTGTTGCGGCAAAAAAAACGCGTATCTTTTTTCAAAAATATTTTGTCACAATGATCACATTATCTAAAATGAAGATCTAAGATGAATCCTTTAATCCACAATATGCAAGTGATGTTTGTTGTCTCAATGCTCACATGAATTTTTTATTTGTTTATCTTCATCATAAATTAATGTTACCTAATCGATATTTGACTTTTACAATGGAAGTTGATAGTCATGCTCAACTGTTTGAATTGTTACTATTACTACTATCTTACTAACTACTAGTAATGAAGGGTGGGATCAATGTCGATGGTTGATCGCAATAACAATTGCCAGATCTAGTGGGAGACACCACGAAACTGGATCGCAAATTGAATGGACACTTCTGATGTAGTATGGAAGGGGGAGAATAGAGATTCAAAATAAAATTCAGGTTTTAATATGAGACTCACCTTATTTAGCAAAATAGGGAACATAAAGAGAGAATCCCCAAATTAGGGTTCACGGCCCACAAAGTTCTTCACGCAGAAAAAGCCAGAATTTCATTCACCAACTTCTTTCCAAATTTGTGTTACATCAGTCTTTAAGGAAAAAAAAACTCTATTCTACGGGTTAATAAGAGTCCTACTAAAACTAACCTTTCCAATAAAAAAGAACACATGATATCTCACTCAGTCATCTCGTGTTGGTTTCCACTTGGTAATTTCGAATTCCTTCTTTTCCTCTTTCTTTATTTACTTATACATTAACCACAATAGGAAACTTCTTAATCAAAATAAAACTCAGATATTATTCTCCTAATAACTCAAACTGTCAAGTTTCCTGAAAAGTAAAACACTAAACTTCCTAACAAAAATAAAAGAAATGAATAGAAACAATCTATTTAAGGAAATAAAACTAAAAGCCCCATATTTTTGTCTGTCAGAGCTCTGTCAAATTCTTGTGCAACTCACAAATTCTATAGATGTCTCGACCCAATCAAATTAAATGTTACCTGTTGGACTTTTGGACTTTATAACCCACCCCCCCTCCCCCCGATCCATCGCAGCAGCTCAGACCCCTTTGATTAAACTGTTTTGAGATGAACATTTAGTTATTAATAATAGGTCTATTCCAGCACCTCATTACCGTGTCTGCAGAACTGGTGAAGTTTCTCTTTCTAGACTGTTAAAGGGTCTGCAATCAGCCCCATTTAGTGTTGCTAACTAACCCAAAAAAACAGCCTCTTTTTTACACGTTTAAATTCTTCTTTAACAGTCTATATGTGGACCTCTTATTAAGCTTCTGCAACAGCCCCTTCTCATTCCATTTTTGGCCCCACAACCAGTCTTTAGAGTGACCTGTAGGGCTCTCTTAAAACCTCCGTATAACTGATATGTGGACCTCTTATTCAGCTTCTGCAACAGACCCTTCTCATTCCATTTTTGGCCCCACAACTGGTCTTTAGAGTGACCTGTAGGGCTCTCTTAACCCTCCGTATAACTTCATCAAATTTGACAACAATCCCACTTATTGCTGCCCTCCAACGCCACCTTCTTTAATTTTCTCGTCACATCATTCTCTCCCAGTTGAAAGAAACTCGACATCGAGTTTAACTTGACGGAGTTCTTTCTCATACTTAAACCCTTGCAATCTCCTTTTCTCATCCCAATGTTGAGCGTAGAACAATGGCAGTTCACTTGCATATTTTGTGTGAACTCCCATTGACGTAAGAGTGTCACACGTTTTCCATCTTTAGTGAAGGTGTAAACATTCCTTGTTCCGTGAAAGGTGACGTCACAATCAAATTGTCAAGGTCATCCCAATAAATTGTGGCATACTGGCATGCATTCATTGGAATTACATCGCACCATACCTCATCTTTATAAACCAATCACTTTTTATCGCAAATTTCAAGGTCGAACCGAAAATTTTACCATACATTTATTTTTTACCGCAATTTCTCCCTTTTTTAAACCATGCACCCTTTTATAGTTCATCAAGCTTCTTTGCCGGTAATTTCAAATTTTCTACTTTCGCCTTTGAAATCATGTTACCCATTCTTCTGGTATCGATAATGATTGTACACGATTTCCCTCCCGACAAACATGTCATTTGAAAAATATCAATACACAGATATCCCTCATGATCTTCATTAATTACTCGATTACTCAGAAGTCATTAATGTCTATCTGCTCCACACCGTCTTCTTCATCTTCACGGTGTACTGGTGATGGGGACATCAGATTCAAGCACCCGTCAGTGACGTTTCGCAGGTGGAAGAAGATCAGCAAAGGCGGAAGAAGGAAAATCAACTCAAATTCGGAGAACTGAAAATTGCTTAGTCGGTCGATCAACTCCAGCCATCGATGGATCCAGAATGGACTGTGGAACAATATTCTGAGGCGAAATTAAATTCCTCAGTCAATCGATCGAGCAGGGAAATTCGATCGATCGATTTAGACATGTGGCGTCTGACAATTAATTACTTTAGCAGTCGATCAATCGAGGCCCATAATCGATCGATCGACTATTTACGCGAATTTTGACGGCAATTTAGTGTTTTGGTCAAAAATTTCTATTTGTGTTTTATTTTCATGAGGATTATTCTAATTTTGTATTAGGGTTTTGGTTAGCCTTGTAAACAACTTTATTGTTGGTTAATTAAAATTGCTCTTGCAAGCTTAAGAGTTCTAAACTTTTGTGAGGGTGTGATTCTCTCAAAACGGAGAATGATTCTTCGATTCCCGTCTGCGATTTGGTGCGAGGGTAACTCTTCTTCCATCTCTATCTTCTTTAGATCTACAGTTTGTGTAAGTAGCATACCCTAATTATTTATTTCTCAACTTAAATCCCAGATCTAGCCTATTTATATATAAAAAAAAAAAATCCAAAATCAACCTATTTGTTCATTGCTAATTCTTTGTTAGCCTTTTAATTTTGTACGGTATCGAGAGAACCCGCTTGCGAGTTTGTTCGACACCCTAAAACTATCGGAGATCTAGCCGTTCATGAAAACCCTAGTCTTCTAGATCCGATAGGGAACGTACACAAGAAGTAACGCTATTTTGGGCCAGAATTAAATCTAATCGAATTTCTAGAATTTTCTGTGGTAATTTGTCATGAGAAATTGTTATTTTAATTGCTTGAATTAATTTTGATTTTAATCTCAGCCCTAGCGTTGCATTTAGTAAGTTCCCGCATCAGCTGGGCTGTCATATAAAGTGGCGGACAGCGGCTCATTCGGACCCGTTTGCTCATGTGTTTCACCCCTGGTTTGTTCTATTGGATTTATGCGTACTTCGGCCTCTTTTTTCAACATTCGTAGAACCCGGCCCATATCCGTTTCGCCGAAAATACTTGCTTTGAGCACTAGAAACCTGCTCAGCTACTGAACTTCATCATTTTCCTTTTACATTTACTGTAGAAGGCGCTAGTTTCGTTGATTCTTCAATTGAGAATTTTCTGGATGAAGTAGAACCTTCTTTATCTTCATTCAAACAATGACCACTACTCCTTTTATTGTTCCGCCACTTTTAAAGCCAACTTATAGGCTTCATCAATGTCACTAGTCGAGTGTATATTAATTACATCTTGAATTGCTAACCGTAGACCCCGATATATCTTGCAACGGTTTGATCCTCTGTTTCAATCAAATTGTTATGAGTAGAGAGTTGGTGAAACTCTTTTGCATATTCAAAGAAGGTTTTAGATCCTTGTTGAAGTCAATGGAACTGTTGAAGAAGGACGTGAGTATAATCCTACGGTAGGAATCGTTGCCGTAATTTCCTTTTCATTGGATCCCACATATTTATCGATCATCCCTTTCCATCTCTATGACGCTTCTCTTTGAGTTGCTTCCACCATAGTTGCACATACCTCTTTTGTTTTAGTGAAACAAATTTTTCCTTATGATCCTCGGCCAACTCTTTCCATTCAAAAAAACTATCAATATTTTTTGTGCAATCAAAAAATTCATTTGGTTGAAGACTACTATGTAAATCCGTGATCTCGATTTTAATCGCTTGATTGTGACTCCATCGTTCCATGGCTCTAACCAACCAATCTTCTAGTCCTTCCTCCGATATGGTAGAACTTGATGTACAACCACTCATAGAATGATGATCATCTCCACGATGATCATCCCTACCACTCTCTTCATCTCTAAGAGAATGTTGAGGGTTCTCTTGACGCAATACGACTTGCGTTAGGGGATGTAATTGTTTAAATCATTGCTAAACGGAGTCGTGTAAATTTTGAATATCAAGATCTCTCTTCGCTCGATTTCTGAGGCGACATCTCGATTTCACGGATTACAAGATGCGTCAGAATGAAGGTGCAAGGGTTTTCCTGCTTTGATACCAAACTGATGGATCATGGAAAGATGATAATAAAGGTTCAAAAATAAGATTCAGAATTTAATATGAGACTCACCTTATTTAGCAAATATGGAACAATTAATAAAAAAATGCCCCATTTATGGTTCACAGCCCCCAAAGTTCTTCATGCAGAAAAAACGAAAATTTCATTCCCTAACTTTCTTTCCAAATTTGTATTTGGTCAGTATTTAAAAATAAAAACCCTAATCTTCGAGTTAGTAAGAGTCGTATTAAAAATAACCTTTCCCAAGAAAGAGCACGTGATATCTCATTCAACCATCTTGTGTTGGTTCCCACATGGTAATCTCGAAGTCCTTATCTCCTTTCTTTATTTACTTATAGACTCTAACCACATAAGGAAACTTTTTAATAAAAATAAAACTCTAGATATTATTCTCTAATAACTCAACTGTCAAGTTTCCTAAAAGGTACTAAACACTAAACTTCCTAACGAAAATAAAATAAATGAATAGACATTCTATTTAAGGAAATAAAACTAAGAGCGCCCCATATTTTTGTAAATCAGAACTGTCGGCCAAACTCTTGTGCAACTCCCAAATTCTATAGACTTCTCGACCCAATCAAATTAAATGTTATCTTTCGGGCTTTATGGCAGGCACCCCCCACGGACCCAAATTGCAACAGCTCAGGCCCCTTTGATTAAACTGTTTTGGGCATGGTCTTGACCTCTGTTGCACTTTTGGTTATTCAATAATAGGTCCAGTCCAGCATCTCATTACCTTCTCTGCAGAACTGGTAAAGCTCCTCTTTTCTAGACTGTTAAAGGTCTTGAATCAGCCCCATTAGAGCCGTGTTTAGCTTTGTTAACTAACCAAGAAAAAGCCCTTTTTATGCACATAGTAATTCTTCTTTAACAATCTTCTTTATGGTTCTTCAACAGGAAATCTTTGGTCCTCTTGTTGAACGTTTGCGGCCACCTCTTCTCATTCCTTTTCTGGCCCTGCAACCAGTCTTTAATAGCAACCTGTAGGTCTCTCGTAAAATCTCCATATAACTTCCTGAAATTTGACAACAATCCTCTCTTATTGCTGCCCTCCAACACCACCTTCTTCTTTAATTTTATCTTCACATCAGCTTCTTTCTCAAGAAAGTGAATTTCTTGTGCTTTTCACTTCTGTTTTTAGTGATTTCTCATGATAGAAGTGCCCTGTTTATATAGCCTTGAAGGCCTTTTGCAACGTTGGGATTTGGAGCGCATTCAATCGAAGAAATGACCCTCTTTAATCTGTTTCTATTGCCATAAACCCATTTTCATTTTGAACATTTTCTACGTTTATTTCTTATAACCTTTCCACAAAATAGACATTATAATTATATAATATATATAAAACATTTGCCTTAAAAAGAAATAATAAGCTTTGTCATCATTACACGGAAATCACTCGAGCCAATTTTCGTGAAATCGATATTGCTAACAGCGTCATAGTCACCTCCCAACATCTCCCACTTGGCTATGAGGGTGGTTATATGTCTAAGGCTTTTACCATTTTAGGATTTACCCATTAGAACATATCTCAGTTGTGAGGTTTTGCATGGCAAATCGGATCTATCAATCACAATAAAATGTGTCCCAATCATGAGGTTTTGCATGCGAAAACGGATTTTTCCATCATGACAAGATTCATTCAAATCATGAATTTTTACTCGTCAAAGCGAATCTTCCAATCACGACAATCTGTTTTTTATGAGGGATAAAATACCAAGTGCCTTGAAAGCAATTGACTTAGGCGTCCCTAAGTCCCATCAAGCGAACATGATTTAAATATAATTTCGCACGTTGACCCTTTTTAAAGGGTCAACAATCATATCAGATGAAGGTAAATGGCTTATAGGCACTTCTCCTTTTTCCACTATGTCCTTAATGTAGTGATATTGGAGTTCTATGCGCTTGCTTTTGGAACTATTTGCTCCACTTATCAATCTCATTGCAGCTTTATCGTTCCAAAATATATGCGTAGGCCCCTCGGTTATATCAAGCTCTATATCTTCTTTGAAGCGCTTTGTCCAAATGACTTAAGTACGAACTACACTACAAGCCACAAACTCGGCTTCATAAGTATGCCTGGCAACACAACCCAGTTTCTTACTAGACTAAGAAATAACATCACTTCCAAAGAGGAAAACATAACGTGAGGGGGATTTTGCATCCTTCGTGTCTCCAACATGATTAAAATCAGAATATCCTTGAAACTCAAGCTTATCAGCTTAAAAACATAATTTAAGGTGTTTTGTTCTTTACATACCTCAAAATGCTTTTCATTGATTGCTAGTGTTTTATACTAGAGTTACTTTGGTATCTACTAACAAGAAATACTGCATAGGCAAGATCCAGTTTCGTATATAATATAGCAAACATTAAGCTTCCAACACCTTTAGCATAAGGAACATTAAATCTATCTTGTACCACAAGTGGACAGTCTATTTTACTTACTTTCAATCACTTTTCGGTAGGAGTGGCCAAAAAATTGCAACCTTCCATTCTAAATCTTTTAAATTTAATGTCAATGTATATTTCCTGACTTAAACAAATCATTCGAGATTCTCTATCTCTTGTTATTTTTATTTCAAGAATATAGGATGCCTCTCCGATATCATTTGTCTCATAGTGAGAGTTAAACCATCATTTGGTGTCATTAATCATTTCCAATGTTGTTAAATGGCATATGCGACTCTATGCGATGGCATGGCCCAATCGTATATGCGGATGACATATGCGATTGTGTCATGGCACATAATTTTTTATCCCTAAAAATTTTAAAAAATACGAAATAAATCCCAAAAATTTCCCAAAAATCGCCAAAATTAACAATATAAAAAAACACTATTTTTGTTAATGTTGTGCTATTGTAGAATGAGTTGAATATATCTCATAAGGTGGAAGAAAAAATATAAATTTCATTAAAAAATAAGTCAAAATAGTACAAAAATAAAGTGGACCATACATAAGAAAAGGAAAGAGACCCAAAACATACCTTTGAGAGTTGTGGTATGCATTAGGAAGAAAAACCCCCTATTTATAAGGCTTGGGGACTCCTAATAAGCAAAAAAATTAATAAATAAATAAATGTTGGAGAAGTATACCATGACATACACTGTATGTGATAGCATATTGTCGCATATGCCATGGTATGCCATGGCATACAATTGTATGTGATGGCATACTTACTGTATCGCATATGCCGTGATGGCATATGCGATACATCCAATGTTCCTAAAGTCGACGGGCGGGTTTAGGTGGTCGAGTGAATTTTAGGGCGGATAGGTCCGGGCGGTGCCTAGGTGAGCGCCCCAAGAACTGGACGGTCACTATATATATAGGTGTGTATATTTATACCCGTTTTTTTGATTTTACATTATATATATATATATATATATATATATATATATATATATATATATATATATATATATATGTGTGTGTGTGTGTGTACACACACATATACACCTGAACGGTTGAACCTGCAACTACCAAGAGCTTCAACTTCGGCTTTGGGGAGACGATGGAGCAGGGAGGTGCTTAACTCTTTAAGCTTAAAACCCTAAAGTTAGGAACTTATATAGCTTATCAGTTATTTTATAAAGTAACTTGTATGTGTAAGTTAATTAAATATAACTTATATAATGTTTTAAGTTATAAATTCTATAACTTGTAAAGGTAAGTTTGTTTAAATATAATTTATATAATGTTTTGAGTTATAAATTTTATAACTTGCAAAGGTAAGTTTATAAGTTAAATAATATAAGTTGTAAAAGAAAAAAAAAATAGTTGTGGGCGCCGGGTGGGGTTCGAAGTAGGGACTGGGCGAGCGCCTTAGGCCCTGTCCACTCTCGTGGATGCCCTGAGCTAAATTGGGGCGCCCTGGGACTCGAGCGGCCACCCAGGCGGCCACCTCAACCGTTTCTAAGAATACTGGATACATCCTTCCCAGATGGCATATGCGATCGCATAAGACAACCCTGATCTTTTCAGGCTAAAATAATGTTATCTACATGCAAAGATAAAATTCTAAACTACGCCCCCTCTTCAATACATATACACAATGATTTAATACGCTAATCACATATCTCGGTTTAACTATTGCATTATGAAATGTCAAAAACCATTGGCGTAAAGATTCTTTTTACCCATATAATTATTTTTTTAACTTATATGCTTTGTCTTCATGACACTTAATCTCGAAGCCTTTTGGTTGTTTCATATAAATAGTTTCATTTAGATCTCCATTTAGGAACGTAATTTTAAAATCCCTTTGGAATAATTGTAAATCAAAGTGGGCGACAATACCTAAAATAATTCTAATTGACATAAATTTATCTACAAGAAAATGTGTATCTACATAATCAATCCCCTCTCTTTGGTTAAAGCCCACAGTTTAAATTCTAGCTTAAATTTATCTATTGAGCCATCTGCTTTAGTTTCTTTTTCACCCATTTACAGCCTATGACATTTATAGCACTAGTTAAGTTACTAAGTTCCCATACTTTATTGTTTTCTATAGAATCAAGTTCTAAATTCATAGCATTTAGCTCTTCATTAGATTCAAGGGAGCTAAACTCTTTATTAAAATCCCTAGGATCATCTCCTTTATCTTAGTCAATGTCTTCTATATCTTGTTTGAGTGAACATTAAAGTTATCCAAATAGGATGGAGGAACTCTAGATCTCCTTTGACCATTATTCGTAATATGTGGTATAGATGTTTCAACGTCCTCAGGTTGTATGGACTATGGAATCATTATATCTCTAGTGGACTAATCACCTTCTATCTAAAAATAGTATATTCTCAAATTTGATGAATGTTATCATCAGTGAGATCTTCTACTTTCGATCATTTCCTTATCTTTATGATAAGAATTGCTAACCTTTTGATCTTTCAAGATACCCTATAAAATGGACATCCAATAATTTTATATTCTGACGTATCTTTAAGTTGGTATAGTATTAATACATGGGCAATTGAACCCCATTTTCTCAAGTTGTTAAGTAGGGTCTTCCTGTTCAAGGAATTGTATCAACGACTTTGGTTTAGACTATATTGAAAACATACATTGCAGTAATCAAAGCTTCTCCCTAAAAGGTCCTGTGGTGTTCTATTATGCCTTTCATCCACACCGTTTTGTTGTGACGTATAAGTCATTGTTAAATAACATTTAATACAAAATTTGCTACAAAAATCTTGAAATTCACCTAAAGTAAACTCTGCACCTCTATTTGCTCTTAAAATTTTGATATTTCTACCTAATTGATTTTCCACCCCACTTTTATATTCTCTAAATTTCTTAAGCTTTAGAATTGTTACTAATCAAGTATACATGATCAAACCTAGATTAGTCATCTATAAATGTAATAAAAGTATTATTTTTATACAAAAGGGGTCATATATATTGAAGGGAAATATTTGAAGTAATTGCTTACGCCTTTCAGCTTTAGAAGGCTTACGAGTTAATTTTTTGGATAACATGGTTCACAAGTGGAGAAATAAAACTTTTAAGTTTTGGAATTAATCCTTTATCGGCCTTATTTTTCATTCTAATCATATTGATATATCCTATTCTTAAGTGTTAGAGGTATAGATTATCATCACAAACATTCACTGACACATCTAAGTAAGCAGAAGTAGAAGTTTTATTAGTGACATTCAAACGCTACAAATTATCCATTAACTTCCCCAAGCAAGGAGACGATGATGCTTCCCTCTTGATACTTTTTTCAGACATGAATCTAAACTCAAAACCTTCTTCATCTAGTTTAGGAAAACAAAAATCAAGTTACGCCTCATGTTTGGTATATACAAAGTCTTAGGTAAACAGAGGTTAATATCCCCGGGCACTTGCAGCTTAAAGGTGCCCATTCCTAACACGTGACGGTATATGTCATTTCCCATGTAGATCGCCGACTTTGACCTCTTTGAAGTTCACAAAACCGTCCCTTGACCTAGCGACGTGTAGAGCATAATTCACCCACCAAGCATTCAGATCATGGTCTACAGCCAATGATTCAGAGCAAATACAAACAACATCGCGCCTATTACCATTGTTATGTTTATTCTAAGATTTCTCTAGACAGTTTGATTGGTAATGACCCGATTTTTCACAAGAGTAACATTTTACTCTGTGATGTTTGTGAAAACTTTCTCTGATTTTTAATTTTTTTCGCTTTACTCTGAATTTTTATTTTTCTTGTTCATTTTAAATTTAGATTTAGAGGGGTCAGATTCACTGAGTAGCAGTAGCATTTTTCTTTTTATTCTTTCTTCAATTTCCAAATGCATTAGGAGGTTCAACATGATCACATCACAATTCCGCCAAGTAATTTAGCGCAATTACAACGGGTTCCCATGAATCAGGAAAACTATTTAAAGTCACATTGACTTGCATGCGATCAAGAACCACATTTTCGACTGTAATAATTGCCTCAGCCAATAAGTCATCCTATTTGCATGTTCCTTAACAAAATTAGTTTCTTTGATTTTGCAGGAATGATACTTTTGTAAAAAGAGTTGAATGTAGGTTTTAACTCGCTTAGATCACATCTAGGCAAATAGAAGAAGGACGACGAGCAATGACACGATATGCTCACCGTGGTGGGAAAATAACATCCATCATCTTCTTAGCAGTTTTATAGTCCTAAAAAACTCGAGCCAGTTCAATACTCATAAAATTAAGATTGATGGTTCTTGTAATTTTATCATCATCATATTTCTTCATAATTTCTTTGGGCCAACGGATTGTTGTTTTTAGGAATATTAATTTGTAAAAACATGATCAATCCTATCAAAATATAAGATTTGGTTCATCCTAGGTCTCCAATTAGAGTAGTTTAAATCAAATAATTTTTCAGTGTCGGAAAGTTCATCCATTACCACCATAGAAGTCACTTTCTATGCAGGAAAAATTAATTAAATGAGAAGATTATAGGTATGATTGATCGCTTTGGCTGAAAATTAATTACTAGAAGACCGAAACGAATATCAAAAGATTGTGCAGATGGTCCGTAGTGGCTAAGATATTGATGTTGCAAACTGGCTTGGTGTATGACTCAATGCTTTCAGACTGTTTGCCTTGCTCTCTGAAGTCTACTTGTCAAAACGGAACGGCAAATTGGAATTTTATCAATTCTGATATCTCGAAAATACCAAAGAGTAAGCACTTGAGTTTGTTATTGGTGATCACATTGAATGAAAAAGAACTTTAATGGAGAAAAAAGATGTTGTACAGATGTATCTGGCACGGGTAGGAAAATTTTTGCTTGGCTCTTTATGGGTTGGCTTCGCTTGGTTAAGATGATTTGTCAACTCTAGTTGTTTCATTGCGATCAAACTTTGTCGGTGTTCAAAAACCATCTGTGGTACCAGACCTTGGTTCACTGCCTTGTCTGATCGCATTAGGTCATCATCCGATTTAGTCAGCTTTCTCTTGCCGACAACATCAACGGACGGTGGATATAAGCAAAAATCTCTTGCTGCAACCCTGTCAGATTTTTGTTGCAACCCCATCAGATTTTTCTGTAACCCTGTCATAACGCAAACACAATAAACTGATCGCTTGGTTTGTTTGGAGAATAACACGGAGCATAGCATACCTGGTTTGGTGCATCATCAAACATCAATCATCCTCCTAAAACCTATCACCCGAATGCATATCTCGTTGGTGCATCATCTAGTAACAGCATAATACTTTTTTTATTATCTAAATTTCTTTTCTTCATCTTTGTTGATGCCGCCGTCGGTACAGATGGAGTTGTGAAGTTTAGTAGGCACAGGTTAGTGTTTGTAGATTAGGAGTAGTGACGGGGACGTAGACATCGTAGACATCGGATATGGACCGTTTCGTGTATACCGATGTAGGAAGAAGCGTAATGGAAATCAACAGACTTAGGCGAAGGAGGCGAAAGACGAAATTCTGGAGAAAATTGGAGGGAAACAACAATATCGATCGATCGAATTGCAATTTCGATCGATCGAAAATTTTGATCGATCAAAGTACCAACTCGATCGATCAAATGGCATCGACAGAGTTACAGAATTCTGGAGTGATATTTCGACCGGTCAAATCATATATTCGATCGATCGAAATATGGATTCGACCGATCGAATGTCGACGGCGATTTTCATAGAAATATGAAATTTCGATCGATGGATTTTCAATTTGATCGATCGAAATTTTAAATCGATTGATCGATTTCCAATTTCGATCGATCGAAATCGCGCCGGGTTGTTTAGTTAATTTAGGAGTTTAATTTCAAACTTTTGTTTTGAGTGTTTATTTGTCTTTTATTTATTAATTGTTTTAAGGTTTTCTTTTAGTGAAAGGACTCCTATATAAGGTCCTTAAGTGAACAATATAATTTTTATTGATTATGAATGAAAAAGCTTTTGCTTGTGTGTGCTTGAGATGAGCCTCTACGAAGAGTGATTCTTCTTCCCGAGAAGGGTTTGGTGCGAAGCCAAGGGTGTGAAGCCTGCCAATCTATCTATCTATCTATCTTTTATCTTTGCTTGTGTGATTCTACAACCCCAAATTGACCATCATCCCTTTTGAGATCCTAAACCCTAATTGTCCCTGAATCCTTGAATCGATCCGATTCAACAACTGTAGATCCCAACTGAGTTATTAAACCTTCCGTACCAAACACTCAGAGGAAACCAGTGATCCCATCATTGAGTCGTGAGCGCCCTAATCTGGATAAACCTAGAGTTCTATCTCTAGGATCGATCTATGTTGCAACCTAACGAACCTAGCGCCTGGACTGAAGCATACGTGATTCTCCCATGGAATACTACGAAAACCTGAGGTATTCGTTATATTTTGTGAATTTTATTGTTTAATTTAATTCTAATTTAATTCCGGCAAAATCAATCATATCATTCACGTAGTTTAGGGAACAGTCCTGCGTCAGTTTTGATATCAGAGCTCTAGGTTTCTATGTTAGGGCATACTGTGTAATATTGCATTCATTGCACTTTAATTTTCATCACATATTATTTCAGTTTTGGCCAAAGTGTTCATCTTGCATTCCATTCTAGAGCCCGTCAATTAGTGAACTGTATCACCATGGACATGAATGGGATTGCCGAAGCTCTTAACGGCATGAGGGCTGATCTAAAATCGATTAATGATCGAATGACTGTCTTGGAGACAGCCCAAAGGACTCTCGGAACATCCAATGAGAGGTTGTTAGACCGAGTCAAACGGTTAGACGAGGGTGATGAGTACTTTGAACCACCCCGTGAGCTTAATGGTCATCGATTCGAACGAAATGACTACCAACATAATCGGAACCGGAACCATAGGTTAGATCATCATGGAGATGACTACGACCCGGAAGGAAGACTCCTCAAAAATGTCTGAGTTGAGTTCCCGACTTTCGATGGAAGACTAGACCCTCAGGTCTTCCTCGATTGGTTATCCGATATGGACCAGCACTTCAAGTGGTTTGGCATGAGTGATGAAAGGTGCGTTAGACTTGCTAAGATGAAGCTCATAGGCCAAGCTCGACTCTTTTGGGTCAACGTTGAACGCATCAGAACGAATGCGGGTTGTACTCCCATTACCCATTGGGAGGACATGAAGGAGCGACTTACAGAGAAGTACGTTCCTTCTTCATACTACCATCGTCTCCTTGACCAATGGCAGAATCTGTGCCAAGGTAGTATGCCTGTATCAGATTACATTGGCAAATTTGAAGAGTTCAAGATGAGAGCCAAGGTATCCGAAGACCCTCAAGTCACTCTATCCAGATTTCGCACCGGATTGAGACTTGACCTACAAAAAGAGTTAGTTTCCCACTCTGTTGAGACTCTCGCCGAGTGTTACACCGTCGTTCAAGACCTTGAACGATATTTAAAATGACGGTGACTAGGCGATCTTATTTTCACCCCGATCAATTCCGAACCGGCGAAGTGAAATTTAGTGCTGGGAACCCACCTGCCCGCCTGCCAAACCCACGCAACCCACATCTACCAATGTGAGGTTTGACAAAGGTAAGGGTGTAGCCGGAGAATCCTCGAAGAGTGGGTCTCATATCAAATGCTATAAACGTCAAGGATTGGGTCACTTTGCTGCCCAATGCCCCACAAGGGACCCACAAAGGAATCTCTTCATCGACGGATAATGAGATGAAAGTGTAGGAGTTTATGAGGAAGAAGTCTTTGAGCCGAATGCCACATCTAGTGACGAGGAAGGTGATGACATGGGTCGCGCTCTAGTTGTGAGGTGTGCTTTTGCACAACCTCAACGGGATGAAAAGGAGGATTGGCGAAGGGAGAACATCTTCCACACCTTTGCCACATGTGGAACGAAGAGTTGTAGGGTTATCGTGGATAGCGGAAGCTGCACCAATGTGGTGTCAGAACATACTGTCACCCGCTTAGGGCTTACACCTGAAGTCCACCCGAGACCTTACAAAGTCGCATGGGTTGACTCCTCATCCATTCCCGTATCTCAGAGGTGTCGTGTACCCATACAGTAGGGTTCATACTCTGACACCTTATGGTGCGATGTGGTGCCGATGGGTGTGGGCCATATTATCTTGGGGAGGCCATGACTCTATGATTTGAATGTGACCATTTTTGGGCGATCTAACGTTTGTATGTTCAATTACAAGGGCAAGAAAATCACTCTTAACCCTTTAGCTCCCAAAGCACCATCAGTCAATAGAGTTGAGAAGAAGGGAGGCCAATCCAAGGCTATCAACATTGTGACCCCTTCAGAGTTCTAAAGAGCATCGAAAGATGAGAGTGTCGTGTATGTCGTTGTTACTGTTGAGAGTATTTCTGAGTTAGTCTGTGAGTACCCCAAGGGGGTAGAGCCCATCTTGAAAGCATTTGCGGACGTCTTCCCCGAAGACTTACCCAATGAGCTCCCTCCCATGCATGACATTCAACACGCAATTGACTTAGTTCCCGGATCAACATTACCGAACCTGCCCCACTATAGGTTGAATCCGGTTGAGCACGCCGAGTTGACTCGGCAAGTCAGTGAGCTCCTTCAAAAGGGGTTCATACAAGAGAGTCTGAGCCCGTGTGCTGTACCAGCATTACTCACGCCTAAGAAAGATGGTACATGACACATGTGTGTGGATAGCCGAGCAATTAATAAGATCACTGTTAAATATCGGTTTCCCATACCGCAGCTTGATGACATGCTTGACATGATGGTTGGAGCCACTATCTTTTCCAAGATAGACCTTAAAAGTGGTTACCATCGGATTCGTAATCACCCCGGCGATGAATGGAAAACCGCCTTCAAGACCAAAGACGGTCTTTATGAGTGGATGGTCATACCTTTTGGGCTTTCCAATGCCCCGAGTACATTTATGAGGCTCATGACCCAAGTGTTGAGGCCATTCCTTGTTGTATACTTTGATAACATTCTGATTTACAGTTCAGACAAGGAGCAACACATTATCCACCTGAGGTTGGTTTGCGAAACCTTGAGGGGAGAAAGGCTTTACGCGAATCTCAAGAAGTGGACCTTCATGCAGCACTCTGTTGTATTCTTGGGATTCATTGTCTTGGTAGACGGGATGGTTGCGGACCCTACGAAGGTTAAGGCCATTGTGGAGTGGCCCGAACCTCGGAATATTCATGAAGTCCGTAGCTTCCACGGTTTGACCACGTTTTATCGTCGCTTTATCCGGAATTTTAGCACCATCATGGCTCTCATTACCGATTGCATGAGAAAAGGGGAGTTCCTGTGGAGCAAAGCAACGACGAGGGCCTTTCCCGAGATAAAAGAGAAAATGGTTACTGCACCCGTCATGCGCCTACCGAACTTTTCTAAAGTCTTCGAAGTAGCATGTGACGCATCGGATGTAGGCATAGGCGGAGTGCTAAGCCAAGAAGGTCACCCTGTGGCCTATTTTAGTGAAAAACTCAATGAGGCAATGCATAAATATTCCACCTATGACAAGGAGTTTTATGCGGTCGTCCAATCTCTGTGGTATTGGAAACATTACCTGAGACCGCAGGAATTTGTGTTGTTTTCTTACCACGAGGCCTTACGTTTCCTTGCTTACCAGAAAAAGTTGAACCCGAGGCACGCGAAGTGGGTCGAGTACCTCTAAGGTTCACATTTGTTTTGAAGCATAAGGCTGGTGCCAAAAACAAGGCTGCTGATGCACTTAGTCGTCGAGTGGCGACTTTGCAGTCTATAAGCACCGAGGTCGTCGGATTTGAGCAGTTGAAACAAGATTATCCTGATTGCTCAAATTTCGGGGCAAAATACACTGCTTTCCTTGAGAATCCAAACAACATTAATTCCGAGTATACCCTGTTGGATGGGTATTTGTTCAAAGGCAATGATTTGTGCATCCCTCGTACTTCTTTGCGTGATTTTCTCATCTGGGAATTACATGCTGGAGGGATTGCCGAACATTTTGGGCGCGATAAAACCAGTGCGCTTGTTGAGGATAGGTTCTATTGGCCTAGCCTTGTAAGAGATGTCTCTAGGGTCGTAAAACAATGTCGTACATGTCAAGTTGCGAAGCATATCAAACAAAACACCAGCTTGTACACCCCTTTACTCGTGCCGCACATCCCGTGGCAAGACGTCTTTATGGATTTCATGCTCGGACTTCCAAAGACCCAACGGAAGCACGATTCCATTTTTGTGGTAGTGGACCGCTTTTCCAAGATGGTCCAGTTCATACCCTGCTCCAAAACCTCCGATGCGGTTCACATAGCCAAATTATTTTTCGGGGAGGTTGTGCGTCTACATAGTTTACCCCAGACAATTGTTTCGGATCGAGATGTGAGATTTACCAGTTATTTCTGGAAAACTTTATGACACATAATGGGTACCATGCTCCAATTTTCATCGGCCTATCATCCTCAAATAGATGGCTAAACGGAGTCCACCAATAGGAGTTTAGGTAATCTCCTCCGTTGTCTTGTTGGTGATCACCCTAGGACTTGAGATTCTATTTTGTCTTTAGCCGAGTTCGCATATAACAATTCAGTCAATAGATCCCTAGGTATGAGTCCTTTTGAGGTCGTCCTTGGTCATAGGCCTAGAACACTGTTGACTCGAAAATTTTTGAATTGGGAACTCTTTCTTCTTTCACTTAGCCTTAAAAAATCAGATAGGATAAATTAATAGAAGGAATTAGGAAAAGAGACTATAGTTTCTTTTTTAACAAATCCTACTATAAATAGGATTTAAAGTCCTAAGCTATGTCAGATACCTAGGTGGCTTAAAAAATACTTATCCACCTAGGTGGATAGAAAAATACTTATCCACCTAGGTAGATAAAAAATATACCTAGCCACCTAGCTGGCTAGAAAAAATATTTATCCACCTAGGTAGATAGAAAAATACTTATCCACCTAGGTAGATAGAAAATATACCTAGTCACCTAGCTGGCTAGAAAAATACTCATCCACTTAGGTGGATAGAAAAATACTTATCCATCTAGGTGGATAGAAAATATACCTAGCCACCTAGCTGGCTAAAAAAATACTTATCCACCTAGGTGGATAGAAGATATACCTAACCACCTAGCTGGCTGGAAAAAATACTTATCCACCTAGGTGGATAGAAAAATACTTATCCACTTAGGTGGATAGAAAATATACCTAGCCACCTAGCTGGCTAGAAAAATACTTATCGACCTAGGTGGATAGAAAATATACCAAGCCACCTAGGTGGGTAGAAAAATACTTATCCACCTAGGTGGATAGAAAATATACCTAGCCACCTAGCTCGCTAGAAGAATACTCATTTACTTAGGTGGATAGAAAAATACTTATCCACCTAGGTGGATAGAAAATATACGTAGTCACGTAGGTGGCTAGAAAAATACTTATCCACCTAGGTGGATAGAAAATATACCTAGCCACCTAACTGACTAAAAAAATACTTATCCACCTAGGTGGATATAAAAATACTTATCCACCTAGGTGGCTAGAAAAATATGCTTAGCCACCTAGCTGGCTAGAAAAATACTCATCTACCTAGGTGGATAGAAAATATATCTAACTACCTAGGTGGCTAGAAAAATATTTATCCACCTAGGTGGATAGAAAATATACCTAGCCACCTTGCTGGCTAGAAAAATACTTATCCACCTAGGTAGATAGAAAATATACCTAGCCACCTAGCTGGCTAGAATCCACCTAGGTGGATAAAAAATATACGTAGTCGCGTAGGTGGCTAGAAAAATACTTATCCACCTACGTGGATAGAAAATATACCTAGCCACCTAGCTGGCTAGAAAAAAACTTATCCACCTAGGTGGCTAGAAAAATATGCTTAGCCACCTAGCTGGCTAGAAAAATACTCATCCACCTAGGTGGATAGAAAAATACTTATCCACCTAGTTAGATAGAAAATATACCTAGCCACCTAGCTGGCTAGAAAAATACTTATCCACCTAGGTAGATAGAAAAATATTTATCCACCTAGGTGGATAGAAAAATACTTATCCACCTAATGAGAGATCATAATGAGATCCAACGGTAGATTTATTGTATATTGTATATTAACCAGATCTTGAGATCTAACGGTAGATTTATTGTATATTGACCAGATTTTGTGATTATGGTCAAATCTAACGGTGGAATCATTGACTTTTAGTCAAACGATCATAATGTGAGATCGTAATGAGATCCAACGGTGGATTTATTACATATTGATCAGATCTTGTGATTTTGATCAAATCCAATGGTGGATTCATTGACTTTTAGTCAAATGATCATAATGTGAGATCGTAACGAGATCTAACGGTGGATTTACTATGCATTGACCAAATCTTAAGATATTGATCAAATCTAACTGTAAAATCATTATAAAATCATCTATGATCATCAAATTTTAAGGAATTTGACGATATATAACTCATGATTAGACACTATATCACTGAAAGTGATAATTCTTTTGATAATCAGTTGCCCGAAAAATGGATTTGGTATTCGAACTCATCTTTGAGACCAGAGAACAAGAATTCGCTTTATGACTCGTCCACGAGTTTCTTGCTCCAGTAATGACTCGTGCTTTTCGATCAAATGGACCCGGCTTTTGGAGGAGGGGTTCTCCCATCCGTCGTCCCCTATTTCATATTTCTCAAATCTCCGATGAAGATAGTCTGCTATCCATCTATCTCATGACGGATTGAAGATGTCGATGAAGACTTAGAATTAGAATCTTAGTTTTGTTTATTTCAGAGATGTAATTATGTTATTATTTTTATTTAGTAGCTTTTAATCAGAGGTATTCAATTTTGATGTAATTAATGGAGAATCGACTGCGATACCCGAAAGTGTAAGGTCCGCCATTTTAATAAAACCCTCTCCTAGTGAGGGGAAATATGTTATGATTGATTTGTGTTAGATTTATATCCTACTCAAATTTGTTGTTTACAAATTTCTGGCACGCCCGGTGGGACACACTTCTTCTCTCATCTTTAAGCTACTTAATAAAATAAATTATCTGAAATAAAATGTGGGTATAATAAACTAAAGCTTTGGTTATTCCATGATTTTTTCATTTTAATAGTTGGTTCTTCCATGCAGATATTCACCGAATTTACTCCATCAAACAATTCAATGGCATTTGGAAAGAATGTTGCTCACTCTTCATCAGGAGTTCGTCGTGTGATGCAGGCTCAACCTCAGACTGAGGAAGCCATACTCCGCCGATCAACCCGTCTTATGGCACGAGCCAATCTGGAGGAGAAATACGCTCAACAAGAAGAACTGGATTCTCCCAAGTCCTTCACCAGTACTGACAACCCACTTTGTGGGGATTCAGACTCTATCTTTTCCGAAGATGAATTCCCGGAGGTCCGATCGCAATCAGCGTCGATGAGTCGACCAAGAACTCCAAGGTCTAATCAGTCATATCCGATGAATTCCCCGCAATCACCTGAGATAGCCAACCTGACTAAATCACATGTCCGAATTATTTCTTCATCATCCATCACCCCTCGTTCCTCGAGCTCCCTTCAATCCAATCTCGACGGATCATCCGTCGGATTAGTGACTTCAGACATCCCTACGGTACTTCCAGTGATGGTTTTGACAACAAAAGAAAGTGCCAACATCCTTAAACAGCTAGAACAGATGCGTCAAACAATCGTAACTCGTGATGCACAGATAGCTGTGCTGATTGAGAGAGAGAATAATCGAAAAGAGACTAAAGAAAATATATCCCTCAACAAAGTACAGAGCCTAATTTTCGAGAATCGTAAAGGTTATCGGAAAGTGTCGGATAGCTCCCAGACATATCGCAAGCCATATCCACCAGAAATTGATGAAGTCCCGTTTCCACCTGAGTACAGACAACCAAAGTTCTCCCAGTATAGCGACAGTGGTGCCCCACTTGAGCATTTGGCTCACTTCCTCTCAGCTTGTGGTGACACTTCAAAATGCGACGCTTTGCTTTTGCGACAATTTGTGCAGACTCTTAAGGGAGCTGCATTCACATGGTACACGAAGCTTCCACCCGAGTCAATATCGACCTGGAAAGAGATGGAAAAGGCATTCCTGAAGAGATTCTTTAGTACTCAGAGATCCATAGGAGTCGCCGAGTTATCACAACTGAGTTATCACAACTGAAACAACGTCCAAATGAAAGGGTCGTCGATTACATTACGCGGTGGAGAAACCTTAGCATCCATTGCAAGCACAAGTTTGAAGAAGAAGCAGCATAAACGTGCCTGGCTGGTATGAGACAAGAATTAGCAGTCCCTTACTATGGACATTCCATGAGTTTCGAAGATCTCGCTACACGAACTTCAGAACTAGAAAGTTTCATCGGCTTAAACTCAAGGGGAAACCGAAAGGATTCTCCCAGAGGAACAGAACGACAGACAGAAACATCTACATCTTATCCGGCGACAATAGCAATCAGCACTAGAGATCGTAATCAATTCACTGTAACCAAGCAAATAGAAGAATCCAGAAACAATCGATCAAACAAAGCAGGTGGAGCCAACAGTAATTTTGCACCCCCTCAGAGATCAAGCTGGTCTAAGGGCCAATCTCTGAAAGAAAGGAAAGATAAAAAGTATTCATTTAAAAATGAAGACGTTGAGGGCATCTTCGATGACGTCATTGACGGTTGGATTATACAGCTACCAAAATCCCGCAGACCTGAAGAGCAAAATAAAACAGATGATCCACTATACTGTAAACATCATCGTGTGTTAGGACACACGTTGAAAGATTGTTGCATATTTAAAGATAAGGTCCAAAGTCTTTTTGATTCTGGAGACATTACTTTTACTCCAGAATCTCCTAAACAAGACAATGCTAGCATTGCCACGACAAATATGATCACCTTCGGAGGTTTTCCACCAGTTCCTATCCTTGAAAAAAATTCGAACTCTGCACTTCCGGAACTTCATGAGTTCATTCCGTCCTGCAAGGACTCTGATTCGTCGTTATCCGAGGATGAAGTAGGCCCTGCCCACTATATTAGCCGACACAGGAAGAGAGAATGGAAACAAAGGGATACTGCCCGAAATAAGAAAGTACTGATAGAAAGTGAAGCAGCTTGTTTCTTGAAAGAACTGATGCAGAAAAATGGCTTATCCGATTATCAACATCTTGTTATTGGAGGCACATCAGGATGGATTGATGATGATACCCGAGAATGGAGGAAAACACCACCACCACCTCGTCCGTTAGGTTCAGTCCCTTTACAAGATGCACCGACACCTCGTCCGTCAGGTATAATTCCTTTGCAAGATGATCCATGGGAAAAGGCGCTAGCATACAATAGGCGGCAAGCACAGATACAACAAGCAGAAATCAAAGACTTATAGAAAAAGAAAACTTCTCTCCTAGAATGGAACTGGGGTTGTGATACCAAGTCCTTTATAGAAGAAGTTCAAGGTAAGCGACGCGAGTTTAATTGGCAAGAGTCATATATGACAGAATCGCCTGATTCTGAGGAAGGGAGTTGGCATGTGATTTCCAAGAAGAAGAGAACGCCCAAAGTCGAAGTTCCATTAGAAACATCTGCAAATTCAAAGAAATCTGTGGAGAAGGTAAAAAGAGAAATAAAAAAGATTCCTTCGAATTATACTACACTCCAAATGCTGAAGGATCGTAGAGAACGGGAGAAAGGAAAGAAGATTCAACAAGAACCTATGAAATCGTCGGAGAAAGTACAGAAGATGAAACTTGAACCGATAATAATTTCCTTTTCATCGTCATCATCCGAAGTGGAAATGGAAGAATTACAGCCGCTCACGTTGGGAGATTATATACCTCTCGAATGTTCTAAAACGTTCAGGAACCAACAAGAACCAGATGTTGTTGATAGCGATGACAAAGCCCAACAGAAAGAATCAAAATCTCAGATCGATGTTAACAAGAGTCAGATTAAAGATTTTCGCATGAAGGATGTCATTAACTGCTCATCTTTACCGGATGCTTCTGAAGGCAACTTGTCTGATAATGAAGGTTGGCATAAAGTGGTTATTCTACGAAAAAAAGAGCCAGTTGAATCTAATAATGTTGCTCCTTGCAACATGACTCAGATTGAAGAGGTAGATGCTATAGAGCAACGTATCGATCGTCCAGTTATACCTTATCGACGTAAGCCAAAGAATCATCATGTTTCGTCTACAGAAACTGTATCACCACCCAAGGGTGCAAAAGGTGTCGATAAGAGAACTAAGCAAGGAGAAACGTCGTTATTCGACAAAAACTCCAAGAATACCGATTAAGGCAAAGAAAAAGAAAATCCTGATGTAAATTATGATGTACTCTCTCATTTAAAGAAAGTGTCTGCTTTGCTTTCGGTGTATGATGCGCTTTGTTTATCTAGTAGTTTAAGGAAAATGCTGATAAAAATTCTCTCTAGCCTGGACAAGTCCATCGAGGAAGTTTGTCGGGTAGAGACTAGCTTGGAAGACTTAGTCTGTACGATCACATTTTCTGATGATGATCTCGAAACCAAATTTAAGTCACACAATAGACCCCTCTTTATATCTGGTCTACTTGAAGACGTTCGCCTTGCGAGACTTATGATAGATGGGACGAACAGTTAGAGACCTCTCACCCAGTACCCTCATGATTCAAGGTTTCAATCAAAATAAATAAGGAACCTTAGGATCTATTCACTTACGATTAAATATCGAAGAACTTTCCTCTAAGATCCAGTTCCATGTGATCGATGCTAATACATCATATAATGCGTTGTTGGGAAGACCCTGGTTACATCAATGTGGAGTTGTTCCATCCATACTCCAATGTTTTAAATATTTTCATAATGGCGAGCAAAAACATGTAGCAGCTGATCCACAACCCTTCCACCCAGATGAAGCTCATTTTGCTGATGCAAAATTATATGAAATATCTACTTCATCTACACACACTAGTGACTTCGAGTTATTAGATGAGTACTCACCATTATCAGAGTCCTCGCCACCTAGACAAAACTCACAGGAGGCAAGTTCTAAAACTCCTATTAAGGAAACTATCCCTTTTAAAAGAAATCGATCTAAAAAGAAATTTGTTTCCTTTAAAACCCCGAAGGAAACCTATATACCCTTCATCTCAGCTCTTTATTCCCAACCTCGGAGAAGAATCATTCTTAATAAGAAAACAATCCCTCCGAAAGCCAACTCTCGTGTCAAGATTGTTAAAAACTTATCCCAAAACTTGAAACCTAGTTCCCCTCTACTGAACTCTTTCACCAAACCACTCACCCAAGTTGATTCGGTACCCATCCAGTCAGATTATAAGGATTCGAAAGAACCTCTTCAATTTACACGTCTGGCAGAAAAGGCAGCGAATATGATGAAAAAGATGGGATATGATCTCTCGAAAGGAGGTCTAAAAGATGGAATAGGGATGGTCGCACCTTTCGATGCGATACCATCTCGTGCACAGAAACGGGCAGCCTATAACGATGGATATTTGCATCCATTAAAAGGAGGTCTCAGGCACAGGCCTATAGTGATTCCCACAAAATATCTCGGATCCTATGTGATCTCTATCCCAGCCTTGGAAGAGCCTATTCCCGCGCCTCATCAGTTTGAAGAAGGAATACAAACCACCGTTGACAACCTACAAGAGGTCAACTTGGGAACTCTTGAAGATTGTCAAATTACTTATGTGAGTGCCGCACTCTCTGCAGAGGAATTAACAACTTATACCAATTTTTTAAAGAAGAATCGAGATGTGTTTGCATGGACATATCATGATATGCCAGGATTAGATGTCAAAATTGCCGCTCACAAATTAGCTGTCAATCCTGACATCAAACCCGTTAAACAAGCTCAAAGGCGACTTCATCCAGATATAACCGTAAAGGTAGAAGCAGAAATCGATAAGTTAGTCAATGCCGTCTTTATCCGTGAAGTCAAATATCCGACATGGGTTGCTAACATAGTCCCGGTCAAGAAGAAGAATGGTCAAATTAGGGTGTGCGTTGATTTCAGAGATCTCAATACAGCATGTCCCAAGGATGAATTCCCCTTGCCTATTTCAGAACTTTTGATTGATTCCATTGTCGGTTGTGAAGCCATGTCCTTCATGGATGGATACTCCGGATACAACCAAATACGAATGGCACCTGGAGATGAAGAACTAACAGCTTTCCGAACTCCAAGGGGGATCTTTTGCTATAAAGTCATGCCATGTGGATTAAAAAATGCTGGAGCTACTTATCAACGTGCAATGACGAAGACATTTAAGGAATTGCTACACGAAACAGTCGAATGCTACGTAGATGACCTCGTTGTAAAATCAAATAATAGAGGTGATTACTTGGCCCACCTATATCAAGTATTTTGTAAACTCCAAAAGTACAACTTGAAAATGAATTCGCTAAAATGCGCTTTCGGAGTCACTTCAGGGAAGTTACTCGGATTTGTTGTTCAACATGGAGGTATACAAGTTGATCCAGCGAAAACCAAGGCCATCATAGAAATGCCACCTCCAAAGAACATTCGTGAATTAAAAGGACTACAGGGAAGACTCGCGTATATCCGATGCTTCATATCAAATCTTTCAGGACGATGTCAACCATTCTCTCGTCTGATGAAGAAAGGAATCCCATTCGAATGGAATGAAGATTGTCAAAGAGCTTTTGATAGTTTGAAAGAATATTTATTGCATCCGCCAGTCTTGACTACTCCAATTAAAGGGAAACATTTAATCCTATATATAGCAGTCATGGATAACTCGCTTGGGGCTTTGTTAGCTCAGGAGAACGAAGACGGTAAGGAAAACGCCCTATATTACCTCAGCCGAACACTCATAGGGACCAAAGGAAATTACTCATTTATCGAAAAGAATTGCTTAGCTCTTGTCTTTGCCTCACAAAAGCTACGACATTATTTGCTAGATCATGCAATCCGCTTGATAAGTAGAGCGGATCCGTTAAAATTTCTCATGACAAAACCAATTTTGTCATGGAGATTTGCTAAATGGTCTTTACTCTTGTCAGAGTTTGGCATAACTTTTGTACATCAGAAAGCTGTAAAAGGGCAAGCCCTAGCCGATTTTCTAGCCGCTCATCCGATTCCGGGGAATTTACCGTTATCCGAAGACCTACTAGATGAAGAAGTATATTATGCTGAAATAACACAAAGATGGAAATTATATTTTGATGGAGCTTTGAGAGCAAAGTGAATTGTATTTGTTACATCAAGTAATGGGTTGCTTCGTATTCTTCACATTAATGTAATCCTATCTAATAATGTCAGCCAATATGAGGCATTAGTCATTGGTTTAGAATTAGCCTTAGACATGGCCATTTACACCCTTGATGTATTTGGGGATTCTTAGCTTGTCATAAGACAGTTAGAAGGATCTTACGCAGTTAGAAAAACAGAATTAATACCATATCATCAGAAGATCCAAGAACTCCTTCCACAGTTCGAGAATATACGGATTATGCATATCCCACGAAGTCAAAATAATCAAGCTGATGCTCTCGCAAAACTTGCAACATCTCTGGCTTGTAAAAATGATGAAGTTGTCAAAATAAGAGTCGCAGGGAAAATGGTCTTACCTTCCATCATGAGGAGATGCCAAATCGAACAGGCAAATTCGGTCAATACTATATCCGCTTTTGAAGTTGAGAAACTAGATTGGAGGCAAGAACTTATAGAATATCTTCAACATGGAAGACTGCCTTACGAGGCACGCCACAAAGCTGAAATTCGTCGAAGGGCGAGTCGATTTGTATATTTCAATGATACTCTATATAAGAGATCGTTCGATAATATCCTATTAAGATGTCTTTCAACTGAAGAAGTTCAACAAGCCATGCAAGAAGTACATGCCGGTATTTGTGGAGCACATCAATCAGGCCCTAAGCTACATACCCGATTGAAACATTTAGGCTACTATTGGTCGACTATGGTGAATGATTGTATAGATTTTGCTAAAAGATGTCGAGTTTGCCAGATCCACGCTGATTTCATTCACCGTCCACCAGAACCCTTACACCCTACGGTCACGTCATGGCCTTTTGAAGAATGGGGTCTGGACATCATAGGTCCAATACACCCCCCATCATCTGCTGGACATAAGTTTATATTAGCTGCAACCGATTATTTTTCGAAATGGGCATAAGCAATAGCACTCAAAGAGGTTAAAGCCAACACAGTTGCAGACTTCATACGTACACATATCATTTACCGGTACGGGATTCCTTCTCGTATCGTTAATGATAACGACACACCATTCAAGAATAAATTGATAAATAAGTTTTGCGCTAAGTATCAAATAAAACAATGTTGCTCTACGATATACAACCCATCTGCAAATGGCTTGGCGGAAGCTTTTAACAACACATTGGTCAAATTATTGAAAAAGACAGTTGCTAAAAATAAACGTGACTGACATGAAAGATTACAGGAAGCCTTATGGGCTTACAGAACGACTCATCATACTCCTACATAGGCCACTCCATATACATTAGTATTTGGAGCTGAAGCATTATTACCCTTAGAGGTCCAGACTCCTTCTTTAAGAGTAGCATTAAGTCACAATCTCACCAAAGAGCAAAATGTCGCACTTAGGTTCTCAGAACTTGAAGCCTTGGATGAGCGTAGGCTCAAAGCCCAACAAAGTTTGGAGGCATATCGTGCTCGCATGTCAAATTCATTCGAAAAAAAGGTGGAGTGACGATCCTTTAAGAAAGGGGACTTGGTCCTTACTGTTCGTTGCCCTATGATTGTTACTCGGAAAACTCCAGGGAAATTTGAGCCTAAATGGGAAGGACCTTTTGTAATAGAAACTATCTATTCAAATGGCGCTTATATATTGGTTGATGCAGAAGGAAATGAATCTCCTCCTATTAATGGTCGCTTTCTAAAGCGATACTACCCATAGGTATGTTTATATGTTATCTCCTACTCGCATGAGGATATACTGCATAAGGTTTGTACTTAGGTACATTATTAATGTAAATAGTATAGGTATGTTTATATGTTATCTCCTATTTGCATAAGGATAAACTGCGTAAGGTTTGTACTTAGGTACATTGTTAATGTAAACAGCATAGGTATGTTTATATGTTATCCCCTACTCGCACGAGGATAAACTGCGTAAGGTTTGTACTTAAGTACATTGGTAATGTAAACAATATAGGTATGTTTATATGTTATCTCCTACTCGCATGAGGATAAACTGCATAAGGAATAAAGCGATAAAAGTTTACTTCTTCAAAATTTGAAATATATATATATATATATATATATATATATAGATATATATGTATTAATTATTCAAGGAATGGGAAAATGTATAACAAATATGAAATTCAACCAATTAAAAGAATTTGTGAAATAAACATGACTCTTATTTGTCAAATTTGCCTAATGAATCTATCGTGGCATCCTTATCAGTCATGAATTGACACAAAATTGATAGTCATTTCTCTTTCTCAGCTCCTATTCCTTTTTGCCTAACCAGCAGATGATTCTTCTTTTCCATCAGATCTCCTAAGAATCGTTGATCCTTCTTAACCAGTTCAGAATTGGCCACCAAAGTTTGTCTTAAATTGGCAATACCCTTTTCAAGCTCCTCAAGTTCAAGCCTTAGAATGTTTGTCTTCTCAATTCGAACCTTCATGGTTTCTTCAACAGTTGAGATATCACACAATTTGTTTGTCATAGCAAAACTAATTGTATTATGATCTTCAATTTTTTGCAGTTCCTTCGCAATCTCACTCTTGATAGCCTCTTCAGAAGCCCACAACTAGCTTTTCTTTATTTTTTTTTAGATAAATCGAGAATATATTTAACTTCAGATGACAGATCATCACCACCAATTTTGGAGATCTCATCACATGCCACATATAAATCTTGCTCCATTAGTGTAAAATCATCTTCATTCTCCACATAAGGGAGGACTCCCTTCAGAAGTTCGACAATATTCTTCAGATGACTCCTTATTCGATTCCTTTTAAAGGCCGATAGGATAGGCTTATTGATCAAGTCTTCAACATCTATGAAAAAAAAAAGATATAGATAAACATATATATATATATATAAAATAAAATAATAATAGATGTATAATTGTAAATAATAAGATGAAAACTCACTCTTTGAAGAAACTCCGCTAGATGAGGCAAGGATAGTTGACACGGATAGATCCGAAGGATTGAAGGGAATAACGTCCGTATTCATTGTCACTAAAGAAGATTTTGGTCCAGATAATGGGTCTTCCCTTGAAAATTGCTCATTAGGTGACTCTGCTATAATGGGTGTAGGAGAAATGGTCGAGGCTTGTGAGTCAAGTCTTGGGGGTAAGATTAAATTAACTTTCTCCCGCGGAATGGCCTCAATGGTTGATGGGATCTTTAATTGAGATTCAGCAAAGGTAACTATCAAAGGTATCTCTGAAATTTGTGCATCTTCTTCAGAAGAGGAATAATCCTCAGAAGAACACAAATGGCTAGCGTCTGACCCATCATCGTTACTATTCTCTTTCCTGAATACCTTCATAATCTTATTACCCGAAATGGGACAATTACCCCGATTACTATGTGGTTTTTCTAACCCCGTAGTCTCGCTGGTTCCAGTGATGTGAGGAGGAATCCCAAACTCAAATTCCTGATCATTGAGGTATTTTCCAACCCCAATATTTGCAAGGAATGAATCATCAGCCATATCTTCAGTTCTGAGTAAATCGTCCATCAACTCTTGTTGGTCATGCATATTTGTAGCAGTGATTTCTTCCTTCGATACACCCATCTGGCGTTGGAAGATTTCCTGATACAAAATATCGTTTATTAACATCAACAAAGTTCTTTTAAAAAAAAAAAAGAAAAAAAAAAGAAGATAAATTTACCCATGTTAGAAAAGTGAGGTTGTGAGAACGCTTTCTAGCTCCGCAAGAAAAGCATAAGGAGAATGAACAATTGAACTTTCAGCCATATGCTCTTGATTCTGATTGGGTAGGAGCAGAACATAATATCCCCTTGAAGGACTTACAGAGGCCCCTTGAGCTTTTGAAATTGCATAAGATGATAAGATACCACCGATTTTGGATTTTTGTTGTTCTCCCCTCTTTTTAGTAACAGGACCCGTTTCCCAGATACATTGGAAGAGAACTTTTCTACCTCATCACGCTTATCTTCGAAAATTGTGTATGGCTTGTCAAAACCAACGCATGAAGAACAGTTGAAGACACTAATATTCCCAGGACTTCTCGCAAAAGACGTCTTCATAGGCCACGCCTCTCGAAAAATATCAGTAAAAAATTCAAAGGGAATATGCATAAGTGCATTGTGTTTCGCAACGTCACCATCTTGTTTATTAGGAGCTAGCTCTAATAATCTCTTGGAAAAATAAGCATTAGTATTCGCATGCCACCAATAGCACCACATTAAGGAAGTACGACCAGAAACATGAGCAGGGTGAGTCGTAAAACACGACTTAGTTCCTCGTGCACTATATGTATTGAATGCCGTCACTAAATCCGCAACAGTAACATCTTTGCGTGCATCCAAAGAAAGAGAGGCCGGGGGAATAATTTGATCATAACCTAATTGTCGAGCATATCGGACTGGATAATATGGTACGAGCAATTTATGGTTGCCAAGACGTAATGGCAATAAATTTTGTCGTAAGCTCAAAAAATAGTGAAGGATTTCGATGGGAAACACAGAGGTATCTCTGCTTGGATTAGCTTGATCTTCCCATGAAAGTTGGTCATTGTCTGGTAAGAAATGCCCAAATGGTCGAAACTTGAACGATCGGGGATTCCGCATTAAATCTCAAGCTCCTTTCAAACTATGAGCACCGGCTGCCCGCTCCAATATACTCAGTAAGAAGGGGATTCCTGGCCTAAGTTCAAACTCCCTCCAATTATAAGTGGAAGGAAAATGGGCTCTCACTCATCCAAAGAAATAATGAATAGGGAAATGAGCTCTCGAATTCTCTGGATCGCTACACTTCTTTAATTGGTCAAAGCCGTAAAATATGCTAGCAAGGACGGCTGGACCGACAGCATAAGTGGCTCCATTTGCCATCTCCCCTACTATTATGAACGTTTCGGCACGGACACTTTTTTCCTGAGTCGGAAGTGCGAACCTACTTAAGAAAAGTGCTAAAAAAGCCGAGAAATAAGTCCTGCGACTAATCATTAGCGAAGACTTCTTTTCAATTCGGACTACTTGAAGAGCATCCCTTTTTGAAGTAAAAGGGTGGATAATGTTGCCGCTCTGATCATAAAAATCTAGAAAGTAAGACATCCATTGTCCATGATTTACATTTCTCTTTTTCACATTAGGATCATTCTTTACGATTTCCCTTACAATTTGGTCGAAAATTTCAAACAAGTTAAGTGTTTCAGGCTTATAGAAAGGTGTCTCTCCGTCTTCCTGTATTCCATATAGAAGATTATTCTCAGGAATGCACTCATCGTACATAAAGCCTGTAAGCGGTAGACCACTAATATGGAATAATTCCTCCAGTGTTATACCAGCTTCCCCCCAAGGAAAGATCCAAGAGTTAGTAAGTGGACAAAAGGCTTCAATTAGAGCGCGCATCATATTTTTGCTACTGTCATATCGCCCCCGTGCACACGCAACTGCTGCCAACAACTTACATCTTTTCAATTCGCTGCGAAACTCTGATAACACTTGTACGACCCAGAGGTGAAAACTTAAGTTAGTCGATGCTGCTCCTCTTAAATGAAAATTGTGACCCCATCTGACACCTGGCTCTTTATCTATGAACCTCTGAGCAAAGGTATGAAAGGATTGTGGGCTATGGAATTCTTCATTCGATACAAAAACACGACTTGGTTTCAAAAACAATAAATCAATACCATCCTCTTGTCGGGGTTTAGAAAGATGTGACCCCAAACTCCCAAACTTCAACGATCTGCTTAGACTCGTCCACCACTTGTCGGTTGGTGATGCATGATGTCTTCTGTGAGCTACGTCAGGGCTAAAACAAGGAAGTTGTCTTCGCAAAGATACCCCAGAGAAATCATTCCCGATATCACCCGATCTTCTAATTCGATCAGCTTTACAGTCAGAAGATTTCTCTTTTGACATGATTAATAAGAGGATATCTGTGAAAATGAATAAATAAATAAATTAAAAGGGGAGTTAGATTACATTTCAAAATCCATTTGAATTATGTTGTTTTATTGACATCAAGATCGATGGTCAATATAAAATCAACCTCATAATTTTTGTTGATTTTTAGAAAATATTTTTAGGGACATTTCGATCTCTATAAACACCCTGAAATCAGACAGATCTGCCTAGGTAGCCAAAGTAGATCTTTTGGATTTAATTTTGACCATCCGATCTGCATTGAGATCGATGGTCAATATAAAATCAACCTTATAATTTTTGTTGATTTTTAGAAAATATTTTTAAAGACGTTTTGATCTCTGTAAACGTCTTAAAACGTCCCAAAATCAGTCAGATTTATTACATATTGATCAGATCTTGTGATTTTGATCAAATCCAATGGTGGATTCATTGACTTTTAGTCAAATGATCATAATGCGAGATCGTAACGAGATCCAACGGTGGATTTACTATGCATTGACCAAATTTTAAGATATTGATCAAATCCAACGGTAAAATCATTATAAAATCATCTATGATCATCAAATTTTAAGGAATTTGACGATATATAACTCATGATTAGACACTCTATCACTGAAAGTGATAATTCTTCTGATAATCAGTTGCCCGAAAAATGGATTTGGTATTCGAACTCATCTTTGAGACCAGAGAACAAGAATTCGTTTTAAGACTCGTCCACAAGTTTCTTGCTCCAGTAATGACTCGTGCTTTTCGATCAAATGGACCCGGCTTTTGGAGGAGGGGTTCTCCCATCCGTCGTCCCCTATTTCATATTTCTCAAATCTCCGATGAAGATAGTCTGTTATCTATCTATCTCATGACGGATTGAAGATGTTGATGAAGACTTATAATTAGAATCTTAGTTTTGTTTATTTCAGAGATGTAATTATGTTATTATTTTTATTTAGTAGCTTTTAATCAGAGGTATTCAATTTTAATGTAATTAACGGGGAATCGACTGCGATACCCGGAAGTGTAAGGTTCGCCATTTTAATAAAACCCTCTCCTAGTGAGGGAAAATTTGTTATGATTGATTTGTGTTAGATTTATATCCTACGCAAATTTTTTGTTTACAAACACCCATTGATTTAATTTCTATGTCTGCATCTCATTGAGTTTCCGAGTCAGCCGATTCATTTGCACAACATATATATGAATTGCATGCCGAAATTAGAAGAAGAATTAATGCTAGCAATGAATAATACAAAATATCTGCGGATGCGCACAGGCGCTTCAAGGAATTTCAAGTTGGAGATTACGTCATTGTTCGGGTTAGGTCTGAGCGGTTCCCATTGGGAGCTGCAAAAAAACTTCAAGCCCGTGGCGCTGGGCCTTTTAGAATTGTTGCAAGAAGCGGCCCTAATGCATATGTTCCCGAGCTTCCACCAAATATATGGGTCAGCTCTACATTCAATGTGGAGGACCCGGTTCCTTCTTTAGCCCAAGCCCCACCCCCTCACAACCCCTTCCACGCAGCCTCGAGCCCGAATACCAGCCTCACTCTACAACCCTTACCTTTCCTTTCCCCACGCAAGCAACGAAGAGATGAGATCGAAGGGATATTAGATGACTTGGCAATATCCACCCATGGGGGCGGAATTCAAAAGTACTTGGACAAGTGGTTGGGAAGGCCGGACTCCGAGAACTCATGGCTAGCTGAAGACAAAGTGCGACGTTTAGACCCCAACATGCTCAAGCGCTATCACAACGCCGCTTTATCGATGATGAAGTCTTTTCGGCCCTGGAGAATTGACGGGGACGCCGACATCGTAGACATCGGATATGGACCGTTTTGTGTATACCGACGTCGGAAGAAGCGTAATGGAAATCAACAGAACTAGGTGAAAGAGGAGAAAGACGAAATTCTGGAGAAAATTGGAGGGAAACAACAATTTCGATCGATCGAAGTACCAACTCGATCGATCAAATGGCATCGACAGAGTTACAGAATTTTGGAGTGATATTTCGACCGGTCGAATCATATATTCGACCGATCGAAATATGAATTCGACCGATCAAATGTCAACGGTGATTTTCATGGAAATATGAAATTTCGATCGATGAATTTTCAATTCGATCGATCGAAATTGCGCCGGGTTTAGTTAATTGAGGAGTTTAATTTCGAACTTCTGTTTTGAGGGTTTATTTGTCTTTTATTTATTAATTGTTTTAGGGTTTTCTTTTATTGAAATGACTCCTATATAAGGTCCTTAAGTGAACAATGTAATTATTATTGATTATGAATGAAAAGCTTTTGCTTGTGTGTGCTTGAGATGAGCCTCTACGAAGAGTGATTCTTCTTCCCCAGAAGGGTTTGGTGTGAAGCCAAGGGTGTGAAGCCTGCCAATCTATCTATCTATCTATCTTTTATCTTTGCTTGTGTGATTCTACAACCCCAAATTGGCCATCATCCCTTTTGAGATCCTAAACCCTAATTGCCCCTGAATCCTTGAATCGATTCGATTCAACAACCGTAGATCCCAACTGAGTTATTAAACCTTCCGCACCAAATACTCAGAGGAAACCAGTGATCCCATCATTGAGTCGTGAGCGCCCTAATCTAGAAAAACCTAGAGTTCTATCTCTAGGATTGATTTACGCTGCAACCTAACGGACCTAGCACCTGGACTGAACCCTATCTGAAGCATACGTAATTCTCCTATGAAATACTACGAAAACCTGAGATTTTCGTTATATTTTGTGAATTTTATTGTTTAATTTAATTCTAATTTAATTCCGGCAAAATCAATCGTATCATTCACGTAGTTTAGGGAACCGTCCTGCGTCAAGTAGGGTTTGATAACTAGGATTGGTTTAGGGTTAGAGTAGAAGAAGAAAGAGGAGAGAGAACTAGTTAGAGAGGAAAAAATGACTTAATGAGTTTAATCAACTCATTATCCTTTATATTAATAAAGATACTACACACAAACTCAACGTTATGTAACATTCACCAATATAAGAAATAAAGATAAAATATTAAACACTGAGACTCCCCCTCAAGCTGGAGCATGTATATCATGCATGCCCAGCTGAACCATAATGGCTTGAAGAATTGTAGGACCAAGAGGCTTGGTGAAGACATCAACAAGATGTTGAGAAGACTGAACATTGATGAGTTCAAAGGAGTGATCCGACACTTTTTCGCATACAAATTGAATGTCCACCTTAACATGTTTTGTTTGCTCATGCAAAACAGATTCAGAGGAAATTTTTTCAGTAGCTTCATTGTCACAATGAATGGGCATAGAACTAGAACTAGAAAAACCAAGATCCATCATAAGAGACCGCAGCCATAGCATCTCACAAATACCATGAGAAATAAGACGGTACTCAGCCTCTGCACTAGAACGAGAAGCAACTAGTTGTTTCTTACTTTTTCATGCAACAAGATTCCCTCCAGAAAAGCACGGTATCCGGAAGTGGATCGCCTATCGGTCACAGCACCAGCGCAATCTGCATCATTATACCCAAATATATGAAGATGAACATGAGATTGATAAAGAATTCCTTGACCTATTTTGGATTTGAGGTATCTCAAAATCCTATGAGCAGCAGCCATATGAGAATCACACGGAGCATGCATGAATTGGTAACCAAACTAACAACAAAGGTAAGATCAGGACAAGTCAATGTAAAATATATCAATCATCCAACAAGTCTCTGATATGCATGTGGATCAGAGATGCTCTCCTTCCTTTTCGTGCAGAGAGAGTTTAGGATTCATGGGAGATGTGGGTGGTTTGCAATCTAACATCCTTGTGTCCTTCAGAAGATCCAATCCATATTTTCTCTATGACAGAAATATGCCCTTCCATAATCGTGCTACTTCCAACCCAAGAAATCATTTGAAGGTCCCCAAATTACTAACTTCAAAACATTTTCCAAGTTCGCTTTTGACATAGGAAATGAACTCTAAATCATCTCATGTGAGAATAATGTCATCAACATAGACAAGAAGGCATTCTTGACATAGAGTTAGAAAGGGGCCACCCTTGGTTAGCGGCAATGGAGAGGAGAACTCTAACAGAAGTAAGCTTGGCTACAGGAGAAAAAGCAGCCTCATAATCAATGTCATATGTCTCTGTAAATCCCTCTGCAACCAGACGAGCTTTATAACGAGCAACACATCAGGATGATGTTTCACAGCAAACACCATGTACATTCAACGACAGTCTTTCTTGGAGGAAGTTGAGTAATATCCCATGTATGATTCTTCTGAAGGGCATCCATATGTTCTAGCATAACTACTTTCTATTGAGGGTAAGCAAGCGCAGCATGAACAGAGCAAGGAATAGTAACAGTGTCAACCTGAACCAAAAGGATTTATACATAGACGAAAGCGGTTGAGAAGACAAATATTTGGCAATAGGATAAGGAGTAGTGACGTGCATGTGCGAGATGCTTTCCTTACATCAATAAGAAGATTCAAATCAACATTATTAGTAGTAGGAGTAACAGTAGGAATGGAAGTGATGGGAGATGAGGCAATATTTATAGGAGGAACTGAAGAGGAAGCATGTGGCTGCGACATAGTGGTGGAGGATCCATGCTTCTTTTGACATTTATATGTGATATAAGTTTTCTTCTTATGTTGTCCCGTGAAGAAGAATGAATAACAATATGAAGAGGAACAACAATAGTAAGTGAGGGGGTCACCCTATCCACAGAAAATATAACTGATCCTCAAAAAAAGATACATCCATGGACTTATAAAGACAATGAGTCAAAGGATCATAGAACATATAACCTTTAGACTGAGTTGAATAACCAACAAATATACAATTTATGATTGTGTCATCCTGTTTCTTTTTTAGAGGATTAAGATCCTGAACAAAACACACACATCCCAGCACTCTAGGAGTAACAGGAAACAAGGTTTCCTAAGGGCCCAAACAATGATAAGGAATATCACCCTCAAGCACTCGAGTAGGAGTGAGATTGATTAAGAAGCATGCAGTAAGAAGCATCATTGCTCAGTAAGACTTCGGAACATGCTAACCTTTTAGTAATGACCGAGTCATATACGAATAAGATTCATGTGCTTACGATCCGCCACTCCATTTTGTTGGGGAGTATAACGACATGACAACTAATGAGATATACCATGAAGAAGAAGATACTGGTCAAAGGTGTGAGAAATATACTCTCTCCCATTATCAATGCAAAGAGTTCTAACATTGCATTCCTACTGACTTTTCACCATAGAGTGAAACTCCGTAAATTTAGAAGAGACTTCATCTTTTGATTTTAAAAGGCACAACCAAGTAAGCCTAGTATAATACTATAATCATTAATGAAAACAACATAATACCGAAAGCCATCTAATGATATAACAGGGAAGGACCCCATGCATCAGCATGAGCTAAATCAAACTGCGCATGAGATCTATGCATATGAGCAGGATAAGAATTACGACTATTCTTAGACAATTCACAAATCTTACATTTAAAATTAATAGGAGTGCATAAAAACTGAAAACTGGGAATATAATTGCATAATGTTCTAAAACCAACATGTCCCAACCGGGCGTGCCACAAAGAAACAAAATCTCTAGATACAACTAAAGAAATAGAAGAATACAAAATAGGAGAGGCATCAAAAACACCAGTAGAGGCAGCAATCTTCCTCGTACTCAGCTCCGGCAAAGAGGCAATAAGAAGGATGGAAAATCGTGCAATAATTTAATTGTTTAGCAAGACGGCTGCCGGAAAGTAAATTTGTTGAAAAATGAGAAACATGAACTGTATGAGATAGTGACAGGGAAGGAGGTAAGGAGATGGTCATAATTCCTAGCACCAGAGTAAAAAAACCATCGGCAAGTTGAACCTGGGCAGAGGTACTAGGAGGTGCATAGGTAGTGAAGCCCTATGACTCCCCCGTCATATGGTGAGTAGTACCAGAATCAAGAACCCAATGAGGAGAATATGAAGAGGTGGAAGCAGCAAATGCAAATGTACTTGAGCCTCCATGCATAGTACTAGATGCGGCTGTTGTGGATGTAGATGTAGACGAAGGAGCATGTGATCTCAACTTGGTGCGAACCATCTCCAAAATATCGGCCCAGAAAGAACTCAGTGAATCCAATGAAGATGCCGCAGTAGTATCCAAAGGGGTCTCAGTCCCAGAAGTAGAAGATGTGTGAGCAGAAGATCTCGCCTGAAAAGAGTCTAGATTGCCATGTAGCATAAACAGTGATCACGATCATGGCCAGTCTTCCCACAATAGGCACAAACAAGAGAAGAACGACCTCTGCTTCGACCACCCCAGCCCCTACCACGACCACACTCAGAGTCTCTACCACGTCCAGTCTGTGAGTGAGAATCCGTAACAAATGCAGAACTCTCAGAAGATGCAGTAGGAGGAACATGATACATAATAGTGCAATGCTGTTCTTCTGAGAACAAGATCTCATACACTGTGCTGCGAGAAGGACGAGGACAAGTTGTAAGAATCTATGTTCATGTACTGATAAAAAAAAAAAGAATCTATGTTCATGCCTGCTCATACTCAAAACGAAGACCACTTAAAAAAGCATAGATCTGCTGGTGCCTCTTCGCAAGAATAGGTGCTACCTCAGCTCTAAACTAAGTAATTGGTTCATAATGGCTAAGTTCCCCCCACATGCTCTATAGTGTACTAAAATATTCACCCACGGTCATATCACCATGCCGATACACAACAATACCACGATTAAGCTAATAAATTCAGGTATCATGTTCAGCAGTGGCAAAAGTTTCTTCAAGTTTTGTCCACAAGAGAGATGCAAACTCAAAATATAAGTCGAAATGTTTGGGTCCATGGAATTAAATAACCATCCCAAAATAATCGCATTGCCAGCCTCCCAATCAGCAATCTCTGATGGCCCAGACTTAGATATGGGAATCGATCCGGTAAGAGGACTCTTCTTCCTACCCTGAATATAGAGGTAATAGTCCTCTTCCATTGAAGGTAATTTGAAGAATTTAATTTTGATCGTGGTGATGCTTGACGGTAAGTTGTCAATACTCATCTCAATATATTTGTTGTCTCCCATAGTAAACATATATATAATAATCAATGTAAAATAAAAAAATCACTGAACAAGTAGCCAAGAAACTCACAAATCTGAAGATGCAATGGTGCATAAAAAAAAATCCAAAGCACGAAGGGCAGCCGAAACCAGATCCCCCACAAAAAAAATCAGCAAGCATTAATTGCAGCAATAGCAACTTCAGCCATACCTGCTGTTAAAGTTGAACCAAGTGTGTGAGTAAAAAACACACAAAAACTCTTCAAACCAAGCCAAAAACCATTATGAATCCGTCATATCAAATCATAATCATATAGATCTGCTGGATAATACGGCCACACGAAGATCTGAAAGTGACGCAGGACGGTACCCTAAACTACGTGAATGCAATGATTAATTTTGCCGAAATTAAATTCGAATTAAATTAAACAATATAACTTGCAAACTATAACGAATACCTCAGGTTTTCGTAGTATTCCATGGGAGAATCACACATAATTCAGGCAGGGTTCAGTCTGAGCGGTAGATCTGTTAGATTGCAGCGTAGATCGATCCTAAAGATAGAAATCTAGTTTTTCCATATCAGGGCGCTCTCAATTCAATGATAGGATCACTGATTTCTTCTGATTATTTGATGCAGAAGGTTTAATAATTCTGCTGGGATCTATGGTTGTTGAATCGGATCGATTCACGGTGTAGGGAAAATTAGGATTTAGGATGTTAAAAGGGATGATGGCTGATTTAGGATTGTAAGGATCAACACACAAGTAGAAAAGATGAAAATAGATAGATGGGCAAAAGATAGATTTGCAGGCTTCACACCCTTGGCTTCGCACCAAACCTTTCTCGGGAAGAAGATTCACTCTTCGTAGAGGCTCATCTCAAGCACATACAAGCAAAAACTCTTTTCATTCAATAATCAATAATCAATCCTTAATAGAGTGCTTGTAATGCCTTTATATAGGCTAAGAAAATCCTAAACGATATAAAACTCGCAATTAAAAGAGTCCTAAAATAATAAAAGACTGAAAAGGTAAAAAACAAAAATTTTCCATCACTGTAGATCGCTCGAGCGAGGGCTCGCTCGACACTGTTCTCCTCACGGTTTGTGTCCATTTCTCCTCTGAGGCTACGGAACTCGGGCCTTCTTTACATTTCTAGAATATCCTCTTTCGCCTAGTTTTGATTTTAATTCCGCTTCTTCCGACGTCGGTACACGCGAAAAGGTCCATATCCGATGTCTACGATGTCGACGTTCCCGTCAATTCTCTCGGGCCGAAAATGCTTCATCACCGATGAAGCACCGACGTGATAGCGCTCAAGCATGTCGGGGTCTAAACGTCACACTTCGTCTTCAGCTAACCATGAGTTCTCGGAGTCCGGCTTTCCCAACCACTTGACCAAGTACTTTTGAATTCCGCCCCAATGGGTGGATATTGCCAATTCATCTAATATCCCTTCGATCTCATCTCTTCGCTGCTTGCGTGGGGAAGGGAAAGGTAGGGGTTGTAGGGTGGGGCTGGTATTCGGGCTCGGGGCTGCTTGGAAGGGGTTGTGAGGGAGTGGGGCTTGGGCTAAAGAAGGAACCAAGTCCTCCACATTGAATATAGAGCTAACCCCTATATCTGGTGGAAGCTCGAGAACATATGCATTAGGGTCGCTCCTTGCCACAATTATGAAAGGCCCAGCGCCACGGGCTTGAAGTTTCTTCTGACTCCCAATGAGAAGCTGCCAGCCTAACTTAAACCATGACGTAATCTCCAACACGAATTCCTTGGCGCTATGCGATCCAGAGATTTTGTATTGTTCATTGCTAGCATTAATTCTTTTTCTAATTTCGGCATGCAATTCATGTATATGTTGTGCAAATGAATCGGCCGACTCGGAAACTCGATGAGATGCAGACATAGGAATTAAATCAATGAGTGTTCTAGGCCTATGACCAAGGACGACCTCAAAAGGACTCATACCTAGGGACCTATTGACTGAATTGCTATATGCAAACTCGGCTAAAGGCAAAATAGAATCCCAAGTCCTAGGGTAATCACCAACAAGACAACAGAGAAGATTACCTAAGCTCCTATTGGTAGACTCCGTTTGAGGATGATAGGCCAACGAAAAATGGTACCCATCATGTGCCATAAAATTTTTCAGAAGTAACTGGTAAATCTCACATCTCGATCTGACACAATCGTCTGGGGTAAACCATGTAAATGTACAACCTCCCCGAAAAATAATTTTGCTATGTGAGCCGCATCGGAGGTTTTAAAACAGGATATGAAGTGGGCCATCTTGGAAAAGCGGTCCACTACCACAAAAATGGAATCATGCTTCCGTTGAGTCTTTGGAAACCGAAGCACGAAATTCATAGAGACGTCTTGCCACGAGGTGTGAGGCACAGGTAAAGGGGTGTACAAGCCGGTAGTTTGTTTGATATGCTTTGCAACTTGGCATGTACGACACTGTTTCACGACCCTAGAGGCATCCCTCACAAGGCTAGGCCAATAGAACCTATCCTCAACAAGCGCACTGGTTTTATCGCGACCAAAATGTCTGGCAATCCCTCCGGCATGTAACTCCCAGATGAGGAAATCACGCAATAAAGTACGAGGGATGCACAAGCGATTGCCTTTGAACAAATACCCATCCAACAGGGTATACTCGGAGTTAATGTTCAGATTTTCAGGAAAGCAGTATATTCTGCCCCGAAATCTGGGCAATCAGGATAATCTTGCCTCAACTGCTCATATCTGACGACCTCGGTGCTCATAGACTGCAAAGTCGCCACTCGACGACTAAGCGCATCAGCAGCCTTATTCTCGGCACCAGCCTTATGCTTCAAGATAAATGTGAACCCTTGAAGGTACTCGACCCACTTTGCATGCCTCAATTTCAACTTTTTCTGGGAAACAAGGAAACGTAAGGCTTCGTGGTCAGAAAACAACACAAATTCCTGCGGTCTCAAGTAATGTTTCCAATACCACAGAGATCGGACGACCGCATAAAACTCCTTGTCATAGGTGGAGTATTTCTGCTTTACCTCATTGAGCTTCTCACCATAGGATGGCCCCTTTGGCTCAACACTCCGCCTATGCCTACACCCGATGTGTCACATGCTACTTCAAAGACTTTAGAAAGTAGGCGCATGATGGGTGCAGTAACCATCTTCTCTTTTATCTCGGCAAAGGCCCTTGTCACGGCTTTGCTCCACAGGAACTCTCCTTTTCTCATGGAATCGATAATCGGAGCCATGATGGTGCTAAAATTTCAAATGAAGCGACGATAAAACATGGCCAAACCGTGGAAGTTACGAACTTCATGAATATTTCGAGGTTCGGGCCACTCCACAATGGCCTTAACCTTCGCAGGGTCCGCAACCATCCCGTCTACCGAGACAATGAATCCCAAGAATATAACAGAGTGCTAAGGTGCACTTCTTGAGATTCGCGTATAACCTTTCTCCCCTCAAGGTTTCGCAAACCAATCTCAGGTGGATGATGTGTTGTTCGTTGTCTGGGCTGTAAATCAGGATGCCATCAAAGTATACGACAAGGAACTTGCCAAGGAATGGCCTGAACACTTGGGTCATGAGCCTCATAAATGTGCTCGGGGCATTGGAAAGCCCAAAAGGCATGACCATCCACTCATAAAAACCGTCTTTGGTCTTGAAGGCGGTTTTCCATTCATCGCCAGGGCGAATACGAACCTAATGGTAGCCACTTTTAAGGTCTATCTTTAAAAAGCTAGTGGCTCCAACCATTATGTCAAGCATGTCATCAAGCCGCGGTATGGGAAACCGATACTTAACAGTGATCTTATTGATTGCTCGGCTATCCACACACATGCACCATGTATCATCTTTCTTAGGCGTGAGTAATGCTGGTACAGCCCACGGGCTCAGACTCTCTTGAATGAACCCCTTTTGTAGGAGCTCACTGACTTGCCGAGTCAACTCGGCATGCTCAACCGGATTCAACCTGTAGTGGGGAAGGTTTAGTAATGTCGATCCGGGAACTAAGTCAATTGCGTGTTGAATATCACGCATGGGAGAGAGCTCGTTAGGTAAGTCTTCGGGGAAGACATTCGCAAATTCACTCAGGATGGGCTCTACCTCCTTGGGGTACTCACAGACTTACTCAGAAGTACTCTCAACAGTAACAACAACATTCACAACACTCTCATCTTTCGATGCTCTCTCAAACTCTGAAGGGGTCACAATATTGATGGCTTTGGATTGACCTCCCTTCTCAACTCTGTTGACTAATGGTGCTTTGGGAGCCAAAGGGTTAAGAGTGATTTTCTTGCCCTTGTAATTGAACGTACAAACGTTAGATCGCCCCAAAATGGTCACGTTCAAATCATAGAGCCGTGGCCTACCTAATATAATGTGGCCCACATTCATCGGCACCACATCGCACCATAAGGTGTCAGAGTATGAACCCAACTATATGGGTACAGGATACCTCTGAGATATGGGAAGCTGCACCAATGTGATGAGGAGTCGACCCATGTGACTTTGTAAGGTCTCGGGTGGGCTTCAGGTGCAAGCCCTAAGCAGATGACGGTATGTTCTGACATCACATTGGTGCAGCTTCCGCTATCCACGATAACCCTACAACTCTTTGTCCCACATGTGGCAAAGGTGTGGAAAATGTTCTCCCTTCGCCAATCCTCATTTTCATCCCGTTGAGGCTGTGCAAAGGCACACCTCACAACTAGAGCACGACCCATGTCATCAACTTCCTCGTCACTAGGTGTGGCATTCGGCTCAAAGTCCTCTTCCTCATAAACTCCTTCACTTTCTTCTCCTTCTCCATCGATGAAGAGATTCCTTTATGGGTCCCTTGTAGGGCATTGGGCAGCAAAGTGACCCAATCCTTGACACTTATAGCATTTGACATGAGACCCACTCTTCGAGGATTCTCCGGCTACACCCATACCTTTGTCAAACCTCACATTGGTAGACATGGGTTGCGTGGGTTTGGTAGGCGGGTTTCCAGCACTAGATTTCACTTCGCCGGTACGGAATTGACCAGGGTGAAAATCAGATCGCCTAGTCACCGTCATCTTTAAATATCGTTCAAGGGCTTGAATAACGGTGTAACATTCGGCGAGAGTGTCAACAGGGTGGGAGACTTGACGGTCTTCGGATAGAGTGACTTGAGAGTCTTCGGATACCTTGGCTCTCATCATGTACTCTTCAAATTTGTTAATGTAATCCAATACCGGCATACTACCTTAGCGCAGATTTTGCCATTGGTCAAGCAGACGATGGTAGTATGAAGAAGGGACGTACTTCTCTGTAAGTCGTTCCTTCATGTCCTCCCAACGGGTAATGGGAGTACAACCCGCATTCGTTCTGATGCGTTCAACGTTGACCCAAAAGAGTTAGGTTTGGCCTATGAGCTTCATTTTAGCAAGTCGAACACATCTTTCATCGCTCATGTCAAACCACTCGAAGTGCTGGTCCATATCGGATAACCAATCGAGGAAGACCTGAGGGTTTAGTCTTCCATCGAAAGTCGGGAACTCAACTCGGACATTTTTGAGGAGTCTCCCTTCCGGGTTGTAGTCATCTCCATGATGATCAAACCTATGGTTCCGGTTCCGATTATGTTGGTAGCCGTTTCGTTCAAAACGTGGACCATTACGCTCACGGGGTGGTTCAAAATACTCATCACCCTCATCTAACCGATTAACTCGGTCTAACAACCTCTCATTGGATGTTTCGGGAGTCCTTTGGGTTGTCTCTAAGGCAGTCATTTTATCATTAATCAATTTTAGATCAGCCTTCATGCCGTTAAGAGCTTCGGCAATCCCACTCATGTCCATGGTGATACAGTTTACTAATTGACGGTCTCTAGAATGGAATGCAAGATGAACACTTTGGCCGAAACTGAAATAATATGTGATGAAAATAAAGTACAATGAATGCAATGTCACGTAGTATGCCCTAACCTAGAATCTAGGGCTCTGATACCAAAACTGACGCAGGACGGTACCCTAAACTACGTGAATGCAATGATTAATTTTGCCGAAATTAAATTAGAATTAAATTAAACAATGGAACTTGCAAAATATAACGAATACCTCAGGTTTTCATGGTATTCCATGGGAGAATCACGCATAATTCAGGCAGGGTTCAGTCCGGGCGCTAGATCCATTAGATTGCAGCGCAGATCGATCCTAGAGATAGAACTCTAGGTTTTTCCAGATTATGGCCTCTCAATTCAATGATGGGATCACTGGTTTCTTCTAATTATTTGATGCGGAAGGTTTAATAACTCTACTGGGATCTACGGTTGTTGAATCAGATCGATTCACGGTGTAGGGAAAATTAGGATTTAGGATGTTAAAAGGGATGATGGCTGATTTAGGATTGTAAAGATCAACACACAAACAGAGAAGATGAAAATAGATAGATGGACAAAAGATAAATTTGCAGGCTTCACACCCTTGGCTTCGCACCAAACCCTTCTCGGGAAGAAGATTTACTCTTCGTGGAGGCTCATTTCAAGCACACACAAGCAAAAGCTTTTTTCATTCAATAATCAATAATCAATCCTTAATAGAGTGTTACAATGCCTTTATATAGGCTAAGAAAACCCTAAACGATATAAAAGCCGCAATTAAAAGAGTCCTAAAATAATAAAAGACTGAAAAGGTAAAAAACGAAAATTTTTCGTCACTGTAGATCGCTCGAGCGAGAGCTCACTCGACACTGTTCTCCTCGCGGTTTGTGTCCGTTTCTCCTCTAAGGCTACGGTATTCAGGCCTCCTCTACATTTCAAGAATTTCCTCTTTCGCCTAGTTTTGATTTCCATTCTGCTTCTTCCGACGTCGGTACACGAGAAAAGGTCTATATCCGATGTCTACGATGTCGGCGTCCTCGTTAGAAAGCCTTAAAATTGTGAATCCAACGAAAATGGATGTCAAGAAAGAATCGATCGAAACACCATCAGAACAGCTTTAGATCATCTCGATGCAAGAAGTGAAAATATTTCCACGGAAAAATAGATCAAGGTGGTGCATTGACCTGGTCAAACAGAGGCCAAAGGGCTGACCTGGCTGATGTCAGCAGGACATCATGCTGGCATCAGCAGGGTGGCGTGTACAAACCTTGCTCTGATACCAAGGAGTTGTGAAGTTTAGAAGGCACGAGTTAGGGTTTGGTAGATTAGGATTAGGGTTTGATAATTAGGACTGGTTTAGGGTCAGAGTAGAAGGAGAAAAAAATAGAGAAAGAACTAATTAGAGACGAAAAAATGACATAATGAGTTTAATCAACTCATTAGCCTTAATATTAATAAGCATACTACACGCACACCCAACATTACGCACCACACACCAATATAAGAAATAAAGATATAATACTAAACACGAATAGGAACCAACTTGACCACCGCCTGCTAAGCCTCTACAAAACCCACATTGTTTTTACTTCTATTTGCTTGTGTATCTCCAAGAATAAAGAAGATTATTTTTGCTTCTTATTACATACGAAAGAGACATAAGGGCAGGAGATTCAAGCAACCTCTTTTTTCAAAATTTGTTCTTTCAAGCCTCACTTGTCAACAGTTATCCTTTAGTCAATTCTCACTTGCCAATATGTAATTTAACCAAGCAAAAGTTAGCTTCTTACCAGCCAAGCCAAGAAAGTTAAGCGAAGAAAGCAGAAATTTTCACCACCTTTCATGATACAATACAAATTTATCCAGACGCCTCTCTTATTTTTCTAATGGAATAGTACCTAATTCACATACATACACTTCGGTATTTTGAAGATATTGGAGTCGATATAACTCCAATTGATCTATCGTTTTCGCTGCCAAACTCCAAAGAGTGAGGCAGACAATCTAAAAGCGTTCAATCACATATCCGGTCTGCAGCAACATCGTTATCTGAGCCACTACGGACCTTTCACTCGCAATCTTTTGCTATTGGTTTTCTATCAATTCTTTCAATCAAACCGGTTAGTCATGCCTATTATCTTTTCATTTAATTTATTTTTCTTGCATAATATCAATTTTTATCTAAGGTGGTAATGGGTGAATTATTCAAATATGAAAATTATCTGGTCTAAACTACTCTAATTGGAGACATAGGATGAATCAGATCTTAAGTTTGGATAGGATTGATCATGTTTTAGAAATTGATATTCCTAAAATTCGCAATCCAATGATTCAAAGAAAATTATGGGAAAATATGAAGTGGGATAATGATGATAAAATTGTTAGAACCACAATTCTTGCTTTTATGAACATTGAATTGGTTAGAGTTTTTGAGGACTATAAAATCTCTAAGGAGATGATGGATGCTATACATTAAAAACATGGGACCACTTTGGAAACCTACATTCAACTCCGTTTACAAAAGCATCATTTTTACAAAATGAAATAAACTAATTTTGTTATTGAATATGTAAACATGGTGATCTTATTGGCTAAGGACCTTATCGGGGACAGAAACGAAGTTTTGACCGAATGCAAGTCAATATAACTTTAAATAGTCTTCTCGATTCATGGGAACCCATTGTAGTTGTGCCGAATCACTTGATGCAAATACGATCATGTTGAACCTCCCAATGCATTTGGGCAGTGAAGAAGAAAGAATAAAAAGAAAACATTGAATTTCTTCTTTGTGAATCCAGCCATTCTAGATCCAAATTGGAAATGAACAAGAAAAGTTTAGAGTAGAGGAAAAATATCAAAAATCGAAGAAAATTTTTTCAGAAACATCCCAGAGGAAAATGTTACTCTTGTGGGAAATCAAGTCATTAGCAATCAAACTGCCCAGAAAAATCTAAGAATAAACATAATATTAGTAATAGGTGCGATGTTGTTTGCGTTTGTTTTGAATCATTGGGAGACCATGATCTTAATGGTTGGTGGCTAGATACTTTTTCTACACGACATGTCGCTAGGTCAAGGGATAGCTTTGCGGACTTCAAAGTTGGCGAGCAACGGATTTACATTGCAAATGAAATGTACTATGACTTGTTAGGAATTGGCACCTTCATGCTGCAACTGCCTGGGGATACTAACCTCTGGTTGTCTGACACTTTTTATGCGCCAAACATGAGGTGTAATTTGATTTATGTTCATAAATTAGATGAAAATAATTTTTAGGTAAGGTTCTTATGTGAAAAAGTATCAATAAGGAAGCATCCCCGTATCTTTGCTTGGGAAAACAAGATGAATCATTGGTATTGTTTGAATGTAATTAATAAAACTTCTTCTGCTTAGATGTGTCGATGAATATTTGTGATAACAACCCTTACCTCTGGCACTTAAGATTAGGACATATTAATATGATTAAAATGTAAAATATGAACGACAAAGCATTAATTTCAAATTTTAATTTTTTCTATTTCCCCACTTGTGCACCATTTTTATTTAGAAAATTAGCTCGTAATCCTTTCCCTAAATTAAAAAAAGTATAAATAAGTATTTGAACTAATTATCTTCAAAATAGAATCTTTTAGTATAAAAACACAGACAAAAATAATACTTTATCAAATTAATAGATGACTATTCTAGGTATGGTCATGTGTACTTGATTAGTAACATATCTGAAACTCTAGATATATTTGAAGAATATAAAGTGCGGTGGAAAATCAATTAGTTAGAAATATAAAATCTTAAGAACCGATAGAGGTGGAGAATTTACTTCAGATAAATTTAAAGATTTTTGTAGCAAATTTGATATTAAACATCATTTAGCAATGACTTATACACCACAAAAAGGGTATGGCTCAATGGCATAATAGAACACTAATGAAAATGACTAGGCCCATTTTATCCCTTTCAAGTTTATCCAAAGACCTTTTGGGGAGAAGCTTTGAGAACTGCAATATATGTTCTTAATAGAGTCCCACCCAAGTTGTCGATACAACTCCTTATGAGCTGCGGACAGGAAGAAACATCGACTTAAGAAACGTGAGAAAATGAGGTTTAATCATAGTTCAAAACATCGTCTAGAAACGATGCGTATCGGTTTCGGTGGGCTCCATTATATACACAAATTATCTGACGATACAGACAAATTATCATCCGTATCGTCCAAATTATCGTTTTTATCGGATGATTTTTGAAATTATTGTCCGATAATAACAAAAAACTTAAGTGATGCCCCCAGCCATACAAAATCCCGATCCAACTCTCTCCAGTTTCTCTCCTTTCTCCCTTCTCTTCTCGAGAAACCCTCCCTTCATTTTACCACCTAAAATAGGCGATTTATCCGGAGTTACGCAAGGTGAGTTTAATTGTATTTTGTGTTAAATTTACTCTATTTTCATGCAAAATTTGGGGTTAAATTAGGATTTTCTCATACAAATGGTTAAATCTAAGCTAGTTTTAACCATATAAGTTAGATCTAAGTCAGGACTACTCATTTTCATGGTAGATCTTCGAATTTTACCCCTAAATTTGAGGGTTGTCCCTAATTTGGTGGTATTGTCCCTAATTTGAGGGATTTTTTCATGGTAGACCATGTAAGTGGTTCTCCTAACTTAGATGTACTAATATTGATCATATTTTTCTTTATTATTATTATTTACTTACTTTAAAAATTATGTCAATTATATTTAAAATATTAAGTTAGTAGAAAAAACATAAGTAATTTCCAAAATAACTTTAAAATTATACAAAGAATTTCAAATTATTATAGAGATAGATTGATGTTAAAATTTTAATATTAAATAATACTTATAATTAGAAAATAATGATAAAAAATTAGGATTAAATTAAATAAATTTTTTAAAAAATAAATTTTTGTTTAAAAATTTAAATAATCATAATGGATATTTGAAATTATTTTGACATGCAATTATGCAAGTAGGTGATACTAAATTGCTAATCATACTTGTTTTAATCATGATGTAAGTGAATTAAATTAAGATGCTACATGAGCAAGACCCGGCATGGCAATATGGCAAACCTATAGCGGACGCTAGACTCCAAATTGAGTGTACGCTATGTGGTAAGCGAATGCAAGGAAGAGGCATAACTTGATTGAAAGAGAATTTGACTCACATTAAGAGAGAGATAAAAGGGTGTGAGAAAGTTTCGAAGGAAGTAATGATGGCTATGAGAGCCACAGTTAAGAAAAGGGAAAGAATAAAGTGAATGCCGAAACATAGATAAATATATGAAAAAATAAGGCTCCCCTCACCCGAGTTTCCCGAACCAGGAGATGATGTGATGATGACGATGTTTTGGGTGTTAATGCTCAGACTACGAGTTATAAGAGCAAATGCTAGAGAAGCAAGAATGAAACGAGACGAGGAGTAAGCAGAATAAAGGTTTAGAGACAGCTTGAGGGGCCCATCTCTATGTACAAGTGGTGGCGGATCTAGTTAGAACCCCGGTTACGTTGATGATGAGGGTACTGTTGGGTTGTGTAGGTCAGCAACCATGAGAGAAACTACGAGACAGACTATTGGTCCTATAGATACGTACATATATAGAACGGAAAATTCGAAGCAGACAAAGTTGAGCTCAACTTTACTGCAAACTTGGGGGAAGAAGCTTGGTAAGGTAGTTACGAAGTTCGTGATTTTCAATCGCATTCCGAGTCACTTGGTAGAGTCTTCATACTTTAAGAGTATGATTGATACTAGTACAAAAGTTGGGCCGGATTCACAAGTCTTCTGCATATGAAGTATTTGGGCCCTTACTTGATTATGAGTACAAGGAGAGTGAAGGTTACGTGAAAAAGTTTTAAGGAAGTGTGGAATGAGAGAGGTTGCACAATCATGTGCGATGGGTGAACTAGACCCACTAAGAAGAGTTTGATAAATTTCCTAGTATATAGCGACGCTGGCACAATCTTCTTGAATCTGAATATTTATTTCAATTAATGGATAAGGTAGTTGAAGACATTGGAGAAAAGAGGATCGTGCAAGTTGTGACAGATAATGCCGTCAATTATAAAGCAGTTGGGCAAAAAGTTAATGTTGAAAAGACGCCACCTGTATTAGACTCCATGAGATGCCCACTGTGTTAACCTCAGTCTTGAGGACTTGGGAAAGGAAAAGAAGGTGAACGGTATTATTCGAAAGTGTTGAATGACCACGACGTTTTTATACAATAGTGACAAGTTGGTCAATTTTAAAAATGATCTCCTCAAACCTAGGATTACACGGTTTGTCACCCAATTTATGGCCCTCTAAAACTTACTAAGATATAGGCGAGCTGAAAATGATGGTGTCATCCGAAGAGCGGTCAAAAATATGAAGCATAACTTCTCAGGTCAAAGAGACCTGCTTGCAATCAAGTATCTTACCTGATCTACAATAGTATTTTTTGGTTAGTTGTTGAGCACTTGGTCAACGTCACTACGCCACTATACAAATGTTGAGGTTGGTAGATGGTGATGATAAGCGAGCCATGGGGCACATATATGAGTCAATGAACAAGGCAAAGTTGGCCATCAAAACAAAATGCCTCGGGAAATATAAATGCTATTGGTCAGCTATTGACAAAACGTGGGACAAACAGTTCCATCAATACTTACATGCTGCAGGTAAACTTTGTGATTATATAATTTGTCGTATATTCTTATCTATTTTCATACACTAATTATATTGGCCATATTTTATAATAGGGCATTACTTGAACCCCGTCTTCTAATATACGTGTCTCTTTGACTTGTCTGACAATGATGAAGTGTACACTAGCTTGCTTAATGCCATCCAACGGTTAGAGCCAAAGTTGGCCAACCAACGTCAAGCAACAAGAGATGTAAGTGACAATTATTTTATTGTTTATTCCATTAAGGTTTAATAACATATTTTAAATTGTTAAGCCTGCTATCGTATGGTTATTTGTAGATTGACATGTTTAGGAATAAACATGGGTCGTTTGGACCAAGGTTAGCTCAACCCAAATTTCTCATGACAAACCAAATAAGGAAAAAAGAAGACTTAAATTAAGTCACTTAATCATTTCATAAATCCTGACAAGCATTACATTAACTATTTATTAAACTTTTTATCACAATGGATTGGTGGATGCACTATGTCAAGGATGGACAAGTCCTTAGATGAATTGTCATTCGTGTTTTGTCCCAAACATGCTCCTCATCCAATTGTGAGGAATTGGAGTACATTCTCTCTTATTCACATGAAGTCAAGGAATAGGCTAACTATGAAAAAACTGGATAAGTTAGTCTACTGCCATTACAATATCCGGTTAAGGGTTAAAAACATGAAAATAACCAACCATGGTAAGCAATTATGCAACTTCTTATATTTTATATTTTAGGTCTAATTTTCTGGAGTAATTACTAATTAGTTCTCATATTTTTTTCCCTACAAATAGTGAATATTTAATTTAATCGAGTTGGATCATATATTCGCATAGGATGATCCTTTAAATGAATAGATCAAAGAGAGGGAAGTTCCAGTGTTGGATAGTGAGAGCATTGAATGGTTGGACAAAGCAGAAAGATTAGCTAAGGAGCAAACTTCTAAAGAACCTCGCAAGAAAAGAAGACTTCGTTGCAAATCCTCAATCAATTCTGAAAAAGAAACACATCCCGATGATGATAATAATGAAGATGATAATGATGATAATGGGGCGGTGGTGATGAGGGCGACGAGACCCATGATGGTATTGATCGTAGTGGTGGTGGAGGTGATGAGGCAGGTCCCTCTTATGGAGGTATTGCCCAATGGGACGATGAACCTTTGATAATGTTTAAGACTCCAACATTTAGAGGTGGAGGTGTCGATGGAAAAGGAGCTTCAAAATCTTACCAAACCCCACAAGATGATATGGGTTATACTTTTTCTACCTTTGGGGGATTTGGTATGCAGAGCACCGAATAATTCATATTACACCAACCTGTAGCCAATCCCTCAACCTATCTACCCACCAGCATGAAGAAGGCTTCGTTGGTCAGATTTTTGGAGGACCGGCATATCCATATGTCTCAGTTTGAAGGGGGGACGTATGATCATGGGTATCAATATGGCCAATATTATAGGCAAAGTCTGCGTAATGATGATGCCGACAACAAAGAACCGCCATGGACCTCCATGTGGCTATAGATTTCAGATTTTCTGGTACTAAGAATAATAACTATGGTCTATGGTCTTACGAGTTTAATTCCTTAATGTTACTGTAATTTTGGCAATTACGCCGGCTATGTCCCTATATGATAGGCTATATCTTTTTAGAACAAAGAATGCGGCATGTTATACACTAGTAACGCACTCAAAAGTATCACAAAGGCGATAAAAATGTTTGGACAAATCTTCAAAATCATAAAAAACATTTCCAAAATTTCTTGATATTTTTTTGAAAAAAATAAATTAATGACTGATAAATTCAAAGTATCGGCGATACATTGAATGCATCAGCCAATATGCTGATACGCGAATACATATCATCCAGAGGGCATGTACAACACGTACCGGAATTCCGGATTTTTGAACCATGGGTTTAATTGCCCATGTATTAATACAACCTTAGAGGTAATTGGAATGTAAAACTATTAGATGTCATTTTATAGGCTATCCTGAAAGATCAAAAGGTTATCAATTCCATCATAAAGATAAGGAATTAATAGAAAGCAGGGATACTGAATTTTTAAATGATCTCACTGATGATAACATTTCCTGAATTTAGAATATAGACCATTTTAGGATAGAAGGTGATCACTCCACTGGAGATAATGATTCCACAACCCGAGGATGTTGAAACCTCTATACCACATACTACGATTAGTGGTCAAAACAGATCTAGGGCTCCCTCATCCTATTTGGATGATTTTTATGTTTACTTAAACTAAGATATGTGACATTGACTTGGATTAAGGGGAAGACCCTAGTGATTATAATGAAGGGATTAACTCACTTAAATCTAACGAATGGCTAAGAGCTATGAATGAAGATTTTAACTCCATAAAAAGAATGAGACTTACCTAGTGATAGATAGGTTGTGAATGGATATTAAAAATTAAAAAATTAGATGGCACAATAGATAAGTTTAAAGCTAGACTTGTAGCTAAGGGCTTTACTGATGAGGACATTAAGATCAAGAGTGTCGAATTTGGGTTGCAACAGGTTCTCAGCATCGGAAGAGGCAGAAAGAAAGATGGAATTTGAAAAGTGGAAGAAACGGAAAAAATTAGATCAATGTTTATATGTCTTGAAGATGAGAGTAATTTTACAATTTTATCTTTGTAATATCCTATTTTAGCTAGAAATGATTAATAATATTAAATCATGACTTAACTCTCAGTTTGAGATAAAGGATTGGAAAAAGTCATCCTATTTCTTGGAATAAAAATAACAAGAGGTATAGAATCTCAAATGGTCTTTTTAAGCTAGATCTGCTTCAATCGGGAAAGATATATTGACATTATTTCAAAAATATTTAGAATGGAAGTTTGTAATCCTTTGTCCACATATGTGGAATAAATGATTGATATTAACTAAGAGAGATTGTTCATCTGATGGCCAAGATAAATTAAATGTTCCTAATGTTACAAGCTATTGGAAGCTTGATGTATGCTATGCTGTGTACAAGACCAGATATTGATTTTGCGGGATGTCTTGTTAGTAGATACCAAAATAACCTTGGAATAAAATACTGGTAAGCAGTGTAAAGAATTTGAGGTATTTAAAGGGAACTAAGCATCTTAAGTTATATTTTCAAGTTGATAACCTTGAGGCTCAAGGATGTTAGGATCATGTTGGGGACACGGATAATGGAAATCCACCTCAGGTCATGTTTTGCTCTTTGGAGGTGTTGCTGATTTTTCGTCTAGTGAGAAACGGGAATGTGTTGCTCGACATACTCAAGAAGCTGAGTATGTGGCTTGTAGTGTAGCCTATACTTATGTCGTCTAGATAAAGCACTTTATAAAAGATATGAAGTTTGATATAACCAACTATAATTTTACTTATGTGGGCTTTGCATATATTGACAATAAGGTTGCAATTAAATTGATTAAAGTAGCAAATAGTTTCAAAGGCAAACACATTGAACTACAATGGCACTATAATTTTATTTCTCTTTTTTTTCTCAAACCATTATATTTGTCTTAAAGAAAAAAGTGACATCATACTAAGACTGTGAGAGGTGTTGGAACAAATTTTAACCCATGTTGGCGTCCATTTAAGTGTTAACTGTTAACACTAGTAAAGGGTGTTAAAGGCACTAGCCAAGCCAAGCCGAGAATAACCGAGTCCAGCAAAGCTGATATTTCTAGCCGAGTTTTAGTGTTATGTTATTTCTTCCATTAAGGCATTTATCTGATGCTAGCTTATACACATACTAATGTGTATCATTTTTTGTTTTTCCACGATAATTTGGCCATTACAGATCAGATTTTAGATATGTGTGAACCTGTGGACTCCAGAGTAAAAGGGGAACACTGCTGCACTATCCAATCAGTGATCAGAACTGATTTCACCATCAAATTTGAAAAGTACGGGGCTTCGATACGTAAATCGGTAAACATGAAGTGAGAATGGTATAATTTTCCAATCTTTAATCCCGATTTTTTTTTTTGACATAATGAAATGTCTAGAATAGTGGGAGTATACCAACATTAAATAAATCGTTTATCATTTGGTGTTTTATTTAATTTCTGAAACATCCAAAATGGACTTATACAAATGGTATTGGTCATGTTCATGATGGGAAAATCCGCTTTGGCGTGTAAACCCTCATAACATGTGGGATTTAATATGGCATGGTTAAAATGACTGGGAAAAACAATAATGTTAGTAAAGCCTCATAGGTTGCATATTTAAGTTTGTTATAACCGTTTTGTTTATTCTACTAATTGCATAAATATTGTTCCGTAAATACTCTCTAAAATAATGACATAAATTATGAAAAATGTTCTCCAACCAGGAATATATGATGCCTAGGACATGGCAACCATTTTTTCACAATATGATCACTTGGAAATACAGGTGAGAGATGAGCTTCTTTCGTTCTATGATATTTACTGATGAACACATTGACAATGTGCCTCAATGTGCTATATATGATTGCGAACAGCTGTGTTTGAAGTAAACTTGATAATGCTGATATCATCGCTACAGAGGAGTTAGGATAATATTTTTTCTAATAGAGGATAGAAATGGAGTCAACTGTCTATGAGAAAAGTTCATAATTACAGAGTCTTGTTGAAATAGATCAATCTAGCAATGTAGCACGACAGTAGGCCTTAGGAAAAGCTCAACAATATCCTTTTGGCAACTTTTTGTGGGTGTCAGGATCAATGTACCTTTTGTAACGCTTTGAGTAAGTCAGGATCAATAGACACCAAATCTAGGAAGTCGCAGATTGCCCAACCCGAGATGAATTCATTGAACAGAACTCCACTGTAGGCATCAACGTCTATGTGAAATGATGAAAATTATGGCTCTCTTGAGAAATACTTGGTAGCACTGTAGTCGGAAGATGAAGAATAATACCTGAACAGAATACTTTATAGTAAGCGAATCAATGATCAAAAGTTGCAGAAGCCAATGCACGGATTGCTATCACTTATTGATTGGTCAGATCCAGAGCACTATCCATACCTTGACTGGATCTTAATTTTTTTTATGTCTATAATTATATCAGTCATTAGCATTGGTTTTCCTTGTATGCTTTGGGAAAGTTCGCGGCTCTGAGGATGTCCTATGTCAAAACCTATTTTCAAATTGTTATAACAGTGAGCTTCTTTCAACTAAACACCCAGAAACTATGTAACTTAGAGACAGCACGTGTCAGTGTGAAGCACAGGTATGATTTTTCTTACATGAAGGTTCTGGAAATATGTAACCTAGAGAAAATTAAGGGCCAGTTTAACCAGAAAATCTAACTAGATTAGAGTGATGGTGCTGCCACTAAGTTAAAGTATCGACAAGTAACGCTACCGTGTGTTATTCATGGTGAACAATTTACCCCACATCATGATCACGTCATGCATATTATTGTCAGACAAGGAAGCGAGGTGTCTAAAAGGCGAGTTCTTCAAGATTGGAATTTCCTTATCTGCATAGCCCAATAAACTGTCTTTTTTATTCCTTTGGATTACTGGGGAACATAATTCTCAGCCATGCTTGATCAAATCCGTGAGAGCAACAAATATCAGTTTCTTGGGAATGAATCATAGGAACCTTGTTGCTGTAGAGTGGGAAAGTTATATGGATTGGCTTTGCATGGTCCTTGGAGAGGCTTGGATTGATGGAATAAATGTATGACTTGAACCTCCTCTAGCAAAAACGATCAACCAATGGGATTGAACCGTGACCTTAGGCATTTGGGATTGCTCTTTGGAGGCAAAGATCAGCTCTCTGCTCTGGTGCAGAGCACTTTAGTGTGGGAGTGTGTTTGGTTTGAAGTACTCTCAACTCTTTTGTAGAGTGAAAGAGCTGAATTTGGGTCTCTTTAAAAGAGCAATTCAAACCTGCTCTTTGCCTCCAAAGAGCAATCCCAAACACAGCCTTAAGGTTGCATCACAGGGAACTGTCCAGTTGAGCGCCCAACCCCAGGAATCTTCAAAAATCGTAATGAAGCAACGGGATGTTCTCTTTTGGGTTTTTGGTAGAAATCTCAGCTGAAAATAATTGGACTGTAATAAAATTACGGAACCGGATTGAAGAGGATCCAGGGGAGTTACACTGGGAATTATCGGAACCAAGGACTTTCTCTGAAGTAACACTGAAATGAACTGTGTGAGCAGCTAGTCATTGTATCCAATTTAAGTTTCTTCCATGTGAAGCCATTTGAGTCTTAAGTGTTCTGAGGTTTTAAAATTCATTAATACAGAATTATAGTCTTTCTGAAATGACTTTCACATACAAAGATTTGGGGGCCAAAAAAGATTTCTTGGTGGGTTTTTATATTCATGAACTTTGGGAGATTGTGGCATGTTAATGTTAAGGAATTTGCAACTGGTTTTAATAGTTAATTGTTTTTATGTGGCAACTTAATACAGAATTATAGTCTTTCTGAAATGACTTTCACATACAAAGATTTGGGGGCCAAAAAAGATTTCTTGGTGGGTTTTTATATTCATGAACTTTGGGAGATTGTGGCATGTTAATATTAAGGAATTTGCAACTGGTTTTAATAGTAAATTGTTTTTATGTGGCAACTTAATATAGAATTATAGTCTTTCTGAAATGACTTTCACATACAAAGATTTGGGGGCCAAAAAAGGATTCTTGGTGGGTTTTATAAGTCTCCTCAATTGGGTAAAATTTACCCTTTTTTTTTTTTTGCTTCGAAGATGAAATTTCTTAGTAATTCAAAAAGCAATAAGGCAATATAAAAATTAGAGCACCAATACAGGGGTGTTTGGGTAAAGAACCCCATACAAGCTCATTGGGAGAAGTTCCATTGGTACCAAGTTATCTGCCCTAGAGTTGCCTCCTGAAGAATAAGTAAAAAATGTAGGTTCTCCAGAATTGAGAATCTTATTCGTCTCTCTTAGGTTTGTGTCTCGGTGCCGTACGAACCAAATTGTATTCGTCTCCCAGCCTGCTCTCTGTCAGAGCAGATAAGATCTGCACTGTCGAAGAGCAGGCAGAGAGCAGTTTTGGCACTTAAAAACAGCTCCCTGCCAGAGCAAATGAGGCGAAGAGCTGTGTTACCAAACGTGAAAGCAGTTTCCACCGGAGTCAAGAAGTGAAAGAGCTGCTCTTTGCCCCAAAAGAGCTAACCCAAATGCAGAACATAATGATGACCCTTGCCAAAGAGCCTCCACTTCTGCATCAGCAGGCTGATACTAGCTATCTCTGTCAAAGTTAGTACTAGTAATTTTTCAGCGGCTTTATGGACATACTAATCTAACGCCCTTTACTCGTACGTTTGATGGTATCTATAAATTATCTGGGGTTAAAAAGCCCAGAGATTCGTTAGTTGTGGTCAGCAGATGGTTTTGGTTACCATGTTTGCATAACAAGGGGATTTGAATTTGTACTTCCACTTGATGTCCCTCAATGTGTTATATATTGTAGATGAACTTGTACAATTTGTTAATTTAGTTGTACAAATGTTATGGTGATGATAGCATGGATCAAAATATCGGACGATACCGATAAGTGTCATCCTATACGTATCATTTTGGAGGGGGGACGATACGATAAAAAGGGTTTTTATCAGGTACCCCCTTAACAGTCAAATTATCGTCCGATATGGGAAAATTATCGCCCGTATCGGCCGATAATGTGAAACTATCATATGATAATTTGGTGGTTTGACATGGACCCATAATTTGAAATTATTGGACGATAATTATCGTTCGATAATTTGGTCGTCTGATTTATAGAGTATTTTTTGGGATCTTTTTGATAAAAACAATGTATCAAAACGATACATTCAATGTATCGTAATACGTATCGTCCTGGAGGTAAGGACGATACATATCGGAAATCCGATTTTTTGATCAATGGATGATAGATTACATGACTCTTAATGTCAAAAAAAAAATTTACTTCCACACCAATGTCAAGGAAGAAATAATGACAGTTCAATGCAGGGGTCGGGGAAAGCTAGTTGCTTAGTGGGTCAGTGGAGCATTGTTATTTAGTCTTAAAAAAATACCAGATATTGCGGCCTTAAGAGTATTTCACTTTAATACATGGAGTAGAGGCGCCTTACCCACAAGATAACTGTGAGAAGAGGACTCTCATAGATCATATGGTTGGACAAATAAACTGTTATGCCTTGTCATCCATGAAATTGCATTTCTCACAGGATCATTAGGTTGAGGCATGTACTCCATTTAAAACAGCATGACTCTAATAAGAGATCCCTTAAAATTTAATGCCTTCAATCTGGTTTTTTTGCTTCCTTCCTTCCTATGTTGTATTCATGAGCACCCCTTATTTTATTTTAGTTTTTTATTGTTAATAGTCCTGCAACTTTGTTAGAAAATAAAAGAAGTTACCGCAGAAGCAGGGGGCAGGGGACAGCTAGATGAGGTACTTAGCAGACTGAACCCCAGCCAAATTGAAAATTACAGTAGATGATAAATAGGGAGCCATTACATGCACATGAGAAGTTGGCCCTTGCACATAGTTTAAAAGAAAGATTTGGTAGTTTGGGGACCTGTGCATGTGAAAGCACGAAGCCGTCTGATTTGAAAGCCATGATCTAAAGTTCTGAGATGCAAAAGATTGGCACGAAACAAAATCTTTATCATATAATTCAATGCCTTTATCAAATTCAACAGTTGACTGTGCAAAGTCATATGATAGAGATCATGTTTTATGCCAATCATTTGCACAAAAAATCTTTAGATCATGACCTTCAAATCAGATGGCTTAGATAGTGTTTTTGCAGGGCAGAGGTCCCCAAAATACCGAGTCTTTCTCTTAAACTATGTGCAAGGGCCAACTTCACATTGTGCGAGTAATGGCTCCCTAATAAAAACAGATTGAACCTGAGTACCAGATCCGCAAACTCTGCCCTCAATATATTACAGCAATCATCCTCCACAGAAAATGAGTGCCCATTGTGATTCTCCATTTCTGCAGCTTGAAATTCATTTCTCACACCATCTGAAATTTTAAACTTCCGCGTCTACATGCATCTCTCTAGTATGCAAGCCAGGGTCACTTCCCTTTACTACAGGACAACTTGTTTACAGTGTCTGTAGTACCATCTACACAGATATTATGTGATGATTAACTAAGATAAAATGAAGAAAGCTACAATTCAAACACTGGAAGACCATTCATAAAGAAATCAGGAAAAGAAACAAAGATATTATGGAACGAGGTGGATGTACAAAGGTTCATGTCAATAATAATGTTGCCTTATTCTGTGCAGTATGTCTCCATGGAGAGGAGGTTTCTGAGATGGAAACCAGCAGGGCCATGGCTCGAGAGAGTCACAGGAATCTCTCCCTCAGATAGAAAAATATTGTTCCGAGGCATAGGGTGGCGGATGGCCCGCAGTGGGTTGGCATCCTTCGTAATTGTAGGGAGTTACTTCTTGGCAGTTGATCATCTCATTTGAAGTTGCACTCAAACCATCAAGGTACGTTATGAAAATTACTCATTCATTTAGATTAGTCTTGGAAATTTCAACTTCGATCAACAGAAACCGAAGCACGCCGGATAATGTTTAGAGCCCTTAGAAGGTACTTCTAAACCATAATTTTTTGTTACCCTCTTTTTTACTATTTATCGGTATCGGGATACATTCTTTTGTAATGCAAACTCTATTTTGCTGTCCATCACTGTATTTTCTAACTGGTTTATATGGAATTTTGTATCACATTTAAGGTGTAAAAAATAACACAGTTGATATATTTTATGCCTTTTTATGGATAATCAGAGAGTTTTTATTAAGACAAAGAAAAAATAGAATATAACAGGCCCTGCTCAAAAATACAGTTTCAGTGATTTGGCATATAAATAAGATGGCTCTTGAAGTTTGACAAGTTTGGTAAGAGGAAGATTGACCCATGCACCTCCCTTTGTTATTTTTTTTTTTTTTATGGATAATCATGGGATTTGAACCCCTGACCACAAGGCTTCACATTTGAGGGCAAAGGACCAATCCCCACATGATTAAGTGCCTTAGCACTAACTCTTCACATTGATGCAAGGTTCAAGTGGAAGATTGGGACAAAAAAACGATCTCCATTGTCTGTTTCAAAGCACTCGATGGTTTTCAGTGTAGGTGCCCTAGTATTTCGGTAGGTGCTAATAGAACTATCATTTATTTATTAATATTGTTTTTTAGAAAAATGAATTCATACAACCTGTTGAAGTTCCACGTGGCACCAAAACACCCTTTTGGGTGTCATGTAAAGCTCCACGTTAGTTTGGAGTACCGTATGCTCCTTTTTCTTAAATATATTATTTAATAAATTTTATAAATATTATAGTTTAATTTATTTAGAATATGTTAAAACAATCTCTAGGGCTGCAATCGAGTCGAGCTCAAGCTCGGCTTTACCTTATACTAGCCATGGCCAAGCTTGGCTCTAGGGTCTTTGAGCTCGAAAATTCCAAGCTTTATCTTGGATCTACTGAGCCGAGTCAAATAAATTTTATCATAATATTTGTTTTTGACACTGTTTTTTTAAACCTCTCTCTTTTCCTTTTCAATAGACGAATAATCGAAGAAAATTTAATTGATGAAAGCCTTAAATCTCTTTTAGTCCTTGAGTCCGTTATTTTGTAGAAAGAAGGGATTTAATGGATGAATCAGAACTGAGGTCAATGGATTGGAGAAAGGTGTTTAAATTTAATAAAAGATATTTTTTTTTTTACTGTTTGTTTGTTTTGTCAATCTGACCTTCATGTTTGGTATGGCTACATAGCCAAATTTGGAATACTGCCTCCGCGTTTTGCAGGATGAGAGCTTTAATTTCTCATAAAAGTGCCGTGCTTGGTGCTACCAAACAATCCTAGCGATACATGCTATATGCCTACACAATTGCTACGAAGCCAAACATGTTTGGCGATTACCAACAATCAAAGGAGTCACTAATCTCATATTATGGTTACATGAGAATTTGGGATCTAGTGCTTGCTGCCTGTTGCTATAAGTGGAGAATGAGATGATAGTGACTAGGCCATGTAGGTGTCATATAGCCGTGTAGGTGCTAATTGTAGGTGTGTGTTGGTCGGTCGGTCCGTCCGTCGTCGTGTTGGTGATGATTGCTGACTGAGACGAGTGAGACGGAGGAAGAGCTTTAATATATACTCGTCCTCTCCTTCCAGTCAGACAGTGTTCTGTATCTGTGGGGAGAGAAAGAGAGAGCTTTAATAGAGAATCATTAAGGTTATATATTTATGATATAACCCACATTTAAACACCAAATTGGTGTTTAACCAAGGATCAAAATTTCGGTCGAATTGACCAAAATTTCGGTCCAAAATTTTGATTTTGGTCCCCACCGAAATCAAAATGATAACTCAAAATTTCAGTTTTTCTGTATGGGCATGAAGATTTCAGCCGAAATTTTGGTCCAAAATTTCAGTTTCAGTCTCCACCAAAACGAAATTCAGAATTTTGGTCCTTGTCTTACACTATTGAAGGGTGATTTATCATTTTGCCATCTGGCATATATCCATGATCAATCTAAATTGCCTAAGCAGCAATCTATCATTGAAATATATATCAGGCCAATGAAACATGGATAAGTGGATGTGAACCATCTAATTGACAAATTTTAATATCAAGCATTAAAATTAAAAAATAACTGTTGATATTATAATTAATAAATTGGATGGTTTAAATCTCTCCAAAACACAATTTTTTGCACTTCAACGTATGATTTTTCACTTTCATGGTTTGGGTCACCCACATCTTAAACCAATGATGGTGTAAGAACATTTAAACAAAATTTTATGTTTAATGACGTGCATGGGAATCGGTCCCTATATTTAATTTCATATTTATCTTTTTTATTTTTCTATAGGTAAGTTGGGCTCAAACCATTTTTCCATTATGGCCCTTATTTACAAGGGTAAACAGGTAAAATAATTATAAAAATTAGAAAAAAGTCAAAAATGCCCCCCATTTATATTTTTATTATAAAAAAGGTTGAATTTTTTTTAACTACAAAAATGCTCCCTATATGAGCCAATACAAGCCCGTATTCGTACGTATTTTTCATGCACGTATTGAATGCCTAATATAAAAAAGGTAAATTTTTTATAAAAAAATGGGAATTTGTTAGCAATGGCAACATTGTAATTATATTTATTCATTAAAATTGATCAGTGCCTTCCATGGGTTGATATGTATGAGCCTAGCTCGGCTCTCAAGCCGAGCTTAAGAGAACAAAAGCTTTTATTTTTCAGATTGAGCCAAGTTGTCGAGTTGGCTCAACTCTGTTGCACAACTATGTCTGATTCAACGATTCATACCATCTGAACTAGGCCTGTCAGTGAGTCGGGTCATGCTTGGCTCTAGTCGGGCCATAAGCTGGGCCCGCCAAGGGGTCCACCCTATCCCGGCCTACGGTCGGGCCAACAAGTAGTCATCCCAAGCTTGGCCCTAAGGCAGACGGGGCTGGCCGGGTCAGGTTGATGGCTATTTTTCTCTTAAGTTTTTTAATACATATCTATTTATTTTGAAAGTTGTGTTATTTACACCCATTTTGAATCCACTACAAAAAATTGTTGACTACTCTTAATCATATGATGGAAATTATTATTTGCCCCACTCTTTCACACAATAGATCTTGTCATCATAACGCTATCATATGATTAGATCTTGATTCCACGTGGCATACATCCCCAAAAGTGATACTTGAGAACCCTTTCTCATGCACGCCCATGATCACGGTCACATTTAGGGATGTGTTCCTCATGGAATCAATATGTTACCGTTTGATAGGTGCACCATGATCTCAAGATCTATTTTGTGAAAGATTGAGACAAAAAATAATCTCCATTGTCTGATTCAAGTCAGACAACAATTTTATATGGTGGAAGTGTGTGCGTTCTTCTTAAGAAAAACAGAACATCATCGTTATTTTATTGGTAAACTTTTTCTATATATATATATATATATATATATATATATATATAATGGGTACCCGGTCGTTCTTAAGCGGGCAGGCTTCACATCGCCAGGCTTTAACCCAGGCAGCCCTAATTTTTCCGGGCTTCTTTTCTACCCACGGGCATATATACAGGCAGGGTTTAGTTACAAATAAAGCCTTATTTTTTAGGCTGACCTCAGCCCAGGTTGCGGGCCAACCGGGCCAATTGATAGCCCTAGTCTGAACAAGAGGCTTCAAATGGGCGCCCCTTTAACTTAGAGCACAAAAATTGCTTTGATCATATACTCATGTTCCATACGGAGCCATTCCTTGCACACGAGATTTTAGAAAATTTTGAACACGATTCAAAAGAAAGACTTGGCATTTTTAGACTATTATCATGTGAAAATACCATCTAGTCATTTGATTTGAACGTCATGATTTGAAGATCTTAAGTACAAAAGACAGGTACATCTTTTTTATCATTGCTTCAATGCAATCAAATGTCATTATCTTTATTCAAGAGTTGATTGTGTTGAATTATATGATAAAGATCGTGATTTATTCTAATCTTTTGCTCAGTTACCATATGGAGCCATTCCTTCCAATGGAGGACACCAAAAATAGTCTTTTTGAGCAAAGAAAAGACTAAAGTGAGACATTTTCTATAAAAAAATATAGTATATTTGAATTTATAATTTTGAATTTTCGATAGCCAATATTGACTACCGCTCTGGTATCCTATCCAAGTGGAATAGGATACTGTGTTGGAGAGAAATCAGGCGTCAGAAGATGTCGTTGGGGGACTGGTGATGTGGACTTGGGGCCTCCATTGGAGATGCTCTTACATAGTGTATTCACATGACACATGGCACATGTCTCATAATATCAAGTCTTTCTGATGAAATTGTATGATTAAACCAGATAGCTTCAACCCCTTATGTGCGTGCAATTAATATAAGAATTATACATAATAATAATAATCATAAATTATTAAAATATATATTAACTTATTTTAATTTGAAAATAATATCTTCAAATAATAAGATAAGTATCACATAATTCGCATATATTAATAATTTATAATCATAAAAAAAATATAAAATGCGATTAAAGCATGTATTGCCATGATAAAAATAAGAAAAAAATTTGAAAATTTGTCAAATTGAAAAAAATATAGAAAAATTTCTAAAATCAACTTTAGCAAAAAGTTTGGCAGACGACTTATGTAGTGCATTTCTCCAAAATTTTCAGTAATTTGGAGAATTTTGTGACAGGGTGTAGGAAAGAAAATAGATGGCCTGTAGGGCTGTCAACGGGTTGGATCGACCTAATACACCCAACCCAATATTTTATCGGCTTAGGCACATAAAATTGATCACCTGACTCAGGTCGGACATAAGATATCCAACCTGACCTACGGGTAAGATTGGGTCAAGTAAGAGGTCAGGCTGGGTTAGGCAAAAATTAAGTTAGGTCTGGTCGAGCGAAAATATGGTTGGGTCCGGTCTAGTATACCATTTCTCAGGTCAGGTGCACCATTGGATCGGGTTGGGCATATGCCATTTTTCCATTAGACAGCTAAAATTTTGGCCCGTTGACAACCCTAGCCGAGCCAGTGGCTCAGAGACAGTTCGTCTTGTTGTTCATCGAATTGAAGAGCGTTTTTTTTTTCCCAAATCTATTTACTTCTTAAAAACAGAGGTATCTATCTATCTATATTCTATTTATTTATGTAATTTTATAGATTTGAATCAGAAGGTTACACAGATTTAGAGGTTCTAAATTGCAGTGCACTCCATGGTTTTGATCGGGCTGGCCTACTGGTGCTCGATTGATCCCGTACCCATCTGTGCAAGTGATACGTAGACGTACTCAGTATTCACTGACTATGGTCCTGACACCTGTGGAAGTCAGCTTTTGATGAAAGGTTTAATAAGGTTTAGGATTTTGGGGGGTTTAGGGTTTTAGGGTTTACTTGATTTTTAGATGATAAACTACAGGGTTTAGGGTTTACTTGATTTTAGGGTTGTACGGTTTACTTGATTTTTAAGTGTTTTGAGTTAGATTTTTAAATTTTGGGTACCTCTATTCCCGCCCTCCTAATTACTGAAAGCACTCACTTAATGAATGCGGGCTACTGCCCAACACACCAAAAGTTACCTAGATAGGGGCGATGGAGTTGACCTTCATTTTTAGGGACCTGTTCCATGTGGAATCAACATCTGACCGTCCGGTAGTTGGAGGAATCTTCTACTGGGTGACTTGTACTGATTTCCATGCATTTGAAGTCCGTGCAAGTCACTCAATCACATGGGACATAGGGACTGTGATGAGTGGACCCTCCCTAGTTGGAGGAATCTTCTACTTAGTGTACTGCGCCCGTTTCGGAATCTCGCACCCACTTCCGACCATAAAATAGTATAATTTTAAGCTTTTGACGATGTCCTGCTCCCAACCTACTACTACACACTTTCTACCCATGAAATTACTTCCAAACTAAGTGAGGTGCATATCAAGCAAAGAAAAAGAGACGACAAAAACAAACTAAAACTAGTTACCAAGAAGAAATAGATAGAAAGACAAGTAGGCACACTAGCTGGAAGATATAGATATAGACAGAAAGACAAGTAGGCACACTAGCTGCTATGAGGATGAGTATTTACTCACAGCTTTACGCAGTGTGTTGCTCCTGCTTTAGAATCTCACTCCCACTTCCACTTCCACTTCCAATCATAAAATTGGTTGATTTCAAACTTTTGATAATGCTTCCATTCCCCACCTAATTTATTCGAGAAGCAAAATATTATAGTAACATTACTCTAATTTAAATTTAAGTTTTGAAGTATGCTCACCATTTAAAAGGGTTTATTCATGATATAAGATATATGTTTACAGTCATTTTAACCTAGAAAATCTTGCTTTAAACAAAAGATTTTTTATAAATCGGTTATCCTAAAATAATGCAAAATTGGATTTTTCTCAACCCCACGAGAGCCCCAGTTGGATTAGTTACTTTCTTTATAACTACTGTAAATATTTCTTGTATTCAGATGAACTGTGCACCCATGGCTTTCAAGGCTATATACAAAGAAATCACCAAAACTCAAAAGCTCAATAGCTCTAACTTCTCAATCTGGAGGCGCAAGATTGGCTTTGCCCTCCACTTTGCTGATGTCGCCTACGTCCTCACTGATCCCAAACCTGCCGACCCGATAGAAACTTCCCCAACTAAAGACATCGAAAAATACCAAAAATGGGTATCTGATGACCTCAAGTGCCGCCATTTAATTCTCTTCGCCATGGAAGACGACCTCCTCCTCCTCTACGAACACCACAAGTTTGCCAAGGAGTTGACGGCTGCACTTTCGGAGGCGTTTGGTTCAACGTCACTTGGACTAGTGCTCTATGCCAAATACACGCGACATAAGATGTCTGAAGAAACCCCAATCTCAAAGCATATGATTGACACGGAAGTGAGGGCTAAGAAGTATGAAGAAGCAAGTAGGGCTAAGGAGAATGGAGAAGAAGGTAGAGGGCTTTCTGACATGTTTAAGGCCATAATTTTGTTGAACAGCCTTCCAGATTCATGGGAACCTATTAACGATATGATTTCGAGGAAGGGTGATGATGAATTGACTTTGAAGAATGTGGTTCGGCAGTTGGAGATAGCAGGACAGTGGAGGGAGTGGAAGAAGATGAAGGGGGAGGACGATGGCGAAGGTGAGGGTGGGGGCGAAGATGAGCCTGTGAAGAAGAAGAAAAAGAAGAAGGCAAACGAGAAAGGATTCAAGGGCATTTGCTATGGTTGTGGTGTGCCCGGGCATTACCGATCGGAATGCCCCACTTTAATGGTAAGATAGTTAATTGGCTGTGTATGCTATCTACATGTGTTTAATCTTAAGACATTGTTTCTGAAATTGTTTGATGGTAGATTTATTTATGCTTTTTCGTTTTGATCAATTCCGTTGTTTGGGAAACTGATTTACTTGCTGAAAGAAGAAGAGTGTGTCCCCTTTGATCTGTTGAGAATATCATGGGATAATTTGTTAATTTATTTTTATTTTTTGAGAATGGATTGGTAGTTAGTTGAACAAATTAGCAATTGGATTTTGGAGAAGAGAACTCTTCCTCCCCCTCCCCCTCCCCCTCCCCCAGCCACAAGCCCCTTGATAAAAGACAAGGGTTTAGCATCAGGTTGACAGTAAGGCTGTAAAAAAAAACGTGTCAAATCCTTAATCAAGTCAAAAGTAGAGAAATAGGACTCACAAAGTGGATTCCAAATAGACTAGGTTTGTAGACACTTCAGAAAGAAGATAGACCGTGTGAACCATAATTATCTAAACTCATTTTTCCTTGCAGATACCTTATGTTGTCGCATTTTGTTTTTCACTTAGTGGCTCTTGCATTTTTGTGGGTAAAAAGGCTTAGGCTATGAAGCGTGAAAACACGAGTTTCAGTCTAGAGAGCAGCCACTTTGTCTGTAAAAAGCCAAAGGTTAGATCTGTATCCTATCCACCGCTGCCAGCATCTCACACATACGAAACCAGCGGTGGCTAACGGCTTTTCTGCTCATTTGGTACTGCAAGCCCTTTTTGGGTAGGCTTGTGAGGGAAGAGGTTGAAGGAGTTATACTAGAGCCTAATGGTGGCCGTGGACAGGGCTTCAGCAGCAGGTTCGTCAGTCTATGTTACTTAATTTACTCATTCAACTAGGGATTTTGGGGCATTGTGAATCGGGTACAGCGTTCAATTTGGTCTGATTTGTCGTGACAAAAGAATTGATTGATTAATGCTAACTATCTTTGTCTTAAAACAAAGTTTACAAAAGATAGAAGTTAAACAATAATAAAAAATAAAAATAAAAACAAAGAGGTGATTTGAATCTAAGACTCTATAGCTAAGTAGTCTTTTGTGTTTCTTTTATTAAAGAGTAAAAATGTAGACTATAAATTAGTAAATAATCTTAGAACTCATTTTACCCATGGTGTCAACTCAGGTATCGAATCCGGTATCGGTCCATGGAGGACAGATACGAATCGGCCGATATTGAGTTGTATCAGTATATTTGAAAAAAAAAATCGGAAGTTATTGGCTGATAAGGGTTTCGTATTGGCCGATACGAATACCAATACCCGAGTTGAGACCTCATACGTATCGGTTTGCCAACAAATCAATACATATCAGTATTGGCCAATATTTGATACCTTGATCCTAATATGAATCTCAAATGATGCCTAAAACATAAGATACACATCTATCATGTGTATCTTTCTTTCAATCGTATATTCTCTATTAGATCCTACCCCTAGCAAATTGGGTTTAGTTGCTAGTAATGAATAGTGAATTCTGAACTCCAAATCGGACTTGAACCAATGAACTAACTTTGATGGGGCCATTGGCTTGGGCTCAGGTTTAGCATGACAATTGGGTCAGGGTCCGAGGTCATGTTTGGTCTGCTACAGCCCAACTAAGACTGTTGGGCCGTGCACTATGATAATGGGGATATTAACTACTCTGTACTTGGAACCCTCAAAACAGTTTAAGCGCCTGCCGTTTCCTTCTATCCTGCATAATGGGGCAGGAATTAGGGTTGTTAGCGGGTTGGACCGACCCATTGCCTGACCCACCCAACCTGATTTTTTAATGAGGTTGGCCACATAAACTTGATCCTTTTGTTCCGGTTGGGCATGAAGCATCTGACAGGTCAGATCAGGTCAGGCAAAACTCGGGTCTCGTTGTATTAGGTTGACCCGATATTTTATATATATAATATTAAAGGATTAGAGAGGGTTTAGGGGATTTTGAGCTGGGTTTGGGTCCGGCATATATCCTTGACCTTTTAGGCAGCCAAACTTTTGGCATGGACAGCCTTAAATGAGGTTCCACCAGGCGTGCTGATTGGCTAAGGTAGAGCATGAGACTGGGGTGGGGCCTCCATGAGCTGGGCGTCCTTCTGAGTCAGCTTATTACATAAAATTTGTGGTACGAGTAGCATTATAGCAACAAGAAGCTAGGAAAACCTCTTATAAATGGGCTGGTCCTGGGGGTGGAAAAAAAAAACCAAAAATTGATACAACTGAGCCGATACCGAACTGAACCGAAACCGATTTGGGTTCCGTTCAATACCGGTTATGGATGCCGAAAACTGAAAACCGATATAGTAGGAAGAGAAAACCAATAAAATTTTCAAACTGATAAAAACTGATAAGAACTGAAATCACTTTAATAATTAAGTAAAAAATTTAAATAAAAAAAAATGAAAACCAAACCAAACCAACCGAAACCGATATGGATCGATATCGGTTTTGGATCTTTGGTTATCAGTTTGCCGAAACCATTCCCTTTTGGTTCGGTATTATTTTTGGGTGAACCGATACAGAAACCGAAAAATTGGTTTCGGTTCCGGTGCTAGGCCTAAAAGAAAACGAGAAAAAATGTAGGCCCAAACTCGGCCCAGTTGGACTCGAATAGAATTTGTCTTAGAATGATCAATGACTCATTGCAGACTCATCCTTGACAATAGATTAACATCCTGTCAGTTGTGCTTTCAGTCGGGCTTTGAGATGTGCACGGATTTCTATGCTTTCTAAAGCATGTGCTTGTCTTAAGGCTCACTCATTGTTTGCAGTGAGCTGTTGGCTGAGATTTCTTTTTGGAAAAATGGCTATGACTGCCCATAACAAATTAGAGGCATGAGTGCATGACTGTTAGGAAACTAGGATAATGCCACATATTTTTTTAGCAATCTTAGTCTTCAAGAGAGGAGAGGCTTAGTGTAATAACCCAGGTTTTGGTGTACTTAATATTGCAGTATTTGATGTATTTTGTATTGTGCACGATGTTAGTGTTCTACACCAAAACTTAATTTATTTGAGAAAAATCCTTATATTTATTTATATCAATAATTGACACAAGTGATTTTATAGTTTATTGATTAGAGACAAGAGGTCAGAGGTTCGAAACTTGACAAACCTCTATCATCCTAGCTGTCAAGATTGTAGTGAAAGAATGAGGAATCGTGGACAGGCCGTTACGATTGGACATCGATCTTCTCAAATTTAATCGCCGTTGATTTGCAGTCACACTGCGTAAGATACGTTCGATCACGTATCGATGGGATAAATAAATCTTACCTATATATGCTTTTATCTATAACAATCGTTATATAATTTAATGAAATGGCTAACCCTTAGCAATAAATCTTATTGCATTATTTTCTTTTCTCTTGAGTAGATTTTATTTATTTATTTGCGTGTGTAGATGTATCTATTTTAACTTCTTCATTCAGCTTGGAGAAATAAAGTAATAACTCGCAATTTGTAAAGCTTGGCCAAGAAGTTTTATAACAGTTAAGATTTTAGTCAAAAAATGAAGCCCTACCATACCCACTAGGCTCAGTCAAGTTTTGAGTTTATTAAAACATAAATAAAAGTATAAACAAGTAAATAAATAAATAAAATAATAAAAATACCCTTTATTTAAAATTATTTGTGCATTTATTTTAAATGAGCCCAATCAATCTCAGATCATGAATGATGGGTCTTACATAAGACTGCAATTGGCTGATTCTTACTTTGTGAGATCCAATTATTCTTAAAAGAGAATGCATGATCACTTATAAAACTCATCCGTCTCATATGTATTTGCCTGGCAGTGATCGATTGATTCAGCGTGTAGACCCATCTGATTTTGGGCCTCGACTCATCTGATATTGGTTCGTGACCCATCTGATATTAGACCTCGACCCATCCGATGTTGGACCATGACCCATCTGATGTTGGACCTCAACCTATCCGATGTTGGACACTTGTGAGTATATTACAATTGATCACTATATGGTAGTGAATGTCTACTGGAATTGTAGACTTATAATATATTATATTTGAAATAATGATGACTATGAATTTATATTATAAATTTAATAAAGTATTATATACTTTATACTATATAATCACTATATGCTATATAAAACAAATATCACTCAAGTGCTTCATTAATAAAATAATATAAGTTACTTAATGAATTATATTATTAAATTGGATAAATCCTAATGGATTGGCTCCTTGTTGATTTCGATTGATCGATCGATTCTGAACCGAACTGAATCACGGTGATTTTTTTTAAAATTACTTTAAATTCGACCGATCAATTCCAAAAATTGATCTAATCAATCTGTGTCTGAATTAAATAATTTATATATCATATTTCCGACCGATCAATTAAAAAATCGATCGATCGAATTGTATCCGAACAAACAGCTTTTATTAATATTGCTTTTATCTTATAACTCCACTTGTACAATCAAAATATAACATACTTTAATAACTTGATATTTCGATCGATGGTCGTGATGCATTCCACTTTAAATTATATTGTCTTTCTAATTTGAGCAATTAATTATAATCGTATATATATATATATATATATATATATATATATATATATATATATATATATATCACTTTTATCACTTCAACGTGACTACTTTAATAACATAAAATGTTAGAAATTCGATGCTTTTATGAAATCGAATTCTGACTTTTAAGTTATCGAAAATACACTAATAACTCCCCTACTTGATATTTATTGGTGTGTTGTGTAAATAAATATATGTATAAACATAACGATAATCTAAATAAAAGTTTTTCTGTACGTGTGATGATTTTGTACTTACATTTTGAACATAACACACTTTAATAACTTGATATTTCAATCGATAGTCGTGATACACTCCACTTTAAATTGTATTGTCTTTCTAATTTGAGCAATTAATTATAATCGTGCGTATATATATATATATATATCACTTTTATCGCTTCAACGCAATCACTTCGATGACACAAAGTGTTAGAAATTTGATGTCTTTATGAAATTGAACTCTGACCTTCAGGTTATCGAAAACACACTAATAACTACTCTACTCTATATTTCTTAATGTGTTATGTAAATAAATATATCAATAAACATAACGATAATCTAAATGAAATTTTTTTTGTACGTGTGATGATTTTATACTTATATTTTAATCATAATACGAGTTAACGACATATTAGGTCAAATGAGGCGAGTGTATGAGATCATGCTTACGCTTGGACATGATGATTCACTGAGATGATACTGAAACGTGAAATACATTATATTCACATACCCTACAACTCATTATGGTATGAGACATCATGAAGAGTAGGATGAGTGCGAATTCAGTGTAACCTCGTATATGGTGACATATATGGTGACCTAATCACCCCGAGTTCTAATATGATAGGATAAGATATGAGTCGGTATGATAAAATATGAGTCGGTATAATAAGATATGAGCCAGTAAGATAAGGTATATTACGAGTATAATAATAAAACATCGTTATATAAGCTAGCAAAAGATTAAGAACTTAAATCTCTGTATGTGTTGTTCCTTGTATAGCCATCGTAAGGGCAACGTCTTTTAGTCAAAACGGGTCTTTGGGAGATATTAGGAGTTATCAGTTGTCGGCGGCCCCTGTGACTGGATAGGGTATATGATATGATATGATATGATATGAAGGGCGTTATGATATGACGGTATAATACTATGGTTACCCTCACATGGTAGCTCGAGCAGCGACTCTGACATAGATCGTTTAGGATTTATGTGTATGTTAGTTAGGCTCATGCGATGTACAGATGTATGTGCGAGAATAATGAAAAATTTACGATATGATATGATATGAGATATGGTAAGGTATGTTAGGATATGAGTGTTTAGATCATCTTCCTGCATTCATGATTATAAAATGAGTTTATGATATGCACTTGATTTTGTTATTCTCTTCTGATTTCTTTGAGATATTATTATTATCACTTACGTGATATACCCATAATGCATCTGAGTAGTATGAGGTAGATTTGTGGTGTATCCCACTGAATTTACGTGGCTGAGTAAACTCATCCCACGAAAATCTAACAGCTGCAAGCAATTATCCTGACGGAGTTGACGCTGGTTATTCAGATCCCATTGACGTTAATTTCGTTAACCACATGGACGCGGAGTACCAGGAGCCTTGGGAAGGCGACGTAGCTGGTTTTCAGGAGTACGGTGCTGATTTTGATCCGAGCGTCGGCTATTGATATATGTGGATTCGGTATTGAGTTGATTTTATATTTTATTGTTGAAGCTATAATTTCCTTTTATCAGATTTATCTCTGGCCTTGATTATATTTTATTAGTGGATCTATCGCAATTTATTAGTATTTATTTAACATTTATAGTTGTCTTATATTCTACCTTTATGTGTTGACTTTCATGGATTTCGTAGAACCAAACTTACATGATAACTCTGATTGTGTATGTCCACTTAACATATCTGAGATATGTGCGGGTCATAATTCGAAATTCTAAGCCCTCGAGATGAGATAGAATTTCGGGTCGTGACACTTAGTTATCACATTCATCGAAAAATATGAACTATTCGATCTATACATTCTAAAAGCGAAGGTTCCAATTTTTAACAGTAGTTTATCATCATCATCGTTACAGCCTTATCCATATATTTGGGGTTGCCTTTGCAAGTCTTACTTTTTCACTTATTTTTTAATCAACGCTAAACTCTCTGTAACTTCACGATCCTTGATATCCCTTCTCATTGCCTCCCTCAAAATCTTCACGGGTCTTCCTCCTCTCTTATTTTCTTGTGCTTGTAGTGTTTTAATACTGTAGAAAGTCTCTTTTGTACTTCCAATGAATATGTTCAAATCACTTTTTTTTTTAAATTTTATTATTATTATTTTTAAAATTTTTTTTTACTGGTGATTCAAATCATTTAATAGATCTAATATTTTGGTTGAGGCGTGTCAATGGACTTCTATTTCAACCATTTTAATTAATCAAAGTGTGTCTCACAATAAAAGTTATAAAAGTCGATTTCATTATATATTCTAGATTTTATATAAATAAAAAGACCTCGTATATAAAAATCCGTTGTAGTCTAGTTGGTTAGGATACTCGGCTCTCACCCGAGAGACCCGGGTTCAAGTCCCGGCAACGGAAATCCTATTTTTAACGATTATGTGGCTTGGCTAAAGATTTTTAGTTTTTTAAAAAGTCAAGTATTAGAGACACACCCTTTATGTTATAGCCACATCACTAGAGCAAAATTCTTTGATCACGTGGCACACTTCTCAAAACGTGAATGTGATTGTGGCTTACAATCAAATGCGGGCCACACTTACTTTTTGAAACGCGTGCCACGTGGAATCAACATCTGATTGTTTGATGATAGGCCGATGATCTCAAAATCGATTATGTGAAAGATTGGGACGAAAAAAGTTCTCCATCGTCTGATTCAAAGTAGTCAACAATTTTCGCTTGGCTTGATGTGTCTCTAATAAAAAGGGGTGTACCAGTAACACTTCTTTATTAAAAATTAAACATATTTTTAAATCTTTTTATAGGGCAGACCTTATGTGCAATAAGACTTAAAATTGCCTCACTAGGGCCCAATAAACTCATGTTTCTAAATTCAAAGAGAAAGATAACCTAAATAAGTGGAGAACCAGTTGTAAAGTGGTTAGGGAAATGCTTTAGCAAAGTGGGTTTAGGTGGGATAAAAATGAACAAATGATGGTTGCAGATGACTTAGTTTGGACTGGCTATGTAAAGCCGCTAGGTTTTACTTAAATTATTGTAATATCATTTTAATTTATTGCAATAATTAATTCTAAGTAATGGCACATTTTATAGACCGCCATAAGGCTGCAAACAAATTTAGAAGAAACTGGTACCTTATTGGCATGACATATGACATAAGGGAGCTACAATTTGCACACAAGCTTTTTACTGTGGCATATGGTTAAAAAGAAAGAATTTATTGTTTTTGAAATTTGTGGCACGTGGAATACTCATCTAACCAATCAAATCTAAAGACTATGACATAAAGATCTTTTCGGCTAAAAATTAGCACGAAAAATGATTTCTATCATCTGATGTCTAAAAGTCAACCACTGAGATGGCCTTTGACTGTATTCCATCGGATGATAAAGATCACGTTTCGTGTTAATCTTTAAACTCAAGGATCTTTCTATCATTCTTCAAATAAGATGACTTTAATGGTATTTCACATGAAACGTATCCAAAAGATGTCAGAGTTATTTTTAACCATGTGTCATGACACATTTGACAAAAGTAACTGAGAGAGATTAAAAATAATAAAACAAAACCTATGAGTAACAATTGTGAAAGGAAATATAATATATAGTAACAATGGGTTTCTATATACATATATAGAAACCGACTCTCGTGGCCATTATTTAACACCAAAATGATGTTTAAATTATCACACACCATCAATGGTTTAAGAAGAGCGTAAACCACATTGTCAAAGTGATATCGATCATAGATTGAAAGGTAATGGGCCCAAAAATCTTTTTGATGGTTTTGAACCATTCGATTTGTGTACTCTACTACAAACCATTGTGCTTAGCTTTAATGGTTGATATTAAAGTTCGCCAATCTGATCGTTTACATTCACTTATGGGCATAATTCTTTGGCTAAAATATTTTCTAATGAAGGATTGTCACCTGAGCAATTTAGATTAGTCATAAATGTGTCACATATCATAATAGTAAATCACATCTTGTGAGATCAAAATTTCTAATTTAATGATAGAAGACCGTTTAAATACCATGTGGTGTTTAATTGTGTGCCAAGAGCCCGTATCCCTTTTAAACAATAGTAAGACCTCTCATACCATATTTTGTATAATATTAGGTTATGAAAGAGTGATGAAAGGATATATAGGACATGTTTGATAGCATATAAAGCCTCCACAAAATGCGTTTAGAAGTCTTTTCACGTGTCATTGATTATGAATATATGTTTGATGATTTTTAGCTAAATGTATGTGTTTGGGTTACCAAAATTCTAATGTAGTTGTAAAGTACATGAGTTCTATATGTAAAGATGGGTGAGTGGGGTGACAAGAAAAGTGAAAAGGCCAAAAATTTATTAGTGACACCTATAAAGGAGAAAAAACCCACAAATTTCATTTGAGATGTTGAGATATGACCATCCGAGGTCAAAAATGGAATCATATGAAAAATTGAGATCTTACAAGGAAATACGAAGAGAGGACCAATGATGGCTCAGGACATGTCCAGTTTACTGTAATAATATTATTTGTAATCCTCTCATGTTACAGGAAAATGTACAATTTTATTTGTTCCTTTCATTGTAACTATTTTATGTTTGTGCCAATATTTTTACCTATAATATTTTTCACTTACGAGAGTCTAGCCTTGTGAAACAAAAAAAAAAGTGAGTAAAAAGTATAACGTTTGAAAAAATTCAAAATGGGGAAAAAATCTAAAGTGAAATAACATAAAAAGTAATTTTTACACATTTTGTTCTTTCTAATGTAAAATAAAATAACATAAAAAGTAGATTTTACACTCAAATTCTACACTTAATCAAACAATTATTTTGCACCAAAATTATACTTTTTTACAAGTTACAAAAAAGTGTACCTTTTCTCCTATAAAATGAATTTTACATGAGAAGATTTTATCATGAACCGGACATTCTCTTGGGGGACACAATGAAAAGTATCATTGTGCACATATCTTTAACCATTAGCAATCACAAAATACGATTGACTAGAAGAGTACATTTGATCAATCATTTTAAATAATTGTTGATGGTAATAGGTTTTCATGTATTATGCAACATGGCAATTAAGTGTGCTACTATTAGTTTGCATATAGATCTATTATTATCAGTAATAATAGATCTAATCACTAGAAAGAGTTGACGCATTGGTTCAATGATTGTTGATGGTGATAGATTTGTATGTATGGCGTACACGTTTTATACTATGTCTATAGAGTTTGACTATGGCTATGTTTGAGTTAGCTCTTTTGACTCCAGCGAGAATTATTTTTATGCTTAGTACTAACTCCTCGCCTTATTTGCTCGAGCGGGGAGCTGTTTTAAGTGATAAAATTATTTTCTGTCAGAGCATATTTGTTGTGATAGAGAACATATAGAGAGCTACATCCGTTCTTATAAGAGTAACCGAAACGTAACCTATGATCACCGAAGTGTTCATTGTAGACAACAAACACTCTCTTGTCAGCTATTATTTATTTAAGGGATAATGAGTCTTGACCAACAGTTAAACACCAAAATAATTTTAAAATATCTTATTCCATTAAAGTTAAGATTTCTAATCTCACACTATTAAAGTGTGATCATTATTATATCATGTGGTGAAAATTTGTGATCAATTTAAATTATCGAGGTAGCAATCTAGCATTAAAACAAGTTTCAGCCCAAAAAAATATGCCTATAAGGGACGAGAATCATCTTATTGATGAACTATTATATCAGCCATTAAAACCGAAAACAATGATTGATCTTAAAGTCCACAGATCATATGGTTCTCCCTAAAACCCTATTTGTGGGCCTAGTGCACTTCAAGTCCAAGCAATAGCGAAGCCCTCATATTCATGCTCTCTAAAGTATGCATGAAGTAAATATCCATCTATGTCTTCAGGTCCAAGTAAATGGAGAGCTGACAAGACCATAGCTCATCATCTGCAATGAGCCCTTGGTTCATCCGGCATGCGAATTAAGCCTGGCCTCATCGAGCCCGACGTCACCCGGACATGGGTTAAGGTAAGAGCATGGTGACAAATATCTTCAAAATTCTCTGAAATTTCTTCGAAATTTATCAAAATGGGGGTCGAGCGAAACTTTTGGTAAAATTTCGATGATTTCTCTGAAATCGCTGAAATTTCATTATTTTGGCGAAATTAACAAAAAATATTTCAAAATTAACGAAATTTTCCCGAAATTGATAAATCTTTTCTAATTTTTTAAATAATAAATAAAAATTTTATGAAGTTTAAATATAATTTATATTTAATATTTTTTGTACTTTTCAAATTATACTTGAAATTTACCCAAAATAAACCGAAATGACCCCCTACTGAAACGTTGCCGAAAACGAAATTTGTCAGTTTGGGTAGGAGAGCTCGATTAATAAACAGACTGACCTGCCCCGACACAATAATTAATCAGGCTGGTTATGGCCGAAACGGTTTTGCAATCAGCCCTTTTAAGGCACTACTCAAATTTAGGTCAACTCGATATCGATGCCATTTATATAGAAATTTTCGGGTTGGCTTGCAGCCCAGCCCGACCTGACTAGTCATGGGTCAACTATGGGCTAAGGTATTTAGGTCCGATTAATAAATGGGCTGACCTGACTCAACCCAATTAGCGATTAGGCTAGGTATGGGCTTGTTCAAACAGGCCCGATTATAGTTCGCCCATTTAATGCCTTGTCCAAACCCGGCGTGACCCATTGAGACCCTAACTGTACTGAGATTTCGTACGAGGACGGACCAAGTAACAACTAAGTAAGGGTACCTTTATTTTCAACCTATCTCCAACACAATAGATCTTGAGACCATGACCCTACTATAAGTCGGTCAGATTTTGATTTTGAGTGTCACGTGGAATAAAAATCTGATCGTCGATGCTAAGCCTGCGATATCAAGAATTATTATGTCCAAGATTGGAACGAAAAATGATCTTCATTGACTGATTCAAAGCAGTCAACAGTTTAAGCGCATGAAACCTTTGATTTGGGGTGCTGCAGATTCGGTTAACCGAACCGAAACCGAAATTCAATTTTTGGTTTCAGTTAGCCGATTTTTTAACCCCTCAAACCGAACCGATCCAATTCCGGTTTTGGTGGGTTCGGTTTTTTATTTTTCTTCATTGTTTTTTTAATTTTTCAGTTTTTTCGTTGTTCTCACTTACCCGGTTTTCGGTTTTTGGGTACCAAAACTGAAACTGAACTGGGCTGAATCAGTTCCGTGTCGGTTTTATCGGTTTCAGTCGGGTTCGGAAGGCTGGTTTTTGCTCGGGTTTCGGGTATTTTTATTGTAAATAAATGCAGCCTTTACCAAATCGACGATAGGAATCAAGTCCAAATCTAATCCAAGTTGCCTCACGCGAACTCTTCCTTGCCATCGACCAATTAAGAACCAATCAACGCTTCAAATTAAGGTAATATATACAACACAAACTTCTGTTCATATTTCCCAATTTATACATCGTCTAAAACATATTTATCATCTTGAAATTTTTATATGAGCCCATTGGATCAACAATTCATGCATTTGGGTAGTCTTTAAATTTGAAAATTTCGTATGGGTCTGCAATATTTTCCTGTTTTTTTTTTCATTGACTTGGTAGGGTGTTTGCTAAAAACCATCGATATTTATTTATATAATGAGAGCTTTTATGTTCTCTGCAATTCCGTATTAATTTAATTATTTATTTTTATTCAACCTTATTGGAAAATCATTTTTCTTCTTCTGGATGTGTTTTAATCTGAAAATTTTCAAAATGGGCTTGATCTTATGACACAATATTTTCTGTTTCTCATGGCGATCAGGCGCTTCTTGTCAGCAAGATCATATTTGTTGAGATGCCAAATCCTAGTAAAAGATAGAACTTCCTTAGGGACTTCCAATCTTTGAATTTGGATTGTTTTTTTAATCGATATGTGTTATATATTGTGTAATCTTGCCTTTATATTATACCCTTGTGCTTAATTAGTCTTTAGAAAATTATTTTTGACCCAATTATAGAGTTGTTTTTAGTGAATAAATGGGAACTTCACGCATTGAAGTTTCCTCATTGTCAGATCAATTGTTGTACATTTGATTGGTGTTCCTCAAGAAGTAGCGGTTTTGAGATCGAATCCCAACCCTTGTAGGCCACTCACAAGGATTTATCCCTACTAACTAATACGTGTGATGTGAGGATGTTGCACATACCCGGGGACTTAATCGGGTGCTCTAAGAGGCTGGATACCCCGTTAAAAATGTAGTAGTGCACATAGTAGGGAACCATCAAATGTACATTTGATGGTTAATAATGAAAATTGTAGTAGTGCACATAGTAGTCTATTTGTTGGACCATTAGGGACACCTTCTGATCAATTCAATTTATGAAATATGGAATCTGGCAGATGGCCGAACAATATGGCCCCGGATTGATAGTACTGTGCTCTGTCACAAAATTCTCCGAATTAATCAAATGTCTGGAAGAATTCTCTAGATAGGTGATCTGCCAAAAATTTTACAGATTAATCGGCTGATTCGATGATTCACAGAAGATCTTTACATTTTTCTGAAATTCCAATTTTTTTTGTTGTTGTGATACATGCTTTAAATATGCTTTGTATTGTTTTTTTACCATTGTGAATTTGTGATTATTGTGGATTATGTAATGTACCTTTTTTACCTCTTAAAAATATCGTTTTTAACTTTAAATATATTAAGATATGTTTTTGTATTTTAAATAATTTTTAATAATCTTTCCCAAGTTTATCCGAATTAAACCGAACTTGGTTACTATGGTAATGCATTCTTATTCGCTTCCTGTGGAGTTTTTAATATGTATGTCTTATTAAATGTTAATGAGCAGTCAATGAATTTGGCTTTTACCAATATATACTTTTTTACAACCTTGAATAAATAAAATGTAGAAAGTGATGCAAGCAATGGGTAGGCAAGTTCTGACATAGGTATTGTATGCACTAGTAAATTGTAATAACCATCTCTATAGCAATTGGAGCACATGCCTTTCAATCCATAGCAAGGTTAAACTCTAAAGGCTCACTATTATATCCTGTCAATTGTTCATGGCCAATACACTCTGTATCAGACAAGTCTGTCTAATGTTAGGATGACAATATGAATCGGCTTAGACATTGTGATTCATTCCATTTCAATCTGAATCATTCGATTCAGCCTATGCGTAGTTGGTTTGGCTAGATATGGAGGTGGACCCTGACAAGTGACAAGTCCCTGTGACTCATCCAAATTCAAATCAAACTGTCTTGACTCATTGGAAATGAACAAGTTTAAGACGAGTCAATTTTGTTTTACATGGATTCGGATGATTCACAAGAACTCATCCGAGTCAAGCCTTGTATTGGACCGAGTCGGATGAAATCAAAAGTAAAAAAGTCAGCAACAGAATTAGCCACGTTATCTGCCTGTAACAATTCTTTGAACCTATCCTAAAATGCAATGCTATTACCCAACTTTCACCTTCTAGTGATGGCGTCGTCTTAGCATAAACTGTGCCAATTGTGCTATACTTTTTTTCAGGACATCAAAATGCATATTTATTAATTAATGCCCCATTTGTGGACACAGATTCATGCATGGTGAGCTTCTAGTGGTTAGATAGCCTGATAGAAAGGTGATTTTTGTGACAGGGGACTGGATTTTGCTCCATATACTGTATGGGCGCCTTGGGTGAATCGGCTCTCTTGAGGTGATATGTCCAACACCTGATATTTGCATCTAACGCACAAGCATGTCTCTTTTTTCAATACAAAAATATTACCCCTTCACTATGTGAATGTTGTGGCCTACTTTCTAGTCATGATAAAGGTGCGCTGAGAATGTAATTTGACACAATTTGCAGTTAATTTTGAGAAGTAGGCTTGTGTACCGCCTATAAACATGTCAGTGCCAAATGATGACAGTTTATCTTCTCATTCCCAGGTAATTTTTCTCATTTCACTTTTAATCATATTTCAAAATCTCGGACGCTATTGAGACGCATTGGGTGATACTTTTCGGTATTGGATCCACTCGAGGCAAATGTATCATCTCGTTGCCTGATAAATGTACCTTGTAATATATGACTCACCAATACAAACTTGTATCGGCGATATCTGAGACGATATGTCTTGGTATCAGAATATACTGATACTGAGAGTGATACCGATATTTTTAATCCCTGCTTTGATTGGCATCTTATTAGAGGAAAGCTTGCAAATTTGCTAAAAATAATTTGGTTGCTGGAAACTATTTGATATGGGATAGAAATTGTGTACCTAAAAGAGATAATCTCCGATTGTTGGTTTGGTTCTTCCCTCTATTTGCAGGAAAATGAGACCGAAGGATCATGGTCAACACTATCATTCTTCTCTTTGATGCTTTATGCATGCATTTATTCATGGACACTTTTTATTGCTCATCTTCTTAACAGTGAGGGTAGATAAAATCTACATCTAATTTTTTATTTTTTTGCTTGTTATTTTTCCACTGTTATTCTCTTTTGCAGGATGAATACCCACCTTTAATATGAAGCTCTATGACTACAATAAATAACAGATTGCGAAAAATCGGAAGCAATTTCTTAATCTATTATACTGGTACCCTAGTCTCAGATGGAAAAGGATACTCTTTAAAGCACAAATTTGTTTAGTAAACACGAGGACGAGCATCAATGTGTACTAATTCCATTAAAATTTGGAGACTGATAACTAGTTTCATTGCTTGTCGTTGTAGACAAATTTTTCTCTTAGTTTCATTGTAATTCATCTACTGTTTTCAAAAACTGGTCTGGTCTAAAATCATGATCATTCATTGCCAACCTTAAAAGGCGGGTCCGCAGGGGGGAGACCTCATTGGAATTTATAGACTGGCTAAACCACATAACTGAGATGAAGCAACAGGAACCCCAGACTCCAGCGACAACTTGGTATAGTAGATCTGTATCTTTGGCTCTACTACAAGCGGAAAGCACCATAATATAGAGACAAGCAATAGATACGAAAAATGAGCAGCGTGCGATTTTAATGTGGTCCTTTCGATCACGATCTTGAGGTACCAGTGGTGCCGGGTGAATCTGAATCGCAGTTACTGCACTTCGCTGCTTTCATTCACAATTCTGTGCTAGTACTTCAACAATTTTTTGTGTCTTCACCTCACGTAGTGTTCTGAATAACTTAGTCCGGTCAATATTTCACCCAGGTATCTTGAATGTGACGTGGTCACGACCCTGGTGACAAGGCCCTCTCACCTTGCCTGCTAGTGGATCGATGTGCATCGTTATGCACCAGGGTCGTGACCACGTCACACGCCGCTGTAGCATGTTGAGTTTCCATATTTAGGACACTGTGTGGAACTGTCAATCTAGTTTCATGTACCTGATGTCATAAAATGCATAGAAATTACGAGCTCCATAGGCAAAATGAACAGGAAAAATCTTGCATAGCATATTTCTATAAGAACTCTAGCGTTGACGATGCTAGTGCTAGTTTAACTGAGGTAACGTAACTATGGTAAGTGTAGACTTCTAAACCCAAACTAAGACCACGTAACCTACACAAGATTCAGTATGTTGCGTCACATGTTGAGTCGCCACCCAAGATTCAAGCCTAGTTAAACTAACCAGCTAAAGTGAAAATATTAACTTTGAAACTTAAAACTACTCCAGCGATATAAGTACTTATAAACCAAGAAGGGCTTTTCCTCGCACCCGATCCGCACGAATCACTTTCATTCTCTACTATGGCTTGCTTTGTCTCGTAGCTTCAGGTACACGTCTGTACCTTCGTGATTGCTATGATCAGTAGCTTAAGTTGATGAAGCAAAAGAGATGCAAAGGTGGTTGGAGCAAGACCAAAAGAAGCACCTTTAGTAGATCCAGTTCCAGTCAAAGTAAGCAATTTCAATAGCAGTTCTCGAGCAGCGGTCGAGATAAAAATACAAAGGCTACAGAGCATGCAAGTAACAACTTTTCAGCCATTACGCACAAGAGCATCAAGCGTGCAAGTGCAGGCTGGTTCAAAAGGGAAGTGTGCGCTAGGCACAATGGCCTAAATAAGCATGCGCTGCGGTGCCCTGTAGGGTTTTATCCTTTGTATTGGTTTCATAATAGAATCTTTTTTGTTACTTTTCCCTATCATTTCATAATTAAATAGTAAAATGTTGATATCAATAATAAATAAATAGATAAAATTATTACTTATAAATTAAATAAAAAATTGTTATTGTAAAACTAATAATAAACAAAACATAGTTATCAATAGAAATAAAGCAAAAAAAAAAGTCATATACTCATACAATGTGCTGATAGAAAGGTAGGAAATGCGGTAGGAGGACGCTCCAATACAGAGGCAGATGTTGCACCATGGATATATATATATATATATATATATATATATATATACCCAAACTCCAAATGCACGAGATAAAGGGCTTTTCCTTAATTCTGTAATGTATGTTGTTTGAGATGGTTTGGAGATGTCCATCAGAAGTCAGAACCAGACCTTATACGAAGGATTGAGATGTTACAAGCATAAGTAGGAGAAGAGGAAAGGCTAGTGAAGACTTGGAGGGAAGCAGTGAGAAGTGACATGAACAATTGTGGAGTTCTGGGGAGCTTAGTGCTGAACAGAAATGAGTGGAGAAATAGGACTTTCAAATCCGACCCCAAATAAATGAGATAAATTTTGATGATGATGGCGATGATTAGTATTATTATTTTTCTTCTTTTTCTATTAGAGTAACTATGGGAGAAGCTGAGGTAGTGGATCATACTTTTTTAGCATGAAGATTCAAAACTATGGTACTATCTTTTTTATTATTCTATAAAAACGGCTCAGTAGGACATCGCCTGCAATATCCGAAAAACTTCGATGTAAAATCTGAACTCCTAATAAAGAAATATCCATAGAGAAGACCACCATAGCTGCTTTAACTTTTCGATTTACTTGATTATGAAGGAAAACCCTCACTACAATTGATTGGGTCTAGTGTAGACCATGATTGAAAGCCCAGATGATACTGATACATATTGGTCATGTGTGTCAGTGTCAGAACCTGGGGGTACAAATCCATATTAGCTTATTAGGATTTGTAGTGGACGACATAAATTGATAGGGTCGTTTCTCACTTTATCGCCCAATTCAAAACGATATGGAGTTTCTATCAGATGATGGAATTGAGTACCAGAGCCTAACAATATGAACACCAGTATCTATATTTAAGTCCTTGGTCTAGCCATGGGTTTAACTAGTAGCAATTACTTGGTGCGGTATTCACATGTTGTAATTACTCACTCAAGTCTTTGCTGCATTTTTATTGTATGTTCTTTTTTCTATTGGCATGTGCTGCTTTTCATTGCTGTTATTGGGGTTTGCTGTTTGCAGCTATCATCTCAGTTTTTCGGGGACCTTCTAGACTCCATAATTGTAGATGTTGCATCTGAATGCCACCGGATAGCTAGGTTGGGTCTTGATCGTAATATGGAAGAAGAAGAAGAAGAAGAATTAAAGCTTTCGTCACAGGCTCGGGCAAGGGTTGCTGATCCTAGCAGCAGTGGTGAAGCTAATGGCAAGAATGTGGTTGATATATTTGGGCAAACACATCCTGCTGTTGCCAGCGAGATCTTTGAGTGCATGAATTGTAGGCGATCAATTGTGGCTGGAAGGTTTGCTCCTCATTTGGAGAAATGTATGGGAAAGGTTCGTTCCGATGCACTACAATTTCCTGCTACTTACATTGCAGTTCGAAGTCGAACAGCTATGTATTTGTTATGTTGATTGCAAGTACATAGGAGATATGGTTGTGTGTGTGCACGCGCGTGCGTGTGTGTGCACATGCGTGTGTGGGTGCACCTTGGAGCCTGAAAATTTGGGGTGTGTGTGTGTGCGTGTGCACTTGTAACCTGAAAAATTGGACTTGAAATGACCTTATCAACTTAAAATATTGAACTAAATTGAAATGGAATGGAGCACTTTTGACCCTTTGGTATTCTTTTAATTACCAAATGTGAACAAGGGCTTACCAAAGGGTTACTTTACCTACCCCATACCTTTGCAACTTTAGTTGTTTTTCAAAATGCAAGGCATATCCAATTTTTTTGTGGACAGTGCTAACCTTACCCTGATGGATATTATGTTAGTGTGCCCATGTGCATATGTATTTGTGTGTGTGTAGAGAGAGAGAGAGAGAGAGAGAGAGGAATATGGGATTATGCATTTTAGTGCATGGCGGTGACTGTGCACTCGAATGCTAGATCACATGGCACGTGATCACGAGTTACACCCATCTTTTAAGGGTTCACCCAGCCCCTTAGGGTTCGAAAAATAAAATTATGTTTTAGACCATTTTTCCCTTCAAAACCTAGGTCAAACTTTCCTCTCCGCCGCTTGAACCTGGTGCATTGAAAATTTGCACCTTTGGCCAACTTTTGAAAGGTGGATAAATCCCCTTTTTAATTTATTTTTTAGATGGAGCTGATCATCCTTGGGAAATTTTCAGTTGCACCCGCTCTTGGATGCCCGTGGCGCCGAGCTGGTTCGAGTGCATGGATCATCCATGCGTTCGAACGCATATTTCTGTTCTACAGTTGTACTTGTAAAACTGTTCGTGAAGGAAATAAAAGCTACTTGTTTTCAATTTTCTATTGTTTAATTTTGCATATTTTGTTATCTGTTTACCGGTCCTAACCTCATGTTTCCAGGTCCTTTTGATACGTACGTGGGATTTTGGGGTGTGACAATGATATTGTTGTCACGGGTAAAAATGAAGAGGAGATCTGTACATGAGTCGAGTGATCGATATTAAAGATTTAGGGCCCCTGAAATACTTTCTTGAACGTTACTAGATCAAGGAAGGTGTATGTATTTCCCAGAGAAATTTGTCCTAGATTTAATCAAGCAGACTGACAAGTTGGGATCTAAGCCCTTAGATAGACCAAAAGCACATGATAAATTCGGAAGATGGAGAACTACTTGAGGGTATTCAAATGTATCAAAGGCTGGTTGGAGCGTTGATATATCTCACCCGCACTCGACCAAGACATTGCTTATGCAGTGAGTGTTATCAGTCAGCATGTACATGCTCCACAGACTATTCATTTGGATGTCGTATACAAAATTATCAGATACTTGGAAGTCTAGCCCTAGGGTGGGCCTTCTATATAGTGATCAGGGTCACTTCAATGTTGAGATATACATTGATGTAGATTGGGCTGAGTCTCTTAGTAATAGGAGATCTTCCACTATATATTGTACCTCCGTCGGAGGCAATTTGGTCACTTGGAGGAGTGAAAAGCAACATGTTGTGTCCAACACCAGTGCATAAGTGGAATATGGAGCCATGTCTTAAGGGGTTCGTGAAGGATATAGATTAGGTTTATTGTAGCTGATTTAGAAATCAATGCATAGCTCATTATGATTCTCTTTGGAGATAACCAAGAAGCCAAACAGATAGCAGAAAATCTTGTCTACCACCAAAGGACTAATTATATTGAATTTGATTGCCATTTCATTCAGGGGAAAATTGGATCGAATGAAATTTGTCTCCCACAAGTCGGATCCGAAAAACAAATAGTCAATATACTCACTAAGGCACTAGGAAGGTCAAGATTGCATGACTATATACCCAAGTCGGGCATGATTGATATCTATGCACCAACTTGAGAGAGTTTTTTTATTTTTATCCATCCAATTTGAGTGTGTAGTATGACATTAGTATTTGTGTGGGTGTGGGGGTGTCACTAGTTATTATGAGTAATATATATAATGATAAAAAGGGAGTAAGTGATCTAAGTTACAACCATAATTTTTTCTTTCACTCTTCTCCTTCTCCCTCTTCGCCTCCTCCATCTAACCCTGACAGCTGCAAACCTTATTCCAGTAAACCTTAACGTCTTAAATTCTAGTTATTGTTAGATGTTAGACATCTACATCATACTTTTACCATTTATTAATGTTACTGTATACTTATTTTATTATATATGACTGTTTTTTTAACCTAAATAGATTTTTATTATCACCCACTAGAGTTTTATTCTTAGGTAATTGTTTTATCATTTGTAATTTGTAACCTTTTGTAATGTTCTAATGGTGTCTTTTATGAGTTAACATCCATATTAATTCCAACATAAGAAATATTTTTATTTTTAGCAGTAAAACTAATAATTTCCTTTGCAATTTCAAATTTTCTATTACTATTATGCATTTTTTTACTGTAAATTTTCAACAGTGATGATGCATTTTAATATTTATTTTATTGCCATTATAACTATGTTAAACAGCCATTAAGATATATTTAAGAACAATAGTTTTAACTCTTCTAGCCTTTAAATGCATGAACACATTCATATATCATTGGATTTTGGGCGCTCGCAATGGTGGCTTGTTGTCCGACTGTCCTGGCCAATATGGTTCAGTGTTTGCAACCAAGTTATGCAGCACATGCATGGTTGTGTGATTGGTGAAAGGGTAGCGATTTCCGTTGGGATGTGTGATTGGCATCCTTCCAGTTGAGCTAGAGGCCCAACCCCATTTGAGTATCACCTCTAACAAAACACACAATATTACTGCTGAACTATAACTGTTAATGATACATGCTCCCATATTCAAACGCCCTCGGATCACAGACTGTATGTTGGTAAATTTATGTTTGTCTGGCAAGGTGTGTAACTCAGTATCGGTATTGGGTATCAGTCCGCTATGGTATCGCTGACACTTTGAACATTCTTTTCGGAAAAAAGAAAAATGACTAGCAGTTGATACCTATACAGTAACGTCCAATACTGATACAGTATTGCCGATACCAAGACGAATACCGATACCACCCTGACACCTGTATCGGGGTGGTATCGGTATTGGTTTCCAACAATAGTGATCCGTATCTCCAATACGTATCGGTATTGGCCGAATTTTGATACCTCTTATATTAAGTGTTTTTTATCTTGGATTTCCATTTATATGTAAGTGCACCCTTTTCTTCAGGGACGAAAGGCCCGCTTAAAGGTGACAAGAAGCAGTACAATAACACAGGGCCGCCATTCTCGCAGCAGTCCCGTCTCCGTCTATGCTCCTTACTCAAGGGTTGCAAATGGAACCCCAGGTGTCGGGGGCGAGGAGTATGCTGAGGGCACTTTTGAAGAGCCGTGAAGCTTCAGAAAAGGTCCTGTTTCCTTCATTCATTCTTTTCTTTTGCGGAGAGAATTGGCGAAATCACTTCTCGAGACAAGATTGGTAAACAACCTGAGCACATTCCGAAGAGCCAGCTACTGAATTTTGGTTTAATGTTGTTCTTTGTTATATTACCAAAAACATGCATCGCGTAGATTCTTGAAAATTATAGGGTTGGGTACATTAACTCTTAGCGCAAAAATTGGGTCGACCGAACTGACCGATTTTTTATATATAATATAAAATCAACGGAAATAGGGGATTTTTAACTGGGTTGGGCTTTCACGCCAGGCATCGGGTCGGGCATATACACTCGACTGATCAAGTTGGTGTGCACATTGGGTCGGTTGGGTTGGGCAAATGCCATTTTTTTCTGGAGCAGCCAAAATTTAGGCCCAGCCATTGACAGCTGACAGCCCTAATTCACGGTAATGATCTAGGCCCGACCCTGCCCATAGTTCATCTTGAATCTTGGATTATGGAGGGCTGTCAGGGTGACTAGACTTGTGCCATGTGGATTGCTCAATCAAAGGTTTTTTTGGTCACTCAGAGCCAAAGTTTTGACTGGGTGAAAGGTTTCGTTCCTCAAGATCCTATTGTGATGAAAAAAGATCTCCATCATGATCTGAGTCTATAGCAAACTTGTTCATCTACAGATTCTCTGTTGAAAACAGGTACCCAGCTTCTAAAAAGCCTGAAACATCCTTCATTCTCAACGATGGGTGAGGCTTGAAAACCCAACAACCTCCATTACAAATTATAATTTTAAAGAGGGAGTAGCTAAAATAGCTATTCTTGTTGGCGAGTTTTTTTAGAAAGGTGATAGCTAGCTAAAATAGAGTGAAACGAAAATGGGGTTTTAACTATTCAGATTTATCTAACCTTGCTGGAGATGCTCTTAACAATGAAAATTATGAACTCCAGATAAGATTACTGTTGTTTTTCTTTTCGATAGGTAAGCTTAAGGTTGATGGGCCTTAATCAATGGAGGCACATGGAACATGGTCACATCAAACTGAACCCATTCACAGTATAGGCCTCCCAACCACAGTTCAAAATTCTGGACGAAACTGATACATATTGTCCAAACTGTATCGGTTTCGGCGGGCACCGGGTTGATACAGTGCAATTTATCAACCCTTAATGTACGGCCAAATTATCGTCTGATAATTTATTTTTATTTTTTTAAATGAAGTATCAATCGTCTGATACATTGAACAATGTTTCGGCCGATACATTCAATGTATTAGATGATATGAACAATACATATCTGTCAGAGGGCAGACTGAATCCGAGATTGTTTGACCCATGCCTCCATCACACACTCAGCTATAGCAAAAAGGTCACCCAATTGGATGATTTAACCATCCAATCAAGAATTTTTATTGAATATATACATGGTAAAAAAAACCTAAAAAGTACAAAATATGGGAGCCATTACGTGCTTTTCAAGTGATTGTACCAAATTTAAAAGAAAGACTTGCAGGTTTAGCAGCCTCTACTAAGTGAAAACTCCATCTAAGCCGTTGATTTGAAGGCCATGACTTAGAGATATCAATTGCAAAATATTAGAACAAAATGTAATTTTCATCATTTGATTAAATGGAGTCTAAGGCTATTATATAATTCAACAGTTGACTATAATAGATAATATGACAAGTATCGTGTTTTGCTCCAATTTTATGAATCGGAGATCTATTGATCATGAACTTCAAATCAAATGGCTCAGACTACATTTTTACATCACATGTCCCTAAAATACCAAGTCTTTCTTTAATTCGGTGCAATCACTTGAAAAACGTGTTCAAGTAATGGCTTCCAAAATATATTTCCACTGAAACTAAAGGTGACTTAATGAAATATTTTATCATTCATCTTTTACACCATTGATTTGCTATTTGATCTAATAATTGATCTAATCTAATCGATTGACCATTAGATCGATGATGGACAATACTTTTTAATACACAAGTTTGGGTGGCTCACGCGTCACTCATCTAGCTCTCACCCTTGTCGGAGTCCCAGTGATCAATTTTTATTTAATTCCTTTGTTGATGAATTTTGGAAGAATTCTTTTGCCTACTTCCAATCATAAGTTATTATAGCAATAAACACCTCGGTTTTGGTGTTTTTTTATTTGATAAAAGAGCAATAAACACCTCTTGCCTAATGGTTATGGCGCCGATTTTGCCCCAGTTACCTGTAAACTAGTTTGTACTAGCTCTCATGCACAAGCCAATATCCTTCCATAGAATCTTCAGTAGCTCTTCGCCCTTTTGAGGGTTTAAAAAAGATTTAAGAAATTTGTTTGGTCATTTAATTAATTAATGCTGAAAAATTGCTTAAAGAAAAGATAACATTCATAGATCATTGTTAATTACACTAGTAATTGTCCACAACGAGTTTTCATATTTTGAAAGTAATTTGTGATTTTTTCATCATTGATACTATTAAAATTATCTTTCTCGATACACGTGATTACAATCATTCATCAATTCATCTCCTATTGAGTTGGGCAACTTACGAGATTGAGGCTCTTAACTTTCTCATTTAATCTCTCATTTATAAGCCTCCATCACCAACACCATATAAATATTGTGCCCATAAGTTATGGACTATAAACCGAAAACACCATATTCTTCTAACAAGTAATTTACAAAAGAAAATGAGAACTTTTTTTCATTATAAATTAATAATAATTTTTTTAAAAAAAAATAAAAAATAATAATTATTAAATGAATGAATATATCAAGAAATACACATTTACAACTACAGAAAAATTTATAATTAGAAAATATTTATTCCAAAAAAATAAAGAAACAATAAATAAAATATATGGATTTTAGCATTAGGGCTCAAAAAAAAAAAACACAAATGGGACCACTCTCCTGACGGTCATTTAAACAACAAATGGTGTGTAAAAGATCTTACACCATTTCTTGGCTTATGATCTTGGAAATCCATACCATCAAATTGATATATTATCATTTGAAGGGCTATGGGTCCAAAAATCATATTTTTTGAGATTTGAACCATTCGATCTGTGAACTCTAATACCAAATTTTGTTGGCTGGTATTAAAGTTTACTGATCAAATGGTTTACATCTATTTAAAAGCATAATCCTCTGGTAGGGACATGCTCCAACAACGGATTGTGACTTGGACAATTTAGATTGATCATAGATGTGTGACACAAGTCACAATGATAAATCACACTTTAATAGTGTAAGATAAAAAGCGACTTTTTAATAGTGGAAGATCATTTAAACACCATTTGGTGTTTAAACGTCGGTCAAAAGCCATTATCCCTTTACAAAGTATAATTAGTAAATGACTAGTAGTGGAGGTACCAGATAATTAGGGATTTTGTATTAGGGTTCCAAAAAAAATTTAAAAAAAAATTACATGAGTTGAGGGAATAGGCTTTGGATCCATTAGGCGATTAGAGTTTTAACTTAAATTTAAAAAAATAAATATAAGAATAAAAAATTAGATATAATTAAAGTAACATTAGGGTAATAAAGTTTTAATATTAGGCTTTTAAATTGATTAGAGTTTTAGCATTAACCTAATGTTAAAACCTTAATTAGTTTAAAACCCTATTATGTTAATACCTAATAGAGTGGCATATCATTAGACATTAAGTTAATAAGGATTCAAAAATCATTAGCCATCAAGTTAATGATCCAAAACTAAAATATAAAATACCTTGGACACATTGGCGTCTCACAGGAAGCGCCGAAGCGGTCATGATGACTTAGCTGGAGAGATAGAATAGAGGGGAGAGGGGAGAGGGGAGAGGGGAGACTTAGAGAGATAGAATACCGGGGAAAGAGACAAATCGTTGGCGAGAGGGATGGAAAGTGATAGAGACCACGAGGAGAGAGTGAGAGGGCGCTGGAGAGAGAGAGAGAATGAAAGAGAGGAAGACAGAGAGAATCCCAGGAGGAAAAAAGATTTAGTTTCAAAAGAAAATAATATTTGTTATGGAAACAAACACCATAAAAGTTTCCTTTAGAGTTTTAAAATAAATTTGAGTGGTCAATATAATTTTAGATGGATGGAGATCCACTAATATAAATTAGGACCCCTAAAAAATAATAACAGATTTTTAGAAAGTTTGGATGGTCAATTGACCACTCAAGTCATAACGTGATTCCGCCCCTAGCGAGATATGCACAGCCTCTTACACTCCATACAAACATATAACACATGCACTTTCAAACATGCACGTATAAATCATGCACGGGAGTCATTACTTGCACACACAAAGTCGGCCCTGTGCACAATTCAAAAGAAAATCCTAAGAGGGTGCCTCTAATCGTGCCTACAGGATTATTGAGGGCGCCTGTATCTGAAACCCATCAATTGCTTAGAATCAGATGATCGTTTTTCAACCTAATCTTCCACAAAATGAATCTTGAGACCATGATTGTACCATCAGACGGCCAATTTTTTATTCCAAGGGCGCAAATCTAAAAAAAGTGGCCCTAAAATCACACGGCACACACCATGCTCAAAAGTGATTTTAGGGATGTGCCACGTGGAATAAAAAAACTGATGGTATGCTCATGTTCTCAAGATTCCTTGTGTCGAGATGAGGGCGAAAAATGATCTCCATCGCTCGATTCCAAGCAATCAATGGGTTTCAGACGTAGGCGCCTTAGTAACCTGTAGGTGTGAATAGAGAGGTACCCAACTTAGTATTTTGGGGACTTGTCATGTGAAAACATCATCTAACTCATCTGATTTGAAGGCCATGATCTAAAGATCCTTTGTGCAAAAAATTGGCACGAAAGACAACCTCTATCATACGATTCAATAAAGTCAAAGGCCATCATCTGATTTGACATTTAACTGCATTGAATCATCTGATAGAGATATTGAACTGTTATTGAACCAAAAATCTTTAGATCATGACCTTCTAATCAAACAACTTAGATTTTCTTTTTATATGGTACAGCTCCCTAAAATATCAAGTGTTCTTTTAAATTGTGTGCTTGGGCCAACTTTGTGTGTGCAAGTAATGACTCCCATCATGTAATCATCTATTTCATTTTATATTTTCCTATCCATATATCATTTATTTTGTTGAATGAAGCAGAAAACAATCCCAACAGTAAAATAACAGATGTCTGATCTATAAACCAGCTTAAATAATGTTCAACTAAATGAAGTGCACCTAATACTAACTACAAGTAGAAGAACAGGCCATTCTTGTTTTAAGAGCTATACTTCTGTTTCATCTCTCCCATTTTAAGATGCCTGAGAGGAGTCTGATTTCTCTTTTCTGATTGTACCTGAGGAAGACGGTTCGGCCATGGCATCAGAAGAAGCTACAGTTTGTGATGGCACTTTCTTCAGAGAAGTTGGCATGCCTGAAAGCTCCTGAAAAAAACACTACATCATTAGCTCAAACTAAGAGAAGAAAATTGATCACAAGAAGCATGAAAGTTATATACAAGGTCGATATAGCCCACTAACATGGTCTTCCAAGATGTTTTTAGAAGGGTACCTTAGAACGCAGTTTTTTCCACAAAATTTTTAGAAGGGTACCTATTTATCACCTCTCGTTGATTCCTATTGTTCAAAACGATGAGATGCATTGATAAAATGATGTCGAGCCACCACATATTGCATGTATCCAAAATGAGTAGCCATATATGTTAATAGTAGCATCTCGTGGGCTATTAAATTGGCCCTTCTTTTAAATACCTTCAGACTATTTTCTCTTCTTTTTTTCTTTTTTTTTAATTTGATCGGAAAACGACTATTTTCTCTTACAATGGAAGACCAAAAAATGCCTCAACTTTTTCTTTTACTTATTACTATATTGTGATTTCTCATGTATTACCTATGAACTAGTAGAGAACCTGTACGATGCAAGAGATCAATCAAATGAAATATTTACACATGGTGCATAACCTATCCATCGGGGCAGTAAGCCCTGTAGATAGGCAACGGGTCCAGTAAGCCTGCTACCCAACCCACCCGACCCATTTTTTGAACTGGATGAACCGGATTGGGCTCATAAAGTTTACTTGTCGGGTCTAGTAGAATCAAAGGCTTGGTCAGGTTGGACAGATGTTGGCCTGACCTAACCCAACCGTTATTTTATATATGATAAATAAATAAAAGGAAGTGGGGTTTTAGCAGATTTCGAATCGGGTTTGCCCGACCAGACACATTTTTTGGGGTTGGGTCGGGCATCTTTGACCCATTGGGCCGGGTCGGGTATATATCCTTGACCATTTTGAAAAGAAGAAAGACTTGAGAACCACTGACAGTGCTCAAGTTGAGAACCTAATACCAACTCAAAGGAGAGAGTATTTTTAATTTTCTTCGATTGACACGTAGTGGAGTAGAGATATGGGAGTGCAGAAAATTTTCTTTTTTCACAAAATTTACTACGGATGACATGCATACCAAAATTTACTATGGACGATATGTATACCAAAATTTACTATGGACGACATGTACACCATCGACAACCTCCTTTTATATAGGTATATAGTTTGGTTGATGCCCAATCATATCTATAAGCTTAATTGATGGACAACTGTCCTTTATTAAAGCATTTAGCCCTTAGACATCTGAACCTCTTAAATCCTGAAATACCTTTACATTCCTCCATCTCAAAAAGACACATTTCTCAACATTTAATTGACCCAGGAAGCCCAATCATAGGTTCCTCGTACTAGCCGTTCATATCCTCTGCTACTGACAACTTCACTTTGTAGCCTGTACTTAGATGCAAAACGCTGCCATCCAGATTTTGAACCTCGATGAGTACTCCTTATCACGTGAGGTAATGAAGATTCTATCTCTTCAACTAGATCAAAGATTAATATAGCAGGCCACCTAGGTGAAAATATCAAGAAGGTAGTTCAAACAAGAGACTCCAACATAAAGCAAGACAGCCATTGGCACCTTTAGGGACAGATTGGCTGATGATTTTTAGTTATTCTATGAAATTAAAAAAGTTTACTTTTAGGTAGGTTATCAATAGGTTCTAATAGAATAGTCATAGTGATAGGGACATCACGATGAAGAGCATTGGATTTGGGCCGAAAGATTGTCCAGTAGCAGAAGAAATGGAAAGGGAGCCGGAACGGAAGAGCCGGAAAGAAAAAGAACATGAAAGTGGTTAAGAGCCCAAATTCAAAGGATTGAAGAGTTTTCACGTCACTTTCTGCGCAACCATTAGAAAAGTGGTCATAAGTCTATCAATATGTGTCGGAATTGTGTGATTCTTGCCTTGTTGGAAAGCTACTTCAATAAGCTTTCAAATAACACAAATTCCACGTTAATCGGACATCGTTTGCCCCTTCAAAAGTGACCACGTAATAAAAGGATGGGCTTTAGTTTTTCAGGGGAAACTTGTAGTTTAGTATTTATTTGTTTTAGGGTTTTCTTTTCTTTTTTGTGACCTACTATATAAGGTCTTTATAACTTTGTAATAGGGAGTTGATTATTGAATGAAAATTTGAGAGCTTGCTTTTGTGCAAACCCTAGAAGACTTGTGAAGAGTTTTCAATCGGAGGAGCAAATCTTTCGAAACCTGAGAAGTGAGCAATCATTTCTCGTGCGACTTGGTGCAAAGCCGACATACAGCCTTAGTGAGAAGCCTCGGAATCTTGGGTGTAAAGCCTTGGACTTCTATCTTCCTCTTCTATCCTTTGCTCTATTTTTATCTGGTAATATCTTCCCTTGCTTTGATAAATTCCTAAATCCAAATCTAAAAATTTACATCTTTAATCTATCCCTTTTTTTAATTTAATTCCTCGAGCCTTTATTTTCAAACCCTAGAGGAGTCAAGAGACGATACCATAATTGTCGTTTGATGCCCTAAACTAGATCAAAACTCGAATCTTTCATCGGATCCGCTTTTCTAAATCAGGAATATTGATGCATGTGAGCGCTAAAATTGAATTAACCTAGTTGCTTTATTGAATTCATTAAATTTATTTTGTGTTTGGGTGATTTCGATTATTTCGATTATTCAATTAAATCTGAGGTTAATCCCAAACTTGCATAATTAGGGTTTTAGCGTTTCTCCCGCATAACATAGGCACTTTTGGTAGCTCTTGGACTTCCAAATATTATAAAAACTAGAGAGGGGACACCCCTAATAAATAAAGTTCTTCAACATATGAAGACTACTTGAACCAGTCTTTTGCTTATGGTTGCTTGTAGTCGAACAAAGGTACTATTTATGGGAGTTCTTTCATGTAGGTTCTTGCAAATTCTACCATTGAACAAATGGTTTATTGGAAGCTTCCAATGAATTCACTTTATCCTTGAAAAACTGAAAACCTTTGTTTTTATAGGTAAGCTAGGATTCAACCTCCGACCTAGAGGTTGCAACATTGTGAACATTCCATTGGGCTACAGACCCCTGATAATCATCATCATCATCACAGCCTTATCCCATCTATTTGGAGTCCAGCTTTGACAGTCCACGGCCTTATCCCATCTATTTGGAAGCATCTTTGGGAGTCCTACATCTACACTCATTTTTTATTAGTGCTAAAGTCCTAGTAACTTCACAATCCTTCATATCCCTTCTCACAGTTTTCCTTATCACTAGTCTTCGTCTTCTCTTACTTCCTTGTGCTTATAGCTTCTCAACTCTCGTACAGGGTCTACTTCATGCCTCTAATAAACATGTCCAAACCACCTCAAACAACATTCTGTAATTTTTTCCTTTATAGTTGCCACTCTCCAAGTTTCTCTTATGTACTCATTCCTAATTTTATCATTTCTTGTTACTCCGTACATCCAACATACGCATCTCAGCCACATTTAGTCTATCTTCTTGTCGTTCTTTTGTAGCCCAACACTTCACACTATATAATATGACACGTCTAATAACCTTCTTATGAAAATGTCCCCAATCTAAGTGGAACTCGGGTCACACAATACTTAGCTTAGGATGCATTTCTTCCTTAGCATCCACCAGATTATTTGTCTCCGTACTCTCCATAAGTAGGGTTGTCAACTTGTCGGGTGAGTTGAACCGATACCTGATTCACCCAACTTGGATTTTTTACCGGGTTGGGCGCATAAAATTGACCCGCCAGTTCGGGTCAAGCAAATATCGGGTACCTGACTCGATATTATATATATATATATATATATATATATATATATATATATATAATCATTGAAAACAAGAGGTTTTTACCATGTTAGGTCGAGCTTTCAGGTCTGGTGCACCATCAGGTTGGGTCAGGTTGGGCATATGCCATTTTCCCGATGGGCAACCAAAATTTTCGCCCAATCTAACCCGACACACTGACAACCCTAATTACAAGCCTTCTTTAAATGAATAAAGATAATATGCTAAGTTTTTCCTTCTCTCTAAACTTTTCGCATAAGTTGCCAAAATAGGAAAATACCTTCCGTTGTTGAGTTTCTCAGCATAAATTCAAACTTATTCTCTAATACATTTGGCTCTTGCCTTAGTCGTTCTATTTTCTCTCCCAAAGTTTTGTAGTTTGGCTCCTTAGTTTAATGCCTTGATAGTTGGCACAATTTTGGATGTCTTACCTTTGTTCTTATAAGAAGGGCCACAACACTCTCCTCCATTCCTCGGACTTTTTTTCGTTTATTTAAGTTAACCAATTTAGTCCATTCTCTCACAATCCAAACTTTTATAGGTAATCAATTTGCTCCTAATGCTCTTCTTTTCTTAATCTTTGTTAAGGCTACTTTTACTTCAGCTTCCGATATTTCGTATATCATTCCTTAATTTGGTTCTTCTTGATCTGTTTCCTTCGAATATTTTGTGTTTAATAGATCTTTAAATTATTCTTGCCATCTATTTTTCATCCCCTCCTCTTATACCAAGACCCTTTGATCTTTATCTCTGATACACTATACCTGATCGAGATCCCTAGTTTTCTTTTCTCTAATTTTGACAAGTTTATAGATTTCTCTCTCCTTTAGTTCCCAACCTAGTATATAAATGGTTGTATGTTTCATATTTAACTTTACTCACGGCTTTCTTAGCTTCTCTTTTGGAGATTTTATATCTTTCAAGATCATTTGTAGTTTTTGTTCTTTGTCATTCTTTAAAACACTTATCAGCAATTGACGTTTGAATGTCTGCATCCACCACCACGTTTCTTTTTGTACAAATTTTCTTCTTTTAGAGTCCCCGAGCACTTCCTTAGCAATTCGTTTAAGGCACTACGTCATTTGTTCCCACATCTCATTTGGATCCTCTTCGCACCACCATTGGGCTACAAGCCCGATCCCTGCAAATTGAAAACCTATTGATGCACTACTTCTAGTTTGTTGCTAGTTGACTAGGATGATTCAGGGGCTTTTATACCCGGCCTCTTCTAAGACTAGTATAAAGACCTCTCGAGCCTAGCAAGTTGGGCTAGGCTGAGGCACAACTTTTTATCCAGTGAACTTATATAATAGGCCTGGGTCTCCATGTTGCACAATCTGTATACACTTTGTGTTGGGCTAGAAAGCTCTTCGTTTTGTCTAACTAATTTGCTTCCCTATTTGTAGCATATTGAGGCAACACACTACAGATTGAATCTTTCATTGCTTTAAGAAGAATTTTTATACAATAGCTTGATGAGCTGATTTACCAGAAAATTTTCATTCATGAACCTGTACAAACTCATCTCGAATAACCAAGGTCTTAAAATTCAGCCGGATTCAGACACCACAGAATTGAGTTGACTCTGCCGAGCCACTGCACTTGAATGGTTTAGGCAACGAAGGTAATGGTGCACATATTGGTTGAATCATTTAACAGTATTGGTCAATTTTTCGAGGCCTGTGGACTTCAATTCACATCTACAGGTGCTTCGTTTTGGATGTTCTAGAAGCTGAGACTTACACAGGTTCGTGCTGCATTTTGGATGATCTTGAAGCTGGGCCTTACACCGGTGCTTATTTTGGATCACTTTGGCTCTGATTATGACTCCAAAATGTATCAGATTTTTTGAACATCGAACATACATAATTGCATTGTATGTACGTATGTATATATATATATATGTGAGAAATGGGACTACGGGTTCGAGCGCACGACGTGAACCGTGCGTTTGAACCCTAGGTCATGTGCCTGGCAGGTGATTGCGTTCTCTAACGGTTCACCCATCCCCTTAGGATTTTAGGAAAAAAAATTATTTCTCGGATCATTTTGCCCTTTAAATCCCATATCAAAGTTTCCTATCTGCCGCTTGAACCTGGTGCATTGAAATCGTGCACCTTTAACCAATTTTTTAACGGTGGATCAGCCTTTTTAATTTTTTCTTTTATGGTACCTGATCGACCTTGGGTAAGTTGTCGTGGAACCCGATCCCTTGTTTGAGTGCAACATGGAGCCCATCAGGTTCGAACGCATGGATGATGAACCAAGCATTCGAGCGTATTATCTTTGGGCCTCTCTACTACATATTTTATATATATGTATGTGTGTGTATATTATATATGAGGATTTAGTTAAAATAGATAACTATTTAGTGCCACAGTGTAATAAATTTCGCTATTTATGCTCTACCTTACAATCAGATGGTGGATTTGAAGATGACGTCTCAAATAGGATTAATGCAGGCTGGATGGAATGGAGAAGATCAAATGAAGTAGTGTGATCCAAGACTTCTACTTTGATTGAAAGGGCATTTCTATAAGTCGGCGGTACGACCTGTCATACCATAAGGTGAAGAATTGGGCTACGAAGAAGTGACAAGAAGATGGATGTGTCGAGTAACAAGGATAAAATTAGGAATGAGTACATAAGAGGAAATTTGACAATAGCACCAATAAAGGAAACAAAATTCGGAAAATCGCTTGAGGTGGTTTGGACATGTCTCTCGGAGGCCAGAAGCAGACCATGTATGAAGGGTTGAGACTCTACAAGAACAAGGAAGTAGGAGAAGAGGAAGGCCAGTGAGACCTGGAGGAAAGCAGTGAGAAAGGACATGAAAGATTGCCACATTACAGAGAGCTCAGTGCTGACCATAAACGAGTGGAGAAGTAAGACTCACAAAGCGGACCAACTTGAGGGAATATGGCTATGATGGTGATGGTGATGATGATGATGATATAATTTCCATCTTACATACATTATTCTTATGCATATTATTATATGCTAGCAGAATTATGTAACTGTCTGTTATCACAAATTAAATCAATAATAGTGCTAAAATTACATATTAAACTTATTATTTTTTTTTGTATCTTAGATTCGTATGTTTAGTTTTTCTCTTAAAATTTATTTTTCTTTATTTTACAAATGGGTGATTCCATAAGTTCAGATATTTTTCACTCACCTCAATCGAACTCTCTGAAACAAGAGACTCTTAACTCCCCCAGCTGTGTCTCTGCAAGAGCGATTAAATTTAAGCAAAAGAAAGGCATGTTACCTTCATCAAATGCAACCTTAAATCGCAAGGTCGAACTCCCTCCCCAATGCACACCATAACAAATTGGGAATATTGGAATAAAACATCAGCAGCCGCTTGTTTTTTTTCTTCAATCTGAAATTAATTTCATCTTTCAACAGTCAAAAAAATGAGGAACACAACAACAACAGAAAATTGATTTATCTAAATAAAAATAGCAATGAGGATATGGTAAAAAAAAATAATAATAATAATAATAAAGTGAATACAAACATAAATATTAAGCATGCTTGATATCTGAGGGCCTACACCATTTACATCACGTCAAGATAGTGTTCTTATATACTTCCTCATGCCGTTAACATTGGTGCAGAAAATTTCAAGAGTAATGAACAAAAGAGACAAATTATGTTCACAAGCTTAAGGAACATACTGTAGGAAAATTTCATCATGCACCTACTGTAGGACCCATTGCACAGGCAATAGGTACTAATTTTATCCACATATTAAGGTTTTCTACTAAGGGCATTTTGGAAAGACATAAATACTAAAATGAGTAATGACTAAACTATTCTAGTATGTGTTAAGCACTGATTTTTGCCACTTTCTACACCCTTAAACCTGACTTTTGCTAAGCCTTAGAGCTGTTTATAATCACTTTTAGCTTGTTTTGCAGTTTAAGGAAGAAATTGCAGCATAGTGCAGAAATCCAGTTAAGAAGTGCCACAAAGAGCAGAAATAGAGCCGATCATTGGGGCTGAAACAGATGAAGCCCATGATCTGAAAGAGAGCTGCTGTTGTTGGAGTAAAAAGCAGAATAAAGAACCCAAGCCCCAGCACTTTCCAAACCTGTCGAGTTCATGGAGCTGCAAATCATTCTATCGAGGTGCACAAATGGCTGGAGTTCTATACCTATAGAAAACCCATCGAGGTTCCAAGCATGTGTCAATTAAAACTATCGAGCAGTCCCTAAACTCCTCAACTATGAACCTATCGAATGGTTTATGAGCCTGCAAAGTAACCTATCGAGTTCTGCATATAGTTGAAAGCTCTTCCTGTCGAGCAGTTGGCTACATTGAACTTATCAAACAGTCCCTCAATGCAGTAGTTTTGAACTTATCGAATAGAGCTGATGCTGGTTTGAACCTGTCGAATGGTGCTCCTTTGAACCTATCGAATGGATCAGCAATAGAGTCCACCAACCTGTCGAACTCCTTAGCAGCTCTTGCCATCCTATCGAGCAGTTCTACAGGGCAGCAATCAATCCTATCGAAAGCTTCAACCATGAAGCCAGTTGAACCTGTCGAACAGTTGGTACAACAGCAATACTTCAACCTATCGAATAGCTCAAAGCTCATCCTATCGAGCACTTTTCTACATCTGCTCCAACTTGTCGACCACTGCACTGCAACCTATCGAATGGTTGTTTGAACCTGTCGAGAGGTCCTGATGCTGAAAATGAACCTATCGAGGCACGGGTTCCAGCCATCTATTTCACACGTTAGAGACATTTTGGGGATTCCAATACTTCTAGGGCACACATCCCAATGTCCCACACATCTCAGGGATTTATCTCAAGTTCCATTAGCAAATATCAGTGGTCGGCAGGGGCATTTTTTAGAGTTGCGCATAACAGAACTGAGTCCACTGCTCTCTGATTGGCTGCAACTGAAGGCACACGGATCGATGCACACTTATAAATACCCATTTATTTTGTTGTTTTTCGGCAGCAAGGAAAATAGGAACAAAGGAATAGCCTGAGTTCTCCTTAGCTCATTTAGGTTTAGTTTTAGGTTTTATTTTCCCCTTTTTTTCTTCCCCCTTCTCTCTCTAATTCAGCCTGTTGGATTAGATCTAGGTAACAACTCAGATCTATTTTGTAATTGTAATTTCGGCATGAAGAAATGTGGATCGATGCACAGACTACAGATCTGGGAACAATGTTATTGTAAGTTGTTTTTGATTGAAACAATAAATTGTTGATTTTAAAGCTTAATTAAATTTAAAGATCTTGTGGTCCCATTAGATTCTCGATCGGATTTGTGTAGAGGGGACTAGCCCACCCACTTAACTGATAGATCTCTTGATAATCATCTGATTTCCCTGAGTTTGATATGCCTGTGGGTGCCTGTGCCTATGGCCTTACATCTACAACATCAGTAGTGATTATCTTGTTCTGATTGAAGCCATCGGAATGGAGGAAATCTATTGGATGATCTGTGACCATTAAAGTAGACAGATCATAGCCTTAAGATCAATCCAAACCATCGGAATGGAGGAAATCTATTAGATGATCTATGACCATTTAAGTGGACAGATCATAACCTTAAAATCAATCCAAACCACCGGTCTAAATTAGATTCTTATACCTTGCATTTGTGCTTGTAATCATATGAAGGATGGCTGCATATCCTCAGATCTTGATCTGTTTTGTAATGAAAATCAGGCCCTAGCTGTCTATTTCTCCCCATCTTATATTTTATTTTACCATTCATCTTCCTCCATCTCTTAGATTTAGTTTTATATTTCAGTTTTGTAGAATTAGATCTAGTGACACCCGAAAGCTCTCTTTCTTATTAGAATTACCAGATCTGGAGGTCTACTATACACCTTTCAGGTTTATATCATTACTCCCTGTGGGACAAACTCTTACTTATTAAAACTTGCTACAAAGGACCCAGTATCTTGCAAGTCTAGGATATTTTAGATGTGTTGAATCCATCCTCTGTTTTACTTTGATTTAATTTTGCTTTTATCATTACACAATAATCAGCACACTAAAATTCTCCAACAGTATGTAGTCCATGTTAACAGAACCAATACAACAAAAATAATGAATGATTTTTCTACTACACCCTTTGAGGCTGAGGTGTGGACTTGGCATTGAAACTTTGTCTGCAAGCTATTATTGACCTCTCGAAAGGGCCTTTGGTAAAAATATCAGCTGCACGTTTTTTTGTGAGAACGAACACTAGTTTGAACTCTTCAGCCTCTACTTTGTTCGCTGAAGAGGAGGTCAAGTTATGTATTGTGCAACCACGATACACTAAATTTGGGCCCATATGAATGGCATGATGATTGTAATGATGTGGATATCCATGTCAGCTTTGACAAGAAGATGCAGCATAGCATATTTGAGGTGGATAATTTTTGTCAGCTCTTCAACAGCAACCATATGATTTACCTCAACATCCAGTGATTCTGTGACGGGGACGCCGACATCGTAAACATTAGATATGGACCTTTTCGCGTGTACCGACGTCGGAAGAAGCGGAAGGGAAATCAGAAATAGGACTGAAGGAACTCTGAAATTTCGATCGATCGAATTCAGTTGACAGAAACACAAGTTCTGGAGTGATATTTTGATCGATCGAATCAAATAATCGTTCGATCAAAAGTTAAATTTGATCGATCGAATGTCAACGGCAATATTTTATGAATATGAGAATTTCGATCGAACGATTTTTAATTTCGATCGATCGAATTTCAATTTCGATCGAAATCGCGCCGAGTTGTTTTAGTTGTTGTAGAAGTTTAGTTTCGAATTTTGTTTTAGGGGTTTATTTGTCTTTTATTTATTATTTGTTTTAGGGTTTTCTTTTATTGAAAGGGCTCCTATATAAGGTCCTTAAGTGAGCAATGTAATTAGTTATTGATCATTGAATGAATGAGCGTTTTGCTTTGAGACTTGAGATAAGTTTCTTCGAAGAGTGATTCTTCTTCCCGAGAATGGTTTGGTGCGAAGCCAAGGGTGTGATGCCTGCAAATCTATCTTCTATCTACCTATCCATCTCTTATTATCTTTGCTTGTGTGATCCTATAACCTAAATTGGCCATCAACTTTTGGAGATCCTAAACCCTAGTTTTTCCCTAAACCATTGAATTGATCCGATTCATCAACCGTAGCCTCCATCAAACTGCTAAGCCCAAACCATATCAAAATATCCCAAAACCAGAGATTCCATCATTGCATTGTGAGCGCCTTAATCTGGAAATCTAGAGTTCTATCTCTAGGAACGATCCACACCGCAACCTAACGGATCTAACGCCCGGACTGAACCCTGCCTGAATTATACGTGATTCTCCCATGGAATACTATGAAACCTGAGGTATTCGTTATATTTTGAAGGTTTTATTGTTTAATTTAATTCCATTTAATTTCGGAAAAATCAACCATTGCATTCACGTAGTTTAGGGTACCGTCCTGCGTCAGTTTTGGTATCAGAGCACAGTTTCTAGGTTAGGGCATATTGTGTGTCATTTTAATTTTCGTTGCATTTCATCTCATTTCTGTTCAAAAGTATGCACGTCTACTGTTTGACAAAATTCCTCATCCATTGTGGTTTATGTTTGCATGGCATTTAGCACCCGTGTTAGTAAGCCGTGTTTACCATGAGCATGAGCGAGATTGTCAATGCCTTAGGGACATCAAAGCCCAAATGTGTGCAATTAAAAATAGGAGCCGCTACACACCAAATTCTTGGCAAAGTCTCAAAAGTCATGATGAGACTAGAGTTAGGGGATACCCTCATCAGCGTGAACCCGAGTACGATCCCACCGAAAAGTTTCTAAAATCTATTCGGGATGAAGTTCCATGTTTTGAGGGATGGCTAAACCCCAAAACCTTCATGGAATGGTTGTCTAGTGTAGAAGAGTATTTTGATTGGTATGGCGTACCGAATGAGCACAAAGTTAGGATAGTGAAAACAAAGTTAGAGGGTAGTGCCAAAAGCTATTAGACTAATGTTGAGCTTCTACGCGAGTTAGCTAATCGTAAGCCCATCACATGATGGGAGGACATGAGGGAGCGACTTATTGAGAATTATGTTCCTCTCACGCACCGTCACCTTCTGCAATTTTTGAAAACTAAGACAAATAAGTGTCCTGATTATCTTAAGTGTCAAGGATTTGGACACTTTGCTTACCAATACTCCATAAAACTTCCTACTCCAAATTTATTGATTAAAAGAGAAAGTTCTAAGGAGCCAGAAAATATGAAAGTAGAAGAGGAAGTGTATGACCCTAGAACCGTGATGAGTGAAGAGGAGATGGAAGAAGCTGACGAAAGTCTCGTTAGTGTTAAAGAGACCTCTATCTCCCTTGTGTTAGGTTGAGTACACATGAGTCCATTGAACTGGGTATGTAAGAACCATTAGTGTCAATTTAATCGAGTACCCCAGAGTCTTTGGGTTTGGTTGGCGCGAGTACGCACAAGTTCATCGAGTCGAGTGCACTCGAGTCTTTGAAGTTGGTTAAACCAAGTACACATGAGCCAATAACTTCACCTACCAATGAGTCATTGGAATCCTTTAAGTCGAGTCCACATGAGCCAATAGTGCCACTTGATTTGATCACACATGAGTCATTAGTGTCGCATGCACATCATAGTCTCAAGTTGCATCCTGCTATACATTCCAAGTCTTATTGTGAGTCATCTTTTGAGTCTCATTCCGCATTGCATGCCAAAATTAAGTTTAAAATTAATTTATGCAATGAAACTCTCAAAATATCGATGCAGTTACCAAAGGCTTTTATGAAATTTCAATTGAATGATCATACAATGGTTCAGATCGGACTTGAACGATTCCCATCGGGAGTCTCAGGCCCACGGCGCTAGACCTTTTGGAATTGTTGCAAGGAATGGTCCTAGTGCGTACAATCTTGAGCTTCCTCCAGATATAGGGGTCAGCTCTACGTTCAATGTGGAGGACCTAGTTCTTTCTTTGAGCTCAACCCTACCTCCTTGCAACCCGTTCCAAACAACCTCATCCCAACTTTGCAATCAATACCACTTCCCTACCCAAACAAGCGAAGAAAAGAGATAATTGAGAAAATTTGGGATAATATTGTGGCATTCACCTGCGGCCAAAAATTTCTGGTCTATAAGATGCTGAGGGTTGGTGAGTCGACTATCGACAGTGCATGGGCCAATCATGAGAGAGTTCGTTGCTTGAGTTCCCGTATTCCCCGTCGATATCGCGATCACACTTCATCGGGGATGAATTCCTTCGGGTCCGGGAGAGTCGATACGAAACTTCAAAAGTATTTGGTAGAGTGGCTTGGCGAGCCGGGTTATTGGGCTCGTCAAGGAGAGGTTTACCGAGTACGTCCCTCTACAATGGACCGAGATGATGCTCATACGTCACCGAGTGCCATGATTCACTTCATGCGTGTTTCATCGGTGATGAAACATTTTGAGTAGGGAATAATTGATGGGGATGTCAACATCGTAGACATTGGATATGGACCTTTTCGCGTATACCGACATCGGAAGAAGCGGAAGGGAAATCAGAAATAGGTGAAAGAAGTAAAAATAAAAACTGAAGGAACTCTGAAATTTCGATCGATCGAATTTAGTCGACAGAAACACAAGTTCTGGAGTGATATTTCGATCGATCGAATTACATAATCGTTCGATCAAAAATTTTGATCGATCGAATGTCAACAGCAATATTTTATGAACATGGGAATTTCGATCGAACGAATTTCAATTTCGATTGATCGAAATCGCGCCAAGTTGTTTTAGTTGTTTTAGAAGTTTAGTTTCGAATTTTGTTTTAAGGGTTTATTTGTCTTTTATTTATTATTTGTTTTATGGTTTTCTTTATTTGAAAGGACTCCTATATAAGGTCCTTAAGTGAACAATGCAATTAATTATTGATTATTGAATGAATGAGGGTTTTGCTTTGAGACTTGAGATGAGTTTCTTCGAAGAGTGATTCTTCTTCCCGAGAAGGGTTTGGTGCGAAGCCAAGGGTGTGATGCCTGCAAATCTATCTTCTATCTACCTATCTATCTCTTATTATCTTTGCTTGTGTGATCCTACAACCTAAATCGATCATCAGCCTTAGAAAATCCTAAACCCTAGTTTTTCCCTAAACCATTGAATCGATCTGATTCATCAACCGTAGCCTCCATCAGACTGCTAAGCCCAAACCATATCAAAATATCCCAAAACCAGAGATTCCATCATTGCATTGTGAGCGCCTTAATCTGGAAATCTAGAGTTCTATCTCTAGGAACGATCCACGCCGCAACCTAATGGATCTATCGCCCGGATTGAACCCTACCTGAATTATACGTGATCCTCCCATGGAATACTATGAAAACCTGAGGTATTCGTTATATTTTGAAGGTTTTATTGTTTAATTTAATTTCATTTAATTTCGGAAAAATCAATCATTGCATTCACGTAGTTTAGGGTACCGCCCTACGTCATTCTATCTAGCTGCTACCCTATGCTCCTTATTGCACCAAGAAATCACACTGCTTCCAAGGAAAATGAAAATCCTGCAGTTTAGTCAGTAGTAACTACTTATCTGATCTGCAGCCCTTCTCCCATCATCAGAGCTATACCTATGTATCAATCTATCATCAATTTCCATCCTCATCTACAGCTTTGTTTGTATCCTTGCTTCCCAGTGAGATGCATGAACTGGCACACCTGATTTACTGCAGTCGTAAATATTCAAACTGGTAAATGTAGTACAGTAACTCCCAACCTAGCTTCTATATCTCGTGGGATAACCAGATCCTTCAACACTGTCTTAATTGCTTGTTTCTTTCAGAAAGAGCACCTGCGGATTTACTAGGATGTGTCCCACTTCTGTAGCATGTCAATGGCATCCTTATGTTGTGTGAGTTCTCCCTTTTCATTCATCTTTGGATAACTTTATGTATTAGTGTTTCAAATTGTATCTCACTAATGGTACACTTGTAATATTGCAATCCCTAGAATATAATTATCAATGACAAAGGGTATGAGACCATTCCTCTCATTACCCAAATTTCCGTTTCACATCGTCTTTTTCTACAACCTTCTCACTTCATTCAATCCAGTAATGATCTCACCTACTAAACCCTAATCTGATCACCAAATATAACTTGGTATCAGAGCCTCTTGGTCAGGGGAACCACACGTAGATTTCCCTTTGTTGAGTACTGATCTCTGCTGACATCAGCCCTAGGTTACCAATTGACCAGTATGGTTGATGGACATATTTTGGTAGCTCTCATTTTTCCCTATTCTTTTAGTATTTTTTCTGGATTTCTTGGTTTTCATCATCAGTGCCTTTTTCTCGTATGATTCTCGCTTTCGGTGCAAGACGTTGGGAGTTTGATTCTTGCAACCCCGACCCTTATATTTGTGATGTTTTACTTTGTTTCACTTAAATTGGAGGGATGATTTTATAACACAACAGTTAGACCTGCCATATTATCTGGTGCAGAATGTTGGGTTACGAAAAAGCGATAAGAAGATAACCATACATGTGGTTGAGATGCATATGATAATATGGATCTGTGGAGTCACAAGAAAGGGTAAAATTTGAAACGAGTGCATAAGAGGAAATTTGAAAGTGACACTTCTAAAGGAAAACTTATGGCATGTCCATTGGAGGCCAGAAACATATCCTGTAGGAATGGTTGAGATGCTACAAGCACTTGGAAGTAGGAGAAGATGAAGATCAATGAAGATCTGCAAAGAAGCAGTGAGAAGGGACATGAAAGAAATGAGTGGAGTTGATGATGATCTTTAGTGCCTTTTTTGAGATTTTTGTCATTCATAAAAAAACGGTCGATTCACAGTTCTCTGGGCATAACAATTGATCTGATGAATCGAATGTTATAAAACATAAAAGAGTTGGCTGTTTGTTTCATAATGAATCCAATGGTGGCGGTTTAGTGAGGATTGGATGAGAGATAAATGAGCTACTGATCACACAACAGCCATAATTTGGATATTGGGTATCTGGATATTGGTAACTGTGTTGAAGTTTTAATTACAGATGAACTGGCAAGAATGTTGATAACTAAGGTTTTAGGAGGTTTCCTTCATCGAATAATTCTTTCGGGGATTCCCCCCAAAAAATTTCAAAGGGAATAGTTGAAGCATTGAGGTCACCAAGAGCAGCTCTAATGTCAGAACATTGAATCCAAAAAAGGATTACAGAGTGTAGGAATCTGTGGATAATATGGGAACAAGCCCCACAAACCACCACCATTTTTATCATTGTCGAATCTCAAATGTTTACAAAAAATAGGTATTATCCGTATGACTAAACTAGTTTAATCATATCTCGATGATGAAACCAGATGAGACCTAGATTATCACCATGAGTATTGGAAAAGAAAGCAGAAGGTTTGAGCCACTAACATACCCTAGAAAAGCCATTGCTAGATCTTCCCATAGGTTCTAATAGAGCTATGAATTTCGGTTGATGTTGTTTCTTAAGTCTGCTAAGTCTCTTACCAGAGTGGTCATTGAAGAGACTTCATTCCGTGAGATTCCTAATCATTGGATACCAAGGAGAGGATTCATAACCGATTGTGCATTTTTGGCACTTCTGTGGGTACCAATTGGTGTGGTCAGAAGTGAGCAATCACATCGACTTCTATAACCGTTTTTGTTCATTTGTTAATCTGACTTAATCTTCACTTCATCATCACAATCAGGATTTGAGAGGATCTCCATATTAGAGTCTGAAGAGATATAGGTGGAATTGCAATCAGAACCATCATCATGTACGGAAGTTTGGACAATTTTTTAGGGAAGCTATACAACCAAGATGTCAAAGTATTGTAGGAAGACTTAGCCGTAAACACTCCTTTATTATCCATAACCCAAACCTTCTTATCTACCCCGCTCGGATTGAGGGTAGCATCACACATCTGAGTAATTAAGTCTGTCATACAAACCATTTCCTCATCTCTAAGGTTTCTTCTCAATCTAATATCCCATACTCTTTCCCTGCTACTGCTAGAGACCATATCTTGAATTCGCACTCCTTTATCAACTGCAATTTCATAGATATCATTAAATCTGATATACAAAGGCTAGTCCGTCAGCCATAAATCATTCCAAAATCGAATTGTACCCATCTCCCCCTTCGAACTTGACATTTTGCAGAAAGCTTTCCTTTACCGAACATACTCTCTCTACCAAGTCGAAGCCTTCCCATCCCGCCATCCACCCATACTTTGCCCTTCTCCAACTCTCCCTAATTATTTATTTAACAAAGCGCGGCTAATACCTTTAGTACTCCTTATTCCAATACCTCTTGTTTTTCGGCAATTGTCACCTTCCAATTGACCAAGTGGAACGTCCGACTATCATCTCTACCTTCCCAAAGGAAGGTCCTTCCAATCTGCTCCAACCTCTCTAGGACCGCCACCGGACATTTGAACTTTGACTACCAATAGGAGATTACTTTTCCAGGTGGCAAGTCTTCTTTCAAATCTTTCCACCACCGGCTCCCACATCACCCTATTTGCAGGTTCCAATACGTAGAGGACGACCTGAGAAAGATGACGGCAAGCTATCCCAATTGCACCAATGTATTCAGTCAGAGATTGCACCTCTCTATCTTCCATCCTCGCATCCAACATGGTGGTCTTATCTATATGAACAGTTTTCATCGTCATCAACAACAGGGTTCCTGGCTCCGACATCATGAAACGATTTGGTTCCATCAACACGAACAGGCTGAGGCAGATCTTTGGCTCTCTATTCTTGATGAGGTTCCATGGTCAGATAATCACCTAGGGTTAATGTCTTCTTTGAATTTGCATATGCCCATGCCATGGCCTTATTATGACAGTAAGAATAGAAATTGTGTAGCAAGCCATACACTATTCTTTGCCTATATCTAGCGTTACCAATACCGATCCAGACGTGCTTGAGGTTATTTTCTCGAGATCAACTAAAACGCATACTCGAACTCCAGTAAAGGAGTTGCATTCTTTGTTGGATAATCAATTGCAAGAACTCTTGTAGTCGATGCCAGAGCACGAAGATTACCTTCTTCATAACTAAACAGCATAAGTTGTGGGAACGTTATCTAGGCTAGAAACGAAGAACCATCCTCAATCAAAAACGAAGAGAGCTCATTTGAATACTTTGACGGGAAATCCGAACACCTGTCATCAGTCTCGCAACTAGACTATGATCATATTTTGATTAAAGAAGTCAAATAAAGTATGATGGTGATCCATTGCAACAGTACCATAACATTCCCCCATAGTCTCACAAAACTTATAAATGGAGTCAGCATTCGGCCAAGAGCTCTTTACAGTAAACCTTGGTTTCCAAAGCTTACCGACAAGTGTAAATTTGGATCTACCAAAACCTTCCTCCACCTATTCTTCGTCAAAAAATTCGCTGGTTCTCTGAAACATTTTTTATAGTTACTTGGGCTTTGATTCATTATCTGTAGTTGCTTTGTTTTTCCCAGTTAGTACACCCGAGAATGATCGGTTTATGTCCTTAGCATCTCCTGATAAAGGCTCGAGTAACACACAGATGAGTATTTTCAACCCCACCTCCCCTGGAGGATTGGAGCCTTCCCAAAGATTGTGTCAGGTCCTCCACATATGAGATACAGACGCGCAACAGATATGGACTTATGTGTAACAAGAATGGGAAAAATGCATTGTTGAATGGCAAAATTTCTCTCTGCCAGGGAGAAGATGCGAGTTTGATCCCGTTATCCAGCCATGGTGATTAATAGGGTAAATGATTCGGTATTGTTGACCATGATAGTGTAATCGTTCTCTAACTTCTTTCCCTACCATCCCAAAACAAAACTAGTCATTAATTACTAGGTAACAAAGTCAAGCCTAAAAATGTGATTTTTGGAAGAGAAAAAAAAATGTTGCGGAGATAGGATTTGAACCCAGGAGAGGATCTGAGTCCCTCTTATTTTTCATCAAGGAATAGAATGAGAAAGACAGTAGAAACCATAATTGAAGTCAAGCCCTACGGGAGTTCTCAACTAACCTTTGTCGTGTATATAGTTACTGAGATCTCAATAAAGCCTCAATGGACGAGCGATTTCAAATATCATAAAGCACTGATTTTGTGATAAAGAGTCATCAATAATGGATCTTGCACATCAGAATGCACCACTTCTAAAAGAAACCACGAGTTGTCTTACTTGACGAAAAAAGCTCAATTCTCCACCAAGCTAAATCCAGGAGATAGAACCACTGGTGTGCAATTTTAATATATATATATATATATATATATATATATATATATATATATATATATATGATTTCTTTTGTTAAATCTATTTGAAGTTGAAAAAATGTGAAATTCTAACCTATGATTCCAGGTGGAAACTAAAATTTCAAAAAATATGGACTCCATATTATGGAGGAGCCAAGGAAATAGATCATCATCTTGACAAGTTTTAGAGGCCGTGTTTTGTTTTCCATTACAACTCCTTGCCATTCAAGTAATTTTTACAATTAAAGAATCCGGTTAGAATAGAAGCAGTTGATGATTGGGTAACAATTGAGAAACATATAACAAATTCTTACAAGCTCCGGGTACAAGGAAGATATTTGGCATTGTTACATCACCCATGGGAGCTGATCCACTATGAATAATGGGTAAACCTGAATAGTCCCTGGAAAAAACTATGCACCCCCCTTTATGAGGGATGAGATTATGAAGCATACCTGATGGGGACGCCGACACCATGGACATAGGCTTTGGACCATATCATGTACCGGCGCCAAAGGGAACGAGGAGGGAACTAGAACTAGAGTGTCACAGCTTCGAAGAGGGTCTAAAGTCGTCGATGCATGACGGACGTCCGTGACCTACAGGACGGACGTCCGTAACCACGGCTCCCTGTCCACGGACGTCCGTAACCACAGCTTTGTATCGACAAAGGTGGCTTCAGGAAAGACGTTTGTGAAATGGGACAGACATTCGTAGAAATGGAGGCTCTCTGTTTTGATGGGCATTGAAGGCAACGGACGTCCGTGGAGACAGGACAGAAGTCCGTGAAACACGTCCGCCCAGCGACGGATTTTTTTTTTGTTTTGGCAAAAATTGCTATTTTTAGTATTTTATTATTTTAGGACTCTTTAATTTTGAATTAAAGGTTGATTGCCAATATAAAGGCCTTTGTAAACACATTTATAGATTGATTGATTATTAATGAAAAGGGCTATTTGCTTTAAGCTTGAGATTAGCTTTCAAGGAGAGTGATTCTTCTTTTCCGGGAGGGTTTGGTGTGAGGCCAAGGGTGTGATGCCCACAAGATCTTAATCTTCTCTTTACCTTTATTCCCCTATTTTCTTACCGATCTCTCAAACCCATTTTACCCAGTTTTATTTGATCATTCCAAAATTCCCAAAACCTTAGATTCTATATGAACCGTTGGATCGCTCCGATTCAATAGCCCTAGCGAGAACGTAGCGATTCCACCTTGAATCCACAAACGAGCGTCCTAATCTGGAAGATACTAGAGTTCTATCTCTATTTGAGTATAAATATATACAAAAGTATATTATTCATCATTAGAATCCGTTACATGTTTAACTTCATATTACAAAAGGTGACCCAGCATGTGCTAACTTGGGGTGCCCCTCAGATTAGGCGGGTGCTCTAAAAGGCTCGGATACCCAGGTTATCAAAAAAAAAAGGTGAAACAAATTTTTCATTCTTGATTTTGAATTTCTTTATTGTTGATATTTAAAAAAAATCATATACTTCATTGAATTTGATACTTAAATATAGTTGATTAATTGACCCGATGAAACATTTGAAGAAAATAAGAGAGAGAGAGAGAGAGAGAGATGGAAGAGAGCAAAAGAGAGACTTGAATAGCCATTATTTTTATTTTGGAGATGAGCTATCTGGAAATTTAAAAAATAAATAATAAAATTGAGTAAGCCATGGCATACTTTAGTATGTGATGCAGTGAGGGCATACTTTTTAGGGCACTTGACAAAATAGGGAACCAATATACAAAATAATAATCATTTCATATCATTTTAAAGATAATAACTATATACGGTTTTATCAAAAAAAATTACTGAAAAAGGTACCTCAAAAACATACCTCCTATTATAAAATTATATATTTGCCCATGATTTACATCTTATTAAGCCTTTAATATAGGAGTAATCTGGTCATTTGCTACTTACGATGGATACCCGTTTAGGTAGATATTTTATAAAACTTCCCTCTCTGGTAAAATGTTTGAAATGGGTATAAAATTGACATTATTTTCAGAAAGAGAGTTATTAAGGTAAATTTACCTACTTTTTAAATTGCGATTAATATATATTCCATGGCATAAGTGATTGCATAATCACTTATGCGATTGCATATGACAAGATCTCCTTTTCCTCTGAAGCTGATCATTGACGTGACGCCACAAAAAGTTGATGTATCTAACACTGTTCAATCTCGAAATTGATGATGTTAGATTCACAAACACCTAAATTCATCCGGTGTACGAATTTTTTATATGGGAAAATCTTCATGGGTTGTGCTTTACTAAAAAAGCTTATTATGATTTAGAAATAATTCCACTGTTCTAACAGTTGAGCGTTCCCCATTGGGGAAATTGCCCGTTATTTTGCCATATCTGCATTTTTTAGAAGAAATTCTCAAATTTAGATCATTCAAACAGCTCTTTCTTTTCTCTTAATGGAATTTTATTTAATTACACAAAGTGGGTATTAGAATTTGAATGATAATAGAGCTGATTGTGTGAAGAAAATGATGAACCAAAAGAAAATTTAAATTTCTGGGCATGAATGATAAGCAGAGGGTAAATAGATGCGAAACCAGTTAAAGATTGGAGAAGGCAAAAGAAACACACCTCGTAGTCTTCCATGTCGGTCCCCAATCGTTGTTCTTAACCCCTCTCTCCTGTTTTCCTATATAGGAATTAGGAAGAGAAGTTCGGGTCAAATTTTTTGGTTATTTAGGTAAACTTGGTGACTCTCTCACGACGACTGCAAGTTTCGACCCGAAACCAAGCGAACCGAACCGGCCCGAAAACCGATTCGGACCAAAATCAGTTTCGCTCGTTTTGGCTTCGGTTTTAGGTAATAAAAACCGAAAACCGGAGAGCTACAATGAGAAAAACCCGATAAATCAGAAAAAAATATTGGAAAATATATTAAAAAATAAAAATAATTAGAGTTAGTCTATAATAGTTGTCCACTCATCATGAGTGATGAGTGGACAACCATTATAGACCATGGATCAAAATGCCGGAAAACCGATACGTATCATCTGAGCCTAAAACCGATACGTATCAGTATTGGACTGTATCGGATGATACATTGAATGTATCGTCCGATATATACCATATAAACCACTGATACCGATACGTATGGATATCGAACGAATTTTTGATCCATGTTGTAGACTAACTCTAATAATAATAAACTAAATCAAAATAAAAACCAAATCGAAAGAACCTGGAATTTTCGGGTTTCAATTCAATTTTTGGTGCAAATCTTTTTTAAAAAAATTGCATGGAAACTGAACCCATTCATTTCAGTTCGGTTGTTATTCAGCTGAACCGAATAGAAAATGTCACGACCCAGAATCCTAGCTAATCTCAAAGGTCTAGAATTTCGTTTTATGACACCGCACGCTTGTTAAGGCGATAAACGGACATACATATCTTACTAGATTTTACATAAAACAGGCTCCCAAAAATCGTGAACTTTGATCTTCTTCTCGTATCAAAATTTTCATCATTAAATTTACATTGAATTTGAAGTCTATAACACTAAATGACCAGAAATAAAAGTACGATCAACTACTAGAAAGTCTTTTCAAATATTTAATATATACATAGTATCGTCTAACTGGTCCTCCACGTCATCATACTCATAAACTGCATAGTCTACCAGTGCATCAAGTCCACTGGATAGTGTAATCTATATCTTCACCTGCAACTGTTAGTTTTTGGGAGGGGGGTGAGTTTACTCAGTCACGTAAACTCAGTGGGTTGCATAACTGATCCACCACAATCTACCTAAGTGATCGTGAGTGCAACTTCGTGAGTGAAAGTGAATCCTCCAAGAATTTCATATAAGCAGCATAATAAAAGTTCTCATAAATATTAAATAACTATAAAGCTAAAAGGACGTAATAGATTTCAATACTTATAATGCTTCTAATGTTTAATACTTTTCTTACTTGTCTTGTCAACTTAACTTACATGACATATCAGAAGTCTTATTATTACTTCATACGCCTACACAATGTATTTCGTATCTTACATATCTTGTTTAAACGATCTGTGTCAGGATCACTGCTCGAGCCTACCATGCGAGGTCCACATGTAGATAATCACCTAACCTCCATATTACAATATAAATCACCATCTAACCCGATGAGGTTACGCGCATAAAAATCAGTGTCCCCTTACGTCGAGACATTGTCGTATCATATTGTCCTTAAGCCTCGTCTTGGCTGTAGACGTTGAATCTTGCTGTAACACGCAAAATATGACACGTGTAGAAACTTAATTCATATTTAGCAGGCTTTCACAACGTATCTTAACATATCATAACATTATTCGGTTCTGGGCTTAGGTCCCCTCCTCGATTTCATATTTGTGTAGGCTTAAGTCCCCACTTTCTTAACATCTCGTAGCTTAACATATTCACATTCTATCTTTTCTTAAATTTAATTAGAATGGGTCACGGTGCGATAGGCTTTACAAAATACACTTTCCAAGGGATGGGTTTCGTAGTAACCTGGATGCACTTCATGTGATAGCTCATACTCCCATAGAGGTGTTGCATCCATATATGGATGCCTATGTTTCAAGTTCCATGTGACCGTGAAAGAAACCCCACCGTGATGAAGGCTTAAAAGTTGTGTGTCGTACCTTATTTTTTTTTCTTAACATACATATGCCCTAATGTACTTTTAAGTGATGAATATCACACAATGCACATGAAGCATATAATAAGAAAACATATAACTATAAGGAAGCTAATATTTCTCATAATATTTCAAACAATGATCCAACCAACCAAATAAATCATAAGGAGTGTTTAATGAACTGATCTTAAGTCAATCACAAGTTATAGCATAAGTCAAACTTTGACTTGTAATGTTAGATACAGACCTAAAGTCTTAACTAAGTAAGAAAGTGATTTAGAGTCTTATATGTATACTCAACTTTTTGCTAAAAGAGAGAAAGATACAAAATATCACGTGTAAATCGATACATGACCCTATAATGTGTGTCATAGCATGATGATAGACCGTTCTCATTAGATCAACCTGATGAGTCATTTACGTGATTTCGATAAGATTTGGTCTCGGTATGCCTGAATCACTTATAAACTATCGAATATTCGATACACGCATTTTAAGGTGAAGGTGATCGAATTTAGAATAACTTAATCCTACCAATGTCATCAATGTAATGGGTATTCCATTTTCTCATTATTTTTAATATCGATTTGGTCATTTAGACCATTATCTGAATGGTCACTCATTCCTGATCAAGATCATCCCATCATATGATCATCGAGTGGTGTATACTATTTTGGCGTGATTTTAAGATCTATGTAAGAGATTCTTCTAATCTTAAAAGGTGGGTTGGGCCTATCCTAGAGGTTGGACCTTGGTTTCTCAAAATGCTCGTTTAGTTACTTAAGGTATCTAAGCCCAGTAATGGTCCATGAACAGGAAAAGGCCCATATGGGCGGACCCATTTATTTTTCGACGATTTTAGATTTTGGGTAACTGTAATATTTAATAAACTTAAACTTTTTATGTCAGGATCGTACGCCAATTCCAATGAAAATATTCCAAAGGTCCTATGTTTGCTTGTGAATCCTAAGTTTTGTGACCCACATTATATACGGATCATATGAGTCCACGTGACACACAAGTTATATATGGCACATGAGTTTTACATGTGGGTCGCATGTGGGTTATGTGGACTCGAATCCTAGCAAAGCTTATTAAAGGGCCTTTAGCCCGCACATACATATAAGTTAAAATATACATACGAGTGACTAAAAGGAGTTGGGCTAGTTGCATAGGAGAGAGGGATCTTGGGCCCAACTCAGAACATAGGGGACCTTGGGCCAAACTCAACTTGATAAAAGAGCTAGGGACATGGCTTGAAATCAAAGCGCCCGAATTCAATTTAGATCGAAAATAAAGGGCCTGATACCCATTTTATTGCACAAGGCCTTGGGCCCATTTTATTCCACTAGACCTTGGGCTCATTTTATTGAACTAAGAGATTTGTTGTCAAGTTAGTCAATCGTCAAATTTACATATTTCTATTAAGGAATACTTTTTCTAAAATGAAAGAATTAATTGGTAACTAATTTGTATGGGATCGAAAATTTCAAATAAGAACTTTCTCTATTAACTTCATTAGATTGAATTCTAGTATTCAAAGCTTATTCTCATACTGATGCCTTTTATACAGAGAAAGTCTTTTTCACGATATCAGTGATTTCTCCCAACTCACCATCTATTTCATTGAACTAAATATAAAATGAGTCGCTACACATGTAATAATCCAGGTATATATTTAGCATACTTATGCAACTAATTTCATCTAACAAGTTAATATATTTAACACTTGAAATGATGAGGATTAAAGTTAAACAAAACAAGTTCTCTAAAAGTGTGTGAAAGCGGCTCCTTAGCATTTTTAATATTTGTAATTTAAACACATTAACTATGTTTAAATGTGTAATAAATAGATTGAAGAAGATAAGAGGGAACCCACCTCGTTGGCGCATCCGTGTGGGTTCGGTGTGGTCCGAGTTGATGGCGACAAGGCGAAAAGTGTACTTTCAACTCTTGTTTATTTTCATGGCCTCTTCTTTGTCTCTCTACGGTTCGATCAGCAATGGATTTCTTTAAGTCGTACGCAATACTCGTCGCGGTACTACATAGAGCCGACGATGTGTGGAGCGGAGGATGATGAAACAAGGATTCGATGATGGCATATTGATAGTGAGAGATGAGGGTAGGCGGCTGGTTCAAGGTATGTAGTTGTTATCGATTTTAGTGGAAAGAACAAGATGGAAGGGGTTGCTATTGTGTGGGTCTTCATTGAGAGAGAAATATATATATATATATATATATATATATATATATATATATATATATATATATATATATATATATATATAGGGAGAGAGCTTCAATTAGGGCAAGTTGACTTCCCGAGAAGGCAAGAGTCTTAAAGGGGTCGACTTCCTTCTAAACTAAGGAGATGTGGCAATGAGGCAAATCCAAAAATTGCTGGATTCGTTTGCCAACAAATTTGGGCAATTGGCTCCTTGATTAGTGACTGCCATAGATAAATGTCCACTTGCCTATATGAGGTTAGAGAGATTGGTTTCTAAATGGAAATATTTATTCTAATATAATATACTTTCTAAAAGGGTTAAGAATATATGAAAGTGTGGTTGAGTTTCATTAGGTTATATATATATATATATATATATATATATATATATATATATAGATATGGCAAGGAGATCTTGTCATAAATTAGAATCCTATATGGAGTTTACTTGCTAAGTAGAGAGAGAAAGAGACAGGAAAGGAAATCGGTGCTAGCAACACCAAATTCTAAATTTAAAAATCTTTCTCTTTTCTTTTGAGAAAATTAAGGTTGTGGAGCACCCATATTGAACTCAGTGTTCTACCCCATCGACTACCGTTAGATGGGTTAAAAAAAAACTCCGGTCATAACAGAAAAACCAAAATTTCTGCTTTCGGTTCGATTCACTAAACCAAATCTGAATTCCTACTCATGACTTTGGTTGTTAATAGGATTGGGCTGGCCCGTCAGCCAGCTTGGATGGCTTAAAATCTTAAGACCATAGCTCAAAAAATGGGAGTGTAGGGCTAAGGCCTCAAAACCAAATGCCCGTTGTGCATTTGGCAGAGTTTAAAGCCTGTAAGTCTGGCACGACCAGTGTATTTCTTATATATATATATATATATGACTGGGTAGGACAATAAATTGGATAATAACACTCTGGTATCACCCAAAAATGTTGGGATCTATCTGATGTATATCCACCATTAAACATGTGGTCAAAGATGTCTAAAATCAATGCACCAAGTTGGTTAAGCGTTACCTTAAATTTGACCCATCAAATAGAGGGCAAAAAAGTTAAAAAAATAAATTTTTTTAAATCACCTATCACTTGGTTGATCAATCCAAAACGGGTGTTGTTTTCGATGATCATGCCATATGGCATGTGATCTGATATATATATATATATATATATATATATATATATATATATATATATAAGAGAAAGGAATTCAAAACTTGGTACTCACTTGATTCATTTCTATTGGAAGGATATTCTTCCATTCTATCACATAGGACAATAAAGGTTAGGTACAAATTAGCAAAACTCATGTTTATTGTAGCAAAATCCCAAATTATGTATACTCCATTAATGCCCAACATAGTTATCAAAATCCTCATATAAAAGAGAAAAGAGAGCTCTCCCTTGTGAGAGTTTTTCCTCTCCCTTGTGAGAGTTTTTTCTCCTCTTAATGAGAGCTTCTTAGCCTAGTTTTCTTTCCCAAAAATTCTTGTAATTTCCCTTGAAGATGGCGGAGAATGTCGACATTGTAGGGGAATTGAATAAAAAGCTCGTTCTTACTCCTAATGAACAGCTAGAGTTTGTGGTAGATCCATCGGAATTTATTCCAACCAAACCTCTTTGCTTATTAGGAAAAATGCTATGTCTAGGAAGAGTCAACTACGAAGCTTTCAAGGAAGTTATCCGATGAATGTGGAATATGAAATCAGGTCTATCAATAAAAGAGGTCGCTGAAAATGTGTTTCTTTTCCAGCTCCTGGACAACGGATATTTGTTCAGAATTAAGAAGCTCGGGCCTTGGAGTTTTGAAATAATTTATTAATCCTTGCGGATTATGATCCCTCGAAATCCATTGAACAAGCTTGTTTTCTCTCGGTACCTTTTTTGATACGTGTGTCGGGTCTCTCCTTTGGTGCCATGAACAAAACTATTGGGACCAAAATCGGAAACATTGTAGGCAAAATGTTAACTGCTGATACTGATGACATCGGAAAGGGTTAGGGACGTTTCCTCCGAATCAGAACTGCTATTGATATCTCCAAGCCCCTCCTAAGCGGAATATTATTCAAGGTGTCTGATATGTCCCCTAAGTGGATCCAATTTCAGTATGAACGACTCCCGAGCTTTTGCTACATATGCGGATTGATAGGCTATGTAGATCGAGACTGTGTTGCCCAACAATCCATGGAGAGCGAATCGGATAAGCAACTTCAATATAGCCCATGGCTCAGAGTTCCTTTTCCTCCCAAGTCCAGTGCGGAGAAATTGTCTCACGGTGCCAATTCGAATATCCCGAGTAATCTTGTTGGCATCCCAATAGATGATACCAGAGGACCAGAGTTGACAGATTATGGGAAGATGAAAGACCCTTCACGTACTCATGGGGGCCTAGTTTTCTGGGAATCATATCGTGGTGATGAAACAACTTCTGAAGTGGAGAAATAGCAGCCAGTGCAAACGCAAAACCAGGGTAGAGGAGTTTCCCTTGTAAGCATGTCCCGTTCAGTTTCCCTAAAAAAGATGGATATTCTCTCTCTCCCCCCCCACCCCCCATTGCTTCCCATTCCATCCCCATAATCCCATCTCCCCCGAAACTTCAGTTTCCCATCTCCTTAGCCTCGCCGACCCAACCAAAATTTACCGACCCTTTAATCCCTTCCTCAGACTCGACCCGAATTCCTACTACTTCTACCGACCAAGTAACCACCCGATTCAACCAAAGTTTACAGACCCGATTCAACCAAAGATTACCGACCCAACCAAAGATTACCGACCCTTTAATCCCTTCCTCAGACCCAACCCAAACTACTTCTACTTTTACCAACGAAATAAACATAGACCCAATTCAGACCCGATTCAAATCAAAATTTCTCCGTACCAGAAATCAGCCATCAACCCAATCCAAAAGCTTTCCTCTCGTTATCTCAAACCTGGCACAAAGCCTAGCCCCCATTGAGTCAAACAACCCTGAGATTGGTACGACTTTGGTCAGAAAAAGAAGCAGAGAGTTGTCTAATGATGATCTGAAGGATGATAATAATTGTCCCCTTAAGATCAGCTGCACTGAAACATCTACTCTGAATGGTGATCAGGCTTCATCGGTGATGGTTGCTTAGCAACCCGCCGACCACAATGAAAATCTTAAGTTGGAACTGTCGGGGGCTTGGGAACCCTGGCACAATTCGTGTTCTCCGTCTCCTTCAGAGAGAAGATCTTGATTTCATCTTTTTGATTGAGATGAAAATGTGCTCTTACGGCATTGACCAATTAAAGATGAAGATAGCCTATCAGAATGGGGTTCTTGTAAACTCTGTTAGCCAATCTGGGGGGTTGGCTTTATTTTGGAAAATTGATTATTATGTGAATCTACAATCTATGTCAAAATCCCACATTGATATGTTAGTAGAAAACAACAGAAAAGCGGATTGGAGAATCACAGGGTTCTATGGCGCACTAGAATATCATAATCGTCACTTATCCTGGAACCTATTATCAAATCTCAGCAGGTGCACTCCGATCCCTTGGTTATGTGTTGGAGATTTTAACGAGGTTTTATTCTCACATGAGAAACGTGGAGGAAAACCAAAGACACAAACCCAAATGCATCAGTTTCGCTCAGTCATAGAAGAATGTGGGCTTAGGTATCTCGGTTTTTTGAGGCCAAAGTTTACTTGGTCAAACAAGAAGGAGATGAATTCATTGCAGAATGCCTTGATAGGGTTCTAGCTTCTCAGGCATGGTGTAATCGGCTTTTCGGGTTCGATCACTCGCCAATCCTCATAGCTACATCCCCCTAACAGAATTTATGGTGTAAGGGTCCCAGAGTATTTCGATTTGAGTCTATGTGGTCACAAGAAAAGCACTATGAAGAAATTATTAGGAAAAGCTAGGATTCCCCCAACTATTCTTTAAACACCACTCATATCTGCAGTAAGCTCGCCCATATTGCACAAGCCCTTAAAAGATGGAATAAAGTTTCCTTTGGTAATATTCACCATCAACTAAACAAGTTACAAAATAGTCTTAATCAAATCAAATGTGGGGCTTCTATCGATTCCAATCGAAGGGAAGAGGAGTGTATTAAACAAGAGATAGATACCTTGCTTGAGAAGGAGGAAATGGTATGGCACCAAAGGTCGAAGGATGTGTGGATTAAACATGGGGACAATAACTCAAAATCCTTCCATTCCGTCGCATCGCAAAGAAGGAAGACGAACCGAATAGCTGGACTACACGATGAAAATGGCGAATGGAGAACCTCAAAAGAGGATGTTGAAAGGGTCATATCTTCCCACTTTACTGATCTTTTCAAATCAGCTGGTCTTGTTCGTTTGGACAAGGCTTTGGAGGGTATTCGTGGTCGGGTCTCGATTGAACAAAATAATTGGCTAGTACATGAATTCTCATCAGAGGAGGTTCGAAACACCCTTTTTCAAATGCATTCGATCAAATCCCCAGGCCCCGACAGTATTCCCCCTCTCTTTTTCCAATCTTATTGGTCCATTGTTAGTGAGACAGTAGTGAGTTTTGATTAAAAATATCTAAATGGAAACATGAATTTATCTGGGGTCAATCATACTCATATCGTTCTCATTCCCAAAACAAAAAGTCTAAAAAATCTTTCTCATTTTCGTCCCATTAGCTTATGCAATGCCCTTTACAAAATTATAGTGAAAGTCCTAGCAAATTGTTTCAAGGAAATTCTTCTAAACATCATATCTGATACTCAAAGTGCTTTTGTCCTTGGGAGACTCATAACTGATAATACCCTTATCGCCTTTGAGGTTGCTCATTACCTAAAAATAAAAGATATGGAAAAGAAGGGTGGTGTTCCTTGGAGTTGGACATGAGCAAAGCTTACGATAGAGTCGAATGGACCTTTCTCGAAAAATCCCTCGAAAAAATGGGCTTTATCTCTCAATGGATAAATCTTATTATGGGCTGCATTAAATCTATATCATACGAATTTGTGATCAATGTTCATATCTTGAGTAAAGTTTGTCCCAGAAGAGGCTTGAGACAAGGGGATCCATTGTCCTCCTATTTATTCATTGTGTATGTCGAGGTCTTTTCAAATCTCCTCACAAATGTTGTCCATTCGAGTAAAATTTTTGGAATCCATATTTGTCGTGATGCCCCTGTCATCTCCCACCTTTTCTTTGCCGATGATAGCCTCATCTATCATAAGGCAACTGAATCTGAAAGTAGGGAAATTCTTAACATCCTTAAGCTTTATGAAGATGCGTCGGGTCAAAAAATTAACTTGGATAAATCGACATTATCTTTTAGCTCAAATGTTAAACAAGATTACAGTTCGAGAATTCTCAATATCTTTCAGATCAAAGGAACTTGCTCGTAGGATAAATATTTGGATTTACCTATGTGCATAGGCAGATAAAAAAAAAAAACATTTGAAGGTATAAAAGACAGAATCTGAAAAAAACTCAGTGGGTGGAAAGGAAAACTATTATCTCGAGCAAGGACAGAGATACTTATTAAAGCAATTGTACAGGCAATTCCTACATATGTGATGAGTTGTTTTAATCTTCCTATCATCTTACTCAAAGAGATCTCAGCAATAACAACAAAATATTGGTGGGGCCAAAAGGGAAAGGATAGCAGCTTACATTGGAAGGCTTGGAAAGATTTGTATCTACCAAAAAGTGAAGGGGGGATGGGCTTCAAAAATCTCAAATCCTTCAGTACAATGATGCTTGCTAAACAAGTATGGAGAATTATCTCAAATCCTTCCTCGTTGACTAGTCGATTATTGAAAGCAAAGTATTTTCCACGTGTCTCCATTCTTGATGCTGAGAGCGGCTGGAATTCCTCCTACACGTGGTCTAGAATCTTATTGGTAAAATCTGTGGTTGAAAAGAACCTTATTTGGAGGGTAGGAAGAGGTAAATCCATTTGAAAGGTGAATCCCTGGAGAAAATACTTTTAAAGTTTTATCCCCAAAAAGGAAGTCATTTAGAAAAGGTCTCGGAGCTAATGTACAGTAATCCTATGCGTTGGAATGAAAAACTTCTCAGGGAAGTTTTTTGAGAGGAGGACATAATCGCTATCGTGGGTATCCTCATCCCTTTCACTAAAAAGGTTGACAGATAAGAATGGGCCTTGGAGAAGAGCGGTAAATTTTCAGTCAAAAGTGCCTATAAAGCTATTTTTGATGAACATAAGAAAGAAAGGGAGGCTTCATCTTCTTCTCAAGCAGTAAATATCTTCTGGCGAGATCTGTGGAGGTGTCGTATTCCAAATAAGGTCAAAATATTTGCATGGCGTGCTTGCCAAAATATCCTTCCGGTCAAGGCTTTACTCTATAAAAAAATCAAAACCATCTCACCAATATGCGATGTATGCGGATTTACCATTGAGTCAGTCAATCACGTTCTAAGAGACTCACAAAGATGAACTGAGCTGGTTTTGCTCATCACTGGGAGCGCGAGTTCGCGAGAGTGCCCAAGTATATTTTAAAGAGTGGGCTATGGAGTTTCATAATCAATTCGGTAGTGACCAGTTAGATCATTTTTTCATTATTGCTTGGGGAATATGAAATGAGAGGAATCAGGTGGTGCATCTATGCAGGCCAAAAGATATTTGGTTGAGTTACAATATATCAAAACCCATGAGGCGCACATCCACATTCAAAATCCCTCGAATGTATCCTGGTCTCCTCCCACACATGATTGCTTTAAAATAAATTTTGATGGTGCTTGGTGTGAAACGGACAAAACAACAGGTGTAGGAGTTATAATTCGTGATCATGATGGAATGGTTGTTGCTTCGATGGCTAAAAATATTTCAAAATGTTCTAAATCGGACCATTTTGATGCTTTTGCTTTTCTCGAAGTCGCTCGTTGCACTTATCAGTGTGGGTTTGAAGACGTCGATTTTGAAGGAGATGCTGCTCAGGTAATAAATGTCGTTAGAACTTCAAATAATGAAATCTCAGAGCTAGGCTATATTTTTGACGAAATCAATGATTTCCTTATGATATTTATATCCCATTCTAGTAATCATATCATGAGAACAACCAATGTTGCAGCTAATTTATTGTCGAAAATCGGATTGCAAAGAAATTTTGATGAAATCTGGATGGAGGATATCCCTCCCCAACTCTATGATGCAATTTTATCTGATTTTACTCATTAATGAAAATATTTGTTATCAAAAAACAAAACAAAAAAGAGAAAAGTAAAAAAGGAATTCAAAACTTTGTACTCATTTGATACTTTTCTATTGAAAGAATATTCTTTCATTCTATCACAGAAGACAATAAAAGGTTAGGTGTAAGTTAGCCAAACTCATACTTATTGTAGAAAAATCCCAAATTATGCATACTTCATTAATGCCCAATAGAACATGACTATCAAAATCCTAAACAATAAAGACTTCATTTTGGTTGGGGTACCTATTGATGAGTGGTGAAATATGATGATATTTCACCTCCTAAATCCTACATTTAGTCATCCGATGAAGGCTAGCTGACAAATTTGTAAGGTTTTTAGTGTTTCAGGAAAATCTGGTCATTGCATGCAATTAAAAGTATAGAAGAGCATAAAACTGACTCACATTGGAACACTGGAGCAAATGGACTGTTGGGCCCTGAATTTGAATTTGAATTTGAATTTCAAATATGGAGTTGAGGACCTATTTAATCAAACTTGGGAATTAGTTTTAGGTCTGTCCCTTTGTGGAGCTTCTTATTTTTTTTCTAGCATTTTAGTTTTCTTTCCAGCTTTTCTTTTTATCTTTCCAAGCACTGTTCTTTTCATTTTTTATTTTACTTTTTAGATTAGTTTAATTTTTACATTCAAGAAGGGATTGTACGCATTGGATTAAAATCTTTCGTGGATCAATCATTACAGTATTTTAATGTTATTTTTTGTTTTTATTTCAATTATGTCTTCATTTGATTTAATCATAGATAGCTAAACCTTTTTAAAGATGGGAATCTAATGAACCTCATCCAAGGTTTTCATTTATACTAATATAGATCTAAGGTTGAGATACTCTCTTGTCATAGATGCCTTGTTTTTAATTGCCTTAATGCTCATGTCAATATTGTAGAATCAAAATTGCTATCTAAGATATAGATGCTAATCACGCATTCATGGGTGCTAATCATGCACCCCATGATCCCAGATCTGTAATGATGATTTTACTCTGGGTTCCTTCTCTAAATGCTCTTGCCAATATAGTGAATTATGATTGTGATCTAAGATATGGGTGTTAATCACACATCCATAGGTGCTAATCATGCATCCCTATGATCTTATATCTACAGTGTGAACTTCACACCAGGATCTTATTCCAATTGTCATCTAAGATATGGATGCTAATCATGCATTCATGGAGTGATAATCATGCACCCCCATGATCTCAGATCTATAATGTAGAATTTACCCCATGATCTTATTCTGATTGTCATCTAAGGTATGAGTGTTAATTATACATTCATGGGGTGCTAATCATGCACCCCCACGATCTCATATCTGCAATGTGAAATTTATGTGTGCTTGGGTTCAGTATTTATGTGTAACACATCCTGCGATAATTTTACATCTCAATAATTAGATCTGTATTTCATAAATGATAAACTAACGATGGGAGGATTTAGTATCCTAATCATCGCCTTTTAATATCTGTTTAAATCCCATTCTATTGCTTAGGTTTTATTTTGTCCATCAAATTCTCAGAATCATAAACTAGTCTGAATATTGTGCTAGATCTGTGACAGTTCTTTTAGTTGATTGTTATTTCATCTTTTAAATTTTCTGGCTAATTCTCGTGGGAACGTTCTCGTACTTTGCACCCACTAGCTACATCTCGATTCGTGCGCTTGCGAGTTTAAAAACACATTGAAAATATCACAGCACCTATGTTTGTGCCCCCGCTTTCTCTAAAAGCGCCCACATCCCAGACCCCTTCAAAACCATTGATTGCTTTGGGATCAGATGATGGAGATCATGTTTCAGCTCGATATTCCACACAATAGATCTTAAAATCATGGCTCACCTATCAAACGGTCATTTTTTTATTCTATATGTCAGGGATCCCAAAACAAATGGCCCTTGAATCATGACACACATCACGCTCAAACTTAAATTTAGGGTGATTATTTGGGGATCTGTGACACATGGAATCAAACAATGACTGTCTGATAGATGAGCCATGATCTTAAGATGTGCTTTGTGAAATATCGGGGTGAAACATGACATCCATCATATAATCTGACGCAATGAATAGCTTTCAAAGGGTTGTCGTGGACCCTTTCAAAGAATGAGTGGGCGCAAACGGAGGTACTCATCAACTTATGATAAAAATGAAACCATATTAACATATAATAATATCAATAATAAATAAAAATAATAAGAATAAAAATAAGGGAGGGTTATTCACACTAGCGTTTTCAGAATACACGCTCTTTCACACGAAAAATGGTTGACTGCCTTGAATCAGACGATGGAGATCGTTTTTCATCCCAAAATTCCACATAATAGATCTTGAGATCATGCCACACCTAATAGACAGTTAGATATTTATTCCACGTGGCACACATCCCTAAAAGTGACCGTTTGATAGGTACCATGATCTCACAATCTATTTTGTGGAAGATTGGGACCAAAAATGATCTCCATCGTCTGATTCAAGGTAGTCAATATTTTTTTCCTGTGAAAGAGCGTGTGCTCATCACGGGAAAAATAGATGCAAATAACGTCACCCTAAAAATAAGTAATTGTTCAAAAGTACAGTATAGATTTTTTCATGTCAATAATGTCACACAATCTTCCATTCTATTCAAGGGTTTTCAAACCAAGTGAATCAACTTCAAACATATGCATCTTACTTACGATTTATCGCTTTAAGTCGTATTTTCTTTATTTTATACGCTCCAATCGTATGCATTTTTCTTGAGCTTGAGTTGCATTTTTTTATAATAAATCTATTTTAGCCATTTGTGTCAAAATAGATATAATAGATCTATTGAGAAGAAAGATCTAACAAAATGGATTTTTTTTAACATAATAAGTGTTAATTAATTCATTGATGTATGTGAGCACCCGACACTTAATTGGTGTTCAATAGTATTCATACACCGATTGAGCAATAACCCAATTGGCATCTTCTTCCCTTGTGGAAGCACAGGTCATAGATTCTAATCCCCACACCAGCTCCCACCCTTCGTGCAGGTCCCCTCCCAATGTGCTAGGCCAATAGTGGATCCTCTATGTGTGAAATTTTGCACATACATTATATCTGGGTTGTCTATTAGGTATGACATCCTAAAAAAAAACAACCCAATTGCAACTCTCTTTTCTATGTTGGTATCAGGTGCGTGAACTAATGCATCTATGATAAAAGGGTACTTTAATAAATTAAATACATAGAAGTTTAAGTTGTAGTTCCCCCAATTTAAAGTGAAACGCAAAAAATATTTTTAAAATTTGCATTGTAGCGATTCATTCTCCAAATAAACTCCAAATAAATGGCTCTCACGTGCATCGCACGTGCAGGGTCCACTAGTATATATATATATATATATATATATATATATATATATATATATATATATATATATATATATATATATATTATTGATAATCAAAATCCCTCAACATGTTAACATTAGATTTATCAAATGGATAATTGTATGCTATTTTGGTAATTTCAATATCTATAAAAAGAGGTCTTACGATTTTCTTTTCTTTTTCGATGACGGGGTATCTGGGCCTCTTAGAGCACCCGAAAAGTCCTTGAGCATGTACAAGTCCCACACATCACACTTATCAGGTAAGTAGGGATAAACCCTTGCAGGTGACCAACAGGGGGTGAGATTCGAACTCAGGACCTCTGCTTCTTGAGGCGTGATCCTAGCCATTGTGTCAACCCTATATTGGTTTATTAGGATTTTGTTTCCATCATTTGAAATATTTTTCTCTACTTTTAATGAAAAAAAATTAAAAACATTTAAAAAATAATAATAATCAACAAAGCCTGAAGCCCAACCTGAGCCTGCCTGCACATATCAAAGCCCACCTAAATTAGAGCTTGCCCTAACCTGCATTGGTTAGGTGTAGGGCTAGGTATATCAAAGCCCACCTAAATTAAAGTCGTAAGAGGGCCTAAGCATAGTGACAAAAACTATTGAAGTCGCATTTTAATTGCGACTTTTTTCAATCAACAGTTAAATCTTACTCAAGTCGCAAACTTGTGGAATAGTCGCTACCTTTTTGAAAAAAATCTTGAATCTCAACAATGCAATGCGGTTTTTCTGATTTCTTCCTGATCTTTTTATTTTTATAACATTTTAGTAATATATGTTTATAATTTTTTTGTTTAATTTTTATAATTTTATTCTCAAATCCCGACTTGGTCACTAGGCTTTGAAGTCAAGATCATCAATTCTTTGGGCCCCCATTTTATCCATGATGATCGAGAAAATCATACCAAAAAATGCTTTCAAACTTTCGATCAATTTAGGAAACATTACCTTTCTTATTATTGTTCAAATCATAAAGTAAATTGTATTCACCAAATTTGATTGGTTTGTGAGTAGAAGGTAGCAATAGGTCATGCCAAGTTACATATAATGAGGCATGATATTTTAGCAGGTACATCTTTTACGAGTGCAAATGGGTTGGGTCAAGGTCAACCCAATTATTTAAACCTAAACACAAACCTGATCCGTTTATTGAATCATCGATCGAATTCAATCCGAGTAGCAAAAATTGGATTGGGTCACATTGATAATAATCTAGACGTTGGACCGAATCGAATTGGCATGCCAACTCCGAACCAACTTGATTTTGACACGAATTTGATCTAGTTCAAGGCCGAATCACCCGATTTCACATTAAACTAGTTCTTCTTAGATTGAATTAGACCAAGAAACCCACAATACCGAGACTGATATAGGTCCTATTTCAGCCCATGCATAATAGATTTTCTATCTACCCTACAAGATCAGCGCAATGGTTTAGTTATTAAGGTTGTTTGAGACTTTTATAAGATGATTTAAGCCCCTCAAATATTATTAACTTATTTAATCATAACCAACTCGTTTTAAGTCAAATTTTAGACATTAAGATATCATTTTACACGGAATTATAGACTTCATGAAATGAATTACCTAAAAGAGTTGCATTTGGATATTATTTTAATTTAATTATTCATAAGCTATAATGTCTTATTCAAGGCCAAAATCATATGTATTTTTGATAAATTATTATTAATGTTGACTAGATTTGACAATTAAATGCACACATATCTCATAATTATTTATTTATGATTAATTTATTCGTTAAATGTAACATTAAATATTATTTTATTATCACAGTTGGACAGTTGGCATGTTATGTCTATGTTTAGAAGAATGTTTTGGAAACCTTGAATTAACTATAATACGGTTGATTGGAGTTTTATCGTATTTTAGCATTAAGGTAGACCGATAAAACAATCATTCGCAGCTACGCAGTTGAAATATGATACAATTTGCCCAAATGTGATCGTCTAAGTAATTAAGTTACATGATTCTTGTATTTTGAGACTTGTGCCTCATTAAGATTTGGTAAATGTGAATTTGTAAGACTTAATTTCTGGCCAAAGCTGATTTTGGAATCTCATGTGGGGAGGGTATAGTCCTAAGTCCTGAAAGGAGGAAAAGATAATCATTCTGTCTGAAGTTGATGGAAAATCTTGATCAATTGAGAGCACACATGATTAAGTCTTCATGTTTTTTTAAGTACAATACTAGGAAGCAACCAACGTATCGAAGTTTTGATCCAAAGGTGACACTGAGACAATATGACTCAATTGTCTCGGAGAGTGAAAGTTTTAGATAGGGCTAACACTCTAATTAATATGAATATAACTCTAGGTTCAAATTAAATCCTCAGAGAATAGTTAGATACATAAGATCATAATTGTAATCATTGTTCATTGAAGTCATGGATAGGTTTGTCGTAGATAAATAATTAGTTGAAATTCAACCTCGGAACTATTTAAACTATTCATCGTGGTGTATGACTATAGATGTTTCGTTAAGCTATTGGATTACAGTTTCGTGAACTATAATGCTCAAGAGATGAAGTCGAACCATGATTTGTTAATCTGTTGTGTTTGGCTGAGAATGAGCATTTGAAAGTCGCCAAAGTTGAATTATTGCATTTGGTTGTAAGGGCGCCAAGACAAAAGAACTCCAAGAAGAGCTTCAATTAAAACTACAACCAGCACGTTTACAGGAAGTAACCTGGAGCAGGAAACCAAGAAAAGAGAGTTAAAGCTGGTTTCTCGAATGCTGACATTGAAAGAAAAAAGAACATTTCTTAAGGGATTGTTACGTGTTCAAGGAGTTGTTGAACCAGATCAAAGGAGGGTCACCTCAACCGTAGATACCCCAGACCTGCTAAAAACGATTATAGTTTTATCTTTCATTCCACACAAACATCATAATTAATTATTGAATATTTATTTTAATAAATATAATTTATTAAATAATTTAAAATTATTTAATGCCTATACACCATAAAAAATAGGACTATTAGCGGCAGCCATAAGTTGCTATTATTAACAAAAAAAATTGTCGCTAATACCCTTTCCGCTAATAGTCTTAATAGTTTTTTTGTTAATAGCGGCAGTTTTTTACTGTAAAAAATTGCCGCTAATAGTTTTATTTTTTGTAGTGATATAATTAGACTATTTTTATATGTTATTTGCCAAATTTTATAGATTGTAAGATTAAAGGGAGCTTATAGCTGTTGGCAGTGGTTGAGATTCTTAGTGCTATAGTTACCTATAAATTTGATAAGATTTGAAAAGATAGTTTCAATGGAAGTTGTCACTCTAGGATTGATTAGTTCCAATTGTTGTTGATGCATCATCTCTCTTATGTGATTGTGCATGTATTATTTGAGAGTATATGTGATTACACTTTGATCATATGTATGATTGTTTCACATGACAGGATATTGAGGTCGTACCTTGGTTTGTTTGGATTTGCTCGGGTTGGTTAAGTGTGATTAGACACTACATCAATTGATAAACCTTCATTGTAATAGAATGATGATGGGGAGTCATAAGTGGGGAGCCAAAAAAGTATCAAAACGCCAAGCGATAGGTTATGAAGCAGAACGAATATAGGAATGATACATATTTGTATTGTTCTTATTACCACTAAATAAAGACTTTGGTTCATTAGTAATGTTAGCTCCGTGACCATAAAATTGTCTAGTATCAATTTGATAAGATGGAACACTATGTGCATGTATGATCCTTCACTAGTGGCATTCATGAACCTGAGTAGATGTAAAGAAACATTGATATAGTACAGAGTCAATAATTTCTTAATATTACAATGGATGACTATCCAATTTTATAGTCTATCAACCTAGAGAATCATTTACAAATTATGAGTTAATTTATATATCAACTAGGAGATTATTAGGTATATGCGATCCATATATTAATAACTCTTTTTTTTTTTAATTTTCATATTATATATATATATATATAAGATATCTCTATGTCAATTGATATGGGCGCGACACTTAGCACCCTTTTGTGAAGTGATGGGTGATATCGGAACTACTTTACTAACTAAAGTTACACTTTTAAAATATTTTAAAAGTTAAATATCTTTTCAGTCGTCATTCTTGACTTTTTAAAAAGTCTTTCTAAAGTCTCTTTCTTTTCTCTCTTTTCTCTCTTTTTTTAACAAAGTGTCAGATTTACATTTTTAGGTATATTTTACTCAAAAAAATGAGCGCTCGATAGCGCAGTCCTTATAACACCTCTGCAGAGAAGTGTCGGGGCTTCGTTTAGGGGCGCCGACGCTTTGATGAAAAAAAAATATATTTTTTTTAATGGAAGCGCTTTCGAAATTTTTTTTTTTTTTTTTTTTTTTTTTTTATAAAAGCGCTAATGCCCCTAAGATCATGTTTCCTAGTTGGAAAGTGATAAAGCCTCATGTTTTCGAAACATTGATGGGTTAGGTGTCCAAAAAGATAGATATGGAGGTAGTAGCTCCTCCCTCTCTGTCTCTAGCTAGTCATTTCATAAAAAAAAGGGCTAAAATGATTATCAAAGAGGTAGTCTAATCTAAGGATCAAAATCTCGGTTGAAATGATCGAAATTTCGGTCCAAATTTGTATGGGACTCAAAATTTTGGTCAAATTTTCGGTTTTCGGCCGAAATTTTGGTTCAAATTTTTAATTTCGGTCAAGCCCGAAACCAAAATTTTACCCGATATTTTGATCCTTGGTCTAATCACAATTTTTTGTAGCTCTTAGATCATTTTCATCTACGCCAAGGATCACTAAAAGAGAAGCGCCATAAGTCAAAATCTCTTATCATTCTTAAAACAAGTAGTAATAATCTATTTCTGTTAAAAACATAATTTGAGTGATCGAATGTTCTTGAGTTGATCGGTAAATCTCTTACTAGATTAATCTACTTTATTGATATTTATAGCAATTGAATCCCGCTACAAGTTGATTATATATATATATATATATATATATATATATATATATATATATATATATATATATATATATATATAAGTATTGACATAGATGGAGGTCAACTTTTGACTAATGAATAGTGGTTGCCGACATTTTAAACTTTTGAGTATAGCATTAAGTAGTTGATAAAAAAAAAAAAGGGGGGGAAATTTGCACTTTCGGCCCTATAAGTTTGCATATTTGCATAAACGGCCCTATAGTTTCAACCCTTACATAACAGGCCAGCTCCAAGCCTAGCCGGTTCCATGTTATATATATATATATATATATATATATATATATATATATATATATATATATATATATATATATATGCTTCTCTATGCTTATTTGTCCTTTTAAACATTTTTTCTTGGATTGCGATTTCGAGATTCGACTACAATTGGTATAACTCAGAGAACTACAACAGACTAGGTAAGATATTGAGTACATTATCTTTGTAAGATATTAATTTTTCTTCTTTTTTACCATATAATAGGTAGACCAAGCTAGGTAAGATATCGGTCAATATCTTAGGATATCGGCCGCTGTCTTAAGATATCGATCGATATCTTAGGATAGCGGTCGATATATTAGGATAGCGGTCGATATCTTAAGATAACGACCGATATCCTAAGATATTGACCGATATCTTAAGATAGCGTCCGATATGCTAAGATAGCGGCCGATATCCTAAGATAGCCTTTTAATCAACCAATTTTCATTTTTTAATATTATAGCGCTAAGTCAAGTATTACCCTTTTAACCAACCAATTTTCATTTTGTAAATATTGTAGGTTGAAATGGATGTTCCACTTCTTTGCCATTTTGATTTCGTCCGTGTGGGAGATAATACTTACAACGGAGGACATCGGAGGATTGTCACTGTCACAGAAAACATATCATTTGATGAGTTTATGGAGAAAATGTATAAGGTCAGTAGGACACGATCGGAAGAACATTCTATTACACTAACAGTTTCATTACGCATAGGGAATGAACTTGTGTTTGCCGAATTGTCTGACTTTGATGATCTTACAAACTTATTCAGAGCATATCGTATTGGTGATGGTGTGATAAATATTTATATCGAAAAATCATTAGTCACTATCGTAACAGAAATTTTACTATCTTTAGAAGCATTTCAACCGTTCCAGGAAACAAACGAAGATGATGATAGTGTGAGAACAGAACATTTGATTGAAAATCAAGAAATACGGTTTGAAGAGGAGAACATCGTTGCACCAATGATAGTTGACCATGATAGAAATATGAATATAGGATTTCGCCCCTACCATAGGCCTCTGGAACAACCCTCTTCAGACATTCTAATAAGTGAAGGCGATGAAGATTAAGGATATTGTCATCAAATGAATTCGATGCATGATATATCTCAGTTCAACTTCGATTCGGTAAATCAGTGGGAAAAGTTTTTAGTCGGCCTTAGTCCATATCAATGGCCTTCCGAACTAATAGCTTCGGAGCCAACGATAATCGAGCGTTTAACAAAACAGCCTCTCGTACATCAAACATTCCCGTATCGGCCAACATCAATCCAAACAACTGCACATCAACCAAACGTACATCGATAGGCTCAATCCCAATCACGTAATAACCATCCAGTCGATGACGGTGATAGTGATTCTGAAAATAATGAAGCACCGTTGTCTCTCACTTCGCGTGTTCATACTAATAGGGGAATTGATCAACCTCTGGTGGATGAAGACTATCAGCTTAATGACTCGGAAGGAGAGTATATGGATTCGAATAATGAGGAACTGTATGAAGGGGGACCAATTATCATTAGTCAGGCGTTTAGAAATAAAAAATCCTTTCAGAAAGCTCTTAAAGAATTTACAATGGCAAAGAATTTTCAGATTAAACTAATAAAAATAAGTCCTTTTTGAGTTACGACGAGGTGTGTTGAAGTAGGATGTGCTTAGCGAATACATGCATCGAAATTAGTAGGTGTGGACACGTTTGCTGTGAAAACTTTCCACCCGGAATATACAGGCGGAATGCCAGCTTTTGGAAGCAAGCATCTCTAATATGCGACATCATGGATAGCTTCATTCGTGAGAGATAAGCTATTAAAGGACTTTGACGAGACTCCTGCTTCAATAATTTTTTATATTAAAAAAAAATACGGTATAACAGTAGGTTACTGGAAAGCATGGAAAGGAAAAGAAATGACATTGAATGACATCCGAGGTAGCTGGAAGGGACAATTTAAGATGTTGTCGTCATATGTCGCCGAATTAAAGCGGGTCAATCCAGACATACAGACCGAATTGTGTCTCGAGCCTGATAATGTATTTCAGAGATTCTTCATGGCATTCGGACCTTGCATTCAAAGCTTTCGTAATACTTTACGAAAAATAATTATGGTAGATGGAACGCATTTACGTGGACGATACAAGGGAGTGTTGTTAATGGCTACGGGGATAGACAGGAATAGACATTTATTCCCTATAGCATTCGGTGTTGTACCGAAAGAAAATGAAGATCATTGGACATGGTTCCTTGATTTATTAAGGAGACGTGTAATCGGTGACTTTGAAGAGCAGTTTGTATTGATATCAGACAGACAGAAATGTTTGATGGAAGTTGTGGAAAAAGTTTTTCCTAACGCCTTTCACAGCTATTGTATGCGACACCTAGCTTTAAATATGTTTGATACATATAAGGATACAATCTCTAGACCACTTTTCTGGGTTGCTGCCCGTGTATTTTCGAAAGCAAAATTTAAAAGAATTATGCGAAAAATAGAAGACGACGCCCCCCCGGAGTGTACAACATGGATTAAAGAAATTGGTGATCATTTCTGGGCCGCACTTATTTTCAAGGGAGGCGTTATGATATGTTGACAACTAATATAGCTGAAAGCATAAATAGTGTGTTGAAAATAATCAGGGAGGAACCGATCGTGAGCATGTTAAAAACTATTCGCATAAAGGTAGTCAAATTTTATCTTCGTCATCAGGAGGAAGGAAATAAAATGACACACGTGTTAACACCGATGGCCTAAAAACACATAATACGAAATTCAGAATGGGCCCGTCGAAAAAACGTTATACCATATGGTCGCGATATATTTTAAGTTAAACGTGGTGATTACACTCACAGTGTCGATCTAGATAAGCGAACATGTACATATAGACGTTGGGCTATTCTTGGATTATCATGTTCGCATGTGATCGTCGCATTATCACGTCGAAACAGAGAAAGAGAGATTCCCCAATTTTGTGAGCACTGGTTTACCAGTAACTTATTTAGGGAAACTTATAAAGAATACTTTTTTCCGACCGTTGACAAGCGCCAATGGAATTTGCAAAGAGGCGACATTCAAGTTTTGCCTCCGCACAAAATACGTCAAGCCGGTCGTCCGAAGAAAAGGAGAATAAGATCTAAAGGTGAAGTTTGACCACTACGATGTAAAATTATAACAAATACAGTCATAACTGTCGCTCGTGTAAATTTGTTAGAATTTGAAATTAACTTATATTACTTATAAGAGTACCGTAAGCCTTTATTTCTACCCTTATCGATATCAATAACATTTCATATTTTATAAAGGGAACCGATTAGGTCCTCAATTGGAAGATGGTGACCGTCCTCCAAGATACACATGGAGCTCCACGTGGCACCAAAAAGAGTATTTGAGTGCCACATGGAGCACAAGTGGACGGTATAGATTAATATTAAAAAAAAAATTGAAAAAAACTTTTTAAACTCACAAGTCAAAGTTTGACAGATTTCTTTGGTCCATATTTCACGATTCAAAATAAACTGCTTTGGATCAGATGAAGGAGACCATTTATCATCATTCATCATCCAAATAGATTTTGAGATCGTGGCCCTACTATCGACAGCTAATTTTTAACAAAAAATCAGCGGCCGATGACTTAAGTTAGCGACCGCTAATTTATATCATCGACTGATGACTTAAGCCATCGGACGATATCTTAAGTTAGCGAACGCTAACTTAAGTCCACGTCGCTAATTTATGTTATCGACCACTGACTTAAGTCATCGTCCGCTGACTTAAGTTAGCGATCGCTAAGTTAGCGGGCATTGTGAAATCTGAACATCGAATACAAGTCTTTTTATGATGTTTATAAAGAATTATTAGACAATTAGGATAAATTGATAACAACAAAAATTATACAAGTTGATATAAAATATTTAAAATTATATAAAAAATATTTACAAAAATCTATAAAATTTTATAAAGATATGATATATAAAGTTTAACTCTTCCCAAACATGCACATTAAATGTCTGATTTCGACTTTAAATTGTTGTATTTGTTTTTCTTCGAAATCAATAGTCCGTCGTTGGGAGAAGTATTCTATGTACTTCAAAACATATACACCGCAGTCCCAATCGTTTCTTTGGAGCAGGAGATCGACACTGTTGAACGCCGATACCTTCCACTGTTGATCGAAAGCTGACTTTAAATCGACAGCATAAAGAAGAAGCGAAAGGTGATGCAATAGACATCCTTTATGCTCTTCGAACCTCCTTGAGCACTCTCAGTCTGCTGGATCTATTAACTTAATTTCGTGATCAACTAATGAAATTATAGCCAACGCCCAGCGGCTATATTTTTGGCTATACATCGGAAGATAAATCTGTACAGAAACGGAACCGAATTTTTAAATAATTAAATTTATTTAAAAGTCATTAACGTTAAATAAAGCGAAGTGTAGTATTAAAAAACGTACCATTTCACAGTCCACCGCGTGAATTCCTCGTTTATTATTTGTAAGTAGTAGTTTAAGCGGCTTTGAATTGTGACGAACCTTCCACCCATCATAGTAGGCCTGCCACTTATCGAAGTCGCTAAGTGCTGCTAAACCTTAATTATCGATAAATTTTTCATATTTTTTCTCGTCTGCTATAAATAAGGTCTGAAACAGAATAATGTAGTAAGTAAATAAATTAAAAGAAGTGTGAATGAAAAGACAAATAAATGAAACAAACGAAATAATAAATAGTTGAAACGTTACCAGGGCGGACGCAGAAGCGAACCAGCTTTTTTCGGCATTTGCCGTAAATATTGAATCGTTGGTTACTTCAAGGACTCTTGAGTACGCGTCGATGACTTCATTGTCAAGCCACAAGTGTCCTTTCAGAACCTTTAAAAGAGCAAATGTGATGTTAACACCCATGATAGTATTGACGATCACATGGTCCTCTTCCTCCGGCCGGTTCCAAAAACTGAACATATATTTGTGCTCCATTGATTTTGGCTCCTCCTCCACAACCAATCTTGTTCTTTTTATAACGGCTTTACTGGTCGGAGTCTTTCTCTTCTTTCGAGCACGCAAGTCATATCCCTCAGCTCTACTTTTTGCAGTTGATAGTTTAACTAAAATTGATTTTAGGGATGCCGGCTGTGACTCACGAGAAGGTAGGGTAAGAGGAGCACCCTCATCACCCACTTCCACCAAGGGTTGTTTAGTAGGAGGTGGAAGAGCTTTAGAAGTTTTGGGGGCAGTGATTTGATGAGTAAGTTGAAAAGCAGTGGGTTTAGGGTCAGTAGATTTAGGGGAAGAAGTTTTGGGGCAGTTGATTGATGGGTAGGTTAAGGAGCAGTGGGTTTTGGGCCAGTGGGTTTAGGGGCAGAAATTCGGGGGGCAGTGGATTGATGGCTTGGTTGAGGAGCTGTGGGTTTAGGTTCAGAAGTTTTGATTACTGTTGGTTAAGTGGCAGTGGTTTGAGAGGCAGAAGTTTGAGGAGCAAAAGATTGAGAAGCTGTAGGATGAGTGGCAGTGGGAACGAAGGTTTCAAATAGAACAAAGGAAAGAATATTATCCTGCATAATTGCAAAATACATTAAAAACTGTCATTATTTTATAAAAAATAAAATTATTTGGGATCAAGTTAGCGATCGCATTATCGACCGATAATATAAGTTAGCGGTCGATAATTTACATTATCGATCGATAATGTAAATTATCGGCCGCTAACTTATATTAGCAATCGATAATTTACATTATCGGACGATAATGTAAATTATCGATTGCTAACTTAGATTAGCGGCCGACAAGTTACATTATCGATCGATAATGTAAATTATTGACCGGTAATTTAGATTGTCGGTCGATAATGTAAGCTGTCGGACGATAATTTATATTATCGGACGACAAACATATTTGGCATTAATCTTTAAAAAATATATATTTTTCAAATTTAAAAAGAAATGGTTTAGTACCTTCATCAAATGAGATGTGACTGCATCAAGATCCTTCTGTATTGAAGTATTTCGTTCTGTTAAATTTAGAACCCGATGTTTTAGTGACCCTACTTCATCTTGTAATAATCCAACTTGCTCTTGGAGGGTCTTCTTGTCTCTCCCTAGCTTTTCAATGGTGAGTGCTTGCCCTTTAAGCACTATAAATGCACGTCGGAAGGCACTTTTCATCTCTTTTACAGCCATGCGGAGCGTCTTGCATTCTTTTCTAAGTTCCGTTACTTCTTTGGTTAAGTTGGGTTGCGTAACTGGCTGTTCTCTTGTTGGCTGGGGCCTAATCTCCGGTTTACCTTTTCCCTTTGATTCAGTATGTTGACGTATAACGACTTTATACTCGTCGTTTTCGTCGCTATCATCATCGTCCTCATCATCATCTCGACTTTTCGGCTCTTCGGCTCTTTCTTGAGGACGTGTCTCGTAACTTGGGGCATCGTCGTATTCATATATATTTTCTTCATCACAAGGCTCCTCGGCCTTTTCCTGCTCCCTTTCCATCTCTCCTTGTATAAAAAAGAGTCGAACTGATCTATACTGTAATTTGTATTTTACAGCTTTAAACTCTAAGATAACTTTAGACTTAAAAAAAATTTCTTGATATAAATTAGGATTACGGCTGAATTGCGAGCCTTCCCATTTCATTAGCCTAGGAAATGGATCTTTGACCTCAGTAAGAGCGGTGGCGACTCCAGGAAAGTGCTCAAACGCCCAAATCTGTAGGGCGATAGTACATCCGTAGATGTTGTAATGCCCATTTTCTGACTGTTTCGTCATTTCCCTTCTGGCGTTCGCTTTTGATATATTATCTACTAAATTATTATAAACTATCAAGCCCCACGAAAACTTGTTGAATTCTTCAATGTTATCTACTAATGCCAAGTACCGTATGTCCACTTCCTGGTATGTGTCCAGAAGTAAAAGAGAACATAAGAGAAACAATAATCATAGTTTCAAAAATTTATCGTTGGATAAATCAACACTATCAACTAATTCTTCAATACGAGGTCTTTTAGCCGGCTTCCCTTGAAAGAATTTGTATCGAATAGTTTCTTCCTCTAGCACGGCCACCTTCTCAAACTCAGGTTCCGTCAACATATTCAGGCCTAAAATGAATGTTATATCAGACTCTTGCAGCAGTACATTGGTATTTCTAACATTGAAAACATTATCTTTAACCCAAAATCTTAAAATAGCATCAACCAAGTCTCCAATGAATCCTAATTTCTCATTTATTCTAAATAGATGACTGAAAATTGAATCATCTAATGTCTTCTTCCTCTCTTCGTTATAGTGCAAGTAAAATTTCTTAACACTAACTCCAGAACATTTTTCGAAGGGCTTTAGAGACATAGTCATTTTACAATCACTTAGTGGGAACTACAATATAAATAAAATATTGAAAACATTATCTTTAACCTAAAAGCTTAAAATAGCATCAACCAAGTCTCCAATGAATCCTAATTTCTCATTTATTCTAAATAGATGACTGAAAATTGAATCATCTAATGTCTTCTTCCTCTCTTCGTTACAGTGCAAGTAAAATTTCTTAACACTAACTCCAAACATTTTTCGAAGGGCTTTAGAGACATAGTCATTTTACAATCACTTAGTGGGAACTACAATATAAATAAAAATAATTAATTAATAAAATAAGTGAGGTTGAAAAACTACCGATAACTTACATTATCATCCGACAACTTACATTATCGGTCGACAACTTACATTATCGCCCGATAATGTAAGTTATCGGTCGACAACTTACATTATCGGACGCTAACTTATATTACCGGTCGACAACTTACACTATTGGTCGATAATATACGTTGTCGACCGATAGTGTAATTTAGCGGCCGATAACGTAAGTTAGCGGTAAGTTATTAGTAAGTTAGCGGATCAGGTGAGAAACATAACGGATGACTGAATATGTTTAAATGTAAAAAAAAAAAAATTACCTGAAAATTTGCTGTGAGCTTTTTTCCGCTTTCTTGCCGATAAGTCGCTGCCCTCTCGATTTTACAGAAAAGTAATAAAGTTAAAGTAAATAGTAAAGAATGAAAAGTAATAAAGTAACGTTTACTTTTATACTTTAAAAGTAATTTGAATATAAAAGGCGGTTGCTGACGTGGAATCGGCTAGGCTTGGAGCTAGCCTGTTATGCAATGATTGAAACTATAGAGCTGTTTCTGCAAATACGCAAACTTATAGGGCCGAAAGTGCAAATTTCCCAAAAAACAATGGCTTTGTTGACCACATGAAAATAGATAATCGACATGGCAATTTACATTTTTGCAATTGTCGCACACGACTTTAATGAAAAGTTGTCTAACTAGTAGTTAGGGATGCGCAGAAAATCGACTGAACCCGACCGAAATTTCTGTTTTAGAGCATATCGGTTCGGTTTCAATTTAAGAAAAGTGGCTTATCGGGTTATCGGTTCGGTTTCGATTTTGACATAAATAATCCAAAATCGAAGTGCATACAAAAATAAGTTTTTCTTTTTTAAAAAAATAATAGGGTTTACCTAAGTAATAGGTATTATTTTTCCTTTTTTACAAATAATAGATATTATTTGTAAAAAAGAAATTTTACAAATAATAGAATTTATCTTTTTTTATAAATAATAAGTATTATTTGTAAAAAGGAAATCACAAAAAATCGACCGAACCGATCGAACTGATAACTATCGGTTTGGTTTCAGTTTGACGTCCTAGAACCGATAGTTATCGGTTCAGTTTCACTTTCGTATAAAAACTGACCCGATAACACCCTTACTAGTAGTCGGTCATCACCAAATAATCATGCTTATTGGAATCATATTTAAAATTAGGGTTTTTTGTAAATACCCCTTGAGTTATGCTGATATTACAAATAACCCCCCTTGTTATAACTATTTGCTCTAAACCCCCTAGTTAGCATTTTGGTGTTCATAAAACACCCTCTTTAACGGATGCAACTTTAAATGGTTAACCAGCCATTAACGAATAGCCTAAATACCATATTTATCCTTTTTAAAGTTAAATTACTAAACTGCCACCCTCTACACGTGGTAGAGTTGGCGGCCCTCCACTTACAAAAAAGAGTAGTTTTAAATCCATCCACCAAATCTTTGAGTTCACCCACACTGAAAAACATTGATTGCATTAAATCGGACAATGGAGATCATTTATCGTTCCAACCTTTCACACGATGAATGTTGAGATCATGGAGGCACCATTAGACGGTTGACTGCATTGAATCGGACGATGGAGATCATTTATCGTCCCAACCTTTCACACGATGTATCTTGAGATTATGGTGGCACCATCAAACAATTGACTGCATTGAATTGAATGATGGAGGTCGTTTATCGTCCCAACCTTTCACACGATGGATCTTGAGATCATGGTGGCACCATCAGACAGTTGACTGCATTGAATTGGACGATGGAGATCGTTTATCGTCCCAACCTTTCACACGATGGATCTTGAGATCATCGTGGCACCATCAGACGGTTGGTTTTTTATTTCATGTGGTACATACCCAAAAAAATGACCTTAAAATTAATTTTAACCGTGTACATGATGTTAAGGTCACTTTTCTGATATGTGTGCCACGAAATAAAACATTGATCGTCTAATAGTATGCCTAAACGATCTCCATCGTCTGATTCAATGCAATCAATGTGTTTTAGTGTGGGTGAACTCAAAGATTCGATGGATGAAAGCAGACGCGGTTAGGCAATCCAATTCCTAAAATAAAATAAAAAGATAAATTTTTTGTACAGAATGATAATATGAAGCACTACACCATTATTATATAATAGTTACCATTATACAAACGATGATATGGTAGTGAATCTGATCAATTGTATAACCAGTGATTCATCAAATGGTAGCAATCAATCGAATTTGTAATTTTTCTAATTCATAACTAGGCCTCAATGCTCGGGTTTTGTGGGGTAAACTAAAAGCTTGGATGGACACGATATTTTATATACAATCTAGGAAATAAGGGAGTTTTGAACCGGATCGGGTCAGATGAAGTAGGGGCTCGAGTCTGGTCGGCTGTCAAAATTTTGGCCTGCCCCGACCCATTGACAACCTAGTCTTTATTGATTTTTAAGGTCTTGATAGTTGAAGGAGCAAGTTTTCGACACAACAAGCTTTTCATAAGCTTGATATTCTCTTGATGTCGATGATGCCGATGATGACCCAACAATGAAAATACCTTATCTGCATTATGAGTTATGACGTCATTTTTAGTAAACTCTACTTGGATACAACAAAGCTGGAAGATAAACCGATAAAATCGGCCTTGTTTGGCAACCCAAGTTCTAAGGATCGGCCAATACCGAGAAAAAAAATTATATCAGTAAGTATCGGCCAATACCAATTGGTCTTTCATTTGATGGGTCTTGAATCATATAGGAAATTGGAGGGACGAATATTTTGAGTAGGATATGTAGATTGAAGGTTTTCTTTTAAAGAATAATTGCATCGTTTGCCACAAATCGTCCATTGGTTGAGTATTCGTCCAAACGTTGACATACTTTAATAGGGAATGAAGGGTGAATGAAGGGCCTTTTAGAAGAGTACCTTTAAATCCACCCACTGAACCTTTAAGTTCACCCACGCTGAAACACGTTGATTGAACTGAATCGAACAGTAGAGATCATTTATCCTCTCAATCTTTCACACGATAGATCTTGAGATCATGATCGTACCATCAGACGGTTAGTGTTTTATTTCACGTGGCACACATCTCAGAAAAGTGACCTTAACATCACGTGTCACGTGCATGCTTAAAATTGATATTAATGTCACTTTTATGAGTGTGTACCACATGAAATAAAAAATAGACCGTTTGATGGTACACCCATAATCTAAAGATGGATCTCATGAAAGATTGAGACGATAAACAATCTCCATTGTTTGATTCAATACAGTTGATGTGTTACAACGTGAGTGAACTAAAAGATTTTGTGGGTGGATTTAAAGGTATTCCTTTTAGAATAGTGGTAAATTATAATGGCATGACTTGTAAATAAAGGTAAATGAAGGGTCTTTTAGAATGGTGATAAATTTTAATGGCATGACTTGTAAATATAGATAAATGAAAGGCCTTTTTGAATGATGGTATTTTTAAAATATTGGTTTTATTAAGGACAAAATAGACTTGCCGTTCATAAACTTACGGCTAGTTAACGGCAGGGAATTATATGAAACAGAAACACAAAAGTAGGGGCTGCAGAATAAATACTTATAACTCAGAGGGTTTCTTATAATATTAGCATAACACAGGGTAATATGCAAAAAACCACCCTTAAAATTAAATTCCCAAATGAGTGACTTTTTTGGCCCCTAGGAGTTCTCTAGAGCTATCAATGTTGGGATTGCTCAAAAGATTTGTCACATGCCAATAAAGTTGGGTAGCATCTCCCAACAATTTAGGGAGCCATTCCTTTATTTGAGTTGGATAATATGATAGAAATTGTTTTACATTCCATTTTATGCACCAAACATCTTTAGTTTATTGCCTTAAAATCAGACGGCTTAGATGATATTTCCACATGATGCAGGTCCCAAAAATGCTCCTTATTTTAAAATGTATGCTTGGGCTAACTTGTGTGTGCAAGTAATAGCTCCCTCAATTTATCATAAAAATTGTATTTAAAAATAGGTACCATTGTTTGCATCCCGTAAAAATCTAATGTCACCTGACAATTAAACAATAGAGATAGTTTTTTGTCCCAAGCTTCTACTCAATGGGTCTTAGAGAGCACGGGTGGCGTACCGTCAGACGATCAATTTTTTATTCCGTATGCCACACATTCTAAAAAATAAAACTGGCATATATTACGCTCAAACGTGATTTTAGGGTCATTTTTTATATGTGTGCCAGTGGAATAAAAATTTGATGTATGATTGTATGACGAAGGGGTTGAGAGCATTTTTGTCGAAGATTAAGACAAAAGATAATCTTTATTGTCTGATTTAAAACAGTCAAATGATGAAATTATCTTTTCCCTAGGGATGAGACCATACTTTTTCGACGTGCAAATAATACTACGCTTTGAAAAACTTTATTTCTTTTTTGGAGGATAAAGGTCGGCTGATACTAAGGACGTCGAAACTTACTTAGTATTACTATTACATTAGTTTGTTGCCATGCATCTGATATTCAATTACATTATTAATTGTGCTGAGTAACTCGATGAACTTAAGTACTGACATATATATATATATATATATATATATATATATATATATATATATATATGATAATATTCACCTGACTCGAGTCATGCGTGACCCAAACAGGTCACCGTCAGATCACGATCAAACTTTGATCGTAATATAGTCTGACGATCACCTACTCGAGCCATGCATGACTTGAGTAAAGTGATCATTACTTATATATATATATATATATATATATATATATATATATACCTGACTCGAGTCACCAAGTTACTCGAGCAGGTGATCATCAAATTGTTATCAAATGTTGATCGTAACGTAATTTGATAGTCACCCGCTCGAGTCATGCGTGACTTGATCAGGTGATTATTATCTTTTATATATATATATATATATATATATATATATATATATATATATATATATATATATATATATATGTATATATATAGATATATGTAGAGAGAGAGAGAGAGAGAGGCTCGGGGATATGCGTCCTGACATTCAGATATCTCTATGTCAATTGATATAAGCGCGATACATAGTGCCCTTTTTGTAAAGTAATGAGTGGCATGGGGCCCACTTTACTAACTAGGGTTACACTTTTAAAAGTTAAATACCCTTCCAACCGTCATTCGTGACTTTTTTAAAGTCTCTTTCTTTTCTCTATTTTTCTAAAAAAATATCAAACTTATTTTTTCATGCATATTTTTCTCAAAAAAAGTGGCACCCAATAGCAAAGTGCTAGCACATTGGAAAGCAAAGCACCAATACCCCGAAACAAAGCGCCGACGCCGAGGCGCCGACGCTTCGAAAAAAATAAAATAAAAATTATCAAAGAGCCGACACCCCTAAAACGATGTGTCGACGCTTTGTTTAGGGGTGAAAAAGTGGCGCTCGATAGCGAAACGCTAGCACCTCAGGGAGCAAAACACCAAGCCCCGAAACGAAACGCAGATGCCCCTAAAATCAAGCGTTGGCGCCTCGTTTTAGAAGCGTCGGCGATTCGTTTAGGGGCGCCGACGCTTCGAAAAAATAAAATAAAAATTATCGAAGCACCGGCACTCCTAAAACGAAGTGTCGATGCTTCGTTTAGGGGCGAAAAAGTGGTGCCCGATAGCGAAGCGCTAGCACCTTGGGGAGCGAAGCACCAACACCCCTAAAACCAAGCGTCGGTGGCTCGTTTTAGAGGTACCGATGCTTTATTTAGGGGCGCCGGCGCTTAAAAAAAATAAAATAAAAATTATCGGAGTGCCGACACCCCTAAAACGAAGTGTCGATACTTCGTTTAGGGGCGCTGACGCTTCCATAAATTATTTTTTTTTGAAGCGCTGGTGCTTCGTTCTAGGAGCGCTGGTGCTTCCATAAAGAAAATAAATAAATACAAAATTTGAGGGTGCCCTAAACAAAGCGGCTGGCGCTTTTAAGCTTAGCGCCCATAAAAAAATAATAGTTTTAAATCGAAGTCTTTGGCAATCCTAAAGCTAATACGCCCTAAAACGAGGTGTTGACGCTTCTCTATAGAGGTGCTAGCACTTTGCTGTCGGGCGGCTCACGTTCATATTTTTTGAGTAAAATATATCTGAAAAAGTAAGTATGACACTTTTTTAAAAAAAGAGAGAAAAGACAAGAAAGAAAGAGAGTTTAAAAAGACTTCTAAAAAAGGCAAGAATGACGACTGAAAAGGAATATAACTTTTAAAATATTTTAAAAGTTTAACTCTAATTAGTTAAAATGGGCCCTACGTATCGTGCACATATCAATTGGCATAAAATTATCTCTATACCCGAGCGTATTTCTCCTTTGCCATATATATATATATATATATATATATATATATATATATAAAACATTGGCAATGCGGTCAATTATTTGAAAAATGAACAATGAAATCAAGCGTGGAGCCCTTCATTTATGTGACACATGATCATCTACTTGGGTGCCTGTGACAGCAAACCAATGCACTAATTTATTTAATCCAAAAGTGTTAAAAAGTTGTTTGAAAAATGAATTCACGTTCCCTAAAAAAAGTCTAAATGTGTGTTCGGTTGGACCAGTGGCAACTCCTCTCCACAGTGGAAATACATAAAGTCATTTATATTCATTAAAAGGATGCTCATAAACAAGTCTGTCTTTTGCTCATCCTCGGTGAAATGCAAACGAATCAGCTGATAGCTTGACAAAGATTGGTGTTTGTCATCTTATGCTGGTTATGCTCGCCTGCTTTCTTGTATATATCATAGTAATTGTAGTTGTTGCACACAATCTGCCTGCTTTTGAGATCCTCTCCTTCAAGTCGGTTTTGTGGGTGCCTCTTATTTTCTTTTTCTCCCTGCAATAATAGTATATCCATTCATAAAAAAATATTAAAAAATGAAAAGATAGCGTGGAGTTTGACTTTCCTACAGTACTGCCATTAGAAGGTTATCAGCTAATGAATGAGATTTTCGCAACCGAATCTTGTCTCAAGCTGAGTTTCCCAAACTTTAGTAACGCTGATAGTTGGAACTTGGAAGTCTGCCTATGACAAGATTGATGGGGTAAAATGCTTTTCATAAGCTAGGTAAGTTTATGACGCCTATCAAAATAGGCTACTTTAAAATCACCCACAGAATCTTTGAACTAGTTCAGTTAGTAACTCATTGATTGCTTTGAGTAAGGTGTGATAGAGATCATTTTTATCCCAATCTTTTATATCATGGATTTTGAGATCATGGGTGTACCATCAATCAATTAGTTTTTTATTTGACGTTACACAAATATTAGAAAAGTTACCTTAACATCACGTGGAATTCAATTACGGTCTGATGGCATGCCCACGACCTTATGATCCATAAAGATTGGGATGAATAACGATTTTCATCGTCTAACTCAAAGCAGCCAATAGGTTTGAACCAAGGTATCAAAAATCGGCCGATACCGATACATATTGGTATCCCAACTTAGGTATCTGATATCGTATCGGCCGTTACGCCTCGGTTTCGGTTGAGACTTAGATTTTTTTATTATTTTTTCACTTTATTAAATAGGCCGAGTCGTATTGGTATTGGGCAAATCGATATTCCAGACCAATACCAATTTTGATACCTTGGTTTGAACATGGATAAACTCAGAGATTGGTGGGTGAATTAAAATTAATCATCAAAATATCTAAAGATAAGATAGCAAATTGGCAATCTTATCACAATGACTTGCCAATTTGAAACACTCTTTAATTTCAGGTCCCCTTCCAAGCTCCGACGCCCATAAATGCGACTGCTAGAGCAAAAAGACAATCTTATGGTGTCCTCTCATTCACAATCATTAGATCAAATGAATCTCCCATGATCCAATGATTGCGGGGTAAGGAATACCATAAGATGCAGTTCTCGATTCTACTGTAACATAAGCCAAACTGCATTTCCATATGCTTCATAGATGCTTCATTTTCATGGGTCCCAATTTGTCCGTTACCCATTAAGTTGGTATTACGTGTTTAGTCTTCAACACTAGAGTTCGTGGTCGAGTCATATATACCACACAGCTAGTTGGATTCGATGGCCAAGATCTTCCAATGGACATATTTTTTTTTGGCTGCACAAAGGTCATAAGATACCTTAGCCTGGAGAAAATGATATGACAAAGTGGAAGGAAGGTTCCTCGATGCCTCCTTTATTAGTAAACAAATGTTTAGAGAGAGAAAGATAATGAGAGAGAGAGAGGCAATGGGTTTGATGTCACCTTCCATGGCTCCTGAGCGACAAGAGGAGGTGATCTTCTCCAGAGATAGGCATTTCAGTGTAGGTGGAGAAATCATGATGATAGCTGTGGTGCTACTCTTTGCTCTTTTCCTTTTCTTCCTTGTGTTTGGGTTCTACATAAAGAGGAGATGCGCCGCCCAAGGCTGCTGCGATTCTGACCGCACCCCACAATTGCTACTAAGCCGAGTAGCGTGCTTCAAATTACATGGAGAGAGGCCAATTCGATTCGCCCACCAACCTGATTTTTGAAGACTTTTCTGTATTATTTTTTTGCCTTGCAAGCTACCAAACTTCAAAATTAAGGACCCCTTTTGAGTCCAAAATTTTATTCCTATGATTAAAGCATACAACTTGGTGATCATATACGTACTCTAATTCACCGATATATATATATATATATATATATATATATATATATATATATATATATAGAGAGAGAGAGAGAGAGAGAGAGAGAGAGAGATGGCAGTTCTAATGGCATGTACAACCTCGTTAGATAATGTTGTGGGTATTGTAAATTGAGAGAGATTTTTGGTCCGTTTTGCTGTGTATTCTGTAGGTGTTAATATGTGGCTTTTGGGTTTAGCTTTTCTGTGATTGGGTTGTAAGAGAAGAATTTTGTACTTGAAATAATTGGGACAAGTCTCTTTGGCTCCCGGTCACGTGTTTTTTGGCTTTTCTAAAAAAAAGTCTGAATCCTAACAACTCATATTCCTACTAATTCTTCTGATTTTTGCCATTTTTGCCTTTTCTCATAATTGCTCTAAAGTTGCCATGATTCCTGATTTTTCTCATAAAAGCTAATTTTTTAATCATTCTTAAATTATTTTCCGAAAAACTTAGAATCGGATGAATCTTTTATTGTACTACCATCATACAAATGTTAATTTATTTTTGAATATAATTTCTCCACACATACTTATAACACGACAAACTATATATATATATATATATATATATATATATATATATATATATATATATACTAAAAATTAGAAACTCATAATAATAAGCACATTGCCGAGGAAAAAACTCAGCTAACCGATCCGACCAAAGCCTATTTTGCAGGTCTCTTAAATAAAAAGGTTAATAAATAAAAGAGGGTGCTTGTAAATTTTTGGTTGGTACAAATAGAGGTATCCCAAATAAACAATGCGGGCTTTTAATGCTATTACCCTTTAGGTAAGAGTAAATATTAGGTGTTTCTCCATAATACACAACGCTTGTGAGTGACGTTAACACCACCGAAAAAGCACTAGCAAAAACCCATAAGTAGGGTAGCTAATCAGGTAGCGTCTAATCTAAGCTTCTCTACGGGTGACTCACATATTTGAAATTTACCAATGAGATGGCATGTTCGTCATTTGGTAACTGAACAGGGGAATCTCCGTTATTTAAACTTATCTAATTAACGCTAGGGTCCTCTTTTTTATTTTTTTGATGGAAGAGAGCTTTAATTTCTTTGAAATGCGCATACTCATGGTATTAACTAGAAGAAAAATCAGCAACAATCAAGTCATGACATTGGGGAGTGGTGTCCTTAATCCAGACCTCATTACATCCATGATTACAACCAAACTTTACTAATTTATCGGCTACACTATTTGCGGATTTACGAACAAGCGACCAAGATAGTGAAAGAAAGACGCTAGCTGCAACCTCAATGTCTTCAAATATGATAAGAAAGCTCCGAGTCTTCAAATTCTAGACAAATTGTCGCATTAATCACTCGCTTTGAATCACCTTCAAAAACAACATTCGTGAAGCCCATATTAGAGGCAAAAAGAATAACCTTTAAACAAGCTACAACTTTGCAATGATCCGCCGATGAGACATTTGAGTAGTTTTTAACCATGGCACCCAAAATCAAGCCCAAACTATTATGAATGATTACACCAATACCCGCAGCTCCATCATCAGCACGCCACAACCCATCAAAATTTACTTTAAAAGTATCAGATGATATAGGGGCCCAAATACTATGAGATTGGGTAGGAGAATGCGGGACCTGAACAAGTCCCTTTGAGAATGCTGCTTGAAAATCGGCCAGATAACGAAATGCTGAAGCTACAATATTTATGTGATCTTTAGCCATTTCACCTTGAACAACCCGATTTCTTTCATTCCAAATCGCCCAAGCCATAGTAAAAAAACCATCCAGTGTCTCTTTTCTGATATTAGCATGAAGGTCCATTACCGAATCCATAGAGGTGAGGTGTCGCGAGAGGTATGAACGAGTACCAAGGGGAGAGGAAAACCAACACATCTCGGCTTTGTGGCAGTCCCTAAGGGCATGTTCCACTGTTTCAATGTTTTCACTCACTTCACAAATAGGAGGAATAGATGGGATCTTATTATACAATAGGGATTTGATCGGAATAGTGTTCGAACAGGCCCACCACGCGAAGATTTTTACTTTATTAGGGATGCGAGATGCCCATAAGTCTCTCTAAAATACCTTATTTGCTTGATTACTAAATGAAGAAAGGTTGCTCGCTCTGATCCGACTGCGCGTGAGACATGGTACGCGCTACAAACTGGAAAGATACCCTTCTTGTCATAAGCCCAAGCCATCTTATCTTCAAAATCAGCATATGAAAGAGGAATTTTTAGAATCTTCTTTACATCCACATAAGCAAAATGAAACCCCTAATTTTCACTTTATCCCACCGCCTTAGATTTTGTAATATGAACTCTTCAACTTTCATATCCCCATTATTGGTACACGGTGAAATCACTTTGAAGGTAGATTCTCGTGGGATCCACCTATCTTTCCAAACCCAAATTGATTTTCCATTACCCAATCTCCAAATTGAGCCCTTGTCAATTATTTTCCTAGCCGACATGATACTAGCGCAAATCAAAGATATATATTGTCATTTGATTTCGCTTCAAAAATACTACCATTCGGATAGTATTTTGCTTTAAAGACTCGCCCGACAATAGGGTCTGATTTTTTTATGAGCCTCCAAATTTGCTTGGCTAATATTGCTGAATTAAAGGCTGAAAGATCCTTAAATCCCATCCCTCCAGACATCTTCAATTTACACATTTCTTTTTACGCTTTCCAATGTATGCCCTTTTCATTGCCACCATGGCTCCACCAAAATTTAGCAATTAATGATGTCATCTCATTCATTAAAGAGGAGGGTAGTTTAAAGCAACTCATAACGTAAGTGGAAATAGCTTGAGCAACTGCTTTGATAAATATCTCCTTTCCCGCTTTGGATAAAAGTTTGTTTTTCCACCCCATGAGTTTTTTCCAAATCCTTTCCTTTATTCCTTTGAACACCCTTCTATTAGATTTCCCCACACACAAAGGAAGGCCCAAATATTTCTTGTGAGAGCCCGCCACTTTGACTTGAAGAATAGTCATAATTTTTTGTCGAACATCATTTTGCACATTATAACTAAAAGAGATTCGATTTATCAAAATTGATAATTTGACCCGAAAACTTCTCATAAAGTTTTAATATGTTTACAATTTTCTCACATTCTTCCTCCTTTGTGTGATAGACAATACTATGATCAACAAAGAATAAGTAGGATATGATAGGCGCCCCTCTACACACGCGAATCTCTGATATATTTTTATTTTAAACACTCAAGGAAAGAAGATTAAAGAATACTTCAGCACACAAAATGAATAGATAGGGGGACATGGGGTCACCTTGTGTAAGACCCCTAGACGGGACCACCTTACTAATAACTTGCCCATTTATAAGAAATTCATAAGAGACCGTTTTGACACGCCCCATTATAAGAGAGACCCATCTGACACTAAAATCCAATTTTAGGAGAGTTTTTTCAAGGAAAGACCACTCGACTCGATCATAGGCTTTGCTCATATCGAGTTTCAGAGAACACCAACCCTTCTTGCCTTTTCTTTTGTTTTTTAAAAAGTGAGCAATTTCGTAGGCTAAAAGGGAGTTATCGATAATAAGCCAGCCAGGGATAAAAGCGGACTGGTTTTCTGAAATAATGGTGGGGAGGATCACTTTCAAACGATTAGCAACTACTTTTGCAATAATTTTATAAATCACGTTGCACAAACTAATCGGACGAAAATGAGAAAGACATTTAGGATTTTTGACTTTGGGGATCAAAACAACATGGGTAGCTTTGACAATAGATAAATCTAAATTATCATTTAAGTATTAGAGGGCAAAATTAGTAACCGAAGGACCCACACTATCCCAATAATTTTGAAAAAAGATGGGGCATACCATCAAGACCTGGGGAATTGAGTGGTTGCATTTGGAAGAGAGCGATACGAACCTCCTTGGCCAAAAATTCACGAACTAGCCACCTATTTTGTTCCGCATTCACTTTTGCTTTAAGATTATGAATAGCTTTATCGATGCGGCTCGGATGTGAAGAAGTGAACAACCTTGAGAAATAATCAGAAACAATCCTCTCGATATCTGACCTGGCAGTGTACCATCTTCCATTATCATCGTTTAAACTCACATTTCGATTATTTTTCCTTCTTTGAGATGCCGTCGAATAAAATTTTTAGTGTTTTTATCGCCTTCTTTCAGCCACAATTCCTTTGAACGTTGCTTCCACATCATCTCTTCTTTTTGCAAGAGATAATCTATTTCTCTCTTCAAACTCCTTTCATACGACTGATTACAATCCATCCAATTTATGTTCTTTGCCAACTTGATTTGTTGTTGCAACTTGGAGATCCTCACATGAATTTGGCCGAACCTGATCTTACTCCACCTTGTTAATCCTTTTGACACCACCGATAATTTTTCACATAAACTCTCGGTCTTAGAAACTGGCAAAGAATTGTTCCAATTGTTTCTGATAATATTTCCACACTCCTCTTCTTGAACCCACATGGCTTCAAATCTTCTTGGTCCCCTTCTCCATTCATCATTTTTTATTACATTTGCTACTAAAATGGGCGAGTGATATGATTTTGAAGAGATAGGATGAGACACGATTGCCAACGAAAAAATATGTGCCCATTCGACATTAGCAAAGACTCGATCGAGTCTTTCCTCAATGAGATCGCTACCCTCTTGCTTATTAGACCATGCAAATTTATGCCCCAAGTAACCTAGATCCTATAAACCAATTTGATTCACAACATTACGACATGAGCTTAATTGAGATTGAGATTTAGGAATACCTCCTCTTTTTTCATGTTGAAAGAGAACTTCATTAAAGTTGCCCAAACACACCAATGGGAGTTCATTGTGCCTTCCCAACGACGCTAACAGACCCCATAAGTTCGTACGGTTATGATTCTCTAGAGCACAGTAGAAGCCCAATAATCTCCAATCAGATCCATCTAACTCTACTTTGACGATCACATCTATATGATTTTTGGATTGGCTTTGGAGCTCCACATTGTAACAACCTTTCTATAAAATAACCAATCCTTTTAATATTCTCGCCGAATCTACAAACAAACCGTTCTGAATGCCGATGTTAAACTTCACATTTTCCATCCGCTCTGTACACAACTTTGTCTCCATGAGGAAGATAAAGTTAGTATCTTCGTTCCGTTATAGAAGCCGGAGCGCTTGAACTGTCTGGGGGTTTCCAAGCCCCTGACAATTCCAACTTAAGATTTTCATTGTTTTCGGTGAGGTTGCGAAGCAACCATCGCCGATACAAGAACATCATCATCATCAGCTGGGGAATCAAGAGAGCTTGTTCTTCTTTTCTTAGCTCTTAGCCTACAATCTTTCTCTTCAGCTAACGAAGCCGGGGTGGAAAATTGATCATCAATAGCTGGGTTGGGAATTCCTTGATTACCAGAGTGTGGGATTATTGAGTAATCGGGTTCAATGTTTTGGGGGTTCTTAGTCGGGTCGATATTAAGTTGGGTTTGGTTTACTATGGGTAGAGGCTGACTAAGCATGGATTGGTCGAATCTTGGGTCTTGCACAAATTAATTGGTTTGGAAACTTCGTCCTGGCACGGAGAGGGGTTGTTGATGTAGAGTTTTTCAGGTTTATTAACATAGGTTTTTGGGTATTTGGCATGGATTTTGGGGTCACAAGATATGGGATCACAGGTTTCTGGGTTATTAACTTTGATGTCACCGATTTTCAGATCTTGGGGTTCGGGAAAGGGTGGGTGGGTGGCCAGCATATGCCAGGTTTTGAATTTTTGAAGTTTTATTCCACTTCTGGATACCCCAAGGAATACAGGATCGTGTAGTATTGGTGGGTTAGGAGGAGTAATGGAAGGGGAGGATTTTAAGGGAGAGGTGGATTCAATAGGTTGGGCGGCGTGTTGTATCGGTGGGTTAGAAGGAGTAACTGATGGGGAGGATTTTAAGGGAGAGTTGGTTTCAGAGGTTTGGGAGAATTCAACCGAGGTGGTGGCTTTTGGGGAAAACTTGACCAGTTCCGTATAATTTGTGATTGACATCCCCAATCTGATTGGTCTTCGGGATTCTATTTGCAGCGTGGCCTCCTCGTTACTAGGGGGCACTTTCTTCGTGGTTGGCTTACCTTCCTGATTCGAAGGGCCCATTACAAACCCACTAACGTTTGGTGTATGCTCCAAAGTAGCCGTTGGATCAAATGACATGGAATTCTGGGCCCCATGAGACGGAGTCCCTTTCGCAATCTCCTCTTCCATGGCAACATCACCACTAGTCAACTTCAACCTGCTCACTGATTCCTTTTTCTGGCCATGATAGTCAATAGTGTCTTCCACTTCACGTTGCATCTTGTGGGTTTTTGGGTTAGGGAATCGTGGAACCAAGACACATAACCATGCACCATATTGATCAATATTGTCTTCGCTATTCAGGATAGAGTCATTTATGCAATCCCGTTCAGCATGCCCAATGATACTGCAACGAAAATAAAAGCCCGATAACCTTTCGTATTGTATCTTTGCCCACTCCGATTTATCGCCTTAAAGATTTAGAAGGATTCCCCTCGGAAGTGGTTCTGAGATGTTGATTTCAACATGAATTCTAAGGAAATGGCCCCATCCCACTCCATCGGGATCAACATCCACCTTCTGTACCTTTCCGATGTGTTCTCCAATTTTGGTCCCCACAGTCTTGTTCATTGCACCCTTAGGAAGTCCAAAAACGTGGATCCAAAAAGAAGCTTTGTTAAAATGATACCTACCAATGGGAATATTTGCTGCAAATTCTTCAAGAACAATCAACTGGTTATCAAAGCACTAGGTACCCGTACTCGTGATTCTCTTCTTGTGTCCAAGATTAGGGAATTAGAAGAGAAAAATATTATCATCCAATTTTTTGATCTAGAGTTCCGTTTGAAGATTCCAACAGTTCCAGATGTTCTCCTTCACATTCTCTCTGTTCACTCTTTTCACCGAAATTATTTTCCCAACTAAGCAGTTTTTGCCTATCCGATCACTATCAGAAAGACCAATAGGGTTGATCTTAATTTCATTCCGTTCCGTTGAAGTCAGAGTAAATTTTTCATTCCAATCCTTTAGAACAGCCTCCATGAGAAGGAATAGTTGAGGATGAATACAAACTCGAGAAAAGCTCCTAATCAGAGATTAGGAGGGAGGGGAAAGACTAGGCTTTTAGAGGGGGCTCCTATCTATTGTAGTGATAGAGGACAGTTCGAATCATATTGTCCTGTAATTACTCCCAGAGCTTTAATTGATATCAAAAGGGAGAATACAAAGATACCAGGGGAGGAGGGACGACCTCCATCCAAACCTGAAAGGCACTACAATTTTTTCCAAGCTTAGCTAAAGAGTGTGCAAACTAATTGGCTTCCCTATTAATATGTTGGTTGGTTGGAAAGAGGTAGTAAGAGTTTTATATCCATTACTAGCATCGAGAGTGTTGATAAATCTTCCAAAGGGCTATTAATCAGGTTAACCACATTCATAGAATCACCTCTATAACGATGGAGAGGATCCCCACATCTCTAGCTAATTTCACCCCATGTTAAGGATTGCATGTAGATCAACTTGGAGGACACTTCCAGCATTATCAACACCATTTTTCATTGAGGCTTGGACCATCGCTATCTCGGATGAGAGCACCCACTCCAGCGTGAGATCCTTGCTGACTCCAAGCCCCATCAACATTGACTTTAAAGTCCCCAGGTTTGATATTTGTCAGCCTGTCCTCCTGATGTTGGGTCTCATGTTTTGAACAAGCTTTAATAAATTCAAAATGTAGGCCTTCCGCCCACAAAATGCTGCTCGTCGAGTCTTCATTTGCGTCATCAAACAAAATTTTATTTCGCCTCCTCCAAATTGCCCATGCAATGATTAGAAATCTGTCAAGACCCTCTTCATTTTCTGTCATAATTAATTGGATCCAGTAAAAAAAAGTGGGTACCGAGTGCATATCATATTTTAATCCCAACGAAGATGCAAACTAGAGCCGTTGCGCATGGGGGCAATGTTTGAGAGAATGGATAGTCGTTTCAGGTTCCTGCCCACAGTTAAAACATATTGAGTCAACTACAATTTTCTTTCTGAAGAGGTTGCCCTTAATCAAAAGTGTATCCTTGCACGCCCTCCAAGTGAATAATTTAACTTTGTTTGGGATATTGCTTCGCCGCAATCTTCTCCAAATAGGGATAGGGTTAAAACTGCTCGATGATTCATTATTTGGAAAATTCTCCAAAAATGTGTGCCACGTAATAGGCACTTTTAACCGTTAGTTGTCCGGTATTGGTGAAGGCTCAAGCTATTTTATCCTCACATCTAAACGCGGGAAGAGGGATTTGAAGAATACAATCTGCATCCTCTTTCCAAAATGTGCGTTTGATGAGATCAGTATTCCAAAGTTGTGGCTTGCCAATAATAAGTTGGTCAACTGTAGAAATCGGTAGCTACAAATTTGGGGTGAAAATTCTAAAAGTCATCTCCCTTGGTACCCATCTGTCCTTCCTTGTAATAAGTCCTTGTAATAAGTCCTTCACTGAGGAACAATTACCAATCCTTGTAATAAGTCCTCTCTCAAGTATCTTCTTAGCTTCACATATACTTCTCCATGAATAAGCGGAATTTTGTTTAAGTGTGGACTTAAAAAATGATGTGCTTGCGTAATATTTAACCTGTAGGATTCTTGCTACCAAAGTGTTAGGGTGCTTAATTAGACGCCATCCTTGCTTAGAGAGCATTGCAAGGTTGAAAGCTGATAATTCTTTGAAGCCTAAACCTCCTTTTTTAGGAAGACAAAGTTTCTTCCAAGAGATCCAGTGGACTCCATTATCTTTTTGGCATTGTCCCCACCAAAATCGTGAGATAAGGGAATTTATTTCATGGATTAATGCCTTCGGCAAAAGGAAACAACTCATTACATACGTAGGTATAGATTGGGCCACTGCTTTTAAGAGTACTTCTTTACCTACTTTTGACAATAATTTACCTTTCCACCCTTGTAGTTCCTTTCATATGCAGTCTTTGATATAATAAAAACTTTTCTTCTTAGAACGGCCAAGGAAAGAGGGGAGCCCAGGGTACTTTTTATGAGGATGGACAGTTTTGATCAAAAGAAGGTTATGCATCTCATTCCGTGTATCTGTTCTTACATTTGAGCTGAACGTGATTGACAATTTCTACAGGTTGATCATTTGTCCAGAAGTCGCATCGTAATGATGCATGGAGAATAAAAAGGACCTCTTGTCCCTCTCTTTTGTTTGCTTGGAAATATAATAAACTGTCATCCACAAAAAGCAGATGAGAAACTTTGGGTGCATCTTTGTAGATTTTAATTCCCGAGATTTTTTGTTCCAACATAGCTTTTGTACATAGAGAAAAAAAAAGCTTCTACACATAAAATAAACAAATAAGGGGAGAGGAGGTCCCCCTGCCTTAGGCCCCTAGAGGGTTTTATGTGTTCTCTAATGGTGCCATTTAAGAGCAGGGAATAAGACACAGTTCTAACACATTTCATTAAAAGAAACACCAATTTATTCCCAAATCTAAATTTATGGGGACAATCTTGCAGAAAGTTCCATTCAACATGGTCATATGTCTTGCTAACATCCATCTTCAAATTAAGCACAATAACTATCTTTTCCAAAAAAAATTGTACACATGAAATGACTCAACTCATAAGCTATTACAACATTGTTAGTGATGAGTCTGTCTAGGACAAAGGCACATTGGTTCAAGGAAATGATAGATGGGAGAACATGCTTGAGCTTATTAGCCAAAACTTTAGAAATTAATTTATAGATAACATTGTAGAGGCTAATTGTGACAGCCTGATTTTCCCTAAGCCGCAAAATCCTATACAATAATTTTTTCTTCTCCTTACATCCAAAACTCAAGGAAAATTGAACCATCGGATCACATTTTATAATCCGAATATAGAAATACTTGATAAACCTACAAAAGTAGAGTAAAAGTAAAGATAAATATGACAACAAAAGATTTCTTTCCATACATAATGACTAAACAAAAAGGTCCCAAAGGAAAACCACCGGTGATGGCCGACCATCACCTAAACAGTGGCTTCCAAAATAAACTTTACAGTGTATATAATCCCCAAACAAACCAAGTCCAAATCCAAAAAAATTCCAAATATCCACCATACAAACCAAAATATGACTAGCCCAATCCTCACCGAAGGTAGAATTCTCCAAACGGGAGATCCTAAGCCCTTCCCCAAAGTCCGCTCTTGATCCACACTTATACCTGTGACGTATAGTAAAGGGATGAGCTAACATCTAAGCTCAGTAGAGAAAACATCAATAGCATGCATATTACCACATCACACATATATTTTATGACATAATTCAATATGCCTTTAAAATAAGGATTCACAATTTAAGGGACATTGACTTGAAACAAAACTGATATCAAACACAATTTTTGAAGTTTAATACATGATTTCAAAACTTATTTCCAAAACTTATTCTCATAACAAAGGAAGAATTTAAATTGATCACGTAAATAGTCCCTTGAACATATATAGCATTGAAGCCCCGATGGTAATACTCATCATCGTCGTTCACATGAACTATTTGTATGATGCCCAAGTCCCTAATTCTAAGTACCGAAGAAAATATTTCCACTGATTGAAAATCAAAGAACGGATATTCCGTCGTACCGAAGCACAATTGTACAGATATCCCGTCGTACCAGTCACGGATATTCCGCCGTGTCGATTGGGTATCACACATAACCTTAAATCAAAATACAGAATTAACTTATAGTTTATCACCGTGAAAAGTGATTTAATTTATAATTAGATTTAAGATTTCATATACTTGATTATCACATCCATGTTCACGCTTAACACATTCACGTTCACGCTTAACATTTACGTTTTACCATTGGCTGGTAAGAAAAATTGAATGGATATCCCGCCGTACCAGAGCACAATGATTGATGAGTTACTTGTCACATTTACACATATTTATCATGCACACTTATCATGTTAACAACACTTATTATGTATCATTTTTCATATTTTAAATCACATCTTTCTTTTCTCACGCATGCACATAGTTGATTTTCTTTTCACATATACATGAGTTTAAGTACACATACTCACACACTTCACATTTAAAATCATGAAAGATGTTCATGCTAAATAACTAACAAATTTTATAAATCATATATATTTCTATCACATCACAAAATCTATGCTAGTTGTAATTAAATGCACATGTTACAAAGTTTTTTCTACCTCACACGAAATCACACTTAGCTCTTTCCATTAATAGCTCTTACGAGTCTATATGCATGATCAAATCTTAATCCTACATTCAAAATGTCCAAACATCTCTTAAGAATACTTAACAGAACCTAGGGTACATATTTCTAAATAATTTGGATGAAAAGAAACAAAATAGATTCGACTTTATTTCTCGCGCGAGCGAGCCTTGGAGCTCAGGCGCGCGATCACCACGCGAGGTCTAAAACTCGCGCGACCGACTGGATGTCTAGTGCACTGAAGACAGTCACACGAGGCCTCACGTGAGCGAGGCTCTAAGTCATTTAAACCTCGTGCAAGCGAGCCACAGAGCCTCATGGGCTTACTTATGCCTTCAGAAGGTTTATCGTGCGAGCGAGCTCTGAAGCTCGAGCGCGCGAGAGCTAGAGATGTTTCAGATCCGAGTTTTTCCTCAACTCAATCTTCATCAAATCTCTACCATACATCATGCACATTAAATTAAACCTTAAATAACTAACTTCAAACACTTTAGGTATTGATTCCTCACCTTTGTTTCGACGATTCACACGTAGATCGGGTCGTCTTCTTCCTTGCAACCAAATGAGTTTTCTAAATCCCTTTTGGTCTTTCCAAGCTCTACAATCACCACGATGCCGACGCGATCATAGGGTGATCTTCCACACACACCTCGTACAAACCTCAAGACAATCTAGTGGCTTAAGGCACACCAATCTCTTCTCAAGAAAAATAGGTTTTCAAAGCCCCATTCGGTTTGAAATCACGTTTCGCAACTCACCAATGTCGAAATCGACGGCAAATCTCTTCTCAAACACACCCGTTAAATTTCACGAAGTCATAAAGCTTTGAAAACCTAAGGATATGGCTAATCCTTACTTCTTCACAATCTCTCTCTCTTTCTCTTTCTCTCTCTTGCACAACCAAACAAAGCCAATTGTGGCTTGCATGAGATGCCTCCCCTCACATATCCCTAAAGTGTTTGCTTCCTTGTGAAGCACAAACATGCATCATATGTGTTACACTTATCCACCTTACTTTGCTTACATGTGAAACATATACACACTACTTGGGTGTTCTAATTCTTATCCAATAGTATTTTGACTTCGGTGCAAAACTTGTACACTTAAACTAAGTGTTACTCATATGTCAAAAGGTCTTACTAATCCCCAATATAGTTGGCCCGATTAGTTAGCCCAACATAGTTGGCCCGATTAGTCGGCCCAATAGTCCAACTAGTGTTAATCATTAATAAGCTTTCATTTTGTTCCAAAATTTTGCCTCTAAGTTGCGCACACGCACAGTATGTCATCCCAGGCACATACACTTAGTACGTGTAAGTACGAAATTTAGGGTTGCTACATTCTTCCCACCTTATAAAATTTTCGTCCTCGAAAATTGGCCTAAGTAATGAGGTCTTACCACACACATTAGACTGAAGGCTCACATCCTGATACGAAACGATACATTGCCTATCGCTAGCATGAGCACACACCCATAATTATTCAGAATTAGTCTCAACTGGATCTAATCAGACAGCCATTCCCAAAAATCCAGAACATTCATAAACAAGTCTCTATATCAAGATAACCCACAGCTATCTCTTAGCATTCCCCATCTGGGTATCCTCACCAAGATTCAACATCTTCTAAACTAGGGTTATCACAATCTCCTCACCTTAAAAGAATTTTCCTCCTTGAAAATGCCCTAAGGTAACTTGAGTAAAAATGTAGTTGTTCATACCTTCGATGCACACATGCATATCTATGATCTGTGGAATTAGCCACAGCTACACAACCACAATTTATACGTTGTCATTCCCCTCATAGTTCACACATCGGCCCAAGTCACATTGACACAATCACACACGTATCGGCATGAAGACACACCACAATCTACACTCACACATCCTCGTAGTTCACACATCGACCCAAGTCACCTGCACGAAAAATGTAACTCTCCCTCTACACATTCACAACCAACCCGTAAATCCATTCTCAATCCATCGAAAAAGGTACACAAGGCATCCCATGTACAAAGTGTTCCATATTACACACCCATAAAACCATTGTAATACAAGAGGACGTCATATCAAATATAATAATTGGTCAAATGGGACCATTTGGCCCACAATGGTACCTGCATAAAAATCCACACAGCTTGACATCATCAATCCACCCGTCAAAATCTACGTAAATGAGTACAAGGTACTCCACGAAAATCCCTGATGTGACGATTATTCATTATAGTAATTATTTGTTAAACTCAAATTACACAAAGCGAACGCTGCAACGAATTGGGATTATTCATTAAAGTTTCAGAGTTGAACGGAGATTTGCTACAACACATGGTCTGAAGCTCGACCACACATTCGTAAAAATATCTATCTACTAAACTTTACACGAAGGATGTCCATCGCTCACTAAGCGAACAGGTGCTCACTTAAGAGTCGGACGAATAGATAATTCAACTCGCGCACAAGAATTTATGAAACGCCACTGTCACAACTTAACGAAGTATCTCTCTAAATAGTTGGTAAGGACATATCCACAAGGAAATATATATTGACCTTGCGATTAGAACTATTGATCCAAAACTATAACCATAAACCAAATTAACCATACCATCAAGCACTTATAAATTTACTACTAACTCAGCATACCTTTATTACAACGATATTAACCATTAGTGACAATGCATCATTTCCCCAACCAAATTGGAATTGCTAATAGTGACCCCTCCAGATTTTGGATAATACTTATCGAGTACAGTCGACCACCGAAGAAACTTACACTATTAATCAGAGAAAAGTTTGATTCACCCAATTGCTGCTATCTCCATAAAAATAAAATTTTAACCATAAAACAGGACAAGTCTAAACTATTTATTAATAAAATTTCACATTGTCCAACTAGTCATTACTTTAGATAAGGTTGAAACTTTCCAAATTTATGCATTTAATCATTCCTGTAACACTCAATTCTGATTCTTATTATAAAAAGGATAATCTATTACAATACATCCCATCTTTTAATCAAGGAAATGATTGTAAATGGTTATTCCCAATGACATACCATTTAGGTGCACAAGAGTAAGGTCGTACATGCATGTTAGGTCAAGATTAATTGTCTCTTCCTATGCACAATCCTCAACCCATTCAATAGGGAATTGAGAAGTGACGAAGAAATCTATTGAGGTTAAATTAAATCGTTTGTATCTTATGTCAATTACCAACATTATTGTTTCAAATTTCCCCAACTCCTTAAGGATTTCCACATAATTGTAGTGACTAACAATTGCAGTCAAGGTTGGAAGGAATGCTTCCGAATAGTAATCACTCATAAGTTATTAGTCCGAATAAAGAATATCGTGATTATGTCCGTCAAGTTCTAAACTTTCAATGCAGTTATGCCATGCATGTGATTTAACTAGGTAGATGTATGATGGTGTTGTGGCATTCCTCAAATTCCACAATCAAACACGAATTCGTAGGACATTCATCATCGGTAAGTTAAAATAAAATTTATAAAATTGAGAATGAATTTATACCTTAGATTGGCATTCTTAGCAGTCACTGCATAAGCACGTCCTTGTGCTATAGGTAGTGCTTGTCGCGTAGATCTCTGTGGTGTTGCAGCCGTTACCTTTCCCTCATTTCTCAAAGCTGGGCAATCCTTTATCATGTGCCCCATTTTTTCACATTTAAAGCATGCACCTGTACCCCGTCTACAGTCTGAGGTCTTGTGAGACTTGCCACATCGCGTGCATATCTTAATAGGTGTGGATGAGGAGATGGCAGGAGTACGATCCTAAATTGTGGACGGAGTGGAATCCTGCGTTGTTGCCGCCCCTCGCTTCAATGCTGGACAATTTTTGATCAGGTGTCCCATTTGCTCACACTTAAAACACACACTTGTGGCCCATCTATAGTCCTACGTTCTGTGCTGTTTTCCACACCTTGAGTATGACTCAACTGATGCGGAAGGAGAGGTGTGAGTCGTGTCTCTGAACATGATAGTGAGTAATGCGGCCTGTTGAGCCATTGTGTTGATCATTGTCTCCAACAACTGCCTATTTTGCTCACCTTCTCCGGTGCGTACAATCTTTGCTCTTTTGCGTGGTACCATTTTGATCTATCAACATGACACAATGTTCCAATTAATAATGACTGTGATCACTATGGCCCCATATTTCAACAAAATCTAAGACTTATTTCGTCTATTAGCCGTACTTCTATCACGATCACCAAATATCTCCACTATAAGTGATCGTAAAGATCCACCACCCATGTTATAAACAGAACACACTGCCACAACTTTCGGTCTTTTAAAGACCTAAAGCCTAATATTTTTATTAACTGTGATAGAGTCCTAATTGGATCTTCTATGCCCTAATAGAATCTACTGCCATAGTCTTGGGTCCAACAAGACCTAATGATTATGCTTTACTGCCACAGTGTCCCTAGAAGACCTAATGCCTAAGCTCTGATACCAACTGTGACAGCCCAATTTTTCCTAAGCCATAAAATCTTGTATAATATTTTTTTTTCTTCTTACATCCAAAACTCAGGGAAAATCGGACCGTCGGATCACATTTCCTAATCCGAATATAAAAATACTTAGTATACCTACAAAAGTAGAGTAATAGCAAAGATAAATATGATAACAAAAGATTTCTTTCTATACATAATGACTAAATAAAAAGGTCCCAAAGGAAAACCACCGGTGATGGCAAACCATCACCTAAACAGTGGCTTCCAAAATAAATTTTACAATGTATATAATCCCCGGACATACCAAGCCCAAATCTAAAAAAACTCCAAATATCTACCATACAAACAAAACCATGACTAGCCCAATCCTCACCTAAGGTAGAACTCCCCAAATGGGAGATCCTAAGCCCTTCCCAAAAGTCCGCTCCTGATCCACACTTGTATCTGTGACGTATAGTCGAGGGATTAGCTAACATCTAAGCTCAGTAGAGAAAATATCAATAGCATGTATATTACCACATCACACATATATCTTATGACATAATTCAACATGCTTTTCAAATAAGGATTCACAATTTAAGGGAAATTGACTTGAAACAAAACTGATATCAAACACAATTTTTAAAGTTTAACACATGATTTCAAAACGTATTCTTATAATAATGGAAAAACTTAAATTGATCACTTAAATAGTTTCTCGAGCATATATAGCATCGAAGCCCCGATGGGAATACCCACCATTTCCGTTCACATGAACCATTTGTATGATGCCCAAGTCCTTAATTCGAAGTACCGCAGGAAATATTTCCACTGATTGGAAATTAAAGAATGAATATTCTGTCATACCAGAGCACAATTGTACAGATATCCCGTCGTACCAGTCACGGATATTCCGCCGTGTCGATTGGGTATCACACATAACCTTAAATCAAAATACAGAATTAACTTATAGTTTATCACCGTGAAAAGTGATTTAATTTATAATTAGATTTAGGATTTCATATACTTGATAATCACATCCACGTTAACACATTCACATTCACATACATGATTATCACGTTCACGCTTAACACATTCACGTTTTATCGTTGGCCGGTAAGAAAAATTGAACGGATATCCCGCCTTTCAGGAGCACAATGATTGATGAGTTACTTGTCACGTTTACACATATTTATTACGCACACTTATCATTTTAACAACACTCATTATGTATCATTTTTCACATTTTGAATCACATCTTTCTTATCTCACACATGTACACAGTTGATTTTCTTTTTACATATACATGAGTTTAAGTACACATACTCACACACTTCACATTTAAAATCATGAAAGATATTCATTCTAAATAACTAACAAATTTCATAAATCATACATATTTCTATCACATCACAAAATTAATGCTAGTTGTAATTAAATGCACATGTTACAGAGTTTTTCCTACCTCACACGAAGTCACACTTAGCTCATTCCATTCATAGCTCTTATGAGTCCATACGCATGATCAACACCCTAATCCTACATTCAAAATGTCCAAACATCTCTTAAGAATGCTTAACAAAACCTAGAGTACACATTTCTAAATAATTCGGATGAAAAGAAACAAAACAGATTCGACTATGTTTCTCGCGCGAGCGAGCCCTGGAGCTCGGGCGCGCGATCCCCACGCGAGGTTTGAAACTCACGCAACCGACTAGATGTCTAGTGCACTGAAGACAGTCACACGAGGCTTCGCGCGAGCGAGCCACAGAGCCTCATGGGCTTACTTATGCCTTCAGAAGGTTTCTCGCACGAGCGACCTCTGAAGCTTGGGCGCGCGAAAACCAGAGATGTTTCAGATCCGAGTTTTTCCTCAACTCAATCTTTATTAAATCTCTACCATACATCATGCACATTAAATTAAACCTTAAATAACTAACTTTAAACACTTTAGGTATTGATTCCTCACCTTTGTCTCGATGATTCACTCGTAGATTGGGTCGTCTCCTTCCTTACAAGCAAATGGATTTTTCAAACCCCTTTTGGTCTTTCCAAGCTCCACAATCACCACGATGCTGACACAATCGTAGGGTGATCTTCCACACCCACCTCGCACAAACCTCAAGACAATCTAGTGGCTCAAGGCACACCAATCTCTTCTCAAGAAAAATGAGTTTTCAAAACCCCATTCGGTTTGAAATCACGTTCCGCAACTCACCAACGTCGAAATCGATGGCAACTCTCTTGTCAAACACACTCGCCCGCTAAATTTTACGAAGTCATAAATTAAGCTTTGGAAACCCAAGGATTTGGCTAATCCTTACTTCTTCACAATCTATCTCTCACTCTTTCTCTTTCTCTCTCTTACCCAACCAAACAAAGCCAAATGTGGCTTGCGTGAGACACCTCCCGTCACTTATCCCTAAAGTGTTTGCTTCTTTGTGAAGCACAAACATGCATCATGTGTATCACACTTATCCACCTCACTTTGCTTACATGTGAAGCATATACACACTACTTGGGTGTTCTAATTCTTATCCAACAGTGTTTTGACTTCGGTGCAAAGCTTGTACACTTAAACCAAGCACTACTCATATGTGAAAAGGTCTTACTAAGCCCCAATATAGTCGGCCCGATTAGTCAGCCCAACATAGTTGGCCCAATTAGTCGGTCCAATAGCCCAACTAATATTAATCATTAATAAGCTTTCATTTTGTTTCAAAATTTTGTCTCTAAGTTGCACACGCGCACAGTATGTCATCCCAGGCACGTACACTTAGTCAGTACATGCAGGTATGAAATTTAGGGTTGTTACACTAATAGGCCTAAAATCTTTCATGGATTTGGGATTTTTAAGTTTTGAGATGAGGACAATATGAGTGTGATTAATGACAGAGATATCAGCATCATGGTTTAAGAAACCCAAGATAATATTGAGAACATCATTACTAACAATATTCCAAAATTTATGATAAAAAATGGCAGGCATACTGTCCGGCCCTGAGGCATTTAGCGGGTGCATATCCTTGAGAGCTTTGTAAACTTCCGCTACTATGAACACTCCTTCCAATAATCAATATTTCTCAAAAATTAAAATTTTAAATTTTCAAAAAACTAAAAGAAATAATTTTGAATCATGTATAATTCACTATTGGATCATGGTGATATAAAAATTGTTAATTTTTGAGAAATATTAATTATTGGAAGGAGTGTTCACTATTAGAATTTTCAAAAAACTAAAAGAAACAATTTTGAATCATGTGTAGTTCACTATTGGATCATGGTGATATAAAAATTGTTAAAATTTCTCAAATGTTATAAGTAAATTTTTCTATTAAAATAATTAATATTTCTCAAATGTTAAATTTTAAGATTTTCAAGAAACAATATTCATAATTTAAAGAAAATGAATTAACAAAATCAAAGTCACTTAAAAAATCTGAAAGAATTTTTTTGGAACTCAAATAGTCAATTTCACAAATATCAAAAGTAAAAAAAATTATGTATTCTTTGTTATTAGTAGGGAGCTCTTGACAAGTAATGCCTCTTAAAGTATAACAGCAATCAAATTGGTTTTTATTATAATTATTTTATTTATCAAAACATGATGTCATTTTGATACACACAAGGTTTAGTTTTTAAAATATTTACCCAACAGGGTCTTGACCCTATTAATTTTAGAGAGACTCACTTTACCTCAAAACCCATTTTGCAATGACAAAATGCTCCTCAGTTTTAAGTTGAGATTCATTATATTAAAATTGAGGGCCATTTTTGTAAGGAACGTGTCCGTATCAAGTAAATACTTCTAAAAGTAATAGGGTTTGAACCCTAATAGATAAATAATTTAGAAATTGAACCGCATGAGTAACTTCAAAAAAAATTATCCCCATTGGTACGTACGCCCGTTTATTACTGTAATTTTTCTAACAAGATTTTTACAAACAAAATTTAATTTAATAGAGTTAAATAATTAAATAAAAATAAAGTTAAGACATGTTTTATTTTTTTAAGTAACGAAGTTTGCTAAGTACTTGTCTCTCTATATTAACCAAATTTTGAAACAAAAAAATATCACAGGCCCACCACACAAGCCATGGCTTGGCACCAAAGGAGAAAAAGAAAAAAATTAATATGAGATGTCTTGGTCGTCTCCATGGTTGTGTACCCAGATAAATACAGCCATGACATTTTATTTTATTTTTTAGATGAAAATACAACCATACCTCAACCTAGAAACTTTTCACATTCGACTCTTAGATGTCTCATCCACAAGGATAAAACATCTACCAGAGACTAATTTAGCCCCTCTTTATCTTTTTTTTTTTTTTTTTTATTATTATTTTGATAACCTAGGTATTCAGGCATCTTAGAGCACCTGCCTAATCCTAAGGGCACATGCGCATCATAAATTCGGGCACCATAAATTCAGCACATGCCAGGTCAGCACAGGATATAAATCCCTAAGGTGGCCTCAAGGAGAGAGGGGATTCGAACTCAGGTCTCCTGCTTTTGGAAGCAGGTACCTTGAGGTTTTTAGTCCCTCTATCTTATATTTGTTGTATATTTTAAAGTTTTACACAACGGAAGAAGTTGCGCAATGCCATTATAATATTGATCGCGTAACAAATCGTTGACTGCGGGCTGAAGCGCTCACCGGAGACACTAGCAGTGGCGAAGAGCTGACTGCAAGATGTTCATATTTTGAACCATAGAATGCAAATGCCATTGCTGTGTTGATCTCGGAGGTGAACCAGTAGACTGCGACATGCTTCAAACAACGACATTCAAGCATTGATTGTCTGACTGCTAGAGGTTCCAAATTGCGGCATACTTCCATTGAATCTGTGACCTTAAAATATTTTCTTGTTGAAAAATTTTATATTGTACTTTTGACCATTTAAATCAAAGTAGACTCTCTTTAAAGGGCTATATTTCTGTTTGAAAGGATGCTTGTGCAACTTTTCTTTTGGAAATTAGATTAGCTATCATTGCCCGAAAAGTTTTCAAAAGGTTGCAGTAGTCATGCGTTAGTGTATTACAAAAGAGGTGTCTTAACACCTATTCAATGCCTATGTAAGGAGCTTGATCAGTTCATTACTTTTACAAACTTCAAACTCTAAATTATATCTAATATTTGACCGTATTTTTCATTGATAGTACAAATATAAAGACAAATTATGGACAAATACAAAGAAGGTAAATAATGTTTAGAAAAAACTTTATTTATAACATTCCTCAATGTTTTACCCATGGTTCGATCTGCCACTATAAAAAATAAGACTATTAGTGACTGTCGCTATTAATAAAAAAACTTTCGCTGATACCCTTGTCGCTAATAGTCTTAATAAGTTTTTTATTAATAACAATAATATTTTGCTCCAAATTCAAAATTATCGCTAATAATCTTATTTTTTGTAATGTGTTTCATATTATATCACTTCTATCCTTCCATATTTTAAACTAACAATTCCAAACGTTATTCATGAGATGGAAGTACCAATGATGTCTAACAATGTGGTGAATTAAGATTTCTATGTAGTTGAAACATTTTGATGGAATAAACTTAACTCCCTAGGGGTAGAAGATTCCATTTTTCTTTAATAAGTTGAACGTAGCGTCTATTCTATATAAATGTCTTCTGGATTATCGCCTGCCAGACTAGAGGATGTTGCAGAGGTCATTAATGCACAAAAGAAACACAAAAGCGATCATTATAACTAAAAGAAGAAAGAAGAACTCGCGTTGTTTTATAATTTTACCTTCACTTATTTGTTTTAATCTTTTGGTATTTAACCAAAGTTACAAATAACAGGTCCCTTAATATTAGGGAGCAGCTGTTAAGATTATCTTAATTTAAATTTAAAATACAACAGATAGAGAGACGAAATAAAAATGGCTCTAGCTTGAGTCTACGATGAGTTAGATTGGGTTAAGATTGAATCTGAGATTGGATCCAGTATATGTCCTCTATTAATAACCACAAGGACCATAGTCTGAACATCCTCACATATTCAATCTATGATATCTACACCAATGTGCCAAACTCCAAAAAAATCAGGTGTGGATTGATGATGTAAAATATTAAGCAGAAGAATCAGGAAATTAGATATTCTTCATTGACAATCTATTTGATCTTAAGATGGAAATGATATGAATATTCTCGCGCAAGTATATTCATAAAAAATAAAAATAAAAGTATATGACTTGTAATTTATCATTAATCATCTTAATTCTATTAGAACTCAACTTCCTGATAAATTCTAAGTAGGTGTTGTTGGATATTTTAAAATATAAAATGCATTTACTTTTTAGTCTTGTGGATTTGTCCCACATCGTGTAACCCACAAAATTTTGTTGGCTCAAAGTTTATAGCCTTCACCCAGGGGGGCACCAAATTTTGTAGCTTCCACTGTCATGTATTCTATCAGTCACACACGCATCATCATCATAAGCCAATGGGTCAGCGTACGTGTATGTGCATTTAGTTAAACTTTTGGATAAAAGTGTAATTAATTAAACTTTTGGATAAAAGTGTAACCACTTGTTTAAATTTTAAATCGTTTAATTATTTTGAAACGGATATGTCTTATCCGACCATTCAGTTATCTGCAACGGATTTGTCCTATTATGATCTGAATTTTACGTCTTTGATACACCTAAAATATGTGTATGTGTTTAATATCGTATTCCCCGTATGCCTTGACTTTTCAAAACGTTTTATCTAAAAATACATGTTTTGATTTTTCAAGCTCTTATATTTATTTTCGTCATTTATAAACACAAGTTATGTGGTAGCCTATTGGTTAAAAGCTTTAAGTTCTAGATAAGAGGTATAGGGATCAAACCTTGCTATGTGTATTCTAAACCTCTATTTTAGACTTTGAGGTAAAAGTTTATACACTCCTCCTTGGTGTATTAGCTTAACACCGAGTAATTCCCAAAATGTGATAAATTAGTGTCTTATGGATAACCCTAAATTATAAACTCATTTAGAGTTCTTAAAAATAGAGCCGTCAGAAATCGGCGTATATTCTCAAGCGGCCTTCGTCTCTTTCTAGAATCATCATCATTGTTGGGATCTTAATCTAATCGTGGTGGTACAATCGATTTAGGTATAGAGAAATCATGCTTTCCATTGAACTTAAAATATTAATTTTTAAATAGATTTTTGTGTAAATTAGTGAGTTTACTTTATGAATAATGAATAGATGATTAAATAGATGCATGCTATGATTAGTGATCCTTAATATTGATAATTTTAATTAAGAAGAAGACGGATGAAATCCCACAATGTAATTTGATGTATTTTGATATATGCTCACAGAATTATGTCATCGATTGACAATTGGATGTCAATCGATTGAGGATGAATATTAAAGTAGGTATTGATAAATGAGTTTTATTTTTGGAAAAATGGACAGAATTATGTCAATCAATTGACGATTGGATGTCAATCGATTGGGGATTAAAGGATATTATTTTAGAAAATACACGGATTTGAGTCAATCGATTGATTCAGAGGAGTCAATCGATTGAGCTTGAATAAGAAATTGATGAACGATATTATTTCGAGAAAATACACAAATTGGAGTCAATCGATTGATTCAGAGGAGTCAATGAGCCTGACAGACCCTGATAAAGGACATTCTTTTTAGAAAATGTATGGATTTGATTTAATCGATTGATTCTGAGAAATCGATCGATTGAGCATAAACGGATACTGATAAATAATGCTGTTTTGGGAAAAGGCATAGAATTATGTCAATCGATTGATTCAGAGAAGTCAATCGATTGAGCCTTATGTATTATGATATGCACAGAATTATGTCAATCGATTGACGATTGGATGTCAATCGATTGGGCCTGGATTTGAAATCAATGGATGGTGTTTGCGCAGTTAAGTTCTATATTCAAGTTCTTCTTACAACACTGTCATTAAATGTTAATATTTATGTACCATGATCGGATGATATGCACTGTAATATTTATGTACCATGATTGTGTACACTTTAATATTTACGTACTATGATTAAATGCACTTAAATGTTTATGTATTATGATATCACTCTCATGCACTTTATATGTTTCATGATGATCTATATAATGCACAACTAAGACACATAAAATATGATGAAATGTCAAGCCATAATCAATGAGCATTAGACCCAACATCTTGTACATGATGGAGTCTAAAAAGGTATTAGACCCAACATCTTGTGTAAGATGGAGTCTAACTAAACAAGAGTATGATGAGCATGATTCAACCCAACGTCCTGAGCGGGACGGAGTTTGACGTGTAATAAATGACATGATTCATTAGACCCAACGTCTTGAGCATGATGGAGTCTAACTAAACAAGTGGTAAGCATGATTAAGACCCAACGTCTTGAGCGGGACGGAGTCTAATGTGCATTAAATGACAAGAAAGATGAAATTAAAAGATATGATGCATTCATGTAAAATTGATATATATGTTTATGTTCAGTTCATTTCAGCTTAGTAAGATTATACATGTCACATGTACACATACATGAAATATATCGAAATGTTTATATGGCTATGACTGATATTTTATGCTTCAATGGATTGTATGTCTGGTCCATATAAGTGTAAACTTACACCCCTTGTTGATGTGGGTGACCAGATGAGACAGGTGTCGCCGATGACAATATATGGGTCTATGGCGATGAGACGGCACGTGGTACTCAGGAAACTGGACTGAATGGCGATGATGGCTTCGTGGCCTAATTAGCTATTTTCCTTTCTAGTTATTAGTGGCTTTAAATAAATGAGACATTGATCAGTTAGTATTTTTATTAAGATTGTTTAAGCTTTAATCATATTGGATTTGTTATTGGAATAAGAACATTATCATGGGTTTTATTTTGATTAATTAATGTTTAAAAGAAATTTTATCTTCCGCTGTTTAAGGTGCTTTTATCACCTTAATATATTTCTATGGTTCACGATACGAAGGTACGGTCTAAGATCTTACAATTAAGAGGTTGTGAGATCTCGGGTCGCTACATGTCCATTCAGTTACATCTGCTCTTTTCTATAAAAGAAACCCAAGACCCCTCACTTAAACCATTGCATTTTCATCTATTCTATTGTTTGCATGTTTTTTAAAAACTTCTCCTCTCAGAGTTTCGCTTCTATTATTTTGGTGTTCTGGTTGCGTGATCAAATTCACCAAATATGATCCCACGAATACGCTTCCGGTTCGTTGTATCTTGGAACTGATTTACTGGTAACCTATTGGTGACCGCTAGATCATAGTGGTAAGGGAAAATCTCGGTTTAAAGACAACGACATTCATTGTGCCTCGAACCGAATCTACGTATTTTTCATTCCAATCTTCATCTTCTCTTATAACCCGAATCAATTATTTCAACAATTTACAACCGAGATGGCCCATATCCAGTCATCGACTTCTTCAGTACTGATCGGCAAAATCCATCCCGCCCTGTCCAACAACATCCACAAGTTGGACAGTTTCGATGGTTCAAACTTCAAAATGTGACTACAAAAATTGCACTTTTTGTTGACTGCGCTGAAAGTTGTGTACGTTATCACGAATCCGTTCTCAATTATTACTGAATCATCAACACTCAATGAAGGCCGGAAAATATAGAAATGGGAAGAAGATGACTACACTTGCAAGGGCTACATTCTGAATGCATTATCTGATTCATTGTTTGACGTCTACCGCACCTACAACACATGCAAGGAACTTTGGAATGTACTCGAGAAGAAATACAAAACTGAAGATGTAGGGTATAATTCTTACTAATCAGTCAATTTTTTAATTTTAAGATGGTCAATGATAAATTGATTCTTAACTAAGTGCATAATTTTCAAGTAGTTATAAATTATATGATCACTAATGGTTCTCATTTTGATGACAATTTTTTGATTGGTGCGGTAATCGCCAAGTTGCCTCCATCTTGGAAAGATTACCAAAAAATCCTTAAGCATAATAATGAGAACATTTCTATAAAAAATCTTCTCCTTTATTTACGTATTGAGGAAGAATCCTGAGTTAGGGACAAAACTAAAAATCACATTGATATGACATCAAAGACACACTTGATTAAATATAAGGTTTTCAGTGGACCGTCAAAGAAGATGAAGAGAGGATATTCTCAATCCAAGGAGAATAAGAAATTCGCCAAGACCATGGTACCAAAGAGCGGTGGATGCTATCACTGTGGGAAATCCTGACACTTCAATCAGGATTATCGCCTCTTCAAGAAATTAAAGAATCAAGGGAATGCAGTGGAGGAAAAAAATAACTTTGTAGTCATTCTTTCGGAGGTAAATCTGATTGGTGACATCAATAAATGATGGATCGACACGGGTGCCACAAAATATGTCTATAATAATCGCGACATGTTTGTGACGTATAACAAAGCTGACGATGATCAAGATCTCTTCATGGGGAACTCATCTACGACAAAGATCATAGGGCGTGGAAAAGTGAAATTGAATTTTACATTCAGAAAAGTCGTGACGCTTACTGATGTGCTTCATATACCTGACATTCGTAAGAATCTTGTATCGAGTAGTTTACTAATCAAGCATGATTTTAAACTTGTATTTGAATCGGATAAATTTATCTTATCCAAGAATGGTGAATTTGTTGGAAAAGGATATGCCCTAGGAGGCATGTTCAAATTAAATGTAATTGATCCAATTAATAAAATTTCTTCTTCTTCTTATTCGGTCTCTCTTTCTGATTTATGGAATGATAGATTAAGACATGTTAATTATCGATCTATGAAATGCATGACTAATTTAAATTTAATTCCTAAATATGAATATTTTGATAGTAATACTAGTAGTGTATGTACTAAGACTAAGATTACTAGAAAGTCATTTCCTAGTGTAATAAGAAATTCATGTTTATTAGATTTAATATATAGTGATATTTATAATTTAAATAATATTCCTACTAGAGGAGAGAAAAGATATTTTATAATTTTTATAGATGAATTTTTAAAATATGCTAATATCTACTTATTAAACACTAAAAATGAGGCGTTTGAAAATTTTAAAGTTTATAAAGCATTAGTAAAAAATCAATTAAATAAAAGAATAAAAGTCATTAGATCTGATCAGGGTGGAGAATATATGTCAAATGAGTTCTCCAATTTTTGTGAATCTGTCATGAGGTGACGGCCCCTTACACGTCGCAACAAAATGGAGTTACCGAAAGAAAAAATATAACCTTAGTAGAAATGACTAATGCAATATTGGTCAATGCTAATTCAAATAAAATTTTATGGGGTGTGTAACGTCTCGGAAAATCCGTGCTTAAATAGCATACCTCGGGAAGCGGACCGACTGGTCACGCCTTCGGCTGGGTCAACGTTGAGGTGGTTAACTTAGTAGATCATAGGTGAGATGAGGGGTATGATAGAAATCACTTGGTTGGACTGAGTATCCAAAATAATTACAAATACGCATTTGTAAGTACAAGTGCTTAACACCCTAACTAATGTATTAGTTATAAGAAAAGGGGAAAGAGAATTTATTTCTCTTAGGTTGGGTTATTTAGAAATTAAAGGAGAGTAAATGAAAGAGAGGTTGGGTTGTGAAATCTAGAGCCGGGCATTCAATACAAGTGATTGGGCTCGGAAAGTTAGCGGATCGAGCTCGGGATAGAGAGAGTAAAGATTTGGGGATTTATGAAACCCTAGTGAGCTAAGGCATAGAATAAGAGAGAGAGAGAGAGAGAGAGAAAGAGAGAGATCCAACCGTTTGAATGGGGTAAGATCTACAAATTCAAGTTTTATTTAAATTGTTAAATAGAGAATGTAAACTGTTGTGTATGAGATAAATGGGTGATAAATAGGATAGATGATGAGGAGATGAGAAAGAGCATGTTCAGATCTGGAAATGGGTAAAATTGATTGAACGAAATTAGAGTTCGTTCAATCGATTTTGACCAAGGAAGAGAAAAGGAAAACAAATGAGTTCTGAAGAAACCATTCGAACGATTTTACAAATCGTTCGATCGATTTAGGAACCTGTGTGAACGATTTGAAAATCGTTCAATCAGTTTGCTAGGGGACAAAATTGAGATAATATGGATATCTATGGAATCGATTGAACGAAATAGAATTCGTTCGATCGATTTTGGGATATCGTTTGATCGATTTAAAAATCATTCGATCAATTTTCCAAATCGTTTGATCGATTCTAAAATCGTTCGATCGATTTCCAAATCGTTTAATCGATTCTGAAATCGTTCGATCGATTTGGACAAAATTCAGGTTTTGTTGGGTTTTACATACGAGTTGTTCATGTATTAGGGTTAAGCTTCAAACCCAATGTTCTTACACTGATAGTGATGAATTATATGTGCTTGGCCAGGCCTAGTTTAAGCCAAACCTAGAGATGGTTAAATGCTAGCTTAGATTGAAGGATCCAGAAATTGTGAACGCGAGTGAGGTAGGGAAATATCTGAACTCGTACCCTTAATTATGAGAACATGTATATGATGAATGCATGTTTCCTTAAAGCTGAGTTGAATTACAATATATTCACTTTCAAAGTAAGTTGAAAATGTAAAATATAGAGTAGTATTAAAAATCAGAAATGTTATGTGAAGAAGTAAACTAGTAAAAGAGTTCAACCATCCCAGGGATGTATGTGTACTATGGGCATCTGAATGGTGCATCTGAGAGTGTGACATCCCAGGGATGTATGGTGGATGTAAGGATCCATGAAATTGAACATATGTAAATGAGATTGAAAAGGTTGGGAATTTATATTTATTTAGTACAATCACACGGTGAATAACTATATGTAGCGCACAATTGATTTAAGATTTGTAGAATACCCAACCGACGCGGCGGTATACTCGTGACTGACTCGACAGGATATCCGTGAACGGTACGGCGGCTAATCCGTGCACTAATAGACATCCCAGGGATGTATAGTAGTGATGTACCCGTCGCTTATGAGAAAGGGACGTGGGTCAAGTAAATAGCAAAATAGTCTAATTAGATGACGATGGAGGGTATTCCATCGAGGGTCGATGCTATATTGCTCGGAGATTATTTAAGTTAACTGTTTTAAGTCATGAGACCAGCCTTTTTGAAATCATAAGAATTAATGAACGTCAGATGTCATGAGTAGAGTAACAAAAGCACTATTTATTTTATTGCATCTCAAATGATTTTTCAGTTAAATTACATTGATGAACTCATGTTTTATTTATGTCATGAAATGTATGTGAGTAAGCAAGATGTACCTGTTCAGATATTGTCCCTATTGAGCTAGGATGTAGCTCACCCTTTTGACTATACGTCACAGGTTCAGAGTTAGGAGCTTCTACGGGCGAGGTTGATCCTGAGGACTTAGATTACGTTTCGAGGGAAGAATCTGAGCCTCCTCATGAGAAGTTCTTCTAGGAGACTCGTTGCATACTTTGAGCTTTTTGTAAGGGAGAGATTTAAGGCTTGACACGTCCAGCCATGTTTTGTTTATTTTTGCAAGACTAAAGATACATATAATATTCTTTTGTCGAACCATTTAGGGTGACCATAGTAACGGCACTAATGGTTCGGGTTAGTTCTTTTGTCCATACAGAGGTATGGGATTAGAACTATCTTTTGGATTAATGTTTTGATGTGGTATATTGTAAAACTGGAGATTTGTTCTGCATTATATTGTTATCGCGTTTTCTGTATAGTTGGGTTGCACCAAGTGTTTCGCATATTATATGGGGCCTGACCTAGGGTTAATCTTGATGGCACAGTTTGGTGTCGAAATCGGTCATCCTGAGGTAAAATTTTAGCTACTCATATTTTGAATAGAATTCCACATAAGAAAACTTTAACTACACCTTATAAATTTTAGAATAATAGAAAACCTAGTCTAACCTATTTTAAAGTGTGGGGGTGTAGGGTACTTATTCTATTAGTAGATCCTAGAAGCCTTAAGTTAGGCCTTAGAACTATTGAGTGTGCATTTATCGGTTATGCATAAAATAGTAAGACTTTCATATTTCTAGTTATGGAATCTAATAATAATGTCGATAAAAATACTATAATAGAATCTAGAGATATTATATTCTATGAATCTAACTTTACTACTCTGACTAATAAATTAAATGCTGAAAGTTCCATTTATGAAGATGAAGATTCTTCTAAATCTACAGAAATTATTTAATCTTCGAGTGATGAAGAAGTTATCATTGAACCTAGAAGAAGTAAACGACAATAATTTGAAACTAGTCTTTCAAAAGACTATTATATCTATTTGATTGAAGGAAAATAGGAACAAAAGTACTAAGAAACACTTACGTCTAAATATAGACGATGATCCTATCACTTTTAACGATGCCATAAAATCTAGAGATAGTGCCTTTTGAAAAAAAGCTATCAATGATAAAATTAATTCAATAATGGAAAATAAAACGTATAAATTAGTAGACTTACCAGAAGGATCTAAACTCATAGGATGCAGATGGATATTTAAAAGAAAACTTAGAACAGATGAAACTATAGAGAAATTTAAGGCAAGATTGGTTGCCAAAGGATATGGATAAAAAGAAGGTGTTGATTATTTTGACACCTATGCACCCGTTGATAGAATTTCTACTATAAGACTTCTAAATGCCTGAACTTCTATACATAAGTTAAAAATTTATCAAATGGATATTAAAGTCTTTTTCTTAAATGGTGATTTTAAAAAAAATATCTATATAAAACAACCAGAAGGATTTGTTCTACCTGGACAAGAAATTTTTTTTTGTAAACTAATTAAATGTCTATATGGGTTAGAACAAGTACCAAAATAGTGGTATGAAAAGTTTGATCATACAATTACTAAATTTGATTTTAAAACTACTGAAGCAGATAAATGTATGTATTATAAATTTTCTAATAATCATGGTATTATAATGTCTTTATGTAGATGATTTACTTATTTTTAGAACTAATTTACAAGTTATTTTAGGAACTAAAGACTGCTTCAGTTCATCTTTTCACATGAAAGACATGGGACAGGCAGATGTAATCTTGGGAATCATAATTGTAAGAAATGAGAATACTCTAACTTTAACTCAATCTCATTATGTTGAAAAGGTTTTGAAAAGATTCAATTATTTGGATTTAAAACTTACCAATACACCTTTAGATATTAATATTAAACTACTTAAAAATGATAGAATTGACTTGTCTTTTTCTGTGTATTATAATTATATTAAATTCAAGTCTTAACCTATTGCAAGCGCATAATGAAAATTATAGTACTAGCATTAAGATCATTCCCACGAGGAAGTTTATTATCTTATTAATTCCTTTTATTCTTATCCTTATTTTAAAAACTTTTATTTATCTTTAAGATTTCCTAATCTACTAGAGAAATATAAATAAAAGAACGGTTGTTTAAACTAAAGTGCATAAAAATAAATCTTAATCCTCCTTCTTCAGATTAAGGTCGTCAATCTTAATCTTCAGTTATCGAATATTTATGAAAATAAACAGTACCATTACACCATATATCAAGTTTCCTAGCATTGGTCACCAATCAAGTCTAAGATCCTATCAATACAGATTTAATCTAATCAATAATTTTCTAAAATAAGGGTGTCAATCAAACCTTAGCAAACTGAAGATGGAAAAGTAAAAACCATTATACTAATATGCAAATTCTAACCTATGTCGTCAATTCAAATTCAAACTTGGAGACGTTTACAAAGCAAATAAATCTAAACTAGAAAGCAAATAAATATATCCTTCATCCCTCAGCCGCAGTCGTCAATTTCTCCTGAGAAATTACAGATATCTACATTAATCTTTAGCACTCAATTACAGTCGTCAATTGCTCTTGAGAAACCTCTGATATCTAAACTACTCTACTAGTATATACTATAAATCGGAAGAAAATTCAACCTTAGTCATCAATTGATGCTGAAATTATTTGATGCTTATTCCTATGCCGAGCCCTCTCATTTATAGATGATAAGGAGTAGATTTACAAAGATCTAGTTCTAATAAAAGAAACTACTAAAAATAAAAGTATCATAATATAACTCTAATTCTTAATTTTATATTTCCTTGCTTTCTTTAATTGATGCACTTCTAGATTATTCTTTATCGAGCAGCAGCAGAGTCCTTCGGAATATCAATCTTCTCAGATCCGCGGTTCATTAGACTTCTAATTATAGTAGTCTTCTAATTTTGGATATGGCGGTGATAGTTCTCACTCATGTGATCAGCAACAGCAACAAGGAGGAAAGCTTCTATTCTGGGAAATCGTAAATTGCAATTTCTCATTTTCTTCTTTTTCTTAGAAAATCGTTAATCACAATTTTCTGTCTTTTATAGCTTCTTTATAGTTGACGATTTTTTGAATTAGGCTTTATCGCTTTTCTCTTTTTCTCTTTTGAAAGAATCGTAAATTACGATTCTCTGACTTCAGTAGCGGTAAATCGTCTTTTTCGTCTAATCATTTTTCTTATTATTTTTTTAGTTTATTTTGACTAAGATTAACACTTAAGCTCTAATTTATTATTTATCTCTAATATCTGCACATCAGTAACTTGTTAGTAGCAAACTAAGTTCTAGCATCACTAAGTTAAGGATGATAAAATGATAAATTATGTGACTGATCAAAGATTTGTGCAACAATTAGAATATCCAAGGGTTATTGGTAGCCTTATGTATGCAATGCACTATACAAGGCCAGACATTGCATTTGTGGTAAGTTAAGTAAATTTATAAGTAATTCTAGTTCTGTTCATTGGAATGTTATATCTCATGTTTTTAGATATTTAAAAAGTACTATTAATTATGGTTTGCATTTTTTTAGATATCCTCAAGTTTTAGAAGGATATAGCAATGCCAGTTGGATATCTAGTTCAGATGAATCAAAATTCACAAGTGAATGGATATTCACTTTTGGAGGTATTGCGATCTCATGGGGATCAAAGAAGCAAACTTGCATCGCAAACTCTACTATGAAATCGAAATTTCTTGCCTTAACGGCAAGTGGAAAAGAAGTAGAATGGTTAAAGAATTTATTAATCGAAATTCCAATTCTGATTAACCCTTTACCATTTATCTCTCTATACATCGTAATAGTAAAGCAACACTATCAAAGGCTTATAGTCAAACGTATAATGAAAAAAATAGACATATTGGTCTAAGGCATAGCTATGTAAAATAATTACTTAAGATGAAATCATCTCCGTCATTGTGGTCAGGTCTGCAAAAAACCTAATGGATCTGTTTACTAAAAGCCTTGGCAGAGATGGGAGTCACAAAACATCAATCAGGATGGGTTTAAAGCTAATAAACCTAAACAATCACTTATGATGGGAACCCTACCTAATATCTATTTAATCAATGTTTAGGTTTAAAGGGAAAAACAAGTCATAAATACGTGGTGGCTAAAGGGCACTACATTGATAAGAAATAAATCTCATATACATCCTAGGAATAGTAGTATTTTACCTGTAATGGATAAGAGGAGGTTGAGCATTGCTCCTAATAGTCCTATAACACTATGTGTTGAAATGTTAAAGTTATAGGGACATCTCTTATAGGTCTACCTATATAAGTGTGAGGGTAGAGCCGCTTTCAATGAAACATAGTTTTATCTCATAAATACTTACGAAAATCAGGGTACTAGCATAGGGCCTAAATGTGCTAACCTATTTATTGAATGCCAAATATGTGAAATACGTGTATGGCATAGTTCCGATTTATCGTATAAGATCGTTAGTTGAAGACTTAGTTTCACTAATGACCTTGACAAACTTTGAATTATTTTCACTAAAATCAAAAGTCAAGTTTGTAAGACATTTTCATTTATGCACATATTTTTGGCTTTGCTCTGTTTATTTTTTAAATCTTTAAAATAGTGGGGGATTTTGAATATTTTAAAATTGTGGGAGATTGTTGGATAATTTAAAATATAAAATACATTTACTTTTTTATCTTGTGGATTTCTCCCACATCGTATAACCCACAAAATGGGTTTGCCTTTATTTAATATTGTGTTGGCTCAAGGCTTGTAGCCTTCACCTAGGGGGCACTGAATTTTGTAGCTTCCACCACGCATGCGTTATGTTTTAGAACTAACTAAAGGTAACCCACACCGCGTATACGTTATGTTTTAGAAAATGATTTTTATTATTAAAGGATGATCGACGAAGCCGCATGCACTGTTTTCATGGATTGAATGCGTGAAAATTGCGAGAGCCAATGCGCGTTGGGTTCGATAGATGGAAACTCTGCATGTGATTCAAATTGGGGAAAAAGGGGCATAGATTGAGGCGTGCTAAAAGGGTATTTTAGGAAAGAAATCTCGCAAAGGTGAGATAGTTAAAGTATGTCATGTATGGTGAGTTGTTTGAACCGCTTGAGAAGCCATAGGGGCTATCTCGAGCAGAGACACCAAGAAGTTAGAGATGAAAAATTATTGGTGTATGCTCAAGCGTAAAGTCATCTCGAGCCTACGCTCGAGCGTAATTCGTAGGCCATTTTAGCTCAGGTCAAATACTCTTAAGCATGTATTGGAGAATTGAATTGGGGTTATGCTCGAGCGTACTGAGAACCGATCAAGCGTTAAGACATCTGGAGCCTACGCTCGAGCATATCTTCTAGGCCAAAACTTTCGGGTCCAGTCCGCTCGAGCGTAACCCCAATTCAGACTGCTCCCCATAAGTCACACACACACATGCGGCCACACAGAGCTGAGCCGAGCCGGTTCGGGACGGGACGGGCATGAGCACATGTACGTGTACGTGGCGTGGCGATGCGATGCAGTGCATTTAGTTAAACTTTTGGACAAAAGTGTAATTAATTAAACTTTTGAATAAAAGTGTAACCGCTCGTTTAAATTTTAAACCGTTCAGTTATTTTAAAACGGATATGTGACAGCCCGGATTTTGGCACCCCGAAACCCATGCCATCAGCACGATCATCTTGACCGTGCCCTTTAGCTAAGCACAGAACACTGGTATATCAAGCATCAAAAAGTATAATAACGAAATTGCGGAATTTAAATCTATATTAATCAACTCTCCAAAAGACAGTTCTACCCTCATGCCTCTGCATGAATGGAGAACCGATCCGAACCATCGATGATAGAAATCATCACGGATGGTTCGTCCCAAAAGAGAAATCCCAACTCCTCATATACATGATTTTAAACAAAATAAAGGCTTGACATACCAAGCCGTACAAAAACCTCTCCAAGAATCTCTCAAAGTGGCACAACGGAGTCCTCTAGAAGAAGTCCTCTGGAGGTGGCTCCAACTCACACCGTCAAGAAGGTCCGACTCATGGGATCAGCGTCTCCTGAAGCCTCGGCAGCTGCTAGTAGTGGACCTGCGACGTATAGTCTATAGGGTGAGCTACATCCTAGCTCAATAGGGAACAAACACAGATGAACATATAAATTATGACTCACATATATTCCATGATATGCCATGCATGATGTGTCTATGCAATTATTGATGAAACAGTTAAAAAGCAATTCGTTTTACTGTTGATTACATATGTTTTCATTTACTCATGAATGATCTTTGAAAAGGCCTAAAGCAAAACTTAAACTTTCAACTTAAGTAATCCCCGAGCAATATAGCATCGAGCCCCGATGAGATACCCATCATCGTCATCTATATAGACAGTTTTAACCGTATTCCCTGGGAATACAAATAGTACCCAAGCCCCTTTCCCCTGGGGATTGGTGGCGGGGTTTCACTTGTCTCAATCAACACCCCTGGGGTGTGCTTACTATGTACGGATAAGCCTCCGCACTGGCCTACGGTTTCGCCGCCGTATCGGTCACGGATATCCTGCCGTGTCAGTCGTGGATATTCCGCCACGTCGGTGGGGTACCCTATCAAACCTCAAATAACAAAAATATCGGTGCCTTACATATAGTTATTCACCGTGTAAATGTGCTATCTTATATCAAGTAAGCCCTATCAAACATGATTCAATCCTTAGATACATCCCTGGGATGTATCCATTTACTTGCATCACACCTGATGCTCTTATCTCTTTACTTCTTCATCCCCTGGGGATGGCTCATTATGATTACTCTTATGGATGTCACACACACACACTTTTCACAAATTCTTAAGAAATAAACATTTGAATTGAATTCTATATCACTACATACATGCTCTTGTAAAATAAAGTACATGTTCAAGGTGTTCCCTACCTCAATTCTTCATTTGATCAATGCATCAAGGTCCCACGTGGCTCCTTGTGCATCAGTTCACACGTACCACCTATGGTACCACATAACAGGTGAAACACATCACAAAGGATGCAATAAAGAAGGTATAAGACCCTCCAAGAATCTTAAAGTCAAACCCAAAAGTCAACACAATTTATCTCAGTCGATTAATCGAATTCCAAAATCGATTAATCGAATCTGATTCGATTAATCGATTTCCAAAATCGAGTAATCGAGGGTCAATATCGATTAATCGAAGTAAATTCGATTAATCGAAATTCTCTGTTTCGCAAAGTCAATTCTCAATTCGAGTAGTCGAGTTTTCATTCGATTAATCAAATCCTAATTCGATTAATCGAAATTCTCATTTTCGCAAAGTCGATTCTCGATTCGAGTAGTCGAGTTTTCATTCGATTAATCGAATCCTAATTCGATTAATCGAAATTCTCCTTTTCGCAAAGTCGATTCTCAATTCGAGTAGTCGAGTTCCAGAAATCGATTAATCGATCCCAAATCGATTAATCAAAAATTAAAATCGATTAATCGAAATCCCATTTCGATTAGTCGATTATCCACAAGTCATTTCCTCCAACCCCTGGGGTCCACTGGAGGTTCCCAGTCGATTAATCGATACTCAAATCGATTAATCGAAAATCCAAGGTCGATTAATCGAACTCCAATTCGATTAATCGAAATCGAATCTTCGACTTTCAACTTCACGGCCAATTTGATTAATCAAAACCCAATTTCGATTAATCGAAATTGTCGGTCGAACCCTTTGTTTGTTCTTCCCAATCTTCTTCCATACTTTTTCCTCTATTTTTCTAAGCCATTATCCTATGATTTAACCCACATTCAACCACAAATTAACCCCTATAATCTATGCATTTTATTTACAAATTTTTTACCTTGAATAGATCTCAAATTGATTTCAATCCAGTGGTTGGAAGGCTAGGGTTTCCAGCTTTGGCTCTAACAGATCCAAATCGGGTTGAATCCGGCTTTTATCGCTTGAATCCCCCCTCCAATCAGTTGCAATAACTCCTCTCTTACTTCTCTCTCTCTCTCTTCTTTACTCTCCTTCAACAACCAAACTCTTGATTTTAGGGCTATTAAACCCTTTTATCCTCTTCCTCACTTGTGTGTTGAGCACATACACCATGAGGTGTATGTACACCCTCACAACACACACCACATAGGCATTCTATTTATCACATCTCATCCGCTCATTACACCACATACTAAGCTGTTGGACTTCCATTTGGTCAAACCTATGACCGATCAGACACGGATCCGAGGTCATAGTTTAGCGTGATTTTTAGTTATTACATCCTCCCCACCTTGGGAATTTTCGTCCTCGAAAATAATCCAGGTTGTCTGTCTCGTCCTCCCCACACTCTCAGGTGAGGTGGTCCAGTTGACTCAGACGTATTTAGGTATGCACAACACAAGCATAGAAGTAATTTTTACGGAATTGAAACTATGTACTCAAAAAAAAAAAAATATTGTGATTTCTATTAATATCAGAAAATTTTTTACAAAGCGCCACATGAGTTGGCGTACAAAACATACATCGATACAATCATGACTAATAATATAATAAAAATATATATATAAAACTCATGCAATCCCTCCCAGTGCAGTGCTCAGGAGTGGTGTGTCTTGGGCCGGCTGTGGTGGTGGTGGTGAGTGTCTTTGGTGGGTGGTCGTGTGGTGCAGCGTCTCGGTCGGCGGAGCGGATGTAGATGCGGAAGGAGCCGCGTCTGCAGCGGTGGGATGGAAGACGGGGCCTCTGTGGAAGGGGGTGCGTCCAGCGGTCCACTCCTCCTCCTGGGCGAGGTAGCGGCGGTAGTCGGTCGGGTAAATGTGGCGGAGTGTGTGGAACATCAAGAAGTCCATCCTCCGGTTCATCCGCTCGTTGTTGGCCTCCATACGAGCCAACACGTCCTCGACGGTAGGACCGGATGGAGCGGCACGGCGGTAGGATGAGGTGGGTGTCGGGTGGAACCCTCTCCATGGATGGCTCTGCGGGAATAGGGTGTGCCCCACCCACGGGTGGGTCCTGCTGAGGTGGTGGGGGTGGTGGCGGTGCTCTTCTTGCTGCTTCTTCTTCTTTGGGCGGGGCGGGACCGGGCGGTAGGGTCGCTTTAGAAGGTTAGCTTCTGGGTCCATGAAGACTTTGTAAGCGTCTTCACGCGATCCGTAGCCCTCACCTCGTGAGGGAGAGATCGTGGGAGGATCCAACATGCTCGAGATGAGCCGAGCATACGACATCTTCTCCTTGGGCGCATGTTGCCCTTCATCAACTTTCCTTGATGTACTTCATCCCCTCGAGGATGACCAAAGTAGCATCAAACCATTGGCCACAGAAGGCCGCATAAAGTGCATGTTGCACTTTGTCTACGCGCTCGGTGTCGTGGCGCATAGGGTAAAGGTTGCACTTGATTACCGAGTCGAGCATCCACATGTAGTGTGGAAGGTCAACCCTTTTAATGGAGGGAGCCCCCCTTCTTGCCGTTAGTCATGCGGGTCATGACTTCTTCAAAGCGGGGTCTTCCTCAAAAGGCGGAAAAGGGTAGTCGGGTGAAATCGAGGTAGCACTCGAGTACCTCGTGGATGTGACGTCGAGTGATCGTATAGAGACGACCCTCGATCTTGGTCAAAATGCAATCGTCGGTAGGGCCATCGGTTAGCCCTTGGTAGAACAGTCTAACCAATCTAGGGTAGTAAGAACCCCAGATTGGTTTGAGAAGGTTGCCGAGGCCGGCATTATTTAGGTAGTTTCGAGCCCATTGGGTCTCGCGCTCGGGATTGTGAATAGGGTAGGGCCGATGACGTACTCGACCTCAAAGGTCTTGGCCGCCCACCATTCGTTTGGTTGTATTACATTAGTGGGTGGTGGGGGCATGGGGGTGGATTCGCGGGAAGACTCGCGCGTAGACGCGCTCGTCGAACCGGAGGTGGTCTCCGATTCGGCCGGTGATGGAGTCCTCACCGGCGATGGGGTAGGTGGTGGTGGCGCGGCGTTCTTACGCCTAACCGGCAACTTAGAAGTCGCCTTCTTTGAAGATAAACAGGTTTTGGGCGGCATTCTTAGAAAATCTAGGGCTTATCTAGTTCAAATTTGAAAGAAAAGTGCGAAATTAGGGTTTACCGTAGGTTTTGATGGCGATGCGAGCCGAAAACCGTCGGAAAAAGGGAACCCTAGGGCACCGGATTGTCGGAGAAGAAAGAGGAATGTGAAACGCCCAAAAATCTCAAGCAAAAATAATTTCGAATGGGGAATGAAATCCCCAAATCTTTATATATAGGCATCGGCTCGATTAATCGAAATTCAGAATCGATTAATCGAGATTCAAAACTAGGTTAAGCCGCGTAAAATCGATTAATCGATTTCCGAAATCGATTAATCGAAAGTCAAATTCGATTAATCGAAACTATTTCGATTAATCGAAATCGTATCTGTTTAAAATTTTAAATTTTTGAGCTCACTGGCGCGAGCCAGTCGATTAATCGAAATCCATTTCGATTAATCGAAATTCCAAAATCGATTAATCGAATTTCACTTCGATTAATCGAAATCGTGTAGTAACTTCTAAATTTTTCAGAATTCCTTAAGTTATTCGATTAATCGAATCCACTTCGATTAATCGAAATTTCAAAATCGATTAATCGAAGTTCACTTCGATTAATCGAAATCGTATACCTGAATTCAATTTCTTTTAAGTCCTTTTTGTAAATCGATTAATCGAAATCTAGTTCGATTAATCGAAATCCAAAATCGATTAATCGAGATTCTAACTCGATCAATCGAAATTTGTCTTCTATGTATATTCTAACTCTCCTTTCAATTTCCAGTCACTGGTATATGCCAGTCGACTAATCGAACAAAATCGATTAATCGAAATTCCAAATCGATTAATCGATTTGAAATTCGATTAATCGGTTTTGCCTAATTTCTGCAAATTTTCAATTTCTTTGGTTCTTTGATTATTTTTGGTAGTTTATGACATCAAGTGGTTCATCCATAGAGTTGTATATACTTGATCATGTACGTATAATTCTGTTCCTCAAATCAGATTGGATCAAATTTTCCATTGAATTACACGTATAGTGGAGATTTCACAAACACGTTTGTGGTTTACACTAAGTTCTCACGTCGTTGGAAACAAGGCTGGATATTGTTCTTTCACATCGGTCTCTCGTTCCCAAGTAGCCTCTTCTTTTGGATGATTTTTCCACCGAACAAGCACTAAGGGAATCACTTTAGTCTTGCGATGCTTGTTCCTTTCGATCCAAGATTTCCACTGGTTCCTCTATCATGCTCATGTCCTCACACATCTCTATAGGTTGCTTTCCTAATACATGAGACGGATCGTTCACGTACTTCCTGAGCATCGATATGTGGAAAACATTATGTACTCGATCAAACAGTGGTGGTAAACCAATGCGATATGCAACTTCGCCTACTCGTCCCAAAATTTCAAATGGTCCAACATAACGTGGACTTAACTTCCCTCTCTTGCCAAATCTCATTACACCTTTCATAGGTGACACTTTCACAAACACATGCTCGCCCACTTTGTAGTCAACACTAGTCCGCTTCATATCGGCGTAACTTTTCTGTCTACTCTATGCTGTCTTCAACCTTTCTCTGATAATTTGGACAACGGTGGCGTTGTCTTCAAGTAGTTTTGTTCCTAACACAAATTTCTCACCTGTTTCCTCCCAATTGAGAGGTGACTTGCATCGTCGTCCATACAGAGCTTCATACGGTGCCATGCCAATGCTCGTTTGAAAACTGTTATTATATGCAAATTCGAGCATCGGTAGATACTCATCCCAGTATCCTTGCATATCAAGCATGCACACTCTGAGCATGTCTTCTATTACTTGGTTCACTCGCTCTGTCTGCCCATCAGTTTGAGGATGGAAAGCTGAACTAAAGTCTAGTCGTGTTCCCATTCCTTCTTGAAATTTCTTCCAAAACTTGGACGTATATAGTGGATCACGATCTGAAACTATGCTGCTTGGAATACCATGTAATCTTACAATCTCCTTCATGTATAAATCTGCCAGTCTTCCTGCTGTATATGTAGTATTGTACGGTAAAAAGTGCGCTGATTTGGTCAATCGGTCTACGACAACCCAAATGGCATTGTGTCTCTTGGCAGTACGGGGTAATCCAACAATGAAGTCCATTGAGATCGATTCCCACTTCCATTCTGGTATTGGTAAAGGTTGCAATAGTCCAGCAGGATGTCTATGATCAACCTTCACCTGCTGACAAGTCAAACATCGTGACACGTACTCGGCCACGTCTTGTTTCAGTCCTCTCCACCAGTAGTTCTTTTTCAAATCTTGGTACATTTTGGTGCTACCAGGGTGGATAGCATAATTTGACTTATGGGCCTCATCAAGAATCGTTCGTCTTAGATCGGCATCGTCCGGAATGCATAGACGGCCTTTAAACAACAAAGAACCATCTTCCTTTACTGAGAAGTCCGACCTGGTGCCTTCATTCACGTCTTGATGAATCTTTGTTAATGCCGGATCTTTCATTTGTAGATCGTGGATATGCTCAAATATCACTGGCTTTACTGATATGTTAGCCAAAAAGGATCCGGTGTCCTTTGACTCAATGTTCGCATCATAGAGTGCCAGGTCTTCCAATAATTTTTATCGGTGCATACCCAAAATCAAAGAAGCTAACTGAGTTGAACCTTTTCGACTCAATGCATCAGCTACAACATTCGCTTTACCTGGATGGTATTGTATGGAACAATCATAATCCTTGAGGAATTCCATCCACCTGCGCTGTCTCATGTTGAGCTCTTTCTGTGTAAAGAGATATCGGAGGCTCTTATGATCGGTGAAAATTTCAAAAGTCTCACCATACAAGTAATGTCTCCAAATCTTCAGCGCAAAAATGACTGCTGCCAGTTCCAAGTCATGAGTCGGGTAATTTTTCTCGTGTTCCTTCAGCTGTCTTGATCCGTAAGCTATCACCTTCTTGTGTTGGTTGAGCACACAACCAAGGCCATTGTATATGACGTCATTTGTACACGGCGTATCCTCCATGCTGAAGGAATCGCTAATCGGAGCCAAGTGAGTCTCGTTTGAGTTCTTGAAAACTCTTCTCGCATGCCTCCTCCTCAAACCTTGAATCTTTTCGTATCGCTTTGTGAGAGGTTCCAATATCTTTGAAAACCCCTCAAAACGTCGATAATAGCACTGCTAAGCCCAAAACTTGGACATCGGTCAGTCTTTGGTTGCTCCCATTTAACTCGCTTCTATCTTAGCCTGGATCTCTGGTGACACCGTGCTTTGAGACGACATGTCCCAAAAAGCTAACTTCTTCCAACCAAAACTCACACTTGCTGAGTTTGGCGTACAATTGGTGTTCACGTAGCGTCTGTAGAGCAATCCTCAAATGTTCTTCGTGTTCCGTCTTGGTTTTGGAGTATATCATCAACAAACACTACGACGCAGGAGTCCAAGTGTGGTTTAAACACTCGGTTCATCAAATCCATAAACGACGCCGGAGCATTCGTTAATCCAAACGGCATCACAAGGAATTCATAGTGTCCATACCGTGTCCGGAAAGCTGTTTTCTGAATATCCTCTGCCTTGACTCGCAACTGATGATACCCAGATCTCAGGTCGATCTTGGAAAAATACTTTGCTCCTTGCAGTTGGTCGAATAGATCGTCAATTCTAGGCAAAGGGTAGCGGTTCTTCACAGTGAGTTTGTTCAATTGTCGATAGTCAATGCATAGCCGCATTGACCCATCCTTCTTCTTGACAAACAAGACCGGTGCTCCCCATGGAGATACACTTGGTCTAACAAACCCCTTGTCCATAAGCTCTTGTAGTTGTTCTTTCAACTCCTTTAACTCAGCGGGAGCCATTCTATAAGGTGCTTTTGAAATAGGCTCCGTTCCTGGTGCTAAGTCAATGGCGAATTCTACTTCTCTTTCTGGAGGTAATCCAGGCAATTCCTCTGGAAACACGTCAGCGAAGTCTCGCACAACTGCTATCTCAGAAATGACATTCTTTTCTTCCTTGTCCTCCTTTAAGAAAGCTAAGTACCCACTGCAACCCTTTCTGATCATTTTCTCGGCCCTTACTACTAAGATCAGTGGCACAGATGACGACCTCACTCCTTGAAACCGAAATGATCTTCTTGTGTTGGGTCTGAAAATGACTACCTTGTTCTTGCAATCGACGGTCGCACAATGTCAAGGCCAACCACATGCCAAGGATCACATCAAACCCTTGCATGTCTAAGATCAACTTTGCTTCTAGTTCATGCACCTCTAAGTCTCGAAGCTACAATGATGGATTTGCAAGCTAACTCCGTCTACTAACTCTCCGGTCGGAATAGACACGAATAGGCCGAAATCAACGTCTGGAACAATCTTCATCTTCTTAGCGAAGCGTGGGAGTGGCGAATGAGTGGGTAGACCCGGTCTATCAACACTCGGCGTCATATCCAGCATCCTTTTTCATATATATTTAGAGTACCTATAGTATACATACATACATACAATAATTTACACATCAATTTACACTCTTAATTCACATACAGCTTTTTGTATTGAGAAAAGAATCTATATAATTTCTAATGCATGCTCCTTCTCTATCTAAGATTTTAATGAAATGGAATTTTCTAAAAAAAAAAAAAAAAAATCTCACCTTGGATGACGTCATGCACGTTCCCTGCTTCCTGAGCAGTGACTGCATAGGCTCTCCCCTGGACGATCGGTTTCCTTGCTTGAATTGGTCGTGGTGCTGCAACTGAAACCGTCTTTCTCTTATCCGTCTCGGGGCAATCCTTGATCAAGTGGCCCACCTTGCCACATCGGAAACAACCCCTAGTTATCTACGTCCACGTCCTATGAGGCTTGCCACACTTTGCAAGTCTCCCGAGGTCGGATGAAAGCAATCACGAGAACCACTGTGACAGTGGCGCCAGTAGACATGGGAGGGCTCTCATAGCGAATAGGTCTCCCCGACGCAAGTAATGGAAACCTCTGTTGGTGTTGTTGTTGCGTCGGTCTTCCAAAACTCCCTTGGAACTGTGGTCTCTGATTTTGGGCTACGAACCTCGGCTTTTTGTTCACCGGTTCGTAGGCCCCCGTTCTTCCTTGTTCATTTCCTCCCCTCTGCTGCTCCCTCTGTCTATATCGATTTGTATTCTCCTCTTCAACCACTAGCGCTTTACTCATGACCTCTTCATAGGTCCTCAGTTGAAATGGAGCTACGCCTCCCCTAACCTCAGGCTTCAAACCTTGCTGAAACCTCTTGGACTTCATCACTTCAGTAGCGACGTAATCCAGAGCAAAACGGGCAAGTCGTAGAAACTCTACCCCATATTCTCTCACTGTCATTCTCCCTTGCACTAGCTGTAAAAATTGTATCTCAAGCTGGTTCCTCACCACTTCCAGAAAATATTGTTTGTTGAACTCCTCAACAAACTCCTCCCAAGTCCAAGGCAACTCTGGGGTCTCCTGAGCCCGAATCCGTATCACGGACTTCCACCAAGGCCCAGCCTCCCCATCCAACATGTAAGTTGCCCATCTCACACTCTCATCTTCCGTGCACGTCAGCATGCTAAAGACTTTCTCCATCTCCATCAACCAGTTCTCAGCGGCCATTGTGTCTGCCTGCCCAGAAAATGAAGGAGGTCTCATCCTCCTAAACTCTGTAAAGGATGAGGGCACGAACAGCAGAGTCCCTACAGTGGTGTAGGTGGTCTTTGTTCTCTTGACGCATGAGCTGCAAAGGATGCGGCCTGTTGTGCCATGGCAGCTGCCATAGTCTCCATAGTGTGCATCATCCTTTGTCGCTCCTCTCTATCTTCTTGTCTTTCTCTCAATCTTTCTTGTTCTCTTAGATCTTGGTCTTGATGATCTCGATCTTCTTCATCCCGTTGTCTACTACTACTGCCTCGGGCCTCGCATAAAGGCACTCTATTAGTAGGAGATGTAACCATCTCCACTCGTAGACTCCTCACTTTGGCCTCCCTTGGTGGCCTCTTCCTCTAGATGACATTTCTTCTTTGCATTTGAAACTAAAGTTTAGATTAGCGAAGCCCTATGTTCTGACGAAAGAACCCTTGTCAGAATTGCTAAAAGAAAATTGCTCTGATACCAACTGTGACAGCCCAGATTTCGGCACCCTGAAACCCGTGCCATCAGCACGATCATCTTGACCGTGCCCTTTAGCTAAGCACGGAACACTGGTATATCAAGCATCAAAAAGTATAATAACGAAATTGCGGAATTTAAATCTATATTAATCAACTCTCCAAAAGACAGTTCTACCCTCATGCCTCTGCATGAATGGAGAACCGATCCGAACCATCGATGATAGAAATCATCACGGATGGTTCGTCCCAAAAGAGAAATCCCAACTCCTCATATACATGATTTTAAACAAAATAAAGGCTTGACATACCAAGCCGTACAAAAACCTCTCCAAGAATCTCTCAAAGTGGCACAACGGAGTCCTCTAGAAGAAGTCCTCTGGAGGTGGCTCCAACTCGTCACCGGCCGCAAGGTCCGACTCGCCGGGATCAGCGTCTCCTGAAGCCTCGGCAGCTGCTAGTAGTGGACCTGCGACGTATAGTCTATAGGGTGAGCTACATCCTAGCTCAATAGGGAACAAACACAGTTGAACATATAAATTATGACTCACATATATTCCATGATATGCCATGCATGATGTGTCTATGCAATTATTGATGAAACAGTTAAAAAGCAATTCGTTTTACTGTTGATTACATATGTTTTCATTTACTCATGAATGATGCTGAAAAGGCCTAAAGCAAAACTTAAACTTTCAACTTAAGTAATCCCCGAGCAATATAGCATCGAGCCCCGATGAGATACCCATCATCGCCATCTATATAAACAGTTTTAACCGTATTCCACAGGAATACAAATAGTACCAAGCCCTTTCCCAGGGATTGGTGGCGGGGTTTCACTTGTCTCAATCAACACCCACAGGGTGTGCTTACTATGTACGGATAAGCCTCACTTGGCAGCCTACGGTTTAGCCGTATCGGTCACGGATATCCGCGTGTCGATCGTGGATATCCCACGCCGTCGATGGGTACCCTATCAAACCTCAAATAACAAAAATATCGGTGCCTTACATATAGTTATTCACCGTGTAAATGTGATATCTTATATCAGTTAAGCCCTATCAAACATGATTCAATCCTTAGATACATCCCTGGGATATATCCATTTACTTGCATCACACCTGATGCTCTTATCTCTTTACTTCTTCATCCCCTGGGGATGGCTCATTATGATTACTCTTATGGATGTCACACACACACACACTTTTCACAAATTCTTAAGAAATAAACATTTGAATTGAATTCTATATCACTACATACATGCTCTTGTAAAATAAAGTACATGTTCAAGGTGTTCCCTACCTCAATTCTTCATTTGATCAATGCATCAAGGTCCCACGTGGCTCCTTGTGCATCAGTTCACACGTACCACCTATGGTACCACATAACAGGTGAAACACATCACAAAGGATGCAATAAAGAAGGTATAAGACCCTCCAAGAATCTTAAAGTCAAACCCAAAAGTCAACACAATTTATCTCAGTCGATTAATCGAATTCCAAAATCGATTAATCGAATCTGATTCGATTAATCGATTTCCAAAATCGATTAATCGAGGGTCAATATCGATTAATCGAAGTAAATTCGATTAATCGAAATTCTCTGTTTCGTAAAGTCGATTCTCAATTCGAGTAGTCGAGTTTTCATTCGATTAATCGAATCCTAATTCGATTAATCAAAATTCTCATTTTCGCAAAGTCGATTCTCGATTCGAGTAGTCGAGTTTTCATTCGATTAATCGAATCCTAATTCGATTAATCGAAATTCTCCTTTTCGCAAAGTCGATTCTCAATTCGAGTAGTCGAGTTCCAGAAATCGATTAATCGATCCCAAATCGATTAATCGAAAATTGAAATCGATTAATCGAAATCCCATTTCGATTAGTCGATTATCCACAAGTCATTTCCTCCAGCCCCTGGGGTCCACTGGAGGTTCCCAGTCGATTAATCGATACTCAAATCGATTAATCGAAAATCCAAGGTCGATTAATCGAACTCCAATTCGATTAATCGAAATCGGGTCTTCTGACTTTTCAACTTCCTGGCCAATTTCGATTAATCGAAACCCAATTTCGATTAATCGAAATTGTCAGATTCAGCCCCTTTCGAGCTGTTCTTCCCAATCTTCTTCCATACTTTTTCCTCTATTTTTCTAAGCCATTATCCTATGATTTAACCCACATTCAACCACAAATTAACCCCTATAATCTATGCATTTTATTTACAAATTTTTTACCTTGAATAGATCTCAAATTGATTTCAATCCAGTGGTTGGAAGGCTAGGGTTTCCAGCTTTGGCTCTAACAGATCCAAATCGGGTTGAATCCGGCTTTTATCGCTTGAATCCCCCCTCCAATCAGTTGCAATAACTCCTCTCTTACTTCTCTCTCTCTCTCTTCTTTACTCTCCTTCAACAACCAAACTCTTGATTTTAGGGCTATTAAACCCTTTTATCCTCTTCCTCACTTGTGTGTTGAGCACATACACCGCGGTAGGTGTATGCGACTACACCCTCACAACACACACCACATAGGCATTCTATTTATCACATCTCATCAGTTCATTACACCACATACTAACTGTTGGACTTCCATTTGGTCAAACCTATGACCGATCGGGCACAGATCCCGAGGTCATAGTTTAGCGTGATTTTTCAGGCTATTACAGGATATGTCTTATCTAATCGTTCAATTATCTGCAATGGATATGTCCGTTCAGTTTTCTATAAAAGGGACCTAAGACCCTCATTTAAACCACTACATTTTCTTCTATTCTGGTTTTTATGTGTTTTTTAAAAACTTCTCCTCTCAGAGTTTCACTTCCATTATTTTGATGTTCTGGTTGCGTGATCAGATTCGTCAAATCTAATCACACGAATACGCTTTCAATTCATTGTATCCTGGAATGGATTTGCCGATAACCTATTGGTGACCACTAGATCATAGTGGTAGGGGCAAATCTCGATTTAAAGACAACGATATTCAACTTGCCTCGAATTGAACCGGATCTTTATCTTCTCTTGCAACCTAAAACAATTGTCCCAACAAGTGTTATAATCACCAAATTACCATCTTCATAGAATGACCATAAAAGTACATGAATCATCCAAGAAAATGAATCCTTGTATATGACAACTCTTATGTCATCTTTGACTAGAAGAAGAATCGAGGTTGTGATATTCTAAAGATGATAAACAAATTGATCCTAAGGTAAATTTGGTTTAAAATGTTAAATTAGATGACCTCATTTAAAATAAAAATTTAAAGTCAAAGAAGAATAAAAATAAATATAAGAAGAAACCCACTGCCAATCAAAATGGCCAGGGTAAATTCAAGAAGAAAATTGAACGATGTTACTTTTGTGATAAACCTGATTATTTTGCTAGAGATTCTCGCACTCAAAAGAGGCAAGAATCATCTTCATGTCATGAGAATCTAATTGAGGAGAAGATCATAGTCATTATAACTGAAGCCAACACAATGACGAAAGAGGAATGACGGTGTCTGGATATCGATACTACAATTCATATCTCTAATGAGTGTAGTATGTTTAAAATATACACCCTTGGAGAAGATGCAGTGCAACTTGGTACTCATGTCATAGCAAATGTCTTTGGAATAGGGATAGTGGATATCAAATTTTCTTATGGAAAAGTAGTCGCTTTACTAAAGTTTATTATGTATCTGAGATACGAGAGAACCTTATATGGGGTGACATTTTGAATAAAAGTCGCATCAAAATGATTTATGAAACGACAAGTTAATCTTGTTGAATAATGAATTGTTTTTTTACAAGGATTATTTTTGAAATGGAATGATCAAATTCAATGGTATGAATAAAAATTCTAGTTATTTTCCTTATTTTGTTGACTCTTTTAAATTATGACATGGTAGTTTAGGACATCTCTATTCTAGTTCAATTAAGAGCATGATAAATTTATGTGATTCTTTTGTTTAGATAAATATAAAATTTGTGCACAAGCCAAAATTGTTCGAAAACCTTTTCCTAATGTAGAAAGAGATTTAAAAAAATTGGATCTCATCCATTCCGGCATATATGACTTCAAAACTACTGAAATTTAGTAAAGGTAAGAAATATATTAATAACTTCACTGATAGCATTTCTAAGCATACTTATTTCTGCTTGTTGAAATTGATGGATGATGTACTATATTTAAGATTTACATGACAGAAGTAGAAAAATAATTGAAGATCTCGATGAAGGTTTTAAGGAGCTATCAATGTGGATAATACCTTTTGCATGGTTTTGATCTTTTAGTGAACCTGATGATATTATCCATCAAGTTACCATCCAATGTAGCTCAAGAAAAGAGATGTAGAAAAAAATAATTGTACTTAAGGTCGCATCATAAATGCTATGTTGATAGATTTTTGTTTAACAAAGCATATATGGGGTACAAGTCTATTTACTTCTTGATATATATTGAATAAGGTGTGTTTTAAGAACAAAAATATATCCTCATATGAACTTTTAATTAATCATAAGGCTCACTTAGTATACTTTAAAGTGTAAGAGTGTCTTGCTTATGTGAGAATACTCGACATTACAAGACCCAAATTAGAGCCAAAATCGTTAAATATATTTTTACTGGTTATACATAATATAGTAAATTATATAGGTTTTGCGATTTAAACGATAATGTCATTATTACAATTAGAGATACTAAAATCTTTAAGCATATTCTTCATACCGATAATAAGAAATCTTGTGTTGGTATATGATCTTCTGAGTTTTCTAATTAAGGTAGTAACAAAGTAAAAATTATACTTTAAAATTTATAGAACCTTGGAGTAAAAGAGTTAGACAACATACTTCTATGGGAAAATTAAAAAAAAAAAACCCTGAACTTTGACCCCGACATCAATAACGCACCTAAACTATTGCTCATATCTACTAGGCACCCAAAGTTTACATAAGTTCATCAACTAAACCTCCACCGTCACCTTCTGCTAATATGAGAACGAAAAATGCTGAGTTAGCATACAAAACCACAAGAAAGCGTGTTTCACATGCCAATGTGTGGAGAGGAAGAACCAATGATTCTTTCGGATATTTATTTATTTTTTGTTTTTTTCAAACCTTTTCTGCTAAGTCAATCGCCACGTTGGCATGCCACTCACGCTTTCTTGGAGTGTTGTATGCCAACTCAGCATTTTTCATTTGCATATTAACATAAGGTGACGATAAGGGTTTAGTTTATGAACTTATGTAAACTTTGGGTGCCTATTAGATATGAGCAATAATTTAGGTGCGTTATTGATGTCGGGGTCAACGTTCAGGGATTTTTTTTTAAATTTCCTTACGTCTATTGGACTCGATTTTTATATATTTTTAGTAGAACGAAGTAAGGAAGAAATTGAAATGAAGTATTATCATGTCTTTAATGTTGAGAATCGTTGTAAGGATGCTGTAGCATCGATTGATTCATCTTTCCAGAAAGAAGCCATTAGTGACAGGATTAACTCAACTTTATCTATAACACTTGAGTATTAATCCCCGGATTCAAAACCAATAGGATGTAAGTGAATTTTTAAAAAGAAATTAAAAGTCATTAGAGGCAGTTGCAGATGCAAGATTTTCTTGAAAGGGACACCTGATTGCCGATATACTGTAATAATTTTTTTAGATAGAAAAAAATAGGATTTTTTTCTTTTAAAACTCACAAAATACAAAAAAGTCAAACAACTCTAATAAAGATGACAAACACTTTGGATATAAGCATTTCTTATTTTGATTTGTTAGCCCATGCTAACCATTATTAGATGATTAACTTGATTTAATGGGGACACCTGATAGTCGATATACTGTAATACTCTTTTTACATAGAGAAAATATGAATTTTTTCCTTTTAACATCACAAAATATGAAAAAGTCAAACAATTCTAATAAAGATGGCAAACACTTGGGATATAATTATGTTCCTTTGGGTCACATTTCTTATTTTGATTTGTTCACTCATGCTAATAATTGTTAGATGATTAACTTGATTTAATGTGGACTAACCAAAGTTAGTGAGCTAAGTTGAGTTACACCAATAGCTTGATTATGATACTGTCTAGTTTGTGGAGTTAATCCCTATCAAGAGTACTCTTTAAAAGTCTCCAAAGGATGTGGATAAATTATTGTAAAGATATTTCCATGTTACTCAACTTGAAAGCGGAGTTAGTGTGCCTATAAACCCATAAAATTATGTGATAGCTGAAAAATCAGAGAAAATTACTGAAATTACAATTTAGAATGGAAGAGAGAAGTGTATGAGCAGAAAATATAGAATAAATTGAGGAGTACCCTCTTCTCTATTTTTCATTGAAATTATTTTGAAATAGATTCTTAAATGAATATGACATGCATCTACCTAACAAAATTCTCTAGGTACTTGGTGAATAGATTTATCAAATTTCCTAAGTATGATGTCTCTCCTCTAGTTATGACTCCTAGTTAGAGTTTCTCCTTTACTAAAAATCATTAAAAATTGGAAATGATTGGAAGTTATGGCATCAATGGAAATTAAGATTTAGGAAAATTAGGATTAAGAGTAATTAAAGTTTAGGGAAATTAGGATTTAGGAAAGAAGGATTTAAGAATTTAGGGTTTAGGAAAATTAGAGAAGGTTTATGAAAATTAAGATTTAGGGAAATGAGGGTTTAGAGAAATTAGGAGTTAAGGATTTAGGATTTAGTTTAGGGAACTTAGGGATTTAGAGTTACGAAAAATTAAGGATTTAGGGTATAGGAAATTAGGATTAATGATTTTATATTTAAAAAAATAATAAAAATAAAATTAATAATGGAGATGAAGATGATGTTGTGAGTGGAGCGGTGGAGGAGTTGGAGTCGTGGTCTATTGAGGCGGCATTGCTGTGAGACGATGAGAGAATTAGAAACTTATATATATATATATATATATATATATATATATATATATATATATATGTGTGTGTGTGTGTGTGTGTGTGCGTGCGTGTGTGTGTGTGTGTGTGTGTGTGTGTGTGAGGCAGCCCAAATTTTCTCAACATACAAATCAATGGAAAAACCCAGATCACCAGATCGTAGATCACAATCTGATACAGAAATACTTGATACAAACATATGGCATAATTAAAACCTTCGGTTCTAACATACAATAAGAACAGTAACTAAGACAATCCATCGGTGATGACCAACCATCACCAAAAAGTGGTATACAAAAGGTACATACGAGTACAAGGTACCAAGTCCGAACTTACCAAACTCCACAGTGTACTCAATCTACGATCCCGGAAATCTTACCACCCTCAAGTCCTCAATTCACAAGTCCTGTATCCTGATAAAGTTATACTTGTGACATATACTTGTGACATATAATCGGGGTGACCTAACAATTAAGCTCAGTAGAGGACATTCAATATCAATTTGTATTTTATCATAAGAAAACATAGATTCTATGATAGAAATTAAACCATCTTTCAAAACTGATTTTTCAAAGCATTTATCATTTTCTTTCATTTCAAAACAAACTTTCAAAGCATATACTTTTCAAAACAGAGTTTCATCAAATATTAGGTGCAAATGCATATTTTAAAATAGTCAGAATTATCCAAGGGTGTCCAAGTTTCAAGCATATTTACAAACAATGTCGAATTTACAACCAAAACTGTACAAGGGTGTCCCAATATATCCAAGGGTGTCTCAATGTTTCCAAGGGTGTCTCAATGTGTCCAATGTGTCCAATGTGTTACAATATTTCTAAGGGTGTCTCAATGTTTCCAAGGGTGTCTCAATGTGTCCAATGTGTCCAATGTGTTACAATATTTCTAAGGGTGTCCAAGGTTCAATCTTTGTCCAAGGGATGCAATGCATCCAAGGGTGTCCAAGCTATTAGTGATTGTCCAAGGGATGTATAATTTCCAAGGGATGAATAATGTTTCCAATGGATGCATATGCAGCGTATGTATGAATGCATGCACAGATTATGCCTCCGTCCCGACTCCAAGGGATGAAGTCAAAGAATCCAAAGGATTCACAATGCACAATGCAAGTTTCACGTCAAAGTCCAAATGCCGAGTTAATCAACCTTTCTAAGCATCAATAATTCATATCTTTCTAATGTGGTCAAAGTCGTCCATACGAGTTCAAAATTTAACTATCATCGTACGGATCAAATTATCAAAATGAAATCGGCATTGTAGTTTCCTCATATTCAAGTAACACACTCATTTTTCATTTAACCAATTCATTCATATCAAAGAACTATGAATTAAAGTCAAGCATGTAAATTTGAAATGAAGTTCCCCTACCTCAAATCATGCTCATCACATTCCACGCATCGCTTTCCTGAGAATTCACACGCACGCTCGACACTTTAATCCTACATTCAAAGTGTCCAAAATACCCCTTAGGAATGCATAAGGAAACCTAAAGATATATATTTTCAAAGAATTCTCATCAAAGCAAACAACACAACAATTCTCACTCGACCGACTGGAATTTGGTCGGCTACTGATGGTCATGCGAGGCCTCGCACAAGCGAGCCTCAAGTCACTTAAGTCCTCACGCGAGCAACTCACAGGGCCCCATGGGCTTTCTTATTCCTTATGAAGGTTTCTCGCGTGAGCGAGCTCGAGAGCTAGTGCGCGCAAGAATCAGAGATGTTTCAGATCCGAGTTTTTTCTCAACTCAATCTTCACCAAATCTCCTCCATACATCATACACATTACATCAAACATTTAATAATAAACTTTAAACACATTTGGTGTCGATTTCTCACCTTTATCATGACTATTCACTCGTAGATCGGATCACCTTCCTCGTTGCTAGAATAAAGGTTTCCAAAACCCACCCGATCTCACCGAGCTCCTCGTTCACGACCTAGCCAACATAATCATAAGCGATCCTTCACACACACATACACTTTGCATAAACCTCATTACGATGTAGTGAATCTAACAAACGGATTCAAGGAAAATCCCTTCTCTTCTCTCAAACCCTTTCTTTCTTCCTTTCTCTCTAAGCTTACAACTCTCAAAACCCAACAAATGGGTCTCACGTGTGAGGTCCCCCCCCTAACATAGCAAGTGAATGTGGTGTGCAAAGCACAAACACATTTGTTTTGTGTTACACCTATCCACTAACTCCCTTGGTGTGAAACACATACACACCAAAGTGTGTAAAATTACATGGGTTCCCTTGTGAACCACACACAACACATTCACACACACATATTATCTGACTTACACGATTTTCAAGATTTTAGGGCTATTACAATATATATATATATATATATATATATGGGAAATTTTTAAAATATTCCCTGAACTTTCGCCCCATTATCAATAACGCACCTAAACTATTGATAATATCAAATAGACACCCTACCGTCACCTTCCGTTAATGATTGAACGGAAAACGTTGAGTTGACATACAACTCAACAAAATAGCATGCATGACACCCAACATGGTGAGGACTTGGCTTTGGAAAATTTTCAAAATAACCCCTAAACTTTCACCCTGTCATCAATAACGCACCTAAATGTTGGGTGTCACGCACACTATTTTGCTGAGTTGTATGCCAACTCAGCGTGGACTTTGCTTTGAAAAAATTTCAAAATAACCCCTGAACTTTCACCCTGTCATCAATAACGCACCTAAATGTTGGGTGTCACGCACACTATTCTACTGAGTTATATGCCAACTCAGCATTTTCCGTTCAGCCATTAACGGAAGGTGACAGTAGGGGTTTAGTTGATGAACTTAAGTGTACTTTGGGTGCTTATTTGATATTATCAATTGTAATATCCTGAATATTTTTTACCTGATTTTGATTACCTTGATAACCGTGCCCAAAAAAGTTACGAGACAAATCAGGTTGATTTGAATAGGTTAAGGTATGATGAGAATTGTGGTTAAAGGATTTTTTTTAGTTTGGACTTGTAGAAGTCAATTTTTTTGTGACTTATACGCTAGGTTGTGTGTTTGCGCTTAACACTAGAAATAATTGCAAGTTAAGTGGATAGAATTGTAAACACAAAGATCTAGATTTTTTTATTTGCTTATTGTTTTATAAGAGGGAAGAGTGGAGGAGAAGTTGCATCCTTCCTCCCTCTCGTGAGAATCAAATTTGAAGCCTTTGCAACCCTTTACTTCTTTTGTTTAGAACCTTGTGATCTTAATCCCTCTCCCCATCTCAGCCATTGATAAGCCTTGTGCCTTGCTTCTGATTTGTTTAAGATATTGAGAAGGAAGGCTAGGGGAGAGTGAACCATTCTTTTGGTGAATGTTCTGGGCTAACATTTGCCCTGATAGCAAGGTTGGAGATGGACTGATTTTTGGAGTCCAATTGGAACTTATTGCTTGTTCCGGTGCTTGAATTTGGAGCAACTGGAGCCAAAGGATTTAACTTCAAGAGGTAGGCTTTTAAACACCTTTGATTAAAGTTATTTTTGCTTAGAATAGTTTAGATAGGTGGTGCATATAGAAAAGATAACAGATTAGTGTTTTGGATGAAAAAAATTGAATGACTGGAGACAATTTGAGAAACACAAACCTGGACAAATTCGAGGGTCGAAATTAAATTCGACCATCGAATTTGAATTCGTTGATCGAATTTGGAAAATTATGACTGATGCACTTTTGGGTGAATTCAATGCTCGAATTCAAATTCAAGCATCGAATTCAAATTCGACCATCGAATTTGGAATTCGATGATCGAATTCTGTCCTGTTTTTCTGGTTTTTGAAAATGTCTTAGAGAGGTCATGTTAGTTTTTGTTTGGATCGATTGACTTTTTGACACTGTTGTGGGGTTAATACTTGTAGGTGTTAATTTGTATCCACTGTGGGGATCTCTTGATGTGTTTTTGACCAATTCAAGTCAAGTTGAGGTAGGGAAACCCTAAGACTTAGTTGCATTTTATTCTATGTATTTGGTTATTTTTGTTCAAGCATAAATTCTGAATTTTTTTTTTCTGTTAAGGCAACATGATTAAGAACTTTGAACTGTGATATCAATAAGAAACTCAGAAATTTGGAAATTCTGAACCTCACCTTTGAATGTGAAATTTGTATTAGAACTCAGAAAATCCGAATATGTATTATATACATAAAATCCGATATGTTTAGCATCCGCATTTGATTTGAGGTTCATTAGAACAAAACCCTAGATTTTGTTAATCATGTTGACAATATTTTAGCCTTGCACAAGTTTTGCTCATTACGTAGGGGCTTATTACATTTTCCAAAAAAGGGTTCATGAATGACGATGGTTAGTAGGATTTTCCATCGGTGATACTCGTGCTCTCATGCTAGTATGCAATTTGAGAGATACAATTAAGTTATAATTTTAAGACAAGATGCATGCATTAGATCAGAACTTTAGACATGATAATTTCTCTTTTGTTTTACTGTTTAGAATTGGAATTTAGTCTATGATGAATCTTTTGAAAAATCATATTTGATCCGATTTTTGTCTTTGAAAACCTTTACTTATGATAAAATATAATTTAGATAAGTTTCCTCTATTGAGCTTCAATGTTAGCTCATCCCTACTATACGTCACAGGTGTTGGGACTGACTTAGGCTCAAATGATCTCGATCTAGAGGACTCTGATTATATCCCTGAGGACGAGCTTGAGACACCAGTGGAGGAGTTCTTTCCGTGACCCGATTTTGTCTTTTTGATACTTTTTGAGTTAGAATTATTTTGGAATTATGGGCCCGAGGCCTTGTTTTGCATATTTTGATATCACTTGAGGAACCATCATTAGGAACCATTGTTTAAGTGATCAAATTGGCCATCACCGGTGGTTCTTCCTGGTTCCTCTGGGTGATATGTTTTGTTTAACCTTTGTTCCTTTTTTTTTTTTTATTCTGTTTAGATCTACATTATGCTGCCAGCTTTTGTTTGTTAGGCGACTTATTGAGAAATCAATAAGTTGGCAAACCGGCCTTTCCTATACCGAGAGGATTGGAAAAGTCAGGTCATCACATCAATAGTTTAGGTTTGTTATTGATGACGAAATGTAAGTTCAGGGATTATTTTGAAATTTTTCCTATATATATATATATAGAGAGAGAGAGAGAGAGAGAGAGAGTGTGTGTGTGTGTGTGTGACATGTTTTGTCATGTGTATAGGCGTGAGGGAGGTACTGCACTAACACCACTGTCCTATTGCAAGCTATTCGTGAGAGAGAGAGAGAGGGAGAGAGAGTTTCCTGATGAGGGCAATGGTTGATGTCTGCCAGAGGTGCTGATGTGATCCAGTTGATTAGGGCTTGGAGTTTCTTTATTTAGCTCCTCTTCTCTTCCGCAACCACGTCTTCCCCCTACTCTGAGTTTGGTATCAGAGCCATGTCCGGCTAAGCCCGTGGTAATTACATATGGCGGGTGGCTAGTGTTAGAATATTGAGAGGTAGTGAGTCGTGATTAGGGTGGCTAATCATGGGCGTATGAACTACTGTTCATCGTCTTCTTCAGCGATTTTTATGGATGACTTATAATGGTCTGCTTAGATTTACTACTATGTTGTGGTAGCGTGGGAAGTCGCGTTGGGATGACTTGATGGCATTGTAGCAAGGATTGCGTTGTTGCCGGTTGATTCCCCGTAAAAGTTATCATAGACGGACGCAGTTTTGCAACAGCAATCTAGTAGTAAATCTAAATGAATTTCTGTAAGAAGTCCATGGAAATTTATGGAGAATAAGGTAAATAGTAATTTACTATGCTGATGAATAGTATTCCGAATCACTATTCACTATAGTAAAACTATTCCAACATTACTATTCCCATATGTAATTACAGTCTTATTGATTTTACCAAAAGCTCTTTTACCCTTTCTTGTTTTTACTGTTTGAAAAAAAAAAAAAAAAAAAAAAGTTTTTGTAAATGTCTCTTTTCAACTTTCCAATCAAAAAATCAATTAAAAATAAACAATTAGACAAATGGTCTAAAATTGATGACCAACAAAGTCAATTGAATCGATGGACAATTCCTTCCATCAATCCTAAAACAATCTACCAATATGGATGGAAAGATTGGACCACCGACATGTTAATCAAGACTACTGAGCAAACTCTCAGTATAAATGAAGAAAGTCAAAATGAAGGTTTTCAATTGCTTTCAAATGAAGATCTTCTGCATGACCTTCACAAATTCAATTTCCTACATTTAGGATGTATTCAGGTTGCCTTCAAACCTTTGACCTTATTGGGTCTGGAAAATACTAGTATACTTAGCACTCTCAGAGATGCTAGATGCCTTGATTGGCGATCCTCTCTGATGGCCGCTATTGAGACCAGCTTATGCCTTGGTCCAGTATACTACAATGTTTTCCCAAATTTAACTTTATCTTTGACAGATAAAAATATTTTACATGCTTGTACCCTTAATCTCCAAATTGAGGGATACAACTTTATGCCTGGATCAAAGACCATTGCTCTGATCTATCACCTTCATTATAAGGTGATGACTTCTCTGGTTCCTAAAATTAATTATCAAAATGAACCAGGAAGAACAGTCTTAATTGAGACTAATAGTGCAACCACTAATGTTGCTACACAAAAACTATGTGAATGAAAAAATATTACTTTTCCTTACGCTTGGCGTATACCTCAAGCTGCCTCTCCTAAACCGATTTTAAACCAAGAAATTGAACAAATTGTTCAAAATGCCCAGGGAGATGTAATCTTAAAATTTGATAGATCTACATCTCACATAACTTCTTATAGGAGTTCTTATTCTGATTCGAGGTCTCGAGGTTCTTATAGAGTTTCTATACCCTCAACTGCTCGATCATCTTATTCAGAAGCTAGCTCATTTGTTTCTTCTGAATTTAATCAACCCAATCTGGAAGGAATCCAAGTTTCTGAACAACAGATTCCTCATGGGATATATACCCAACAGCAAGGGAATCTCCCACTGCTAGCGAGATGAATTTCTCAATTCATTAATAAAGTTTTTTATGGCTTTTATAAAACCTGAAAACTTTGTTATTAATAGACAAGAAATTAATGCTGAATTTCAGCAAGATAAATATGCACCATTCCGTGAATGGTATTTTAAAAAAATTTCTGCATCAGAATTGCAAGAATTCAAAGAACAATTTTATCAATATATTGAAACTTTTTATCAAGTAATTCCATTTGTTACTTGGTTCAAAGCAACAAAATATCTTGAAATGAACCAAGAAGAAAGGAAAATATTTCTTCTTGAAGATTTTAAAAAGGAATGGCAGAAGCTTGATGGTTCAATCGTTCAGTCGATTCATCCTCCTGTTGAAGCCCTCAAACTTACTCAACCTAATTCAACAGCTACTTTGGAAGCCACTGCTTTCATAAAACCTGTTGAACCTATCCCTCATTCAACAAAAGTTGATTTATCACATCTGTATAAACAAAATAATTTTACTAATTTAAATTTACAAACAATTAGTATGCAATTAAATAGGATTGAAAATATTCTTTCTTCTCCACCAATAAACAAAACATCAACCTTAAAGGTCGAACAACCAAACATAAAACCTCCCCTAGAAATTTTTGGACTAAATCTGTCATCAAAATCTTATATGATAAAACAAGAGGAATTTATTGATAAACTAACCTCCAGGTTACACGCTTTATCACTTAATCCAGAAAAGAAAAATAATAATTTTCAAATCAATGTATTGACTGATAGAGAAAATGCCAATTTAGCATAAATACAAGAAATTCAAAATAATTTCGAATCCTTATAAAATAGCATGGAGCTTAATAAACTCCAGTATAATTGGGATGGTGGTAATACTCGATATTACTACCATAGACCTACACCCCAGGATCTTCTTTATGAAGAAGATCATATTGATATTCAAAATTCTTATGATTATCGATCCATTTATGAATGGAACATTGATGGTAAATCCGAATATGGAATTTTTGCTGTTCTACATAAAATTTTTATGTACAGCACCATCTTAAAACAACATCAAAATTCTGATCAAACAATTGCTCGATATATTACTCGGATTTTCACGGTATGTTGAAAGGATGGTGGGATAATGTTCTCACAGCCACTCAACGTGAAGAAATCTTAACTTCAACTAAACCAGTCAAAAATGATCTTACTGGCCTAATGGAAACTAGGGAAGATGCAGTTTATACATTAACCCAAACCATCATTTTTCATTTTGTTGGTTCTTGGAATCTTCAATATGAAAGAAGTAGAGAACTACTTCAAAATCTCCGTTGCCCATCTTTAACCCATTTCAGATGGTATAAAGATGTGTTTATGACAAAAGTCATGTAACGAAGTGATGCCAATACTGAATATTGGAAAGTCAAATTCATTGATGGGCTTCCCAGCTTATTTGCTGAGAAGGTCCGTAATAAACTCCGTAATCCTGATGATCAAAGTATCACTTACAATCAATATACTTATGGACAACTCCAAAGTAGCATTGTGCGTGAAGGATTAACATTGTGTAATGACTTAAAATTACACCAACAATTAAAACAGCAACAACTTACTGGTCGTAAGGAATTGGGAGAATTTTGTGATCAATTTGCTTATGACACAAAAATCAATTATCCTTCAAAAGGACGAGATAATAGAGAAATCTCTAATTATCATCATCCCTCTGAACGATGTCATCATATTTTCAAACAAACCAACAATCCTTCTTCTTATCAACAACATCGCGAAAATAGAAATTCTACTCGACAACATCGAGAACCCAGGAATCCTTCTTTTTCACGCAAATATCGTGAGAAAAGAAGAAAATCAACAAATCGACCCTAAAGAGAGATTAAATGTTACAAATGTCATCGATTTGGTCATTATGCCAATAAATGCACAACTGAACAAAGAATAAATCAAATTCATGATGAAGGTCTGAAATTAACCCTTTCAAAAATTTGTTTAGATTCTAGTCCTGATTATTCAGAATTTTCTGAGTCTGATAATGAAATTCATTCCACTTCGTCATCTTCCTCCTCTGCAGATGACCACCCTGCAAATTGCAAATGTAATCATATTCATACTTCAAATGATTCTTGGCAAGCATTTGCTGCCATGAACAATCTCAGTATCAATGTTCTTTCCGAATCCCAACAATCGTTATTGGACTTAGTTGATAAAACTGAAGATCCAATAATGAAATCCAAATTAATTGAAGCATGTATATCTACAGCTCAAAAAGAAACTAAAAAGTCTCTAATAGTAGAAAATCCTTACTCTATTAGAGAACTCTTTCATCGGCTAGAATCCCATAATTCTTCTAACCAGATGACCAAGCTACCCATAATTCTTCTATGGTTGCCAATTTCCAACAACAAATAGAATCTCTCAACAATGAATTAATTATTCTAAAGCAACATTTTGCTAAAGAAATTTCCACCATTAATAATCGCTTCAATCATTTGGAAAACAAAGAAGTCTCTTCTAGTTCCACATCACATTCTTACCTGAACACTCTCCAACAGGTATCCTCCCCAAAATGATACATCAAGGTCAATTTATTTATTAATTCCAATTATACAATTTATGACATCATCGCCCTTATTGACAGTGGTGCTGACATGAATTGTCTTCAAGAGGGATTAGTCCCTTCCTTCTATTTGACCTCCGCTCATCAGAGTCTCACCAATGCTAGTGGATATCCCATACCTATCCTCCACAAACTTAACCATGCTGCTATCCAGCATCATAATATTTCCATTCCCACTTCCTTTGTGATTCTCCCAAATATCACTCAAACCCTTATCTTAGGGATTCCTTTTATTTCTTCCATCTTTCCCTTTACTCGAGTTGATTTTCACGGCATTTCTGTCCAATTTCAGGGTCATCCCCTTCGATTCCACTTTCTCTCCTCTCCTTCTGAGGACTCCTTTCCTCATCTTTGTTGTGTCTCCCTTACCAGTAATACCCAATTCTGGGGGGATCATCACTACAATCACACTACTCACACTAATCGAATTGGTTATTCCCATTTGCATACCACCAATCCAGCGGTCTTATATTTATGCGGTGATCCTACAATAGGAAATCACCAGCTCACTACTACCTTTTGTGCAGAGGATGACTAGTCTTGCAGGAAGCTCTTCTGCCAATGCAGCCAATTCAACAGAAGATAATTTTTCGCCACAAAGAAAAGTTTATGTTGTCCTTAAAGGACACCAACTAGGAATATACATTTCATGGCAATCCTGCCATAGCCAAATTTATAATTTTCCTAGCCCATTATACCAAATGTATAATTCCATCAGAGAAGGCAAATCTGCTTTTCAAACCTATCAAACCATGCATCTCCTCGCCCAATCTCCTATTATGGAAGTCAAAGAATACTCCAAATCCAAAAATTTTAACATTAGCCATATATCCAATTTTATCAGCCCACGCATTGATTCATCCATGTACCAAGAAATTAATGGAGTATGAAAAAATCTTGTCAATAATAAAAGAAAAGTCAGACAACATTTGAGCATTCTGGAATCCAAAATTCAGGCTCAAGAAACCCACACCCAACAACTTTATGAAGGCCTAACCTCATTACTCAAGAATGTTAATTGGGAAGAAGAAACCTTTTCCATTGAGAAAATTTCCTATTTCCTCAACCTCATTGAATTGGTGAAACAAAATGATCCAATTCTGCATCGCCTTAAAAGAATCTGCATGTTTGAAAAGGCCAAACATGTCCTTCCAATTGACATTTCCCAAAATATTGTATCTCAAATTGAGGATTCGGCTACTCAGATCAAACAAATCTTATTGCAGAATTATCAATTTATCAACCATCTTCAGGGTTACTATCTCCCAAAAATTTATTTGTTCACTCCTGATTATCCTCATAATCTTTTCCAAGGTCTTGATTGGGGATTGATCAACCAAATTATTTTTCCACTTTCCAATATTCCAAACTTTCCCTGAATAATTAAATCCATGGTTTTTCATGCCTCCAAATGTTTACGCAAAGACATTTATCTTACTTTTATGATCACCAGCACTCTTGGATGGCGATCTAGAAAACAATTCTTCCAACCATATCAAATTTAGATTTTTCGCAAAACACAGATATATGAGATGGAATATATCAACCAAGCAGATCCTTTAGCACAGTCTAGTGCCCTGTCAATCTCTCCCAAATCCTATTGGATTCATTCCCTAATACAATTTTCTCAAAAGGCCAGAGAAATTTCTAAGGACCATTATGCTTTCAAAATTTCTGATGGTCGACGAATTTTCCTCACTAATTTCCCTATGGAATATATGACGACTCCTCAACAAGAAGAAGAAGTAGAAAATTTTCTCCAACAGATGATCAGCAGAAATAGTCTCCACCTGCCTGCTAATTTAGAAATTGAAGCATCTATCCAAGAAGAAGACCAGCTTCTCAACTTATCTGATTCGGATAGCTCCCTATCTAGCGATTCAATATTTTACCAGAATCTGGACAATCGCAGAGAACCATGAAGATTAGCCACAAAAGCCAAACCAGTCAATAAAGCAATTTTTTAATCATCCAAGAATCTTACTGATTATTGTCGGCCAATAGCCTCACCAGCTGTCCATAACGCAACCCATGAAGTCATCATTCCAATTATGAAGCACTGACGCATGCCCTTACGTCAGAACACAATTATCAAGGGACGAAGCGACTGCAACCAATCCACTCAGCACACGTGTCCCACTCAGCGGCAGATTTCAAACCACTTCAAATCCGCATTCATCTATAAAAAGGTTAGCCTGGGGCTTGTCCAGGACACCGAAAAAATTCTCACCTACTTCTTTCCCTTTCTCTCTTGTTCTTTCTTTGTTTTCTTTCTAGTTTGTATCGGAGAAGTGCAACGTATCGGTAAGCCTTCTCTTAACTTTGTATATATTTAATGCATGCATAGTAGCTGCATAGTGTGTGTATAGTGGTAAGATTCTATATGTTTTGAGTTGTTTAATATAAGTTTGCTTTATTAGGCTTTTGTTTATGAATTAAAGTTTCTTTATTTAGCTCATCTTCTCTTCCGCAATCACGTCTTCCCCCTACTCTGAGTTTGGTATCAGAGCCATGTCCGGCTAAGCCCGTGATAATTACATATGGCGGGTGGCTAGCGTTGGAATCTTGAGGGGTAGTGAGTCGTGATTAGGGTGGCTAATCATGGGCGTATGAACTACTTCATCGTCTTCTTCAGCGGTTTTTATGGATGACTTATAATGATCTGTTTAGATTTACTACTATGTTGTGGTAGCGTGGGCCCGAGGCCTTGTTTTGCATATTTTGATATCACTTGAGGAACAACCATCATTAGGAACCATTGTTTAGGTGATCAGATTGGCCATCACCGGTGGTTCTTCCTGGTTCCTCTGGGTGATATATTTTGTTTAACCTTTGTTTCTATTTATTTTTTTTTATTCTGTTTAGATCTACATTATGCTGCCAGCTTTTGTTTGTTATGCGACTTATTGAGAAATCAATAAGTTGGCAAACCGGCCTTTCCTATACCGAGAGGATTGGAAAAGTCGGGTCATCACATCAATAGTTTAGGTTTGTTATTGATGACGAAATGTAAGTTCAGGGATTATTTTGAAATTTTTCCTATAGAGAGAGAGAGAGACAGAGAGACAGAGAGACAGAGAGAGTGTGTGTGTGTGACATGTTGTGTCATGCGTATAGGCGTGAGGGAGGTACTGCACTAACACCACTGTCCTATTGCAAGCTATTCGTGAGAGAGAGAGTTTCCTTATGAGGGCGATGGTTGATGTCTGCCAGAGGTGCTGATGTGATCCAGTTGATTAGGGCTTGGAGTTGTAGCAGCCAACAGTGGAGCAACGATAGAGGGTGGCGGTGGAGTCGAGCACTGGAGAGAGAGAGAGCGAGAGAGATTGAGATTGAAGGATGTTCCCATAGGCCATTTAATGGCTTTCTCGAAGTTTGGGAGGAGGGAGGGGCTTTTGACAAAAGAGTGAGGATCACTTTTGTGCCCTCACCCCAAATCTTATGTGTGCTTCCGCCAATAATTAGAAGCCAGGGGCTTTTGACAAAGGAGTGTGGATCACTTATTTTGATGCTTATGCACATATTGCTAGAAATCTCTATTAGTAAAATTGTTAGCCTTATCTTCAGTTCACCATTTTATCTGGGAGGAATGATTATTAAAATATTATTCTTAACTGGATGACTGAATAATTAAGTCATAAGTCACATATAAGTATGTGTTATAAGATATGTTTGATACGTAGGATAAGAAAAAAGATGGTAAATATGAGCAAGATAAAATAAGATGAATTAAAACAAGACATTATTGAAGGCCGACTTGACATTGTTAAAGGTTTAACCATAAAAGTTGTGTCTCACACCGTTAATGTGTCTCAACACCTTCAGCCAACGCGAGTTTCAAGCTAAGGAAATATTATTGTTTACTATTTATTCTTCTATTCGATCACACATGACACCTGTGTTAGCTTGGTAGGGATCCTTTAGTTGTCCTCTAAATTGTTGACATAACTTACCCACTCTTTTTTTCTGTTCTATCAGATCAATTGGAACCCATAGATAAGTGCACTTCAAATGATAGAGTAGAAGCTTATGAAGAAGGTCAAATTTTAAGAAGTCAAGAGGTTGAAGATGTTGTAAACACTGAAGTACAGTAATGACTGATCTTAGTTACAGTTTGAGACAATAGTCTCATTAAAGTTGGTAGAGTAATTTTTTTGTATTAATAAAGATAACTATTTATCTTTGCATGATTTTCTATTTACTTAACAAGTTGATATTCAGACCTATATTGTTGGTTGGATATTTCATTCATCAATAGTTAATGACTATTATTTTCTTTTTTAATTTTATGATGAATTATTCTTCAGCTAATGACTCTTTTTCTAATGTGATGGATTCTATTTACGTTGATAGATTCATATTTTTGAGAATGAATGCAAATTGAATGTCAATAGTAGTAATTTAAAGGAAAATTTTTAAAATAACCCCTGAACTTATACCCCGTCATCAATAACACACCTAAACTATTGATAATATCAAATAGGCACTCAACGTATACTTAAGTTCATCAACTAAATCCCTACCATCACTTTTCGTTAATGGCTAAACAGAAAATGCTGAATTGGCATACAACTCAACAAAATAACATGCGTGGCACCCAACGTAATCAGGACTTGATTTTGAAAAAATTTCAAAATAACCCCTGAACTTTTACCCTATCATTAATAAAACACCGTTTGGTGCCACACATGTTATTTTGCTGAGTTGTATGTCAACTCAACGTTTTCTGTTCATCCATTTACGGAAGGTGACGATAAGGGTTTAGTTGATGAACTTAAGTGTACTTTGAGTGTCTATATGATATTATCAATAATTTAGATGCATTATTGATAATAGGGTGAAAGTTCAAGGATTATTTTAAAATTTTTCTTAATTTAAACGATTACAAATGAATGAACTCTTGAGCGAGTAATGACAAACAATAATATAACCAATTGAGTTAAAGTTGCTAAGTTAAAATAAATTAAGGACCCTATCACACTAAGTCATATAATTTTTGTGGTCAATCCCCTTCACGTGGATTGCTCACACGAAAATTTCGGTCCCAATTTGACTAACTTCTAATGCCCGATCCTAGGTGCTAACATATTGGCAAGTGATCATATTCATAAGCAACAATATTTAAAGGGATTCCTTGTATATAAATAAAGAAAACTTGAGAGTGACACCTATTATAAAAGGAAAAAATTATAGAATGTCGTTTGAGATGATTCAGACATGTTCATTGCACAAAATATACCTTGTATGAATGGTTGAGACGCTACAACCATAAGAAAGTAAGAGAAGAGTAAGGCCTATGAAAATCTAGAGGGAAGTAGTGAGACGGATATTAAAGATTGCGGAGTTACAAAGAACTTAACGCTAAACATAAACGAGTGGAGAAATAGGACTCACAGCCAACTCCAAATAGAAACGATAAGGCTGTGATCACGACCTGTTGACTTAAATAGATTCCTAGTTGCAAATCAAACAACAAAAAGGCATGGTTTCCTAGGCAACCATGCTTTCCATATTTCAACCAAACACTTTTGGTTTCCAAGTCAACCAGAAATTACAAGGAATCCCTCGTATGGCTAGTAACTGAGATTCCTAACAGCTCAAAAATGGAAAGCCTTGCCCTATTTGAACACATCAAAACTCTAAAAGCATCGACTACGAGTTAGGTTTGTGCTTTTAACCCCTACAATCTATCTTTTCATCGTACGCACCCAATCTTAAACTATTGATGGTGTAAGGTCATTTACACACCTTTTTGGTGTTTAAATGACAATAAGGAGCGTCGGATCTTTTTACTAATTGGTGCAATCAAAGTAACAAAATTGGTATCGATATCAGGTATCAGTCCTTAGAGGATAGATACGAATTGGCCGATACCAATACATATCAGCCTATTTTAAAATTAATATATATAGGTATCAGTCGATACCGGATACATATCGGCTGATACGCGCTATACGTATCGGCCAATACGTGCCCGTATCAACCAATATTGATACCGAGTTGGATACCGATATGTATCGGTTTGCCGAAAAACCGATACATATCGATATCGGCCAATATTTGATACCTTGGGTATGATTATGTTTTACGTCTCATGTCGCCAGGGGCCGAAACTTATCGGTTTCGGTGGAGGCCGAAACGAAATCTTCAATATTTCGCTGAAATTGCAGAAGTAGCAAATTATCGGCCGAAATTTTGAAATTATCGGCCGATAATGATTAGCAAAATATTGGCCGATAATTTTAAATTTTTGGCTGATATTTTGCTATTTGAATTATTATTTTATATTTTTTTAAAAGCACCAAAATCTTGGTTTCAGGTAAGACCGAAATGAATACCGAAATTTTGATACTTGAAGAGACCAGATTGATGTTGGTTTCCCACTGAGACGCTGTAGATAAATTGTACTTTTCAGTTGTTAGTTTATATAGCATGTTAAGGTAGTACTCCAATAATAGTGTATCACCCATCATTTTAATGTACTTGGCACTATTTTTAATTACCTTTTGTAGTCTAAGTGATGATCTCGTGAACAACTATCATGGTGTGTCTAAATCTGTGAACTCTATTATATGCTATTATTTTTATTTTTAGCGGCTAACATTGGAGATCATTGATCAAATGGTATACAATTGATTTTAAGTGTGATTATTTAATTGAGATATCTTCCAATCATGAACAATCACTTATACTATTTAGCGTGTAATAATAGTCAAATATTCTTTAATAGTGTAAACTTAATCACCTATTTTAATGGTGTTAGATCATTTAAAAGGCTATTTCATTTCACGATGTGTCCCGGTCTTGAAGATGTTCAAGGAAACTAGGAAATCCGAGATTTCGCACTATGGGTGTGATTATGTTGGACGGGATGTAAATGATAGTAACCAAGGATAAAAAAATTGGATTTCATTTCGGTCGGGATCAGAACTGAAATTTTCGCTGGAATTTTAAATTTCGGCTGAAATCTTCAACCCAGTACAAAAAAAACCCGATAATATGTGTTACTGGTTTGGTTTCGGTGGGGACCCAAACAGAAGCATTTCAGCCGTAATTTTGAACCATGATGGTAACCTTTACTAATATGTCACTTGGACAAGTGAGAAGATAGAATGGATTCCATCGGAATCCAAAGAAAAACAAACAACTCTGGTTTCACCACTGTTTCGCAAACGTTTTAAAAAAAGTAATTTTACTCTAAAGAGGTATGCCATATTTTATTTCACATATGATGTTTTCCAAAAAAAAATGCTATCATATGCAGAAAATAGTTTTCAGAATTGCCATGTCTTACTTAAGATGGTGTCTACACACAGGCAGGGTCTCTCTCTCTCTCTCTCTCTCTCTCTCTCTCTCTAGAGATGGGTATAGAGAGATTTCAGAACATGGGCGATTAAATTATCTAGCTATATTCCATTCCGCTTTCGATTCCCTTTTCGGTCTGTTCTTCCTCTCCATTCGTTTCTAATAACTTTTCCTAACAAAATCGGTGATTTAATCTGTATAAACATCTCTGCATTAATGTTCTCCCTAAATTAAAGCTATTTGTTTGTTCTTTGATCCCCAAAGTAGCTCCTGATACTTTTTGACTTCCATTTTTTTTTATAGATATTTACTACTGAGGGATGATCTTCTTAGCAATCATATGTTTATGAGTTCAAATCAAACATTTAACCCTCTTTTTTTCCTGAATGCTTTAATGGTTTACTTTCTTTCATCTATTGAGGTCATTTTATGCTTTTAATCTGCAGTTCACCTCTAGATAGTTCTTCGTTGCATTGGATCACTCTTCAGTTTGATTACAAAGGTTAGAAATAATTTTACTGGATATTCTATAATCTGTTTTGGTGCTACATATAAACTGTTTGATGAAATTCCTCACAGAAATTCATTAATGATAAAAAGCCAATACCCAAAGTAGCATATGTGTTTAGAAGAACGTGCTTAGTGGTGCATTATTTTGGCAAGTTGCTATATGTTTTAATATAATATAATAATGCTAAGGCTGTGTTTGGGTTGGCTCTTATAAGAGCAGACGCAGCTCTTTGCCTGGTCAGGGATAGAGCAGGCATAGAGCAGTTTTATCACTTAAAACAGCTCCTCGCTAGAGCAAATGAGTCAAGGAGCTGTGTTACCAAATCTAAAAGTAGTTCTCCGCCATAGCCAAAAAGTGAAAGAGCTGCTCTTTGCCCCAAAAGAGCTAACCCAAACGCAGCCTAAAGCATTTATCATCATCAGCTATCACCATCCATCGTCAACATGACCTTGGCTCATCTATTTTGGGTTGCTGTTGCAAATCTTATTTCTCTACTCAAATCTGTTCAGGCTAAACTCTCTCTTACTCCACAATCCTTCATTTCGTTTATTAATACTTCTTCTCCTTCTTTCTTGTGCTTTCAACATTTCAATCCTTGGTACAAGGGCTTTTTCAGGTCACCATTGAGCATGCCCAAACCATCTCAAGCAGCATTCTTTAGTTTTATCTGTTCTTGGGGTGACTAAGGGGGCATTAGGACATCATAAATTTAGACTTTAAATTGTAACTTAACCAAATTTGGAACCTTACTCTTGTTTACGTGTTTGGCAAGTTCGTCAGACAGAAACGTAAGACTTGCGTATTTAAGATAATCATGTTTCATGCGGGAAATCTAAAGTGAGATTCTTTGTAAAGAAATGTAGAATGAAACTCACATAAAATTTAATTCGTTAGAAAAAGTTGGGGCGTGGGTGGGTGATCCAGGTTCGCTCTTCTTATGATAAGTCTCTTGCTCTCCTTCTCTATCTCGTTTCTCATTCTCTTCAGCCTTCTTCTTTGTATTTATCTATATAACCTCTCTCTCTCTCTCTCTCTCTCAAGCACTCAAGAGTGCTTCGACATGGGCAACATCACCGAAAAATTAGAAGCCTTCTTCTTTTTAGTACCAGTTTTACTAGCATGTGTGCTCATATTTCCCATTTTTGCATTTTGATTTTCTTTTTAGCTAGCTGAACACCATCAAAGAAGGTTGATGTACTGTCCAATGCCGTCTTTCCATGTTGATCAGAGTTTCTGTTCAAGTATTTCACAAGTTAATTTCCTTACAGCTGATATGTAATCATTCACAACACAACTGCAACAAATCCACCAAAAACAAAGAGTTATAAAACCAAGTTCCTTGTTCTTATCAGATCATACCCACATGAAAATATTACATAAATTTACAATTCACATGAAAAACATTGCATAATTTACAATTCTCACAAACAATATCTGGATTTTCTCTACAAATTTCCAATGATCTCTAAGAAATGAACATAGGATGATAGGATTGATTTGAGGAGACAATATTCAGCCCACATTACCATTAGGCTCAATATTCTTCTTGCCATAACCAAATGGATTTGCAGTCATAGATTTCTTACTTTTGCTGGGACAAAGATTAAAAAATTCACAACTTTAGTTTCCAATCTAGTCATGAATTTAGTTGGAAAACCATGATTTCTTCGACAAGTGGAGTTTTGGCATTTGGTTTTGAGGTCTATGGTAGGAATAGTAAATAACGAGATAGGCTTTTGATGGTTTTTTGTGAAAGAAATCTCATTTACAGCTGGTTTTTACAAGACCAATAAGGTTTTGTGGCCGGAAAGAACGGCTGAAACTGAGTTTTAAAAAAGAAAAACAGAGAACTTGTGAGATGGTTTTGTGAATTTTGAGTGTATAAATCGAAAAGGGTGGGCGGGAATGAATGTGCAAGTGTGATACTTGGTTGAATGTGCAAGTGTGATATTAGCTTTGTATCTGCTGGGGTATGTATACTCTTGTTAGGAGGTATTAATAAAAAATTGGTATTATTAGATGCTCGACCCGAGCACTGATGTTCTTGGTACTTGTGTCACTTTTTGGGATGCACCATGTGGAACCACCATCTGTTCTGTGTGATTTGATATCACAAGATCTATGGTGCAAAAGATTGGGTCGAAAGATGATTTCCATTGCCTGATTCAAAATGGTCAAAGGCTATCTAAAATTAATGGTTATTGAATTTTACATGGTAGCTATTAATATTAGATGAAGTTTGATGGATTTGACTTAGATAGTGGAGATCCTTTTTGTCCCAGTTTTTTGTACCTAAGATCTTTAGATCATGGTGCAACTATTAACCGACACGATAATTCCATGTGGCAAACATCCCAAAAAGTGACTTAGTATCAAGTCATTTGGCTGCTTACCTAATACTAATACGGTAAAATGGACTATTTTTTTGCCACTCATGCCAATTAGGGGTGGCAATGGGCCAAGTTCGGGATGGGCTTGAGTGTTACCAAGCTCGGCCTGACGAATTTGAACATGGCTAAGCCTAAGCCCGACCCACAACGAACTTTCAAAAACCAAGCTTGGCCGGACTCAACCCGTTTAATATAAATGAGCTATTTTTATAGCGAGATTTTTCCCGGGCTTTTATTTTGAATTGAAATGCATTTGAAACCGAGGAGTGTGTTGTCATGCCTTCTTGAAAAGTGTGTTGATAAATGATAATTGAAATGCCTTGGAGCTATTTTGCATACTATTTGATGCATGCATTTATCGGTTGGTGTGTTGTCATGTCTTCTTGAAAAGTGTTTTGATATGCCTTGAAGCTATTTAAATACTATCTGATTTATGCATTTATTGTTTGCCTAATGGAGCAGATAGGCAGTGACTAGGTTTGCAATATATCATTAACCTAACAAATATAAGAGCCCGACAGGCTTAGGGGTTGGTTCATGGATAAAAAAATCGTCCGATACCGATACGTATCGGTATCGGACCCTAACGATACAGTACATAAATGTACCACATCGTTTCATATATATGCAAATACCGGACAATACATTCAATGTATCGTCCAGTACATTACTGTTCCGGTACGTATCATCCAGTACGTACCAGTTTTTTGACCGGACGATACGTACCGGTTTTCCGGCATTTTAACCCATGGGTTGGTCCCGAGTCCATCCCATTTAAATGTTGGGATTAAAGTGCTAGCCTAAGCCCGGCCCACAGGCTTTATGATCAAGCCGAAAGCCTCTTTAAAAAGGTTGGCCGTAATGGGTCGGGCAGGCTACCCATCCCTTTGCCACCCCTAATGGAAATAGTCTTCTCAACCATATTTTAAATGGTTAACCAAATAGACTCAAGAAACTTAATTGCATCAAACTATAATTTAGTCAGGCAAGCCAAACAGTTTAATGCATTAATAATGAAACTTCTAAACTACTTGAAATAAAAGTAGAAAGTGTCGTATTGATGCATCTAAACAGGCCATAAGTAAATCAAGTATATTGACATATATTTATGTAGCTTAGTGAAGTGTTAAACATAGTATTGAATGTGTGTACTATAATGTAAGGGTTTTTTAGTCTTTGTGGTTTAATATAGAGGCCAATAGGGACACCAACCCTTGCTGGGTCATTTGTTTCTCTCTCTCTCTCTCTCTCTCTTCCTATTCTTCTTCCTTCTACCTAACCCTAACCCTAATCTCTGCACTAAAATCAGGTTGGTATCAGAGCCAACTGTTCCTGACATAGACCCTTACTAACGTCATCATCACCCTACTGATGTTATCATGACTTACGATTTATTTCTCCTCAGTCTACTTCTGCTAGTGTGCCTTCGCATCCTCTGTTCTAAATCATCCTTATGCTTCTACTTGGATTATAGACTTGGGTTCCACATATCATAACACCGGTGAGCCTCACTTATTTCCATTGCCTGCATCTCACTCATTATCCAGGCATGTATGCTTGGTTGACAACTCTTACACCCCTGTTTCTAATATGGGTAATATTCCCTTAACTGTTGACCTGTCATTCACTGATATTCTTCATTTTTTTCGATAGGTAAGTTGGACTTGAACTTACGATCTTGAGGTTGCAATATTGTCCAACTTCCATTGTGCTACAGGCCCAAGCTTCATGGATATTTGATGGGGACATCTCACGGTACAAGACGGATGGCAAGCGCATGTGGAGAGCCAAAGCTTCGAAGCCCAATTTAGCGTGTCAAGGAGAGTGTGATGATCAATATATATGTGGGGAAAAGAGCAAGGGGAAGGCTAGAAGAAAGGAGGCACAAAAGGCACACAAAGATAGACTTTGTCCATATTCTCTCGATCGAATCTCAATCTCGATCAATCGAGTTGGACCAGAGAACCTTTCTTACGATCACTGTGGTCGATCGACTGAGACTTAGTGTCAATCAATCGAATTCGACAGAAAGATTTAGGTTTGGGTCAAAATTTTGGACGAAAATTTGAGTTTTAGTTAAATTGGACTTTCTAATTTCATTTATTTACTTAGGGATTTTTATTTTCCTATATAACACTTTGAAAAGAATAATTTAAGTTAGTTGATTATTAATGAATTGAGAGCTTGCTTTGTGCAAACCTAGAGAACTTGTGAAGAGTTTTCACCCGAAAGAGAAATTTTTTCAAGCTCGAACAGTGAATTTTCGTTTATTTTGCGGATTGGTGTGAAGCCAACATACCTCCTTGGTGTGAAGCTTTGGAACCCTTTTCTTTCTTATTCTATTTTGCTTATTCTTGCCAGGTAAATTATTTTTTATTTCTTTTAATAAAAAAACCAAAATCTCTAGCTGATTAGTTGCTAGAATCTTTATTCGTATCTTCTTATTTGATACATCCTTTTACTTTCCCTTTGAACCATTTATAACCCCTCTGGGATTTAAATCCTTCAAACCCTAGAGGAGTCAAGAGACAATATCGAAATTGTTGCTTGGTGCCCTATACTTGATCAAAACTCGAGTTCCCTCATCAAAACTGTTTTTCTAGATTGGGAAGTGCAAACGAATGCTAGTATTGAATTAATCTAATTGCTTTAATTGAATTTGTTGAACAATTTTATGTGATAGGATAATTTTGAATATTTCCGTTATTGAATTTAATCTCAAATTTGCGTAATTAGGGTTTTAGCGTTTGTCTTGCATCAAATTAGTATCAAAGCGCAGTCTAGTTTAGGACGTTGCATGAGGATTTTATTTCTAAAAATTGTCCTTGCATTCTAGATTGACCTTGGGTAACATATAGCGTATTCAATTTTATTAATCATCGATGGCTTCTGATGATCTTGCCGCATCTATCCGATTTCTTATGACAATTTGCACAAATGGAAACTCATGTGGAAGCCCGTATGGGACAATTTCAAGATGTCCTGAATGAGATATCCAATAGAACACCACCTAGGAGAACCATGGATAGACGGTTTAACACTAGGCATGCAGGACACCCCCGAGAAGAAGGTTTGAACGTCGTGAACCGTTGAGTGATCCGGATGAGAAGTTTGTCAAAACCATTCAGATCGAGGCTCCAACTTTTGATTGGTTTTCAGATATTGAGCACTATTTCGATTGGTATGATATGACGAAGGAGAGAAAGGTGAGATAGGCGAAGATGAAATTAGACCGATGGGCGATGCTCAACTACGAACCCTTTAATACATGGGTGGACATGAAAGACAAGCTCCATGAAAAATGTCCCTTCATCTTACACACGACGCCTCCTAGACCAATGGCAAAATCTCTGCCAAGGGAATATGTCTGTTACCGATTATATTGCCAAATTTGAGGAGTTTGTGATGCGAGCTAATGTGTCTGAACCGAGCCAAGTCACGCTTTCTAGGTTTAGGACAAGTTTTCATCCCGAATTACAAAAGGAGTTAATTCCCTACAACGTTGATACGTTAGAGGATTGTTATGCCATGGTACAAGAGTTGGGAAAATATGTTGAAACACCTATCAGTGGGCGACCCAATTCTTACAATGTTGAATCCAAGGTCATCTCTACGGAAGGGGTGAACAATCAGAAATTTATTTCGTCCAAACCTTTGAGTTCCTAGATCGATAAGGGAAGGGAAAGTTACTTGAGAGATTAAAAATTACTGGTCAAAATAGGTGTTATAAGTGTCAAGGATTCAAGCACTTTGCCGCTCAATGTCCCACGAAAGAGGAACATGATAAGGAACAAGACGAATTTGAAAAAGTTTATGAACTAGATACGATTCCAAGTGATGAGGACGAGGAAATAGTTGTGAAATCCTTAGATTGTGTTAGGATAGTTTTTTTCCCAAAGAGGAGGTTGATAGTGTGTCCGTTCCACGTGAGTCATTAGTGTCGGTAGGAGCATATCATCATTCTAACTTACATGAGATTAATAATCGGATTTTGTTGAACAATGGAAATATGCGTAAATTTTCTAGCACATTAAATTTGTTTAATTAGTTTAATAACGGTAATTTTGTGTTAGTCCAAAATAGCCCCGAGCATGTGGAACCTTCTCCGAACTTTAAAGGAGGTAATGATGATGGTCTAAATTTTCCTCTAGACAAGGGCAACCATTCGACAATTGCGGTGGAGGATCTTATACATATTCTAGGTCCAACAACTATGTCCTTTGACCCATTCCTTGATGCCCAAGCACCCAAACCAAGCCCTTTCAACCAAATAATACCGAATTCCCTACCTATGCAATTTGGGAGAAGGTTGGCTAAGGAAATTATAGAGTTTCCAAACCTCACTACCAATATTGGCCAGAACCATGAATATCTTGTCTGGTGGAAGGGTAAGCCAAGGATGGAGCATCCTACGGAGGAGATGGACAGGTTGATCAACTCATCAGGGACGAGTTTCTCCCACCCGAGGAGAATTGATAGGGACATCTTGCGGTACAAGACAGTTGGCAAGCGTGCGTGGAGAGCCAAAGCTTCGAAGCCCAATTTAACATGTCAAGGAGAGTGTGATGATCAATATATGCGTGGGGAAGAGACCAAGGAGAAGGCTAGAAGAAAGGAGGCGCAAAAGGCACTCAAAGACATGATAAAGTTTTGTCCATATTCAATTAATCAAATCTCAATCTCACGATTGATCGAGTTGGACCAGAGGAACCTTTCTTACGATCACCGTGGTTGATCGATCTAGTCGACCGACCAAATTTAAATGAAAGATTTAGTTTGGGTCCAAATTTTTAGACAAAGTTTAACTTTTGAGTTTTAGTTAAATTGGACTTTCTAATTTTGTTTCTATACTTAGTGAGGGTTTTTATTTTCCTATATAAGGTTTTGAAAAGAACAATTTTAGTTAGTTGATTGATTAGTGAATTTAGAGCTTACTTTGTGCAAACCCTAGAGAACTTTGAAGAGTTTTCATCCGAAAGAGAGATTCTTTCAAACGTGGAGAGCGCATCTTCGTTTTATCGTGCGGATTTGTGTAAAGCCGTCATACCTCCTTAGCATGAAGCCTTGGAATCCTTATCTTTATTATTCTTATTTCCATATTATTGTTAGGTAAATTATTTCTTTTGGTAAAAAATCCAAAATTCCTAGTTGATTAGTTACTGAAATCTTTGTTGATAGCTTCTTATTTGATACATCCTTTGATTTTCCCTTTGAACCATTTAAACCCTGTGGGATTTAAATCTTTCACACTCTTGAGGAGTCAAGTGACGATACCGAAATTGTCGCTTGGTGCCCTAGACTAGATCGAAACTTGAGTTCCCTTATCGAAGCCGCTTTTCTAGATCGGGAAACTTCAAGTGCAGACAAACGCTAATATTGAATTAATCTAATTGCTTTAATTGAATCGGTTGTACAATTTTATGTGGTTGGATAATTTTGAACATTTCCGCTATTCAATTTAATTTCAAATTAATCCCAAATTCGCGTAATTAGGGTTTTAGAATTTGTCCTGCATCTATATTCTTCATGTCCACATCTCCATGTCAATATTTTATTTGTCCATCATTTAACCAAATCTTTAAATTGTTCAATAACATTTTTCTCTTCTCACTCCATTCCTCAAGACCTTAAGACTAAGAAGGTTATTAACAAAGGATATGAGAGGGATGACCTTTACTATTTTGAGGTTGATAGGATCTCTGCTCTTGCTTCACGTATTCATGTTTTACCCTCATCTAGTCACAGTACCTTTAACCTAAATATACCTTGAGTTTGTTCCATTCTCGTCCTGGATATGCTAATTTTCAACACCTCATACGCGTTGTAGTGATTGTCTATTTGATCTTGTGTATAGTGATGTTTGGGGTCTGCCCATATCAATTCTATTGATGGATTTTGATATTTTGTCCCATTTGTTGATGATCACTCTTGTTGTACTTTAATGTATTTTTCTTAAGACTAGAGAGGAGGTGCTTTCCATCTTTATCAATTTTACCACTATGGTCCAAGCTCAGTTTAAGGCTCTTCGATTTAATAATAGTGGAGAGTAACTTCTATTGCTCTTCGGTCTTATCTTGAGAAGATGGGCATCATGCATCAACTTTCTTGTCCTTACATTTCACAACAAAATGGTGTTGCGGAGCGTAAGAACAGACATATCATGGTTGTTAGACCTCTCCTTCATGGGTTGCATGTTCTCCAATTTTATCAATCTCATGCGTACTTACTGCTACTCATCTCATTAGTTGTACTCCTAGTCGACTTTTGAATGACATGACTTCTTTCCAAATTCTTAAGCCCAATTCTATTTTATTCATGGTAGTCAAGGCATCGCCATGGCGACAGATTTCGCCATATGCACTAACGGCATGGCGTCGCCATAGCGGTATGGTGCCATGGTGCCGCTATATTCGCAATATATAAAGTTATATATACCACTTATATTTTAATAAGTTATATAATTATAAGCTATAATACTTATAAGCTATATATTATGAATGATATATATAACTTATCAGTAATTATAAGCTATATAATTATAAGTTATAACTTATAGTTATATATATATAAGGCGAATCTAGGGTTTGGACAACTCTCGCAACTCTTCAAATCTCGTCTCTCCTCAGCTCTTGCAACTCATCTCCTGATTTGTCTCGCATTTCTCTCGGTCCCCCCAACGAAAAAAGGTATGCAATTTTTTTTTTTTTCTCTCTCTCTCTCTCGTCTTTCTCTCTCGCCTCCCTTTCTTCTCTCACAGCCTCGCAGGCACGCAGCCTTATGAGTGTTGAAATATGATCATATTTCACACCCTAAAACGTACATTTAGCCATCCGATGAGAGCAATTTGACAGTTTTGTGGAGTTTTGATGGTTTCAGGAAAATCTGACCGTTAGATACATTCGATGGCATAAAAGAGCATAAAAACAACCAACACTAGAACATTGAACCAAGGAACTGTTAGGCTCAGAAATTCGTGAAGGATCGATCGATCGAACCTTTGGTCGATCGATCAAAGCTTAGACGAATAATCCAAAGCTGAGAAGAATAATCCGCATAACAGAATCGATCGATCGACCTTGTCTATCGATCGATCGGAATTATATATATAAATTATATATAACTCTGCTCTCTGTTTTGTCCAGATTCGATCGATTGGCCTATTGGACCGATCGATTGATTTCAAATTATTTGAGACGCAGTAAATTTAAAATTCAAAGCCGATTGATTGATTTTCGGCCGATCGATCGATTTTGAATTTTAGGTTTTCGACCAAGAACCCTATTTAAGTGAAAGTTGGAGTTAGGTTTAGATATCTTTCATTTTCCTTAGCCGTTTTTAGGTTTTCTTTAGCGTTCTTCATTTTCCAAGCCTTTTTCCTTAATTTCTTAGCTTTAGAATATAGATTACTTTCATTTTGTACCTTGGAGAAGGATTGTGGCTATTGTATTCAAGCAAACATTGGATTGATCAAGCTTTTTTACGGTACTTAATTTCATATTCAAGTTATATTTCAATTATGTTGTGTATCTTTGAGGGTTGGGATCTAATGAATCCCATATGAGGTTTTCAGTTATAGTTATAGATCTGTTGTTGGGATGCTTTCTTTTGATGCTTTGGGATTTTAATGACTATTTGTTCTTGCCGATTATCGTGAATACCGATCATCATTCTAAGATAGGGGAACTAGTCATGCTTTTCCCAAGATCTCAGATCTGTGATCTGGAATTCACACCGTGTTTTCCATTGCTAATATTTGAGGCATTTATTCATCGTGATTAAAGAATTCTTTAATACGATGAATGCTTTGCCTCTTCTCTTTTACAGTCTTAGAAGAACATAATTTAGATTTATTTTGAGGAAATAATGTCTTATCTTCCATGAATCATTGATTGGTTTCGATGCTTTTGTGAGTTTGCATCTTTAAAAACTTCCAACCAGTTAGATCTATAGTTGTAAATGATAAACTGATGATGGGAGGATTTACCATCCTAAACCTCGCCTTTTTCTCTCGCATTTAAGTTTATTTTATTTTCAATATTTCTTTCGTCCATATCACTCATATCTGGTAAACTAGGTTAATATTGTGATAGATCTATGGGAAATCTTATGATTGATTGTTATTTCCTTGTTTAAAATCTAGTTTCAATCCTTGTGGGATTGACCTCGCACTTCGTTCCAATTGGTATATTCTGATTTGTACATTAGCGAGTAACACATTAAAATCAACAGCACAACCCTTTCTTCTCTCTCGTCTCTCTCTCTCTCTCTCGCCTCCCTTTCTCTCCCTTTTCTCTCTGGTCTCTTTCTCTCTTAGCTACCTATTTTTATTTTTTATTCTTTTCCCTCGGCTAATTTTTTTTTTATATATTTGCACCTTCGCAAGCTCAATTGACGATCAATCGGTGACGAATCGCCTTTGCGCTTTCACAAGCTATCTACTATCAATCGCCTTCGCAATCAAGCGCTTCAATCGACAATCAATCAACAAGCTCAGCCGCGAAGGTATGGTTTTTTTCTATCTATTTTCTATTTTTATATTGTTTTTTTCTGCTTTTTTAAATCTTTTTTTTTGTCCGGGCTTGAAACTAAGTACAACTGAAACCCGTTGATTGCTTTGAAGGGACAACAAAGATCATTTTTTGAAACTCTCTATTTATTGATATTTGTTTATGCCTGATTAATTAGTTGAATTTTTTTCATCCTCTAGAAAAAATATATGAATTAAAAAATAGTTAAAAACTAAATAAAAAATAAATATTAATGATTAATAAATTTAAAAAAAATTATTAAAAAAAAAATTAAACAAATTGTAAATGGCCTCGCCATGGCACGACGAGCCTCTTCGCTATGACCTCGCCACACCGCCTTAACTACCTTGATTCTATTTGATACTGAGCCCCAAGTCTTTAGGTGTACTTGTTTCATCCCGATGTTCCCTCCAAAGGCATAAACTTGATGATAAAGTCATTCGTTGCATTTTTCTTGGCTACTCTGGTACAGTGTTCTTAAAATCGTTTGGCGGGTTTGAGCGGTCGAGGGGATGTTCGGGCCGAAATCATCAAATTTCGGGTGGCCGCTATGTATATATATACATATATTTTTTATTTCATCACAAATGTATGTATATATATATATTATTTGCACCCCTTTTTCTTGTGAAGTTATTTGCACCCTAGAACATAGGTACCTCTGTTTATAACTTAGGGGTGTGTTAATTGCACTAAGAAGGGTTATTTGCTTATTTGCCCCGATTTCTAACTTAGGGTAGCATTAATTGCACCCAAGAACACCCACAGTTTTCTTACGTACCTCTGTTTGTGCCCACGTTAGAGGCACCTTGAAAACCATTGATTACTTTGAATCAGATGATGGTGATATTGTTTCAGCCCAATCTCCCACACACTAGATCTTGAGATCATGGCGCACCAATCATACGGTTAGTGCTTGATTCCATGTGTCAAAGATTCCCAAAAAATAGCCCTTAAATCATATGACACACATCACGCTCAAACGTGATTACGTAAATTTAGGGTCATATTCTGGGGATCTGTGGCACATGGAATAAAAAACTGAACGTCTGATAGATGTACCATGATCTCAAGATCTATTGTGTGGAATATCAGGGTGAAACACAACCTCCGTCATCTGATCTGATGCTATCAATGGTCTTCTCATGTCCCTAAAATACCAACTCTCTCTTTAAAGTCGGTGCAAGGGCCAACTTTCCGAGTGCAAGGGCCCTTTCAAAATTTGCCAAGTAATGACTCTCAAGAAGAAGAAAAAAAATTAAACAAAAATAAAAAATTGGGGACTGGGGCGGGGCGAGCGACCCAAATCTGGTCCACCTTGGGGCGCCCGAACCGCCTGGGCGGCCACCCCTGGCGACTTTAGAACAGTGCTCTGGTATGTCCAAAGGAGATCGGTGTTATGATCCTAAGACCAGGCGGATGTTTGTTTAAATGGATGTTATATTTTTTTAGGATGCTCCATGTTTCCTTAATGAGTTTTGTATGCAACAATTCCATCCTCTTCTCAAAAAGACAAATCTATAGTTCTTCATCTTCTCGTGTCATCTCTTCTTGCAGATGTTTCTCTAGCTCCTCCATCTACATGTGGTCATCTTGTCCTTAAGCAGACCTATCAACGTCAAAGCAACCCAATGCCTCCCACTCACACTACTATGCCACCACACTCCTTTAGCTTCTCCCATTACTATTCCTTTTTTCGCTATTGAGTACCTCTAGTTACCTATTGCCTTTCGAAAAGGTCAAAGGAGTTGTCTTACTACCCATTATATTTTTTACCAGCTCTTATCTCCTGCATATTGTGCATCCCTGGCTAGAGCTTGTACAGTTTCTATTTCCGTTCAGTTGGTGAGGCTCTTCGGCATCCCTATTGGTCAATTGCCATGCATGAAGAAATGAAGGATCTTGAGAAACATCAGATATGGGAGCTTGTTTGATCTTCCTTCAGAAAAACGCATAGTTGATTTTAGATGGGTGTTTGCAATTAAATATAGAGAGGATAGAACTGTAGAGCGCTATCAAGATGTCTTGTGGCCAATGGTTTTACTCAGATGTCTGGCTTAGATTTTACTTCAACATTTCCTCCAGTTGTTGAGCTTTCATTCGTTCGGGTTATTATCTCTTTAGCAGCTCATCATCATTGGCCCTTGTATCAGCTGGATGTTAAGAATGCATTTTTTGCATGAGTTATTCAAAGTTGGGGAGATCTACATGGACCTCCCACCTAGCTTTCAACTTCAGGGCAAGTATTCTAGGAATGTTTCTCGCCTTTAAAAATCGCCTTATTTTTTATTTATTTATTTTGAAACGGTAACAGAAGATTATATTGCAAGGAAAAAAAAAAAAGGAGCAGGGTTACATACCTTGGCGGGTAGTAAGGAGCTACCCGCAAAGAAGAAAAATCTCCAAAAAGACTAACCCCTGGAACTGGATGCGGCCTAAAACTCCAAACAAAACAAAAGAGAGGGTCCCCCCCATCACAAGCAGAGGACACCGGTCACAGTTAGGAGCAGCAGTCCTCCCAAATCAGCATGAATTGCACTAATCCCTCCTTGAAAACCTCTATCTTACTAGCGTTCCACGAAACCACCAGATCTCTGATTTCCCGAATAACTAAAGAAAACGGTTTTGCCTTACGCGTGAAGACTCTATTGTTTCTTTCCCTCTAGATAGCCCAAAAGACCGCGTAAATCGTAACCGGCCATAACTCCTTCCTATGATCCTCCACTTCCATGACCTTCCACATTTCCATCATGGTTGCTGGCCAAAAAGGGATTACCCATTGGACATTAAAAATACGGAAGATCTTGTGCCATATGTTATGCGCGAAAGTACAGTGTAGTAAAATGTGAGCAACCGATTCCCTTCGTCTCATATATAGAAGGCACTGGTTAATAATAGGGATGTTTCTTTGTATCAATTGATCTCAGGTGAGAATTTTTCCCCGATTAACCAACCAGGTGAAAATTTTTATTTTAGGCGGCATCTTGACATTCCAAAAACCAGACTATCTTTGGGTATGCGAGAGCCTTCTTTCCTGCATCAGCAGCTGATTATACAAGGACTTAACTATGAAGATTCCTTTAGGAGTATACTTCTAAAGTCTCCTATCTCTATTTTCGGAGTTGGGTGAAATCTCCCTGATAGCTCTTAGGAGATCCTGATATCTCCCCCTCTCCCAATCCCTTAACTGCCTTCTTAGTCTAATATTCCACACCCAGTTTCCATCGATACATTGGCCAAAATTATTAATCACTTTATGGGCTAAAGCAGTCTCCCAGAGCGTCGTTCCAAAGGTTTTTCTTACTGTGGGATTCATTTGATGCCACTCAAATTACACATGCTTCATTCATACTGGATCTAGAGGTTTGAGGACTATTCTATTAGGTAAGTTGATGATATTATAGCCATTTTGATGATTCTGCCTTTATCACTCATGTTAAAGCAGAATTAAGTCGAGCCGTTGAGGTGAAAGACTTGGGTCGCCTCGGATTTTTCCTTGATAGAGATTGCTAGATCCTCTAGAGGGATATCCCTCTCACAAAGATAATATGTTATTTATTTTCTATGGGCTACTGGTATGCTGGGATGTAGACTTATCAAGTCCCCTATGGATCCTATACTTCATCTTCGCACTAACATTGTAGATCCTCTTTCTGATCCATATGAATATCATTAACTTGTTGGTCACCTTATCTACCTCACTAATACTTGGTTGGACATTACATTTGTTGTCTCTGTTATTGCTCAATTCATGCATGCACCATGGGAGCCAAATATGTAGGCAGTGCATCACATATTACGTTAAATTAATTCTTCCCTTGGAAGAGGACGATTCTATTTAGATGTTGAACATTTATCCATCATCTACTACAGTGATGTTGATTATGTTGGGGTCCCTACTGATCGTCGTTCCACCTTCGAGTATTGTGTGCTTTCTTTGGAGGTAACTTCGTGGTGTGAAGTAGGATGTAGTCTCTGTAAGGTTATCAATAGGTTAATATAGGTATAATATATAATATAGTTTTAATAATCAAATGATCAAAACTAGCACTTCATATTTCCATTAGCTTCATCAAAAGGATAATTGTAAGGATATTTTGGCAATTTAAATATCTCTAAAGAGAGATCTTAAGGTTTTCTTTACCCTCATTAGAAATGTCTCTCCTCGTATTCAACAAAAATTTTTTTTTACTAGAACTACAGAAAAAATAACAATAAAAAACAAGTTCCGATGTTTGACCTGAGCCTGCCCCACCCGTCTAAGTTAGGGCTAGGGCTGACCATACCAAAGCCCGCCCAAGTTAGGATCAGGCTAGGGCTCAGCCTTGGCCCCTAGGGCGGGCCTGTTGACAGCCATAATTCTCGAAATCTAGCACAGAATCGGAATAGAGCTATGGCACATGACACCTGTGAGCTCTTATGGTTTCTTCTCTTCTCACTAAGCTTGGATCTCCTCCATATTTTCCTATAACCTTATATTGTGATAATCAGGCGGCTATTGATATCGTTGCAGATTCTGTTCTTCATGAGGAATGATGCATATTGAAGTAGACATTCACTCCACTCATGAGAAGATTCAAGTCGGCATCATTGATACTCATAAAGTTTCCTCCGTAAAACAGTTGTAAAATATTTCGCTAAGGCGCTTCGTCCCTCATAACTTCAGAATATTCTTGTCAAGCTGGGCATGATAAATATCGATGCACTAGCTTGGGGGGAGTATTTAGAAATATGTATGGTGTGTATTTATGTAGCTTAGTGGTGTGTTAAACATAGTATTGGGTGTATGTATAATGTAAGGAATTTTTAGCCTTTGTGGTTTAATAGAAAGGCCTGTAGGGACTCCAAACGTTGCTAGATTTGTTTCTGTAACTCCCTCTCTTCTTCCTCTTCTTCTTCCTTCTACCTAACCCTAACCCTAACCCTAATCTTCTTTCCCTAATCTCTACACAAAAATCAACTTCTTCTTTTTCAAGCAACCATGGGCATTTATTTAATGAATTAGTTACTTTTTTTATATAAAATGTCTGTTTACCTGTTTACTGAACTAATGCAAAAGTTGCACCCTGTAGCAATTTGATTTTGTAATGTCGTTTTGCTACCTATTATGACCATGTTAAATCTGGTTCAGACTAGGTCATTTGAGGGTGACAGTTCCTTGATTTATCTTGTTTGGGGAACCTTTGGCTTTTCACATATCCTATTAGCTTCTTTTTTTTTTTTAAATTACTTACTGGTTTTTGTTCATAAGGGGGGAAAATTGATCATATCCAAGGGTTACGAGGATACATTCGATTTTTGGTTGCTGCATTTTCAATTTAGTGTTTTCATAATTAAAAGAGGAGTTCTGATTCCTGATATGCTGTTGATTTCTTACTATATCATGCGAGTTGGTTAGTTAGATGATGGTGACATCGCATCCACACGATTACAAAAGGTGTATAGGAGGTGCAAGAAGTGATTGAAAATGCCTCAAATGATTTTGTGGATAGACGATTGAAGATCTATGTGCACTTGGGCACGCACGTGAAGACCCCAAACCTTGGGAGACGTGCACATAGAGATGGAAGAAAAGGAAGGAAAGGAAGAATAAAGGAAGAAGAAAGGAAAAGAAAGAGAGGAAAAGACAGATTTGAGCTCTCTATCCATTTTGCAACGCATTTTGCGGATGAATATCTCGCCGGAGAGAGGACGACGATTTTTCTCGCCCGAGCGAGTTTCCAATTCGCTCGAGTGAGTTCGCACACCGAAGTGGGCCAATCTTTGGCAGCCACACAGAAATTTTGAGGCAAAGTTACCTTTTTAGAGTTTTAGTTGGTTTAGGACTTTCTAATTGTGATTGTTTTAGTTTGATTAGGGTTTTAGCCTATATAAAGGGCTTGTAAAGACAATTTTAATTATATGTTATTAAAACTTGATTGCTTTGTGCTATCTTTGAGAATTCACTGAGAGTTTTCTTCTTCCCCGAGTTTAGGGTTTGGTGTGAGGCCAATATTTTCGCTGGTGAAATTTCGGTGATTGTTCCTTCTATCTTCGAATCTTCTATCTTCTTAATCTTCGGTGCAAAGGTATTTAGTTAATTAAAGTCTAGTATTGTATGGTTGTTGAAAATTCTTCGAAAAACCATAAAATATTCTCTTTAATTTTACACCTTTATTTCCGCCTTATTTCTTTGAAATCCTAGAATGGAATTGAAAGATGCCATCATGGTTAGTTGTTTGATGTCGTTGGCTAGAGGGAAGTCAAGTTCTATCTTGAGAATCCACGATCGAATGTTGTAGGGACTATCATTCCGGACTTTGTTGTGGACATTATGATTCTCCTTAATTGAATTCCGTGAATATCCAAGGTGAATCCAATTTGAATTTGTTTTATTATTGCTCTTTTAATTACACTTTAATTTCAGCAACATTGCATATTAGGGCTTTAGAGTGTGGTCCTGCATCATTAGAGGTTCATATTGATTTTACTTTTGAAGTGGGCCCTTTGCTTGAAGATCTCTTATGCGCATCATTTCTTTTTTTAATGAAAATTCTCCTCGGCCATTATCTGTAAGGTTTTGCAGAGGAAAATAAGTAGATTAGATGGTTTAAAAAGTAGGTTGGGCGATGAATGATGCTATAAGACGGATTGTCCATGAATTCTCCTGACAATTGGGCTGTTGAGAATGAAGAGAAATCAGAAACTTCTAGTGTAGAGCCAATTAGGTTACCTTGCTCCTGCCAATGAGTTTCATTTAAATCATAGAAAAATGTAGATATCTTGAGGTCATTACGAAATATTGTTAGCGGCCTTTGTAAATAAATGATCAGATCATTCTTTACTAAACTGGGACAATACCATCATTACATCAAAGTATCAAGATACCAACACACAGATGAGCATTCTTTACTTCCACATTTTCTCTAATTGGGAATCTTAGAATGTGTGTTTCTCATCAAATGGACATGTTGTAGCTATTTTTACTATTAAAAGAAGGCAAGATCCCCTAACCATGAAGAGGTTCAGTCTGGCTAAAGCCTACAACTTGTTAGACCCAGATGAGATCTAACTGCTGGAAATCACAGTTCGTAGCGTAGGATGTTATGTTTCGGTCTGTGTCTGTATTGTTGAATGCAATTCTTTGTTACACATTCAACTCTTACTTATGGGGTAAATTCTGTGTCATAAACCATCTGGTCCTTGTTCATGTCTCTCTGTTCAGCTCTCAATATGTGCCTTCTTTTGATTATTTAAGAGCATTTGTGGTCTTGAACCTTTTGTCATGGACATTCCTCTTCTATTTTACCAAAGATTCATATCATCTATTGAAATTGGAGAGCGAATTCATTCACCATGTTTCGTACAATTCTTTGGTTACATTGACCACCAATAAGAAGCATTAAACATGATATCCAAAGAAATGTAGGGATAGTACATGGTTTAAAATCTAGGCCTTTCAATACGTATCATCCATGCATGGTTCAGAAATTCAAAAGGTTAGATTGAAAGTGTTTTAGGGTGCATTTGGGAACGAGCACTTGGTCGGTTTGATTTCGATTTGGCCAACTCAAATCCAAATGCATCTTTTCAGTCACTTATTTGGAGCATTAGATTTGGATTTGACCAAATCCAAGTTATTTGGAGATTCCACCCACTAGGGTAAAAATCTGCCCAAGAGGGGTTATTTCAAATCCAAATCCAAGTCATTTGAGTTGCTTGTAGATAACACTTCTCCCAACGCACACAATAGAAAAACCAATCGTCTCCTTTCTCTTCTATTCTTATCATCACCAACCATATTTTTTCACAACTGCTATCACTGGTGACATCGCTACGCTACCTGTGACATTGTGCACCACCGGCCAAAATGAATGTGTCTCCCTTTTCAGGTATGGTTATTAATTTTTAAGGGAGATCATGGAGGAAACGATTTTTATGGATCCAGATCTTCACAGTTTGACATATTTTCTTCTGTTCTTTCTCTCGATTGACAGCTATATTTTGATTTTAAGAGTCAATATTATTCAAGGTTTGTAAAAACACAAACACAATTTTAGTTGCTTAGCTACATTGAAACCCAACCTTCGTCTCCATGTTTTCTGCCATGGAAGCAGTGAAGAACCCCTCATGAATCAGAAGCCTACCTTATCAGCTGCCCTAGCTTCCAGTGGGCAGTCATGGTATGAATGCTCAAACTCATCCTTGTTTTGGCTGTTTATGAATATTAGGTTTCAGTTGTAATTGAACAAGAGATGGATTATAGATTTGATTGTATATGGTTGTGATTGTTTGGGTTTCTTTATGGGGTTAAGTTTGTGTGACAGCCCGGATTTCGGCACCCCGAAACCCGTGCCATCAGCACGATCCTCCAGACCGTACCCCAAAACTATGCAAGGAACCATGGTATAACAAGCAACAATTAACAAGATAAAGCAATTAACTGCATAAGGAGGAAAAATCAATATGCCCATCTGGCATATTCAAAAGACGGTTCTACTTTCATGCCACTGCATGAACAGAGAACTGATGCGAACCATCGGTGATAAACAGATCACCCCAGATGGTTCGCCCAAAAGAATCATATCTATCTAATTACATTGTTTGACAAAAATAAAGGCTTGACATACCAAGTCGTACAATCTGCTCTCAAAACTGACTCTCTATCAAAGTACACAGCAGAGTCTCCTAGAAGAAGTCTTCGGGAGGAGGCTCAAACTTGTCCCCAGGCACGTAATCCGAATCACCCGGATCTACGTCTCCCGAAGCCTCGGCCACTGCTAACAATGAACCTGCGACGTATAGTCTAAAGGGTGAGCTACATCCTAGCTCAATAGGGAACAACATAATGAACATATAAATCAAAATCTCACATATATTCCATGATATTCTAAGCATGATGTGTCTATGCATTTGCTAGAAAAACAGTTTAAAAGATAATGATTTGCATTCAAGTTTACTGGTAATTTGCATGCCTTACTTTACTGTTGATTTATCATGAATGACACTGAACAGGCCTAAAGCAAAACTTAAATCTTCAACTTAAGTAATCCTCGAGCAATAAAGCATTGAGCCCCGATGGAATACCCACCATCATCGCTTAAATAGACAGTTGTTATATGTATTCCCTGGGAATACTACCCAACCCCTTTCTCAATAGGCGGCGGGGTTAAATCTCAACTCAACATCCCTGGGATGTGCTTACTGTGTACGGATAGACCTCCGCACAGGTGTACGGATTGGCCGCCGTACCGGCCATGGATATCCTACCACGTCAGTCGTGGGTATCCCGCCACGTCGGTGGGGTATCCTAATCAAACCTCAAATAACAAAAATAATATGTGCTTTACATATAGTTATTCACCGTGTAAAGTGCTATCTTATATCAGTTAGGCCTCAACAGTAGTTATTCAATCTTGTTTACATCCCTGGGATGTCTAAATTACTCGCATCACCTTGATGCCCTTATCACTTTCTCATCCCCTGGAGATGTCTCATTTTCATTAACTTACTTGTCTCAGTTATTCGCATCACACTGATGCCTTTATCATTTTCTTAGTGTCACACACACACCCATTTTCACAAAGCTTTTCACAGTTAAAACATTTTCAAATTGATATCTATATCACTGCATACATGCTCTTGCAATTAAAGTACATGTTCAAGGTGTTCCCTACCTCAAGTCTCAGATGGTCCAAGCATTAAGGTCCCACGCGGCTCCTTGTGCTCGCTTTCACACGTACCACTTATGGTACATTACAACACATGTAACACATCACTAAAGATGCAATAGAGAAGGTCCTAGACCCTCCATGAATCTCAAAGTCAAACTAGAAAGTCAAGTAAATCTGCCAAAGTCGATTAATCGATTCCCAAAATCGATTAATCGAAATCCAAAATCGATTAATTGAAATCCCTAGCATTGTAAAGTCGATTCTCAAATCGAGTAGTCGAAAGTCCGAAATCGATTAGTCGATCCCAAATCAATTAATCGAAATCCAAAATCGATTAATCGATTTCCCAACTCGATTAGTCGATTTCCCCAGGTCTTGTTTCTCCAGCCACTGGAGGTACCCAGTCGATTAGTCGATTCCCAAATCGATTAATCAACCTTTCAAATCGATTAATCGAAATCGGGCATCCTTGACTTTTCAACTTCTGGGCCAAAATCGATTAATCGAACATCGATTTCGATTAAACGATTGGGCCAGATTCAGCCCCCTTTCGGGCTGTTCTTCCAAAACTCGTTCTTTTTCTTTTTCCTTCTTTTTCTAAGTCTTTAATCTATCATATTAACTATGCTAGACTGAATTTAACTTATCAATTCTCTAGGTATTGAAATCTAATACAACATACCTCAATAAATCCTTTAAAGGGTTGATTTGTTGGGTTTGATGGCTAGGGTTCCATGTTTTCGCTTCAACGGCTCCTCAAGCGTTGAATCAGCATTAAATGCTCTAATCTCCTCTTGATTTGCATTAACTTCTAGCCTCAATAACTCCTCTTGTTTTCTCCCTCTCTCTCTCTCTTCTTAATTCCTTGACCAAACAAAACAAAAGGATTTCTAGGGTTATTAAAACCCTTTTATCTTCTCTCCTGCTTGTGTGTTAAACACATACACCAGAGATAGGTGTACGTGACCACTAACTCACACTATGCACCACGCTTAGGTCACATTTGTACTATGTCAGCTCATCACTCCATGAGTTCATTGTTTGACCATCACTTGGTCAACCCTACGACTAGTCGGGCACGGATCCCTAGGTCAAAGTTCAACGCTCAATTTTTTGAGATATTACATTCTCCCCACCTTGGGAATTTTCGTCCTCGAAAATAACCCAAAGGTGCTCTAGTGTGGTACCCCACACACAGCGGTGTCACGTATCCACTCACAAAAATGAATTACACATCACACAGTGCGAGAAACAAAAATAATGCAAGTACATCTACAAAAAGTTGATCTGTATTTCATTATTGAATTTTTTCAACATTTACAAGTCTCTTTAACTGTGGTCGATAATTACAATTTGGAATTTGAATACAACAGTACAATATATGCAAAAAGTGGTCACAAATAGTCCCCTCTCTGGCTGATCCGTTCTTTGGCTCTGACAGACTGGCGGCTCTGGTGGTGTTTGGAGTGCGTCGTGGCGGGCTTTCTGACTCTTGGGGTGTCGAGAGTCATCGAATGATGTAGTCGGCGTGAAAAGCGGCACGTGTGGAAAGCGATCACCTGCACACTCGCCTCGTAGCGGCTTGAGTAGTCAGCGGATAGATGTACAGTAGGGTGTGGTACATCGAAGTCCACCCGTCGGTTCATCCTCTCGTTGTTGGCCTCCATCCTGGCCAACACATCCTCTATCGTGGGCGTCGGCGAGCCATTCATTGGCGGATGAAGAAATCGATGCGTGGCGTACTGACGCGTGGCGTGGCGATCTTGATTGCCATGAGGTGCCCCTCATTTGGTGGATCAATGGGTGTGCTCCCCCACGGTGGGTCTGATGTGGTGGTGGTGGTGCTATGCTCTCTTCTGGGCCTGAGTGGTAAAGCAGTAGCTACGCTCCATGAAGCAATGGAGAAATGTTTTACGCGATCCGTAGCCCTCTCCTCATGGGGCGAGATGGCGTACCCTGGAGCGTCTGAGTAACACTCCAGCATGCTCGAAATGAGGCGAGCATACGTCATCTTTTCTTTGGGCCTCAAGTTGCCCTTCATCAACTTCCCCTTTATGTAGACCATCCCCTCGAGGATGATCTTTGTAGCGTCAAACCAACGGCCACAGAAGGCCGCGTACAGTGCCTGCTGCACTAACTCCACCCGCTCGGTGTCGTGGCGCATCGGATAGAGGTTGCACTTGATTATGGAATCAAGCATCCACATGTAATGGGGGAGATCGGCCCTCCTAATTGACGATCCCGACCCCTTTTTCCCCTTGGTCATTCAGGTTATAATTTCTTCAAATTTCACCTCTTCCGCAAAAAGGGTGGTCTCGGGCACAAAGTCCAAATAGCATTCTAGGACTTCGTGGATGTGGCGACGAGTGAAGGTATAGTCGCGACCCTCAATGGTGGTCGTGACAACGTCGTCGGTAGGCCCCTCCTTTAACCCTTGGTAAAATAGGCAAACCAATCTAGGGTAGTAGGATCTGCGTAGTGGTTTTAAAAGGTTGCCGAGGCCGGCCTTTACTAGGTAGTTTCGAGCCCATTGGATCTCGCCCGCCACGTCGGGGTTTGTAAACAGCTCCACATCGAAGATAAACTCATCTTCAATGGTCTTAGCCGCCCACCATTCATTTGGTTGGGTGACATTTTCGGGTGGTGGTGGAATTGGTGAAGATTCGCGCGAAGACGCGCTCGTCGAACCGGATGTGGTATCCGATTCCGACGGTGATGGTGTTCTTACGGGCGATGGGGTAGGTGGTGGCGGTGCGGCGTTCTTACGTCGGACAGGGAGCTTAGACGTTACCTTCTTCGAAGACAACCGGGTTTTAGGCGGCATCTTGAAAATAAAATAGCAAAACTAGGGTTTTTGTAGCTTGAAACGGAAAGAAGAACGAAATCTAGGGTTTTACCTTAGGCGTTTGATCCAATGTCAGTGATTTCAATCCGATATCGAACCCAAACCGCGAAAACCCTAGGTCTCCAAGTCGCTCGAAGAAGAAAATAGCAAGGCGCGCAAAAGCCAAAAATCAATTTGATTTTGAATGGGGAGAAATCCCCCTCGATTTATATATATAGGCCCTGGTTCGATTAATCGATTTCTAAAATCGATTAATCAAGTTTCAAAACTAGGTTCAGCCGCGCGAAATCGATTTCCAAAATCGATTAATCGAAACACAAAATTGATTAATCGAAATCGTGGTCATTTAAAATTTCAACTTTTCGAGCTCACTGGCGTGAGCCAGTCGACTAATCGAATTTCACTTCGATTAATCGAAATCGTGAAGTTCTTCAAATCACTAGCGCATGCCAGTCGACTAATCGACCAAAATCGATTAATCGAATTTCCAAATCGATTAATCGGTTTTGATCAAACTCTTCAGATTTTAAAATTTTCTGTCTCTTTTGGTTCCTTGGTAAAACATGACCAGTTGGTCATTGGTTCTGCGAAATACGTCATCACGGCTATGTCATGGCTATGTTGAATTCTAAGTACGCATTCGACATATTAGTAACATTATGCGGATTAAAATTGTTTCTATTGAATACATTGATCAAAAGATCGACATTGGATTACAACATATGGTTACATCCACAACCATGCTTGCGGTGATATAAATTTTTTATTTTTTTTCTCTCAAGCGTAAACAAGTCTAGATACTGTTCTTTCACGTCGGCCTCTCGTTCCCACGTAGCTTCTTCGACCGGATGATACTTCCATCGAACAAGTACTAATGGAATCACTTTTGTTCGCAACACTTGTTCCTTTCGATCCAAAATCTCCGCCGGCTCTTCGATCATGGTCATATCCTCATGCATCTCAAATGATTGACCGCTCAACATGTGATCAGGGTCATTAAGATATTTCCTGAGCATAGATACGTGAAACACATTGTGTACTTGATCAAATAATGGTGGTAATCCAATGCGGTAAGCAACTTCCCCTACTCGACCCAGAACCTCAAATAGTCCAAGATAGCGGGGACTTAACTTCCCTCTTTTTCCAAATCTCATCACCCCCTTCATAGGTGACACTTTCACGAACACGTGTTCACCCACATTGAAGTCTACACTCGTCCGCTTGATCTCGGCGTAACTTTTCTATCTGCTCTGAGCCGCTTTGAGTTTTGCCCTTATCATACGAACATAGGTGGCATTATCTTCAAGTATTTCGGGTCCCAAAACAAATTTCTCACCCGTTTCCTCCCAATTGATGGGCGATCTACATCGCCGTCCATAAAGTGCTTCATATGGTGCCATCCCAATGCTCGTCTGAAAGCTGTTTTTATATGCAAACTCAATCAACGGTAGGTGTTGATCCCACGATCCTTGCAATTCTAACGTACATGCCCTAAGCATGTCCTCGATGATCTGATTGACCCTCTTAGTCTGTTCGTCGGTTTGTGGATAGAATGTCGTACTGAAATCTAGTCGCGTTCTCATTCCTTCTTGAAATTTCTTCCAAAACTTTGATGTATACAATGGGTCACGGTCTGAAACAATGCTAGTCGGAATCCCATGCAAATGGACAAACTCTTTCATATACAACTCTGCCAGTCTTTCCGCCGTGTACATCGTGTTGTAAGGCAAGAAGTGCGCTGACTTGGTCAGTCGATCGACCACTACCCAAATGGCATTGTACTTCTTTGCAGTACGCGGGAGCCCAACAATGAAATCCATAGAGATCGATTCCCACTTCCATTCCGATATAGGTAGAGGCTGCAATAATCTCGCAGGGTGTCTATGATCGATCTTCACTTGTTGGCACGTCAAACACCGCGACACGTATTCTGCCACGTCTTGTTTCAAACCTCTCCACCAGTAATTCTTTTCAAGTCTTGATACATCTTTGTGCTACCCGGGTGAATTGCATAATTGGATTTGTGAGATTCATCAAGAATTGTTCGCCTCAGGTCGGCATTGTCCGGATTGCAAAGACGGCCCTTGAACAATAAGGAACCATCCTCCTTGATCGAGAACTCAGATCCAATGCCTTCAGTTACATCTTGACGAATCTTTGTTAGCGCCGGGACTTTCATCTATAACTCGTGGATATGCTCAAATATCACCGGTCTCACTGATATATTAGCCAAAAAGGCTCCTGTAGCTTGCGACTCGATGTTCGCATCATACAGCGCCAGATCCTCAAACAACTTCCATTTATGCATTCCCAAAATTAAATTGGCCAATTGAACTGAACCCTTCCGACTCAAGGCATCGGCTACTACATTAGCCTTGCTTGGATGGTACTGTATGGAACAGTCATAGTCCTTGAAAAACTCCATCCATTTGCGCTACCTCATATTTAGTTCATTCTGTTTAAACAGATATCTGAGACTCTTATGATCGGTGAAGATCTCAAAGGTCTCACTGTACAAGTAATGTCTCCAAATCTTGAGCGCAAAAATGATCGCTGCTAATTCCAGGTCATGTGTCGGATAATTCTTCTCATGCCCTTTCAACTGTCTCGACCCATACGCTATCACCTTTCTATGTTGATTAAGCACATAGCCCAAACCAGTATACGAAGCATCGCTATACACTGCGAACCCTCCACTGCCTGAAGGAATCGCTAATACTGGAGCTGAAGTGAGTCTCTTCTTGAGTTCTTGAAAACTCTTCTCGCATGCCCCACTCCATTCGAACCTTGTGTCTTTCCGTGTGAGTCTCGTGAGTGGTCCCGATATCTTTGAAAAACCCTCAACGAAACGTCGATAGTATCCCGCTAATCCAAGGAAACTGCAGATGTCGGTCACGGTCTTTGGTTGCTCCCAATTTACTACTACTTCGATCTTTACTGGATCTACAGTGACACCATGCTTTGAGACAACGTGTCCCAAAAAGCTAACTTCTAACCAAAACTCGCATTTGCTTAGCTTAGCATACAGTTGTGTTCACATAGAGTTTGTAGGGCTATTCTTAAGTGCTTCTCATGCTCTTCTTCTGATTTTGAATAGATCAGGATGTCGTCAACAAACACTACGACACAAGAGTCCAGGTGTTGTTTAAACACCCTATTTATCAGATCCATGAATGACATCGGGGCATTTGTCAACCCAAACGACATCACCAGGAATTCATAGTGTCTGTACCGAGTCTTGAATGCAGTCTTCTGAATATCCTCTGCCTTGACTCTCAACTGATGGTATCTCGATTTTAGATCGATCTTGGAGAAATACCTTGCTCCTTGTAGTTGATCAAGCAGGTCATCTATCCTAGGCAAAGGGTATCGATTCTTGATGGTAAGTTTGTTCAATTGTCGACAGTCAATGCACAGATGCATTGACCCATCTTTCTTCTTTACAAACAAGACCGGTGCTCCCCATGGAGACACGCTCGGTCTAACGAATCCCTTGTCCATTAGCTCTTGTAACTGCTCCTTCAATTCCTTCAACTCAGCAGGAGCCATTCTGTATGGTGCTTCAGAAACAGGCTCCGTTCCTGGTGCTAAGTCGATGGCGAATTCTACTTCTCTCTGGAGGTAATCCGGGTAACTCCTCCGGAAATACATCGGGGAAGTCTCGCACAACTGCTATCTCAGAGATAACATTCTTCTCTTTTTTATGCTCCTTCAAGAATGTCAAGTATCCACTACACCCTTTTCTAATCAAACGCTCGGCTCTGACTGCCGAGATAAGTGGCATATGCGTCGACCTCTCTCCTCGAAATTTAAACGATCTCCTCGTGTTGGGTCTGAAGATGACGACCTTATTCTTGCAATCTACCGTCGCACAGTGAGTTGACAACCAATCCATGCCAAGGATCATGTCGAATCCTTGCATGTCTAACAGAATTAGGTTCGCCGGTAGCTCAAAGACGTCTCCATCCATGACCCTCACGATCACGGAGTTGCAACCCTTTTCGGTATCAACCGATTTCCCAGTAGGAGCGGTCACGGTTAACACAAAGTCTAACTCCTCTGGGTCGACTTCCATCCTCTTTGTGAAGCGAGGGGTAACAAATGAGTGGGTAGACCCCGGGTCTATCAACACTCGAGCTTCGTATGTCACGTCGCTTCCCTTCTTATAAATTTGTAATGTACCTAATCATAAATACACATATACATAATGTCTATCATCATACTAAAATTTATTACATGCAAGTTCTCTTATATTTTCTATATGGATGCACCTTCTCTATCTAAAATTTTTAGAATTGAAATTCTTTGTTTAAAAGAAAACTCACCTTCAATCACATCATTTGTATTTTGAGCCTCTTGAGCTGTGACTGCGTAGGCTCTCCCTTGGATGATCGACTTCTTTGCTTGTATAGGTCGTGGCACAGGAGCTGAAGCCGTCTTCCCTTTGTTCATCTCAGGACACTCCTTGATCAAGTGGCCCACATTGCCGCATCTAAAGCAGCCCCGAGTTCCCTGCCTACAGTCAGCCGTTCTATGAGACTTGCCACACTTGGCACAAGTCTCCCTTGGCGTGGAAGAAGCTGCTCGCGAGAACCCCTGAGTAACTGTAGCTCCGGTAGTAATAGCAGGGCTCTCGTATCTCATCGGCCTCCCCGACGCAAGCAATGAGAATTTCTGCTGGTTGGTCTGCTGCGCCGGTCTCCCATAACCTCCTTGGAGCGGTGGTTTCTGATTGCCTGCTACGAATCTCGACTTTTTATTCACCGGCTCATAGTTCCCTGTTCTACTTTGGTCTGTATTCCACCTTCCTTGTTGTTCCCTCTGGTGGTATTTGTTATTATTTTCTTCCTCCACTACGAGCGCTTTGCTCATGACCTCCCCATAGGTCCTCAACTGGAATAGTGCTACTCCTCCCCTCACGTCCGGTCTCAATCCTTGTTGAAACCTCTTCGCTCTCATCATCTCTGTGATGACGTAGTCGGGCTCGAAGCGAGCGAGTCGCATGAACTCCACTCCATACTCTCTAACAGTCATCTTCCCTTGAGTAAGCTGTAGAAATTGAATCTCCATCTGGTTCCTCACCACTTATGGGAAGTACTGTTTATTAAATTCCTCAACGAACTCATCCCAAGTCCAGGGCAAATCTGGAGTCTCCTGAGCCCTAGTCCGTGAAACGGACTTCCACCAAGGCCCAGCCTCCCAGTCTAACATGTAAGCTGCCCAACGGACTCTCTCGTCCTCTGTACAAGTGAGCACACTGAACACCTTCTCCATCTCACTCAGCCAGTTCTCGGTTGCCATGGGCTCTGCCTGCCCCGAAAAGCTAGGAGGTCTCATCCTCCTAAACTCAGTGAAAGCAGAAAACACTGGCGGTGTCGGAGCCACTGGAGGTGTCGGTGGCTGATGCTGCTCGTGGGCAGTATGAGCTGCCAAGGATGCTGCCTGTTGGGCCATAGCAGCCGCCATGGTCTCCATGGTGTGCATCATCCTCTGACGTTCTTCTCTATCCTCATTCCTTTCTCTAACTCTTTCCTGTTCTCTCTGATCTTGATCTTGGTTCTCTCCTTGATCGTGGCCCTCTTGACTGCCACTACCTGAAGCACCTCCGTGTCCCAAAGGTACTCTATTGGTATCCGAAATGAGATCATCTCGACTACGCAAATTTCTATGATGACCGCCCTTGGGTTGGCCTCTTCTTCTAGGAAACATAACAGTCTGCACGTGAAAACAAAGTTTTCATTAACAGAAATCCCTATGCTCTGACAAAAGAATGATTGTCAGAATTTCTAAAAGAAAATGCTTTGATACCAACTGTGACAGCCCGAATTTCGGCACCCCGAATCCCGTGCCATCAGCACGAGCCTCCAGACCGTGCCCCAAAACTATGCACGGAACAATGGTATAACAAGCAACAATTAACAAGATAAAGCAATTAACTGCATAAGGCGGAAAAATCAATATGCTCATCTTTCATATTCAAAAGACGGTTCTACTTTCATGCCACTACATGAACAGAGAACCGATCCGAACCATCGGTGATAAACAGATCACCCCAGATGGTTCGCCCAAAAGAATTATATCTATCTAATTACATTGTTTGACAAAAATAAAGGCTTGACATACCAAGCCGTACAATCTGCTCTCAAAACTGACTCTCTATCAAAGTACACAGCAGAGTCTCCTAGAAGAAGTCCTCGGGAGGAGGCTCCAACTCGTCCCTAGGCACGTAATCCGAATCACTCGGATCTACGTCTCCCGAAGCCTCGGTCGCTACTAACAATGGACCTGCGACGTATAGTCTAAAGGGTGAGCTACATCCTAGCTCAATAAGGAACAACACAATGACCATATAAATCAAAATCTCACATATATTCCATGATATTCTAAGCATGATGTGTCTATGCATTTGCTAGAAAAACAGTTTAAAAGATAATGATTTGCATTCAAGTTTACTGGTAATTTGCATGTCTTACTTTACTGTTGATTTATCATGAATGACACTGAACAGGCCTAAAGCAAAACTTAAATCTTCAACTTAAGTAATCCCCGAGCAATATAGCATCGAGCCCCGATGGAATACCCACCATCGTCGCCTAAATAGACAGTTGTTATATGTATTCCCTGGGAATACTACCCAAGCCCCTTTCTCAATAGGCGGCGGGGTTAAATCTCAACTCAATTTCCCTGGGATGTGCTTACTGTGTACGGATAGACCTCCGCACAGGTGTACGGATTGGCCGCCGTATCGGTTATAGATATCCTTCCACGTCAGTTGTGGGTATCCTAATCAAACATCAAATAACAAAAATAACATGTGCTTTACATATAGTTATTCACCGTGTAAAGTGCTATCTTATATCAGTTAGGCCTCAACAGTAGTTATTCAATCTTGTTTACATCCCTGGGATGTCTAAATTACTCGCATCACCTTGATGCCCTTATCACTTTCTCATCCCCTGGAGATGTCTCATTTTCATTAACTTACTTGTCTCAGTTATTCGCATCACACTGATGCCTTTATCATTTTCTTAGTGTCACACACACACCCATTTTCACAAAGCTTTTCACAGTTAAAACATTTTCAAATTTATATCTATATCACTACATACATGCTCTTGCAATTAAAGTACATGTTCAAGGTGTTCCCTACCTCAGGTCTCAGATGGTCCAAGCATCAAGGTCCCACGCGGCTCCTTGTGCTCGCTTTCACACGTACCACCTATGGTACATTACAACACATGTAACACATTACTAAAGATGCAATAGAGAAGGTCCTAGACCCTCCATGAATCTCAAAGTCAAACTAGAAAGTCAAGTAAATCTGCCAAAGTCGATTAATCGATTACCAAAATCGATTAATCGAAACCCAAATCGATTAATCGAAATCCCTAGCATTGTAAAGTCGATTCTCAAATCGAGTAGTCGAAAGTCCGAAATCGATTAGTCGATCCCAAATCGATTAATCGAAATCCAAAATCGATTAATCGATTTCCCAACTCGATTAGTCAATTTCCCCAGGTCTTGTTTCTCCAGCCACTGGAGGTACCTAGTCGATTAGTCGATTCCCAAATCGATTAATCGACCTTCCAATTCGATTAATCGAAATTCAAATCGATTAATCGAAATCGGGCATCCTTGACTTTTCAACTTCTGGGCCAAAATCGATTAATCGAACCTTGATTTCGATTAATCGATTTGGCCAGATTCAGCCCCCTTTCGGGCTGTTCTTCCAAAACTCATTCTTTTTCTTTTTCCTTCTTTTTCTAAGTCTTTAATCTATCATATTAACTATGCTAGACTGAATTTAACTCATCAATTCTCTAGGTATTGAAATCTAATACAACATACCTCAATAAATCCTTTAAAGGGTTGATTTGTTGGGTTTGATGGCTAGGGTTCCATGTTTTCGCTTCAACGGCTCCTCAAGCGTTGAATCAACATTCAATGCTCTAATCTCCTCTTTATTTGCATTAACTTCCAGCCTCAATAACTCCTCTTGTTTTCTCCCTCTCTCTCTCTCTCTTCTTAATTCCTTGACCAAACAAAACAAAAGGATTTCTAGGGTTATTAAAACCCTTATATCCTCTCTCCTGCTTGTGTGTTAAACACATACACCAGAGATAGGTATACGTGACCACTAACTCACACTATGCGCCACGCTTAAGTCACATTTATACTATGTCAGCTCATCACTCCATGAGTTCATTGTTTGACCATCACTTGGTCAACCCTACGACCAGTCGGGCACAGATCCCGAGGTCAAAGTTCAACGCTCAATTTTCTGGATATTACAGTTTGCTAGCAAGAACCTAATATATCTAGCCTTTTGATTTTCACTGTTCAGATGACTGTCAGACAATGTGAAATGGTCGAGTTGAACTCTAGATTTGCAAACCTTGAAGAATGCAAATGATTTTTCTCAAAGGATATTCAGTAAAATAGTGGGCTCTCTTAGTGTTTGACCTTTTCTCACAGATGATTATGCTTCTAGTAGTTCATTTCTCACAATTGTACACAATAATTGGTTTTCTCACCAATTTTACCCAAATACATTTGTACTCACATCTATACCTTGTAGTGGATTTTTCTCCCAAATGCAATTGGCATGCATTTGTACCCAATACTGAATATAGTTGCAAAAAATTGAACTTGTTTGAAATCTAATTTATTGCATGCACTGTCTTTGTTACCTAGCTGTTTTGAAGTTCTGATTTTAATTTGAAGATTGGTGAGTTATTGTTGAATTTGCCTCACAGTACGAATTTTTAGAGTGTTGTTGAAGAGTAACTTAGGTTCAATATTCCCATCTGGTGCTTGATAGAATAACCTTAAAAATCTGGTGTTTAACCTCACATGTAGTGTATGGATTAATCAAATTTTACTAAAAATTCCTATCATGTTCTTTATAAAAAACTTGACTGATTCATTTCATATCAGGTTCCTTCAAACAGAAATGGGTAGTAACGAGACTAATTTGCGATTACAGCGGAAGCGTGCAAGAGAGGGAGAGGAGAGGCGCGAAGAAGAGGAAACTGAGATTATTGTGACTCTCGTAGGTTTCCTTATAGCGGCCATAGGAGCATGGTACATGCTTTAAGGAACCGGCCAAACGACCTACCCCGACCCAAAAAAAGGGTGAGGAAGATAAAGTGGCTAATGCAATTTACGAGGTGTCTTGTTCAATCAAAGAATTCTTGGCAGCAAGGAAACCAGCCAAACAACCTACCCCAATCCAAGTGTTCAATTGGATCTCAACGGTGCCAGGCCTGTCTAAAGATGAGGTGTTCAAAGCACACCAAAGGCTACTAAGTGCTAAACCCGGGACTATCGAGATGTTGTCCACTTTTAGCAATGATAGAAAGAAGAAGTGGATACAATTACTCCTCTCATCCACTTGTTTAAACTTTTCGATCATTTTATTATGGTAACACTTTTTGTTTGTTTGGATTAATAGTATATGAGAAGATTAAAGGTTTCGTAACTTTTTATGAGTTTGTTTAGTTGATTGATGGTTTGCAGTGGTTAATTTTTATGTGTTTGAAGTTGTATATGATCTATTATACGAAGTAGGTAGTTTTTTTATGGGTTTGATAACTCTTATATGGGTTTGAAGTTGGTAAATTTTTATGGGTACAATAACTCTTTCTACGATTTATGCTTTGCACGTACATGTATGCTTTTTTATGATTTTGTTGTTGATCAGTGATTTGTACTTTTATGTGTTAGAAATTGTATACGATTTTTCATATAAAGTAGGTAGTTTTTTTATGTCTGAAGTTGGTAGATTTTATGGGTTTGGTAAGTGATAACTCTTTTATGATTTATGGTTTGCGAATACACTGGCCTGTAATTCGTGTTCATCTTAGGTCCATGATTCGATGATTCGCATGCTATGTGCCAGTGTCACCATATATAAAAGTTGCGTATACGAAATCTAAATCCATTTTTTAACTAGCAAAACGAAGCATTTACATATCCTCGGGCAAAATCCAAATATACTGCCTAAAAATCCTAATACGAGATTTGTAATCCAAATATTTAAAATCCTGGATTTAAAATACCTGGATGTCAAATATTTAAAATCCTCTCATTAGTCAAAGGGGATTTTGTTGGGACGATTATTCCAAGATGGTTACCCCCGATTGCCAAAGATGCCGAGTAGGATGCGTATCTTAGTGTAAGTTCATCCTTTCTTTTAAATATATCTTTAAATGATTTCTTTTACTGAATGATTTGAAGATGATAATTTCACATATAGACACACCCAGAGGCGAAACCATTTAGAAAAATGAATTTTTCTCTTTATCACTGACTTGTCATATTAGTGGTAAATATATCATTTCATTCTTACTTGCATGATATTAAATTTAGTCGTTAAAGTTTTTCTCTGATTTCTACAGGTACACAAACTGAAGGAAGAGACTCCCATTTTGCAGGTTCAATCCTAGCTTACCTATTAAAAAAAGTAATTAAAAAAAAAACTCCTATTTACTGTTTGCAAGAAGCTACATGCTGAAGAAACAAATGAAATACCAATCACACCAAACTCGTGTCGTAATATTGAGAAAGTTATTGACTTGGATATAGACAAGAATCATGTCCTGCGTTACGAAGATGAAACTCACTCAGAAAATCAACTCAAAGTATGTGTAGGCTGGCTTCATCATCGTCCAACTATGAGAAAAGAAAACGCGGAAGTGTTGAATCGACATTGATATCACCATTGGAAAAGTTAAATATTTACCTAAAAAAGTCTACTACCAATCAGCTCGTACAAACCTCCACATTCCATGATCCTTACTCTTCTATGCATAGATGAATTAATCAAGTTAGAAGGTTTGAAAGAAGAAGGGAGTTATAAAGGCAACATATGCTCTGAAGGATGAAAATAAGATGATGTGTTTTATGAATTCACAGGGCATACATGTTTGAATTTTCTACGGTCTTTTTGGATTTACTTTTTAAAGGTTATTGTTCACTTTGGAATTTGGATACTATCTTGATGTTGGGCATTCGTGATCATGTGATGGCTTGTATATTTGTTATCATTTGATTGTTTTTTATCATTATAATTAGTTAATCTTAGTCGCCATGATTGTTGTTTTAGTTATCTTGAGCATGCTATATATGGGGATTATTTATATTTTATTTTGGATTTTTTACCTGACAGGGTGCCAAGCTAAAAGGTATTTACTTAACACGGTCTGAAAGATCGGTAATGACCCAGTAGGGTCTGAGACCTCGTAGTTTTCAGTTCTTAGGTGTTAAAGAAACATATGCACTAATGCTATCTTTAATTTTTTTTTGACATGTGCTTAAATTTGGATTAAGTGAAAAATGAGTTAGATGAAAATACCCTTAGGTCCCATATGGGACCAATCAATCGGTCTCATATGAGACCGATCGGTCGGTCTTTAGATGAGAGTGATTGATCTCATATGGGACCGATCGGTCTCATATGAGACCGATTGATCGGTCTTATAGTGGACTGATCGGTCTCATATGAGATTAGTTGATCGGTCTCGTATGGGACCTAAGGGTATTTTCACCTAAATCATTTGTCACTAAATCCAAATTTAAGCACGTAAATTTTTTTGAACCCTATTAGGTAAACACGAAAGCATAGTTTTAGGGGATGGACCTTGCTGGGTCATTAGTGATAGTTCAGACCCTGTCAGGTAAAAAGCGAAAGTTTTGACCCCTCCTGGGTAATTTGCCCTTTTATTTTTAATAAATTGAGCAAGATACCATTATTAAGAGTGTTACAATTACCAACAAGAGGGGTCATACTGTAACAAGTCTGAAATTTAGGAGGCCAAACTTGTAATTGTGCAAAAACAGCCGAAATACAATCTAAAAAATAAAAGCTAGCTGCAATAATGTTTGAATTTTCAGGTTAAGCTAGCTGCAATAATGTTTGAATTGTCAAGTTTGCAAGCGCAGAATCACCTTTCACGTTTTTTTTTTTCTTATCAATGAATAGATCTCTTTATTTGTACGACTTAGATGTCACATATTTCTCAAAATGGTGACTATTGATGGGTACTTTGCCATCCAGGTAGCTTCTCTACAATGCTCCACTGCATTCTGAGCTTCAACTTCCTACGATAATAGTGGCCCAAAAAAAGCTTGGTCAACTAACTGTGAGTGATTCTGATTCAATTTCAATTAAACAGATGAGCATCTTTCTCAGCATTCTTAGCATGGCATTAACCTCAGTTTGATTATTCGTTGGCTTGCTGTAGGAGGACCAGATATAGCGGTTGCTGTCTTGCAGAACTCCACTGATGCTCGAGTTGTAGCAACATTTATTTTGAAACCGAAATCAGGGGGTTTCCATTTGGTACTCAGATTTCTGGATGCACGAATCAGAGAGACGTTTATATTCAATTCCGGAATCCAAACGTTGTGTTGCTCTGGCTCTGTTGGGGACCTCCATCTTAAGATTCTCCATCAAATCTCAGCTAAATTCAAAGCAGTCCAGACGCCCAGAGGATTATTGGTTATATATTCTCCATCAAATCTCAGCTAAATTCAAAGCAGTCCACACGCCCAGAGGATTATTGGTTATATATTATATACTTAGTTTGGTGTTATAATTAGACAAACTCATAACCCAAATTATCCCATCCATTTGGTGTCAGCTTTGCCAGTTATATTTTCCACTCATTTATGTTCAGCACCAACCTCTCCCAAGTTCAAAGAAGATAATAGCTGTAATTGTTGTTTGTGCATATTATGAGATTAGGTGGCTAAGAGTGTCACAATTCTACTCTTTGTAGGAATAATCATTAGTGACCAAGTCTACGGAAAAAATAGTAAATTCTGGCAATTTCGGAAAAATATGAGAAATTTTCAAAAAATTTAAAATATTAATAATTATAAATTATATATTACTTGTGACAAAAAATATTACCCTTTTAGTGCCACATGGATAGGGTGGTCAATGGATCAAGTCGGGCAAATTTTTTTGGCTATCTGACAGGTAAAGGGCAGCCCAACCCGACTCAGTGGGAAAAAGGTATATGCTCGACCCAACCCAAAGAATGACCCGAAGAGCAAGGGTATATGCCCGACCCAACACAAAGAACTGACCTGACCCGATGCCGAACCCAAAAACCCAACCTGATGCCCAACCCAAAAGAAAATGTGTACCACACATACACATACAAACGTCTATAACGTTCTACAATCGTAGGATCGTTACACGAAATAGCAAGAGAGGAAGCATCCCACGTAAACCATGGACATTCGAGGTGGTACGCTGCAAATATCGATTGTATCATTCCACCTTCCTTGAAATCAGCCTTGTTCACAAGGTTCAAATTTTAGAAAGCTCACAATGTTTCACTAGGATCTTCGCACTCTTGTGGTCCCATTCGAGCACCCATTGCATGTTAGATTTGTAGGATAATGGCTCCTAAACCAACATTTACACACGAGAATGGTGTTTAATGATCATATATATGACTTAATTTTACACGTTAAAGTGTGACTATCATAAAGTCATGTGGTGAACATATGTGATCAATCTAACTTGTCTAAGTGGCAATCTATTATTGGAACATGTCTCAACCCAAAAAAATTGCCTTTGCGTGGATGTGAACCATATGATAGATGAGCTTCAATTTCGGCACTAAAACTAAAAACAAAGGTTGATTTTAAAGTCTGCAGATCGAATGATTTAAATCTCCCTAAAACACTATTTTTGGGGCTATAGCATGTCGGTCTATGATCTATCAGTTTGACAATACAAATCACCCACATCTTAAACTATTGATAGTGGAAGATCATTTAAGCACCATTTGGTGTTTAAATGACGGACCGGAGAGTCAAGGCTTTAGAATTGTTCATCCTTCTTTGAACCATTTTGACGATATAGATGACGTTTCCAGGGACTTCATTCAAGTTTGAAAGCGTCATATGCAAATCTATTATTTTGACATGTGTATCAAGGTTTAAGTAAGCCTATGAGATATTGGTATATTTGCTTGTGATACACTGATGAGTCAAGCCTTGATTGAAGGCATGAAAAAAGGATCAATATTTTGGCCGTTTGATGGTATGATCTTCCTCGTGAATCATCTTTTTTATTTCCAACTTCATGCCTTCAATCAAGGATTGATCTTTTCTTCATGTTTTTCTAAATTAATGGTGGGGATTTCTTCCATAGCCTTGAGTGCAAAGTTTGTCATTGGATTCTATAGGATTGGGCCCTTCGGTGTGAAATAATGACATCTTTGACGCAAGAAGAAGAATCCGAAAGAAAATGATTGGCCTAATGATTAATTAGTGAATAATTTGTGAGTTTTCAATATATTTAAAATTTGGGCTTTTTACAAGACAGTGCCTTATGCCATTTTTTATCACCAAAAAATCAAAAGCATCTTTTTTTCTTCTGATATAGCGCCCCCACATACATGAAACAGGCAGCATATAATCAACCCACGTAAGTTAATGATCAATTTTAATGAATAATTACAATGTTATCCTTGCCAACAAAGTATCATTTTTTTTAACATTTTTTTATTAGGCATTTGACACGTGCACAGAGAATGCGTATGAATATTGGCCCGTATGGGGCACATTTTCATAATTTAAAAAAAAATTCAACCATTTTTATAATAAAAATATAAATGGGGCGCATTTTCTTACCTTTCTCCTAAAATTTTTCTACATCGTAACTTATTTTTTTTAACTCTTTTTTCTCTAGTGTAGTCTTCATTTTTTCCCAAACTTCCCAAGACTTTTCCGAATTTTAACCTTATTGCCGAGCCCGACTTTGTGAATATGGGATGATATCTGTTGACGGTTTAATGACAGAGAAGATGATACCCTCAATCATGGTTCAAAATTTCGGCGGATATATGAAGGTTTCGGTAGGGACCGAAACAAGAACGAAAACTCAAAATTTTGGGGAATTCTGTATGGGAATCAAAATTTTGGCCGAAATTTTGGATTTCAGTTTCGGTTTCGGTCCAAACCGAAACAAAATCTGACATTTTGATCCTCGCCCTCAATGTTCTCAAGGAAATGCTGATGAGACTCGGTCTAACAGGATGTTTAGGTTGATGAGAACTTTTAATGGCAAGGAGGAGAACAAAAATGGACAATAGAGTACACTTTGTTTTTCGGATTGATATATATTTTAGAGGGCAATGATTAGGTTCAACTGGTTGAACCGAATACAATGGTCAACCAAACTTACAATCAATGGATAGAGGAGAATCTTGACTTCCCCAATTTCCATTTTTATAGGATGACTCTAACAAATGGCTGCAAACCTAGTTGAGCACTACATTTCGGTTCAACCAATTGAATCTGACCATTGCCCTATTTTAGATGTTTATGAGCCACTATGGGAGAGTGGCTAGGACCACGCAAAGCGGAGGTTACAAGTTTGAATTTCGCCCCTTGTTATAATTATATAGAAAAAATGTTGCTCCTTTAAGCCACTCGCAGAGATTTATCCTTAGTCCCTACCGACTGGTACGTGTGATGTGCGAGTGTTGTGCATATCGGGAGACTTCGTCAGGTGCTCTAAGAAGCCGGATACCCGTTCTTAGAAAAAAAGTATAAAAAAAATTTATGAGCCACAAAGAAAAAGAAAAAGAAAATATTAGGGCATGCGTTGAGTTTGTGGAATAAAAACCATTGTATGCTTATAGAAGCCCTATTTTCAGGAAAGAGCACACCCTCTCTCATCTTAAAAAATTGTTGACTGCCTTTAATCAGGTGATGGAGATCCTTTTTCATCCCAATAGATTTTGATATCATTCATGGCACACCTATCAGACAGTTATATGTTAATTTTGTGTGGCACACATCCATAAAAGTGACCCTGATTATTGTCATACCTATCAGACGATTAATTTTGGGATGTGCACGTGACCGTCTGATAGGTGTCCCATGATCTCAAGATTTATTGTCTTCAATATTGGGAGAAAAAAGTATTTCTTCAAGAGATCTCTATCATCTGATTTAAGGTAGTCAAATATTTTTGATGGTGGCAGAGAGTGTGCTGTTTTTTCATGGTGGCAGAGAGTGCTCTTGAGAGAAAAAATCGGTGCAAATAATGCCACCCTATTTAAGGCAGCCAAATTCTTTTTATTAAAAATTAGATTGGACAAAAAGAGTAAAGAGAACGAAGGTTCCACGAACGTTCTCTTTCCTTTCTCGTAAACATAGAGGAGAGAGAGAGAGAGAGAGAGAGAGAGAGAGAGAGAGAGATGGGAAGGGGTTTCATGTCACCTGCAATTTCTCCTGATCATCAACAAGAAGAGCTTCTCATCTTCAGCGAGAAGCAATTCGGGACAAATGGCGAAATCATGATGATTATAGTGGTCATCTTCTATGCTTTCTTCCTCTTCTTCCTTATATTCAGGCTCTACCTCACTAGCCGCACCCACGTGCACGTGCCTGTGCCGGACGAGTTGCATGCTCCGCCCCACAAGTGTTCGTGTTTTGGTAAGCTACTCTATGATCCTACCTACGTACACGAAATATGTGACCACCATACCCCTAAATCCTCCCCATCAAGGTAACATCTCCACCGTAGAAGACATCTAGATCTTCATCACCTCCGTGCATCTTCTCAAGCTGTGCATGTAAATAATTTTGTACCACTTATATTGAGAGCGTTTTGCATGAATGAGTTTCTAAGATTAGCTTTTGTACCTCGTTTTGTTTTGTTTGCCATTGTTTTTCGGGAGCTATTTCTTGCCCGCACAAAGTTGGCCCTTGTCTATAATTTCTCCTTTGATTGCTTTGAAATCTGTGAATCTATTATATTAAAGGTTCGTAGATCATGACTTTCAAATCAGACGACTTAGACGATGTTTAGTTGTTTAGCTATTAAATATTTCTTTTAAATTGTTTGCCTAGTAAGGGCTCCTTTGTTTTTCTTCAATCTCACTATGCCAAAAAGATCAAAAGTGTGAATTCACAGGTCAAAATATTTGATTACCCCAAAGTTTGACCAGCCTGGGCACGGCTATGCTCACCCCTAAGGACCACAACTTTGTACGGATGAAAATTATTGTCTCATTTGAATAAGAAGATGGAGATTATTTTTTGTTCTAATTTTTCCCACGATAGATCTCAAGATCATGGCGCATCTGTCACATCGTACAATGCCGATTCTACATGGCACAAAGGTCAACCCCTTAGACCATAATCTAGATCTCTTTTGTAGATGTGTGCTATGTGAAATCAACATCTGATCGGTGGTCAATCCTTTAGACCATAATCTAAATCACCTTTGTGAATGTGTGTTATGCGGAATCAACATCTGACCGTTTGATAGGCGCGCCATAGTGAGATGTACCTTGAAAAAGATTGGAATAATAAATAATCTTTATCTTCAAATCAGTCAAAAACGGGTGAGAAACTGAGAATAATTGTATCCAATTGACCAGTGCACCACTCTAGTGCATGGCCTGTGCACCTCATACAAACTCATAATGAGTTTGTATAAAGGCTCATGAGTCCTGCATTAGATGTTCTTCACTGGGTCCATCCATTTTGTAATACCTTGGCGCACCTAGTTGGCTAATTAACATGTCTAGGTAGCCGCCAACGTGCACATGAGACAGCCCAAAGTTCATCAACATGAGAATTTTTAACCATTTTATCAAACAACATTATGTGCTTTAATGATAATTTTTAAATTATTTGATTAAATAACATATCAAAGATGAGTTAAAGTATTGACCCCAAATATTAATCAGGGTAGGGTAAAATTTTTGGCTACCCAATAGGGAAAGGGCATATGCCGGACCCGACCTGAGGGGCAAGGGTATATACGCAAGCCGAACTGAAAAACTGACCCGACAACCTCGTATTTTTCTTGTGTTTATATATAATTTGACCAGACCTGACTCAATTTTTATCGGTCGATTGCTTCATGCCCAACTCAAAAAAAAATCCCAGGTCGGGTATTAGGTCAACCCAATGGGTATTATCGATATTTGATAGCTCTTGTAAGCAATGGAGATCAACGGCCAAATCTTTCAGTTGAATTTAATCTTAAGCTATAGCCATGTGTACCATATCATTTTTATTTCTCGGTAAACAAGCAGTTGTAGGGACCCCTACCCTTCTATAAATAGGAAGAGATTTATAAGAAGCAATGACTGAAGGAGATCAAAGTACTCACAATGAAACATAAAAAAGGACCCGAGAAATTTAGGTTGTGTTTGGGATTGCTCTTTGGAGGCAAAAAGCAGCTCTCTATTCTAGTGCAGAATACTTTAGTATGAGACTGTGTTTGGTTGTAAGTGCTCGTAGCTCTTTTGAATAGTGAAAGAGCTGAATTTTGGTTTCTTTAAATGAGTAATTTAAGCCAGCTCTTTTAAGAGATTTTCACAAAACTACTCTCCAACCGCTTATGTCAAAAGTCTTAAACTACATACATTACAAAAAAATAAGACTATTAGCGGCAATCAAAAACTATCGCTATTAACAAAAAACTGTCGCTGATAATTTTAATAGTCTTTAGTATGTTTTTTTTTTGTTAATAGCGGCAGTTTTTTGCGCCGCTAATAGTTTTATTTTTTGTAGTGATAACCTACTATGATATTCTCTATTTTGCAAGAAAGAAATTAAGGGACTAAGATTGCTTTGTTTATGTGCGATTTTGCAGATTTTGTGATGCATAACCTTCTTAGAGCATCTACAACAGCTTGTGGAAAAGTCTCATATTTCCTATTTTACATAATATTTTTCACAAAACCACTCTTAAAAAACTTATGTAAAAGTCTTAAACTATATAATCTACTAAAGTATTCCCTATTTATACATAAACAACAAGCATTATGTAAAAATAAAAAATTATTTTTTTGGGGAATTTTTTCTCCTCTCTCTCTTCTCTACAAGGGCTTTATTTTTCCAAAGAAAATAATACTTTAATGTATGATTCCCTAAAATACATAATAATGTTAGAGCATTTTACAAAAAAATATTATGTAATATGTAACCTGTCCTTTACATAACCAAATTTACATAAGCTTATGGAAATGCTCTTAAGGACGTCGCCATCTGCAGGGTTTGTATCAGTTGGTCTAGTTTCCAGAAGAATTCCTTTTTGTTGCAGTTGGACCGTTTTTATTGCACCTCGGATTGGAATTCCATTTGCAACGACTTCAAGTCGCCTCACCTATTTCATGTTGATAATGTGTGCTTGGAAAGCTAATCGAAACCCAAACCCTTTTAATGCAATTTATGGATGTTAGGGTTTTCAAGACTATCAAATCTTCTTCGAGATTTGATAATATCAAATCTATCTTGCCAAAGCTCTCTTAGCATCTTAGTGGTTTTCCTTATTTTTGTATGTGATTTGGCATTAATCTTTAATGGTAGGGTGAGGTCCCTTATCCCTCAGCTTTAATTATAAAAAAAAAAAAACAAAAAAAATCTTCTTCGAGTTCTATCAGATTTTCATGTGGAGGTTGAAGGCTGTGAAAAACTTTCAATGGTTGGAATAAATCCTCTTTCAGAACTACGTTAGGAAGAAGGACATGCTTCTCACTGAGATCAAACACCTTGATTTCTGCGGAGAATTGGTTATCTTCCTTACCCACAACAGCCACAAGGAGGAAAACTATGTGGTCACATTTGATTGAAGACGTGTTTAAAGTTACTTTTTTAAATCCTCACCATATTTTTGTAAATATTTAATAAACTTCTATACCCCCAACCATAAATATTCATCTTAATACTAAAATTATATTTATGTTCTTCAAAATGGTTTGGTCAGATGGGCCAATAGGCTAGTAAAAGTTATATTAAAAAAAAGTAAAAATCATATTTTTTTGCGAGAAAAAAAAAAGAATAAAATATGTAAAATATGTAAAATAAATAAATATTTTTTAATCTCAAGAAAAATAGTAAAATTTGCATTTAAAATGTAAATATTAAGGTGAATATTTATAGTTATGGGGGGGCTTTCTAAGCTTTAAGTAGATGGGTTTATTTATATATTTAATTATTATTATTATTTTCTTTTTGATAACTTACGGTAATTTCAAACTTACTCTTGGACTAACCCCTAAGGGAGACCCTCGCCCCCACCATGTAACGAGTATTTCACGATTTATACACTCTACGGAGCATCGTGTTATCGCAGAAGGGAGACGCCAACACTCGATCCCATGACCTATTGGTAACAAACCACAAAACATAGGTTTATTAGATATTTAAAAGAAGGGACCAGCTTTTCTGACCGTCATTTAATCGCCAAATCATGTTTAAACAATCTTACACTATTTACTAGCTTATAATCTTGGAAATTCATACCGTCAAAGTGATATATCATCAATTGAAGGGCTATGAGTTCAAAAATCGAACTTTTTGAGAGATTCAAACCATCCGATTTGTGGACTCTAATACCAACGGTTGTTCTTAATTTTGATGACTGATATTAAAGTTCACTGATTAGATGGCTTACATACACTTAGAAGCATGATCCTTTGGCTGGGACATGTTCCAATACACTTAGAAGCATGATCCTTTGGCTGGGACATGTTCCAATACACTTAGAAGCATAATTCTTTAGCTAGGACATGTTCCAATGATGGATTACCACTTGGGCAATTTAGATTGATCATAGATGTATGCCACATGACACAATGATAAATCACACTTCAATGGTACAGCGAGATAAAAAGTGAATTTTTAGTGGTGTAAGATCATTTAAACACCATTTGGTGTTTAAGAATCGGTGAGGAACCATTATCCCTTGAAAGAATATGCGGACAATTTAGAATAGTAACTTTAAGGGGTGAGATTTTAGAAATTTTCCCACTTTTTTTCTTAAATCATAAGGAATTGAACACAATGGCAAACCACAAACACGCATATCCTTAGCCAAAAAAGGGCTAGCATATGGTGCTGGTCCCTAAGTACTGAGTGCTGAGAGGGGTGAATGGATAGAAACCTAACCTCAGGCCTTTTAGGCACAAAAATTTGAACCTGCATTTTTACACTTTACATCCTAAAGCCTTCCGGATACCGGTATTTACAATCAAAGATTTGGTCTCTACAACTACGGGTTTCCTCGGTTAAAAGCATTGATTGCCTTGAATCGATGATGGAGATTATTTTTCATCTCAATCTTCCACAAGATAGATCTTTGGATAATGCACCACCTATCAGACCACGTGAAGAACATCCACAAAAGTGGCCCAAGAACCCTTCTCATCATACATCATGATCACAGTCACTCTTGGGAATGTGTTCCAAGTGGAATGCATCTGACCAAGGTAACAAACTCGGTATCGGGTATCAGTCCTTGGAGGACCGATACGAATCGGCCGATACAAATACGGAATGGCCCATATATATATATATATATATATATATATATATATATATATATATATTAAATATAGGTATCGGCCGATACTTGATACGTATTGGCCGATACCGATATCGAGCTGAATACTCGATATATATCGGCGCCGATACGTATCGGTTTGCTGAAAAATTGATACATATCGCCGATATATATCGGTATCGGCCGATTTTTGATACCATGCGTCTAACCATCTGATAGGTTGTTCATAATCTTCAGATCTGAAAGATTGGGATGAAAAAATAATCTCCATCATCTGATTCAAGGAAGTCAATATTTTTAACAGTGGAAACCCTTGGTTGCAGAGACCAAATCTTAAGTTGTAAATACCAGTGCTCGGCGTTTTACCGTCACACCAAGCAATGGTACAATGAAAATGACGACCACCAAGCAATGGCCCCTAGACAAGATTTGGTAAGGCTAGTGTTACCATCACACTATTTTATGACACAAGGAAAAAATATTAGTTGTGTTATAAATATATTTATTATGATGGATGATCATTTAGTTTCCATCACTTAAATTTTTAGCCACATATATATAGTCACTTATAATTCTTATCCATTACTATGCAACTCTTTTGGAATTATGGCAAAGCGCATGTATCCTTCTAACATTTTATATTCTTCCAACCTTTCATATTCTTACATTGTAATTTTATATAAGCGAGTCTTTTGGAAGTATGAGGATCACTTAAGAGAAGTGAATGATATAGAGTTTATGAAGGACTAGTTTTATATATTGCGGTCTCTTTATTTTGTCTTCATTTTTTTTTTTTACAATACATTATCAGCACGAAGCTCAGATCAATTGTTGGATCTTTTATCTTTGACGTTAAAAGCTACTAGTTTAAAATTCTTCGTTAGCGGTATGTTTCTTTATAATTTAGTAATTAAATTTGTTAATTATTATTCTCTTTTAATATTTATTTAAAGTAAAGAGAATCATATTATAATATGTGAATACATTTCATGTGATAATATGGATTAAAAAATTACATATTAGTCGTCGAAATATATGATAATTTTAGTTTATTATATTTTAAATGACTCATCTAATTCTCTATATATTTTTGTCATAGAAAATGTCAAATATTACAAAAATTGAATTTATCGCTCTTAATGTTTCTAGTCATAATTACTTATCTAGAAATCATTGATGCTGAGATTTATCTTGAGACTATGAACCTTGGAAACACTATTAAGGAGAGAAATCAAACATCCCAACAGAATCATGCTAAAGTGATTTTTTATTCATGAAAAATTAAAAATTGAGTACTTTACTGTAAAGAACCACTTCACTTTGGAATAGTTTAAGGGAGAGATATGAGAACCATAAGACCATAATCTCCTAAAAGCTCGTTATGAATGGATGCACAGGAGGTTGCAAAATTTTGAGATTGTTAGTGAGTACAATTCTGCACTCTTTAAAATTTGCTCACAGTTAAAATTTTGCGAAGAAAAAGTCATTCAAGAGGATATGTTTCAAAAAAATATTTACCATTTTTCATACCTCAAATGTTCTCTTGTAATAACAATATCAAGAGCATAAGTGTAATAACCCCGATCTTCTTTGATATTGAATCATTGACCCTGAAGAGAATGTGACTACTCTTGTTCGAACCTATTAAGTGTCCATATCTCGTCGAATAAGGCACATAAATTTTCGAGGACGAAAATTCTTTTAAGGAGAGAAGAATAACATCCCCGATTTTTCCGAAGCGTTGATATGCCAACTGTGTGTTGTGTCCAACACAGTACACATGACACGCTGTGGATTTTAAGAATATTTTATTTTGTCTAGGGGATATGGTTTAGTGTTGGAAGAGGCTTGTACATGTAACCATGTGAATGAGTACGCGAGCCCCGTGATAGCATGACAGTTAGATGGGCTTAGGTATCATTTGGAACCTTTGATGCAAGTCGATACATTGGTTTTAGTGTGTGTGTGCTTAGCATTGAATAGATCCCTAAAGGTATATGTTACATGCCTTAGACTGTTCAAAATGTTTGGTGGGTTATAGAGGTAATTTGGGCCTTTTAATAAGCACCGGCTTGTGTGTGCGTGCTTCACTCCAAAAGCAACCCCATGAGTATAAATAGAATGCAAAGGGGAGAGAAATTCATTTTTTCTCTTCATTTCTCCTTCTTGGGCTCTCATTCTCTCTCTCTCCCTCTCTCTCTTTGATTTCTCCTTCTTCTCCAAGGAATACTTGGTTGTTTCGATCACAAGAGACCTTCAAACTTTGGCCCCGTCGTGATTGAAGAGAGAAAGAGTGGAGGAAGAAGAGCGGGAACCCCCTTCTTAATTCTTCCTTTTGAGAAACCCCGACCATTGATCTCTTCCAAACTCCATTCTGCCTTCTTCAAGAAGACCCTTGGTCTATTTTGTGCCTCAAAGATCTTTGGACACTGCTTGTGACAGCCCGAATTTTGGCACCCCGAAATCCGTGCCATCAACGCGATCCTCCAGACCGTGCCCCAAAACTTAGCACGGAACATTGATATAATAAGCATAATTTAACAAATAAGGCAATTAATTTCATTAAAACGGAAAAATGTTAATATGCCCAACTGGCATATGCAAAAGACAGTTCTACTTTCATGCACTGCATGAATAGAGAACCGACCCAAACCATCGGTGATAATCAGATCACCCCAGATGATTCGCCAAAGAATAATCTAGTTTAATTACATTGTTTCAAAAATAAAGGCTTGACATACCAAGCCGCACTAATCTGCTTACAAAACTGACCCTCTATCAAAGTGCACAACATAGTCACCTAGAAGAAGTCCTCGGGAGGAGGCTCCAACTCGTCTCCAGGTGCGTAATCCGAATCACCCGGATCCACGTCCCCCGAAGCCTCCGCTGCTGCTATCAGTGGACCTGCGACATATAGTCTAAAGGGGTGAGCTACATCCTAGCTCAATAGGGAACAACACAATGAACATATAAATCAAAACTCACATATATTCCATCATATTCAAAGCATGATGAATCTATGCATTTGCTAGAAAACCAATTAAAAGCAGATGATTTACACTCAATTTATTGGTAAGTTGCATGTATTACATTACTGTTGATTTAATCATGAATGACACTGAACAGGCCTAAAGCAAAACTTAAATCTTCAACTTAAGTAATCCCCGAGCAATATAGCATCGAGCCCCGATGAGATACCCTTCATCGTCATCTAATTAGACAGTTGTAAAAACATGTATTCCCTGGGAATACGACCCAAACCCCTTTCTCATTAGGCGGCGGGGTTAAATATTACACTACATCCCTGGGATGTACTTACGGTCATGAATAAACTTCCGTGCTGGTGTACGGATTCGCCGCCGTACCGGTCACGGATATCCTATCGCGTCACTCGTGGGTATCCCGCCACGTTAGTGGGGTATCCTCCAAACCTCAAATAATAAAAATATCATGTGCATTACATATAGTTGTTCACCGTGTAAGTATGCTATCTTATATCAGTTAGGCCTCAACAGTAACTATTCAATCCTATGTATACATCCCTGGGATGTATACATAACCGCATTACACCTGATGCCTTTAATACTTCCTCATCCCCTGGGGATGTCTCAATCTCATTAGATTACTTGTTCTTAATTACTTGCATCACACAGATGCCTTTATCACATTTTTGATGTCACACACGGACCCATTTTTACAAAGCTTTTCACAATTTAAAAACAACTTCAATTTGATAATTATATCACTACGTACATGCTCTTGAAATTAAAGTACATGTTTAAAGTGTTCCCTACCTCAAGTTCCTGAAACTCCTAGCATCAACGTCCCACGCGGCTCCTTGTGCTCATGATCATACGTACCACCTATGGTACAATATAGCACATGTAACTCATCACTAAAGATGCAACAAAGAAGGTTCAAGACCCTCCCTGAATCTCAAAGTCAACTATAAAGTTTAAGCAAAACTGTCAAAGTCGATTAATCGATTCCCAAAATAGATTAATCGAAATGCAATTCGATTAATCGAAATCCAAATCGATTAATCGATTCTCAAAATCGATTAATCGAAATTCAAATTCGATTAGTCGATCCCAAATTGATTAATCGAAGTCTCTAACATAATGGAGTCGATTCTCAAATCGAGTAATCGAATTCACAAAATCGATTAATCGAAATCCGAAATCGATTAATCGATTTCACCAGGTTACTTTCCTCTAGTGGCTGGAGCTTCTCAGTCGATTAGTCGATTTTCAAATCGACTAATCGAAATCGGGCCTTCATGACCTTTCAACTTCTCAGAACAAATCGATTAATCAAAATCCCAAATCGATTAATCGATTTGGCCAGACTCAGCCCCCTTTTTCGGGCTGTTCTTCCAAATCCTTCTCAAACAATCTTCTTTCTTTTCCTAGGCCTTTATCCTATGATTTTAAATAAATTTTGACTACAATTAAACCTCTATGATCTATGCATTTAATTCACATAAATTTTACCTCAATCAAATATCATTTGCTTGGATCTCAAGGTTGGAATGGCTAGGGTTCCAGCTTTGTCTCTAGCGGATCCCTCACGTCGAATCCGACCTTAAATGCTCGAATCCCCTCTTGGCTTGCATTCACTCCTTGCACAACAACCCCTATTTACTTCTCTCCCTCTCTCTCTCTTCTTAACTCTCTTCAACAACCAAACAAGAGTAATTTAGGGTTCTTTATCCCTTTTATACTCATTTCCTATGTGTTGAGCACATACACCCCAAATGGGTGTATGTGGCTCCAGATTTTACCTCACACTTCACACGCTTGTTTTAATTTCACATCGCATCAATTCATCACTCCTTGAGTCAACTAGTGAACTCCTACTTGGTCAAACCTATGACCAATCGGGCATGAATCCCGAGGTCACCATTTAACGTAAATTTTTAGGTTATTACATCCTCCCCACCTTAGGAATTTTCGTCCCCAAAAATAACCCAAAAGTGTTCGCTTGGGTACCCCGCACACTGGGGTATCGCGTACCCACATACCAAAGCAATTAGATATAATTAATTTACGGCAATACACAAAATTTTCTATATTTCATTAATTTGCAAAAATTTACAACTTGAATTACATCGTTTCCATGACATGAAAAGTGCCAAAAATAGGGATACAAAAAGAAACATCCTCATCTCGGTCTCATGCCGTCCCCTCGCCAGGCTGATCCGATGCTGGAGCGGGCTACTCCATCTGAGCTGGCGGAGGTATGGGGGCTGGCTGGGCTGCTGGACCTAGCTGGCTGGTCTGTGGTAGCGGCGGCTGTGAAGTCTGGGCTGGCTGCTCTGGCGACTGTGGTGCCGAGCCCGATGCGTCGGTAGGCGCTGTGGTCGGATGGAAGACTGGACCCCTATGGAAGGCGGTCCGTCCCGCAGTCCACTCCTCCTCCTGAGCTAGGTGCCGCTGGTAGTCCAATGGGTAGATGTAGCAGAGCGTATGGAACATAAGGAAGTCCATCATCCGATTCATCCATTCGTTGTTGGCCCCCATGTGTGCCAACACGTCCTCAATGGTAGGACCAGAGTGAGGTGCTAGGCGGTAGTAGGATGAAGTAGGTGTAGCTGCCGCGGACTGTGCTGGCGGCGTAGGTGAAGCGGTGGTATGGGAGGGTGCCCCCTCCGCTGGTGGCTCAGCTGGGTGTGCCCCACCCACGGGTGGGTCCAGACGTGGTGGTGGGGGTGGTGGTGGTACTGAAGCTACTACTGCTGCTGGAACGGGACCCGGAGTCGGTAGGGTTCGCTTCAATAAATTGTAACTACGGCTCCAAGAAGACTTTGAAAACGTCTTCACTTGGTCCGTAGCCCTCACCTCATGGGGTGATACCACATACTCGGGAGCGTTGAAGTAACACTCCAACATGCTCGATATGAGCCGAGCATATGGCATCTTCTCCTTGGGCCTCAAGTTACCCTTCATCAACTTACCTTTTATGTACCTCATCCCCTCAAGGATGAGCATGGTCGCATCAAACCATCGGCCACATAAAGTGCCTGCTGCACCTTTTCTACGCGCTCTGTGTCGTGGCGTAGAGGGTATAGGTTGCACTTGATTATTGAATCAAGTATCCACATATAGTGGGGAAGGTCGACCCTCCTAATGGAGGATCCCGACCCCGTCTTCCCGTTAGTCATACGGGCTATGATCTCTACAAATTTGGCCTCTTCCTCGAAGGGTGGAAAGAGGGTGGTCTCTGGTGTGAAATCGGGGTAACACTCGAGTACCTCGTGTATGTGGCGACGGGTGATCGTGTATTCCCGACCCTCAATCTTGGTCAAAACAATATTGTCGGTAGGGCCGTCCGTTAGCCCTTGGTAAAACAATCTAACCAACCTAGGGTAGTAGGAACCCTGGATTGGTTTCAAAATATTGCCGAGACCAGCATTTTAGAGGTAATTGTGAGCCCATTGGGTCTCGCCCGGTACATCGAGGTTCGTGAAGAGGGTTGGGTCGATGATGTACTCGACCTCAAAGGTCTTGGCTGCCCACCACTCGTTGGGTTGAATTACGTTGGTGGGTGGTGGCGGCATGGGTGTCGACTCGCGTGAAGACTCGCGCAAAGACGCGCTCGTTGAACCGGAGGTGGTCTCCTATGCCGACGGTGATGGAGTCCTCACCGGTGATGGGGTAGGTGGTGGCAGTGCGGCGTTCTTACGCCGAACCGGGAGCTTAGAGGTCGCCTTCTTCGAAGAGAACCGTGTTTTGGGTGGTATTTTAGTGAAAATAGCTAAAACTAGGGTTTTGATAGCTCAAATTTGAAGAAAAAGAGTCAAACTAGGGTTTACCGTAGGTTTCGTTGTGAAAGTAGGCGATCTTGGTCCGAAATCGATGAAGGATGCCCCAAAACCCTAGCTACGTTGGTCGGTTGGAGAAGAAGAAGAAAAAGAAATGGCGCCCAAAGCTTGAAGTTTTCGAATGGGCACCAAAACCCCAACTTATGTATATATAGACTGGCTTCGATTAATCGAAATTCAAATTCGATTAATCGAGTTTCAAAATTTGGGTAAGCCGCGCGAAATTGATTAATCGATTTCCAAAATCGATTAGTCGAAAGTAAAAATCGATTAATCGAAACCATTTCGATTAATCGAAATCGTATCCATTAAAAATTTCAAGTTTTAGAGCTCACAGGTGTGAGCCAGTCGATTAATCGAAATCCATTTCGATTAATCGAAATTACAAAATCGATTAATCGAGATTCACTTCGATTAATCGAAATCGTGTGGTCCTTCAATATTCTTCAAGAATCCTTAAGTAACTCGATCAGTCAAACTTCCAGTTTGATTAATCGAAATTTTAAATCGATTAATCGAAATTACATAAAATCCCTCTAAGTTCTTCTAAAATTCTCAAATTATTCGATTAATCGAACCCTCAATTCAATTAATCGAAAATATAAATCGATTAATCGAAACAAGAATCGATTAATCGAAATTTCACTCTGTCATTTTTCTAATCCTTATTCAAGTTCCCAGTCACTGGCGTATGCCAGCCGACTAATCGACCAAAATCGATTAATCGATTTTGATCAGATTCTCTAAATTTCAAATTTTTCTGTCTTCTTGATTTTTCTTGGTCATTTATGATCAGTAGATCATAGGTTCTACAAAACACATCGTCACGGCCATGTTGTGGATAACATTGTCTCTTTTTTTTTTTTTTCTTATAAATTGATTATAAGATCGACGTTGAAAGACAACATATCGTTAAATCCACAAACATGCTTGCGGTGATATAATTTGAATCTCAAGCCGTTGGAAACAAGGCTGGATATTGTTCTTTCACATCGGCCTCTCGTTCCCATGTAGCTTCCTCGGCCGGATGATGCTTCCATCGGACAAGTACTAGTGGAATCACTTTCGTTCGCAACATTTGTTCCTTTCGATCTAAAATCTCCACCGACTCTTCGATCATAGTCATGTCCTCATGCATCTCAAAAGCTTGACCGCTCAGTACGTGGTTAGGGTCATTAAGGTACTTCCTGAGCATAGATACGTGGAAGACATTGTGTACTGGATCGAATAATGGTAGCAATCCAATGCGATAAGCAACTTCCCCTACTCGACCCAAAACTTCAAACGGTCCAAGATAGCGGGGACTTAGCTTCCCTCTCTTTCCAAATCTCATGACTCCCTTCATAGGTGACACTTTCACAAACACGTGTTCACCCACCTTGAAGTCGCATTGATATCGGCAGATAGCTTTTCCGCCCGAGCCGCTTTGAGTTTGGCCCTTATCATACGAACATAGGTGGCATTATCTTCAAGTATTTCGGGTCCCAACACAAATTTCTCACCCGTTTCCTCCCAATTGATGGGCGATCTATATCGTCGTCCATAAAGTGCTTCATATGGTGTCATCCCAATGCTCGTCTGAAAGCTGTTGTTATATGCAAACTCAATCAACGGTAGGTGTTGATCCCACGATCCTTGCAATTCTAACATACATGCCCTAAGCATGTCCTCGATGATCTGATTGACCCTCTCAGTCTGTCCGTCGATTTGTGGATGGAATGTCGTAGTGAAATCTAGTCGTGTTCCCATTCCTTCTTGAAATTTCTTCTAGAAATTTGATGTATACAATGGGTCACGGTCCGAAACAATGCTACTCGGAATCCCATGCAAACGGATAATCTCTTTCATATAAAGCTCTGCCAGTCTTCCCGCCGTGTACATTGTGTTGTAAGGCAAGAAGTGCGCTGACTTGGTCAATCGATCGACCACTACCCAAATGGCGTTGTATCTCTTTGCTGTACGCGGAAGTCCAACGATGAAGTCCATAGAGATCGATTCCCACTTCCATTCCGGTATAGGTAGAGGCTACAATAGACCTGCAGGATGTCTATGATCGATCTTCACTTGTTGGCACGTCAAACACCGCGACACGTACTCTGTCACATCCTATTTCAAGCCTCTCTACCAATAGTTCTTTTTCAAATCTTGATACATCTTGGTACTTCCCGGGTGGATAGCATAGCTTGACTTGTGTGATTCATCAAGAATTGTTCGTCGTAGATCGGTGTTATCCGGAATACAAAGGCGGCCCTTGAACAATAAGGAACCATCCTCCTTGATTGAAAACTCAGATGTAATGCCTTCAGTTACATCTTGACGAATCTTTGTTAGTGTCGGGTCTTTCATTTGTAGCTCATGAATATGCTCAAATATCATCGGTCTCACTGAGATATTAGCCAAGAAGGCTCCTGTAGCTTGAGACTCAATGTTTGCATTGTATAAGGCCAGATCTTCAAATAGCTTCCATCTGTGCATACCCAAAATTAAACTAGCTAACTGAGCTGAACTCTTCCGACTCAAGGCGTCAGCTACCACATTAGCCTTTTCGATGGTACCGTATGGAGCATACCATAGTCCTTGAGAAATTCCATCCATCTGCACTGCCTCATATTTAGCTCCTTCTGTGTAAATAGATATCTGAGGCTCTTATGGTCGGTGAAGATCTCAAACGTCTCACCGTACAAGTAATGTCTCCAAATCTTAAGCGCGAAAATGACCGCTGCTAATTCCAGGTCATGTGTCGGGTAATTCTTTTCATGCTCTTTCAATTGTCTCGACATACATACGCAACTCAAACCAGTATACGAAGCATCGCTATACACTGCAAATCCTCCACTGCCTGAAGGTATAGCTAACACTGGAGCTGAAGTGAGTCTCTTCTTGAGTTCTTGAAAACTCTTCTCGCATGCCTCACTCCATTCAAACCTTGCATCTTTCCGTGTGAGTCTCGTGAGTGGTCCTGATATCTTTGAAAAACTCTCAACGAAACGTCGGTAGTAACCCGCCAATCCAAGGAAACTGCGGATGTCGGTCACGGTCTTTGGTTGCTCCCAATTCACCACTGCTTCGATCTTTGCTGGATCTACGATGACACCAAGCTTTGAGACAACATGTCCCAAAAAGCTAACTTCTTCTAACCAAAACTTACATTTGCTGAGCTTGGCATATAGCTGGTGTTCACGTAGAGTCTGTAGGGCTATTCTCAAGTGCTCTTCATGCTCTTCTTCTGATTTTGAATAGATCAGGATGTCGTCAACAAACACTACAACACAAGAGTCTAGGTGTGGTTTATACACCCTATTCATCAAATCCATGAATGATGCCAGGGCATTTGTCAACCCAAACGGTATCAACAGAAACTCATAGTGTCTGTATCGAGTCCTGAATGCAGTCTTCTGAATATCCTCTGCCTTGACTCTCAACTGATGATATCCCGATCTCAGATCGACCTTTGAGAAATATTTCGCTCCTTGCAGCTGATCGAACAAGTCTTCTATCCTAGGCAAAGGGTATTGGTTCTTGATAGTGAGTTTGTTTAATTGTCGATAGTCAATGTACAGACGCATTGGCCCATCTTTCTTCTTTACAAACAAGACCGGTGCTCCCCATGGAGACACGCTCGGTCTAACAAAACCCTTGTCCATTAACTCTTGTAGCTGCTCTTTCAACTCCTTCAACTCAGCAGGAGTCATTCTGTATGGTGCTTTAGACACAGGCTTCGTTCCTGGTGCTAAGTCGATGGCGAATTCTATTTCTCTCTCTGGAGGTAATCCAGGTAACTCCTCTGGAAATACATTGGCGAAGTCTCGCACAACTGCTATTTCAAATATCACATTCTTCTCCTCTTTTTGCTCCTTCAAAAATGCTAAGTATCCGCTACACCCCTTTCTGATCAATCGCTCGGCCCTGACTGCTAAGATAAGTGGTAGGTGCGTCGTTCTTTCTCCTCTAAATCGGAACGATCTCCTTATATTCGGTCTAAAAGTGACAATTTTGTTCTTACAATCTACTAGAATTTATCACATGCAAGCTTTTTCTTATGTTTTCTAAATATAGATGCACCTTCTCTATCTAAAATTAGAAGAATCGGAATTCTTTATAAAAAAAAAAGCTCACCGTGAATGACATCGTTTGTGTTCTGAACCTCTTAAGCTGTGACTGCGTAGGCTCTTCCTTGGACGATAGGCTTCCTTGCTTGTATAGGTCGTGGAATAGGTGTTGAAGTCGTCTTCCCTTTGTTCACCACGGGGCATTCCCTGATCAAGTGGCCCACCTTGCCATATCGAAAGCAACCCCGAGTGCCTACCCTACAGTCCGCTGTCTTGTGAGGCTTACCACACTTGGCACAAGTTTCACGTGGTGTGGAAGAAGCTGCTCGATAAGCCCCCTGTGTGACCGTAGCGCCTGTAGTAATAGCAAGGCTCTCGTAGCGTATCGATCTCCCCGACGCAAGCAATGGAAATCTCTGCTGGTTGCTCTGTTGCGTCGGTCTTCCATAACCTCCTTGAAATGGTAGTTTTTGATTGTTTGGTATGAACCTCAGCTTTTTGTTCACCGGTTCATAATTCCCCATTCTGTTCTGATCACTGTTCCACCTTCCTTGTTGCTCCCTCTGGCGGTACTTGTTAGTATTTTCTTCCTCTACCACCAGGGCTTTACTCATGACCTCCCCATAGGTCCTTAGTTGGAATGGTGCTACTCCTCCCCTCACGTCTAATCTCAACCCTTGCTGAAACCTTTTTGCTCTCATCTTCTCTGTGATGACGTAGTCAGGCGCAAAGCGAGCGAGTCGCATGAACTCCACTCCATAGTCTCTCACTGTCATCTTCCCCTGAGTAAGCTGTAGAAATTGAATTTTCATTTGGTTCCTCACCACCTCAGGGAAGTACTGTTTATTGAATTCCTCAACGAATTCATCCCAAGTCCATGGCATGTCTGGGGTCTCCTGAGCCCTAGTCCTAGAAACGGACTTCCACCAAGGCCCAGCCTCCCCGTCCAACATATAGGCTGCCCAACGGACACTCTCGTCCTCCGTGCACGTCAGTACACTAAAAACTTTCTCCATCTCACTCAGCCAGTGCTTTGCCACTATGGGCTCTCCCTGTCCAGAAAAACTAGGAGCCTCATCCTCCTAAACTCAAGAAAGCAGATGATGTCAAGGTGGTGTGAGCTACTCGAGGTGTCGGTGATCGATGTCGCCATGAGCGGTGTGAGTCGCCAAAGATGTCACAGCTGTTGTGCCATGGCAGCCGCCATGGTCTCCATGGTGTGCATCATCCTCTGACGCTCTTCTCTATCCTCATTTCGCTCTCTAATTCTTTCTTGCTCTCTTTGATCTTGATCCTAACGATCTCGATCACAGCTCTCTTCCTGGTCTTGGCTTCCTTGGCCACCACTGCCAGAAGCCCCTCCATCTCCTATAGGTACTCTATTTGTAGGAGAGATGTACCCATCTCCACTACGTCAACTTCTATTATGGCCGCCCCTGGGTCGGCCCCTTCCTCTAGGTAACATCACGGTCTGCACCTGAAAACAAAGTTTTCATTAGCAGAAGTCCCTATGCTCTGACAAAAGAATGATTGTCAAAGTTTCTAAAAGAAAAAAGCTTTGATACCAACTGTGATAGCCCGGATTTTGGCACCTCGAAACCCGTGCCATCAGCACGATCCTCCAGACTGTGCCCCAAAACTTAGCACTGAATATTGGTATAACAAGCACAATTTAACAAATAAGGCAATTAATTTCATTAAAATGGAAAAACGTTAATATGCCCAACTGACATATGCAAAAGACAGTTCTACTTTCATACACTGCATGAACAGAGAACCGACCCGAACCATCGGTGATAATCAGATCACCCCAGATGGTTCGCCAAAGAATAATCTAGTTTAATTACATTGTTTCAAAAATAAAGGCTTGACATACCAAGCCGCACTAATCTGCTTACAAAATTGACCCTCTATCAAAGTGCACAACAGAGTCACCTAGAAGAAGTCCTCGGGAGAAGGCTCCAACTCGTATCCAGGTGCGTAATCCGAATCACCCGGATCCACGTCCCCCGAAGCCTCCGCTACTGCTATCAGTGGACCTGCGACGTATAGTCTAAAGGGGTGAGCTACATCCTAGCTCAATAGGGAACAACACAATGAACATATAAATCAAAACTCACATATATTCCATGATATTCAAAGCATGATGAATCTATACATTTACTAGAAAACCAATTAAAAGCAAATGATTTACACTCAATTTACTGGTAAGTTGCATGTATTATATTATTGTTGATTTAATCATGAATGACACTGAACAGGCCTAAAGCAAAACTTAAATCTTCAACTTAAGTAATCCCCGAGCAATATAGCATCGAGCCCCGATGAGATACCCTTCATCGTCATCTAATTAGACAGTTATAAAAGCATGTATTCCCTAGGAATACGACCCAAGCCCCTTTCTCACTAGGCGACGGGGTTAAATATTACACGACATCCCTGAGATGTACTTACGGTCATGAATAAACCTCCGTGTTGGTGTACGGATTCGCCGCCGTACCGGTCACGGATATCCTGCCGCGTCAGTCGTGGGTATCCGGCCACATCGGTGGGGTATCCTCCAAACCTTAAATAACAAAAATATCATGTACATTACATATAGTTGTTCACCGTGTAAGTATGCTATCTTATATCAGTTAGGTCTCAAGATGCAACAAAGAAGGTCCAAGACCCTCCCTGAATCTCAAAGTCAACTATAAAGTTTAAGCAAAACTGTCAAAGTCGATTAATCGATTAATCGAAATGCAATTCGATTAATCGATTCCCCAAAATCGATTAATTAAAATCTAAATCGATTAATCGATTAATCGAAATTCAAATTCTATTAGTCGATCCCAAATCGATTAATCGAAGTCTCTAACATAATGGAGTCAATTCTCAAATCAAGTAATCGAATTCACAAAATCGATTAATCGATCCCAAATCGATTAATCGAAATCCGAAATCGATTAATCGAAATTCCAATTCGATTAGTCGATTTCACCAGGTTACTTTCCTGCAGTGGCTGGAGCTTCTCAGTCGATTAGTCGATTTCCAAATCGACTAATCGAAATCCAAATTGATTAATCGAAATTCATTTCGATTAATCGAAATCGGGCCTTCATGACCTTTCAACTTCTCAGACCAAATTGATTAATCGAAATCCCAAATCGATTAATCAATTTGGCCAGACTCAGCCCCCTTTTCGAGCTATTCTTTCAAATCCTTCTCAAACAATCTTCTTTCTTTTCCTGGGCCTTTATCCTATGATTTTAAGTAAATTTTGACTGCAATTAAACCTCTATGATCTATGTATTTAATTCACATAAATTTTACCTCAATCAAATCTCATTTGCTTGGATCTCAAGGTTGGAATGGCTAGGGTTCCAGCTTTGTCTCTAGCGGATCCCTCACGTCGAATCTGGCCTTAAATGCTCGAATCCCCTCTTGGCTTGCATTCACTCCTTGCACAACAACCCCTATTTACTTCTCTCCCTCTCTCTCTCTTCTTAACTCTCTTCAACAACCAAACAAGAGTAATTTAGGGTTCTTTAACCATTTTATACTCATTTTCCATGTGTTGAGCACATACACCCCAGATGGGTGTATGTGGCTCCAGATTTCACCTCACACTTCACACGCTTGTTTTAATTTCACATCGTATCCGTTCATCACTCCTCGAGTTAACTAGTGAACTCCTACTTAGTCAAACCTATGACCAATCAGGCACAGATCTCGAGGTCATCGTTTAACGCAAATTTTCAGGTTATTACACTACTAGAATCGAAGAGAACAAAGAGTTTGGGTCATTAGAGGTACAAGAGGGTTTCAAGCCGTTAGGAGAATAGGAAGTGAAAGCCGATTGGATACAGTCGTCATGGGAGTTACGTGCTCAATTTAAAGAGGTAAACATCATAATCTATCCTTGTGTTGAGCCTAAATTAGGTTGGGTAGATTGTATGCAAAGTGTAACATCCTAAAAATTTCAAATTTAAATAGTGTACCTCGAGATGCATGCCGGACTTTGAATAGTGTGCCTAGGGGTGCTTGTCCGACTGGTCCCGTACCCGACTTTGTGAAATTAATTAATTTACTTTAGGTTCGGTCTTAAGTGGAAAAGATTGACAAGATGGTGTGTTAGCCATTAGATGATTTTAATATATACCAAACTTTGATGTATTAGCTCAACACCGAATCCGATGGATAGATGGGTTGGGTGTGTAGGCCCCATACTGAATCAAATATCATTTTTATGATGTAACACCCGAGTTAAGTATAACGGTTCTACATGGGAATTAGTCCTTGGGATGAGAGCTAATATTCCCAAAGTGGTGCGTATGTGTTTTGTATGAGAACTAATCCCATTGAATTAAAGAAAAGCAAATAGCTTCCTTTAGAAGCTAACACCCGGTTTGCACTATTTTGGTAGTTTTGGGATTTAGAGAGAGGAAGAAGAAGAAAGAGAAGGAATGGTCGGATCCGTGTGCGCCGAGCTTGAGATTCCATGAAAAATAATGTATGAGCTTGTATAAGGAAGAGAAATGTCGTCGATTTCGATGTTGGGGAGTCGTGTGGCGTGATTGAAGCCGATTGGAGTTTGAAAACTTTTTCTTCTCGCGAAGAGATCGTGTGTTTTGAGCCACAAATCGTAGCGAGATTTGGGTGTGGCGTGTGAGAAAGGATCACCGACGAATTCGTTAGTTTGGTCGTGATTGTAGAGCTCGAAAAGGATCGATGTGGATTTTAGAAAGCCTTTTGTGCAACAAAGAGAACGATCCGATCTACGGGTAGATCGCCGATTTAAAGAGATAAATAACACAATTCTTCCATGAATTTAACTAAATATAGGTTGTTTAGATGTGTGCAAAAGATTAGGATCAAAATGATTGAATTTTGATGTAGAAAATAGGTTTCAAGGTTCAAACCCGAAAAGTGCTCAGAAACTGCCAAAAATCGATTAATCAATTTTGATAAAAGAGAAATTCAAGAGGAACTTCACGAAACCGATCAATCAAAGAAAATTTCGATTGATCGATTTTGCCTAAGCTTACTGACACTACTGTAATATTTTGGTCATAACATTTTATGCTAAACTCCGATTGACGTGATTCTTATTGAATTAGAAAGAGGACAGCAAGCCCTACAACTTTCATGAATTTACTAACTTGTGAATCAACCGTTTTAAAGGTTAAAATTTAGTAATAATCTAGGTCAAATGCTGATTTTTCGAGAACCGAAACCGATTAATCGAATTTAATTCAATTGATTGATTTTTGAATTTTGATTGATCGATTTAGAATCGATTAATTGAATGGATACTTCTAGTAGCTGAAAAAAGGTAGAGTTTGAAAAAATCGATTAATCGATTTTAGAATTTCGATTAATCGATTAATTGATTTTGACTGTGCTCGCCAATACTATTTTGATATTTTGATCATAATTTTCTGCTCCAAACTCTGATTGATGCAATTCCTGAGGTGTTGGAAAGATAACAAAATGATCTACAAGTTTTGTGTTTTGACCAACTCACGAATCTAAATTTTTAAAGGTCAAAATTTAGGGAAAAGATTGCATCAAATTCTATATTGGCATGAAACTGCCCGTTCCGACTCGGCTTTGAAAAACACTTAAATAGGTCTAAGTTATTAGTTATTAGAATTGATCCTTGATACATCGTCATATATTTGTGATGTAGATTGGGGGCGGAAATCTATCGATAAGGCTTAGCTTGGATTCTCACAACTTCGAGGTTAAGGTGGGGAAAGTTTCATACACAATTGCATTTCAATTTGATTTTTCATAGATGCTTAGATATGATCATTCGGAATGTGTGATAAATTGACCATATTTGAATTGTACTTAGACTCTTTGAAATATCATATGCATGTTTGTTTTGAAATCTTTTGAAATATCGACATATGGATTTGTGTGTTTGCCTTATAACTTTTGAGATTTCGAAACATATGGTGCTTTCTACCCTTTTTAAATATCGAAAATACATCTGTTTGAAACATCTTGAAATATCGAAAATGTGTTTTGCTTTGGATATCATTTGGAGGATTGAAAATGCTTTATTTCAAATTTTTAGAAAGATCGAATCTAAAATGAAATATTGAACATCAAATAAGTAAATCAAACCATAAGTTAAGTAAATTGAAGTGGACCGCTATGGGCGGATTATAAGTATATTGTGGACCGCTATGGGCGGATTAAGTACACTGTGGATCGCTATAGGCGGATTATAAGTATATTGTGGACCGCTATGGGCAGATTATAAGTGCACTATAGACCGCTATGAGCGGATTATGTACATTTGTAGATCGCTAGGGCAGATTTTTTATGGGATCGTGAACCACTTGGGCGGATTATAAGTAAGTAAATCAAATCAGTAAGCCACGTGAATGAATTGAAATCCGCAAATAAGATGTATAAGTCATTTAAGCAAATCGAACTTCGTAAATTGAATTTGAATGACATGTAATTTGAACATAAGAACCGTAATTTGACTAGTATGGCGAGTTATCCGTAATTTGAACCGGTACAGCGGGATATTCGTATTTTGAACCGGTACGGCGGGATATCCGTAATTTGAACCGGTACGGCGGGATATCCGTAATTTAAATTGGTACGACAGTTTATTTATAATTCATTATTTGTATCGTGCTTTGAAATTCGAATATTGAATATGAAACTCCGAACTCATTATGTAAGAATAAGTAAGACCGGCACGACGGAATATCCGTGATTCGAACCGGCACGACGGGATATCAGTGAATCGACTTTGTAAGTGATGTAAGAATGTGTAAGACATGTAATTGAAGCTATATAAGAATGTGTAAGACACGTAAGTGAATATAAGCGAACTCAGTAAATCAAAATAAGACATGTAAATGAATTGAAAACAGTTTCAGTTTTGATAAGAAAATGTCTTTAAAATAAGTTTGCTTTTGAAATCAACTTGCCTTTGAATTCAGTTTATTTTTTAAATCAGCTTGCCTTTGAATTCAGTTTGCTTTTAAAATCAGCTTGCTTTTAACATTAGTTTGCCTTTGAAATCAGTTTGCCTTTGAAATCAGCTTCGGTTTTGATAAGAAAATACCTTCGAAATCAGTTTCGCTTTTAATAAGAAAATGCTTTTGGAATTCAGTTTCTATTGTGAGTTTGAAAATGTCATCAGTTTTTAATATGAAAATATTTTGATCTTCGTCTTTGGATCTATGTATGACTGACGGCATGTACATTGGTATCGATTTTCTCTACTGAGCTTAGATGTAGCTCACCTCGACTATACGTCACAGGTATAACGCTATCAGGACACCAGACTTGTAGATTGAGGACTTGAGGAGCGTTGAGATTTTTGGGATCGTAGATCGAGTGCCTTGTGGAGTTTGGTGAGTGTGGCTTGGTATAATATGTTATTATATACTAGTTGTACACCACTGTTTGGTGATGTTGGTACATCATCGGTGGTCATTGTTAGTTATTGTAATATTTAATATTAGAATTAGAAATTTTATTTATGCTATGTTTCGTACCAAGTATTCTGTATCAGGTTGTGATCTACAATCTGACGATCCGAGTTTTCCCATTATGTTTGAAGAATATATATATATATATATATATATATATATATATATATATATCTCGGGAAATTCAAGTTGGAAAAATCCAGGCTGTCACACAAAGAGTAGAGACCTTAGGTTATGAAAATGGGTTTTGAAAAAGAGAAAAATGCACAGAATCGCGCATAGTCGCGCGTGAGTTGGAAAAGTCGCTCGCGTGAGTTGTGCATTAAAAATAGGCTTAAAAAGTTCTGAAAATAGTGGCTCGCGTGAGTTGGAAAGTCACTCACACAAGTTGTAAAAGTCGCTTGCGCGACTGTCTAAATCGATTTATTTTGGCCATAATATTTTACTCTGAACTCAGATTGATACGATTCTTGCAGTGTTGAAAAGAGGATAACGACCTCTATAACTTGTGTGAATTAACAATTTTATGAATCTAAAGTTATAAAGGTTTAAATTTAGTGGCAAGTTGGGACAAGTTCTACATAACTCGAATTTGTCCATTCCGCCTCAATCTTGAGAAACCTTTAAGCACTTCAATATGATTGATTCATTAGTCATTGACACAGGATGTATGGATGCTTTGTGGTGTATATTGAGGACCGGAGTCCACCAATAGGATCACAGTTTTGTGTTCGCAAGACATAGAACTGAGGTAGGAGAAGTTCACTACCGAATTGCATTTTGACTTTGATCCATAGATGCCATGATATATGCAAGTGTTTTGAAAGTTTTTTATTTGTATTTGTATTCTTCGAAATATCACATATGAACTTGAACTCTGAAATCCGAAATATTAATTTTGAATTATGAACTTGAATTTAGAACTTTCACTCTAATAATGAATATTGAACCTTGAATATGATCTTTAAACGTGAACTATGAATTAATTTTTTATATTAACTCTGAAAAATGAAATCTTCGAATTATTGACTTGTATGTGAATTCCTTGAATCATCGAATCCTTTGAAACACGAAAGTTGACTTTGAAATATGAATTATGACCTTTACATATCAAATTGAACCATGAGTCTTAATTTAGAACTTCAACCCTGAAATTTAACATTTAACTTTGAACATGATCTTTACACTCGAAATTTCGAATTTGAACTTTGTACTCTGAATCCTTCGAACTCAGGTTATGAACTTTGAACCCTTTGAATTCTGAACACGAACTTTGGACTCTAATTCTGAAACCTAAACTTGAATTTAAATTTTGAACCCTTGAATTTGATTTTAAACTTGTCCGATGGTACGCCCTTGAACTGCTTTGGCGGGATTTACGTACACTTCTTGATATTTTTATACCTTTACATTTATGTATGCCCTTAGTCCACTCTGGCGGGATTTACGTACACCGTTAGACATCTTTGTATTTATGTATGCCCTTGGACCACTCTGTCGGGATTTACGTATACCTTTGGACATTTTTGTATTTTTGTACGCCCTTTGGCCACTCTAGCAGGATTTACGTACACTTCTGGACATCTTGTACACCCTTGGACCACTTTGGCGATTATCTGTATGCCCTTGGACCGCTTTGGCGGTATTTACGTACACTCTTAAAATGTGAATTTTGGATGTGACTTCTGAACTCTATATTCTTAACTTTTCGGTTGCAAATTCGACATTATTTGAAAATTTGTTTTGAACTCCGAAATCTGAACTCTGAATTTTAGACAATTTTTAGGTAATCTTGATCAGTAATTGATACCTTGGACAATCGCTTTTATTTACACCTTGTTTTTTGCCTTTGTCAAGATAGATCAAAAATCAAAACTTAGGAGAATGGATAAGAAATCTGAATCTTATGAAAGTTCAAAAATTATACCATTGACAATATGATTTGAAATTTTGCTTCGATATGAAAATGACCTTTGAAATCAGTTTATGTTTCAATAAGAAAATAGTCTTTGAAATAAATTTTTGCTTTGAAAAGAAAATGCTTTTGAAATCAGTTTCTGTTTGATATGAAAATATTTTCCGTTTCGATATGAACATGTTTTGATTTTGTCACTGAATCTATACTTCGTTATGATAAAATGTGAAATTGTATTGAACTTTCCTCTACTGAGTTTAGACTGTTTCCTCACCCCGACTATATGTCACAGGTGCAGAGCTGGATCAGGCTTGAAGATGATCTTGCAAATCATTGATTTTGGACTTGGCACCTTTTGGACTTAGTCTAATAACTTTTGGACTTTAGACTTGATATATTCACGAAACTTCGTAGAATTAGAATTTGTATTATATATACATTTTGTGTGCCACTGTTTAGGTGATGGTCGGTTATCACCAGTGATTTTATTTCGATTATTTTATTTTAGATGTTCTGTATAGAATGAAATTATTTATTTATGTCATGTATTGTAACTATTTTGATTTTCGTACTGTGTGGATGTACTAAGTAAATTTTTTATTCAGATTGTATTCTGCGATTTGGCGGTACGAGTTTTCCCTATTGGAAAAAAAATATATATCTCAGAAAATTATGTTGAAAAAATTCGGGTTGTCACAATAAGTTTACAAATCTTCTAAATTAATATCTTATCTTCTAGTGGCTAAATAAAATAATAAGCTTTTAATGAAAAATTGTCAATCCGGTTCAATCGGTTCTATTCCATTCCTTGAAGCGAATGAAACCTCATTTCATAGTTTTAAAAGAAATCGAGGTCGAAGACAGTAAAAAGACTTATTAATTTCAAGGGGTACGTGTTCATAATGCTTCAAATAAAAATACATCATATCGCTAGAAGTGAAACCACAATGAGGGAAAGCATGATGAACATAAAGGTTTATAGAATAAACTTTTAAAAAACTATGAAGATAAATATTACAGATGTGGTATGAAAGGACATTCATCATATATATGTCGTACGCCTAATTATTTGGTAAAATTATACCAAGTATTTATCAAAAAAAAAAAAAAAGAATTAAAATAAATTTTATTGATCACCGTGATCTAATAGATCATGCATTTTGCCTTGATAATCAAAATAGAGTGGATATAACTTATCTTGATCTTTCAGATTTCTTTATAGACCATGACTCGAAAACTTACCTTTTAGTTTATGATGAAGATGTTTACAATAACTAACATGTTTTTTTGGATTTTATTATGTTTACATGTATTCCGTTTTGTCATTATTTTATTTTAAAGTAATGGAGTTTAATATCTAGATTTTTTCATGTGTAAGGTGACATGGTACTAATTGATTAAATAATTTTAAGATAATCGATGAAGATATTTATCTCGTAAATAGTTCACACAATTATTTAGAAAAAAGAGAAATATTTTCAATATTTTGACATGAAATAAAGCTAATGTCAATACCATATCGGATTCATCGAAATTAATTGAAAGATATGAAGGAGCAGTTATTATATTACCAAGAGGAACAAAATTTTATATTGATGATGCTTTAAAGATATTCATAATGCTTTGTGTTCTTAAAATATTTTCATGATGTTTTGTATTCTTTCAACTCTTAAAGAAACTTAGTTTTAAAGACATATATCGTAATGGTTATCATGTTTAAACCATAAATAAATATGGTAAGAAATATTTTTATATTACTTTAATAAATGTAAGTCATAAGCTTATATTAGAAAAATTGTCTGCTTTCACTTTTGGGCTATATTATATGACTATGAGAACAATTGAATCACACATTTTGATGCATCTGAAGTACTATGATTCAAAGGTCTTTATGTTTTGTCATGCACTTCTTAGACATCCGAAATCAATTAGGATGCGTCGAATAATTGAAAACTCACATGAACATCCTTTAAAGAACCAAATGATTCTTTTACCTACTGATTATTTATGTGCTACTTGTTCACAATATAAACTAATTGTAGAATCATCTTTTTTTAAAGTAATTATTGAATCTTCATCATATTTATAAAGAATTCATGAGGATATATGTGGACCAGTATATCCACCATGTGGACTATTTAAATATTTCATGGTGTTAATTGATGCGTCAACTAGGTAGTCACATATTTTTCTCACTTTCATTCGTAATGTTGAATTTGCTAAAATTCTTGCCCAAATAATTAGATTACAAGCATAATTTTTGAATAAAATAATAGTTTCTTAATATAATTCTTGATCGATCGACTATAGGCAATTGATCGATCGATTTAGACCCCAAACAAGCTTTGAAAATTGCTTAGATGATATGATTGATCAATTTGAGAATTGATCAATCGAATTTTATACAAAAATTACTGTTGCGAGTATACTCAACAAAATTTTCATAAGATAATTCACTTGCAAAGTATTGCAAATCAATTATTGGATGCATTTACTAATAATAAGAAAATAATAAAGTCTCATAACAGTGAATGAATCTAAAACACGTTTGAAACGTAGAAGACCTATTGGTGTAAAAGATAAGGTTCTCTAGAAGAGAAAAACACAAACAAATGAAGTCGATGCTTCTGAAGAGGGTCATACCCATAGAACATGCAATATAAATATTTAATTTATCCAAACTTTCTGTATAATATTCTTCTGAAAAAGAATCTCCTAAAGAGTTTTTCCCTGAAGAGAAATCTCTTGAAGGGTTATCTCCTGAAGAGGAATACGTACCTGAAAATAATGAGATCTCAATAAATTATATAAATACAGGAGAAATATTAGAAATAAACAAAATCGTTGTTGACAATATTTTTAATTTAAAGTTGCTTTTGACATTGCCATAAGTAATGATGAAAGTGAACCACAAACTGTAGAAGAATGTCGGCGTAGAAATGATTAACCAATGTGGAAAGAGGTAATTAAGACATAATTGAACTTGTTAGCAAAATATGAAGTATTTGAACTTATAGTTCAAACACCTAAAGATGTAAAGCATGTTGGGTACAATTTGGTATTTGTACAAAAGCGTAATGAGAATAATAAAATTGTAAGATATAAAATATGACTTATTACACAAGGTTTATCGCAGAGACTTGATATTGATTATGAAGAAACATATTCCTCAGTAGTGGATATAATTGTATTCAGATTTTTTATTAGCTTGGTAGTCATAGGAAGTTTAGATATGTGTTTAATGAATGTGATTACCGCATATTTATATGGATCACTAGATAATGATATATACATAAAAATTCCTGAAGGATATAAATGTATGAAGCATATAATTTAAAATCTTGAAGTATTTATTCTATCAAGCTTTTAAAATCTTTACACAGGTTACATAAATAGAGGTGCATGTGACACAATTATCTCAGAAAATATTTATTAAAAGAAAGATTTGAGAATAATCCAATTTGTCCATGCGTTTTTATACAAAAGTCTGAATCCAGATTTGCTATTGTTACGGTATATGTTGATGATTTAATTATTATTGAAACTCCATAAGAGCTTTAAAAAAACTGCTACTTATTTAAAAAATGAACAAATTGGGAAAACTAAATTTTGCTTAGGCTTATAAATTGAACATTTTTCAAATGAAATTTTTGTTTATCAATCAACATGTACAGAAAAGGTCATGAAGCACTTTTATATGGATAAAGTTCATTCTTCGAGCACTTCAATGGTTGTATGTTCACTTGATGTGAAAAATGGTCATTTTCATCCTCAAGAGAAGGATGAAGAATTCCCTAGTCTTGAAGTACCTATCTTAGTGCAATTGATACTCTAATGTATCTTTCAAATTGTACCCGACCAGATGTAGCTTTTTCACTCAACTTACTAGTAAGATACAACTCTACACCACCTCAAAAGGCATTGTAATGAGGTCAAACATATTTTATGCTACCTTCACGGAACACCTGATATGAGATTATTTTATGCAAGTGTACCAAATTCACAGTTAGTTGAACATGCAGACGAATGTTATCTTTATTATCCACATAAAGGTAGATTATAAACGAGATATATATTTACATGTGGTGATACAACTATCTCATAAAAATCTGTTAAGCAAACACTAGCTACTACGTATTCAAATCATTCAGAGATCATTGCAAGTCATAAAGCAAGTCATGAATGTATTTGGCTAAGATCGGTCATTCAATATATTCGAGAAAAATATGATTTATCTGCAATCAAAGATAGTCTGATAATATTATATGAAGATAATGATACTTATATCATACAATTAGAGGAGACTACATCAAAGGTGACAGAACTAGACATATTTCACCAAAATTCTTTTATACACATGAGCTTCAGAAGAGTGGGATATTGATCTTAAGCAGATACGATTAAATGATAATTTAGTGGATTTGTTCACTGAAGCATCACCAATAACAATATTCAAGAAGTTGGTCCATAACGTTAGAATGTGTCGACTCAAAGATCTTTTATCATGAACAATTGAGATTTGCGTTCTTTGAGGGGGAGTAATTGATTAAGTAGATTGCACTCTTTTTCTTTTGCTAAGGTTTTATCTTATAATATTTTTATTATGACCCAAGTTTTTCTAACCCATCTAACGGTAGTAGATGGGGTGGAGTATCGAGTTCAATATGAGTGCTCCACAACCTTAACTTTCTCAAAAGAAAAAAAAAATAATTATAATAATTCAATTTTTAGAATTTGGCACGGATTTCCCTTCCTTTCCCTTTCTCTCTCTACTTAGCAAGTAGACTTCATTTAGGATTCTAATATGTACCAAGACCTCCTTGCCATTTAAACCCTCTTTCTCTCTCTAATCACTTTCTCACTCTAAATGGAAAGTGTAATAATCTGAAAAATCACGCTAAACTATGACCTCGGGATCCGTACCCGATCGGTCATAGGTTTGACCAAATAGAAGTTCAATAGTTAGCATAGAGTGTAATGAGCGGATGTGATGTGATAGTTTGCGTAGCTATGTGGGGTGTATTGTAAATCTGAAGTCACATACACCTATCGAGGTACATGTGCTCAACACACAAGCTGGGAGATAGATAAAAGGGTTTAATAACCCTAAAATCAATAGCTTGGTTGTTGAGAGAGAAGTAAAGAGGAGAGAGAGAGGAGTAAAGAGAGTGATAAAGCAAGGAGTCATTGTGGGTGATTGGAAGGGGGATTCAAGTATTAAAGAAGCCGATTCTGCGCAAGGAATCCGTTCAAGCAAAGCTGGAACCCTAGCCTTCCAACCACTTGATTTGAAATCAATTTGAGATTGATTCAAGGTAAAACTTTGTGAATAAAATGCATAGGTTGTAGAGGTTAAATTGTGGTTAAAAATGGTTTAGATTGTAGGATGATGGTTTAGAAAAAATAGAGGAAAAAGGGTTGAAAAGAACAGCCAAAAGGGGGCTAAATCTGGCAATTTCGATTAATCGAAATTGAGTTTCGATTAATCAAAATTCGCCAAGAAGTTGAAAAGTCAAGGAACCCGAGTTCGATTAATCTAACTGAGTTTCGATTAATCGACTTTGGGTTTCGATTAATCGATTTGAATATCGATTAATCGACTGGGAACCTCCAGTGGACCCCAGGGGCTGGAGGAAATGACTTGGGGAAAATCGACTAATCGAAATGGGATTTCGATTAATTGATTTCAATTTTCGATTAATCGATTTGGGACCGATTAATCGATTTTGGGAACTCGATTACTCAAATTGAGAATCGACTTGGCTGAACAGAGAATTTCGATTAATCGAATTAGGATTCGATTAATCGAATGAAAATCTCGATTAATCGATTTGAGAATTGATTAATCGATATTGACTTTCGATTAATCGATTTTGGAGTTCGATTAATCGACTAAGCTAATTTATGTTAACTTTTGAGTTTGACTTTAAGATTCTTGGAAGGTCTTGGACCTTCTTTATTGCATCCTTAGTGATGTGTTTCACATGTTATGTGGTACCATAGGTGGTATGAGTGAGCTAGTGCACAAGGAGCCACGTGGGGCCTTGATGCGTTGATCAAACCAAGACTTGAGGTAGGGAACACCTTGAACATATATTTTATTTTACAAGAGCATGTATGTAGTGATATATATAATTCAAATTCAAATGTTTTATTGCTTAAGAATTATAAAAGTGTGTGTGTGTGACATCCATAAGAGTAAGTATAATGAGCCATCCCCAGGGGATGATGAAGTAAAGATATAAGAGCATCAGGTGTGATGCAAGTAAATGGATACATCCCAAGGATGTATCCAAGATTGAATCATGTTTGATAGGGCCTAACTGATATAAGATAGCACACTTACACGGTGAATAACTATATGTAAGGCACCGATATTTTTGTTATTTGAGGTTTGATAGGGTACTCCACCGACGTGGCGGGATATCCACGACTGACACGGCAGGATATCCGTGACCGATACGGCGGCGAAATCGTAAGCCAGTGCGAAGGCTTATCCGTACATAGTAAGCACACCCCAGGGGTGTTGATTTGAGACAAGTGAAACCCCGCCACCAATCCCCAGGGGAAAGGGGCTTGAGTACTATTTGTATTCCCAGGGAATACGTTAAAAGTTTCTATATAGATGATGATGAAGGGTATCTCATCGGGGCTCGATGCTATATTGCTCGGGGATTACTTAAGTTGAAAGTTTAAGTTTTGCTTTAGGCCTTTTCAGCATCATTCATGAATAAATGAAAACATAAGTAACTACCAGTAAAATGAAATGCTTTTTAACTGTTATCATCAGTAATTGTATAGACACATCATGCATGGCATATCATGGAATACATGTGAGTAATAATTTATATATGTTCAACTGTGTTTTGTTCCCTATTGAGCTAGGATGTAGCTCACCCTATAGACTATACGTCGCAGGTCCACTACTAGCAGCGGCCGAGGCTTCAGGAGACGCTGACCCCGGTGAGTCGGACCTTGCGGCCGGCGACGAGTTGGAGCCACCTCCTGAGAACTTCTTCTAGAGGACTCCGTTGTGCCACTTTGAGGGCTTTTTGAGAGAGATTTGTACGGCTTGGTATGTCAAGCCTTGTTTGGTTAAACCATGTATATATTGAGTTTGAGATTATTCTGTTGGGGCGAACCATCCATGATGATTGCTATCATCGATGGTTCGGGTCGGTTCTCCATTCATGCAGAGGCATGAGGGTAGAACTGTCTTTTGGAGAATTACTTAATATAGATTTAAATTTCGCAGCTCATTTATTATTTCATTTTATGCTTGATATGCCAATGTTCCGTGCTTAGCTAAGGGGCACGGTCAAGATGATCATGCTGATGGCACGGGTTTCGGGGTGCCGAAATTCGGGTTGTCACAGAAAGACCCAATTACCTAAGATTTATTAGAATGTGTAATGTGACACCTATCCGAACCACCTAAATGTGTTATTAAATAATAAGATAGCCTTTCTCTCTCTAAGGATTCCTCATGCCACAATTAGAGTCCACGTGTGACTCAAATAAAGTAAAGCCCAATCAGCCAACTCACTCTCTCTCTCTAACCTCATATTTAGTAGCCTTGAACCAAGGGATTGAATTTCCCATTTCTTAGCAATCGAATTCCCTTTTTATGAGGTGTAGTCAAGACCTTTTGGACTCTTTCCCTCTATAGGTCTCTCCCTATATATATATATATATATATATATATATATATATATATATATATATATATATATATATATGAGCCAAGGGCTTTTGCTCTCAAAAAATCTGCATACCCTCTCTCTCTCTCTCTAGAACAACAACCTCTCTCTCTAAGACCCAAGCAACTCCAGCCGTGTTCTTCACTAAGACCCAAGCAGCCACTCTCTCGTCCTCTCTCATCTACTTGCTACAACCCCCTATTATAGCTATTAGATTCTCTCTCTCTCTCTATATATATATATATATCCCCAGCCACCCATCTCCATCACACGACCCAAGCAGCAACCCCTCCCCATCCTCATTCTCTCTTTATATATATATATATATATATATATATATATATCTCCATTAACCAAACAATAGCCATCTCCCATCTCAACCTCTCTCTCTCTCTCTCTTCTCTGTAACTCATGTAGCCCAATCACAATAGTTGCCCACCATTGCCATTAAAACCCCTTCTATCATCACTTTTCCTTACCATCCCCATCCTCACAAAGACTCATCGCGGGAGCCACTCCCCCAGGCGCCATTAATATCATCAAAATGCCCCGCTAATGCCACCGTTACATACGGAGCAACTCTACCAAACACACGATCGAATCGACACACGCAAGCAACAATACTTACATAGTGAATTCGAAGCAATGAGCGGAAGAGCCTTGGTTCAACTCAATCCGATGCGTTGGAGTCGATCTACACTTGCCCAAGCCCATCGATCCGAATCAACCGAATCTTCGCAAAATCGGCACGATCACGCTACAACAGGTGGGTTTCCTTCCTATTCCACTCCAATATATTTTGTGGCCTCTATAAAGTTAATCAACCTTGTTCGATTGACAAAAACCTTAAAAATCAGGTTTTTATGAGGTTTGGTACGCTTCAAGAGGCCATAAAAGTCAAATGACTGACCCGATGGTCAAACCCTTTGACCCCGATGTAGGGTACCAGTACCCTTCATTTTTTGTTTGAAAGTGATTCGGTGAATAAGCCGATATGAGCCTCGAAACTGGGGGTCAAAGACTGTCAGCCGCAACAACACACAATACTGCACACATGCAACAACAAACATGTTTTGGACCAGGGTAAAGGTCAAGGTTTGACCTTCCCGATCTCAAACCCATGGAACTTCTCGATAAAATATCAGTTGGGAGACCCTCCATACTCTTTGATGTACTACTTATCTAATGGTTCAAATTACCTTTTATCATATTTAATATATTATTTTTACTACCCCCAAAACCAGTGAAAATTTCTAACACTTGGAGAAATTTTATTCTTTTTACTTGTTAAAATACATACATGTGATAAAGGGGGGCACTTTGATCACATAAATCTAGAGATCTTGACCTTATAAGCTTTTGGTCAAAGAGTAGACCCCACGTACATTCTAACTGACTTTCAATCCGACAGTTTAGATTCTAATAAATAGTTTATTAAATTATTCTTTACATGCTATAAAAATAGGAAAAATATATAAAAATTTATATACTGCTCTCACCACTTAGAATAATTTATATTCTAAATATATATATATATATATATATATATATATATATATATATATATATATATTTGACCAAGTGTATTAAGTAAACCTTGGACCCATGGGCCGACACCCATGAAACAAATTAACGACCATTTAACCATCTATCAACTCGGTGGTCAGATTTTCATCATAGTGAACATATTACGGTTTTTGGTGCCACCTAAAGAGGTGCATTTGCACACTTAAAAATACTGCACTTCCATGTGGCACCTAAGTTAGGGGTGTAAATTGACTTTATTAGACCCCGAGTTTCGGGTCAAATTTAGCCAAGGTTCATCAAGATGAGCACCCTTTAATTTTCGGCACTCTTCTCATCCAACGAAGGAAATTGTATAAAAGGATTTCTATCTAGATTCAAGAAGTGTTCAATATTTTCTAAAAATCAATGCCTGTAAGAATCTAGAAAAAGGGTCACTTTGACCCTCTGTTAGACCTCAAAATGAGTCAAATCAATGAAGGGTCCGAATAAAAACCCCTCTCATTTTCTGGGACACTATATGGTTACCAAATCGGATGTTCTATAACTAGTTTATTTAAACTCTTAAAGTGCGCCTCAAATTTAGCTTAAGCATTGATGAAATCCGGACCTTGGGCTCGTCTAGTCTATGGACCATAATGGGCTCGTATATCCAATGTAGCCAAACACGTATTTTGAGAAACCTCAAACCGATCTGCAAGGAATGGCCTAAACCCAACTTCTAAACTTAGAATAACTTGTTAGGTGTATATTTTACTTACACTATGAGAATGTAGACATCTCGATAATCGTGTTTAATATGACCTTGACCCGAATTGATGACTTTCTAAATAAGGATTCAAAGGACCAAATCAAGGGTCGAAACTTTGCGAGACCTAAATAGCCTATATCCTGATTATATCTATAAGTTCAAATCGATTTAAATTAGATTATATATACCATGAAAATCGTGTAATAAGGATTTGACGATCAGAACTTGTGTGAATCACACAAGAGTCAATCCTTAGCCAAATTTCACAAATGACCAGTCGGTTTTCATCAGATCGATAAGATATATCTGATGAGACTAGTCTAATATCACCTTGTGATACGTATTATAATACGCACGTATTGTCATTGTAGGCCATCTTCTTCCCTCTCTTAATGATGAGCGAGGCGTCCGAATTACGAGTAATATTAGTTTCCCCTATGATTAGATGCTTTCTTATTATATGTTTCATTGACATTTCGTGTAATATTCATCACTTAGAAGTATGATAGGGCATACGTCTATTAAGAAAAATAAATAAGGTACGACACACGACTTTTAAGTCTTCATCACAGTGGGGTTTCTTTCACGGTCATGTGAAACTTGAAATGTTGGGGTTTATGTACAGATGCAAACCCTCTATGATAGTATGGGATGCCACACGAAGTACATTTAAGTTACTACGAAACCTGTCCCTTAAAAAGCGTAGTTTGTGAAGTCTATCGCACCGTGGCCTATTCTAATTAAGTTTAAGAAAAGATGGAATATGAATATGTTAAGCTACGAGATATTAAGGAAGTGGAAACTTAAGCTCACGCAAATATGAAATCAAGGCGAGGACCTAAGCTCAGAACTGAATAATATTATGATATATTAAGATACGCTGTGAAGGCTAGCTAAACATAAATTAAGTTTCTACACGTGCCATCATAAGATTCAACATCTACAGCCAAGACGGGTCTTAAGGATAATATGATATGACGGTGTCTCGACGTAAGGGGATACTGATTTTTATGCGCGCAATCTCATCAGACTGGATAGTGGTTTATATTATGATATGGAGGTTAGGTGGTTATCTACACGTGGACCTCGTATGATAGCCTCGAGTAGCGATCCTAACACAAATCGTTTAAATAAGATATGAAGTACGTTGTATAGGCGTATGAAATAATAATAAGACTTTCGACATGTCACGTTAGTTAAGTTGACAAGACAAGTAAGAAAAGTGATAAACATTAGAAGCATCATATGTATTGAAACCTGTTACATTCTTTCAGCTTAGTTGATATTAAATGTTTATGAGATCTTTCTTTATATTAGTTATATGTATATTTGTAATGGATTCACTTTCACTCATAAGGTTGCACCCACGATCACCCAGGTAGACTGTGGTAGATCGATTGTACAACCCATTGAGTTTACGTGACTGAGTAAACTCACTCCACTCCCAAAAACTAACAGCTGTAGGTAAAGATATGGACTATACTGCCCGGTGGACTTGATGTGCTGGTAGACTAAACGATTTATGAGGGTGATAGGGGGACCAGTTAGACGACATCAGGTATATATTAAATTTTTGGAAAGACTTTCTAGTTGTTGATCGTACTTTTATTTATGGTCATTTTTATATAGTGAACTCCAAATTCAATGTAAATATAATAAATAGAATTTTTAATGTAAAAGAAAAAAGTAGTTCACGATTTTTGAGAGCCGAGTTGTATATAAGATTTAGTACGATATGTATGTCCGCTTATCGCCTTAACAAGCGTGCGGTGTCATAACACGAAATTCTAGGCCTCTTGAGATCGGCTAGGATTCTGGGTCGTGACTGTTTTCCTTTGCAATGTATTAATGAGTCAATCTTAAAATATTCAAAGGCACAAGAATAATAAACTCTTTTTCCCTCGCTACAGTTTTTTTCCCACCTGATTTTCCTTGACAAGGTTTTAACGAGACATATATTCTTTGTGTATGGTCATCCAAGGGGGAGAGTTATAAATATATTTATTATGATGGATTACCATTTAGTTTTCATCACTTAAATTTTTAGCCATATTTATGTAGACCCTTAGAATTCTTATTCAGAACTATATAACTCTTTTGGAATTATGGCAAAATGCATGTATCCTCCTAACCCTTCATATTCTTCCAACTTTTCATATTCTCACATTGTAATTTTATATAAGAGAGTCCTGTGAAAGTATGAGGATAATTTAAGAGAAGTGAATGATATAAAGTTCACGAAGAACTAGTTTCATATATTGCAATACCTTTATTTTGTCTTTTTTTTTTTGATTTTACAACAAATTGTTTGACGATTGAGATTATTTTTTTCTCGTAATCTTCCACACAATACATCTTGAGATCATGTACAAGACGGTGCATATATCCCAAAAAATTATTCTGATCCCAAAAAATTAATTTGAACCACATTTAATGGTATAATATAATCAAGTTTATTTTTTGGGATGTGTGCCACGTGGAATCAACATATGATATAGTAGCTCATCATCTCAGGTTCTATGGAATCAACGTATGATATAGTAGCTCATCATCTCAAGATCTATGGTATAGAATATTGGAATGAAAAATTATTTGACTAAAAATATTTTTCATTTGTTTAAGTGCGGTAGATGTAATTAAAAGTGGTGTGGCAGTAGTAACTCCAGCTTGCCTTGGGTAAACGTGAAAAATTGTTTTATCAGTTGGAACAAAAAAAAAAAAGATTGATTGCTCCGAAGGCATTTGACTCGACGACCCGTCCGCTCCCCAAATACGAAACGACGAAATCGTCGGACAGATGAACGGCCGACGGCGCTCTGCACTTCACACCGATACGGTGGGGACGGATCCCCATCCTTATTATGTCGCCCACCCCATCCGGCGTATCTTAGCACCCACCCCTCCCTCTAAACCCTAAACCAAACCCCCCATCTTCATCTTCTTCTTCAACCTCCATCCACCCAATTCAAAAATATAAGATGAAGGAATTCATGGAGGACCAAGGGGGTGCTCACACTACCCCCCGCATCCACTACCCTCTCCCCGCGGCACCCCACAACGGCAGAGAAGACTGTTGGAGCGAGGGAGCAACCCTAACCCTAATCGAAGCATGGGGCGACCGTTATCTCCAGCTCAGCCGCGGTAATCTCCGTCAAAAAGACTGGAGAGAAGTCGCTGACGCCGTTAACGGCCGTCAAAACGGCGTTAAGCCCCGCAAAACCGATATTCAGTGCAAGAATCGGATCGACACTTTGAAGAAGAAGTACAAAGTGGAGAAATCAAAGCTCGCGCCATCTAAATGGCCGTTTTATTCGCGCCTCGATCTACTCATCGGCACTTCGGTACCGAAAACGCATTCTGTGGTCACCTTCAAATCTATCAAACCTAACCCGAGCCCTAATTTGGCTGTTTACTCTGGCGGGGCTGGTGGTGGTTCATCTTCGAAGTCGAGGTTGAACTCGCTGGGATCGAGTGAGAGTTCGCGCGGTGGCAGCAGTAGTGGTAACGATGAGGATGCGGTGTTTGATGGTGGGGTCAGGAAGCATCGGCGGGATTCAGATTCGTCGGAGGGGTTTGGGGAGCTCGCGAGGGCGATAGTTAGGTTTGGGGAGATATATGAGCGGATTGAAAGCTCGAAGCAGCAGCAGATGATGGAGTTGGAGAGGCAGCGGATGGAGTTTGTGAAGGAGTTGGAGTACCAGAGGATGCAGATGTTCATGGAGGCGCAGCTCGAGCTTGAGAAGATGAAACGCCCAAAGTATGCTTCTGGTAGCAATGGTGAGACCCGAAACTGTTTAGTATTCGCAGTCTTGGTTTGGTGTTTCTGTATGGATTCATTAATCGATCGTTCGTTCTAGCTCACTATTTGTGTATTTTGACAAGAATATTGTTGCGTACACACACACACACACACACACACACACACACACACACACACACACATATATATATATATATATATATATATATATATATATATATATATATATATATAATGCATGTTCTACATTATGGTAAACAAAAGATAATAGTTAATTTTGAGAGCTAAAATTTATTGTTGACCTGATCATATAGAGACTTGTTAGCATGGATCAAAATCTCAGTTTCAGTTTTGGTTTCGTTCAACACTCAAGCTGTAAATTAGTCAAATTTCGGTATTTTTCGAAATTATACTCCGAACTTTGCCGAACTTTATTTTTTTGATTTTTTTACATTCTTTCACATTATTAGAAGACATATTTGAACTAGTGAGGCTAATTTTCGACCGTTTAAAGTAACATATGTCTATTATCATAAAATTTGAAACATAAAGTAGGCAAAAAATGACTTCATTACCTAAACTCGAGAAGCCAACTACTCAAAGCCACATAGAGTTTTTGGCAGATTTTTCTTTTTCATCAGCATCCCGAGCATCATTGTGTTGTTGCGGCTTATAATATTGCTCGTATTTATTGCCATATGCCCCATGCTGAGATGCTTACAGTAGTTGATCATGTTGGGGATAGTAGTATGCATATGATCTACCAAATATCTGTGAAACGAAACTCTCATTTCCTGGGTTGCTTGGCCAAGGATATTGTGGGTTGATGTAAGATTGGTCGATAGGTTGAAATCCAAACCCACCAAAGTTAGTAATTGTAGAGTTAATGGCGTCTGGATCATGTGGAGTTTGGTGGGATTCTGATGGTCCTCTTCCTTCCAACCCTCCGTGCCTAAATGTGGGAGTGTTATACATAGTCATGTCATCATTAATCCAATGTGCAACTCCACCTGAAAACTGCCCGTAGAAAGTACCTCCATCACCACTGTAACTATCACCTCCCACTATGTGCCCTCTCCACCGCCACCGTTGTCACCCTCCAGTACCATCATCATCATTACCAGTGTTGTCATAAGCGATCACTTAAGTGATATTAAGCCACAAAATCACATAAGCCATCCTAACTTATGCGATTCTGGCATTATGTGATCGCATAATGCTCCTACGGTCATATTTATGACTTTGGGAGCACTTAAATATTTTTTTCCCTTTTTGTGGTCCCATTGCCTCTATAAAAAGAGTGTGTTGGGTCCTCTACTCACACTACTATTTTGGTTTAAGCTTCTTCTCTAATCTCCATTCTTTACTCCCAATCTCCCCTCATCTTTCCTAACTAGTTATTTATTTTTTATTTTTTATGCTTTGTAATCCTCTTTCTTACCGTATTAAATTGTTGTAAACTTGTAATTAATTCTATTATTAGTAGTGTTAGTGTTAGAAAGTCTCAAAGAGAACGATCAAGGATCAAGATTCAAGATTGAGGAGTGAAGCAAACTTCTAGTTCTAGTCTTTTATCAATTAAGTGACCTGGATCAAGCAAGCAAGCCTTTTGGGAAGTTTGAGTTTTATTATTTTTGTTTCAAAAATTTTAAATCTCTAATTCTCTTTTCCTAGTTCGGTAGTTCCTACTTTCTATCACCATTCACCAATTAATTATGTCTACATCTTCAACCCTTGATCCTCTAAGACCTAAATCGAGTGATCCGGGTTGAAAATATGGACAGTATAAGAGTCCAACCAAGAAAACAACCATAGTTTGTACCTTATGTGATTATGAGAGCACAGGTGACATAGGCCGTCATAAACATCTTGCTCATGGAGCCAGATCAAATGTTAGGGCTTGTAGGAAGGCTACTCTGAAAATCTGAAAGGAAATAATGGACTATATGGACAAGCATTCTATGAAAAAAATATGATCAATAAGTTGTTTTAGAAGGTTATATGGAACGCGGTCATGATGATGGTGAAGATGATAGATCTACACCATTAACAGCCCAAAGTAGACGACCTCCACAATCACCATCGAAAAAAATACGTGGTCGTGGTACACTAGAAGGGTGGTGTCGACCACATCCTGAGGATATGGTTAATCAAAGGGAGGGTAAAAGACCCGCCCAAACAATACTAGACAACCAATTTAAGGGTAAGGATAGACCCACCTCAATCCAATATGTGGCCAAGTGGGTCTATCGAGCTGACATTGCTTTCAATACCGTTAAGCTACAAAGTGATGATTGAAGCTCTTGGGCAATTTGTGCCCGGACTTAAACCCCCTTCCTACTATGAAATCCGGGAAACATACCTTAAAGAAGAGTTAAGAGTGACCAACAATATATTAGCAGAATACAAGAATGCATGGAAGATATACTGTTGCACATTGATGACCGATGGATGGACGAATAGAACCGATCGGACATTGATCAACTTCTTGGTAAATTGTCCTACTGGAACTATGTTCCTAAAATTGGTATATGCATCAACTCATTCTCACACGGTTGAATATTTATTTACACTTTTGGATAAGACTATTGAGGAAATAGGACCCAAAACGTTGTCCAAGTCGTAACAGACAATGCGACATCCTATATAGCTACCGGTCGCTTCCTTATGGAGAAGCGACCACAACTATATTGGACGCCATGTGCGGCCCATTGTTTAGACCTAATCCTAGAGGATATAGGTAAACTACATATTAAAATAATTGTTAAGGCTACGAGGGTAGTTTTGTTTATGTATAAATATGCGCTTCTACTTCAAAGAATGCGCAAAGTAATAGGAGGTAATTTATTACGTCCTGCCATGATCCGATTTGCAACCGCGCTTTTAACTTTACAAAGCTTTTATGCGAAAAAAGGACTTTAGAAGTTTTGTAACATCGGCCCATTGGAACAATGAACCTTGGTCAAAGAAAGCTGACAGCAAACAAGTTGCACAAAGATTGTTCCAAAATCAAATTTGGACATATATATATATATATATATATATATATATATATATATATATATATATATATATATAAGTTAAGATTATATCAACCCGTGTTGGATGTAATCAATAAGAGGTGGGCGGTCAAATGACATCTTCACTATATTCGGCCACTTTCATTCTTAATCCGACGGTGTGTTTTGCACACTCGAATCGAGATGAAGTGGATGCCACTCACATGGTTGGCTTTTTTGATTGCTTAGAAAGGATGATCCCTGATAGAGGTGAACAAGATAGAATAAGTCATCAGTTGGACAGTTGCAAGAAGGTGGAACAATTGTTTGGAAGGGACATAGTTATCTGACATGGAACAACAAAAACTCCAAGTAAGTATAAACTTTAAAAGTTTCTAAAGTTCAAACTAATTAATGTATTTCTACTCTAGTAGTTCTAATAATTCTCTTTAATCTACAACCGACTGGTGGGTAGCTTACGGGGTAGATCCGATAACAAAGGATTCCATTTTGAGAAAACTGACCATTAGGATACTTGGCTTTGTGCCGCTTCTGGATGTGAGCGGAATTGAAGCTCTTTTGAGATGGTAATTGAAGTCTTAAACTCAATCCATAAATATTTTAATTAAATTGCAAGGTTTTTAATAGTTCCATACTTCCATTTCTAACGGTCATCGTGTCTAACAGATCTACACAAAGAAGAGGAACCAACTTGAGCAAAAGAAGTCAATGGCTTGGTGTTCGTGCAGTGCAATAAAAAATTGTGTGAACGAACGATTCCTTGAAAGCTGAGAAAAATTGGGGTTCTTTGATCTCATTTGTGTGGATGATATGCCTGCTGACTATCCATGGATGGTTGATTCTCTAGATGAGCCTGTCTTCTATGAGGAAAATTTGACATGGGCCCAAGTTGAAGAAGCAGCTCTTGGTCTGGCACCGACTGATAGGAGGAGGCGAACTGTTGGTGGAGGTAGTAGTAGCCAAGGCATGCAAATTGATGAAGGAGATGAAATAATAGAAGGAGAGGATAGACAACCAGATGTATAAGTTCCGTACTAGTGAGATCGGATGAAGACGAAATAGAGAAAGAAAAAGAGTATGTAGAAGAATGAGATGATTCCGATGACGACGACAATGCTAGTGATGATGGTGGTAATGATGGAGGAGATGTACCACAATGGGTTAGAGATCAATGTGTAGAGTACATTGTCGGTGCTCAGTATCAAAACTAAAGTTATAATTTTGAATATTAGTATGTGAAACTTCTTTTTTAAATGCTACAATGTCAATTTTTTCCTTCTAGAGACTTGAATACTTGTTAACTTGTTTTTATTTTTATTTCATTAAATTTATTTATTTATTTTAATTTTTTGAAAAAAATAATGCCATGGCGTATGTGATTAAGCGATTTCGCTTAAGCGAAATGCAGTTAAATGACTTAAGCCATGCATGCCAGAGTTGGTCTTCGACAGTTTTTTCAGCTTGGTCTAACCATTTCGTGCCCTCACTATCCAAAATTAGAGCTTCTCTCTCTCTCTTCAATCAACTCTCTAAAAGAATCATCGTCGGAGAAAATGTAATCCAATTCGATCAGATTAAAATATTCCTCATCTACATAAGACAAACACAAACTTAAGTAATACGTCTTATTAAACATTATAATTGAAATTCATTGATCACTTTGAAAGTAAATTTGGTTTTATTAGATATTCTTACCACGACTCACTCTTTTGATATTTCCTCAACCTCATATTATAGTGAACGTAGACTAAATGTTCTAATCTCTACATGGTTAGTCTATTCATCGTCTTTGTATGGATAAGAGAGAATGTGCTCCTATTTCGCTCGCAATTAGAGAATGATGTAGTTTGACTTTACACTCGAATTGTTATCCTCCTTAAATTGGGGCCTTCTTCACATCATCGAAATCCATCATTCTGTTGCATTGAATAATGTAGATATATCAAATTTAATGGACTATAAACTCTCATAAGTAAAAAAAAAAATCCAAGTTATCGGGCTTCTCGTTATAGAACTCGGATAACATTAGGGGAGTTCCAAAAGAGCCAATTTTAGTCCGAAAGAATTCAATCTACACACCATTGCCAAACAGGGAAGACCAATGTTCACAGATAGAAGTAACGGTAATCTTAATAATTTTATGAGAAAATTAATTATTTGTTACCTCTCTTATTGCCTTCCTTTGAATGTTGATGTCTGACTTAATCTTTTGAATAACACTTGGCAACCCGGTATAAAGCTCATCATTTATACTAAGATTCCGACTGTATTGGTATACTGGGTTCAAGAAATGCCCCGTTGAAACATCTCAATTAATTATAACAATAAAGATAAATCTAACCAAAGTATGATTCTCAATTAATTAAAATAATGAATTACATGCTGCATGTAGATTTTGGTGAAATTTCTTGTTCCACCTTTTATCGATCACCTTCCAAAATTTCTTGTAACTCTTGGGGTACTTATCTTTAATGACCAACTTTGCTTTATCCATGGCCTCATAGACGTACCCCATAGTGGGTTTGTCATCCCCATCTACCAATCTCAATATGTGCACTAGCTGTTCAACGACATTCATAACTTACGTGACATTGTCCCAAAATGCGAAGTTGAAAACAGTATCAGATACTTTGTTGGCCAATGAAGTTTGCCTTTGGAAGGCTTACTTCGTAACTTGCCCATTGTTGAGATGCAACCAGACTCTTCAAGCTTGCCCTGCATTATAAGCTTCGAAGGGCAACGAAGTGGGTGGCAAACCAAGTGATTGCAAGCCTCATTATATCCTTTTGGTCCATGAATGTTCTTATCAAGTTAATTAGACTTGCACTTTAATAGATGAAACTGGTTATCATTTTACAGTTCTATATAATTACATGCACACTTTTTATCTTCCCTAGGCCGGTGAGAATCAAGTCAATACAATGGGTTGCCCCCGGGGTCCAGTAGAAGTATCCGTATTTCATCATCAGTTTGTGGCCAGCTGCCTTATAGTTTGCTGCATTATCGGTGATGATTTGTACGACTCGTTGTGGCCCAACCGACGAACAACCTCATCCATCAATCCAAAATCCTTTGCCACATTTGAGGCATCAACAAACTTCATGAAAATTGTCCCTTAGTCACTGTACACTAAGAAGTTGATTTGAGTCTTCTTAGTAACGCCCGTCCAACTATCACACATAATCGTGTAACCTTTCTCATCTCACACTTTCTCGAAGCTCTTTATGTACTCTCTTACCTTGTCCACTTCATCGTCTAAATACAGGGCCAACTATCTCATAAGCGGTTTAGATTTTTACACAAGGCCCTGCCTCGACACTAGTGTCCAACATGACCTTAAAGTACGGTGATTTGACCACTTGAGTTGGAATATGATTGTACATAATAAATTTCGTTATTGCTTTACTTAGTTTTTTACCCCAGGTCTTCAACAATGTTGTGCTTACCTTTGGCTGTTTAGAGCTCTCTGATCTGTATAAAAAGGGATCCATAGGTTCCACTGGACGTGTACCACTACCAGAACCAGAACCACCCTCATGTAAAGTGGATGACCTGCGTAAACCTGTGTCTCCATATGTATGGGTATGACTGACCCTCCCCTAGCTACTGCCGTAGATTGTCTATGCAAATCAGATCGGAATTTCCAAAATGCTTCTTCTTCATCCTCTCGTCTTCTCATTTCATTCAAACTCTACCTCATTACCCTCTTAAGTTGACTCTCTTCATCACTTTTATCATCATCATCCAAGTCAAATGGAATTGAACCACTGTGAGTCTGCGATATGGTTTTCATAAATTCTTTATTCCTCATCTCGGTCTCTACTTTCTTCCCCTTTGCGGTCTTAACTTGTTTTTTTTTTACTTTCTCCCTAATTTCCTTGGGCACACTAGTGCATGGTTGAATGTCACTGTGTATGCCAGCTTAGTGTTCCTTAAGTCTGCTGACACCGCCACCTTTTAACTCTTTATGACAGAAGTGACATTTGAATTTAGCCTCGTAGGCCCCAATGGAGTGCCATACTCCTCTGCAGGATCAAGTTCACGAACTATCTCTATATCTCAAATTCTTGAATCTGTATAAGAAAAATATAAAGATTAACTCGAATATAAGGACCTTAATTTATAATTAGGGAGTAGGGACCTTAATTTAAATATATCCCTTAAAAAATAAAGATTAACTCGGATATATATATATCCCATAAAAAAAATATCTTATAACGAATATATCTTGTACAAAATCATTTAAATATCTCACATTAAAAATTACTATTAATCGGATATATATATATCCCATGACAAATAATCCCATTGAAAATTTATCCCATACCAAATATATCCCATACAAAATAAGCTAAATATATCCCATAAAAAATAATGATTATTTCGAATATAAATATCCCATAAAAAATAAGCTAAATATATCCCATAAAAAATAATGATTATTTCGAATATAAATATCCCATAAAAAATGCATCCCATAACAAACATATCCAATAATATATATATATATATATATATATATATATATATATATATATATATATATTTAAAACAAATATATATATTAAGCCATATTTAACTAAGAATTTAAATGAGCCATATTTATATATATAATAAATATTATATAACTAATAATTACTCTAATATTATAAACAATTAATGAGTAATTTGGATTTTAAAGAAATAAATAAAATAAAATAAGGATTCGGTAACTTACAACAAATTTGGGCGAGATTGCGTAAAAAAAAGGCGAGATTTGGCAAAAATCCAATGAGAAACCAACTATATTCGGCAAGATTCGGCGAGAACCGAGTAGATACGGTGAAACCCGACAAGATTCGATAATTGATGGCAAATTGGGGCAAGGTTCCGTAAAAAAAGGCGAGATTCAACCAAAATCCGACGAGAAACTGGCTAGATCCGACGAAGTCTGGCAATATTCGGTAAGAACTGAGTAGATACGGCGAAAGACGACAAGATTCGGTAACTTACGACAAATTTGAGTGAGATTCAGTAAAAAATCGGCAAGATTCGGCCAAAATCCGGAGAGAAATCGGCTAGATCCGGTGAAATCCGGCAAGATTCGGCGAGAACTGAGTAGATACGGAGAAACCCGACAAGATTCAATAACTTAAGGCAAATTTGGGCTAGATTTTGTAAAAAAACGGGGAGATTTGGCAAGAAACCGAAAAATCCGGCAAGATTCGGTGAGAACCGAGTATATACGAACAAACCCAACAATATTCTCCCAATTTCTGGAGAGTAACCGGCAAGATTTGATTGATTTCCGGAAGAGGGAGAGAGAAGGCAAAAAAATCCCTAAACAAATGGCTGGGAACGGCTGTTCTTGGGCTTAAACCCATTCAAAAAAATTCAAAAAGCAACAGTCAAATTCTCGGCCAATAATTTCAAATTATCAGTCGAGAGTTTGAAAATTAGGCTGATAAATTGAATTTTCTGGCCCCTACCCGAAATCAGGGTATTTATCGTTCCAGTAGGGGCCGGCACCGAGTCATCTCGGCCGAAAATTTCAAATTGCAGCCGAGATTTTGATCCATGCTTGTTAGAGGATGTGGTCGATTCGATTTGTGAGTATGATACAATTCTTAGGTATTTTGAAAGGTGAATTATATGTTATCTGAAATGGTTGGAAAAGCTGTTCTCTAGTGGTAGTTTGTTCAAATTGCAAAATCCTTTATATGCTGTGTGGTTGAATTCTCTGCAATCTATCTAGTGCCATTTTTTTTGGTTCTCTCCATGGTTTAAATATCGGCCATATCCGATACATGCCGACCGATATATATCGGCTTTGGCCCCATCCGATACGATATATACCCCCGATTTGTTATGAGGTCAAATATCAGGTCAAACAAGTCAAACATCGGCCACTATCAGCTCATATATGCTGATATGAACTGAATATACTACCAAAAATGCCCTTTGGACAATTTTTTTGATATTTTTTATTATTTATATAGTTTTTAAATATTTTTTTAAAGGCTCCTTTATTGGCTGGTTTGGCCGATACGTATTCAATGCATCCGATACTTATCGGCTTGAAACCCAGCCGATATGCTAATATGTATCGGGCTTTAAATCCCTGGTTCTCTCTCAACATTTAGTCTATCTTGATGCTAATGACGGCATGATATAAAAAAATAAGGAAGAGATTGCTCATTTCTCATTCCTTTTCTCAATTTAAATAATAAAAGTACAAGGGGCTTTTATCCAAGATCTTAACATAAATAAATAATTTCTAAACCCTTATCTCATGTATATAATAAATCTAAGGAAATTATATTAATTCTTTAGCAAATGCTAATCTCTATTCTCTACTTCAAAAAAGAAAACTAAATTTGATTGGCTTCTCGAAATAAATAATTATACGAATGAGCCTATGATGTTCTTGCATCATTCCCCTTGGGTTGAGTTCTATCTTGTGAAATTCATTTTGATGTAGGTAGAAACCAAGTCAAGTGTGAAGAACAAAACACGATCATGGGAATAGACAGATCCGGTGAATCTATTTTGATGTAATGAAAACTCAATCAACTATGATGAGCAAACAAGGGAACAGACGACTCAGCTCTCAAGATTGTTAGTAAAAAAAAACCAAGAATTACTATCATATTCTAAAACAGAAGATCAATCTTTAACCCTATTCTAATCTAAACCATAGTGACAAAAACGCCGATTTTTTGAAGAATACGCATTTAATATGCATATTATGGGCAAAATCCAAATCCTTATTATACCCATTTTTTTTTTAAAAGAATCCTCGTATTTTAGTTTAAAATGCGTATTCATATTCTAAACACGAAATAAGCATATTAAATCCTATTTTTTTCCCAACCTTTTCTGTTTTTTCAACCTTTTCCATTTTTACCCGACATTTGCTATTTTTCAAGTGGACTTAGTAAATATATATTCTGGAATATTGAAGCCTATAAGTTAGAAAGTACTGAATAGGTAGTTTCTTTACTTACCTATTTTACTACTCGAGAGTCCAAAGTTAAATAAAAGTTTAGTTGTAGTAAAGATAGAAGTAAAATTTGATTTATCTTTCCATTTTATATATACACTTGTAAAAGCTGCCATAAAATGAATTTTTTTTTCCCTCTTTTGCTTGAAAAGCAAACTCTTGGTGGGCTGTGAACCTGTGTTACCTAGTCACGGCTTTTTTTTGCCATTTTTTGATGTGCTGGCACTTTGGCACGACACGACATGGTGATGTCAGCCCAAGTACCAGCACTTGGCATTGATATATGCCGTGTCTTGGAAAAAAATAGGATATAAATAAAAAAAGCTATTTTTTTTACTAAAACTGGAAAATAGAAATTTTTTTTAACATATTTGTACAAATAAAAAAAACCCATACCATACCTAATGACTTCCAAGGAATAGAGAGAGGAAGAGATGGAGAGCTTCTAGGGTTTTTTGGTATTACTCTTCTTCAATAAGGGTTTAAGTTGGAGAAGCTTGCACCTGAGAGCTCAGAACTTGCATCCGATTCTTGCGTCCATCAGGTGAGCTCTCTCTCTCTCCCCTCTGGAATCTCTTCTTTTTCTTTTATTTCTGGGTTTAGGCTCAAGAGAGTATATATAACAAAGACAAGGAGGGATTTTATTTTTGCAGCCCCTCTTTATGGGTTTTTAGAATCGTAGCCCATGTCTTTAGGGTTTTTAATTTTGTAGCCCCTCGTTAAAGAGAGAGGGTCTATTACATGGGTCTATTAACTGTGTTTGGCATTGCTCTATGGGAGAGTAGACAAGAGAAGCAGATGCTCTTTGTTATTGCAAAGAAATGTGGGGAGAGAGAGAAGGATTGGAAGAAGATAAAAGAGAGTCTGCTCTTTGAAATAGGAAAACCAGTCCTATTTAAAAGAGCATTTTTTTCATGCTCTTTTAAAGAGAGATGTTTTTCATGTTTTAAAGAGCCGCCTCCCCTTTTTTCTTCCTCCAATCCTACACTCTCTTCCCATATTCATTTGCAACAACAGAAAGCAGCAGCTGCTCTTTTCTACTCTCCCAAAGAGCAATGCCAAACACAACCGTAATTTCTTTAAAGAGGGGCTGCTAACATCGTTGATTGCTTTAAATGGGTGATGAAAACAGTACCTCTATTCGCCACCCACAATGAAAACAGTTGAATCCGATGATGCGTAACTCTTTTCATTCCAATCTTCCATACAATGAATCTTGACATCGTGGGCTTACCATCAAACGGTCAATTTGTGATTCCACAAGGCACAGATTCCAAAAGAGTGGCCCTAAAATCGCATGGAGCACATCACACCTAAAACGTTATTTTAGGGTTTTTATTTCGGATCTGTGCCACGTGAGATAAAAAATTGATTGTGTGATGAGTGATGATGCATCATGGTGTCAATATTAATTGTGTGGAAGATCTATTACTTGCAGAAGTTGATCCTGCACATCGTTTGAAAGAATGACTAAATATTCTGGATAACTGTGCCTTTTAAAAACGTTATCTAAGTTGTCTGATTCGAAGGCCATAATCTAACGATCTACGGCGTACAAGATTGGCTCCCAAATTGTTGTGTCCCAATCATGGTTCAAGATTTTGGCTGAAATCTGAAAATTTTGGCTGAAATGAAACCGGAAACTGAAGATTTCAGTTCATACTACATGTATTTGAAGTTTTTGGCCGAAATTTAGGCCGAAATTTTTCGAAATTTCGGTTCAAAATTTCGTTTTTGGTCCAGCCCGAAACCGAAACAAAATCCAAAAATTTGATCCTTGGACCCAATCTTGGACTTCAAATCGAACGACTTAGACGGTTTTCGATTAATATTGCTGTATTTTATTTTATTTTTTAAATATTTTAAATATTTTTTGTATGGCTGTGTCACCGTATTGGGAATTTTCGAAGCTGCCGTGCCAACACTTTAAGGACACCTTGGCACTTGGCACCCATGCCGTGTACCTAGGTAACACTGCTGTGAACTATAGTTGCTATTGTTCTTTTTCACTCTCTTCTTTTTGGATACCTTTGCTGAGAAGGTGACTCTCCATACAAAATTCTGTAATTTAAGATGTAGCGTGGTAGGAGAAGAGATTCACAAATTAAAATTTAGAAGAAGACCCAAATAGGGACAAGAAGAGAGCAAAGAAGAAGACCCAAATAGGGTTTCACGGAACTTAAGTGATCACGCGTCTTCTCTTCTCTCAGTCGAGTAAGGCCCAATAATTCTTCACTAACGAGTTACGAGCCCATTTGGTCTTTAATTATTCCTTGTTTTTTTATTAAATTCTTGCCTTTATTTTCAGCATCCTCTTCTAACAAATCCTGACCTCCAAACGCTGTGAACCCGTCCCCATTTCTGCCCTCAAATTGCCCCTTTTCATGCTTTCTAAGCTCGTTTCTGGTCCAACAACTGGTCTATTAGCACAGCCTGTAGGCTCCTCTTGAACTCTCCGTACATTTTCCTCAACCTTGGTAACAGTCCACCCTTCTTTTACAGCCCTCCATCTTCTTCGTCAACTTCTCAACCCCATAATTCTCTCTCCGTTGAGAGAAACCCTGCCTCAAGTTTAATTTGTAGAAATTCCTTGTCTTACTTGCCTTGCAATCACCTTTCCCCAACCCGACTATGAGGGTAGAACAATGGCTGTGCGCTTGAATATGTTGTGCAATCTTATGTTGTGGCAAGAGTGTCACATCATTTCCCATCTTTGGTGAAGGTTTAAATATTCTTTGCTCCCTGGAAGACGACGTCTTAATCAAATTGCCTGGGTTATACATGCATTCATCAGAATTACGTCACACCATACCTCAACTTTGTAAGCCGACCCTATTGAAAATTTCACTAAACACTCGCTCTTGACTGCTATTTTCCCTCCATTTTTGAAGTTTCTTCACCAGTAACTTCAACCTTTCACCATCACTTTGACGCCATGTTTCCTGTGGTTCCTGTATCGATGATGATGGTGAACAACTTTCCTTCTGACGTACATATCATTCAAAAAATATTGGTTCGCGGCCATCCCTCATGATCTTCATTGATAGGTTACTCGACTACCCGAGAAGTCGTCAGCGCTTCTCCACATGTATCTCTTTCAACAACAATCTCCTCCAACCCTCTTCTTCATTTTCATGGTGTGCTGGACTGTCATATAAAAGGCGGCCAGCAACTCATTCAGACCCGTTTTCTCATAAGTTTCACCCCCGGTTTACTCTGCTACATTTATGCGTACATCGTCCAACCTTTTGAGACATTTGTAGGACCTATGCCCCTCTTCATTGCACCGAGAACACTTGATTTGGGCACTAGAAATCTGCTCAACTGCTGAACTTCGCCCTTTTCCTTCTTCGGTTGAGAGTTTTCCGAATGAAGTAGAACCCCCTTTGGTTTCATTCCAATACGACCACTACTCTTTTTTTGTTCCTCCATATTTGACGCCAATTGATCATCAAGGCCACTAATAGGATGTAAATTAATTACATCTTGAATTGCCAACGGTTGACCCCAGATATATCTCGCAAAGGTTTGATCCTCCGTTTCGTTCAAACTGTTATAGATAGAGAGTTGATGAAACTCTTCCGTAATTCAAGGACGGTTTTAGATCCTTGTTGAGGTTGATGAAACCATTGAAAAAGATCTGAGTATAATCCGACGACAAGAATCGTTGCCGCAATTTCCTTTTCATCTTGTACCAAGTATTTATAGTTGGTATCAAAGCCAGATCTCCGGAAGGAAGGCGGAATGACCTTGGGACTAGAGGGCCAATTTGATCCGTAATGGGGTGATGCTAGGTGAGCTAGTAGGAAGGTGTGAGGACCTTGGAGCTAGGTTGAGCCGAATGAAAGCTTGAGAAACAGAGGGGTGAAGGCATGCCTGAGGTACCGTGGTGTTGCGAAGGCATAATTTGGTGGGCGGACTCTTGGGTAAAGACAATTCGTGTTGAGGTACTAGAGCGAGCAGTGGTCACAAATGCTTGGTGCATGGCATGGTGATGGATGGCGCTAGTATGGGATAGTGTGAAGAATCAGTGTGTTTCTTGTTCGTGTGAGAAGCTGGTATGACTTCATGCCGAGTGAAATACAGATGGGGCCAAGTTTGAGGTAGTGGGGAGGTGTCAGACCTTGGGGCTAAGTATTTGGAGAGACTTTGCATGGGGTGAAGACGAAGGTCGAGAAACTGATGCATGGTATTGGGCGTCAGCGTAGGTGCTGACATTATTAGTTTGGGAGTATGTGACATTTATTCCCTTGAGATTATGGTATCAACGAGGACGTTGACATTATGGAGTGGGGGAGGATGTGACGAAGCCAATACTCTAAGTACCAGCAGGAAGGTGTGTGGGCCTTGGAGTTTGGTTGGTTAGCTAGCACGAGGTGTGAGCCCCTTGGAGTTTGGTTGGATAGCTAGCACGAGGTGTGAGCCTTGGAGCTAGGTGTGTGATTGTCGAGTGTGGAAGTGTGCAGGCCTTGCGTTGCGTGCATGCTCCTTTATGTATGGCGAAAATGGCCAACCGAGCTAGGTAGTGTGCGAGTGTGGCTACTAGACGCGCGTGGGCGTGAAAAGCTGACTTGCATGTGTTGGCGTTGCATAGGTTGTGTTCCATGGACAACGTTCGTGTGCCATGAGTAGTATGTCAAACCAATACATTTGAGGTATTTATGCTATTTGGCTAGTGGTAACATTGAAACCATATATATGGGAGGGTGCTACTCTCATACACATGGGGCCTTGTGGCACTGAAGGGTGCACAATGGTCTCTTAGGTCTGTGAAGGTGGGCCTAGGACATTGCTTCAGCAATGTCGTGTGTCACCCGAGTGAGGTTGATATGTCGCGAGCTATGTGTCGCGGTGCACAGAGGTTGGCTATGAGGGAGGCACTCGTGGGCTACGTGGGACATTGTGGAGCATGTTGGCATGGGGGTTGGATGCTTATGATATGTGCTGGTTGCGAGAGCCACACACGATGATGGACTTGGTTCAGTATAACAACAATACATGTTGGAGTGAGACTACATGAGGAGCTACATACTACTGTTGCATGCGAAGTACTAGTGCATGGCATAGTGTGACAGAGGTACGCAACGTGGCTACCCGGGCCATCCATAGCGCCATTCTGGCCGCTTGTACTCCACGTAGAGGATGTGGTGCCTAGAGGGCACGCAACGTCTTGGTGCCGGGACGACACGACATGTGGTGCCAGGAGGGCACGCGACATGGGGCAATGAGGGCCTCACGACGTGGTCGTGCTGCGGTGGTCGCGACACGGTCGCAGGGGAAGACGATGCGGGGAGTCATGAGTGTGATGGTTGGGACTTGACACTGTGTGCCACGGGCAGAAGACATGTGCCATGGGGGTATGTCAAACCAATGTGTTTGAGGCTCTTTAGTTGTTTACCCATAGATGGTGTTTGGACCATCTATGTGGGAGAGGTGTTGGAGAATGCCTTCCACCCACACGGGGCCTTGCGTTGCCAGAGAGGGCGCAAGTGTTTCCTAGGCATGAAAGGGTGGGCCTAGGACGTCGACGCAACGATGTCGTGTGGCACCCAAAGTGAGGTTGAAGTATGACCCCAGATTACGCGTCGCGTTGCATACGGCTGAGCAACTTCACAAGCGCTGCGTGGGACTCAGTAGAGCACGACGACATGAGGGTTGCGTGGGACTCCGTTGAGCACGGCAGCATGAGGTAGGCACATGACTGTTTGCTTGGTTCGGTATGCGAGCAAGACATGATGGCATGGGGAGTTGTATGCCAATACTGTTGCGAAGCGAGGTACTAGTGCAGTGCACAGGGTGAAGCTTGAGCGGGCCAAGTATGGAATAGTGGTGCAATTTGGCGTGTCGAAAGGGGCACGATTCATTGGATGGTAGGCCGTGAAATAGAGGTAACCACGAGGGGGAGTTCCCGTCCTATAGGCGGGTGGTATCAGAGCTGATGAAGAGATTGGTTGGCCTTGTTGCATGTGGTAGCGAGGCATTGCGTGGGTTGATGGCGTGTCGAAGGACGCCCCGTGACAGTTGGTATTAGAGATAGGCTGACTTAGCGCATCGGACGTTAGGTGCCGCACGGGCTGACACTGTTGGAAGAGTGACCCCGTGACAATAGGGTGAAGCTTGAGCAGGCCAAGTGCGGTATGGAGGTGTGGGCATGCATGTCGCAAGGGGCATGAGGCGTTGGTATGGTAGGCCATAGTAGAGAAGGTAACCATGTAGGGGAGTTCCTGTCCTTTAGGCGGGTGGTATCAGAGTTGATGAAGGGTTAGGTTGGCCTCGTTGTTGTGGCATCGAGGTGCCCATGTGTTGGGCTCTATCTTTATGACGTTTCTCTTTGAGTTGTTTCCACCATAGTTGCTCTTGCCTTTCTAATTTTGGCGAAACAAATTTTATCTTTCGATCCTCAGTCTCTTTCCATTCAAAGAAAATATCAATACTTTCTACCTAATCCAAAATTCGTCTAGTTGCAAACCACCATGGAAATCCGCAATCTCGATTTTAATCCCTTGATTGTGGCTCCCACGTTCCAAGGCCCGCACCAACCGATCTTCTAGTCTTTCTTCCGGCATGATAGAATTTGATGTACTACCATTCATAGAGTGTTGAACATCTACACGGCGATCATCCATGGGTCAAAATATTGTCCAATACGTATCGGTTTTGGACATGAACGATACGATAAAATGGATTTTTACTGGGCCCCTTAAAAAACAATCAAATTATCGTCCGATAATTTCAAATTATCGTTTTGCTTGTTTTTTTTTTTTTGGCAAAATACCAGAAAGTATCGTCCGGTACCGATACATATCGGTTTTGGGGCTGGACGATACGTAACGATTTTCCGAGATTTTGATCCATGCGATCATCCCGACCATTCTCCTCATCTCTAGGAGAATGTTGAGGGTTCTCTCGATGCGATTCTACTCGTGTTAGGCGATCTAATTGTTCAAATAATTGTTGAACGGAGTTATGTAAACTCTGAATTTCAGGATCTCTTCTAGCTTGATTTCTACGAGGTGATGTCTTGATTCCACGGATTTCGAGGTGCATTAGAATCAAGGCGTAAGGATTTTCCTGCTTTGATACTAAACTGATGCAGTGTGGCAGGAGGAGAAGTGATTCACAAAATCAAAATCAGAAAATATAAACTATTTAAATTCGCAAAGTTTAAAAGCCATGCCACTGTTTAAATTTAATTTATTGGGAGTAATTTCAACAATCCAATCTTCTTGTTTGTTGATCGTCAGTCCCTGTGCGACTCCCACCTGCTTCCGCAGCCACCGTCTCTGCTCCTCTTCTAATAGAAGCACCGCCCTGCAGGGTGTCGACACCCTCCAAGAGAAATGCTGTTTTCTGTGGGATATCCTCTTCCTTCGTCACCAGTAGTGGGTGAACATCGATTTTCGTCTCCAAACTCCCGTGTCCTTCCTTTCCTTCACTCTGCATCTCCACAAGCTCATGATCAACTCCCCCCCCCACCAAAACAAAAGTCCCATCTTTTCAATGGAGTACTTTCTCTCTTTCATCATTAGCCCCTCTACCAATATCCCCATCCACAGTCGAAATCGGCCAGATTCTCACTATTTTTTCCACCTCCAACACTAAGCGAAAGCTCATCCCCCCACCTCAAAATAGAACCCAAACAGTCTGCGCTCACCAAAACTCTCCTGAACCGTGCCTCTTCCAGGCTGGGCGTTCTCGACAGTATATCCATGCTGCTGCTTGATATGATTAAGCACCTCGATCGTCCATCCATCTGGTGACAAACCATACACCAGCAACCAATATCCCTCTTTTTTCCTTTGGAGTGAAACAATCATATGGTCTTTTGCTTATTATATTGTTGAGTATCGTTTTCACACCCAGGATGGAGATTTTAGGGCTTAGTATTCCCCCACTCTCTAGGCTTAAGATCAAGGAGACTTTCAAACTTTGGCATGTCCGATGTGAAATACCCACGATAGTGGCCTTTTCACAAAAGGCTGGTCTCCCATAGTAGCCGTTATCTTCCACTGAAATCGGTGCTTCGGGGTACACTGGTTTTACAACTTAGACGTCTTGGTATCCGAATGAGAAAGGAGGAGGGTTAGTGTTAGGTTGGCAGCCAACTGTAAAGAACCTGCCATATCCCTCTAATGAGACCTATGTAGACTAGATAAAATGGAGACAAGCAAGCAGAGTATTGTGCGACTCAAAAGTTCCACTAAGATTGAAGGGACTTTTTTTAAAAGGCGACTGTTAGGTCTCCCATATTATAGTATTATATGATGCACAATATTGAGCTATGAAAAAACGACAAGATACAGTACCTGTAGCCGAGATGCATGTGTTGAGATGGATATGTGGAGTAACAAGAAAGGATAAAATACGGAACGAGTGCTTTAGAGAAAATTTGTGAGCGGCATCTACAAAGGAAAAGCTTACAGATGTCCTTGAGATGGTTTGGACATGTTCATTGGAGGCACGAACCACGAAGTGAACCCACAAGGAAGTTGGAGAAGAGGAAGGCCAGAGAAGGCTTGGAGGGAAGCCGTGAAAAGTGATATGAAGGTTTGTAAAAATTATAGAGAGCTTATCACTGATCAGAAATGAGTGAAGAAATAGGACTTGCAAAGCTGATCCTAAATGGGTGGGATAAGGATGTTATGAGGTCTTGGTATCCACCGGCGATGAATTGTCAACCCCCTGGCTGCCTTTGTTCTCCTGTCATCCATCTTGGGTCGGTCCAACGCTAAACCTGAAGGTGGATTCTGCCTCCCCTTTGGAACTGTTGCCGTACCATGGTGATGACGTGACACCACAGCACTCTATCATCTATCCCAGATGGGCCATCCAGTAGAGGTATCCCCGGCTTGATTGCTTATTAGCACTGTCTGCTTAGTGTTTCGAGCTTCGTCAGTAGCTTTTGACCAACCATTAATTTTTTCCTTTTGTCCTTGTAACTATATTTGCTGCATCGTATTCTAAAGCCGAAATAAATGTAACTGCAACTATGACATGCCCAGTCATCCACCATATTACCACCGAGCCACTGAGGCCTATCCCTCTTGCCACTCCAAAGGCCCAAAAGCTTGCTGAGCCATGCCCAAAAAAGACGAGGAGAAGATCCCCAAGAACCAGTTACGAAAAATTGGAACTCAGCAAAAAATAAGATGAACCACCCCAAGTGGATCAATACTAATATTGGAAAAAATATTTCAAAACAAGATCAGTACCATAAATTGGAAAACATGTAAAAACAAAATTATCAGGAAAAATTTGTAAAACAAGGAAAGCATTTGACCATTGGGAACAATGCAAGAACTATGGGAAGAAAAGAAATATTATTGGGATATCCATGGAATCCCCTATTCTGATGTTATTGATAATTAGTTGGTTTAGCCAACAAGATCAGTTGTAAGCTTATTGAGATTGCGAGAGCAGTTGTATCAAAGTTGAGCACAGTAGCATTGTCAATCCAGACAGACAAGGCAGGGGAGAATATAAAAATGGGAGTGGCGATTGCAAAAGAAATTAACAAGATGAGCTCTACTCTATATGAGACTTATGTAGTGAGCGTTGTTTTAAGATCTGGGTTGTTTGGGAACCCATGATGCTCAGATAGGGTTCACATACATGAAGGGATATGGGTTTTATAAATCATTAAAAAAGTGTCTGACATTGTTAAGGCACAAACTTGTCACTCTTTTCAAATATCTGGGTGTCATAGCTGGGCATCTTATTGTTGGATAAGTTAACAATACCGTGTTTCCTGGCTGTGAACTCTTGCTTATGTGTTGTCGAAAGGATGATTTTATGCTAAATGGTGTAAGAAGTGATTTAGGCTTAGGTGGATGAATTAGGTTTAAGGTATATTTGGATTAACTACATATACAACTCTGCTAGCCTTACGATGTACATCTAGATTAAAAGCACCCATGCCACTAACTATATATACAAATTACAGACACACCAACACGCCCCCTCAAGCTGGAGCATAAACATTGAACGCACCTAAATTGACAATGATATCATGAAGAAGGGTGGGCTTAATAACGGCCTTAGTAAATATATTGGCTAACTGCTGTGAGGAGAAACATCAATGAGCTTCAACGAACGATCCTCACACTTTTTCTCTTACAAAATGTACATCAACTTTAATATGTTTGGTCCATTCATGTAGAGCAGAATCAAATGCGATCTTCTTTATAGCCTAATATCGCAGTGCTGTGGAATAGAACCACTGGGGAGGATGGATTCCAACTCCGGCATAAGAGAACGGAGCCACAAAATTTCACATGTGTCATGTGCAACAACCGATATTTGGCACTCGAAGGAGAGACAAAGGGTTGCTTTCTACTCTTACAAGCAACAAAGTTGCCTCCTAAAAAACACAGTATCTAGAAGTCGAGCAACGATCAGTAACTGATCCATCATAATCATCTTCGTATATTCAAAAATAGTAAGATGACTATGTAAGCATAATATAAGTCCATGAGATGGGCTAGTCTTAATATATTGAAGAATACGATGGACCTCGGTAAGATGTGGAGCACGCAGAGCGTGCATAAATTGATTGGCTCACCACAACAGCAAAAATAATATCTGGCCATATAAAAGTGAGATAAATCAGGTGGCCCAGAAGACACTGATACTCAATAGGGATTCGAAAGAAGGTCACCCATATCATCATGCAGAGAAAGTTTCGGATCCGTAGGAGAAGTGGCGGGTTTACACACTCATATCCATCTCACACAGAAGGTCAAGAGCTTACTTTTGTTGTGAGGGAAAGATCCCTTTCCTAGAGCGAGCAAACCTCAAGCCAAAAGAAATACTTGAAGCTGCCCAAATCATTGACTTCAAAACTACAATCAAGCTCTTGTTTCCCCTGAGAGATGAAGGAGGAATCACCTGTGAGAATAGTATCATCAACATAAAGTAGAAAAATAGTATGATCCATGGCACCGGAATGAATGAAAACAGTATGTGATCGGAGGGACATCTTTGAAAACCCAAACTAAGTACTACTCTCTTGAAACGATGGAACCAAGCAAGAGGCGGCTGCTTCAACCCATATATTGATTTCCAGAGTTTTTGCACTTTCCTAGACCCTGAAGAAGCAGAAAGCTGGGAAGGGGGTGCATATCAACCTCTTCTGTGAGATGCCCATGAAGAAAGGCTTTCTTCATGTCTAACTGATTAAATGATGAATACTGATTGGCCGCAATTGAAATAAGTACTCACTGAAGTCAATTCAGCCATTGGAGTAAATGTGACATCGTAATCAATCACATGAGTTCGAGTAAAGCCAAAAGCAACAAGGTGCGCTTTATAGCGGACCACACTGCCATTGGGGTTATTCTTCACAACAAAGACCCACTTACATCCCATTATCGTTTTTCCTTCAGGAAGGGGAGCCATATCCCAAGTATGATTACTCTCGAGGGTAGTCATTTCTTCTAATATACTTGCTTTCCATGTATGATGAGAAAGGGTTGCACAAACAGTATGAGGTATATTCGCAATGTCAATAGCAGAAACGAAAGCCCTGTAAGAACGAGATACTGCTTGATAGCACACATAGTTAGCAAGAGGGTAAGGAGTAGTACATGAAGGACCCCCTTGTGAAGAGCTATAGACAATCAAGATCAAATATAGGGCCAAGAATATGAATAACATGCAAGGGGGTAGAGTTGCCTACTGGATCAGTTGACGCAGAGGATAGAGGTTGGGGTATGATTCTATGCTGATGTCTGTGAACATAAAAGCGTAACTCCTGTTGCTGTACATGAGGCTGAGCTTCTGAGGGATGAGCCACCAACACGGGATGAGCAGGGGATGAAGAAGCAACAAGAAGAGCTCAGTTAGAACTAGACTCATGATGAAGAGAAAAATAAGGAACATGCAAAGGTAATGCCAATGAAAAACGTACTACAGAGTCTACCATGAGACTTGGTTCATAACACAGCCCTTGGACTTAGTTGAGAAACCAATTAAAACACACTTAATGGAGCGGCCACCTAATTATTTTTTTTGCTAGGATGAAGGTCTTGACCAAAACAAATGCACCCAAAAGCATGTGGTTCAATAGGAAACAAATAATCAGTAGGGGGCGCAAGGTTAGAAAAGGAATATGACCTAAAACTTGAGGAGTCTGGTTAATCAAAAGAACAATCAGTAAGTATACTGATAAAAAACGCAGTTGAAGAGCAATCAACCAATAGTTTTAGGCAAATGCATCCCTCACAATAAAAAACGTATCATACCAATGAGATGACGTTGCTTATGCTATGCAATACCATTTCGTTGGGGAGTGTAAGGACAAAAAAACTGATGGACAATTCCATACCCCTGAAGATATTGCGCAAAGGAATCAGAGTTGTACTCACCACCATTCTTTGAACAATTTTTTTTAATAGGAACACTATATTGAGTATTGACAATATAATGGAATTCTTGAAACTTAGAAAACACTTCATCTTCGACTTCATGAAATGAACTGTCAAACTAATACAGTCATCGATGAAAACACCATAATATCGAAAACCCCCTCAAGGGAGGTGACGGGGGAAGGACCCCAAACATCAGAATGAACCAACTCGAAAGGAGTACTACTCCTATGCATGCAAGAGGGATAAATATTTTGAACTTGTTTATAGAGAGCACATATATCACATTAAAACTTAACAGATTTACAAATATCTGTAAAAGATGGAATCAAGCTGCACAGAGTGCGAAAACCCACATGCTCCAACTTAGCATGTCATAAAGTAAGAGTATCAAGACTAGCAACTAGCAAAAAATGGGAAAAGAACAACCTAGCAGGGAGATCAACTGGAGGTTTAGCAATAGTAGCAGTAGAAGGGCACTGATGATACACATTCAAATATTAAAGTCCTCTCTCCATACCTTTACCTATAATCCTCTTTGTGGTGAGATCCTAAAAGACATAGTAAGAAGGATAAAATGTGACAAAACAATGTAATTAGTTGATAATTGAGGGATATATGTGAAACATCAGATAAGCAGAGAGCGGAAAATATAAGAATGATCCCCATTCCAACAACTGGTGTAGTAGAACCGTCGACTAAGCGAACTTGTGCAGAGGTAGAGGGAGGAGAATATAACTAATAACTCCGAGTCTCTTGTCAATTCTTTGGTAGCACAAGAATCAATAACCCAGTTTTTGGGAGGTGGAGAAGCAGTGATGGTGCTAGCAGATGGGTGTACCTGAGAACCCTCTAGATATGTATGAAACCTGGAAAGTTGGTCATAGCCAACACAATAATTTTCCTCTTGGATGAAGACAAGTTCACTTTAATTTCCACAATAACATCGTTATGACACTACATATTCTCCACAAAAGCAGCAACAAAGAAAAATAGATGTTATGTGGCTTTTACATGCCATTGGTACTACCTGCTCTTTTATGTAAGGGAATCGGAATTTGATTGGGTCTCATTATTGTCATCTTTGATGCAATGGATAAACAAACCCTAAGCATTCTCTCTGTGCCCACTGTTTTTGTAATTCCTCGGTTTTCTCGTTTAACACTCTCCTTGATGCGTATTCTTGTTTAATAGATCTATTGTGTGCTTGCTTAGCCCTTACTTGCCTACATCCATCTCTGTCATGGGGGCATTAAATTCTTCCGGTTGCTTTTTATTTATCGTGAGCTCGCTTTCGCTGGTTCAATATTATCATACTGCACTTTGTACATTGTGCCTGGTTGCATTTCTCAAGTTAGCACTAATCTTAGTAATTAATGTTCTGTCAGGAATTAAATAAGATGTTAGCTTTGTTTAACTCTAATGATTATACTAACAATTTTTCATAAAATTTTCATGATTTATTTTTGGGTAGCTTTCTCCTATGTCTGAAACCCCTTCAAACCCATCGACTGCTTCTAATCAGACGATGGAGATCCTTTTTCACCCGGATCTTCCACACGATGGATCTTGAGACCATGAGCGTACCATTAGACGATCAGTTTTTGATTCCCCATGACATGGATACCCAAAAAGTGGCTTTAAAATCACATGACACGCATGAAGCTCAAACGTGATTTTAAGGCATGCTTTTAAGATCACTGGCATGCTGACACATAGAATCAAACACCGACTGTCTGATGGTAATATCATGGTCTCAAGATCCATTGTGTGGTAGATTGGGGTGAAATGCGACCTCCATCGTCTGATTCAAAGCAGTCAATGGGTTTGGAAGGGTTTCTGATGTAGGCGCGACCAGAGGTACCCTTTTTATTTATTTTTTTTTGTAATTTATATTTTGAACTAGTGAATCATATTTTATTGAAGATGGATAATTACAGTCTAAAAAAAACCAATTTGTTCTCTCAGTATAGCTGCAAATACGATATGATGAAAAATGTATGGGAGCAACTACTTCAGAATCTGGGCCTTTGCATGCAGAAATTAGAAAATTTTCATATTTTTGTGCAAAGCCCAATTCCCCATGTGCAAGTAGTTTCTCCCGAATGTATACTCTATAGGTATCCAAGCAAAACCTAAACCATCTCTCTCTCTCTCTCCCTCTTTCTTTCCCTCTCTCTCGCTCTCTCTCTCCCTCTTTCTTTCCCTCTCTCTCGCTCTCTCTCTCTCTCTCTCTCTCTCCCTCCAAGTTAGTTTTTCCTGGTCCACTACCTCGTTGGGAAAGCTATCCCCTAGCTTTTCCTCCACATTAAGGAGAATCTTCTCAATTTCTCTGAATTTGGTTACATGCTTCAGAGGCTGATAAGATTCCTTGTTTAGCCATGTGGTGGTGATACTTGAGTTTCCCTCAATCGGGAGTTGGCCAGGGTTGTATATGGCTTCTATGTTTCATGTACTGTGATCTAGTCTGTTGACTCATGTCAACATAAGCAATCTCAATTGAGTATGGTATTAATGTACATCAACGTAGTTTGGGTAGGTTGTCATGCATTTAGTCAGATTCTAAAATAGCTTGGTTTATTTATTTATTATTTTTTGGGTACTGTTTCCACCTCTGCTCCTGCTCCTTAGTATGCTACTATCACCACTTTTAACCATGGATCCACCACATGCATACTTTTGTGAATTTCTAAAGTGAAATTGTTTATAAAAAAAGAAGCCGTAGCGAGAGTCACGTCAGGACAAAAAAAGAAAAAAACAGTGGTACAAGACAGAAAAGTAAAGCTATTTTATCTGACTGTGGTACAAATTGTGCGTATTAAATGCTGCAATTGTTGCTGAGATACGAGGGCAACTTTTTTTTGTCCTAAAAATTTATGCAGTTAAAAAAATTCCCGTCAGGAGCAGGGAAAGAAGAGACAAAAACAATTAGCAGCATGGATGAACGAAAAAGTAACCTATTGTATCCTGCCTCATCACCAATGTGGTGATTTATTAGTACTGAAACTGCATCTGAGACGATGTGGGAAATTTTTCTTCTGAAGAATTTGATGCAGTTGTATGCATATTCTCATTAGCATAGTTCAAAACTACAAATATCCGTAGGGTTTTCTTTGCAATTCTTCGTTGCTCTTGGAAGCTGGTTGTAGAAATTTCTAGGTAGTTTTAAAAAAATTTCCAGCTATATCATAGTATTGATGGAATGGCACCATTTCCATGGAAAATGTGGAGGTATCTCTTTGCTTGCAATTTCTTGGTATGGTAGAATTTTCTCTAAAATTGTCATCATTTATGCCATAGAAACTGGTAGAAAATTCCATGATTTTTTTAGACTTTTCAAGGAAATATATCTCCACCCATAGGATATTATATTATTTTTTGCGACCTGCATGGAAACTTTTTTTTTTTTTCGGCAATGAAAAAATATATTAGACAACAGAAAGGAGATATAAAACCTCAAGTCCAGCAAGGTGCTAAAGCCGAAACCGGACGTCCCCTGAAAAGGCAGCAGCCCGAAACACACTTGCATTTAAATTTATAACGTCAAACTATATCTGTAATGAATATTTGAGCTGCACGTACCAAGTTATTTTGTTGAAGTTTTTTTTTTTTTTGAAACGGTCACAAAGATAAGTATATTAAAAACATAATAAGATGCTTACAAGAGCAACATGTCATGGCGGGTATAAAAGAGCAAAAGAAAAAGCTGAAAGAACCACATAAAGAACTACAAAAAACAGCGACCCGACCCCGGAAAGAAAGTGAATCGGAGTCCCCAGCCCGAAACACAAATCAGAAGATACCCAGCTGAAGAAAGCTAACGACAGCAGTCTTCCCACAGCCTTAAGAAATGTCGAAGCCCATCAGTGAAAACCCTTAGCTTGCAGGCATTCCACTTGATAATTAAAGATTCTACTATTTCTTTCCAGCCAAATCGCCCAAATAACCGCGTACACCGTCAGCAGCCAAAGATCTTTCCTCTGGTCCCCAAACTTGATTTCCTTCCACCCCTCCATGAGTTGCACAAGCCATTGCGGAAGCACCCACTCCATCTTGAAAATCTGAAAAATCCGGTTCCATATCGCACGAGCAAAGGAGCAGTGCAGAAAAATGTGGTCCATCGATTCGGACCCCCTCATGCAAAGCGTACATTTGTTGATGACCCGGATGTTTTTCCTGATTAGTTGGTCCCTTGTTAGGATCTTTCTTTTACCAACCAGCCACGCAAAGAATTTGATCTTCGGTGACATTCTTATTTTCCAGAACTCGACCCATGTGTTGTTCCCCAATGCCGATCTTTCCCGCTCTTTGAGACTGTTGTAGCAAGACTTGACCGTGAACCTTCCATTAGCATTGTACCTCCATTCCCTCACATCAGCCCGACCAAGGATTGGTATCATGTCTCCCATGACCTTCAACAGTTCCTGATGTTGCTCCTTTTCCCAATCCCACAAGCGTCTTCGCAACGGAATGTTCCACACCCACTTCCCATCAGCCCCTTGCAACTGAGCATAGCTTTTGACGACCGCTTCTTTACATGTCGCAAGCCCAAAAATGGTAGGGAATTTCTCGCTCAAAGGTCGATCCCCGACCCAAACATCCTTCCAAAATCTGATTATTCGCCCACCACCCCATTTGAAAACCGTCCCTTGAATAACTTCCTGTGTGCAGCCTTTAATCGCCTTCCACCACGACGATCTTTGATTGGGGTGAGAGGTAACCTCAATAATAGAACCGTACTTTGCCCTCGCAATTTGCTGCCACAAATTATGGCTCTCGCCATCATCGCCCATCCTCTAAGCCCACTTTGCTAACAGCGCGCTGTTAACTAACCACAGTTCTTTGATTCTGAGGCCACCATGATCTTTTGTTTCATAGCATTGATCCCATCCAACGAGATGAAACTTCTTCCGGTCCCCAGCCCCCTCCCACAGGAAATTCCTCACAATTTTCTCAAGTTTCGCAATGATGCCAGCCGGGGCGCGAAGGAATGACATCAAGAAAATGGGGATATACGCAAACGTAGATTTAATAAGGGTGAGCTTTCCTCCATAGCTCAGCATTTTACTTTTCCAAGTCGCGAATCTTTTATGGAATCTCTGTAGAACCGTATCTCATAACCTAGCTCTCCTCCTCCCGAATCCCAGCGGTATCCCAAGGTACGAAATAGGAAATTCTGCCTTAATGCAACCGCTGTCCCTAGCGACCGTTGCTATGGTATCGGTAGGGATGTTAATTCCAGAAAGGCTGGATTTGTGCAGGTTGATTCTTTGACCCGAAATCGCTTCGAAAATTGTCAGCACGTCCATGACCACTCTTAGCTCCCTTTCCCTGTTACCGGCATTACAGAAAACAATCGTGTCATCAGCGTACTATAAATGAGAAATCGCGGGCCCCCCATCACCCGTGATGAAACCTCCAATCAGGTTGCTCACTTCAGCTTTGTTAAGCAGCAAATGCAGCGCCTCCCCAGCACAGTTGAACAACAGCGGAGATAACGGGTCACCTTGCCGTAGTCCCCTCTTGCTTCGGAAAAATCCATGAGGCGTTCCATTAACCAGCACCGAGAAGCGAATGGAGGCATAGCAGCCTTTCATCCACTTCCTCCATTTTTCCCCAAACCCCATTCTCAACAAAACATAGTCTAAAAAATCCCATTGCATAGTGTCGTACGCTTTTTCTATGTCAATCTTGAAAACCCATCCTCTATTGTTGCGCATCTTGGCGGAGTGAATAGTTTCCGAGGCCACGACAACGATGTCCATCAGTTGTCTTCCAGGGATAAACGCGCCTTGGACATTGGAGATTACTTGACCAATGACACCATTTAATCGGTTGGCTAGCACCTTAGAGATAATCTTGTAAGCACTTCCAATTAGGCTTATCGGACGGTAATCCGTAATGGACGAGGCCCCCTCCCTTTTCGAGATCATCGCAATGAAGGAAGAATTCATGCCTTTGTTAACTTTACCCATCCCTGGATCATCTTCATAAAATCAGGTCCGATGGTAGACCAGCAGTGTCTAAAAAATTCGGTGGTGAACCCGTCTGGCCCTGGGGATTTATTAAATCCCGAGCCTTTTAGCGCCCCTTTGACCTCCACTTCCTCGAAGGGTCTTTCGAGATCCAAGGCTTCCTGATAAGGTAAAGTCTGAAACTGAATTCCCTCCATCCGTGGTTTGGAAATCGTTTCACAGTGAAACTGCCGTTGGAAAAATTCTGCAATTTTGCCCGGTATAATATCAGGGTCCGAGTGATCCTCGCCGTTAATGTTGATGGAAGAGATGTGGTTCTTCCTTCTTCTCCCATTAGCAACCGAATGAAAGAATCTGTTGTTCCCGTCTCCCTCCCTTAGCCAGTGTGCTTTTGATTTTTGCCGCCATTCCTGTTCATCCTGAATTAACATCCGGTTGAGTTCAATCCGAAGAGCGGTTATAATCTCTTTCTCAACATTGGTTAGCGGCGCCACTTCCTCAGCAGAATCGAGGACAGTGATTTCGGCTTGAATGTTCTCTGAGATATCTAGCCTTTCCGTAAACCTCCTTGTTCCATTCCTTAATCCTGGTTTTAAGATTCTTTAGTTTGGCACCAAAAACATAATCTGGGGAGCCCAACACATTGTCTTGTGACCACCACTGGTTAACAAGCAGTTTAAACTCCTCGTTGAGAAGCCACGAATTATTGAATTTGAAAGGACCTGGCCGGGATCCAACCTCACGATGCTGACCAGTCGAGAGTAAGATAGGTCTGTGGTCCGAGATCGTAGTGGACACCACGGTGATCCGCTGGTCCATCCCGAGATTAAGAAAGTCAGCCCGACACAGAAATCTGTCAAGCGGACATAAAATTAGGGGATCTTGACCATTGGACCAAGTAAATCTCCCCCCATTCATTCCAAGGTCGAGCAGTGCCCTGAGCGATACACTCAGCAAACAACTCCGTAGCTGTAGTGTCAATCGTGCCCACGTTTTTCTCCTCATTATTTAGGAGCGCGTTAAAATCCCCTCCGATGCACACCGGTAAATCCCACTTTTCAATCACCGCACTTAGTTCAAAAAAGAACTCCTTCATGGCCATGTTATTGTTGGGCTCGTAAATAGTAACGACAACCCACTCTTTTCCATTGCTCCGGTCCTGTAATTGCGCAGCGACCAAAAAATTCCCCAATTCAGAGTCCAGTAATCTTTGACGATCCGAATCCCAAGCTAGCAGGATGCCGCCCCTAGATCCTTCAGCTTCCAAAGCAATCCATTCCTAGGCCGGTCCAGGAAGGACAGATCTGACCGTAGGGGCATTGATGACTCCCCATTTAGTCTCCTGCAAACCAATCACCTCCGGGTTCTGTTGGTGAAGGGAAGCTCTCACCATTGCCCTTTTGTCCGCGAGTCCTAATCCTCGCACATTCCAACTCAAAAAAAGCGATTTAACCATTGACACATGAATGATAGCGAAACCCCTTCGAAAGCAGCCTCGCTCTATGGTTCCGTCTTCTTAGACGACCCGTTACGACCCTTCCCATTCCTCTGAACCTTCTTTCCTCTGTTGTTGATAATACCGCTGTTTCCTCTTGTATATATTAATCCCCATCTGGATCAAATCCCGCTCTTTCTACCTTTTTGCCTCTCTGTCTTTGCCATATGTTTTCCTTTGTGCAAAATTTCTCCGTATAGTCTGATCAAATCTTCCCGATCCCCTTGGTACGTGATCCCCAGTTTAGATCCTATCCGGAGAACTCTTTCTTCATATGTTGTTTCCTGCACCCCCTCTTGCTCTGAAGTAGCTCCTACCTGGTTATCGCGGTTTTCCCCTCCCTCCATATGTAACAGATGGAAAGAGGGTGAATTAATATAGCTTTGCTCATTTGTTTTGTGGCCTGTGGACCCACTCGCCTTATCTATTTAGTGAAAGCCAACGGGTCTGGGTCTCGGTGTCCCACGGCCGAGACACCTAATCGGGTCATCGTGCCGAACCCGCATAGGACCTAAAAGGTGATTAGCTGAGACGGGTCGGACGTTAGCATTAAGATCCATATCATTGCAGGAAGGCCGATCCGCCGCCCCATTGGCCTCACCTTGACCTTGGACGTGTCCCAAATTGTCGCCCTCCCTTTGCAAGCTGTTCGGTAAGGACACATGAGTAATTGACTCACCCGACCGCAAATCGTGACCATCCCCTCTGAGCATGGATGGATGGTGTAAGATGCACAAGCCCGAATTCCAGTTTTCCGAGTTGTTCGAATCCAACTGATTCCACCTGTCCTTAGTTGGCCTTGGAACGTGGTTCGACGACGACGCAGAGTCATGCCCCTCCATATGACACGTGTCAGTGACCCCCGTCCCATCCTTTATTAATACCTCGTCCCTTTTGTTTATCCGTCGTTACAGCCGGAACACCCTTTTGTCTGTATAAGCCCCAGCTGTCCGAACATGGTTGGCCGAGAAGTCTGCGTGGCAACCCAGCAAAGGACCTCTTGTCAGTTCACTCCCATAGCGTCTGTCGTTGACATTTAAAGATATGCAGCGGCGATTTGGAGATGTGGACACGTGTCCCCTTCGATCTATCTCCCGCCCTAAAGTTTCTCCATCTCCTTTAGCGCAGGGTTCTTCTGCAACAGCATCCTCCATTGTTCGCCGGTCCTTTGTCCTCCGGTCCAGGCTCCTATTGTCAACCCTTTCCAGCTCAGCATGGCCCAACGCCCGGTGCTGCCAATGGGACCTCCCCGACGAGCCGATTGTCCTCGCGACGGTATTCCGATCGGTATGGAGCCCGATTCGCGAGCAATGGAGGTCTGGGAGCTTCGACCCCTCCCGGCGATGCATTTCCCGCTGAACATCCCTCTCCTCGCCGAGCATTTCACTGCCAGTGATCGTCGCATTCTATACATGACCGGCCCCTATCCGAACGGTAGTTTTTATGCCGTTATCTCCAACCGTCGTCCATTTCACCCGCTCCAGTTCGCACCACTGCCGATACCTCGTTCCATTGATCACGACATCTCCCCCCCGCGGTATATCGGAAATATTGGAGGACTGAACTACAATCCTCGCATACCGGATGCCCAACCTATCAGCAGTGCCAGCGTCAACGCCGAGAAAGAGTCCATCGAGACGGCCGATTCCGCTAAGGACCTCGTTGGTCCATAAGAACGGTGGAAGTCCGTAGATCTGTAACCAGTAGCCGTCGTCTTCCTCTTTTTGTATGGTGTTAAGGAGGCAATCGTCATCCCATCTGCTAAATCTGAGAGTAAATCCACCACTCTCCGATGTCCCGTGGGATACCAGTCGGTCAATATCCTCCGGTATCGGCACCGAGAAAGCGATGAGAAAGAAATTTTGCAATTTTTGAAACTTTGAAAGCTGTATTAAAGTCCTCTCCCAACAACTGTATTAAATGTTCTTTAATGAAGTCTTCATGTCCGAATTATTTGTTGATAATAATAATTATCCATCTGTTACGATTTTCGCTTTTACGTTGCTCATAGACCTCTCTCGACACAATCAGGGTGGGTAAACCAGGTTCCGTCTTCGCAACTGGGACCGATTTTTCCAGCCCGGTTGAAGTCGTCGGTCGAAAACCCACCGCTGGATCTCCCAAGTTCCCCCCATCGATGTTCACCATCCCATCCGTAGCCATTCTCCCCGTATGGAGATTCGTCGTCAAAGTATTAACGACGCGTTTAATTCTTTGTATTGTCTGCCAGCAAGGCTCCATTCATTCAATAAATCCTGTTCCTGTCCTCTCGAGATGATCCTCGCGGGAGAGTTCCATCATCTTCCCACCCATGGCGATCTAATAGTCGTCCAGTGAGAGATAACTCTCCCAGAACTCCAATGAGCATCACATTCTCTGGTAAAGCACCGAACCCGTCTTTTGAAGTTGAGGTTTCCACAAGCATTGCACATCCAATCTCCATTTCTGACGACAATTGGCGCTTCCCGTCTCTGGTGCTGACCGTTGTGGCAATCTCTAGCCCTGTAGTTACCGACGTAGCCCCTCGTCGTAGCCATCCTCTCTCCCCTTATCTTGCTAGGCCTTGATGGTTCGTAGTCCTTGTCGTAGAACAAAAGCTTAGATATGCATATTTTTTTGTTTTTTTTTTGGTGACCACAAACATTTGTTATTTTGGCTATGTGGTGTATAGGAGTAGTAGCGTTAGGGATGAACCTTGTACCCAATGGTGGAAGAGGTGAGCGGAAGTCTGAACCGGAGTCCATAAAGGCATTCGTTTTTCTCTTTTTTTTTGTTAATATAGTCTCTTCTTACTGATTTACAAAAAAAACAATTTCCTATTTGAGAAGTGATCAACTTTTGGCTGCTTCCTTTGCAGCAAATTATAGAAAATTGTGAATATTCTAGACTCTAGTGCGGGCTGATCTCCCTAGCAATTATAAGATCATGTGGATAAATTCTCTCATAACTTTTTTAAATTCATGTGGCCATTTACTTATAATGTGTGCACCATAAAGGAAAACGGCCTTACTATTTTACTACTGCTTCCTAAAGTTTTTATTTGACATGCCTTCTTCTGCAGGTAAAAAGTTATAAATAGCTTGGTTGCACTGATGTCCCCCCCATCCTCAGAGAATGCAGCACATCAGCTTACTGATGTCTTTGGCAGAAGTCATCTCACAGAGTCTCAAAAGTAGACGGTCTCGCATGCGATGCCAGCGATGGATGTTTATTAACAAATTCAAGGTTAGTAACTTAGTATTGACTTGACTTACATGTTTGTACTGTTTTCCGCTGACCATCTGTACATACTCAGTTATGTCACACCATTGGGTGCACGAGTCAAAGATACCAGAGCATATGGAGGTTGAATATGACACATATCTCCTTAATACAATTTACATGAAATATATGATTAAACATCTACGTGTCATATTTAAATCCTTATATATATATATATATATATTCTTAGAGGGAGGTTAAGCCCATTGAGCAAAAGCTTGTTTATTGAGGTTAGGAGTCGGGTTAGGCCAAAATTCTTGCTGCCCAGACTCCGGAGGGTAAAGGCCCTTCAACCTGACCCGAAGGTCAGGGCTCTCAATGGGGGCCGGGCTGGTCAACTCAGCTCGCCCCACCCGGGCCAGGTTTACAATTTTTTTAGCCCAGCCTTAACCCAGGCTGCAATGTACTCAGCCCATAGCGGGCCAGGCCTAGCTTGGGCTTTTTCTCGGGTTTTTTTGGGGCCATTTTTTAAATTTAAATTTGGGATTTAAAAAAAAAATTATTTTCAATGAGAGAGAGAGAGAGAGAGAGAGAGAGAGAGAGAGAGAGAGAGAGAGAGAGAGAGAGAGAGAGAGAGACCATGGATCAAAATTTCAAGCCCATGCAATGAAACCTTTGGCCGAAATTTATATTATCAGCCAAAATTTTGGTTTTCGGTTTCGATTTTGGTCATGCCCCGAAACTGAAATCCAACCCAATATTTTGATCCTTGGTTGAGACTTGAGATGGTCTGATTGCGAAAAAATGACCCTATTTTAGGGTTCCTATATATGAAGGTAGTACCTATTGGGTTTGCAAGTGCATTTTTACTTAGATGCCGTTGATTTTAAAATGTTTAAGTGTTTAATCTCAGGGCATTTACGTAAAATGCACTTAACTTTATATATATATATAAAGTTTTTTTTTTTTTTATTAAGGCTGGGTGCGGTCCGGGTGTTGGAACATTCAACCGAAGCTGGGTCCGGATCAATCCGGGACCACATGCTTAGCCCGACCCGGGTATCTGGCCGAGTTGGCTTCATAAAATATACCGCTTTTTTCAGCCTGGGTGCAGCGAAAATCCAGGCCAGTCTGGCCAATTGAGAGCCCTAAGGGTGGGTGCTTCATGCCGGACTCAACGTGCCCCAGCCGTTGACAGTCCTACCTCTGGTGAATTCATTGTTTCGTGTCAAATGTGAAGTGTTTCCTGCAATCTGATGATGAATACCATCAGTTTTTTTTCAGGGCAATGGTGCAGTGCAATTTGAATCAAAATAGGCAGATTTAAGCTATGAAAAGCGAAAAGAATAGTGCAGAACCCTAAGTCGGGAGATTAAAGCTAGATCAAATTAAGAGAAGAGAAGAAAGTTTGAACCTTTTTGACATGGCGGGCGAGAAGTGTTTCCAAAATGTGGAGAGAACGAGCGCGATGCTTTCATAGTTTTATGGGCAAAATATTGCCTTGGTTGTTAAAAAACTATGAAAATATTCCTAGTTTTTAGGATGCAGACTGGCTTGGGTCGGGCCAACTAGGCGAGTCTAGAGATCCAGTTTTCAGGATGCAGACGGGTCGGCTCGGGCCAACTAGGTGGGTCAAGAGATCCACCCGTCACGGGTCGGGTTTAAATTTGACATGTCAGGTCGGATCAGGTTGAAAATCCGTACTCTCAACTAGGGTTGTCAATGGGTCGCTTCGGGTCGAGTCTAGCCAACATTTTGGCTGTCCAATGAAAAAATGGCAAATGCCTTACCTGACCTAAATACCCAACCTGGCGCCCGACCCCAAAACTGACCCGGTAAGTAGCCTATTTTTACGATGTTTATGTATAAAATATCGGGTTGGGTCAGGTCTACCCGACCTGATCTTACGGGTCAAGATTATGTGCCAGACCCGGTAAAAAATTAGGGCCGGGCAGGCCCCACCCATTGGAAGCCCTAATCCTCTCCTGTTTATTAAACGTGTCAGGTTCAGGTTGAGGTTTCTTAACCCGAATCCAAATGTAAGTTTGCCTTATAGGACTTGGGTCTTTACTAAATCGGGTCAGCGTCATGTTGACCCCGACCCATATGTACTACTATCAGTTTTGGAGGGATATCTTTGGGAGGGGTACCTTTATTCGCAAACACGGTTTGCATATTCTAAAGTGTTGAAGGATTTGAACGGAGATCGGTTTTTGTTCCAATTTTCACAAGTTTCGGAATCTGAAATAGCTGATCCTTGTTGGAGATTTTTTTGAAAAGGCAAGAGGTAAAATAGAGATTGACATGAAAATAAGGTTTTAGCTATTCAAATTTAGCTATCCTTGTTGGAGATGCTCTTTGGATGCTCTTTGAATGGATGTTAATAAGTTCCCTACACATTTTGATTGATGACTGAAATTTCTATGAATTACCCGTACAAAAAAATGCCCGTTTGGGTGATTCCATAGCAATTCTGGAATCTGAATTGCAAAGAATCTTTCGGATACCTAAGCTCTGTTTGGCAACTCTTTTCCAAAAGCATGTTTTCGTTGTTGTAAAGAAGCTTCTCAAATATTACTTCTAAAAAAGGTTAGTTATATGTTGAAAATGTTGTTGTGTGAGAAGCAACATGAGGCAACTTTTCATTAGAGTACCATTTTCAATTGAAGGTGGTTAGGTCTGCGGGTGAAATATGCTTTCACCTAACATTTTTTCCCTAAAAAAATGCTTTTTGAAAAAGGGCTGTCAAATAGGGCCCATTAATTTGAGCTGGAGGAATCTTTTAAAGAATCCAGCGCCAAGAAATCTTATATATTTGTAGGGAAGACTTGGGAGAAGCAATAACACAAGTTGATAAAAGCAATTGACAATGTGATTCTTTCTAAGTTTTTTCCTTTTGTTACTTGGGAAGCTGATTCTAAGTTTATTTAGGCCCTGTTTAGTAATCTTTTTCCAAAAAACACTTTCCAAGAGAAAATGTTAGTTGAGGAGAACATTTCATCCAAAAGACATACCGCTTCTAGTTGAAAATAATATTGTAATGAGAAGCTGCCCAATGTTGCTTCTCACACAACGCAATTTTCACTGTGATAAGCGTTTTTGAAAAGCATTATTTAAGAAGTATGTAAACCACTTCTTTACAGCACTTGAAAAGTGATTTTTAGAGAAGGTTTGCCAAACAAGGCCTTAAGAAGTCTTTAGAAATCATAGAGCTGTCGAATATACCAAATGTTATTTATCAAGCCAAGATGAGGTGAAGCTACAACCTACCTAGCTTGTGGTTAATTACAATGGAGCTCTTAACTCATATCTTGGCTTTGCTTGCAAGCCGAGGTCAATGTGTTTTCTAGCTCATTGTTTTTCGAGCCAAGAGAGCTTCCGCGCTTGCTCGGCTCGTTACCGTCCTACCCATAATTTGTTTATAATGAGCCGATGGCTCATAGCAGACTTATTCGAGAGTAGAGTGTCTTGTCAACTGTGCAGTCATTTGGGCTTTAAGAGATTCACAAATTTTTATGTTCCTTAAAATCTTTGTATGTCTCAAAGTCCACTCGCTACACAGTTGACAAGAGAAAAGTCGCTAGCTCATTGTAGACAAATTTATTGGATTAATTAGGGTTTTTAACATAATGGCTTGTTCCAACATATTTATAAATCTCATTGTAAACAAATTTATGATTAATTAGGGCTTTTTACATATACTCCCTTGTTCTGGCATATTTATAAATTCCACCATTTGTTTCACTTATTTATAAATAATCTCCTAATTTATAATTTTGTGTGTAAATAACACCTTGTGTCACTAGTTCATTAACCGCCGTCTCTAAAATAAAGTGGACTTATCACCTACATTGTTTTGTTTTCTCGTGTTAGAAATATGTCTTTGACGTCACTATGCTTGTCTTAGAGACGACAATTAACCGAACAATAATTTAAGGTATTATTTAAATACAAAACTGCAAATCAAGGATTATTTATAAATAAGTGAAGCGTGAGTGGCATTTATTAGTATACCATAAACCCAATTAATTATTGGTCGAATAGGCATCTTAAGGTTGTGAAGCGCCTTTTAGTAACTATACCTAGTTAAATGCTAATGTGAGTTTCTTGACAAAAAATGATGGGTGATTAGCCTTCATAACCTTATATTATGCTAAGGAGAAGAGGAAGGCCACTTATTTTTCTGCCGGAGGTAAGAAATGGACCCCTGATGAAAGGTTGAGACACTAAGGCTTTGTTAAGGTGTTTCGTAGCTGGCCAGGTTACCTGAGTTCGAATTCCCTCCCCCACTTGAGGTTATCTTAGAGATTTATATCCTATGTTGACCTGATATGTGCTAAATTTGAGGTGCGCATATGCCCTTAGGATTAGGCAGGTGCTCTAAGAGGCCCAGATACCCATGTTATAAAAAAAAAAAAGGTGTTTCTTAGCTTTTCATAAAAAAATATCACAATGGTGAAAGCTCAAATTTCTAAAGATTCTTAGTAGGCTCAGATTCCTTGCAATTCCAAATGCATTCTTAAGGTACCTAAATTCCTGATTTTTCCTAGAAAAAGTCATAATCTTTCGTTCGTCTAAAAAAAAAAGGTCAGAATCAGTTTAATGGGTAATTGCATTATGGCCGTAAAAATATTATTTAATCATCAATTTATGTGTCGTACTCGGATTTGATTGAAATTTTACAGATGTGTGAGGTTGGACATCTGAAATTTTACAAGGCTATCAATCTATGCGAGGTTGAACATATTTGACGAGCTTTTTTTTTTCAAATATGATTTCATGAAATGTAATTACTAAAACATCATATAGACATAGAGAATCTAATACAAAATCGATGAATTGCCACTTGGACTATTTAGATTGCTCACAGATGTGTGCCACATGACATGTTTCTTTGGGATGAGATACGATCCAATGATGGATTAAGTAAAGACCCGACATTTTTTATTTAAAACTGTGATGCCTTTTCTAGAATACATATACCTTATTTCGATTTAAAAAAAACATATATGTATTAAATATTTTATTTTTCACATATCTTAGTAAATTGCTCTAATGGTTGACATATTACTTTATCACAGCTAGGTTCTAGGTTCAAACCTTCTTATATATAATATACTATTTACATTTTTAAGGTGAGTTTGTAGCTCCACATGAAAGCTGAGTCCCTTGTGGGAGACATCTCTCCGAATGAACAACTAAATTGATTGAGGGGATTGAGGGGAGCGAAAAAAGGCCCTAAACTATGGGTGATTGGGTACCATTATTTGCAATCCGAATTCTATCAAAATTATAATGGTTCAACTAATGAATCCTTTATTAATTTTACTTAGGAGAAATCTCTCCAAAAATAAGGTAGTGAGCACCAAAATTGATTAAGGGGGGTGAAAAATGAGCCCAAATTATGGGTAATTGGGTACCATTATTTGCAATTCGAATTCTACCAAAATTATGATGGTTGCAACTGAGGAATCCTCTATTTTAATTTCACTTGATTGAAATAATTTCCTCTCTTATCGCTTTATAATTTTAAACATAGGGCATGAGTATTTGCAACCAAAGATTCGGTCTCTTGAATAGATGGTTTGTCACGACTCAGAATCCTAGCCGATCTCGAGGGCCTAGAATTTCGTGTTATGACACTGTACGCTTGTTAAAGCGATAAGCGGACATACATGTGTTATTAAATTTTGCTTCCAAAAATCGTGAATCAAACTTTCTTCTCATATTAAAAATTTTCCCCAATAAGCTTATATTGAATTTGGAATCCACAATACAAAAATGACCTTAAATAAAAGCACGATCCACTACTAGAATCTTTTTTCAAATATATAATATATACCTAATGTCGTCTAACTGGTCATCCGGGTCGTCACCCTAAAAATCCGTATCATCTTCCAATGCATCAAGTCCACTGGGGTAGTGTAGCCTATATCTTTACCTGCAGCTGTTAGTTTTTGGTGGGGTGAGTTTACTCAGTCACGTAAACTCAGTGGGTTGCACAACCGATCCACCACAATCTACCCAAGTGATCGTGGGTACAACCTTGTGAGTGAAAATGAAACCCTTATAATTTCATGTAAATAACATAACAAAAATTCTCATAAATATTACATAACTATAATGTTGAAAATTGAAAGAACGTAATATATTTCAGTACATATAATGCTTCTAATGCTTATTACTTTTCTTACTTGTCTTGTCAACTTAACTTACGTGGCATATCGAAAGTCTTATTATTATTCCATACGTCCATACAACATACTTCATATCTTATTTATTTTATTTAAATCATCTGTGCCAGGATCGCTGCTCGAACCTATCATGCGAGGTCCACATGTAGATAATCACCTTACCTTCATATCATAACATAAACCACCATCCAGCCCGATGAGGTTACACGCATAGTAACTACAATGTCCCCTTAGTTCGAGACAAAGTTATCATGGTGTCTTTAAGACCCGTCTTGGCTGCAGACGTTGAATCTTGCGGTGACACGCAAGATATGACAAGTGTAGAAACTTAATTTATGTTTAGCTGATCTTCACAGCGTATCTTAATATATTATAATATTATTCGGTTCTAGGCTTAAGTCCCGCCTCAATTTTATATTTGTGTGGGCTTAAGTCCCCACTTCCTTAACATCTCGTAGCTTAATATATTAATATTCCATATTTTCTTAAACTTAATTAGAATGGGCCACAGTGCGATAGACTTCACAAACCACGCTTTCCAAGGGACAGGTTCTCTAGTAACTTGGATGTACTTCGTATGACATCCCATACTATCATAGAGGGGTTGTATCTGTACATGGACGCCTATATTTCAAGTTTCATGTGACCGTGAAAGAAATTCCACCGTGATGAAGGCTTAAAAGTCGTGTGTCGTATCTTATTCTTTTTTTTAGCATACATATGCCTTAATGTACTTCTAACTGATAAATGTCACATGAAGCAAATGAAACATATAATAAGAAAGTATCTAACCATAAAGGAACTAATATTACTTATAATTCGGACGCCTCGCTCATCATTAAGAGAGAGAAGGTGACCTACAATGAAAATATGTGAGTACTAGAATGCGTATCACAAGGTGATATTAGACTAGTCTCATTAGATAGATCTTGTCGATCTGATGAAAACGGACTGATCATTTATGAAATTTGGCTAAGGATTGACTCCCGTGTGATTCAAACAAGTTTCGATCGTCGGATCCTTGTTACACGATTTTCAGGATATGCACACCTTCATAGCGTGGACAAAAAATATTTTTAAATGATTATTCTATGCTTAGGAGGTGAGTTGGGCCTATTCCAAAGGTTTAGGTTCACGATTTTATAAAACGCGCGTTTGGCTACATTGGATACACGAGTCCATTAAAGTTTCATAGACTAGACGGACCCATAAGGCCCATGGACCTTTATGGTGTTTGAGAGTCTTGAATGATTTAATTTCCATAAAGGCTTATACGATATCTAAGGTTCATATTAAGGATTTAAATAAATTGGATATGGGACATCGGGTTTGATAACCATATGGTGTCATAGAAAAAGTGGGTTTTGACTACTGACACGATTCGACCCAAAACCTGAGATCTAAAAGGGTCAAATCATACTCTAGATTAAGACGTCATAAGCATAAAGTGCAGGAATTTTAGTGATTATGTTGTGGTGCAAAGATCGAAGTTTGTTTATTATAATCAAAATCTGACCATCGATTTAACAAATGACCAAATAATCTTTATTTATATCTATGGGCCTCGAATCATACATCTATGGTTCGCTTAATTTAATAGGTCAAACTGGACCCTTTGGCCAATGCAAGTGCAGATTTTCAATACAAGTGCAGGAAATATTCTAAGTGTAAAATCAATATATCCACAGATTTTTGGAGTACTAAAATTTATGAAAATAAATACAATCATATCAATGTGAGCCATTAGATGTAAAAAATATTAAATTTTATGGGGAGTCTAAGGTTTGACCGAGGTCAAAAACTGATCAGATCATCGAAATTGAAACGGTCAAACTTACACCTTCTCATCGAGTGCACAACAAAATAAAATTGGGCAGTAGTTCATTCTTGATGTGGGATCTATTTTGCCGGCACATTTGGGTGCCATGTGGAAGGGAATAGTGTACTATAGTTTTCGGCCGATGGGTTCAACTATAGAGTCAACCCTTTGACCATAACCGTTTTGTGAATCCACACAAAACCTAAGAAATTGTAGTTTTTCTAAATTCATCATATATTCATCACATATAAAAAGTGTAAATGTGTAGATTTGGATGGATAGAAGGGCACCCACCTAACAGGAGCTTTTGATCGGTTGGATTGACAGGATCCAGCATTAGCGTCTGACCTTGTTCGATGATCGCACACATGTCCGGGTTAGCTTGTTTTGACGAGTTGAGTGGGCGTGTCGTGGTCAAAGATGTCAAGTCAGAGCCCGTGGGAAATCGCGGTGTGGCCGCTTTCTCTGAAGCTGAAAGGGTAACCTCGGACAAAATCGACACCTTTGCGAAATGGGTCATAGAGTGTGTTGAAGAAAGATGGCATCGATGGCGTCAGCAGGTTCTCAATGTGTTGTGCCAATGCATTGATCTCTTTCCCACTCGGATCCTTAGCTACAAAGCAATTGTCGTCAATGGTGAATATGTATTTCTTCTTGGAGACAAGGGATCTGAAGCATTTGCAATCAGAATCCTTAAAGGAGATGCAGTTGGCCTCAGGTCCCAAGATCTTATTCACATCATTGCGGTTGAACAACTCGTAGTTGAAGTCGTCGGGTCCTCGAATCTCCTTCGTCGGATCTCCATCTTGGATGATGATCAAATCGAGATTTCTTATGGTAGGGATCACGATGTCGAGATTGTCTGTTAGCAGGGTCAAATTGGGGTCGAAGGTTGGGCCATTATGGGGAAATGTGCGCAGGTTAGTAGAGAGAGAAGTGAGGGTCGTTATATGGAGAAGCAGAGAGGGTTGGGCTTTGGAAACAAGGGAAGAGTGAAGAGAGGAGTCTCACATGGGCTGTGCTTTGGGTTCTAGTGAGGTGGAGAGAGAGATAGGTCTTGAGAGAAAGAAGAAAGAGGTTGGCTGCAATTAAGTGGGTTGATGGGCATAGAGAGAGAAAAAAAGAAATAAAAGGATTAATTGGGGTGGTCTCCTGCTTGGGTCTCATTGGGGAGAGAGAGAGAGGACGTTGGGGAGGCATTTATTTGGGTATGTTTGGTTAACTTGGTGAGGAACGGAGAGGGAGGGTTATATATATATATATATATATATATATATATATATATATAGAGAGAGAGAGAGAGAGAGAGAGAGAGAACTAAGAGAGAGGAAGGAGGTGGACGGCTGGGTTTTTGAGAGATGAATGGCAGCTTGGGCAGCTTGGTTAACTAATAGAGAGAGAGAGAGAGAGAGAGAGAGAGAGAGAGAAAGAGGGTGGAGGGAGGTTTGCACGGTTGGGCTTGGCTGTTACTGCTTGGGTCGGTGAGAGAGAAAGAAGGAGAGAGAGAGAGAGAGAGTTTGCAGATGAAAGGGAGAGACCTTGAGAGCAAGAGAGAGAGGTCTTGAGAAAAAAAATAGAGAGACAAATTTCTCTTTACTTTCGGGTTGGGTTTAAGGGTAGCTAGATTGGGTAAGTTATGTATAAGGAGAAAGAGTCCAAAAGGATTCTCTCTCTCTCTAGAATTTAGTTGCAAGAGAAAAGGCATGTAATCTAGAGAATTCAGGTGCCAGCTGCACCGAATTCAAAAATTTTATTCTTTTGTATATATAAAGCAAGTTGTAATAGGGTGTGGAGCGTGTACACCGTTTTTGGTGGCCCACCTCATCTAAGGCCATAAGATTTGAGTTTTAAAAACACGAGTCATAACATGGTTACACTGCTAACACCATTGACTACCTTGAAACAAACGATGGAGATCGCTTTTCGTCCTAATTTTTGGCAAATTGACATTCAGACTATGACCCACATATTAGAGAGTCAGATGTTGATTCCGTATCGAACACACGAGAAGTCTACTTATATAAGGCCCATGATCACGGTAACTTTGGGGATGTGTGCCAAGTGGATAACATATGACTGCATGATATGTGGGCCATGTTCTCAGTATCTATTTTGTCAAAGATTGGAATAAAAAAAGATCTCCATGATTGGATTTAAGGCAGTCAACAGTGTTAACAGTAAAATCATCAATTGCAAAGACCATTTCATACCTTGTAAAAAAAATAAAACAAAGGGGCGCTTATCAGGTGTATTTCACGAAGGTAGTATACTCCCTCTCAACCCAAGTTCTAAGACAATCCGAGCAAAAAGCTTCGATGCATGGTTATCGCTTTCACTCAAAATGTGACTGATTTTGCGTGGGCCCCACAACAACTCGCGAACGGAGTATTGTCTCAGATTTGCTCGAATTTTGCAACATTTATTAGTTTTTACTCAAATCCTAAGTGAATCTGGGCTCTCGAATGAGCCCTAAAAGCACAAGGGACTAAGAGAAGAGGAAGGCCACTGAGGTTCTGAAGGAAAGTAGTGAGAAAGGACATGAAGGATTATGAAATTTTGATAAAAAATAAGGGGAGAAAGAGGACTATAGAGCCATCCTAAATAGATGCAATAAGGCCATGGTGATCATGATGACGACCATGGTGATCATGATGACTTCTCCAGTTATTTTTGTTTGGGGTTGAACTCTCACTCTACATTCCTTTATGTTAGTTCTCACAACCCTTCTTTTTTCCATCTACTTGACCCGTTTTCCGATAGTGAGCTAGGTGAAACCTAAAAATTTGACGTTGCAATATTGTCAACCTTCCATTTTGCTATAGTTCCAAGCCCTTAGACTTTTTTTTATGCTTCCAAACCATCCTAGGAGCACATATGCACCCTAACAAAGGCTTTGTATGTTTCTGATGGGTTGTATCCATTGCACAAGGCTCCCACTTTCAACGGGGTCAAGAAGAGGTAGATGGTAGGTAGCCTTACCCCCATTTGAGAGAGGCTGATTTTATGTAATATCCCGAAAAATCACGTTAAACAGTGACCTCGGGATCCGTGCCCGATTGGTCACAAGTTTGACCAATTAGGAGATCAAGGGTTAGCATAGAGTGTGATGAACGGATGAGATGTGATGGGTTGAGTGCTTATGTGGTGTGTGATGGGAATGTGAAGTCGCATACACCTATCGCGGTGTATGTGCTCAACGCACAAGAGAGGGGATAGATAAAAGGGTTTAATAACCCTAAAAATCTGTATTTTGGTTGTTGAGAGAGGAGTAAAGAAGAGAGAGAGAGGAGTAAAGAGATTGAACAAGAGTTATTGTGTGATTGGAGGGGGGATTCTAGCATTAAAGAGACCGATTCAACGCGAGGAATCCGTTCAAGCAAAAGCTGGAACCCTAGCCTTCCCAACCACTCGATTGAAATCAATTTGAGATTGATTGAAGGTAAGATTTTTGTAGTTTAAATGCATGGATTGAAAGGTTGAATAGTGGTTAGAAATAGTGTGAAATGTAGGACAAAGGTCTAGAGAAATGGAGGAAAAAGTAAAGGAAGAGATTGGGAAGAACAGCCAAAAGGGGGCTGAATCTGGCAATTTCGATTAATCGAAATTGGGTTTCGATTAATCGAAATTGGCCAAGAAGTTGAAAAGTTAGAGGACCCCGATCTCGATTAATCGAATTGAGTTTCGATTACTCGACTTTAGATTTCGATTAATCGAATTGGGAATCGATTGATCGACTGGGAACCTACAGTGAACTCCAGTGGAGGAAAGAAAATAGCTTGGAGAAATCGACTAATCGAAATGAGAATTCGATTAATCGATTTAGAATTTCGATTAATCGATTTGGGATCGATTAATTGATTTTGGAAATTCGATTACTCGAATTGAGAATCGGCAGGATAGAGTAGCAAATTTTGATTAATCGAATTGGGTTTCGATTAATCGAATGGGAATCTCGATTAATCGATTTGAGAATCGATTAATCGATATTGACTTTCGATTAATCGATTTTGGAAATCGATTAATCGAATCAGATTCGATTAATCGATTTTGGAGTTCGATTAATCGACTGGGCTAGTTTATGTTGACTTTTGAGTTTGACTTTAAGCTTCATGGAGGGTCTTGGACCTCCTTTATTACATCTTTAGTGATGTGTTTCACATGTTATGTGGTACCATAGGTGGTACGTGTGAGCTAGTGCACAAGGAGGCACGTGGGACCTTGATGCATTGATCGAACGAAGACTTGAGGTAGGGAACTCCTTGAACATGTACCTTATTTTACAAGAGCATGTATGTAGTGATATAGATTTAACTTCAAATGTTTTATAAAGGGTTGTGAAGAAGTATGTGTGTGTGACATAAATAAAAGTAATCATAATGAGCCATCCCCAAGGGATGAAGAAGTAAAGAGATTTGAGCATCAGGTGTGATACAAGTGAATGGATACATCCCAGGGATGTATCCAAGATTGGATCATGTTTGATAGGGCCTAACTGATATAAGATAGCACAATTACACGGTGAATAACTATATGTAAGGCACCGATATTTTTATTATTTGAGGTTTGATAGGGTACCCCACCGACGTGGCGGGATATCCACGACTGACACGACAGGATATCCGTGACCGATACGGCGGCGAAACCGTAGGCCAGTACGGAGGCTTATCCGCACACAGTAAGCACACCCCAGGGGTGTTGATTGAGACTAGTGAAACCCAGCCACCAATCCCCAGGGGAAAAGGGGCTTGGGTACTAATTGTATTCTCAGGGAATACGTTAAAACTGTCTATATAGGTGACGGTGATGGGTATCTCATCGGGGCTTGATGCTATATTGCTCGGGGATTACTTAAGTTGAAAGTTTATGTTTTGCTTTAGGCCTTTCCAGCATCATTCATTAATGAATAAAGACATGAGTAAACTATCAGTAAAATATAATGCTTTTTAACTGTTTTCATCAGTAACTGCATAGACACATCATGCATGGCATATCATGAAATATATGTGAGTAATAATTTATATGTTCAATTGTGTTTTGTTCCCTATTGAGCTAGGATGTAGCTCACCCTATAGACTATATGTCGCAGGTCCACTACTAGCAGCTGTCGAGGCTTCAGGAGACGCTGACCCCGGTGAGTCGGACCTTGCGGCCGTGAAGAGTTGGAGCCACCTCCTGAGGACTTCTTCTAGAGGACTCCGTTGTGCCACTTTGAGGGTTCTTGAAGAGATTTTGTACGGCTTGGTATGTCAAGCCTTGTTTTGGCTAAACAATGTACATGTATAAATTGGGATTATTCTTTTGGGGCGAACCATCCGTGATGATTTGCTATCATCGATGGTTCGAATCGGTTCTCCATTCATGCAGAGGCATGAGGGTAGAACTGTCTTTTGTGAAATGCTCTTAGATAGATTTAAATTATGCAGTTTCATTTACTATTTCATTTTGTGCTTGATATGCCAATATTCCGTACTTAGCTAAGGGGCACGGTCAAGATGATCGTGTTGATGGCACGGGTTTCGGGGTGTCAAAATCCGGGCTGTCACAGTTGGTATCAGAGCAATTTCTTTTAGCAATTCTGACAATTGTTCTTTTGGTCAGAACATAAGGGCTTCTGCTAACGAAACTTTAGTTTCAAATGCAGCCGCAAATGTCATCTAGAGGAAGAGGCCTACCAAGGGGAGGCCAACAGAGGAGTCTACGTAGTGGAGATGATTACATCTCTCCTACTAATAGAGTGCCTTTAGGAGGTACTGAGGCCCCAGGGGGCAGTAGTAGTAGACAGCATGATGAAGAGGATCGAGATCGTCAGGATCAAGATCTAAGAGAACAGGAGAAGGTGAGAGAGAGGCAAGAGGATAGAGAAGAGAGACAAAGGATGATGCACACTATGGAGACTATGGGAGCTGCCATGGCACAACAAGCTGCATCCTTTGCAGCTCATGCATCAAGAGAACAGCAGCCACCTACACCACACAGGGACTGCCCTCATCCTTCTGAGTTTAGGAGGATGAGACCTCCTTCATTTTCTGGTGAGGCGAGACACAATGGCCATGAGAGATGGAGAAAGTATTTAGCGTGCTGACATGCACGGAAGATGAGAGTGTGAGATGGGCAGCTTATATGTTGGATGGGGAAGCTGGGCCTTGGTGGAAGTTCGTGATACGGACTCGGGCTTAGGAGACCCCAGAGTTGCCTTGGACTTGGGAGGAGTTTGTTGAGGAGTTCAACAAACAATATTTTCCGGAAGTGGTGAGGAACCAGCTTGAGATATAATTTCTACAGTTAGTGCAAGGGAGAATGACAGTGAGAGAGTATGGGGTGGAGTTTCTACGACTTGCCCGTTTTGCTCCGGATTACGTCGCTACCGACGTGATGAAATCCAAGAGGTTTCAGCAAGGTTTGAAGCCTGAGGTTAGGGGAGGCGTAGCTCCATTCCAGTGAAGGACCTATGAAGAGGTCATGAGTAAGGCGTTGGTTGTAGAAGAAGAGAATACGAATAGATATAGACAGAGGGAGCAGCAGAGAGGAGGAAATGAACAGGGAAGGACGGGGAGCTACGAACCAGTGAACAAAAAGCCAAGGTTCGTGGCCCAAAATCAGAGACCACAGTTTCAAGGAGGTTTCATAAGGCCGACGCAGCAACAACACTAACAGAGGTTTCCATTACTTGCGTCGGGGAGACCTTTACGATATGAGAGCCCTGCCATGTCTACTGGCGCCACTATCACATAGGGTTCTCGTACTATTTCTTTCGCACCTCGGGAGACTTGCGCAAAGTGTGGCAAGCCTCATAGAACAGTGGATTGCAGAGCGGGAACTAGGGGTTGTTTCCGATGTGGCAAGGTGGGCCACTTGATCAAGGATTGCCCCGAGACGGATAAAAGAAAGACGGTTTCAGTTGCAGCACCACGACCCATTCAAGCAAGGAAGCCAATCATTCAGGGGAGAGCTTATGCAGTCACTGCTCAGGAAGCAGGGAACGTGCATGACATCATCCAAGGTGAGACTCTTTTAAATTAAAGAAAATTCCATTTCATTAAAATTTTAGATAGAGAAGGTACATGCATTAGGAATTGTATAGATTCTTTTTCTCAATACTAAATCTATATGTGAATTAAGGGTGTATTTTGATGTGTAAATTATTGTATGTATATATGTATACTATAGGTACTTTAACTATATATGAAAAAGGATGCTTTGTTGGATATGACGCTAGAGTGTTGATACACCCAAGGTCTACCCACTCATTCGTCAGTCTACATTTCGCCAAGAAGATGAAGATTGTTCCAGAGGCGTTGGACTTCGTCCTATCTGTGTCTATTTCGACTGAAGAGTTAGTAGACACAGAGTTAGCTTGCAAATCCATCATTGTAGCAGTTCGAGACCTAGAGGTGCATGAATTGGAAGCAAAGTTGATACTGTTAGATATGCAAGGGTTTGATGTGATCCTTAGCAAAGACAACCATCGATTGCAAGAACAAGGTAGTCATTTTCAGACCCAACACAAGAAGATTATTTCAGTTTCAAGGAGTGAGGTCATCATCTGTGCCACTGATCTCAGCAGTAAGGGCCGAGAAAATGATCAGAAAGGGTTGCAGTGGATACTTGGCTTTCTTAAAGGAGGACAAGGAAGAAAAGAATGTCATTTCTGAGATAGCAGTTGTGCGAGACTTCGCCGACGTGTTTCCAGAGGAATTGCCTGGATTACCTCCAGAGAGAGAAGTGGAATTCGCCATTGACTTAGCACCAGGAACGGAGCCTATTTCGAAAGCGCCATATAGAATGGCTCCTGCTGAGTTAAAGGAGTTGAAGGAACAACTACAAGAGCTTATGGACAAGGGGTTTGTTAGACCGAGCGTGTCTCCATGGGGAGCACCGGTCTTGTTTGTCAAGAAGAAAGATGGGTCAATGCGGCTATGCATTGACTATCGACAATTGAACAAACTCACTGTGAAGAACCGCTACCCTTTGCCTAGAATTGACGATCTATTCGACCAACTGCAAGGAGCAAGGTATTTTTCCAAGATCGACCTGAGATCTGGATATCATCAGTTGCGAGTCAAGGCAGAGGACATCCAGAAGACAGCTTTCCGGACACGGTATGGACACTATGAATTCCTTGTGATGCCGTTTGGATTGACGAATGCTCCGGCGTCATTTATGGATCTGATGAACCGAGTGTTTAAACCACACTTGGACTCCTACATCGTAGTGTTCGTTGATGATATATTGATATACTCTAAATCCAAGACGGAACACGAAGAACACTTGAGGATTGCCCTACAGACTCTACGTGAACACCAATTGTACGCCAAACTCAACAAATGTGAGTTTTGGTTGGAAGAGGTTAGCTTTTTGGGACATGTCGTTTCAAAGCATGGTGTCACTGTAGATCCAGCAAAGATAGAAGCAGTGGTTAAATAGGAGCAACCAAAGACAGTGACCGATGTCCGAAGTTTTCTGGGCTTAACAGGTTATTATCAACGTTTCGTTGAGGGGTTTTCAAAGATATCGGGATCTCTCACAAAGCTGACACGAAAAGATTCAAGATTTGAGTGGAGTGAGGCATGCAAGAAGAGTTTTCAAGAACTCAAGACCCGCTTATTCCTTCAGCAAGGGAGGATACGCAGATACAAATGATGATCGTCATACAATGGTTTAGGTTGTGTACTCAACCAACACAAGAAGGTGATAGCTTACGGATCAAGATAGATAAAAGAATGATCGATTTTAAATAAACCCTTGCAAGTGTACAAGATCTGTTCTAGTAAGGCAAGAATAAGGGTGTCGAACCCACAGGGAAATCTGAAATTTTAATCAATTCTTCCTAGAGATTTAGAAAATATCCCCGAGGAAGTACCAAGGGGCAGATTTTAATTTTTACCAAAAATTAACACTTTTTCTAATTGTAAGAAAGAAAATAAAATAATCTAAAAATTATGTAATGAGAAATCTAAGAACAAATTTTAAAAACAAGATCAAGGAATTTGCTACCCCAGATTTATACCCTTTTCTATTTTTAAACCCACAATTTTCTTAACATCAAACACACCATCATTCTAAGAGAAACATGACTAGTAATTAAGCATGATCATTAACCCGGCATACCCTATCTAAAAACAATGACTCAGCCTAATCGCGGTATGAATCATGTGAAAAGCATAGCGTATCTCATGGTATTTTAGATCAAAACAATAAAAATATGATCACTACACTTTGAGAAAAACGATTTGATGATGAAATTATCAAACTATGGCATTAAACATAAAATGTGGGTACTTATCTGGGGATCGCATCCTCCTTGATCTACAGCCTTTAGCCTCTCATCCTTGGTGCAAGATCTTCAATTTCATTCAAAACCATTCCCAAAGTAAAGAGCAAAGAAGGTGTAAAATAAAATATGTTATCGGAAAATCTCAACACAATTTTATTACTCTAAGAAAACCCTCTACAAAAGTCTCTCTCGGCAAATTATTACACCAATTTTTCTCAGAATGAAAACTCTCCCTATTCAAAAAGCTCTCCTTTTACAATGCCGCAGCCTCTTATTTATAATAGCCGATTCAACTTAACCCTAATTGCCTCAATCGATTGAGGCTTAAATCTCAATCGATTGATCTTTTAATTTAATCACCTTTAGGACACTTTTGCCTTTTTGTCTCAATCGATTGAATTTCATGTCTCAATCGATTGACACTAGTTTAATCACCTTTAGGACACTTTTGCCTTTTTGTCTCAATCGATTGAATTTCATGTCTCAATCGATTGACACTAGTTGGAAGTAGATGCCCTAATTGGTGGAAATCTCCAATATGCCCTCAGCAGAAACAGTCGCCAGGTTGAAATGCACAGACTTTCGCTAGGTTAGATTTCTCCTCGCTGGGTTGGATAGTGCTCTTCGCGTGGTTGAATTGGAGAAGGATACTTTCAGTCGTCGTGGTTGCTTTTATTCATCACCATCGCTAGGTTGAAATGTCAGAGTCGCTAGGTTGAATTGAATGGCTAGGTTGACCGTAGTCGCTAGGTTGAAGTGTGTATGAACAGCTGACTACATTTCTTCCAACTGAAGGCTTATTTACACTTTGTTCCTCGCAACTTCAATATCTTCCCTTCTTGATGGAGTTTGATTCCTTCACGGATTTCAGCTTCTTTGGACCCTTTTTGTCCATAGCTCTTTGTAGCCTTTAATTTCTTTCTTTTATACACTTGGAAGATCCAAAGGTCGAAACACTGTTATCATCAAAACCTCACAACAACCATCAAATACTTTCATCGAACGGCTATGTAGATTTAAGGTATGAAATATAGTCATATTTCAAAGACCGATCACACCCCCAAACCTACACTTTGCTAATCCTCGAGCAAAGAGAATGATAAATATAAAAACAAAACTAACATCCTAAAATTTAAATGCCACTTTCGTAGGGAACACGATTGCACTTAGCATGTGCAACAAGCCTTTAAACCCCTGGGTGATCCCTAGTGGAGGAGTTGTGTCTCCTGAGGGTTTACAGTGAAGTTACCCACAAACTTCCAAAAAAAAAAATTTTCAAACCATCGGCAAAATTGAGTTTTCAAAACATGATTTTTTATAACATATATACCATTCAAAAACAAAAACATCATTAATTGGTTCAACATGTGAAGCATCAATCTTAAATACCAATGTCATGTCAATCATGCTAGTATCCATTCAAATTAATCTAATGCTCAAATTGTTAGATAACTCATTCATTCATGCTTAAACGTGAAGTGTGTGCATACCAAAACCAAGATTCATCCATCTTAGAACTAGTCTAAACGGAAAATCATCGGATATCATGTCTCAACTCAATCCTCACTTTAGGTATACTCTCGAAATAAAATCACTCCGATGATGGGTAAGTTTTCGCACACATGTGAGAGATCAATACAAAACAAATCAAAAGGTCTCACATGATAAATGAAACACGATGTAATCAATGAACAAAAAAAAATAGATCTCATAAGAACAGATACTTGAATATCCTAAGCATGTCATATCAAGTGTCATAGGTATCACATATTTACTCTCCACAAGGTAGTTATCAATGCAAGATCAGATCATGAAGGTCTTTTGTAGGGTTGTAATGGGGCTCAGGAAAGGGTAAGAAAGAAAGGGAATTTAGATTCAAAATTTCTGAGAAATCAGAAAAGGTACTAACTTTTTCTTTCTATTGCTCTTCTTTTTCTTTTCTAATTTCTCACCATTTTTTTTTTTGTTTTTTTTTCAATATTTTTCTTTTCTCACTCTTTCTTCTTCTTTTGAATTTCTTTTCTTAATGGTACCTCACATTTTTCACTCTTTGTCAAATTTCTCTTTTTCTCCCCCTTTTTATTTATTTATTTTTTATTTTTTATTTTTTATTTTTTATATTTTTGCCATACACTCTCAGTAAACACCACAACTCGGTATCCCTCCACTTACTCTCTTTTCACTCATTTTCATCCCTCGTTCCCAACGTCTCAGAAATAAGAAGGGTAAAGTCAATTTTCGTAAATGGTAAAGGGTTAAAGGTTAATGTGGCGTATCAAAGAATGTATAAAGGTAAATTTTTCAATAGGCTCAAAGGGGTACTAGAAGGATAAATTTATATGAGGTGGGACATTTTAAGCACAAACGAGCCAAAAATGGCCTTCAATCATATCCTTAAAAGATGGTAATCTTGCCTATTTGTCTTGAGTAGATATCTGATGCGTTTCTAACACAATAATATGAATTTGATTTCATGCAAAGTCACAAGCCAAAAATAAAATATATGAGATTATGCAAACTAATTCGTATTCAAAGAAAACTCCGAGTTTATGTATTCACTCATCAATGACGGGAAATTAGCTCTAAAGCTCACCAGGTTTAGTCTCCACTAAGAACCTACGATCCAACGTTTAAAATAATTCATCGATTTCTAAATCTTAGCTTGGTATAAGTGCACAAATTCTAAGCATGAATTTCAAAGTCATCCACAAATTATCACATTAAGCTTCATTATCCTAGATACAAGTAATCAAAATATGCCATCAATATTCTCAAAATTAAATTCTCATGCATCATCAACTAAAGTCTGAAAACTACTGCAAAGTAAATCATGTATGATGGTTAAAATTGTTTATTTATTATTATTAGTATTATTATTATTATTATTATTTATTTTTATTTTTTAAATACATAACACAAGATAGATAACCATACCCCCAAACCTAAGAATGACAATGTCCTCATTGTTTGAAATAAGTAGGCACCCCCAAACCTGTTGAAAAGTACCTCACACAAAGATCAGGTGCAAAGAATATATGCATCAAATTAGAACATGACCAAAAATAGATTGAAGGTAATGTGGCTATATGTATTTGGAAAGTAAAAAAAACAACCTAAACTAAACTAAAAACTAAATTCTAGAACAAACAAAAACAAAAAGGAAAATAAAAATAAGTAAAACACACCGGGTGCCTCCGAAGCGAGTTTACATGTCGACCGACCTTTCAAAGGATCAATCCTCAGGATCACGGAGGTGCATCGCCTCAATCTTAAACTGGGTGACCGGCTCAAACATTGGTTTGAGTCTTTGCCCATTAACTTTACAAATGCGATTGTCAGCAAGGCTCCGAATTTCAATGGCACCATGCGCACTAATGGACACTACCTGAAATGGGCCTTCCCATCGAGATTTTAATTTTCTGTGGAGCTCACGGAATTGAATAACCAAACTTTTTGGCCAACGTGAAATTCTTTTAGAAATCGAGAAATCGATCATGCAACTTTTTGTACCTTTCCTTGTACATCTTCGAATTCTCATACGCTTCGTAGCGTAATTCCTCCAATTCATTCAATTGCAATCGGCGATGCGACCCGGCTGCTTGCATGTCAGAATTAAATCTTTTTATCGCCCAGAATGCTTTATGCTCCAATTCGACAGGAAGATGGCAAGCTTTCCCGTAAACAATTCGAAATGGAGACATTCCAATCGGAGTCTTGAATGCGGTCCGATAGGCCCACAGCCTCTGAGAGCCGGTTTGACCAATCTTTCTATCCGGTCGGACCGTTTTTCTAGAATTCGCAATTTCGATTAGACACTTCCACCGACACTAGTTCAGGATGGTACGAGCTACTTTGTGAGTGACGTACTTCTTCATTAAGGTGGCAAAATGGCTATTACAAAATGAACCGCCATCATGATTGCTCTTGGAATCCCGAATGTTAAACACATTTTCTCCGAGGAATTTGACCACAACCTTATGATCATTCGATCGGGTTGCCACAGCTTCTATCCATTTCGAGACATAATCAACAGCCACTAGAATATATGAAAACCCAAAGGATGGGGGAAAAGGACCCATAAAGTCAATCCCCCAAACATCAAAAAATTTCAACAATCGTAATTGGATTAAGGGCATCATATTCCGTTTTGAAATATTGCCAAGTTGTTGACATCGTCGGCATTCCTTGCAAAATTGAGCAAATACACGAAAGATGGAGGCCGAGAATCCGCTTTGAAGAATTTTCAGGCGGTCTTCGTCCTCCGAAATGGCTCCAGCCCCAAAGATGACACAAGTGTAGGACGCTCATTTGCTCCTCTTCGCACACATCTCCTGATGATCTGATCTGAGCAGAATTTGGACAGACATGGTTCATCCCAAAAATAGTATTTTATTTGGGAGCAAAAGAGATTCTCATCATTCTTACCCCACTCTGGGATTCCGCCAAGAATCAGATAATTCACAATGTTCGACAAACCATGGAACCTTTTGCACAAGCTACATCAATTGCTATCAAATGTTCATCCTAGGAACGTGTCACTTGATGGTCTCGTATTGCATTCTTCGTAGAATTCTCGACAAATGATCACCACCACGCTTCTCAACCCCTTCTTATCCTTAATCTCAAATTGAACTCTTGGAGCGTATGATCCAACGGATTAATCTCGGTTTAGTATCCTTCTTTGCTAGAAGATATTTCAGGTAATGGTCCGAAAAGACCACTATTTTTATCCAAGCAAATAGGAACGAAACTTGTCTGCAGCATACACCATAATAATTCTTTCTCGGTGGTGTAATTGAGTTGGGCATCAATTAATGACTTGCTAGCATAATAAATTACGTGAGGTAATTTATTCACCCTCTGCCCTAGGACAGCTCCAATTGCATAATCAGATGCATCACACATGAGTTCGAAAGGGAGAGAATAATCCGGTGGCTGGATGATTGGTGCATTGGATAAGAGCTCTCGCAATTTCAAAAATGCTTGCATGCAATCCTCAGAATTCAAAAGGAACATCTTTGCCAAGCAAGATGCACAATGGTTTAGCCACCTTGCTAAATCCTTAATGAACCTTCTATAAAATCTGCATGACCCAAAATGATCGAATTTGTCGAACACTGTTGGGTGGTGGCAAGTTAGCAATTAGATCAACTTTTGCTCTATCCACCTCGATTCCTTTCTGTGAAACAATGTGCCCCAGAACAATCCCTTGTTTAACCATAAAATGGCTCTTCTCCGCCTAAGAACAAGTTTGGAGTCAACACAACAACGTAAAGACTTGTGAAAGATGATTCAAACAAGAATCAAAGGTTCTCCCAAAACCGAGAAGTCGTCCATGAATACTTCAATAAATTTGTCGATCATATCAAAAATATGGCCAACATACACCGCTTGAAATGTGGGTGCATTACATAGGTCAATGGCATCTGCGGTATGCAAACGTACCATAAGGGCATGTGAACGTTGTCTTTTCTTGATCAGGGTAGACAGGCACTTGATTGTATCCCGAATACCCATCAAGAAAACAGTAAAACTCTTGCCCAGCTAACTTCTCAAGGATTTGATCAATGAACGGAAGGAAAATGATCCTTCTCGGTGGCGGTGTTTAATTTCCGATAGTCAATGCGCATACGCCATCCAAGAGTTTCTCGAGTGGGACCAATTCTCCTTCAGAGTTTCTTCACGTGATTCCGGACTTTTCTAACAATTTGGACCGACTAACCCATTCACTATCGTAAATCGGATAGATGATTCCAGATCAAGGAGTTTAATGACTTCTTTAGAACGACTTCTTGCATGTTTGGATTAAGTCGCCTCTGTGGTTCCCTTGAAGGTTCACTCTCATCTTCCAAATGTATTTTATGCATACATACCGATGGGTCAATCCCTTTGAGATCAGTGAAAGTCCAACCGATAGCTTCCTTGTGCTCTTTCGACCTTCAACAACTCTTTTTCTTGTTCTGCAATAGCCGTGGATGAGATTATTACTGGAAGTGTTTCACGAGGTCCCAGAAAAGCATATTTAAGGGCCTCTGGCAATTGTTTCAATTCCACAATTGGTGGCTGCTCAAGTGATGGAGGCAGCACTTCCTTCACCTCAACAGGTAATGATTCTATCTCAGGCACACTCGCATCTAAGTGATCATCCTGGCATGATGAGCTAGACTCTATCTCGCGGACTGCTTCTCTTCCGATCCTTTCTCTTCATAGATGGCCAACAAAGCATTTTCAAATTCCTCTTTAGTAAGCATTGAAGGTAATGCCTCATCCACCACTTCATCTATCTGATAGATGTAAAAACATTCAACCTCATCCTCGTTTGAAATGGTTCATCACATGGAAGATATTCAATCGAACCTTCATGTTTCCAAAAGAAACGCCCATGACTCCGTCGACAATTAATGCAAGCGTTGGCAGTAGCGAGAAACGGACGTCCAAGGATGATGGGGACTTGATTAAGTGACTTAACAGGTGTGTCCATGTCCAAAACAACAAAATCCACTGGAAAGACAAACTTATCTATTCCAACCAAGACATCCTCAATAACGCCTCTGCCTTTTCCTCGATCTATCCGCCAGGCAGGACCGCTAGGGTCTCAATTCACCCAGTCCGAGTTTCTCGTACAATGAATATGGGATTAAATTAACACTGGCTCCCAAATCCAATAACGCTTTCCCAACTGGTTGCCCACCAATGACACATGGAACAGTAGGAACTCCAGGGTCTTTTAGTTTTTGTGGGGTTTCCAATTGCAATATAGAACTGACGTGATTAGTCAAGAACACTTTCCGCGAAACATGATTACGTGCCTTTCTCTTCCGAGTGCATAAATCTTTGAAAACTTTGCAAACTCACGCACTTGCTTGATCGTTTCAAGCAATGGAAGGTTTATCTTTACTTGCTTAAATGTTTCGAAAATATCTTCCATTTTTGTTGGTCTCTTTCCCATTCTTGATGGAGGAGTTAGGCATTGAGGAAATGGTGCCTTTGGGACAAAAGGTGCGTTCCTTCCGAATCTTCGCCTTGTCCTTGTTGGATGCTTGAGGGAGACTCATCCTCTATCACCTTTTCTTTCCTTCTCTCTTCTTTTCTCTTCCTCTTTCTCTTTCTTTTCTCTTTCTCCGCTCTTCTCGCCGACGCTTTCTCTTTCTCGCTTCTCGCTCTTTGTCCGCTTCACTTTCTTCCTCCGCTTCCACAGCATTTCCACTTGATTATGAACTTCCGTCCACTTCTCAACGAATGACTTTCAACTGCTGACTATTTAATGGTCCTTCATCGGATGATGCTTGGCGCGAGGATTGTTGATGGGTTGGTGGGAAGCTTACCTCCTCTCGTCGACTCGGTTGATTTGCCAATTGGTCGACTTGATCGATTATCATACATTGAAAAGATTGCATCTGCATCACCTTTTCTTCCGGATCGTAATCCTTTGAAGTGCTTGTATGAGATTGATTAGATTCGATTGACATTCGATTTTTCCGGAAATCGAATTTGGATGAGAATATGGAGCATTCTCAGAAAGTTAGAATTCGGTGAAAATTAGAATTCGAAATTCTTTGTGGAACGGAAATTTTCTTTGAAAATTTTGTGGAAACGCTTGTTGTCCACTCATAGGATTGACGGTATTGTTGGTTGACTGACCGGTTTGGTTTGATCCACCCCATCCTAAGTTGGGGTGATTTTTCCACTGGGTTGTAGGTATTTGAGTACGTTTCTACCTTCACGATAAGATTGAGTGACATTTATCTGCTCTGGAAGAGTAGATTCATCAGGAAGGAATGTCAAGGTAGTTGGGCACTCATTAGCCATATGACCTGGGTGTTCACAAATTGAGCATACAGTGGGGGTGACAGGAACTTTAGCTTGCTTGGTTGCAGCTAACAACATGTTCATCTGTTTGGACAGCATATCAACCTTGGTTGATAGATCAGAGTTATTATTGTTGACCTCATACAATCCGTCTTTGGTCAACACATGAGATTTAGGTGCTAAGTCCAAAGTGGTTCGCCCCAGTGTCTCACTTTGTATCGAGGTTTGATACAATTTCTCAAACAATGCCCACAACTCATCGGCCTCTTTCGTGGCACAAGATCCACCGCAAGATGCATCAACCATGCGTCTTTCTTCAGGAATCAGTCCATTGTAGAAACTTTGGACTTGTTGCCACCTTGGAACGTGATGGTTAGGGCAACTTCTGATCAACTCCTTAAAACGTTCCCAACATTCATGGAATGTCTCTGTAGGTTGTTGGGAAAAGAAAAGGATCTTTTGACGCATCTCTATGGCTTTAGTCATGGGAAAATACTTTTGAGGCGGCGATGTAGCTCGGCCCAACTCGAATAGATTGCGGTTCTAAAGAATAGAACCAAGTTTTGCCTTGTCTCTTAAAGAGAACGGAAAGAGCGAGCTTCGCTATCTCATCAAGAACATTGTGGACTCGAACATTTTGCATACCCCGGTGAACTCGTTCGGATGAGCGTGCAATTTTCGTTTGCCAAACCATGGAATATTGGTAGCATTTGAATCATCACGATTTGAATTCATAATGATTCCTGGAATGGGAGCATGCATGATACCTCCGATCCTCGTAAAACCAGGATCATTATAGTATTCAAGTGTTCTAGGTCCCTCATAGTAATTATTGTCCCATTATTTCCATTATTTACATTGTTGCCATTCTCGTTGTTGTTTTCATTCATTTCTTGCTCTTGATCACCATGGTATCGGTAGGATGAATACCGATTCCTTTGGATTCTACGATTGTCTCAAAGATCGCTCGATCTGGATTAAGCAGGTAGAAATGTGGGTGATGAGAACGGTAAAAAAGCTCATACCACACCCACAATCAAAGGTTTGAAGAACCCAAAATAAGTCCTCAGCAGACTCAATCGATTGAGGCATTGGTCTCAATAGATTGAGAAGCTTATAAAATTTCACAAAATGATTTGGTCCAATCGATTGAGGATGCTCTCAATCGATTGAGGTTCCAAGTCGAGCAAAGAATACGAGAATATCGAAAAGACTTTGTCAGTCAATCGATTGAGAGGCTTCTCTCAATCGATTGAGGTTCAAAGATTAAAACACACAAGAGTTCTGTCAATTGATTGACATAGGAATGTCAATCGATTGAGAAAAGAGTAGAGAGCACACAGAAAGTAGCTCAGTATCAATCGATTGAGAAAGGAGCTTCAATCGATTGAATGCTGCTATGAACAGAGAGCAAAGTAAGAAGAAAAAGGAAAGAAAACCACTCAGGAAATTTATTTTTATTTTTATTTTTATTTTTATTTTTTATTTTTATTATTTTTTATTATTATTTTTTTTAAAATTAAAATTCAGAAAAATAAAAATAAAATCTAAATTCGAAAATTAGAAATTAGAAATTAAAAACCTAGAAAGTCTTTCCTAAAAGAAAACTTCTAAACTAAGAATATAAATTTCCAAAAAATATAAATTTTCTAAAAAAAAAAATGAATAACCAATTTTTAGAAAATCCTAAAATTTCTAAAAGTGGAAAATAATAAAAAAAAAAAGAAAAACTTCTAAACTAAGAACTTCTAAAAACCTAAACTTCCTAAAGAATATCACAAAATCTAATCTAAGAAAGAAAATTAGGGAAAGAAATTTTTTTTTTTTTTTTTTTTTTTAATTTTCAAGTTTGTCAATCGATTGACAGAGTTGAGTCAATCGATTGAGGCACAATTATTGCCAAAAACACACAACCTCAATCGATTGAGAAACAAGTCTCAATCGATTGAGAAACAAGTCTCAATCGATTGACTGTTATAAAAACAAAAAAAATCTCTAATCGGAATTTACTCAAAATTTCGCCGATTTCCCCGGCAACGGCGCCAAAAACTTGATCGATTTTAAATAAACCCTTGCAAGTGTACAAGATCTGTTCTAGTAAGGAAAGAACAAGGGTGTCGAACCCACAGGGAAATCTGAAATTTTAATCAATTCTTCCTAGAGATTTAGAAAATATCCCCGAGGAAGTACCAAGGGGCAGATTTTAATTTTTACCAAAAATTAACACTTTTTCTAATTGTAAGAAAGAAAATAAATTAATCTAAAAATTATGTAATGAGAAATCTAAGAACAAATTTTAAAAACAAGATCAAGGAATTTGCTACCCCAGATTTATACCCTTTTCTATTTTTAAACCCACAATTTTCTTAACATCAAACACACCATCATTCTAAGAGAAACATGACTAGTAATTAAGCATGATCATTAACCCGGCATATCCTATCTAAAAACAATGACTCAGCCTAATCGCGGTATGAATCATGTGAAAAGCATAGCGTATCTCATGGTATTTTAGATCAAAACAATAAAAACATGATCACTACACTTTGAGAAAAACGATTTGATGATGAAATTATCAAACTATGGCATTAAACATAAAATGTGGGTACTTATCTGGGGATCGCATCCTCCTTGATCTACAGCCTTTAGCCTCTCATCCTTGGTGCAAGATCTTCAATTTCATTCAAAACCATTCCCAAAGTAAAGAGCAAAGAAGGTGTAAAATAAAATATGTTCTCGGAAAATCTCAACACAATTTTATTACTCTAAGAAAATCCTCTACAAAAGTCTCTCTCGGCAAATTATTACACCAATTTTTCTCAGAATGAAAACTCTCCCTATTCAAAAAGCTCTCCTTTTACAATGCCGCAGCCTCTTATTTATAATAGCCGATTCAACCTAACCCTAATTGCCTCAATCGATTGAGGCTTAAATCTCAATCGATTGATCTTTTAATTTAATCACCTTTAGGACACTTTTGCCTTTTTGTCTCAATCGATTGAATTTCATGTCTCAATCAATTGACACTAGTTTAATCACCTTTAGGACACTTTTGCCTTTTTGTCTCAATCGATTGAATTTCATGTCTCAATCAATTGACACTAGTTGGAAGTAGATGCCCTAATTGGTGGAAATCTCCAATATGCCCTCAGCAGAAACAGTCGCCAGGTTGAAATGCACAGACTTTCGCTAGGTTAGATTTCTCCTCGCTGGGTTGGATAGTGCTCTTTGCGTGGTTGAATTGGAGAAGGATACTTTCACTGTCGCGTGGTTGCTTTTATTCATCAGTCATCGCTAGGTTGAAATGCTGTAGTCGCTAGGTTGAATTGAATGGCGCTAGGTTGACTGTAGTCGCTAGGTTGAAGTGTGTGGCGCGGGAACCGCGCGACGGCCATTTCTTCCAACTGCGCGAAGGCTTATTTACACTTTGTTCCTCGCGGCAACTTCAATATCTTCCCCTTCTTGATGGAGTTTGATTCCCTTCACGGATTTCAGCGCTTCTTTGGACCCTTTTTGTCCATAGCTCTTTTGTAGCCTTTAATTTCTTTCTTTTATACACTTGGAAGATCCAAAGGTCAGAAACACCTGTTATCATCAAAACCTCACAACAACCATCAAATACTTTCATCGAACGGCTAAGTGTAGGATTTAAGGTATGAAATATAGTCATATTTCAGCACCGATCAAAGAACACGAGAAAAATTATCTGACTCATGACTTGGAACTAGCAGCAGTCATCTTTGCGCTGAAGATCTGGAGAGATTACTTGTATGGTGAGACTTTTGAAATTTTCACCTATCATAAGAGCCTCCGATACCTATTTACACAGAAAGAGCTCAACATGAGACAGCGCAGATGGATGGAATTCCTCAAGGATTACGATTGCTCCATACAATATCATTCAGGCAAGGTGAATGTAGTAGCCGATGCATTGAGTCGGAAGGGTTCAGCTCAGTTAGCTTGTTTGGTTTTGGGTATGCACCGATGGAAATTATTGGAAGACCTGACACTCTACGATGCGAACATTGAGTCAAAAGCTACCAGATTCTTTTTGGCTAACATATCGGTAAAGCAAGTGATATTTGAGCATATCCACGATCTACAGATGAAAGATCCAGCATTAACAAAGATTCATCAAGACGTGAGTGAAGGCATCAGGTCGGACTTCTCCGTTAAAGAAGATGATTCTTTATTGTTTAAGGGCCGTCTATGCATTCCGGACAATGCCGATCTAAGACGAACAATTCTTGATGAAGCCCATAAGTCAAATTATGATATCCACCCTGGTAGCACCAAAATATACCAAGACTTGAAAAAGAACTACTGGTGGAGAGGACTGAAGCAAGACGTGGCTGAATACGTGTCACGGTGTTTGACTTGTCAGCAAGTGAAGATTGATCATAGACATCCTGTGGGACTATTGCAGCCTTTACCAATCCCAGAATAGAAATGGGAATCAATCTCGATGGATTTCATTGTTGGATTGCCCCGTACTGCCAAGAGACATAATGCCATTTGGGTCGTCGTAGACCGATTGACCAAATCAGCGCACTTTTTGCCGTACAATACTATGTATACGGCAGGAAGATTGCCAGACTTATACATGAAGGAGATCGTAAGGTTACATGGGATTCCAAGCAGCATAGTTTCAGATCGTGATCCACTATATACGTTCAAGTTTTGGAAGAAATTTCAAGAAGGAATGGGAACACGACTAGACTTTAGTTTAACTTTCCATCCTCAAACTGATGGGCAGACAGAGTGAGTGAACCAAGTAATAGAAGACATGCTCAGAGCGTGCATGCTTGATATGCAAGGATACTGGGATGAGTATCTACTGTTGCTCGAATTCGCATACAATAGCAGTTTCCAAACGAGCATTGGCATGACACCGTATGAAGCTCTGTATGGACGATGATGCAAATCACCCCTCAATTGAGAGGAAACAGGTGAGAAATTTATTTTAGGGTCAAAACTACTTGAAGACAACGCCACCGTCGTTCAAATAATCAGAGAAAGGCTGAAGTCAGCACAGAGTAGACAGAAAAGTTACGCCGACATGAAGCGGACTAGCGTCGACTATAAAGTAGGTGAGCATGTGTTTGTGAAAGTGTCACCTATGAAAGGCGTAATGAGATTTGGCAAGAGAGGGAAGTTAAGCCCACGTTATGTTGGACCATTTAAAATTTTGGGACGCGTAGGTGAAGTTGCGTATCGCATTGGCTTACCACCGCTGTTTGATCGGGTACATAACGTTTTCCACATCTCAATGCTCAGAAAGTATGTGAACGATCCATCTCATGTGTTAGGGAAACAACCTATGGAGATGTGTGAGGACATGAGCATGATAGAGGAACCAGTGGAAATCTTGGATCGAAAGGAACAAGTACTGCGCACTAAAGTGATTCCCTTAGTGCTTGTTCGGTGGAACAATCATCCAAAGGAAGAGGCTACTTAGGAATGAGAGGCCGATGTGAAAGAACAATATCCAGCCTTATTTCCAACGACGTGAGAATCCAATGTAAACCACAAGCATGTTGGTGGAATCTCCACAATACTTGTAATTCAATGGAAGTTTTGATCAAAGTATGATAAAAGGAACAAATTTTTGTATGCACATGACCATGAGGATGTGTTTTTATAGAACTATGAGCCACTTGATGTCATAAACTACCAAAAGAAATCAAAGAACCAAAGAACTTAAAAATCTGCAGAAATTGGGCAAAACCGATTAATCGAAGTTCAAATCGATTAATCGATTTGGAATTTTGATTAATCGATTTTGTTCGATTAGTCGACTGGCAGATGCCAGTGACTGGACATTTGGATAAGAGTTAGGACAGACACAGAATACAATTTCGATTGATCGATTTATAATTTCGATTAATCGATTTGGGATCGATTAATCGATTTTGGGACTTCGATTAATCGAACTGCATGTTCGATTAATCGAACATACTGGGAATGTTAGAAGAAATTAGGAATGAATTAATGAAAATTCGATTAATCGAGGAGGTTTCGATTAATCGATTTGCTTAAAGGAACCTTGAAAATTCTAAGACAGAGAAACGATTTCGATTAATCGAACCATAGTTCGACTAATCGAATAACTTAAGGAATCTTGAAATTTTTGGAAGTTACTGCATGATTTCGATTAATCGAAGTGAATTTCGATTAATCGATTTTGAAATTTCGATTAATCGAAATGGATTTCGATTAGTCGACTGGCTCGCGCCAGTGAGCTCTAAAACTTAAATTTTTAAACGGATACGATTTCGATTAATCGAAATGTTTTCGATTAATCGAATTTGACTTTCGATTGATCAATTTGGGAAATCGATTAATCGATTTTGCGCGGCTTAACCTAGTTTTGAATCTCGATTAATCGATTCTGAATTTCAATTAACCGAGCCGAGGCCTATATATAAAAATTTGGGGATTTCATTCCCCATTCGAAATCATTTCAGCTTGGAATTTTTGGGCGCTTCATCTTCTTCTTCTTCTCCGACCATCCGGCGCCCTAGGGTTGCATCTCCGTTGGTTTTTTCGGCTCGTATTCAAGTTTTATCGCCTCCAAAACCCACGGTAAACCCTAGAATTTACTTTTTCTTTTAATTTGAGTTAGATAAAGCCCTAGGTTTTGTTATTTCACCTAAAATGCCGCCTAAGACCCGGTTGTCTTCAAAGAAGGCAACCTCTAAGCTCCTGGTTTGGCGTAAGAACGCCGCGCCACCACCACCTACCCCATCGCCGGTGAGGACTCAATCACCGTCGGCATCGGAGACCACCTCCGGTTCGACGAGCACATCTTCGCGCGAGTCCACCCCCATGCCCCCACCACCCACTAACGTGGTGCAACCAAATGAATGGTGGGCCGCAAAGACCTTTGAGGTCGAGTACCTCATTGACCCTACCCTTTTCACAAATCCCGATGTACCGGGCGAGACCCAATGGGCTCTTAATTACCTTAACAATGCCGGTCTCGGCAACCTTCTCAAACCAATTCGGGGTTCCTACTACCCTAGATTGGTGAGATTATTTTACCAAGGGCTTGTGGACGGCCCGACTGACAATGTGATCAAGACCACCATCGAGGGTCGAGAGTACACGATCACTCGTCGTCACATACACGAGGTGCTTGAGTGCTACCTCGACTTTACCCCTGAGACCACCCTATTTCCACCCTTTGAGGAGGAACCTTGATTCGAGGAGGTCATGACCCGCATGACCAATGGTAAGAAGGGGTCGGGATCCTCCATCAAGAGGGTTGACCTTCCCCACTACATGTGGATGCTTGATTCTATAATCAAGTGTAATCTATACCCGATGCGCCACGACACGGAGCGCGTGGAAAAAGTGCAACAGGCACTTTACGCGGCCTTCTGTGGCCGGTGGTTTGATGCCACCATGCTCGTCCTCGAGGGGATGAGGTACATTAAGGGCAAACTGATGAAGGGCAACCTCCGGCCCAAGGAGAAGATGCCCTATGCTCGCCTCATCTCGAGCATGTTGGAGTGTTACTCCAACGATCCCTCCTACACCATCTCACCTCACGAGGTGAGGGCTACGGATTGCGTGAAGACGTTCTCCAAGTCTTCATGGACCCGTAGCTACAACCTGCTCAAGCGGACCCTACCGGCTCCGGGTCCAGCTCAAAGAAGTGCACCGCCACCACCCCCACCAACACAGCAGGACCCACCCGTGGGTGGGGCACACCCGGCCGAGCCATCAGTAGAGAGGGCTACCTCTCATGCCACGGTGTCACCGACACCGCCTGCTCACTCCGCGCATGCTACACCCACCTCATCATACCGCCGGCGCGCCGCCCCATCCGGGCCTACCATTGAAGACGTGTTGGCTCGCATGGAGGCCAACAACGAACGGATGAATCGGAGGATGGACTTTTTGATGTTTCACACCCTCCGCTGCATCTACCCGACCGACTACCACCGCTACCTCGCTCAGGAGGAGGAGTGGACTGCCGGACGGACCTCCTTCCACAGGGGTCCCGTCTTCCATCCCCCCACTGCCACTACCGACGCGGCTCCTTCCACATCTACCTCCGCTCCGCCGACAGAGACGCCGCAGCCACAGCCGCCACAGCCGCCGCTACCTCCGCCTACTCAGCCAGCACCGTCGCCACCACCGTCATCACAGCAAGCTCTAGCAGACCCACCAGCCCCGTGAGCAATCGGCTCAGATGGGCGACTGCTCGATGCCGTCACTGGCGAGGGACCTGAGTCTTGTATTTATTTTGAGTTTTTCTTATATAGCTGTAGATTATTTTTGTACGCCAACTTATCTGGCATTGTAAACTTTCAATTATAAATACAAATAAAATTTTTTTTGTGTAAATTGATCAATTTCGTCAAATTTAAATTCTATGCTTGTATTCATATATACCTAGATGCGTCTGAGTCAACTAGACCACCTCACCTCAGAGTGTGGGGGGGAGCATGTACCCTTGGGTTATTTTTGGGGATGAAAATTCCCAAGGTGGGGAGGATGTAATATCCTGAAAAATCACGTTAAATAGTGACCTCGGGATCCGTGCCCGATTGGTCACAAGTTTGACCAATTAGGAGATCAAGGGTTAGCATAGAGTGTGATGAACGGATGAGATGCGATGAGTTGAGTGTTTATGTGGTGTGTGATGGGAATGTGAAGTCGCGTACACCTATCGCGGTGTATGTGCTCAACGCACAAGAGAGGGGATAGATAAAAGGGTTTAATAACCCTAAAAATTTGTATTTTGATTGTTGAGAGAGGAGTAAAGAAGAGAGAGAGAGGAGTAAAGAGATTGAACAAGAGTTATTGTGTGATTGGAGGGGGGATTCTAGCATTAAAGAGACCGATTCAACGCGAGGAATCCGTTTAAGCAAAAGCTGGAACCCTAGCCTTCCCAACCACTCGATTGAAATCAATTTGAGATTGATTGAAGGTAAGATTTTTGTAGTTTAAATGCATGGATTGAAATGGTGAATAGTGGTTAGAAATAGTGTAAAATGTAGGACAAAGGTTTAGAGAAATAGAGGAAAAAGTAAAGGAAGAGATTGGGAAGAACAGCCAAAAGGGGGCTGAATCTGACAATTTCGATTAATCGAAATTGGCCAAGAAGTTGAAAAGTCAGAGGACCCCGATCACGATTAATCGAATTGAGTTTCGATTAATCGACTTTAGATTTCGATTAATCGAATTGGGAATAGATTGATCGACTGGGAACCTAAAGTGAACTCCAGTGGAGGAAAGAAAATAGCTTGGAGAAATCGACTAATCGAAATGGGAATTCGATTAATCGATTTAGAATTTCGATTAATCGATTTGGGATCGATTAATCGATTTTGGAAATTCGATTACTCGAATTGAGAATCGACAAGATAGAGTAGAAATTTTCAATTAATCGAATTGGGTTTCGATTAATCGAATGGGAATCTCGATTAATCAATTAATAGATATTGACTTTCGATTAATCGATTTTGGAAATCGATTAATCGAATCAGATTCGATTAATCGATTTTGGAGTTCCATTAATCGACTGGGCTAGTTTATGTTGACTTTTGAGTTTGACTTTAAGCTTCATGGAGGGTCTTGGACCTCCTTTATTACATCTTTAGTGATGTGTTTCACATGTTATGTGGTATCATAGGTGGTACGTGTGAGCTAGTGCACAAGGAGGCACGTGGGACCTTGATGCATTGATCGAACGAAGACTTGAGGTAGGGAACTCCTTGAACATGTACCTTATTTTACAAGAGCATGTATGTAGTGATATAGATTTAACTTCAAATGTTTTATAAAGGGTTGTGAAGAAGTATGTGTGTGTGACATAAATAAAAGTAATCATAATGAGCCATCCCCAGGGGATGAAGAAGTAAAGAGATTTGAGCATCAGGTGTGATACAAGTGAATGGATACATCCCAGGGATGTATCCAAGATTGGATCATGTTTGATAGGGCCTAACTGATATAAGATAGCACAATTACACGGTGAATAACTATATGTAAGGCACCGATATTTTTATTATTTGAGGTTTGATAGGGTACCCTACCGACGTGGCGGGATATCCACGACTAACACGGTAGGATATCCGTGACCGATACGGCGGTGAAACCGTAGGCCAGTGCGGAGGCTTATCCGCACACAGTAAGCACACCCCAGGGGTGTTGATTGAGACTAGTGAAATCTAGCCACCAATCCTCAGGGGAAAAGGGGCTTGGGTACTAATTGTATTCCCAGGGAATACGTTAAAACTGTCTATATAGATGACGATGATGGGTATCTCATCGGGGCTCGATGCTATATTGCTCGCGGATTACTTAAGTTGAAAGTTTAAGTTTTGCTTTAGGCCTTTTCAGCATCATTCATGAATGAATAAAGACATGAGTAAACTATCAGTAAAATATAATGCTTTTTAACTGTTTTCATCAGTAACTGCATAGACACATCATGCATGACATATCATGAAATATATGTGAGTAATAATTTATATGTTCAACTGTGTTTTGTTCCCTATTGAGCTAGGATGTAGCTCACCCTATAGACTATACGTCGCAGGTCCACTACTAGCAGCTGCTGAGGCTTCAGGAGACGCTGACCCCGGTGAGTCGGACCTTGCGGCCGGTGAAGAGTTGGAGCCACCTCCTGAGGACTTCTTCTAGAGAACTCCATTGTGCCACTTTGAGGGTTCTTGAAGAGATTTTGTACGGCTTGGTATGTCAAGCCTTGTTTTGGCTAAACAATGTACATGTATAAATTGGGATTATTCTTTTGGGGCGAACCATCCGTGATGATTTGCTATCATCGATGGTTCGGATCGGTTCTCCATTCATGCAGAGGCATGAGGGTAGAACTGTCTTTTGTGAAATGCTCTTAGATAGATTTAAATTATGCAGTTTCATTTACTATTTCATTTTGTGCTTGATATGGAACAACGACTTATCACTTTATTGATAAAATATTGGTAGTGAGAATGACTCCAATTGTTATATATATTAGTGCAGTAATATATATTTTATTATTTCAAAATTAAGTTTATAATTATCATTATATATATTGATAATAATTTAATGACAAACTTGTAAATATTATCTCTCTAAATAAGTGTCTTTTCATATTTGAATTTATCTCTTCACCGTAAATGTGAAAAGACACAAGTCTGACATCTCTTCACAGTAAATTTGAAAAGATACAAGTGAAATCAACTTTTCTTTTTATTGTTATCTGAAAAGACACAACTCTCAGAAAAGACACAAGTGAAATTGATTTTTCTTTTTACTGTTATCTGAAAAGACAACTCTCTTGAAAAAACACAAGTGAAATCAATTTATCTTTTTACCGAGAAGACATAACTCTCTGAAAAGACATAAATCTAAAATCTTTTAACCGTAACTTGAAAAGACACAATCATTCAGAATTTCTTTATAAATAGAGATAAGATCTCCGTTAATAACACAAGATATATAAGACAACATAAATTATAATAACATCTATTTCTCTTCTTCTCTTACGTTCTCATTATTTTAAGAATCTTTTTGTGTATAAGAAAATTTGTGAGGCAGGTTCTTTATCTAGAAAGTGCAATCTAGAAAAAGAACATATGGTTCTTGGCAAGACCAGACTCTGTTGTATCTTGAAGGCAGATTTGCTGGGATCTTGATTGCTTCTTCGTTTATCCGACAGAGTGGGGGCCTCTATTGTCTTAAACGAAAATGCAATCAGGTTTCCATCGAATCGCCTTGATACTCTGAACTTTCTAGAGAAACTGACATGATTTTCTTACAAAAGATTCTAAAACAATGAAACGTAGAAATATAGTTATTATAGATTGTCATGTATATCTTTCTGAATCTTATAAAGAAAATGATATTTTTAATTTTAGAGAGTTATAAAAGATAAATCGATTTCACTTGTATCTTGATTGAAAAAAGTAGATATTTCATTCTTTAGAGTTGTATCTTGTAACAAAAAAAAAAATGTAATTTGAGAGTTGTCATTTAGATTATCAATATATATTTGTATAATATAAACTTAATTTTGAAACAATAAAATATATATTACTACACTAATATATATAACAATCCCCCACTTGTTTCAAAGTAAAAAAAATTGTGTATCAGAGCGACCATCCTAAGCATCATCAGAGGTACCGATCGGTTTGAACCTTTGACTAATACATACAACTCAAAGTTTGTAAGGAATTTAAGTAGCTTATAGCCTTGAATTTACAACCTGTCTAACAAATCAAAATTATATTTACACCTACTATGACCTAAATCATTAGTGACATAAGGCCTGCGCTTTACAGCCATGTGCTAAAATCCTGATTTCATGAGTATCTTAAAGGGATGACCGAATCTCTATTGAAGAGGCTTCACTTTCATACTCATGGGTGAATCTATCATGGGTGCTCTTGTAATTACTTTATCACCATAGTAAATGAATGCCTACAAAATTATTAAGAGTTAAACTCACCTTCTCACGTTACAAGAGATGTACATAAAATATAACACCATAAGGATGACGAATAAGTAACATAGCTTTGTGCACTTTCAAGGGTCACAAAGTAGTTTCTTATCTCGTTGAACTTAGGATTTGGGATCTCCAACTCTACAAAGTTGAGGTTCAACTATTGTGCCTTTAAAGATATCGGTCTTAGGCCCATCCCCCTTGATATTTTCAACACTGTATCTTTGGGTGGTATTTTTGTAAGCTTCGAAGCCAATCTACCTCTTTTTCTCCCTCAAACGATGTTATGTACTCTGATTCCATACTTGAATCAGAAAGACATGTTTGTTTCTAGACCTCCATGAAACTGCTCCTCCTACCAAAGTAAAAATCCATCCACTTGTGGATTTTGAATAAGAGGAGTAAAATATTTAAGTAGCATTAGTAACCCCTCTAAGAGTTTAGATTTGCAACTATATTGTTAACTATAATGCATAGTTCCTTTCAAGTATTTTAATGCCTTATGAATAGCTTCCCAATGTTCCAACTCTGGGTTGCTAGTCTAAATACCCCCACTATATATGCTATATTAGATTTAATACACTTTATTAAATACATAAGACTTTTATCTCAGTGATGATAAACTGTAATTCTTAAACTTGTTCAAGAAATGATTTATTTCCAACCATTATCAAAATATTAGAGACTAGAAAAGCTTTTGTACCTGTATCCTCAATTAGATACTTCTTCGCCAATGAATATTAAAATCTTTAATAATAATGCACTTACAGAATGTGTTGAATAACCTATCGTTCAATGCGTTGAGTCCCAACAATCTTGATCATCTTTCAGTCATTTGAGTTGAGCATCCGATCCTCCACTAGTCGTACTTCTCATTGTTTCCGCTTTGCTGCCATCTTTTGAAATTTGACCCGCCGAATCGATCAAGTTTGATGAGATCTTGATTCATGAACTTTATGCTCTGAGCAATTAGAACGAAATATTGTCTTTAAATTATTGATAAAATATTAGTATTGAGAATGACTCCGAGGCACTTAGTTCACTACGCTGTCTTAAAGACAATAGACGCCCCCATTCCGTTGGATAAACGAAGATGCAATCAGGTTCCCAGCGAATCTGCCTTCATGATACAACAAAGCCCGGTCTTGCCAATAATCGTATGTTCTTTTCTAGACTACACTTTCTAGAGAGAGAATCTGTCACACAAATTTTCTGATACACAAAAAGATTCTTAAAACAATGATAACGTAAGAGAAGAAGAGAAATAGATGTTATTATAGTTTGTGTTATCATGTATATCTTGTGTTATTAACAGATATTTTATCTCTATTTATAGAGAAATTCTGAATGATTGTGTCTTTTCAGGTTACGGTGAAAGGATTTCAGATCTATGTCTTTTCGGAGAGTTATGTCTTTTCGGTAAAAAGATAAATTGATTTCACTTGTGTCTTTTCAAGAGAGTTGTGTATTTTCAGATAATAATAAAAAGATAAATCGATTTCACTTGTGTCTTTTCAGAGAGATGTGTCTTTTCAGATAACAATAAAAAGAAAAGTCGATTTCACTTGTGTCTTTTCTAATTTACTGTGAAGAGATGCCAGACTTGTGTCTTTTCACATTTACGGTGAAGAGACAAATCCAAATATGAAAAGACACTTCTTTAGGGAGATAACATTTACAAGTTTGTCATTAAATTATTATCAATATATATAATAATAATTATAAACTTAATTTTGAAATAATAAAATATATATTACTACACTAATATATATAACAATCCCCCACTTGTTTCAAAATAATAAAAATTATGTATCAGAGCGATCATACTAAGCATCATCAAAGGTACCCATCAGTTTGAACCTTTGACTAGAACATACAACTCAAAGTTTGTAAGGACTTTAAGTATCTTATAGCCTTAAACTTAAAACCTGTCTAACAAATCGAAATTATATATATACTTAAAACAGGGTGATGGGCCTAATACCGATATCTTTAAAGGCACAATAGTTGAACTTCAACTTAATAGGGTTAGAGATCCTAAATTATAAATTCAACGAGATAAGAAACTACTCTGTGACCCTTGAAAGTGCACAAAGCTATATTACTTGTTAGTCATCCTTATAGTGTTATATTTCGTGCATATCTCTTGTAACATGAGAGGGTGAGTTTAACTCTTAATGATTCTGTAGGCATTCATTTGCTAGGGTAATAAAGTAGTTACAAGAGCAGCATAATGAATCACTTATATCATATGGAAGTAAGATAAACTAGCGATTGGGTGCTCTTGTAACTACTTTATTACCCTAGCAAATGAATGCCTACAGAATCATTAAGAGTTAAACTCACCCTCTCATGTTACAAGAGATATGCACGAAATATAACACTATAAGGATGACTAACAAGTAATATAGCTTTGTGCACTTTCAAGGGTCACAGAGTAGTTTTTTATCTCGTTGAATTTATAATTTAGGATCTCTAACCCTATTAAGTTGAAGTTCAACTATTGTGCCTTTAAAGATATCGGTATTAGGCCCATCACCCGCGATGTTTTCAACACTGTATCTTTGGGTAGTATTTTTGTGAGCTTCGAAGCTACTCCGCCTCTTTTGCTCCCTCAAACAATGCTATATACTATGATTCCATATTTGAATCAGAAAGATATGCTTGTTTCTAGACCCCCACGAAACTGCTCCTCCTATCAAAGTAAAAATCCATCTGCTTGTAGATTTTGAATCAGAGGAGTCAGAAATTCAAGTAGCATCAGTAACCCCTCTAAGAGTTCAGATTTACAACTATATTATAAACTATAATGCCTTTCAAGTATTTTAATGCCCTACGAATAACTTCCCAATGTTTCAACTCTGGGTTGCTAGTCTACTCAATACCCCCACTATATATGCTGTATTAGATCTAATGCACTTCATTAAATACATAAGACTGTTATCTCAGTGATGATAAACTGTAATTCTTAAACTTATTCAAGAAACAATTTATATCCAACAATTTTTAAAATATTAGAGATTAGAAAAGCCTTTGTACCTGTATCCTCAATTAGATACTTCTTCGCCAATGAATGTTAAAATCTTTAATAATAATGCACTTACAGAATGTGTTGAATAACCTATCGTTCAATACATTAAGTCCCAACAATTTTGATCTTTTTTCAGTCATTTGAGTCGAACATCCGATCCTCCATTAGTCGTACTTCTCGTTGTTTTCGCTTTTGCTGCCATCTTTGGAAATTTGACTTGCCGAATCGATCAAGTTTGATGAGATCTTGATTCATGAATTTTATGCTATGAGTCATTAGAACGAAATATTATCTTTAAATTGTTGATAAATTATTGGTATTGAGAATGACTTCGAGGCACGTAGTTCACTACGCTATCTTAAAGACAATAGACACCCCCATTCTATCGGATAAACGAAGATGTAGTCAGGTTCCCAACGAATCTGCCTTCAGGATACAAAAGAGCCCGGTTTTGCCAATAATCGTATGTTCTTTTCTAGACTGCACTTTCTAGAGAAAGAACCTGCCACACAGATTTTCTGATACACAAAAAGATTCTTAAAACAATTAGAATGTAAGAGAAAAAGAGAAATATATGTTATTATAGTTTGTGTTATTTTGTATATCTTGTGTTATTAACGGATATCTTATCTTTATTTATAGAGAAATTCTGAATGATTGTGTCTTTTCAGTTACGGTGAAAAGATTTCAGATCTGTGTCTTTTCAAAGAGTTATGTCTTTTCGGTAAAAAGATAAATTGATTTCACTTGTGTCTTTTTATGAGAGTTGTGCCTTTTCAGATAACAGTAAAAAGATAAATTGATTTCACTTGTGCCTTTTAAGAAAATTGTGTCTTTTCAAATAACAATAAAAAGAAAAGTCGATTTAACTTGTGTCTTTTCAAATTTATTGCGAAGAGATATTAGACTTGTGTCTTTTCACATTTACGGTGACGAGATAAATTCAAATATGAAAAGACACTTATTTAGGGAGATAATATTTACAAGTTTGTCATTAAATTATTATCAACATATATAATTATAATTATAATTGTAAACTTAATTTTAAAATAATAAAATATATATTACTATACTAATATATATAACAGGTTCGACCTCTCTGCACACTTTGATGTCCTTAACTTTGATGTCCTTAAACTTCCTCTTCCTCTTATGTAGTTGTTATTGCTAATATTATTTCATACATCTATCTTAATATATAATAATATTCTGTTGTCTTATCTCATGTCCTTTCTGATTCTTGGGGCCTTGACATCCCTATTAGAGCATCTCCAATGGAGACACCAAATCCAAGGTCTAAAATGTCTCCAATGCAGTACCTTATTCACCATGGAATAGGGTACAAAGCATTGGTAGTCAATATTGGCTACTGGGTGGTCAACGCTTCAAATTCAAATAGATTATATTTTATATAGAAAATATAATCTTTTGCTCATTTAATATAATAATTTGCAATCAAATAGTTACTTTTGACGTCTCCCATTGCCCAAAATTTAAAGCCTAAAATTCGGTAGTAAATATTACCATGTCATTCTTCAACTGCTATTTTTAACTACATCCCATCGGAGATGCTCTTATATTTAGGCAAATTAGCCAACAAACTCCACACCTTTTACATTTTACTAGACAGGATCCAACGTTTTGCTTATTATCCAATAAGGCAACAGATCCTGAACCTTTTCATTTACGTTTTGCTTATTATCCAACAAGGCTCCAGACCTTGAACCTTTTCATTTATGTTTTTAAAACTCGGCAAATAAGGTCTTATATTTGACATGGGAAAATGGTATATGGGTTAGAGTGCATAGATGAATCCGTGCATTCCAATCACGGATCACTTGCTACGCCACATGCCACGTGGCAAGTGATCTAGAAAAAAAATTAAATTTTTTTCTTTTAGTGATCAAAATAGTGATTAAAGTTTGCGCACCACCCCACATATTTTGGTGTATCAAAATTTTCCCTTTTGACCACATTTTGGATGGTTGATATGCATTAGATCATACTCTAATATTTTGAGTGATTCTGATCATGTATAGACAAGTTTCTGTGTCATCTAATCCCTTTGATAGTTTTCACATGAACCCCACTTGATTAGAATGCATGGATCCACTGTGCATTTCAACCCATATCTCCGGTCTCATTTGACATATACTGAAATTCAATATAGGTGAAAGAATAGTTTAGACAGAATGCCCTTTGGTCCCATATGCCAATTGGACATACTTATATGAGAATGATCAATCCACTATAAGAGCAATCAAGTAAATCTCATGTGGGACTGATCGGTCTTATATTGGAGCGATTGGTTCCCAATGAGATCATTTGGTCCTACATGGGAGAGCTCGGTCCTATGAGAGCCGGACCATTCCACTATAAGACCAAAATGGGTTTGTAATGATACAACTAATAATGGGAGTGGGGTTTTGTAATGATAACTGGTAATGGTGTACCCATCGCAGCACATCAATCGGTGTGTACTCCATCCTTTCTGTAATGAATACTGTAAAGGGAAACTTTATTAACACCAAGGGATCTTGGAGGGCTCTAGACCAAATAAAATCATTGAATGCTTTGATGGAGATTGTTTTTCGGCCAATCTTATCAAATAATCAGTTTTTTATTTCATGTGGCATAAATCCTAAAAGAGTGGTCCTAAAATCATATGACATATATCACACTTAAACGTGATTTTAGGGCTTTTTTGGGAATCGTGTCACATGGAATAAAAAATTGTACATTTAATGGTATGCCCATGATCTCAAGATCCCTTGTGTGAAAAATTGGGGCAAAATACAATCTTCATCATTTGATTCAAACTATTAAATATTTTTTTGGCTTAGGTGCCCTCCAAAATTCCGTGAGTCTTAATAAAGCTACCTATCATAAATACAGTCTGAGCATAAGGTACTATTATTTGCAACCAGAGATTCTTTCTTCACTACTAGGGTTTGCAAATACAAAAATCGTTGATGGCTTTAGATCAGATAGTGAAAATCATTTTTTGTTCCAATTATTGAGACAATGAATCTTGAGACCATGGGAATATGATGGTTCGATTCTACTTGACACCCATCCTAAAAAGTGAACATAATCACGATGGGTATCATTAAATAGATTCCCGAGTCGCTTTTTAAGAAGTGTGCCAGTGTAATAAATATGACTATATGATGGGAAGCCCCTATCTCGACCTCTATTAAGGGGTAGATTGGGACGGAAAACAATCTCGGTGGGCTAAATCAAAGGAGTAACAGTTTTGCTGGAAAGAAATATTATCTATGATGTGAAAGATTCGGATGAGCAATGATCTGTTTGGTCTAGTTCAAAAGCAGTCAACAGTTTTGGTTGCAAGAGATAATTCCTAGTTACACATAAAGTACTCCCCTAATTGTTATGTGATATCCTTAAGCGAACAAATCTAATCTTTGAGTGGGCGTCTATGCTAAATAACGTTGAGAGATTGTTTTTCATATTAATCTTTCACCCAATTCACTTTGACGCCAGACGTACCATTAGACGATATATTTTTTTTTTTTAATGTGGCACACATCCTAAAATGTAACTAGAAATTTGTGTGTAATTGTGATGTTGGCCACATTATTTTTTAGTCACATTTTTGTAATGTGTATCACGTGAAATAAGAAAAACAAAACAAAAACTTAACTTGGCCCATGCAGGTCTCGAACCTGCGACCTTCGCGTTATTAGCACGACGCTCTAACCAACTGAGCTAATAGGCCTTTTTAATTTATTGAAGAATGATATTTTATATTAACCAAATTAAATAGGATCCTTTTCCACAAGAAAGTATACGAAGATAACATGCTAAGCCCACCTTATCATACATGTTGCAAACACCTGTGATCAACGATCCATATCTGTCGTATTCCATGCCATTAAGCACATCGATCGACTCGAGTTCCAGCCTTGAAACTTGAGTAAATCTCCTTATCAACTGGTCAATTGAAGAACTACTTCAATTAGTTACAATTATGATGATGATTTTGTTGATGTTTTAAATTTTATTTTTGGTTGTAGTTATATTTTTAGTAACTAATTTTGGGTATCTCAATGTGTAGGGTTTAAAATTTCGGAGGTCGAGCTAGGATTTTCTTATAAGGGGGCAAGTTTCGGAGAAAATGAATTAGTGTTAGGTAAAGCTGCACGAGCATAAAGTAACTTGATACGGAGGTCAATTTTTTGGGATGTGTGACATGTGAAATTTACATGTATACCATCTGATAAGGGCTTCATGATCTAAAGGTCTTTAGTGTAAAAGATTGGGACGAAAAATAATCTCCATCATTCGATTCAAAGTCGTCAAAAGAAATCTAAAATAATAGCTGCCATGTAAATTCACCATATTGTTAATCTTAGATGACATTTGACTGTATTGAATCAAATGATAGAGATCATTTTCATTCCAAATATTTTATAAAATCAATCTTGAGATCATGGACATTAAAATCACACGTTGGTTCCACATGGCGCAAACGATAGGTTTAGAGTGGGACAATTACCTTTAATTAGGTAGCTTGTGCTATAGCCTCGCTAAGCTATTACTTTTGATGTCAAAGGTTTAGGGAGGCGACTAAGTGATCTCCTGGCATGCAAAGTTTTCTTCTGAATAGACTGAGGCTTATTTGGTAAACCTTTTCCCGAAAAGTAGTCTAAGGAAAAAATGTTGAGCCAAATATACCCAAGGACCTAACCAACTCTAGCAGAAAATGATATTGTCTTGAATGTGCATGCACCCACTTCCCTTTGCTATTATGATAACAATTTTGTCTGCTAAGTTGCAATAAAAAAAAATTTGAATATAAGGCAATAATTATTTTACATTATATCATAACTACTCTATAAATTTATATGATGTTAATTTTAGATTAATGTTTATCCAAATTTAAAAAATAAAACAATTTAGATTAATGGTCTCTGTCATGAAATCATTTATTTGCATAGTAGTTTCCTTTGGGATATTTTGCAAGACTCCTCTCTTCTCTTACCAAATTGGCATGATCCCTACTCATTTATTAGTATTAGTGAAAGGGTACCATTATTCATACCCTACGAGACTATTTTCTCATCTCAGTAAAAAAAAAATAACAAAAATAAAGTGGGGGTGTGAATTTTAAAAGAGTCATCTTTTAATGAGATTTTTCAACACCGATTGAGAAAGCAGTCTCATGGGATGTGAATAATGGTACCCTTGGGATGTGAATAATGGTACCCTTAGTAACAACCCTCTTCTAACCGTTTAACAAGAAAAGAAATGAACACCTAAAGGCCAAATTACCTTCATTAAATAACTTGATGTGATTTCAAACATTGTGTCATGTGGTGGCACTTTGTTGGCTATCCAAATGACCGTTCTACCCCTACCCCTATTTAAAAGGCAAAAATTGATTTTAACATATATTTTCATTTTCACCATGATCGTTTAATCCAGTGTTATGTGGGGATTGGTGATGATATCTTAAGTAGTCAGTGCCGTGTAACTAAGAGAAACTAACAAAAATAAATATGTACTGTTGTGAGTTTCTATTAGTTAAATGAGCATTTTAAGTCATATTAGAGGCTAACAAGAACCAACAATCACACATTATGAGATTAAATTGTCCAATCAATGTACTCCAATATAGATGATTTTACATATTGTTTAGTAGTTGATTTTAAAGGCACTGATTAGATGATTATGATCTCCCCATAGGTGCACTAGCATAGCCACATAGAAAGGTATGGGGGCTCAAATCCACATTTAATTCTAGAGTTTCTATTAAGTATAATTTTTGTACAACCTTTATTTATATATAAGCCTCCAAATCTATGATATAGAAGGCCCAAATCAATAATAAAATAACTTCTAACATTATATTTATTATTTGTAGCTCGCACCAACAAAATTTTTTGTCTACTACCATGCATAGGTGCCACTCTTTTAGTGAAATATATGCCAAAGCAGAGCTCTAGTTGGACTGCTTGACCTAATGAAACTGTTAGTGTATTTTTTAAATTAAAAAAAAAAATCTTTACCTTTTTTCAAAAAATTTCTCTTCCCTTCTTGCTACTTCATAGTGTTGCTTATTTATTTTTAGTCCCATACTTGGAAGGGATAAAAACTATCTTGTGCTTCTATATAGGCCCACACCCTTTAGCTTTTAAGAAAATTTATAATTTATTAGAAAACTGCTATGCAAACTGCACAACTTTGTACAAACTGCCCAAATTGCCCACTTTCTACAAATTGTCCAAATTGCCCCACTTTCTACAAACTGCCCAAGCTGCCCACATTGCTCTCTTATTCACACGTTTTCATAAACTGATGAAAACTTAGGGATGCAGGTTCGGTACACTACAAACAAAAATTGAACCGAAATATGAATTGATTCGGTGTACCGATTTGCAAGAATGTCCAAACTGAAACTAAACCGAAACCCATTTTTTGGATTTCCGATTCGGTTCGGATAGGACCGGTTTGATCGGTTTGGGATAAAAACTATCTTGTGCTTCTATATAGGCTCACACCCTCTAGCTTTTAAGAAAATTTATAATTTATTAGAAAACTGCTATGCAAACTGCACAACTTTGTACAAACTGCCCAAACTGCCCACTTTCTACAAACTATCCAAATTGCCCCACTTTCTACAAACTGCCCAAGCTGCCCACATTGCTCCCATATTCACACGTTTCCATAAACTGATAAAAACTTAGGGATGCAGGTTCGGTACACTACAAACAAAAATTGAACCAAACTATGAATCGGTTCGGTGTACCGATTTGCAAGAATGTCCAAACTGAAATCGAACTGAAAACCATTTTTTGAATTTTCGGTTCGGTTCGGATAGGATCGGTTCGATCAGTTTGGGTTCTAGAGAGAGAGAGAGAGGGATTGTAGAGAGAGATTTGCAAGAATAATAACAAATTTAAAGTAAAATTACCATAAGCCTCCTCTCGCCGGATTTCTCCGAGGCTCCCATGACCCATCAGCCTCCTATCGCCAGAGTTCTCCTCTCCCAGAATTCTCTGCGCCACCCATCGCTAGATCTAAGCTCAGACGAGGGTAATGGTGGACATCATCGCCATTAAAGCTTGAGACCGAAGAGGAGTGAGGAGTAAGGAGTGAGAATGGTGGATGCCATCACAAATTACCATCGCCATTAGAGAGAAGTTAGAATGTTAGGCTGAATGGCTGTTAGCCTGTTAGGTTATCTCTCTCTCTCTCTCTCTTGGATACTTTTTTTTTTCTTTTGATAATGATTGACTGTCAGTCGGCAACTCGTCAAGAGAGTGGAGACTCAACTACTTAAGACTCAAGAGATTAGCCATATTATATATTTATATATAATACTATATATAATTATAATATAATATATATATATATATATATATATATATATATATATATATATATATATTGTAATTTGATTATATAGTCATATAGTGTATATAATTATAATATTAATAAATAATTATTGTAAATTTATAATCATGTAATGTCTTATGTCTTTCTAAAAAAAAATAAAAAAATAAAAAGTTACTGTAATGTACTATAGTTATATATAATATATTATAGTATACATAATATATTCTATAGTATATAGTATATTATAGTATATTATAGTAAATTATATAGTATAATTTATAGTATATATAGTATATTCCTTTTTTTTTATGGGAATATATAGTAGTATATACTACTACTATTATATAGTAGTAGTATACATAGACAATTGCTATTGTTATTTGCTAAAGAAAATGTAAAAAATTATATAGACAATTGCTATTTGGCATTTGGTAAAAGCAATATAAAAAGTTTATTAATAAAAAGAAGATATACAAAAAATAAAAGTGTACAAAAAATAAATAAAATTACAAATTCACTTCCTCATCTATATTTCCTAACATATCCTCTATTGTGGTTAAGTTGAAGTCTTCTCCAAAGATTCCGCGCTCGCCTCTTTCCTGTGAGATCCAATCTTTCAAACATACTAACGATTCAACCGTTGATTCTTTCAAGCAATTTTGGAACGTCCCTAGAATTCTTCCACGTGCACTAAATGCCGATTCTGATACAACTGTAGAGACGAGAATTGTTAATAGATCCTGTGCCATAACGGAGAGCACGGGATATTGAGAGGAGACATTATTCCACCAGTCCAAGACTTTAAATTTATTTTTGTTAGTTTCATTCCAAACATTCGGGCGATTATCAAAATAATATTCAAGCTCATCAAATGTAGTCGTGGTTGGTGTAATTATATCTTCCGCATTATATAGTGTACCATATTTTTTCATTATTGATGAAAAACTATATGTATCAGTTTGTTCAGCAGAAGTATTTTTATTTTTTATTTTTTTTATAATAATAAAAAAGTTTAAAACATTTAGATTTAATAGTTCATTAACAAGGTTTGCGCTTTATTGGAGTCACTGTTATTTTGCATCCTTAAAAGAAGGTTTAGTACTACTAGCTTATTTCTTGGGTCCATCATACTTGCGAAAGTCATATTTAATAGAATTTTCCTCCACTATTTATCTTATTTTTCTTATATTTTTAAAATGGAGGGATGTTCATGTCCCCTACTGGAAAATAATTGGCCTAATATTTTCACATTTTGAATGACCCATAGGTTCAAGGTTGTATATAAAGAACCAGAAAAAAGAGTTGTAGAATTTTTAAAACATTCAATTTTTTTTTTTTTATCATTGATAGCTCCTCCTAACTATTAATATGGTCTTTGCCTAAATTAAAAAGAGTAGTGTTTTCTTGTTCTTCTATAGGAAGGATTTCCTCCAACATATTAAAAGTGGAATTCCATCATATCGGGCAATCCAAAATTAACTTCTTCAGTGTCAAATTTGTATCGATAAATAATTATTGAAACTCTTATAATTTGACGGGTGACCATTTGATTAATTTTATAAAATTTCTAACTTTATTTATAATAAGACTAAACTACACAAGCCCATCGGTGACTATTAGGTTCAAAATATGTGCACTACATCGCATGTGAAAGATTTCTTGTAAGATAGATTTAGTTATTAACCTATGTTGGCCGGTTAGAGCACTAACAATGGTGGTATTATTGGACGCGTTATCTAAAGTTATTAAAATTTGTTTATCTTTAATATCAAATTTTTATATTATAGTAATTAGGGCCGCGACTAAGTTAACACCCGTGTGAGGTGCTCGAATAGGACAAAACGTAATAATCCTTTTATTTAATGACCAATTAAAGTCAACGAAATGTGCGGTGACACATAAGTATGATTTCCCGATTACGGATATCCATACATCCGAAGTAAGATATATGCCACCGAGTATATTTTTAAACATTTAAATTAGAGAAGCTTGTTTTTCTTTAAAATATTTTCCAATATCACTACTAAGTGTAGTTCTACTAAGCAGACTAAATTGAGGCGCAAAGGAGTTTCGAATCCAATCAACAAACCAATGGTTGTCGATCCAAACGAATGACACCTCTTTCAATATAAATTTTTTTATTGTTTCTAATCTAACCCTAACCGGGTCATAGGTCCAAGGGGTAAGTGAATCATCCTTGTTTTGAATTAAGTTTTTTTTTTCTATTACTAATTTATTTTGGACGGTTTTGAGACATCGAACCCAATGCCCTCGTAAACCGCTAGTACCGGCTTTCTTCGGATCACAAGTGAACCACTGAGTACAACTGGAGTATCAGGCTTTCTGTACACCATCAATCATCATCGGTTTCTCATAATGGTCTCATACTGCGGCTCTTTTTTATTTTTATTCTCCGATGGCACCATAATAAAATTTGTGGATGCTTATTGTAAATGGTGAACTTGATCATTAATTAGTGACGGTGGTGGTGGCGGATGTACCGATTGTGAGGCTTCATTGATGCCAACATTATCACTACCATCATCACTCAATTGATGATCAATCAGATGCACCATTGATGTCATTCTGATTAACAACAAAAATATAATTGTAAGTATAAAAATATTAATATAAAAGAAAATGTTACTAGTATGACTTGGAGGGTGGAGAGAGTAGCTTGAAGCTTTGATGGAGAGCTTTAATAGAGGGCTTTGATGAAGAGCTTTAATGGAGAGTTGAAGACCTTTAAATTTGGAGCTTTGATGGAGGGTCTTTTATGAGAAATTAAATGGAGAGAAATAGATAGTAATTGTGAAAGAAAATGATAGGTGGGGAGTGAGTATTTATAAAGAATTAAGGATGAAAAAAAATATAAAAAATGGGTGCAACCAATAATTTTCTAGTTGCACCTAGGTTAAAAGGGGCTGCAATGGCTATATTCTAGCCATTAGAACTGCAACGGCTAGAAAAGTAGCGTTGCAAAAAAAAAAAGTTTTATAAGATATTTTCTCAAATAAAAAAAAAAGTTTTAACAAATGAATGAAATGATGAATTTCCCATTTGAATTGACACTTAACTGACTTGAGTACTTGACATTTGACAACCGTCACTCAAAAGTCAGCCCCTACAACTCTTAGTCACAGACTCATAGGTTAAAACTTAAAAGGCGCAAAAAAAAGGGGGGGGGAACATTATATGCACTGGCTTTTTAAGTGAGTGCATCGAAGTGAGAAATTGACTTTGTATTTTGGGGACTTTTGACATGTGAAAAGGCAATTTGGGCCGTCTGATATAAAGTTCATGATCTATATATCCTTAGTGGGTAAGATTGGCACGAAATATCATCTTCATCATGTGATTAAATACAGTCAAAGGCTATTATTTGATTCAACGGTTGACAATAATATATCATATGATAAATATCGTGTTTTGCTCCAATATCATTCACTAAGGATCTATAGATTATGAACTTTAAATCAGACGGCCTAGATTGCGTTTAAACATGTCACATGTCCCCTAAAATACAAAGTCTTTCTTTAACCTCGGTGAAATCACTTAAAATGGGTGTGCAAGTAATGGCTCCCAAAAAAAAAGGCAAAACAAAGTAGTCTACCGATCGGTTCGGTCACCATCGGTTTCTACCGGTCGGTCACCGCCGATTCAACTTCAAATCGGTTCGGTTTGGTGTAGCTTCAGTTTGGGAGCCGGTTCGGGTCCGTTTGGGTCAGTTTGGGTCGGTTTTGGACCAATAATGGGTCGGTTTACTCAACCTACCCAATCGATTCTTGGTTTCCAGCCACCCAAACCGAAAACTGAACCGATTGGAGTTCAGTTCGGTTTAGGTCGGCTTTTGGGGCGGTTTGGGAGGGCCGATTTTCGGTTCGATTTTGGTGTTCGGTCTAAGGTTTGCATCCCTATAGAAACTATCCTCTTTATTATATTATGAATATGGCATGACTGTACATATGGAAAGAGATAAACAATAACAAAGTGCAAAATTACTTTGTCTTATTTTATCTTTGCAACATTTTTTTGTTTATTTAACATGTTATCAAAGCCACTTGGCTCCTGAAATATTTTTTTTCTTTCTCTGGTTGAATATTTGGCTCGTCAAATGGAGGACAGTCGTTCATCTGTTGCCTCAAATTTGAATGCTGATGTTGCGTCTTCCAATTATCTTCATTTATCTGATCATCCGGGTGCTACCCTCATTTCAGACTCTCTTATCGGTGAAAATTATTCCACTTGGAAAAGATCAATGAAAATCACATTGAATGCTTAAAACAAACTTAGATTTGTTGATGACACTCTCAAGAAACCAACTACGAATTCGGCAGAGCTTCAAGTGTGGGATTGTTGCAATGACATAGTTTTGTCATGGATACTCAATGTCATCGACAAAAGTATCACCAAAAGCATCATCTATGGCGATAAATCACGTGACATATGGCTAGATATCGAAGAATGATTCTCACAAGCAATAATCTTCGGGTCATTTAAGTTAAACGTGCAATATGCACGCTGCAACAATCATTGGTAACCTACATAATATCATGAAATCCTATTAGGATGAATTAGGAACTCATGTTTTGATATCCGAATGCACTTGTGGAGCATTCAAAGAGCTTCAACAGTTTCAAGAAATGGAACGAGTCTACTAATTCTTAATGGGACTCAATGAGACATATTCTTTCATTCGTAGTCAAATCCTAGCCATGGATCTTCTCCCCATGATTAGTAAAATATACGCCATTATCAATCAAGAAGAGAAGCAAAGACTCCACTTGTCTACTCCTCACACCAATGATTCGGCAGGACTCCTTGCCAATACTCGACATCTTAATGTTAGTGGAGATAACCAACTCAATCGAATTAATGGACAAGACTGAGGACGCCCTTGTTGTGATGATTGTAGTATGATGGGTCACATAAAAGCAAAATGTTTCAAGATAGTTGGTTACTCACCCAATATTGGAAAAGGAAAAGGGAACCAACCATACAACAATCGCACTTCATCAAACGTTATTACTGCTCATAACGCTTCACTACTTGGAACACCTAACAACCCTCAAGATGGGATGAATCAAACCGTCGATCATACTCTCTCCAATCTCTTTGCATAACAATAACAACAACTCCTATTAGTGCTCAATGCCAATGAAAAATCTGCCAATCTTGTTCGTAACATGTCATTATTTTCTTGCAATTCTGCTATTTTATTTCCTTCCATCACATGGATTATTGATAGTGGTGTGCTTGATTATATGACCCCTTATACATCTTTCACGAGTCTGATTCTCACTCCTGAAGTCAAACCCGTTAAGCTCCCTACTGGTGATATGACAACCATCACGCATGTTGGTTCAATCAATCTTTCTAATAATATTGTATTACATAATATTCTTTGTGTACCCTAATTTCAATTCAACATATTATCTGTCCGCAAACTAACGCAACAATTGAACTGTGCTGCTAAGTTCAATTGTTACGTTTTTTTTCAACATTTTACGTTTTTCAGGACCTCTCATCAAGGAAGCTGATTGGAGCGAGTGAAGTAAGGGATGATGGTTTTTATTATTTTATCCAACCACCAACATCAACACCATCAACTATGCCTGTTATAAGACTAAACTCTAACCTCTGGCACATGCAACTTAGACACCCTTCTACTGTTCGTCTATCTAATTTGTCTTTTCTTTCTATAGATATTTTTCACTTTAACTCTCATTGTAATGTTTGTCAAATTTCTAAACAAACGCGTAGTCCTTTTTCTTGAAGTGATAATCGTAGTAGTTGTCCTTTTAATCTAATATATTGTGATATTTGGAGTGGATATCCTAGTACATCCCTCATTGGTGCACACTATTGTTTTACTATTATAGATGATTTTTCATGTTATACGTGAGCTTATCTTATGCATTTTAAATCTGAAACATTTCATTTCTTACAAAGTTTTGTACAATGATTAAAAATCAATTTCAACACTCACACCCGATTCGTCACATAAGGACCGACAATGACACGGAATTACTTTCTACTACTAAGCAAATTTTTTTTACGAATATGAAATTCTTCACCAATGAACTTGTGTTGAAACCCCTCAACAAAATGGGATGAAAGAGCTAAAACACTGACATCTCCTTGAAGTAGGCCGAGCCTTACGTTTTCAAGACAACTTACCATTGTATTTTTAGGGAGAATGTGCACTCACTGTCACTTACCTTATCAATCGAATTCCTATACCAACCCTTAATGGTAAGACCCCTTATGAAATGATTTTCAATTACTCCCCAACTTATGACCACCTTTTCACATTTGGTTGTCTTTGTTACGCTCGCACATTAAGTGCACATCGCCATAAATTCCCCCCCCCCGTGCCTCACAGTGCATATTTGTCGGATATCCTTTTGGTCAACATGGTTACTGAGTATATGACATTAACACTAGATGTCTTTTCTCTTCTCGTGATGTATTCATTGAATCTACATTCCATTTCCAATCACAAACAAAGTCCATCTCCGAATCCATCTCCACTGTACTTCATTTACCAGTTAATGATCAAGGGAATACTACTGTTGGTTTGGAAGATCAACCTTTTACTTTTACCATTCCTGACATTGCTCATAATATTCCTCCACCTACAATCCTGTTAGATGAAATTTGAGAACAGAAATCCGAAAATGATGAAAAGGGCAAGAGAATTGGACTCGAGGCACGTAATCGTTGTCTTTAAAACGCTATTCGCTCCCTACTCGAGTAACTCTTCGAGTTTGCAAAAGGGTTCTAGCGAGACGTTTCCAGGATACAACGAGCCCAATCTCTTGGATGCGATCCGTTACTTTGCAACAGTAGAGGATCGCCCCAGAAAACTCAATCCGATGGAGTACCACCAAAAGAAGATAGCAAGAGAAATTCTCAAGTTTTATGCAAGGATTCCGATGGATTTCAGAGTGTTTTAATCTGTGTCCTAAGGCCTCCTTATATAGAAATTTCAATATGATTGGACCAATAAATCATATTTTGACGGCTCGAGATCTTTCAAAGATCTCAACCGCTACATCCAACGGCCGCATGAAAGGTTGTAACTTTTCGAATTCAAATTTGAACGGTTATACACCTTTATAAGCGGTTATAAAACGGTTGGATCCAACGGTCAACGCATGACCAATCCGCATGGTCCAATAGACCGAATTGACCCGTTGGATAGTGACCCATTAGGCCCACGAATAATCAATTGGATCGCTGGTCAAAATTCAAACCTCTCCTCGACGATGCGCATGCGATGTGCAAAGTCAAGTGTGGCGCCTAAAGCTGATCGCCACGCGCACGCCAAGACGCTGCTAACGCATGACTTCGCCGCTAGGCACACTCTTCTCTTATTATTGTTAAACAATAATAGAAGGTGAAAGGTTCTATATATAGCCTAGGCACTTTTATTTTTACCAATGTGGGACTATTCATTTGCATATAAAACTTGAGAATAACTATTGCCTAAAACCCAACCCAAAACTAAGAAATCAAATAAAGTTTTATTTTCTTTAAATTATTAAAATATTTATTATATTAATAATAAATATAACAATCCCCACAAATTTCAAATAAAATAAAGACCTTTGATCAGAAAATATGTGCATACCATGAAAGGTACCTTTTGGGTTTGAACCTTCACTTAGTGTAAACTTATCAAAGTCTTATCGAGTACACGAGACCATAGTCTTGAGCGAGGACCTATATGACATGACGAATAAATAACACACATATATTTTCTTAAGTTCGAGTTTTCTATAAAGCTAGCACTATTATGTGCTTATACCGGTTTCATGAATGTTTTTTTTGAGAAAAATCATATCATAGGAAGGCGGCCGCACTCCACATTCACATAGGTAAGTGCATGAATATGTTTACAGAACCAAACACATTAACATAAAATGTTACGGACTTATTATGAGTATGTACTCATCCTTCTCTTTGTCATTCTGATTCCAAGCACTTGACACTGTCTTGGGATGGACATTTTAGCTAAATTAAAGTGCTTCTAATCATCACTCTCATGTACTCTTCTTCCATTGAACTTAAGGATTTGGTGAACAAATATTAAGTTGAATTTTGACATAGGTGATCAACTATATGGTTTTAGTCCTATCCCGATAGATGTTTTCTTTACCAATTCTCTAGAAAGTCCTTTGGTAAATGGATCAGCCAAATTATTATTGGTCCGAATTGAGTCTATCCCAATTACTCCATCCTTGAGTAATTCTCTAACATATGATGTAGAACCAATATGTCTATTCTTACCATTATAAACTTTATTGTAGGCTTTTGCTCTCGTAGCCTCACTATCACAATTTATTGTAATAGGTGGCATAGGCTTTGTACAAAGAAATTTCAAGAGTAAATTTGAAGCCATTCTCGCCTCTTTGCCACATGCATAAGGCAATAAACTCGATTCCATTGTGGAATGAGTAATACATGTTTGCTTCATAGATCCCCATGAGATCGAAGCACCAGAGAGAGTGAACAACCATCCAATCGTAGCATAGGATTGATGTGAATCTGAATTCCAACTTGCATCACTATATCCTTCTAAAACATTAGGAAAACCAGAATAATGCAATCCATAATGTACACTTCCTTTTAAATATCTAAATACACGAGATATAACATTCCAATGATCATGACATGGATTACTTGTATATCTACTTAATTTTCCAACTGCATATGCCAAGTCGGGCCTAGTACAGTGCATTGCATACATCAAACTACCGATTACTCTAGCATATTCTAAGCGATTTACAGGATCTACCTTTATTATAAACAAGTTTGATGCTAGGATCATATGGTGTGAGATCTTGGGTTTACCATCTAAATGATTATATTTATTGAGAATTTTCTCTATGTAATGAGACTGGGTTAAAGTAAGCTCATTGTCGTTTCTTACTATTTTGATTCCTAAGATGACATCAGCATTACCCATATCTTTCATATCAAAATTAGAAGAGAGAAAAGATTTAGTATCCATTATACTATCTAAATCAGTGCCAAATATAAGCATATCATCTACATATAAACATATGATAACTCCCTTATTCTGAAAAATTTACTATAAACACATTTATCAGATTCATTAATTTTGAAACCGTTAGAAACAATAACACTTTTAAAATTTTCATGTCATTGTTTAGGAGCTTGTTTTAAACCATAAAGAGATTTAATTAATTTACAAACTTTATGCTCCTGTCCGGTCATTACAAAACCTTCAGGTTGTTCCATATAAACTTCTTCTTCTAATTCACCATTTAAAAATGCAGTTTTTACATCCATTTGATGAATTTGTAAATGATAAATAGAAGCAAGTGCTATTAAGATCCTAATAGTTGAAATTCTGGCTACTGGTGCATAAGTATCAAAAAAGTCAATACCTTCCTTTTGTCTAAATCCTTTTGCCACCAATCGGGCCTTAAACTTATCTATAGTTTCATCAGCTTTAAGTTTTCGTTTGAAAATCCATTTACAACCTATAGGTTTAGATTCTACAGGAAGATCAACTAGTTTCCATGTTTTATTACCCATTATAGATTCTATTTCATCATTTATTGCTTCCTTCCAAAAAGCAGCATCTTGCGATTTTATAGCCTCATTAAATGTTAATGGATCATTTTCAATATGAAAAGAAAACATGGTTTCCTTTACTTGTTCTGATCTTGTTCCCTCTACTACAAACATATAAAAATCCGAACCAAAAGTTTTTTCTTTTCGCACTCTTTTGCTTTTTCTGAGATCCGTGTTTTCTATATTTTCAGAATTTATAATTAATTTTTCTTTATCAGAATTTTCATTAATTCTAGGAATAGAAGAAAAATAATGTTCATAAAATTCAGCATCTCTAGATTCAATTATACTATTTTGATCAATTGCACCCTTAGATTCAGTTACCAAAAATCTGTAGGCTTTACTGGTTAATGAGTATCCAATAAATACGCATTCAATGGCCCTATTACCTAATTTGGGTCTTTTAAGATCTGGTAATCTAACCAGAGCTCGACACCCCCACACTTTGAGATATTTAAGATTTGGTTTCCTTTTCTTCCATAACTCATAGGGAGTTATACCCCCTCCGCAACACCTTGAATTACGTTAATCTCAGCAAAATATCACACACCCAACTCACCTTAAAGATTTTATTTGTTCTATTCTACCTCAAAAGACTTATCATATTTCATCAACTACACAGCTATCAGATACTACCTACCCTATTTCTATGTCTCTCTCATATGCACATTTTTCTCCTTAGCATATTGGTCTCTTATCTGCTATTCATTCATATGAAGAATCTTAAACTTTTTTCAAGCTATTAAATATCATTATTGGTGTGATGCAATGCCTGCGGAGATAGATGCATTACAACAAAATTAGGCGTGAACTTTACAATCATTGCCACCAGGCAAGAAACCCATTGGGTGTAAATGGATATACAAAGTCAAATATCGGGCCGGTGAAACTGTAGAATGATTCAAGGCTCATTTAGTTGCTAAAGGTTACACTAAAAAATAAGGTTCAATCAATTGCTGATTATTCTCTGTTTACACGGTACAAGAGTTCTACATTCACAGCCGTCTTGGTGTATGCCGATGATATCATCGTGACAGGCAACTGCATCACTTTTATCAATGATATGAAAATCTTTCTCCATAACCATTTTCGCATAAATGATTTGGGTCTCCTAAAATATTTTTTAGAAATTGAAGTTGCACGATCTCCAAAGGATATTTTTTTGAGCCAACAAAAATATACTCTTAACATACTCGCCGATAGTGATCATCTTGAAACTCAACCTACTACATTTTCGATGGAATAAAATCTCCATTTAACTAACGAACATGGCAAACTTCTTCTTGATCCAACAGTTTACCATCGCCTAGTTGGATGACTCATTTACCTTAGTATTATAAGGCCTGACATAGTTTACTCAGTGAATATTTTTAGCCAATTCATGCATCAACCTCGTCAACCACATTATGCTGTAGCTATTAGAGTACTCTGATATCTTAAATCTTTTCCAGGCCAAGGCATCATACTACCATTCGATAGTTCCCTCAATCTCTCCGCATACGCCAATTCTGATTGGGCAAGTTGCCACATGACACGACCCTCTCCCACATGATACTCCATCAAGCTTGGTTGTAGTCCAATTTCATGGAAATTCAAGAAACAATCTATTGTTTCTCGCTCTTTCGCTTATGTCAAATATAGAGCTATATTCAATGTTACTTGTGAACTTATCTGGTCAAAGGCGCTTCTTCAAGATCTCCGAGTTTATCATCCATAACTTATGCAACTATTTGGTGATAATCAAATAGCACTTCACATTGCCGCAAATCCAGTCTTCCACGAACGCACTAAACACATCGAGATTGATTGTCATTTAGTTCGCGAAAAAATTACTTTAGGCGTAGTCAATTCTTACGTGCATACGGCAATCAACTAGTAAATATCTTTACCAAAGTACTAGGCCGTGATTAATTTTTTTATATTTTTTATTTAACATAATTTTTGTTTCGTATTTTCAAGAAGTATTTGTATGCAATCAAAAGTCTGTGCTTGATTGGAAATCATATCTGCGAGTTGTTGTATGATTTACTGAGGACGCACAAATCGTCTTTAAAAGATTAGCTTTATCCTAACCTTATAATTATTAATCTTTTTTCAATAATATTTCACCACAAATCTTATGTTTTGCTATAACAATGACATCATTAGAGATAATGATGAAGGTAAGGACAAAGAAGAAGAAGAAAAAGAGGGTGCTCAGGTACACTGCTGAGTCGGTAAATATTTTAGGAAAAATTTATAAAACATAAGTGAATGTAACTATAAGTTATGTAATAATAGTGAAAATAGAATGTGAGTGCTTTAAGAGTTTGTTGGTTGATGCAAATAGAGGTACCCTATTATAATAAGAAAAGGCTTATTATCATCAACTATTAATATTTTTAAAATGAAAATTTTAGAATTATATCAATCTTTTAATTTTGAGGATAAAAATAATTTTTTTATTTAAGCTAGGCTAATAGCGACCTTGAGGTTGCAATATTATCAACTTTCCACGGGATAAAATAATGCTACTTAAAAAACAGAGCAATAAAATCTCTTGGTAAGAGAAGAAGGGCACTCATGATTCTCAAAATAAAGAGAAAGAAATATTGCACTCTTTAGGCTCTAATTTCTAGGTGCATTGCTTTCACGCCCTACTATTTGATTTTAAGACAAAATGGACAAAAGAAAGTTCAGACACCTTAACGCCTGCTACTTGACTGGAAAGTGTATTCTAACGAAGAAGCCATTAATTCTTTTGACTTTAATATACAAAATTTTACAAATACCATCTTACTTCTATTAAACCCAAATTCTTTTTGGCACTAGCTAAATGTGATCTATGAACCTAAATTTGAACCAAGCAAACTTTGAATCAGGTAACATATTCTAAACAATCAAACTAAGAGTTTTAAAGTTGATAAAGGCTTGTCTTTGTTTATTAATACAAAGGCTGACAGTTTTTTAACGAAAAACTGTTGTTATTAGTTCTGTTGCTATTAAAAATTGTTGTTATTAATCTTGCTACTACAAAAAACTGTCGCTATTAGTCTTATCGCTATCAAAAAAATACCTGAATAGAAAATGCCATTAAAACCCCTTATTTTTATAGTATATGAAATAATTTGGCGAATAGACTTTTTTAAGATCGTGTTTGATAATGTGAAAGTTCGAAATTAAAGGTGGAATTTATTTGCTAATTCTAACATTTTTGTTTTAATTTTTAAGATTTGGAATAAAATAATGTGGGGCTCACTTGTGAAAATCACTTCCACCTACCAATTCATTTACAAACCATATGTAATTCCATCCATGAAACCTCTGAAATGACAGTAGGAAAATTGTGATTTCATTTTTGTTGTAGAGTTGAAATTATGTAGGGCCTATTTGTGTGTTTCGTAATTATTTAGTTAGGCTAAAAATATCCATTTCCAATTTCATAGGAATTTTTTTAGGCAAATTAAGGCGTTGTTTGGCAAAATTGCTTCCCTAAAATACTCTTTAAGTAAAATATAAAGTGAGAAGCACTTTTCACCCAAGGACATGACCACCTTTAGCTAAAAATGTTATGTATTTAGAGAAACAACTTCTATTTTCAGCTAGAGAGGGCCAAAGCCTTGGGTGAGAAGTGCCTCTCACCCAATATTTTACCTTGAAAATTGCTCTCCGAAAGCAACTTTGCCAAACAGTGCCTAATCAAACAATAAAATTTCAACTGCAGGGAGTCAATTCTCAAACAACATAATCAAATAAGAAAAGTGTCAGAGGATGTCAATTTGTATGAAAATATAAATTCACTTCCTAGTTTTGAATTTTGAGTTATTAATGACTTACTAAAGCAAAATTTTAAAAATAACCATCTAATGAAACAAGTTGGCACTAAGGAAATGCTATAACTAATATTAATTGGGCATCAATAGATAATGGTGCTTTGAAGTGTGCCTATTGAATTTCATATTTACAAATCTAAGCCCCCAAATATATATATATATATATATATATATATATATATATATATATATATATATATATATAGGTTATCGAGCTTATTAAGAAGCTTTTTACTTAATCAATATGCTCAAAAGCCAAAATTCACACATACCAAGGCACCCAAAAATTTGTGTAGTGAGCTTTCGGCGGGAATAGGTGGCTCAAATGGCTATCTACAAGCTTCTTCACCATCTAAAAACCTTGATAACTAAAAGGTCAAATTCTAAATGCGTCAATTGGGAGCATTCTTAATTAGTCTAAGTTTTATTTGAAAATGACTCCACTCTAGCCAACAATTAAAAATTTGTCAAAAAGCAAAACATAAAAACTTCTTTTATTTATATTTTTTTAATAGCTCTTTTATTATTTTAAAGGGTTATCTCATTTACCCCTAAGATATGTCTTATCTGCACTCTGCACCCTTTTTTTACCTATTGACATTGCAGCCGTTGATGGATTCTTTGGAAAAATAATCTTTGATTGATTTGAAACAGGTGATGGAGATCATTTTTTGCCCCAATCTTCTATCTAATTGATCTTGAGATCATGAACCTACAATCAAATGGTCATATCACATGGCATACATCTCGAAAAGTGATCCAAGAACCACATATAATGTACACCCATGAATACCAAGTGAAATCAAAATCTGAGTGTCTAATAGCAGGTTTTTGACCTCAAGATTCACTGGGTGGAAGATTGAAGTGACCAATGATCTCCATCGTCTGATTTAGAGTAGTCAAAGATTTGTTTTGTAGCCGACATGTCACTATAAGGGGAAACAAGTAAAAGAAACACAAAAGCAAGGGCCATAGTATAAATAGGTGAAACTCGGGGGGTAGTGTGCAAATAAGACATATCTTAGGGGGTAAATGTTAAAAACCCTTGTTTTAATTAAGGGGTGAGTTGGTACATATTTTATAAAAAAATTATAAAATATAAGGAGATTTTGCATATAACTTCTGCAATAATAATTGGGTGCAAATAGAAGATAGATGCTTTTAGAGTTTTGATTGATGCAAATGGTCAGGACCAACTGGGTTGAATCCGATTTGGATTTCAACCACATCTACAAACTTTGGATATGGGAGAATCTTGACTTTTATGACTCTCACTTTTTATAAGATGACTTGCAGTCAAGTATTTCTTACTTGGAGGGACTCCATATGCAGTTGAATTCTGAAATGAGGCTCAACCTAGTTGGACCTAACCATTTCCCCTCTATTATAATAAGAGAAGGCCGAATATGATCTAAGAATTAATATTCATCAAACGACAAAAGTATGAATCTCTTTGATTTTTAGGATAAAAATATGTTACTAAAAAAAAGGGGCACTAAGATAAAAAAGAAGGGAATTAATGATTCTCAAAACAAAGAAGAGCAAATACTACGCTTCCTCTAATTTCCACTGGATTTTGAAACAATAAGGGCAAAAGAAGGTTCAAACACCCTCTTAGTTGACTTGTAAAGTGTTTTCTAATGAAGAAGTCATCAATTCTTTTAATTTTACTATGCTAAAGGGTTACCGTATTTTCATATTAATATTCGATAAGGGCAATCAGGGTTTTTCACCGTGAGAGTCATTGACTGCCTTGAATTAGACAATTCGTCTACCCAATTTTCCCCACAACAGATCTTTTGATCATGACCCACCTCTCAAAATTGACCCGAGAACCTTTCCCATCAATCAGAATTTGACCATCTAATAGGTTGGCCATGATCTCTACTGTATAGAAGATTTGGATGAAAACGATCTCTATCGTCTGATTCAAGGCAGCGAACGGCTCTCATAGTGACGTTACCTGAATATTCGATTGTGAACACCGATAGCCTAAATTAAATTTAAGAAAAATATCATCCATGGTGAATCGATTTTTTTAACACTAGCGAATTGTGATCCTAAATTCGAACGAAGTGAACTCCAAACTAGGTAACGATCAATGAAACCAAGAATTTCCTAGGTTGATATGAGCTTATACTTGATTATTAAAACAAAGCCCATGCAACCTCTGAAATAATTTGAGGAACAAACTTTCTTAAGGTTGTGTTTGATAATGTGAAAGTTCGAAATTTAAGGTGAAATTGATTTGACAATTTCAAAATTTTCTTATTTGATTGGATTTTAAAAATGTGGAATTGAAATCACGCTAGGTCACTTGTCAAATCTACCTCACCCACCAGTTCATTCACAAGCCATTTGTAATTCCAGTCATGAAACCTTTGAAATAGCAAATCCACAGGATAATTTGACTAAGCCCACGTAGTGTTTTTTTTTTGGAATTATTCAGTTTTGTGATAACTAGCAATTTTCAATTCCGCGGGAAGTTATTTTCCACATAGACTAAGGCTCTATTTGACAACCCTTCTAGAACAAGCAGTTTCCAAGTTTTGTGAAGTGGTGGTTTGCATGCTACTTTCCAAATAATGCTTCTCAAAAAAGTTTATTACATATTGAAAATGACTTTGTGTGAGAAACAATATTGGGCAACTTCTCAATACAACACCATTTTCGGCTAGAGATAGTCATATCTTTAGATAAAATATGCTTTTCACCTAAATTTTGTTTTTGGGAAGAGAATTGCCAAACAGGGTCTAATCAAACATGAGAACTATAATTAATGGAGTTATTTCTAAACAACAAAAATCAAACGAGAGAAGTATCATTTCCGAGGAAGTCAATTCTCAGGAAATTAATATGGAAATGTAAATTCACTTCCTAGTTTGGAATTCTGAGTTATTAGACACTTACGAAGCAAAATTTTGAAAATAATCTTTTAATGAAACATGAGGCTCATGGTGTGATAAAACTCGGATTAATGGGGTGTCACGAGCATCCATATATTGTGGCGCTTTGATGTGCCTTTTGGTAACATCATCTTTTTTAAAATTTCACATTTCACATTTACATATATGTGAAGGTGAACTTCTGATAGAATTATGTCACCAAATGGGACTTCAAAGCGCAACTATCTATTGGTGTCGAAGAGGAGTTGATTTCTAAAACTATGATCAACATGTATAGGCGCCGTACGATCAAAACTCTCTATGATTGGTGATATTCTATGTATAGGCGTCCACAACATCATAAGATAATCGAGCTTATTATGAAGCCTTTTACTTAATCAAACTAGTCAAAAGCTGACATTCACACATACCAAGACACACAGAAATCTGTGCAAAATGCTTTCGGCAGGGAATATGGCTATCTATAAGCTGCTTCATCTTATGATGACGGTGGGAAGAGTGAATCTCATCTAAAAAACTTGCCTACTAATGGAAAACGTTGAAATTCAAAAGGCGTCAACTCGAAGCATTCATATTTAATCCAAATTTTATTTGAAAATGACTCTAATTAATCTTGCCAACAATTAAATATTTGTTAAAGAGATACATGCCAACAATTCTTTTATTATTTATTATTATTTTTGTTCGGTAGTTCGCTTATTTTCTTTGAATTCATATTCAGCTACCCTTAAGGGAATGTGCCCAATTGATTCATAAATATAACAGTAAATAGTTACTGTTCATAAGAAATCCAACACTTGGCCACAATTTTGAAACCCGTTAATTAGAAGCATTCATAGACAATATAATTTCATATGAAAATAACTCTAATCTTGCCTACAATTAAATATTTATATACAACTTGCCAATATTTGTTTTAATACTGCTACCCCTCGTAAAGGTAAGCACACCCTAGTTAGCCCCTCTTTTTTTTTTCACTTCCCTAAGCCCCTGTTGTTTGAGCAAGGTTAAGTACTTAAGACCTTATGGTGGCTAAGCTTTATAATCCTCCATTAATTGGTGACTTAAGCTTTTTGCACCATTAATGGAGTTTAGAACTTGGCTGACTTCCATTATGCTAAAGTAATGATTTTAAATTAGCCTAGGGATTTATATCCTGTGCTGACCTGACATGTGTTGAATTTGGGGTGCGCTTATGCCCCTAAAATTAGGCGGGTGCTCTAAGAGGCCCGGATATCCAGGTTATAAAAAAAAAATAAAAAAAGATTTTAAACCATTATAAAATAGAAAAATGATTTAAAACCACCATAGAAGAAGATTGGAGAAAGCTTGTTGTCTACAGATTGCTTTCTGAACTTTACGGAGGAACCATCATCAGAGGAAGAAGCTTGCTGATATCAATGCATAAGGAAAAATGTTGTTTAACATATTACATATTGACGCCCTCTCTCTCTTAAATACAGAGGACGAAGAAGAACAATCAAGATTTATATTTGAAAATCTTTAGAGCAAGAAGAAGAACGATTACAGAGAGGACAACGTCGTGTTTGGGTGAAGAGAGAGGAGATTGTGTGAAAAGGGAATCTGGAATCAGGATTCTTTGCAAAAGAGAGATTGACGACGCTATGGTTTTTCTTTAGGGAGAGGGAGAAGGGTTTCATTGAAGGGTATTTAAGTAATTCCATATCTCCATTTGCCTTTTGGGGTCTTTGGATACCGTGTCAATCTTCTTTTGCTAAAACTTTCTAAAATAGTATAATAGGTTATATCATTTTTTTCTCATTCATTTTTCTCTAGAAAAAAAAATTTAGACAGTAGTACACTACCAAATTAGAAAGTAGAAGCAATTGAGTCCCAACAAGTAAATATGATAAGAGTTAAGTCTATAATGAGTGTCCACCTATCATGTACATTCACCTATCATGTACATTGAAGTAGTCTATAATGAGTGTCCACCTATCATGTATATTGAAGTATGACGTGCAAGGACTTCCATCCGTGAGAAGTTCATACACGTCATCCAATCACATAAAAGTGTGGAATGCTGTGTCCACCCATTGATGGGTGAAAACTCCTTGTAGACTAACTCTATATGATAAGATATCCACCTTTCAAAGTTTCACGCTTTTAATAAACTGTGTTGGTGGGGGCATCAATCAAATTAAAGATTGTCTATGTCTAAACACCGACACTTTACAAAGTGGGATACAAATGTTTGAAAAGTAAAAATAGAAATAGGTGAAACTCAATGGGTGCAACTCCTAATAAATTTCAAACTGATGACGTATAACTACAGTAAGTGAGTGTGCCTACCTTTTCAAGGGGTGCAAATACTGGTACCCTTATTTTCCTTTTGTTAGTACATTTCTTTCCTTTGAATTCATAGCTGTTTATCTTCAATATAATAGGCCAAAAATACTAATAAACAATGACTTCTGAGCCACAAAAATCCATGATTGGGTCACTATTTATTTTTTATTATTATTATTATTATTATTATTAGTTTTTGATAACTTAGGATAATCCCAAGCTTACGCTTGGACTAATCCCTGAAGCTGTGTTTGGGTTACTTCATGTAGGCTACGCATCTCTTTGCCTGCTCTCTGTAGAATAGATAAAATCTGCTCTGCCAGAGAACAGTTTTATCACTTAAAACAGCTTTCTATCGGAGTAAATGGGGCAAGGAGCTGTGTTATCAGACATGAAAGTAGTCCTCCCCGGAGCCAAAGAGCTGCTCTTTGCTCATAAAGAGTCAAAGTCCAAATATGGACGAAAGCAAGCAAACAAAACCACAGTAATAAATATTACTTGATGCTCTTAATTCTTTCATTAGAGATAATATAAACGACCAAAATCCTGTAAAACATTAAAATCCATGAAACATGTGACGTGCCGTATCGGCCGACATTTACCATGTCGTATGCAATTGGAGCAAGGCTTTTGGAGTCGCCCAACGTAACGGCGACCGAAGGAGACATTTGACTTGCTCCTACTATATATTATCTCATATAAATTGAACATGGTGGGAAAAACGATCTAAACCAACCCCCCAATGCCGGCAAACCCTCCACTTGGCAGCAGCCCATGAAGTCTTCTAGCTAGTTGACAAATAGTAACGGTCAAAATATGCATTATTCTAATTTTTGGCAGAAGAATATGAAAATATGAAAAGCACACAGAGAAATAGATAGAGATTTGGCTAAGTACACTAGCAATTACCATTGAAGAAAACCCAAGGATTCAATGGATAGAGCTCCTTCTATTATGGTCTCTGGTCTCCTTCCTTCAGCTTCTCTAGTAGAACCGTTAGTCATCGTCTCCAATGAGGTTGCATCCATGGAGAAGCTCCCATTCTTACAGTCCCGAAACAGTGGTTCGATGATAAGGAGAATCAAGCTGCTGTCATCGCTCTTCGAAGAGATTCGAGAAGCGAATAGCCCGCTCCCACCGTCGTTGATTTTATGCCTTACGGAGCTTTTCTCTACGATCCAAAGGGCCAAGGTTCTGATCCAGGAATGTATGAGTGGGAGTTCTTTGTGGAACCTTGTGCAGACCGAAATTTTATCAGAGAAATTTCATGGGTTGGTGAAGGAAATGGGAAGGGCCTTAGATATTCTTCCCTCGAGCCTTCTTGACATCACCGGGGATGTTCGAGAGCAGGTGGGGCTTCTTCACAAGCAAACCAAGAAGGCCGACGTGTTCGTTGAACCGCGAGAATGTCAGAGGAGAACGGAGCTCTTCGACATACTGGCAGCTAACAAAACCAATAACAATAGGATGATCGATATAGATTGCAAGAAAGTGGAGGAGATTATGAAGGATGTCGGATTGAGAAACCCGTCGGATTACCAAGAAGAAATCTGGCGGTTGGAGGAGGAGATTCGGAAGCAAGCAGGAACCGGAGGCCTCACCGTCGTCTCAAACATCAACAAACTCATCTCCATCGTCACACATTCGAAATCCATAATTTTTGGTAATGATAAAATTCAACAAGACTCGGAAGAGCATTCTGGTGCCTTTCATAGGAATCATGATCGTTCATCACCTCAAACGATTGTCATCAGCATTCCTGATGAGTTCCGATGCCCGATTTCTCTTGATCTAATGAGAGATCCTGTGATTGTAGCATCTGGTCACACTTACGATCGAAATTCCATTTCTCAGTGGATCAATTCAGGGCACCACACGTGCCCGAAGAGTGGGCAGAAGCTGATTCACATGGCCCTCATTCCGAATTATGCACTCAAGAGCATGATACATCAATGGTGCCAAGACAGCAAAGTCCCGTTGACCGATCCATCGCCATCTTCTTCCTCAGATAGTAGTAGTAGCAGTGGCAATCCGTCTGCTGCAAAGGCTGTGGATCACATCTCTGCCACAAAAGCTGCTGTTGAAGCTGTCAAGATGACAGCAGATTTTCTAGTAGGGAAACTAGCAACTGGGTCACCTGAGATCCAGAGACAAGCAGCTTTCGAGCTTCGGTTGCTCGCAAAAACCGGAATGGATAACCGACGTATAATCGCCGAGGCCGGAGCCATCCCCTTTTTAGTTTCTTTACTAAGCGCTCATGATCCGAGGACCCAAGAGAATGCAGTTACTGCCTTGCTCAACCTCTCCATTTTCGGCAATAACAAGGTGCTTATAATGGCAGCCGGTGCAATCGACAGCATCATAGAGGTTTTGCAGACAGGGAAGAACATGGAAGCAAGGGAGAATGCAGCGGCAGCAATCTACAGCTTGTCGCTGATCGACGAGTGTAAAGTAACAATTGGAGCCCGACCGAGGGCAATCCCAGCATTGGTGAGGCTGCTCAAGGAAGGCACGACAACGGGGAAGAGGGACGCAGCTACCGCTCTCTTCAACCTCGCTGTCTACGACGCCAACAAGGAAAGCATTGTTGTCACAGGTGTGGTTCCTTTGCTCTTTGAACTCTTAACAGATGATAAGGCCGGGATCACAGACGATGCCTTGTCAATACTGGCTCTTCTGTGTGGGTGCCCTGACGGCGTAAGCGAGATTCAGGGGAATCGGATGGCGGTGCCACTTCTTGTAGATCTGATGAGGTTTGGGTCTCTAAAGGGGAAGGAGAATTCGGTAGCTATACTACTGGGGCTATGCAGGAATGGAGAGGAGATGCCAAGGCGATTGTTGTTGAACCCACTCAGTATTCCTTCTCTTCAGCGCTTGTCTTCAGATGGTGGTTCTCAAAAGGCTAAAAGAAAGGCTGATGCCCTTCTGAGATTACTCAATAGATATTGCTCTCAATCTCATCACCCTCTTGGATGAGAAACAAAACTCTAAAATAATCATGAAGTCATCTGTAAAAAGGGACTACTTTTGAATTGGATTTGTTTGTATATCTTCTTGTTTGTAGTGGCTCAACGATTGAATTTGTAAAGAAGAGTGCTTCTTAACTGTAAAGCAGCAGAGTATCCTTTCTTCATCGTACCAATACAAAAGTAACAGAAATTTGAGCTCACAGTTTTGGACTGGCTTGCTTGCTTGCCTTCGTGGTTCAAATGAGATGAAACTTTGTTTGTCAATATTTGAACACTTACTGGCAACACCATTACCTTTTCTAATTAAAAATTTCAATTAAACTGACCTCAAACCATGGTTTTAAGTCCCATTTTTCCAATACAGGCACACATCTTTTCTTTTCTTTTTTTTCCACTAGAATTTTTTTTTTTTATTCGCACAAAGGTATAATTTATTAATTAAAACAAAATGCAATGGATCAAAAGCAGCATAACGAGGAACTAAGCGACGAGACAAACAAAAAGGCTACAATAATAAGAGCAAGACAATTCGAACTAGAGAGGACTAAGAACTATGCAAGTGAAAAACTTCTTAACAAAGATTCTCCTATCCTCTCATTCCAGCTGCCCTAGAACATCGCAATTGGCAGAGGATGCTCATAATATCAATGACTGGAAGTTCAGGCTAACCTGCCAAAACCATAGCAAAGGACTCGATGAAACATGTATTAACTCCGAAGCTAGTTAAAAATGTTGTCTAAAGCTTACCTGCAAATTGAGATTCAAGGAAAAGGCATTCTATTGATTCCTCACTCCATCCACGCAAAACTATGAGCCTTCATAACCATCATTCGCTTTTTTACCCAACTAAATGCACGATAAGTATCCTACCCCATGCGATCTACCACGCAAAAAACTTCACTCTAAACAGTGCCACCGCCGAATTTCACATTTTAGTTTACTGTACCAGTGGCTACCTTTTGCTCATAAATACCGATACAAAAAGTGTCGTTTTGGGTAACAAAAAACCTGTATTAGGCAAGTACATGATAATAAGCCTATATATACATATATCTCCCGATGTATGTCTCCTTTGAAAATTATCTGTAGGCGTAACAATTAAACAATGATTAAAATATACAACAAAATATGAGAAAAAAAGCATTGGGTCAATAAACAGATACAAGTGTGACCTAATAACAGGAATAACGAAATAATACAAATGTCATAGGAGAGAAAAATCATGCTACGATCAGTCAACAACAAACACCCCAACCATATCAGTTCAGGTTGTTTCACATATGCTGTTCAACAGGAATGTAGACAGAAAGATTGAACCAGATGCAAGGACATGGAACTATGCTCGACATATTCTCCTCATTTCTATCGTTTAACATCCCAATCCATCCAGATTGTCCATTTTGAATAGTTGCATCTTGGTTGGGCTGTATTCAAACGGATCGGACGTTCTTAAACATCCAAGCAATCACCAACTTGTAACAGTTAATCAAATTAGGGACAGTGACCCACAAAAGCTCATTACGGAAATCACCCATGAGCAGAGTGGCCCACACAATGCTGACTTTTAACAAGAACGAAGAGGTGGCTCATTGATTACATGATCTATAGATAAATATGTATACGCCCCGATCCGGTCATTCAAAAATTGAGATGGTCATGATTACAAAACTAGTGGCTTATTGTGTCTACTGCATATTTGAACCTACTGATATATTAAAGCCTCTACAGTAATATACTAGTCCTGAACTATATAGATAATTTCTATCAATCACTATATGGAAAAAAAAAATCACCACAGTAGCTAACACTTAGCATTCAAGATGAGCGAACCATCTCATACAGAGGTGTGATATAAGATCCACTATAGTTGGTACACATGGAAATTATCTTAACTGTCCGTTCGAAGGAAACTAGCTCAAAGATCAGTAATTCAGAAGAAACATAACATCTGATAGCGTACTTTGGACAGCTGGACATAACTTCATTGTCTGGACTTAGCAGGAAATTGGTTGAACAGTTGAGAGCATGTTTACAGAACAAGGACACATTTTTCTTTGAATAATCATGCCATTTGAAAATGTAGGGCCGACTTGCTCCAGCTGCCAACATGAAAGTCAACACAGGTCACAAGCGAAGAGTTGAGCAACGTATATCCATCATGCAACAAAGCTTGCTTAGGCTTCTGAAGTAATTGCCATCAGAACCCAAACGAGTTCAGAAAATATTTGACATTGTAGATGCATGAACTGCGAAGAACAATGTGATAAGCTACAGGATGCTTCTTCCCAATGTGATACTACATGAGACTGGAAAATAAAAACCAAACCACGATGAATGTAGAGAATTACATAAATGTTTGATAGAACTGGGGGACCTCACTGCATGTGGACCAATTCCAGGAATCAACACAATCATTTACTCAGCTGTAAAAGCGTGTGATCTTCAAAGCACATCATTCACCTGAAAGCAACAATTCTGCACTTATTATTAGTTTATTACCACACAATGGTTCAACACAAAGTAAACAGTAAAAAAGTTAAGAGGTATCATCAAATGAGAGGCTTACATACCTAGAATTCCAAAGTAAATCTTATCTGGTGTGCGTGTGTGTGTATGTGTGTGTGTGTGAGAGAGAGAGAGAGAGAGAGAACTTTTATTACTCATCAAATTTTCGCTGTTCACATTTTGATTACAATGGAATACCGTCTTTCTTTGAAAATTTTACAAAGCTCGGACTCAATATTATAATACAAAAATCACATTCAAGAGGTTGAACTTCTGTTCAATCAATTAATTAGACCATGCTGAAGATGATGAGTTTATCTGAGTCAATCTGTGAACCCGAATTCACAAAGTTGACATTAACTGATCGCCCCGATGCTACAATTCTACCGTCTCCAAGTGAATGTGGCTCCCCTTTAAAGTATACTTCCAGAACCAGCTTCCGCTATCCATCCTTTCCCCTTTGATGGGATCCAAGTTAACCGACAAACCTGAATTGTGAAAGTTAATTACAAGAATATACAAGGTCAGCGGAATCTAGCATGTAGGAATAAACTAATCTCAAAAGAAAGCTTCAAATATAGTTTTAAAGCACAAAGTTAATAGATTAAAGGAAATAGATTGAATTATGCTAGCATCATGGCAATCTTTTCTAAGATATTTTGAATTTAAATTGTAGCACGTATCTATAACATGTCTAAGAAAATAGGATTCTTGAATATTTTCGCTCCAAAATCCAAACATATGTCTAAGAAAAAACTGTCAATCAATTACTTTAATGGATCTAAAATCCATGAACCAATTTCCAGCAAAAAATGGAAAACACCAAACTGTTTTTTTTTTTTCTCCAATTCTATTCAATAACCAATTTTGTAATTAATAGGCTTCACTTTATCTATGTGTTGTCAATTGTCATCTGCAAAAATCATAAAAATGTCCATTGATCAGGGATGTCACAAATTTGGTCTCGGGTTTCTATTGAGAGAATATTTGAACATAATTAAGTTGAGCTGCTATTATTATTTAGCCATGTCAACACTCAAACTCTGAGCTTCTGGAAAAAAGGCTCACATATTGCATGCTTTTCATTCAAAGAAGTTTGCTTTCTTATTTCATTAAAAGCCACTTTCTCATTCATGTGTGAGTATATAACCACATATGGACCGCGTTTAAAGCTTCCTACCAGCCATGAGATAATTACATGTTTTTGGAAGGGAAACTATAAAACATGGAAACAGCCCTTCAAATGTATGTCATAATAGTTGATTGGATGTACCATCATGGCCGATGGGTGGACAGATAGATCTTGATCAATAGTTGGACCAGTACTAGAAATGTGAATACATTGGATTCAACCATGCTCTTATATGGGGGAGTGTCTGTCAAAATAAAGTTTTAATTGTCGACCATCTCTTTTGCCTGAAAATTCTCACAAATTTCCTCATTGATCACCGCACACACTTCCCTATTGGATTTCTACTTTGCTTGAAATATATTATGCAACACCATCAATCATCATTTTTCACTTCTCAGCAAAAAGCCAACAAGGCATGATGTAACATCAACAACATAAAATTTTCCACTGTATCCATACTTCAACTTAATGGAGATAATTCATTGAAAATAGGATAACGAATCTCTTCAACTTTCTCTCCTGGTCCATCTTTCAATGGTTGGATCCATCCCCCCCCCCCCTATCGTTATTCTCACAGTTGGACAGATGAATTTGTGGGTTAAATCTCTACCTCAGATTATTGCTCCCGTCCAGTCCATTACGAATAATTTTGACGATGTTGGAAGATCATGTGTATAACCAACAAAACAAATCTCTCAAAGCGTTCCATCTCCTAAACCCTTAATTTTTTACTAACAGATTTTTCTTGAAGCTTGTAATTGTTCAGTGGCAGGGCCCAGGATTTTCTTCTAAGAGGGGTAAAAAAATTAATTCATCTTACAAATCAATTTATATAAAAACACAATTTATGTAGAAAATACATGCATAAGCCTCTTATACCCATCCGATCAAAGCACTTCTCTGTCTATAACTATATATCTAATAAATGAGGGGAGCTGATGCGGGACAAGAACCCTAAGCTACGTGAATACTAATGAGATAAGGATTTGCCGAAATTAAATGAAATTAATTAAGCAAAAATCAATACATAATGGCGAATACCTTAAGGTTCATGGATTTCCTCATAGAAGATTGTGTAGATTTGGGTAGGGTCTAGTTCGTGCGCTAGATCCGTTAGCCTTGCAGTGCAGATCGATCATAGAGGTAGAACTCTAGCTTTTCCAGATTAGGGCGCCGCTCGGGGTTCAATGATGAAATCACGAGTCCTCTAAGGGTTCTAATTCAGGTTGGTTTAATGGCTCGGATGCGATCTTGGGTTTGAATCAGATTGATTCGATGGTTATGCTGAGATCTATGGCTTATGAATTTTGGGGTATTTATGGTTGGATGGCTGAATTAGGGATTTATGAGATTGGTTTGAATCAATGGTTCTGATTTTGAGAATTTTGGAAAAACTAATGGCTGGATTTAAGGTTTATGGGATCAAAACAAGGCATAAAAAGAAAATAAAAAGATAAAGAGATAGATAGAAGATAGATTGTGGGCTTCACACCAAACCCTTCTCAAGTTCCAAAAGCAAAAGCTCTTTCATTCAATAATAAAAAACTAATTACATTATTTTTCTTAATGACCTTATATAGGAGGTTTCTAAAACAAGATAAAGCCTAAACAAATAATCAAAAAGGGCAAGTATACCCTCAAAACTCGACTTCAAATTCTGAGGAAACTCATTTTCGCGAAAAATCGATTGATTGAGCATATATATAAAAAATATAGCTCTTTCGTCACTGAACAATCGATCGAGGCATATATATATATATATTTGCCAAAATAAGTTTCTCTAGCCACAGTTGATTGATCGAAGCTTGGGATCGATCGATCGACCACGCATTGCTCCAATACGCAGATTCTTTAAGTCCAGTTCTGGTTTCCGTTTCCGTTCCGCTTCTTCCGACGCTGGTACACGCGAAACAGTCCATATCCGATCTCTATAATGTCAGCGTCCTCATCAGGAGCATAGATCAAAATATCGTCCGATACCGATACCTATCGGTTTTGGACATGAACGATACGGTAAAAGCCTTATTTACTGGATACCCCCAAAAACATGGTACTTAACGGACGATATGGTGAAATTATTGTCCATATCATCTGACGGATGATATATTCAAATTATCGGACTTTCGATAATGAGGTTGCTTTGAGTTGGGCCTCCAAATATTGAAATTATTGTCCGATAATTTCAATATTTGTAGTGTGGGGCCCTCCAGTTACATTATTTGAACGAAAGAGGGTTTTTAAACGATATTTGGCGATTATCGACAAGAGGTGGGATGCACAATTCCACCAGTACTTGCATGCCGCAGGTATAACATGCTAAACGACTTATGTAGTGATATTTATTTATTTATTATTTTTATATTATTCATTGTTTCCATATATTGATGACATTGTTCATATTTGATGTATAACACACTACTTGTATCCGGCCTTCCAGCATACACGACGCTTCGAGTTGAGTGAGGCTGATGAAGTGTACAGCGGTTTGCTCAATGTGATCCAACGAATGCTCCCTAAGTTGGCGGAGCAAGGTCAAGCCATAAGAGATGTGAGTAATCATAGCTTATAACTAATAAGTCAAATGCCATATGATCTGTGTTTGTTGATATGTGGGTTATTGTATTCTATCTTTGTAGATTGACATGTTTCGCAAGAGACATGGGTCATTTGGGACCCCGTTGGCACAAGCCCAAATCAAGTATGATAAACTCGCTGATTGGTGGATGCACTATGGAGGTGATGGTCCGATACTGAGGCGGGTTGCAATGCAGGTTTTATCGCAAATATATTCCTCGTCCAAGTGTGAGCGAAATTGGAGTACCTTTTCTCTCAGGGCCCCATAATTAAATATAGAACATGCTTAAAAATCAAGTAGTTGGCTTGCACTCATATGATTGGGTGCAAGCCAACTACTTCACTTATGGATCAAAAGCATTCTTTTCATGAGTGAGGGTGATCATCCTCGATCCCCATGAGTATCAAAGGCTAATTGGACACTTGATTTACCTCACTCTCACTAGACATGACATTACCTTTACAATTAGCATGGAGAGACAGTTCATCATGCCCCTTTCTCCTCATCTAACAACTATTCGTAGTATTTTCATTACATCAACTCTAGCCCCTTTCATGGACTTATATATCGTATGCATGGTCATCTTGATATTTCTGGCTATGAGGATGTTGATTGGCCTGGATTGACCTCTGATCGTTGGGTCTCTTGACTTAGACAAGCTATTCTCTCATTTCTTTTCTCTATTCTGTTTTCTTCTTCTCTTCTTCTCAATCCTAAACTTAATACCTTTAATCTAACCCTAACACCACACACCAAACCTCTCTAACCTAATCTCTTCTATAATCAAGATCCATAAGCTACTAGATCACTAATCTATTTCATATGGCTCTAACAAGTCTACGGCCGAAACTTATAAATCATCAAATATTTTTGATTTTTTTTTACGTTGGGACTTGGGAGGCTTCAGTTATGGATATTACTCTTTGTTCAATAATTAAGGTCCATAACAATTCCTTCATCAAGAAATGTGACCAATGACTAACAATTCCTTCATCAAGAAATGGGAAAGGCTCTGGTGCTAAGAGCGGGTGACTGGTTTTGTGGGAGCTGCCGGAATCTTAATTTCCGACGCCAATCAGTTCGCCACAGGACTGGTTGCAACTCGACTAGAAAGTTAGGGGAGGTCGTGAAATCAGCGGATGAGACGATTCCTACGAGAAGTACTCGCCGTCAAGTGATTCTCAATGCAAACCAGGTCAGAGACATTAGAGCAGGATGGACGATAGTTGGGAAACGTTTCAATCAACTCTTCGGCTCGAATTCGAGGGGAGGGGATAGCTCCATCGCCGCAGGCTATCGTTTGCTGAGGTCGTAGGGTCAGACAAACAGCTCCGGAGGGCGAAGGTTGTCATCAGCCCTACATGTGCGTCTGACACTATTCCATCGGACTACGTTGACGGGGGATTAGGAAGTGGCTGACTGATGTTTAATTCTACCCAGTATGGTTCGATGGCTATGAATTTCAAGAAGTATTGGGTTTATTATACTGCATAAAAGACACACTTTCACTATTTCATTTACATTGGCGGTTACAGAGTTCCTGGGATTACGCAGATAGACCTGCTATATCTACAATTACACAGCCTAAGTTTCTCCTCCGGTTCCCATCGGAAGCAGGAGCCTGGGAGCTTCGTCGCAAAAATTCCTTCCGGATTGACGGAGCACCGGTGGAATGTGGTACGTGGAAACCGTCAGTGGGGGATTATCATCTACAGTGGTGGGATGGAGGGATTTGGATCCGTTTGATCGGGCTGCCGATACATGCTTGGACCCCCGAAGTTCTGAAGCGGATCGGGGATCTGTGTGGCAAGTTCATCCTCGCCGATCGGAGCTCTCTCAACCTCTGGGATACCAGTGCAGTTCGCATTCTCGTCACTGTTGACTCCTGGGAGCTCATCCCTAGGTCGTGCGAGGTCAGCCTCAGCAGCCAGAAACTGAGGATCTTCATAGAAATGGCGCTTGTGGACCGGGTGTTCATCCCGCAGCAATCGAGCGATGAAACCTTGGGGCTCGGGAATGCCAAGGTAGACGAAGTCGGTGGTACCACTGAAGAACTCGTGCCGGAGACCGAAGAAATCGGGGACGGGATAGAAGGGTCCGGGGGGGATGTATCGCGGAGGCCGGAGGGTAGCCCGTCCACGTATGAGTAGTGCAACAGTATACATAGGAGGACGGCCGCGACGTCGATGGGGACTGGCACCCCGGGGGTTGCTCCTATCACTCATGGTTTACCTGGGGAGGTCGAAGAGGGAGAGATTGCTGGCATTTGTCGGCTTTTCCACTCTGGTAGCAAGGACGAGGGGGTTACAGTGCAGCTGTACAACCTCAAACCGCTGGAGATGGAGACGCACTGCTGGTCCGCGACGGACAACGCGACGGAATCCCCACCGTTGATGGTACAACCAGGCAGGATGCAGCCGTACTACGGCGCAGACCAAGGACCTCTATGGTCGGGTGAAGGGGGAGGTGAATCGACGTGGATACCGGCGATGAAGGATGGGGCCAGAGACTGTACCTGGGACCCGATGGAGACCGAAGCATTAGGAACCCATTTGAGGAAGAGGATTGCAGTTTGCAAAAAAGGCTTTAAGGTTTTTCACCGCAGAGGAAAGCTTTAAAAATGGTAAAAGGGGAGTGGATGCTGCTCGGGTAGCGACTTGTGGCCCTTATGAAGCTTCTGGAAACCTGCAGAGAAGGGACTTCGACCTGCAACAGAGGGGGGTGGTATGGTCTTTCGATAACGAGGAGTCTTGTTCTCGCGACACGTGGAGGCCACGTGTGACTTACAAGTCTAGTGGGGGGCAGCTGGTGGGGGCACCTCGTGGGTCTTGTTGGTAGCAGACCCGTGGGGGCAAAAATGGAAAGCGGGTATGGGGCCCAGCATGGGGATGATCCGGGTTTCGCTTGGCCCATATTTGCAAGGCCTGATACCATGGGCCTATGGTGGACGGAAGGACCAGACCCAGATGGGGAGAGTGGGGGAGTTGACTCGGCGAGTTATACCACAAATTGGAGGGTCTCATGTCGCCTTGCTTTCAACTCAGGGGGATTGGACTGGCGAGAGCCTATGCCGGAATGTACAGTTTATTGATCAAAACGCCGGGATGACTCGTAACTCCGGCTCGTTTAATGGCTCCTATCAGCCCGATCGGAGGCCGGAAATACTGGGAGGCCAGAGAAGAGGTGACTTGTCTAGCCAGTGCCCTGAGGGCAATCAGCCGATGATTATGGGGGCTGAGATGGAGGCTGAAACAGATTTGTCGACCGACATTGACTGCCTGATATGTGTTGGACGAGACCTGGAAATGTCATTCAAGGGAACATATGAGGCTCTACGGGAGGTATTCCGTTCGATTTTGGTCGCTCGCAACCATAACATCAAGACGTGCCGGGGTCGGGCTCGGGAACTCGCACGGTTATAGTGGGGAATGTCGGACGGGAAGGGTGCAGGGGGGCCTAAAACCCCCCTCCGCGGTTATGGGTGGGATTCAGACTAGTGTCCTATGAAGATGCTTTCCTGGAACGTAAGGGGTGTTTGCGATTAGTCTAAACGTGTCGGGGTGGGGTGAAACGTGTGATCAATGAGTTAAAACTGGTCGTTATCACTTTACAAGAAACCAAGTGGGGATGCTGTGACACGAGTAAAGTGGCCTCGGTGCTTGGAGGGAATATATGGGATTGGATTGGCATTGAATCCGTAGGCGTATCAGGGGGCATCCTGGTGGCATGGAACTCAGTGCTTTTTGAAAAGGTGGAGGTGGGGCTGTACTCGGCCTCCGTCGTGCTTTGGAATAGAGATTCTAGGAAAATGTGGATGTTTTCTGGCATTTATGGTCCGACGGCTGATAGAGAATGTCAAGATTTCTGGTTCGAGTTGGCCGCCTTTGCGGCCAAATGGGATCTCCCTTTCTGTCTGGGAAGGGATTTTAATGCCATTAGATGGGAATTCGAGAAGCTGCGTGGACCGCCGGATGTGGCGGTCATGCGTGAGTTCAATGCTTTCATCTCCGATTGGGAACTGATGGATGTTCCCTTAACCGGTGTTAGGTTCACTTAGTCGAACTTGCAAGACCCGTCATTAAGCAGGCTGGATAGGTTTCCATGCAATATGGAATGGTTAGATATTTTCCTGGGGGCAAGACATGAAGGTTTAGCACAGGCTGTGTCTGACCATTGGCTATTACTTCTTACTTGTGAGACTCATGGGAAAGGGCCGATACCTTTTCGTTTTGAAAACATGTGGCTGTTGGATGGGGACTTCCAGGCGAGAGTGCCCTCTTGGTGGAGTGAATCGACACAGTCTGGGACGGCGATTTATAGATTTATTTCCAAACTTCAACGGGTTAAAGAGAAGATTAAAATGTGGAATAGAGAAGTGCACGGTTCGCTCCAAGTCAAGAAAGAAGCGCTGCTAGGGAGGTTAAAAGAGATGGATGATCTAGAGGGGAGGAGGACCCTTGCAGCGGAAGAATGTGACGAAAGATACCGCAAAAAAATGGATTTCAACCATGGATCAAAATATCGTCCGATACCGATACGTATGGGTTTGGGGCATGAACGATACGATAATTTGGGTATTTATCACCCCCCTGAAAAACCAGTCAAATTATCGTTCAATGTATCGTCCGTATCGTTCAAATTATCGGTTTTCATGTTTTTTTTTTTTTTTTGGGTACAGTATCGTCCGAAACCGAAACGTATCGGTTTTGGGGCTGGACGATACGTATCGAAAAAGCGATATTTTGATCCTTGATTTCAACAGTGTGTGCATGGCGGAAGAGATCAATTGGAAGCAAAAAGCCAAGGTAAGATGGCTCAAAGAGGGAGATGCTAACACCAAGTACTTCCATGCGGTCGCCAATGCGCGAAACAAAACGAATTACGTGGGTAGCATTGCGGTGGACGGGGTCTTCTATTCGGAAGAGGATCAGATCCAGGAGTGCATCATCGCTTATTATAAAAAGATGTACATGGATGATTGACGGGGAATTTAGATCCGCAAGTTTGGATCGTGGCCGAGCCAATCGAAGAAAATCAGCAAGGAAGAAGTGGACCCATGAATGGGCTTTCAAACGGCCCTGAAGTAAAGATTCGCGGCGTGTCTCAGTTGATCGATCGATTTACTTTCGATTGATTAAGTGTCACTTTCAATCGATCGAAATCGCTCAAAATAATATTAATTTTAATTTCGAATTTAAGTTTCAGGGTTAAATTTGTCTTTTATTATTTAATTGTTTTAGAGTTTTCTTTTATTTTATGACCTACTATATAAGGTCTTTATAGCTTTGTAATAGAAGGTAGTTTTGAATAATGAAAAATTGAGAGCTTGCTTTTGTGCCCTAGAAAAATTTGAGATGAGTTTTCGATCGAAGGAGTGATTCTTTCAAAACCTGAGGAGTGAGCAATCGTTTCTCGTACGACTTGGTGCGAAGCCGACAGCCTTGGTGGGAAGCCTTGGAAACCCGTTGGTGCGAAGCCAATAAGCCTCTCTAGAGTGAATCCGGAGATCTCCTATCTTATTCTTCTTTTTATTTTATTTTAATGAAAGGCTCAAAGACCCAAAACCCCCTTCCACGCAGGATTATGCTATTTTAGGGTTAGCGTGCGAATTCGTCCTGCGTCAATGATGGACTGCTTCAACCTGACCTGGACGGGATTGACTTCAATTCGCTTTCGGTGGAAGATAATGCCAGTTTGGAACAGCAGTTCACGGAAGATGAGGTGTGGCGGGTGATTAGGTTTGGGGCCAAAAACAAAGCGCCGGGACCGGATGGTTTTACCATGAAATTCTTCCGATTTTTTTGGCAAACCTTAAAGGCTGACCTGATGGAGGTCATGCACGAGTTCCATGCGTCGGGGTTCATAGGGCGGAGCCTTAATTCGATTTTCATCGCCCTCATTCCCAAGCATGAAGGGGCGGATGATATTACCGACTTCCGCTCGATATGCCTCACCAATTGCTTGTACAAGATTATATCAAAGGTCTTAGCCAATAGGCTCAAACCGATGATGAAGTTGATTATTTCGGAAAACCAGGGCGCTTTCGTGAGGGGCAGACAACTTGTGGATCTAGTTGCGGTGGCACAAGAGACAATCCACTCCCCGCATCATGATCGCCGGCCCACTGCCCTATGGAAGATAGATATGGAGAAAGCCTATGACCGGATTAGTTGAGAATGCCTAGATTATATGCTTAGGAGGTTGGGTTTCAAACTTGCTTGGCGGAGATGGATGCGGGGATGCTATTCTTCGGCGTGGTTCTCGGTGCTGATCAACGGTACCCCAGCTGGATATTTTAAGAGTTCCCGAGGAATTCGTCAGGGAGACCCGCTATCCCCCTTCCTTTTCAATATGGTGGCTGAAGTACTATCTGGGCTTATAGTGCGAGCCAAGCACATGAACCTTATTTCAAAGGTTCCGGTGGGATCTCATGGTAGAATATCTCACACCTCCAATTTGCGGATGATACAATCATTTTCGGGCAAGCCAGCGTTGAGGAATTCAGATCGTAGGTTGATGTGCTGTTAGTTTATGAGGTTGTGTCGGGACAGCGTATCAACTTTTTCAAATCGGCTATCACGGGTATTGGTGTGGATGATCAGCTGATGGCAAGGTTAGCAGATACAGTGAATTGTGCGACTGAAAAGCTTCCAATTAAGTACCTTGGAATGCCTCTTGGTCTCAGAAATTCGACAGCTAGAGAGTGGGAACCGGTAGTTCAAAGGTTCGAGAAGAGGGTGTCTTCTCGGAAAGGGAAGTTGCTCAGCGGTGGAGGAAGACTCCTAGTTAAAGTTGTCTTATTGTCGATGCCCATTTTCTATGTCTATGTTCAAGTGCCCAATGGGAGTCATCAACTGACTGGAGCAACTTCAACGGAATTTTCTGTGGGAGGGCTCCGGTCTGGATAAACGTTACCAACTAGTTAACTGGGACACATGCCAACTGCCCGTCAGTTGTGGTGGGTTGGGGATCCGCAGCTTGAGATGGACCAATATCGCGCTTCTGGGGAAATGGTTCTGGCGAGCGAGCAAGGTTGCGGAAAGGGATATTCTCTGGCGTGTGGTGTTGATCGAGAAGTACGGCCAATCCAGGGGCAATTGGGGTATCAACACTTCGGTGCACCGAGGCACATCGAGCTAGTGGAAGAATATTTGCAGCACTTGGGATCAGTTCGCCAGGGGACTGTGGTTCAAGTGGGGTTGTGGGACTCGTATACGTTTCTGGGAGGATGCTTGGGCTGATAACAACCCTCTCAAGGCAGCCGTCTTGGACATCTATTCTATATAGTTGAACCCTCTGGGGCTGATCGAGGAGTTTGTGATTGAAATACAGGGGGGGAGACTGTGGGAGGTCACCACCAGAAGGCTTCTGAGGGACGACGAGGTCGTTTCTTTCTCTAATCTCATCCTTAAGCTATATGAGATGCAACAGCACCCTCAAGGTCATGACCAGCTGGTTTGGAGTTCGACCAGAGATGGCCTCTTCAACGTCAAATCTTACTATGGGATGCTCTCGCGCCACCCGTTGGTCAAATTCCAAAGCACACGTTTGTGGAAAGAGGCTATTCCACCAAAAATCAAATTCTTTGTGTGGACCCTTTTCAAAGAGAAGGTTCTAATTGTGGATCAGCTTCTTCGTAGAGGTAGGGAGATCACTAATCGTTGTTGTGTTATGTGTAGCAATGAGGAGTCCACCTTGCATCTCCTTCTTCACTGAGGGGGTGGCTCATGAGATATGGAGCGTCGTCATTAACTCATTTGGTATGAGTTGGGTCATGCCGGCAGACCCCGCCCTTCACTTCTTGATTTGGGAAGTCGTTAAGATCGACGATCAACTGGGTGATTACTAGAAGGCAGCCCCTTTCGCTGTTGTTTGGACTTTGTGGCGGGAGAGGAATCAACGGATCTTTGAGGAGAAAAGTCGTCCTACAGGATTGATCATAAAGTCAGTCAGAGACCTGGTGTGGTTCTGGGTGGCGAGAGGTGGGAGTGTATCTAGTGTCGAGTCCTATCTTTGGGACCCGGACTAAGCCCTTGCCGGATCCGTGAGCTATTGTATTTTTTTCTCTTTTTGGTCGCGCCCTTGTATTGGTCCCCTCAGTGCCTTGCTGTTGTTTCAATATAATTGTCTTTTACTGATAAAAAAAATAATAATTAAGGTCCATAAGCTACTAGATTACTGAACTATGTCACCCATGGGTCAAAATACCGAAAAAACAATACATATCGTCCTGACCTCTAGGACGATACGTATCGGATATCATCTGATACATTCAATGTATCGGCGATACATTGATTTTTTTTTTCAAAAAAATCCCGAAAAATATTAAAAAAATCACGAAAAATAAATTTAATGATTTTCTATTTATTTCAACTTTTTTAAATTTATTTAAGGCTTATTTGATGCATATTTCATAATTTTATCAACGCATAACCTAAATTACATTGTACATGACTCATGATCAAAATTAAAAGGCATATTGTACATGAAAAACTTACTTTAAAGCCACATTGAATTTCGTGGTGGTTCTTCGCCACCGTGATTATCATTATCTGTGCGCGAGCTTTCTCTATAATGTTGGTCATATTGATACCCATGATCATATGTGCCCCCTTGAAACTGAGGCATTAGCGACGAATATATCTTAGTGTAATAGGTAAAGGTCGGTCCTCCAAAAATTTGACCAACGAAGACATATGACCCGGGGTAGGTTGGTTGAGGCCGGTAGTATGGGTTACTGGTTGCTGAATCTTCGGTGTTTTGCAAACTAAATCCCCCGAAGCTAGAAGTCATATAACCCACATCATCTTGTGGCCCTTGTGGTGGTGGTAGTGTTTGGTAAGATTCTGACGCTCCTCTTCCTTCAACCCCTCCACCTCTAAATGTAGGAGTGTTATACATTGTTACCGGCTCATCATCTCATGCAATAATACCTCCATAAGAATAAGAATGATCAACATCATCCCCTCCACCACTAGTGGCAACGTGGGTTTCATCGCCTCCACCATCACCCCATCATCGTCATTATCACTACCGGGTTGCGCTTCGTCATCAGATCCAACCACTGAATGACGATTCAATCTTCTTTTCTGCCTTGGTGGTTGGGAAGCTTGCTCCTCCGCTACTCTTTCAGCATTGTCCAACCATGCAATTGCTCTCAGTATCCAACACTGGCTCTTCTCTCTCTTCGATCCACTGATTCAAAGGATCATCCTCCGTGAATATACAATCCAACTGGATGGGATCAAAATATTCACTATCTGTAAGGTAAAATATGATAAATGAATTAGTATATGCCTCATCAATTAGATAAAATAAAAATTGGATGAACTAAGACTTCATATAATTACTTACCACGATTGATCCTTTGCATATTTCAGACCCTTAATCGCATGTTGTAGTGGCAGTAGACTAACTTTTTCAATCGTTCCATAGTTAGCCTATTCCTTGTCTTCGTGTGAATGAGAAAGAAGGTGCTTCAATTCCGCTCACAGTTGGACGAGGAACATGTTTGCGATAAAACCCTCATTGCAACCCGCCTCAGAATCGGACCATCACCTCCATAGTGTATCCACCAATCATCGGGTTTATCGTGCTTGATTTGGGATTGCACCAATGGGGTGCCAAATGACCAATATCTCTTGCGAAACATGTCAATCTCCAAAAATGGAATATAATAACCCACATATCAATAAACAGATTATATGACATTTGACTTATTAGTTATAAGGTATGATTACTCACATCTATGATGGCTTGACCTTGATCCACCAACTCAATGAGCAAAGCATTCGTTGGATCACATTGAGCAAACCGCTGTACACTTCATCAGCCTCACTCAACTCAAAGCGTCGTGTATATTGGAAGGCCGGATTCAAGTAGTGTGCTATACATCAGATATGAGCAATCTCATTAGTATATAGAAACAGTGAATAATATGAAAGATAATAAATAAAAATCACTACATGTTATACATGCGGCATGCAAGTGCCGGTGGAATTGTGCATCCCACCTCTTGTCGATAATCGTCCAATATCGTTTATATTTTGTAGGGCATTTAGTTTTAATAGCCAATTTTGCCTTATCCATTGACATGTAAACATACCCCATCGTTGGTTTCTCATCACTATCTACCAACCTCAACACTTGCACCAACAGGGTAGTGACGGCGATTAGGTGGTCAACATCTGTCCAAAATTGGGGGCAGTAGATCAGGTCACCAACTTCATTCAAAGCAGGTCTCTTTGATCGTGGGAGCTTTAATTCATATTTTATCCATTCTTCGGAGTTGACCATGCTTTTCAGCTCACGACTATATCTAGCCAAGCTTTGTAGGGCTATAAATTGTGTCGCAAATCGTGTAATCGCAGGCCGGAACAGCTCGTTCTTAGTGAAGTCTCTCATTAGATTCACCAACTTGTCGCTATTGTACAGGTAGGAAGTAATTGCTCTTCCCTTCTAAATAGTTGCCTGTGCCTTGCTTCTCTTTCCCAAATCCTCAAGAATGAGGTCCACGCATTAAGCGACACACGGAGTCCAGTACAAGTGACGTCTCATCAACATTAACTGTCTTCTTGCGACTTTATAATTGGTGGCATTGTTTGTTACCACTTGCACAACCCGCTTCTCTCCAACCACTTCAAGTACCCTATCCATTAGTTGGAAGGGGTAATCAACCATCTTCACGTGTTTAGAAGTATCAATTGATTTTAGAAATACTGTCCCAGCATCGCTGTAAACCAAAAAGTTGATCAAACTCTTCCTTGTGGGACCGGTCCATCCATTGCACATAATTGTGCAACCTCTCTCATCCCATACTTCGTGGAAGTTGTCTACATAAGCTCTTATCTCTTTGTACTCATCATCTAGTTGGAGCCCAGATACCTCGTATGCAGAAGGATTTTTATTTCCTAGACCAGCTTCTGCACTTGTATCAATCATTCTTTTGAAGTAAGGCGACTCTACAACTTGACTCGGAATGTGGTTGTATATCAGAAACTTTGAAATGAAAATTTCAAGCTTCTTCCCCAATTTTTTCAGTGAGATTGCACTCAAGTTAGTTTGTTTAGAGCATTCTGTCCGATACATGAACGGATCCATGGGACCTGTAGTACGGCCTGTAGCAGACGGCTTGGTCTCCCTCACGGATGCTAACCTACGCAACCCGACAGTCTCCTGAATATCCTCATCATCATCAACATGTGGCCTATGACTAGATCCATCACCAGCAGCAGGCATGGATGGGCCCCTCAACCTAAACCCGATAATCGATTCTTCTGATCTCGCTGCTTGTGCTTCTCAGCACTCTCCCTCATGACTCGGTTCGCTTCATCCTCATCCTCATCATCCTCAGGTTCAGGTGCAAGAAACTCTGGATTTCCTCTCTTTATTCTCTCATACATTTCTCTATCTCGGTCGGCGTCTGCTTTTTTCTTTTCGTTTGCCGCCTGTAAACTGGCTCTGACAACTTCTCTCACCTCTCTGGGTACATTGTGATATCCTTTTGTCTCTCCCTTAACGTGACCCAAATGCTCTTTCAACTGTGTGATACCTCCTCCTAGCAATTTTTTTCACAAAGCTTGCATTCTATTCAGAGTCTATCACCATCTATTGTTGTATCATATTGCCAGACTGAATCTTGTCCACATACCATATTTATTTATTTCACCTGCATGAATAAACAAACGATTGAATTAAATTAAAACATTTAGATTACACTTAAAAATAAAATTTATTTGATATTATTCTAATTTTTAAAAAATTTATATTACATTTGAAAATTTATTTCATATTATTGTTATTTTTAAAATATTAGATTATATTTTATCAAATTTATTTGATATTATTCTAATTTTTAAAAAATTTAGATTACATTAAAAAATTTATTTGATATTATTCTTATTTTTAAAATATTAGATTATATTTTACCAAATTTATTTGATATTATTCTAATTTTTGTAAATTTATTTGATATTATTCTTATTTTTAAAATATTAAATTATATTTTACCATATTTATTTCATATTATTCGAAAAATTTTAGATTACATTTGAAAATAGTATTTAGTTGATATTATTCTAATTTTGAAAATATTAGAAAATCATATTATTCTAATTTTTAAAATATTTGAAAATCATATTTATTTCAAAATCATATTTATTTGAAATTGATGTGTCACATCCATCATGGGGTATGTGTGACATGTGTAATTGATGTGTCACATCCATCATGGGGTATGTGTGACATGTGTAATTGATGTGTCACATACCCCATGACACGTGTAATTGATGTGTCATGCGGTATGTGTCACATGTGATGCATCAATTGCACGTGTAATTGATGTGTCATAGGGTATGTGATGCGGGACAACGACCCTAAAATGCGAAATATGATTTTAATGCAGATTTTGCCGAAATTAATGAAATTAACTTAAGTTTAATCGCAAAATTCCGTTTGATACCTTTAGGGTTTGCAAAATTTTGATGGGTAGATCACACGAGATCCAGATAGGGTTCAGTCCAATGCGCAAGTACGTTTAGAGTTGAGGCTAGATCAGCCTAGAGGTAGGTCTCTAGCTTTTCAAGGCTTAGGTACTCGTCTTCGGTCCGATGTAGATTCACGAATTCCAAGTTAGGTTGTGAAAGGAATTTATGGTTTGTAAAAGGCTTTTGGCTTTCAGATCGGTTTATGGTTTTAGAAAGGGCGTAGGCTATGTTTGATGTAGGGTTTCAAAAGGGTTTAGGGTTTTGGGATCGCATGGGAGTAATTAGGCTAAGGCTTAGAAAAACACGCAGAGATTTAGATAGCAAATATAATCAAACAAAGCAAATCGATGACAAAGATATATGAGAATCACTCCCTTGGTTTCACACCAAACCCATCGCGGGGAAGAAGACTCTCTTCACAAAGCAAAAGCTCTCATTCAATAATCAATCAACTAACTACAATGTTCTCCTTAATGGCCTTATATAAGAGGTCTTACAATAAAAGAAAACTCTAAAACGAATATTAAATAAAAGACAATTAAACCCTTAACACAAAAGTTCGAATTTAAACTTCTAAAACGACTAAACAACTCGGCACGATTTCGATCGATCGAAATTGAAATTCGACCGATCGAAATTGAAAATCGATCGATCGAAATTCATGTACATATGAATATCGCTGTCGACATTTGATCGATTGAATTTAACTGTCGATCGATCAATCGATCGACAGTTAAATTTTTCGATCGATCGATCGACAGTTAAATTCACATTTCGATCGATCGAAATGTGAATTCGATCGATCGAATTTTCCTGTGCTCTTTCAATTCTCCAAAGTTTCATCTTTCCTAGCTCTGACTTCCATTACGCTGCTTCTTTCTACGCCGGTAGAAATGATGCGGTCCGAATCCAATATCCATGTATGTGGCTTCCCCATCAATTCCCCTAGACCAAAAAGGTTTCATTACCGATGAAACATGCTTGTGGTAGATGTCTAGCAGGTCGGAGTTTAAGCGGCGAACTTCATTTTCGTGGATCCACGTGTTTTCAGACTCCGGTTTGCCGACCCATTTAACCAAGTACTTCTGGAATCCCCCGTCATGTGTAGAGACGGCATGATCGTTGATTATATCCTCTATCTCATCTGATCTCTGTCTGCTTGGGGAAGGAAGAGGTATAGGTTGCAAGGTTGGATTGGGGCTGGGACTAGGAGGTGGCAGGAGTGGGTTTTCAGGAGGTGGGTTGAGACCCAAGTATGGAACCAAGTCCTCCACATTGAACGTGGAACTAACCCCCGTACCTGGAGGAAGCTCGAGCACGTATGTATTAGGACCACCCTTAGCCAAAATTCTAAAAGGACCAGCGCTTCGAGACTGGAACTTCTTTGTGGATATCGATGGGAACCATTCCGGCCTAACCCGGACCATCACGTAATAACCCATGTGAAATTCCTTAGAACGCCTGTGAGCATCTGCAGATAACTTATATTGATTGTTGCTTGAATTAATTTTCTGTTTAATTTCGGCATGCAAGCTATGAATGCGTTGTGCAAATGCATCGACAGACTCTGACACTCTATGGGATGCAGACATGGGGATCAAGTCTAATGGGGTCCTAGGCCTATGACCATGCACTACCTCAAAAGGATTCATGCCTATGGACCTAATTAACAGAATTATTATATGCAAACTCAGCTGTGGGTAAGATGGTATCCTAGGTCCTAACATGATCATTGACAAGACTACGAAAAAGGTTCCCAAGGCTCCAATTGGTGCTTTCGATTTGGCCATCTGTTTCAGGGTGGTAAGCTGTAGAGAATTGGAGCAATGTGCCCATCATTTGCCAAAGGGTCTTCCAAAAATAACTCGTAAATTTAACATCCCTATCAGACACAATGATTTTGGGCAACCCATGAAGACGCACTACCTCCGCGAAAAATAGTTGAGCAATATGAGATGCATTGGAGGTTTTGGAACAAGGAATGAAGTGGGCCATTTTGGAAAATCGGTCCACCACGACATAGATGGAATCGTGTTTCCTAGGGGTCATAGGAAGTCAAAGCACGAAATCCATAGAGAGGTCTTGCCACAGTGTGTGTGGCACGGGTAACGGGGTGTATAAGCTGGTATTTTGTTTGGTCTATTTTGACACTTGGCAAGTATGACAATGCTTAACGACCCGGACGACATCTCTCATTAGGCTAGGCCAAAAGAACCTATCCTCTACGAGCGTAACAGTTTTATTACGCCCGAAATGTCCTGCCATCCCTCCAGCATGTAACTTCTACGTGAGAAAGTCACGCAATTAAGTGGGAGGGATGCAAAGGCGATTGCCTTTAAACAAGTACCCATCCCGGATGGTATACACGGAGTGTGTGCCGGTCGGGTTACTAAGGAGGGCAGTGTACTCAACCCCAAAATCTGGGCACTCAAGGTGCTCATCTTTTAACTTTTCCAACCCGACGACCTCGGTGCTCATTGTGCGCAAAGTCACCACTCGCCGACTAAGTGCAACAGCGGCCCTATTTTCAGCACTGACCTTATGCTTTAACACGAATGTGAACCCTTGAAGGTACTCAACCCACTTCGCGTGCCTTGGGTTCAACTTCTTATGTGAAGCAAGAAAGCGTAAGGCTTCATGGTCAGAGAACAACACAAGTTCCTGCGGTCTAAGGTAATGTTTCCAATACCAAAGAGATCGGACGACCGCATAGAACTCCTTGTCATAGGTGGAGTATTTTTGCTTTGCCTCGTTAAGTTTTTCACTAAAATAGGCCACAGGGTGACCCTCTTGACTAAGCACTCCTCCTATGCCTACACCCGATGCGTCGCATGCGACTTCAAAGACTTTAGATAAGTTCGGCAATCGCATGACGGCTGCACTACTCATTCGTTGTTTGACCTCAGCAAAGGCTTTTATCGTCGCGTTACCCCATTTAAAGTCCCCTCTTTTCATGCAATCGGTGATTGGGGCCATAATGGTGCTAAAGCTTCTGAAGAAGCGACGATAGAAAGTAGCCAAGCCATTAAAGCTGCGGACATCGTGTATGTTCTTAGGTTCAGGCCACTCTATAATGGCTCTAACCTTTTCGGGGTTCGCGACCATTCTATTGGCTGAGATAATAAATCCCAAGAAAACAACAGAACGTTGCATGAAGGTGCATTTCAGGAGATTGGCAAACAACTTCTTGCCCTTGAGGGTTTCACAAACCAGCCTAAGGTGGGTCAAGTGTTGTTCTTTGTTATGACTGCAAATCAGGATGTCATCGAAATAAACAAAGAATTTGCCTAGAAACGGCCTCAACACTTGGGTCATGAGTTGCATGAAAGTGCTCAGGGCATTAGAGAGCCCAAAAGGCATGACCATCCACTCATAAAGACCATCCTTAGTCTTAAAGGCGGTTTTCCACTCATCACCGGGGCGGATGAGGACTTGATGGTAGCCACTCTTAAGGTCTATCTTTGAAAAGATAGTGGCACCAACCATCATGTCAAGCATGTCATCGAGCCTTGGTATGGAAGGGAAATGATACTAAGTAATCTTATTGATTGCACGACTATCCACACACATGCGCCACGTACCATCTTTCTTAGGAGTGAGTAGGGCGGGTACGGCACACGGGCTCAGACTCTCCTGGATGAACCCCTTCTGAAGAAGCTCATTGACTTGCCGAGTCAACTCGGCATGCTCAACCGGATTCAATCTATAGTGGGGCAGGTTCGGTAAGGTAGATCCGGGAACCAAGTCTACTGCGTGTTGGATATCACGCAGGGGAAGGAGTTCGTTTGGTAAGTCTTCAGGGAAGACATCCGTAAACTCTTTTAAAATCGGCTCAACCTCCTTAGGACACTCACTCACCGACTCGGGAGCACTCTCTACGGTGACGACTACATACACCAAACTCTCTTCTATCAATGTTTTCTCGAACTCAGAAGGGCTCACAGTATTAATGGATTTAGAAGACTCGCCCTTCTTTTCGACGGTGTTGGTCGATGGTGTTTTGGGAGGCAAAGGGTGTAAAGTGATCTTTTTGCCCTTATGCATGAACGTGCATATATTTGAACAACCAGAAAGAGTCACATCCATGTCGTAGAGCCACGACCTTCCCAAAATGATATGGTCCACATCCATTGGCACCACATCGCACCATAAGGTGTCCGAGTAAGAGCCTAATTGAATCGGTACACGACACCTTTTCGACACGGGAATGGATGAATAATTGACCCATGCGACTTTATAAGGTCTCGGGTGGGCTTCAGGTGTAAGCCCCAAGCAGCGTATTGCATGAGTGGATATTACGTTAGTACAACTTCCGCTATCCACGATGACCCTACAATTCTTTTCACCAAATCTGGCGTAGGTGTGGAAGATGTTCTCCCTTCGCCAGTCATCATTTTCATCCCGTTGAAGCTGTGCAAGGGCACACCTCACAACTAAAGCATGACCAATAGCATCACCCTCCTCATCACTAGGTGTGCTAACCGGTTCAAATACTTCTTCAACCACTACCTCATCATCATCCTCCTCTCCCTCAATGAAGAGTCCTTTGGGGTTCTTTCGTTGGGCATTGGGCAGCAAAGTGTCCCATCCTATGACATTTATAGCACTTTACTTGAGAATTAACCCTTGAGGATTCTTCGACTACACCTTTTCCCTTTTCAAACCTAGAATTGGTAGGGGCAGGTTGTGTAGGTTTGGGAGGAGGATTAAATCGTTCCTCACCGGATCGTTGACCGCTATATTGTGGCTGGGTCCTTTTCACCACTGTAGTTTTCAATTACCATTCAAGATCTTGCACAACGGCATAACATCTTTCAAGAGTTTCTACGGGGTGATAAATCAACTCTTTTTGCAATTCAAGTCGCAACCCGGTGCGGAATCTAGAGACAGTGATTTCAGGGTCTTCCGATACTTTTGCCCTCATCATGAACTCTTCAAATTTGGCAATGTAATCGGTCACGGGCATACCACCTTGACGTAATTTTTGCCACTGGTCGAGGAGGCGTTGGTGGTATGATAAAGGAACATACTTCTCAATAAGTCGTTCCTTCATGTTGTCCCAACGGGTAATGGGAGGACAACCCGCATTTACCCTAATGCGCTCGACGTTGAGCCAGAAAAGTCGAGCTTGACCAACCAATTTCATCTTAGCGAGTCTAATGCAACGGTCGTCATTCATGACATACCAATCAAAGTATTGGTCCATGTCAGAAAGCCAATCGAGGAAGACGGTAGAGTCCATTCTTCCATCAAAAGTCGGAATCTCAACTCGGACGTTCTTAAGGAGTTGAACTTCGGGGTCATAGTCATCTCTATGATGATCCCTACGGTTTCGGTTGTCTTAATGACTATTACGTTCAAAGTGAGGACACTCACGCTCTTGGTCTTGATTTTCCAGTCCACCCATCGCTTCCAGTTGGTTGATTCGATCACGTAATCTATCATTACCAACTCCTAGGGATGTTTGGGCTTGCTCTATGGTATTCAGATGTGCACTAATCGCACCCAATTCTTCTCGCATAGCTCTAAGAGTATTAAGAACCTCATCCGAAGCCATGGTGATCACAAAGTCTATTAGGGTTCTAATATGGAATGCAATATGGACTCAAAAAGGAAAAACAATGCAATAAAATAAATATGACAAGCAAAGATGCCCTAACCTAGAAAACCTACGGCTCTGATACCAAAACTGACGTGGGACAACGACCCTAAAATGCAGAATACGATTTTAATGCAGATTTTTACCGAAATTAATGAAATTAACTCAAGTTTAATCGCAAAATTACGTTTGATACCTTTAGGGTTTGCAAAATTTTGATGGGTAGATCACACGAGATCCAGTCTAATGTGCAAGTACGTTTAGACCTTCAAAACTCTAGCTTTTCTAGGCTTAGGTGCTCGTCTTTGGTCCGATGTAGATTCACGAATTCCAAGATGGGTTGTGAAAGGAATTTATGGTTTGTAAAAGGTTTTTGGCTTTCAGATCGGATTATGGTTTTAGAAAGGGTTTAGGGTTTTGGGATCGCACGGGAGTAATTAGGCTAAGGCTTAGAAAAGCACGCAGAGATTTAGATAGCAAATATAATCAAACAAAGCAAATCGATGACAAAGATATATGGGAATCACTCCCTTGGTCTAACACCAAACCCATTGTGGGGAAGAAGACTCTCTTCACAAAGCAAAAGCTCTGATTCAATAATCAATCAACTAACTACAATGTTCTTAATGGCCTTATAGAGGAGGTCTTACAATAAAAGAAAACCCTAAAACGAATATTAAATAAACGACAATTAAACCTACACAAAAGTTCGAATTTAGACTTCTAAAACAACTAAACAACTTGGCGTGATTTCGATCGATCAAATTGGAATTCGATCAATCGAAATTCATGTACATATGAATATCGCCGTCGACATTCGATCGATCGAAATATCACTCCAGAACGTAGTATTTCTATCGACCAAATTCGATCGATCGAAATGTGAATTCGATCGGTCGAATTTTCCTGTGCTCCTTCAATTCTCCAAAGTTTCATCTTTCCTAGCTCTGACTTTCATTACACTGCTTCTTTCTACGCCGGTAGAAATGATACGGTCCGAATCCAATGTCCATGTATGTGGCGTCCCCGTCAGTATGTGTCACATGTGACACATCAATTACATGTGTCACGACACGTGTAACTGATGTATCATACATGTGATTGATGTGTCACATACCCCATGACACATGCGACACATGTGTAATTGATGTGTCATACATGTAACACATGTGACACATGTGACACGTGTAACAGATGTGTCATGGGGTATGTGCCATGTATGACACATCAATTACACATGTGACACATGTGACACATCAATTACATGTATGGCACATCAATTTTGGCATAGGTCACATATGCCATGACACATGTTACACATCAAATACAAATGTGACACATCAAATACACGTGTCAATGTGTCACATGTGTCATGGGGTACGTGACACATCAATTACACATATGTTATGGGGTATGTGACACATGTGACACATACCCCATAATTAAATATAGAACATGCTTAATAAATGCATCAATAATTAAATATATTTTCACCATTTGATTAAAAAAACTTAAGGAGAAAAATGGCAAAACCATGAGAAGTTCTTTATTTTAATTATTTTGTTAATATTTTTTATTTTAATGTTTATAAATAATTTAAGGGTTGATTTTGAAATTTAAGGGTAGATCTTGACATTTTAAGGGTAGATCTTGAAATTTAAAACTAGATCTTGAAATTTAAGGGTAGATCTAACATATTTAAGGATAGATCTTGAAATTTTAAACCTTAAAATGTAAGAAAATGAGAGAAAACATGACTTAAAATGGTAGAACACGCACCTTCTCTGGATTCTTCGGCGGCGATCCCGAGCTTTCCAGGTGGTTGGTAGTGAAATTTTGGGTCTTCTAGTGGCTAAGTGAAGAGGAAGAAGAATGGGTCTCCCGTGCACTTTAAGTTGTTGGCCCCCACAGCAAAATTTGAAATTATCGGACGATACGGACAATAATTTGCCCGTATCGTCCGATAATTTGAAGATTACAAGGGGCTTAAGGTTTTGGTGAGATTATCGTCCGATACGGGTGATAAATTGCTCGTATCAGACGATAATTACATTGTTTTAAGGGCCATACGATACATAGCCTTTGTATCGTATCGCCCAGGTCCAAAACCGATACGTATCGGTATTGGACGATATTTTGACCACTGATGTCACCTGGTTCTATCCGGTCTAGGCCATCAACTAATAAATCATCACATATTTTTGTTGGCTTTTTGGGGTGGGAGGCTTCGGTTTCATACATTACTCTTAGAATCTTTGTAGTGATCTATAACAAAAGAGAGGATGTATTTAGCATATTATAAGACTGGTTAGTAGTCACTAGCGGTGAAATCAGGAACAAGGAACGACTAAATATAAAGGATAAACAATTAAAGAGAAATGTTTTCTACGAGCATCTAAATATAAAGGATGAACAATTCAAGAGACATACCCATTTAGGGTTTTCGAGAGAAAGGCAGATGAAGGAGAGAGAAGAGAGAAATAAACAGTAAACGACTATATTGTTGTTCAGTGTTGTCAAAGGGGTGCCTAGGTCCTAGGCGCATCTGCGTCTGGGCATTCCATTTTAGGCGCAGGTGCAGAGAGGCACACCTAGGAGCAAGGGCGCAGAAATGTGCCTAGGTGCGCCTCAGAATATATATATATATATATATATATATATATATATATATATATATATATATATAAAAGAAAAGGCGACGCTATGCTCTAAGGTAGCATTTGGGAGCTACCTTTCAGAGCTAGATCAGGTGTCACGTGATCGCAAGCTGCACCACATCCTCTAAGGGTTCACTCATTCCTAGTTTTTAGAAAAAAAAACTTTTTTGTCCTTCAAATTACATGTCAAATATTGTGGTTTGCCGCCCAAACCTAGCGCATTGAAATTTTCAAGCTTTAGAGACCCTATTCAAGCTTCAGACAAACACCCTTATTTATTTATTCTTTTAGATGGTACCTGATCGACCTTGTAATTCATATACTCATAAGTTATATAAGCCTAATAGGTTACTCAATTGTAACTTATATAAGCGTAATAGGTTGCTCAGTTGTTGGTTCACTAGTTCTTGAACCTGCAACCTCAAGGTTGCCTCACCTTGCACTTCCTATTGAGGTACAGGTCCAATCACTACTTGTTAGTTTGTTAATTTGAATTTTATTAGTGCACATAATGTTCAATTATTTATGATGTTTATTTGTTTCTTGTTCTTTCTATACATGTTTATGTTCAAAAATTAAAAAATTAATTTACAAATTGTTTAATATTTTAAATGTCACAAATTATTAATAGAAATGCAAAATACAAATGATATAAATAAATAATAAACATATATATGTATACACACACACACACACACACACTTAAAATAAAATGCGCCTTGAAAAAAAAGATTTGTGCCTAGGCGTTAGGGGCCATCGTCCCCTCGGGTGTGCCAAGCGCCTTTGACAACACTCTCGTTGTTATTTAAGATGATTTGAGTCGCATGAGATGATCCCTATATATAGAGAGCAACCTTAATATCAAACACATTCTAGTCAAGTTTATTCCGCATCACATTTCAAAGTTTTTCTTTGATTCCAGAAAAAGATTAGTTTATATCCTGTCGATATAGGATTGTTATATAGAGATCATGAGTTGGCTCCACATACGAAATATTTTTTATGCATCAAATATTTTTGTTCCACCAATACAATGGAGAACAAATGAGGAAAGGGAGTTTCATTTCCAGTCACCTATTATTTAATATTGGATTTAGGGGTATGGACAAAAAAATAGGGAAATTTTTTTTATTTGACTCATGAAAAGAGATACTCTGGAATTTTAGATTTATTTGAAGGAAATACAACAAAGAGGGACTACTGCAATACCCTTACTTTAACTAAACTCTCAAACCTACACCTAACTAAACACACATGGACACCTACAGAATATATTATCTCCAACAATGCCCCTCAAGTTGGAGCATCCACGGTAATGATGCCTAACTTACCAATAAATACAATAAAGTATAGATGCTCACACCATCACCTCCCCCTCTTGATAGGGTGGTTGCAATAGTTGTGCAAACACCTGCATGACAATGAATGGGTGCAACAACTTACAGTCAAAGACCAACAACAATAAAAAAGAGGTGCAAATACTTGCATACACTTGCCATGGTACAATGAATGGTCGTCACCTTCTTCTATTATGTCCTCTTCCAGTAGTGTTAACTCTAACAAAAAAGTTTTAAATCTTCGGCATGCTCGACTTGGTCATTTCAACTTGCAGAGTCTCTGTTTGTTATTTCCTACTTTTAAGAATGATGCTAATCGTTTGAAATTTCAATGTGAAACTTGTCAGGTGTGCGAACATACTAGATCTTCTTATTCATCCCATATGATTCACAATGATGTTTTGTTTGATCTTATTCACAGTGATGTGTGGGGACCAACTCCTCTATTTTCTTTTGATGACTTTAGATTTAATGTTATATTTATTGATGGTCACTTTCACTGCACCTGTGTACTTGCTTTAGTCTATAGATGAAATACTCACCACCTATATTAATTTCAAACCCAATTTGGTCAGACCATTAAGGTTCTCCAGTCTGATAATGGTGGTTAATACTCATCCTTCGCCTTTCGCTCATATCTTAAGAAGGTTGGGACCTTGCATCAGTATACATGTCGTTACACTCCATAACAAAATGGTGTTTCAAAGTGTAGAATAGACATCTCATGGAGGTGACTTGTTCCCTTCTGTATGGGATGCATGTTCCCCAACCTTACCGATTCGTGGCTCCTCTCTGCCACTAATCTTATCAATCGTACACCGACATGTGTCCTGAATGGTAAAACGCCCATGCATATTCTTAATCCTGACATTCCTTTATTTGTTATTGAACCACGTGTTGGAATGAACCTGTTTCATTCAAGATCTTCGGTCCCAAAGAAATAAGCTGGATGATAAATCCTTATGTTGTGTTTTCTTAGGATATTCCGGAGGCTCAAAGGTTATAGGTGTTATGACCCAAGTCTCAGATATTGTATACATCTATGGATGTGCCATTCTTCGAAGATACACCATATATCTTGTGCACTCCTATACTTTCAAGTCTCCATTAGAGTCTTCCAATGTGCTTCATCTACCTATTCTGCACACTCCTGCAGAAGCGCATGGATGATTGCTTATACGCCTCACTTATCAGCGTCAGAGCCAGTCTATGCCGCCTCCTCAAGCCCCCATCCGGCAACCCACTTGGAATCTGTACCTTCAGATATACCTACACCTTCTGTTTCTTGGGACTCTTTTTGTCATTATTCTAACCTCCACTACTGATGATCTCTCTCTTCCTATTGCTCTTTGTAAGGGAAAGAGGAATTGTGCCACCACTTATTTCTTTTCTCAGTTTGTTTCATATCAGGGTATCTCACTCTTATAGGCTTCTCTTGTGAGAACTTCCACCATTTTCATCCCGTGTTTTGTTGGTGAAGCTCTTAAGCACCCTTCTTCGTCTGCTGCTATGGCCGAGAAAATGGTTGCTTGTGAGAAGAATAAGACTTGTGAGCTTGTTGACGGGTGACGTGGGTTGCCGATGAGTGTTTTCCCATAAATACCGGGAAGATGGCACAATTGAGAGATATAAAGCTCGTCTTGTCGCCGAGGGCTTTATGCAACTACCTAGCTTGGACTTCACTGCCACATTTTCTCATGGAAAAGCTCACTTCTGTTAAAGTCCTTATTTCTTTAGCTACTCATCATCATTGCACTGTACCAGTTGGAGATTAAGATGCATTTCTCTGTGGCAAGTTAGACGAGGAGGGTTACATGGGCCATCCACCTGGTTATTGGCTTTATTGGGAGTACTCTGGGAAAGTTTGTCGGCTCCTCAAGTTATTTACGCTTTAAAGCACGCAGGGCATGGTTTCACAGATCTAGCGGTGTTGTGTTTGCTATGAGTTCTGTGAGAGGTCCTTCGGCTCATACGTGAGTCATACAAGATGGAGAGAGGGCTATACATACTGTCATCATTACTGGGATTGAGATTGTTAAATCAGAGCTAGGTCAAGCTGTTGATGTTAGGAATTGAGATTGTTCGCTCCGCGTGGTATATCTTTATTCCAAAGAAAATATGCCCTTGACTTATTATGAGATACTGGCATGCTAGGGGCATGCCAACTAAGTCACCCATGGACCCTAAACATCAATTGCATGCATATATTGGAGAGCCTCTTCCTAGTCCTTTCTAAGTACCGACTTTTTGGTAGTCTTATTTATCTCACAGATACCCATTCAGATCTCACATTTGTCGTCTCTGGTTGCCCAATTTATGCATACTCCACATGCTCCTCACCTTGTTGCTGTTCACCGCATACTGTGATACATCAAGGCATCTCCTAGACATGGTTTGTTTTACTCAGATATAGGGCATTATTCTCTTAATTGCTACAGTGATGCAGACTACGCAAGGGGCACCTACAGATTGCCACTCCAATTCTGGTTATTGGGCTTTCCTTGAAGGGAATCTGGTAGTGTACAAAGTAAAAAACACAAGATGTGGTTTCCAAATCGAGTGTTGAGTTTGAATACATGGCAATGGCACATGAAACGTGAACTCATATGGCTGTGTTGTCTTTTTACTGAGCTTGGATCTCCTTCATCCATTCCCATGCCATTGCAATGTGGTAATCAGGCAATTATCAATATTGCCAATGACTTAGTCCTTCATGAAAGGACCAAACACATTGAGGTGGATATCCACTTTATCTGTGAAAAGATTCGAGCTGGGTGATAGATACTCCCAAAGTTATATGTTCGGATCAATTGGCAGGTATCTTCACTAAAACTCTTGGACCCACACAACTCCAAGCTGACATTGTCAAGCTGGGACGATGGATAACTTTGCATCAGCCTGAGGGGGATTATTGCGACATATGTCACATAGTACGAATATGATGTAATTAGTGGTGTGTACGTAAATATAGTGGATGTACACATAAGGGTATTAAAGTCATTTTGTCTAATATAAAGGTTAGTAGGGGATTACACTAACCCTAACTAAGACATTTTGCCTACTTTCTTCTTCTCCCTCTTCTCTCTTCTCTTTCTCCTAACCCTAAGCCTTGATTGCTAACCCTAATCGATTTTACACATAAACTTCTAGTTCTACAGAAAAATGTGATTTATGGTTCAGACACATCTAAGTAGATTTTGGCAAGAGGAAATTCCTAATATTAGGTAAAATAGCATTAAACAATGAATGATGGTCGATTCAAAAAGATTGTGAAGAAAATAATTTATGTAAGCAGTAGGTTATTGAAAATTAAGAAATGATAAATATACAATGAACGTGGGATAAACGATGAACAATATACAATGAACAAAATTTGAGGCAACAAATATACAACGAACATACTACGTATGGTTTTCACATATAATAAATTTTAACAACTGAAGGCAATTCTGAGAAACTCCTTGAAATATGAAGGTATGGAAGCAAATCTACCGGTGTTGAAACAAACAATATTGCAACTTTTATTTTCCACAATGGAAGGACTGACATTGACCTTGACATGATAGGACAAACATGTTTACGGAAAATTTTATATTGCAGCCAATATATGGAATAAGAAACTAAGACATAATGATGCATGGTTAAAAGGGAATGTAGATTTAAAAACCTGAATTTCCTGTTGTAACACGTAGTCTGTGACCATTTGGGACTTCAAATACATGATTTCCCTGGATACCAAAATAGAAGTTTTAGCATTTCACTGAAGAAGATGATCCAGACACGCATAATATCATTCTAACCTGTAGAACTACATCTGTTGCCTCAAATTCTGCATTTCCTCTAAGTATGACCTTCAATGTCTCAAATCGGTGAAGTTCATGTTTCCAATATACATTTTCAGCAGATTTCCAGTTTATTCCTTTATTCAAGACCTTGACATTTGTCAACCTACATCTTCCACACCTTTCACCAAAACCATATAATAAAAAATCACTTTCTTAGGTGCAATTCGAAAATGATAGTACAAATGAATTGAAATGACCATTATGTTACCTATGTCCATAATGTAATATATTTTCCTCATTTTCGCTGATCCTTGCTGAGCCCATGACATTTTCAGCAACAACAATCAGGCTTCCATCAAGCTGAATGGCAAGTAAAATAATTCTGCATTATGGGTCAAAATTGAAATTATGCATAAACATTGTCTTATTTTGTGATGGCTACCTGAACATCCCTCCAAAGAAATTCTGCCACCTCTATTTGTAATTCAGAGCCTTCAGAAATAGAGCCTCCATAGAACTTTAGCAATTCAGAAAACAAGGCCTTGGATTAAAATTACATTAAACAGCACATAAAAATGGTAGCCAATTATTTATTGAAGAATATTTAACATAACAATTTCACTACCAGGGTGTACACAAGGAAGACATGTCCAATTTCAATAACTGCAAAGTATAGGCACATATAGAATACAAGAAGATGCATGACAGCTATGCACAACTACCTTTACGGAAGTATACACGTAACATATTATGCTAAGATATTAGAAGTTGAAATTTCAAGCAAGTCCCCAGGTTGCACTTTCTTGTCAAACTAGCCATGTATTCTCCAAGAGTTGGCATTAAGCTAACAGTCCAAGCGCCAGGTGACTTGGTTAACGGGTCATTTTTTGAGACACGGGATGGCTTTGATGCCTTGGATGGAAGATGATGTAGATGCTAGGGTTAGGGTTTAATAGGACAATAGATAGATAGATTGATAACGAGAGAGAGGGACAATTAGCAAATGAGCTTAGTTAGGGTTAGAGAGTTGACTAGTTTTATATTATTAACTAGAACACCATACTCAATTACAGGTGTACCAATATATCCCAATATTTCCCCTTAAACTGGTGCATCGATATCTTTTTTTATTTTTTTATCATGCCGAGATTGACAAAAATGTCTTGAAGTAGAGTAGGACAATTGCCTTAGTGAAAAACATAAGCTAGTTGCTCAGATGATGATACTTTCGGTGAGCTTATGAGCCCTGCTTGTAGCTTGGGACAAAAGAAATGCACATCTTCAGATCTTCAGTATGTGCTGTTCTTTCATGAAGAACTGAGTTAGAAGTAATAACAACGGAGGCAACATTATTGCAATGAAGAGGCATAAGTATATAAGAGATTCGAACAAAATGAGAACGGATCTAAGCCACAGAAGTTCACAAGTGTCGTGTGCCATAGCTCGATATTCCGACTCAACAATAGACCGAGAGACCACACCTTCTTTGTTACTCTTCCAAGCCACGAGGTTGCCCCCTAGGATGAAGATTTGTTAGAGCCTCGACACAATCAAGATTACCACAAGTATAGGAGGAAGATATCCTAACTCTGGGAGAAAGCATCTAAGCCATAGAGGTTCATAAGTGTATTGCGCCATAGCTCGATATTCTGACTCAGCACGAGACCGAGAGACCATGTCTTCATTTTTATTCTTCCAATCCACGAAGAAGTCACAATAACCTGTTCTAGAGTGACAATCTGTTAGAGCCCTAATCAAAATTACCATCAAAATGAATCATACACTGTACAACATTGGGATAGAATATCCCTCTACCAGGAGGGGACTTAAATGTACCTCAATATGCAGTCAACAGCAACATGAGGACCTCCTGGAGAGTGCATGAACTGAGCAACCACAGATACAAGAAAGTAAGATCGGGTCAGGTAGTGGTGGAGGAGACGGAGGAGACGACCGACAAGTCTAGTACTCAGAAGGACCGTGAAGTAGTTTCCCCATATCGGCATGAAGATGGTGTTTGGGGTCCACCATATATGATTTGGCTGGTTTACAACCCAACATGCTTATATCTCGTAAAATATCTGATGCATATTTCCTCTGAGAGAGACATATCCAACGAGGACAATGAGCAACCTCTATGCCTACTCACTTCAACTTTCACCTCAGAAACAAAATTATTGCCATGACCAGTAACAATAATTTCATTTACAGAATACGAATATATAGTCTGAACGCCTCCCAAGCCCATGCACAAACATGTATGAACAGAGTAACATCTAGTGAATCCCATAACCAAAACTATCGAACCAGATCTCTAGAATCAGGCAAACCTTCCCACTATACTCCCCCTGAGGCTGAAAACCAGGTGTATCCGTATAAATTTCCTCATCAAGCTTTTTATTGAGAAAAACAATTTTAACAACCAGTTTATAAATGGGCCAATGAAACCCAGCTGCTAAAATGATAATAACTCCAATGAAGGTCAACTGGCAGCAAGAGAAAATGTGGCAGTGAAATCAGATGAAAATTATGGTATGTGGAATTACGTTTAGAGTTAGAGAAGAAGAAGAGAGAGAGAGAGAGAGAGAGAGAGAGAGAGAGAGAGAGAGATCCTCACTAGCATTTATATTAAGCGATAAAAGATTACAAAGGCACACCCAACTATGTTATACGCACACCAATATTACTAACATAACTACACTAATAACACCCCTTAAGCTGGAGCATAAACAACTTACATGCCCAGCTTTACCGATATATCATGAAGAAGCGCATGCCATACGACCTTGGTGAAAATATCAACGAGTTGTTGGGAAGAGAATACATCAACAAGTTCAAACGTGTTATTCCAGACTTTTTCCCTCACAAAGTGAATGTCAACCTCTATATGCTATGTACATTCATGAAGCAAATAATCACACACAATCTTCTCGACAACCTCATTATCGCAATGAATAGGCATGAGAATACTCACATCAAATCCAAGCTTGGACATAAGAGAGTGAAGCCATAACAATCACACGCTCCATGAGCTATCGCAAGATACTCGGCTCCAATGCTAGACTTGGAGACCACATGTTTCTTACTCTTCTAAGATACAAGGTTGCCTCCAAGGAAGGAACAATACCCGGTAGTAGAATGGAGGTCAGTAATTGATCCCGCCCAATCAGCATCAGTATATCCAGATACATGAAGATGATCATGGAAATGACACACAAGTCCACGACTAGGGCTGAATTTTATGTATCTTGGAATCCAATCAACCGCAACAAAGTGAGGAGCACAAGGTGCATGCTTAAACTGACTGACAAGGCTCAAGACAAAAGAAAGGTCTGGCCTCGTCAGTGTAAGATAAATCAATCAGTCCACCCATGATTGTTAAGGTCACGCTATAGTCTTGCTATGGCCAGGCCATGGTGAATAATGATGGGAAACGCCATATATAACCAAATAGTCATGATGGCTAAATATCGACGTCATAGCGACGCCCATGGCGGCAGCATTATAGCGTCGCTATGCACGCTATTTTATTTTTGGATAATAACGTATAATACTTATAAGTTATAACACTTTTGTAATATCTAAGTTACAAAGGTTAACTTACAAGTCACAAAACTTCAACTTATAAGTTACAAAATCCTCCACTCTCTCTCTCTCTCTCTCCTCACAACAGCTACCAACATCAGCGTCGCCAAAACCTCAGCGTCGGCGACAATACCGTATGTGTACTTAATATTTCATATTTTTTAATATTCTATATTTGTTGATATTTCATATTTATTTATTTATACTTACCATATTGCAAATTTATTGATGTTCCATATTTGATTTATATTTATTGATATTTGTTTATTCCTAGAACTTGAAATCCTCAATATTAGAATCAAAGTATGATGCTTTAGTAGTTGAATTTTTTTTTTCCTATATTTTTTTTCTTAAATAAAAAACTAGGAAGCACCGATACGCCCAAAAGGGCGTCGTACCCGTATCCGATACGTATTGGATATAGACAAGGGTGGGATACGCCTGCATCTTTATCCCACGAGTTTCCGAAAAAAATAAAATAATAAATAATTCAGGTATGACCGGGATACAGACTATGGTATATTATTATTATTATTATTATTATTTTTTTTTTTTTTTAAATTATTTTAATCCCTATTTTTTTTAGGGTTGCCTTTTTAGGGGCCGAAATCGGTATAAGGTTAGGGTTGCAAAAAGGAGGGAAAAAAAATAGGAGCAGAGGACGTACCTGCTCCGCGGTGGTGGGGCTTCTTCTCAAATTAGGTACTTTTTTTTTCCTTTCTTCTTCTTCTTCTTGTTCTTCTTCCCTCCTTGCGATTTTTTTTTTGGGGTGACCTGCGATTCTGCACAAGGTTTTGTTTTTATTTGTTGTGCAGCCGTAGGCAAAGCGGTAAAAAGCCTTAGATATTTAAGTCCGACTCGCATGACAATCACATACACCTAAAAAATTTGTTTAAATGATCTCTCACCATTGAAATGTCACTTTTAAGGGTTTTGTTTTTGTTTGTTGTGCAGCTGACGGGGACGCCGACATCGTGGACATTGGATATGGACCGTTTCGTTTATACCGACGTCGGAAGAAGCGGAATGGATATCAAAACTAGGCGAAAGAGGCAAAAGATGAAATTCTGGAAATTGAAGGAGCACATATTATTTCAGTTTTGGCCAAAGTATTCATCTTGCATTCCATTTTAGAACCCGTCAGTAGTGACCCGTATCACCATGGACATGAGTGGGATTGCCGAAGCTCTTAACGGCATGAGGGCTGACCTAAAATCGATCAATGATCGAATGACTGCCTTAGAGGCAGCCCAAAGGACTCTCGAAACATCCAATGAGAGGTTGTTAGACCAAGTCAATCGGTTAGACGAGGGAGATGAGTACTTCGAACCACCCCGTGAGCGTAATGGTCCACGGTTCGAGCGAAATGGCTACCAACATAATCGGAACCGAAACCATAGGTTAGATCATCATGGAGATGACTACGACCCAGAAGGGAGACTCCTCAAAAATGTCCGAGTTGAGTTTCCTACTTTCGATGGAAGATTAGACCCTCAAGTCTTCCTCGATTGGTTATCCGATATGGACCAGCACTTTGAGTGGTTTGGCATGAGCGATGAAAGATGTGTTAGACTTGCTAAGATGAAGCTCATAGGCCAAGCCCGACTCTTTTGGGTCAACATTGAACGCATCAGAACGAATGCGGGTTGTACTCCCATTACCCATTGGGAGGACATGAAGGAACGACTTACAGAGAAGTACGTGCCTTCTTCATACTACCATCGTCTCCTTGACTAATGGCAAAATCTGCGCCAAGGTAGTATGCCTTTATCGGATTACATTAGCAATTTTGAAGAATATATGATGAGAGCCAAGGTATCCGAGGACCCTCAAGTCACTCTATCCAGATTTCGCACCGGATTGAGATTTGACTTGCAAAAAGAGTTAGTCTCCCACCCTGTTGAGACTCTCGCTGAGTGTTACACCATCGTTCAAGACCTTGAACGATATTTTAAAATAATGATTGTCAATCGATTATCACCCGGTCAATTCCATATCGTGAAGTGAAATCTAGTCTTTGGAAACACCACCAAACCCATAACCCACATCTACCAATGTGAGGTTTGACAAAGGTAAGGGTGTAGTCGGAGAATCCTCGAAGAGTGGGTCTCATGTCAAATGCTATAAATGTCAAGGATTGGGTCACTTTGCTGCCCAATGCCCTACAAGGGACCCACAAAGGAATCTCTTCATTGACGGAGAAGGAGATGAAAGTGAAGGAGTTTATGAGGAAGAAGTCTTTGAGTAGAATGCCACACCTAGTGACGAGGAAGGTGATGACATGGGTCGCGCTCTAGTTGTGAGGTGTGCCTTTGCACAGCCTCAATGGGATGAAAATAAGGATTGACGAAGGGAGAACATCTTCCACACCTTTGCCACATTTGGGACAAAGAGTTGTAGGGTAATCGTGGATAGCGGAAGCTGCACCAATGTGGTGTCAGAGCATACCGTCACCCACTTAGGGCTTACACCTGAAGCCCACCCGAGACCTTACAAAGTCGCATGGGTTGACTCCTCATCCATTCCCGTATCTTAGAGGTGTCGTGTACCCATATTGTTGGGTTCATACTCTGACACCTTGTGGTGCGATGTAGTGCCGATGGATGTGGGCAACATTATCTTAGGGAGGCCATGGCTCTATGATTTGAACGTGACCATTTTTGGGCAATCTAACGTTTGTACGTTCAACTACAAGGGTAAGAAAATCACTCTTAACCCTTTGGCTCCCAAAGCACCATCAGTCAACAAAGTTGAGAAGAAGGGAGGTCAATCCAAGGCCATCAATATTGTGACCCCTTCATAGTTTGAGAGAGCATTGAAAGATGAGTGTTGTGTATGTCGTTGTTACTGTTGAGAGTACGTTTGAGTCAGTCTGTGAGTACCCCAAGGAGGTAGAGCCCATTCTGAATGAATTTGCGGATGTCTTCCCCGAAGACTTACCTAATGAGCTCCCTCCCATGCATGACATTCAACACGCAATTGACTTAGTTCCCGGATCGACATTATCGAACCTACCCCACTACAGGTTGAATCCGGTTGAGCATGCCAAACTGACCCGACAAGTCAGTGAGCTCCTTCAAAAGGGGTTCATACAAGAGAGTCTGAGCCCGTGTGCTGTACCAGCATTACTCACGCCTAAGAAAGATGGTACATGACGCATGTGTGTGGATAGCCGGGCAATTAATAAGATCACTGTCAAATATCGGTTTCCCATACCGCGGCTTGATGACATGCTTGATATGATGGTTGGAGCCACTATCTTTTCCAAGATAGACCTTAAAAGTGGCTACCATCACGTGCGTATTCGCCCTGGCGATGAATGGAAAACCGCCTTCAGGACCAAAGACGGTCTTTATGAGTGGATGGTCATGCCTTTTGGGCTTTCTAATGCCCCGAGCACATTTATGAGGCTCATGACCCAAGTGCTGAGGCCATTCCTTGGCAAATTCCTTGTCGTATACTTTGATGACATCCTGATTTACAGTCCAGACAAGGAGCAACACATTATCCACCTGAGGTTGGTTTGCGAGACCTTGAGGGGAGAGGTTGTACGCAAATCTTAAGAAGTGCACCTTCATGCAGCACTCTGTTGTATTCTTGGGATTCATTGTCTTGGTAGACGGGATGGTTGCGAACCCTACGAAGGTTAAGGCCATTGTGGAGTGGCCCGAACCTCGAAATATTCATGAAGTCCGTAGCTTCCACGGTTTGACCACGTTTTATCGTCGGTTCATCCGAAATTTTAGCACCATCATGGCTCCCATTACTGATTGCATGAGAAAAGGGAAGTTCCTGTGGAGCAAAGGCGCGATGAGGGCCTTTGCCGAGATAAAAGAGAAAATGGTTACTGCACCCGTCATGCGTCTACCGGACTTTTCTAAAGTCTTTGAAGTAGCATGTGATGCATCGGGTGTAGGCATAGGCGGAATGCTGAGCCAAGAGGGCCACCCTGTGGCCTATTTTAGTGAAAAGCTCAATGAGGCAAAGCAGAAATACTCCACCTATGACAAAGAGTTTTATGCGGTCGTCCGATCTCTGTGGTATTGGAAACATTACCTGAGACTGCAGAAATTTGTGTTGTTTTCTGACCACGAAGCCTTACGTTTCCTTGCTTCCCAGAAAAAGTTGAACTCGAGGCACGCGAAGTGGGTCGAGTACCTTCAAGGGTTCACATTTGTCTTGAAGCATAAGGCTGGTGCCGAGAACAAGGCTGCTGATGTGCTTAATCGTCGAGTTATGACTTTACAGTCTATGAGCACCGAGGTCATCGGATTTGAGCAGTTAAAGCAAGATTATCCTGATTGCCCAGATTTCGGGGCAGAATACACTGCTTTCCTTGAAAATGCGAACAACATTAACTCCGAATATACCCTGCTGGATGGGTATTTGTTCAAAGGGAATCGTTTGTGCATCCCTCGCACTTCATTGCGTGACTTCCTCATCTGGGAGTGACATGCCGGGGGGATTGCCAGGCATTTTGGGCGCGATAAGACCAACGCACTTGTTGAGAATAGGTTCTATTGGCCTAGCCTTGTGAGAGATGTCTCGAGGGTCGTGAAATAGTGTCGTACATGCCAAGTTGCAAAGCATATCAAACAAAATACCAGCTTGTACATTCCTTTACCCGTGCCGCACACCCCGTGGCAAGACGTCTCTATGGATTTCGTGCTTGGGCTTCCAAAGACTCAACGGAAGCACGATTCCATGTTTGTGGTAGTGGACTGCTTTTCCAAGATGGCCCACTTCATACCCGGTTTTAAAACCTCCGATGCAGCTCACATAGCCAAATTATTCTTCGGGGAGGTTGTGCGTCTACATGGTTTACCCCAGACGATTGTGTCGGATCGAGATGTCAGTTACTTTGGCACATGATGGGTACCATGCTCCAATTTTCGCTTACTATCATCCTCAAACAGCTACCAATAGGAGCTTAGGAAATCTTCTTCGTTGTCTTGTTGGTGATCACCCTAGGACTTGGGATTCTGTTTTGCCTTTAGCCGAGTTTGCATATAACAATTCAGTCAATAGGTCCCTAGGTATGAGTCCTTTTGAGGCCGTCCTTGGTCATAGGCCTAGAACACCAATTGATCTTATTCCCATGTCTGCATCTCATCGAGTTTCCGAGTCAGCCAATTCATTTGCACAGCATATACATGAATTGCATGCCGAAATTAGAAAAAGAATTAATGCTAGCAATGAACAATACAAAATATTTGTGGATGCGCACAGGCGCTTCAAAGAATTCCAGGTTGGAGATTACGTCATGGTTCGGGTTAGGTCTGAGCGGTTCCCATTGGGAGCCAGAAGAAACTTCTGCCAAATACTGGCCTTTAGAATTGTTGCAAGGAGCGGCCCTAATGCATATGTTCTCGAACTTCCACCAGAAATAGGGGTCAGCTCTACATTCAATGTGGAGGACCTGGTTCCTTCTTTAGCCCAAGCCCCACCCCCACACAACCCCTTCCAAGCAGCCTCGAGCCCGAATACCAGCCCCGCCCTACAACCCCTACCTTTCCCCTCCCCACGCAAGTAGCAAAGAGATGAGATCGAAGGGATATTAGATGATTTGGCAATATCCACCCATGGGGGTGGAATTCAAAAGTACTTGGTCAAGTGGTTGGGAAGGGCGGACTCCGAGAACTCATGGTTAGCTGAAGACGAATTGCGACGTTTGGACCCCGACATGCTCGAGCGCTATCACGACGCCGCTTCATCGGTGATGAAGCCATTTCGGCCCGGGAGAATTGACGGGGACGCCGACATCGTGGACATTGGATATGGACCGTTTCGTGTATACCGACGTCGAAAGAAGCGGAATGGAAATCAAAACTAGGCAAAAGATGAAATTCTGGAAATTGAAGGAGCACAGAAAAAAAAAAAAAAAAAAAATCGATTGATCGAAATTAAAATTCGATCGATCGAAATGACAACGGCGATATTTCGATATTTTATGTATTTGAGATTTCAATTGAACGGATTTTAATTTCGATCGAACGAAAATTTCGATCGAACGATTTTCAATTTCGATCGAACGAAATTGTGATCGAAATTGCGATCGAAAATTTCGATTGAACGATTTTCAATTTCGTTTGATTGAAATCGAGCCGAGTTATCTTAGTCGTTTAGTCTAATTTCGAACTTTTGTGTTAAGGGTTTAATTGTCTTTTAATTAATATTCGTTTTAGGGTTTTCTTTTATTGTAAGACCTCCTATATAAGGTCCTTAAACAATGTAATTAGGATTGATTATTGATTATGAATGAAAAGAGCTTTTGCTTATGTGCGCTTGAGATGAGCCTCTACGAAGAGTGATTCTTCTTCCCGAGAAGGGTTTGGTGTGAAGCTAATGGTGTGAAGCCTACAATCTATCCTTGTTGTTTATCCCTCTAATCTATCTTCCGCGCTTTATTTCAAACAACCTAAATCTACCATCTCCCATCCAAATACTCGACTATCAAAACTCTAGCTATTCCTTACCCCCTGGATTCGACCCGACCTCGTGAACCATAGGAGAACCGAAGATTCCATCCTTGAATCGTGAGCGCCCTAATCTGGGAAAACCTAGAGTTCTATCTCTAGGATCGATCTACGCTGCAACCTAACGGATCTAGCGCCTGGATTGAACCCTACCTGAAGCATATGTGATACTCCCAAGGAATATTACGAAAACCTGAGGTATTCGTTATATTTTGCAAGTTTTATTGTTTATTTAATTCCAATTTAATTTCGGCAAAATTAATCATTGCATTCACGTATTTTAGGGCACCGTCCTGCGTCAGCAGCCGTAGGCAAAGCAGTAAAAAGCCTTAAATATTTAAAGGGCCCGACTCACATGACCATCACATATACCTAAAAAATTTGTTTAAATGATCTTTCACCATTGAAATGACACTTTTTATCTCACACCATTGAAGTATAATTTATCATTGTGCCATGTGGCACACATCTATGATCAATCTAAATTGCCCAAGTGGCAATCCCTCTTTGGAACATGTCGCATCCAAAAGATCATGTTTATAAGTGGATGTAAACCATCCGATCAGTGAACTTCAATATCAGCCATCAAAATTAAGAACAACCGTTGACAGTAAGTGCACAGATCAGATGGTTCGAATCTCCCAAAAAGCATGATTTTTTCACCGATAGACCTTCAATTGATGATATATCACTTTCACGGTATGAATTTCCAAGATCATAAGTCAATAAATGGTGTAAGATCGTTTAAACATCATTTGGTGCTCAAATGACAGTCAGGATAGTCAGTCCCATAAAACTTTGGTACTTTGGTTGAGATTAAAAGGAGGTGCATAAGAGGGTTTTAGAAGGTCAGAGAGAGTACTCACGTGACCAGATTTTTGAAGGGCCCGACTCACTTGATATGATATGTGGCTTTAATATCAACCATCATTTTCACTATCAATGGCTGATATTAAAGATCATCCATCGGATGGTTCACATCCATTTATATGCATATTTGATATTTCTTTGGAATGAGTTTTTCTCTTGAATTATTATTTTTTGTGTTGTTTTATGTTTAATTGTTTATTAACTATTTTTACATTTAAAAATAACCTAAAATATATATAAATATATATAAATTAATTTTTTAATATAATTACCCCGCCGTACCCGTACCCTGATTTTTTGAAAATTGTCGTATTGTCGTACCCGTATGCCGTACCTACACCAGTGCTTCCTAGATAAAAAATATATAAAAAAAGAATACTACTAATTAATAGATAAAATAATTTTTTTTTTTAAATTACAATAATAAAGTCTTGTTATGGCCACACCATGGCATAACGAGCCTCTTCGCCATGGCCTCGCCACACCGCCTTAACTACCTTGGGTCCACCAAGCACTGATACTCACTAGGGTCAAATATTAACTTCCCCTCACTCTCATGTAGAGAGTGCTTCTAATCCATAGGGGTGGAAGCCGAATGTAGCATATCTAGAGCATATTTCCTTTGAGAAATAAAAATCGCTTTCTTCAATCTGACAACCTCCAGGACAAGAAAGTATTTTAGGTTGTCTAAGTCTTTCACTTCAAACAATTGTCCAAGGAATCATCTCCAGTAATCACTATATCACTAACATAAACCAATAAGATTGTGCGATCAGAGGGGCTAGAATGATAAAAAATTGTATGCTCTGAATGGAATCTCAAAAGTCCCATACCAATGACAACATCACTAAAGCGCTGAAATAAGGCAAGAGGCGACTGCTGCAAACCACATATGAAATTTCTAAGTCATGCATACTTTCCCAATCTCCTCTTGAAGGAAGAAACCGGGTGGGGGATCCATATAGATCTCTGCGGATGAGATCACCATGAAGAAATGCAATTTTTACATCTAACTGAGAAAGGGGTCAATTCTGATTAGTTGTAATAGATATGAGGACTGAGGACACGTATAGAGGTAAGCTTGGTCACAGGGGCAGTAGCATCACAGTCAATTATATCCGCAAGAAATTAAACGCTCCTATTAATGAGAAACACTGGCATCCGGATTGACAGCGAAAACCCACTTGCATCCCACTATCTTTCTTACCAGGAGGAAGAGGAACCATCTCCCATGTGTGATTGCTTTCAAGAGCATTCATTCCCTCCACCATTGCAGCCTTTCAAGCAGGATGAGAAAGAGTACAACGAATAGTATGAGGCATGTTGACAGTATCTACTGCAGAGATAAAAGCCTGGTAAAGGAAAGATCTCCATGCTAGCATACATACTAGACAATAGAATAGGGAGTAACACATGAGCGACCCCCTTCCAATGAGCAATGGTATATCAAGATCAAATGAGACTAAGGGCATGGATAGCAGGAGACTTTGCAGAAGGAATAGAAATAGAAGTTTCAACAAAATCTACCTGTAAAAAGATTGGAGGCATGATTGAGGAGGTCCCATGGGTGTGTCTACAGACATAAAAACACTTATGTTTTTGTTGATGGACAAAAGCCTGCGTAGGGATGGGGATGTAATAGGGGTTGACCTCAGTTTCTTAGATTTGGTACCGTGGGTTACAATACCGGCTTTCCGATATGTATCGTCCAACTCTGATACCGAAGCGTACTGGTTCCAGACGATACATTGGTATGTATTGTCTGGTACATTCCAAACAAGTATGAGAAGCACCTGTACAGTATGGGTTAAAATACTCGTTTTCCGATATGTATCGTCCAGCTCTGATATCGGTACGTACCATATGATACTTATCGGTTCCAGACAATACATTGGTATGTATCGTATGGTGCATTCCAAAAAAGTATGAGAAGCACAAGTACGGTACTTTGAATGTGCCGTACCGATGACCTCCAAATGCAATGCGTATAAATGCAGGTATGTCTCTGTTGTCGATTTGAACCATGATTGGTACATTATCTAGGATGTCGTTTATCTCAATTTGGAAAGGAGTTGCTACTGTATCATGTCTTCGACAAATTCACGTTATAAAAGAGTAAATCATATGTGAATAAGAATGGCGTAAAATTAGCCAATTTTTAAGATGTAAAAACAGCCAACAAGTTACAACTTAATAGAATACCTTTTGTCGGGTCACCTCCCAAAGTGGGCCCAAAGCAGGATGTAAAAGTATAATAAACGGTGGTCCAGAATGAATATATTTGTTGTTCTCTTCAATCTAGCAGACATAGAGGAGACAAAAATAAAAAAGTTAACACATCCTTATAAAAATGGATTCAGTTAATAATTTGTACTTTGCTATCTTAGAGAAACAAAATAACGCAATGACAAACTTTATATACTATAGTGATGTTGATTATCACTAAAGTAGTCAATCATCTCATGCATCAACAGCTAGGAGAAACCCTATATGAAAGCAAAATTGGCAATTATTATAAATTACAAGTTTTGGTCCATGACTGGAGAAGTGAGGCCCAAGATTTCAGACACAAGATTTAAAATGCATACTGATTGTTCAAGGACTAGACATATGGTTTATGAAGCACACTACTTCTGCAAGAATTAACGAGAATGATGGATACATAATAGAGGTTCTTAAAGAACTTGTATGAAATGAGCCAATGAATCATTGCAGATAATGAGCTGTCGTCTCAGCTGTGTAGTGAGCGGACCTTGAAACACACCCAGAGTTTAACAAAGAGCATATAAATCCATGCATGTCTCAAAATCCAAAAAACTGCACAGCTGACAAGACGTCAGATCATGTCTAGGATGAGCCTGCAATGAATTGTTGGCTCATTGTAGACCATTTTTGTCTTAAAAGTCCGAGACTTCAAACAATATTCTGATTTTATAACATTGTCTTTCATCAACTGGTGCTATGATCTCATAAATTAGGGCTTTCAGCAACCCAACATATCATATTTATATTTCTTAATTTTAGAGTTATTATCAGCAACCTTATTTCTCAATTTTTAGAGCTTTATCAGACCTCTTAAATTTGGATTTGTGGTTTATAATCAGCCCCATTGAGTATTAGTTTATTGGCCTCTTCAAGAACCATTCTACCTTTTGAAACTAGTTTCAATTCAGAATGTACTTATTAAAGTTGTCCTTAACAGTTTATGGATCTTGAAGCCTTACGAATTTCAGTATATGTGTCTTGAATCTTGACTTTATAAGCCCAATAAAATCCTGAAATACGCTAGTAAATATGGCCCTACCAAAACAAATCATATATGTTTTCATATGACGGGCCTATTTGAATTAGGAGTCGTCTTTATATTGCTTGGTCTTTGTATGTGGATGCTGACATCATATATAGATAATTATATGCATGATGTGTTGTTATATATTAATGAGTAATGCATCTTTATCATGGTGTGAATGAATGGTAGTATTGCATAAAATAGAACTCAAATTGATCCTAGTTGACTTAAGAAATTTAAGCATAGGCTCTTCACTAAACCCCTACCCTGTAAGACGTATGCGAAAACTTTCAGCCACCTTAAACAAGATTATTGACGGGGACGCCGACATCGTAGACATTGGATATGGACCGTTTCGTGTATACTGACGTCGGAAGAAGCGGACTGAACATCAGAGCTAGGCAAAAAGAGACGAAATGTGGCGAATTGGGAGAATACTGCAAATTTTGATCGATAGAACTGCAGAGGGAATTATATAGTTCTGGAGTATATAATTCGATCGATCAAATTTCACTTCGATCGATTGAGTTTCAGTTCGATCGATCGAATTTCAGCGATGAATTTTTGAGATATGTTTTTTCAATTGATCAAGTTTCACTTTTGATCGATCGAATTTAAATTTTGATCGATCAAACTTCACTTTCGATCGATCGAAATCGTGCAGTTTTTAATTTTGGGTAATTTTCTAATTTCAAACTTAATTTTCACGGACATACTTGTCCTTTTAGAAGTTGTTTTAGGGTTTTATTTTCGTTTGAAATGACTCCTATATAAGGTCTTTAAGTTAAACAATGTAATTAGTTATTGATTATAAATGAAAAAGCTTTCGCTTGTGTGTGCTTGAGATGAGCCTCTACGAAGAGTGATTCTTCTTTCCGAGAAGGGTTTGGTGCGAAGCCAAGGGTGTCAAGCCTGCAAATCTATCTTCTATCTACCTATCTATCTCTTATTATCTTTGCTTGTGTGATCCTACCACCTTAATTCAGCCATCATCCCTTTTGAAATCCTAAACCCTAATTGTCCCTGAATCCTTGAATCGATCCGATTCAACAACCGTAGATCCCAACTGAGTTATTAAACCTTTTGCACCAAATACTCAGAGGAAATCAGTGATCCCATCATTGAGTCGTGAGCGCCCTAATCTGGGAAAGCCTAGAGTTCTATCTCTAGGATCGATCTACGCTACAACCTACAGATCTAGCGCCTGGACTGAACCCTACCTGAAGCATACATGATTCTCCTATGGAATACTACGAAAACCTGAGGTATTCGTTATATTTTGTGAATTTTATTGTTTAATTTAATTCTAATTTAATTCCGGCAAAATCAATCATATCATTCACGTAGTTTAGGGAACCGTCCTGCGTCAATTTTGGTATCGGAGCACTAGGTTCTAGTTTAGGGTATATTGGTATGACATTTAATTCCATAGCATTTTAATTTTCATTGCATCTTCTTTCAGTTTTTATTTGTGCACATCTAGTGTTTGATAAAAGTCCCCATTCATTGTTGGTTCATATGTGCATGTCAGTTGTGTCTTCATTTGTGTGCACGTCATGTGTTTGTTAAAATTCCTCAACTGTTATGTGGTTCATAGAATTGTGTCTCAGTTGTGTTTGTGACAAGCATCATGAATGAGTCACTGCACGTCACCATAAATTCGTTACCTGTCATGAAAGAATGCTAGCCGAACGAGGGAACCACTACACTCCACATTCTTGGCAAAGCTCCAAAAGTCGTGATGAGAATAGAGTTCGTGGATATCCTCATCATCATGAACCTGAATACGACTCTGCTAAAAAGTTTCTAAACTCTATTCGGAATGAGGTCCCAGATTTTGAGGGTACGACGGACCCTAGAACCTTTGTGGAGTGGTTGTCTAGTGTAGAGGAGTACTTTGATTGGTATGGCGTACCAGATGAGTACAAGATTAGGCTAGTGACAACAAAGTTAAAGGGAAATGCCAAAAAATTTTGGATTCATATGGAATGCCGTATTGACTTTCGTCGGATTAAACCCATCTCCACATGGGAGGATATGTAGGTGACACTTATTGAAAAGTATGTTCCTTTGACACACCGTCACCTTCTAAGGAGTTTGAGAACCAAGACAAATAAGTGTTCTGATTGTCTTAAGTGTCAAGGGTTCGGACACTTTGCTTACCAATGCTCCACACAAGTTTCCTCTCCGAATTTATTGATTAAACGGGATAGTTCTAAGGAGCCGGAAAATATGAAAGTAGAAGAAGAAGTGTATGACCCTAGAACCGTGATGAGTGAAGAGGAGATCGAAGAAGCTGAAGAGAGTCTAGTTTGTGTTAAAAGGACTTCTTATTTCCTTGTGAGTAGTAATGTTGAGTCACCCACGCACGATTCGACCGAGTCACCTACGCACAATTTTTTAGGGCCCATAGATCCAGTTGTGCACGAGTCCTTGTTGGTGGTAGAGTCGTGTGCCCTTGAATCTTTAAAGTTGATTGAACAGAGCACACACAAACCAATTGAGTCAGTTACATGTGAGTTGCATGCACATCATAGTCCACATGAGTCATTAGTGTCACTTGATTCGATCACACATGAGTCACTAGTGTTGGTCGAGCCCACTGCACATGAGTCACCAGTGTTGATACAGGCCACTACATGTGAGTCATTAGCGTCGCAGGCACATGAGAGAATCGAGTCCATGACACACATACACATCATAGTCTCGAGTTGCATACTGTTATACATTCCAAGTCTTATTGTGAGTCATCTTTTGAGTCTCATTCCGCATTGCATGCCGAAATTAAGTTTGAAATTAATTTATGCAATGAAACTCTCAAAATATCGATGCAGTTACCTAAGGCTTTTATGGAATTCCAATTGAATGATCATGCAATGGTTCAGATTGGACCTAAACAATTCCCATCGGGAGTCGTAAAGGATCTCCAGGCCTACGGCGCTAGACCTTTTGAAATTGTGGCAAAAAACAGTCCTAGTGCGTATAATCTTGAGCTTCCTCCAGATATTGGGGTCAACTCTACGTTCAATGTGAGGACCTAGTTCCTTCTTTGAGCTCAACCCTACCTCCTTGCAACTTGTTCCAAACAACCCCTAGTTACAATCCCATCCCAACTTGCAGCCAATACGACTTCCAATCCAAGTAGGCAGAGAGAAAAGATAATTGAGGAAATTTGGGATAATCTTGTGGCATTCACCTGCGGCCTTTCTGGTCTATAAGATGCAGAGGATTGGTGAGTCAACTACCAAGAGTGCATGGGCCAATCATGAGAGAGTTCGTTGCTTGAGTTCCCGTATTCCCCGTCGATATCGCGAGCACACTTCATCGGGGATGAATTCCTTCGGGTCCGGGAGAGTCGATGCGAAACTTCAAAAGTATTTGGTAGAGTGGCTTGGCGAGCCGGGTTATTGGGCTCGTCAAGGAGAGGTTTACTAGGTACGTCCCTCTACAATGGACCGAGATGATACTCATACGTCACCGAGTGACAAGATTCACTTCATGCGTGTTTCATCGGTGATGAAACACTTTGAGTCAGGGAGAATTGACGGGGACGCCGACATCGTAGACATTGGATATGGACTGTTTCATGTATACAGACGTCGGAAGAAGCAGACTGGACATCAGAGCTAGGCGAAAAGAGACGAAATATGACGAAATTTGGCGAATTGGGAGAATACTGCAAATTTCGATCGATCGAAATATATATTCGATCAATCGAAATTCTCGATCGATCGAAATTGAATTGTAGAGGGAATTATATAGTTCTGGAGTATATAATTCGATCGATCGAATTTCCCTTTGATCGATCGAATTTCAGCGGCTAATTTTTGAGATATGTTTTTTCGATCGATCGAGTTTCACTTTCGATCGATCGAATTTAAATTTCGATTGATCCAACTTCACTTTCGGTCGATCGAAATCGTGCAGTTTTTAATTTTGGATAATTTTCTAATTTCGAACTTAATTTTCAGGGACATACTTGTCCTTTTAGAATTTGTTTTAGGGTTTTATTTTTGTTTGAAAGGACTCATATATAAGGTCCTTAAGTTAAACAATGTAATTAGTTATTGATTATGAATGAAAAAGTTTTTGCTTGTGTGTGCTTGAGATGAGCCTCTACGAAGAGTGATTCTTCTTCCCGAGAAGGGTTTGGTGTGAAGCCAAGGGTGTGAAGCCTACAATCTATCCTCTATCTACCTATCTATCTTCTATCTACCTATCTATCTTTTATCTACCTATCTATCTCCTATTATCTATCCCTTTTGAAATCCTAAACCCTAATTGTCCCTAAATCCTTGAATCGATCCGATTCAACAACCGTAGATCCCAACTAAGTTATTAAACCTTCCACACCAAATATTCAGAGGAAACCAGTGATCCCATCATTGAGTCATGAGCGCCCTAATCTGGGAAAACCTAGAGTTCTATCTCTAGGATCGATCTACGCTGCAACCTACGGATCTAGCACCTGGCCTGAACCCTACTTGAAGCATATGTGATTCTCTCATGGAATACTACGAAAACCTGAGGTATTCGTTATATTTTGTGAATTTTATTGTTTAATTTAATTCTAATTTAATTCCGGCAAAATCAATTATATCATTCACGTAGTTTAGGGAACCGTCCTGCGTCAATTATCACTGGTGCGAAAAGTGGAGAGATGAGTAGTATGTTGTCTGATCGAGTGTCAATATAATTGTATGGGACTTTTATATGTTTTGTCATCACCTGTATTATTTAATGGTGCATGGTGTTGGGGAAATTATGAAATGACATAAGAAAGGATCCGTGTGGTTGAAATGCGTATGCTTGGTGGATTTGTGGCGTAACAAGAAATGATGAAATTAGGAACAAATATGTACACGGAAGTTTTAAGACCAGTGTAAAGTTACGGTCCATATATAGCATTTTTTACACTAGTTCACAAAAAATTGTGCCCACGATCCATGTGCGGTTGATCTGTACTAATATAAGGTAGGGTTTGGATCGGATTTAAATCATATTTCATTTGAACGGCTAACTGCAGAATTTTGAGAAATATGAAGGGAGATGCGATGCGTTTTGTGTTCATGGGTAATGTCGTGCTCGCTATTCCTTGGTCTTCTGGTGATTGGGAAGAGCTAGTATACTGAACTTTGGGCTGATCAGTAGTATTGCTGACCAGAATTGTTGTCGTTTATGTGTTGATCAGTATTAGTTATTGTCATTCCACGGCTGTGTAGCCACTGTAACTCGGCTTTCCTGCAATGGAAGAAATGAAAGTTAGTACCAGTAGTGACGGCGAAGACCACACTGGTTGCATATAACTATGGTGAAGTTTGATGGGACCAATTACATTGAATGGTCACGATTTGCTTGCATGTCCTTGGACTCAAAAAGGAAATTAGGGTATATACATGGGAGTATTCTCGAACTAGATGTCACGGATCCTAAAAACATTGACTGGGAGTGTGATAATCTTACTGTGATGACATGGATCCTTCATTCTATGCAGTCTGCAATCAATCGCTCCTTTCTGTATGCTACTGATGCAAAAGAAATATGGGAGGTGGCGCCTTCTCAGAAAAGGTAAAACCTTCCTAAAATGTTTCAATTGATTAACCAGATTAGTAATATCCGTCAGGGTGAAAGATCAATTAGAGAATATTATACACTGTTGAGGAATATATGGGACGAACTGGCAAAATATCAGGAGAATGATGCGAGCAGTAGATGCATTAGTTAACCTAGTGAATGTGTGGGAAAGACTATTCGTTCACTCGAGAGACAGAAAATATTTAATCAGTTAAGGGTCGTTAATCCTGATTACGAGAGTGTTTGTGCTAGTATACTCGGACGGGAGCAGTGTCCTCCACTTGACACTGTCTTCTCTTTTCTGCAACATGATGAGAGCATAGGTCAGCTAATGCATGTGCCCATTGATGCACTAGAGCGTTTAGCTCTTCCTACATTTACTCAGTTCCGTCGTGGAGTCAGCAGGCTGTAGTGGCTTATCAGAGGAAGAGAAAGACAATTTGATGTGCACTCATTAAGGCAGAAAAGGGAGACTTGTTGGGATTTGGATGGTATACCAACATAACAACTGTGATTTAGTAACCCTAACACAAAGAGATGATGTTACACCAACTACTCCCACTATGCAGCCAGCACCTCCTACAACTCAGACATGATCAACTTTAGTAACCCTAACACAAAGAGAGTATCAGGAGCTTATCAAGAGAGCTTTTGTTTCCTTCATTGGGGGACGCCAAGATCGAGAGCCTTGGATTTAGGCCGCAACAGAATTTTTCAGCTTCAGAAAGGCCTAAAGGAGGGCACAAAGGTGTACACAGTCGATTGATCGAACCCAGGCTTTCAATCGATCAATTGTGGACAGGGGGAGTCTTGCTTTTGGTAAATTTCGGTGCTCAGTCGATCGATCGAGTACAAATTTTCGATCAATCAATTTTGACCAGAGACTTCGTGCGATTTATATTTATATAAATCGATCGATTGATTTGTGGCGGAGTCAGATATGCCAAAATCGAAATTTGGTTTTTATGGGCAAACTTGTCCTTTTTAGAGTATTTGTTTTAGAGTTAGAGGCCTCCTATATAAGGTCGTTAATAAATAATGTAATTCACAATTGATAATGAATAAAAAGCTACTTTTCTTCTGCTTGAGATGAACAATTTTGAAGAGTGAATCTTCTCTCCCGCGAAGGGTTTGGTGTGAAGCCAAGGGTGTGGGTGCGAAGCCCACAATTATCTATCTTTTATCTCTATTTCGATTTATCTTTTCTCTACCTTGTTTTCTGATCCCATAAACCCCATTTCATTTCACCTCAATTTAAATTCACCGAATTCCAAGCCATAGTTGAATCGTTAAATCGACCCGATTCAATAAGCTCTAGATCTCACCTGAGCCAACAAACCATTCTAAATCAAAGCACCCTAAGAAAACCAGCGATCCCATTTTGATTGAAGATCGACACCCTAATCTGGAAGCGGCTAGAATTCTATCTCTAGGATTATCCTTCCGCGAGGCTAACGAATCTAGCGCAACGGACTGGACCCTACCCAAACCAACACGATCATCCAAGTGGAAAACTATGAATCTTAAGGTATCGCGATTATGCATTGATTTTTGCTTGATTAATTCAGTTTAATTTCGGCAAATAACATTTCATCTTCATTTATATAGTTTAGGGTCACCTATCCGCGTTAGTTTTGGTATCAAAGCCTAGGTTCTAGGTTAGGGCATATTTGTGTGACATTTTAATTTTTATTGCATTTTATTTCAATTGTGGTCATTAGTATGCATGTCTACTGTTTGACAAAATTCCTCATCCATTGTTGGTTCATATTTGCATGTCATTTAGAACCCGTGTAGTAAGTCGTGATCACCATGGACATGAGTGAGTTTTTCGATGCCCTTAGGGACATCAAAGCCGAGTTGTTTGCGATTAATAATAGGAGTCGCTACACTCCAAATTCTTGGCAAAGTCCCAAACGTCGTGATGAGACTAGAGTCAGGGGATACTCCCATTATTGTGAGCCCGAATATGATCTTGATAGAAAATGTCTAAGGTTCATTCAAGTCGAAGTCCCATATATTGAGGGTATGGCGAAGCCTAAACCCTTCGTGGGCTGGTTGTCTAGCATAGAGGAGTATTTTGACTCGTATGATGTGTTGGATGAGTATAAGGTTGAGTTAGCTAAGACGAGGTTGGTGAGTCATGCCAAAACCTTTTGGACTAATGTTGAGTTTCGACGCGAGTTAGCTAATTGTAAGCCCATCACACGATGGGAGAATATGAGGGAGCAACTAATTGAGAATTATGTTCATTTCATGTACCACTACCTTCTACGGTTTTGGAAGCTAAGGTGGATAAGTATCATAAACACACCCAACTTGAGCCAAGGATCACCTACACTAAGGAGAGCCCTAATTTCGGGGTTCTACCATCGAAACCCGCGCATACTCCTATGAATCCTCAAATTGATCACGGGAAACGAATTATCCATAAGAGATATAATTTCGGGGTTCAAGCATTAAAACCCGTGATTACTCTGAATTCCCAAATCGATAATGGGAAAGGAACGATTATTGAGAGCCCCAAAATTAATGGTCGCAACAAATGTTTCAAGTATCACGGATTTGGACACTTTCCTTACTAATGCCCCACAAAATTTTCCACTCCGAATTTATTGACTAAAAGAGAGTTCTAAGGAACCGGAAAATATGAAAGTGGAAGAAATTGTATATGACCTAAGAACCGTGATGAGTGACGAGGGGATGGAAGAAGCTGACGAAAGTCTAGTTTGTGTTAAAGAGATTTTATTTCCCTTGTGAGTAGTCATGTTCAGTCATCCACACGTGCGACAATCGAGTCACCCATGCGCGATTCGACCGAATCGCGTGCGCCCGAGTTGTTAGTGTCCGTCGAGTCAGTTGTGCACGAGCCTTTGTTGTTGGTAGAGTCGAGTACACTTGAGGCTTTGAAATTGGTCGAACAAAGTACACACGAGCCAATCAAGTCACTTACCCATGAGTCATTGGATTCCGTTGAGTCGAGTCCACATGAGTCATTGGAATCCGTTGAGTCGAGTCCACATGAGTCATTCGATCACACGAGTCACTAGTGTTGATAGAGTCCACTACACATGAGTCGTTAGCGTCGCATCCACATGAGAGTATCGAGTCCATAGATACACATACACATCATAGTCTCGAGTTGTATGCCTCTTCACATTCCGAGTCTTATTGTGAGTCAAGTTTTGATTCTCATTCCGCATTACACGCCGAAATTACGCTTAAAATTAATTTGTGCAATGAAACTCTCAAATTATTGATGCATTTACCAAAGACTATTATAGAATTCCAATTAAATGATCATGTGATGGTTCCAGTTAGGCCTGAAAGATTTCGATCGGGAGTCGCAAAGAAGCTCCAAGCCAGCAGCGCTGGACCTTTTAAAATTGTGGCAACGAGTGGTCCTAATGCGTACGTTCTTAAGCTTCCTCCAGATACAGGGATTAGTTTGACACTCAATATGGAAGACCTAGTTCCTCATCTAGAACTCTTTTTCAAACATCCTTTTTTTGTGCACCAAACCCAATCCCACAACCCCTATCTTTTCCTCCTCCAACCAAAATTAGTAGCGAGGTCATTGAGAAGATCTCAGATGATCTTATGGCATTCACCTACGACAGAGAGTTTCTGATTTATAAGATGAAAATGACGCGGGACAACGACCCTAAAATGCGGAATATGTTTTAATGAAGATTTTGCCGAAATTAAATAAATTAATTCACGTTTAATCGCAAAATTATCTTTGATACCTTAGGGTTTGCAGAATTCTGATAGGTAGATCACACAAGATCCAGATAGGGTCCAGTCCGATGCGTAAGTACTTTAGAGTCGAGGCGAGATCGGCCTAGAGATAGTACTCTAGCTTTTCTAGGATTAGGTGCTCGTCTTCGGTCCGATGTAGATTCGCGGATTCCAAATTGGGTTGTGAAAGGGATTTACAGTTTGTAAAGGCCTATGACTTTTAGATCGGCTTATGATTTTCGAAAAGATATTGGCTTGTGTGATTTAGGCTTTAAAACGGGTTTAGGGGATCACAAGGAAGGATTTAAGCTATGGCTAGAGAAGCACGCAGAGATTTAGATAGCAAATATAATTAAGCAAACCACGCAAAACAATGACAACAATAAGGAAAATATATTGGAATCGCTCCCTTGGTCTCACACCAAACCCATCGCGGGGAAGAAGACTCTCTCTTCACGAATCATAAGCTCTCATTCAATAATCAATCAACTCCCTTAATTACATTGTTTAAAGACCTTATATAGGAGGTCTTACAATAAAAGAAAACCCTAAAACGAATATTAAATAAAAGAAAAATAAACCCTTGAAACAAAAGTTCGAAATTAAACTCCTAAAATAACTAAAATTCTCGACGCGATTTCGATTGATCAATTTGAAATTTCGATTGATCGAAATTTCATATTTCTATGAAAATTGTCGTCGACATTCGATGGATCGAATTTGAATTTCAATTGATCGGAATTTTCGATCGATCGAAATGTCACTTCGATCGATCGAAATTTGAAATCAAAATTTCGCCATTCTTTCTCCAGAATTTCCATCTTTCCTTATCTTTGACTTCCATAATGCTGCTTCTTTCTACGCCGGTAGAAACAATGTGGTTCGAATCCAATGTCCATGTAAGTGGCGTCCCCGTCAATTCCCCTAGACAAAAAAGGTTTCATCACCGATGAAACACGCTCGCGGTAGATATCAAGTAGGTCGGGGTTCAAGCGGCGAACTTCATTCTCGTGGACCCAAGTATTTTCGGACTCCGGTTTGCCAACCCATTTAACCAAGTATTTCTGGAATCCCCCGTCATGTATAGAGACGGCATGATTATTGATTATATCTTCTATCTCATCTGATCTCTGTCTACTTGGGGAAGGAAGAGGTATGGGTTGCAAGGTTGGATTGGGGCTGGGACTAGGAGGTGGCAGGAGGGGGTTTTCAGGAGGTGGGGTGAAACCCAAGTAAGGAACCAAGTCCTCCACATTGAACGTGGAACTAACCCCTGTACCTGGAGGAAGCTCGAGCACGTATGCATTAGGACCACTCTTAGCCAAAATTCTAAAAGGCCTAGCGCCTCGAGATTGGAGCTTCTTTGCGGATCCCGATGGGAACTGCTTAGGCCAAACCCGGACCATCACGTAATCACCCACGTTAAATTCTTTAGAACGCCTGTGAGCATCTGCAGATAATTTATATTGATTGTTGCTTGAATTAACTTTCTATTTAATTTCGACATGCAAGCTATGAATATGTTGTGCAAATGCATCGGTGGACTCTGACACTATGGGATGCAGACATGGGGATCAAATATAATGGGGTCCTAGGCCTATGACCATGCACTACCTCAAAAGGACTCATGCCTATGGACCTATTGACTGAATTATTATATGCAAACTCAGTTGTGGGTAAGATGGTATCCCAGGTCCTAACATGATCACCGACAAGACTACGAAGGAGATTCCCAAGGCTCCTATTGGTGCTTTCGGTTTGGCCATCCGATTGAGGGTGGTAAACAGTTGAGAATTGGAGCATTGTGCCCATCATGTGCCAAAGGGTCTTCCAAAAGTAACTCGTAAATTTAATATCCCTATCAGACACAATAGTTTTGGGCAACCCATGAAGACGCACTACCTCCGTGAAAAATAGTTAAGTAATATGAGATGCATCGGAGGTTTTAGAACAAGGAATGAAGTGGGCCATCTTGGAAAATCGGTCCACTACGACATAGATGGAGTCGTGCTTCCTAGGGGTCTTAGGAAGTCCAAGCACGAAATCCATTGAGAGGTCTTGCCACGGTGTGTGTGACATGGGTAACGGGGTGTACAAGCCGGTATTTTGTTTGGTCTGTTTTAACACTTGGCAAGTACGACAATATTTGACAACCCTATCCTCTACAAGCGCAACAGTTTTATTACGCACGAAGTGTCCGGCCATCCCTCCAACATGTAACTCCCAAATGAGAAAGTCACGCAATGAAGTGCGAGAGATGCAAAGGCGATTGCCTTTAAATAAGTACTCATCCTGGATGATGTACACAGAGTGTGTGCTGGTCGGGTTACTAAGGAGAGCAGTGTACTCAACCTTAAAATTTTGGCACTCGGGGTACTCATCCTTTAACTTTTCAAACCCGACGACCTCGGCGCTCATTGTGCGCAAAGTCACCACTCGCCGACTAAGTGCATCAGCGGCCTTATTTTCAGCACCGGCCTTATGCTTTAACACGAATGTGATCCCTTGAAGGTACTCAACCCACTTCGCGTGCCTTGGGTTCAACTTCTTCTGTGAAGTAAGAAAGCGTAAGGCTTCATGGTCAGAGAACAGCACAAATTCCTGTTGTCTAAGGTAATGTTTCCAATACCAAAGAGATCGAACAACCGCATAGAACTCCTTGTCATAGGTGGAGTATTTTTACTTCGCCTAGTTAAGTTTTTCACTAAAATAGGCCACAGGGTGACCCTCTTGGCTAAGCACTCCTCCTATGCCTACACCCGAAGCGTCGCATGCGACTTCAAAGACTTTAGAAAAGTCCGGCAATCGCATGACGGGTGCACTACTCATTCGTTGTTTGATCTCAACAAAGGCTTTTGTCGCCGCTTTGCCCCATTTAAAATCCCCTTCTTTCATGCAATCAGTAATTGGGGCCTTGATGGTGCTAAAGCTTTTGATGAAGCGGCGATAAAAAGTAGCCAAACCATGGAAGATACGGACATCGTGTATGTTCTTAGGCTCGGGCCACTCCACAATGGCTCTCACCTTTTCGGGGTCCACGACCATTCGGTTGGCTGAGATAATAAATCCCAAGAAAACAACAGAACGTTACATGAAGGTGCATTTTTTGAGATTTGCAAACAACTTCTCGCCCTTAAGGGTTTCACAAACCAGTGTAAGGTGGGTCAAGTGTTGTTCCTTGTCATGATTGTAGATCAGGATGCCATCGAAAAAAACAAGGAATTTGCCGAGAAACGGTCTAAACACTTGGGTCATGAGTCGCATGAAAGTACTTGGGACGTTAGAAAGCCCAAATGGCATGGCCATCCACTCATAAAGACCATCCTTAGTCTTAAAGGCAGTATTCCACTCATCACCGGGGAGGATACGGAGTTGATGGTAGTCACTCTTAAGGTCTATCTTTGAAAAGATAGTGACACCAACCATCATATCAAGCATGTCATCGAGCCTTGGTATGGGAAACCAATACTTAACGGTAATCTTATTGATTGCACGACTATCCAAACACATGTGCCACGTACCATCTTTCTTAGGAATGAATAGGGCAGGTACGGCACACGGGCTCATGCTCTCTTGGATGAACCCCTTCTGAAAGAGCTCATTGACTTGCCGAGTTAACTCGGTGTGCTCAACTGGATTCAACCTGTAGTGGGGCAGGTTCAGCAAGGTAGATCCGGGAACCAATTCTATTGCGTGTTGGATATCACGTAGAGGAGGGAATTCGTTTGGTAAGTCTTCAGGGAAGACATCCGTAAACTCTTTTAAAATCGGCTCAACCTCCTTGGGACACTCGCTCGCCGACTCGGGAGCACACTCTACAGTGACAACTACGTACACTACACTCTCATCTATCGATGCTTTCTCGAACTCAGAAGGGCTTACAATATTAATGGATTTAGAAGACTCGCCCTTCTTTTTGACTGTGTTGGTCGATAGTGATTTGGGAGGCAAAGGGTGTAAAGTGATCTTTTTGCACTTATGCATGAACGTGCATATGTTTGATCGACCAGAAAGAGTCACATCCATGTCATAGAGCCACGGCCTTCCCAAAATGATATGGCCCACATCCATCGGCACCACATCACACCATAAATTGTCTGAATAAGAACCCAATTGAATCGGTACATGACACCTTTTCGACACAGGAATGGATGAAGAATTGACCGATGCGACTTTATAAGGTCTCGAGTGGGCTTCAGGTGTAAGCCCTAAGCGGCGTACGACATGAGTTGATATTACGTTAGTACAACTACCGCTATCCACGATGACCCTACAATTCTTTTCACCAAATCTAGCATAGGTGTGGAAGATGTTCTCCCTACGCCAGTCATCATTTTCATCCCGTTGAAACTGTGCAAGGGCACACCTCACAACTAAAGGATGGCCAATAGCATCACCCTCCTCATCACTAGGTGTGCTAATCGGTTCAAATACTTCTTCTTCAACCACTACCTCATCATCATCCTCCTCTCCCTCAATGAAGAGAGTCCTTTGGGGTTCTTTCGTTGGGCATTGGGCAACAAAGTGTCCCATCCCATGACATTTATAGCACTTTACTTGAGAATTAACCCTTGAGGATTCTCCAACTACACTTTTTCCCTTTTCAAACCTAGAATTGGTAGGGGCAGGTTGTATAGGTTTGGGAGGAGGATTAAATTGTCCCTCACCAGATCGTTGACCTCTATATTGTGGCTCGGTCCACTTCACCACTATAGTTTTCAAGTATCGCTCAAGATCTTGCACAACAGCATAGCATCTTTTAAGAGTTTCTACGTGGTGAGAAATCAACTCTTTTTGCAATTCAAGTCGCAACCCGATGCGTAATCTAGAGAGTGATTTCATGGTTTTCCGATACTTTTGCCCTCATCATGAACTCTTCAAATTTGGCAATGTAATCGGTCATGGCATGGATCAAAATTTCGTCCGATACCGATACGTATCGAACGATATGTATCGGTATCGGAGTTGAACGATACGGTACATTCAATGTACCGTATCGTTCAGTTGTATGGCAGATACCGAACGATACATTCAATGTATCGTTCAGTATCGGACAATACCGATACGTATCGTCCGATACCTATCGTTTTGGAGCTCGGACGATACGTATGGGTAACCTGAGATTTTGACCCATGGGTCACGGGCATACCACCTTGACGTAAATTTTGCCACTGGTCGAGGAGGCATTGGTGGTATGATAAAGGAACATACTTCTCAGTAAGTCGTTCCTTCATGTCGTCCCAACAGGTAATGGGAGGACAACCCGCGTTCACCCTAATGCGCTCAACATTGAGGTAGAAAAGTCGAGTTTGACCAACCAACTTCATTTTAGCGAGTTTAACGCAACGACCGTCATTCATGGCATACCAATCAAAGTGCTGGTCTATGTCAAAAAGTCAATCGAGGAAAACTATAGGGTCCATTCTTCCATCGAAAGTCGGAATCTGAACTCGGACGTTCTCAAGGAGTTAAACTTCGGGGTCATAATCATCTCTACGATGATCCCTACGGTTCCCGTTGTCTTGGCGACCATTACGTTCAAAGTGTGGACACTCACGCTCTTGGTGTTGATTTTCCAGCCCACTCATCGCTTCTAGTTGGTTGATTCGATCACGTAATCTATCATTACCAACTCCTAGGGATGTTTGGGCTTGCTCAATGTTATTTAGACGTGCATTAATCGCACCCAATTCTTCTTGCATAGCTCTCAGAGTATTAAGAACCTCATCCGAAGCCATGGTGATCAGAAAGTCTATTAGGTTCTAATATGGAATGCAATATGGACTCAAAAGGGGAAAACAATGCAATAAAATAAATATGACAAGCAAAGATGCCCTAACCTAGCAAACCTAGGGCTCTGATACCAAAACTGACACGGGACAACGACCCTAAAATGCGGAATATGATTTAATGAAAATTTTGTCGAAATTAAATAAATTAATTCAAGTTTAATCGCAAAATTATCTTTGATACCTTAGGGTTTGCAGAATTCTGATGGGTAGATCACACGAGATCCAAATAGGGTCCAGTCCGATGCACAAGTACTTTAGAGTCGAGGCGAGATCGGCCTAGAGATAGTACTCTAGCTTTTCTAGGATTAGGTGCTCGTCTTCGATCCGATATAGATTCGCGGATTCCAAATTGGGTTGTGAAAGGGATTTACGGTTTGTAAAGGCCTATGGCTTTTAGATCGGTTTATGATTTTGGAAAAGGTATTGGCTTGTGTGATTTAGGCTTCAAAACGGGTTTAGGGTTTTGGGGATCACAAGAAAGGATTTAAGCTATGGCTAGAGAAGTACGCAGAGATTTAGATAGCAAATATAATCAAGCAAACCACGCAAAGCAATGACAACAATAAGGAAAATATATCGGAATCACTCCCTTAGTCTCACACCAAACCCATCGCGGGGAAGAAGACTCTCTTCACAAAGCATAAGTAAAAGACAAATAAACCCTTGAAATAAAAGTTCGAAATTAAACTCCTAAAATAACTAAAATTCTCGGCGCGATTTCGATCGATCGAATTTGGAATTCGATCGATCGATTTGTAATTTCGATCGATCGAATTGAAAATCGATTGATCGAAATTTCATATTTCTATGAAAATCGCCATCGACATTCGATTGATCGAATTTGAATTTCGATTGATCGAAATGTCAATTCGATCGATCGAAATTTGAAATCAAAATTTCGCCATTCTTTCTCCAGAATTTCCATCTTTCCATCTTTCCTTAGCTTTGACTTCCATAATGTTGCTTCTTTCTACGCCGGTAGAAACAATGTGGTCGGAATCCAATGTCCATGTAAGTGGCGTCCCCGTCAGAAAAGGGTTGGTGAGTCGACTACTGACAGTGCATGGACCAATCATGAGAGTGTTCGCCGCTTGAGTTCCTATATTCCCAACCGATATCGCGATCACAGTTCATCGAGGATGAATTCCTTTGGGCCCGAGAGAGATGATAGGAAGCATAAAAAATATTTGGTAGAGTGGGTTGGTGAATCGGGTTATTGGGTTCCTCAATGAGAGGTTTACTGTGTGCATCCCGCTACAATTGACCGAGATGATCATACATCACCAGATGTTAAGATTGTTTGGGTTACTTGCAAGGAGTTCCACAGTTCGGGTCCCAATACACTTGATCAATATTACATGCGTGTTTCATCGGTGATAAAACATTTTTGGTCTAGGAGAATGACAGGGGATGCCAAGATCGAGAGCCCTGGATTTGGGGTGCAACAAAAATTTTCAGCTTCAGAAAGGCCTAAAGGAGGGCACATAGGTGTACACAGTCGATCGATTGACCCCAGGCTTTCGATCGATCAATTGTGGACAGGGGAAGTCTTGCTTTTGGTGAATTTCGGTGCTCAGTCGATCAATCGAGTACAAATTTTCAATCGATCAATTTTGACCCAAGATTCGTGCGATTTATATTTATATAAATCGATCGATCGATTTGTCGCGGAGTCAGATATGCTAAAAGTCGAAATTAGGTTTTTTATGGGCAAACTTGTCCTTTTTAGAGTTTTTGTTTTAGAGTTTTCTTTTATTTTAGAGGCCTCCGATATAAGGTTATTAATAAACAATGTAATTAACTATTGATTATGAATGAAAAGCAATTTTGCTTCTGCTTGAGATGAACAATTTTGAGGAGTGAATCTTCTCTCCCGCGAAGGGTTTGGTGTGAAGCTAGGGGTCCGGGTGCGAAGCCCACAATTATCTATCTTTTATCTCTATTTCGATTTATCTTTTCACTACCATGTTTTCTGATCCCATAAACCTCATTTCATTTCACCTCAAATTAAATTCACCGAAATTCCAAACCCTAGCCTTCATCTGAACCATTGAATCAACCCAATTCAATAAACCCTAGATCTCACCTGAGCTAACAAACCATTCCGAATCAAAACACCCTGAGATAACTAGCGATCCCTTTTTGATTGAAGATCGACGCCCTAATCTGAAAGCGGCTAGAGTTCTATCTCTAAGATCCTCCTTCCGCAAGGCTAACGGATCTAGCGCAACGAACTGGACCCTATTCGAACCAACACGATCATCCAAGCGGAAAACTATGAACCTTAAGGTATCACGATTATGTAATGATTTTTGCTTGATTACTTTAGTTTAATTTCGGTAAATAGCATTCCATCTTCATTTATGTAGTTTAGGGTCACAAATCCGCGTCAGATAACTATACGCTACTTTGTTTCTAATAAGAACCCCAAGGGGGTTATAACTAAATTTGATGTAAGTTTGAAGATCTTAAGGTCGGACAAAGGGAGAGAGTATTCCTCCCGGCGTCTCCAATCTTATCTTTGCACTTATGGAATTTATTGGCAATCCACTTGTCCTTACACTCACTAATAAAATGGAGTTGCTGAAAAGAAGAATTGGCAACTTCTTGAGGATACTCGATCATTACCTCTGTGTATGAATTTTCCCAAATGCCTATCAGGGAAGGTGGTACTTACTACTGGCTATCTTATTAATTGAATGTTCCATTTGTTATAGGGATGAATGTCCTTACAAGGTTTTTATGTCCAATTGGTCGTCTCTTTTTCGTGCCTCCTCAGACCTTTAGATGTCTTTGTTGTCCTCATATTCTATTCCATCTAGTTTGGTGATAAGCTTTCTCCTAAAGTCATGAGATGGATGTTCATTAGGTATCCTCCTACACAGAAAGGGTATAAGTGTAGTGACCATTCCTCTAGGAAATATTTTATTACTATGGATATGCCCTGCCACTCAATTATATGCTCCTTCTCAGTGCTCTCTTCAAGGGACATGTAAACAAGCGATAAAGAGAGCACAGACACTCCATTGCCTCTACCATGTGCAAGTGAAATTGATGTTGAGGTGGAAGTTGAAGAACTTGGGAGTGCAAGTGATCCTAAGGTGATAGGAGAAAAGTGGAATCTGTTTGGAAAAGGAAAATACTTTAAAGAAAAAGAGGTGCAGAAGCATTCCTCTCTTACTCAAGACATGAATCAAATGTCATCTCCCAATGCAAGTACACAAAGTAGTGAACCTCCTCAAGCTTATGATTTGGATCTACCGATTGCTCTACAAGACACTCCATCAAAAAATTTGTGTCCTATCATGGTCTATTCCCTATCTTGTTTCGGAAACCCTATTGTAGCCAGAATGAAAAGAGGTCATGGTGGGGGAAATGCAAGTGTTAGCACAAAATAAAAAATGAGAGATTAAAAAACTTCCAAGAGGGAATAAAGTTGTGGGGTGTAAGTTGGTGCACAGCCTTTGCACCAACTTACACCCCACAACTTTTGTATTACTTGCCAAGATATAAAAATCCCATTGCTACAGCCAGGATTGTAGCAATGGGATTTACACAAACTTTTGTATTACTTGCCAAGATACATTTGCACCATTGCTAAGCTTAATTCCATTTAGGTCCTTCTATCCCTAGCTGCCCATAACGATTGGCTAGTGTACCAGTTGGATGTCAAGAATGCATTACTGTATAGGAACCTCAAAGAGGGAAGTTTATATGGCGTTACCTCTTAGGTTCTTCATGGGGAGAAGCTAGTTTTCATAAATTGATTCACACTCAGTTCCATGCTCATGTCAAGGTTCTGCGGTCGGATAATGGAGGGGAATACACCTCTCATCGTCTACAGTTGCACCTTCGTGATCATGGAATATAGTGGCAAAGCACTCGTCCTTACACCCCCAACAAAATGAGATGTCTGAGAGGAAAAATCGTCACGTTCTCGAAGATGCTCGATCACTTTTGTTAGGGATGAATGTCCCAAAGTATCTAAGGGGAGAGGCAGTCCTCACCTCCATCTTCTTAATTAATGACATGCCTACCCTGACTCTTAATGGGATGTCCCCTGTTTCTTGATTGTCCCTTATTTTCTGTTCCTCGTATTTTTAGGTCACATTGTTTTGCCAATATTCTTGCGATTCATCATTGCTCTAAACTTTATCCAAAGCCACTCGTATATTTGTAAGATACCCTCCTATATAAAAGGGGTATAAGTGTTATGATTCCATCTCAAGGAAGTTCTTTGTTACTACGGATGTATCTTTCTTTGAAGACACTCCCTTTTATAAAATTCAGTGGTGAAAGTTCAGTTCCCTCCCCAGGGGGAGAATTATGGTGGTGACGAGAGCATCGGTGTATTGCCAAGAGTAGATGTGAATATGTGACCAATATGTTTCATGATATTAATGGTGAAAAGAAAGAGAAACCAGAAGATATACCTCAGTTTGATAAGTTTGGAAAAGTGAGAGGGAAAATTCTAGGCAATAAGAAGTTCAAGGCTACGATTGCTCCACAAGAGCCACCACAAGAAGCTCCCTCAGTGACTCCTGACCAAAGTCCATTCTTGGAGGAAGACCGGCAAAGTGAGTTTGAATTTCCTATTGTTATTAGAAAATCATCCAGGTCATATACCCATCACCCAATCAATAAATATGTTTCCTACCAAAACATGGGAAATTCCAATCGTGCTTTTGTTAGCTCTTTGGATATCATTTTCTTTCCTACTTCTGTTTCTAGTGCCTTGTCTCAGCTAAAGTGGAAGGAAGACATCTTAGAAGAGATGAAAGCCCTGAAATAGAGTTGTACATGGGAGTTTATGGATCTCCCTACAGGAAAAAAAGGTCGTCGGTTGCAAATGGGTTTATACTGTGAAGTATAGACGTGATGGCACTGTGAAGAGGGATAAAGCACGTCTTGCACCCAGACCCAAGGATCTTATTACCAAGAGACTTTTGCACCAGTTGCATAGTCTAATACTATCCGTTCTACTTATCTCTTGCAGCCTATAGACATTGGCCATTGTATCAACTGGATGTAAAGAATGTCTTTCTTCATGGAGATTTGAGAGAAGAAGCCTACATGGCACTACCACCTGGGTTTATAAAGCAGGAGGCAACCCAAAGAGTCTGCAAGTTGAAAATATCAATTTCTGGGTTGAAACAATCACCTAGAGCTTGGTTTTAGAAGTTCAGTGACAACATCATGAGAATTGGCTACCAAAGAAGTTACTATGATCACACTCTTTGTGAAGAGGAGTGCTCATCTCACTGTAGTGTTGGTATATGTAGATGACATCATTGTCACTGAGGATGACAGTGATGAGATGCTCCAGTTGAAAGGGTGTCAAAGTAGAGCTTTTGAAATTAAAGATTTAGGTCCCTTGAAATACTTCCTTGGGATCGAGGTTGCTAGATCCAAGAAAGGTATTGTGTTTTCTTAGAGAAACTACACACTTGATGTACTTAAGGATACAAGGATGTTATCATATGTAAACAACAAATTTGCGTAGAATATTAATCTAACACAAATAAATTATAACAAATTTTCCCTCGCTAGGAGAGGGTTTTATTGAAAATGACGGACTTTACACTTCTGGGTATCGCAGTCGATTCCTCGTTAATTACATCAAAATGAACGCCTTTGATTAAAAGCTACTAAATAAATGTAATTATATCTCTGAAATAAATAAAACCCAAGTCTAAGTATTCATAACATCTTCAATTTGTCACGGAACGAGATGGACGTGTAGTATGCTATGTTTGTCGGAGATTCAGGCGATATGAAATAAAGGACGTCGGATGAGAGCCCCTCCTCCGGATGTTAGACCCATCTGATCGATAGGCATGGTCAAATATCGGCATGAGAAGTTCGTGGATGAATCTCATGATGAATTCTCGTTCACTCGTCTAGAAGATAAATTCAAACACCAAGTCAAATTTCTGAGATCATCAAAAGAATTAACACTTTTGGTTATGAGATATCTAATTATGGGTCTGATATCATCAAATTCCTTAGGATTTGATCTTGATAGGTTATTTTGTAATGATTTCACCATTAGATCATGTAATGATCTTAGAATACGAATATTTAATCGTAAAGTTAATGAATCCACCATTGAATTTGTTTGACAAATAATTAACAAGTCCATCGTTGGATTTGACCAAAATCATAAGATTTGATCATTATGTGAAAAATCCACCGTTGGATCTCATTACGATCTCGTATTATGATCGTTTGACTAAAAGTCAATAATCCATCGTTGGATTTGATCAAACTCATAAGATTTAATCAATATGTGACAAATCTACCATTGGATCTCGTTACGATCTCATATTATGATCGTTTGCTCAAAAGTCAACAAGTTCACCGTTAGATTTGATTGAAAGCATAAGATTTGATCAATATGTGATAAATCCACCATTGGATCTAGTTACGATCTCCTATTATGATCGTTTCACCAAAAGTCAACAAGTCCACCGTAGGATTTGACCAAAATCACAAGATTGGTCAATATGTGACAAATCCACTATTGATCACGTTACGATCTAGTATTATGATCGTTTGACTAAATGTCAACAAATCCACCGTTGGATTTGACAAAAATCATAAGATTTGGTGACATATTCATCGTTGAATCTTGTTACGATCTTGTATTATTTATGATCGTTTGACTAAAAGTCAATACATCCACCATTGCATTTGACCAATACTTTGAAGGAATTTTCCATCTCGAGGTTAAGATCCAACCCTAAATTTAGGGAAATGATGATTCAAACCGTGAGGGAAACTCTAGTTTTGAGTATGATCTAAATCGGTAATTCGATGGTTGTGAGTGTACGTAGAAAGATTGTTGAAAATTAGAGTTGATTGCGAACGCAATAAGCGATGAATAACCGAAGTCAATTGAGGCCATGATGAGGTATCCACAGCTAAAGCTTTCTACGAATCTATAATTGCAACCCAGTTTATGCAAGGGGTCAACTTAATGTTGATAAGTGTAACCCGTACGAATAAGGGCCTAGGCATGGGCCCGTGGGCCCATATAGTCCTAAGTGTACCCAATATACGTAAGGGTTGCAGGCATGGGCCTATAATAGGCCCACAGAGTCCCGGATTTATATCCCTAGCATAAAGGGTTAAGAGCATGGGCCTATAATAGGCGCACATCGTCCCGAATAAGACCGAAGAATACTTAGCCATGGCCCTAAGCGGGCCCATATAAATCTAAGTGTCTACCTTAGAAGAAAGAGAAGAGGAGAAAGTCTTCGCAAAGTCAAAGTCTTCCAGAGTCAAAATAGCAAAGATTTGGCGTAAAGAAATTCCGATCTGGAAATCTGAGGGGGAGGGTGCTATTTATAGAATTACCGTGGTGGATACTGGAAGTTACCATCCAACGGTTTTCATAGCTTCCTCTCGGATCTATGGTAAAGATGAAAGGAAAGAAGAATCAATGTGGGTGGGGTCCCGCATGGGCCCATAGAAGAGGGAAAAGAAAGAAAGAAGAAAAAGCTAAAAATAGACCCTACGTGGATCCCTAAGAGAGAGAAGAGAGAGGAGAGGTTCCACACAGGAGTTCCCGGGCGTGGGCCATGAGAGAGAAAAAGGAGAGAAAGAAAGAGAGAGAGAGAGAGGGAGAGAGAGATTCCACGCAGGGGGTCCCCTGCGTGGGCCATGAGAGAGATAGGAGAGAAAGAAAGAAGGAAAGAAAGAGGAGAGAGAAGAGATGTTCCACGGAGGGGGTCCCCTGTGTGGGCCATGAGAGAGAGAAAGGAGAAAGAAAGAAAGAGAAAGAGAAGTTTCATGCAGGGTTCCCCTGCGTGGGCCATGAGAGAGAGAGAGAGAAGGGGAGAAAGAAAGAAAGAGAAAGAGAGAAGAGAGGTTCCATGTAGGGGGTCCCCTGCATGGGCCATGAGAGAAAAAGAGAAAGGGAGAGAGAGAGAGAGAGAGAGAGAGAAAGGGACCCACGCGAGGTCCATCGTGTGGGCCCTGAAATAATTCTATCGGATTCCATTAAGGACTCCTAATCCATCTTTAATTAGAGATATTCCTCTCTCCTATAAATAGGCATTTAAGTCTTATTAATTTTATTAATTTTCTAGCTCTGGAATTAGAAGAAAAGGAAGAAAATTGTTAACCCTTTTTCGGAATATAAAAATTTGTGCCAACATGGTGTAAGCCGGCTACTACACCCATTGAGCAGAATCATAGACTCAGAGGTAGTGAAGAAGCCCCACTCAAGAATATTTGGATGTATCAAAAAATTGTTAGCAAGCTGGTTTATCTCATCATGACAAAGCCTGACATAGCGTGTGTTGTTAGTGTTGTCAGCCAATACATGCAACCTCCTATAAATATTCATGTTAATGTTGTCTACATAATATTAAGATATCTGGAAGAGGACTATTATATTGTGATCGCGGTCACCATGATGTGGAGATCTTCACCGATGTTGATTGGGCTGGTTCACTGATGATAGGAGATCTACCACGGGTTACTGCACGTTTTTAGGTTAAAACCTTGTTATTTGGAAGTTTAAGAAGCAACATGTGGTTTCCAACTCTAGTGTTGAAGGCAAATATGAAACCATGTCGCAAGGTACTAAGGAAGGAATATGACTAAGATGTTGGTGTGTTCATAAGAAGTATCATTAAGTTGGTGTGTGTGTGTGTGTGTGTGAGTGGCTGTATTTGTTTCTTTCTTTATATGTGGGTGTGTTAGAGATAATTACGGTGTCATCATTAGATTGTAAGTGATATAAGTACCAATAATAGAAGGGGGTTTGTGTGTGCTTGTAACACAACCCTAATTTCCTCCTCATCTCATCTCCTCTCTTTTCTTCTTCCTCTCCTCCAAGCTATCCCTAATTTCCTGTGCTTGTAACACAACCCTAATTTCCTCCTCATCTCATCTCCTCTCTTTTCTTCTTCCTCTCCTCCAAGCTATCCCTAATTTCCTGTGCTTGTAACACAACCCTAATTTCCTCCCATCTCTTCTCTCTTTTCTTCTTGCTCTCCTCCAAGCTATACCAATAATAGAAGGGGGTTTGTGTGTGCTTGTAACTCCAATTTGCTGTTATACATTTTATCTTGGTATTAGAGCCCTATCTAGGCTAAGTTTTTGTTTTTTGTTATCTTCGCCAATGGTTCAGCGGCAACTCCCTCAACAATTTGACAACTACTCCATTCTATCAAACAAGAAGAGAATTTTGGTTCAGCAAACAACTGACTCTATGCTGTCCACATTTCCTTCTCAGATATTCTTCAGCTGCCATTAATGGCATTTCCTGAAGAAGCATTCTTCATCTTCCATCATTGGTTGACATCAGCCCTACTATTGTTGCGACTGCAACAGTATCTCCGGTGATGGAGAATGTTTGCTGCAGCCCAATTCTTTTTTGCTTCTGCTATGTTGACTGCATCCAAGGTTTTTTATAAAAGGGCCGAGAATTTATATGACTGCTGATATACTTAGTCACAAGGTGTGTATACAACAGAATCTGTGGTAATCTTGATAATCTATGGTAGTTTGTGAAGTTTTTCTGTGACATTCTGTGGTGAATACCTGTGGTAACTTGTGAAGATTAAATTCAGCAGTAATATGTGGTACGCCGTGAGGAATTTCTGTGACATTATGTGATGAATGTCTGTGGTAACATGTGGAAATTCAATTCAGCAGTACTGCTGAGCCTTGCTGTTGGCAAATAGTTATTTTTGAATTGTCCGTTTCTATAAAGCCACATTGGCTGAAGTATTGAAGCCTTGAAGGCTAGTTGGAGAAGGCTATAGCTGGTTGAAGCTGTGTATACAGAAATTTTTCATCAAACTGAGGTATTAAAGGCTGTGTAGCATAGTTTCATAATAGTGTGTTGAAGGCTAAAATATTAGTGGCCGCTAGTTTCGTAATAGTGTATAAATTGTTTGTTGAAATGTCTGTGTGCCTTATGTTATTGCAGTAGTGCAGTCTTGTGTGGTGTTATGGTACCACAACTATGAAAGATTCCAGAGCGGTGATTGGTGGTAGATGCTCCATGATAGAGTTAAAAAAACAGGTAGTGTTGTTGAGGTAGAAACAGATGTCGCTCACATTTCTCATGCCTCTATTTCTTCTCCATGTCTTGGATCATTGGCACTGGAGCCGCAGATCATATGACAGGGATGTCGTCTCTCTTCCAGTCTTTGCCTCATATGTCAGGCCCATGTCATATACGTTTTGCCGATGGGGCTCTCGTTCCAGCTATGGGTAAAAGAATAGTCAAAGTTGGTTCTCTATCTTTATTTCCCATTACATGTTCCCAAAGAGTCTGTGAATCTTTGTCTGTTAGTAGTCTTGCTAAATATCACAATTGCAGTATTACCTTCTTTCCCTCCTATTGTATTTTTTAGGCTTTGTCAACCGAGAAGGTGCTTGGTCATGGTAGAGAGGACAAAGTGCTTTATATATTTGACGCTATGAGAAATCAAAGAAATCATGAGAATCAAATGGTTCAAATGACAATTTCTGTTGAGATACAATTGTGGAATGCCTGTTGGGGTACCCGTTCCCCTCAGAAATTCAAGCCAGTGGATAGAAATCTCTAGAGATTTCAAGTGTGTGAACTCTCCAAAGGTACAAAAGTTCCCTATCCTCCTAGGGGGTAATTGAAGTGGTATTCCCCTTAAGATTGTCCATTATGTGTGGGGTGCTTCCCCAGTTGTCTTTATTAAGGGTTACCGTTACTTTGTCCATTTTATTGATGATTGCACACGTTACACTATGTTATTCTTGATGTTAGTCTAAGGATGAATTTGTTGTATTGTTCCCAACTTTCCTTCAACTGGCTTGCACACAATTCAATGCTCATGTGAAAGTCTTGCGTTCGGATAATGGTGGTGAATACTCTTTTCACCGTCTTCAATCGTATCTTTCCAAGCATGGAATTGTGTGGTAACCCACATGTCCTTGCACTCCACAACAAAATGGAGTGGTTGAACGAAAAAACTGTCATTTAATAGTGGTGGCATGCTGCTTGGTATGAATGTTCCAAAATATTTGTAGGGGGGATGTCGTCCTCACATCTACTTATCTAATAAATTGTATACCTACTCCCATTCTAAGGGGTAAGTCCCCCTGTCAGCTGTTGTGTCTTACAAAAAATCTCTTCCTTGTGCCACCTCGTGTGTTTGGTTGCTTGTGTTTTTCCCCATATTCCTTCTGTTCAGCGCGCTAAGTTGGATCCTAAAGCCACTCGATGTCTTCTCATTGGGTACCCTCCTACATAAAAAGGGTACAAATGTTTTGATCATGTGACTCGTCGCTTCTTTGTGACTATGGATGTTACCTTCTATGATGATACTCCATACACTAAGCTTCAGGGAGAAGGTTCCTAGTGCCCTTTTCAAGGGGGAAAAGTGTTAATGGTGTTGAAGAGGAGCCTGATATGCTACCTAGTTTGGATATTGTAGAAGACTGTGAAGAATGTGTTGAGAAGGGAGCATAGCATAATAAAGAGGAGAAGCCCCAATCTGACAAGTGTGAAAAAGAGGACCAGAAAAATATCAAGGAAAATTCTTTGTGAGAAAGAAGTTTAAGGAGGTGCAAGTTCAAGATGAGAATCTATCTCACGGCGAGCCTCTCTCATAACATTGATCAGGAACATTCTCCAGAGATAAGTTCCGCTTATGATCTTGATCTCCCCATTGCTTTTCGGAAGTTTCCTCGGTCTTCTAGTTGGTACCCCATTGATAACTATCTTATCATATTTTCTCTCCATCTCATAAGTCATTCATATCTTCTTTGGACTCTGTTTCTAATCCTACTTGTGTATGTCTTAACCCAACCTCAGCGGCAAGAGGCCATGATGCAGGAAATGAATGCCCTGGAAATTTGGAACTAAACAAGACTTGGGACATTGTTGAACTGCAAAATTGGAAAGAAGGTTGTTGGATGTAGGTGGGTCTACACAGTGAAATACAGACAAGATGGTGAGATAGAAAGATACAAAGCAAGGCTTCTTTTTTTTTTTGAAACGATAAGAAAGCATATATATTAATAATAAAAAAGAAGTACATACCTTAGTGGGTAGTAAGACACTACCCAAAACAGAAAATCCCCCAAAAGACTCACCGGAGAACCCGGGCAGACCCAAAAAGAAGCCAATCCCCCAGCAACGACCGCCTCACCGCACACCCACACGGCACTTAGTCAGGACAGTAATCCCATGCCAGCATAAACCACTACAACCCCTCGTGCAAGTCAGTCGTCTGAATCACACTCCAGTTAGCAGCCAAGTCCTTGATATGACGAATGACCATCCCAGACGGCATCGCCCTTCTTCAAAACACTCTATTATTCCTCTCGATCCAAACAGCCTAGAACACCGCATAGACAGTCACATACCACAACTCCTTTCACTCGTCATCTACCTCCGCTGCCGCCCACATTTCCATCAATTGGGCAAGCCCTTCCGGCATAACCCACCAAACTTTGAAGAAGTCAAAAATCTTGCACCAAATGTTATACACAAAGGGACAATGCAGAAGGATATGCAGCACCGATTCTCTATCTCATGCATAGCAAACATTTATTTCTGACGAGGACATTCCTCCTCACCAACTGATCCATGGTTAGGAGTCTGCAACGCACCACTATCGACGCAAAAAATCTGATCTTGGGTGGAATTTTGATTCTCCATAATCCAGCCCACCATCTACCACCATTGCTGCCCCTATCCCCTTTCAGCATCTGTCTATAGATCGACTTGATGGAGAAGATCCCCTTGGCTGAATACCGCCATAACCTTTTGCCCCTATTGCTATCATTGGGGGTGAGCCCCCTAATAAGACTCATAAGGTTCCTGAATTCTTCTGCTTCCCATTGTCTAAGACCACGTCTGGTTTGGACCGTCCATACCCAAGCTCCTTCCACCCACTGCACAAAGTGGGTAACGACTTCATTCTTGGAATCGGATAGCATATAGATCGTAGAGAACCTTATTTGAAGCAATTGATCCCCCACCCATAGATCCTTCCAAAACCTAATCCGCTGCCCGCCACCCCAACTATACCTAGTACCGTTTTGGATTACACTCACCCAGCTCTTCACCTCTTTCCACCATGCCGATTGAAGATTAGATCTGAAATTATAGTGCCAAGGGTCTCCCGACGCCCCATACTTATTAGAAACCAGCTGCCACCACAGCTTATCCCTTTCCCTAACTTCGCCAATCCTCCAAAGCCATTTAGCTAGGAGGGCGTTGTTCACGATCCGAAGCCTCCGAATGCCCAAATCCCCTTTCTCCTTAATGTCACATCAGTCCAACCACCTAACAAACTTCTTACTATCCCCCTTATCGTTCCATAGAAAATCCTGAATAATCTTCTCTAACTTCTTGATGATACTTGTCGGCGCCCTGAACATAGACATCATAAAAACTGGCATGGAAGCGAGCGTAAATTTAATGAGCATTAGCCTCCCTCCATTGCTAAGAAATTTGCTTTTCCATGCAGCCACCCTATTCTGAAATCTCTGAATAAGCCCATCCCAACATCTCGCTCTACACATCCCTGTCCCCAAAGGGATCCCGAGATAGGTGAACGGCAACGAATCCGTCCTACATCCCACCACCGATGCCACTCTCTTGGTGCCCGCATTAGGGATGTTAACACTGGTCAAACTAGACTTGTGCAAATTAATCTTCTGCCCGAACACAACTTCAAAGAGCACCATAATATCGGTAACAGCCTTAACTTCCGTGTCCCCCCTGCTTCCATTACAGAATACCATTGTATCATCAGCCTATTGTAAGTGAGAAATCGACATCCCATTGTCCACCACCGTAAAACCCAAAATGAGGATACGACCTTCCGCCCTCGCCAACAACCTATGTAGGGCCTCCCCGACGCAATTAAATAACGTAGGGGACAGCAGACACCCCTGCCGCAGTCCTCACGTACTTCTAAAGTACACATAAGGAGCCCCGTTAATCAACACCGAAAACCAAACCGACGCGTAACATCCCTTCATCCACTTCCTCCAAACCTCTCTGAATCTCATTCTAAGCAGCATGTAATCGAGAAACTCCCAATGCACCCTATCATACGCCTTCTCCATGTCAATCTTAAAAATCTATCCTTTATCCTTCAGCTTTTTAACTGAGTCGATTGTTTCCACTGCCGTTACCGCGATGTCAAGGAGTTGCCTGCCCGGGATAAAGGCTCTTTGCACACTAGAAATCAGCCTACTTATTACTCCCCTGAGGCGGGTAGCCAACATTTTAGCAACGATCTTATATGTGCACCCTGTTTGGCTGATCAATCTAAAATCCCCAATGGCGGTGGCTCCAATGCACTTAGGAATGAGAACAATGAACGAGGAATTGAAACTCTTAACCATCTTACCATGAGAGTGAAATTCTGTTACAAAAGCCGTGAAGTCCGTCCGAATGATATTCCACGCAAATCTGAAAAACTCGATGGTAAACCTATCTGGCCCTGGTGATTTATTGCTGCCCAACTTCTCCAAGGCATCCTTCACTTCATCTTTCGAGAACATCCTCTCAAGGGATGCAGCCGACTCCGCATCGATGGAATTGAAAGCAATACGCTGTAGAGACGGTCTAGAGACCTCCTCCGAAGCGTAGAGGCCCTTATTTTACAGTTCTCAGTCACCAGTTTCTGTTTACCCCACTCCAATTCGAACCAGCACCGATAGCAGGATCCATTAACGAGAACATCTCCCCTCCGAGGTATCCGGCTAGCGTCGTGGGAGCGCACTGAAATCCTCACGAACCTGATATCCTCCCTAGCCACCGTGGAATGATCGGTTCCGAGGTAAGTTCTGCACCTTCTTCCGCTACCGCTGAGGACCTCATTGGTCCAAGCGTGCGGCGGTAGTCCTTGAATGCGCAACCAGAGATCGCTATCCCCATTTTGCAGCGACGTCCTATACAGCTCTTCTTGTCATCGAACGAAACGCGCCTCTAAGCACCCCCACCGTACCGTCCCCAGCTTGTGTAAACACCCGTCGCCAGAATCGTGACGTCAAAGAAAACCAGGAGGAAACTATCTGAAAAGAGTTTTGAGACTGTGAACCTCGTTTTGTAATGGTTGCCCAGCAACCGTATTAAAGACTCTTTAATGTGAATGCAACCACCTTTGTAACTCTCTGTTGATACAGCGAAAGTTAGCAGTACCATCCTCCTGTGAATGCAACCACCTTCTGTTGATACAGCGTATTAAAGATTCATGCGACTGGGTGTGTGCCCTAGAGGTCTCCGCAGTAGGCAAAACCCCCGCCCTTAAAGTTTTTCCCTTCCCCGTGAGCTCACCGGCACCCTTCCGATCTCTGGCGAAGCCCTGCCACGTCTCCCCCCTTGTACCGTCAGTCTTCGCATGGTAGAACTGATTTACCCGTTTGAACTGTCTCCCCACAATGTTCCACCCGTTGCGGAGATCTTTTCTCTGACGCGGTGAGATGATCATCTGCTTGTCTCCCCGCATCCGCCCTCTGGAGGCGGTATTGACGTTCAAACAATTCTTACCAGCTCTTTTGAACCACCACCACCGCTCCACCCATGGCCCTCCACCCTTACCAGCTCTTTTTAGCAATTGCCAACTTTGACCATAATTTTGACCACCAAAAAAACTTTATTTTGACCACCTAAAGCAAGACTTGTTACAAAGGAGTTCACATAAACTCAGGGAGCTGATTACCAGGAGACTTTTGTTCCTGTAACAAAATCAAATACAATCATGGTGCTCATATCCCTTGCAGCTTGCAAAGATTGGCCACTACATCGGTCAGATGCGAAAAACCCATTCTTGCATAGTAATTTGAAAGAGGAAATCTTTATTGCCTTTCCTCCTAGTCTTACATGTGAGGGGGAGAATGATAAAATGTGCAGGCTTTAGGGAAGCCATCTATGGATTGAAACTGTCACCAAGGGCATGGTTTAAAAATTTTAATGATGTTGTAATGAATTATGGATATCAGAGGAGCCACTATGATCATACCCTATTTGTCAAGATGGGTGTGAAGGCGATTGCTCTTCTTGTGTATGTAGATGATATCATTGTCACGGGGGATGACAGTGATTAAATTCTGAGGCTAAAAGCCTAAAAGAGTACTTGAGTACAGTGTTTTATATCGAAGACTTGGGTCCCATAAAGTATTTCTTAGGAATTGAAGTGGCAAAGTCAACAAAGGGGATTGTTCTATCATCAAATAAAAAGTATACTCATGATGTTTTGAGTCATGCAGGCATGCTGGGCTGTAGGCCTGCAGCAACTCCTATGGAACATAATCATAGGATCAGTGGAGAAGGGAGTGAGCGCTTAAAGGATATAAAAAAATATCAACAACTAGTGGGGAAACTTATCTACCTCACCATGTCACGTCCATTTATTGCTTATGTCGTAAGTGTAGTGAGCCAGCACATGCATGTTGCCAAAACTGTTCTAGTGATGTCGTTTATAGGAACCTAAAATATTTAAAGGGAAGCCTAGATAGAGTTCTTTTCTATAGAAACAGAGGTCACTAGGATGTTGAAGTGTTCATAGACTCGGATTGGACGCATTCACTTAGTGATAGGAGATCTACCAGAAGTTGACCATTCTTAGGGGGAAACTTGATAACCTGGAAAAGTATTTTTTTTTTTTAAAAAAAACATGTTTCAAACTCAAGTTGTGAAGGTGAGTACAAGGCAATGTCTCAAGGTGCAAGGGAAGGAATGTGGATTCGATTCATTCTTGCGAACCTTGGCATGAATATTACTCTTCCAATGTTGTTGTATGGTGACAATGAAGCTGCAAAACACAGCTGAGAATCCGGTCTACCATGAACACACTAACCATATAAAAGTTGATTGCCATTTTATAAGAGAGAGTGGAAGCTTAGGAGTTCAGCATCCCTCAAGTCAATACAAAAGATCAACTGGTAGACATTCTAACTATGGTTCTAGGAAGAAATCTTCTCAATAATATTACTAACAAGTTCGGCATGACTAACATCTATGCTTCAATTTGAGGGGGAGTGTTGGTGTGTCCACAAGAGGTATCACTAAGTTGGTGTGTGTGTGTGTGTGTGTGTGTGTGAGAGCGATTGTATTTGTTTATTTCTTTACATGTAATGAAAGAGGGTGTCTTAGAGATAATTGGTGTGTCATCATTAGTTTGTATGTAAGTGATATAAGTATCAATAATGGAAAGGGGTTTGTGTGTGTTTGTATCACAACCCTATTTTCCTTCTCAACTCTCCTTTCTTTTCTTCTTCCTTTCCTTCGCCAACTTAACCCTAACTCTAATTTACTGTTATATATTTTATCTTAAGATATATCCTTGCTCATCTTAGAGTTGAAGAGAAATTCTCCATGATTTTGAATGGAGACAATGAAGCTGCACATCACATTGCTAAGAATGATGTATACCAAGCTCCTGTGATCACTATTTTGGGGTAATGGCGTGTTTGGAACTTAGGGAGGGAGACTGGATCTGCATCCGGTGTCGCAACGTTAACTTCCGACGACGAGTTAGTTGTCACCGTTTCAGGTGCGATGCCTCCCGCTCATCAGGCACGATGGTTAAATCGGCCAACGGCGGGGTTCCTATGCCGAGGAACTTGCGTCAAACTATACTAAGTGCATCGCAGTCTCGCGACCTACAACATGGCTGGTCGATTGCCAGAAAGAATTTCAAAGGGGTGAACGCGATGGTGGCGGCAAAGCTGCCGTTGATTGATGCAGACTCTACTCAGCCCCTTGCCGGTAAGTCGGGGCCGGCGAGGCCTACTGAGACCGGCGTTAATGGTCTCCTGGTATCGGACACTCTCTGTTTTAATTCCACTCAATTCCTCGCCCTCGCCTCTAATCTTTGCCATTATTGGGTGGTGATCGATATAAGCAAAGATACGATATCACTATTTCTACTACACAAGTGGATTAATACAATGTGGAAGGAGTATGATAGACCAGCGGCCTCTATCATCTCCAATACAAGGTTTTTACTTCGGTTTAAGGAGGAAAAGGATGCTACTGAAATTTGCAACAAAAAACACATTGACATTTTCGACTACCCGGCGGTTTGTCGTCCATGGGACCCTTCGGTGGGAGCTATACATATTCACAGAGAAAGGGGTGGCGTTTGGCTTCGCATCTTCGGGTTACCAATCCATGCGTGGTCACCGGAGGTGTTCTGGCGGATCGGTGACCGGTGCAGTCGGTTCCTTCTCGTTGATCGGCGCTCGGCGGACCTCTGGGACACGGATCACGCCAGGATCCTCGTCCTCGTTGATTCACTGGCCAGCATTCCCAGATTCTACGATATCAAGATCAGTGGCCAGAACTACCAACTCCTCGTAGAGGTGGCGTGGCGGGATAGGGTCCTCGTCTTGCATGAAGCCGGCGAATTGGCCGAGGGGCCCCGAAGCCCCAAAGTCGACATCTGCGGTATTCCGCCAGATGTAGTTCATTCGCTCTTGGATCCAAGCAGAAGGGGAGAGACTATGACCGCCTGGGTGCCGGCGCGAGACGCGGCCAGGCGCGCGACCTTGCACGCGACATACGGGTTGCTCCCTTTCAGTACTCCGGATTCAGCGACGAGGGAGGTGGCCTCTCCTCGGGTGTTGGGAGCTCATGATCGGTTATCGATTGCTGATACCGCGTGTGAGGATGAAGATGTTGGGGAGGGGCTCTCGGCTGACGTCGGGAGCTCGGTTGGTGATGGTTACAGAGCCCCCACTACTTCAGCGTCGACGGAATGCTTGTTTCTGGCGGATCCGACAGTAGGCCCACTCCTAAACTCTCCTTCTGCCGAGATGCGACATGGGTCACTGCGAGGGGGACAACGGGTTTTGTCGCGGTTGTCAGAGGCCACAGACGACGGCGGTGGCTGGGATCTGATGGAGATAGAGCCTGAGCACTTACCGTCTTTGGGAGGTACCAAAAGGACTTTCCAGAAGTTCAAAGTTTATACACGAAATAAGAAAACTTCACTTGCTGCCCAAAAGCCGGTGAAACCTGGATGGCTGACACGTAGACGGCCCCGAAGTTCGTGCCCAGACATGATGGCAACACGTCGCCTTTGGGAAGCTTCCGAGGCAAAACTCCTGCATGGTTCTTTTGTTTCTCCCAGACGCAGGACCTTAAAGTAGATTAAAGGGTTAGGGGAGACGAGCTTCACCTGGACGACATGTGGAGGGTGGGCGGTCTTAGGCCACCACGTGGCGCATGACGACTTCGTTTGCCTCAGGCCCTGGGGGTCTTGGACCCTAGGATTCTCGGGCCGGTCTAAAGGGCCTATCTCCTTTCGATTACGGGTTGGACCATCTTTGACCGGGCGATTTCTGTGGGCCAGAGAAGACCCAGGCCACGATCGATGGAATACCCAACGATATATTAAGGCTAACTGGACCCTCCCTTTCTCTAATTGCGAGAACCAGGCGTTGGTTCTTCATTCCTCCACAGACGTTGTAGTTTCAGCCCTTCCGAACGAGCTGGGGGTGGAGTCCGACGACGACCAGCTAAATTTACCTTACCTGGAGGAGCAGCCTCTCTCGCAGAACTCTGCTGCTCATCTCGTCCCCTCGGCACATGATATGGGGCAGGGAATTACTCTGGGTTTCTCCCAACCACTTGATGAGATGGAAAACTCGGTGGAAATCGATCGCCTTATCAGGATTGGACGCCAGTTAGGGATGACGTTCAAAGGCCCCGAGGAGACACTGCGAGAGATGTTCCGCTCAATTGTGGTGGCCTGTAATGACGGTAGGAGAATGCGAAGGTCGGATGCTCGAGAACTTGTGTGGTTGGAGTGGGGTATGAAGAATGGTAGGGGGGGTGAGGGTCGACTGATCTCCATCTGCTGTCTTCCGGGGTGGGTGTTCATCTCGTGCGATTATGAAGATGATATCGTGGAATGTTCGGGGCATTTGCGATGGGACTAAGCGTGCGGGTGTCAAAAGATTCATCCGATCGATTCAACCGGCGGTAATAACGCTCCAAGAGACTAAATGGGGCTCCTGCAACCAGCGCAAGGTCGCATCTGTTCTCGTTGATAAGGACTGGGAGTGGACTGGAGTTGATTTGGCTGGGGCTTCGGGAGGTATCCTGGTGGCGTGGAGGCTGTCTTTGTTCGAGAAAATCGACGAAGAGGTGGGGATTTTTTCGGCTTCGGTGATTCTACATAATAGAGATAACGGGAAACTTTGGACCTTCACGGGTATCTATGGGCCGTCGGATAACTCGCTCCAAGGGGAATTCTGGGAGGAATTGGATGCAGTGACTGCCAGGTGGGACTACTCGATCTGCCGGGGTGGCGATTTCAACGCAATCAGATGGGGGTATGAAAAATACGGGGGACCTTTTGATGTGACGGTTATGGCTAATTTCAATTCTTGGATTTCTGACTGGGCGATGGAGGATGTCATGTTAACCGACTCTCACTTCACCTGGTCGAATCTCCAAGATCTTCCCTCACTCAGTCGGCTGGATCGATTCATATGCAACACGGAGTGGATGGAAATGTTCCCGACGGCCAGACTGGAATGATTAGCTAGGGCCACGTCCGATCATAGGCCGGTGCTGCTGACTTGTGATGCGAGGGGGAAGGGACCGAGCCAGTTTCGATTCGAAAACATGTGGCTGTTGGATGACCGGTTCTGTGCGGCGGCACTGGAGTGGTGGAGAGAAATTAATCCTAGAGGAACCGCTGCTTTTAGATTCATCTCCAAGCTGAACGAGATCAAAAAAGAGCTATTGAGTGGAATAGAGAGGTGTTCGGAAATCTGCGAAACAATAATGAGGCGATCCTATTGTGGCTGAGGGACCTCAACGACTTGGAGGAGTCCAGGGCGCTGTCTGTCAATGAACGTGATGAGTGCGACCAAATCAAACAGCAATTCATCTCTATCGCTAGAGCTGAAGAGGTCGCTTGGAACCAAAAGGAGAAGGTGCAGTGGCTGAAAGAGGGGGATCTGAACACCAAATATTTCCATGCCATTGCCAATGCGAGGAATAAAAGGAATTACTTGGGGTCCGTGACCGTGGAGGGGATGAAGGCGGTCGGTTATGAACAGATCTGCGACCAAGTGATCCAATTCTATTCGAAGCTCTATGAGGACGACGGACTTATGAGGCCAGTGCTGGACGGGATTCCGTTTAACCTGCTCGCGGATGAGGATAGAGAAGACATTGAAAGGCCTTTCCAAGCAGAGGAAGTTTGGAATGCCATTAAGAAAGGGGGAAGGAACAAATCGCCGGGTCCTGATGGTTTTACTTTTGAATTCTTCCAAGTTTTTTGGCCGACGCTTAATGCTGAACTGATGGAAGTATTCCATGAGTTTCACAATTCTGCTTCCATTGGGCACAGCCTTAACTCGACTTTCATTACGCTCATTCCTAAGAAAGACGGGGCGCAGGAGCTCTCTGATTTCCGCCCAATATGCCTCATCAATTGTTTGTACAAGATCCTTGTGAAGGTACTAGCTAACAGGTTGAGTCCCCTCATGGAGAAGCTGATCTCCGACTCGCAAGGGGCTTTCGTCAAAGGGAGACAGCTCGAGGACCAGGTTGCGGTGGCCCACGAGATTATGCACTTTGCGCTTTCTGACCGAGCACCAGCGGCACTTTGGAAGGTCGATATGGAAAAGGCGTACGATTGCATAAGCTAGGCTGGCCTGGATTACATGCTTAGCAGGTTCGGTTTCTGAGGCAAATGGAGGAACTGGATGCAGGGATGTTACTCTGCGCCTTGGTTCTCGTTGCTGGTTAATGGGTCTCCTATGGGGTATTTCAAAAGCTCACAAGGTATTCGGCAGGGAGACCCTCTCTCCCCATTCCTCTACAACCTGATGAGGGAAGCCCTTGCGGGGCTGATTGCTAAATCCCTGAACCTGATCTCGGGAATTAAAGTGGGAGCTCCCGACCGGTCCATCGCTATCTTTCAATATACTGATGATACGATCCTTTTCGGTGAAGCCAAAGTGGAGTTTAAGAACTTGGCGGATGTGCTTACCGTGTTTGAGGCTGTTTCGGGGCAGCGCATAAACTTCCATAAATCCAAAATTACGGGTATCAGGACTAATAATGCTCTCATACAGGAGCTGGCCCACACGGTTCAGTGCGGCAGCCAAGATCTGCCGATCAAATATTTGGACCTGCCTTTGGGACTGCGGAAACCAGCTGTCAGCGATTGGGAGCCGGTGATTCAACGATTACAGCAGAGGCTTTCCACGTGGAGTGGCAAGTTTCTCAGCAGTGGTGGCCGGCTTATTCTGCTTAGAGCGGTACTGTCTAGTCTTCCGATCTTCTACATGTCAATGTTTAGCTTCCATACTGGCGTCTTAACACAGATCGAGCAAATCCAACGCAATTTCCTTTGGGAAGGTTCGGGATAGGAGAGAAAATATCATCTGGTTAACTGGGATACGTGCAAACTACAGCTGAGCTGCGGAGGGTTGGGGATCCAGAGTGCGAAGTGGACCAACGTGGCACTGCTTGGCAAGTGGTTTTGGCGTGCTGGGAACGCGGATGAAGCGAACAGTTTATGGCGAAAGGTTCTACTAGAGAAGTACGGCTCGTCTGACCGCAACTGGGGAGTAAACATGACGCAGGACAAAACCCTAAACTACATGAATGCGATGATTAATTGTTTGCCGAAATTAAATTGAATTAAATTGAGTAATAAATCCGAAAATATAATGAATACCTTAAGCGTTCGTAGTCCTCCATGTGAAAGATCTTGTTTGGTTCGAGTAGGGTTCAACCTTTCCGCTAGATCCGTTAGAATAGCGATGCGGATCAGTCCTAGAGATAGAACTCTAGGTCTTTCCAGATTAGGGCGCTCACAATGCAATGATGGAATCTCTGATTCTTCTATGGTTTATGAGATCGGGTCGAATCAATGGTTAGGTAAAAGCTAGGGTTTATGATTTCGGGTTTATGAGGATATTTAGAAGCAAAGAAAGAAAATAAAATAAGGACATAGGTAGAGGATAGATGTTGTGGGCTTCACACCCTTAGCTTCACACTAAACCCTTCTCGGGAAGAAGATTCACTCTTCGTAGAGGCTCATCTCAAGCACACAAGCAAAAGCTCTTTTCATTCATAATCAATAACTAATTACAATGTTTTTCTTAAGGACCTTATATAGGAGGTCTTACAATAAAAGAAAACCCTAAAACAAATACTAAATAAAAGACAAATAAGCCCCTAAAACTTAAGTTCGAAATTAAAACTTTAAAATAACTCTGCGCGATTTCGATCGATCGAAAGTGAAACTCGATCGATCGAAGTTAAAATTCAATCGATCGAAAGTGAAACTCGATCGATCGAAAAAACATATATCAATAATTCGCCACTGAAATTCGATCGATCGAACTGAGCTGATTTGATCGAAATGGACATTCGATCGATCAAATTATATATATGTCACTCCAGAAATAGTGTTTTCTGTCGACATATTTCGATCGATCGAAATTGTCAAGTTCCTCCAATTCTCCAAATTTCCTCTTTCGTTCACCTAGTTCTGATTTCCATTTCGCTTCTTCCGACGTCGGTACATGCGAAAAGGTCTATATCCGATGTCTACGATGTCGGCGTCCCCGTCAATTCTCTCGAGCCGAAAAGGCTTCATCACCGATGAAGCGGCGTCGTGATAGCGCTCGAGCATGTCGGGGTCCAGGCGTCGCACCTCGTCTTCAGCTAACCATGAGTTGTCGGAGTCTGGCTTTCCCAACCACTCGACCAAGTACTTTTGAAATCCGCCCCCATGGGTGGATATCGCCAAATCATCTATTATTCCTTCGATCTCATCTCTGCGCTACTTGCGTGGGGAAGGGAATGGTAGGGGTTGCAAGGTGGGGCTAGCATTTAGGCTCGGGGCTGCTTGGAAGGGGTTGTGAGGGGGTGGGGATGGGGCAAAAGAAGGAACCTAGGTCCTCCACATTGAACGTAGGGTTGACCCCTATATCCGGTAGAAGCTCGAGAACATATGCATTAGGCCCGCTCCTTACCACAATTCTAAAAGGTCCAGCGCTGCGGGCTTGAAGTTTCTTTACGGCTCCCAATGGGAACTGCTCAGGTCTAACCCGAACCATAACAAAATCTCCAACCTGGAATTCCTTGAAGCGCCTATGCGCATCCGCATATATTTTGTATTGTTCATTGCTTGCATTAATTCTTTTTCTAATTTCGGCATGCAACTCATGTATATGTTGTGCAAATGAATCGGCTGACTCGGAAACTCGATGGGATGCAAACATGGGGATTAGATCAATGGGTGTTCTAGGCCTATGACCAAGGACGACCTCAAAAGGACTCATACCTAGGGACCTATTGACTGAATTGTTGTATGCAAACTCGGCTAAAGGCAAAGTAGAATCCCAAGTCCTAGGGTGATCACCAACAAGACAACGGAGAAGATTACCTAAACTCCTATTGGCGGACTCCGTTTGGCCATCTGTTTGAGGATGATAGGCCTAAGAAAGTTGGAGCATGGTACCCATCATGTGCAATAAAGTTTTCCAGAAATAACTGGTAAACTTCACATCCCGATCCAACACAATCGTCTTGGGTAACCCATGTAGACGCACAACCTCCCCGAAAAATAATTTGGCTATGTGAGCCGCATCAGAGGTTTTAGAGCAAGGTAGGAAGTGGGACATCTTTGAAAAGCGGTCCATTACCACAAAAATGGAATCGTGCTTCCGTTGAGCCTTTGGAAGTCCGAGCACGAAATCCATGGAGATGTCTTGCCATGGGGTGTGTAGCACGGGTAAAGAGGTGTACAAGCCAGTATTCTGCTTAATATGTTTCGCAACTTGGCATGTACGACGTTGTTTTACGACCCTAGAGACATCTCTCACAAGGCTAGGCCAATAAAACCTATCTTCAACGAGCGCACTGGTTTTATCGCGCCCAAAATGTCCGGCAGTCCCTCCGGCATGTAACTCCCAAATAAGGAAGTCACGCAATGAAGTACGAGGGATACACAAACTATTTCCTTTGAAAAAATACCCATCCGGCAGGATATACTCGGAGTTAATGTTGTTCGAATTTTCAAGGAAAGCAGTGTATTCTGCCCCGAAATCTTGACAATCAGGATAATCTTGTTTCAACTGCTCAAATTCGATGACCTCGGTGCTCATAGACCGCAAAGTTGCCACTTGACGACTAAGCGCATCAGCTGCCTTGTTCTCAGCACTAGCCTTATGCTTCAATACGAATGTGAACTTTTGAAGGTACTCGACCCACTTCGCGTACCTCAGGTTCAACTTTTTTTGAGAAGCAAGGAAACGTAAGGCTTTGTGGTCAGAAAACAACACAAATTCCTGTGGTCTCAGGTAATGTTTCCAATACCACGGAGATTGGACGACCGCATAAAACTCCTTGTCATAGGTGGAGTATTTCTGCTTTGCCTCATTGAGCTTCTCACTAAAATAGGCCACAGGGTGGCCCTCTTGGCTCAGCACTCCGCCTATGCCTACACCCGATGTGTCACATGCGACTTCAAAGACTTTAGAAAAGTCCGGTAGGCGCATGACAGGTGCGGTAGCCATTTTATCTTTTATCTCTGCAAAAGCCCTCATCGCGGCTTTGCTCCACAAGAACTCCCCTTTTCTCATGCAATCGGTAATGGGAGCCATTATGGTGCTAAAGTTTTGGGCCACTCCACAATGGCCTTAACCTTCGCAGGGTCAGCAACCATCCCGTCTACCGAGATAATGAATCCCAAGAATAAAACGGATTGTTACATGAAGGTGCACTTCTTGAGATTCAAGTATAACCTTTCTCCCCTCAAGGTTTCACAAACCAACCGTAGCTGGATAATGTGTTGTTCCTTGTCTGGGCTGTAAATCAATATATCATCAAAGTATACGACAAAGAATTTGCCAAGAAATGGCCTCAACACTTAGGTCATGAACCTCAAAAATGAGCTCGGGGCATTGGATAACCCAAAAGGCATGACCATCCATTCATAAAGACCGTCTTTGGTCTTGAAAGCGGTTTTCCATTCATCGTCAGGGTGAAGACGAACCTGATGGCAGCCACTTTTAAGGTCTATCTTGGAAAAGATAGTGGCACCAACCATCATGTCAAACATGTCATCAAGCCTCGGTATGGGAAACCGATATTTAACCGTGATCTTATTAATTGCACGGCTATCCATACATATACGCTATGTACCGTCTTTCTTAGGCATGAGTAATGCTGGTACAACACACGGGCTCAGACTCTCTTGTATGAACCCCTTTTGAAGGAGCTCACTGACTTGCCGAGTCAACTCGGCGTGCTCAACCCGATTCAACATGTAGTGGGGCAGGTTCGGTAATGTAGATCCAGGAACCAAGTCGATTGCGTGTTGAATGTCACGCATGGGAGGGAGCTCATTAGGTAAGTCTTCGGGGAAGACATCCGCAAATTCATTCAGGATTGGCTCAACCTCCTTGGGGTAGTCATGTACTGACTCATGAGTACTTTCAACGGTAACGACGACATAGACTACGCTCTCATCTTTCGATGCCCTCTCAAACTCTGAAGGGGTCACAATGTTGATAGCCTTGGACTGGCCTCCTGACGCAGGACGATTCCCTAAACTACGTGAATGATATGATTAATTTTGCTGGAATTAAATTAGAATTAAATTAAACAATAAAATTCACAAAATATAACGAATACCTCAGGTTTTCTTAGTATTCCATGGGAGAATCACATATGCTTCAAGTAGGGTTCAGTCCAGGTGTTAGATCCGTAGGTTGCAGCGTAGATCGATCCTAGAGATAGAACTCTAGGCTTTCCCAGATTAGGGCGCTCACGACTCAATGATGGGATCACTGGTTTCCTCTGAGTATTTGGTGCGAAAGGTTTAATAACTCAGTTGGGATCACTGGTTTCCTCTGAGTATTTTCTTACCCTTATAATTGAACGTGCAAATATTAGATCGGCCAAAAATGGTCACGTTCAAGTCATAAAGCCATGGCCTCCCTAAGATGATGTGACCCACATTCATCGACACCACATAGCACCACAAGGTATCTGAGTATGAACCCAATTGTATAGGTACACGACACCTCTGTGACACGGGAATGGATGAGGAGTCAACCCATGCGACTTTGTAAGGTCTCAGGTGGGCTTCGAGAGTAAGCCCTAAGCGGGTGACGGTATGTTCTGACACCACATTGGTGCAGCTTCCGCTATCCACGATTACCATACAACTCTTTGTCCCACATGTAGCAAAGGTGTGGAAGATGTTCTCCCTTCGTCAATCCTCCTTTTTATCTCATTGAGGTTGTGCAAAGGCACACCTCACTACTAGAGCATGACCCATGTCATCACCTTCCTCGTCACTAGGTGTGGCATTCGACTCAAAGACCTCTTCCTAATAAACTCCTTCACTTTCTTCTCCTTCTCCGTCGATGAACAGATTCCTTTGTGGGTCTGTCATGGGGCATTGGGCGGCAAAGTGTCCCAATCCTTGACATTTATAACACTTAACATGAGACCCACTCTTCAAGGATTCTACGGCTACACCCTTTCCTTTGTCAAACCGCACATTGGCAGATGTGGATTGTGTGGGTTTGGGAGGCGGGTTTCCAGCACTAAGTCCCACTTCGCCGGTACGAGATTGACCGGTGTGAAAATCAAATCACCTGATCACCGTCATTTCAAATATTGTTCAACGTCTTGAACGACGGTGTAACAATCGGCGAGAGTCTCAACAGGGTGAGAGACTAACTCTTTCTGCAGGTCAAGTCTCAATCCGGTGCGAAATCTGGATAGAGTGACTTGAGGGTCTTCGGACACTTTGGCTCTCATTATGATTTCTTCAAATTTGCCAATGTAATCTGATACGAGCATACTACCTTGGCGTAGATTTTGCCATTGATCGAGGAGATGATGATAGTATGAGGAAGGAACGTACTTCTCTGTAAGTCGTTCCTTCATGTCCTCCCAACGGGTAATTGGAGTACAACCCACATTCGTTCTGATGTGTTCAACGTTGACCCAAAAGAGTCGGGCTTGGCCTATGAGCTTCATTTTAGCAAGTCCAATACATCTTTCATCGCTCATACCAAACCACTTAAAGTGCTGGTCCATATCGGATAACCAATCGAGGAAGACTTGAGGGTCTAATCTTCCATTGAAAGTTGGGAACTCAACTCGGACATTTTTGAGGAGTTTCCCTTCCGGGTCGTAGTCATCTCCATGATGATCTAACCTATGGTTCCGATTCCAATTATGTTGGTAACCATTTCGTTCGAAACGTGGACCATTACGCTCACGGGGTTGTTTGAAGTACTCATCACCCTCATCTAACCGATTTACTCGGTCTAACAACCTCTCATTGGACGTTTCAAGGGTCCTTTGAGCTGTCTCCATGGCAGCCATTCGATCATTAATCGATTTTAGATCAGCTCTCATGCAGTTAAGAGTCTCGGCAATCCCACTCATGTCCATGGTGATACGGTTCACTAATGACGGGTTCTAGAATGGAATGCAAAATGAACTGACAATGAAGGGGGACTTTTGACAAACACGTTATGTGCACACTTTGGCCAAAACAGAAATAATATACGAATAAAATTAAAGTGCAATGAATTCAATGTCACATAGTATGCCCTAACCTAGAACCTAGGCTCTGATACCAAAACTGACGCAGGACAAAACCCTAAACTACGTGAATGCGATGATTAATTGCTTGCCGAAATTAAATTGAATTAAATTGAGTAATAAATCCGAAAATATAACGAATACCTTAGGCGTTCGTAGTCCTCCATGTGAAAGATCTTGTTTGGTTCGAGTAGGGTTCAGCCTTTGCGCTAGATCCGTTAGAATAGCGATGCGGATCGGTTCTAGAGATAGAACTCTAGCTCTTCCCATATTAGAGCACTCACAATGTAATGATGGAATCTCTTATTCTTCTATGGTTTACGGGATCGGGTCAAATAAATGGTTAGGTAAAAGCTAGGGTTTATGATATCGAGTTTATGAGGACATTTAGAAGCAAAGAAAGAAAATAAAATAAAGAGATAGGTAGAGGATAGATGTTGTGGGCTTCACACCCTTCGCTTTACACCAAACCCTTCTCGGGAAGAAGATTCACTCTTCGTAGAGGCTCATCTCAAGCACACAAGTAAAAGCTTTTTTCATTCATAATCACTAACTAATTACAATGTTTTTCTTAAGGCCCTTATATAGGAGGTCTTACAATAAAAGAAAACCCTAAAACAAATACTAAATAAAAGACAAATAAGCCCCTAAAACTTAAGTTTGAAATTAGAACTTTAAAATAACTCTGCGCGATTTCGATCGATCGAAAGTGAAACTCAATCGATCGAAAAAAACATATATCAATAATTCGCCGCTAGAATTCGATCGATCGAACTGAGCTCGATCGATCGAAATGGACATTCGATCGATTAAATATAAAATTCGATCGATCGAATTATATATATATATATATATATATATATATATATATATATGTCACTCCAAAAATAGTATTTTTTGTCGACATATTTCGATCGATCGAAATAGGACTTCGATCAATCGAGCGTCCCCGTCAAAACATCACAGTTAATAGGGGCACGCCCAATTGGTAGAAAGGCATATGCAGCACTTGGATGCACTTTGCTAGAGGGATTCGTTTCAGCTGGGGGTGTGGAACCCGAATATCGTTTTGGGAAGACAATTGGGCTGAGGAGGGGAAGGTTAATTAGATGTTCCAACGTATCTACCCCATAGCTCGGAATCCCTCAAGACGGATAAGTGATTTTCTCTTCGAGTCCAATGGAGCAAGAATCTGGGAAGTGGTCACCTGGCGCAATCTACGAGCTAGCGAAGAAGACGAGTATGCCAGACTCCTTCAGCTGTTGTACATTTTGACCCCAAATGTTGATAATTTGGACCAGCGGAGATGGGGCCCGAATAAGGATGGCACGTTCAGTGTCAAGACATACTATCTAATGCTGACCCGTCGGCCGCTAGTAAAATTCCAAGGTGCTGGGTTGTGGAAGACGAAAATCTCATCTAAAATTAAGTTCTTCACCTGGTCCCTATTCAAAGAGAGTGCTCACGATGAACGTGCTCATTCGTAGGGGAAAGGGCATCATCAATCGCTATGTCATGTGCTCTAGGGAAGAGGAATCGACGGCGCATTTATTCATCCATTGTCAGGTCGCTTCCGAGATCTGGGGTATAGTCCTAAACCTATTACAGATGAAATGGACCATGTCTAACATGTCGTACGATCTGTATCTTACATGGTCCGTAAATGACATCGATGGCGGGACTAGAGACAATTGGATGTCTTTCTTCGTTGTTATCTGGAGCATTTGGAGAGAGAGAGAAACCTGCGAGTTTTTGAAAAGAAGAGAAGACCTGTGGGGTGTATCGTGAAGGCAGCAATGGACCTTTTCACTCTTTGGGTATCTGCAGGAGCTGAGGTGTGCTCGGAACCTTGAGATCCAGGGTAACCTCCTCGAGCAAGCCGGGGATTGTGGCGAGGGGACTTTCTTTGCTTTACTATTTCTGTTGTGTTTCCTGTTTTTTGATTGGCTTTGCGACACATCTGTTTTGGCTGTTTCTTTTGTATTGTTCTTTCCAGCACCTTGCTTGCTTTTCAATATAATTATGTTTTTACCAATAAAAAAAAAAAGAATGATGTATACCATGAGAGGACCAAGCATATAGAGGTTGAGTGTCACTTCATTCGCAAAACGATTGTGTAAGGAAGTGTGCACTCCTCATGTCCGATCCGAAAATCAGCTGGCAGATGTTCACTAAGGCCATGTGCGGGAATAGACTCTGATATTACTAGCAAGTTGGGCACGATAGATATATATGCACCAACTTCAGGGGAGTGTAGAGTTAATATCTTTATTTCTGTGAGTGTGTGAGTGGTATAATTTTGGTGTGTGTGGTGCAGGTGGAATCATTTACATATTTTCCCTTTATTTGTAAAACTCCATAGTACGTGTCATGGAAGATTATATATATATATATATATATATATATATATATATATATATATATATATATATATATATATATACGTCAACCTTTCAGCACATAGGAGATCACCATCTTAAAGATGACTTCTCACGACAAATTGCACACCATAGTGAAGACAACTCCAATCTATTGAAGATCATCAATCTAGTGTTTATCTCTTATACAGGGCTGTTGAGCTAGAATTAACCAATGAGACAGTTGCAACAGCAATTCAACTTTGAGTATCAGAAGAAAATTTAAGCCTTAAGATGTTTTCGAAAAATAAAATCCATAAGACGAAGGTTTTCAATACATTGCAAAGATTCAAAAAATAAAAAAATAAAAAAATAAAAAATATGTGTCAAATTGTTTAAGAGATATAGAGTCCATATCACAGCCATAACATAAGCACATTCAATCCTTTGGGAACGCTCTAATAGATTTTTCGGTTGAATCACATCTACAATGAATTTCAGATTAGCAAGAAAAGAACATCTAAAAGCAAGAAAGTCGATCCATCAGATTTGAAATAAAAAGTTCGGCATTCTAAAATTTCACGTCGCCTTTCAGATGATATACCTTGGGAATTTTTATATCACAACAAGAAAGAAGATCAGAAGCATTCCGAATGATATCCAATAGAGATCCATCTGGAGTCTGTGCAAAGTGAAACTGATGATATCAACATACAGAGACTGATTATAAAGAACACACATTATAAAGAACAAAGATCTTAGCAATTTTATGCGAAGGTAATAAAAAATTCCACTGCACATGTTAAAGAATACAAATATGCAGAATTTTACATGGTATCAAACACCAATGCTCCTATCTATTTCCAGAACCAAATACATAGAAAATAGAATGATGTTGAAGCTATTGAGGCCAATAGCATCTCCAAACCTAAAATTTCAAGCGTTTATTTGGGATGCTAACAACCCAAGAACAAGTGTCACATAGTTGCAAAATGTAGACATGGGAATGGGAGCATTGAACCAATGTGTGCAGTGAATGAACTAAGATAAAAGTCCAGTGTTAATGTGAGGACTGAGAAGTCTTGATGTGCAAGGCTGTGTCGCATATAATTACTGCATGCTTAGGGCTCTCAACGAGCCGAGTTCGAGCCACGATCAGCTTGAGATCGGCTTTTTTATATTCGAGGCGAGCTCGAGCTGAGCTCATTCATATTCGAGCCTAAAACTACTCAGCTCTAATTTAGCTCTATTGAGCTCGACCTGAGTTCAAGCTGAGTAATATGCCATAAATTCTTTTATGAATATGCCATTATTATTTTCACTAAAAAAAATTTATGAAAACTAGATCCCAAAAATAAAAGGAGATGCAAGAAATAATAAACTGTAAAAAGAACATGAAAAATAACATATAAAAAAAAAGAATGAAAGAAATGATAAATTGCAAAAGAAAATGAAACAATAAAAGGACATGCAAGAATTAATAAACTGTAAAAAGAACGTGAAAATAACATATACAAAAAACAATACGAATGAAAGAAATGATAAATTGCAAAAGACGATAAAAAAATAAAAAAGAATAAGATGATTTTAGAATACACTCTGCCACTCTCTTAATGGCCGCAAGAGTGCACGATGTCGATCACAAAATGCCCTATTAGTGAATACAACGCCTGAATCCAACATCTGAATCCGAGAGCTTGTGCTTGCTTTTTGTGCAAATAAAGGCTTGTGTTTTGCGTTTTGTTCAAATGGTGAAGATGAGTCAAGAAAGAAAAGGTAGCTTTAGATTGTTGTTGCAGTTGCAGTTGGCTAGGAGAAGAAGAACCCGAGACTAGGTATAGCCTTTATCTTTATGGTTTCTCTTTAGCATTAAAAACGATGAGAAACTTTAGGGTTTCTCTCAAAAATCGAAACTGCCATAAATATAGTCTTTTTTTAAATTACTACCACACCCGTGTTGTAATCTTTATAGAATTCTACGGATAAGTTTTAAGGGTACAATAGGTAACTACTATATACTTATTGATACAACTATAAAAATATATAATATAATTATAATCGAGCTGAGCCAAGTTCCAAAGTGCGCAGCTCGAACTTGGCTCGGCTCGGCTCTCGAGCCGAGCTATAAGAGCATCTGGATACCTTTTTTCCGAGCCAAGTCGAGGGAGCTGACGAGCTGGCTCGTCTCATTGAGACTCCTACGCATGCTTGAGTCCCCATACTTTCAGACGTTCTCATGGCATCCTAACACCTCAATTAACCATGTGGAACAACTATAACAAAAATGTTTCATGAAGTTCAATAACAACGATTCTTTCAACACCTTTGATATCGCGTTCTCAGCATTAAAGCTTCAAACGATTCTCATTATTAATTATGTGAAACAATAAGACGATAGAAATGTTTTCAGTATGTCACTAACAGTAGCTTCTTCACATCCTATGAGGTTGCAATCTCCATCCCTAACCTGACTCCATCAGCCTTTTATATCCTTAACTGTGCCCTAACCAGTCATTTCGAAGATGATAATTCAGGTAAGTTTTTCTATTTCCCGTTTTTTTAATCTCTCATGTTAAACCCTATGTTATATCCCTCCAAGAATTTATCAAAAATGGAGGCAAATTCTTTTGGAACAAACTGCAATGTATAACCGAAAAGACAACCATAAAAGTACATAGATGTGCCATAGCGAGAAACTATAGAAACAAGAGCATATAGAAAAAGAAAACAAGACCCAAAGAGGGGGGAAAAAAACAGCCCAAAACCCGACCTCCCACCCCCAGAACCTAGTAGAGCAGAGACTCCAAAGGAGGGAAAACACTACAACCATCAAGGAGAGTCACGTAATCTCGGTCAAATCAACGTCCATGCTCCCTACGAGCATCCTATCTTTATCCAGAACAACCCCAGCGAAGCACCCAATCCCTAACATTTCTCATGTTTATAGACATAGACCTCATCTTATCTTACAAAAGATTCAATCATTCCTTTTCAACCAAATGGCTCAGATGACTCCCAAAAAAGTAGCATTCCAGAAACATCACTTCCTTCTCCCAAAACCTCCGGAGTCTCACGAAGCCAAAAGCTCTGCTCACAAAAACAGAAAGACCCAACATACCCCGAAAGGCTCTAACACCATTTCCCAAATGTCCCTAGTAGTGCAACAATGAATAAACAAGTGATTAGCAATCTCCACATCTTGGAGGCACATTACACATTTATTGTGTAATCTTTTCCCTCTTATTATAACCTGATCAACAGTGACGATCCTTCCCCGAGCAAGGCCGCCCAAAAGAAGAGACTCTAGGAGGAGACAGATCCACCAGACCACCACCTAATTGTTACCCACCAATGGTTGTCTCACCAAAAGAGTCCCTTCCAGACTCCACATTATAATGTCCTCCCTCCTTGATTACGCATGCAACCTCCTATAAGATCCAAAACTTCTACCCAGTGCAACTGTTACTTAGATTCCTTCTAAAACGGACATCCCAAACAATCATGCCACCCACCATGTTGTATATTTTATCTCCTTGAAAATTCTGGTACGAAGTAATATAATATAACTCCTTGAATATATATGCTCCAAAACCAAATCTCTCACCCACCCGTTTCCCAAAATAAAATGTGGTTTCCAATTCCCCACTCATACTGATTCATTGGCTGAAGTCCCTCTTCAAAGAACACAAAACTCTCCACCATGCCGACCATATCCTTCTATATCGGATACACTACCCATTATCTAAACCATCATATTTGCTAATTAAAACTCAAACCCATAACTGTCATCCTCGATCCCAATCCTCACCAAGGAGCGCCTTGCTCATCTCTCCAAGCATTCGAATACTCTAGCCACCCTCCCTCCTCCGAAAATGAGACAATTCTCACTTGACAAGGTGATATCTCCTTTCATCCCCTCTACCTTTCCAAATGACATTACTTTCAATTTATTCAAGTCTCTCAATTACCCATGGGAAATCTGAACATAGACATGAAATACACTGGGAGATTCAAGAGTATCGCTTGACGAGAAAGAGAAAGTCTTCCCCCAATCGAGAGAAGGTTTACTTTCGAGACGAGTAGAAGATTTTTCAAACTGTTGAGTTATTGGTTCCCATAAGACGCACATCGTTTCCCCACACACAACGGTAAATCGAGTTACGTAGTTGGGAGAGTATCTGCAATGCCTCCAATGCTACAAGCCAAAAACGTGACTCGATTCTCCTCCATACCCACCCCAAGAGCCTGGACTGATGAAGCTTAACCTTCTGCCCGGAGACAGCCTCATAGATAGTCATGGTGAACCTAACATACCAATACTCCTCGGACGCTCCCATATAAATTATGGCATCATCAGAAAATTGTAAGTGAGATCTGGAAGGGCCATTTCTAGCAATTCCAAACACCACAAAAAAACCCAACTCGATTCCTCTTGGAAGTAGCATACCGAGCACCTCCGACGCCATATTAAAGAGAAAAGGAGGTAGTGGATGTCCCTATCTTAGACCCCTCAAGCTCCTGAAGTTACCTTTAGGCATACCATTAACTATGTTCGAGAATCACTCCGACATGTAGTAAGCCCTCACCCATTATCTCCATTTACTCCTGAATCTCATCCTCTGAAGAACATACTCTAGAAAACTCCATTGCAACCTATCATAAGACTTTTCCATATCATCCTTACAAACGATCCATGGAATATTACTCTTGTGACAAGACTCAATAGCCTCATGTGGAACCACCACAATATCCAACAATTGTCTACCTTGCACAAACGCCCCCTTGGTTTTCTGATATAATCGCGCACATAAGAGATTTAAGGCTATTGGCTGCTAGGATTTTGTACATGCTACTACGTAAACTTATTGGCCTAAAATTTCTAATTTCCTCAGCTACCTCCTTCTTAGGCGATAAAGTAATAAACGTGGTATTTGGTGTTCTTCCAAAAAAAACCATAGCATGGAACTCATGGAAGACTTCCATGCCATCTTCACCACCTCCCAAAATGCCCTAAAAAACTCCACCCGTCCAGGCCGGGTGCCTTAGAGTTCCCCCATTTGAACACTAAGTATTTAACTTCCTCCTCCTGAAACTCCCTCTCAAAACCGACATTGTCTTCCTAGAATATGGCCCCAAAACAAAGGTCATCGAGTTTAGGTCGATCCCATCAATTGTCTTGGTATAGCTCATATAGAATTTAACAATTTCCTCTCCAATTTTCTTCCATCCTCAATCCTATTGCCCCCTTACCACAATATGTTGAATGCTATTGGTCTTGTCCCTAGTAATCGCAACTGAATGGAAATATTTTATATTTTGGTCCTCCTCGGTGGTCCCATTTTTCGACCGAGAGAGATTTACCCTTGTCAATGAGATCCTACTTCGGATCTCCTTAAAAAAGACCTTCACTTTGACCACCACTCTGAGGCACTGCAAATTCCATTCCTTTCCTTATTTTTTCCTTTCAAATTCCTTAGCTTGGTAAATATTCTATAGGTCGCCATCCCCACCATCATGCCCTCATCCCACCACCCTATCAATTTATCCCAGAGTTCATCATTCGGTAAACACATGTTATCAAAGAACATGATTAAAAACTAACAAAAGCACATGATCAGAAATTGGTCTAGGAAGACCCTCCATCTTCCCATTCCGAACAAAGCGGCCCATTCAAGCCAGAAAAGAGTTGAGTTTCAAACCTAAATGATTCGTCAGAAAATGATAAAAACCGGCTATGTCAAAAGAATTTACTAATAAACAACATACTTTAAGAGTTTTAGCGCATTCCCCATGGATGCAATTAGCTGCAATCCATCTGTTTCATAACGTTTCAAACCTAAATGTCTTAACCTCTAATAGCTTAGATATGAGTTTTGCTAGACATGGGTACAGCACATGGCTTCATCAAAGGAAATTCATGGCCATGTTTTGTCCATAGTTTGGGTATAGGTTTTTTAAATTGCACATCTTCGGTCTGACTGGTCTCTTAAACACAGATTTTTAATCGCCCTTGAATAGCTTAACCATGATTTGCCTAAGAAATGTCATTGATGATCTACACCATGGATCAAAATTTCGTCCGATACCGATACGTATGGGACAATACGTATCGGTATCGGAGGTGGACGATACGGTACATTAAATGTACCGTATCGTTCTTTTATATGGTATATATCGAACAATACATTCAATGTATCGTTCGATACGGACCGATACCGATACGTATCAGTTTTGAGCTCGGACGATACGTATCGTTTTTCCGGCATTTTGATCCATGTATGTCACACTAGGAATTAATTTACATCAAATAAATTGGAAAAAAAAAACTATTTTAAAGCAGAGATAAAAATCCAATCGCATAAAATCATTAACTTTTTCAATTTTTCACGATATTTAAAAAATAATAATAATAAATAAAAACAAAACTCTAGTTGCACGAGTATATATGTGATGTAAGTGTATATTTTTTTTTATTAATAATAAGGATTATATAAAAAGCCAGCAAGGCACTGAAGCCGTATACAATCACTATAATCAAAAACAGCAGTCAAACACAAACAGCAAGGGCTATGAAAAACTCCCTAAGAATCCCAAAAAGTCCCCTCGGGGAGCCCTCCTTAACCCGGGTCCCACCGGAAGTTGGATCTGTTATCCCCATTCCCTCCACTCGTACCCCATAGCGTGACTAGATCCGAAACCGCCCTGAGAACCACGCGAGCAGGTTTGTACTAGTCTTCGAAAATTCTGCGATTCCTCTCACACCATAAGCACCACAGCACCACGAACAGCACGGCCCTCCATGCATCCCTATCCCCTTCTTTCACGGTCGCCGCTTCCCAGCTGATCAAGAACGAGTAAGGAGACCGAGGCATCGTCCATGCCAGACCAAAAGCTTTAAGAAGGCCTCCCCACACCTCATGAGTGACACGGCAATGAAGTAACAGATGTGCCACGGACTCATCCTCCGAGCACATAACGCATACTGTGGAGACGTCCTTCCCCCTTCGAATCAACTGGTCCCTAGTAAGAATTTTCTCCTTACTCACCGTCCAAACAAAGAACCTGATCTTTAGCGGGATAGATTCCTTCCACAGTCATCTCCCATCGAACCTGATGAGTGGTTGGTGCAAATACCACCGGTACAAATCTTTGACGCTGAACTCCCCCTTTCAATTGAAGTTCCACAACCGTTGATCGGTTCTTAAATTGTTCCTCTGCACCGCAAAAAGCACATTCAGCAAGTCCACATAGCTCCCCACCTCACTGTCCCTAAGACGCCTTCTAACAACAACCTCCCAAACAATCCTATCATTGGTGAAGGAAACAAACTCATCAATCCTACCACCCGGGTTGGGGGAGAGGGCGTAGATATGCGGGAACAAATCATTAAGCGGACCCCCATTCAACCACGGGTCTTCCCAAAACCGAATGCGAGACCCGCATCCCCAGCTGAATCTAACCCCTTTAGCCATACCCTCCCAAGTACAAGAGATGTCTCTCCACCACGACGAGATAGACCTCTAGGTCGACAAACCTATCCCCCAACTTCCCGAAGACAAACCATATTTATCGCGCAGGACCAGCCACCACAAACTGCCCCTCTCCTCCCTTCCCGCTCTCCAAATCCACTTTCCGAGCAACGCCAAATTGCTTGTATTGTATATTCACATGATATGTGTTTTTCAAAGTTCAGCTTATACTATAAAAATCTTTCTTAACATCTAGATGTTTGTAATCTTCAAAAAAATTTAAAAAAAAACTCAAGTCTTCATTCTTCATCTCAATCACCATCATCTTTGTCATCAGTTAAATTATCATTTTTTTTTCTTTCACTTGTCGTCAGAGATATCTTCTTTCTTCCAGTTCTTTTCTACAATTTTTTGTTTCATTTAGTAGATATGGAAGGAGTTTAGAAGGGGATTAGAGTTGGAGGTAAATAAGTGATACCTACAAAAAAAAAAAATTAGTTATAATCGAAATTATGTATCGGGTCATGTATCATAAGATACAGTTAAAAAGATTGTAACCTAACCAAGCAATGTAAAAATATTATCTGGTTCAGTTTATTTATCTCTTTTATTGTGTGGGTTCTTATTAGGTGGTTTTTAGACTTTATGCAGGCTATAAATTGGATGTTGAAATCAGGACTTCTAAAGGAATAGGGAAAAAATGAAAAACCAAGAAGCTCCTCAAGTGTGAAATTAGCGAAAATGTGTTGCACCCAATGATTTATTGCAACAAAAATCTTACTCCTATCACTATCTTTATCTGGAAATAATATAACTAACTCAACAAAAAGCTACGAGACATTTATATAAATAATTAGAAAACCTGATGCAATGATTTGTCTGTATGTCTTCTTTTCCTTTTCGCAGATGAAGTGACCTTTTTTCTTTCATTATACACAATAAAAGTGTCCAGCACATCTGTAACAAATTTTTCTTTCATTGAGATGCGTTCAAGCAAAGAAAAAAACCAAACCACGTTGCCAGAAATAAATTTTTAAATCTCAAGGGTACCTTTATTAGCACCCACTGAATCTTTGTGGGCACCTACGCTGAACTCCATTGACTGCTTTGAATCAGACGATGGAGACTCCTTTTCGTTCCAATCATCCACACGATAGATCCTGAAATCGTGGGCATACCATCAGGTGGTCAGCTTTTTATTCCACATGGCACACATCCATGAAATTTACCTGAAATCATGTGGCACACATCACGCACAAACGTGATTTTCGAGTCACTTTTTGGGTTGTGAGCTACATGGAATAAAAAACTGAATGTCTGATGGTATGCCCATGATCTCAAGATCGATTGTGTGGAAGATTGGGATGAAAAACGATCTCCACTTTCTGATTCAAAGAAGTCAATGGTTTTCAGCGTAGGTGCCGTGAAAGATTCGGTAGTTTCAAATAAAGGTACTAACACACCTTCAACATCTTTATAACATCTAGAGGAATAAGTATTTAGGAAGTAGTCTGCAATATTCTGCATTGTGCATTCCAATCTGCCACCAGAGACACTACAACAGAAACAAGTGTGTCAGAAATAGCATTACAGGGAGCTAACATGCCACAATAATATTTGAAATTATTAAACTCCCTGGGCAGGACAAACATTGATGTTAGCTGCAAGAAAGAGTAGGCAATAACTATGTTATTCAAACACAGCACATAGCAGCAAAAGGAGGCATGTTCTAGTTCAACGAATACTATTAAGCAGTGTTATTTAAAATAAAAAAAAAAAATCATAATAAATTCGAATAAACTGTCTGAAAAATCTCTAAACAAATGTAAAAAGTAGTACACCATTTATAAGCATATATGCATTGGAATTGATACTACAAGATGATCAACTGGAACAATTGCAAGACTGGACATTTCTTTTCTTCATTTCCCACATCCCAATGTTCGAACTAAACCTACTGCCATGCAGGGGTTGAAACAATCCAGGAAGCAAGTTTGAATGAAATATTATCCATCCACTTATAATCTCAACAGAAAAAAAAAATCTATATTTATAAAATACTGTAACTTCATTGAAAAGGTATAGTTACAGCAAGGAAAACCAGGGGTAGCTAGGTGAGATAGTTAGCAGCCACACGTGATCTATCAGTTCAATACTAGCTGCAAACCCAACAACAAAAACCCTCTCTGGTGTCCCAGCTGTTCGCAGGAATGACCTCTTCTAAGTTCTAACTTCTGTATAGAATAGCCTTTTGATGTCAAAGCCAAGTTCAAAATATCTTCTCCGATACTCCCAGTGCAGCCAACAACTTATACTTCCCATCGAAAGTCCTACAGTTTCTCTCCTACCATAAGGCCCAAGAAAGACGCATTGGCAGTAAGTTCCAAAGAGAGGCCAGCCTTCCCTAGAATGGATATCCCCACTACACTGCAAGTAACAGCACACAGGACTGAAGAGCACCCACTGACACAAAACTCCTGCATAAATTCACACCACAGCTGATAGGCATCCAGACAATAAATTATGTTCAACCGTTTTCTGGATATTACCGGACACTATGCATCTGTTTGCTAGGATCATACCTATGGCTTGAAAATATTTGACGAAAAGGATTCTATCCTATGTTATAGCGCAACATGAAGAAAATTACCCTTTTAGGACTACCAGTCTTCCAAATTCATGTCCAATGCTGCTCAATAAGGGGACGTTCTCCCTAGATATTGATAGAAGGACCTGAACGAGAAACGCCCCTTCGGTTCCATTGCTACCGCAGGCCTTATGCAATCGATAGGATCAGGATGATCGTGCCCTTAAGAAGATCACAGTAAAGAATCACTATCCTTTGCCAAGGATAGAAGTCTGATTCCCATTTTACTAGTTGAGGGAGCCCGTTACTTCACCAAGATAAGTCGAGATACCACCAAAAGTGGCGGAAGGCGTTGGAAGATCCGCGTTAAAGACAAGGCAAGGGTTATATGAATGGATCGTCATGCCATTCGGTCTGACCAATGCACCTGCAACCTTTATGCGACTGACGAACAATGTTCTTAGGCCCTTCAGTCTACGCTCTAAAACCAAAGCTCATACCTCACCCAGATCACCTAACAATATTGCGAGCAGCTTATACTTCTCATCTCTGAGTTACGCCTCATCCAAATATCCCACAAGTAAAAGCCCTATCCAATAGCCCCAACCTCTTGAATGTGCTCAAGTGAAAGATCGGCCCATATGATTCACATAGGGGCTTCTCTCCCCACCAAAGATTGTTCCAAAACTAAACGTTGTTTCCTCAACCACTTTAATTAGGATGGATATATTAAATTTTTCCCACCAAAGATAGTTCCAAAACTAAGTTGGGTTTCCTCACACTGCTTTAATTAGGATGGACATATTAAATTTCTCACTTTGTAAACCTCTTTCCACCACCCCAAACCAAGTGCTTCCCTTGGCAATCTGATCCCCCAACCAACTTCGTCCTTACCATATTTATGACATATCAGACTTACCCATTCAGCATCGTTTTCCACCCCAACCCTCTATAACGATTTTCCTAGAAGAGTCTGATCCATGTCCTTTAGATGATGGATGCCAAGACCTCCATTTTCAAAACTCTGACCCAAGCACATCACACCCCTCAGAGGATGAAATTTCTTCTCTCCTCGTCCACTCCTAATAAAATTTCTGTTAATTAGTTCAAGCTTCTTAAACACACTCATGGGGTACTCAAACATAGCCATAAAGTAGACAGGCAAACTGGAAATCGTAGACTTTATCAAGGTGAATCTACCTCCAATCAAAAGTAAAGCTCCTTTCAAAATTGAAAGATTGACGTGGGACGGTAATCCTTAAAATGTGTGATTAATGATTTAATGCAATTTTGCCGAAATTAAATAAATTAATTCAAGTTTAATCGCAAAATTATCTTAAATCCCTTAGGGTTTGAAGAATTTTGATGGGTAGATCACGTGAGATCCTGCTAGGGTCCAGTCCAATGCACAAGTCCCGTTAGATTTGAGGCGGGATCAGGCCTAGAGATAGAACTCTGGCTTTTCCAGTCTTGGGCGTTCGTCTTCGATCCAATGTAGATTCACGGGCTCTCACTAGGGTTGCGGAATTGGCTTATGGTTTTGTAATAGGCTTATGGTTTAAAAAAGGGTTTTGGCTCTGTTTGATTTAGGGCTTCAGAAGGGTTGAGGGTTTGGGATCAAGAAATCAATAGCTTAGGATTTAGAAATCTTAGATCAATAAAGTGAAGGTTTAAGAGAAAACAAAGATGAATAGATAGCAGAAATAAAAAAAGATCAAAAGGACAATAGATACCAAAAGATAACGGCTTGGGAATCGCTCCCTTGGCCTCACACCAAACCCATCACAGGGAAGAAGACTCTCTCCATTCAAGCAAAAGCTCAATCAATATTCATCAAAACTAATTAAATTGTCTTTACAAGCCTCCTTATATAGGCCACCAATGTAAAATTCAAAATAAAGAGTCCTAATAATAATAAAAGATTGAAAAAGAAAAATTTCACAAAATTATAAAATCCCGTCGCGACGCTCACGGACATCCGTAGTGCCCCACGGACGTCCATGACCTACGGACAATGGAGGTTCAAAATCACGGACGTTCGTCACTGTTCACGGACGTCCGACACTATTCACAATGACGGTTTTGTGCCTCCTTTTCTCCCCTGAAGCCGTGATACTCGGACTTCCTCTACGTTTCTTCCGACGCCGGTAGAAGTAATGTGGTCCAAAACCAATGTCCACATACTCGGCGTTCCCGTCAAAGATCTCTCTCAAACACCCCATCATCAGATCCCTTTAGGACAATAGAAGGTTTCTCAACGCATAGAGGAAGGCCAAAAGGGAGAGATCCCCATTTGCATCCGAACAAGTCTGCCAATTTTGAGACCACTTTGTTTTCTAAACAAATCCTCATAAACTTCCTTACATTTACCCTTTGTCCTAAAGAGACTTCATAGCATTCGAGGACTGCTTTCACATTCACCAATTCCCCTTTGGACACATCACAAAAAATTATGTTATGATTCGCATGTCCTTTGGACACATCACAAAAAATTATGTTATGATTCGCATGTTGCGCATATGAGGACGATCATTAGTAATGGAAAGCCATGCACTATATTCAGAATCGACGCTCTCTGAAAAATTCTTCCTCTATTCCTTTTACAAGCACTGAAAACAAGGAAGATGAATAACAAGCCTTCATCCACTTTTGCCACTAATCCCCAAATCCCCTTTGGACACATCACAAAAAATTATGGTATCATTCGCATGTTGCACATATGAGGATGATCATTAGTAATGGAAAAGCCATGCACTATATTCAGAACAGACGCTCTGAAAAATTCTTCCTTTGTTCCTTTTACAAACACTGAAAACAAGGAAGATGAATAACAAGCCTTCACTCACTTTTGCCACTTATCCCCAAATCCCGTTCTTGTTGTTACATAATCGAAGAAGGCTCAATTGACCTCTCATAGGCTTTTTCCATATCCATCCTGCAAACCAACCAAGCCTCCTTAGCTTTATATCTAGAGATAACACATTCATGGGACAGAACCTATCTTTCTCCCATATATAAGAGCACTCTGCATAAAGAAATGATCTTGAGAATCAACAGTTCAACCGATTAGTGGCCAGCTTTGCTACCAATTTTATACAAGCTACTCAACAAGCTTATATTTCAAAAGTCCTCATGTATTTCCGCCCCATGTTCATAGTGACGAAGGTAGTATTGATGTATTTGCAAATGAGCACATCCTCATGGAATTCCTCAATGATTTCAAGAACCTCCTCTCTAAAGATATCCCAAAAATGCTTATAAAACTCGAAGAATAGCCGTTTGGACCTGTTGGTCGGGTGGGAGGGATAACAACCCCCCCCCCCCCCCCACCCCCCCAAAAAAAAAAAGAATAGAAATGAAATATTCAACTCAAACTTCCTATTAATTGACCATGAAGAAAATTGTTAGGAACCATGCCCTAAAATCACATGCCAGTAATTCCCACAAGTTGATGTCCACATTCATTAGTCATAGACACATTCATGATGGCATAGCAAAAGATTCTGAGGTGCCAAAGAAACAATCCTGACATTGTTGGTCAACAAAATCATATATATGTTCACAATTCAAGTTATTCCTCCTTTGGGAGGGTATCTACTAGTCATTGAGAAAAGGACAGAGCTGAAAATCACATGAAGAGATCTTACGTTGGATTGGTTCTTTGCACCTCAATTTTTTTCCCTATGCTCTCGTGAAATGCAATTTTTAATTTGTACTCTTTGACTAAAAAGTAACTAATGGATCGAAAAAGAGGAAATAAAAGACACAAATAAAGAGAGCGAGCATATGACTACATTTTTCGAAGAGTTGGTATTATGTGCACGGGTCACAATTCTGTACACATGGAACACTTTGACAGATGGTACAGGGGATCATAGTTTAGATTAAATTCAGCCTAAAGATTTTGCTGATAAGAACCTTGATGGCTAAACAGCATATCACCAACGACCCACATTGAGGCCAAAAAAAATGCTTCGATCAGAGGGATAGAAACCGACAAGTATGAATTATGGGCTGACATGTTAGCCTGCCAACTGAACATGCCCATTGATGAACTAGGGTTGCCACATATAATGAATTTGATAAGCCTTGCACCAGCTTATACAGAGTTGTTTGAATAATCCAGGAGAATAAGGATATTGGTATCTCTTTTATACTCATATTATATCATATGTTCGAAATAAATATTTGACAGTCTTTTTATATTGACTCATTTACGCATGCCAATTTTTTTTCTAACTAAAAATTAAGAATTTAGTTAGAAGTTTTTAAAACAATGTAACCAAATCAATATGATATGGTTAAATTGAAAGTTCCAGTTAGGTCCGAAAGATGTGGAAGGTCTGAAAGAACTTACGTTAAAGATCAATACAAGTACGATTAAAACTTATGTTGTCATGTGATTGTATCGAAATGATCATGTACAATTAATCTTTGCAACCATATTATCATGCAGCAAATTGTTTCTACTCATACAAAAATAAAGGTCACCAGATTAAACAATCTTTATGTGACTGAGTATAAAGTGTTAACTATATGCGTGAGCCTTATAAGTTTAGAGGGTTTTTGCCAGAATAAGTAATACTTGATGTGACAGTATTGAAAAACGCTTGAACAAGAGATCTTTGTCATGTTATTTAAGCTGTAGAAGCAGAAGGATATACACTGATTGTGAAAAAAAGATAAAAGAGTAGTTTTATGTAGCTGAAACAGTTGTATTAATAACTGTTGATACAGCAAAGATGAATAAATATGGTGCACCTCAACGGAAAACCATCAAACTACAGTGGAAAGAATCCATTAAAAATTTGTCTAATATTGAGACAACCTATTTATGATCATACGCTGTTTATGTTTGAATGCAACTAATGGATCAAAAGGATTAACAGAAATAGAATCTAAAGTGATGTTAACTTCCAGAGTGGCATCTTCTAGTTCACAATAACAAGGTGTGATATTCATGCAAACCGCCGCTTGCCCAACAATAATCAAAGAAAAAGTCAAGCAAGTAAAGATATCCGAGAAGAACTAGAATAAGAACTTAAGAAGAAATAGCATACTCAGTAAAAATTCAGTAAAACATAACATCAAAACCACAAGTTACCAGGCGTGCAGCCTAAATAATAATAAACAAATAACTACTAACTTTTGTTTCCTATTTTCATCCAATCACTGTGTAAAATAAATAAAAAAAGATTTCTTATGATACTAGACCTTTATTTGTTAATATTACTAAATACAAAGTCATTTACGTGGGTGTTCAAAGACCACATGTTACTTTGCGATTTCTGTTATGTCAATTTCTCATCACTCATGTGAACAATAAGTGATCAAAAAGTGGCTACAATTAAAGACCTCCAAAAAGAAAGGGGTCAAGTCTTCAAAAATATTCATCATATTCTCCTAAATTTCCTCCACTTGTTTGCTTTATTTTCAGTAAAGTACTTATTTCACCTCCTGTTTTTTTCTGCAGTAAAAATTTAATCTCAACCAACCATATAACCACATTTCTTCTACAACCAATCGTGAAGCAATACATCTTCTAACTTCCTGGCAAATGGAAAATCAAGGCAATCTTTCCATTTCTTAATTAACCAAACACAAACCAGCATGTTTTTTTTGTTTTCTATTTCCCATCCAACAGACCAAAAATAATTTCTGACCCAATCATTCGATTCTCTCAACGAAACAAATTTCAGAGACTTGCTTGATCAATTTAAGTGATCACATTACCGTCATGTTGGTCACATGGGGCCATGTTTAAAGGGCCCTTTAACACCGAATCAGGGCACAAGACCACTTATCAGCCTCTTTTTCCTTTTCTTCTTCATCTTTGGACCCTATTAATGACTGCATCAGATGTCAAATTCAAACAGCTATTGACCCAATTTTTTGAATCCGAAAAAATAAAAAATTAATAAATAAATAAATAAATAAATATATAAGAAGGCTTATAACTGATCAATATAAATAGCTGTAAAAAACAGTTTATAAAAAATTACAAAACATGATTGAACCGTAGTAACACAATTTCTAGGGTGTGCCTGCTAGAAACCCTAAATGGGTCTGATGTCATCCTGGAAGAATCTAGGGTCTGATGTTCCCTATAATCCAGAGCTTATAAGCAAATAGGAATCAACAAGGGTAACAAGCAGTCTCCTGCTCAATTATGGAAATATTACAATCATCTGGAAACAGCAATGCTGTCTCGCCCAACTGATCCACTATAAGAGTTAGTTCCTTTGCCGACCAAATTAACATCTCTAGGGAAGATAGAGAGGGAGAAAAAGTAAACTTATAACAATACAATAATGCAAGCATCAAAAGTAAATGTATACAGAAAATCAGAAGGCAATATTAAACTTGTTTAGCATTTGCATAGTATATGAGTTTTAAATAACTTAACATCACAACAAAAACATTTATTAGGGATGTACTGGCATCAACAATATATTGATGCTACTACTACTATTTTATATATATATATAACAGTACCCTCACAATGGGTGCATTTCACTAATTAGCATTCTTGTGGTGCAAAATCTATGAAAATTTTATAGCAAGCATGAAAATGGGGTTTCACTAAGACATTTTTCCATATTGGAATCTATAAATCTTATAGAATTCATGGCCCAAAAGTTATTCACATAAGTACCAGGGAACACCATAAACCTGAATGAAAAGGGGGTAAAAATGAAATAATAAAAGCAAATAGGAGAAAAATATGTACCTATGATGAACTCCCATATCGTCCACATACACAACAGGCTTTTTGAGATTTAATACCATGCCTGGTAAGCAGGTTGCATTTTCACTTGATCCAACTTTTCTGGCAGAAGCTAAATCAACATATAGGATGTTTGTATTGGCAGGGAATTCTGCATGTAAGCTTAAACACAATGAACAACATTCAAATTGGGTTAATTACTAGAATCTCTTTGCTAAATGAAATATAAAATTGAAATCAATTCCATATACAACAATCAGTATACCATAATGTTTCAGGAAAAATGAAACATTATTAAAACCGACGGTATAGTAGAAGCCAGAAACAACACTCTTAAACAAAGAAGAGAAAACCAATTGCCTTTAGCCATGAAGGTCTGAAAATTTTGCATTGGATATGTAACAACATACAATCAAGTAGAAATCTGCTCAAATCAAATCTATATAAATTGCAGAGGCCATACACAATAGACAATGTTGGAAACTGACAAAAAAAGGAAAGAACCGGGAAAAAAAAAAAGATAATGAAAATATTTGCATTAGCCTTGAAAGAAATTGGCCACTTAACCTCCAGAAACTAAATGTACAACCCTAACTTGTAAGAATGAACAGATGGAAAACAGTAATACAAATTCTTCTTCGGGGACCCAGAGTCAGAAGTATGAAAAAATACGTTCTTCAGGATTCAATATTAAGAACTCAATGATACCCTATATCAACCACACAACAGGGGAAGGCCCCATTGAGGTGGGAAGCACATGCAGAAAAGGTTATTCAATGGATGAGGATGTCTGACTAATTGCGTTGAAGAATGGCAGGATACATTGAGGAAGCGTAAAGATATTTGTGGCTCACTGTCCGTGAATCAGTCTCCGCTTAACATGTTCTGCAAGAGGTAAATTCTGATGCAAACTTTTCCATTGTCAACGAAGGGGTCGATAAAGTCTAGTCAGGTTTTGGAAATGAACTACATTGCTTTGATCGTGCTTCTCTGTGCATTCTTCACAGAGAGTGATAGTCATACATTGGTTTTCTTCTGTGCTGTAATACTATATGAAATATTTTAGCCACTTAATTTAATAGACAAATTATATACCTGTTAGAAGCAATAGGTGTGTCTGTGATGCCAAACTTTTCAAATTCAGTATACTCAATACATGTTAGACCATAAGCCCATTTCCCATCATGGTTATTCTTCTCAATGAGAACATTAATTCCTTCTGTAGCTCCAAAGTTCCGCTTACAAGACGCAAACCCTAATTTCTGCAACACATGGCAAATCTGAGATAAGAATAGTAACTAAAATATTTATGGTGCTATATGGATATTCATTACATCCTAATATGCATATACATTTAATGATAATTCTGTTTATATTTATGCTTTAGACAAACTAAGAATAATTCAGCAACTTGTTAAAACTCAAGAATCGAATACAATCAAGGAATAAAGCAATATAGATCAAAACTCAAGTTATCAACAACAAAGCCAGTACATGTACTAAATGAAGGTTGTGAAGCAAATTATACAAACCTATTATTCTTTATTTTCATCAAAATATTATAGTAATTCCTCAAACGAGCATGAAGCCTGACATTAAGTAACAGCATGGTAAAAAATAGAGTTAAAGTTCCGCTTTCGAAGATCTATGTGTTATAAATTTAGGACAAGCATGGGACGCATTTACTAATGAGTGATGAATGATAATGTGCCCAAGAGTAGAGTTATATGTTCCATGTTTGATAGACGCAGACACACATACAATGAAATATGATAACCAAACGTTGGAATATAGGGCCTGAATTCTATTAGAATCAAAAAAGACTAATGATGCTTTTATGGAGTATTATAGAGAGGGTAATGCTCCGATTCTTTCAAGAGGACTCAAAACTAAGTTCTCCTAGTCAGTAAATCATTGGATGTGTGGAATGCTGGCACAGAAATCAGATGAAAAAATATTGCACTCTTACATTTTTGACGTTTTGTTCTTTGCAAGGCTATTCTTCAGATGAAAAGTATTGCATACTGTTACATTTTTACCACGCTAGATAGTTCGTCAATTTTATTTTTTTTCATCGGTAACAAAGCAATTATATTAAAGAAAAACAAAAGCGGAGGAGTACATACATGGGTAAGTAGTGAGAAACCACCCGAAAGCAAAGAAAGCCCACAAACAGAAAGCTAACCCGCTCAAGTACCTGGCTGCATTGACAGCCTAAGGACCAGGGCACCCATCCCCACAGTGAGAGGAAAAGAAGCTAGGGTGGGAAAAGCAAGTTATCCCATTCATTGAGGAAGAACAGATCCCCCCTGTCGACCGCAGCATGCCCAATCTTGATCCAACTGAGCAGCCAATCCCTGACAGATTTAACCACATACTAACAAGCCTTACCAATTGTCCTGAAGACCCTGTTGTTCCTTCACGCGGGATGTAGACTACGTGAATGATGATGAAATGCTAATTTGTCGAAATTAAACTAAATTAATTAAGCAAAATCTCAAAAAGCTCGCGATACCTTAGGATTTCGTAGATTTCCGCCTGGATGATCATGTTTGGTTCGGGTAGGGTCTAGTTTGATGCGCTAGATCAATTAGCTTCGTGGAAGGAGATCCTAGAGATAGAACTCTAGTTGCTTCCAGATTAGAGCGTTGTTCTTCGATCAAAAGTGGAATCACTGGTTCTCTCAGGGTTTATGATTCGGCTTGAGTTAATGTCTCAGGTAAAATCTAGGGTTTAGGATTTTCAAGATATTCAAAAGAGTAATGGTTGAATTAGGTTTTATGGGATCGGTAGATAAAACAGAGAAAAGATGAGCAGGGATAAAGATAGGAGTTAGGAAATTGTGGGCTTCGCACCACCCTTGGCTCCACACCAAACCCTTCACAGGAAAGAAGAATCTCTCTTCAACAAGCTCATCTCAAGCCGAAAGCAAATAGCATTTTTTTTTCATTCATCAATAATCAAATTTCATTACAAAGTTTATAAGGACCTTATATAGTAAGTCTCGAAAAAAGAAAACACTAAAAAGGACAAGTTTGCCCAAAAACTAAAATTTCGTCTTTTAGCAAATCTCACTTACACAGCAAATCGATCGATCGATCGATTTATAAATGTATAAGTCGCACAGGTCTCGGTTCGCATTCAATTGATCAAAAATTTGGAATCGATCGAACGACTGAGAACATAAACTCGCCAAAAGTTAAGACCCCCTCCCCCCCGCGCGCCCACAATCGATCAATCGATTGTGTACTCCTTTATGTTCTCCTTTATGCTTGGTTCTGGTTTCCGTTCCGTTTCTTCCAACGCTGGTACACGCGATATGGCCCCAAAGCTTATGTCCATGATGTCGACGTCCCCGTCAATTCTCCCGGACCAAAAGGGCTTCATCACCGATGAAGCGGAGTCGTGATATCGATCAAGCATGTCGGGGTCTAAACGACGAACCTCGTCTTCATTTATCCACGTGTTTTGAGAGTCCGGCTTACCCATCCACTTCATCAAATACTTCTGAAATCCTCCACCATGGGTGGACACCACAAGATCATCCAATGTCTCTTCGATTACATCTTTCCTTTGCTTGCGTGGGGAAGGGAGTGGTAGAGGCTATAAAGTTGGATTGGGATTGTGAATAGGGGGTGTTTGGAAGGGATTGCAAGGAAGTAGGGTTGAGCCCAGAGAAGGAACTAGATCATCCACATTGAACGTTGAGATAATCCCTGTATCTGGAGGAAGCTCAAACGTAAGCATTAGGACCACTCCTTGCCACAATTCTAAAAGGCCCAGCGTCGCGGGCTTGGAGCTTCTTTGCGGCTCCCGATGGGAATCGTTCAGGCCTAATTCGAACCATCACATGATCGCCAATTGAAATTCTTTGAAACGATTATGCGCATTTGCCGATAATTTGTATTGATCATTGCGTGAATTAATTTTCTGTCTAATTTTGGCATGCAAACCATGAATATGTTGTGCAAATGCATCTGCGGACTCGGACACTAGATGTGATGCTGACATGGGGATTAAATCTAAGGGTGTTCTAGGCCTATGACCATGTACAACCTCAAATGGACTCATGCCTATGAACCTATTAACTAAATTGTTATATGCAAACTCGATCATTTGCAAGATAGGATCCCAAGCCTTAATATGATCATCGACAAGACAACGAAGGAGATTACCAAAGCTTCTATTGGTGACTTCCGTTTAGCCATTGGTTTGAGGGTGATAGGCCAAAGAGAACTATAACACGGTACCCATCATGTGCCACAAGGTCTTCCAAAAAGAACTAGTGAACTTGACGTCCCTATCTGACACAATGGTCTTAAGCAACCCATGGAGACGCTCAACCTCCCCGAAAAACAATTTTGTGATAAGAGTCGCATCGGAGGTCTTAGAGCATGGTATAAAGTGGGCCATTTTGGAGAAGCGGTCCACTACCACAAAAATGGAATCTTGTTTTCGCGAAGTCTTGGGGAGTTCGACCCACGAAATCCATCGAGATGTCTTGCCACGGTGTGTGTGGCACGGGTAAAGGAGTGTACAGACCAGTATTTTGTTTGCTATGTTTGGACACTTGGCATGTACAACATTGTTTCACAATCCAAGAAACATCTCTCATTAGGCTAGGCCAATAAAACCTATCCTCTACGAGCGCAATGATCTTGTTATGCATGAAATGTCCCATAATCCCTCTGGCATGTAACTCTCAAATGAGGAAGTCACACAATGAATCGCGATGGATGCATAGGCGATTGCCTTTGAACAAATACCCGTCCTGCAGGGTATCCTTGGAGTTAGTAATGGTCGGATTATCAAGGAGAGCATTATACTCCATCCCGAAATCTGGGCACTCGAGATACTCTTCTTTCAATTGGTCAAACTTGACGGCCTCAGTGCTCATGGTTTACAAAGTCGTCACCTGACGACTAAGCGCATCAACCGCTTGGTTTTCAACACCGACCTTGTGCTTCAACACGAATGTGAACCCTTGGAGGTATTCAACCCATGTCGGGTGCCTCGGGTTCAACTTCTTTTGGGAAGCAAGAAAGCGTAAAGCTTTGTGGTCGGAAAACAACACAAACTCTTTCAGTCTAAGCTAATGTTTCCAATACCAAAGGGATCGAACGACTACATAAAACTCTTCATCATTGGTGGAGTATTTTTGCTTCACCTCGTTAAATTTTCGCTAAAGTAGGCCACAAGGTGGCCTTCTTGGTTTAGCACTCCACCTATACCTACACCCGACTCATCACATGCAACTTCAAAGACTTTAGAAAATTTTGGTAGACACATGACGGGTGCACTAGTCACTTTCTCCTTAATCTCGGCAAAGGCTTTCGTCGCGGCTTTGCTCCATTGAAACTCTCCATTTTTCATGCAATCGGTGATGGGAGCCATAATGGTGCTAAAACTTCGAATTAAGTGACGATAGAATGTAGCCAAGCCATGAAAGCTACGGACATCGTGAATATTCTTAGGTTTGGGCCACTCCACAATAGCCTTAACCTTATCAGGGTCTGCAACCATCCCGTCGGCTGAGACAATGAATCCCAAGAAGACAACGGATCATTGCATGAATGTGCACTTCTTGAAATTCGCATACAATTTCTTTCCCCTCAAGGTCTCGCAAACCAACTGACGGGGAACGTCACGAAAAAAAAAAAAAACATTTACTGTTCATGTGAACAGTGACGGACGTCCGTGAACAGTGACGGACGTCCGTGATGAACAGTGACGGACGTCCGTGAAACACTGACCACCGTGATTTTGCCCCTTCACTGTCCGTAGGTCACGGACATCCGTGGGGCACTACGGACGTCCGTGGACGTCGTGACGGGCTTCCGAAATTTGAGTTTTTTTTTAGCGAAAACTTGCCTTTTTGTGTTTTATTTCTATTAGAACTCTTTATTTCGAATTTTAATTATTGGTGGCCTATATATAGAGGCTTGTAAAGACTTTTTAATTAGTTATTGAATATTTTGAATGCTTTTATGCTTGAATATTCTTTGCCTGAGATGGGTTTGGTGTGAGGCCAAGGGAGTGATTCCTAAAAGCCATTGTTATCTTCTCTATTATATTGGTTATCTCTCGATCTGTGTTTGCTTCCCCTACACCATAGCCTAATTGTTTCCTTTCGATCCCAAAACTCTAAGCCTTTTGAAACCCTAAATCAAACATAGCCAACACCTTTTTTTCTAAACCATAAACCGATCTGAAAACCATAAACCTGTTACAAAACCAAAACCTATTACAAACCCATAACCTATTTCCGCCACCCTGGTTCGAACCGTGAATCTACATCGGATCGAAGACGAGCGCCTAAGCCTGGAAAAGCTAGAGTTCTATCTCTAGGCCGATCTTGCCTCAAATCCAAGTACGGATTTGGACCCTAACTGGATCTCGTGTGATCTACCCACCTGAATTCTCTGAACCCTAAGGTATTTAAGATAGTTTTGAGATTACGCTTGATCAAATTCTAATTAATTTCGGCAAATCGCATTAAAATCATATTCCGCATTTTAGGGTTATCGTCCCGCGTCAGTTTTGGTATCAGAGCCCTAGGTTTTCTAGGTTAGGGCATTTTATTTGTCATATTTATTTTATTGCATTATTTTTTTTTTCGTTTGTGAGTCCATATTGCATGCCATATTAGAACCCTAATAGACCTTGTGATCACCATGGCTTCGGATGAGGTTCTTAATACTCTTAGAGCTATGCGAGAAGAATTGGGTGCAATTAGTGCACGTTTGAATACCATTGAGCAAGCCCAAACATCCCTAGGAGTTGGTAATGATAGATTACGTGAATGAAATCAACCAACTGGAAGCGATGGATGGGCTGGAAAATCAGCACCAAGAGCGTAAATGTCCCCACTTGGAACGTAATGGTCGCCAAGACAATCGGAATCGTAGGGATCATCGTAGAGATGACTATGACCCCGAAGTTCAACTCCTTAAGAATGTCCGAGTTGAGATTCCGACTTTCGATGGAAGAATGGACCCTACCGTCTTCCTCGATTGGCTTTCTGACATGGACCAACACTTTGATTGGTATGCCATGAATGACGACCGTTTCGTTAGACTATCAAAATGAAATTGGTTGGTCAAGCTTGACTTTTTGGCTCAATGTTGAGCGCATTAGGGTGAAGGCGGGTTGTCCTCCCATTACCCGTTGAGACGACATGAAGGAACAACTTACTGAGAAGTATGTTTCTTTATCATATCACCAACGCCTCCTCGACCAGTGGCAAAATTTACGCCAAGGTGGTATGCCCGTGACCGATTACATTGCCAAATTTGAAGAGTTCATGATGAGGGCAAAAGTATCGGAAGACCCTGAAATCACTCTCTCTAGATTCCGCACCGGATTGCGACTTGATTTGCAAAAAGAGTTGATTTCTCACCTCGTGGAAACTTGAAAGATGCTATGCCGTTGTGCAAGATCTCGAACGATATTTGAAAACTATGGTGGTGAAGAAGCGAGCCACAATATAGTAACCAACGATCCGGTGAGGGATGATTCAATCCTCCTCCCAAACCTACACAACCTGCCCCTACCAATTCTAGGTTTGAAAAGGGAAAATGTATAGGCGGGGAATCCTCAAGGGTTAATTCTCAAGTAAAATGCTATAAATGTCATGGGATGGGACACTTTGCCGCCCAATGCCCTACGAAAGAACCCCAAAGGACTCTCTTTATTGAGGGAGAGGATGATGATGATGAGGTAGTGGTTGAAGAGGAAGTATTTGAACCGGTTAGCACACCCAGTGATGAAGAGGGTGATCTTGTGGTCATGCTTTAGTTGTGAGGTGTGCTCTTGCAGACCTCAGCAGGATGAAAAGGATGATTGGCGAGGAGAACATCTTCCACACCTATGCCGATTGGTGAAAAGAATTGTAGGGTCATCGTGGATAGCGGTAGTTGCACTAATGTTATATCAACTCATGGAAATGCTTAGGGCTTACACAAGCCCACGAGACCTTATAAAATCGCATGGGTCAATTCTTCATCCATTCCGTGTCGAAAAGGTGTCGTGTGATTGATTTAGGTTCTTATTCGGACACCTTATGGTGCGATGTGGTGCCGATGGATGTGGGCCATATTATTTTGGGAAGGCCGTGGCTCTCTGACATGGGCGTGACTCTTTTCAGTCGAACAAACATATGCGTTCATGCATAAGGGCAAAAGATCACTTTACACCCTTTGCCTCCCAAAACACCATCGACCAACCAATTGAAAAGAAGGCGAGTCTTCTAAATCCATTAATATTGTGAGCCCTTCTGAGTTCGAGAAAGCATCGAAAGATGAGAGTGTGGTGTACGTAGTTGTCACCGTAGAGAGTGCTATCGAGTCGGTGAGCGAGTGTCCCCAGGAGGTTGAGCCGATTTTAAAAGAGTTTACGGATATCTTCCCTGAAGACTTACCAAACGAACTCCCTCCTCTGCGTGATATCCAACATGCAATAGATTTGGTTCCCGGATCTACCTTACCGAACCTGCCCCACTATAGGTTGAATCCGGTTGAGCACGCCGAGTTAACTCGGCAAGTCAATGAGCTCCTTCAGAAGGGGTTCATCCAAGATAGTTTGAGCAGGTGTGCACGCCTACTCACTCCTAAGAAAGATGGTACGTGGCGCATGTGTGTGGATAGCCGTGCGATCAATAAGATTACCGTTAAGTATCGGTTTCCCATACCAAGGCTCGATGATATGCTCGACATGATGGTTGGTGCCACTATCTTTTCAAAGATAGACCTTAAAAGTGGCTACCATCAAGTCCGCATCCGCCCCGGTGATGAGTGGAAAACCGCCTTTAAGACTAAGGATGGTCTTTACGAGTTGATGGTCATGCCTTTTGGGCTTTCTAATGCCCCGAGTACTTTCATGCGACTCATGACCCAAGTGTTGAGGCCGTTTCTAGGCAAATTCCTTGTTGTTTATTTCGATGACATCTTGATCTATAGTCACAACAAGGATCAACACTTGACCCACCTTAGGCTGGTTTGTGAAACCCTCAAGGGCGAGAAGTTGTTTGCCAATTTCAAGAAGTGCACTTTCATGGCTTGTGGAGTGGCCTGAACCAAAGAACATACACGATGTCCGCAGCTTCCATGGCTTGGCTACTTTCTATCGTCGCTTCATCAGAAGCTTTAGCACCATTATGGCCCCAATTACAGATTGCATGAAAAAGGGGATTTTAAATGGGGCAAAGCACCGACAAAAGCCTTTGCCGAGATCAAACAACGAATGAGTAGCGCACCCGTCATGCGATTGCCGGACTTTTCCAAAGTCTTTGAAGTTGCATGTGATGCATCGGGTGTAGGCATAGGAGGAGTGCTTAGCCAAGAGGGTCACCCTGTGGCCTATTTTAGCGAAAAACTTAACGAGGCGAAGCAAAAATACTCCACCTATGACAAGGAATTCTATGCGGTCGTTCGATCTCTTTGGTATTGGAAACATTACCTTAGATGAGGAATTTGTCTTTTTCTCGACCATGAAGCCTTACGCTTTCTTGCTTCACGAAGAAGTTGAACCCAAGGCACGCAAGTGGGTGGAGTACCTTCAAGGGTTCACATTCGTGTTAAAGCATAAGGTGCTGAAAATAAATAGTGATGCACTTAGTCATGAAAGTGGTGACTTTCCGCACAATGAGCACTGAGATCGTCGGGTTTGAAAAGTTAAAGGATAAGTACCCTGAGTGCCCAGATTTTTGGGTTGAGTACTGCCTCTCCTTAGTAACCCGATCGATTACACACTATGTATACACCATCCATGATGGGTACTTGTTTAAAGGCAATCGCCTTTGCATCCCTCGCACTTCATTACGTGACTTTCTCATTTGGGAGTTACATGCTGGAGGGATGGCCGGACATTTCGGGCATAATAAAACTGTTGCGCTCGTAGAGGATAGGTTCTTTTGGCCTAGCCTGATGAGAGATGTCGCTCGAGTTGTCAAATATTGTCGTACTTGCCAAGTGTCAAAACAGACCAAACAAAATACCGGCTTGTACACTCCTTTACCCGTGCCACACACACCGTGGCAAGACCTCTCTATGGATTTCGTGCTTGGACTTCCTAAGACCCCTAGGAAGCACGACTCCATCTATGTCGTAGTGGACCGATTTTCCAAAATGGCCCACTTCATTCCTTGTTCCAAAACCTCCGATGCATCTCATATTGCTAAACTATTTTTTACGGAGGTAGTGCGTCTTCATGGCTTGCCCAAAACTATTGTGTCTGATAGGGATGTTAAATTCACGAGTTATTTTTGGAAGACCCTTTGGCACATGATGGGCACATTGCTCCAATTCTCAACAGCTTACCACCCTCAAACGGATGGCCAAATTGAAAGCACCAATAGGAGCCTTGGGAATCTCCTTCGTAGTCTTGTCTGTGATTATGTTAGAACCTGGGATACCATCTTACCCACAGCTGAGTTTGCATATAATAATTCTGTCAATAGGTCCATAGGCATGAGTCCTTTTGAGGAAGTGCATGGTCATAGGCCTAGGACCCCATTAGATTTGATCCCCATGTCTGTATCCCATAGAGTGTCAGAGTCTGCCGATGCATTTGCACAACATATTCATAGCTTGCATGCCGAAATTAAACAGAAAATTAATTCAAGCAACAATCAATATAAATTATCTGCAGATGCTCACAGGCGTTCTAAAGAACTTAACGTGGGTGATTATGTGATGGTCCGGGTTAGGCCTGAGCGGTTCCCAGCGGGATCATAAAGAAGCTCAATCTCGGTATTTGGGCCTTTTAGAATTTAGGCTAAGAGTGGACCTAATGCATACATGCTCGAGCTTCCTCCAGGTACGGGGGTTAGTTCAACGTCCAATGTGGAGGACCTGGTTCCTTACTTGGGTTTCACCCCACCTCCTGAAAACCCACTCCAGCCACCCCCTAGTCCCAGCCCTAATCCAACCTTGCAACCTATACCTCTTCCTTCCCCACGCAGACAGAGATCAGATGAGATAGAGGATATAATTAACGATCATGTCGTCTCTACACAGGACGGGGGATTCCAGAAATACTTGGTCAAATGGATCGGCAAACCGGAGTCCGAAAACACTTGGGTCCACGAGAATGAAGTTCAGAACCCCGAGCACACTAGATATCTACCACGGCGTGTTTCATCGGTGATGAAACCTTTTGGTCGAGGAATTGATGGGGACGCCACATACATGGACATTGGATTCGGACCACATCGTTTCTACCGGCGTCGAAAGAAGAGGAGAGGGAGCCCGAATCCGAGTACCACATGCGTGTTTCATCGGTGATGAAACATTTTGAGTGGAGGAGAATGACGGGGAACGTCACGAAAAAAAAAAAAAAATTACTGTTCATGTGAACAGTGACGGACGTCCGTGAACAGTGACGGACGTCCGTGATTTTGCCCCTTCACTGTCCGTAGGTCACGGACGTCCGTGGGGCACTACGGACATCCGTGGACGTCGTGACGGGCTTCCGAAATTTGAGTTTTTTTTTAGCGAAAACTTGCCTTTTTGTATTTTATTTCTATTAGAACTCTTTATTTTGAATTTTAATTATTGGTGGCCTATATATAGAGGCTTGTAAAGACTTTTTAATTAGTTATTGAATATTTTGAATGTTTTTATGCTTGAATATTCTTTGCCTGAGATGGGTTTGGTGTGAGGCCAAGGGAGTGATTCCTAAAAGCCATTGTTATCTTCTCTATTATATTGGTTATCCCTCGATCTGTTTGCTTCCCTACATAGCCTAATTGTTTCCTTTCGATCCCAAAACTCTAAGCCTTTTGAAACCCTAAATCAAACATAGCCAACACCTTTTTCTAAACCATAAACCGATCCTGAAACCATAAACACATACAAAACCAAAACCTATTACAAACCCATAACCTATTTCCGCCACCCTGGTTCGAACCGTGAATCTACATCGGATCGAAGACGAGCGCCTAAGCCTGGAAAAGCTAGAGTTCTATCTCTAGGCCGATCTTGCCTCAAATCTAATAGTACTCGCGCATCGGACTGGACCCTAACTGGATCTCGTGTGATTTACCCACCTGAATTCTCTGAACCCTAAGGTATTTAAGATAGTTTTGAAATTACGCTTGATCAAATTCTAATTAATTTCGGCAAATCGCATTAAAATCATATTCCGCATTTTAGGGTTATCGTCCCGCGTCACCAACCTAAGGTGAATCAGGTGTCGTTCCTTGTCATGACTATAAATCAAAATGTCGTCAAATACACAACAAGAAATTTGCCTAGGAACGGCCTCAACACTTGGGTCATGAGTCTTATGAAAGTGTTCAAGGCATTAGAAAACCCAAAAGGCATGACCGTCCACTCATAAAGACCATTCTCGGTCTTAAAGGCGGTTTTCCACTCATCACCAGGGCAAATACGGACTTGATGGTAGCAATTTTTGAGGTCTATCTTGGAGAAGATAGTGGCACCAACCATCATATCCAATATGTCATTGAGCCTAGGTATAGGAAACCGATACTTGACCGTAATCCTGTTGATGGCCCGACTATCCACACACATTCGCCAAGTACCATCTTTCTTGGGTGTGAGTAGTGCGGGTTTGGGACAAGGGCTCAAGCTCTCTTGGATGAACCCCTTCCGAAGGAACTCATCGACTTGTCGCGTTAGCTCAGCATGTTCAACCGAATTCAGCCTATAATGGAGCAGGTTCCGTAGAGTAGACCCGGGAACTAAGTCTATAGCATGTTGAATGTCCCGCATGGGAGGGAGCTCATTAGGTAAGTCTTCTGGGAAGACATCTAAAAATTCTTTCAAAATCGGCTCAACTCCCGGGAACTAAGTTTATAGCATGTTGAATGTCCCGCATGGGAGGGAGCTCATTAGGTAAGTCTTCTGGGAAGACATCTAAAAATGCTTTCAAAATCGGCTCAACATCCTTAGGGTGTTCACCCATAGACTCGAGAGCACACTCGACGGTGATGACAACGTACACCACATTCTCATCCATAGATGCCCTTTCAAATTCCGAAGGGCTCACAATGTTGATGGCGTTTTGGGAGGCAAAGGGTTTAAAGTGATTTTCTTGCCCTTATGCATAAACATGCATACGTTTGATCAACCAAGAAGAGTCACGTCCATGTCATAAAGTCATGCCCTTCCCAAAATGATGTGGTCCACATCCATTGGCACCACGTCACACCACAAGGTGTCTGAATATGAACCCAATTGAATCAACACACGATACCTTTGGGACAGGAGAATGGATGAAGAGTCAACCCATGCGACTTTGTATGGCCTCGGGTGAGTTTCGGGTGTAAGCCCTAAGCAAGTGATGGTGTGTGTCGACACCACATTAGTACAACTCCCACTATCCACGATAACGCTACAACATTTCTCTCCATATTTGGTGAAGGTGTGGAAGATGTTCTCCCTACGCCAATCCTTTTTTCATCCCGTTGAGGTTGTGCAATGGCACACCTCACAACTAGAGCACGACCACTGTCATCACCTTCTTCATCACTAGGTGTGACATTCGGCTCGAAGACTTCTTCCTCAAATTTTCCATCATCCTCATCTCCCTCTCCCTCAATGAAGAGATTCCTTTGGGTGTCTCTCGTAGGGGGCATTGGACGGTAAAGTGTCCCAACCCTTGACATTTATAGCACTTGATTTGAGAATCACCCCTCGATGATTCTCCAACCACACCCTTCCCTTGTCAAACCTCACATTGGTAGGAGTGGATTGTGTAGGGTTGGGAGGTGGGTTTCCAGCACTAAGCCTCACCTCTCCAGCACGATGTTGACCGGTATGGGATTCAAGACGCCTCACCACCATCACTTTTAAAAACCGTTCAAGGTCTTGAACAACAGCGTAACATTCTTCAAGAGTTTCAACAGGGTGAGAGATCAACTCTTTTTACAATTCAAATCACAATCCAGTGCGGAATCTGGAGAGAGTGACTTGAGGATCTTCCGATACCTTGGCTCTCATCATGAACTCTTCAAATTTGCCAATGTACTTGGTCACGGGCATACTATCTTGGCGTAAATTTTGTCATTGATCAAGTAGGATATGGTAGTATGATAAAAGAATGTACTTCTCCGTAAGTTGTACCTTCATGTCCTCCCAACGGGTAGTTGGAGCACAACCTGCATTCATTCTTATGTGTTCGACATTGGCCCAAAAGAGTCGAGCTTAGCCGATGAGCTTCATCTTGGCGAGCCTAACACATCGCTCATCGCTCATGCTATACCACTCGAAATGTTTATCCATATCGGATAACCAATCGAGGAAGATTTTAGGGTTCATTCTCCCATCAAAGGTTGGAAACTCAACTCGAACATTTTTTAGGAGTCTCCCATCCGGCTCATAGTCATCTCCACGATGATCTACCCTATGGTTCTGATTTCAGTCATTCTGATGACCGCCGCGTTCAAAGCGTGGACCATAACGCTCACGACGTTGATCAAGGTGCTCATCAACCCCTTCTAACTGATTAACTCGGTCAAGCAGTCTACCATTGGAAGCCTCAAGGGTCGTTTGGGGTTGCTCCATGGCAGCCATCCTATCATTTAGCGCACACAATTCAGCACAGATGCCCCTAAGAACATCGCCAACCTCGCTCATGTCCACGGTGATCACGGCTTACTAACACAGGTTCTAAAATGAAATGCAACTATGAACCAACAATGAATGAGGACTTTTATCAAACACTAGACGTGCACACTAATGACCACAATTGAAATAAAATGCAATAAAATTAAAATGTCATGCAAATATGCCCTAACCTAGAACCTAGCCTTTGATACCAAAACTGGCGCGGGACAACGACCCTAGACTACATGAATGATGATGAAATGCTAGTTTGCTGAAATGAAACTAAATTAATTAAGCAAAAATCTCAAAACGCTCTCGATACCTTAGGATTTCGTAGATTTTCGCTTGGATGATCACGTTTGGTTCGAGTAGGGTCCAGTCTGATGCGCTAGATCCGTTAGCTTCACGGAAGGGGATCCTAGAGATAGAACTCTAGCTGCTTCCAGATTAGGGCGTCGTTCTTCAATCAAAAGTGGAATCACTGGTTCTCTCAGGGTTTATGATTCGGATTGGGTTAACGTCTCAGGTAAAATCTAGGGTTTGGATTTTCAGGGATATTCAAAAGAGTAATGGTTGAATTAGGTTTTATGGGATCGGTAGATAAAACAAAGAACAGATAAACAGAGATAAAGATAGGAGTTAGGAAATTGTGGGCTTCGCACCCTTGGCTTCACACCAAGCCCTTCACGGGAAAGAAGAATCTCTCTTCAACAAGCTCATCTCAAGCCGAAAGCAAATATCTTTTTTTTCACTCATCAATAATCAAATTTCTTTACAAAGTTTATAAGGACCTTATATAGTAAGCCTCAAAAAAAGAAAACACTAAAAAGGACAAGTTTGTCAAAAAACTAAAATTCCGTCTTTTGGCGGATCTCACTTACGCGACAAATCAATCGATCGATTCGGAAATTGATCGGTCGATTTATAAATTTATAAATCGCTCAGGTCTTGGTTCACATTCAATCGCTCAGGTCTCGATTCACAATCGATCAATCAAAAATTTGGAATCGATTAATCCACTGAGAACAGAAACTCGCCAAAAGTTAAGACCCCCCCGTCCACATTCGATCGATCGAATGTTTGGGATCAATCGATCGATTATGTACTCCTTTGTGTTCTCCTTTATGTCTGGTTCTAGTTTCCATTTTGTTTCTTCCGACGTGGGTACACACGATATGGTCTAAAGCCTATGTCCATGATGTGTCGGCGTCCCTGTCATTCCTTTCCAACCAAATAGCCTAAAGCACAACATATACCATAATTTGCCAAAGGTCCCCTTTAAAGTCTTGGAACTGTACACCCTGCAACTGCTCAAGCATTCTATGAACTTTAGCCGGGAAGAAGACCTATTGAATGTTACCGGCACTGAGAAATGTTTCCCAGATTTTAGTGGAAAGGGCAGTGGATAAGAGTGTGGTGAACCGATTTTGTACTTGTCATGCAACGAAGACATCTATTGCAGATATTCACCCCCTTCTAATAAGTTTATCCATGGTGAGAATCATGCCCCAAACAATCGACCAGCTGAAGAATTTTATTTTGGGAGGTTATTTTAACCTTCCAAAACTTCGTCCAAATTGGATTGCGCGCGGGATTTGGTGTGGTAGCATGGAGGTGGTTGTAGAAGGATTTCACCGCAACCTCATATTTGGCCAAAACCACCTGCCACCACAGCTTGTCTTTCTTGTTATCATCTCCCAATCTCCAAAGAGTTAAAATCAACGTATATGAGGGGGTTAGGGTTTAGTGTGGGAGAGAAGAAGAAGAAGAAGAAGAAGAAGAGAGGAAAAGATGTGGAAAAAATAAGGCTGAGTTCTTGTTACCGAAACCCTCTTCCATTATTAGTATTTATATCACTTACAAATATTATTGATGACGCACGCACTATCACTAACACACCCGCATACATATAAAGGAAAACAAATGGTGCACACACACACACACACCAACTGAATGATAAATCCTATAGACAACCCAACACTCCCCCTCAAGTTGGAGCATAGAAGTCAACCATGCCCAATTTGCCAGTAATATCATTGAGAGATTTCTTCCTACAGCTTTAGTTAGAATATCTGCCAGTTGATCTTTTGGATTGACTTGACGAATGTTTAACACTTGAGTGACGCGGGACGGAAACCCTAAAATGTGTGAATATGATTTTTAATGTGATTTGCCGAAATTAAATAAAATTAATTCAAGAGTAATCTCAAAACTATCACGATACCTTCGGGTTCGTAGAATTTCGGTAAGTAAATCACGCGAGATCCGAATAGGATGTCCAATTCGATGCGCAAGTCTCGTTAGATTTGAGGCGGGATTGGGCCTAGAGATAGGACTCTAGCTTTTCCAGGCTTAGGCGTTCGTCTTCGATCCGATGTAGATTCACGGCTCGAACCAGGGTTGCAGAATTAGATTATAGGTTTTTAATAGGTTTTGGTTTTGTAACAGGTTTATGGTTTTCGAATCAGTTTATAGTTTGGAAAAGGATGTTGGCTATGTTTGATTTAGGGTTTCAAAAGGGTTTAGGTTTTGAGAAGGCAAAGAAACAATTAGGCTATGGTGTAGGGGAAGCAAACACAGACGAGAGAAAGCAAATATAATAGAGAAAATAACAATAGCTTTTAGGAATCACTCCCTTGGCCTCACACCAAACCCATCTCAGGCAAAGAATATTCAAGCATAAAAGTATTCAAAATATTCAATAACTAATTAAAATGTGTTTACAAGCTTCTATATATAGGCCATCAATAATTAATTGAAATAGAAAAGAGTCCTAATAGAAATAAAACGAAAAAAGGTAGTTTTCCCGTCAAATTAAAATTCTGCAGGCTGAAATCGTTGATTTGGCGTTGCGGATATCACGGTACAACATGACGTGTGGCCGAGATGTCATCGTTCTTTGTCACACGGTCGTCATGGGTATTACATATCTTGACCTTCTTCTTTGTGTCCTTTTCTCCCCTCTCCTCCGAGCTTCCTCTTCGCTTCTTCCGACGCCGGTAAAACTGATGTGGTCCGAATCCAATGTCCATGTATGTGGCGTCCCCGTCAATTCCCCTGGACCAAAAAGGTTTCATCACCGATGAAACGCACACGTGGTAGAAGTCAATCAAATCGGGGTTCAATCGGCGGACTTCATTCTCGTGGATCCAAGTGTTTTCGGACTCCGATTTTTCGACCCATTTAACTAAGTACTTCTGGAATCCCCCGTCATGTGTAGAGACGGCATGATCGTTGATTATATCCTCTATCTCATATGATCTCTGTCTGCTTGGGGAAGGAAGATGTATAGGTTGCAAAGTTGGATTGGGGTTGGGACTAGGAGGTGACTGGAGTGGGTTTTCAGGAGGTGGGGTGAAACCCAAGTATGGAACCAAGTCCTCCACATTGAACGTAGAACTAACCCCCGTACCAGGAGGAAGCTTGAGCACGTATGCATTAGGACCACTCTTAGCCAAAATTCTAAAAGGTCCAGCGCCTCGAGATTGGATCTTCTTTGCGGATCCGGATGGGAACCGCTCAGGCCTAACTCGAACCATCACATAATCACCCACGTTAAATTCTTTAGAACGCTTATGAGCATCTGCAGATAATTTATATTGATTGTTGCTTGAATTAAATTTCTGTTTAATTTCGGCATGCAAGCTATGAATATGTTGTACAAATGCATCGGCAGACTCTAACACTCTATGGGATGCAGACATGGGGATCAAATCTAATGGGGCCTTAGGCCTATGACCATGTACTACCTCAAAAGGACTCATGCCTATGGACCTAATGACAGAATTATTATAGGCAAACTCAGCTGTGAGTAAGATGGTATCCCAAGTCCTAACATGATCACCGACAAGACTACAAAGGAGATTCCCAAGGCTCCTATTGGTGCTTTTGGTTTGGCCATCCGTTTGAGGGTGGTAAGCAGTTGAGAATTGGAGCAATGTGCCCATCATGTGCCAAAGGGTCTTCCAAAAATAACTCGTAAATTTAACATCCCTATCAGACACTGGTTTTGGGCAGCCCATGAAGACGTACTACCTTCGCGAAGAACAGTTTAGCAATATGAGATGCATCGGAGGTTTTGGAACAAGGAATGAAGTGGGCCATCTTGGAAAATCGGTCCACTACGACATAGATGGTATCATGCTTCCTAGGGGTCTTAGGAAGTCCAAGCACGAAATCCATAGAGAGGTCTTGCCACGGTGTATGTGGCACAGGTAAAGGAGTGTACAAGCCGGTATTTTGTTTGGTCTATTTTGACACTTGGCAAGTACGACAATGTTTGACAACCCGAGCGACATCTCTCATTAGGCTAGGCCAAAAGAACCTATCCTCTACAAGCGCAATAGTTTTATTACGCCCGAAATGTCCGGCCATCCCTCCAGCATGTAACTCCCAAATGAGAAAGTCACGCAATGAAGTGCAAGGGATGCAAAGGCGATTGCCTTTGAATAAGTACCCATCCTGGATGGTATATACGGAGTGTGTGATGGTCCGGTTACTAAGGAGAGCAGTGTACTCAACCCCAAAATCTGAGCACTCGGAGTACTCATCCTTTAACTTTTCGAACCCGACGACCTCGGTGCTCATTGTGCGCAAAGTCACTACTCGCAAACTAAGTGCATCAGCGACCCTATTTTCAGCACCGGCCTTATGCTTTAACACGAATGTGAACCCTTGAAGGTACTCAACCCACTTCGCGTGCCTTGAGTTCAACTTCTTTTGTGAAGCAAGAAAGCGTAAGGCTTCATGGTCAGAAAACAGCACAAATTCCTGCGGTCTAAGATAATGTTTCCAATACCAAAGAGATCGAACGACCGCATAGAACTCCTTGTCATAGGTGGATTATTTTTGCTTCGCCTCATTAAGTTTTTCACTAAAATAGGCCACGGGATGACCCTCTTAACTAAGCACTCCTCCTATGCCTACACCCAATGTGTCGCATGCGACTTCAAAGACTTTGGAAAAGTCCGGCAATCGCATGACGGGTGCACTACTCATTCTTTGTTTGATCTCAGCAAAGGCTTTTGTCGCCGCTTTGCCCCATTTAAAGTCCCCCTTTTTCATGCAATCAGTAATTGGGACCATAATGGTGCTAAAGCTTCTGATGAAGCGACGATAGAAAGTAGCCAAGCCATGAAAGCTGCGGACATCGTGTATGTTCTTAGGCTCGGACCACTCCACAATGGCTCTAACCTTTTCGGGGTCCGTGAACATTCCCTCGGTCGAGATAATAAATCCCAAGAAAACAACATAACGTTGCATGAAGGTGCATTTCTTGAGATTTGTAAACAACTTCTCATCCTTTAGGGTTTCACAAACCAACATAAGGTGGGTTCGTGTTGTTCCTTGTCATGACTGTAGATCAGAATGCCATCGAAATAAACAACAAGGAATTTACCGAGAAAACGGTCTCAACACTTGGGTCATGAGTGAAAGTACTCGGGGCATTAGAAAGTCCAAATGGCATGGCCATCCACTCATAAAGACCATCCTTAGTCTTAAAGGCGGTTTTCCACTCACCACCGGGGCGGATGAGGACTTGATGGTAGCCACTCTTAAGGTCTATCTTACAAAAGATAGTGGCATCAACCATCATGTCAAGCATGTCATCGAGCCTTGGTATGGGAAACCGATACTTAACGGTAATCTTGTTAATTGCACGGTTATCCACACACATGCGCCACGTACCATCTTTCTTAAGAGTGAATAGGGCTGGTACGGCAGACGGGCTCAGACTCTCTTCGATGAACCCCTTCTGAAGGAGCTCATTGACTTGCCGAGTCAACTCGGTGTGCTCAACCGGATTCAACCTATAGTGGGGCAGGTTCGGTAAGGTAGATCCAGGAACCAAGTTTATTGCGTGTTGGATATCACGCTGGGGAGGGAGTTCGTTTGGTAAGTCTTCAGGAAAGACTTACGTAAACTCTTTTAAAATCGGCTCAACCTCCTGGGGACACTCGCTCACCGACTCGGGAGCACTCTCTATGGTGACAACAACGTACACCACACTCTCATCTTTCGATGCTTTCTCGAACTCAGGACTCACAATATTAATGGATTTAGAAGACTCGCCCTTCTTTTCGACGGTATTGGTCGATGGTGTTTTGGGAGGCAAAGGGTGTAAAGTGATCTTTTTCCCCTTATGCATGAACGTGCATATGTTTGTTCGACCAGAAAGAGTCACGTCCATGTCGTAGAGCCACGGCCTTCCCAAAATGATATGGCCCACATCCATCGACACCACATCGCACCATAAGGTGTCCGAATAAGAACCTAACTGAATCGGTACAAGACACCTTTTCGACACGGGAATGGATGAAGAATTGACCCATGCGACTCTCGGGTGGGCTTCAGGTGTAAGCCCTAAGCGGCGTACGACATGAGTTGATTTTACGTTAGTACAACTACCGCTATCCACGATGACCCTACAATTCTTTTCACCAAATCTGGCATAGGTATGGAAGATGTTCTCCCTACGCCAGTCGTCCTTTTCATCCCGTTGAGGCTGTGCAAGGGCACACCTCACAACTAAAGCATGACCAATAGCATCACCCTCCTCATCACTAGGTGTGCTAACCGGTTCAAATACTTCCTCTTCAACCACTACCTCATCATCATCATCCTCTCCCTCAATGAAGAGAGTCCTTTAGGGTTCTTTTGTAGGGCATTGGGCGGCAAAGTATCCCATCCCATGACATAGCATTTTAATTGAGAATTAACCCTTGAGGATTCTCCGACTACACCTTTTCCTTTTACAAACCTAGAATTGGTAGGTGCAGGTTGTGTAGGTTTGGGAGGAGGATTGAATCGACCCTCACTGGATCGTTGGTTACTATATTGTGGCTCGGTTCTCTTCACCACCGTAATTTTCAAATACCGTTCAAGATTTTGCACAACGGCATAGCATCTTTCAAGAGTTTCTACGGGGTGAGAAATCAACTCTTTCTGCAAATCAAGTCGCAATCTAGTGCGGAATCTAGAGAGAGTGATTTCAGGGTCTTCCGATACTTTTGCCTTATCATGAACTCTTCGAATTTGGCAATGTAATCGATCACGGGCATACCACCTTGGCGTAAATTTTGCCACTGGTGGAAGCGTTGGTGGTATGATAAAGGAACATACTTCTCAGTAAGTCGTTCCTTCATGTCGTCCCAACGGGTAATGGGAGAACAACCCGCGTTCACCCTAATGCGCTTAACATTGAGCCAGAAAAGTCAAGCTTGACCAACCAATTTCATTTTCGCAAGTAACGCAACGTTTGTCATTCATGGCATACCAATCAATGTGTTGGTCCATGTCAGAAAGTCAATTGAGGAAGACGGTAGGGTCCATTCTTCCATCGAAAGTCGGAATCTCAACTCGGACGTTCTTAAGGAGTTGAACTTCGGGGTCATAGTCATCTCTACAATGATCCCTACGGTTCCAATTGTCTTGGCAACCATTACGTTCAAAGTGAGAACATTCACGCTCTTGGTGCTGATTTTTCAGCCCACCCATCACTTCCAGTTGGTTGATTTGATCACGTAATCTATCATTACCAACTCCTAGGGATGTTTGGGCTTGCTCTATGGTACTCAAACATGTACTAATCGCACCCAATTCTTCTCGCATACCATTAAGGGCATTGAGAATCGCACTCGAGTCCATGGTGATCACAAGGTCTATTAGGGTTCTAATATGGAATGCAATATGGACCCACAAAACAATGCAATAAAATAAATATGACAAGAAAAGATGCCCTAACCTAGAAAACCTAGGGCTCTGATACCAAAAGTGACGCGGGACGGAAACCCTAAAATGCGTGAATATGATTTTTAATGTGATTTGCCGAAATTAAATAAAATTAATTCAAGAGTAATCTCAAAACTATCACGATACCTTCGAGTTCATAGAATTTTGGTAAGTAAATCACGCGAGATCCGAATAGGATGTCCAATCCAATGCGCAAGTCTCGTTAGATTTGAGGCGGGATTGCGCCTAGAGATAGGACTCTAGCTTTTCCAGGCTTAGGCGCTCGTCTTCGATCCGATGTAGATTCACGACTCGAACCAAGGTTGCGGAATTAGATTATGGGTTTGTAATAGGCTTTGGTTTTGTAACAGGTTTATGGTTTTCGAATCGGTTTATGGTTTGGAAAAGGGTGTTGGCTATGTTTGATTTAGAGTTTCAAAAGGGTTTAAGTTTTGAGAAGGCAAGGAAACAATTAGGCTACGGTGTAGGGGAAGCAAACACAGATCGAGAGAAAGCAAATATAATAGAGAAAATAACAATGGCTTTTGGGAATCACTCCCTTGGCCTCACACCAAACCCATCTCAGGCAAAGAATATTCAAGCATAAAAGCATTCAAAATATTCAATAACTAATTAAAAGGTGTTTACAAGCCTCTATATATAGGCCATCAATAATTAATTCGAAAGAGAAAAGAGTCCTAATAGAAATAAAACGAAAAAAGGTAGTTTTCCCGTCAAATTAAAATTACGCCTGCTGAAATCATCGTTGACGCTGATGCGGGATGTCACGGTCTTATTTGCTATGACGCTAGTGGGAGATGTCACAACGTCTTTGTTGTCCAGTCTTGTAGTAGTCACAGGCGCTTGTGAAAACTCTCGCATGACTGGCGTTCTTTGTGTCCTTTTCTCCCCTCTCTCCTCCGAGCTTCCTCTTCGCTTCTTCTGACGCCGGTAAAAATGATGTGGTTCGAATCCAATGTCCATGTATGTGGCGTCCCCGTCATTGAGCTTCCACCTTCTCTCGTATAAAATGACAGTCAACTTCAATATGCTAAGTGCACTTATGGTAGACCGGATTCTCAGTTATGTGTTTCAAGGCTTCATTGTCTCTATACAACAACAGTGGGCGAGTTACATTCATGCCAAGATCCACAGGAATAGATCGCATCAACATTTCTTCCCTTGCACCTTGAGACATTGCACTATACTCACCTTCACATGTTGCTTTTTACTTTTCCAAGTTATCAAGTTTCCCCCTTAAGAAAGTGCAATAACCTGTGGTAGATAGGACTGCAACAGAGCCGAGCGAGCTCGACAACTCGGCTCATCCCAAAAATGAGAGCTTTTGCTATCTTAAGTTCAGCTCGAGAACCAGGGTGGAGCTTTTTATTTAAAGCTCGGTTGAAGTAGAGTCGAGCTAGAGCTGAGCTAGCAAAGCTCGGCTTGGCTTCATTAATAGTATATAATACTTTTGTATGATAAAATATATTATATATAATTTTGAAACTTTTTTTTCTTTTTTCCCCTTATAATAAGATTCATCTAATGGTTACTTTATAATGAATAGATATGCAGGGTCGGCCCTGAGATTTTGGGGGCCTAAGGCGAGTTCCTAAAATGGGCCCCTCTTTCATGTTAATCTTTAATATAAAAAATTGCCACAAATTTTTTTTTTTACAAATAAAAAAAATACCCATTGCTTTTAGATTACAAGCATCTCTATATTTCATCTGTTGTTTATAATTTGAAAATGCAACTAACAAATTAATGAAAGTATATTTTAAAGAAAATTACAACACAAAAAGGGAAAAGCTAAATAGTAGAACGTACCCGACGGATCGAGTAACGCAACCACTAACATTTTAACATTTTTTATTACTTTAATTGTCATTGAATCTTTCACTGCCTTTTTAGCACTTTAACAATCTCAAAAGGTTTCAAAAATGGGTTCATTGGACAAGTCTTGTCGAGTAGATCGAAATTGATAAGTAATTTGCAAAAAATGGAATTGTAACTAGTGTGATCGCTATTTTAAGTTAGGGTCATTTAATAAGAAAATTTTGTATATATATATATAAGGGTACCTCTAAACGAGCCCACATCCCAAACCCCTTGAAAACCATTGAATCCTTCGAATCCTATGATGGAGATCGTTTTTCACCCATATCTTTCACTCAATAGATCTTGAGCTCATGGTGCACCTATCAAACAATTGGTTTGTGATTCAACATGTCATAGATCCTAAGAAAATGGCCATAAAATCACATTTGAGCGTGATGTGTGCTATAGGATTCAAGGGCAGTTTTAGGGATTTGTGACACATGGAATAAAAAATTGACCATCTGATTGGTGGGCCATGATCTGAAGATCTAATAGGTGAAGGACAGGTATGAAAAGTGATCTTCATCATCTCATTCAAAGGAATCAATGGTTTTCAAGGGCGTGGGCGCTTTCATAGAACAGTAGGGCATGTTTAGAGGAACCCTATATATAAAGGATTTGGTCAAACAAATTTGGTCTGGTCAAAATTGGGCCAAAGAATCTATTGGGTCAATACATATGGCCAGCGTGGCCGAGTGGGGCCAGCGACCCGACCAATGACTTGCACCAACCCGGCCGAGACCCGATCCATGACCCATTAAAAAAAATGCAAATATGGGACCTGGGAAGAGTTGAACTGACAACCTGTTGGGTAAAAAGTAAAGTAACACTAGTCCCTCAACCAACTAAACAATTAAATTGATTCAATACTTCTGTACATTAAAAATTATATTAAGTAACTAGATAGTAAAGACTTCCAAGATATGGGGGCCCCAAAATTTTGGGGGCGGGAGGCAGCCGCCTCTTGGGCCTTGGCCCACGGCCAGCCCTGTAGATATGTAATCAACATATAATCCTTCTAATCCTCTACTGAAGTTTTCTCTTTCTTTCTCCTTCTCTTTATCTCTCTTTATGCAACCATTAAAGTTCTTTCTCACTCGTCTCAATGAACAACCACTAGCATGACAATTGACCAATCAATCAACACCTGCGACCAACACCTATGCTCTCAATCAATATTTAGCACATTAAATTTAAACACCTTTTTACTTTTCAAAAGTTAAAACACTTTTTCTCCAATCGATCCGTTAAATCCAAAAGGACTAAGGGCCTGCTTGCATAAAAACAAGGGAAATGTAGGAAAGTAAAATAATATTCCTTCAAATGGATACTCGAGTTGTAGGAAACCATGGGATTCCTTTGTTTCTCTTTGTTTTTTGCTGTTTGGATAACCACGTTGCTAGTCAAGAAGGCGCAGGATTAACGAAATCTTGTGTTTGGATACATATGCAGGAAATTCTAGGAAAATAACATATCCTAACAAAAAACAGCCGTAAAACCACAAAAGATCACCCAAACTAAACACAACTATAATATCATAAAAATGAACATCCACAAACATGACCATTCACATAAATAACTGATCATGGGCATGAGCCTGTCGTCAAACAATCAAATTTTGATTCCGTGTAGAACACATCCCAAAAGTGGCTGATCATGGGCGTACCATGAGAAGGGTTCTGGGGTCACTGATGGGGATGTGTTCCACTTGAAATTAACATCTGGCCGTGGGCAGTCAATGGTGTTAATGGTGGAAACCACAGGTTGCACACATTAATTTTCAATTGCAAATACCCGTACACAAGTAACATAAAATAATTGAACGCCTCACTGTCGCCGCGAATACCAATTCAAAGCCACAAATTATCTTTTTCTTATTAGCTCATCTTCTTATATGGGTAGCGTTATATGTACCTGTTTGACTTGTGAAGAACACACGCATATCTATCATAAAAATCGTTGTTTGCCTTCAATTCGACGATAGAGATTGTTTTTCGACCTAATCTTCCATAGAAAAGATCTTGAAATCATTGCGTACGTATCAAACGATCACATGTTGATTCTACGTGGCACACATTCCCAAAAGGGATCGTCTGATAGGTACGCCTATGACCACGATCGCAATGGATCTTGAGATCATTGGCTTACGATCAGACCGTCAAATTTTGATCCCATGTCGTACAAGTCTTGAAAAGCTATCCAAGAACTATGTTTGATGTACGCTAATGATCATATCCAATTTTCGGGGTGTGTCAGCTGGAATCAAACTTTGACCGTTTGACAAGAATCCCTTAATCTCAATAATCATTGTAAAAAATTGTGGCGATAAACGATTTTGATCATTTGATTCAAGTTGAGGAAGAATCTTGGGTCCAATAGAGATTTCCACGCTAACAGGGAAAGCACTACCTTTGGTGCTTCTACCCAACATAAGAGAGAATCTTGGGTTCTAAATATAGGATTCCACTCTAATAGGGAAAGCACTACCTTTGGTGCTTCTACCCAACATAGGAAACCGACTCATTATCAAAGAAGTTTCCTTCTTCATTAGGCAAGGGGTACTTTTAGTTAAAAGCCCAAATTCTTCCTTCACAACTCGAGTTTCATGTGCTTATATATCATTGACTCCTTTGAATGAGAAGATGAAGATCCTTTTTCGCCCCAATCTTTGACACAATAAATCTTGAGATCATGGCTTATCATTAAACAATCAGATTTTGATTTCACATAACACATATACCAAAAAATAAACATGATCATGGGCATACATCAAACGAGGCCCACATATTACTTTTTAGGATGCATGTCAGGTAAAATCAAATCTGACCGTCCGATGGTAGGACCATAATTTCAAGATCTATTTTCTTGAAGATTGGGGCAAAATACGATGTCCATCATCTGGTTCAAAGTAGTCAACAGTTTAAGCACGTCAAACCCGAGTTGAGAACAGACAACCCCTGAGTCTAAAATAAAGATACCCATTAGATAGTTCTGGGAGATTTTACTATCGTTTCAGTTGGCCGAATCAATTCATTATAATGTTTTCCGAGGGCTCGGAAAAAGCAAAGTTCAAGGGGTCCCCTCGTACTAATTTTTTGGAAAAGAGAGGAAAAAGGCGTCCATACTTTCCGAGCTTATATGTCCACCCAAACACCAGAAAAGATGGGAAAATGGATTCCGACCCATGGGAATCGTTAATTTCCCCTTAATCCAAACACACCATAAGGGATTAAAAGATATTAGAGCTTTCATTTATAAATTTTATTAAATCTTTCATTTATTAAAAAAAGAAGATATTGTTTAAAATAACATTAGGAAAAAAATTTATAATAAAACTTATTTAGCTCGAAGTTCAGCTCAGACCGACTCGAACTCGATAGAACCGAGCTAGAGCTCAGACTTTTTAGGCTCGAAGGGGCTAGAACCAAGTTCCAGCTCGACTCGTATAAAGTAGAGCCGAACTAGAGTTGACCCAAGCTCGGGCTCGGCTCGGTTGCAGCCCTAGTGGTAGACCTCCTATCACTTAGTGAACCAGCCCAGTCTGAGTCTGTGAACACTTCAACATCCTAGTGACCTTTGTTTCTATAGAGAAGGCATCTACCTGGGCTTCCCTTTAAATATCTCAAAATCATGTAAACAACATCAAGACGAATAGTCCTAGGAGTATGCATGTCCTGACTCACTACATTCACAGCATAGGCAATATTTGGCCGAGTCATGGTGAGATAGATAAGTTTTCCAGCTAACTATTGATATTTTTTTATATCCTTTAAGGGCTCACCCCATTCTCCACTAATATGACTCAAGACATCAAAAGTGTACTTTCTCTGTAATAGGTTAATACCCTATATTGACCTTGCCACTTCGATTCCTAAGAAATACTTCAAGGGGCCCAAGTCTTTGATATCAAACACTTTACTCAAGTACTCCTTCAATTTCATAATTTCATCACTGTCATCCCCTATGACAATGATATCATCCACAAACAAAACAAGAGTTGTAGTCTTCACACCCTTCTATACAAATAGAGTATGATCAAAGTGGCTCCTCTAATAGCCAGAACTCATCATAACATCACTAAATTTTTTAAATCATGTTCTCAGTAACTGCTCCAATCCATAGATGGCTTTCCTAAGCCTGCACACTTTATCTTTCTCCCCCTTATGTGTAGTAAGACCAGGAAGGCCATATAAACGTCCTCTTTCAAATCACCATATAAGAATGCATTCTTCACAGCTAACTGATATAGTGGCCAATCTTTTAACACTGAGAGGGATAGGAGCACCCTTATTGTATTTGATTTTTCCACAGGAGCAAAAGTTTCCTGGTAATCAACTCCCTGAGTTTGTGTGAACCATGGATCAAAATTTCGTCCGATACCGATACGTATCAGTATCGGTGGTTTATATGGTATATACCGGACGATACATTCAATGTATCGTCTGACATAATCTCGATATTCGATATCGTATATTCCGATACGTGATTTCGGTTTGAATTTTGATCCATGGTGTGAACCCCCTTGCATCAAGTCTTGCTTTATATCTTTCTATCTCACCATCTGGTCCGTATTTCACGATGTAGACACACCTACATCCAACAACTTTCTTTCATATAGGAAGTTCAACAATGTCTCGAGCCTTGTTTAGTTCCAGAGCGCTCATTTCCTGCATCATGGCCTCTTTTGACTGAGGTTAGACTAGAGCATCAGAAACACAAGTATAGAAATAGAAAGAGATTCCAAGGAAGATATGAATGTTTTATGAGATGGAGAAAAGGCATGATAAGATACATACTTACCGATGAATGTCGAGTGAAAGATCGAAGAACCTTCTGGAGGGCAATGGGGAGATCGAGATTAGAAACTGGACTTGTCTCTAGAGAAGGATCCTGGTCAATGGTCTGAAAGAGAGGTTCACCTTGAGACTGATTCTCATCTTGAACTTGTGGCTCCTTAAACTTCTTCTGCACAAAGAATTTTCTTGATTTTTTCACACTTTCCAGATTGGGGCTGCTCCTCTACAATCCCCTCTTTATCATGCTTTGTTATCTCTTCATCATATTCTTCTACCATATCCATACTAGGTAGCATACCAGGCAGCATACCAGGTAGCATACCAAAGTCCTCGTCAACACCATTCCCCCTTGAAGAGGGCACTGAAAATTCTCTCCCTTAAGCTTGGAGTAGGGGGTATCTTCATAGAAAGTAACATCCATGGTCATACAAACCCGAGGAGTCAAAGGATCAAAACATTTGTACCTCTATTGTGTGGAAGGATACCCAATAAACATACATTGAATGGCTTTAGGATCCAAATTAGTACGTTGAACAGCAGGAACATGGGCAAAACACAAACAACCATACATACAAGGTGGGACAAGAAAGAGATTTTTGGTAGGATACAATAGCTGGAAAGGACACTCACCCCGTAGAATGGGAGTAGGCATACGATTTATCAAATAAGACGTAAGGACGGCATCCCCCCATTTTGTTGTGGGGTGTAAGGACATGTGGTTTCCCAAACAATCCAATGCTTGCAAAGATATATTTGAATAGGGTGAGAAGAATATTCACCACTGTTATCCGAACATAAGACTTTCACATGTGCATTAAATTGAGTATGGACCAACTGAAGAAAGGTTGAGAACAAAGTAGCAACTTCATCTTTTGACTTCATCAAGAACAACAGTGCAACGTGTGCAATCATCAATGAAAGAGACTAAGTAACAATAACCACAAATGGGGACAACAGGAGAAGGTCCCCACACATCAGAATGAACAATCTCAAATGTAGTACTACTTCGATTACCACTAGGAGGATAAGGAACCTTTGTAATTTTGAGAGTTCACACACTTGACTTCTCCAGATATTACTTTCCACATTCTTACACTTTTCAGGAAACAGAATGCTCAACCTCGAAAGATGGACGAGACACAATGAGCATACCAGAAATGTATCTTGTCAACAGAAAAAGCAGCAACAACAACAGGCCTCTAAATTATTTGATTATCATGAACTCTTCGATCTTCAAATATGTATAGCTCTCTATCCTCTATACCATGACCAATCACCGTCCCGGTTGACAAGTCTTGAAAAACACAATAGGAGGGAAAGAAGGTCACAGTGCATTTTTGGAACATATAAAATAGACTGTAAGGAGAGAGAACCAGCTTGAACCGTCCCTTTACCAACAACAGGAACCACAAATCCATCAGCAACCTGAATGAGACAATGTCCTAGCAAAGGGGACAGAGTATAGAATAGAGACGATACACTTGTTATATGATCAGTAGCACCGGAGTCAATAATCCATGAGGTACAAGAAGAGACAGAGGCATGTGCAGATCCAGTAACATCCTTCTCATCAACACTAGCAATACATCTACCACCAATCACCATTTGGCTCTCTTCCATAGTTGAGATGCATCAATAATGAAGCTGTCTACACAGCAATCCCAACAAAAAATAATAAATGCCTTCAGAGTCAATTCAACAAACACCTGGTAGACAACACAGCAACAACTGAGATGTTAAAACCTCTTTTCCAACTACAAACAAAGAGTCTACACTCTCCTAATATGTCAGACATCTCCAAAATTCACACTGCACAGATCATTGGGCTTCACAACTAACACGACAGCCCTCAAACAGCGTCGACGCTACACCGCGTCCCTGTTTTTCTCAAAAACAGACAAGTTTCCCATGGTTCGATACACAAAAAACGTCACAACTACCTTGATTCTCATCCAAATGACATGGGACAGATTCAAAGCAACCACAATAAAAACCAAATCAGATACAGCCAACTTTTGAAACAGATTCCACACACAGAAATCTGTATGCCCAGAAAAACGTGATTCAACCAAAAAACGTGGAATCACTAAAATCCATAGATCTTTCACACGTGATGTCAATCTGAAAAAAGAAAGTTACAGGAAGATTATGCAGCTTAATTCGGTCTAAACAAATTGAATCTCGATCCCTAAAGTCACCACACGAAGATCCACTGCTCAAAAAACCGTGGACTGTTTCCACAAAGATCTCTTCGAAACACCATCTTAAGGTCGTCAAATCATGTCGATGAAGAAGGGAAAATCACTAGAAGAAAATTTTGATCAAGAAAATGTTTAAAAACTTCATATTCAAACCCTCTTGTTACCCAAACCCGCCGCTTCCATTATTAATAGGGTTGAGTTCTTGTTACCCAAACCCCCTTCCATTATTAATAGAGAGGAAAAGTTGTGGAAAAAATAGGGTCGAGTTCTTGTTACCCAAGCCCTCTTCCATTATTAATATTTATATCACTTACAAACTATTGATGGCACACCCATTATCACTAACACACCCGCTTACATATAAAGGAAAGCAAATGGCACTCTCACACACACACCAACACCAACTGAATGATAAATCCTATAGACACATCAACACAAAGCCACTTCCCAAGTAGTGCCTTGTTGACAATCGCCAACTTCCTTTTCCCCAGCCCTCCCTGTTTCTTATCATTGCAGAAGATGTCCCAATTGAGGAGATGGGATTTCTTGTTCTGCCTCCCACCCTCCCAAAGAAAGTCTCTAACAATCTTGTGGAGTTGTTGTATCACTTTCACCGGTGCAGTAAACATAGACATGAAAAATATAGGAAGGGTTGCAAATGTGGATTTGATTAGGGTAACTCTGCTTCCATTACCGAGCATCTTACTTTTCCAACCTGCCAGTCTCTTTTGGAATTTGTGGACGACCGGTTCCCACATATGTGCTTTAAGTTTCACCACTCCAAGAGGAGGCTGAGGTAGGTAAGTGATAGTTTGTCCTGCAGACATCCCACCTTGTTAGCCAGGTTAATCAAGGTCCCCTGATTGACATTAATCCCAGCCATCTGACTTATGCAGGTTAACTCTCTGATCCAAGACGGCGTCATAAACAATTAGGATGTTAGTCACTGCTTGTACTTCATCGTTGGTGGCAACAAAAGATTATGATACAGTCGGCATACTGAAGGTGGTTAATAGTTTAACTATTGTTAGCCACTCTGAAGCCAATAAGGTCACGCATCTTTGAAGAAGCCTATGCAGAGCCTCCCCAACAATATTAAAGAGCATTGGCGATAGTGGATCTCCTTGTCTAAGGCCTCTGGAGCATGGGTTAAAATATCGGGTTACCGATACGTATCGTCTGAGCTCCAAAACGATACGTATCGGTACCAGTCTGTATCGGACGATACATTCAATGTATCGTTCGAGTCCAATACCGATACGTATCGTCCGATATGTATCGGTATCGGACGATATTTTGATCCATGCTCTGGAGCTGTGGAATTACCCATTCGGAGAGTTGTTGATAAGAACCGAGAACCTAGCCAAAGCAGAGCAACCCCTTATCCAATTCCTCCAATTTCCTCTGAAGCCCATTCTCTCCATTAAGTACTAAAGAAAGTTCTAGTTAACCAAGTCTTAGGCTTTTTCCATGTCAATTTTGAAGATCAGTCCAGGGTCCCTTCTTTTATGAACAGAATGAACTGCTTCATGGGCAGTAACAACGACATCCACCAATTGCTAGTTAATTTGTGTAGCGCTAAGTAGGGTTATGGTTAGGTAAGGAGGAAGAAGAAGATAAAGAAACAGGGTTGAGATGCTTTCTTAGCTCTCTTCCCAATGTATTAACATTTATATACTAGATCATTACATCGCGGATTACAAGGATATTAAACAAAGAAAAGTACGTAAGATGCTCTACTTACCCAAAAGTACTAGTCGAACACCAACTATTATATTTCCATACTACATCACCTACCATGGATCAAAATCTCGGATTTTCGATATGTATCGTCCAGCCCCAAAACCGATACGTATCAGTTCCGAACGATACTTTCCGGTTTTTTCCCCCAAAAAAAAAAAAAACAACAACACCGATAATTTGATGATAATTTCAAATTATTGTCCGATACGAACGATACAAACGATACTTTGAACGATAATTTGACTGTTTTTTAAGGGGGGCGATAAAAACCCAATGTATCATATCGTTCAAGTCCAAAACCGATATGTATCGTCCGATACATATCAGTACCGGACAATATTTTGACCCATGTCACCTACAGTCCCTCTCAAGTTGGAGCATATATATCAATCATGCCCAACTTGGAGGTGAGGTCAAAGAGTCTCTTTCCGCCAACATCTTTAGTGAGAATGTCGACCAGCTGATCTTCAAAACGGACTTGAGGTATGGGAATCTTCTTTGATTCAATCTTCTCTTGAATGAATGGCAGTCAACTTCAATATGCTTGTCCTTTTATGATAGACCGGATTCTCTGCAGTATGATGTGTAGCCTCATTATCACCATAAAGAGTCATAGGCAAGGTAGCATGAACTCTCAAATCAGATAGGATCTGTTTCAACCACATACCCTCATGTGCTCTTTGAGACATAGCTCCATCCAAAGTGTATTTTCTTTGTAACAACGCAATCCCATTCTTGGACCTTGCCACCTCAATACCTAGAAAGTACTTTAGAGGGCTCCAACCTTGATTTCAAAGGCCCTACGAAAGTGTTCTTTCAAACATACTATTTATTCACTATCATCTCCTGTGATGACAATATCATCCACATACACCAAGTTGGCAGTAGTATGCACCCCTTTCTTCACAAACAAGGTGTGATTGTAGTAACTTCTCTGATATCCATAACCCATTACGGCTTACTAAACTTCTAAAACCAGACACTTGGAGATTGCTCTAATCCATAGATAGACTTCTTGAGTTTGCACACTTTCCCAATCTCCCCATGTTTAACAAAGTCGGGTGGGAGTGCCATATAGACTTGCTCCCTTAGATCACCATGAAGGAATGCATTCTTAACATCCAACTGTGACAAGGGTCATCCCTTGTAGGCGGCTACAGATAAGAGGACTTCGATAGTATTCGATTTTACAACTGGAGCAAACTTTTCTTGATATTCAACCCCTTGAGTCTAAATGAATACCTTTGCTACCAATCTAGCTTTATATCTTTCTACTAAACCATCTGACCTATATTTCACAGTGTACACCCACTTGCATCCCACAACTTTCTTACACTCAGGTAAGTCTACAAAATCCATGTCTTGTTATGCTCCAAGGCATTCATCGCCCGAATCATAGCTTCTTCCCACAATGGTTGAGACAAAATACTAGAAACAGTGGTTGGAGTAGAAATAGAATCCAAAGAAGACACAAAGGAAAAAATAAGAAGTAGACAAACCCTTATAAGAGACGAATTTTTTATTAGGATATAGTACCCTTTCGTTGAGCAATGGGAAGATCAACATCAGTAAGAGGATCTGCCTCTGGAGAAGATATCTGGTCGATGGCCTGAGAGAGGGGCTCTTCCTGTACTTCTATGTCCTTAGATGTAGGTTCTTGTTGAATCTAAGTTTTGAAACTTAGACTCCTTCCTCACAAAGACTTTCCATTTTCCATATCTATCAAATTGAGCCTACTCCTCTATACCCCTTCTTTTTCCTTCTCTTGATCTTCTTCCACATCCACCACGATAGGAAGCACACTAGGAATTTCTTTTCTTATCTCTTTCTCCCCCTGAAGTTTGGTGAAGGGAGTATCCATAAAAAATGTAACATCCATAGACACAAATCTCCTCCTCATGAGGGGATCATACAATTTATACCCTTTCTGTGATGGAGGATATTCAACAAAGATACATCGGACAGCTTTGGGATCCAATTTGTGACGGCTGATTTCAGGTATTTGAGCAAAGGCTACACAACCAAAGACTCGTGGAGGAACAGGAAAAAGAGGCTTAAAGGGGGTTAACATGCTGATGGGCATGATATCTGCCACTCAATCCTATGGTTTTATAAGTAGGACTAGAGTAGATGAGAACAATACTCCCCTTCATTATCAGAACGAAGAGACTCTATGGTAATATGGAATTGATTTTGAATGAGTTTATGGCAAACCGAAAAAACAGAAGCAACTTCTTCTTTGGTTTTCATCACGTGTATGGTAGTGAGACGACTATAATTATCAACAAAGGATACCCAAGTATTGAGGTAGTTGGGGCTGGTCCCCACACATCAGAGTGTGACTTCAAAAAAGACCAGTACTCCGATAGGACACTTGAGTGTGCTTCAAGAGTTCGCACACTTTACAGTTGAAGGGGATATTCTCAACTGCTTGGAACTTTTCTGGGAATAAAATCTTCAGTCATGGTAAAGGCACATGACCACAATGTGCATGCCACAATTCAATCTCTCCAATGGAGGAAGCTGCAACAGCTACAGTTTTTTTACCCCTTTAATTTGTATAATTCCCTTGTTCTTCAAATGTGTGGAGCCATCTATCTTCTCGGCCATGACCAATAACCTTTCCTGCTGACAGACCATGAAAGACACAATGGGAAGGGAAAAAAGCAACACTACAATTTTGATTTTTAGCAAGACTACTAACAAACAAAAGATTGATAGACACTTTCGGAACAAAGAATGTAGAGAGTAAAGGGAGAGAACCAGCTTGGACAATCCCTCTACTAGTAACAGGAACAAGGGATCCATCAGCAACACGAATATGTCATTTAGCAGGCGTGGGAGTCAAAACTTGGAACAAAGAAGACATCCCCATCATATAATCAGTGGCACCAGAATCAACAATCCAAGAGATGTCAAGAGAATTGCAGACATGAGCGGATCTACTAGCATCCGTTTCAACTCCAAGAATATTGTATCTATTCTTCAATTCAATCATAGAACATATGCCACCAATCATGGCATTTTTTCCTCCATAGATGAGATACATCAATACAAGTAATGGGTAATTCTTCAAAACAGGGCAAAAACAGAGAACAGCCCCTCCAAGTAACAAGGATTCAAGGGTACACGAAGGCCCGGTTACCTACTAGATATACCTCCGGCTAATAGGCCTACTTTGTTACTGAATAGGGTGATCTTTTCGTGGCCAACACCAACGCCAAAGGGGACGGTTGTACCAGTTATTAGGATCGAAGAGTAAGAAAGGGAGAAAAGCAAGAGGGGCTGATTCACCACATCTACAATATAGCTGCAAAAACAGATTCTGCGGACAAAATTGGGTTCCACAACCCACTAGCAGGTTTCACAACGTCAAGGCAACCTCACACAACTGCAAAAACAAACTCTGCCCACATAACTGGGTTCCACAACCCACTGCCAGGTTCCACAACCACACTGCGGCTACAAAAACTGATTTTGTGCACAATACCAGATTACACAACCCACTGTTGATTAGGGTTAATCTTTCACAGTGAATCAAGGGCTATACAGCTACACCAACTACCGATAAAGACCTTGCTGACCTCCATATCAAAACCAGCTTCCACAAGCTGAACAAACTCAATCCACACTTTCCTTCAAGCTACAGAGTCTACAAGTGCTTCACAAGTAAGAGCACAGCCTTCACAGGCAATAATCAACACATTACCAATGCTTCACAAGCAAGAACACAGCCTTCACAGTTAATAATCAACACAATACAGCAACTCACACTAGGCTATGCAGCAATTCTGCTATACAAGCTGCTACACAGGTCACACGACCTTCACTTCAACATTCCAAGGCATATAGCCACTGTAGCCATCACTGTTGTCACCAAAGATCAATCCAATACACAGTTTTGTGCCATATATCCCACAAAAATCAACATCCAAACCACACGAGACTGCTTTCAATAGATGGGGAGTGAAGAACCGAAACAAACCATATAGGTTTCACACACCCCCCCCCCCCCTATCTCAGATCTGTGCTCTAAAGGTGAATCCGATCCAGATAGGTGTGCAGCCCCAACAGCTGTTGGTGGCTGATACCTGGAAAACCGTGAACTGGGATATTTAGGGTTCCAGGAAGAAAAGATTTCAAATCTTTTTATCCATGGCTCAATCACAATTGCTCAATGCTCTTCAGATTGTGACTTGAATCGGCTTTTGACAGACGATAATATGCTACAAGATGGTGAACGACTTCTTAGATTGGGGGAAGTTTTGGGAGTTTCTTTCAACGATAACCGTAAAGGGCTCTTAAAGATATATTGTGATATTCTTTCTAGAGGGCAATAGTTGGCGAAGGCGGATCGACACAAGGGCAAGCAATATCATGTTAGATCACGATGGGGACTCTCGTATTCTCGAATGAAGAAGGGACAGAGTCGAAATAGGGCCAAATCAGTGGAATCGCAGTCGAAGGGCTCCCTGCTTGGGGGCACTTAAGGGGATGTGCTCTATGCCGGAATGGGAGTTTTTTTCTCTATTTTTCTTGATGAAGTTTGTAGCTTGGAATGTGAGAGGGCTTGGGGAACTCGATAAAAGGGCTTTGGTCAAAACTTTTGCTATGCAACAAAAACCGGAGGTGATCAGGTTGCAAGAGACAAAAATGGGAGGTCAATGACCTTAAGGTCCGCTCTACTATTGGCGCCAGATCGTGGGATTGGTTGGCTCTAGAAGCAGATGGAACGAGGGGTGGAATTCTGTTGGCTTGAGATTCTAACCGTTTCAAACTCTTGGACTCGGAGATAGGTAGCTTCTCGGTGGCTGCTTTGTTACAGAACTGTCGAGATGGGCACAAGTGGGTGGCTATCACAGTTTATGGCCCCACGGATAATAGATTGAGAAGAGATTTCTTTTTCGAATTGTCGCCATCTCCAAATGGGATAGCCCGGTTTGTATTAGGGGGGACTTTAATGCCCTCTGCAATGTCGATGAAAAAAACAGAGGCGTCATTGATCTACTTCCAAAGATCTGTTTACGGAGTTTATTTCTCAAGGATCTCTTTTTGACTTGGGAATATCAGGAGGAAGGTTTCTGTGGACCAATGGTCAAGATGATCCTACTCTGTTTAGACTAGACAAATTTTTTTGTGGGGTTGATTTCTTGGATCTGATGAATGATCCAGGGGTTCAATGTTGGTGATGCAGGAAAATCGCATGCTAACCCTAAAATAGCATAAATCTCGCATGATAGGGGTTATGGTTCTCAATCTTCAATTAAAACAAAAAAAAAATAAAAGAATAAGATAAGAGATATTCATATTCGCTCCAAAGAGGCTTGTCGGCTTCACACCAACGATAACTTTGAAGAATCACTCCTCAAAGGCGAAAACTCTTCACAAGTTTTCTACAAAAGATCCACTCTTTCACAAGATGCACAAAAGCAATTAAATTTTTTCATTCATCATTAACTCCTAAATAATGTCTTTACATGCCTTTATATAGGCTAAAAAAATATTAACTAAACATAAATTAGAAATAAGAAAGCAACTAAAACTGCCAACTTACGGACGTCCGTCCTGCAACCACGGATGTCCGTCCTCTGTTCACGGGCATCCGTCGTCTACAGTGTTTACAAAAACATAAGGCATTTATTTTCAAGGTCGTCCATTCTGAAGCCACAGACGTCCGTAGTATGTTGACGAACTTTGCTTCACTGGCCATTTGAAAGCTCATTTATGGGTCCACTTCTTCCTTGTTGACTTTCTTCGTTTGACCCGGCCACGATCCAAACATGCAAATCTAAATTCTGCATCAGTTGGGCTACTGTGATCTTGGATTACAAGCTGATTGTTCTTACGTTCAACGATGGTTCCAAAGGAGGCTCCGCTCCAGGCCCCTTCAGATTTGATAATTTGTGGTTGAAGATGGATGATTTCTAAGAGAGGGTACACGGATGGTGGAATCAGGACAACATCAGGGGAACTACATCCTTCATCTTCTCTGCTACGCTGAAGAACCTTAAATTTAAAATTAAACAGTGGAATAAAGATGTTTTCGGGAAAACGTCTCAGATTAAAGAAAACATCATGTCCGAAATTGCGGTCTTGGATTAAATGGAAGAAATCTTGCCTCTATCTCAGGAAGATAGAGAAATTTGGCTGGCCCTCAAAATGGCTTTTAACAAAAAAGCTTTGGAGGAGTAACGATGGCGTCAAAAGTCTAAAAGCACATTGGCTTCGGGAAGGAGATGGAAACACTAAATTTTTCCATTCAGTGGTGAATAGGAGAAGGAAGCGCAATCGAATTTCATCTATCACTATTAAAGGCACAAGGTATACGGGGTCAAATAGTATTCATACCAAGATTGTGGATTTTTGTAAGGATCTATACTCGTCGGATGATGTTCTCAGACCTCTGCGGAATGGTATTATGTTCAATTCTATAGATGCCGAAAAAGCTAATTTCTTGGAAAAGCCGTTTAGTGAGGATGAAGTAAAAACGATTGAGAAACTGGGATCCACCAGGTTCTGACGGTTTTACTATGGAATTTTATAAAGCCAATTGGGGTATTATTGGTGCCGATTTCATGGGTTTCTTGTGTGAGTTTTATGCGTCGAGTAGATTGGTCAAGAGTATAAATTCTACTTTCATTGCTCTCATTTCGAATTGCGAAGGGGCTACCAACATTTCGGATTTCGGATTTTGGATTTCAGACCGATTAGCCTTACTAGGTGTGCTTACAAAATTGAAATGAAAGTCTTGGCCAAACACCTGAAGGAGTCATTGGGCGCTTATTTCCAATGTCCAAGGGGCCTTAATTCCGGGTAGACAGCTGTTGGATATAGCGGCTACGGCTGTGGAAACTCTCGATTCGGTTAAAAAGCGAAGGATAAGGGATGGATTTTCAAAATCGATATGGAGAAGGCCTACAACCGGGTTCAGTGGGAGTTTCTTGACTAGGTCCTCTATAGAATGGGGTTTGGAGTTGTATGGAGGAGATGGATGAAGGGTTGTTCTGCTTCGGTCCGGTTCTCGGTTTTGATCAATGGTGTTCTGCATGGTTTCTTCCGGAATAAGCAGGGACTTCATCAGGGAGACCCGTTGTCACCTATGCTCTTTAATTGTGTAGGGGAGGCTTTGCATAGACTGTTCCAGAGGGGTGAACAGCTAAATCTGATTGCGGGTTTTAAGGTGACTGAGAATAGGCCGTCTATTACTCATCTCCAGTATGTTGATGATACTATGGCGTTTTGTAACGAAAGTCGTGGGGTTCAAGAAGTGAAAGTCGTTGATCTTCTAATTATCTTTGAAGGGGTTTCGGGGCAGAGAATTAACCTTCATAAGTCTAGTCTTGCGGAATCAATATGACTAATGAAAACACGAATCAAGTACTGGCTTCTATTGGGTGTAAAAAAGATAGGTTGTCGATTATGTATCTCGAAATTCCTCTAGGTTCGGGATGTGCAGAGCTGGCAGATGGGAATCGGTAGTCCAAAGGTTCCAAAAAAGACTCACAAGGTGGAAAAGTAAGCTGCTTAGTAATGGGGGGAGATTAACCTTAATAAAATCGACTTTGCGTCTCTACCGATTTTTGCGATGTCTCTTTTTTTTTGCTCTGGTTAGTATAACTAAGAAAATGGAGAAAAATGTTTGTGACTTTCTTTGGGAAGGAGCAGGAGATCGAAAGAAACTGCCCTTAGTCAACTGAGAGGATTGTTGTGATAGTCGGCTGCAAGGGATTTGGGATAAGAAGATTACAGCTCGTTAATAAAATCCTACTCGCAAAATGGTTTTGGAGGATTTGGGACGACAGAGATAGAGACAAACTGCAGTGGCAAGTGATTACTTCTAAATATGATATTCCAGATGAAGTTTGGAATGTTCCGAGGATCTCACGTCACGATTCAGCCTGGTGGAAAGCGGTAAAGGGATCTCTCAATGATTTTCAAAAAGGAATTTCTTTTAGTTGGGGTGATGGACAGCTTATCTGCTTTTGGAAGGATAGATGGGTCAGGGAGCACCCCTTACAGACGGCCTTCCAGAGAATCTATACGCTCTCGGATTCGAAGGATGTGATTATTAGGGACTTTGTTCAGATGGTTAATGGAGGTTACGTCCGGAATGTGAGTACTCGGCGAAATCTTTGGGAATGGGAGATGGAGGAGTTTGCAAATTTAATGGTGGTTATTCGGGGGACAACTCCTAACATCGCTAATAGGGAGGACTGAAGAATTTGGGAAAATACCACAAAAGGTGTCTTCTCGATGAAATCTTTCTACGATTCTCTTTTGGGTAATGAAGGGAACCACAGTTCTCACAGATGGTGGTCAGGTTTTTGGAAGGTCAGAATTTCACCAAAGGTGAAGTTTTTCTCTTGGTCGGTGGTTCAAGGTAGAATCCTGACTAGGGATCAGTTGGTGAGAAGAAATATCTTGGATCTTAACAAATGCCTTCTTTACATGAGGGGGAGGGAATCTATGCCGCATACTTTGTTGCATTATCTGTTCTCACGAACCATCTGGTATAAGATTCTCTTTATTTCATTTTCAGTGGGTTCTTCCATAGGTCAAAATATTGGACGATACCGATACGTATCGTCTAATACGTATCAGATGATACAAACGATACGTATCGGTTTGAGGGCAGTCCAATACGTACAGGATTTCCGAGTTTTTGACCCATGGATTCTTCCCTGCTAGCTTGTTCAAATGATGGAAATGTGGAAGGAGATTCCTGTAGAGGGTCATCAAAGGGAGTTGTGGCCTCTCATAGTATATGTGGTGTTTTGGGCTATTTGGTTGGAGAGGAATAATAGAGTTTTCAGACGAAAGGTCAAACCGTTCAAGTTTGTCATTCGAGATATTGGGAATTTAGTGATCAGTTGGAATGCGGCTTCGGTGGCAGATTTTTCTGATGGCTTTCAGCAGTTTCTCATTCTGTGGGATAGTTTTAACCCCGTAGTCTCTTTTGGGCTCTGTCAGGATGATGGGGCTTGTTGTTTGCTCTGTGGTCCTGCGTGAGTTTCTTTTGGGGGGGTTCTCCTTACTTGGGTAGTTTCTTACTACCCACCAAGGTATGTACTCTGCCTTTGTTTTTTTAATATATTTGCTTTGTTATTGTCTAAAAAAAAACATAAAGCAGTCATTCCTTGATATTATAGAACATTGATATAGCCTAATCTGTATAATAAGGGTCAAACAAAGAATATAGCAAAAACCAACTTGGGTAATGAGCACCATACCTTTCCATGACGGAGACCTATCCCTGCCAATGCCAATAAGGTCAAATCTGTCGCAGCCACAACATTACTGCAGTACCAACATGGCCAAAATTATACTTTGAAATCTGCAGCAATTACTCCAAGCATGTTGAACCAAAAGAGGGGGAAAATGAACATAAAAATTTTTAAAAAAATAACAATCAGTAGATTAGATTGATTACATAGAGTTAACCTGACTTGTCGTACAGTTGCACCTTTTCTCCCCTGATCATCAAACCATTGAAAAATGCCGTTGTCATATGCAAGTTTCCATATTACACCATGACCGCCTGGCTTGCACAGTGGGGTTAATGGTTTGCTAATCAACCATCGAGCATCATCTGCACCAACAGTAGGCACTAGAGGCTGGCAGTGCAGAAAATAACCAATATTGAGTACATAATTTTTTTATTAGACCTCCAGAAAAAAAAAAAGGTCATAAGGGAGAGGTTACTATAGTTTTTAACATTAGACCTGCTCAAAAAGTTGAAAACTCAAGCGACCTCTTCCAAACCATCCCAGTTTTTCACAAAGTTCCGTGATGCGCTTATGATTGTTCTTGGCTGAGCTTGTCATGATTGCAACAGGGGTAATGCATTGCTTTCCATATATTTTTAAATAGAGGAACTCCCTAGCCTGCAGTCATTAAAAAAAAAAATTAAATAATAAATAAACTCATTAAGATCCTTATAAAAAATGGTGTGCATGTGCAGCATCCATAATCAAGGTGGTTAAAAGCACTGGGCGGGGCCCAGGCAGTGGACCACCCCAAACCCTAAGCGAAGCTTTGGTGGGCGCTAGGCGGAACCTAGGCGGTGAACGCAATAATGCTGCAATTATCTTTGAGATAATAATTTAATAAACTGTAGAGGATCCATAACACATGACAAATAGGAGAAAAAAAAAACCTAACAAATAATGGTAAAGATGTGTTAACCTAGTTTTCAGATATCATCCTTTTGTAGACCATAGACTATTAACAAGTACAGCATTTAGTTTTCAGAACATAATATTGTACTTGCATTTCAGGGACATCAACTGATAAGAAATAATTGATTTATTCTGCTAAAATTCTATTGAAAAAAAATTCAAGATACAAATTTGATCCAATTTCATTGAGATTGATCCGTAAAAGAGGGGAGAAAATATAGTTTTCAAGGAATCGTTCGGGCCATTGCCCAAGTGGTGATGCACTCAAGTGTATAACATTAAGGTAAGAGGTTCAATACCACCTTTAGCTACAAAATAAATAAATATATATATATATAACAAACACTTTTTGTAAAGCTTGTGAGCGGTCTTTGTCATCCCACTTCAATACCAATGCAGGTGGCCCTAGGCATCACTCCTGGGATGCCCTTCATGAAATATGGCACACCTATCTATGGAATCTTAGACAGGCTAAGTGTAAGCGGGCTACACCTAGGCGGCTATGCTCTCTAAGCAAGGCCAAGGCTCCCAAACGGGGGACTAGGCATGGCTTTCGACAAAAGTCCATAATCAGTAATTTTGATTGGTATGTATTACATAGGCAAAATCATTTTTATTGGTATGTATTACATAGTCAAAATCATGACATAATAAAGGCAGAAGCTTTTAAGAAAGTAGTGAAGCAATGCCAACTACAAATCACAGTACACTAAAGCATTATTGAGTGGTTGAGAAAATCAAAATTTAAACAAATTCAGGCCTTAAGACTTTCCGTCTTAAGGCCTGAATTTCTATATCCAACCACCAAAATCATTCTATCTAGTACACATTCTACATAGATACTTCATCTAATACAGTATTCCTTCTAGCTAGTACCTACATTACCTGGTACAGCATGGGGATAGCATGAATGCACTCTGGGTAAGAGTTTGTATTTGAAAATGTAAGTGTCTATCACAGGTATGATATAGAAAGCTAGTACCAGCTTTATATGAGCAGACGGTTGTATTTAAATATGGAAGTATCTGTAGAAGTATGATTCGTGTAGCAAAGTTACTAAGGATAGCTAGTACCAGCGTTATATGGGCAGATGTTTCATTACTATATGTTCAGTCTGTAAAACAACATCATATTTTCCATTATTTTACAACCTGACAACCTGCAAACTGGCGAGTAAAAACCCAAAAAAAAAAAAAAAAAAGATCAAGTGTGAGACCTGCAGATCCAGGTGATCTCAGTCAACCCTTATAAAAACACAGGATGTCTAGGGAATTGAATTGAAGATGAACGCATTTGTTGTTGATGCAGAAACCAAACCAAAAACACCAACTCCTGTAGGAGTACAGCATAATACAGTTTGTGATTGTAGAATTGAGTCCTCTATTACCTCAACTAGTGGTGATCTTGCCCACTTCCAAGTGCTAAGTGCTGCATCAGGTTTTTTACGAGTTTACACCTTCTTTGACAAGTTTCCACCTCCTTTGACTAGTTTCCACTTCCTTTGACCAGTCTCCACTTCTTTTGACAGAATCACGGTTTAGAGTTCTAAACTGTTAATACTTTAGTTGGGTATATCGACTCCTGTCAAATTATTATGTCTTCCATAGTTATCTCTAAAATTTAAAATACCCTTTCATTGGTCTTTTATGATAACTACGTTTACGCCCCTATTCATTCTTATCAAAATATTGAATTAGTCTTAGGCACACATATGTATAACAATATATTAAGCATGATTTCAATCACTTTACAACATATAGTTTGTTAAGTAATTTTGGATTACTACACATATTCCTTCTTTTGCGCCTCCTCCATAGCCACCGGCTCAGCAGCCTATTGGTATTCAATGTCCCACTCAGCCTCCTTTGCAACAGAAGCAATGTCGCACTTACTTTTGCAGAAATATCCATGGGCCGTCCTCCAATCTTATTCCAACACCTCAATTATCTGTACAAGTGGATCTTGTTGCCAATTCTACTTGTGTACCTCCCCCTACTACTATTTCTAGGTCTGTTGATACATCTGATCTTGATGTGCCTATTGCTCTTTGGAAGGGTGTCCACTCCTGCATTACACCCTATCCTATTGCTCAGTATGTTTAGCTATCAAGCGGTATCTTCCTCATATCAGGATTTTTATCTAATGTTGATACTATCACTACCTTGTATCCAGGGGCGGAACCACATACCCACCAGTGCAGGCGCACGCCCCCACTAAAACCTAAAACTTTTTTTTTTTTTATATATATATATAAAAGCTAGATTTCCTCTTTCGACGCCCTCTCTCTCTCTTCTGACGCCTCTCTCCCTATTCTCTCTCTTCTCCCTAAAAAACCCCTCTCTCCCCCCTATTCTCTCTCTCCCTATTTTCTCTCCCCCTATTCTCTCTCCCTTAAAAACCCCTCCCAGGCTTAAGAATATGACGCCCTCTCTCCCCCTATTCCCTCTCTCCCTATTCTCTCTCTCCCTAAAAAATCCCTCCCGGGCTTAAGAATCTGACGCCATCTCTCCCCTTATTCCCTCTCTCCCTATTTTCTCTCCCCCTATTCTCTCTCCCCCTATTTTCTCTCTCCCTAAAAAATCCCTCTCAAGAAGAATCGGCGCCATCTCTCCTTATTCCCTCTCTCCTATTCTCTCTCCCCTATTTTCTCTCCCTATTCTCTCTCTCCTAAAAATCCCTCCAGGCTTAAGAATCGCGCCCTCTCTCCCCTATTCCCTCTCTCCTATTTTCTCTCCCCTATTCTTTCTCTCCTAAAAACCCCTCCCAGGGCTTAAGAATCTAACGCCCCTCTCTCCCTATTCTCTCTCCTAAAAACCCCTCCGGGCTTAAGAATCGGCGCCCTCTCTCCCTATTCTCTCCCTAAAAACCCCTCCCAAGCAGCCTCGGCCCCAAGGCCCCAAGTCTTTGTGGTAGTGGGCCGTCAGCAGAGTGGGGATTCATATTCAAGTTCTGTGGGGTTAGTATGGTCATTTCGTACTGTAGTTTGATTAGGTATTTTATTTTGGTTTATCTAGTTAATCTGAAAGGATCGCATTGTAACCGAACCAAATAATTTCTCTGCAGCACAGTATTTTTTTTTGTTGTGCATTTTGATTGATGATTTTTTCGCCTTCTTGTCTCTCTCTCTAGATTTAGGGTTTTATTTATTTTTTAATTGATTTAGGGTTAGGTACTTCTTGTCTCTCTAGATTTAGGGTTTTATTTATTTTTAATTTATTTGCCATATGATACAATGGGTTATTATGCGTAAATTATTGATTTATTTTCCTAAATCAATTATACCATATGATACCCCTTGTCTCTCTCTCTAAAATATTGTGCTTTTTAAATCATGATTTTTATGTTTTACATGGGCTTTCTACAAATATGAGCATGAAAATAACATAATATGAGCATGAAAATAAAAACTCATTTATTATAAATACATAAGAGTGAACCATACTCAGTTATTCCACATGATTTGTGCTCCCCATATCAGTGAATATACAATGGAGATTTAGGGACTTTATTTTTATTGAAATTTAAAATTTTATTTGTTAAATATTAATTGTATTTTGAATTTTATTGTGTAGGTTTTCAACAAATCGGATTTGTCCGATCGCGCAATCGGATTTGAGTTAAAATTTCTTCAGATCGGGCTAAATCGGAGGTAATTTTTCTTGTCTAAATTTAACTTTTTGTAATTCTATATTATTGGCTGATAATGATTAATTTATGTTTAGGAAATGTGGTTATGTTTAGGATAAATATGTGAATAAATTTTTATTTGATGTGTGTGCTCTGGCAAATGCGATTTATAGTCTTTCTTGGTTTAGGCCTAGTTTCTAGGGCAAATGTGATTTATAGTCTTTCTTGGTTTAGGCCTAGTTAAAATTTTCTTTTTTTATGTAATTTTAATGAAAATTATAGTTTATAATATAAAGTAGTTTAAATTTAAATTCATTGTACAAAATTTATCTTTAATTCATTTTGCGCCCCGCCTAGATGAGAATCCTGGTTCCACCACTACTTGTATCATTCATACTGCTCTCTCATCCTGCCTGGAAGGCTGCAATGGTGGATGAGATGAAAGCCCTTAAACGAAATCACACATGGGACATGGTATCACATTCTCCAGGAAAGAAGTCGTGGGATGCAAATGGGTATTCCCTGTAAAACATAATCCGGATCGTAGCATTTCTCGGGATAAGGTACTACCTGTGGCTCATGGATATACTCAGACCTATGGCATTGATTATGTGGCCACATCTTCCCATTTGGCTAAAGTCGGTGTGTGTCATTATTTCCATTACGGCCAATCAGAAACTTTTCTTAATAAAGACCATACTGAGGAGATTTATATGGATCCTTGATGCAGGATGGAACACTAGAACCCTAAAAGCAACGGCTGAAATTAATTGATAATCTATAAGCAACGAAAGCAGTAGATTTAAAACTATAATCCAAAATATTATTAATTAATTTCACTCTAGTGATTAGGCCTTATTCTGATCAGTGTTCAATCTGGCGTGACAGTCCATTTAAAACTGGAATCAAGGATTCTAAAGGTAAAACTCGATTTCCTTCTAGTCTAGGGTATCAAATGACAACCAAGTATGGTGTCCTTTGATTCCATTCTAGGATTTGAAGAATATAAGGATCTGACGGGTTGATTGGAAACAAGGGTTTCAAAATAAAAAGATTTTTTTTATTCAAAGGAACTCCAGCAACTAAAAAGCTCAAGCTAGGTTTTAAATTAAGGAACTTGAATCAAAGAACATAAATAAATTACCTTGCACCAAGTAAAAAAAATTAGCGAAGAAAATCTACGAAGAAAAATTGGCCTCACACCAAACCTATCACGGGAACACGAAGAAGAATCACTCTTGCTTCTAGTTTCAATACAAAGTTCTACCTCCACTAATCAATAATAATAATAAAAGTCTCTTTACAATATATACTAATAAAAGAAACTTTAACTTAACCTAACCTAACCACTAAAAGCATCTAATCGGACGTTCACAAATAGCTCAAGTTTCAAGTATCAAACGACGTCAGATTGATCGGAAATTGGTTTTGTTTGAAAGCTTATAGAAGTAGCTTTCCAATGAGCCAACAAATGGCACTTTTGATGAGTATCGAAGAAGTTATGGTTATTTTTCAAAGAGTGCACTAAAAGTGACGAACATAAGAGGTCATGTGCCATATGTATGTCCACGACTCCTATGACCTACGGGTAAAACAATAAAATAAAATAAATGCATCCTCTATAAACTAATGGACCAAAATAAAAGTCCACCACACGATCAGCAATCCTAATACATCTACCAACAATCCATCACGCAATCGACAAACCAACGGTGTGAATGACAAACAGTGAAGATCCGACGGCTGGAATGAAGGATATTGAAGATCCAATGGTGGGAAGTAGTAATCCAACGGTCAGAATCATCTCATGTGCGCATCTTCTCGATGCAGTGTCTTCTATGATGTTGCACATGCACACATAGGGCCCTCAACAATCAATCCAAAGTGTCACATGAGGCTCACATGCTCCCGATCTCCTCTTACGCCTCTGATACACTTTGTATGGTCTAATGTCTGTATCAATCCTCCACCCGGCTTCATCCAATGTGCACATCTTCCTGATGCAGTGTCTTCTATGGTGTTGCATATGCAAATATGGGGCCTTCAACAATCCATCCAAAGTGCCATGTGAGGCTCACATGCTCCGATCTCTTCTTACGCCTCTGATACACTTTGCACGGTATGCATGTCTGCACTAATCCTCCACCTGGCTTCCTGCTTCAGTGGGAGGCTAGCAAAGTGTAAACTTAGAAAGTCCATATATGGTTTGAAGCAGCCGCCTTGTGCCTAGTTTCAACACTTACAGTGGAGAGAACATTAATATGAGATTTCAGAGATGCCACTGTGCGAACATTGTGATCTATCATTCTGGTCCTAGTGGTTGCACAATCTTACTAGTGTATGTGAATGATATAGTGATTACTTGAGATGATTCCTCCTTTATTTTCCATGTAAAAAAGGAGCTTGGTCGACATTTTAAAGTGGAAGACTTAGGGAGCCTAAATTATATTCTCGGGTGGGAGATAGCCACATTGATGAAAGGGCTTTTCCTCTCCATTGTTAGCTAGTTTATGCACGCTCCTTGTGCTCCTCATTTGGTCGTTGTTCATTGTATTTTCAGGTCCATTACAATCAGTCCTACATGGGGAATTGTCTATCACTCATATGGTCACTTTCGTATATTCAGATATACTGATGCTGATTGGGCTGGCTTCATTACTCTGATCGTCGCTCTATGTCTGGGAATTGTGCGTTCTTGTAGGCAACCTTGTTTTGTGGAACAGGAAAGACCAACTGGTTGTCTCCAAATCTGGTGTTGAGCTGATATCTCGCGATTGCTCATGGTGCATATGAGCTTTTGTGGCTTCGTTCTCTTATTTCTGAGCTTGGGTTTCTGATCAGTGGCCCTATGCCCATACATTGTGACAACGAAACAGCATAAAAATTGCTTTTGACTGGGTGCTACATGAACGTACAAAGCATATTTTAAGTTAACATTCATTTTGTTGGAGAGAAGGCTTGGGATAGCACTGGAGACCTTGTGGATGTATCCTCTTCCGACCAGCTGGCCAATATCTTCACTAAGCAATTGGCCCTTCGCTTCTTTAGGGATATACCCCCAAATCCTTCAGCTTTGCAATATCATTGACACTCTTTCATTATCTGTCAATTCTCATATTCATAAGGATGCTACTTGATTGTAGACGTGAAATTTAGTGCTCTTGAATCTTAAATATGAATTGGTTTATTGATAGTTTCATTCTAACATCAACAAAAAGCGCACGAGCGCACACACAGAGACACAAAATTAATGTAATCCAGAACCGGAATTGAAAAAAACAGACACAAAAAGCCAAACACATCATCCACAATAACAAGGATTAGCGGTCAGACTATGGTACAAAAATAACAGCTTAACTAGAATCCATAGCAGTAAGCTTTCCTCATAACCTTAAAAACCAGGATATTGTACTTGAATTCAGATCATTTTAGAAGGTTATTTAAGTTTCACAGAAATTTATTGCATGTTCACATCAAATGGTTTATAACAAAAATGGAATAGAAACAGTTCCATTACATGGGTAAAATAATCAACAAAAATACTGATAGAGAGTATATTACCAAACAAAAAAGAGGGAATGTAAACTAGCATAATAGAAGGGATTGAACATTCATTGTGTCAACATATCCTATAAAAACCCTATCTCTTCAATTCAAGTATGCACATCAATTATATGCAGATATTTGCCTCGCTTAGAAGTACATGCTAATACAATCGATATAAAGTAAACATAACAAGCAGCATATCAGGAGTATAAACTGAATATAGTGTGTATGTGAGATTTACTACTTTGTTAATTGAGATAACGTGAATTACAGGAATTATAACCAAAAGAAATCTTATACCTGAAGATCTCTTATAAGACTTTCCAATAAAGTCCGTCCACAATAAGGAAGCATTGCAGCAGGAAGGCATTCACCTGTGTCGGGGTCAAGTAAACCAAGCCTGTCTCCAGCACCTCCCAAAGGATAAATTTCACCAAGTTCTGGCAAACCCTGAAAATAATGGAACTTTTATTATGACTCCAAAATTTTAAATAATAATAAAATAATTCATACATATCCTTATGGGCCAAGTTAACAACAAATCTTTGACTCCGCCGCAGTTATAAATGTATTACTTCCAGTGTTAGGAAAGGGTGTCCAACACACCAACCTCAATACCCCACAAAGCTGCTTGAGATGCATATTCTGTATTTGCAGAAAGATTGACCCCATTAGGAACATGGATTTCTATGCACTGGAACTTTTCTGACTCATCCAAGTGAGGGGACCAATTCATGTTCTGTCTTTCTGATGTTGATGGCAAAAGGAGTTCTAGTATCATTATTTGATATCTGTAACAAATATCCATTGCAAGTTAATAGAGTATTCCTCACTTCAAGTAGCTGCAACCATAAGAAACAAAATAATTGAAAAGTGGTCGCAATGAATTCAATGAAAAAAAGGAAACTACATATTTGACTACAATATTGGATAAGATCTGCAACATATTTTTGTTTTCCAAAGAGTGCAAGCAAACTATGGGTCTTTTTTTCTTGATCAGGAAATTCATTAAAAAAGAAAGAAGAGGACAAAGTTGCTAGAAATAGTATGTTAATGGTGATGTTAGGATTAGGGTTTGTAGGAAGAAGAAGAAGAAAAGAGGTGGGAAAATTAGGGTTGAGTATTATTTCTGAAACCCTTGTTTATTAGTATATGTAGTCAGAATACAATAGTTAACATATATAGGGACCATGGAAAATAATAAACCTACCTACAACTTAAGTGAAGTACTACGCAAACAACCAATGTATCTCATTACTACCATGTAGTACTTATTCTAACGCTTCCCCTCAAATTGGTGCATAGATGTCAATTATATCCAACTTGGTAGTGAGGATGCCAGCCAACTGATCTTCTGAAGCAACTTGCATTGTGCAAAACTCCTAGGATTCAACTTTTTCTCTCATGAAGTGGTAATCCACCTCTATGTGCTTTGTCCTCTCATGAAACACTGGATTTTCCGCGACACGCAGTGTGGCTTCATTATCCCCATACAAACTCATCGTAAGCCAGACTTGTAGTCCAAGGTCATTTAGAATGAATCTTAGCCACATTCCCTCTCTAGCACCTCGGGGCATGGCTCTATACTCAGCTTCAGCACTTGAATCAGCTATAACATGTTTCTTGCTCTTCCAACTGACCAAATTTCCCCTAAAAAACGTGACATAACCAGTAGTAGATCGCCTGTCACTAAAGGATCTAGCCCAGCCGGCATTAGTAAACACCTCCACGTCTAGATGCCCATGATTACATGTAGTTTTTCTCTAGCAGAGCTAGATTTCATATTTCTGAGAATTTTGTCGATAGGTACTGAGGAGTTTCCTGTTACTGGGGAGAGTCATGGGCTTTCACTGATTTTGATGAACGCGAACGGTGCTGGTTGCAAGCCTTGCATCGCAAACCACCATCTTCGAGCACCGAAAATCACTCATCCGACTCTACTTCTGGTTCTACGGCTGACTCTCCTACTGGTCGCTGATTTAAACACATGGAGAGTATTTTGAAGGATGACTTGGTGGATATGGCCACCTCCCTCAGGTTGTCCTTTAATAACTCAAGAGATCCTTTCTTGGTTATTCAAAGTTATCGTGCAAAAACTTGACGACGTGGTTCCTCCTCTGGTCAGAGGTGCGCGGGGAAAACAAAATAGAAATCGATGCTAGAGCTCTGCAATTTGGCCCCCCTCCCGCGGCTAGGGCGAAGAGTTGCTCGGGGTGACATGGATAGGTGTGTGGGTTCGATCAATCGGTGGTTCGAGTTCTTGTTGCCCTATGGAGGTGCTGTCATGGAATGTGAGGGGCCTTGGGTGCCCCACGAAGAGAAAAGTTATCAAATCTTTTTTAAGACCTAGAAAGATTGGTGTGGTCTTCTTTCAGGAGACTAAGTGGGATTGTTCGAATAGCCTTATCACATCAGTCATCAACGGGAGCCATTGGGGCTGGTGTGCAATCGATGAGGTGGGGACCTCGGGAGGCATCTTGGTGCTCAGGGATATAAACAGGTTGGATTTCAGCATGGTTAAGAAGGGTAGATTCTCATTATCTATCCTCTTCAGCTCGGTGGTTGACAACTTTAATTGGTGTTTCACTGCAGTATTCAGCCCTAATGATGTACCCTGGCGTCGTGCCATGTGGGAGGAGCTTCTAGAAGTTAGACATGATTAGAGTGTTCCGCGGTGCTTAGGGGGCGACTTCAACATCGTCAGATTCTGTGAGGACAGAAATCCTCCATGTTCAATAACCCTGTGTATGTCAGTTTTCAACGATTTTGTGGCGACCCATGCTCGACAGAATGTTTTGTACTATGGACTGGCTTGAGCATTTCTTGGATGTTAGGCTTTTGGCCCTTCCGAAACCCACCTCCAACCACCTCCCTATCCTCCTGTTTGCTTCTAATGATGTGTCGACTTGGGATCCAACTCCTTTTAGGTTCGAGAACTTATGGTTGAAAGCTCCCAGGTTCAACAATCTAATTCGTGAATGGTGGGATTCGGTGAGGATCACAGGCCTGGAGTTCATTCTTGTCACAAAACTTCAAAAATTCAAAGATGATATTAACGATTGGAATAAAAATATTTGGAAACATTGCTATGTATGATCGAAATCCTCTCTGAAATTCAACGTATTGACAAGCGAGAAGAGGAGGCACCTCTATCAGAGGCAGAAGTGGAGAGAAGAGCTGGTCTTCATAAAGAATTTGAGGTCAAAGCATCAGAGGAGGAAACTTGATAAAGTTGTGATAGCCCACAAGTGCATCGATTCGAGGTATTGAAGTCGCGAGTCAGGGGTGATGTGTAAAATCAATAGTTCTAAAACTCGGCGAGTCAACGAGTTAAATCGACCTAGTTATTCGACTTGCTGGGATTTCGAGTTGAGACCGAGTCGAGTCAAGATTTTGCTAGGATGATGCAACCATGGTTCATAAACTACCCATATATATATATATATATATATATATATATATATATATATATATATATATATATATAAAATATTTTCATGGGATAACTTTTAAAAAGTATTAAACTACCCATTTTATCAACATATTTTTCTATCTTTTTCCTACTAAAATTTTTTTTGTTTTTATAAAATATATATCTTAAAAAATATTCACTGAATTACCTCGTCGGAGCGAGTCGAGTTTATCGGAATCTTCGAGTTAACTCAACTCAACTGACTTTCGAGTCGAGTCGAGTTTTCGCATTGTAAAACCATGGTAAAATAGATATGGAGAAGGCCCACGATAGAGTCAACTGGGCTTTTCTCGATTACATACTTCAGAGAATAGGTTTCGGTACGACTTGCAGAAAGTGGATGAAGGCATGCTATGCTACTCCTTGGTTTTCCGTTCTTGTCAATGGTGCGTCGAAGGGGTTTTTTAAAAGCTCTAGGGGTATAAGGCAAGGGGATCAGTTATCTCCCTACCTATTTGTCATTGTGGGCGATGGTCTTTGTGGTCTTTTGGCTAGAGCTTCCAATTTGGGGTTAATCAAAGGTACACCGACAGCACACTAAGTTTTGTGAGGCTTCTCTGAATGCTATTGATAATGTGTCTAAAGTGCTCACTTGCTTTGAAGCAGTTTTGGGACTCAAAGTAAATCTACAAAAGTCAGTGTTATTTGGTATTCGAACGAATTCGGATCTTCTTAGTAATTGGGTGGTCGGGTGAGTGGGACATGTGGTTCATTTCCTTCTACATACCTAGGTCTACCTTTGTGTATCAGCAAGCCAACCTCTACGGCTTGGGACACGGTTATTGATTGATGCGAAAAAAGACTTGATGGGTGGAGGTTGACTCCTCTCAAAGGCAAGAAGGTTTGTATTGATCAAATTCACCATTGCTAGTCTCCCGGTGTACTCTCTAAGCCTTTTTCATTGCCATAAGGTGTGATGGATCGGAACGATCCGATTCAAAGAAGATTTTTGTGGTCTGGTGGGGTGAAGTGTGAGAAAAATGCACATAGTCAAATGGAATATTATCACCAAACCTAGACAAGGAGGGATTAAAACTATGAGGATTGTTAACATAGTCAAATGGGATATTAGCACCAAACTTAGACAAGGAGGCTAGGTATTAAAGCTACGAGGGCTGTTAACACTGCGTTGTTGCGCAAATGGTGTTGGCGGCCTGGATCCGATGCAAATTCACTTTGGGCCTCGATTGTAAGAAACAAATATTCTCTTTTGGTCTCGGGATGGGTCTCTACGTGGCACCTCGGTAAACCTGGCTCTAGTTGATGGCGGGGCCTTGGTAGGATTGCCGGCCAATTTCAATCGGGCCTCAAATTTTGAATGGGTAATGGGCGAACGATCAAATTTTGGCTTGATCAATGGTGCGGGCCACCCACTTTAAGCATTCCATACCCTCAACTGTTTAAGAAGGCCATTGTCAAAGATGTTGTCCTCAGGGAGGTGATTTATGATAACAGGGAGCAGCCAGTTTGGAACATTTCTCTCACTTAAAATTTGAAGAACTTCAAGGTTACGGTGCGGTCTGACATGGTGGCGAGTGTTCAGATTCCCAGAATCTCAGATTGCAATGCGGAAATTCGCATTTGGACTAATGGCAAGCAAAGAGGCTTCACAGTCAAGGCGGCCTATCAATGTTTTAGAACCACGTCTCCCTCTACTTTTAATTGGAGGTGTCTATGGAAGCTCCCAGGTGCCCCCGCCCACCCCCCCCCCCCCCAAAAAAAAAAAAAAAAAAAAAAAAAAAAAAAGATATCCTTCTGCTTTGGGTTGCTTCCTGGGAAGGATTGAAGACGAGGGATTTTTTTAGACGTATAGGTTTGGCGGTTTCCAGGCAATGTGGTTTGTGCCACAACCAGTTTGATTATGTTGATCACCTCTTCATACATTGTACCTTTTGGTCGTTGATCCTCGCTCACTTTCGAAAAAATTAAAAAAAAAAGATATACTTCTGCTTTGGGTTGCTTCCTGGGAAGGATTGAAGACAAAGGATTTTTTTAGACGTATAGGTTTGGCGGTTTCTAGGAAATGCGGTTTGTGCCACGACCAGTTTGATTCTGTTGATCACCTCTTCATACACTGTACCTTTTGTTCATTGATCCTCGCTCACTTTGGAATTTCGTTGTGCTTCCCGGCTACGCCTCGAGATCTTCTCACCAGATGGGCTATGAATTCATTTAGAAATCTTGGCAGCTCTTTTTGGTCCATTTCGCTTGTGGCGGTCCCGCGAGTAATTTGGAAAGAACGGAACTACTGCAGTTGTCATCACCAAAGGGCTGTTCACTTGGTCTACCGACTTGGGATGGAGCTTTCCATTAGTTGGGCCCTAGCGCTGCCACCCTTCGGCGATCTAACCAGGTCCCAGTTGTTGGTGAACCAGTCTTTCATTCTTAACCCAGGCTAGGACTCGAGGTGCCCGTCTTCGCCCTTCGTTGTTTCCTGTTTTTCTTTCTTGTTTGTTTTTTGTTGCTTGTTTTTCTTTTGGTTGGTGCTTTCACTGCTTTGCTAGACTCTCTCTGGCAGCCCTTTGTGTAATTTTGTTTTCATAATGGAATTACCTTTACCGATCAAAAAAAAAAAAAAATCCAAGTGTGCAGTACGAGGAGTATGCTCAAGTGGACTAATCACACTAACAGCATCTGCAATATTTGGACGAGTGATCATAAGGTATATGAGTTTACCCACCAATCTCTGGTACTTAGTTACGTCTTTGATGAGCTCTCCTTCATAATTGGTTCTATGATTCTAGCCCATAAGAGTATCTATAGGCTTACAACACATCATTCATGCCAGCTTCAGAACATCCACCACATACTTTCTCTAGGAGAACAATGTCACGTCTTGACCTGGCAACTTTGATTACAAAAAAGTATCGGAGAGCTCCAAGGTCCTAGATATCAAAGACCTGACTAAGGTAACTCTTTGAATTTCAAAATTTCTTCTTTTCCATTCCCTGTGACGTTAACGTCATCAACATTCATGATGAGGGTTGTCATACAAGTCCATTCTTCACAAACAAAGTGTGGTCATAGTGACTCCTCTGGTACCCAAAATATATAATCGCATCACTAAACTTCATGAACCAAGCTTGTGGAGATTGCTTTAGTCCATAGATAGCTTTCTTCAATTTGCAATCACTTTCTTTCTCGCATTGAAGGAGAAACCCAAGAGGCACTTACATAATACACTTCTTCCTTGAGATCGTTATACAAGAATGCATTTTTGACATCAGGTTGGTACAAGGGAAAGTCGTTGAGTGCAGCAAGAGACAGAAGGGCCCGAATAGAATTAAGTTTAGCCACTAGTGCAAAGGTCTCTTGAAAGTCAATACTGATGGTGTGAGTAAACCCTTTTGCTACAAGTCTGACCTTGTATCTTTCAACTGACCCACCCATTGGGGCAATACAGTTCAATCTATACACTCATTTGCACCCCACTGCTTTCTTCCCTGCAGGCAGCTCAGTGATTTCCTAAGTTTGATTCTAGCCTTCATTTCTTGCACCATGGCCTCTTTCCATTTTGGCAGCTGCAAAAAAGCTCCAGAGAAAGAGATGGAATAGAGGTAGATATGAAGGTGAAATGAAGCTAGAGTAGCAAGCAAACAGTGCATGATAGGACACATATTTACAGATAGGGTGTCTGGTACCCTTACGGAGAGAAATGGGAAGTTCCAAATCCGATGCATGAAGGGGACTGCTTCAGGAGTGGGCATTTGATCCATGTCAAAAGCGGGAGGGATAGGTTTTTTGCCTCCTTGTTTCTTCCTCTCAAAGTACTTGTGTTTCCAAATATATCCCATTATTCTTGAAGATCACTAGTGGGAGGAGGATCACTAGTACTGGTCAACTCTTCAATATCCTCCTTAACGTCATCCTCCCCCATGCATGGAAGAGGTAGAGGATTCTCAGTGCTCTCTTCCTTACTTGGACACTCCCCTGAAGAGGGTACTAAGAAGGAGCATAAAATGGATTGAATTCCAAAATGTAATATCCATAGTGATAAAAGTTTTTTCGGTGGAAGGGCCATGACACTTGCACCATTTCTGAGTAGGATACCCAACAAACATGCACTTGACTGCTTTTGGAGAAAGTTTATCACGCTTACTAGACGGGATATGAGCGAAACAAGAAAACTCAAGGTCTGAGGGGGCATCGGAAACAATTTACCACTATCACATAGGACTTTGTAGGGGGGACTTCCCCTCAAGGACCGGTGACCGGTGTAGGCATGTGATTAAATAGATAACTAGAGATGAGGATAGCCTCACCGCATAGGCATTTAGGTTCATTCCTACACAGAAGAAAAGACCTAACAATCTCAAGAAGGTGGCGATTTTTCCTCTTAGCTACTCTATTTTTGTTGTGGAGCATCACGCCAATTTTTTCTCACAAGGAACATTTAGACCACATGAGGCAGGTCTGTGAAACTCTCGGGTTAGAAAAGTTATACGCAAATCTTAATAAGTGTGCGTTCATGACGCACCAGGTTATATTCTTAGGGTTTTTCATATCGTCTGATACTTTGATGGAATGACTATGGACCCCGAAAAGGTAAGGTACATCGTTGAATGGCCCAAACCTCATAGCAATCATAATGTCAGTAGCTTTCATGGCCTAGCCACGTTCTACAAAAGGTTTATTCGCAGTTTTAGTTCCTTCATGGCTCTTATTACAGATTGCATTAGAATAGGCGAGTTCCAATATACAAGTGACGCCGCTAAGGCATTTAAGGAGATTAAGTCGAGGATGACTGAGGCTCCTATCATGCGCATGTCAGGCTTTTCTAAGGTCTTTGAAGTAGCGTGTGACACATCCGGTGAGTGATAGGTAGACATTTGAGCCACAGGAGTCACCCAATTACTTATTTTAGAGACAAGTTGAATGACCCAATTGCTTATTTTAGCGATAAGTTGAATGAAGCAAAACTGAAATATCCCACCTATGACAAAGTTTTATAAGCTTTGAGATATTGGACACACTACCTCCTAAGGCAAGAATTCGTCTTGTTTTCCAATCGTGAGGCCCTGTGATACCTTAATTCTCAGAAAAAACTAAACTCACATCATGCACAATGGGTTCAATATCTTCAGGAATATTCATGTGTGTTGAAGCACAGGGCAGGGGTCAAAAACAAAACCTCGGTTGTGCTAAGTCGTAGAGTGGCAGTGTTATACTCCATGAGTGTTGAGGTTACCGGATTGGAGCAAGGACCAAAATTTCAGTCATATTTTTGTGTGGAATTGATATTATCGGCCGAAATTTCGGTTTAAATTTTTTGTTTCGGTTCCCTCCGAAACCGAAATGAAACCCGAAGTTTTGATCCTTGGGTTGGAGCGATTGAAAGATGATTATCCTACATGTTCGGATTTTGGGAGGTGGTATACCTTACTCTCAATTGGTCAGGGTATAGGTATTAATGGATTTGTCTTACAGGATAGTTTGTTGTTTAAGGGCAATTGTCTTTGCATTCCTCGTACTTCCCTCTTAGTTTCAATTGGAAACTCCATGTCGGCAGGAACGCTGCTCATTGTGTTCGTGACAAGACCATTTCCCTTGTTGAGGATCGATTTTATTGGTGTAGACATTGCAAAAATTATCAGGCAATGTTGGACTTGTCAATTGGCAAAATAATGAAAGCAAAATATGAGATTGTATACCCATTGCAGTGCCCACACACTCCGTGGCAAGACCTTAGCATGAATTTTGTGCTTGAACTTCCTAAGACTATCAGGAAGCACGATTCCATTTTTGTGGTGGTGGACTGTTTTTCTAAAATGACCCATTTTATCTCATGTTTCAAAACCTCCAATGCAAGTCACGTTGCTAAATTGTTTTTTGAGGAGGTTGTTCATCTTCACAAGTGTTGTGTCTGATTGACATGTCAAGTTCGTAAATAATTCCTGAAAGACACTATCGCATATGAGAGGAACCAAGCTGCAATTTCCTTCAGCTTATATCACCCACAGATAGGCAAACCGAAGTTGTGAGTCGAAGTTTGTGAAATGTCCTACATTGTCTTGTTAGTGAACATATTAGCAGTTGGGATTCAATCTCGCTTGTAGCAGAGTTTGCATATAATAATTCAGTCAATAGGGCATTGGGCATGAGTCATTTTGAGGTAGTGCACGGGTACAAGCCTAGAACACCAGTAGATCTCATCCCTATGTCGGATACCTATAGGTAATCATAGTCAACAGATACATTTGTATGACACATTCATGAGTTGCATGCCAAGATTAAAAGGAAAATAACTTTGAGCAATGAAAAATATAAGTTTTATGCAGACTCATAAAAAATTCAAGGAATTTCAAGAAGGTGATTTTGCCATGGTTCGGATTAGGACTAAGTGATTCCCACAGGGAGTTGCAAAGAAGTTGCAAGCACACAATGTTGGCCCTTTAAGATTTTAAACGAGTTGGTCCTAGTGCATATGTTCTAGATCTTTCACCTGACATGGGCATCAGTGCGACATTAAATGTGGAAGATCCCGTTCCATTTCTAAGTCCAGCAGTTATTCCCACCCAGCCATTCGTTGATTCTTCTTCTACATTTGAGCCTAACCCAGCTCTTCAGCATATTCTGCCTCCCCCACTTGCACGTATTAGAAAAGAAATCATTGAAAATATCTTGGAAGACCAAATAGTCTCTACCAACCAAGGGGAATAACAAAAGTATCTTATGAAATGGAAAGATCTACAAGAATCAGAGAGTACTTGAATCACCGGAGAGGAGCTTTAGAGGTTGGACTCGAACATGCTTGAGAAGTATCACAATGATGACTCATCAGGGATGAATCATTTTCAGTCAGAGAGAGATGATGCGAACATCGGACCCTTTAAAGTACCGGAGGAATAAGAAGAGATAGAAAAGAATTGTGCCTTATGTAGCACTTTGAATGGGTTATTGAAGGCACCATGTGTGCATGTGCAACATCAGAGAAGACCCCACATTGGGAAGACGTGCACATTGGATGATTCAGACCGTTGGATTACCACTTTCCACCATTGGATCTTCATCATTCTTTATTTTTCAGCAGTTGGATCTTCACAGTTCATTATTCACATCATTGGATCATAGTTTTACTACATCTTCGTCGTTGGATAGTTGACTGCGTGATGGACTGTTGATAGATCCATTTGAATTGTTGATCGCGTAGGCGACTTCTCTTTGGTCCATTGATTTACATAGGATGAGTTTATTTTATTTTATTTTATTTTATTTAAGTGCTTTACTTTTGGTGATAGGAGTCGTGTACATATATGCGGCACATGACTCCTTAAATTTGATACTTTCAATGCAGCCTCCGAAAAATGGTCATAACTTCTTCAATACTCATCAGAATTGCGCGTTTCTTGGCTTGTTGGAAAGTTACTTTGATAATCATTCAAATCGGACCAATTTCGCATCAATATGAGGTCGTTTAATGCTTGAGAATTGGCCACATATAAAAAAAAAAAAGTCAGGACAGAAAGTTGAGTTATTGTGACCGTCCGATTAGAGGCTTTTAATGGGTAGTTTAGGTATCTTATTTTTTAGTAATTAGGGTTTTCTTCATAGTTAGCTTTAAATACTTTTATGTAACGAGACTTATTAATATTATGATGAAGTTATGTCTATAAATGTTCAAAGAAAAGAAAGATTCTTCTTCCCTTAGAGGGTTTGGTGTGAGGCCAATGATATTGCTTGCAAATTTCATTGATTTTTTTATATACGTGCAAAGAATGTAAATTCTTTAAATCTTGAAATCTTGAAATCCTGAAATCTTTAATCTTCCTTGAAACTCTTTCTTGAAACTTTCTTGAATCTTTTTTGAATCCTTAAATGGAATCAAAGACGCCCTCATGGAATGTCATTTGATACCCTAGGCTAGCGAAAATCAAGATCTACCACTAGAATCCTTGTATCCAAATTTATAAGGGATCAGCTTGTCGAATTGGAACACTAATTAAATTAGGGAATGGTAGTCAAGGCGTTGCTATGGCGATGGATTTTGCCATATGAACTGATATGGTGAAACCTTTGAAATGGCAACGCCATAGCGTCGCCATATTGCGTGGCGTCGCTATATTTGCAATATATAATATTATATATATATATATATATATATATATATATATATATATATATATATATATATATCCTCAACGTCTCCTCTCCACAGCGTCTCTCCTCAGCTCCTTTGCTCAGCGAACAAGCAGGTACGCAGTATTTTTTTTTTCTCGTCTTTCTCTCTCTCACCTCCCTTTCTTCTCTCGCAGGCTATATTATTTTTTCTCTCAATCTCTCGTCTTTCTCTCCCTCGCCTCCCTTTCTTCTCTCTCGCCTCCCTTTCTTTGTTTTTCTGTTTTTCCGTGTGCTTTTCTGTTTTTCTATTTTCTTTTGATTTTTTCTGTGTTTTTCTCTCTTTTTTATAATATATTCTATATACATATATTTTTCTATTTTTATATTATTTTTTTCTGTTTTTTTTTTGTCTGCTTTTTTAAATCTTTTTTTTGTCGGGGTTTGATTATTGAAACTAAGTACAGCTAAACCCATTGACTGCTTTGAGGGGACAACAGAGATCATTTTTTGACGCAGGACGGCTCCCTAAACTACGTGAATGCAATGATTAATTGATTGTCGAAATTGAATTGAATTAAATTAAACAATAAGCCTTAAAATATAGCGAATACCTTAGGCTTTCGTAGTATTCCATTGGAGGATCGCGTATGATTCGAGCAGAGTCCAGTACGGGCGTTAGATCTGTTAGGTTGCAGCACGGATCGATCCTAGAGATAGAACTCTAGGTCTCCAGATTAGGGCGCTCACAATTCAAGGATGGAATCACGGGTTTTCTAGAAAGTTTGATGCGAATTGGCTTAATGGCTAAGGTGAGGATAACGGTAGTTGATCAATCAATTTTAGGTAGAGGCTGGAATGGATGGTTGTAGGATTTTCATAAGAATGATGGCTGAGTTAGGATTGTGGGATCAACACAAGTAGAGAAAATAAGAAATAGATAGATTTTGCGGGCTTCGCACCCTTGGCTTCACACCAAACCCTTCTCGGGAAGAAGATTCACTCTCCGTATAGGCTCATCTCAAGCACACAAGCAAAAGCTCTTTTCATTAATCATCCACTAACTACATTGTTTATCTTAAGGACCTTATATAGAAGGTCTTACAATAAAAGAAAACCCTAAAACAAATATTAATAAAAGACAAGTATGCCCCTAAAAGTTTAGTTCGAAATTAGAAAAAAAACAAAATATAAACTGCGCGATTTCGATCAATCGAAAGTGAAACTCGATCGATCGAAATTGAAATTCGATCAATCAAAAGTGAAACTCGATCGATCGAAACACATATATACCAATATATCGCTGCAAAAATTTGATCGATCGAAATGAGGTCGATCAATCAAAATGGATTTTTGATCTATCAAGTATATGATTCGATCGATCGGATTATATACTCCAGAACTACTGTTTTCTGTTAACATATTTCGATCAATCGAAATAGGACTTTGATCGATCGAAATTGTCGAGTTCCTCCATTTCTCTAAATTTCCTCTTTCGTTCGCCTAGTTCTGATTTCGATTCCGCTTCTTCCGCCGTCGGTACACGCGAAAAGATCTATTTCCGATGTCGACGTCCCTGTCATTTTTTGTTCCAATCTTTCCCACAATTGATCTTGAGATCATTAGAATATTATCATTCATCAAATGGTCAGTTTTTCATCCCAAAAATTAATCTGTGAGCACGTGTGCCACATGGAGTCAAAAACTGACTGTGGGATAATATGCCCATGCCTGATTAATATTTGCTCTCTATTTATTGATATTTGTCTATGCATGATTAATTAGTTAAATTTTTTTCTTCCTCTAGAAAAAATATATGAATTAAAAAATAGTAAAAAACTAAAAAAAAAATATTAATGATTAATAAATAAAAATAAAATTATTAATATTTTTTTTTAAATTATAAATGGCTTCGCCATGGCCTCTCCATGGCATGGCGAGCCTCTTCGCCATGACCTTGCCACAACGCCTTAACTACCTTGAATTAGGGCATAACTATTATAATGAGATTCTCTTCTCTAATGTTTTTTATGAAATCTAGCAATTTATTTATGTAATTTTTCACAAATATGACTTTTAAACTGAGGCATTAAAATTAGGTCTTATTGTTTGGTCCTGCATCATCTCTTTTCAACTTCATCTTTGGTAAGAGCATTACGTTAATCTTCCTTCTTCTCATGACATCTATCAGCTCAACACTCTTCCTAGTTAACATAAGTGCAATCCAAGAAGTCATTCTTAGCTTCTAGACCTTCTTTGCCCTCACACATCCATGTCGATGTGGAGCCCTAACCTACTATTCCCAACAATTTGACAGCATATTGTCGACCATCGATTACAAGGACGTCGTAGCCAAACCTTCCCTATTTCTCACTAAAATTAGACTCCGTCACAGTGTGTCACTTACAGGGAATACCCTAGCCAACCCTTGCCTACTTCTCACGGCAACCAAGTTCTGTTATAGCGTATTGCTTGCAGGGAACGCCTAAGCCAATATTTTCCTATTTTTCACAACCGAGATAGCATGTTGCTTAAACAGGGGGCATCCTAGCCAACCCTTGCCTACTTCTCACTACAACCGAGTCAATTACAGCGCGTCATTGGCAGGGGGACACCGTAAATTGTGTGTTCATAATAGGTCTCATCATAGTTGCATTTCTTAAATCCTAGTTTCAGACTTTCAGTATGAACCATTTCAGTAGAGAGAGAAAACCTAATTTCATAGTTGCATTGCTTAAATCCTAGTTTTAGTACAAATCATTTCAATAGAGTGTTAAGAGTATGGGACCAAGCAATGCACCCTAGTAAGTTGTACGGACTAACAGCCGACAATGGACTGACCGCCATGAACGCAAGTTTAAGTACAAAGATGAAGCCCTCCCTAACACCAACTAGTTTTAGGCAAACTGGTGGATGTTGGATTCTACAAGTGGTATCAGAGAATCAGGTCAAGTGTTTGAGTCACCAGGGGTGGTTCCTTGGAGAAAGAGGGGGATGGAGGTGTTGTTAGGGTATGGGACCAAGCGATATACCTTAGTAAGCTTTGCGGACTAACCGCCACGAACACAAGTTTAAGTAAAAAGTTGAAGCCATCCCTTACACCAATTGGTTTTAGGCAAACTGGTGGAAGCTGGGTTCTACAGAGAGCACCACCTAATTTTGGTACAAATCATTCAATTCCTACTGTGTTCTATTATTTTTCAATCTAGTGCAAACACCTAATTTCATTACGAATCATTCATTTCGTAATTTTATCTATCGTTTTTCAGTACAGTGCAAATACCTAAGTTCAAAATTACATTATTCAATTCGTACTTGTCTTTGTGGCAGTCATTCCACTGACGGCGGTTAGTCCGCAGAGCTTATTAGGGTGGATTGCTTGGTCCCATACCCTAACAAGTTTAAGTACAAAGCTGAAGCCCTCCCTAACACCAATTGGTTTTAGGCAAAGTGGTGGAAGCTGGGTTCCATTCGTACTGTTTTCTATCATTTTTCAGTTGAAAGCATACACCTAACATCAAGTTGCATTGTGTATATCCTAATTTCAGTACAAATCAATTCATCTGATTTCAAACACCTAATGCCAGTACGAATGATTCAATTCGTACTATTCTCTATCATTTTTCAGTCCAGTGCAAACTCCTAAGTTCAAAATTAAATTATTTAAAAATCCTAAACTCTACAATGCACCAAACAAGTAATCAATTTTCGCCAAAAACAAAAAACAAAAAAAAAATTAACAGCAATACGATCATTAACATACCCTATAATTCCTCCAATGCAATCGTAAAATTGATCGATCTCACCTAACGTCCTAAGCAGCTTCTTCAACGACACCAAAACCTCGCATTCCCACTTCCTCACCCCATCACCACCGTCGCCGTCCCACTTCTCGATCATCTCCAACAAAACGTAGAACGCGCTCTTCAGAGCGCTCCTCTGAGACTCAAATTTCTTGTCATCGAAGTTCAACTCCAAATTCAAGACGTGTTCTTGTCCAGCAGCAACGAGGGATTTGAGCCAAAAAAGCTCTCCGAGATTGAGACCGGGCAAAGACAAAACCCTAGAAAACTTGTGCTTCCTTTTACCGAAGAACTCATTTACTCTCGAATCGCTGTCAAGAATTCGAAGTTTCTGTTGCAAATTCTCTGAGCTTTTAAGGCGAGAGCGGAGGCTATCAAGTCGTGAGATTTCCTTCTGGAAATCGAAGTCTGGAACAGGCGCGTATTCGACGGTTGCTGTTGATACACGAGTTTCTAGAGAAAATGAGGATGATAAAGAAGAAGATGAGAGAGATACAGATGAGGAGAGAGAGAAAGCGGTCCAAAATTTTCTAAAGTGGGGGTTTAAGAAGGGTAGAGACTGAGAGTGGGAGGAGAAGAGAGGGGGATGGGGTAGGATAGGAGTGGTGCGCGCCATGCGCTGGTTAGCCGGAAGAAGCATCGATAGAGAGACAGAGAGATACAAAGAGAGCGGAGAGACAGATGGTATAAATGGGGATAAATAACGGGGTTACTTTCACTGCTGGCCCTATATTTCTCACATATTATATGCAGGTCCCTACACTGTTCATTATTTAAAATTTATTCAAACATTTGGATGTCTTATATATTAGAGTCCCTCCAATAACTTGACGTAACTTAATTACTTTATCCACTTAATTAGCTATGATTTATTTAATAAAAATATTAGATTTGTCCTTCTTTTATAAAAATACATTCACATAGGATTTTAATATTCAAATTTCAACTACTCTATAATAAAATAAATATGAATTTTGTCTCTATCAAATTCTTACTCACCTTTTATCTCCTTTATTGTCATTGCCTTGAATTTTTATCAACTGGTATATTGCCCTAAATTTTGGGTTAATTCGACTCAAAAATCATGTGACACATATCATGCTCAAAAATTATTTTATGATCACTTTTTGGCGTTTGCGACCCATGGAATAAAAAACTAACAGTTTAATTGTACGGACATGGTCTCATGATCAATTGTATGAAAGAGTGGGATGAAAATCTATCACCAATCTTATTCAAAGCACTCAATGGGTTTTAGTATAAAGGCCCTAGTAATTGGGTAAGAGCGAATAGGCCTATCTTTCATGAAAAGAGAAAAATTAGGAGGCTTGAGCCAACTTTGTGTGTTTGAGCCAATTTTGTATGTAAATAACGGCAGCCAATAGAATAAAATAAAATTTCAATATGTTCGTAAAGGATGATCATAGTGACAGATTTCATTTTTGGCATTATTTCGACATGGGGTGATTTCGGATAAATTTTAGGAAAAAATCAAAAAATATTAGAAAAATTTTAGGGAATATAAAAAATATATATACATAAATTATATTTAATATATATATATATGATTTACTATTTTAAAAGGGCTTAAATTATATTGGGGATTAATGAAGGAAACATACCAGTCGGTGAAAACTCGTGGCACTAATCAATAGAAGAGATGAAATGTGAGTAAAATCTTGAGGGAGGTAAAGTTTACATTTACTTTCGCTGTAAAATAATTAGAACTTGAGTATTAAAATTTTATTTGAATGCGTTGCTACAAAGAAAAGGTAAATATGGTAATTTTTATTAAATAAATCATCTCTTGTTAGTGGATGAAGTAGTTGAGTTACTTCAGATTTCTATTGAGACTCCTATGCATAATAAATTCAAATATTTGAATGAATTTCAAATAATAAAAATACACAAACCTATATATAATATCAGAGAAGCACAAGGACTACATTGCAATTATCCTAACTAACGAGTCACGATGCTGTGTGAGGCTGAGAGTATATACGGAGGTTATTCGGATCCAACCGTTTTTTTTTGCTACTTTAGTTACAAATCAACCTTCTTCCTTCTCAATCTAAATAATTGATTCTAAGCATATGTAATATATGTAATATATATATATATATATATATATATATATATATATATATATATATATATATAATATCATAGACATATATCAAACATTGGATCAATTTTCTAAAAGAAAGCATGATAATGGCAATACATCAAACGTGTTTTCTTATCACTTTTTTAAGATTCTAATCGTTTGGTGGCAGGGCCATAATCTCAATATTCATTATGTCAAAAATTTGGGACCAAAAATAATTCTTATCAGGCCATCATTTGATTCCAAGTAGTCCAACAGTTTAAGTGCGTCAAAAAGTTCCGATAATCCAACCTTTTAAGCACATGAAAAAAATTCCGGGTTGAAGAGGAAGATTTCTTAGTTGAAAATAAAGGCTCCCGAAGACTTGAGAGCATATCCCGAGGTTATTCGGCTTCTGCTGTGATTTTGTCCTTTTGGACTGTATACGGGTTAACTTTTTCCGTCAATTTACTCATATCGATACTTTCGGGGAATTAGAGGCCCTAAAGATTTGTCCTCCTTCCAAGAGTTGACTAAAGTGCGGGCCCATGTAGGTACGCAGCTCGTAAGCCTGATACTCTGATTGGTGTGCCGATCGCTTGACGACTAACAAGTCACAGCCTCATCCCTTTCGTGCATGTTTCATTGGTTGGTTATCTCCGTCATCTGCAGCTTATGTGCGACAATTTTTTCGGTCGGTTTTCTCGTGCTTCTCGTGCCCTTTTGTTTAATTTAGCGGCCTATATAGAGCTTTTTGGGTTCCAGCCCCTCTAAAATTAGAGGGCACCATTATTGGCGCCGTTCTAAAAGTACCAACCTCGGAAACCCCTTAAACTCATCGGACAATGCAGATCTTTTTTCACTTTAATCTTCTGTATGATGACTCTTGAGACCATGACATTACCGTTGGATAGTCAATTTTTTATTTCAGGTGTCACAAATCCTAAAACATGCTCTAAATTCATATTTGAGCTTGATGTATGTAATCTGATTTTAAGGCCACTTTTTGAGTATCCGGCATACATTAGTGGTATCAAAAACAATATATGTCATACGTTAGTGGTATCACATGATAGGGCCACTTTTTTTTATTAAATACACGATATTATCAGTGTTATAACATGGGCTGTCAACGGGCCAAGTCGGGTCGGGTTTGGACTGAGTTTTTCACCCGGCCCGATTAGCTATTCGGGCCGGGCTCAACCCATTTTTAGAATTATCCAACTTGAACCCGGCCCGATTAGCTATCCGGGCCGGTTCGAGCATGATTTCTCACTTTTTAAAAAAAAAAAAATTTTTTTTTTTTTTAAAGATCTTAGCTAATCGGGCCGGGCCGGGCTTTACACTATGAAGCCTAAACCCAAGCCTGTTTTTTATCCGAGACGAGCCTGGCTCATTTAATAAATTTCCGAAAAAGGTGAGCGAACTTCATTGTCCGGGCGAGGCCATTGGCTTGACTAGTTGACGACTAATTATAACTAAGGTATTAAAAGCAGTATTCGTCTCGGATATCGGTTTGTCTGAGGCAGATACGTATCAGCCGATACTGACACGTATCGGCCAATGTTTTATTTTTAAAGTAAAAGTCTCTATTGAAACCGAGACGTATCGGCGATATGTATCAGCCGATTTTTTATACCTTAGTTATAAGGCAGTCTATAGAAGGCCATTTTCGTAATTATCAATATCACTGTTTCTTACATGTTAAGGAAGAGATATGACATTGGGGTTAATCTTGGAAACCAATAAATGCTTGTGAGAAAAATTTAAGGAGTAAGAGAGAGAAACATATGAAAACTTGTGAGAGAAATTAAATGAGTAAGAGAGAGAAACTAATGTGGAGGAAACAGAAAGGAAAGATCCAACTATCTCTTGAAAAAAAAATTCTTCTTTTTTTTGAGTAAGATTTCTTCTTTTTGGGTATCGATCTCGGGTATTGGTTTGCCTGAGGCCGATACGAATCGGCCAATACCAATACGTATCGGCCTTTTTTTTTTTAAAGGAACTAAAATCTCGGTTGAAACCGAGATGTATCGGTGATACCGATAAAGGATATCGATACGTATCGGTTTGGCCGAAAACTGATACGTATCGGTATCGGTCAATTTTTTTTTTGCCTAAAATCTTACCCAAAATAAGGCTGCTATTTCATTGGAATAAAGAAGAAATTTTTTTATTTTTTTATTTTGCCTAAAATCTTATCTAAAATAAGGCTGCTATTTTATTGGAAGAAAGAACAAAAATTTTGAGACGGTTGGATATCTCCTTTCTTTTTCCTCCACATTAGTTTCTCTCTCTTACTCCTTTAATTTCTCTCACAAGATTCCACACGTTTCTCTCTCTTACTTCTTAAATTTCTCTCACAAGTATTTATTGGTTTCCACGATTAACGCCAACGTCATATCTCATCTTTGGATGGTTAGAGATAAAGTAAAGCCCAATTTAGGGTCACTAAACCATCCTTATATATTAATAAAATGACTTTTTGAAGACCTTGGAAATCTTGACAATCTCTTTCTTCTAGAATTTTGTGAGAGGTTTGAATGTTTCAAAAGGTAAATTGATATGTGCATCGCCTTTAGTACATTGGTGGGGCACCTAATGCCTAGTCAGGCAACATTGAGCTGGTATTAGCTCACCAATCCCATCCCCACCAACACTAACAAATATTCCATCAATTTTTATACGCTTGACATCATATTGGCACCACATGGTTGTATTTAGTGAATGGGATGATTGTTTAAGTCAAATTCAACCTTAAGATTGCTTCAAAAAATTATGAGAAATTTCCACAATCGACCCTGTCAAATTTACCTTTTTCGTCAGAGATCCTATACTTGCACCTTTCGCCTAACCGACCAGCTTGAAGTTCAGTCGACACCCGCCTTTATGAATTACCCAAATTACCCCCAAAGTAATAAATACCCATCAAAAATTCAAATCATTATTGCCTTTTACTTTTTTTATTCTTTACTTTTCGTTTGAAGTCAATGAAAGGCGGTGTCGTTTTGAAGTTGGTGGCGATCCATAGTTCAATCTTCAAGCTACCAAATCTGTAAGTTAGAAATCAAATTATCTTCCATTGCTGTAGAATTTTTTCTTCTATTTTCGACGGTCTATATTTTGAATTATTATTTTTTTTTCCCTATAATAAGCGATGTCGCACCTTTAAACAATCGGTATCGAATGTTTAGAAGCTCGATAGCAATTGTTTAGTAAGTCGATAACGACTGTTTAGAAAGTCGATATCGACTGTATAGAAAATCGGTATTGTCTGTGTAGAAAGTCGATATCAATTGTATATACGGTCGACATCGTTCTTTTAGATGGATTATAATATACAGTTCATTTAAACAATCTGTGTTAGTATAAGACTTAGTCATTTCCTTTTTATTACAGTTTATTTAAACAAGCTGTCAAGATAGTCGTACAGCGGGCTATTATCAAATGTTCCCCTAATGGAATTTTGAAGGTCTACGATGACACTAGCCCGAGGCGAAAGGATTTGCTGAGAGCATCAATTTTTGGTGGAATATTTTAAATGACAATATGTGTGGGTTGATCGATTTTAAGTTTAACCCTTGTCAGTGCACAAGATCTATTGTAGCACGGTAAGAACAGGGGTGTCGAACCCACAAGGAAATGTGAAATTTATCTAATCCTTTCAAAGATTTAAAACACCCAAGGAAGTACCAAGAGAAAAATTTAATTTACCACAAAAGTACCACGCGATTCTCAATGCAATAAAAGAAAGCTAATCAATCTAGGTCAGAACAAATTATGATAAAGAAAAAAAATAACAGTTTATGAATTGATTAAGGAGTTAGCTAACCATCGATTCGTAACTTTTCTACCATTCAATCTCACAAGTTCATTTTAAGTCAGAACACCATCATTTATTAGGAAAACAAATGAATCGAGAAGAACGCGACTACTGATCCAGCATACCATATCTAAAAACTATGACTCAGTCTATCATTGCGGTATGAATCATGTAAAGAGAATAGCATATTTCAAAATCCTAAGTCACGATAATGATAAATTAATCATTCTGCAGTCTAGATCGGTATGCAGGAACATATCTAGATGGAGTGCTTCTTTTACGGTCGTTAATAACTACGATCAATGACTGTAAACGAAGACTCGATAGTATTCAACCAAGCACACTTATAATAAAATGATTCAATGACAATATCTGTAGAAACAATAGCATAACAGTTACTTATCTTTGGTTCGCCTCCTCCTTGAGCAAATAAATTTAGCTGCTCATCCTCGGTGTACAAGCCCGTTGTAGATCCGAAGACATCATTTTAATAAAGTTCTTTTATTTATCTCAAAATTCTTTTTACAATGCTTTTGTTCCTAGGTACAATCTATGGTTTCATAAATTATAAAAGAAAATAATGTTGAATCGTAAATACAGTCTACCCAAAGAAAACCCTCCAAAACAAAAGAAGAAAGAGAGGAAAAAAAAATCAAAAGAAAAATCCCCCCGATACAATACTTATAGCTTCCTTTTTATAGGGCCGAACAAATCTTATCCCTAATAGCCTCAATCGATTGAGAATTAAATCTCAATTGATTGACTTTTGATTCGAAGTAAGTGGGGACAAAGCTGTCTTCTCTTATCAATCGATTGAGATTTAATCCTCAATCGATTGATATCTAAGGGTAGATTCTCCACTCTCTTGGTGGATGTTAAGTTACTTCACGGATTTCGGTGCTCCTTTTGACTTTTAGTCCATTGCTATGTGTAATCTTTAATTATCTTCTTTTATGCACTTTTACACCTCAACCGTCAGAAACACCTGTAATCATCGAAACCTCATAACAACCATCAGATGCTTTCATCGGACAGCTAAATATAAGAATTAGGGTGCGAAATATCATCACATTACGGCACCGATCACACCCCAAACCTACATTTTGCTAGTCCTCGAGCGAAGAGAATGAAAAATATGCCAAAGCAGAAAAAATTAACATCCTTAAAATGCCACTTTCGTAGGGAGCACGATTGCATTTAGCGCATGCAATAAGTCTCTAAACCCCTAGGTGATCCCTAATGGAGGAGTAATGTCTCCTGAAGGTTTCCAGCGAAGATACCTACAAACTTCATAACCAATAAATTTCAGAATTGTACTCATGCCCTTAAGTAGTTAAATGCCCGTGAAAACCTTGAAAATGTTACCGGCCATGCTCATTCTATTAATATTCATTCACTTCAATCCATTGTTTTACAATGCACATAATCAGAGTTTTATTCACTTATTAGTTTGCTAAAATTCTTTTATCTGAGACTAAGTTTAAACTAGAAGTCTTTAGATTCCATGTCTAGACCCAATCCTCACCATTGGTATGTACTCAAAATAAAATCGCTCTGATGAATGGTTTTACTTTTCACTCATCTGTGAGATTGGAATTACAACACAAATCAGAAAAATCTCACATGTTATCAGAAAAATGGTGTTCCAAAGAATTTAAAAGAAATCTCACAGAAGCATATATTTGTATTTTAAACGTGCATATACCAAGCACCATAGACACTGTATAATCACTCTCCATAGGCATTTACCACTCATGATTTGATCAAAAAGGTATTTTCTAAGGTTGTAATGAGGCTCGGATAAAGGGTTAATAAAGAAAGGGGAAATTGGATTCAAATTTCTCTGAGAAATTAGAAAAATAAGCACAATTGATTTTCTGATTTTTTTCACACTTTCTTTTCCGCATTTTCTAGAACCCTTTTCTTTTCATAACACACTTTTCTCTTGTTTTTTCTTTTTTCCTTTTAACACCACTTTCATATTTTTCTCTACTCCTTACACTAAACTGAATTTTTTTTTTCTCTTCCCTTTTATGTTTTTCCGCTCTATATTTCTTATAGTTCCTTTGCTACAACTCTCTATTTCTTATTTTTGCTCTCATCCCTCTTTTCCAATTTCTCAAAGGTTGAAGGGTATGGGTTTCCAAACTGGTGCGAGATATGGTTGATATAACGTAACAAGGAATAATTAAGGTGAAAAAAATTTCAATTATGACTCAAAGGGGGTGCAACAAGATAAATTACTATATGGTGGGATATTTTGGGCACAAACGAGCCAAAGATGGCCTTTGATCATCTCCTCTCATGATAGTAATGATGACTATTTGCCTTGAGTTTTTACACAATGATTTTTAGTGTAATGGTATAACACACGTAAAATCAACAAATCAAAGATAGAGTATACGAGATTTCAACGAATTAAGCAAGAAATTCAAAAATACTCCGAAATTATTTCAGCACTCATCAAGAACGAGGACAAAGTTCCAAAGCTCGCTGGGTTTTAGTCTTTCTTTGGAATCTTAGGATTTCATGTTTTGTACTTAATTTTCAGATTTTGAAATTAAAACAAAGTGATGGTGGATAGTTTCCGGTCATAGATCATGAATATCATTATACAACTTACGATAGAATGAGCATTTATAAAATAAATATCGTGCGATTGCAATTTCCTTACAAATTTTCCGATTATTAACACTTCAGGGACATGGGTCTATAATTCGGGAATTTATGAGTTATATGGTTATCAGTCAATTGATTGAATCAATTGCCTCAATCAATTGACAGATGCAAACTTTCAATAAGTCTGATGATTATCAGTCGATCGATTGAGTCATTTGTCTCAATTGATTGGCTGATACACTATGTCCATTCTTTTTTTTCTTTTTCTTTTTTTTAATAAAGCTCTACACATCTACACACATGAATCGAACAAAATACCCCCCCAAACCTGAATCGTCCAAGGTCCTCATTGGCTTTGATTTTTGGAAAATATATGAGATCCCCCAATCCTGTTAAATGCAATCGAAGACCAAGAAATCGAACAAAGTGAAAGGTATTTGAGCAAAATTAAAAACAGAAATCTAAACTTTTATTAAACGTATGCAAATTATTACACTTATTGAAAATAAAATAACCTAACCTAAGACAAAACTAAACCGAACCTAATCTAAAACATGAGAGAAAATAAGTCCTTAAAAATATTAAAATAATCTAGTCTAGACTCTACGACTAACATTCCTAATCCTTCAGTCATCCATGGTGGATCTTCCTTCCTTCGGTGTCAGGAACGCATAATTCCACATCTTGTCGGTGATCCCTCCCTCGCGTGGTTGTGGAATAAGTGCGTGGTGCGGAGATGGTGGTGGGGTAGAAGGCGGTGGTACGAGAGGCGGGGGCGGATTCAATTCCGCCCACAAGTAGGTTGGAATCAAGTTCTTTGATGGGTCGTTGACGGCCTCGTCGAAACGAGTAAAACTCGATTTGACTTCTATAGTTGATTCATCATCAAGATTGATGACTTCATGATTCGACAAATCGAGCGGTGGTCATGGAGAGTGGCAGTGTGCACGTTTTTGCGCTGGTTCCATCAATTTTCTCATAGCAAATCAGGTACGATACCGAATGGAAGCCATGGCTAAAAGTTGGGGAGGATTGAAGGAATTTTCTGGACTAAAGAACTAACCTAAGAAGGCCTTTAAATAAAGTTAAACTTCTAACACCCATATTCTAAGTAAGTTTCTACATTACGGACTCTAAAAGGGACAATTCTCAATTTCCAGAGTGGAAGAGGTATTCTTTCGGAAATATATCTCAGTCAATTGATTGACATTTCAGTGTCAATCGATTGACACAAGAAGCTAAGGGTGCCATTACGTGCACGGTTCAAACATTCCTTTTTCAGAACAGTATTTTTGGAGAAATCTTTCGTTCCTGATAGATTAGACAGTTCTACCCATGTAGAAATCAATCGATTGAGAGGTGTTTCTCAATCGACTGACTAAGTGGAGTTGTTTTTTCGGAAATTACCAATTGATGTGCTCAATCGATTGAGGGTTGAAACTCAATCGATTGGCTGATGCACTTATGTACCAATCCGAGAACGAACATAAATTTAGACTCAAAAAACATTGTGATTTCATTATTTTGATTACACCCACATGACCCACCATCAAAAGAAAACACACTACGATTATTCTTACCTAAAAATAAAATGAAAAACACACCAAACAAATTAAAACACAAACACTAAATAGACAGAAACACAAACAAACACACAAACAACAATTACTGATCATTATCATCATCATCATCATTAGCATACTCAGGGTCTCCCTCCTCATCCATCGCCGCTCTCGCTCCTGCGATGAATTCGTCGGTACGCCTAGGGAATGATTCCTGGGCCATCCACATGAGAAGTGAAGTCTGAAACCGTGAACGTCGATCAATACCTCCCATAGTGGTACTCAACCCATCCATCCGCGCCTCGAGGCGAGCGACTGCTGCCTCGACGTTAAAATCTGGGACCTCTTCAGGACAAGGCCGTCTAATGCCGCCGCGTTGGCGTTGTGCGGGGTTTGGTCGGGGAGGAGGTACTTGATCGACGTCAATAGGAGGTGGTGTCACACGTAGAATAACTTTGATGCTCTTCTCCCAAACGTTCGTGCCGTAGTGATAAAATTGCATATCACCCATCTCTTCATCATCATAAATCGGGCACCCAACTTCGTCTAAAAGATGCATCACATAGTGCGGGAAATGCAAAAGAATAGCTTCTCGCTTCTTTGGTGCGGTGGTGATCACGATGTCGCTGTGACACCGATACATTTCTTCAAGCATCAAACCTGGTGCATCAAACCAAGTATTCGTGTGCACCGCGTACAGTGCTAACAACCTATTTTTCATCCTCTCGCTCTTCGTGTCATGCGGTAGCAAATTGTTTGGCATAACGATGTCCCAAAACAGGATGTCCATTGGTAGGACGGCTCTTTTAGAGTTCAAACCGGACCCGCGGCGTCCCCCACACATCGTTGATCATAAGGTCCTGGCTGAGATCAACGGCGGGATTGATGTGGTGGTTCAATGGGTGAACCACGTAGAAATTGAAAGCCCGTGCGAGATCGGCAGCATGCAAGTTATATCTCCAATTGTCGATCTCGAGGCGGATGAAGGGTAATCCCGTTGGCGACACCAGAGCGGACACCCATTCCATGTTCTGGTAAAATAGTCTTCGAATACGGAGCGAAACATCAATAGGAGGAGCTAGCAACATTTCCAAGTGCAGAGCCTCGATAAATTCAATCGAACGGGCAGCCTCTGCAATGCGACGATATTTGGCTAGATCGAAGAAATTCTTCGTTTGAAACTGACGATTCACGTACTCGTCATCAGGAATGCGCATAGGAGTGTTGGCGAGACGAGGTTGTTGGTATATCGGTGGGCCAGGCGCCGCCATTTCGATCACGTACGATGAGAGTAAAGAGATGCAAAACTCGGATTGGAGGGGCTTTGGGAAGAAGGGGACCACGGGTGTCCCCATTATATAATATGAATGTCAATTAATTGAGGGTGAAGTTTCAATCAATTGAAAATGGTTGGCCTCCTCACGTTGCAAGAATTTCAAAGGGCATTAGAAACGAGGACGCGACGTGGTACAATCCACTCATGCACTCTTAATGTTAATTGATTGACATGGTGGTTTCAATCGATTGACAATAACTTTTACGCAAAAAGTCGCACCATTTAGGTGCCTTGGGAACAAGCGGAGTAAATAGGCAATCAAGTCGATCGATTGAGAGGTTAGTTTCAATCGATTGACATTATCGTGCCTCAAAAGTTAGCTGTAATCGACAAGATGTGTCGATTGACGCTCCGATTTTTGAAAACTGGCCATCAAGTCGAGGTGATGTCATTCGAATGAAATTGGGATCTCAATCGATTGACAAGAATGTATTTCAACTGTAATGACCATACCATTGATTAAGAGATGATGATGATGATGGACACCTCAATCGATTGAGAATGGTGATTCTCAATCGATTGAGCATTTTAATAGGTCAACCATTTGACCTTTTCAAATCAATCGATTGAGGACTCTTTTTCAATCAAAAGCACAACGAAAATAAAATATAACCAACATAAAATACACTGGGTTGCCTCTCAGAAAGCGCTGAGTTTATGTATCGACAGCTCGACCACTTTATCGTTCAATTTCTCGGGTCATTGAGGTATGTTGCCTCAATCCTCATCTAGGTCATTGGCTTGATCATTGGTTTGAGTCGTTGCCCGTTGACTTTGAGAATTCGATTGTCCGTAAGACTTCTAATTTCAATCGCACCATGCACGGTAGTGGAGACAACCTGAAATGGTCCTTCCCACAGCGATTTCAATTTCCCCGGATGAAGCTTAAGTCTGGAGTTGAACAGCCAAACTTTTTGCCCAATGTGAAACTCTTTCCGCAAAATTGACTGATCGTGCAACTTTTTATATCTTTCCTTATACATCTTCAAATTTTCATATGCATCGTAGCGTAGTTCTTCTAATTTGTTCAGCTGAAGGCGTCGATTGGACCCTGCCTCTTTTATGTCGAAATTAAATCTTTTTATGGCCCAAAATGCCTTATGCTCCAATTCAACTGGGAGATGACATGCCTTCCCCTAGACAATCCTAAATGGTGGCATTCTGATCGGGGTCTTGAATGCAGTACGATATGTCCAAAGAGCATCAAATAGGTGATTCGACCAATCTCTTCTGTCCGGTCGTACCGTCTTCTCTAAAACTCTTTTGATTTCCCGATTTGACACTTCTACCTGACCACTAGTCTGCGAGTGAAACGGCGTTGCCACCTTGTGGGTAACGTCCTATTTCTTTATTAAAGTGGCAAAATGGTTATTGCAGAAGTGCGAATCGCCATCGCTAATGATTACTCTTGGAATCCCGAATCTGTTAAACGCATTTTCTTTCAAAAATTTGACCACGACGTTGTGGTCATTCGAGCGGGTTGCCACAGCTTCTATCCACTTGGAAACGTAGTCAACAGCTACTAGAATATATGAATACCCGAACGATGGGGGAAAAGGACCCATAAAATCGATCCCCCAAATATAAAAAATTTCAATAATCAAAATCAGGTTTAATGGCATCATATTTCGTCGTGAAATATTTCCAAGCTATTGACATCGTTAGCATTCTTTATAAAATTTGGCAGTGTCTCGAAAGATGGAGGGCCGATAGAATCCACTTTGAAGAATCTTGTGTGCGGTCTTTTGTCCTCCGAAATGGCCTCCACAGGCCCCAGCATGGCAGAAGTTAATGACATTCGATTGTTCTTCTTCAGGCACACATCTTCTAATGACTTGGTCAGGACAGAATTTGAACAATTGTGGTTCATCCCAAAAATAGTATTTTATTTGAGAGAAAAATAGATTTTGATCATTTTTACCCTACTGGGTAGGGATTCTGCCAGTGACCAGATAATTCACAATGTTGGCAAACTAAGAAAATTTTGTACCTGTTGTATCAATTGCCATTAACTGTTCATCCATAAAGGTGTCACGGATGTCCTCAGATACTGATGATTCTTCAGACAAAATTCTTGACAAATGATCTACTACAACATTTTCGACCCCTCTTTTATCTTTGATCTTGAAGTTAAATTCTTGGATGAGCAAGATCTATCGGATCAACCTTGGTTTTGTGTCCTTTTTCGCCAACAAATATTTTGATGCAGAGTGGTCTGAAAAGACCACTCTTTTCGATCCAAGCAAATAGGAGCGAAATTTATCCAATGCATATACCACGACTAGCAATTCCTTCTCGGTGGTGGTATAATTCAATTGGGCATCAATCAGCGTCTTACTAGCGTAATAGATCACATGAGGTAATTTGTTTACCATTTGCCCTAAAACTGCTCCAATAGCATAGTCGGATGCATCACACATGAGTTCAAAAGGTAGAGAATAATCCAGTGGTTGGATTATTGGCGCATTTTATAACAACTCACGCAATTTTAGGAAGGCCTTCATGCATTCCTCATCGAATTCGAACAGAACATCTTTTCCAAGCAAGGTACACAATGGTTTAGCCACCTTGCTAAAGTCTTTGATGAATCGTTGGTAAAATCCAGCATGACCCAAAAATGATCGGATTTGACAAACATTTTTTGGTGGAGGCAGATTAGCGATTAAGTCGACTTTTACCGTGTCAACTTCAATCCCTTTTTTCGAAATGATATGCCCCAACACAATTCCTTGTCGGACCATGAAATGGCTCTTCTCCCAGCTGAGAACAAGCTTGGATTCTACACAACGTTGCAACACTTGTGCAAGATGATTTAAACATGATTCAAAATTCTTCCCGAAAATAGAGAAATCGTCCATGAATACTTCGATAAATTTATCAATCATATCCGAAAATATGGCCAACATACATCGTTGAAAAGTGGCCGGAGCATTACATAGGCCGAATGGCATTCTGCGATATCCAAAAGTACCATAAGGACATGTGAATGTTGTCTTCTCTTGATTTGCAGGATATACGGGCACTTAATTGTATCCCGAATATCAATCGAGAAAGTAGTAAAACTCCTACCCAGCTAACTTCTCAAGAATTTGATCAATGAATGGAAGACAAAAATAATCTTTTCTGGTAGTCGTGTTTAATTTTTGATAATCGATGCACACGCGCCACCCCGTAGTTTCACAACTAGGTACCAATTCTCGTTCAGTAGTCTGTTTCACTGTTATCCCAGACTTTTTAGGAACAATTTGAACTGGACTTACCCATTCACTATCCGAGATCGCATAGATTATTCTAGCATCGAGTAACTTGATGATTTCCTTTAAAATGACTTCTTTCATATTCGGATTAAGTTGCCTCTGTGGATCTTTCGATGGTGTACTATCATTTTTCAGATGTATTTTGTGCATACATACTGATGGATCAATCCCTTTTAGATCAGCTAAGGTCCATCTGATGGCCTTTTTATGATCTTTCAGCACTTTTAATAATTCATGCTCTTGTTTTTCCGATAATGTTGATGAGATAATTACCGGAAGCGTTTCTTGAGGTCCCAGAAAAGCATACTTGAGTGACTCAGGCAGTTGCTTTAACTCGACGGTTGGTGGCTACTCGATTGATAGAGTCAACTCATCTTTTACCTCAATAGGTAACGGTTTTACCGTAGTCTCAATTTCACATAACGTATCATGATGGAATCGTCTTCTTCTCTTCTGAATGTTTCTTTGCAGATCCTGGCTCCTCATAGATGGCTAATAAAGCAGTATCGAATTCTTCTTTGGTAAGCATTGATGGTAAAGCTTCATCCACTACTTCGTCCACCTGATCGATGTAGAAACAATCGACCTCATCCTCATTGGGAAAATGATTTATTGCATGAAATATATTGAGTCTAACTTTCATGTTTCCAAAAGAAACATCCATGACTCCTGTTTAACAATTGATGCAGGCATTTACGGTCGCGAGAAACGGACGCCCAAGAATGATTCGGACTTGATTGTTGGATTTAACTTGAGGTTCCATGTCCAACACAACAAAGTCCACTGGGAAAACAAATTTGTCTATTCCAACTAAAGCATCCTCGATGATACCCCTAGGTCTTCTTTCTAACCTATCAGCAAGTTGCAGTGTAACTGTCGTGGGTTTCAATTCGCCCAGTCCTAATTTCTCGTACACTGAGTAGGGGATTAGATTGACACTTGCTCCCAAATCCAGTAACGTCTTCCCAATTGGTTGCCCACCAATGACACATGGAACAGTTGGGACTCCAGGGTCCTTAAGTTTTCATGAGACATCCAATTGCAGTATCAAACTGACTTGATTAGTCAGGAACACTTTCTTTGAAACATGAGTATGTGCTTTTTTTTTTCGAGTGCATAGATCTTTGAAAAATTTTACGTACTCAGGGACTTGCTTGATTGTTTCAAGTAATGGGAGATTTATCTTCACTTGTTTGAATGTTTCGAAGATTTCTTCCATTTTTGACGCTCCTTTCCCCATTCTTGATGGAGGTGTTAGGCACTCAGGGAATGGTGCCTTTGGGGTATAGGAACGGGGTTCATTTTCTGTTTCTTCTCCAGGTACTTGTTGGATAATTTGATGACCTTCTTTCTCTTTTCCTTTATCTAGTCCTTTGCCTTTTGTGGCTTCCTTTTCTTCAGCCTTGTCTGGTTCCATTGGCATCTCCACTTGATTATTAAGTGCTCTCCCACTTCTCAGCACCGTAACAGCTTTCAACTGTTAGACTTTTTGATGGTCCTTCATCAGATGATGCATGGCCTCGAGGATTATTGATAGGTTGGCTAGGCAGCCTACCTTCCTCTTGTTGACTCAACTGATTTGTCAATTGGCTAAATTGGTCCATCATTATTTGCTGAAAAGCTTGCATATTTTGCATAACCTTTTCTTTTAAATCAGAATCTTTCGAAGCAGTGGTCTGAGATTGATTAAAATTCTGATTGAAATTCTGATTTTTTCGGTATTCAGAATTTTGATGATAATAAGGAAAATTTTGTTGGAAATTAGAATTCTGCTGGAGATTAGAATTTTGCTGGAAATTAGAATTCTGTTGTGGACGAAAGTTCTGCTGTCCACTCATTACGTTGGATCTGTACTGCTGGTTCACCTGTCCAGTTTGGTTTGATCCTCCCCATCCTAATTTGGGGTGATTTTTTCATTCCGGATTGTAGGTGTTTGAGTACATGTTCCTACCCTGTCGCTGATACGATTGAGTCAGATTCACCTGCTCTTGAGGAGTAGGTTCATCAGGGAAGAATGACAAGGTAGTTGGACAATCGTTAGCCATGCGACCTGGGTGGTCACAGATTGAACAAGCGGTAGTGTTGCTGGGACTTTTAGCTTGCTTAGTTGCTGCTAACAGTATATTCATTTGCTTGGACAATATGTCAACCTTTGTTGAAAGATCTGAGGTGTTGTTATTGACATCAAATAGTCCATCTCTGGTTAACACATGAGATTTAGCTACCACATCCAAATTAGTTCGTCCCAGAGTCGCATTTTGTATTGAGGTTTGATACAACTTTTCAAACAGCGCCCACAATTCATCTGCCCCCTTCGTGGCACACGATCCTCCACAAGATGCATCAACCATGTGCCTCTCCTCTAGAATTAGTCTATTGTAAAAACTTTGGACCTGTTGCCACCTTGGCAGTTGATGATTAGGACAACTCTTAATCAATTCCTTAAAGCGTTCCCAACATTCATGAAATGTTTTTGTAGGAAAAAGAACTGGATCTTCTGACGCAACTCAATGGTATTGGTCATGGGAAAATATTTTTTTAGGAATTGACGGTGTAACTCTGCCCAACTATAAATAGATTGTGGTTCTAAGAAGTAGAACTAAATTTTTGCCTTATCTCTTAAAGAGAAAGGAAAGAGTCGTAGCTTAGCTATCTCGTTGGTGACATTATGCACTCGGAATATTTGACACACTGCAATGAACTCATTCAAATGAACATGTGGATTCTTGTTTGACAATCCATGGTAAATCGATAACATTGAATCATTGCGAATTTGAATTCATAATGGTTCCCTGGGATGGGGGCGTGCATGATTCTATCCTGATCCTCGTAAAAATCAGGATCATTATAATATTCCAATGTTCTTGGGCCCTTGTCATGATTATTGTTCATATTATTTCCATTATTAATGTTCTGATTGTTCTCATTCCTTTGATCTGCCAGTCTCAGTATGATGATACTGATTCCGTTGGATTCCACGATTCTCTCTGTAAGATCTTTCGATCTCAAGATTAAATGGTTACAGATGTGGGTGATGAGATCGAGTAAAGACCATACACCAACACTCCAATTAAGGATTGATGAATCCACAATAAATCCACAAATTTCAAATTCAATCAATTGAAGTAATGCACACAACAAAATTTCCCAATCAAGGACTTTATCAGTCAATCGATTGAAGCAGTGGTCTCAATCGATTGATATTCAAAAGTCAAATTGAGTCAGCACAGATTTTTCAGCTTAGAAGGCAAGTAGTAGCGGTCAGGTCAATCGATTGACAGAGAAATGTCAATCGATTGAAACACTTCCACAAATTTCCACAGTGAATAATATTCTAACTTCAATTGATTGATAGAAATTTTCAATCAATTGATTTCTAAGATGAACAGTAGCCACTATTAGAGGAAAAGAAATTAAAAAAAATAATAATAATAATAATATTCGAATTTAAATTGATTTTTTTTTTTTTAATTTGAATTTCAAAAATCAAAATTAAATTTGAAAATTAAGATTTGAAAATTAAAATTTTAAATTTCAAAATTAAAAATTAAAAATTCAAAAATCAAAATTTCAAATTTCAAATTTTAAAACCAAAAGAGAATCCCACAAAATCCTATAGAAATCTTACCTAAAAGAGAAAAAGAAGGAAAATAATAAAAGACTCCAATACTTCTTAAACAAGTGATCCTAAAAATCTATACTTCCTAAAAGAACTCAACAAAATCTTACGAAAGAGAAGAGAATAAGGGAAAAAAGATTTTGCAAGTCAAAAATCCAAAATGCCAATTTTAAAATTTCAAAATTAAAATTCACACATGAAAATCAAAATTCAATTTTAAAAAAAAATTAAATTTCAAACTCCGAATTATAAATTTCAAAAATCAAAATTCAACTTTCAAGCTCCACATTTCAAATTTCAACAATCTCAAAATTTTCATCATTCAAAATTTAAAAATCCAAAATTTAAATATTCAAAATTCGAAATTAAAAATTCAGATTTTTACTTGCTGGAGTTTTAAGAATTAAGCCTTAAAACAGTTGATCGATTGAAGCTTTCAACTCAATCGATTAACAAATCAGCACTCCCAACCACAAAACACAGTCGATCGATTGAGGAAAATATCTCAATCGATTGACTGTCAAATAATTTCAACAAATCTCTTTTTGAATTAATCAAAATTTCGCTGATTTCCTCGGCAACGGCGTAAAAAACTTGATCGATTTTAAGTTTAACCCTTTCAAGTGCACAAGATCTATTATAGCACGGTAAGAACAGGGGTGTCGAACCCACAGGGAAATGTGAAATTTATCTAATTCTTTCAGAAATTTAAAACACCCAAGGAAGTACCATGGGAGAAATTCAATTTACCACAAAAGTGCCACACGATTCTCAATGCAATAAAAGAATGCTAATCAATCTAGGCTAGAACAAATTATGATAAAAAAGAAAAATGATAGTTTATGAATTGATCAAGGAGTTAGCTAACCATCGATTCGTAACTTTTCTACTATTCAATCTCACAAGTTCATTTTAAGTCAAAACACCATTATTTATTAGGAAAATAAATGAATCGAGAAGAACGCGACTATTGATCCGGCATACCCTATCTAAAAATTATGACTCAGCCTATCATTGCGGTATGAATTATGTAAAGAGGATAGCATATCTTAAAATCCTAAGTCACGACAATGATAAATCAATCATTATGCAGCCTAGATCGGCCTGCAGGAACAAATCTAGATGGAGTGCTTCTTTTACGGTCGTTAATAACTACGATCAATGACTATAAACGAAGGCTCGATAATATTCAATAAAGCACAAACTTATAACAGAATGATTCAATGACAATACCATGAAATTGTAGAAACAATAACATAACAGTTACTTATCTCTGATTCGCCTCCTCCTTAGGCAAATAAATTTAGCCGCTCATCCTCGGTATATAAGCCCGTTGTAGATCTGAAGACATTATTTTAATAAAGTTCTTTTATTTATCTTAAAATTATCCTAACAATGCTTTTGTTCCTAGGTACAATCTATGGTTTCATAAATTATAAAAGAAAATAATGCTAAATCCTAAATACAGTCTACCCAAAGAAAACCCTCCAAAACAAAAGAGAAAGAGAGGCAAAAAAAATCAATAGAAAAGTCCCCCCGGTACAATACTCATAGGTTCCTTTTTATAGGGCCTAGCAAACCCTATCCCTAATAGCCTCAATCGATTGAGAATTAAATCTAAATCTATTGACTTTTGATTCAAAGTAAGTGGGGACAAAGCTGTCTTCTCCTGTTAATCGATTGAGATTTAATCCTTAATCAATTGATATCTAAGGGTAGATTCTTCACTCTCTTGATGGATGTTGAGTTACTTCACGGATTTCGGTGCTCCTTTTGACTCTTAGTCCATTGCTCTGTGTAACATTTAATTATCTTCTTTTATGCTCTTTTACACTTCAACGGTCAGAAACACCTGTAACCATAGAAACCTCATAACAACCATCAGATGCTTTCAACGGATAGCTAAATATAGGAATTAGGGTGTGAAATATCGTCACATTACGGCACCGATCATTGGTTTTCTTGGAGATATTGTCAATACGATGTTGAGTTTTTAGGTTGAAAAAAATTACTTCCGAATCGGGAAGAGTGATGTCTATCTTCGGAAGTTGAATGTTGCATTAATACTGGGCCTTGTCATGGTTGGCCTCGAACAATATACCACCTCCGTTAAACCACAAGAAGAAAAAACCATTTGCTACAAATATTTTCGTGGAGTGCCTAACGGAAAAATTGTCCTGTCTCATATAGACCTTGGAATGAGGCGAGCGGAAAGTGACGACGACTTCGTAAAGTTATCTTTTTTATTTGTATTGCGTATATTTCTTTTTCCCGGGTCCCACTATCAACTGACGGAAGAGCACGTCGACCTCATCGATGATGTCAGAAACTTCAATCAAACTCCGTGGGGTCTCCAGTGTACCATGACTTGCTTGAATATATAATAAAGGGCATGGTGAGTAGAAAGGCTGCCAACATAGATAAAGTCTTTAAGATGTTCAACATTTATGGATGCATTTGTGCCATTCAATGGTGGGCTTATGAGATGCTGCCACAAATCTTACCTGAAAGAACACCCTTGAAGAACCCTTTCTTACGATTGTTGAAATGGGCGGACAAGGCGTAATCAGGGATGAAAGGCTATACTGTTAGAAAGATGTTGAACAACAAGGTATGATGTCTATTTAATTACGTCAAATTTCTAAAGTTAAGTACTATAAAGAGTACCAATGCCGATTAAATAAGGGGTTGATATCGACCACTTAAAGAGTTAGTATGGACTTCTTAAAAAGTCAATATCGACTGCTTACATAGTCGATATCGGCCACTTAAAGAGTCAATATCGACCATTTAAAGAATCGATACCGACCGATTAAAGAGTCGATACGGTGCGCTTATATTCTATTTTCGTTATAGTGTTTCAATATTTAGGGGTTTTCCTTTTTTTGTAAAAGGTTTGCGCTCTCCTTGAATCGATTTTCTTTGAGTTAGAGATACCCGTCGTAGGAGAATGTCTACGGGATCTAAAGGTCATTGGGGAGAAGAGGAAAGAGGTTGGTGAAGAGGTGAAATTCAAGAAAGTTGTGGAAGTGGATGTACAGCCGAAGAAGAAGAAAAATTGTATTCCAGTCAACAAAATTGACGAGGAAGAGTTTGACGCCCAATTGACGTCGGACGAAAAATCGTCCTCGGAAGATGTCCCTGTCCATTCAGAGCATCCGAGAACAAGGGAGGCCACAAAGGAGAGGACTAGTGCACCGACCTCCTCAAATGAATCGTTGTTGAGGAGGATCAACAGTCTGATGCTTGACAACTTGAAACTCACCCAGTGAGCGAGCCATTTGGAGCGAGAGAATGAGCTTCTCGCGACACGATACAACTCCTTGGATGATCGGCTCACTTCAAGGGATGTAGAGTTGCAGACGATGAATCACGTCAACTAGTTGATCAGAAAGGACCAAGGGATTCTGAAAGAACTTTTTCAGATGATTTTAAAGGCGACACCTAAAGTATGTGTTGTAACGTAGCTTGTATAAGTGAATATAATATTCCAGTTTTCTAATAATGTTTTATTCGATGCTCAGGATACTGCTATTTCGGAGCTGCTATGAAGGTCCCTAGCACAAGCTTCGATATCCCATCTTCCACCAATAAGGGACCACCTCCTCCCATGCATGAGGAGGCGGCGGTAGCTGGTGATGAGCAACCCAAGTCTCCAGCCAACCAATACAGGGACAACTTGTGAGGAACAACCCTCTTCCCAATTCACGGGAGTGCCTAAGCAACAAATTGACCCTCACTTAAGACATCGAAAACTCACGAAATACATTGCCGTGAAACCTAAGACCAGACGAAAGAGACTCTCGAAGAAAAAACCTGTAATAGAGAGGGCCATAGAGGAGATGTTGGTCGTTGTAACTGTTGAGCAGACAAAAGAGTAGAAATACATGATGACCCTCTGGAACAGGCCTATTTCTGAAGATGAGTAAGTTCATTTTCCCCATGATTGTTAGTTAGAAGTTTATTTGCTTTTGAATTTCAACGCTGGCCGTTATTTACACAGTGTGTACATAAGCACCGTCGGTGATTATACGCTCATTCTGTAGTCTTTAAGATGTTTGAAAACCCCGAGTTACATGGACAATATTGTAAGTAACCTTACAACTCATATAATGAATTGTAATGCTATATAATGCTTGAGTGACTTTTTCATACCTTGGATTGTTCATGGATGATTCATAGGACATTAAATTTTTTTTGAAAAAATCTAAAAATAATTTTTTTTTTGTATTGTAAGTAAAATATTGAATAGATAGTCGTTAACGACTTTGTAGACAGTCATCAATGACTCTCAAGAGTTGTTGACGACTGTTTATTCAGTCGTCAACGATTCTATATACAGTCGTTGATGATCTCTAAAGAGTTGTTGACGACTATATAGAGAGTCGAATACGACTCTATGTAGAGTCGTTGACGACTGTCTATAGAGTCATTGCCGACTATGTAAAGAGTCAATGACAACTCTTTAGACTGTCGTTTATTAACTTTATCTGTAATGCTTTAAGGTAATGGGAGGCTATCTAAGACTGTTGAAAGTTACTCATGATACTGTTCATCCTGACTGAAAGGAGAAATACTTCCTTGTGAGTCCCACCGTTTTGACCCACATGGTCTTAGACTTCAAGGATTTCGACAAATTTATTATTTTCGAAAAAATCTATGATGAAGACTTCGATAAACAAATCGAACGATGGTCAACCCATTAGTTCGAAGTGAATCAAGGCAAAAAGCTGCTACACAACTTCTTCAAACGGTTGCGAAAATCTGTGGGCTCATGGTTGTATCACAGTACGTTATGCTTGCTACCAATAATTATTTTTTTTCAAATCGTAGAGGCTAACATTATTTTTTTCTTTCCAGATATTTGTCTCAATTCATTTTAACCACCCATTACAGTAGGCGCTTGCGATCGTGAAGGTTGTCAAATGATCAGTAATGGTCGTTGACCCTATTTTTGACAAGGCCTCTAAGGACAAACATTTGAAGTAATTGAGAGCGCTAACAAGTAACCGTTATACGAATTCGTCCTCACTCCTGAAATTTAAAAGAGTTACAAAGGCGATCATTATAAAGGAAAATTTTCATATAATAAAAGCCGTACCAATTAGTGGTAGTGAAATTAGTCTGATAGTTTCTCCCATCCACAACCTAGGAAGTTTCAGGGCGTAAACAAAGTCTTGCCCCTCGCCGGAGGTACTAGCCCACAATTATCATTTAAGTTACGTTTTAGAACGCGACGTACCTTCATAATGAAAAATACAAACAAATCTCTGTGTGTATGCAAGATGCCAAAAAATCTCATTTATTAATAGAAAATATAAGTTGCCAAAAAATCATATTTATTAATATAAAATGTAAGTTACCAATCTCTTAATGGAATTGTATCGCTCTTATATAAAAGCGTTAACGATCTCTTAATAGAACGATATCGATCATCATTGCTCAAATTAGATAGCGGTTTCCTATATAAATGAGGCACATACTCTATCAACCCATCGGTCCCACTACCGAACAACTCTTGCTGTTGTGAGCATACTCATTGCACCTACCACACTGTAGGGCCCTAACTTCACCCTTAGACTGTATCTTTCTCTTCCATGGACGTTCGACTTGCTTTCGAGAATTATAGGGTTGTCTGACTTTCATATTTTTTGGCAGTTGGTCAGCTTGAATTTTCCATGAGCTTTTATCGAGAGTGGGAACCCATTGTTCGTTATAGATTGTCTGAAGCAAGCGGTGAAAAATTACTTCTCACAGAAGTTATTGTAATGGTAACTTCTCCGATTGATGGCCGTAACGGCATGTGAGCAAGGCAAATCATGAATGTGCCAACGACGATAAATACACGTCTTCTGTTCCAAGTCGACGTGGAAAATAAAACTCTCAAAATTCATTTGGAAATAATCGCGCCCGTATGATTGAGCTCTCTTTCTACTAGCCCATTGGAGCACCTTCTTCATTGCTTGTCTACTTTTGGATAGAGGAGGGTGCTCTAATTCTCAGATCTCTATCGACTCTTTAAAAAATAATCGGCGCCTTTCTCTCTAGTAGTTTTGATTAAGTTGATAATTGATTTCTCCCAAGCTAACTTAAATACATTGTTCAAGCTTTCACTATTATTTGTAGTGAGGGAATCGTATTACCTTTCTTTGATATGTGCGTGTGACCAATTCTTCGGGTTTATTTTTAAAATATACTCCACGGCCTGAGGATCAGTCTTTTCCTTGATTTTATTTATAAAATAATCAAATCTCTCTACTGAATATACACGCGCAGTGCACCACTATAGATCCAACACGCCATTATTGGGATACTTGTGTGCCAAATTATGTGTCATATGTCACATGTAGTAGTTGTAGTATGCGTTAGGGAAAATTCATTTCACCGCTTTTATTAAACTCTTCGACCTGTCCGTGATAATAACGAAATATTTGTTAAACTGACCGATCACGAACGCACTTACTCATTCAAGAAACCACATCCACGTATCCTCTTCTTCTACCTCAATGACGGTGAACACTAACGGTAATATATGACCATTACTGTCTTGCATCGAGACGATAAGTAGGATCCTTTTGAAACATCTCCGTAGGTGTGTGCCATCTACAAATAATATGAGACGAAGTGTATTACGAGAGCTTCGATGCATGGGGTAAAACTCTAAAAAAAAATTTAAAACTTATCATCAGACATAAATTGAAAGGATGTTTGTATAATAGGATCTACTCTCTCCATCTCCTTCACGTAGGCTGATAGATCTATAAATTGCCCTTGTCAACTGCCTCTAATATCGTTCAAGGCTGGCTCTTTCTCCCTCCAAGCCTTAGAATATTTGATTTGCATATTATAAGTTTTTATAATGTCAAACATTATCGACACAGGTGTGTAGTCGAATCCTTCCATAAGTTTCTCTCGTACATAGCTGGCTATGAAGGAGATTGTTGCATTATGGTGACCATATGCCAGATTTAGAAGTTGTTATCTACAGCATGTTCTTTCAATGCTCATTGGAATGTTTGTTTGTCTCTGGAAATCTCTCCAACTTTAAACGTCCAATTCTAGTATTCGATTTCTACATCTTGATCGGAAGAGTCACCCGATGTCTCTGACCCTTCCTAATTTCTGTTTACTAGGGGATTATCAATGTCTCTCATCAAAATTTTTGGATCCTCTTTTATAACCCATCCGGTTCGCTATCATAATCTTGGGCGTTCTCTTCTAAGTTATTTTCATTAGTGAGTTGAGGATGACTACGCCCTTCACTAGCGGAGTTCTCAAGTGGTTGACTAGATCCTTCACCATCGGGATTCTAACGTGGTTGACTAGGTCCTTCACCAAGAGTTCTGACGTGATTGACTAGGCCCTTCACCGAAGGGATTTTAACGTATTTGACTAGGTCCTTCACCGAAGAGGTGCTCATGTCTATAGACATAGGGTTGAGCTCCTCTAGTAATCCCCATCGATGGAATGGTAGAATATAATTCACGAGTCAACCAAGTTGTGAATCCACTGGGGAAGATATGACTGAAATCATCTTCATCCCCCACCCTTTCTGACATGTAGTCTAACTCTTGATGATATTATTGTGATCCATGTATATATTTTAGTGAGCCATCATATGATTCAACTAGAGCATCGTTTAAATTAATAGTTGCTTTTCTGACCGACATCTTTACCGTAATAACGTTGTTATCGTCTAAACAGAGTGTATCGTATATAGGTCCATCATCTTCAAACTTATATGGTTGAAAGGAGTGATTACTCACAAAATCAGTCCCAACAAGAGGTACTTGTTTAGATTTGACTCGAAAGGATGACAATTTTTTAATGATGAATACTTTTATAACGTCCACCCTGGCTTTATAAAATGCAAATAGAGAAGCCAAACATTAGAGTCCAAAATGTTGACAAACACAAGGTATTCATTATCTTCATAGAGAACTTTACGGAAAGTGTTTCATCCGCCCTCGTAAAGCTGACAACGTACATTCACCTTATAAATTGTTCATAAGAAATATTTGTCGAAATGAAAAAAAGCATCTGCTGGTCACTTTCATACAAGCTATCATCGCTTACAAGAAGACCATTATAGTGACAGAGAAGAGAAATGCCCACCTCTGACATCGCCTGTTTAAGAATGCGAAGAAAGAAGTCATAAAACAGATGACACAAAGGAGAAATGAAGTCTGTCTAGACAATCGATACCGACACTATAACCAAACGATATCGACTGTTTACAAAGGCGGTATCGACAGTTTATACAGTCGGTATCGACTGTTTAAAACGGCGATATCGACGATTTATAGAATCGTTATCGACTATTTAAACAATCGATATCGCCTTTTTAAACAGTCAGTATCGCCTATTTATAGTGTCGGTATAGACTGTCTTGTCTAGGAATAAGATAACGTTTCTTTAAAAAAAATTTACCAATAAAAAATATATCTTTTTTATACTGCACCATTAAGAAACCCTAAGAAATTGAAAATAAAGTTTACACTGGATGATCTGAACATACCTCTCTTCTTTTCCCAATGACAAAATGCAAGGTCTTCTACTCCCAAGCCTGTGTTTTCTACTTCCAAAGCGATGATTGGACTGAGGAAGAAGACGTCTTCCCTTCGCCAGCTTTATCTCTCACTAACTGGAACAAATTAAAAAGAGAAAGAAGGGGATGCTTTTATAGGTTAAAGAAAGTCATAGAAGGGGTATCTTCGACTTTTTACTCTCCTTAGGTCAGCTCGGCTTTAAGCTAGTTGATTAGGTGAAAGGGGAAAGTATAGGGTCTCTTACGGAAAAGGTGAATCTGACAAGATTGATTATGAAAATATAACAAAATATATATATATATATATATATATATATTACGTAATTAAGAGCTTACAAGCATTAAAAAGTAAACGGCTAATATATGTTCAAACAATCAATCGGTCATCCCATTTTTGTGCTTTTAGGCTTATGCACCATGCGACACATGGTACCTAATAGTGGCACATGAACAAAATAGAGTAAGTATCAATACGTCGCCACCCCGATTGTCTACCGAATACTAGCTTATTAAAAAATAATTAAGATATAAATATAAAATGTGATTGCAAAATAGTTCAGTTTTGATATATAAAGTTAATTCTTTCAAAATTCATCTTTTTTTGCTGAATTTCCCTATAGTTAACTTCTAAAAGTTGTACCGCAGACACGAAACACCTCCGGTCATCAGATTGATGCTCCATATTGAGTTAGTTAATAAGCGAAGGGTTTGTTTGGTACCCGTTGTCTTAAAATCCAGTGACAATTTGTGCTAAGTATGGAATCCTTGGATTCTCCAAATTAGATAACTATTTTTTGAGATATTTATAATATATATTAATGAGATTTTACAAAGAGAATTGGGGATATTCAATCGGTGATAGCAAAAACTGCTACGACTAATGTGCCAGATCACATGCCAGTTGGATTGATCAACCCAAAATAATTAACATGTTTTGAATTGATCAGATCAGCCATTGAACATATGATTTAAAAAAAAAAAAATATATATATATATATATATATATATATATATATATATATATATATATATATATATATATATATATATATATATATATATCTTTTCTACCCTCTGTTTGATGAATCAAAGATAAGACAACGCCTAATAAATTTGGTGTACTGAATTTAGGATCTTTGACCACATTTTTAACAATATGTATTTGATAGAGCTCAAATTGTCGTCATACTTATGATTGATGTCACATGATGCCTAAATGATCTCATGATAGCTTTTTTTGCTACCACCTATTGTATAGTCCGGCCCTCTCTTTGGCACCACCTAAAATTGGGTACCCTTAGCTTTTAAAATCATTAGAAACCAAGTTGAAAAATTATTGCATAATAGTCACACCGTTGTTTTTTTACCACTATTTAAACGTAAAACTTAGTTTTTAAAAAGAGAAAGTGACATAAGCAAACTGTTTTTTTTTTTTTTAAATGTCGACATAAATCTTTTTCAAACTTTTGACGTAACAGGATATATGCCCTTCAATCTTTATAAGTTAATGACAAATTTAGGATTTCTTCCATTTTATAATGACTATATATTATCCTTTTAAAATGGCTAGTTATGGTACATAAGATACATGTTATGATTCGGGTCTAGTTGACCTTGTTTAATGGTAAAAGATGGGCGAAGCACCAAGCCTCATATCATGGCCAACACATTTTAAATTGAGAAATTTCTAATTGTGATCCGTTTATGTAGAAATGGTACTCGAAAATCCCAAGAAAATTTGTTGCTTTAAACCAGCTAAGGAAATTGACTCCATTGAATTGTGGATTTGATTTGAAAGCAATTAGATTCCTTAAGAGACTCTTACTTTTTCTGGACTCTTGCCTCTCTCAATAAGTCAACTTGCCTAATTAGACACTTCCTTTAATAAACTCTTCTATATATATATATAGGGAACCTAGAGAGATTTAGAAATCAATACATTATTTTCTCTCAGTTGTCTCCCTCTCTCTTGCTCTCTTTGCAAAAGCAGCCTTCCTGCACCAACATCTACACCTCCTACACCGGATCTCCATCGAATTCCACGGTGGAATGAACTGTGGGTTTCAAATCATATTGGCGACCCATCAAAGCTCATTGTCGCTGCTATTGGTCTATCATAAGAAAAGATTTCTCGTGGAAGGAACTCGAGAAGATCGTCACTCGAATCCAACCTCCATCAAACCAAATCGCCGTAGGAATCGATTCTGCTTCACAAGGTGTGTATCTCTAAATCTATCTTAAATTATTCAGTTATTTTCAAATAAAAGAAACCTTGATTCAACCCTCAAAGAAATCAAGAAGTGATCGAACTACGTCTCAAAAAACTCGAATTGTGCATGATATTGCCAACTAGACCGGTCCAAATTCAAAGTCGATCGGTTGAGACTATATTTTTATAAGGGACCTTATTCTCTGGTTGAACTCGACCGGTCGAAACCCTATTTTGACTAGTCGAAGTTGGATTTCTCTCTAGCCCTTCAGGAAAATTGATCGAGCGATTGAAGTTTATATAATTGGGATGTTTTTTTGTTCAGACAGCTCAACCGGTCGAAAATCAAATTCGACCAGTCAAGACTGCTATGCTCCCCAGTTTCTTAGACAATTTGACCGATCAAAACCTATTTTCGACCAGTTGAGTTTGGGGTCTTCAAAACTCCATCCTTTCATCTTGACCAGTTGAAAAATAATTCGACCAGTCGAGATTACATTTTTTTTAAAAATGACTTATGTCCTTTGTTCCATCTCAACCGATTGAAATGCACATTCGACCAGTCAAGGCTTTATCCTTTAGATTATTCTCTGATCTTGACCGGTCGAGACCCATTTTTGACCAGTTGAGATGAACAGTTTTAGAACTGTTTTTCCTTTATGATTCTGATCTCGAGTTTCTTTTTACTGGGACATCTGATTTAAGTGAAACAGGAGTCGATCTTATAGTTTTTGAATCTTTCGGACATAATGGGAATATTTGTTATCTCTTTTAAGGCTCCTATAGTCCTTGAATGGATACGTGTGTCTCTTTAGGGTCAAAAACATGTTTGATCGCTTTACCGACAAATCATCAACTTTTATAGACACAACTAACCCCATTGATGAGTAATTAGATTCAATCATAGAATAAATATGGTTAAATATTTCTTATTCACTATTTTTATGCACATCATGTTTTATGCTTAATATTAATTTTCATTTTTTTTATGCAATGCTTCAGGTGCATGTTATAGTTTCTTTCTGATATATGTTTCACCACTATCATATGACATTCATTACGAAGAAAATTGTGACAGAGCATGAGCAAGATAAGTTAAGAATTAAGACATGACATATGACATAAGCCTTCGTTATGGTGGAATTTCTTTTACGGTCACATGAAACTTAAAATGTAGGCATCCATATATGGATGCAATACTTCTATGGGAGTATAGGCTGCCACACATCCCTTGGAAAGTGTGGTTAGTGAACCCTATCGCACCGTAGCTCATTTAAATTAAGTTATGAGAAAAAGAGAAGAAATAAATATGCTAAGATACAAATATATTAAAAAAGTGGGGACTTAAGCCCACGTAAAGATAAAATCGGGGTGGGGATTTAAGCCCAGAACCGAATAATGATATAATATATTAAGACACACTATGAAGGCCAGTTGAATATGAATTAAGTTTTACACGTGTCATACCTTACGAGTCGCCGTAAGAGTCCAACGTCTGTAGTCGAGACGGGTCTTAAGGACAATATATTAGCATTGTCTCGAACTAAGGGGACATTGTTGTTACTATATTTGCAACCTCAGATGGTTGGATGGTGGTATATTTTATGATATGGAGGTTAGGTGGTTATTTACACGTGGATCTCGCGTGATAGGCTCAAGCAGTGGCCCTAGTACAGATCGTTTAATTAATATAAGAAAGATACGAAGTACGTTGTGTAGGCGTATGAAGTAATAATAAGATTTCAGATATGTCATGTATGTTAAGTTGATGAGACAAATAGTGAAGAAAATAAAAAATAGATGCATTATGTACATTTCATATAATGTTATATTTTTCAATTTTGATATATATGTTACGAGATTTATAGACATTATTGAGATTTTATAAAGCTTCTTGGTTTCATTTCAAAATACATTGCAATTCAAGTGATTGCAAACACGATCATCTGGGTAAGTTATGGTGGATCGATTGTGTAACCCACTAAATTTATGCGACTGAGTAAACTCACTGCCCTCCCAAAATCTAACAGTTTCAGGCGAGGCTTCCGATCACACTGCCGATGATGACATGGAGGCAGTTGTACCGGAGGCGGCTTATGTAGATGAGGACGTCTGCTACCACTTGAATGAGAGCGTAGATCCGACGGACTATTATAAGCTTTGAGCGTTAGTGCTGAATCTTTTTATTTTCTTGAGAGATTTGTTTATGTTATTTTGATACTTCAATGAGTTTACGTATGGGACGATTTTACCCTACGTGAAACTTCAATTTTTATGTCTTAGATGCACGGTTAGGATTTTACCTTATGAATGATTATTTATGCTTTCCACCCTTATTTATGAGTCATTAAATGTTATATTTAAATGCCCTGATCTTAGATATGGATTGTATGTATGTTCGCTTATCGCCTTAACAAGCGTACAGTGTCATAACACTGAATTCTAGGCCTTTGAGATTGGGTAAGAATTATGAGTAGTGACAAAGATGGTATCAAAGCCCAGACTTTACTTCCTTAAGAGACTAGGTTATACAAATTCACTAACGGACGACATCTTGTGGAATCATGATTTAATGGCTCCACAACGTAGAGAACTAGCTCGCTTACAAGTGAATGAGGGATCATCATAGGAAGGTACTCAAGAATCTAAAGCAATGCGCCTACTACGTTAGACGACCACCACATTCAATCAGCAGATGACTAAGCTGACACAGTCCCACCAACAAGAAAGGACTCAACGGTTGCATGAGATGGAAGTGTAAAGAGAACAACAAAGACAAGGCATCCAAGATCTTGTAAATCAACGTCACGCACTTGCTGAATTCCAAGTATTCAACAGAGTTCGACCCCTACTTCCATGGTCAGCTCGACCTAGTCGCTGTTGAAGATTGGATAAATAAAATCAAGAAATTCTTTGAGAACTCTTCACCCGAAGAAAATGAAAAGGTGAAGTGGGCAGCATTCTATTTCGATCAAGAAGTAGAGAACGGTGAAAAGCAGCAAAGAGAGCTGCAAATCGAAACAATGAAGAAGAGTGGACATGACAACAGTTCAGGGAAGCATACTTCAGAAAGTACTTCTTTGCAGCCACCAGATATCAGAAGAAAAGAGAATTTATGGACTTACAAAATGGAGTATGACTATGGCCGAGTACAAAGCCAAGTTTGATTAGCTATCCAGATTTGCTGGGAATTTGATCGCAGATGAAGGGGATAAGCTCTTTGCATTTCAGAACGGCTTGCGACCATTCTATCGTAAGAAGTTAGCCCAATGAAGATTAAAATGTATGAGAGCTCGTGGACCATGCACAGAACCAAGAAAGGGAATCAGGCAAAATGCTTAATAGAAGGAATGTCAGGTTGGAGGTCCAACAGGATAAGGCTATACAAAGGGACTCATTTATTCCATAGAGACCTGTACTTACTTTTACCCAAAGGATCTAGCCTTCCCCATCCCTTTCAGAAAACAAAAGGCCACGTCTCACACCCCTGCAGACACAACTGACCCCCACCTTCTCAGGAAGAAATGTTGTCCCACACCCACCTAAGCACCCTACGAACCTTGCGTAATATATAACAAGAGGCACATGCCCGGAGTATGCAAGCAAGGTATCGAAAAATGTTTTCGGTGCAAAAAAGAGGGACACATGGTTAGGGACTGCCCCGAAAGAGCTTCAACACAGGGCTCACAATATATTACTCAAGCAAAGCCTCCGAGCCAGGCCACGTATTTGCAATGTCATAGCAGAACACTATGACTAGCGACGAAGTCATTCAAGGTACCATTACTAAGTCAAATCAAATTATCTTTCTTTATGTAATTCGAGTGTAGTTGTCATAAACTTTCATTTCGTGAAATTCCTCGTACGAATTTGATAAACTCTAAACCTTTTATCAAACTCGAAGACATCTTAGCACACCTTATGCTAACAGGTAACCTCTCTGTTTATCAGCATGAGTGCGACATTAAGCACTTAGGCCTCATTCTTATAAACTCAGGGTCTACATGGTCATTCATCAGTCCAGGGTTTATGTCAGAAATTTAAGCTAAACCCATACTCTTAGGAAGGAGATTGACTATCTCGACACCATCCGGGAACACCATGATGGCTACTTTAATCTATCGAGACACCATAATAAATATTAAAGGTCATGATCTTCTAGTAGATCTCATCGTGTTGGAATTTTAGGATTTCGACATCATATTAGGCATGGACTGATTAGCCGCATATCATGCCACGATTGACTGTTTTTCTAAAGTGGTCACCTTCCAATTACTTGGAGAGCCTTCTTTCAGATTTTGAGGAATCAAAAGGAAGGGAGTACCTTTATTGGCAGTATTAGACAAGGAACAAGAGAAGACGGTCGACCTTAAAATAATTGTAGTTGTCAGAGATTTCATCGACGTATTCCGTGAAGACTTACCTAGAGTACCACCCAACCGATAAATCGAGTTCAAAATCGATGTAATCTCAGGGACAACACCAATTTCTAAGGCAACATACCGAATGGCCCCCACATAATTAAAAGAGTTAGAGATACAAATCAATGAACTATCTAGTAAAGGGTTTAGTCGACGTAGCAAGTCACTGTAGAGAGCACCAGTGCTCTTCGTAAAGAAGAAAGATGGCTCGATGAGACTATGCATCGATTATCGCTAGTTGACCTGCATCACCATAAGAAATCGGTACCTGATGAGTAGTGAAATATGATGATATTTCACCCCTAAATACCTATATTTAGCCGTCCGATGAAGGCTATCTGATGAGATTTGCTAGATTTGAAGTGTTTCAGGTAAATACAGTCCAAGTTTCTAAAACAGCCCAAGAATCCCGAAAATAATGTCAAAACACTGCTATTTTGGGTCATTGAGAACTTAGTGTGACTTGCAGCTCAATTTTGACCTTCAAGACGTCAGATTCAGGAAATGGCTAAAACATAAAAGTTGTAGAGCTCGTCGTCAGCTTTCCAACGCCTCAAAAATCACCTCAATCCGAGTTCGGTACAGAAAATTATGAGCAAAATACCGAGGCAGTATCTGATGCAAAGCTAGGCGGGAATTCACGAAAATTACTCTTAGATGTCAATCGAGAGAGGTATTAGGGTTAGGCTATTATAAAAAGGGAAGCCACGAGTTTCTTAGGGGGATTATTATTTTTTGCAATTAGAATATTATTCATTCTTTCTTTTTAGTTTTTAGGGCTCTTCACTTTGGGGGAATATTTTCTTCATCTTTTCAAGTCTTCTTCTCCTTCTTCTGGGTTTATTCAGTAGATTGTACCAGATTTGCATTATTTTTCTGAGAAATTCATAGATTGTATTTAGGAAAACAATTGCAAATATCTTTTGGAAGAAATAAAGAGGAATGACTTTGAAAGAAAAAGGAGATCAAACACCAAGATGGACTAAATCGAAGAGATCGGGAAGATGCGATCCCAGATAAGTACCTATGTTTATGATTAATACCACGCCTATTATTGTTATCATGGAATCGTTTTGCTCAAAGTTTGTGTGATTGAAAATATTTTAAATGCTTTGTTATGAGTTGATTGCGCGTATCATCAACGGTAATCGCTAGATCTGGACCTGCAGTGATCTATCAGAGAGCGATTATGTCGATTGTCGTGATCTAAATATCATGAGATCTGCTATATGCTTTTTACATGACTCATACCGCAATGTTAAAGTCATTGTTTTAGATAGGGTATCTTGGGATTGATGATCATATTTTATTTCAAGTCATTTTTCTAGATGAATGATGGTGTGAATGATGATTTAATGAAGTGGGTTTTAATGATAGAAAAGTGCAGAATCAGTAGCATATTCCTTGATCTCATTTTAATATTGTTCGTAGATTTATCGTAATTAATTGTTTAGATTAATTTATTTTTACGCATTTAGGAAAAAGCGTTAAGTTTTTGGTAAAATTGAATCGCCTTTGGTACTTCCTTAGGACGTTTTAAAATCTCTAAAAGAATTAATTAAAATTCACGTTTCCATGGGTTCGACACTTTTATTCTTGCCATCTTGCAATAGATCTTCTAAATCGATTAAGTTTTTGGCGCGTTTGTCGGTGAAATTTTGATTAATCTTGATAGGGATTTTTCGCTTTGAGTGTTTAAAAAATAAAAATAAAAAAAATAATAATTATTAAAATTTATTTCCTTTATTTTTCTCTTTGATAAGATTTTGTGGAGTCTTTTTAGGAAGTTTAGATTTTTAGGATACCTTCCTTAGGAAATTTAGGAAGTAGAGATTTTTAGGACTTCTTATTTTAGATTTGGTAGGACTCTTTTTTCCTTATTTTCCTCTTTTAGATATTTTTAGGATTTTCTAAATTTAGTCATTAACTTTTGTGGGACTTTTGTTTTAGGATTTTTAGGAATCTTTCATTCTTCTCCTTTTTTTTCTCTTTTAGGAAATATTTTATAGGATTTACAATTTTAATTTTAATTTTCAAATTTAAAAAAAAAAAAAAAAATTAAAAATAAAAAAAAAAAAAAAATTTAATTCGAATTTTAAAAAAAAAAAAAAAAAAAAAAAAAAAAAAATTAATTAATTTAAATTCGAATTTTAATTTTAATTTGAATTTAAAAAAAAAAAAAAAATTTTTAATTTAAATTGAATTTTAATTTTAATTTGAATTTAAAAAAAAAAAAAAATTTAATTAATTAATTAATTAATTTAAATTTTAATTTTAATTTTAATTTGAATAAAAAAATTAATTTAAATTTGAATTTTAATTACAAAAAAAAAAAAAAAAAGAAGAAATCTTTCCTCACGATATTGGCTCATGTTTATCATCTTTGTTTAAATCGTTTGAAGCGAATTTTGTGGGTTTGTTGTGGATTCTTCAACCCTGTTTGTGAGTGTTGGTGTATGAGCTTTACTGTTCTCATCACCCACATCTCACTTTCTGCTTAATCTTGACATCGAAAAGAGCTTGTAGAGAGAATCGAAGAGTCCAGGAGGAATCAATATCAACAACCGAGACCATGGCATCAAAGGCAAGAGAGATGAGAATAACAACAATGGGAATGTCAATAATGGAAATAATAGGAACAATAATTTTGATGAGGGCCCTGAACACTCGAGTATTATAACGATCCCGGTTTTTACGAGGATCGAAATGTATTATGCATGCTCCCATTCCAGGAACCACTATGAATTCAAATCGTGAATGATTCAAATGCTACCAATTTTCCATGGGTTAGCAAATGAAAATCCATACGTTCACTTAAATGAATTCAATTGGGTATGCAAAATGTTCGAGTCCACAATGTCATGATGAGATAAGCGAAGCTCGACTCTTTCCGTTCTCTTTAAGAGATAAAGGCAAAAACATGGTTCTATTCCTTAGAACCACAATCTATTCGAGTTAGGCGGCATCGCCGTTCCTTAAAAATATTTTCCCATGACTAAGGCCATTGAATTGCGTCGGAAGATCCGGTTCTTTTCCCAACAACTCTGAAACATTCCATGAATGTTGGGAAGCGTTTTAAGGAATTGATCGAAGTTGCCCAAATCATCAAGTTCCAAGGTGGCAACAAGTCCAAAGTTTTACAATGGTGATTCACGAAGAGACGCATGGTTGATGCATCTTGTGGTGGATCTTGTGCCACGAAAGAAGTCGACGAATTGTGGGCATTGTTTGAAAAGTTATATCAAACTTCGATACAAAGTGAGACATCAGAACCAACTTGAACTCGCACCTAAATCTCATGTGTTGACAAAAGACGGATTGTACGATGTCAACAATAATGCCTCGATCTCTCAACAAAGTTTGACATCTTTGTCCAAACAGATGAACATGTTGTTAGTGCTACCAAGCAAGCTAAAGCTCTGTCACCCCACAATGTTCAATTTGTGACCACCAGGTCATATGGCTAATGAGTGCCCTACTACCTTGTCATTCTTCCACGATGAACCTAATCCTCAAGAGCGGGTAAATGTGACTCAATCTTATCGGTGGTAGAAACATGTACTCCAATACCTACAATCCGGAATGGAAAAATCACCCCAACTTAGGATGGGGTGAATCGAATAACCGCTGAGTAAACCAAAGAACATAGAGCCAACACAATGGGTGGACAACAACCTTTTCAACCAAATTTTCAACACAATTTTCCCACAACAGAATTTCCGGAATTCTAATTTCCAAGTAATTCCAATTTCCAATGTATCGTTCAGATTATCATCCAAATTCGACTACCGAAAAATCGAATTTCAATCGAATCTTAATCAATCTCATGCCGATTGAAAGATTACGATCTCGGAAGAAAAGCTTATGCTGACAGCATGCAATCTTTTCACAGATGATAATGGACCAAGTCACCAATTGGCCAATCAACCGAGTCGGAGAGGAAGGTAGGCTCCCTGACCAACCCATCAATAATCCTCGAGGCCAAGCACCATCTCAAGCAGACCATCGAATAGTCAGCAGTTGAAAGGCATTACGGTCTTTGGAAGTGGACGAGAGGTTCATAATCAAGTGGAAATGCTGAGAAGGCGATGAAGAAAGAGAAGCAATAGAGGAAAAGAATCGAGAAAAGAAAGGAGAAAGGAAAAGGAAAGAGAAAGAAAGAGACAAAGAGCCAGATAAGAAAAGTGCAAGAGCAAGGAAGAGAGAAAGGAAAAGAAAAGTAATAGAGGAAGAGTTTCCTTCAACCGTCCAACAAGGACGTGAAAAGAATCGGAAATGGAATCGCACACTTATGTCCCAAAGGCACCATTCCTCAATGCCTAACTCCTCCATCTAGAATGGGAAAGGACCGACAAAATGGAAGAAATTTTGAAACATTCAAGCAAGTAAAGATAAATCTTCCATTACTTGAAACAATCAAACAAGTCCCAGAGGACGCCAAGTTTTTCAACGATTTGTGCACTCGGAAGCGAAAGGCACGTACTCACGTTTCAAAGAAAGGGTTCCTAACAGATCAACTCAGTTCGATATTCCGATTGGAAACCCCAGAACCGAAAGACCACAGAGTCCCAATCGTTCCATGTGTCATTGGTGGGCAACCAATTGGAAAAGGCGTTATTGGATTTGGGAGCAAGTGTTAATCGATCCCATACTCAATGTCTGAAACTCGGATTGGGTGAATTGAAACCCACGACGGTCACACTCCAATGGCGGATAGATCGGAAAAGAAGACCGAGGGGTTATCGAGGATGTTTTGGTTGGAATAGACAAGTTTGTCTTTCCGTGGACTTCGTTGTCTTAGACATGGAACCACCAAATCAATCAATCAAGTCCCAATTATTCTTGGACGTCCGTTTCTCGCCACTGCCAACGCTTGCATTAATTGTCGCACAGGAGTCATGGACGTTTCTTTTGGAAACATGAAAGTCAGGCTTAACATATTCCATGCGATGAACCATTTCCCTAATGAGGATGAGGTCGAATGTTTTTACATCGATCAGATGGACGAAGTGGTGGATGAAGCATTACCATCAATGCTCACCAAAGAGGAATTTGACACTGCTTTGTTAGCCATCTATGAGGACAAAGGGCTTGAAAGGAAGCAGTCAGAAGAGAAAAAGTCAAATTCATCATGTCAAGATGATAACTTATGTGAAGTTGTGACTAAGGTAGAACCACTACCTACTGAGGTAAAGGATGTCGACTCCATCAATTGAGCGCCACCAACCGTGGAATTGAAACAATTGCACGAGTCCCTCAAATATGCTTTTCGGGACCTCGAGAAACACTTCCGGGATAATTTCATCCACACTATCGGAAGAACTAGAGAATGATTTGTTGAAGGTGCTGAATGAGCACAAGGAGGCCATCGGATGGACCTTAGCTGATCTCAAGGGGATTGACCCATCAGTATGTATGCATAAAATACATCTGGAGGATGAGAGTAAACCATCGAGGGAACCACAGAGGCGACTTAATCCGAACATGCAAGAAGTCATTTTAAAGGAAATCATTAAACTCCTCGATGCTGGAATCATCTATCCGATCTCGATAGTGAATGGGTTAGTCCGTACAAATCGTTAGAAAAAGTCCGGAATTACGATTGAAAGAAACTACGGAGGGAGAATTGGTGCCCACTCGTGAAACTACTGGATGGCGTGTGTGCATTGATTATCGAAAATTGAACACAGCCACCAGAAAAGATCATTTTCCCCTTCCGTTCATTGATCAAATTCTTGAGAAGTTAGCTGGGCAAGAGTTTTATTGCTTTCTTGATGGTTATTCGAAAGTGCCTGTTTTTCCACCTGATCAAGAGAAGACAACATTCACGTGTCCCTATGGTACGTTTGCATATCGAAGGATGCCATTGCTTATGTAATGCTCGACCACGTTTCAACGATGTATGTTGGCCATATTCTGGACATGATCGACAAATTCATGAAGTCTTCATGGGACGACTTCTCGGTTTTGGAAAAACATTTGATTCTTGTTTGAATCATCTTTCACAGGTGTTGCAACGTTGTGTAGATTCCAAACTTGTTCTCAGCTGGGAAAAGAGCCATTTTATGGTTCAACAAGGAATTGTGTTGGGGCATATTGTTTCAACGAAAGGAATTGAAGTTGATAAGGCGAAGGTCGACTTAATTGCAAATTTACCACCTCCTAAAAGTGTTAAACAAATTCGATCATTTTTGGGGCATCTTTGAATTTTATAGAAGATTCATTAAGGATTTTAGCAAGGTGGCTAAACCATTGTGCACTTTGCTTGGCAAAGATGTTCCTTTTGATTTTGATGAGGATTGCATAAAGGCATTCCTAAAATTGCGTGAACTCTTATCAAATGCACCAATAATCCAACCACCGGATTATTCTTTACCATTCGAACTCATGTGTGATGCATCGATTATGCGATCGAGATGTCTTAGGGCAAAGGGTGAATAAATTACCTCACGTAATTTATTATGCTAACAAGACATTAATTGATGCCCAATTACAATTACACCACCACCGAGAAGGAATTATTAGGCATGGTGTATGCTCCGGACAAATTCCGTTCCTATTTGCTTGGATCGAAAATAGTGGTCTTTTCGCACCACTGCGCTTTGAAATATCTTTTAGCAAAGAAGGATGCGAAACCAAGGCGATCCGCTGGATCACGCTTCTCGAATTCAACTTTGAGATTAAAGATAAAAAGGGGTTGAGAGAACGTTGTGGTGATCATCATCTAGAATTCACAAGAATCATCTATACCGAGACCATCCGTGACACATTTAGGATGAACATTTGATGGCAATTGATGTAGTGGGTGCAAAAGTTCCGTGGTTTGCTAACATCGTGAATTATCGGTCATGGCGAATTCCCCGAGTGGGGTAAGAATGATAAGAATCTCTTTTTCTCCCAAATAAAATACTATTTCGGGATGAACCATATTTGTTTAAATTCCCGGATCGATCATTAGGAGATGCGTGCGGAAGACGAGCAACTAAGCGTCTAAATTTTTGCCATCTTTGGGGCCTGTGGAGGCCATTTTGAGGACGAAGACCGCATGAAAATCCTTCAAAGCGGATTCTCTTGGCCCTCAATCTTCGTGTGACGCTCAATCTTCGCAAGGAATGCCAACGGTGTCAATGACTTGGCAATATTTCACGACGAAATATGATGCCTTAATCCAATTCGATTGTTGAAATTTTCGATGTTTGGGGATTGACTTTATGGGTCCTTTTCCACCATCCTTTGGGTATTCATATATTCTGGTGGCTGTTGACTATGTCTCCAAATGGATTGAAGCTGTGGCAACCCGATCAAATGATCACAAGGTTGTGGTCAAATTTCTGAGAGAACATGTGTTTAACCGATTCGGGATCCCAAGAGCAATCATCAGTGATGGCGGTTCGCATTTTTCAATAGCCATTTTGCCACTTTAATGAAGAAGTACGACATCACTCACAAAGTCGCTACGCACCACCCACGGACTAGTGGTCAGGTGGAAGTGTCTAACCGGGAAATCAAGCGAATTCTAGAAAAGACGGTACGACCGGATAGAAGAGATTGGTCAAACCGGCTATCTGATGCTTTGTGGGCCTATCGTACTGCATTCAAGACACCGATCGGAATGTCTCCCTTCAGAATTGTCTACGGGAAGGCATGTCATCTACCTGTCGAATTGGAGCATAAGGCATTCTGGGCGATCAAACGATTTAATTTCGTTATGCAAGCGGCAGGTCGAATCGAAGGTTACTGATTGAGTGAATTAGAAGAGTTACGCACGATGCGTATGAAAATTAAGATGTACAAGGAAAGGTACAAAAAGTTGCACGATCAATTAATTTCTAAGGAGTTTCAGGTTAGCCATAAGGTTTGGTTATACAATTCTCGACTTAAGCTTCATCCTGGGAAATTGAAATCTAGATGGGAAGGCCCGTTTCAGGTTGTTTCCATTAGTGAGCACGGTGCAATTGAAATTCAAAGCCTCCAGGACAATCGAGTTTTCAAAGTGAATGGGCAAAGACTCAAACCAATGTTTGAGCCGATGACCCAGATTTAAGATTGAGGCGATGCACCTTAGTGATCCAGATTCTTGATCAATGAAGAGGTCGGTATCGACACTTAAACTCGGGCTTCTGGAGGCAACCCAGGTGTTTTTTTAGGAGTTGGACACAGTTTAGTTTAGGATTTAGGATTTATTTCTTATGTTTAGTTCTAGAATATTAGTTTTAGTTTAGTTTAGGTTATTTTAATTTCCAAATTAGTGTAGCCACATTACCTTCAATCTATTTTGGTCATGCTCTAATTTGATGCCCATATTCTCGACCGATCTTTGTGTTGAGGTACTTTTCAATGTAGTTTGGGGGTACCTACTTATTTCAAACAATGAGGACATTGTCATTTTAGGTTTGGGGTATGTATGATTATCTATCTTTCATCACTTATTTTGATTTTCTTTGAAAAAAAAAAAAAAAAATTTTTGGAACCATCATACATGATTTACTTTGCAATAGTTTTCAAACTTTAGTTGATGATGCATGTGAATTTAATTTTGAGAATATTGATGTCATATTTTGAATACTTGTATCTAGGATGATGAAGCTTAATGTGATAATTTGTGGATGACTCAAATTCATGCTTAGAATTTTGCACTTATACCAAGCTAAGACTTAGAAATCGATGAACTATTTTGAACGTTGAATCTTAGGTTCTTAGTGGAGACTAAACCCGAGTAAGCTTTAGAGCTAATTTCCGTCATTGATGAGTGAATATATAAACTGAGTTTTCTTTGAATACGAATTATTTTGCATAATCTCATACATTTTATTTGTGACTTTGCATGATATCAAATTCATATTATTGTGTTAGAACGTCGTATATCTACTCAAGACAAATAGGCAAGGTTACCATCTTTTAAGGAAATGATTGAAGGCCATCTTTGGCTCGTTTGTGCTTAAAATGCCCCACCTCATATAAATTTATCCTTCTAGTACCTTTGAGCCTATAGAAAAATTTACCCTTATACATTCTTTGATAAGCCACGTTAACTTTAACCCTTCACAATTCCTGAAAATTTAGCTCTACCCTTCTTCTTTCTGAGACATCAGGCACGAGGCATGAAAATGAGGGAAAAGAGAGTAAGTGGAGAGATAATGAGTTATGGTGTTCTTGAGTGTATGGCAAATATAAAAAGAAAAAAGGAGAGAAAAGAAAAAAAAAGGAATGAAAATGAGGTGCTTCAAGAAAAGGAAATTCAAAGAGAAGAAAGAATGAGAAAAGAAAAATATTGAAAAGAAAAAAAATGGTGAGAAATTAGAAAAGAAAAAAAAGAAAAGAAGAGAAATAAAAAATAAAAAAAAATCGGTTAGTTCCTTTTCCAATTTCTAAATTTTGAATCACAATTCCTTTCTTTCTTACCTTACGAGGCCCCATTACAACCCTACAAAAGACCTTCATGATCCGATCTTGCATTGGTAATCGCCTTGTGGAGAGTCAATATATAATACTTATGACACTTGATATGACATGCTTAGGATATACAAGTATCTCGTTCTTATGAGATTTATTTTTGTTCATTGATTGCATCGTGTTTCATTTATCATGTGAGACCTTTTATTTGCTTTGTATTGATCTCTCACATGTGCGAAAACTTACCAATCATCGAAGTGATTTTATTTTGAGAGTATACCTAAAGTGAGGATTGAGTCGAAGACAATGAGATCCGATGATTTCCGTTGGACTAGTTGAGATGGATGAATCTTGGTTTTGGTATGCACACACTACGTTTAAGCATGAATGGATGAGTTATCTAACGATTTGGAGCATTAGACTAATTTGAATGGATATTGGTATGATTAGTGTAACATTGTTATTTAAAATTGAGAATTTGCATGTTGAATTGATTATTGATTTTGAGCTTTGAAGTTAAATATATGTTATAAAAATCAGATTTTGAAAACTCAATTTTACCGATGGTGTGAAATTTTTGGAAGTTTGTGGGTAACTTCACTGCAAACCCTCAGGAGACACAACTCCTCCACTAGGGATCACCTAGGGGTTTAAAGGCTTGTTGCACATGCTAAGTGCAATCGTGTTCCCTACGAAAGTGGCATTTAAATTTTAGGATGTTAGTTTGATTTGCTTTATATTTCTATCATTCTCTTTGCTCGAGGACTAGCAAAGTGTAGGTTTGGGGGTGTGATGAGTAGTGAAATATGATGATATTTCACCCCTAAATACCTATATTTAGCCGTCCGATGAAGGCTATCTGATGAGATTTGCTAGATTTGAAGTGTTTCAGGTAAATACAGTCCAAGTTTCTAAAACAGCCCAAGAATCCCGAAAATAATGTCAAAACACTGCTATTTTGGGTCATTGAGAACTTAGTGTGACTTGCAGCTCAATTTTGACCTTCAAGACGTCAGATTCAGGAAATGGCTAAAACATAAAAGTTGTAGAGCTCGTCGTCAGCTTTCCAACGCCTCAAAAATCACCTCAATCCGAGTTCGGTACAGAAAATTATGAGCAAAATACCGAGGCAGTATCTGATGCAAAGCTAGGCGGGAATTCACGAAAATTACTCTTAGATGTCAATCGAGAGAGGTATTAGGGTTAGGCTATTATAAAAGGAAGCCACGAGTTTCTTAGGGGATTATTATTTTTGCAATTAGATATTATTCATTCTTTCTTTTTAGTTTTAGGGCTCTTCACTTTGGGGAATATTTTCTTCATCTTTTCAAGTCTTCTTCTCTCCTTCTTCTAGGGTTTATTCAGTAGATTGTACTAGGATTTGCATTATTTTCTCTGAGAAATTCATAGATTGTATTTAGGAAAAACAATTGCAAATATCTTTTGGAAGAAATAAAGAGGAATGACTTTGAAAGAAAAGGAGATCAAACACCAAAGATGAGGCTAAATCGATGATCGGGAAGATGCGATCCCAGATAAGTACCTATGTTTATGATTAATACCACAGTCTATTATTGTTATCATGGAATCGTTTTGCTCAAAGTTTGTGTGATTGAAAATATTTTAAATGCTTTGTTATGACCGTTGATTATGCGTATCAAGTAGTAATCGCTAGATCTGGACCATGATCTAGTGTAGAGCGATTATGTCTTGATTGTCGTGATCTAAATATCATGAGATACGCTATGCTTTTACATGACTCATACCGCAATGTTAAATTTGAGTCATTGTTTTTAGATAGGGTATGCGGATTGATGATCATATTTTATTTCAAGTCATTTTCTAGATGAATGATGGTGTGAATGATGATTTAATGAAAGCTGGGTTTTAATGATAGAAAAGGGGTACGAATCTGGGGTAGCATATTCCTTGATCTCATTTTAATATTGTTCGTAGATTTATCAGTAATTAATTGTTTAGATTAATTTATTTTTCTGCATTTAGGAAAAGTGCGTTAAGTTTTTGGTAAAATTGAATCTGCCCTTTGGTACTTCCTTAGGGACGTTTTTAAAATCTCTAAAAGAATTAATTAAAAATTCACGTTTCCCTGTGGGTTCGACACCCCTGTTCTTGCCATACTGCAATAGATCTTGTGCACTTGCAAGGGTTACATTCTAAATCGATCAGTACCCTCTACCTCATATTGACGATCTGTTTAACCAACTTAAGGGTGTCAAATGTTTCTCAAAATTTGATTTGAGATCGGGATATCATCAGTTGAAGGTTTGAGAAGAGGATATTTCGAAGACGACTTTCGCCTATAGAGATGGACTGTATGAGTTTCTAGTAATACCGTTCGATCTTACGAACGCCCTGATAGTCTTCATGGACTTAATGAACAGAGTCTTTATGGACTATCTAGACAACTTCATTATAGTCTTTGTAGATGATATCCTCATTTACTCTCGCTTAGAGGAAGACCATGAAGAACACCTCTGCATTGCACTCCAAACACTTCGCAAGCATCAATTGTATGTCAAACTCAGTAAATGTAAATTTTGACTTAAACAAATGACCTTCCTAGGCCACGTGGTATCGGCAAGAGGAGTGACTGTCAATCCTTCCAAGATCAAAGCAGTTACAAAATCGCAAGCACTGAAAAGTGTTACCAAAGTTAGGAGTTTCCTCAGATGGCGGGCTACTACCCACGCATTGTTGAAGGATTTTCACACATTGCCCTACCGCTCACCAGCCTCACACGAAAGAATATCTAATTTGTGTGGATCGAGGAATGTGAAGAAATCTTCCTAGAATTTAAAAAGGGCTTACTACTGTACCAATCCTCACCATGCCTTCTACGACGAGCAATAGTGAATTTGAAATATTCACGGATGTATCTCATGAGGAACTTGGTTGTGTGTTTGAACAAAGTAAGAAAGTTGTAGCTTATCCATAAAGACAACTCAAACCTCACGAATAGAACTATCCGATTTATGACTTGGAACTGGCTGTAATCATCTTTGCTCTCAAACTATAGTGACACTATCTCTATGGAGAGACATTCAAGATATACATGGATCACAAAAGTCTCAAGTATCTTTTCTCCCAAAAGGACCTAAATTTGAGACAACGTAGATGGATGGAGTATATGAAAGATTACGATTGCTCCATAAATTACCATCTTGAAAAAGTAAATGTCGTCGTTGATGCACTCAGTAGGAAATATTCGGCATTGTTGGCCAGATTGAAAACCTAGAAGCCCTTTGATGAACTCGTTGAGGAAGGCATTTACCTCCAAGAAGTTGAAGAGGGTGTATATTTGGCAAGAATTATGATGAGTCCGTTCATTTTGGAAAAAATCAGATAATTATAGCATATGGACCCGAAAATCCTGAAGATCATTGAAGCCTTAGGATCGAAACCCGATTTCAGTCTTAGAACGGATGGAATATTATTCTTTAGGCAAAGATCGTACGTACCCAATGACCCCCAACTGAAAGAGGAGATACTTGATGAAGGTCATAAATCAAGATACTCAGTACAGCCAAGTAGCACTAAAATGTATCCGAATTTGAAAAACTGATACTAGTGGCCGAACATGAAGCGAGAAATAGTCGAATATGTATTGAAGTGTTTAGTGTGCCAATAAATCAAGGCAGAACATAAAAAATTGATCGGACTTATACAACCCTTACCCATTCCAAAATGAAAGTGGGAAAAAATATCATTGGACTTTATCGTAGGTCTACCAATGACGGTGAAGAAGAATGATGCCATCTGGATAATAGTTGACAGGTTAACCAAGTCAGCTCATTTCTTACCATTCAAGACTACCATAGATGGAAACAAACTTGCCGAAACATGTCTAAACGAAATCGTGAAGCTTCATGGAGTGCTAGTTAACATTGTTTCCGACCGAGACTCAAAAGTTACGTCCAAACACTGGACAACTTTCTAAGAAGCTCTGAGCACTTGATTAAATTTTAGTATTGCCTTCCTCGTGAGAGACAGTTCTCCTATAGTTTAAGGGATATGCTCCACATTTAATCAACATCTGACTGACTGTCTGATAGGTAAGACATGATTTGAAAATTAGATCTAGAGAAGATTGGGCCGAAAAAGGATATACATTGTTTGATTGAATGTAGTCAACAATTTCGCATTCAAAAAACCCTAATGGCAAAGGCGAAACCTTTGGTTGTAAATACTTGTATCCAAATAATAATGTCTTCTCTTTCCCTCTCTCCTCTTTTTCTCTTTCTTTTCCAAGTAGTGTACTGTGTGTTAGTCTATCAGCTACTATACCATCAAGTCAAATAAGCCAAATAGAGAGAGCAACGATTAGGTTTCTTTTGAAAATTTGAAATGTAGTATCGTTATTTGCAACTGAAGATTCGATTTTCACAATCAAGAATTTCACACGGGAAAATCGTTGATTGACATGAATCAGACAATGGATATCGTTATTCAGTACCCTTCTATTTTTAAAGAAAGTAAAATTTATTTGATATTGTTGGTTTTGGGAAAACTAGCAGTTGATATTTGAGTTAATTAGGAGATTTTAATTCTAGAATTTGAGCATATAGCAATTAGCATGCTTCTATAAAAGAAATGTTAGGTTGTAATTTAGTTGAGATTAATAAGAAGATTATTATTTTTTGTCTAGTTTTACTACATTATATTGAATGACCCTTAAGCCTAAACATCTAGAATCATTCAAATGAGTTAATGATGCCCAATAAAATTTTATTTACCAACAAATTTATAAGATTAAAAAAGGGCATTAATCGGGTCCCAAGGACCCTCTTTAATGTCCTCGTTTTTAAAATAATAGATATAGGAGATGTGTAAATAGTGGTACAAAATATATAAGATTATATGCATTAATAACATGTAAAAAAAATTTAACAAGTTTTTACATCCTTATCTCATATGTCTAATAGTTCAAGAACTAGACATAGGGTCCTTCTAAAACGACCCAATTATTATCAAAAGGTCTAGTTTTTTATAATGCTAAAAAAAGTAATATTTTATTTTCTAATTATGGTAGGCTAGAAATGCTAAGTCATGCGCTGTTAAGAGATTGTGTGGAAAATGATGTCAGAATAGTTCTAGGCATCATAGTTGTTTATTGGAGAGAATGCTTTCATTAAAGTATCCCCGACGTAAGGTGTGATTCGGCTTGATAAACGAGGCAAGTTGAAGCCCCGTTGTATTAGACCTTATTTGATAATCTAAAGGATTGGAACCGTAGCATACCGGCTACAACTCCCTAAAGAGATGACACGAGTACATAATGTCTTTCATGTCTCTACATTGTGATGATATATTCCGGATCTGAGTCACTTGTTTTAGGAAGAAGTCGTTGAGCTATGAGAAGGCTTGACCTATACAGAGAGACCCGTGCAAATTCTGGATTAGAAAGAACAACAGTAGCGCTCCAAAACTATTCCCTTTGTAAAGGGACATTGGAGAAACCAAGACATTGAAAGCGCTACCTGGGAGTTGGAATCTAAAATACGAACGAACTACCCTAAATTGTTTGAAGGTACCCAAACTACTTTAGAACTTTAATTGTAAAATTTTTACTGCTTGAATGTGACTTTGATTTCTTGAATAGAATTTTAACTGCGAGCAGAATTATATTGCATTGCTGCTTACTTGAATATATGTCTTGACCTTTGAATATGATCACCTGAATATGCCTTTGATTCCTGGATACGATTGCTCGAATATGACCCTGATTGTTTGATTTTGACTATGAATTCGTTTTGAATATGAATTTGGTTGCATGATATGGATTCGATTACATGACTTCTTAATATTATTTGGCACTCTTTGATTTCTTGATAGCGATTAGACTTTTGATACAACTCATGCTACATGATTTTGTTTTGATGGATCTATATAGTCGTGATCTTTTGCATTATTTCCTTCTTGATATATATTGATCTCTTTATGATTATGATTTTGATATTGATCCTGCCTAGATTCATATAGTTTATACTTGATAGGTGTGACTAGATTATTTTATACTACCATAAACGGTGATAAAGATTGATTGATTGGCATTGACCTCTTTGAGTCTATTTGACATAATAACTAAGAAGTCATAGATCGACCACTTGTTCAAGATGAGATTGATAGGCTTGACGTTGTTATCGCTGGAACAGAAACCCTGATGGAAATCACAGGTATTTCTAAAACATTCTTAATAGTTCCGATTCCGAGGAAAAAATCCTCTTTAAGGAGGGGAGGATGTAACACCTGTCCCTTGATCCCTGTGTTGGTCAAACTGTTGACTGAACACTGATGAGATCTGATTGTGCCAGGTGATAGCTTGAGGCTAGGTCTATCAAAATTCGTGAGGCACCCACCTTAAATTAATGGAAATTTGGCTATTTCTAGTGGCACCCATAGGGCACCCCATTTATTTGTATGGGTGTGTTAGAAAATTAGTAAAACGAACACCACATCTTGTGCCTTAAAAATCAGCCTGAATTATCTTTTGATGAACCTTGACCCGAGGTTTGATCCGAATTGGGCTTGAGCCTTGGTGATGATGAGAGGATCATCGCCAACGGATCAGATTTTGAAACTTATCATAGGATTTCTCGATGTGTTGAGTCAAACATTGACCCACACTACGTCAAAATGATAAAAATACCACTTTTGCAAATATTAAAAGAGCCACTGCCCAAACAGTAATATGCTAATCCACTGCCAAAATCGATTGTTTATTATATCAACACAGTGGTTTAATTCGCTCGTTAACCTGATTCCACGCCAAAATATAAATCGTGAAACTATTCAATTTCATTTTGCCTTTTTAACTCATTTAGAAAGAATGCTGAGACCGCTCCTCCCCTCTCTCGCTCCATCTCCCACTTGGAAACCCTAGACCGCCTCCTCCCCTCTCTCTCGCTCTATCTCCCTCTTCGAAACCCTAGCCTCCATCTCCCTCTTCGCAACCCTAGACAGCCGAAAAACAGACGTCAAGTGAGTTTTTCTTGTTTTCTCATATTTTTTGCATTTTTCTTTGATTATTTCACCAATTTCTATGAATTTGCCTCAATTTTATCATTTTTATTGATGAATCCTGAGATCTGGAGTGTTAGATATGAAATCAGTTCGATCTCTTTGTCTTTTGTTTCGTATTTAGGCTTTCCGTGAAGAAGAAAGCTGGCGGAAACGATCGAGTGAGAAAAAAACCTGCGAAAAAGGAGAAGGCCAGGAAGGATCCGGGTTTGTTATATGGTTTTTGAGATGGATTGGAAGCTGGTGAATGCAGATCTAGGTATGTTATATGGTTTTTGGTTACATTTTGGTTGATTTTGAGATGGATTGGAAGCTGGTGAATGCTGAAGAGATCTCTGCATCCTCTCTCTCGATGGCTCAACCTCTCATGAAGAAAGACGACGATCGAGACGACGGAGGTTGGTTTCCAAACCCTAATTTTACATATTCATCATCTCAATCCCTTTCAATTATTATCTCAGTTTCTTCATTTGGATCTATGTTAGCTGGCATTGATTCGTGTGATACTTGTAACTTCATTTGGATCTATTATTTTAGTACATTTCATTTTTAGATTACTGGAAACTTCAGTGTTTTTTTTAGATCTATGGTTACGGTTTATAGATCTAGGATTTGGTGTCACTCGGATCCCGTTTTCAGATCTAGAATTCGAGAATTTGATTTGTTTTTAAGAGATTGTTTTTTGTTCTAGTGGAATTTTGATGGTTGTGTACTTTTGTTTGTTGAATTAACGATTTTATTTTTAAAGTCGAGATATGCTTATACTTATTGAGTTATGTTGTTGCAGTTAAAATTTTGATGTCTTGTATAGGTAAAACTAAACGGTTAACATCTTTTCAGTTGATTGGGTATCTATTACAGCAGTTGGAGATATTTGCATTTCCATTTTGGGTGTTCCTATTTTAGGAGTGGGGGTGTGCTAAAGCTATAGTTTTGATGGTTCTCTATGGTGAATTCTGTACATTTATGAAGTTTTAAGCCGAGATCTGCTGGTAGATTTTAAATATGTATCATTGTTGTTTTGTCTTTTGAGTCTGGTCTACGCACTAGCGTATTGATATGTGGATTATGTTTTCCAAGATCCATCATTTTCTCCATTTTGTTTAGTTGAGATCAGCTTGCAGTTTGTTCAAGCGGGAACTATTGCATACCTTCCTCTGATAGCACCTAGTGTACTGCATGGTTTCCGTAGTACTATAACTACTTATCTAACACTTAGTACAGGATATACAATCTACCCATTCACTCTCAAGTGTGAATATTTGGATGTGCACATATCTATTTATGAGCATGCAAATTAGTGCCACATTCAACCCAAGATTATTCCTTCTCAACCCGGGTTTCACGTGCTTATACCGTTGATTGCTTTGAATCAGATGCTGGAGTTCATTTTTCTGTACCAATCAGATGCCCGTGTGATTATTGTGCCATCTACACGTGATGCAAACCATGACTTTGTTGTCCCTTAGGTTCTCTTTTTACTAGACTTATCATATCTATTTTTTTCCTTTTATTTAATCCTGAAATTAAGATTAAATTTATTTTTTTGATGGATGCTCCTATGATTTAAGTTGTTAATATTGGTTTTGCAGCCTGCATTTGATAACCATCTCTAAGAAGATCTTAAGCATCAAGTATATATACCTTTCACTGGATTTAAAAGTTGATCTTTTATTACAATTCTATCTTCGATTTCCCTTTTTATAATCTAATTGTGGTTATAGTGGTTTCTCATTGAAATTTTGTATTCTCCAATCCAGATAACTTGCATTGCAAATCCAGGGTTTTTTAATGCAAATGAGGTACCTACTATTGACCTTGATCAATATTCTTCCTCATCCTCAAGGATTTTCATTTATGGTCTATGTTTATGCTCTGTTACACCTGCTTGTAAAGGCTCTGATTTAAGGGTCAGTAGCAGACTTAGTTCGTTTTGTGTTTGATTTAGAAGGTTTTCTTATTAAAGCAAAGTTAAATTCTGTAGGCAACAAAATATTGCAGCTGTACTTATAGGACTGCTTTAAGCCATTGACTCTTATCACCTGCTTTATCTAGGTGGTACAACTTTTTAGCTATTAAATTCCATAAAAAACTAACCTTTTTAGATTTTAGGTCTCTGTAATCCTCTATCGGAAACTTGAGTAATTGGGCCTTTAGAACCTACCCCATACCCAACCTGATTACTAATTGGGCCAGGACAGCCCATTTATTAGTGGGGCCTATTTTATTATGATTATTATACATATATATATATATATATATATATATTTATTTATATATATATTTTTTATAAAAAAAACACCGACAGCTGAAGCTTGACGCCGTCGGCGTAGGTGAGAAAATAAATTAAAAAAAAAAAAAAACAACCCTATGTCGACGCTCTGGCCGGCGTTGAACCAACCCTATCTTGCCGAGACGTGCGTAGAAGCCGTTGTAGGTATTTAGCCTCAAGTATTGTTGTCGGCTTGAAGCCGTCAGCGCTGGTTTTTACCGACGACGAGAGTGCTCTACGCCGACAGCTGCCAGCCATCGACGTATGTTCTTTTTTTTATAGTGATATTTGCAGCTTTTTGGATTTAACTAATACAGATTTCTTGACAGTGTTGTGACCATCCCTATTTTCTGGATGAGTCTTTGCAAACATTGCTCACCAAAGGTTGTCCAGAGGTTGAGTATTTTTTCTATTTCTATAATTTAAAAGGTAGTTGAGCATCTTATATTATACATTATGTAGGTGCTTGTGGTCTATTCTGTGATTACTTGGCATTAGTGTTATTTTAATTTCTTGGTTTCCTGAATTGTAGTTCTTGAGGTTGGTGATATAGTTTTTGAGGTGCTTTCTACCTTTGGGGACGCACATTTGGGTGGTGACGATTTTGATAAGGTTGGATCATATTTTCATCTCTGCAGTAGCCATTTAAGAGCTTTGTTGTGGATTTTAATTATGATGATATTGTCATTCTTTTCCTTTGCTTATTTATTGTTATCTTATAAATCAAACATAGAATCATCAATTGGCACTTCCCCATGCCCATATGCACTCGTTGGCATGTTTCGAGGAGCGTGATGAATGGGAGGGTCGAGCGCCCACATTTGTACACCATGGGTATGGTGATAAAATTTGTATTTCTTTTTATATTTATGCCTGCTGTTGGTATTTATATAAATTTGTACTTCTTTTTATACTTATCATTACCGTTAAATTGAAATTTTCAGTATTTTCTATAAGTCTGTGTTTTATCATATGTATTTATCAGGATCATGTACTTTTTCTGTACTCATTCTTGATTCATAGGTTTAATTGCATTTCTAGTTTTGGACCCCGACCTGTTATCCACTTTTGGACCTGACCTGGATCTGTTAAAAGAATGATATACCTATATATTGTGTAGCAAACAAGTACCAGGTTGGGTTCGAGTCGGGTTTCGGTTAACTTGAATACAACCTATTTATATAACATGTTAATATTTTCAACTCGACCTATTAGATGAGGACTCCTTAGATAGAAGTTATCAATATCTCAATTTAATGATGTTCTCCTTTTGATTTCAGGCGAAACTTTTCGATTTGAAGCTCACCTCAAACGGATCACTAGGGGACGGGGATACTTGGTAGGAGAGGCGAAGCAAATTTTTTTAATTTTTTTTAAATTTTGAAAATGGGACGTGGGGTCCTTAAATTGTTAACTTTCTTTCTTTTCTTTTTCTTTTTATTTGAATAAAAGGATTGGGCATATACAGTTTAAAATATTTGGTTGATTCGAAAGGTCGGATCATAGGTTGAGATGCAACCTTTTGTTTGAATAAAAGAATTGGACATCTATTTTTTTTATTAATGACATTGAATGATTTGCATTTGAGTTTAAAAAAAGCATTACAAAAAGCATTATAAAAATTGCATTAAAAAAAGCATTAAAAAAATATTATTTAAAAAAAAATGTATTAAAAATCGTCGACGTAATTTATATATATATATTTAAAAAATTTGCATAAAAAACCACAGCTAAAAGCAGTGGTTTTTCTATGACTGTTAAGAGCAGTTGTTGTTGAAGTTCATAAACCACTGTCTTTTATAGTGGTAAAAAAAAACTACTCATTTTTTTACAATTGTTTAGGGCAGTGATTTTTGGAAAAAAAACCACTATCAAAGGCAATGATTTTTTGAAAAAATCACTGTTAAAGGCAGTAGTTTTTTTGGCTTTTTCACGTAGTGCCATAAAATAGAACCCCTTAGATGTACTAACACATAAAGTTGTGTATTTATGATTTGCATTAGACAGTGACAATTCTTGTAATTTAAATTAAAGCCCAAGGGAAATATTAATTAAAATTTATAATTTTTGGAATTAGAAATTTGAATATTTTAAATCTCTAGCAAATCCTAGCTATTGGTTAATTTGACCAAGATTTGACCCATCTTACACCATGTATTTTACATTGGGAAAATCTACGGTGTAAGATGCATTTAATTGCATGCACCACATGATTTGAGAGACTTTAGAAATTCACAAACTTTAAGGGTCTTGAAGACCACAAAAAGACAAGCTAAGACATAATGTATGGTTGGTGTGAAGTCAAAGAGGGTCCACTCTTTGGGTGCATGAAATCTTAGAGGAGAGAGAGAGAGAGAGAGTGGCGAAGTGGAGAGTTAGCCTTGGGAAGAATTGGAGTGCTACATGGCACAATGGTGTAGCCTCATATCTCCTAGTCCCATTGCAAATTTTGAATTTCTTAGGGAGGGCTCTCATTTCACTATTCATCTTCTTCTTCCTCTCTTCCACCTCCATTAGACCTCGATTAGAGCTCTAGGATTTTAAAATTTTGCCTACCCATTTCAACCATTAAAACTTCAATCCACCACCATCATTCTATCCCATTTTCTCTCTAGCTTCACATAGTTTTGTTTGGACATTTTCTCAGCCCTTTCCACCAAAGAACTTAGAGCAAACCAGCAAGCAAGGAGAGAGCTAGCAAGGTAAAGTTTCAGTTAGTGCTTGTTGGGCATTTTTTTAGTCTTGATAGTATAGAATTTTAGCCATAGATTCCCTTGATTTTTCTTGAGTTTTTAGAACTCAAATTCTGGGATGATTATATGCACATACAAGACCAGAATATTGGAGGCCATGCATGTGATCTACATAATCATGCAAGGTCATCCAATGGTCTAGAATGCCCATGTAGGCTAAGGCCACTCTAGTATAGGAATTTACAAGTTTTTTTTTTGCATTTTCTAATTTGAAATGTAATTTTTATTCAAAGTTTTGTGTAAATCTGAGATGGAATATTAGACCTGGGATATTGGAGGCCATGCATGTGATCTACATGATAATGCGAGGCCATCCAATGGCCTAGATTGACCCTTGAGGTCAAACAAAGCAATTTTCTAATTTGGCTTGGATTTTTATAAGATAAAATGAGATTTTTATTCATAATTTTTAAATTTTCTGGGATGATATATTAAACCTGAGATTTTGGAGGCTATGCATGTGATCTACATGATCATGCTAGGTCATCCAATGGTCAAGATTGGTCCACAAAGGTCAAATTAACCAATCAATTTTTGGAATATAGCTTGGATTTCTTGAGTTTTAAAATGATAGAATAGGATTTTTTATTTGAACCTTTGAATATTCTGGAATGGTATTATATACCAGTGGTATTGGATGCCATGCATGTGATCTACATGATCATGCAAGGCCATCCAATGGTCTAGATTGACCAAAGTCAAAACTTAGAAAACATGGAATTTCTTTAGATTTTTCTGGAAAGTTTTGTAACATAAAAAGGGTTTTTGGTTTGAAAGCTTTGAAAGTTTTTAAATACATGTTGGACCAGTAACCTAGGATACCATTCATGTGATCTACATGATTATGCAAGGCCATCCAATGGTCATGATGTGGTCAACCATGATTACAATGGACTAATGTGTAGAAATGTTGAAATTTTGACTCTCTTTGATCATACTATATAAAGTAGATTAATTGATCTTCATGGACGATAAACATATGTGATGTAGGTCACAAATTTATAATTTTTATCTCTGGAATTCATCATATTTATCACGGAATTCTAGGTCAATTGAATGATTATTGATGCAGGTTGCTCTAATGCATAGTATAGTATAGCATAGTCTTGATTTCTTTGCATAGAAATTTTATAGACATCTTGACCTAAGATTATAAGCTTATTTTAATGAATTTTTCATGTGAGATCTTAGAATTTAATCATCACAATCTGGTTTGATCATGATTAGATGAATGGTCTTAGATTGTTTGATTGGTAAATACCTTGGAATTAACATTGAAATCTTTGCATGATTGCTTATAGAATTAGAACAAATTTTTGATATGTCCTGCGGCTGTAATATACTGACAATTATAAGTTACATGTCAGAAAATTTTAGCCCGATTATTAGTTTGATAATTGCCCTATCGGATGGTCACGATTGATAGTCTTGATAGATAGCTCAATTTGCATGAAACATATGGTTAAATGCTTGATTTGCTTATGAGATTTTGATTGTGAGTTTAATTATTTGATAAGTATAAAAGAATTAGTGAATCTTAGAATGATATGATAGACCTTTGAAAGTTTGATCATAAAAATTCAATGGTAATACATGCATGGATAGGAATAGATTCGATATATAGATTTGATGTCACTAATTTTTAATCGGGACTACTAGATAGTCTTTAGATCAAAGTTTGACCATTTTGATAGACTGAGGGTTCGATGAGATTCCCAATTTTGGAAACTCATTACCAACTTTGATCATGAATGATCAACAGTGATCAATAGCTTACCGATGAAAGCCCAAAATTTGGTCACTTAGGCTATAAATATTGTATGGTGACTAGAACTTGAAAGTTTGATCGAATGGATTGTAAGAATAGTGATTTCTATAAAAATGATTTCCAAAAAAGAAAATGGTTTTCGAAAAATGTAATTGTGTTCAGAATTTTAGACTTGATCAGATGACTCTTCAAACCTAATCCGACACCTTTAGATAAATTGATGTCCGACGAATAGAGTAGCACCAGCAAACAATTAGTGACCCGAAACCTGTGGCTATTTGGGAAATGTCCGATCATATGGTCACTATGAAGCTAAGTTGTGATAAGACCCATGTGAACTTGGTCAACCAAGTCAAAAGCCCGGTCTAATCTTTTGATGACCCAATAAAGCCCAAATACCAAATCCATAGTAAATAGGATTAGTAAAGTGAATAAGATGCTTTGTTAAAAGGCCCAACCCATGACTCGATAAATCTTAAATGATTTTCTAAGATACGAGCACAGCCCAAAAGGCCCTTAATGGATAAATACAACTAGCCCAAACATTAGAATGACCCGAACCTCTAGATCCAAATCTAGTAAAAGCCCAAATCACATAGGGGATAACCCATTGGACCTATAACTCATTGGACTCATTGGACCCATTAGACCCATAACTCATTGGACCCATTGGATCCATAGCTCATTGAACTCGTAGCTCATTGAACTCATTGGACCCATAATTCATTGGAACCATAACTCATTGGACCCAAGACCCGGATAAGTTTCTATTAAGAATAGGATGGACCCATGGCCCATTCCCAAAATCATAAGATAATTGACCCGTCAATGAACAATCAGTTAATGGACATAGTTCAAATAAATAAAACTCTTAGAAATAGGAACCTTGGTGCCTTCGTTAAAGACAACCGAGTTTTATCTTTATCGACAACGATAAACATAAGTCCCCATTGGACTTTAAACCAAGGTAACACTTGATATAAATGTAAACCGATGAGATCCTCCCTTAGGATTAAATCATATGATTTAAAACTCGGACCTCACTTCTACTTGGACATGCTTGAATATGAATTTGAATAATTAATATAGGATACAGATTCTTATTCTTAAATGCATTGTTTGAATCAAAAGAATAGTGACATGTTTGAACATGAGTTTGGAACTTGTAAGATACTGAATATAGGATGCATATTCTGATTTTGAATGCATTGCTTGAATAAAATGATTGATAGATAAAGAACAGTGACATGCTTGAACATGAATTTGAATACTAAATATAGGATACAGATTTTGATTTTGAATGAAATGCTTGAATCATATGATTGATAAATAAAGTTTAGTGATATGATTGAAAATGAGTTTGAACTTCTAGAAATAAGTAAATTTTGAATACTGAATATAGAATTCAAAATTTTGAATACAGTATATGAAAGACAAAATCTCGAAACATGTACAGAATATAAAAATTTTGAATACACTATATGAAAGACGGAATCTTGAAACATGTATAAAATACAGAAATGTGAATACATAACCTCAAAAATTGGGGTCTAGAATAAAGAAGAGTGAATACAGAACCTTAGAAATTGGGGTATAGAATACAAAAATGTGAATACAAAATCTCAGAAATTGGGGTATAAAATACAAAAATGTGAATACAAATCCTCAGAACTTGGGGTATAGAATACAGAAATTTGAAATGCAGAACATAAAATACAGAAATATATGGAATACAACATTTTGAAAACATGTATAGAATACATAAGTTTGAATACAAAAAGTTTGAATATTACAACAAATACTGAAAATTTGAAAGTGGAAACATGATATCATACAGAATACATAATAGAACCTCACATAGTTGATCGTTGTTCTCACGAACAAGCTCGTATGAACACCTCTTATATGAAAGGATTATTGAAATATTAGCTGAGGATTGGATCTAGTTAGACCAATAGGGTCATTGATCATTTTCTTGATTGACTAAAGGGCGGAGAGTACCGACCTTTGTTTGCACAAATATTGGCATACATAATACATGGCCATGATTGGTGTTTGATATCAACACCGAATTAATAAAAAGATACTACTAATTAACCCATAAATATTGAACTTAATGATAAACACATAATATTTAAAATAATCTAAATTACAGTTGATAATTTCGAAAAAATCGTAATGAAACTTGTAACTTTGTGCTTGTTATATCATAATTGTCAGTCTTTTTCTAGCTAATGTTGTTGCAAGTAATCTGCCGAATAACTTTCTATGTTTAGATTATAAATCTCTTTATTTCCTGCTTTAGTTATGAATTGCACATCATGAACTACTACCCTTATTATAGGTGATTACCTTCTTGTTAGATAAGAAATTACTTATGCTAATTGCACATAGAATTTCTGATTTGTCTAATCTTGCTTGATTATGCTATCACAATTGCTGAAACCACTTGCACTTGCACCTATGGAATGTTCTTATACTACTTGTACTAAAAACTCATTATAAAATTAACTAAGACTTTATTGAGCTTCATCGCTTATGGTCGTTTCATGACCCAAAAATTTCAGAGGCCAATCGGTAGCCACCTAGCCTGAGTTAGAGGAGTTGAGCAAGGAAGGATCCAGAAGCGATCAACGAGTTGATAGGCACTATAAAAAAATAGATTATTAGCGGCAGTTTTTTACTCCAAAAAACTGCCACAACTAAGAAAAAACTATTAAAGACTATTAGTGGCAGTTTTTTGTTGCCGCTAATAGTCTTATTTTTGTAGTAAGTTAAGCTCATTTTGTCTATAGAGTTGTCAGCACCTGCACCTTTGATTTATTTGGGATCTTTTCTTTACTTTAGTTTTGTTGGTTTTGTGACAAGTCCAGTACTTTAAAAAAATTATAATATATCTTTGTATTGAAAGTTGAAAGACATGGATCATTTAATGTTTTATTTGGGAAGAATCTTTTGCTTTATACTTTTGTACTCGTTTGAAATTGTTACGATCAAGTTGTAAATCAAAACATTCCCGATCAGGTTAACAAAAATGGAAAGTTAAATCGATAGCATTTAACTAATGTTTCTGCGACTACTTTGATAAATGAAATCAACAGTTTCTGCACTTTAAGTATTTCCCGCAATATTTATTTTAAAGAAAAAATATATATGTGAAAATTCACGGGTTTTAAGAAAGAGAAATGACGTAAGAAGTTGAAATAGAAATATATGAACATGAATATGAATACAAATAATGATTGTGTGCGTCGCGCGCCCACACCGGCTCGGCACCGTCGTCACGGATTGCGGAGGCCGAGGGGTGCGAGGGGCGTGACATTGAGATTGATATATCTAGTGCAGGAGTACATCTACATGCATATGTAAATGTCTTTAGATAAATTTAAAATTTTCACTATATAGATATCTCTATTCTCCATAATTAAGGAGATGAAGATACATGTTATTTTATCTAACTTATTAGTCACCCTATTATTTAGAAACCTCCAATAGTTTCAAATGAATATATCCAAAGCATAATTATTTTATCTAATCATAGCTATCATTGATTGATTGATTTGCTAAATTAGTTTTGAAGATTAGAGCAAATTTGATGCATATGATAAAAAATGAGCAAGATAGGAAGTAAGTTTAATATCTCAATACTTTTCTATATTTATCTATGTTAGAAGATAGTAGAAATTTAGAGCAATTTAGAAAAATATGCCTACTTTCAAATAGTTTTAGAACATTATCCCAATCCCAACAGTTTTAGAAAGCATGCTTTTGCAGTTTTCTAGGCTTTCGAAACTAGAGTAAGTAACCAAAGTGTCACATGCCAGTTGACATGCTTCGGGTGAAATTCTAAAAATACCTTCTTACTTTAAACTCTTGTGTAAATAATTTCAAACCATATACCCTCTCGTCACTTGTATGAATTTACAAAAGATCCCTACTATCCTATTATATATAACCCTGAAATCGATTTATCTAATTAATACAAAATTTCACCTCTCTCTCCAGTGGCGGAATCATAATTTTCATCTAGGTACGTGGGGCGCAAGCCATAGAGACAAATTTTGATGAAATTATCTGAAATTGCAAAAATTTCATCAATTTTGACGAATTTAACAAAATTTAGTCAAAATTAACGAATTTTTTTAATTTAGGACCACAATCTCAAGATCTGTGGGGTCGAAAAATAATTTTCAATTTAAAAAGTCAACTGTCTTAGCACTTAAATGAATGTGTGAAGAGATCTACTTTTGGAGATGAAAGATGGGTACCTCTATTGCGCCTACACATTCTTTAAAGGTGACCACGTCTCAGACCCCTTGAAAATCATTGATTGATTCATATTAGACAATGGAGATAATTTTTCACCCTGATCTTCCACACAATAGATCTTGAGATTATGTCTCACTTATCAGACAATCCGTTTTTTATTCCATGAGCTAGAGATCCCCAAAAAATGAGCCTAATTCACATTTGAGAGTGTCATATGATTCAAGGATTTTTTGGGGATCTGTGATACATGGAATGAAAAAAGACCGTCTGATTGGCGAGACATGATCTCAAGATCTATTTTGTGAAAGATCGGGATGAAAAACGATCTCCATCATCTGATCTAAAGCAATCAATGACTTTCAAGCAATATGAGATGTGGGCGCTTTTAGAGAATGTGTGGCGCAAACAAAGGTACTCATGAGAGATTTAGGGAGCATAAATAGATGGGGACGACATTTTTAGTTGTTATTTGAAAGTAGGCATGTTTTTCTAAATTGGCCAGAAATTTAACTAGAGATTGTTGGTTTTTGGAAAGAGCAAATTCTAGTAAGAGTTTAATTAAATTGGTTACAAATTGATATTTGAATTTAATTAGTCTTCAGGAGTTTGTAATTGATCCTAAGTCTTAGGAGGATAGTAATTTTCATCCTAATTAATCTGTGAACCTATGTTAGTTTTTGCTCTTTAATTTCCTGATCAATGGATTGTCATCACTCACTTTTTAGTCAAACAGCCTTCTCAAAACTATATTGTCACATATTATTTTCCGTGATACCCGTGAAAGTCAATTAACAGGATTCTAGGTGGGGCTAAGAAGCTCATAAGATTTATAACCTTATGGTCTTGGTTTGGAGAGTCCAATGTAAAACCCTATTTCCATGCATTTCCTGCCAGTCATGGCGAAACCTAACAGATAGGGAACACATGGCTTGGCCAATCTGTCACGTCCAACTGGTTGATCCGGATATCGTGTTCAACCAGCTTTTCAACCACTGGATGTAGGGGAATCTTGACTGTATTTTATCTTATACAAATGAAAACTTTGGAAGTCAAGATTCTCTTTTATCCAATGGCTGCAAATCCGGTTGAACACGATAGCCCCATATCAACCAGTTAGACTTGACCATTGCCCCACATGACTTAACGAAAAGGCTTGGCTCTCCTCACTAGCATCGTTAGCTTAATTAATGAGCATCTAAAGATCCTTTTACAACTCACAAATAACTATAAAAATAAGGTGTTTCAGCCGCACTTGCTGTTAAGGCAGTTTTTGGTAGCGGCAGGAGCAGGGGCCCTGACATTTTGGGGACCCAAGGCGAGTTCCTAAAATGGAGCCCCAATTTCATATTACTTTATAATATATAAAAAATTTGCCACAATTTGTTTTGACAAATAAAATAATACTCATATTCTATTTTACTATATATAATTTGAAAATGTAATTAATAATTAAATACAAGTAAATATTAAAAGAAAATGCAATACTCGTAAATGCAATACTAAAAAATTTCATTTAAATATTTCTCTTCTCGCATTTTTAGCAGCAAAGTCACTGATTAAAGTTGTGTATAAAAGATATGAAAGAAATAGAAAATATACTATTCATTTAAAGAAATAAAAGATAAGTCGAATGCCTCCAGTGGTAAATGGCTTCTTTGTCAATCAAATAATAAATAATTAATGTTGTATAGAGCGAAAAATTATTAAGATTATTTTTCTAAGTAGGAATATGCATTTATTAGTACTAGTAAAGTGCACATTTAGAAGGACTGTAGGGAGAGAGACTAGAAAGAAACCTTAGAGTGATTAGGCTGGGAAGCAAGCAAATCTACCAGAGAGACAGCTTAGAGAGGACTTAGAAGAAAATGAAAACATTTTTTTCAGTTATTAAGTGACACAAGTGGAATGTTAAGATCTTTTATAGGTTTAGATTTAATTAGTAGAGGTGGCATTAGAGTTCAAGCAGAACTTTCACAATTCAAAGTTTTCTTTTTTTTATTAGCAAAATATCAAACTTTAATTTCAAAATTTGAACTTTAACTGACAATGTTGACAACTTCAACCAACATTAGATAATGATCTAAGGGATGATGGATGATAATTAATCTACTATGTTTTCCTTCTTTTTTTGCTGCAAAGCATTTTATAACATTAGAACATAGGCGTACCTACAGTCATATTTTAATTCCATGTGGCACACATCCCAAATTGTGATCTGAGAGCCGTTTGATGTATGCCGCGATCATGTTCATTTTTTTGGATTAGTGCGTCATGGAATCAAAACCTAACTGTGTGATGGTAGGTTCATGATCTCAAGATCCATTGTGTGGAAGATTGGAACCAAAAAAGATCTCCATAGTCTGATTCATAGTAGTCAACAGTTTTCAACAATAGTTAGTGGGGAATATTCAGTATATTGTAGGGTGTTAAGTTTAATCCGATTAGAATTCTAAATAGAAACAAAAAAAAATGACATTTTATTTCTAAAGATTGAAAAAAAAAAAAATTAACAAAAATAATTCTTCAATTTGCTTTCAACAGTAGAAGATATATGAATTAGTCCAAATTACTAAGAATTAAATATAAATAATATCAACATCACCACCATTAATTTCATCAAAAAAAAAAAAAAAAAAAAAACATCACCATCCATTCAATTAGACGAACAATTTATCAAATTAAAAATTAAAAATTAATATACCTGTGAAATCCTTCGTTGGTGGCCTTCTCGAACGAGATTCCTCGAACGGACGCAAACATCTAGGCAGATTCTCTGTAGAATCTGATCTCCAAATCGGATTCCTTGTGGAGGACTTAGAGAGAGAGAGACTCGCTGGAGGGTTTGGCCCTTGGGTAGAGAGAGAGAGAGAGAGAGAATCGGTTTGAGTTTGGGTTTAGGTTAGAGAGAGAATCGCTGGTGGAGGAGAGGGTTTCGATTTTGGATGGGCCGGCGTTGGAGCAGGGAATCGCTGGAGGGTTTGGCTGTTTGGGAAGAGAGAGAGAGAGAATCACTTATCGTTGGAGGGTTTGGGTAGAGAGAGAGAAAATCGGTTTGGGTTTGGGTTTAGGTTAGAAACTTAGAGAGAGAATCCCTGGTGGAGGAGAGTTGGAGAGGGTTTCGATTTTGCATGGGCGCTGCGGCGTTGGAGAGAGAATTGGTGGAGCCTGGATCGCCAAGGGAGAGGGTTTCGAATTCGATTTTGGGTGAGCGCTGGAGAGAGGAAGAGAAGGGGCCCTTTATATGCATATAGGTTTTATTTATTTATTTATTAAACTGTATGTTTAAAGAAGCTTTTGAATTTGGGGGCCCCTGAAAATCGAGGGCCTAAGGCAGCCGCCTGGCTTGCCTTGGTCCAGGGCCGGCCCTGGGCAGGAGTCATAGCGGTAGTTTTTGGGAGCGTCAAGAATAATAGCAGCAGTTTTTTTGTTAAAAAAACTGCCACTAATAATCCTATTTTTTGTAGTGAATCCTGTCAAAAGTTGGCTCCTCAGCCCAATCGTCCACAAAACTGATCTTTTTCACCTATCATACAGTTAGCTGTTGATTCCATATAACACACATCCCTAAAAGACTTTTATGTGATTTTCCTGAGAGATGAACCAAAACACTTTTATGTGATTCGTGAGAGTCAAATCTTAATAAGATGCCTACGGTTGCAAGTATTGGATATTTAACAAAATAAATATTTATTATTAATTTAATAATATTTATTTATTAGTTTTATTTATCTTTAAATGATTCCTTAAATATTTTGGTTCTATACTTTTGTCAATTCTTGAATCTTCAACTTTCAAGTCAAAGTGATTTAAAAATTTGAATTATATTGGAGGAAAAACTATTCCCACGACAAGTTAAAAGTATTGTAAAAGTTTTTTCCCACCTCACTATCTTACAAGAAAGTTTCTTGTCATATATATGGAAACTTACCTTTCATATTATTTGCCTTGAAAAGATAAATATGGCTCATAGCGGCGGTTCGCCGTCGCGCTCACGATGTGCGAATGACACTTTTATGGCGCGCTTCGTATGTGCACATCGTCGCGAGGAGCTTGAGGAGTTTTTCCTATTTGATTTGAGATAGTCTGATCGGTTGACTTGTTGACCATAGACACCAATTTCCCAGGGAAATAAAAATGAAATTCGAAGGCATATAAGAAATATTCTTGATAACACTCCTGATGATGATAGTGGCCCATCACAGTTACCTAATTCACATCAGTCCCCACGAATTATGAACTGATTCAAACAAAATCGTTAATAATTAACTGAGAATTCGGGCTCTTTTAACTTGATTTCGCTCTGTAAACACCAAACTGCAAGACCCACGAAAAAGGGACCGAACCGCATTTTTTGTTGAAGAGGGCGCAACCCTTTTGCACTTGTAGGCGCACATTATCAGGTGGTGTAGCAAATTCATTACTAAGTCACTGAGAAACCAGATTTTCTCTTGATCTCGCTCGGTGAGCACCAAGCCATGAACCATGAACAATGGATGAAACCGGGAATTTGGGAACTGGGGTTCAACCCTTTTGTTCGTGCAGGGTGCACATTGTTTGGAGGTGCACTCACTTTCAGGAGCATAGTAATAAAGTTTGGATTTGACAATCATTCGGTGGGGTCACAACAAAAATAAGTTACTTCTGCGGCAGCCAAAAAAAATTGTTGTTTCAGTAGTGACATTTTTATTTTTTTTTTGTTAATAATGGCAGCAAAAATCTGTCCCTCATAGTCTTATTTTTTGTAATGGGTGTCATTTTGATTTACTTCAGAGAAATTCGAAGAAGATTAAGGAAATATTCCTCGGGGATTGTAAAAGCAATAATAATTTTTAACATATACAAAAATATATATATAATCTATTAAAAATTAAAATCGATATCTTTAACCACTAAAATGAGTATTCCATAATTTGCATCTGTAAACAATTTATAATCATAAAAGAATAATACCAAGTATGATTAAACCATCTATCACAATGATAAAAATTCAAAAAAATTGATCAAATTTGAGAAAAATTGGAAGAAACGATCAACAATGAATCTGGCAAATATTCGGCCCAAAGTGTGGTAGACCCTGTACTTCGAGAATTTTTAAAAATTTTGACTAATTAGGAGAATATTGTGATATAGCCCATAAGGGCGGCACTATCAGATCACAGCTCTTAATATAATTTTTTTCTTATAAAAAGGGACCTATGGGTCAAATTTCCATGTGATATGTTGGAGCATAAACATAGAAAATGGTGCCTGAATTTATAAAATAAACAATTTTCTTCTGGGATTTATTAGTTATTTAGGTTTGGAGGTCAGCCAAATGGTGGATAAAGAAGAAAAGAAGATAAGAAAGAAGAACTAATGAGTACAAGTGTTTGGCTATTACCTTTTAAGTAGTAAAACGACAATGAACTATCTATCTCCTCTTGGACAAGTAGTTGAAGATCTCACTACAATAATCCCTTCATATAGTCAGATCTAGTGTACTTGGCACTCTTGGATGCTCTCTACAGCTATCTTCATCCTTCAACCAGCTACTAAGCTTTGAGCCTTCTTTGTTAAGACTTTTGCTGTATCTTTCTTGCTTTGATGATGAAGGAGAGAACAATGAAAGGCTTAAATTGCTATCTTCATCTTCATCTTCATCTTCATCCTCCCACGCAATTCGGTGTTCGTTGTGTCTCGATGCTATGCCTAATGACAAATTCAAATCCGGTTCGCAAGTAGAGTCAGCCTTCCTCTTCGCTGGGTTTATGTTTGATGCCATAGAGTTGTTAGAACAGCTTGCTCTCTCTATTCCTCTTGCTTGTGGCAATTGGGTTATAAAATTGGGTTCCGTTGGACTTGATCGGTCAAAGTAGTAATGCAGTTGGAATTCTCTACATTCACTTGCTTGGTAATCAAACATGGAATTTCTCATACGGAGATCTTGATTAGGTGCGATGCCGCCATCAGGGCTGGAAAAGATCATTTCAGCTGCTTGATCGTAAAATCCTGATCGCGCCTTATCATCAGTGGTGGCCTTGCCAAGGTAAGGACTAGTCATCCAGTTCAAATGATCACCACTCCAAGAAGCACCATCATAACTTGATCAAAAGAAATTTATTATATAGGTTAAGCTGATCGATGAGAAATAAGTCATCAGCAACACTGTAAAATGCATGTCTATAACACATCAAATTCCATACCTGAAGCTGGTAATAGGCCTTTGATTAAAACCATGTAGCATAGGAAGTCTGCTAAAGTTATAAATATGATGATCACCACCATCTGTAAGAGTTCTTGGCTCTCTTATGCCTAAGATCAGAAGAAAACACTAAAGAAACGTTAGAAGAACTCAATGAGAGACAACTCAGGAACCCTAATTCAGTGTTTTCATTCAGACCCAATTGCAGAAGTCAGACCAGCTGAAACCCTAGTATCATGTTATCTCAGAGACCCAGATGGAGAAATCAGACCATAAACCTTAATTTCATGTTATCTCAAAGACTCAGTTGGAGAAATCAGACTAGAAACCCTAGTTTCATGTTTTCTCAAAGACCCAACTGGAGATATGAGCTTACCTTGACCTGAATCGTCTATCTTCTTGCTCCTATACATCTAAATCCAAAAAACCCAATAATTAAAAGATCAGCAGATGCAATTAAAATAAGTATATCAAGTATACTTGGAATTTCTGGGTATCAAAGTACCTGCAAATGGCTCTTGACATGTGCAATACTAAGTCCCTTCACATTCATAAGTTGAAGAACCAATTTAGGTGTTGCTCCTGCAGCAACTAGATAAATCATATCAACAAAAGCAAAAGAACAATTCGAGTTCGGTATCTATCCAAATCTCAATAGATCGATGGCAATAGAGTTAAAGTGATTTAAACAACAACTCACTCTCTTGGCCGCCAAGTCTTTCGACGGCATGAACGAAGCAAAGGTGAAGATCGGGTGTCCAACGTAGCCTCGGCATCTTGGATCGAACATATTGTCTTACAGATCCATTGTGCAACTTGCTCTCTGTCTCTTCAACTGTGCTGTTACTTGAGCTCCCTCCATTTGTTGGCCTGTCATCTCCATCGTCCTCGTCCTCATCCTTAACAGAAGGTTTTGTCTTCCAACTTTCGATACTATTTTCCTTCATCTCTTTCCTTCCTTCTTCCCCCTTTGGATTAAGGTCTAAATTACAAACGATTAACAGATAATTGGATTAGAAAAAGAAGTATTGTTTAAGTGAATAACAGTTTTCTTGTAGCAAGAGATCTACCTTTCTTTTGTATATCTAGCAAATTTCCCTCCCAAAGATCTCGAAATTTATTGCTCCAATGGCCGGATTCTATCAGATTAAGCTAGATGGGATTTAGGATACTTTACTACTGTATTATGTGGTAGAGGAGGTGAGGTAAGAAGCAAGATTGAATTTAGAGGGAAAAAAAAAACCCTAATTATTGAACCAAGAGACCACACACAAGGTTTAAGCTACATAGAGACCCCAAATATTACACCAAGAGAAACAACAAGCAAGGTGAAATTATGAGAATAATCTTGTTATCATACCAAGTGAGCGCATATAAGGTTTAAGCTACATGGACACCATAATTAGTATACTAAGAGAAACAATAATAGGTTGAAGATGGAAACGAAAAACTATTTAACACTTAAGAACACAAAGAAGGGGTAACCTACATAGAAACCCTAATTCTAACAACTAGAGAACACAAAAATGGTGGATAATAAAAAATACTTATAAGACCAAGAGAAACTCTCTCTCTCTCTCTCTCTCTCTCTCTCTCTCTCCATATACAGGAGGTCAATGGGGAGAAACAAAGTTGAATAGAAAACTCATTCTCACACTAAGAGACAACGATCTATCTCTATCTAACTAACACCAAAGCCCCCCCCCTCTCTCTCTCTCTCTCTCTCTCGCTCTCTCTCTCTCTCTCATACACCATAGAGCAGCGCTGAAACTAAAAACCTAAATTCTAACACTAGGAGACAATATTCTCTCCCCTCTCTCTCTCTCTCTCTCTCTCTCTCTCTCTCTCTCTCTCTCTCTCGAGCTGTATATATTTTATATTTGATTAATATGATTTTGCATATCTATCTATGTATGCATGGGAGATGCATGATGAAAATTAAATTTGGTGTCGTAGAGAAAAGAGGCATGCAATGCAAAAAGAAAAGGAAAAAGAAAATTAGGTATATATATATATATATATATATATATATATATATAAGAAGGGTAAGAAAGAGATAAACGAGCGGGCAAAGCGGTGGCAACACTGGCAAGTCTGTGGAATCACGTTGCTGACGCTTCGATGCCCCCTGTCGGTGATACACACCCATCCTTTACATAAATGCCAATGCTCTTCCTCTTATTTACATAACTGCCCCTGTTCACAACCACCATTAAATTAAAGATTAAATCATCGTCCATGAGTTGAGACACACGTCTATAGTCTACACAGCATCTGATCATCCACTGAACAATGTTAGATTCACTTATATATTGCCCCATGTTTATGCTTAGCGAGGAACTCTTTCCCATATTAAGTATTCATGCAAGCTATGGTGAAAAGTATATATACACAGATTTCATAAATGTTACAAACCTCTAACATGCATGGTTGATTCATTTACGAATTGTGATTTTTTTTTTTCGACAGGCCTTGAGATTTTAGGGGCCCAAGGCAAGTTACTAGAATGGCCCCTCGTTCATATTACTTTAAAAAAAAAAAAAATTATATTCCTAAACTTTATATAAATAAATAATAATAAATTTACAGATAGATTTAATACGGACAAGATCTAATGGAAAAAATTTGCAATTAATTGATTTCTAAATGTTCAAATCAAACCAAACTAAACAAAACCGTTCAACTGTTGGACTAAACCAACCCGATTCGATTCGAGATTCGGTTTTGGTTTGGTCTATTTAGTCAGTTCAACCCAAAAAATGCACAACCCTAAAGTAAGGTTTGAATATCACCTAATCAAGATATCATCTAAAACCCAAGAAAACTAGATTAGATAAGAGAGTTGTAATAAGCAAGGACCAAATAAAATTTTCTTGCTCTGCTATCATAGATGACCCATAATCATTGACATAATTTCATTTGATCCCTCCCCTCCATGTGAAATCAAAAATAGGAAAATGAACATTTTCTTCCATTGAAGTAAAGGTCCATGCTAATGATGCCATCAAGGATCAAGCCATATATATATATAGAGGCCCGGGGATATGTGCCCGGACGTAGAGATATCTCTACGCCAATTGATATGAGCGCGACACGTAGTATCCTTTTTGTGAAGTAATGGGTGGCATGGGAATCATTTTACTAACTAGAGTTGCGCTTTTAAAATATTTTAATACCCTTCCAGTCGTCATTCTTGACTTTTTTAAAATTTCTTTCTTTTCTCTTTCTTCTCTCCATTTTTCCAAGCATGTGTCAAAATATACTTTTTAAAGTTTATTTTAATAAAAAATGTGGTCACCCACTAGCGAAGCTCTAGCACCTCGGCAACGAAGCGTTGGCACCCCGAAAACGAGGCGCCAACACTCCGATAGCGAGGCGCTAGCGCCTCATTTTAGGAGCGCCGACGCTTCGCTTTAGAGGCATCGGAATCTCGTTTTAGTAAGCGCCGACAACTCGTTTTAGGAAGCGTTGGTGCCTCGCTTTAGGAAGCGTCGACGCTTCGATAAAATAATAATAAAAAAATTATCAAAGCGTTGACGCCCTTAAAATGAAGCGTTGGCGCTTTGATATGGAGGTGCTGGTGCTTCGGGAAAAAAAAAATTTATCGAAGTGTCGGGGTTTTAGGCGCCGACGCTCCATTTTTCGGTGAAGAAAAGAAAAGAAAAGAAAAGAAAGAGACTTTAAAAAAGAAGTGTCGGGTTTTTAAGTGAAGAAAAGAAAGAGACTTTAAAAAAGTCAAGAATGACGACTGCAAGCGTATTAAAATATTTTAAAAGCGTAACTCTAGTTAGTAAAGTGGTTCCAATGCCACCCATCATTTCACAAAAAAGACGCTATGTATCGCGCCCATATCAATGGGCGTAGAGATATCTCTACGCCCGAGCGTACTTTCCCTTTTTCCATATATATCAAAACTATATAACAACAAACATCAAGATATAAATTGGGAAACTCTATATTTCTAGAGCCAGTAAACTATAACTAAATCAATAATGTCAGAAAATCAAATACATAAAACAAGAAATAAAGAGATATGAAAGAGGAAATTTTCAATTTTAAGAAAATAGAAAATTGATCTAATAAACTCAATTTATTAGTATTGTTTTTATTATAAATCAGAATGAAACTGATAGTCTTTTCTTTTATATTTGTAGTTACGCAAATCAAATGGCTAATACACCCTAACATGAATAAGACACGAATACCATTGAATAAGTGATATCATTGGGCCAAATGGAGCCCCTTTACTTGATCTTGGGAGGTCTCGTTTGGTAACAATGAGCAAGATTGATATGATGTGCAAAAAATTACAACTGTAGACTACTTGTAGATTGAAAATAATTCACTCCACAATCTCTTTTCTTGTTTCCACATTATAGCCTTTGAGGCTTTGACTAATTTGTAGACTATTTAGATAAAAAATTATAAAAAACTATATGCATAAATTACTCAGATCAAGCCATCAAAGATGTTCCACTGCCAGTTGCCACACCCCCTTAAAAATCCTAATTACTAAATAATAAGATAAAAATTTAATCAATATTTAATTAAATAAATTCAATCATTGTGGGGCTTTGCTAATTTTTTATTATCAATTACAAATATTAAGTAAGAAACTAAGACTAAGAGAGAGAGAAAAAAATATTTCAAATTCATAAAAACTTTAATTTAGGATTGGTCGGTGAAAGAGCCGAAGAGGGGTGGGGCCTGGGGATGCCGGATGTGATCATGCAATTTGCCTGTGGGGCTGATGAAGGGTGGGGCCGGCCGATAGAGGGTGGGGCTATGGTGGTGGTGACGTGCTGTGGTGGAGCCGAGAGAGAGAGAGAGAGACGAGATGACTAATGAGAATTGGGGGCTGATCGGTTGATGGAGGGTGAGCCCCGCTGATATAGGGTGGGGCCGCGGTGGTGGTGATGTGGTGTGGTGGAGCCGAGAGAGAGAGAGATGAGATGAGAATGGGCTGCTGAAGGGTGGGGTCGTGCTGCAACGGTGGTGGTGTGGATGTCGAGCCGAGAGAGTAGACTGCAAAGAGAGAGAGAGAGAGAGAGAGAGAGAGAGAGAGAGAGAGAAAGAGAGACGAGGATAGGGAGGAAGGGGGCAATTGAAACTAGAAGGTAGGTTTTTTTTTTAAATTTCGTTTAAGTGGGCGGGGGCTGCAAGGGCCAATGTCAACTGGGCGGGGGGCCCTTTAAAAAAAAATTAAATACAAAAGCCTATTAAAAAATGTTATTTCAGATTTGGAGGCCCCCTAAATTTTGAGGTCCGAGGCAGCCGCCTCTTGGGCCTTGGTCCAGAGCTAGTACTGTTTTGGGTTCTCACTTTTTTATTAAAAAAGAAAAAAAATATGAATGATTATTAATGAGATTTTTAAGAAAAGAAGGATTATTTGAAAAAAGGTTTTAGCATATTAAACCCATGGTATTAAGTATCTATACCGACAGCAATCCCAGATACGAGTATCAGTTTGGTATTAGTATCAGTATGGGACTGATACGGGCACTACAAAAAATAAGACTATTAGTGGCAGCCAAAAATTGCCGCTATTAACAAAAAAATGTTGCTATTAGTCTAGTCATTACCAAAAATTGCCGCTATTAGTCCTGTCGCTACCAGAAACTATCTTAACAGTAAGTGTCCTAAAACTCCTTATTTTGTAGTGGGGTCTATCTCGGCCCATATTGACCAATACAAAAAGAAAAATCTATGTTTTTGACATTTTTTTCCAAAACCAAATATACTCACCGCGATATTATATCGGCGATACAGATACGTATTAACTTGTACGTACCGGTCCAAGATGGACTGATACAAGGTATTGATACCAGGTATATATGATGCCTTGATTACACTTCAAAAAGTTATAGAGAAAAAGGGATTATTATCATTTTTTGAGCTCTTAGTAATTATCTCATAGAACTAGAAATTATTTAATTATCCTTCTTTGGATTTAAATACATGAAATAATGTGTTATGTGGTATTTTGTAGAAGAATATTTTCATAATTTCAACTATAAATACTTCTCATCTGTCGATTGAAGCCTCTTTGGAGACCTTTTCACAATTTTACTCGCCCTTCCCCTTACACATTGATCGAAAGACCTTTATAGACCTTGAAATTGGTGACAATCAAGTTCAATAATATTAGTGGTTTTGTCTTCAAATCAATACACAAATTGATCGATTCTTAATTTCCTCTAACATAATTAAAAATCCTTCAATCTATTAGTGGCTGATATTTACAATTGTGTCTAATTTGATTAGTACTGAAAATTATGCAAGAGGTTCTTAGTTACCTCCACAACACCCTTGATGCAAGACATTGGAATCGAGGAATAAGATTTCACATAAATAAATGAAAATTCATATAGTGGCCGCATTCGGATTGGTTTAAAGACGGCCACTAATATTTCAAAAGAAGCTAGCTTAACGGACTCGGCCTAAACAATAGAAGCTAAGTTGGCCTGTGTTTGAGTTAACTCTTATAAAAGCAGAAGCAACTCTTTGTCTACTCTCCACGAGAGTGGGTAAAATTTATTCTGACAAATAACATTTTTATTACTTAAAATAGCTCTACGTTAAGACAAATAAGACAAGAAACTATGTTACCAAACATAACAGCAGTTCCTCATTGGAGCCAAAGAGCGAAAGAGTTGCTCTTTGGCCCGAAAGATCTAACTCAGATCCAACCAAAAAACACGACTTAGCATGGAGGGCGTTAGGCTCTATATCTAGATGGGAAGGGATCATGCAATTTTGAGATAAAGCCAACACGCCCTTCCAACCAATGGGCCACATTGTCATTAGGCAATTGACTGGACCGCGTTTGGAAGTAGCAAGGTGAAGCCGGTTGTATCGTATATAAGATAACGGCTGGACCCTAAACATAGTAACGAAGTTCGCCGAATTTTTAAAAATGTTGTGAATAATTCACATTAAAAAAAACGGAAAAAATTGAATTCTTCACGATTTTAAAACATATAGAGAACTTCGCGAATAATTTACAATTTTTTCTAATTTTCCAAAGTTTTCCCATTTTTTTCTAAATTTTTAATTTTTTGGTTATAATTTTTTATTAGGATTTAAAAAAAAAAAAAAAATTATATGTAGTTTTTCAAAATCTCTACTCTTAAGCGACGTCCACAATAATTAGCCTTAGGCAGGTTATTTGTGAAAGATGAATGTATGTCTAAATGCGGACCACACGTAGAATATGGTCAAGTTCTAATTGTTCATGTTGATTCCTTAGTAATAAGTTGAGCTATTAGATGGGGAACGGGCGCTCCCGAGGTCGTCAAACGCAGCCTAAAATTCCACTGATGAGATACAAGTATATCCAGAATATTGAGATCAGAAGGTTCCATCTTATGTATAAGATCAGCCTCTTCAAACATCAATTGTGGGAATTTTGCTAAATCACTCTCCCTTGCTATTAGCTGCCATACCGATCACTCAATTGCCGAGATCCTTTTGAGGCCATCCATTGGCAAAAAGTTTATAGATAGGCCAAATGCATGTTGGTGATTGATCTGATGGTTAATAATCAGGTGTAATTTTGAGGCTATAGCCCATCCAAAGCATGTCTAAGAGATTTGATGGCTAGATTGTTCAGTATATGTTGGAAGAGGTGATCATAGGGCTAATGTCATTTAGTAAGTGATGCTATCATTGACTTAGCCCTCATGCTTGATATTAATGCTTGATATTAAATATTTTTTACCGCAAATTTTATTTGAGATTTTTGAATCCATTACCACTGGTTATAAATATTGCTTTATATGGTTATTGGTTTCTTTCATCATGATGAGAGGTGGGCCATTCAAGGGACTATTGAAAGTTGTTTATAATGGTTGAAGGTATTTATGAATGCAAAATTGTAATGGGTGGACGCATTTTACGAATTTATGCCATAAATAAGGGGGCATGTTTGGAACAGAAAGGATATGGTTGCATATTTTCACTCACATACACATATAAACAAACAAACACTCACTCTCTCTCTCTCTCTCTCTCTCTCTCTCTCTCTCTCTCTCTCTATATATATATATATATATATATAAAAGTTAAAGATCATCTCATTCGAGTCATGGAAATAAATTCATGACTAGAGCTCTCATTTGCTACAAACAACCCGCCTTTGACTTTTCATAAGTTGTTAAAATGACATGCAGCTAATGGAAACTCAAGTCATGGGCTTATGTTTCATGCATGACTCAAGTTAGACCATCATTTCTATATAAAAGTTAAAGATCATCGCACTCGAATCATAGAAATAAACTCATGACTCGAGCTCTCATTTTTTGCAACAATTGCCTTTGACTTTTCGAAGGCTGTTGAAATGACATGCAGCTAATGAGAACTTAAGTTATAAGCTTGTATCTCATGACTCGAGTTAGGCCATCATTTCATATATATATATATATATATATATATATATATATATATATATATATATATATGGGTAATGATGTGCTCACTTGATTCATGAAATTAATCCCACAAATGGAGCTCTTATTGGTTGCAACAATTAGATTTATTATGGGACAGATCATGATTTTTATATTGATCTACCATGCGCCTCTGTATCTAGCATTGGGTAGAACTCATACACACATACAAATATATACACACAAATATATATATATATATATATTAAACTGATAGCACTCTCGCAAAGAGCGTTTTTACGCTATCTTTAAGTACTAGATCACATGACATTTTATCACGATTTACACCATATTTTTTAAGGATTCAACCAGTCTCTTAGGTTTTTAGATATATATTTTTTTATCATTCAAATCGCATGTCAAATATCTTAGTTTGCCCCCCAAGTATGATACATGGAAAATTTTCCACTTTGGTGCCCAAATTCAATGATTAGCATTCATTCGATTAATTTTTAATTGCTTTTAAATAGTCATGGATTGGCCTTGGGCAAGTCGGTGCAGCACGCGATCCTCAAGAGCCACGTAACACCCAACTTGCTCGAAGGTAGCATCCTTGGCCTCTTTCTATGTATATACATATATTGAAAGATATAGATAGAATATTTTGAAAATAAATTAAAAAACTATAAATGACAATGGACATAAAATTATTCTCTAAATATTGGCAAGAAACCCGTGTGATGCAAGCGAAGAAAACGATGTTCATAGATGAAAAAGAGCCAAAATTCAAAAAATATTAACTTTACAAAAGTGAAAGTGAAAACTAACTGTATTTGTTAGAAAGTGAAAACAATAGATAGAAGGGTACCTTTGTTCATGCCCACGAAAGCTCTGAGGGCACCTACGTTCGAAATCACTTGAAATACGTTGACTGCTTCGAATCAGATGCTCTAGATTGTTTTTCACTCCAATCTTCCACACGATGGATCTTGAGACCAAGAACATACCATTAGACGGTCTATTTTTTATTGCACATGTGGAATCTTGTCTCATGTGCAAGTAGTTGTTCTCTATTTTGGGGATTTATACCACATAAAATAAAAACAAACACTAAAAAAAACAAGACTACTCTAAAATCATTAGAGAAGTCTCCTTTCGAGTGGCTACTCTAAAATTTCCTAAAGAGGATGACGGTATTGGGGCGGATTGGAATTTGCAATAGGGTGACTATAAGGATTAATAGGGGTGATGGCAATGCCGAAGCTCTTGTTGATTTTTACTGATTGAGTTGTTTTTTGGATTCTTTGTAATATGATACTTTCTTTTTAATAAAAGGGGTGAGAACCCTACAACCTCAAGCTTACTTATCAAAAAAAAAAAAAAAAAGACTATTAGCGGTAGCCAAAAACTACCGCTATTAATAAAAAAATTGCCGCTAATAGTCGTAACAATTTTTTTTATTAATAGCAGCAATTTTTTACTCTAAAAAACTACTGCTAATAGTCTTATTTTTTATAGTGAGACCATCTGATGGTATGTTCATGGTCTCAAGATCCATCGTGTGGAAGATTAGGGTGAAAAATGATCTCGATTGTTTGATTTGAAGTAATCAATGGGTTTCAAGGGGTTTAAAACATAAGCACCCTCAGAGATTACATGGGCGTGGACAGAGATACCTGAGATAGAATAAGTGCGTAAGAACAAATGTAAATGTTTGAAATTATTTTTTATAAGTTTTTCCTTAGGGAGCCATTACTTGCACATGCTTTTCAAGTGATTGCACCGGATTGCACTGAATTTAAAAGATAGATCAAGTTTGGCGACCTCTACTATGTGAAAACACCGTTTAAGTCGTTTGATTTGAAGGCCATTATTTAAAGATATCAATTGCAAAAGATTTGAACAAAATATAATTTGGGAGTCATTACTTGCACACGCTTTTTAAATGATTGTACCGAGGTTAAAGAAAGACTGTATTTTAGGGACATGTGGCATGTGAAAACGTAATCTAGGCTGTCTGATTTAAAGTTCATAATCTATAAATCCTTAGTTGATAAGATTGGAGCAAAACACGATATTTATCATATGATCTATTGTTATCAACCGTTGAATCAAATAATAGCCTTTGACGATATTTAATCACATGAAAAAGATTATATTTCGTATTAATCTTATCCTCTAAGGATCTATAGATCATGAACTTTAAATCAGACGGCCCAAATTGTGTTTTCACATGTCACATCTCCCTAAAATACGTAGTTTTTTTTTTACCTCGGTACAATCACTTAAAAAGCGAGTGCCAGTAATGGCTCCCATATAATTTTCATCATTTGATTAAATGGAGTTAAAGGCTATTATATAAGTCAACAATTGACTACAATAGATCATATGACAAGTATCGTGTTTTGCTCCAATTTTATGTACCAAAGATCTATTGATCATGAACTTCAAATCAGACGGCCTTTATTGCATTTTTACATATCACATATCCCTAAAATACCACTTCTTTCTCTAAATTCGGTGCAATCACTTGAAAAAGGTGTGCAAGTAATGGCTCCCTTTTCCTTATTATTTCTCAACGGTAATTAACTTTAAATTTATTTTTAAAAGATTTTATTTCCGTTGTGTGCAGATCCTTGTGCACATTTTGTGTCATGATTTTTGTGACCTTTCCTGTACCCGAAATACCAGGAAAGTCGGCTTGCCATCGGCTAGGTACATCTACAATATAAGTAAAATTTAACACAAATATCAATATATATAACAAAAGGAACATTCTATCTCTATACACACGCATAACCAAAAAGGAACAAAAAAGAATCACCGATGATGGCCGACCATCACCTAAATAATAGTTCTCAATAGTAATTCCCTAAAATGTATATACAAGCATGCAAACTCTCATTACTTACAAAATACTCAATATACCGAGCCCAAAGCCCTTAAATCCAAACTGTATCCAATTAAAAATAAACCAAAAACTATACCGAGTTCAACGTCTCACGTCTATGGGTAGAACTCGTCAGGTAGAGTATCCGTCTCTTCCTCCGGATTGTAATCCGGATTACTCTCGTAGCCCTGTTCCTGAGTGGTATCTACACTTGTGACATATAGTCAGGGTGAGCTAACAGTCTAAGCTCAGCAAAAGAAACTCAATCTCAACTATATCTTATCAGAACAAACATGATTTCAAAAGACAGAATTCAAGCAGATGTTCAAAACGGATTAAATAATTAAATTTCCAAATACCAAGATCAAAAGCAATTTTTTTGACAGAATATTATTTCAAGATTCATATTCGAATTTGATTTTTGGGGATGTGTGTCATATAGAATCAACATCAGATCGTCTGATAGGGGCGCATGATCTTAAGATCTATCATGAGGAAGATTGAAAAAAATAATAATCTCCATCGTCTGATTCAAATCAGTCAATGGTTTTCGTCCATGAAAAAATTGTGTGGTATTACTAAACAAGTGAGAAGAGTCGTACGGATGAGAAGTTCGAAGGATCGGAAGATAGAAAATCAAGGAACCCCTCGGCATTTGTTCTCGGATTTTGACAGAAAATGCGAAGATAATTTCTGACCCTTTGGATGTCATCCAAACAACAGGAATCTCGGCAATTCATTTGCCGAATATGAGTTTTCCCTTATTTTCCCGTGTTTCCCTTGAAACCAAACAGGCCCTTAGAGCCTGTTTGGATAAAAACACAGGAAACGTGGGAAAGTAAAACAATATTCCTATATTTTCTCATGGATGCCTAAGTTATATGAAATCATGGGATTCCTTTGTTTCCCTTTTTTTTTCGTTGTTTGGATAACCACATTAGTAGCTAGAAAAACGCAGGATTAACCCAATCCTGTGTTTGGATATACATATGCAGGAAATTGTAGGAAAATAACATATCCTAAAAAAAAAAATAGTCATAATACCACAAAAGATCATCCAAATTTAAAAAATAGCTGCAATATCATAAAAATGATCCACAAAAATGCGGGAAACGACATCCACATGAAATATAAAAGGTCATTGAAGACTAAAGTGAAAAATACACATCTACTAAGCAAATCAATATGAAAAATACATCCACATGAATAAGAAGGTATCTCTTACTAAATATAAAAGAGATGAAGAGAAAAAAATAAAAATTACATTAATCAATTTCATATACAAGAGATGAAAGAAAAATGAAACGCTTATGAATCAAGAACCTTCAAGAAAATATGATAGCAGAAGAAATGTCAAAACCATAACTGACTTGAACGCACGAAGCCGATCATGTCATTCAAACGACGGGAATCTCGATAATTTATTTGTTATATATAAGTTTTCCTTTATTTCTCTTTATTTCCCTTAAAACCAAATAGGCCCTTATGCATGGGATATCATTACTACAAACAATCTAAGGTTCTTGTGAAAAAAAGTTGAATAAATAAATAAAGCATGAGTTCCAATGCATTTTTAAATGGTTATAGATTAGGTAAGACAGCTTACTATTTTTTGGAACGCCCAATATTCTCTCTCTCTCTCTACTATGATGATGTCATCCATGAGAGAAGACCAAAACCAAAAAAAAAAACAGTTTATAAACAAACAAGGTGTTGATCACTCGATTAGGTAGGTTGTAGTAAAAAAACAAAAAATTCCTCATAATTGTGAGTAGGGGTGCAAGTGCAGTAAACCGAATCGAACTGAAACAGACTTTTTTGGTTTTGGGTTCCGTTCCTCCTGAAGCTGAAGCTGAGCCACAATAAATTGATAAATTTGACTATCCATCTCAAAGCTAATTGAGTATGAGTAAAGGGCCCAGGATCTTATAAGAGGAGAGACAAGGGTATAAATACTCGATGTGAGACTAAACTTAATCACAAATCGCTTCATTTTCGATTAACTGAATTCTCAGAATTCGAATCGGATAAACTTTTCAGTTCTTTTCATTTTTTTCAGTTCTAGGTTGGTTTGATTACCCTACCCAACCGATTTCCGATTTTGGCCACTCAAAAACGAAACAAATCGACTCAATTCAATCGGTTCGATCACGATTTTTCGGTGATACAAAACTTGCAACCCTGGTTGTGAGAGGTGGGCTTTAAAAAATGTTGGTTGTTGTTTGTGGACATGTGACAATTTTAAAAAACAGGGTTGGTGTAAAAAGATTCACCCTCACACCCAACCTGTTGTAAAGGTCAACCCATTACACCTTCTTTATTGCATCAGAATACGTGAATCCTATGAATGCGGATCCACCCTCATTTGAGAGTATATTTGTCTCTCAAATCTATGTAAGTATGTATGTATGCATGTTATATCATAACCATACATACATGTCATGTGTCATGCACATGCTCCATTGACCCTTTCAAATTGGTAGGCCATTTATGACATTTTGAGCCACAAATGACACAAAACCATGGCTCTTTAAATAGACTTAATTGAAGAGAATCATATATATATTTGGCCTTAAGAGCATTTGTTTATTATGTTGTTTATAAGCATTTGTTGTGTTTCCTGTCGGAAATCTCACCTGCATTCCACCGACTATGTATATGAGTATTTAATAACCAAGGCGTTTGGGATAGCTCTTATAAAATCTGCTCTAGCAATTTAATTTATCACTTAAAACTTAAAACAAAACTCCCAAATAAAGGGAAAGAGCCATCCTTTGGCGTGAAAGAGCTAACCCAAATGCCGCCGTCAATTGGCCAGGCTTAACCCACAATGGGCTGGGTATGGGCTGCCAGCGGTAGGCTTGATGTATAAATGGCCCGGTCTGGCCTAATTAATAAGTAGGCCCGAGTATGGGCTAGTTCTAAAACCTTGATTAAAAATTAGCTCGTTTAAGCTCGGCTTGACTCAATCATTTGAGTTCTTTTATGTAGTAATTGTTGGGTCAACCCCCGGCCTCACTCGCAAATGAGCCGGGTATGAGCTAAGATAAGTCGGCACGTCTCATAAAGAGGTTGGCTCTGTCGTGACCCAAACCTCCCTGACATTCGCATCACAGGATAACCCTTACTTGGCATCCATGTCGAAGCTCCGCATCTCCAGAAGTGATCATGATCATGTTGTACCATGAGAAGGGTTCTCGAGTTACTTTTAGGGATGTGTTCCGCTTAGAGTCAACATCTAATTGTTTGATAGGTCGGCCATGATCCCAAGATCCATTGTGTGAGAGATTGGGACCTAAAATGATCTCCGTCATCCGATTCAATGAAGTCAACAATGTTAACGGTAGAACCATCAGTTGTAGAGACCGAATCTTGGGTGCAAATACCCCCTACCATATGTAAATTTGTATTCTCCTTCGGGATTTTCTAAATCCTCCCCATTTTTTTAAATATCTAATAAAACCTTGTATTTAAAACTTAGTTATCTAAATGCCTCCCAATCATAAATATCCACCTAAATACCAAAATTATCCTTATAGGGAGAAGAATTTAGAAAACGGGTTGGTTGGCTGGTCCAGTAGGCCAATAAAAAATATATTTTTTTCTGGAAAAAAAAAAAAAAAAAAAAAATATATATATATATATATATTAAAATTTCAGTAAAAATCCCAAAAAAATGGAGAAACTTTGAGGAAAATAATAATAATATATAAAAAGTAAATATTTTTTAATTTTTACTGGCCTAATGGCCCGGCCGTCCAACCATTTTCTAGATTCTTCCCCCTTTAAGGATATTTTGGTATTAAGGTGGATATTTATGGTTGAGGGGTCATTTAGATAACTAAGTTTTAAGTACCAAACCTTTGCACACGCTAGTTCGGCTTCTGGTCGGATTTTTTATTTTTATTTTTTTTTAGATCGGTAAGGATTAAATTTTATTGATAAATAAAATTACAACCAAGAAAGACCAAAGGGGAGCAAAAAGCTCAAAAACGAAGAGACAGAACAAGAGGCGTAAAAGCCAAAAAGACAAAAAAACCCACTCCCATAACAGGAAGGGGAAGAAAAGAAACTAAAACAATATCACCGGTGCAGCCCCAAACAATGATCCCAAGGGTCAAAGATCTCATCAACTAACGCAGCAAAAATCCGATAAAGGTTCTGAAAAATACGTCGGTTGCGCTCCTTCCAAATTGACCACAAGATAGCGATGGCCGGTTTTTAAAGCATTGAATCTGTTAAATGGTCGATTTTGTGAGAATGAAGTGGTTTACTACTGTCAATGAAACCTTTGTGAGTTGCTCTCTCAGAAGTTTTTAAGGAGACTCATTCTCACCCTTTCTATTGATGTTCCCTGACAAAGGGCTATGTGCAAAGCCTTTTAGATTCAAAGAAACAAATTTTTACACATCAAAAACCTAGAGAACCTCTTAACAGTGGACAATTGGTATCCATGAAACATGCCATTGATAAATTGCTATATCCTTAGCTACTAGCACTACAAAAAATGTGTTTATTAGAGACGACTTTTGGCCGTCTCCAAAGGTGTCTAAGTCGTCTCCAATAGTATTGGAGACGGCTTCCATGTAGTCTCAAATAGTCCCGTCTCCATTGTCTTTGGAGACCAAATGAAAGCCGTCCATAATAGTCAAGGTTATTGGAGACGGCATATGGCCGTCTCCAAAGATATATTAGAGACGTCTCTAATAAGTCATCTAGCCATTTCCAATACTTATTGGAGACGGCTTTAAGCCGTCTCCAATAAGTGACCTCCTATTATTGGAGACAGCTTTTAGCCGTCTCCAACTTTTTTTTTTTCTTTAAATATATTTTTAAAAAAAATATATTTGGCAGTGGTATTTTTATAAAAAAATTTTGGCAGTGATTTTTTTATGAAAATTTTAAAATATATATATATATATATATATATATATATATATATATATATATATATATATATATATATATTTTTTTTTTTTTTTTTAATTTACGTCGACAATTTTAATGCACTTTGTTGAATCGTAATCACCATATCATCATAACCTTCACATATACTTTTTTGAAGAATTAGAAAACTTAACAGCCAATCAATGAGCTCTTGGATTATGAATAACAACATCAAAGAAAATTGCTGTATTGTGAATAATATCGTGGTGTTTATCACCACCAAAGTCGGTAGTATGCCAAACTCTACTCACAAATGATGCATGTTCTCTCATTGATCAAATCCATCCAATCAATGAGCTAGCTCTTGGATTGGCCTAGCATAAATTTTCCAGTTGGATAATCCCAATCGTCCAATTGCTAGGCTACACTTATTCAGTCAATAAAGTTAGGGAAAAATCTATACAGCAATGGCCCCATTGATCGGATGGTGAGGATTGATCATTAATGTGCAAATTTTGCACTTATGGTCCAATCAAGAGGTGGCCTATTGATTTGACCGTTACAATCTATGAGCACATGCACCGTTTCCTGGGTAGAAATGGGCTCCACCATCAATGTTTGTGGTTCTAAGCAACACTCTGTATCCCCTATCGTCCGAAAAGAGGAGGTTAGGCACCATCTCCATTGTTGGCACGCTTTGTGATGAGTGCATGAGGCGGGCGTCGCAACCATCATCCTTTGCAACTCGTCCTTTGTCATAGGCATTGTTCAAGGGGTCTATCAATCGGTCACATGATTCGTAGCTTAGTAAAGGCCTTGCCTGCGACGAAGAGATGTAGCTTCTTGAGAGATGGGGGTAGTGAAGAAATTTAAGCTGCGATGAATTCCAGTAGTCGCTCTTACCCAAAGTAGTAAGCTTTCACCACGGATGCGATTTGTTTGGATGGCACATTTTCGGTGATAAGCTCCAAAAGGACAATGCCAAAGGAGTACACATCTACCTTCTCGCCAACCTTTCCATACATTACGATTCGGGGCGAGATATCCAAAGGTTCCAATGACAGAAACAACTCGCATTTGCTTGGGGTTCTTTGAGGTTGGTGGTGCACCATGGTCGCTCCAAAATCGATAAGCGAGGAAGATGGAAAAGTGTTACTGGACGTGCTGTGCTGTTCTTTGTGATTAAACTAATATCTAACTTAAATATTGGGGAAGAGCCCCGCTTCTTGTACTCAGTGGTCAGCGAAGAACTGGGACTTGGAGTTAAATCTATTACCATTCCATATTCATTCAAATTAGGCTCAAAAACAGAGGTTCAGTCATAAGAAATAACTAAATACATTCACATAAAAATAAATATAAAAAATATTACACAGAATAACAATTAAGTGTGTTAAGAAAAAAAAAATCAATAATTCATCAAAGACCCAAGGCAATTGATATCAGGATAAACTAACTAAATTTATGAGAGAATGCTAGCTATTTGGAAACACCCAATTTTTGCACTGATTATCCTAGGGTTCACCACAAAGGAAACTATCCGGTAATCAGGCGACCCTACACAAGGCTTCATCTGTCACTAAAAGATGTTTAAAATGAAAACCCCACTAAGGTTATGTTATGATCTGATGTCAGACAAAAACTGACTATAAGGCAGTGTTTTCATTTCTAGTACAAACTGAGCAGATAATCACTGAACGTGGACAGAAATAGTTAAAAATGCATTTTGACACCCCAAAAAACAAGCAATGAAGCATGATCATAATGTTACAATGGAGCCATTTGGGGACCCCCAAATCTTTAGTTTTATACATGTTGATGCAGATGGAACAAAATTCAATCTACCTCAGAAAAAAATAGATTAAAAAATAGAGAGTTCAATATCATTGTTCAATGGAGAATTTGTGTATGTTAATCTTTACATATATAGTTATATACGTATTTTTTACCTTGTCTGCGGGTGAGATTGTTGCAACCATGATTGTTTGAGAATTACCACTCGGACCATCTTTAAGGATTAAATTCGACTACTTTGAAAAAAAACTTGGCATTAGCTATCTGTCCCAATAGATTTGACGCTACAATAATCAATGGATACCTATTGCGATAAGGAACATATGCAAGACCCTTCTTACATTGTTTTCCAAGAGCATTGATCTGATTTGCCAAAGCAAGTAAGGAATTAATATTGGCTCCATCTCTAAGCTTGTGACCTCCACTCTTTGTTTGAAGCCCTCTCACTTTGAAAATGAGTTATTACATGATCAATGGAAGTTAAGGAGTTATGATATTATTTTTGTATTCCTTAGTGGAAATAAAACATAATCGGTAGGGAATGATGAAATAAGAGAAGTTGTATAAGGGTATTTATCTACCTGCCAGCAAGATCAACTAGCGCAAGTTTTCCACAGAGAACTCATTGTAGTGGTTTCTCTGTTTTCTTTTCACTTTGTGATCTCCAAAGCGACATGTGAGCCGCTAAGCCAAAGACAAGAATAAAACTGTGGTTACTCATCACGGTCCCTAAAAAAACGACACCATAGAAGCAGATACTTGACTCGAAACCGAGTTTATATAGAAGTACAAAGGCTAAAAAATATGTAAATAAACAAATAAAAAGTTGAGGTGACCCACGCATAACACACAAGCAACGACATATGAGTTAGTCTTAGACAAGCGGTACAAACAATGAGACTCTTGGTGGATTTGTATCACTTATATCATTAGTCATAAGTGTAGCATTCATAGAAAGGCGTGGTAGACCGATGCGATTGTTGAAAAGTATAGCTAAAATTTGTGGTGCTTTTAGGCTGCCAATTACAAAGTGTAGGTAGTTTTTCAATGCAATCTTAGCTTCAACACGATCTAAAAAGATACCCCATGAACCACGTAGTACCAAATCAAAGACCGATTCAGAATCAAATGCTATTACTGGAAAAACCAAACAATCTGTGTCCCTCCTTTTTTTAAAATGAGAATCTTCAACTGCCTTGTATAAACTTTCTTTTTTTAGACTATTTATTAATTAATAAATACAGACCTTAAAAGCTGATAACAGAAAATAGGGACTTGCAAAGCTAAATACCCATTGATTGGCTGCTTAGAAAACAAATATGAAACAAAGCAATATATTTGTTCTCATCTCATTCTTGTGCTCTACCACTTTTAACATCACACATATCTCAAAAGCATTGTATTTGTTCTCATCTCATTCTTGCTTTCATAGATCCATTCCCTCACCACCTCCCATGAGTAAAACAGCGGGCAATTGATGGTCCATCTCCAGTTCTTCTCTTAAATTGTTCTGTTCACACACACTCAAAATACAAAAGGAAAAAAAAAAAAAAAAGCCCAACAGTTTGGATCAAACCTGCTAAGCATTCCTTACTAGGTTTCCCATTAGCAACACCAACACTGCCATTACCATCCTCACTCTTCCACGTTATCACCATTTCATGAACATCAGCACGATCATCCTCTTTGCTTGATCTCTTGACTTCACCTACTCCAATCTCCTCTTCAACTTGGTCATTTTTAGAACCTAAAACAGCTAAATGAATTACTCAAATCAATAGTCGTTCACCCCATCACCCAATAGAATAACAAATCAGTGAACAATATGCAAAAAAAGCACAACATTATTAACTTAGAATATGGAGAAGATAACAGCAGGAACAATCTAAACATATGAAGCAAGATAATTTCAGAGGTTATGAACAAAAATTATCTTCTGAAGCTCCCCAAAATTAGTCTTTTAAAGATTAAAAATCAATAACTTCATCAATAAATAACATACCCATCCAAAATGTGTACCCATTCAAAGTGTTGTGGAGGAGAGCCTATTGTTGAGGCGGTGGAGGGGCTCTGAGAAAGAAAATGAATGTTTGTTAGCATGACAAATTATAGAAAACTACAAGAGAAAAATTTGTATAGAAGTTTTAAAGTAATGTTTACCATTGTTCCGATCAATCGAGTTATCAACCACTTCATTGCTTCAAGCTCTTCTCTCAAGGTGCTCACTTCTTCTTTCAATTGGCAGACCTCCTGCCCCCCTCCCCTAAACGACGGTCCGAAAATGCTTCTTTGGGGTCCTTTGCCCCCCAAAGCCGACGACGACCACGTGTCTGATCCCAATACCTGAGATAATACATCATCTCGTTCAGTGGACTCTTGTGAGCCCTCCTCAAGTCGTTCATCTATCTTTTGCTGAAATTTTTTCATATAAATTAAATATTTAATTATTATTTTAAAAAAAATCTTAGAAATTAAAAAATTATCTTACCATTATCTCTGCTTTGCTGCGTTCAGGTTTACCATCTTTTTGTGTGATTCAACTTCCGATTCCGCATCCTTGAGGTGATTTCCCTCTACCGCTTTAACTATAAAAATACTTGAGTTTAATGTGTAAACTATAAAAACTAGAAGTTTATTGACAAATTATAATTTATATTTACATGTTAATACCTTGTAAAATTTATTTATATGAGTAATGTTTCTGGTTGTACTCGGTACGGCTAGCTTTGCGCGATTTCTTTTATTACGCTCACTAATTTCCTATATCATACAAAATTATAATATGTTATATTAATAAAAAGAATTTTTAAAAATAAGCAATGAGTTAGAAATTTACCTTAAACTCCTCACACTCCCGATCGGACAATCGACTTCCCGGTCGTTATCCACATTATCAGGGCAATGGGCAAATCGTTCTCCCGTAGTTGTGTAGGGGTCGAAGTGCCTTTTTTTTATATGATATCGATTAGCCTTCCATCTCTGAAGCAAGGTATAGTGCAGCCATCGATAAATGTCATCATAGGAAGGCATGTCAAAAACTTCCTACATTTAATCAACAAAATTGATTATCAATCAATGTGAATATGAAATAGAAAATAAAGAATTTAATTATTTAATATAACTATGTCATTTGTTACCATCAACTCCTCATAAGCACTTTTGAAGCTCTCCTTAGGAATATCTGTAAAGTTTGGAACATTTACAGGAAATCTAATGCAATCCTTCGCTATTTGCCCAATCATCGAGGACATCTTACTTTGATCATCCCCTACGACATGCCCCTTATACAATAGCACAAGAATTTTCTCTCCTCCTTTCATTTTATTTTTAAAACCAAGTACTGCTTTCCCTCGCCCTTTCTTAACGTTAGGGGGTGGGGGTGGGGGTAGGGGTGGATCTACGTCGGTCATCTGACACAAATAAAAATATCAAATAATCTCATTAAATCTCAACATGTTCAAAATACATGTACCCTGGGCATTAGGTATATATATATATATATATATATATATATATATATATATATATATATATATATATATATATATATATATATATATATAGGTAACAATAAAATGTTGAGCATCTCAAAAGAACCAAAAAATATAAGAATTGAGCATTTGAATCTAAGAGTGACAACATATATTTTGAGAGCAAGTAAATTAATCATTTCACGTAGCAACAACAGCTCGTAAGTTGTATACTCACATGTAGCATCAGCTCATAGAAAAGCACTCTTAGAAACCACAACCAAAAAAAGAGGGTCTACTTTTTCAACAGAAACTACACTCTGTTGCCCATTGTTGACTATATAGAAAAAGCTCCAATGGAGGAAACTGCTACTCAATAGACAGTACCACCTACAAGCAGCTGCTGCTCACTAAGAATAAAGCAACAACAAAGGTATCAAGTAGTATGAAGTCAAGGTTTACCTAATTTACTCACATTCACATCAAAACTCATTGAAATACAAACTAGAATCAAATAGGCGAAAGGATTGAAAGCTCCATCTATATAGAATTGAAATCATTACATATCAATCTAAAATCAATTTTCATCTTCTTCGTCATCAATGAATCCATCGGAAGGACGTTTTCGGGTACAAGGGGCTTGGAAAGGTGCATCTACAATTGCTCCAACCACATCTTCCCTCACGATATTGAAAGTACTATCATCTTCTTGGGTACCAATTTGAACTTGGCTACCATATGGCTCACTGTCTAGTAGTAGTATATTGTCGCCTCCACTCATATCGAAAGTGTCCCTGGGCTTGTTCTTGATGACAACATGCCAGCCTGGTTCGGTTGGATCTTCGACGTAGAAAACTTGCTTTACTTGAGATGCCAACACATAGGGTTCGTCTTTCTGAGATGCAGATAAATGTGTAAAATTCACAAGCGTGAACCCTGATTGGTCTGTTTTAATACCTTTGCGTTGTCCAACATCAACCCAGTCACACTTGAATAGCACTAATTTCAACCCTTGGCGATAAGTCAACTCAATTATGTCCACGAGACGTCCGTAATATGTGATCTCCCCTGAAACTGGATTTTTGTCCTTTGCACTTGAATAGCTTGGAGTGCTTGCAATGACCATCACACCACTATTTTGTGTTGTAGCCTTCCTCTCCTTATTAGTTGTTCGAAATTTATAACCATTGATAGTGTATCCAGTGAATCTTCTTGCATGAGTGTATGGAAAATCAGCGAGTAAATCGAGTCTCACCGTCAACGTACTATTGGCCTCGATCATTGATTTAATCTATTAGATGCAGATAACAAAGTTAGTGCCTCTTTTAAGTGTATAAAAATAATTATCTCCTCACACTTACATGTGATTTAAACCAATCGCTAAACTGCTCTTTGTGTATATTTTGTTTCTCGTAATCAGTTTTACGCTTACGATACTTCAAGTTAATGTATGATTTATGTTGCCTGCATTAAATGGATGTGAGGTGAGTATAATGGATTGAATTCAAATGGTCGACAATATAAAGAGGTTGGGAGTTATTACTTCACATATCGGCGACGCTATCATCATTGAACAATACATAGTTATGCATTTGTTTACGCTCGATATTGGTGAGAATGAACGCACCTCCAATTGCAGGTGTCCTCAAAGATACCTGACGGGTCTATTCAATCGTGTTTCAATATTATGTAAGTACCTTGAGCAAAATGTGAGACACTCATCAGCGAGGTATCCTTCTGCAATGGAACCTTCGGGATAGGCTTTATTGCGTACATATGACTTAAGTGTATACAAGTATCTGCATACATAGAAATGAATGTACTTCCATTAAGGGAAATCAAACATAATTTATAAAAGTAAAGATAATTGCAGAGATTGTATGGATCATACCTTTCAATGGGATACATCCAGCGGTAATGGACAGGTCCACCAAGCATTGCCTCTGATGCTAAGTGTATGGGTAAATGGACCATAATATCAAAAAATGAAGGTGGAAAAATCCGCTCTAGGTTGCACAAAATCAATGGTATGCGCTCATGTAGACATTTGAAGTCCTCAACTCGACATGTTTTAGAGCATAACTCACGAAAGAACGTGCTTAGTTCTATTAGAGCAGAACTGACATTTTTTGGCACGGTCTTCCGAACAGCAAGAGGTAGAAATTGTTGCATAATAACGTGAGTCATGACTTTTGAGCGGATATTTTTCGATCTTTGACGTTAACGCACCTTGAAATGTTAGAGGCATAACCATCAGGAATCTTCATGCTCTTCAGGATTAGGCAGAACATCTCCTTCTCACTTTTATCCATAGAGTAACATGCAGATGGTAGATACAATTTACTGTTATCTGCATGCTCTTTTGGGTGGAGCTCATGTCTTATGTTCATTGTCATCAAGTCAAGACGTGCTTTCAAACCATCCTTTGACTTTCCTTCCAGGTCCAGTAGTGTACCAACCACATTGTCGCATATTTTTCTCGATATGCATAACATCCAAATTGTGTTTTAGTAAATTTTCACCAATATGGTAGCTCAAGAATATACTCAACTTCTTCCAGTTATTTGGCATTGTTGGCATAGGAGGTGCATTTTTTGTTATTTTTTTCTTCTTTTTTGGTTTCTTCACAGAATAGTCAGTTTTGGGGATCTTGCCAAAGGTATGTTGATAATTTCTTAAATTCTCCAAAATTTGCTTCCCGATTAGTGGGGTTGGAGCTTCTCTTTCTTCAATATTTCCATCGAACCACCGTTTATTCTTTCGAAATCTATGATCTAAAGGTAAAAATCGGCGATGACCCATATAACAAAGCTTCCCACAATTTGGCAACCGTTCACTGCATGTATTCTCATGGCAATAAGGACACGCTTTATATCCCTTAGTGCTCCAACCCGAAAGCATAGCATATCCTGGAAAGTCGCTAATTGTCCAAAGCAAGCCCGCTCGCAATTTGAAAACCTCCCTCTTTGATGAATCGTATGTTTCCAACCCTTCTTCCCATAATTCCTTTAGCTCATCTATTAGAGGCCTCAGGTATACATCGATGTCATTTCCAGGACTTGTCGGACCCGGTATAAGCAATGAGAGGATCATGTTCGGCTTCTTCAAGCACAACCAAGGGGGCAGATTATATGGGATAAGTACAACAGGCCACGTGCTGTGCGCAATACTCATTGTCCGGAATGGGTTGAAACCGTCACTTGCTAAACCCAATCTTATATTGCGATTTTCCTCTGCAAATGCTGGATTGATCTTGTCAAAGTGTTTCCATGCTGGAGAATCTGCAGGATGTCTTAACACCCCATCTTTAGTGCGTTTCTCATCGTGCCATCTCATGTCAGCTGCAGTTTTTGATGACAAATACAAACGTTGCAATCGTTGTTTTAAAGGGAAGTGACGAAGAATCTTTGCAGGCGTCTTCTTGTCATCCTCAATCTCATGATTTTTCCATCGCGATGTCCCACAGATGTCACATTTTTCTTTTTTCTCAGACTCCTTCCAGTACAACATACAATCGTAAGGGCATGCGTCGATTTTATTGTAATTTAGTCCCAAGCCTGAAATAATCTTTTGCTTTGTGAGAAGTTTTAAGCAGCGTCGACTCTTTAGGCAAAACCTCCTTAGTAAGTCAAGCAACAACGTAAAAGAGTTGTTGCTCCATCCTAAGGGCCTTGATATGCCAAAGTTTCACAACGAAAGACAACGTGTATGTGTGTTACATCCAGATACAAGGGATTCCCCAAATTATGCATATTTGTAGAATTCAGAAGCACTAGCATTGGGTACATCACTTTGTTCCTGCTCCAAACCATCTGCGTCTTCATTTGGGTCCGGAAATCCAAAAGCATCTTGCACCATCCCCTTGATGTCATCAACCAAAACGTTCTCGTTGTCATCGGCTCTAATATCTACCACAATTTCATGTCTAGGCAGTGGCCCTCTCTTCTCTCCGTGATAAGTCCATACAACATAACTTTTCATCATCCCGTTTATTACTAAATGCTCCTTCAATAAGTCGGGTTCTAAGTAAGCATAATTACAAAGATCTTGTACAAGGACACTTGAGCCTCCCATTGCAAGTAATTCCATGGGCTAAACCGTGATCGACAAATGCACTTAACCCTTTGTCATACTCTCTAGAATATCTCGACTTTTTACCCAACTCTTTTCCATCATATAAAAGTTTCAAACCCTAAAAGTATAAGAAATGTACAATTTAATATTTTTTTAAATGATAAAGGTTTATATTTCTTATACCATATTCATTAGTTTTGCCCATTCGAGAATATCAAGTCATGTAATTGTTCACATAATATGAGTTCAGAGTTTCTCTAAAAATTTAAATGACATCTCACGCAGATTCTTCAAATCGAGACTTTTCATACTATTTTATACTTTTCATTATCCACAATGGACAATGAAAAATACAAAATAATATATGAAAGTACGATCCGAAGAACAAAGGAGAAATTGTAAATCATTTGAGAAACTCTAAAAATCATATTAGTGAACAAGTAATGTACATGATATTCCCAAACTATCTATCTTCAGATAGATAATCCGAAAGGTTATATGTCATAATTCGACATATAACTTTTCAGACGGGCACTTATTTTGTATGATGATATTCATATGTATTCAACTATATATTGACCATTAATCTATAACAAAAGTTATAGATTAATCAGCTGAATAATTAAATAGAAGCTCAAAGATAAATGAGATGTGAATAAGCATAGTAATATTAACATGACATTTACCACAACTATATAATAAATCTAGTTTCATCTATGTAATAAAGAAAATTAGAAATGTGCTAGAGTAGAGAGCTGCCCTTTGCCTTCAAAGAGCAATCCCAAAAACAGCCTGATTATGATGATGAACCATTGAAAAAATGATAATAATAGAAGGTGAAAAACTGCAATGATAATAATAGAAGCAGTAAAGATAGCCTTTTGGGCCCCGCATAATAGGGCGCCTACGGTTGCCACTACCGGCATTCAGTCGTGATTGTATTACAATTCTCAAATCAAGCTCAAGGAGCTTGTTTGAGACTTTATAGGGAATGACGATGGCGACATATGTGATGCAATGGATGCAATTTGGGAGGGTGTTGCATATAAACTCTCCTCATTTAGATTACTGTAAAGGAAGACACTCTTTACATCTAGTAAACTCAATCAAATCGTATGCATTGACCATATCTAATGGATCATGGTTCCTACTTTGAAATGTGACTCACTTTTCAACTTTTTTTTGTCTTTAATTCACTCCTCAAAATTCCTACCAACTCAGATTCCTAGATATACAAGGAATTGCGAGGAAACTACCAAACAAGGCCTAAAATGTTTTCCTGCATTATGAAGATGATCCATCTTGAAGAACCATACAAAAATCTTCTTGGGCTCAAGGTGAAAAAACTCTATTTTAGGTAGAACTAATAAAGCAAATGAGCACTTGGTTAGCTATAAAACTTAAAAACCATAAAGTCTTGGGTTCCTTCTTTATACTTTTAAAATTTTGTTCTAAAACAAAATAGTTAGCCTTAATCAGTTAATTCACTTGTCACGCCGAATTGGATCGAATTGAATTGTGAACTGGTTCACTGTACCCAATTCGTGATTCGCTAGGTGAATGAGCTAATTAACATAGGGATATAGACTACAAACGGACTTAGGTGAATAATAAAGTTAGAAATAAGTTTGATCTAATTAACATAAATTAACATAAAGGGAAGACTAACAATCTTCCCAAAAATGTATACAACTACTGCCCCGCACCATACACCTAATACATTAAAGAAGGGAATCAACACTCCACAAACTCCCTTCCACCACCTCGACCACCCTTTACTCTGCTGTCTTCCATGTGGCACTTTTGGATATTCTGCAAATGATGTTGCTTGTATTACTTTATGGAATGACTTGCACGAATTATGTGAGTTTTTTGTGGGTTTCAACCGCAATGGAAATTTATATAACTGGTATCAGGAGAATACAACTTATTTTCCAAATACATGGAAAACCATTGTCCATCTATAAAATCCAATAACTTCGCAGTTGCTCATGGCCATGGAACCCTGAGGTTAGTCACTTCAAAGAGGTCAACATAATAACTACAGCTTACTTTATTAATATAATTTACAAATGCATGAAAGGAACTGAAAACTAAGTAGATAAGTGGATATTGCATTCATGCCAGCTGTAACATTAAAGTTAAATTTGATTTATTGTGCCCAATATTTGGATAACTTGCATTGATACAACTCCATGGGAGATCTAACACCCAATGTATGCAAGTCCATGACACAGATAATATTCGGATAGTAGGCAAGAAGTAAATTTTAAAGACTATTCAAAGGCTTCATTTTAATTTTTAATGAAATATAATGGGAATTTGCAAAAATATCTATAAGTTTTAAGAAATCGGTCCTAGATTTTAGGCACGATTGATAAACCGCGCGAGAATCAATCATATAATATTAAGCCAAATAAAAATTGGGTCCATTTAAGGCATGGGCCATTTTGCACCCCCTACGTATGCTTTATTCATAATCCAATTGATTGCCCCAAGTGAGATAAAATAGGAAGTGCATTCCACCATTATAAGAAGAAAAATGGCCTCATACACACATGCAGACTAGATCAAAAGAACCAGAAAAGAATTACAGAGATTCTTGATATCATTACTACCAGGATTCAAGCTCTCAGAGCTAATTAACATAAATTTTGTAATTTTTTCAAAACAATGACTAACCCACTATGCAATCACGTCTGCTTCGACTCGATAATAATCAATGAGACAATTGATTCAAAAAGAGAGAATTTGCCACAATTGATTCAAAAAATGTAAGAGAATTTGCCACAATTGATTCAAAAAACGAGAGAATTTGCCAAGATGGAAACTCACAAAAATATCCTAGTGGTGCAGGTTTCCAGCCTACCATAAACAATATGCTTTAAAACTTCACTAGAAAAAAAAATTGGCTTCTAAAAAATTAAAAACGTAGATCCCTTTTTAATCATTCATGGTTCCAACTACAAGTCTTAAAGTTGCTCATCATCTTTATCTAGAGCTTATTAGTTGCTCATAGAGTTGGTTATATATATTGAGGTTCTTTTAGTACATGTCATACTTCCTACCACTACAATTTTTGCCATTCTTACCTATCAACCAGCAACACCAACTGCTATTGGGTTGTAAACTTCTAATTTACATTCACTATAAAAGCCAGAAAATTCAATCACATTTGTGCAAGTCTTAAAATATGTGTCTTACATTACCGACAATCTGTGGAACCTTCTGCAATAGATCTCTAATTAAAGTAATACAAAACATATAAGGCTTAATTTAGCTCAAGCTGGTAAATACACTTCGTGTCTAGACAGAGTTTCCAATATGTGTAAATCCACAACCATTTGAGACTTCTAAAGCAGCCAAAAATGTTGCCAAACTTTCATCATCATAGCCTTATCCTATCATCATCCTAATGCTAATAGATAAGATCTATTTTGAGTATATTAATCTCATTAGAACTCCTCCGTTTGTTTTATAATATAAATAGATAAATAAGTTTATATAAATTTAGTCGAACTGAGAACACATCGATTGATTGGCTGATCATAACCATTCGCTCAAGGGTATCATCAAAGCTACGGTATATCAATGCGTACGCTCAATTATTGGACGATCTAGATCGATAAGTTTCTGGATCGATTGTGATTACAAATTATCGATACAAGTTAATGTGTTCATGGTTTGGGGATGAGTTGGCACAGTTCATCCATACCCATGGCTATCCTACTGCATTTGTACTAGTTGGATAGCTATCCTACCGCATTGTACTAGTTGGATAGAATCAAGTTGTCTAGCTCTACTATTAAGTACACCTTAGATCTACTAGAAATGAAAATAAAAATGTAAATAAAAACCAAAACAGATCAATAATTTTTACACGAAAAAATCAGATCAGTGAGTATTTTGCCATGTAAAAAGGTTCTACTAATTCCAAACAAATTGCAAGCATATTCAAAATCGAAATTCAAAACAGATCAGTAAATTCGAAACGCAGGTTGAATGAAAATCGAAATTGAACAACACCTTAGATCTGAACTTTGTCTGACTCACACCTTAGATCTGAACTTTGTCTACTCAGATTTAAGTAATTAAATGAACGATCCCTATCAAATCCGATTCAAACTGTTGGCCTGAGATCCCTACCAAATCAGACGAACGATCATCAGATGTAAACAATTACAAAGAAAATCAAAGGATAAATAAATATAAGCGTGGATTTGAGATCTGGATAATAATATCATCAGATGTAAACAATTACAGACTTGGATTCATCTCAAACCGATCTACTTCAAGTACGCAGTGGCCGCTATCTACAGATCTGTGCTTCAAACTGCAGTGGCCTCTATCTACAGATCTCTGCTTCAAACTATAAAGAGATCTCTACGTCGGAGCTCAAACGAAGGCTATGATGAATCTGATTGCAGATTTAAGAGAGAGAGAGGGAGATTAGAGAAAGAGATCAGACAGAAAAATTGGGAGATCAATTAGAGGTTCACCATTTCAAAGAGATTAGAGAGAAAATTTGGGAGAACGAAGGAGAGAAAGGGTTTCGCTGGGGTCTTCTTCTCGGAGATCAGAGCGAGGTGCTCGCGACGAGCTGCAGAAATCAAATGAATGAATGCTTAGCTTAGCTGTGCGTATTTATAACAGAGGCTGGGTTAACTTATTTGCAGCCTAAAAACGTATAACGACTTAATTAAAAAGATTTAACTAAAGACTAATCTAAAGATCTTTTGGAGCCGGCTCTCGGGCTTTTTGAGACCGTTTTTCAAATAGTCCCTTAAGGTTTCACCTGTTTATTTATGAAGCAAACCTTAGATAGAACAACTCTATATGTTATTTTATTTAAGGAGACGACTACATCCGTCCCCAATAAAAGGATTCGAGACGGCCTTTGAAATGATCGTCTCTAATAAATGGTTATTGGAGACGGCTTCGAAAAGCCATCTCCAATACTGGTCTCCAAAAGTCCTTTTTTTTGTAGTGTAGTTTGTGTTCTCCTCATCTAAGAGTTAATTAAGACTCATTTAGGACATGTTTGCACCACCATCTCTCTTTTGTTTTAGTTAGTAAATTTATGATTGCATTACCAATCTCGGTTTGGTAACTTCGGATTTTTGTACTTCTTCTTTAAGGGTCATTTTATCCTTTTTAATTTTTACAATTTATTTGTGCTTAATCTTTTGTCATCTTTTTTGTCACTTAGCTCTTAATTGTTGGGATCAATGTTTCAACACATGCGGAAGCAATAAACTTAATCAAGCCGATTCCACTCTTGAACCTCGCAAAAGCCGAGACGATGCGATTTGGCAGTCCATACCCCCAACTACTAGAGAGGATGTAAGAGATCTTCACGCCACATGAATTTGGCGGTGATTGATGACACTGTAGAAGGAGAATCACTATTCTATCCTTATTTTAGGGCTTGTACACAAGAGAAAAAGGAGAGGATAAGACGTATGTAACATGCATCTTAAAGCCTCTGTGAAGCCACATATTTATAGATATGTGAAAAGCTATCATGTTGAACATGCACACTCAAGGGGTTGTATTAGTGATCCCTAGGCCACAGAAAAGCTAACATTAATAATAATATCCAATGCCATTAATCAATGTTGCGTCGTAAGACTCTCATGACCCACTCTGTTTGCTTTGATAAAAATAATTTGTTTTTTTATTTGCCCCACTTTTGAAAGTTATAAAATGAGTATACTATCATTAAAGGATGTCTCAGCCTACCCATCTCACTAAGTAGGAGGGTTAACTGAGAAAAGTATGTTAAAATTCCATTTTCGATGTAAACTTTTCCTTCACAAGCCACCATCAATTCATGCATGAAGTGTCACTTGGCATACATCTTAAATCAATCGAAGAGTTCCCCATGTAAGGTCATGATATCATTCCAACCAAAGGATTTTTACCACAAAATTAAAAGTAGTGAACAACAGTCGATATTAAACTGCATCGTCAGATCGTTCAAAAACTTGGAGTGATGGCTTTTGGGCTCACTTTATAATAAATTAGGAGATGCTACTTTGATGAATTGGATTGGTCTAGCGCTTATACGTCCACGGTAAGTTTGAGAGTCTATATCCTCTGCAATCTCATTATTCTTTTCTTTTCTTTTTAATAGGCAAGCTTGAAGTTGTAGGGCTTCGCCCATATTATTAAAAATGAAGGAAGTAACAGCTTCGGCAATGCCATCAACCCTAAAAATCTCCAAAACCACCTTATTGCAAATTTCACAGTGCCCCAATACAATCATCATCTTCCGGAATCTTTAGGGCCTCCACTTGAAAGGAAACTTCTCTAATGATATTATTAAGAATCGTCTTCTTTTGAGTAATCACATTATTAAAGATACGGTTATTACGCTCTCTCCAAATAAAAGAAATGCTACTACAAAAAGCATTACAAATAATATGATCCTTCCTTTTATTCCTCTTAGACATTTTCATACATCGCCTTAATTTTTCAAGCAAAGGAAGTTTATTGTTGTTTTTTATTCCCAGTCTGAATTTGATGATCTCCAAATCCATTGAGAATATTCACAGCTAAAAAATAAACGTTCAGTGTCTTCCGAATTGACCCAACATAAAACACACCTAGATGGGATACTAATACTTCTTTTGCATAGATTGTCCATGATCATGAGTTTAAAGTTTATTGCTTGTCATGCACAGATGAAGTATTTTGAAATATTCCCCGAATTCCAAATGAAGAATTTCCAATCAACCACCATACCTTGGGTTCTAATAGTATGTCGAGCACACCGAATGAAAAATTTACCATCCCTAGAAGGTTTCCAAATCCATCGTCTTGTTGATCCGAATTCGGCGCACCAATATTACGAACATCCTTCCAAGCTTCTTCCATGCGAATCGTTGAGGGAGGTGGCAGTATCCACACTCCATCTTGAGCCACCTCATTAACTATAGTGGTTTCATCAAGACCGGAATGATGAAGAAGGCTTCTGCTATAAGTAGGAATAAGGAATTTGTTATTAACCCAAGGATCAAATCAGAAGCTAGTAGTAGCCCCATTCCCCAAAACTAAATGGCAATTGCATCAAACAACATCTCTGGCAGTAAGAATTTTCCTCCACGCCCATGAAGGATCACTCGGCCAAGAATAGTTTCAAATGCTTTGTCTCCCAACATATTTAGCTCGCATAGTTTGGGCCCAAAGAGAGTCATTTTGAACAATAAGCCAAAAGAGTTTGGCCATTCCAACTTGATTCCAATCTGCAAGATTTCGAATGCCAAGACCTCCTTCCTCTTTCGGTTTGCAAATTTTCTTTCAATTGATGGGATGATAGATTAAGCTAATGACAGTCCACTCCAAAAAAAACGACAAAAGATATTCTCAATCTCTTTAAGAGTTTTCTTTGGGAGGACAAAGGCACTCATCCAGTAAACGTAAAAGTTACTCAAAACTAAAGAGATCAAAATAAGTCTGCCAACATGAGAAAGAAAATGTCTCTTCCAACTTTCCAACCTAGTCTTGATTTTTTGAATAAGAGGGTTGCACATAGAATGAGTCATTCTAGAAGAGAATAAGGGAATGCCCAAATACCAAATGGGCATAAAACCTTGCTTGAAATTTAAACCATCCAGGATGTCTATTATGACTTTAAGCTTCACTAAATATAACAGAACTTTTGTTATCATTAGCCATAAGTCCGAAGAAGCTATGAAAGAACTCCAGAAATTCTTTAGCCACTTTTGCAGATTCAACGTCTTCTTCCAAAAAGAAGAAGAGATCATCTACAAATATGAGATGAGATATACTAGGCCCACCTAGCAAGTTAGAAACAAGAATCCTTCCTTCATTAATCTTTTGCTCAAGAACACATGTAAATGCTTCCATTACAAGAATAAATAATAAAAGAGAAAGAAAATTTCCTTATCTAATGCCACATGTTCCACGCAAGAAACCATGAAATGACCCTTTAACAAGGATGGAGAAGGTATGAGTAGTAATACATTGGGTAATCTATGATACCCAAATTTCGTCAAAACAAATTTGGCTAACGATATTGATACTAAAATCTCACCGATCATAAGCATTTCATATATCAATTTTTGCACATAAAGCTTTCATTCTAGTAGTGAGGTGGAACTTCCTAACCATCTCATGAGCAAATAATATTTTCAGTGATACGCCTACCTATCACAAAGGCAAATTGATTCGGACACACTAGTTTCAGAAGCACCAAAGCAAGTTTATTCGAGATAATTTTTGTGATAACTTTATAGACAAAGTTGCAAAGGGAAATTGGTCTCAACTTGACAACAGTATTTGCATCTTTTTCTTTGAGTATGAGTCTAATGAAAGTAGAATTTATAGACTTTAAAAGTTTTTTCTTTTGAAAGAAATTTCTTACCGCATGAGAGAAGTCCTCCTTGACAATATCCAAGTGGATCTTGAAAAAATCAGTAAGGAAACCATCAGGTCCAGAAGCTTTTCCTTTCTTAAATAGACATAATTACAACAGCTTATACAAAATCTATGATTCACTTGAAATATCTTATATCCAGTGGTTAGGCGTCTCTACTCCACTACCATGCTGGCATCAGTTTCATGGTAACTCCACTTCTTTTGGAGACCCGACGCTCTACCGAAGCATCGTAGGAGCTTTACAATACCTTACACTCACAAGGCCCGACATTTCCTTCGCCGTCAATCAAGTGTGCCAACATATGCATCACTCTCTTGATAATCTTCTTCGTCAAACGGATTCTTTGATATGTAAATCATACGATTTCTTATGGGCTTCGCTTCTTGTCACAAAGCTCAAACAATTTATATGCATTTACAGATGTTGACTGGGTTGGATGTCCAATTACCCAACGCTCTACTACAGGTATATGTGTTTATATGGGTGCCAATCTAATTTCATGGAGCGCCAAAAAGCAACCAACTATCTCTCGTTCCAGTGCTAAATCAAAATATCGTGCCATGGCCTCGGCTAATGCCGACTTTACTTGGATCACATATTTATTTCGTGATTTTCAGTGAATCTTCAACAAGGACCAACGTTGTTTTGCGATAATATTAGCGCCATCTACATGAGTCGCAATTTCGTCCAGGGATCTTTGAAAACAAAATTTGTCCCCTCCACCAATCAGCTCGCCAAAATCTTTACAAAAGGGCTACCTCGTTCAATCTTCATCAAGTTGTGCGACAAGTTGGGCGTTCACTCTGTTGGAACTCTCTGCTTGCAGGGAAGTATTAACCATATTAACCACTCACATAGTAACAGTGGAAGTAAAACAGAAGCTAGTAAAATATCTCCAGATTTTTCTCAACCAAAGAAGAGTAGTTGACAAAATCTTACCTTGTGAAACTACCAAGCAACAAAATCCTAACCACTGGATAGAAGATATTTCATGTGAATCTCTGCAAATCATAGATTTTATGTAAGCTGTTGTAATTATGTCTATTTAAGAATAATGAGATTGCAGGGAGAGGAAACAGATTCTCAAAAAATGTGATTTCCAGGAGACTAATGCTCTGATACCACAAAGGAAGAGAATGAGAGAGAAAATAGAAAGATAAAAGAGAGAAGATTTTACGTGGTTTGGTCTATCTTGACCTACGTCCACGCTAATTTTGAGAGTCTATTTCCTCTCCCTATAATCTCATTATTCTTAAATAGACATAATTACAACAACTTACATAAAATTTATGAGTTACAGAGATTCACTTGAAATATCTTTTATCCAGTGGTTAGGAGTTTGTTGCTTGATAGTTTCACAAGATAAGATTTTATTACAACTACTCTTCTTTGGTTGAGAGAAATCTAGAGAGATTTTACTAGCTTCTGTTTTACTTCCACTATTACTGTGTGAGTGGTTAATATGGTTAATACTAAGGAGGCCCATATTAAGACTCTTAAGGGAGGTCCATGTGGCTTAATACTAAACTCGTTCAACACAGATAAATAAAAAAGTAAGTTCTCTATTGTTGTTTTAGGCAAAGCTTCGGAAGACTATTAGGCATAAGTGAAGAGAACTATTACAACCACGTCATTTTTTTCTTACGGCACATCAGAGGAGAAAAGGAAGAAAAATAAAGTAGCATGTAGATGACAAAATTAGGTGTGCGCCTATAAAATTTTATTTATTTAACACAATGACACAAAATTAAGAAGTTTGTGCATCCAAAAAGTTGCTTCGAATTTATTGTTTGCTAAGTAATACATCTTTATATCTTTATTAGCAACAACAAAGAAAAATTTATTGTTATTTTTACTAGTTAGTATGCGGATAGCAAAAGTTGGTGTGTGACTAAAAATTTTATTGATTGGTGTGCAAAAAGGGAAATGATGGGTGGAATTATTTCTTTTACTTCCCATGGGGTCGTTTAGAAAAAACCATGGGAAGTTCCAAAAGTGAATTTTTTTCGTAAGATTGTTATTGTTTCATTTTTCCTCCGTTTGGCACAAATAAAACCCAAGGGATTGATTCTTTTATGGTAATGTTAAACTACCTCAAAATCTGTAAATAATCCTTAGCCATCTAATTTGTTAAGTCGTATCGGAGTTAATCGAATGAGTGAAATTAGTTTTCATCGGAATCTTCCACACTATTGATCTTGAGATTAAAGGCATGGTCAATTTTGAATTCCATGTGGCATAGATCCCTAAAAAGTGATTGAAAAATAACATAATACAAAATTACTCTCAAAAGTAATTTAGGATTAATTTATGGGAAAAAGAAAAAGATTGGCATAAAACACGATCTCTATCAAATGATTCAATGCAGTCAACTGTTGAATCAAATAATAGCCATTGACTGATGGATCATAAGATAAAGATGGTGTTTCGCCAATTTTTTAAACATAGGATCTTTTAATCATGGGTTTCAATTTTAGCGGCTTAGATGGTCTTTAGATCGTGGCTTCCAAATCGGACGGCTTAATCTTTTCCATAGGATCTTTTGATCATCGACAATTGATTAATTTGACTGGCATGATGGAGATTATTTTTCACTACAATCTTCCACACAAAGGATCTTTAGTCAATGGTCTTACCATCATAAGGTCATTTTTTAATTCAAAGTGGCACAAATCCTAAAGAATTGACTAAAGAGCCATGTGGTCACATTAAGAGATAATGTTAGGCCCACTTTTTGGTAAGTGTGTCATGTAAAATAAGAAACTTATAGTATGATGGGAAGCTCATAGTCTCAAGATTTATGTCTTGTTTGAGTTCGGGCGATTTTTCGCTAGAAATTTAAAATTTCCCGAGAAAGCGTCATTTGCTAGTGTTTGGCGGAGAAGTGGGTCCCACTTATCCTGAGAAAAATAAAAGTCGAAAAATAAACCCACCAAATTTATTTTGGAAATCATTTCCGCCCACTCGTTGGTAAAAACGAGAGGAAGAGGGGCCCTCGTCTTCTCCTTTGTCGACGTCAAAAGTAAGCCCCCCATCGCTCTTCCCCATTCATTCTATGTGTACAAGGATTCTGCTTTTCTTATAGCTGCCTTTGGCTAGGGTTTCAGTGCCGTTCGATCATGTGATCAAATGGTGGAGGACAAGTCCAGAGGAGGGAGACGAATCTGGTTCAAATCTATAGCAAATCAATAGAGATTCTGTCTTTCTCGCATTGTCTTCTCACGTTAGTTTCTATAACCATGTAATGAAAAAATTATGTACTTTACAAAAAAATTTAGTCCCTTAATTTTATGGATATATAAAGTTCTATTTTTGATGACATGTGTGTTGGGGTAGGAGTTTGGATTCTAATATTGGGTTTTGCAAATTATGTATAGATCTCTTTTAAATATTTTAATTTGGGTTATATATCTATGTATAATTATTTTTGATAAGTAATCGCATTGTTGGGCACCTACTATCCCTGCACTGACATCATTACACGCCCGATTATCTAAGGCTTTTGTAGATCGAGGGTTGCTGTGTCCCACACATCGGTACGCTTGCAAGTGTCAAATTTACATAGCCCCTTTTTATGCTAAGATTTCTTGTTTGTAATATTATAGGTTATTTGATGGTTGTGATACAATGTGTCTTTGGATTTTAAAAAATCTTGTAACATACTAAAATTGGTTGCGGTTATATCATTTGAATGTTGGATTATATTATTTGTTTTAGTACCTCAGATAAAATCATGATTTTTTTTTTATTGATTGGATGAATAGGGAAATGTTAGATATAGCATATTTCCTAATGAAAGTACCCATCTATAGATGGGTTTCTAACATAATTGGAATGTTTGACTCCACAAATCCTGATGGTGGAATTAAGATGAGATAAGCGAAGCTTGAATCTTGGTTCCAGTCAAACAATCCAAGAATTCAATGCACAGACCATAAATACCATGCATCTTGATGTGTCCTAAAATTTATACTCGCAAGTGCACGAATCGTGATGTAGTCAGTGGGTGCAAAGTACGAGATCGTTCCCACGAGGATTAGTTAGAAAATATAAAAAACAGAAATATTAATTAACTAAAAGAATTTCTACAGATCTTATGCAGTAACTGAAAACCTAGAATTATGGTAACTTTTAATAACACAGATAAATACTAACGAAATCTAAAGGATTAAACAATTAATGAAAGATAAGGATTGGGATGCTAAATCCTCCCATCGTTGGTTTATCATTTATAAAATACCAATCTGTGGTTTGAGATATGAAATCCTTAACAAATTTCTCAAAAGAAGAACTGCCCTATACACACGTGAGTTCTAAAATATAGATCTGAGATCACGGAGATGTATGATTAACACCCCATAGGTGTATGATTAACACCCACACCTCAGATCGTGATTGGAACTCACCACTGGGATAAAGTCACACCATCAATCCGAGATCAAGGAGATGTATGATTAACAGCCCATAAGTGTATGATTAACACTCACACCTCGGACATTGTGGTAAAACTTCACCCCGAGATGGGTGATAACTAGGATAAAATCATTATTACAGATCTGAAATCATAGGGCATGATTAGCACCTAGATCTCGGACTGAAATGATGATTTCACCATATTCAATAAATATTAGGGTCTTAAAAGGCGTCTGACATCTCAATCACAGATTGATATTAGTATAAATAAATACCTCGGATGGGAATCATTAGATCCCCATCCTTAATAAAACTAGCCACACATAGTAAAAGTAAACAACATAATTAAAATATAAATAAACACTAACATCAATATAAAAATACCGTAAAGAGCTTTAACAATTTCCACAAAGAGCTTTTATTCCCAGTACGTACGATTTAGAAAAGCAGAAAGAACTAACACAGAAGAATGATAATAATGCAGAAAAAATGAATAAACTCTCTGTAAGACAAAACTCTCTCTAAAGAAAAATAAAGAAATAAAACTAATCAGAATAAAACAGAATGCTCCTAATTCTCCTAATCCTCTTTTCTTTAGGACTCCCCGGATGAATATATATATCCCCCAAGAATATCTTTTTTTCCCGTAATTGCCAAAACGTACGCCACTCTTGGTTCCAAGATTTTCTCGCGGCCAAACTCTATCCGGACTCAAATTCGTCTTTGGTCGATCGATCGACTAAAAAGGGTCGATCGATCGACCTCCCAGATTTCCGTGAACTCCCGCTGCACTTTGCATTCAGACACTGCCTCGGTCTTTCGGCCATAACTTTCTATCCTGAAGTCGGATTGAGGCGATTCGGGTGGCGTTGGAAAGCTGACAACGAGCTCTACAACTTTCGTGTTTTAACAATTTTCTGAATCTACTGTCTTGAAGGGTCAAATTGAGCTCCAAGTCGGGATAGGTTCCGCATGATCCAAAGTAGCACGAATTTGACGTTATATTCTGAACTTGTGGGTTATTTCATGCTCAACACATCTGCCGGCCTGTAAATCACTAAAACCATCTAAAAACATGTTAAATGGCTTTCATCGGATAGCTAAATATAGGTCTTTAGGGGTGAAATATCATCATATTTCACTGCACATCATACCCCCAAACCTACACTTTGCTAGTCCTCGAGCAAAGGAGAAGATAAACAATACTGAAAAATAAACTAACAACCTAAGAAAAGTAAAGAATGCCACTTTCGTAGGGAACACGATTGCATTTAGCATATGCAACAAGCCTTTAAACCGCTAGGTGATCCCTAGTGGAGGAGTTTTGTCTCCTGAGGGTTTTCAGTGAAGTTACCCACAAACTTTCAGGCATTGATTTATGTGGAATCTATTAATTGATCTCATTATGCATTTCTTCCGCAAGTGCTATGCATGCCATGTCATTTCCATTGATGCTTAGTTAAGCTAAACTAATGCTTCAATTTACAGATAAATTTTGAACCCATCTTTAGATGTTTCAATGTGTTCATCGGATCAAATAATTTTATTGGAGAATTTATCTTATTTGTGAAGCGCATAGATTTACGCTTTGATTCAAACGTCACAATAGGTATACTTCTCAGACTAAAATCGCTCCGATGATGGGTAAGTTTTCGCACACATGTGAGAGATCAATACAAAGCAAGCAAAAAGGTCTCACATGATAAATGAAACACGATGCAATCAATGAACAAAGATAAATCTCATAAGAATAGATACTTGTATATTCTAAGCATGTCATATCAAGTTCCATAGTTATCACATATTTGCTCTCCACCAAGCAGTTAGCCATACAAGATCGGATCATGAAGGTCTTTTATAAGGTTATAATAGGGCTCAGGTAAGGGTAAGAAAAAAAATGGAAGTCGGGATTCAAAATTTCTGAGAAATTGGAAAAGAAAACTGACTTTTGACTCATCTATTTCTCTTCTCTCCCCCCTTTTTTTTCTTCGTAATCTCTCACTCTTTTTCTCAACCTTCTTTTTGTTTTTCTTTTTTTTTTTTTTTTTTTTTCACTCATTTTTCTTCTTTTGAATTTTATTTCTTACAACACCTCATATCTTTTTTATTCCCTTTTTTTTTTATATTTTTGCCATACACTCTCAGTAAACACCACAACTCGGTATCTCTCCACTTACTCTCTTTTCGTTCATTTCCATCCCTCGTTCCTAATTTCTCAGAAATAAGAAGGGTAAAACTGAATTTCAGAAATGGTGAAGGGGTAAAGGTTAACGTGACTTATCAAAGAATGTATAAAGGTAAATTTTTCAATAGGCTCAAAGGGGTACTAGAAGGATAACTTTATATGAGGTGGGGTATGTTAAGCACAAACGAGCCAAAGATGGCCTTCAATCACGTCCTCAAAAGATGGTAACTTTGCCTATTTGTCTTGAGCAAACATATGATACGTTCTAGCACAATGATATGAATTTAATGTCATGCAAAGTCACAAGTCAAAATAAAATGTATGAGATCATGCAAGAGTAATTCGTATTCAAAGATAACTTCGAGTTTGTTTAAGCACTCATCAAGGACGGAAAATTGGCGCTAAAGCTTACCGGATTTTAATCTCCACTAAAATCCTTACAGTTCACAAATTTGATAAATTTTCATAATTTAAACTCTTTGAACTAAATCAAACATCAAAACTCCTTAAACGCGGGTTTAAGATTTATATGTGAATTTCAACTTAGCTCTTCTCTTCTAAGAATAATGAAACGAAATTGCATATAGTATTCGTCTTAGATCGCATAATTTATGAAAAATTTTTAAATTCCATACAAAATACCACTGGGCTCAGTCGATCGATCGACCAAGAAGGGTCGATTGAGGATATGGGGCTTTGGGTATGAAATTCTTCTCTCTCTCGTTCTTATCTTCAATCTTCTTCTGTTGTTTTTGTTGTATCTCTTCTTCTGCTACTTCCTTGTCCTTCTCAATTTCGACATCAGGCTTATGCTTCTCATCTTCTTCTGGCATTTCTACTTTGTTGTCGACTTCCTTCCCAGATCGCAATGTAGTGATAGCCTTGATCTGTTGTTGGCTCTCCTCCTGAGATGAGGTCGAGGCTTGCTCAATAGCCATCTGTCCTTTTGGATTTGGGACTGGTTGGCTCGGGAATGATCCCTTTTCTCTCTCGCAGAGGAGTGTCGCCAGTTGCCCTAATTGTGTCTCTATCCTTGATATCGAAGAGGTATTAGATTGAATAAACTTCCACATATCCTCACTCTGAGGATATTGTTTTTGGTACGGACGTGGAGCAGCATTTCCTTGTTGATTATTGAACCCTGGTGGAGGAAAATTTTGTGCAAACCCGGGTTGACTTGTTGATTGGGAGAACTGATAATTCTGATTTGATTGCCTAGGTTGCACATTTTGATTCTGATTTTGGTAAAATTGGTTTCCTCCTCCATAGTGATGTTGGAATTGTCCTTGACCAAACTGTTGTTGTGGTCCCTGATTGAAATTTTGATTCGGGTATAAATTCATCCCTTGACCTCTACCTTGGGGTCTTTGATTTCCCTTTTCATGAGAAATTCTGATGATATTTCCAACTGTTTGGATTGTTTTCATTGAAAACATTTCCACGATTTAGCAGTAAGTGTTCAATGCATTCAATTGTTCACTAGGATCCTCTCGAGTAATTTTGCGTTGATTGACCACCGTGTGCATTGGACTCCCACAATATGAGCATGGGTCTGGTTGTACATTTACAACACTTACATTTTTCTTCAATTTCAATTCCTCAACTTGTTGAGTGAGGAAATCTATTTTTGTCATCAGGTCTGGTGTTTCTTTCACCACATACAATCCTCCTTTCTTTGCTGAGCTTCCTGCTTGATCTCGATTCTTCTTTGGTTTGGTCTCATTTGCTAGAGAAGTCCCATTGTTGTGAGTCTTCTGCTAGCTTTTCCAAGAATTGGTAAGATTCATTTTCTCTCAATCCCAAGAATCCTCCACTGTTCATAGATTCAATCAAATGTCGATTAGCTTGATCTAATCCGTTGTAAAAATATTGGACCAATCTCCATTTTGAGAATCCGTGGTGAGGACATTTCAATAAGATATCCATGAATCTATCTCAGGCTTGATAGAATCTCTCATCTTCTTCTTGTGTAAAATCAGTGATTTCACGTCTTAGGGCATTAGTCTTAGCCATGGGAAAGAATTTTGACAAAAATTTCTTAACCATTTGATCCCAGGTGGTTATGGATCCAGCTGGTAACGAGTTTAACCATGCTTTGGCCTTATCCTTTATAGAGAAAGGAAATAGACGTAATCTCACAGATTCTTCATTGAAATTTTGATATACCGATGAACAGACTTCAACAAAGTCTTTGATATGTTGATATGGATCTTCTCTATCCATACCGTGAAAGATTGGTAAGATTTGTATCACATTGGTACGGATTTCGAATCTGCCACCAGGTGTTGCAGGATACGTGATGCAAGAAGGGGTATTTGTAGTAATTGGGGCGAACAACTCCCTCAGGGTTGGTTCCTCCTCATTTTCATGCTGTTGATTTTCACAACCGTTTGCATTCATTTTGAATTGAATTGATGGTTCGGTTCTCGCTTCTCGACCTGTTCTAACTTCTTTTCGATTTGAACGACACGTACGCTCAATCTCAGGATTCAGAGGTTCTAAAGATTTATCTCTGGAAGATCTCGTGTGCATACATAAAGTGCACAGAAATTTTAAAAATTTTTTTTTATTTTTTTTAAAAAAACAGAATCAGGAAAATGAAAATTTTCTTGGGTCGATTGATCGACTGTCTAGGTCGATTGATCGACCACAAAGATTTTTTTTTTTTTTTTTAAATTCTGGAGAGTCGATTGATCGACTGTTTTGGTCGATCGATCGACACAGAGAATTTTTATTTTTATTTTTTTTTTTATTTTAAAAAAAAAAATTCCTGATTTCAAACCTACAAAGATTCTTAAAATTAATTTTCTATTTTTCAAAAATTTTTAATTTTCTACACTTTTCCCCGGCAACGGCGCCAAAAACTTGATGTGTCCTAAAATTTATACTGCATGAGTGCACGAATCGTGATGTCGAGGGTGCAAAGTAATGAGATCGTTCCTACGAGGATTAGTTAGAAAATATAAAAAAGAAATATTAATTAACTAAAAGAATTTCTCTGAGATCTTATGCGATCGAAAACCTAGAATTATGGTAACTTTTAATAACACGTATAAATACTAACGAAATCTAAAGTTAAACAATTAATGAAAGATAAGGATTGGGATGCTAAATCCTCCCATCGTTGGTTTATCATTTATAAAATACCAATCTGTGGTTTGAGATATGAAATCCTTAACAAATTTCTCAAAAGAAGAACTGCCCTATACACACATGAGTTCTAAAATATAGATCTGAGATCACGGAGATGTATGATTAACACCCCATAGGTGTATGATTAACACCCACACCTCAGATCGTGATTGGAACTCACCACTGGGATAAAGTCACACCATCAATCCGAGATCAAGGAGATGTATGATTAACACCCCATAAGTGTATGATTAACACTCACACCTCAGATTGTGGTAAAACTTCACCCCGAGATGGGTGATAACTAGGATAAAATCATTATTACAGATCTGAAATCATAGGGCATGATTAGCACCTAGATCTCGGACTGAAATGATGATTTCACCATATTCAATAAATATTAGGGTCTTAAAAGGCATCTGACATCTCAATCACAGATTGATATTAGTATAAATAAATACCTCGGATGGGAATCATTAGATCCCCATCCTTAATAAAACTAGCCACACATAGTAAAAGTAAACAACATAATTAAAATATAAATAAACACTAACATCAATATAAAAATACCGTAAAGAGCTTTAACAATTTCCACAAAGAGCTTTTATTCCCAGTACGTACGATTTAGAAAAGCAGAAAGAACTAACACAGAAGAATGATAATAATGCAGAAAAAATGAATAAACTCTCTGTAAGACAAAACTCTCTCTAAAGAAAAATAAAGAAATAAAACTAATCAGAATAAAACAGAATGCTCCTAATTCTCCTAATCCTCCTTTCTTTAGGACTCCCCGGATGAATATATATATCCCCCAAGAATATCTTTTTTTCCCGTAATTGCCAAAACGTACGCACTCTTGGTTCCAAGATTTTCTCGCGGCCAAACTCTATCCGGACTCAAATTCGTCTTTGGTCGATCGATCGACTAAAAAGGGTCGATCGATCGACCTCCCAGATTTCTGTGAACTCCCGCTGCACTTTGTATTCAGACACTGCCTCGGTCTTTCGGCCATAACTTTCTATCCTGAAGTCGGATTGAGGCGATTCGGGTGGCGTTGGAAAGCTGACAACGAGCTCTACAACTTTCGTGTTTTAACAATTTTCTGAATCTACTGTCTTGAAGGGTCAAATTGAGCTCCAAGTCGGGATAGGTTCCGCATGATCCAAAGTAGCACGAATTTGACGTTATATTCTGAACTTGTGGGTTATTTCATGCTCAACACATCTGCCGGCCTGTAAATCACTAAAACCATCTAAAAACATGTTAAATGGCTTTCATCGGATAGCTAAATGTAGGTCTTTAGGAGTGAAATATCATCATATTTCACTGCACATCACATCTGTTGATGGTAGTTTTCTTTGAAAACTCTGTTCTGCAATAATAGTTTATACTGGCTGTTATCTTGTGTGAATAGTTGTAGCATGGACTAGAAGATTTTAGTAGGAGGTGTGGTTAGTTTGTCATTTAAGGAAGCAACATCACCAAAACTTAATTTTCAATTGTAAGGCTTTGGTGTATGATTCAGATAGTACGTCCAAATGTCTGAAGTTATATGAATTATAAGTAGGCTACTCATAACTCATAACTGTAATGATATGAAATCACCTTTCTCATGTTTCTTGTGCATGGAATATATTTCAGACTTATCAAATTTTTTTGAGTTTGCATATATATAGTTTTTGCACTATTAAATAAGAAATCAGATTAAAGATCGTAATAATATGTTGATATTTAAATTTAAATATAACTGTGAATAATTGCTCTATATATTGATATAGAGGATTTTTTATTTTTAGGTTGTTAGCCTTTCTATAAACAAATCTTGGCCTCCCAGCTTATGATTTTTATGATCAATAACTGTTTTATTTATGCTACTAAAAGAAAATAAGAGGGAAACTTAATTTTCTATAAATTTTTGTTTCAACACTTTTGGAAGATCAAAGTACTCTAAATCAAGGATCAAAATTTCGGTCATATTTTGTATGGGAGTCAAATTTCGGCCAAATTATTGATTTTCGGCCGAAATTTTGCCCGATATTTCGATCCTTGCCCTATCTAAGCCTAAACTCACTATAAAATATAAGACTATTAGCGGCTATCAAAACTACCGCTATTAACAAAAAAACTGCCACTAATGCCCTCGTCGCTAATAGTCTTAATAGTTTTTTTATTAATAGCGGTAGTTTTTGGCCTCCACTAATAGTCTTATTTTTTGTAGTAACTATCCTATCTAGCCCTGAATTTTCTCCCATTTGATCTCTCTATTTACTCCTCTCTTATTGAATTTTTACACAAAATTTTAACCTTTAGGATTCTATTATTGTTCATTAATATCCAGCAAGGACTACTATTATGTCTGTTACGTGATCGGGTTTAGTGCTCTCTCTATAAGCCATTGACATACTTTTTCTCGTTACTAAGGCCAACACCAAGTGGCATTTGCTGCTGCTACTACTGTTGTTGTTTAGCTATGGTGTTGGTGCCCTTGCGAGAGGTGGTGGAGGTGGGATCCTTACGCATATCTAATGCTCTTGTTGGCAAGGGGTGGAGGTGGGATCCTTACGCATATCTAATGCTCTTGTTTCCAACAGTTGCTACACCAAATGTGGGAAAAAAAATAAAATTAAATAAAAAATATAGCAGTTTCTTTTCTTATATTCATCATCAACCAAAAAAATAGAATTAAAAAAAAAGAAGGGGATAATAAGATGAAAATATATATGTATACCTTGTTCCAATCTAACCCATAAGAAGAAACTTGTTCGGAACTAAGACTCATATCGTCTAAACAAGAAACTCGAATCAGTTTTGTAAGGAGTTAAATTATGGGTTGTTTGGGTAGTGTGGGATCCAATAATCTCCTATACATCTCTCTTCCCTTTTGCATTTATAAGAAGGCTCTCTTTTTCCCTCTCTGTTATAGAGTGGAGAAGAAGACAACAGTCTTTGCTCATTAATTGATATTTTCAACCTATACGGTCTGGCCTATCCTCCCTCTTGTATAAACCACTACATTTTATTTTCCTAAAAGTGTACCTCTTTTTGGAAAAGGTGCTAGATTTAGACATTTTGATTTTTTTTTTCTTTAAAATGTGCTTTTAGTGGGTCTAAATTTATAAATCTTTGGATTAAAAAATTAGAGTGAAAAACAATCTCAATCGTCAAAACTAAAAATTATCAAAGTAATTTTAGTATGTAAAACCCGAGTTTAGAATGAAAAAATTGGGGTTGTAAGGGTAACAAATACACTAATCTTTTACGATTTTAGCAGAAAAGTGGGCCCCACAAAAATCACTGAACTGTCGGAAGTTTTTCTTTTCAGTAAAAAAACCAAAAACCTTTTTTTTTTTTTTTTTTTTTTTAAACACCCTTGTTGCCCAGCAGGCCCTAAAATGGATGATGCGCTACTCTTTCTAATTGTTTGTTTGTTTCATTGTTGAAAGAGGAATGACTCCTCACCTATGTGTCAAAATTATTAAAATTATGGATAGCCTTTTAGCCATTGATTATTTCTATCAAAAGCTGACTTCATTGATTTTCAGTGATCCTGTCATTTGTGGAAGTCAGATTTTGACATGATAGATTTAGATTCATAATCACATGACCTAAGCAAGTATAAAAAAAATTAGACATTTGTGGAAGTCAGATTTTGACATGATAGATCTAGATTCATAATCACATGACCTCAGCAAGGATAAAAAAATTTGAATTTCGTTTCAATTCTGGGCTGAGCTGGGCTGAAACCGAAATTTCGGCCAAAAAGTTCACAAGTGACTGAAAACTTCCAAAAATATGGTTTTCATTTTAGTTTCAGTAGGGATCGAAGCCAAAACATTTTGATCCCCACCGAAACCTTTTGAACCATAGACCTCGGTGGCATGACATTAACACTTTGAAAACTTTTCTAAAATCTACCCCAAGTTACTCTTCTAAATCCTCACCATTTTTTTTTACATATCTAATAAAGCCATGTACTTAAAATTTACTATCTAAATAATGCCCCCTCAAGTATCAACCATAAATATCCACTTGAATATTTACTTTTTAAAGATAGTTTTTACTAATTTTTTCTTGAAATTAAAAGTTATTTACTTTTATTAATTTTTTCAAATTTTTCTTATGTTTTAGATTTTTATTGAGTTTTTAATAGTTTTTCATTTTTTTCCCTTAAAAAAAAATAATAGTATTTCATTTTTTTTGCATGAAAATATTATTTTTTACATTTTTTAATGTAATTTTTACTAACTTATTGGCTCAACCGATCTACCCATTTTCTAAAATCTTCCCTTTTTAAGAATAATTTTGTTATAAGATAGATATTAATAATTGAGGGGTCATTTAAATAATTAAGTTTTAAGTATCGAGGTTTATTAGATATTTATAAAAATATGGAAAACATTTTAAAAAGTAACTTAAAAGGAAAAAAAAAAAAAAATGGTAGAGATTTTTGAAATTTTCTCTAATACCTTTTTACTATGGCACACCTGTCAGCGTATTGTATAGAAGTGCAGCACCATACTCTATATTTCCTCAATGACCAATTAAATATTTAATGTTAAGGCGCCTTGGAGGCTATCTTCATATCAAATCACAGTGCCAAATTTCGTTTTCAGCAATATTTGGGTGAGGGTTCATTTCAGATAAATTGAGAATAATTTAAAAGATTTTTAAAAAATTTTGGGGGACTATAAAAAATTATATAAAAATTATATTTAATATTCAAAAATCTTGCTTATTATTTAAAAATGGCTAAATTTAGAAAAAAAAAAAAAAAAAAACTTTCATTACTTTTGATTAACTTTAATTAATTCACCGAGATTAATGAAATTTCAGCAATTTCAAAGACATCACTGAAATTTCACCAAAAGTGTCATCTCACCCCTATTTCCTATGTCAGTGAATTTTAGATAAATTTATCATTATGCTTCAGAGAAATTTATTAATATGAGTCAGTGACTCCAACCAAATCTATATTTAAGATGACAAAACAATATGATTACCCTAGATTTATGCTATTGCACACCAACTTCTGTTATGCACAAACAAAATAAAGTAAGGTTAGGGAAATGGGTGCCTCCCTTTGCGGCGCCTAAGGGATTACTCAAAGCAGCTACATCCAAAACCCTGTGACAATCTTTCACAAAATGGATCCCGAGATCATGATCTTATCATTATAACATCAATTTTTTATTTCATATAGCACAAATCTCCAAAATAGACCTAGACTCATGTTTGAGCGTGATGTGTGTAATGTAATTTTAGGACTTTTTTGAAATTTATGCCACATGAAAGTAATAACTAATCATTGGATGGTACACTCATAGTCTCAAGATCAATTGTGTGGAAGAATGAAAAGAAAAACAACATCCATTTTCTAATTCTAAAAAGACAAAGGGTTCTTGGACAGTAAGCCTCTAGGCGTAGGCACCCCTGGGGAAAGTGTTTCTAAAAGTCTGTGATGCGCATAGAAAAAATTGGTGTGGAAATAGGAGAAATCTAACAGGAACCCACGTTGCCCACCCATCAGTTTCAGCTCCCTCTACCATTTCCTTTTTCACATGTCACTAGAGCAGTTTAAAATTAAATAGCTTTGAAAAGATCCTCACGAGATACCCACACACTTGGTTCAACCACCATCATAAATTCTTGTTGTTGAATTCTTCACCATTTCAAATTCAATGACACTTGTGTTGTGATTGCCCTCAAGTGGGCGTATTGCGGCTGTCTCAAATCTTTCATTTTTATGGAGGGAGGAGACCCAAAAGAGAAGTGCCATGAAAAGCTCGATTTGGATGCACCACTTATATCGACACGGCGTTTGAGCACCGTCTCCGGTACTGATAAACAGTGTCATTCAAATGTAGAAGATCGAGGTGATGCGAGTAAAAGGGTACCCTTTTTGTGGGAGAGAGTTCCTGGCAAGCCGAAAGACATCTACCAAGAATGTCTCATCGACGAGCCACCGCCTCCTCCCAAGCTACCACCAAATAGATGGCATCCTCCTAGAGGCGGTTATAACAATAACAATGATGATGATGATGATGATGATGTTTTCTCGGACGCAGCCGATGTCTTTTCATTATCAGAAACCTTAGGCCTCGCATGTAGTCTGACAGAGTGGGATGGTCAAGACTCTGAAGCTGCCGAACCTTTTGGTAACCAATCACCAAGTTTCATCATCAATCGGTTTTTGCCGGCAGCAGCTGCAATGGCTTCATCATCTGCCGCTTCACCTATCTCCGACAAAATACTACCTCATCTACTCCCTAAATACCCAAAGAAGGAAACAACCAAATGTGTATTAAGCCATCGATCGACAAATTCCCTAGTCCCAATAGAATGTGGGGAGAGGCCCCGCTCGCCTCCAAAGGGTTGTGGGTTCGAGCTCTTCTCGCCACAACAGCACATGAAGCACCCACTTTGCAAATTTAAAAGAAGGGTGCGAGGTTTCTCTTCCAATGTGAAACTTATGAGTAGGCACCCCCAAACACCTTCAATATCTCCCCCTCACAAAACAAACGAGGACAATGAGAAATATGACAGAAATGGCTGTCATATTTTGCGCATTTCTTCAGGTTTGGGGGTACCTTTTCTTGGTTATAGATTGGAGAAGAGAGAGAATGGTGATAATATGATGGGGAAGGGTGTTGCCTCTTTGGATGGGGAGAGAGGGAAGGGGCTTAGAAGAGATGGTGAAAGCAAGTCAAAGAAATCAGACGGTGGAGTAATGATGCGTGATTTCAGTGAAGATGTGTGGAGACTCCCTTCACTCAGACGACCTTCTGAATCATGGCTCTCCTACGCTATGAGTTCTCTCCACAGGAGATGCTAAGTTCGCATAAAAGGCCATTACCCAATGCTCATCCCTCAGGTACAGGTGTTGGGAGAAGGTAGGACCACAAGACATGGCTTTTTACACACAAAGTGACTGCTCTTCAAACTCAAACCCCCGCCCAAACCCTTTGATATTGCATCAAGAAATGGCCCCTTATGGTAAGTAAGCATGTATATAATTATATCACATTTCTAATTTGTAGTCGCAATATCGCCAAGAGGGGCCACGTGTAAATATCTTTTCTTTTCCTTTTCCCTAATGGGTGAATTTTGCCACCTTTTATTATTATTATTATTATTATTATTGGAATACAAGATTCCAAAGTAATAGATATAGAGAAATCTGGCAATGGAACTAAAAGGGTCAAAACCATGAATAGCCATAACAACCCCAAACACATAATATCTAACAAAATCAGTTGCTGAGCTCTAAACACATAAAGATGGAAACCTAAACCCATCATCTTCTTCAAAAAAAAAAAAAAAAAAAAAAAATCAACAATCAACCACCAAAGCCATAAAGGGTCCTCCCCTGCCTCTTGAGAGCATAAACAACATCCATGGCAGTCACAGTTTTCCTCCTAGCGTGTTCCGTGTACGTCACCGCATCTCTTATCACATTCTCCAAAAATATCTTCAATACCCCTCTCGTCTCCTCATAGATCAGCCCACTGATTCTCTTCACCCCGCCCCTCCTTGCGAGCCGACGAATCGCCGGCTTTGTGATGCCCTGAATGTTATCTCTCAACACCTTTCTGTGACGCTTTGCTCCTCCTTTGCCCAGCCCTTTCCCTCCCTTCCCTCTTCCTGACATTTTCAAAAGCTTTTAATTTCTTCTCTGTTTCAGCGTTTAAATTTTGGTGGATGGAAGAGAGGAGGGATTCAGTCGGATTTTATATGGGTTTTGGGGGGTATTTGAATTTTGGCGGGGAATGATGGCGATCACTGGATTCGGTCTTTAATCGACGGTGGAAAACTTCGATCCGCGTCTAATGCTTTGGGCGTTTCTGTGCCGTTGATTTTTCGCTAATGGTCTGTGTCAAAAGGGATTCTAGAGTTTAGAAAGATTGGCACGTGCTCTTCCTCCAGTACCCCATCCGAGCACCACCTGTGGTGCTCCGGTCAATCTGCTTCTTCTTAAATGGTCAAGCCTTTGGAAGTGTGCAGTTATTTATGTGCACACAAATCAGTGAAAGTAAACTTCAGATCTTTCACTGATTTTAGGTAGATTGGCCCAAACATTGTTTGCAATGCTCCGTTCAAATGCATAATACAAACCCCTTTTAAGTCCTTCCCCAAAATGCACCACTACATGAGACTTTTGATCTTAAACCACTAACTTTTACATTCTTCAAGTAGCAATCCTTCATTAGAACATATCTATGCCAAAGAATATGCTTACAAGTGGCTTTGAACCATTTGATTGATTAACTCTAATATCGGTTATTATTGAGAGGAACATTTTGGGTACATTTGAATTTGCGTCAGTGGCGTAAAGCGTACACTTTACAGATGGCAAAATTGTTTAAGGGCTTTAATCGAAATGGGTAAGTCGCTTTTGAGACAACGCGTAAGAGATTTGCCTTACCATGCTCACCCTTGTAGTTGACAATACGTAGCGACGTGCTAGTTTAAACGTGTTATGGATTACGATAATTCAAGCATGCCCTTAGTGATTGAGTGCACAGAACAAATGATTCAAATCTCTACGTAGTGTAATCAATGGGACTAGATGGAAAAAAAGAAAATAAAATGATACTCCTATGGGACGCTATACTATCTTGAACCAAAACAAATAGGTTAGCATCAATTCGTGGTTCATAGTCTTTCTTAGAAAAAATTATGGAAGCGTTTGGGTAAGTTCTTTTGGGGCAAAGAGCCGCTCTTTCACTTTTTGAATCTGACAGAGAATTATTTTTACATTTGGTAACACAACTCTTTGCCTCATTTGCTATGGTGGGGAGCTATTTTAAGTGATAAAATTGCTCTATATCTGTTCAATCTCGGAGCAAATTTTATCAACTCTGACAAAGAGCAAACAAAGACCTGTTTCTATTCTTATAAGAGCTAACCCAAACCAAACACAGCCACATGTTGTTTAGCATTCGGAATCCATATAGAATTAGTAATTGTGCTATCGTATTTACCTCTCTCTCCTATTGCCCTTCCATGTATGATCTATCACTTTAACGGTATGAATTCAGGATGCTAAATCCATGTCGTCCTAGTTAGTGAAGTAAATGTGCAAGGTTGCTCGATATTAACACTGTGTGTACCTATCTAGTTGGAGGGCTTGGATGAGCCAACGTCATTTGATTAAAAATTAAGTCTTAATTTGGGTTCCTCTCATTTGAAACTGACCCAACTTGACCTAGACTCTTAAGTGAGGTTTAGTTTGGGTGTGGATCTCACATGGTCATGAATCAAAATTTAGACCGAAATTTTAAAATTTCGGCCAAAATATTTCGATTTCAGGTATGGCTGAAATGAAACTGAAATCCAAAATTATGTCCATTTTGTATGAGGAATTTCGGATTTTAATTTCGGTTATGCCTGAAACTGAAATTCAACCCGAAATTTTTATCCTTGCGCATGGTTGAACATAGACTCATACCTGCCGCTTATGTACTTATGTAAACACCAAAATGGTGTTCAAATTCTTGGATGAGTATGCCTTTTCGGAGGGTTTCATGTCAAAATGAGAAACCTCTATTTGTGCCCACTTGTTTACTAAAAGCGTCTACTTAATAAAGGTAAGGTGGGCGCTACCGCTTAAGTGTGCACTTTCAGTAATCAGGTGATTACCCTATAAAATATAATATTTTATTTTTCTAACTTGAATTCCGTAGACACTTGAGTCACATGGCCTAATAGTACCCATTTGAAGAGGATATTTTACAAGAGATTGTAAAGCTCTATAATTTTTTATTATCCTATGACCACATGTGGTGAATGGGCCTGTCTACCTATCTAAATAGTTTTTTGATTATTTATTTGATTATGATTTTATGAATATGTATATTGCTTATTTAGTATAATATTGATAAAATAATATACCAAGTTTAATATCTAACAATTTGTTAAAGATTGTAAATTTAATCCGAGAAAAATAAAAATAGTAAATATCTATGTGTTGGAAAAATAGACAACAGAGATCCTATGAAGATTGGTGTTTTACATAAAATGATCGGTTGGTAGCTATCTATGCTGAGTTGTTCATTTTTTTATTTATTTTTATAAATCTATTCTATTATCTAATTTTTTTATCTAGGCAAGGTGGGATTGAACTTGCAACCTCGAGGTTGCAATATTGTCAACAATCTCGTGGGATCTGCGATGCATGCCAGATCACGTGCTATGTGCACTATGTACCATATTCTCTAATTGTTCAACCAATCCTCTAAGTTTAAAAAAAATTGAACTATTTTTTCCTACAAATCATTGGTCAAACTTATATGTGGCAATTCAATCATGGTGCATTAAAAAATGCCGACTTTGTTGGAAGATCACACGTTCGATTGTTTTTATTAAATAATACCTTAGACAATACCTAATCGAGATCTTGGGCATGTTATTGTGAAAGTGGCATTTAAATTTGTAGTTAGAATAATTTATCTTTCCTTGTTTGCTAAGGACTAGCAAAACTCAAGTTTGGGAGTGTGATCAATCACAGAATTTATTATTTTATCACCATTAATTTAGTTATGTTAGACCGCGATTTGTTACTAATGATGTGATAATGTGCAGATATTTAGAACAGTAAGTAGAAAAGAGTGAAAGTGTTAATCTTTGTCAAAATGAACTCAAAAAACAGTAAGAAATGTAATCACACGAAACTATAATCCCAATCATAATCTCGAAAAGCCTATGAAGAAAGAAAAATCGTACTTACGATTCTAAAGAAAAAAGCTCAAGACGAGAGAGAATGTGCTGAATACGATCGTTTGAAAGTAAGGAATTATACTGAAGAAAGAGCGAAATCGTTATTACGATTTTGTATATTCAAGCTCCTGTTGCTGCTAAAGATCACGTGAAGAGTTGCATTTTCATGCACATAATAGAAAGAACCCTTAAATTAGAAGTCTTGCAATCTACATATTTGAGAAGATTGACGATAAGAATCTTGAAGATCTCTGTTGCTAAAATTAAGGAAAAGAGTCTTACGCACATCTACTATTTGAAACAAGGAAGATTAGAATTAGGAATTTTAGTTTTATTAGGAAACTTTTGTTCTTAGTAGTTTACTTTTATTAAGATTCAAATAATGTAAATCGACCCCTTATAAGCTATAAATAAGAGGGCTCGGCACCCAAAATAATTATCCAAGGATTTTCGATCTTAATTAACGCCTAAGAGAGAAATATGAAAAATTACCTTAGTGTAGTTTTAGTCTAGAGTATTCGTAGTTTCTCAAGAGCAATTGAAGATTGCAATTGGGACATGAAAGATCAATTTTATTGCTTTCTAGTTTAAATTTATTTTATTGTATTTTCCTGCTTTGTAAACATCTAAGATTTCTTGATTTTAATTGACATATAAAATTGAGAATTTGAAATATTAGTGTATTGATATTTTCTTTTCATAAATATCTACAGAAATTTAGTTTTTGATTAATGCCCAAATTCTGGAGGATTGCAGATTAGTGTAACGATATTTTAATTTTGTAAACATCCGAAATCCAAAAGGAGACTAATTGGCGACTAGAAAATGAAAGGATTAGGATTTAAATTTATTTTCTGTAATTTATTTTCTGCACTTTAGTTTAATTAAATCATTCTTTATTTTTTTAAAGGCACATAAATTTTTTTTAGATTTCAACCTTTCTCGTGAGAATGATTCTATACTAACGGTACAATTTCCATTGTGCGCTCGTAATAGATTAAGACAGAACATAATTCATAGAACTGTCAGTCGACGCCTCCACGACGATGCACCAACGCCCCTTATCGTTGATGCATCTAGAAGACGTGTCGCCGGTCCTTATTGGATTCACTGTCGATTACATTGTAAACCGACTTCAGGCAATTGATATTAAAACACCTTACAATTCCTCTTTAAAGATCTCCAACGCTCTTTACTGGTATCAAAGTATATTTCTTCGTGGAAGACCAATATCCTTAATGATGAAATACGAACGACCGTTGCAATAAATTTATTATACCATTTATATAAGTCTTCCTTTCTCTCGTTACTTCCATAGTCATTCATTAGCATTGGCAAGCAAACCAGAAGACCCCATCAATTGGGAAGAAATCGATCAGTTAATGGATAACCCACCTCAAAGGTCTCATGAAAATCCCCAAGACCCTATCGATGTATTAATCTGGAACGAGTATGAACAACTCCGACGGCTATTGGCCAATTCAAAGGTGCTAGAGAGGGCATTGGAAATTATACCAAATGACCTGTCATCAACCTCTACACTTCCTCCTTCCCCATCCCCCCCACCTTCACCACCCCCATCGAGCTCACCATCTCCAGTTACACCCCCTCCTCATATGTAGTTAGTTTTTCAAGATATTTAATTTCAGACTCTTGATATATTCGTTTATTTATTATTTTATGCCAAAATGTTATTTTATGTTATTCTTATTTTCGCTTCCCATTTAGTGAGGAAAGAAGTATCTCAATTATGTGTGTAATGATGGAATACAAACATTGTAGCCCTTAACCGAAGTGTTGTCGCTTCAAGTAGGAAGAGAGCGCTTCTTAACACAGGATGTGTTGTTACAATATGATAAACGAAGCATGGACGCTTTAAATTCGAAGCGGTATCGTGTCTGCTACGACGCATCGATGCTCCTTAATGATAGTCAGCACCTTATTGGGCTCACTGGCGCTTCATACGTAAACTGATTTTACGCAATTCGTCTTTAATGGAAGTCATCACTCCTTAATTGTGTCAGTGTATCTTGATTGGTCGATGGAATACGAGGAACTGCTGAATATTAGGGCTAGCGCTACGACCTAACAGGATTAACATGTAGACCTAAAGCGTTGCCTCTTCTAACAGTAAGAGACATGCGCCTTACCATGAAGTGATGCCCTTCTTATCGCTTCTCATCGACCTGAAGCTGTACGATGTTTTCGTCCCCGACTAGAATGAGAAAATATGTGCTATGTTATTATCGACCTGAAGTTGAGTTTGTATTTATGTCATGATCTGAATTTTATGTCTTTGATACACCTAAAATATGTGTATGTATTTAATATCGTATTCCCTGCATGTCTTGACTTTTCAAAACGTTTTATCTAAAAATACATGTTTTGATTTTTTAAGCTCTTATATTTATTTTCGTCATTTATAAACACAAGTTGTGTAATAGCCTATTGATTAGAAGCTTTAAGTTCTAGATTAAGTGGTCTAGGGATCAAACCTTATTATGTGTATTCTAAACCTCTATTTTGAACTTTGAGGTAAAAGCTTATACACTCTTCCTTGGTGTGTTAGCTTAACCTTATACACTCTTCCTTGGTGTGCTAGCTTAACACCGAGTAATTCCTAAAATATTATAGTAAGTGTCTTACGGAGAACCCTAAATTATAATCTTATTCAGAGTCCTTCTTAAGAATAGAGCTGTCAGAAACTCTAAAGACCTTAGAGAAGAAATTCTAGATCTATCTTCCTAGAACCTTTCTTTTGGAAGTGCAGTGAGACGTTGGCGTATATTCTTAAGCGGCCTTCACCTTCTTCTAAAATCATCATCATTATTAGGATCTTAATCTAATCGTGGTGGTATGATCGATCTAGGTATGAAGAAATTATGCTTTCCATTGAACTTAAAAATATCAATTTCTAAATAGATTTTTGTGTAAATTAGTGAGTTTATTTCATGAATAATGAATGGATAATTAAATGGATGCATGCTATGATTGGTGATCCTTAATGTTGATAATTTCAAGTAAGAAGAAGTAGGATGAAATCCCACCATGTGATTTGATGTATTTTGATATATGCTCACAGAATTATGTCAATCGATTGATGATTGGATGTCAATCAATTGACGATTGGATGTCAATCGATTAAGGATTAAATGACATTATTTTAGAAAAATATACAGAATTATGTCAATCGATTAAGGATTGTATGTCAATCGATTGAGGAAGAATATTAAAGTATATACCAATAAATGATATTATTTTGAAAAAGTACACATAATATGTCAATCGATTGACGATTGGATGTCAATCGATTGAGGATGAACATTAAATGATAACAGACAAAACTCAATGGATTGAGCAAAACTCAATAGATTAAGCCTGAGCATGGATTTATGTCAATGGATTGAGAAATCAATCCATTGAGCATGAATAGAGTTCAATGGATTGAGAAATTAATTGATTGAGCTAAAATCAATAGTTTGAGCCTAAACATGAACGCAATAGATTGAGTGTGAATAGTTAAGTTCTATATTCAAGTTCTTCTCATAACAGTGTCATTAAATGTTAATATTTATGCACCATGATCGTATGATATGCACTATAATATTTATACACCATGATTGTGTAAACTTTAATATTCATGTACCATGATTAAATGCACTTAAATGTTTATGTATTATAATGTCACTCTTATGCACTTTACATGTTTCATGATGATCTATATAATGCACAACTAAATCATGTAAAATATGATGAAATGTCAAATCATTATCAACGAGCAATAGACCAAACATCTTGTACATGATGAAGTCTAAGAAAGTATTAGACCCAACATTTTGTGCTTGATGGAGTCTAACTAAACACGATTAAGGAGTATTAGACCCAACATCTTGTACACGATGGAGTCTAAGAAGGTATTAGACCCAACATCTTGTGTAAGATGGAGTCTAACTAAACAAGAGTATAATGAGTATGATTAAGCCCAATGTCTTGAGCGGGACGGAATTTGACATGCAATAAATGATATGATTCATTAGACCCAACGTCTTGAGCATGACAAAGTCTAACTAAACAAGTGATAAGCATGATTAAGACCCAACGTCTTGAGTGGGACGGAGTCTAACGTGCATTAAATGACAAGCAAGATGAAATTAAAAGAAATGATACATTCATGTAATATTGATATATATGTTTATTTCAGCTTATTGAGATTATACATGCCACATGCACACACAGGAAATATATCGAAATGTTTATATGACTATGACTAATATTTTATGCTTCAATGGATTGCATGTCTAGTCCATACAAGTGTAAACTTATACCCCTTGTTGATGTGGGTGACCAGATGAGACAGGTGTCGCCGATGAAAATGTATGAGTCTATGGCGATGAGACGGCACGTGGTGCTCAGGAAACTGGACTGAATGGCGATGATGGCTTCGTGGCCTAATTAACTATTTTCCTTTCTAGTTATTAGTGGCTTTAAATAAATGAGACATTGATCAGTTAGTATTTTTATTAAGATTGTTTAAACTTTAATCATACTGGACTTGTTATTGGAATAAGAACATTATCATGAGTTTTATTTTGATTAATTAATGTTTAAAAGAAATTTTATCTTCCGCTGTTTAAGGTGCTTTTATCACCTTAATATGTTTCTATAGTTCACAATACGAAGGTATGGTCTAAGATCTTACAATCAAGAGGTTGTGAGATCACAGGCCGCTACAATTTATATAAACGAGAAAATATGTGCTATGTTCTCCTTATTCATGAAATTAAACAAAATATGTGCTAATTATAAAAATACACTGTACAAGAACGAAAAGAAAACCTAGGATAAAATTAGACAGATAAATGACAAAAGATGTGCGTCGTCTTCAAAATTTATCCCGCCTCCTCCAGACTTCGGGATGTCATCAACTTGCCATCTTCGTAGAGGAAGTGGAGATCAGGAGGGAGGGATAGGTGAAGATGGGGAAGAGGGTGGAGAGTTAGGATGGGGTGTAGGGTGAGGGGGGTTTATGGTAGACGACTCAGTGTCACCCAGAATGCTTTCGTTGTTGGCGAAACATCCTCTCCTTCTTGGTCAAAAGCGCTTGAAGCTCAGCCTTCTGCCTTTGAATCAACCTCTCCTTAGCCAGAAAAATAAAAATCTCGTACTTCTCCCTTTTGATAAGACGATCAAGGGTTTTACTTATCTCAGACTAGTTGGATTATTTCGCCATAGTTTAGAGTTTACGGTTAAGGGTTTAGGGTTTAAGGTTTAGAGAATGATGTTTTAGAGACGGAAGGCAAAAGAAAGGATATGAAGTGATGATTAAATGGCCAGAAGGCAAAACCACTTTTTATTGGAATACGAACACCCGCTGCTTCCGTAATGTTCAAAAAGACAGCGTGAAAAAATAGCACACTCAATATTTCAAACTCCTCAAATTTTGTAATAAATTTTGGGGTCGATTAATCGATTTTAGATTTCGATTAATCGATTTTGGGAATCGATTTGAGTTTCGATTAATCAATTTTGGGAATCGATTAATCGATTTTGGCAGATTCACTTGACTTCTTAAGTGGACTTTGAGGTTCATGGAGGGTCTAGGACCTTCTCTATTGCATCTTTAGTAATGTGTTACATATGTTGTGATGCACCATAGGTGGTACGTGTGAAAGCGAGCTCAAGGAGCCGCGTAGGACCTTGATTCCCACGCGGCTTCTTGTGCTCGCTTTCACACGTACCACCTATGGTGCATCACAACATATGTAACACATTACTAAAGATGCAATAGAGAAGGTCCTAGACCCTCCATGAACCTCAAAGTCCACTTAAGAAGTCAAGTGAATCTCGGAGACCTGAGGTAGGGAACACCTTGAACATGTACTTTAATTGTAAGAGCATGTATGTAGTGATATAGAACTCAAACTGAAAATATTTTAATTATGTAAATCTTTGTGAAAATGGTGCGTGTGTGACACCAAGAATGTGATAAAGGCATTTGTGTGATGCGAGTAACTGAGACCAAGTAATCAAATGAGAATGAGACATCCCCAGGGGATGAGAAAGTAATAAAGGCATCAGTGTGATGCGAGTAAATTAGACATCCCAGGGATGTAAATAAGATTGAATAACTACTGTTGAGGCCTAACTGATATAAGATAGTATATTATACGGTGAACAACTATATATAAAGCGCATATTATTTTTATTATTTGAGGTTTGATTAGAATACCTCACCGACGTGGCAGGATACCCACGACTGGCGCGGTAGGATATCCATGATCGGTACGGCGGTCAATCCATACACCAGTACGGAGGTCTATCCGTACACAGTAACCACATTTCAGGGATGTTGAGATGAGATTTAACCTCGCCGCCTATTGAGAAAGGGGCTTGGGTAGTATTCTCTGGGAATACATATAACAACTGTCTATTTAGGCGACGATGGTGGGTATTCCATCGGGGCTCAATGCTATATTGCTCGGGGATTACTTAAGTTGAAGATTTAAGGTTTGCTTTAGGCCTGTCCAGTGTCATTCATGATAAATCAACAGTAAAGTAGAACATGTAAACTACCAGTAAACTTGAATACAAATTGTCATCTTTTAAACTATTTTTTTAATAAATGCATAGATATATCATGCTTTGAATATCATGGAATATATGTGAGGTTTTGACTTATATGTTCATTGTGTTGTTCCCTTGAGCTAGGATGTAGCTCACCCCTTTAGATTATACGTGACAAGTCCATTATTAGCAGCGGCCGAGGCTTCGGGAGACGTAGATCCGGGTGATTCAGATTACGTGCCTTGGGACGAGTTGGAGCCTCCTCCCGAGGACTTCTTCTAGGAGGTACCGCTGAGTACTTTGAGAGAGAGTTTGAGAGCAGATTGTACGGCTTGGTATGTCAAGCCTTTATTTTGACAAACAATGTAATTAAATTGATTTATTCTTTTGGCAAACTATCTGGGGTGATCTGTTTATCACCGATGGTTCGGATCGGTTCTTTATTCATGCAGTGGCATGAAAGTAGAACCGTCTTTTGCATGTGCCAGACGGGCATATTGATTTTCCGCTTTATGCAGTGATTTACCTTATCTTATTATTATTGCTTGTTATACCAATATTCCATGTATAGTTTTGGGGCACGGTCTGGAGGATCGTGCTGATGGCACGGGTTTCGGAGTGCCAAAATTTGGGCTGTCGCAGTTGGTATCAGAGCATTTTCTTTTAGAAATTCTGACAATTATTCTTTTGTCAAAGCATAGGGACTTATGTTAATGAAAACTTTATTTTCACGTGCAGACCGTTATATTTCCTAGAGGAAGAGGCCGACCCAGGGGCGGTCATCATAGAAATTTGCGTAGTCAAGATAATCTCATCTCGGATACCAATAGAGTACCGTTGGGACATGGAGGTGCTTCAGGTAGTGGCAGTCAAGAGGGTCATGAACAAGGAGAGAACCAAGATCGAGATCGTCAGGATCGAGATCAGAGAGAACAAGAAAGAGTTAGAGAAAGAAACAAGGATAGAAAGGAGCGTCAGAGGATGATGCACACCATAGAGACCATGGCAGCTACTATGGCCCAACAGGCAACATCCTTGGCAGCTCATACTGCCCACGAGCAACATCAGCCACCGACACCTCTAGTAGCTCCGACACCGCCAGTATCTTCTGCTTTTACTGAGTTTAAGAGCATGAGACCTCCTAGCTTTTTGGGACAGGCAGATCCCATGGCAGCTGAGAACTGGCTGAGTGAGATGGAGAAGGTGTTTAGTGTGCTCACTTGTACAGAGGTCGAGAGCGTCCGTTGGGCAGCCTATATGTTGGATGGAGAGGCTGGGCCTTGGTGGAAGTCCGTTTCACGGACTAGGGCTCAGGAGACTCCAGATATGCCCTGAACGTGGGACAAGTTCGTTGAGGAATTCAACAAGCAGTATTTCCCGAAAGTGGTGAGGAACCAATAGAAAATTCAATTTTTACAGTTAGTACAGGGGAGGATGAGTGCTAGAGAGTATGGGGTGGAGTTTATGCGACTCGCTCGCTTCACGCCTAACTACGTCATCACAAAGATGATGAGAGCGAAGAGGTTTCAACAAGGATTGAGACCGAATGTGAGGGGATGAGTAGCATCATTCCAGCTGAGGACCTATGGAGAGGTCATAAGCAAGGCCTTGGTGGTAGAGGAAGAAAATAATAACAAGTACCGCTAGAGGGAGCAGCAAGGAAGGTGGAATACAGACTAGAGCAAAACGGAGAACTACGACTCGGTGAAAAAAAAGCTGAGATTTATACCAAACAATCAGAAACCACTGTTCTAAGGAGGTTATGGGAGACCGGCACAGCAGACCAACCAGCAGAAATTTCCATTGCTTGCGTCGGGGAGGCCGATGAGATATGAAAGCCCTGCTATCACTACCGGAGCGATAATTACACAGGGGTTCTCGCGAGCAGCCTCTTCCACACCTCGTGAGACGTGTGCCAAGTGTCGCAAGTCTCATAGAACGGCTGACTGTAGGCAGGGAACTCGGGGTTATTTTCGATGTGGCAAGGTGGGCCACCTGATCAAAGATTACCCTGAGGTGAACAAAGGGAAGACGGCTTCAGCTCCTATGCCACGACCTATATAAGCTAGGAAGCCGATCATCCAAGGAAGAGCCTACGCAGCCACAGCTCAAGAGGCTCAGAATACAAATGATGTGATCCAAGGTGAGTTTTCTTTTAAATGAGGAATTTTAATTCTTGAAAATTTTAGATAGAGAAGGTGCATCCATATAGAAAATATAAGAAAACTTGCATGTAATAAATTCTAGTGTGATGATAAATATTATATATATATATGTGTATGTATGATTAGGTACATTACAAATTTATAAGGGAAGCGACGTGACATACGAAGCTCAAGTGTTGATAGACTCGGGGTCTACCCACTCATTTGTTACACCTTGCTTCACAAAGAGGATGAAAGTCGACCCAGAGGAGTTAGACTTCGTTTTAATTGTGACTGTTCCTACTGGGAAATTGGTTGATACCGAAAAGGGTTGCAACTCCATGATTGTGAGAGTCATGGATGGAGACGTCTTTGAGCTATCGGTGAACCTAATTCTGTTAGACATGCAAGGATTCGACGTGATCCTTGGCATGGACTGGCTGTCGACTCACTATGCGACGGTAGATTGCAAGAATAAGGTCTTCATCTTTAGACCTAACACGAGGAGATCATTCCGATTTCGAGGGGAGAGGTCGACGCATATGCCACTTATCTCGGCAGTCAGGGCCGAGCGCTTGATCAGAAAGGGGTGTAGTGGATACTTGGCATTCTTGAAGGAGCATAAGGAGGAGAAGAATGCTATCTCTGAGATAGCCGTAGTGCGAGACTTCGCTGATGTATTTCCAGAGGAGTTACCCGGATTACCTCCGGAGAGAGAAGTGGAATTCGCCATCAACTTAGCACCAGGAACGAAGCCTGTTTCTAAAGCACTATATAGAATGGCTCCTGCTGAGTTGAAGAAATTGAAGGATCATCTACAAGAATTAATGGACATGAGGTTTGTCAGACCGAGCATGTCTCCATGGGGAGCACCGGTCTTGTTTGTAAAGAAGAAAGATGGGTCAATGCGACTGTGCATTGACTATCGACGATTGAACAAACTTACCATTAAGAATCGATACCCTTTGCCTAAAATAGATGACTTGTTTGATCAACTACAAGGAGCGAGGTATTTCTCCAAGATCGATCTGAGATTGGGATACCATCAGTTGAGAGTCAAGGCAGAAGATATTCAGAAGACTGCATTCAGGACTCGGTACGGACACTATGAATTTCTAGTGATGCTGTTTGGGTTGACAAATGCCCCGACGTCATTCATGGATCAGATGAATAGGGTGTTTAAATCACACCTAGATTCTTGTGTCGTAGTGTTTGTTGACAACATCCTGATCTATTCAAAATCAGAAGAAGAGCATGAGAAGCACTTGAGAGTAGCCTTACAGACTCTACGTGAACACCAACTATATGCCAAGCTCAACAAATGTGAGTTTTGGTTAGAAGAAGTTAGCTTTTGGGGACACGTTGTCTCAAAGCATGGTGCCACTGTAGATCCAGCAAAAATTAAAGCAGTGGTGAATTGGGAGCAACCAAAGACCATGACTGACATTCGTAGTTTCCTTGGATTAGCAGGTTACTATCGATATTTTGTTGAGAGTTTTTCAAAGATATCAGGACCACTCATGCGACTGACACGAAAAGACGTAAGGTTCGAATGGAGTGAGGCATGCGAGAAGAGTTTTTAAGAACTCAAGAAGAGACTCACTTCGGCTCTAGTACTTGTGATTCCTTCAGGCAGTGAAGGGTTCGCAGTATACAGCGATGCTTCATATAGTGGTTTGGGTTGCGTGCTTAATCAACACAAGAAGGTGATAGCGTATGGATCGAGACAGTTGAAAGAGCATGAGAAGAATTATCCGACACATGACCTGGAATTAGCAGCGATCATTTTTACGCTGAAGATTTGGAGACATTACCTGTACGGTGAGACCTTTGAGATCTTCACCGATCATAAAAGCCTCAGATATCTATTTACACAGAAGGAACTAAAGATGAGGCAGCACAGATGGATAGAGTTTCTCAAGGACTATGACTGTTCCATACAGTACCATCCAGGCAAGGCTAATGTAGTAGCTGATGCCTTGAGTCGGAAGGGTTCAGCTCAATTGGCTAGCTTGATTTTGGGTATGCACAGATGGAAGTTGTTCGAAGATCTAGCACTGTATGATGCGAACATCGAGTCTCAAGCTACAGGAGCCTTCTTGGTTAATATATCAGTGAGATCGGTAATATTTGAGTATATCCACGAGCTACAGATGAAAGACCCGGTGCTAACCAAAATTTGTCAAGATGTAACTGAAGGCATCATATCTGAGTTCTCATTCAAGGAGGATGGTTCCTTATTGTTCAAGGGCCATCTTTGCATTCCAAATAATGCCGACCTGAGGCGAACGATCCTTGATGAGGCTCACAAGTCAAGCTATGTTATCCACCCGGGAAGCACAAAGATGTATCAAGATTTGAAAAAGAATTACTGGTGGAGAGGCTTGAAACAAGATGTGGCAGAGTACGTGTCGCAGTGTTTGACGTTTCAGCAAGTCAAGATCGATCATAGACACCCCGCAGGTCTATTGCAGCCTCTACCTATTCCGGAATGGAAGTGGAAATCGATCTCTATGGACTTCATCGTTGGGCTACCGCGTACTGCAAAGAGGTACAATATCATTTGGGTAGTAGTAGATCGATTGACAAAGTCAGCGCACTTCTTGCCTTACAACACGATGTACACGGCGGGAAGACTCGCAGAGTTATACATGAAAGAGATCGTCCGTTTGCATGGGATTTCGAGTAACATTGTTTATGACCGTGACCCATTGTATACATCAACGTTTTTGAAGAAATTTCAAGAAGGAATGGGAACACGACTAGATTTCAATTCAGCATTCCATCCACAAACTAATGGGCAGACAGAGAGGGTCAATCAGATCATTGAGGACATGCTTAGGGCGTGCATGTTAGAGTTGTAAGGATCATGGGATCAGCACCTACCGTTGATTGAGTTTGCATATAACAACAGCTTTTAGACGAGCATTGGGATGGCACCATATGAAGCACTTTATGGATGGCGATGTAGATCACCCATCAATTGGGAGGAAACTGGTGAGAAATTCATTTTGGGACCCGAGATACTTGAAGATAATGTCGCCTACATTCGGATGATAAGAGCCAAACTCAAAGCAGCTCAGAGTAAGCAGAAAAGCTACGCAGATATCAAGCGTACGAGTGTAGACTTTAAGGTGGGTGAACACGTATTCGTGAAAGTGTCGCCTATGAAGGGCGTGATGAGGTTTGGAAAGAGAGGGAAGCTAAGTCCCCGCTATCTTGGACCGTTTGAAGTTTTGAGTCGAGTAGGGGAAGTTGCTTACCGCATTGGATTGCCACCCTTATTTCATAGGGTACACAATGTGTTCCACGTATCGATGCTCAGGAAATATCTAAATGGCCCTGATCACGTGTTGAGCGACCAATCGTTTGAAATGCATGAGGATATAACCATGATCGAAGAGCCGGTGGAGATTTTGGATCGAAAGGAACAGTATTGCGGACAAAGGTGATTCCGTTAGTGCTTGTTAGATGGAAGAATCATCTGGCCGAAGAAGCTGCGTGGGAACGAGAGGTCGACATGAAAGAACAGTATCTGAACTTGTTTGCGACAACTTGAGAAGCAAAATTGTATCACCGCAAGCATGTTTATGGATTTAAGCCATATACTGTAATCCACTGTAAATCTTTTGATCAATGTATTCAATAGAAAAAAAAAAAATTTATCCGCATAGTATTCCTAATGCAATGTCAATTGCGTACTTAAAAGTTCATCATAGCCACGACATGGTCGTGATAACGTGTTTCGTAGAAACAATGGCCAACTGGTCATGTTTTACCGAGAAAACCAAAGAGACATAAAAATTGAGGAAATTTTGAAAAATCTGATCAAAATCGATTAATCGATTTTCAAATCAATTAATCGATTTTGGTCGATTAGTCGACTAGCATGCGCCAGTGAGTGACCATTGAATGGAGATTCAAGAAAATTAACAAAGTGAAATTTCGATTAATCGATTCAAGTTTCGATTAATCGATCTTCGATTTCGATTAATCGATCTGCAGGTTCAATTAATCGAGTGACCTGAGAATTTTGGGAAAAATTGAAGAACCTTACGATTTCGATTAATTGAAGTGAAATTCGATTAATCGATTGTGGGATTTCGGTTAATCAACTTGGAGTTTCGATTAATCGACTGGCATGCGTCAGTGAGCTGGAAAAGTTGGAATTTTAAGTGACCACGATTTCAATTAATCTAAATGGATTCGATTAATCAATTTTGAGTATTGATTAATTGATTTTGGAAATCAATTAATCGATTTCGCGCGGCTGAACAGAGTTTTGAAACTCGATTAATCGATTTTGGAAATCGATTAATTGAATCGAGGCATATATATAACGGGGGGATTTTTCCCCATTCGAAATCATTTTTGATTTTTTCTCTTGCGCGCCTTTCCTCTTTCCTCTTCAAGCAACTGTGCACCTAGGGTTTCTTGGAGTTTAGAATCGATTTCGGATCGAAATTGCTTGCATGTGGATCAAAAACCTAAGGTAAAATCCTAGATTTTTACTTTCTTTCCATTTAAAGCCATCAAACCCTAGTTTTTCTTGATTTATCACGAAAATGCTGCCTAAAACCCATTTTTCTTCGAAGAAGGCGACATCCAAACTCCTGGTCCGGCGTAAGAATGCCGCACCGCCACCACCTACCCCATCACCTATGAGGACCCCATCACCGTCGGCATCGGATACCACATCTGGTTCGACAAGCGTGTCTTCGCGCGAGTCTTCACCAATTCCACCACCACCCGAAAATGTCCCCCAACCAAATGAATGGTGGGCGGCTAAGACCATCGAAGATGAGTTTATCTTCGATGTGGAGTTGTTTATCAACCCCGACTAGCGGGTGAGACCCAATGGGCTCGAAACTACTTGGTAAAGGCTGGCCTCGGCAACCTTTTAAAACCACTCCGCGGGTCTTACTACCCTAGGCTGGTCCGCCTATTTTACTAAGGGTTGAAGGAGGGGCCTACCGACGACGTTGTCATGACCACCATTGACGGTCGCGACTATACCTTCACCCATCGCCACATCCACGAAGTCCTAGAATGTTATTTGGACTTTGTGCCCTCTTTCGACCCTTTGCGGAAGAGGTGAGATTCGAAGAAAATCATGACCCGGATGACCAATGGGAAGAAAGGGTCGGGATCATCCATTAGGAGGGTCGATCTCCCCCATTACATGTGGATGCTTGATTCCATAATCAAGTGCAACCTCTACCCGATGCGTCACGACACCAAGCGAGTGGATTTAGTCCAACAGGCCTTGTACGCGGCCTTCTGTGGCCGTTGGTTTGACGCTACCAAGATCATCCTGGAGGGGATTGTATATACAAAGGGGAAATTAATGAAGGACAATCTGAGGCCCAAGGAGATGATGCGATATGTTCGCCTCATTTCGAGCATGCTGGAGTGTTACTCAGACGCTCCAGGATACGCTGTCTCACCCCATGAGGAGCGAGCTACGGACCACGTGAAGCATTACTCTATTGCTTCATAGAGTCGTGGTTATAACTTGTTGAAGCGAAACCTACCAGCTCAAGGCCCAGCCGCAGTACTAGCAGCAGCAGCACCAGTAGCACCACCCCCACCCCACCACCACATCAGGACCCACCTGTGGGGGGAGCACACGCCATCGATCCATCAGCTGAGGGGGCACCCTCACATGGCACCGCATCGCCTATGCCACCGTCGCAGTCAGCGGCTGCCACACCGACTTCTTCATACCGCCGGCGAGCGGCTCGCCTGACGCCCACTATAAAGGACGTGTTGGCTCGGATGGAGGCCAACAACGAGAGGATGAATCGGCGGATGGTCTTCTTGCTGTACCACACCCTACAATACATATATCCATTAGACTTTCAGCAGTGCCTCGCGCAGGAGGAGGCGTGGACTGCGAGCCGGATAGCTTTTCATACAGGTGCCGCTTTTCACACGAGTACCTCTGCTGTCGATGCATCTGGCTCGGCCCAAAGACCACGCTAAGACGAATCGACCACCGAGATGAGCCACCACCACTAAAGCCGCCATTTAAATCAAACAGACATCAGATCAGCCAGGAGAGGGGATGGCGTGAGCGCCTGACGATGGTGTTATTTTGTGATCACTTTTTGGATATTTTTGTACTGTTGTATTTAAATTCTCAATTGTAATTATTGACAACAGTTAAAGAAACTTGTACATTTTTGAAATTGATAATGAAATATAGATCAGTTTTTTTTTTTTGAGAAATTCATTTCATTATTTTCTGTTTCTTGTAATGTGTGGTGTATACGTCTTCTTTTGTGTGTGGGTACGTGACACCGTAGTGTGTGGGGTACCACACCAGCGCACCTTTGGGTTATTTTTTAGGACAAAAATTCCCAAGGTGGGGAGAATGTAATATCCAAAAAAATTGAGCGTTGAACCTTGACCTCGGGATCCGTGTCGATTGGTCGTAGGGTTGACCAAGTAATGGTCAAACAATGAACTCATGAATGATGAACTGACGTGATGCGAATGTGACCTAAGTGTAGTGTATGGTGTTAAATTAGAGACACATACACCTATCTTTGGTGTATGCGCTTAACACCAAAACAGGAAGGAGGATATAAGGGTTTAATAACCCTAGAATTCCTTTTGTTTGGTTGTTAAAGAGAAAGTTAAGAAGAGAGAGAGAGAGAGAGAGGAACCAAGAGGAGTTATTGAAGGTAGGAGTTAATGCAAATCAAGAGGAAGATTGAGCATTGACTGTCGGATTTAATGCGTTGGAATCGTTGAAGCAAAAGCTGGAATCCTAGCCATCAAATCCAACAAATCAATCCTTTAAAGGGATTCTTGAGGTAAGTTTTATTAGATTTCAATACATAAAAATGTGATGAGTTAAATTCAGTCAATATAGTTCAAAAGGGTAGATAAAGACTTAGAAAAAAGGAAGAAAAAGAAAAAGAACGGATTTGGGAAGAACAGCCTGAAAGGGGGCTGAATCTGGCCAAGTCGATTAATCAAAATTGGGATTCGATTAATCGATTTTGGTCCGGAAGTTGAAAAGCCAAGGATGCCCGATTTCGATTAATCGATTTGGAAATCGATTAATCGAAGTTGAAGGTCGATTAATCGACCTAGGAATCGACTAATTGACTGGGTACCTCTAGTGGCTGGAGAAACAAGACCTGGGGAAATTGACTAATCGAGTTGGGAAATCGATTAATCGATTTTGAATTTCGATTAATCGATTTGAGATCGACTAATCAATTTCGAGCTTTCGACCACTCGATTTGAGAATCGACTTTACTATGCTAGGGATTTCGATTAATCGATTTTAGATTTCGATTAATCTATTTTGGGAATCGATTAATCGATTTTGGCAGATTCACTTGACTTCTTAAGTGGACTTTGAGGTTCATGGAGGTTCTAGGACCTTCTCTATTGCATCTTTAGTAATGTGTTACATATGTTGTGATGTACCATAGGTGGTACGTGTGAAAGCGAGCACAAGGAGTCGCGTGGGACCTTGATGCTTGGACCTTCGGAGACTTGAGGTAGGAAGCACCTTGAACATGTACTTTAATTGTAAGAGCATGTATGTAGTGATATACAACTCAAACTGAAAATGTTTTAACTATGTAAATCTTTGTGAAAAGGGTGTGTGTGTGACACCAAGAATGTGATAAAGGCATCTGTGTGATGCGAGTAACTGAAACCAAGTAATCAAATGAGACATCCCCAGGGGATGAGAAAGTAATAAAGGCATCAGTGTGATGCGAGTAAATTAGACATCCCTGGGATGTAAATAAGATTGAATAACTACTGTTGAGGCCTAACTGATATAAGATAGCACATTACACGGTGAACAACTATATGTAAAGCACATGTTATTTTTGTTATTTGATGTTTGATTAGAATACCCCACCGACGTGGCGGGATATCCACGACTGACGTGGTAAGATATTCGTGACCGGTACGGCGGCCAATCCGTACACCAGTGCGGAGGTCTATCCGTACACAGTAAGCACATATCAGGGATGTTGAGATGAGATTTAACCCCGCCGCCTATTGAGAAAGGGGCTTGGGTAGTATTCCCAGAGAATACATATAACCACTGTCTATTTAAGCGACGATGGTGGGTATTTCATCGGGGCTCGATGCTATATTGGTCGGGAATTATTTAAGTTGAAGATTTAAATTTTGCTTTAGGCCTGTCCAGTGTCATTCATGATAAATCAATAGTAAAGTAGAACATGTAAACTACCAGTAAACTTGAATGCAAATTGTCATTTTTTAAACTATTTTTTTAGCAAATGCATAGACATATCATGCTTTGAATATCATGGAATATATGTAAGGTTTTGACTTATATGTTCATATTGTTGTTTCCTATTGAGCTAGGATGTAGCTCACCCCTTTAGATTATACGTCATAGGTTCATTGTTAGTAGCGGCCGAGGCTTCGGGAGACGTAGATCCAGGTGATTCGGATTACATGCCTGGGGACGAGTTGGAGCCTCCTCCCGAGGACTTCTTCTAGGAGACTCCGCTGAGTACTTTGAGAGAGAGTTTGAGAGCAGATTGTACGACTTGGTATGTCAAGCCTTTATTTTGATAAACAATGTAATTAAATTGATTTATTCTTTTGGCGAACCATCTGGGGTGATCTGTTTATCACCGATGGTTCGGATCGGTTCTCTGTTTATGCACTGGCATGAAAGTAGAACCGTCTTTTGCATGTGCCAGATGGGCATATTGATTTTCTACTTTATGCAGTGATTTACCTTATCTTGTTATTATTGCTTATTATACCAATATTTCGTGCATAATTTTGGGGCACGGTCTAGAGGATCGTGCTGATGGCACGGGTTTTGGAGTGCCGAAATTCGAGCTGTCACAGCCCACTTCATAAATTGTATGAAGAAGCGACAACTCCGTGAATATTAGGGCTAGCACTTCGACCTATTGCCCGAAATATTAGGGCTAGTTGAGGCGTTGTCGCTTCAAATATTAAGAGACATGCGACCCTTCATAAAGAGATAATGCCATGAATATTAGGGTTAGCACTTTGACCAAGCGCCATGAATATTAGGGCTAGCGCTTTGACCAAACGCCATGAATATTAGGGCTGGCCGAGGAGTTGCCGCTTCTAACAATAAGTGACATACGTCCCCGACCAAAATGAGAAAAGCAAAGATTGAATTCATATAAACGAGAAAAGTTATGGGATGTTCTCCCTCTTCACAAAATAAAATGAAAGATATTGTATTCTTCTAAAATACTACTTACAAAAATACATAGTAGAAAAAAGAAGAAAACCTAAGAAAAATCTAGGGAGACAGGCAGACACCAGCACAGTCGCCTGAGACATCAAGAGGGTGGAGAGGTAGATGACTCCCCCTTCGGACTGCATCGTAGTTCGCGGAGCTGCCTCTCCAACTTGGCAGAAATTTCTTAAATCATGGCCATCTCCCTTTCAATCTCGTCCATCATATTTTGAATCCGCCTCTTCATCTAGGCTAGAAGGGCGAGATGTAGTTCAAGAACCTCAGCCTCCTCCCTTTCAATGGTTCAATCAAGGGCTTTAAGGGCTTCGCTAATCTCAGACAAGTTGGGTTCTTCCGTAATGATGAAGGTCGGTTTAGGGGCGGAAGCCAAATGAAAGGATATGGAGTGAAGATTAAACTAACGGAAGACTAAAAGACATTTTTATTGGGATACGAATAATCGCTGCAATAAATAATATGGAAAAGACTGCGGGAAAAGATAACACACTCCATAATTTCAAACTCCTTGAAATTCGTAATAAACGAAATGTTGCTTACCATCAAGAAGCGTCATCACTCTTAATTGAAGCGTTGACGCTTCAATTTAGACGCGATGATACTTTTTACTAAAGCATTGGCGCTTCTAACAATAAGCGGCGCACTTCTTATTGTAGTTCGAGAGAAGTTCATGGAATACGCACGACCGATGCAATAAATATGAAGCATAAAGATTTACAAAATCCCTTTGTGGCGGCAGTACATCATAATGACTACAATAATCTATTTAATAAAGTTTCATGATAAATTACTATTTAAAGGGAATCATAGCGTTCAATTTTTTTCATCTTCTCCATCTTCTTGAATTAGCGTTTCATCTTCCTCAACCCAAACTGAAATGTGTCGTAGCGGTTTGAGGAGGAGTCACCGGCTCATGCGCTAGCATTTTATTAGTTCCTACGATGGTTCGGTTATCGGCATCCCCGACAATAACGAGTTAGTTGTTGTCCCCGACAACGAGCATGTGGTTCCCCCTCCCCCTGGAGAAATAATCATCATTTCGAATGATGACGACCTTTCCGTTATGCTGACGGTGGTGGGAGACCCCGAGCCCTTCTTCTCCCGGCTCCAGAGCTGGTAACTTCACCTCTACCTCCTCCATTTCCGCCTCCTCCACCCACGACCCATCCCCCGCCACCACCTCCAACATTTTCATAAAATGTTGCATCCTCCCCCAACCAACCACCGCCATCACCATATACACTCATCCACCATATTTCCATCCTTGCTCCTCCTCCCTTTATTCTCTTTCCTTTATTTGCCTCGGCCTCAACCTCAACTTCCTCATCTCGACTGTCTCGGTGTATCTTTTATGGTATTTTTTCGACAGTGTAATCCTTACTCTTACGAATCCTATCGATGACCTCATCAAGGGCTGAATTAGGGTCTGCTAGATCATCCAATGCATCAGAATCATATTCAATTTTATCAGACCCATTTAGGATAAAAAAAAGACAGTGTAAATAATGATGATGTAAAAAAATAGTTTTGATTTATGAATGAAATTTTTTTACATGATGAGTAAATTTGCTTTACTTGAAAAATAGTTTTGAGTAATAAAAATGAAGCACTATGAGTACATGAAAATGTAAATTCATAGGAGTGTGTTTATGAAAAATTAACATAGTCAATGGTTCTTGATTTAAGGATTGCGTGTAATCTTCCTCTTCTAAGAAGGCGGAGATCAATATTTCTTCTTTGGCTGATCCTCCTTTTATCTCTACCGCTGGTGGGTGGTCTTCGATCGTCTGCTCGTGTTGTCGACTGACAGTATTCTTGGTGACACTGTCTACCCATGCTGCGATCTGCTCCGCAGTTTGAAGGACATGGTCCTCGTATTCTGGCTCGCAGTCAGATAAGGGAAGCAGTGGTGGTGTCGGCTCGAGATTCGACTGGTTTGAAGGTTTTGACGGGTGATTTCGAAGGAACGGTCTTCGAGCCTGAAAAGATCGGACTCGTACCTGGGTGAAATTTGGATAGGGAGGTGGATTCGGGGGAGCGATTCGTGTAATCAGGGTCGATGGATGTGGGGGCCGGAATGCTCCTATAGGGTTAGTGAGGGTACTAAGAGGTTGGAGGCGGGTGATCAAGGTGGAAGGCTGGAAAAAAGGTTGATCGGGGAGGTCTACCGTAGTGACGTGGGCTGGTCCACCTTGATTGTGGTTTGGCATGGGATTGTTAATAATTCCCAGGTTTTAAGGTGGTTGGTTATTGTTGGGGTTAGAATTCCTGAGTGCTTCCCAATCGATTTGACCTCAATCATTTATGTCATAGATTATGTCCTGGAGAACCCAACAGTCCTCCAAATTGTGTCCTGCATATCGATGGAATGCACAATGCTTGCTATAGTCTAGGTTTGTCGGCCAGGGCCAGGGTCGCTCTTGTGGGAATCTAAGGAGGTTCTAGGTATTGAGGAGATGGAAAATAATAGGGATGGTATCAGGTAAAGGAGGATACTGCTCCCGTTTGGGCTGGTAGGGGCTCCTAGTTTATTGGTTAAAGTTTTGTGGCGGAGGCACATTGTTGTAGTTTTGGGTGTTAGCAGGCCAATTTTGTGTGGTATTTGATGTGGTTTTTTAATGTGATGTTTTACTCGCAAGTGCACGAATCGGTTTGTATATAGTGGGTGCGGAGTACGAGATCGTTCCCACGAGGACTAATTTTGAAATATCTAAAAGAGACAATCAATTCTAGAAATCTATTAAGATCTAACAGTATTCTACCAGTTTTATGATTTAAGCGGTTGATAAGATGGTAATTAATGACTACAAAAATAATATTCAATTGATAATTCAAAAGTAAAAGTGAAGATGATGATAAAGATGAAGATGCTAAATCCTTCCATCTTTGGTCCGTTCTTCCTATAATATAAATCTAAGGATTAAATTATGAGATATTTCATTGGTAACAAACATCTTTTATGGAAGATCAATGGTCAACACCCTAATAGGTTCCACGTTGCATCCCTGCAATTAGGACTTAGATGATTTTCATATATAGATCTGGGATCAAGGGCATGGCTAGGCACACATGATCTCAGGTTCAAATAAAAATCATCCCCAAAGTGGGTGAAAATTCCAACAAGAATACCACTTATAAATCTGAAATCAAGGGCATGGCTAGGCACACTTTATTCAGATTAGGGATTATTTAAGATAAATTACCATTACAGAACCAAGATCCAGGGCATGGCTCGGCACACTCGATCCCAGAACATAATCGTAATTAGATCCACACGATGAAAGCAAAAAGACCATAACAATGATTGGGTAAAATTACCGTCACAGATTTGAGATCCCGGGCATGGCTCGGCACACGCGATCCCGGTTAGTGGCGGGAATTTCATCCGTTCATAATAGCACAACAACCATAAATAAAATCTCATATTTTAATCCTAAATTTATATTATTAAAAGTACATCCCTCGGATGGAAATCATTAGATCCCCATCCCTATAAATTTAGCCACACATATTGTGATTAAATGACATAAATAAATAAAGACAGAAAAATAATATTAATTTAAAATTACCTTAAACTTCAAAATAAATTATGTTGATCCACAAGTATGATGATCTTCAGAAACGAAATTAATGCAGGAATAAACTTTGAACAAAATTTAGGAATGAGTACTGAAAAATTGAAGGGAACAAAGCTCTCAAAAGAATAATAAAATTTCCCTATTTCTATGTCTAACTATGAAAAATAATGGCTAAAAACTAAGAACTCTAAAACTAAAACTCTCTAAAAACTCTCCTTCTAATCCTCCTTGATCTACTCTAATTCTCTTTTCCGAAGTGTTTGAGTCGCTTTAAATAGACTCTCCTCGCGGAAGTCTCCCAAGCCAATATTTTTGGGTTGATTAATCGACCAGGGAGGGTCGATTCATCGAGCCGCCAAAAAGTCCTAAAAATCAGGTTTACAGTGTCAGTTTCGTGTCAGACTCTGACTCTGCCTCGATTAATCGACCTATAGGGTCGATGCATCGACCCCAGAAATCCTTGAAATTCGGCACTTTTTCTTGGTTCAGACACTACTTCAGTATTTTGGCCATAATTTTTTGTCCCGACCTCGGATTGAGGTGATTCTTATGCCGTTGGAAAGCTGACGAAAAGATCTACAACTTTCATGTTATTGCTAATTTCATAATTCGGCCGTCTTGAAGGTCCAAATTTAGCCGCAAGTCGCACTAAGTTCTTGATTACCCAAAGTTGCAGTGTTTTGACATTATATTCAGAATTCTTGGACTGTTTTCTATACTTGGCTTATATTTACCTGAAACACTTCAAATCTAATCATTCTCATCAGATAGCCTTCATCGGACAACTAAATATAGGTATTTAGGGGTGAAATATCATCATTTTTTAGTACTCATCAGTATTCTGGTTTTGGTACGTGTTGAGATATTGGTTCCTATTCTGGTATTGTCCTTGGTTTTGATTCTGGCCTTAGTTTTGATTCGGATATCTCTGTTGATTTAGGCCTTCGTTCTGGTTCACGTATCGTTGATGGCCTTGATTTTGTCCGAAGTTTCTTTATTAAAAGTTGTCGTTTCCTGAGTTTTGTCCTTGGTTGACAACGATATTAACCTGCTCGGTTCCTGAGGCTTTCTTATTATTCTTCGACTTCGATTTGCCCGAAGAGCTTGCTTTTGAGGTAACTATGGATAGGGCGAGGTCTCTGCCTTTGATGTGTCACGCCAAACGAGAGGCTCGGGAATGAAATGCCGCAAAATCAGGGCAGTCGCTTATAACAAGTGCACTTTTTAAGGGCTTTCTAGTGCTGTCAGTGATGATGTCGACCAAGTATTTCTCCTTCATTGAGGTACCACTTCTAGCAGCAAGTTTCCTCCATCTTGCAATGAAATCAATGAACTCTTTGTCAGGTTCCTGTTTGGCGGCCATGAGGTCGCTGAGGCTAACCATTTCCTGGACCAGGTGTTTGTATTGGTCAAGAAATTGATCGACTAGATCATCGAAGATATCTATCTTATGCAGCGGTAGTCCTGTGAACCAGTCTAGGGCTTTTCCTTCTAAGGACCGCTGAAAATAGTGAAAGGACTTGATTGTGGCGTATGGGTGGCAATCATTGCAGAAGAGGGCCAGATGATGGTTCGGGTTCCCAGTACTGTTGTACTTATTGAATTTCGGTGGCTTGAATCTTGTCAAATTCAAGTTCTCAGTAGAACTAATCAAATCCAAATAAGAGGTCAGCGTGTGCCCTCTTAGCCATGTATTCGTCAAGCATCTTAGGGAGATCTTCAACTCTTACGATGGCGTCTTTTTGGGCAATCCGTGAGTGTGCTCTGTCTTGTGAATTATCGTTAAAGAGGATGCGAGCGGCTGGTCTTATAGGTGACACATGGGCTGACACCGTGTTCGGTATAGGGGGCGACCTCTCCCTCTCTTGTCACTCCTGCTCATCTAAGTTTTCTCATCCCTTGACCGTCTCATATGCAGCGGCCAGTCTTCGGAGCAGTTCTTCAGTGTCATTGTCTCCTTTTTGTATTCTCTGAATACTGAGCTCTACGATCTATCGGGTCGTAAGATTCTGCCCACTGCTGCTTTCTCCTTTGCTGTGACTATTGGTAGGGTTCGGGGTAGAAAAGGGATTCTCTTGGTCACCGGCCATATTAATCTATGGTTGTTGCAAGCTTGAATCGCGGGGTGATCCTTCCTCATATATGGGATTGTTGTAGTATCCCCATAACGGAGGGTCTCCTAGCCTTAATCTTCGTATTCCAGACATTTCGAGTATTTGGCGGAGGCTCATGTACTCTTTATTTTTTTTTAATTATATTATTATTATTTTATTTTATTTTTAACTTTTATAAGTGACGATAAAAAAAAATGTGCAATAATAATAAAAGCTAACTATCTAGGTAAAAGCAACTTTGGCAACAAGAAGTCCCATCGCTAGTCTGTTGGTACCCACTTTTTTATAGGTTCCTTTTGGTCCTCGAAAAGAGTGGCCCAATTCGATCACAAGTGGGCTTTGACGATGGGTGATGTAGTGATAGATCAGGAAATAGTAACTACTGAAATTAAAGAGGTAAATTCACAGAGAAAATATCTGGTTCGTTGTGATCGCAAGCTGCAGATATTTATCGACGCTGCAGCACGTCACTGATTACACTTGTAAAGAGTTGTGGGATCCTTTTTTACTGAATCGTCGGCCGGCCAACGTCAGCAGCACTGGGTTGCTTGATGCTTAGAGAATCTGGCTTTCTTATTGTTGCTTTAGTTATGATTGGTTTAAGTTTCCTAGTTCTACTGGGAGTCCTCTAATATGAATCTAATTGACTTAGTGTCCTAATCCTACTACGAGTCTAATTGCTTATGAAATTCCTAATACTATTCTAACTCTAATTATGTTTTGTCTTTTCCTTTTAATTCGACTAGGAGTCTAATTACTTCTAATGTCTTACTTCTACTGGGATTTGATTGTTTTAGGTGTTCTACTTCTATTAGGTATCTAATTAATCTCAAATATACTAATTCTATTAGGAGTCTAATTAATTCTATTAGAAGTCTAATTAATTGAGTCTCCTAATCCTACTAGGAATCTAACGGATTTCAGTTTCCTAATTGCGTTAGGAATGCAAATATGCTAATTTTATCGAAACTCTAATTAAAGCAAATATACTAATTCTACTGAAGTTCTAATTGAAGCAAGTATACTGATTTTACTAAAATTGTAATTGAAACAGGTATACCAATTTTACTGAAATTATAATTAAAGAAAATGAACTAATTTTACTGAAATTATAACTAATTAAAAATATGCTAATTCTGTTTAAAATGTTGATTAAAGTAAATATACTAATTTTACTAAAAATCTAAAAAAGAGGGTTTTGGCCTGCTATGCTAAGGAGGATCGGCCCTATTCTTGGGTACACTCCGTAAGCTTCCTTGGACAAATCTGGTGGCTGAGATTAACGTAAATTAAATTTTGAATTATAAGATAATATTTTAGATTTTTAAAGTCAATAATTTTGGATTATGAATTAAATTTTAAGAACTAGAAATTAAGAACTGAATTATAAATCGGGATTTTAAAATTTGAGAAATTAAGATTAAAATTTAAAATCTAAGGACTGAATTCGAGACCGAAATCAGAAAATCAAACCATATGATTAAGGACTGGTTCTAGAAACTAAGAACTAGAATCAGAGATTAATAACAGGACTGAAGATTAAGATTTCAGAACAAAATTATGGTTTAAGGTCGGGGATTAAGCAATCTGATTAGGGACTGGTTCTGAGTTCTGAGAACTGGAACCAAATATTAAAAATTACGGTCTAAGAAAAAAGGGTGCGACTGTCTATGAGTGAAAATTAATGCTAAAAGTTAAAAGAGAAAAATCTAAATCTAAGAATTAAAAACTAGGATCGAAAACTAAAAGCTAAAAGGAAAATTTTACCTAAGGTTGGGGCTACAGAGAGGAATCTTGAAATCCTAAGCTTGGAGGCGAAGAGCTCGAAATTTGATTCCCGGAGTCGTTGTTCTCCCTTTTTATTTGGGTCGAGGTTGGGAAATTTATTTATAATATTTTACTAATTACGCGCCCTGTGAGGTGCGCTTAATTAGCCGGTCAATTCCAATTACGCGCCCTATCCTGGGTGCTTAATTGGATTCAGCGCCCTGAATCAGGCGCTTAACCACTTTGAGTCGGTGATCGACTCAGTGAGTGACCGGCTGACGAGCTCAGCCGGGGTGTCCTAGTCCTAGCTTGTTTGGACTAATTGCGCGCCCAGTCTGGGACGCACAATCCGATTAAACGCCATGCCAACAACACTTAATCGTGGAGTTTGGGCGGTCATAGGACTTAGAGACCAAGTCTGAGACAGACCAATTATGCGCCAGTGAATGGGCACATAATCCGATCACGCGCGTTGGTTGATGCGTGCAATCGGGTCTCAAGGCGATCTAAGGGAAGGGGAGTTTGGTTTGAGAGGGACTGATTAAGCCCGGGTGTTGTGGTGTTCAATAGAATTGCGTGCATGGTTCTGTGCGCGTAATTCGGGATTGTCCTGAGTCTGGGTTGGGTGGGTCTGAGGCGCATGACTATTGTTTTAGCCTGCGTTTCGGCTATATACTATTGTTCCAGTATATAGTCCCCGCCCATGAGGTTATGGGGCCTGAGCCACAGAGCTATTATTTCAGCGTGTGTCCAACCATATACTATTATTTTAGTATATAGTCCCCTCTTCTATGGGATCCGAGCCACAGAGCTATTGTTTCAACCTGTATTCAACTATACACTATTGTTTCAGTATATGGTCTCATATTAGGGTCATGGGGCCTGAGCCACAGAGCTATTGTTTTAGCTTGTGTTCAGCCATACGCTATTGTTTCAGCATATGGTTCCCATGTTGGGGTTTCGAAATCCTCGAAGAAGGTGAGTCCTTTCTGAAAAGTCACGGTTGAGGTCAAAGGTTGACCGAACAAATTTATATATTCCTAGAGGGCAAAATGGGGGTGTCTACAGTAGTGACACATTAAAAAAAAATGCGAGGTCTAGTGTTCCTCCCGAAAACATAACACATATAGAAAGGCAAGATTTTTCTTATCATAAATTTTCAGGACAAACTCTCAAAAAGTTCACCCCAGGATTAGAGTCACCACTAGACTCCCAAAAAATTGAGATCCTCTTAGGCCATATTGGACATTTTAAGGAAATTTTAGATTACATACCCAACCAAAAGATTCCAAAAAGAAACTTATAACAAAAAAAAAAAAACATCCAGTCATACCTCCACCCAATTCCTTAGTAAAAAGAGATAAACTGTCATTTGATGCCCAAAAGGGAGACTGATGTTGATTTCATGCTACTGCCGCCTACTGTGTCGATTGCTGAGACTTTGTGGAGTTTATTAATAGAATGAGCTACGAAGCCCAACAGATAAAATAACTAGTCTACAAAATGCTTGTAACATATATATCATAATTTATAAAATTATCCACCTTCTTAAACATATATGAAAACATTCTTCTTAGCGAGCATGCCAGTCATTTCGGTGGAAACAGAGTAAAAGAAAACATAATGATTCATACTTGTAAAGGTCAATAAAATAATTTTGACTATTATACAAAGGTTACTTACTATTTTAATGATTCGTAGAGTTTTCATATGCCCAACCATAAAATCATGTTACAGTTGCCTAAGTTTTCTTACGTATTTTATTTTAATGTTGATATCAAGCATTGACCATGGTCTCAAATGAATACTTTGTCCTTAGCATCCCAAGGAGGTGCCTCTACCAGCGTAAAAGAAGAGGTGATGGAACTTCTCAGCCGAATAGTCCTTAGACCCCTTATGTCCCTTGAGAGTATCACTGTATTGCAAAGGCCTATACTAGGCAATCCCAAACTGGGCCAATATTTGGCGGTGCACAATACATCTTTAATAGTTCAATAAAAAGTCACAAATGGTATCTTCTTTCACTTGTTTACAATTTACTATGAGTCTCTAGGGTGAGTTCTTTAACTAACTTATCTGTGACGGCCCAGATTTCCTTACCTCAAAACATGTGCTGTTAGATCACACACATGATCTGAATTATAGTGATGCTATGGTATCAAAGTGCATAGATCACTTCCTGACAACTCAATCTTTCCTCACACTTAAACAATAGGAAGAATCGGGCCATCAATCAATGGTAAGCTTACAACAGTGCGGAAGCAAAGTGCACAAAGCGGGAAACAGAGCTATAACATAAACAAAATAGCAACATGAACCCAAAAACTAACCATCATGCACATATATTCCAAAAACTATACTCCATCATCCCAAATACCCAAAATATACATCCACCAGTGAAGGTCATCCTTCACCTAAATAGTAGAGCAAAATATACACAATCGTATTCAGTTTACATAACACTGTACCGTTTATCAAGATCCAAATTATCAAAGCTCATAACCTAAACAGCTAAGGGAAGAACTCATCTGGTTGTTCTTCCTCGCCCTTGGGGTTGTAATCCAGGCCTTCCTCCCTCTCCGAATCCCTCGCAATATCATCTCCTGCAGCTGTGACTTATAATCGAGGAATGAGCTACAGTTCAAGCTCAATATGGAATAACAATGCTAAATTACTTATTTTAGACATTCCCATTCATAAATCTTGATGCATAGATAAAAGCAATTTAACGAAATAAAGAGTTTAGCCATAATGTCAAGCATATTCTTTCATGAATGCAAGAGTTAAGCGATGCAAGTCACAGAAACATATAACAAGAGATCACAAACGAGGTCAAATGTCAAGCCCCTAAGCTACGTTAACAGGGCTACTTGAACCAAGAAGTCAAGCCCCTCAGCTACGTTAACAGGGTCACTTGAACCAAGAAGTCAAGCACCTGAGCTACGTTAACAGGGTCACTTGAAACGAGACAGGTCAAGCCCCTAATCTACATTAACAGGGTCACTTGAACCGATAAGTCAAGCCCCTGATCTACGTTAATAAGGTCACTTAAACTGAAACGTCAAGCCTTTGAGTTAAGTTAACAAGGTCACTTGAACTGAGACCATCAAGCCCCTAAGCTATGTTAACAGGGTCACTTGATCAGAGACATGACGGAGATACAAGATGCGAATACGTACACAAAATAGATAGCAATGATACCATTCAAATATGGAAGCTTAAAACATATGGGATCATATAGGATAACATAACAAGATGTTGTGTACAAAAGCATACAAATCATGTACAAAAATCCAATTTATAACCTTCAAAACATGCTAAGATGTTACATATATAAATTCTAGAAGATATTAAACATTTACTATTTGCATCAATGACACGAATTCAAGAAAATAAGCAATCGTGCAAGATGTTTTTCCCTACCTTAAAGTCAGAACGTTGTGAGCAAAGTCACATGAATCAAGGTTAATTCCCTTACAATTGGTCCTCGCATTCACCCTAAATTACCTATCACACACTCACCAATGGTCAAAGCAAGGACACATAGCTTTAAAAGGCACAAATCCCAAAGCTCACAAATAGGGGATACCTCACTGTGGCAAGCTATAGGGTCGCCGCGGCGAGGTTCTCAGGTGCCTCATGACTCCAAGCTTCTCGTCGCGGAGAAAAATTCCAGAGCTATAATAGCCTAGTTTTCAAGGTAGCACTTGTTGTGGCGTGTGCTTCAGATCCAATCTTGTCACGGCGGGACTTAAGGTCGCCATGGTGAGACTTAACAGCTCGCCATTCCAAAATTCTCCTCTTTCTAACCTCATGGCTCGATGTCTCTGTCGTGACTCTTCTATTCGATGACCAATCAAACACAAATGGTACCAACACACTAATTTACTAGCCTCTAACATATTTTAATTGCACTATCCAATGATCTGAAACATCGGGAATCGGGGAATTCGGTCTTTACGCTCTTCGTGCGTTCGATTCTTGACGTTTCGAGGCATGCGTTCACAGAGCTCGACCAAAGAGGGTCAGGTTTAGGAAAATTGAGTTCCCCTATACTCATTTGATCATGCATGTAGCATTTCAAGGCATCGGATTTCACGAATTCGGCTATTAATCCTTCCACATGTCCGATTCCTAAATTCCTCGCATGAGAGTCTATAACTTGCGTGAATCGATCCTAAATCTCATAAATGAGATTTACGAGATGGAGACCAAATGTTTACCGTAGCGGCTCTTCGCATGTGAAGTTTCCGAGCTCCGGTGAAGAGATGTCTCTTCTTGCGGTTCACGTGATCAATCGTCCGATTCTTCGATCGTAGAGGCTTGCTATATAGAGGATTGTTGTTAAGATCGGGATATCGATGGTTCCTTGTCGCACTAATCAGTTCTTGTTGAACGATTTAATGAGATCAGATGGTTTTGAAGGGCTTTTTGAATAGAAGAAAAGAGGAGAGAAAGAGGCTCTCTCTTACTCTCAATTCTATCAATCACGACTCCCATGCAACTTATGCATGAGAGTGGCTTTTAATTACTAACCCAAAATCTAGTGTGAAGCTAATATATTGGCTTGTGTGTACGGGTATGCAAAATTAGAACAAGCAATGTTCTAGTGTGGATTCGGTACACTTGACTTGGTGTACGGTCTGTCTCAAGGTCTCAATTAATGGATCCAAAATCTTGGCCTGATGATCTAATGGGTCCTGACTCTTGGGCTATTAACCAACATGTTTGTCTCAAAGCTTCCGTTACTAGATCTACTCAGGGGATTAACCACTGGGCTCTGATACCTGGTTATTGATAGTACATTAGATTCAGTGAACTGGTCTTTAAGACACAATCAAAATAAAGCACACAAGGGTTCTCTCAAGGTTAGTGTACACTCGTTACACGACTTAGTAAATTGGGTCCTATTCCAAAGATACCATGTTCTTATTAGTGACTTGATTAACCTTGTTTATGGGGTGTACGTCGACGCAGATCTTTTGTACTGGTATATATATATATATATATATATATATATATATATATATATATATATATACCCTGCGCATTCAGATTTGGAAAAAATTGCAGGGTGTTACATTATCGCTCTGAAGCTTAATCTAAATATATGTATTTTATCCAAGTCCCTGTTAGGGATTTTATTCAAGGTCCCAAAATAACATTTCTTCAAGGTTAGCCATTAAAATTAAATCAATCTTTGGTGGCTTGGGAAAAATTCAAATGCACATTCATATATTCATGCAAAGGTCAATGTTCATCTACCCGACGAGGTAAGTGTTTTCGACCAATGAACTGGCTATAGAACACATTTTACTAATCAAATAATAATGAGATTGGCATAGGTTAGTAATAGCTAGTTGGACAATATATTTGCTTGGGTTCCAAAATCGTTATATGAGACAAAAAAAATGATGATAAAACTATATAAACATGTTATGAGCAATGCATGGTTGCATGTGTTGGGCAACATATAGGTAAGATGGAAGTGTGTAATATATGGGCAAAACATCAATTAAAGGAGAGCAATATTTTTATATTGAAGGTGTTTTATTGGAACATAAAGGTGAAAGCGAGGTATAAGCAGTAAGTGAACTAATTGAGGTAGGGATGAACACAAGTAAATGGACTTGCTACGAAAAAGGGTAGCAGAGATCGAAACTGCTGGTTTCAGCTTTAGATGGGCTGCATAGTACTAAGATACTGTTGGATTTCAGATTTAGATTCCGCTTTAGATGTTTATTCTATATTCGGTTCGGATTCAACTACAAAGGTTAGTTTCAAACTCAGTTTTAGGTGACTGCATAGTACTCAGAGTAGATGACTGTTTTTCATATTTGAATTCAATTTTAGGTGGGCTGTATCGTACCTAAGAAAACTGCTGGAATTTCAGGTTTGACTTCCATTTTAGGTGGATGTATATTACCTAAATAAAACTGCTAGGATTTAAACTTAATTTCTGTTTAGGTGGTTGCATATTACCTAAAGGGAACTGCTGAGATTTCAAGTTTAAATTTAGGTTTAATTGGCTGCACATTACCTAAGAGAAACTGTTGGGATTTAGACTTAATTTATGTTTTAGGTGGCTGCATATTACCTAAAGGGAACTGCTGAAACCCATACTTAATTTTTGTCTTAGTTGGCTGCACATTACCTAAGAGAAATTGTTGGGATTTCAAGTTTAAATTCAGTTTTAAGGGCTGCACAGTACTTAAAGGACTCAACTGGTTTTAAAATCAGTTTTGGTTGCATAGTACCTAAACGACTCAGCTGGTTTCAAGTTTAAATTCAGTCTTAGGGGCTGCGTAGTACCTAAAGAAATCAGCTAGGTTTCAAGTGCAATTTCAAGTTTAAATGGGCAGCGTAGTACCTGAAGAAATCAGCTGGGTTTCAAGCGAAATTTCAGGTTTAAGTAGGTTGCATAGTACCTGAAGAAATCAACTGAGTTCCAAGTGCAATTTCAAGTTTAAATGGGTGTCGTAGTACCTGAAGAAATCAGTTGGGTTTCAAGCGAAATTTCAGGCTTAAGTGGGCTACGTAGTACCTGAAGAAATCAGCTAGGTTTCAAGTGCAATTTTCAGGTTTAAATGGGCGGTGTAGTACTTGAAGAAATCAGCTAGGTTTCAAGCGAAATTTCAAGTTTAAGTGGGTTGCGTAGTACCTGAAGAAATCAGTTGGGTTTCAAGTGCAATTTCAGGTTTAAATGGGCGGCGTAGTACTTGGAGAAATCAGCTGGATTTCAAGCGCAATTTCAGGTTTAAGTGGGTTGCGTAGTACCTAAAGAAATCAGCTGGATTTTCAAATTTAGTTTCAGGTTCAGTTGGGTTGTATAATACCTAAGAGGACTGCTAAGTTTCATGTTAAATCTCAGGCTTGGTTAGGCTGCATAGTTCCTAAAGAAGACTGCTGAGTTTCATATTCGACCTCAGGTTCAGTTGGGCTGCATGGTTCCTAAAGAGGACTGCTGAGTTTCATATTCGACCTCAAGTTCGGTTGGGCTGCATAGTTCCTAAAGAGGACTGCTGAGTTTCATATTCGGCCTCAGGTTCGGTTAGGCTGCATAACTCCTACAAGAACATGCTAGATTTCGAGTTCAATCTCAGGTTTAGTGGGCTGCATAGTACTTGAGGGAAATACTGGGTTTTCAGGTTCAATTTCAGGTCTTGTTGGGCTGTTTAATACCTAAAGAAGACTGCTGGGTTTTAGATTCTATCTCAGGTTTAGTTGGGCTGCATAATTCCTATAAGATCAATTGAGTTTCGGTTTTAATTTTTGTCATGAATTGCACATTCAAACATAAATAAATAAAATACAATAATATCTAGCAACATCTAGTTTGCAAACACCATTAGCAGATGCTAGAGTTAATTAGAAACATCACCACAAAAAAAAAAAAAAATTATCAAAGAACACTTACTATTATCACCCAACCAACATCAACCAAGTGTGGTTGTAGTCAAAACAGAGCCATAAATGTAGCAGTATACATAAACCACTAACAGGGTCGCATAGTCACACTAGATGTGCATACTACTTAACATCACTGAAATTCAGATTTAATTTCAGGTTTTTTTTTTTTTTGGGTGTATAGTACTAAGGAGATTCTGGAAATTCAGGGTCGGCTTCAGTTTTAAGCTCAGGTGGCTGCATAGAACTAAAAGTGTGATGACCCAGACCCACATACCACAATATTGTCTAGTTCTGGGCTTAGATCTCTGCCCCAATTTTGTTTCTGACATGGGTGTTACATTTCACTGTCCCCACCCAAAATGTGTCATGATATGTAGCGTCTATAATCACATATAGCCCAGGGTCAGGACTTTTCCCTATCCGATGTGGGACTATTACAATCCCCCCACCTTATAGAAGAGTTGTCCTCAGCTCTGATACCATTATGTGACAACCCAAACTCACATGCCACAATATTGTCTGGTTCTGGGCTTAGGTCCCCGCCCCGATTTTATTTTGGCATGGGCGTTACGTTTCGTCGTCCCCACCCAAAACGCGTCATGACATGTAATGTCCACAATCACATATAGCCCAGGGTCAGGACTTTTCCCTATCCGATGTGGGACTATTACAATAAGGGTACTATGAGATTTCAGATCCCGTTTCAGGTTTAAGTGCAAGTGGGCTGCAAGATACTAAAAGGATGCTATGAGGTTTCTCTTTTTGGCAATATTTCAAACAGATTGTGGGCATATATGTGAGACTTTTCTTTTCGGCAATATTTCAAACAGATTATAGACATGTATGTGAGATTTTTAGTAGAGTTAGTCATATCTACCTCTGTTTTTCTCGTAATCTCCGTGACGTCTAGCACTTTGAGGGCTTCTTCTTACACGCACTTGCTAGTGGGGATGATGAAGAAGAGCTCCAAATTGTCAATCCCCCTTCTTCCAAGGGTTTAAATGAAGAGGTGAGAAGAGGGTGAGGGCTTGTGGGCATTGGGGGTTCTATTTATAGTCCTTCTTCCTCCCCATTTCGTACCAACAAAGTGGAAGTAGCCACCTTCTTGTCTCATTTTTCTTCAAACTACATGTTGGAGCTGCTTTGGGGATCCGTTCATGGCCAATTTCCCTGCAATGGTACCATCCCAGCCCATCAGCTTTTCTTAGCCAGTCAATGTCTACACTTGCTAGAGTCTACGTCCCTATCTCAGGTTGTATTCCTTTACACTCCAACCAAGACAAAGAGCCGCCCCAACCATATGAATCGTCCACTCCTTTTCAGCTTCCAATTGTCTTGAGTGGTCATTCAATGATAATAGGAAGCATGCTCTTTGGTACTTTTGCCCTATTCTAACCTTATATATATATATATATATATATATATATATATATATATATATATATATATATATATATATATATATATATATATAGGTTTGGTAATATTTTAAGCTTAGCTCTTTTGGATGGTTGGGGATAATGTTTCAAATACCAAGGTATCGTGTTCTCGGTAAAGTTCACAACACTCATTTCTTGGGCGGTTTGGATTTCTTATGAGATAGAGATGAAGTTAGAAAATCTAAGGTGCTTGGTTAAAGTCTCATCCTTTGTGTTGGATAGTTTAGATTGTTAGAACTAAAGGCCCATTAATGTCCAACCAGTTTAAGAGTTATCATGACCCAACTGGATTGTTGACCCAACTAGCCCAACTTAGTTTATATGCTACAGGCTCAACCAACATAGTCTGAATAAAACCCGCATGACCCGCTTTATATCCGTTTGAACTGAGTTGGTCTATTAGACCAGTCTAGCCTGCCAAATTTAACAAGGAACTGGGTCTGGATCCATCTTGGACCCATCCTGGCCCAAATCATAGTTTTGGGGAAACTCGACCCTCCTGTTTTGACATATTTAATTGATCATATATTTATTACTAAAGGGTCCTGGGTCGTGAGTCGTGGACAATCATGTAAAACTTGACAAAGTTTATTTTATTTATTCATTTTATTTATTTATATATATTTTTTTATAGATGGCGACGTACATGTTCGTTTAAATATTCAGATCTTTGAGGATTGTAAATGTGTGTCAGGATAGTTCAGGGTGTTACAACCACTCTTCGGTTACCCTCATCCAAACCTGATCCATTTACATCCCATATGCATCACGAAAAGGAAAGGATCAACACTACCTAATTATAGATAGAGGCGTGATCACTCAAACATTAAGCCCGTAGCATGTATTTTTAACAATTAAAGTCATCAAGATGGTAGCATATATATATAGTCATCAAGATGGTAGCATATATATATATATATATATATATATATATATATATATATATATTCAACTAAAGCGTCCAAAAAAATCACATTCATTTTGGGATTCAGTGTTACGACCAGAAATTCTATCTCATCCCGAGGGCCTAGAATTTCGTGTTATGACCCACACACATTCCAAATACGTTAAGCGGACATATACATAATCAGAGTTCTCGTACTAAAATGGTTCCATAAAATTCGTGAATTCAATAATATAAAGATGAAGAATCATGGTAGGATTAAATAACGAGTAAATACGATAGAAATCCATGATATAACTACTAATCAATGAGAAAATAAAGGTCAAAAGAATAAATCAAATATGCGAGACTGACAATAAACCCAACGATAAATGATAATTGTACGAAATATTAAATAAACCGTCTAATTGCTGAATCTAATCTTAGTACCAAAAACTACTGCTGTCAATAGTCATCACTTTGATCGTAACCTGCACCAAGGTCTTCCTGATGTTATAGTGTGTCACCCTCCCAAGGTTCCTGGTACTCTGTTCTGTGTCCACGGGATCAATGAAATCAATGTCAACAGCGTTGGGATAATTGGTGAACACACTGTCAATAAAGTCACTTAAAATAGTAAATGTCACGAGTGTTGAGTTGCTAAACAACGTGCCCCGTGGATACACCACCAACCCACCCTACCCTACTCAGGTGCATTGTAAGTGCATCTCGTGAGTGATGACAATAAGATGACATTATAAATGAAATAACAAAAAAGAAAAAACAAAGTCATCCGTATTGTAAAGATCATATCATATCAGAAATGCAAGATCGTGATCTAGACGTCACTCCAATCTAACGTACCTCACCAGACCACATAAAATGTAACATACCATATTTCAATGTCACATGCGTTTGTACATCGCATGAGCGTATTTACATACATCTATTCCTAAATACGACCTTTATCAGGGTTGCTGCTCGAGCCTACTATGTGAGGGTCACCATAGTAGTATACCACCATAACGAACCACCCCCTATATCATAACATACCAAAATCATATCATACACCCCATCCAGTCTATGGGTTGACTAGGCATACACGTCTCTGAAGGCGACGACGTACTTCATAACATATCATATTCTAATGTCTCCTAAAAGACCCGTCTTGATTGTAGACATTGGAATCATTACAGTGTCTATGTGAGATACGACACGTACAAATATAAATTTTTAATCTTATGTTAACCTATACAGCGATGTCTTATTATTGTACTCTTATCTTTCTGTACTCGATTTTAACATTTAACTTTAGCTTAAAATTTGATTAAATCTTTAACTCAAACTATCATATTAAAAGCTCAGGGGTGATAAGAGCACCGTCTATGACACCGTGTCTGAGATTGCACTGAATCCGCACTCACCTCACTCGTCGTGACGTCCCATACAATCATGAGTTGCGAGGCATAATTCCGCTTTAATGTCATCTCATCGAGTCACCACGCCCAAGCGTAGACATAATCTCACACACTCGCGTACATGACCTAGTACATTCATAAGATGAACGACATACTAATGAATAAATCATCTTATCTTACTTAGTGAATAGATTTAAATCACTAGCTATATTATATACATATATAGATAGCATATCAAGTTTGATTATAATATAGGCATAACTCTCAGTGTACGAGTAATCGAGGAACATGCTAGTGAGATATTATATAATAAGGTAATAACCATCGTAATCATTATCACCTGGTCAATTTCTACATACTTAAAGTTTTGTCTTAAGAAACATCTCCAATATCCTCAAGAAACGTGAAAGGTCAAAGTTTGATATCACATATAATATCTAAATCCTAAAGTATCCATGCCATCTTGAAAATTACGTCGAGACGATGAATTTTGACTACTCATATGCCACAATTCGAAAAGAAACGAGTTCGGTGTGAGCAGTCAAAGATTCCACCTTAATTGGGTGAACGCACTCATTTTCAGGTCATTGGAATCCGAATCAGGTCACACGGGTCCGTTAGATCTGATCAGCCTAATGCTGAACTATTAGTTTATTTTTTGGTCAAAGACTCGATTTGGTCATTTTAAGGATCCAATTATAGATTGATCGAATGGCTTAAAAGCACGGTGATCAGGTGTACTAATATACATGCCATCCATGATTGAACGAGCATAATAGTTAGATGGAGTACTGCTGATAGGTAATATCTCAGATCAGCACTGGTCATTGGGTCAAATTCTAAATATATCAAGCGATAGACGCCTCGATCATAACTAGGCGTCCAATCGAGTGGTGTCACCAAAAATAAAAATATAAAAATGCATAATAGAATTCAATTATATTTTACCAGCGTGTAGATCGCGTTGAGACGATAAAATCGATTTATAATTTGCTATAATCGGATGAGTAAATAAAGAGATATTACGATTCTAAGTTTTTAAATTCATCATGACCATAAATCGAAAAGCCTTTATTTTAATATTATTATGCATTTGGAATTTGGTCATGATACATCAATGGGTAGAGCACTCGATACTCTACCATGTGACTCCGATGCTTCGGGACATCGGATCTCGAATCGGGTCCAAATCCCAGTCCAAACTGGGCCATAAATGTCCTTAGGATTTTAATCAAGCCTAGCCCGAGCCAAGCCAAGCCAAGCCTAGTCAGGCATTGTGCACGGGCGGTGCACATGCTGTGTACATGCACACACATGCACGGCTCGAGTGCACAGGTGCAGTTTCAAGCCTACACTTGTTTCTAGCACTGTATAGCCCTCTTTGGGCCATTGAAAGAGGGCCTTAGGCCCATGGTTTGGACTTGGACCCTCCACTGAAGTTAGAGCTTGGGTCAGGCTGGACCTCCCTAGCAATTTCCGGCACTGGCATGCCGGTGGTTTGCCAGCGACGGCAACCTTAAGGGGGCTGTTTCAACAAATATGTAGAATTTCAGATTTTTTAATTCCCTTTCAATTCGATCCGTTGATGCGTGATCGAACGCACCCTTGATGATGGGATCCAAGTAGAATAAAGAGGATTGATGAGTACCCACCTCGTCGGATCGTCCACACGTGATTGGAAGGTGCAGAAAAGTCCAGATCGGATTGGTTTCAAAGCGGTTTGCGTCGTTGCAGGCTTCTTCCAAGCTTTCTTCTTTTTCCTCACCTCGTCTTCTTCGATCTTAACAACAATGATTGTCGCCTAAAGGAGATCGCGATAGTTCTTGCGGTGGTTTGGGGGTGGCTAAGTGAGGAAACTTGCGAGAGATTTGAAGGAAGATGCTAGAGACAGTTGGGAGACGGCTAAGGATTCTTAAAAAAAAAATGCGAGAGATATTCGGAGTTGGGATCTCAAAGGAAACAGAGCGTGTGGTGGGCGAGAAAGTGAGTTACGGGAATTAGTTGGGATTTCTAAAAAGGAGGTGGGTTCCAGTGTGCGGCACTAACACCGTGCACAGTGCGATCCTTCAACTTGCACCATTAAAATCGGTCGGGTTAAGTCTCATGAATGTTCTAAATTGGACAGTTATTCATATCTTTTAACGATCACAATTGAAGTGCATAAATCTGAGGGTTCAAATCCTCTAAAAAAAGGTTGATGGAAGCTCACCTGGGTGACAGACTTTTTTTTTTGGATATCCGTGGGTGTTTGGGCCAACTTGCGTGCACCTTGACTAATTCTACGGGGCCCTGGAGTTAACGACCGGGCAATACTCCAGTGGTCTTGAGGGGACTCGAATTGGTGACCATTGAAGAGCAAACTTAAGGCATGACCATCTGAGCTACTCCTTTGAGTTTATGACAGACTTTTTTTGTAGATCCTATTTGTTGAAGTGACTACTAAACATTGTATAATGTATGAAAATTACCCATCTAAATAAGAATCACGTTTCGTGCCAAATTTTAGCCTTAATTATCTTTACATCATGGTCTTAAAATTAAGTGGCTTAGAGCATCTTCAATGGAGATGCCAAGTCCACGTCAGCTGCAACCACCAACGGCTCCTTTTGATACCTAAAATAGCTCAAAGGCATTCCCCTATTCCACGTCGGTAGGTAATATTGGCTACAGGAAATTTTTACTCAGTTAATATAGTAATTTGCAGCCAAAACGATTACTTTGGACGTCCTTTGTTTGACTTTCCAAAATTTAAAGCCTAAATCAAGTATTCAAATTTTTATGTCATTCTCCACAAACTGTGTTTTACTACTTCCCATTGGAGATACTCTAAGATAGTTTGACATGTGACATAGATCCCAAAAATAATAGGGTACCTCTATTCGTGCCATTGTGTTCTCTAAAAGCGCTCATGTCGGAAACCCCTTCAAACCTATTGAGTGCATCGGATTAGACGATAAAGATCATTTTTCACCCTGATCTTTCACAAGTGCATCATGTGATCATGACTATCAAACTATCAGTTTGTGATTCAATGTGTCACAGATTTAAAAAAGAGGGCCCTTGAATCATATGGCACACATCACACCCAAACATATTTTAGGGCCTTTTTTGGGGAACTGTGACAAAATGAATAAAAAATTAACCATCTAATAGGTGCGACATGATCTCAGGATTCATTGTGTAAAATGTCATGGTGAAACATGATCTCCATCATCTATTCCGAAGCAATTAATGTTTTTGACATGAGTGCTTTCAGATATTGAGTGGGTGCAAATAGAGGCACCCAAAATAATAAGGGTACCTCTGTTCGCACCCATGCATTCTCTGAAAAACACCCACGTCCCAAACCCATTCAAAATTGTTGGATTGCTTCAAATTAGATGATGGAGATCGTGTTTCGCCCCAATCTTCTACACAATGGATCTTGAGATTATGGCGCTCCTATTAGACGGTCAATTTTATATTCTATGTGTCCAAATCTCCAAAAAATGGCCCTAAAATCATGTTTGAGCCTGATTTTTGTCAAATAATTTAAGAGCCATTTTTTGGAAATCTGTAACACATGAAATAAAAAAATTACTGTCAGATATGTGCACCATAATCTCAAGATCCATTGTGTGGAAGATTGGGGTGAAAGATGATCTCCATCATCTGAACCAAAACAATCAACGATTTTTAAGGGGTCTAAGATGTAGGTGCTTTTCAGGTGCGAAGAGAGGTACCCAAATAATAAACTCTTCTTTTTAACTAAGAGCGACGGTACAAATCTCGTGTGCAAGTTTTAGCTCCCTAAGATCACGAGAGCAAAAGTTTAAGCTCCCTAAGATCACGACAGCAAGACAAATAAGGGTACATCTATTTGCACCTACGTGATTTCTGAGGGAGCCTATGTTTGAAACCCATTGAAATCCGTTGATGATGAAGATCGTTTTCACCCTAATCTTTTAGATGATGGATCTTGAGTCCATAAGCGTACCAATCAATTTTTTGTTCCACGTGGCAGAAATCCCTAGACAATGGCTCTAAAATCATATGTCATACATCACCCTCAAGCGCGATTTTATGGCTATCTAAAGGTAAGCTCATGGTATCAAGATCCATCATGTGGAATATTGGGGTGATAAATGATCTCTATCATTTGATTGGAAGCGGTCAATGGGTTTCTATAGGTTTCTTATATAGACACTCACAAAAATCACGTAGGCGCGAACAGAGGTATCGGACATATAAATCTTACACGTGGGACTAAAAAGGGCTAACAAAACCTTACACATGATCATTTATCCAAATCATTCAATTGGAGACATAAAATATATATATCAAATTCAAATTGACTTTAAGTTCTTGAACATTTGACTGAATTCACAATGGATGGTCACGATCAATGAAAAGCATTGTAATCATACGGTAGCGATGATGGAAGTACCATAAATAGTACACAGCATTAACACTATATCGTTAAGAGAAAAGATACTCCCGCTCCTTCTAACAATTCGAAAAAAATTAATATAAAATTAAAACCAAACCTATCTTTCAGTCTCAAGTGAGCGAGCGAGAGAAAAGCCCTAAATCTCGTGGTGTGAGATTCGTCACAAACCCTTGATTTCTCCTTCTCAAATTATCATTCAGATTCAGTTAATCCAACAAGGTGCTTGTTTCTCTCCTCTCTGATCTTGGTTTCCATGGTTTTTCTAGGGTTTTTTCACGAATTTCTTCTCATTTTCAAGGAAAAAGAAGATTAGGGTTTGGGATTCAGCATCTATTCGTTATAATATGTTTAGAACTTTAGATCTATCGATTTTTTTCTATTTCGTAAATATTTCTCTTTGAATCTGTTTTTAATGTAGGTTTCTGCATTTTTTTTCTAGGGTTTATGTCTTAGGTTTTTTTTTCCCCTCTTTGATTTGGTAAACTATGCTGTTTGATTATATATTTTAAGGGAGATGAGTTTTTAGGGTTTTGTACCATCTTTCTTCTTACTTGTAAGAGTAAATATCACTTGTATCATGCATATAACTAAAATAGATATTTGTTATCTTCTCTTCTTTGTGAACTGGTAAGCTATGCTATTTGATTTTATATATATTTCAACGGAGGTGAGGTTCTAGGGTTTTGTACCATTTATCTTCCTTCATAGTTGTAACTTTTTAGAGTAAATATTACTTGTAACAGCATATGCCTAAAATAGATATTTGATCATTATAAGGTGGTTTATGAAATCTGCGTGCGATAAAATTTCAATCTTTTCCCATCCTCTGGACCTCGATTTGGGGCTATAGTGATTGATTTCATACATCTAGCTTTTATATTTGATATGATTTTTGTTTTTAATTTATCTATTTGTCTATTTTTTGCTAATTGTTAATTAGAATGATTTGGGTTTTGTAGTTTGAGAGATAGAGATGGCCATGGAGATCACACAAGTCCTCATGTCTGCCCAATCTGCGGATGGGACTGTCCGAACATTAGCTGAACAAAATCTCAAGCAGTTTCAAGAGCAAAATCTACCCATCTATCTCCTATCCTTATCTGTAGAGCTATCAAATGATGAGAAACCTCCCGAAAGCCGCAAGCTAGCTGGTATCATTCTAAAGAACTCTTTAGACGCTAAAGACTCTGTTAGGAAAGAACAACTCATCCAAAATTGGGTTGCGATCGACCCTGCGATAAAATCCCAAATCAAAGATTCACTTTTGAGGACCCTTGGATCATCTGTCCATGAAGCAAGGCACACATGTTCTCAAGTTATTGCCAAGATCGCCTCTATTGAAATCCCTCGCAAAGAGTGGTCCGAACTCATCATGGTCTTACTGTCCAATGTGAGCCTCCAAGGAAACCCCGCTCCGTTAAAGCAGGCGACCCTCGAAACCCTGGGTTACGTTTGTGAAGAAGTGTCTCCGAGAGATTTTGAACAGGAGCAGGTGAATTCTGTGCTCACAGCTGTTGTCCAAGGTATGACCCTCGTTGATCACAGCTCTGAAGTGCGTCTCGCTGCAACGAAGGCATTGTATAATGCCCTTGATTTTGCGCAGACCAATTTTGAGAATGAGATGGAACGGAATTACATCATGAAGGTGGTGTGCGAGACGGCTGTCTCGAAAGAGGTTGAGATTAGGCAGGCTGCATTCGAATGCCTTGTTTCGATCTCTTCGACCTACTATGAACTGCTCGAACCTTACATGCAGGCACTGTTTAACCTGACAGCGAATGCTGTCAGGGGGGATGCAGAGGCTGTTGCCCTTCAAGCCATTGAATTTTGGAGTTCGATTTGTGATGCAGAGATTGAAATCCAAGAATTAGGAGAGGGGGAAGGTGAAAACTCTATTGATTTTCATTTGGGCTTCATAGAGAAGTCACTGCCATCTCTTGTTCCTATGTTACTAGAGACGTTAATGAAGCAAGAGGAGGATCAGGATCAAGATGACGAAGTATGGAATCTGTCAATGGCAGGTGGGACCTGTCTGGGTCTTGTTGCGAGGACTGTCGGGGATGCGGTGGTGCCCCTTGTGATGCCTTTTGTGGAGGCGAACATATTAAAATCTGATTGGCGTAGTCGAGAGGCAGCTACCTTTGCATTTGGGTCCATTCTCGAAGGCCCTTCTGTAGAAAAACTTTCTCCTTTAGTCCATGCAGGTCTAGAGTTACTGCTCAATGCGATGAAGGATGATAATAGCCACGTGAAGGACACAACTGCTTGGACTTTGGGTAGGGTTTTTGAGATCCTGCATTCACCGGCTGCTGGTCTTTCAGTAATAACCACTTCAAATTTATCATGTGTTTTGGGGGTCTTGTTGGAGAGCATTAAGGATGTCCCAAACATAGCCGAAAAGGTTTGTGGTGCAATTTACTACCTTGCCCAGGGTTTTGAGGAATCTGGAACAAGCTCCTCACTCCTCTCGCCGTTCCTTCGTGACATCATAACTTCTCTCATCTCGACAGCAGATCGAACAGATGCTAACAGTTCCCGAGTTAGAGCTTCTGCTTATGAAACATTGAATGAGGTAGTTAGGTGTGCTAATGTTTCTGAGGCATCCCCCATTATATCCGAGCTCCTCCCTGTCATCATGAGCAAATTGGGGCAGACTCTGGAGCTCCAGATTGTTTCGTCCGACGATAGAGAAAAACAAGGTGATCTCCAAGCTTCACTTTGTGGGGTCCTCCAAGTTATAATTCAGAAAATGAGTACATACGAGGATACAAAACCTGTAATACTCCAGTCGGCTGATCAGATGATGCTTCTTTTTCTTCAAGTTTTTGCTTGCCGTAGCTCGACAGTTCATGAAGAAGCAATGCTTGCAATTGGAGCACTAGCTTATGCCACCGGGGCAGAGTTCGCCAAGTATATGCCCGAATTCTACAAGTACCTGGATAAGGGGTTGCAGAATTTTGAAGAGTATCAAGTCTGCGCGATATCAATAGGTGTGGTAGGTGATATTTGCCGTGCATTGGATGATAAGATCCTTCCTTTCTGCGATGGCATTATGACCCACCTACTCAAGAATCTCTCCGATGGCATGCTTCATCGGTCCGTCAAACCTCCCATTTTCTCTTGCTTCGGTGACATTGCTCTTGCCATTAATGAACAGTTTGAGAAGTATCTTCCATATGCTATGTCGATGCTGCAAGGTGCTGCCGAACTTTGTGCCCAGTTGAATAGCGAAGATGAGGAAATGGTCGATTATGGGAACCAACTAAGGCGTGGGATATTCGATGCCTACTCGGGGATACTCCAGGGCTTTAAGAATTCCAAGGCGGACCTGATGTTGCCCTCCGCCAACCATCTCTTTCAGTTTATCGAAGCTGTCTCTTTAGATAAGGAAAGGTAAATGTCCTTGTTCGATGGATTGCTTGTACACATCTCTAATGATATTTCATATGTTTATTTTAGCTACTAATCCAGTATAATTTTGGCAGGGACGAAGGGGTGACGAAAGCTGCAGTTGCTGTGATGGGCGATCTTGCAGACACGCTTGGTCCCAATATAAAGATATTATTCAAAGACAGAAGTTTTCATGTGGATTTATTAGGAGAGTGCTTCAAGTCTGATGACGATCAGCTGAAGGAGACTGCAACCTGGACTCAAGGAATGATTGGTCGCATTTTGGTCTCTTGAGATGAACAAAGCTGTTTGAGGTAACATTTGTTTTTAAATGTTTTTTTTCCTATTCTGGTCGTATCTTTTCTGTGAAGTTTTGTTGTGGGACATGCAAGGAAGGGGAGCCAAGGCCGTAGTATATCTTTGTACGGTATAGTCAGTTCAAATTGACTCTTACTCTTTGTTTTCGGTCTATGTAGGGTGGGGACAGGGATTCTGTCTTTCCACTTGATAGAGATGCCTTGCCTCATAAGTTCTGTTATAGTTAAAGAATCCACTATTCTGTGGTTCCTGTGTTCTTTTTCTCTTTTCTCTCCTTCTGATGTGAGTATTAGATTAATCAATTTACCAGTCGATGTGAACTTTAATCTCATTTTAGCATATTCGGGTATGGTACTCAGTAATTATCTAACAATCCTAAACACGATCAATAAGCTTTCACAGTTTCAACTTTCAATCACTGGACCATTGCCGATATTTTTGTCAGACTGTTCATTTTCTGGTGTTTATCAGATTGTTTAAGATCATCCAGTCAGTTGTGCTTTTACCAATCTGCATGGGAAGCCTTTGCCATTACTGGATTTGGGTCAATTGATCTCACTTGACACTTAGGAGAAAACTATGGTATCACCCTTAATTTTTAGTTTTTAAAATTTAATTAATCCGCCATAGCTAGGCATCATTTCCGTAATACATGAGGGTATTTGGCTATTTGCATAAAGTATTCCTTGTTGCAGTGGAGGGGTGACTTTACTCTCGTTGTTCTCGCTTAGGATTATATAAGTTAAGATTAATTGATTTTTACCAAATAAGATCATCAAGATTATGAAGATATTTTTTACTTCATCAATCCTTGCCAAAATCCTAGACTTAGATATCAGGGCTCCTTTAAAATGTGGAAAAAATCAGCTTTTGGCAGAATCTGAATTCTAAACGACAGCTATTCATAAGCTTGATAATATATATTATCAAGATTATATTTATATTTTTACGCCATCAATCCTGCCAAAAGCTGAATACCACACAGATGTCAGTCCTTTTAAAACGTGACAAATCAGATTTTGACAGGATGCAAAAGCTAAAAGACAGCTATGCATAAGCTTAATAATCCTAGTACAGTGGGTAAGGAGAGTTTGATTCTATATCTTATGTTCTTGAGTCCAGATTAGGCAAAATCCTTTTACCTCTTAGCCACCAAAGTGGGAGGTCACAAGCCCACAGTTTCATCCCCATTCATAGCACTGTGTTTTATGATTCAATTCAACATATTTTCCTGATACTTAACGAATTTTGCTGACCAAAATTTTAACCTTGTCGAAATAATGCTGAACCTGAATTTGGTGACTAAGATACTACGACGCCGCAAAACATCTTGTGTATCCAAAAGAAAAATACCCACAAACCATTGACATCACAACCACAATTATGAGCACTTTCTCTAATACAACTACCATTGCCGCCACCTACACTACCACCACCTTCTCCATTACATTTTCGCATGCACCACCACCATGACTATTAGTCAGTGAAAAGTCCCAGCTACCCACTGCCCTAAGGTGTAATGTAGGAAAAATTCATCCTTTGTTCTTTTTCTGTTTTTAAGGTTCAGAGAAGGGGGTCTGAAAACGTATGGTGTAGGCCTTGTAGGGTTCATAAAAAGAGTACCTTTAAATCCACCAATTGAATCTTTGACTTCACCCATGCTGAAACCTATTGATTGCTTTGAATCCGATGATGTAGATCGTTTTTCATCCCGAGCATTAACATGATGCATCTTGAGATCATGCTCTTACCATCCACTGTTGGTTTTTGATTTCATATGGTATCTATTAAAAAAAAGTGACCTTAACATCACGTAGAACTTGTGACACTCAAATAAGGTCACTTTTTGGGATGCGTACCATATGAAATCAAAACATATCGTTTGAGGGCACGCTCATGATCTTAGAATCCATTATTTGAAAGATTGAAATGGAAAACGATCTGATCGTTGGATTCAAGTCAGTCAATGGATTTCAGCGTGGGTGAACTCGAAGATTCAGTGGATGGAATTGAAGGTACCCTAATAAAAAATGCATATTTGGGAATCAATATGGAATTCTTACAAACTATCCAAACATGATAAAATGAGGACTCATATAGATTCTTACAAGAACAGAATCCAAAATAATCCGTAGGATCTATAAATCCAAATCCACAATTTTTTGGGTTTTTATTCAAATAAATTCTAAATAAACAAATATGTTTAGACTTTTTCACCAAATGCATGGATGCTTGGATCAATTTTTATAGTGGTTAACAATGTAATTAATTGAGATAAAAGGTTGGCATTAATGAATTGTCGTTTTCTCATCGATTGAATTATTAGATTGCAAATTTTGATTAACCTAATTTACCCTTGACAAGAAACATTTGCTCACCCTGTTCCTATAGAAACCCTTTTTTGAAGAGTTCAATCAAATCAATGATGAAACTTGGTTAATTAATGGGAGTATGCATTAGAAGATACGGCGTGACCTTTGTGGTGGTACCTAATTGCGAGTTACACGCATCCCTCTATGTGTGGTACCTTATTGCGAGTTACACCCATTCCTCTAAGGGTTTACCCTTTTCCGTAAGGTTTTAAAAGAAACAAATGGCCAATTTTTCCCTTCAAAACTCATGTCAAAGTTTTTCATTGGTTGTCTGTGCTTGGTCCATTGAAATTTTACACTTTTGACCATGTTTTAAATGATGGGAATACAATCATTTTAATTTTTTTAGATGAATCCATTCAACCTTAGATAACTTGCCATGATATTTGATCCCTTGGATGGGTGCCACATGGTGTCCAGCTGATTTGAATGGACCGATGAAACTTTGTCAAAGGTACAAAATTTTAATGCCCCAAAATTCAAAGGTGCGAATGGGGAACTTTGACCATGTTTTGAAAGGGGTAAAAGTCTTAAAATTGATTTTTTAAGTATCATGTGCCACGTGACTGACCTCCAAACTTGGTGTTGGAGATCAATTGCTACATGGCTGGTGCTCACAAGTGACACCATCCTTTAAGGGTTCACTATAAACGTCTGTGAGGAGAGTGAGGAGAGTGATTCCGTACTATAATATAGCTTTATAAATGGTGCGGATTTTATGTTGGGATTTGACATCGTTGAGTGCGCAGAAGCATTAAATGAATTGTGATGGATTCTACATACTTTGAGAAAGGCTGAGATAATTTAATATTTGTTGATCTGAGTTGTCAATTATTAGAGAAGATGATAATTGATGACAAGTGGATCCAACGGTGATTGATGGTAGCGTAAAAGGGTAATCACAACTCTAGTGTTTAAGCTTAGAAAAGAAGGAAGAATTTGTGAAAAAGAAAATTTTCACATCCATAAATTACAATATCTAAAGCTATATATTTATAGATAATCATAATATGACTCTTATATGGTGTATATCTCGCACGCCCTAGAAGTTGTATAAGTGGCATCTTAACCATTCAAAGTTTCAAACTAACACTATAAAAGTCAGCTTTTGATAAAATTGATGGGGTAAAAGGCTGACAACTGTCTGGGATTGACTCACCTCTCCTAAGGTTAGGAAGTCAGTTTTAGCCATCGAATCCTAATAATAATATTAACAATGATTGAAATTTCGGGGTAATCTGCCATACTTATTGGGAACTAATTACGGAGACGATAATCCAATAACGCACAATCACAACCACAACCACATGTACAGCACAAGATTTTTATTGTGGAAACTCGATAGAAAAAAAAATTACGAGATTTATCTCATATCGAAAGTAAACAATCCACTTTGAAATATAAAAACTTACCAAGGTTATGAATGATATGCAGCTAACACTCACTAACAAACCTACAACGATCAAGTCCCACAAACATCTTTTCATACTGCCGACGGTTATCACCTTCAATGTCTACCTCTCGCACCAATTCACTCGAGTTACACGAGTCAATAACAAGCTTCACTCACTCAAGCTCAGACCTAAGAGCATAGAGATAGGGTCTCCTTGAAATTTGGGTAAGAATGGCAAATAATAATTTATCCCAAAGGAGGCAGGATACAAAAGAGTTCCGGAGTATAAGAGGGATTTTAGAGAAAAACATTTCTCCACAGATAAATTTCGAAACCCTATCTTATCCTTAAATAGTTGATAGGACAGATGTCCGTGAATCACTCATGAATGTCTGTGTGGTGACCACGGATGTCATTGCTGACTGACTTAACCAAGGATCAGCTCCGTGAAGAATCAATAAACCAGTATCGGATTCTTATGGAAGTTGCTCTTTCAAGATATATAATTAGCAATCCCTAAACTACGATAAGCCTTACAAGCCTTACGGAAGTTGCTCTTTCAAGTATATATAATTAGCAATCCCTATACTACGATAAGCCTTTCATCAATAAGCGTACATTATATACATCATTTCGATCAATCATTCGAATAGATAACACACTTTCAAATGCACATGATAAAGAGAAAACACAACTTTTTGCACTCAACCAAAAGAAAGAAACTTTGACTTCACACTTGAGCTCAATTTCACAGTTTCTATGTAGCTACTGAAGAAAGAATTTCCAGCTCAGCCCACCAAAGTGGAGATTGTTTTGGAGTTGCTCCCTCTGGCGGCATCTCCGTAATTTCTCTCAATCGAGCAGTGACATCTCTGATCGTTGGTCTCTGCTCCAGATCAGGATCAACACAAGACCATATAACCTCGCAAAGGGACCTGACCTCCTCTTCGCGGAATGATTTCAGTGTCGGATCCATAATGAACTCAAGGGATTTCTCCCCTTTTAAATAACCCGATGCCCAGTTGACAAGTAGGCTCTTGTCTTCCGAATATGGATACTTACCCGATACCATTTCCAACAAGATTATCCCAAAGTTATAAACATCTCTCCCTGTGTCCAGGTGTTTTATGTTGTCAGTGACAGGTTTGAGAACTGCTTCCTCGTTCCAAAAGCCGAAATCTGCAATCTTAGCTGCGTAGTCTTCGGTTAAATAGACAGAAGTAGAGTGTAGAAATTTATGAACTATGGGCGGATTCAGTTGGTGCATGTGGTCGAGGCAATATGCCATTCCCATAGCAATCCTCAATCGCGATTTCCAATCCAAGTGTTCTGCTTCATTTACTGCAGGAGGCAATCGGAGGTGTCAGATTCACTTTTATCTATCTCAGATATACTTTTATCTATCTCAGATATAACGGTTTTTACCAAAAAAATTTTATACGATTCGGTACATTCAAATGAAACCTTGTACATGGAAGGGGAAGGGTGGTATTTATGGGAGTGGATTTAGGCAGCGATGCACTTGTATGAAATGGCAGCCATGCAAATAAAATCTGTGAAACTTTGAGGAATGTGGATTATTTATGAACATTTTTGGACATAAGTCTAATTATCCCATTTTAAATATAGCATCAATCAAACTCTCGGTTTTCCAGTAAGTATTGGCCAACTCCAAAACCAATACGTATTAGACGATATTTATTGGTTTTGGATGATACATTGGAATGTATCTGCGAATACATGCCAAAATATATGGGTCAATACATTCAATCCATCGACCCGGTCTGCTCCGAAACCGATACGTATTGGTTTCGTCCGGAATTTTGATCCATGCTCTCAAGCATTCAGTTATGGTTAATATAACACATTGAATTAAAGTGATCAGAGTTTTGGTACTGTAAGATGCAAAAACGCTATATATACCGTATCCACCTAACATAAGCATGGTTAAAACTTTTAAGTAAATAGATCCCATACCTATGTTCCGAACATAGTATTCATTAACTATTTATTTACACCCATTTCACCTACTCTGGGGGGTGTGGGTCCTCCCTGTTTGTTTCCTGTTTATTGCCTTTTTGTTTTTCTCGGCAAAGCACCTTGCTAGGCCACTTTTGATATGCTGTAATTTGTTTTTAGTAATGAAATTATGGCTTTACATTGGTAAAAATAAACAAATAAAAACTCATGGGTAGATGAGACACTCACCATACAAATGCTCATAGAGTGTTCCATTTGGAGCATACTCAAAAACCATCATCCTGGTAAATGGCTCCTCTTCCTCGCAATACCCAATAAGATTTACAAAATTTTTGTGGTTCACTTTTGACAATGTGTCAATCTGTAAACATAATCGAGACCACTGATCAGTGACTCAACAAGAGAAAATCACTTGGAGAGCCAATGGATAAATTACCTTCTTCCTGAATTGAGATTCTGAGTGCTTTGACCAACTCTTGGCTGATGTCACAGCACTCGAAGTCACTGCTATTTCAACTCCACTTGACAATGTCCCTTTGTACACTGTGCTATCTAATGAAGAATCAATGATATTACTGAAATCTTCACATGCCGTTTCAAGTTCTGACCGTCTGAGCCTAGGTACACCTGGAATTCCGAAAACCAATATTGAATATAGAAAGATGAACTGGTATTAATACCCGATCAGAGTGCCAGCACTGGCACTAGGGTCAATCTCCTTTTACCCAAATGATGCCTTAGAAGCCCATCGCTTTTTATGAGCATGCAAATCGGTGAAAGTTCACTTTTGACCTTTTACTGATTTGGTGCTCAAAATTCTCAGCGCATTTACCAAAGTTGCTGTGACATTGACCCAAGTGCCGCCGCTGGCACTAGGGTTGGGTACCTTATACTAAGTCTAGAATGATAATTACAAAATCATGAGTCAAAGTGAGAAGAAAAAATGACCTGTTACGAATGCCTTCTGCAGCTGTCCGCTTAAACCTATGGTCCAAGGTCTGACACTAACAGACCTGTTGTTTCTGTAGAATACAACGAGGACCAAAAGGAGTAAGGATGCCCCTATGATTACGGGCAAGTAAATTTTCCGAGAAAATGTATGTCCCGATTGAGAAGTTGGTCCTCCCGATTGCACTGGGCTCTTGGAGGGGGAAGGGATTAGGCCGGAAAAGGAGGGAGGCATAACAACCATAATGGGAGAGGGTGGTGTAGCAATGACACTAGGAGAAGGTGTTTCGGGAAAATAAGGAGAGGGTGCTGGAGCAGGGAAAGTTGGGTTTTGGGTTGGTGCTGTAAAGGGCATTGGTGTTGGATTAGTTGCAGCAGGGGATGGTGACAATGAAGTTGATGGGGAAGGTGATGGCGGTTGTGACGGTGTCGGTGAGAGAAATGGAGATGATGTAATATGAGTCTCTTGCAGGATTTTGTCGTTAGGCTTTTGCACTTCCGAGGGATTAATTGTAGCTCCCACCTGCAGCAGCCTTCGGCTAGCTGCATCATCAGCGTGCACAAGGTTCCTAGCGGAAATAAGAGCAATTCTTGTTAAGATGGCATGGAAGAAAAAGTATGCGTATTCTATGCTGCTTACCATAATCCCATTAAGGCTACTTCTTACTCTCTCTCTCTCTCTCTCTCTCACTCTCTCTCTCTCTCTCTCTCTATATATATATATATATATATATATTGGTAATAATCACTTGATTCATGCTAGAGATGAAACCAGTAAATGCTCGAGTCACACAGTGACTTGAGTCATGTGATCATTTTCCTATATATATATATATATATATATATATATATATATATATATATATATATAAATATTTATAAAAAGTTATAAAGAATATACATTTAAAAGAAGTCAGTGACTCTTTAAATAAGTTGTGATTCACTTGTGATGTTTCCATCATTCGAAAAGTCGTGATTTATTCATTCAATGACATAAACTTTTCGGATATTAAAAAATTTGCAATTTTTTGAATTAGTCGCGATTTATTTGTTTGATGAAACAAACTACTTTTCGGATCTCAATTCATAAAGTGCATGAGACCAAACACAACTTGTATTTCACATTGGATATCTGAATAGCTCCTATGGTTTTCATGCTAGCAGAACTTACATATTATATCTCCCGATTCTTCAGTCTGAGTAGTACTAAGATGTGATCTATCATGGTTTAAAATACCGGTTTTCCGGTACGTATTGTCCAGCTCCAAAACTGGTACGTATCGTCTGATAGGTACCATTCCCGGACGATAGATTGGTATGTATAATCCGATACATTACCCATATATATGTAATGCACCAGTACGATACATTACATATATATGGGCCTGTGGTTGTAAGTGCTCTTAGCTCTTTCAGAGAGTGAAAGAGCTGAATTTGGGTCTCTTTAAAAGAGCAATTTAAACCTGCTCTTTTAAGTGGGCTGCTCTTTGCCTCCAAAGAGCAATCCCAAACACAGTCTCAAAGTAATGTACTGGTGACCTCCGAAACCGGTACCTATGGAACGATACGTGCCGGTTTCGTCTGAAATTTTGAACTGTGATCTATATTAAGATACATATGTAAAACTCAGCTAAATCTTAATAACCATGAGAGATTCAATAAGGAAATGTTGACATGTTAAAGACTTGTTTCATATCTGTATGAGCTTTATGATATAGGAATTCACATGATAGGAAGAACCAATTAGAAATTGATACAACTGTCCAACCATACCTGGAAATGGATATTGTATTTGAGGATGCTGCTTGAGATGCATCAGAGAACATGTTCTCGTCAACCTTAAGCACAGAATTCATATTGACATCACGATGTTGTGGAGATATGCTACCGAGGAACCAGTTGTTGCTGAGTAGACTGCAGCTTAGATCAAAACACAGCTTTAGTATAATTATTGAAGAATAACGTAAGGGAGCTACAACTTGCACACAAGATTTGTACCGTGGCACATGAGTTAGAAAGAAAGACTTGGTTATTTTGGGACTTGTGCCACGTGGAACACTATCTAAGCCATCTGATTTGAAGGCAATGATGTAAAGATTCTTTTGTGCCAAAGATTGGCACGAAACACAATCTCTATCATTTGATTTAATACAGTCTACCAATAAATCAGATGATCAGATATTACTGTGTTGAATCAGATGATAGAGTTCGTGTTTCATGCCAATCTTTGTTACCAAAGATCTTTAAATCATGGTCTTCAAATCAGACGGCTTAGATGGTGTTCCATGTGGCACAAATCCCCAAAATACCAAGTCTTTGTTTTTAACCCACATGCCACGGTAGAAATCTCATGTGCAAGTTGTAGCTCCCACAACGAAAATATAATAAAAACAGAGCTGTAAAGTAGTATCAGCTCACAGGATGTTCAAGGCCAAAATCTTGTCAAGCTCGTGTGGAAATGGTCCACTAAAATTATTGTGTCGCAAATCCATTACGTCAAGATTTTTCAATTCTCCAAACTCTTTAGGGATGATTCCACAAAAAGAATTGTTGTGTAAATTGCTGCATGGAACGACAGGAGTTAGGATACTGCCTAAGGAAAACCCGACTTCCTAGTAAAACTCAAATAAGTGTAGATTTTAAGATGAGTTGGCATTAGGTACTCGACCCGAGTGCCAAGGCTGGGCTGAGGTTATTCTTCTCATAAACTGGTCAAGCCTCGGGAAATGCCCAGTTATTTATGAGCACAAAAATGAGTGAAAGTAAGTTTTTGTCCTTCCACTGATTTGGCACTGAACAAATCTGTGCATTACCTAATGTTGTTGGGAGGGAGATTGACCTGAGAGTGCTATTGATGCAGAAAAAAAAATGCTAAAACCCTAGTTATGCAATTTTGAAATCAATTTGAGATTTAATCGAGCAACGGAGATATCGAAATTATTCCCAAAACACAAAATATTTAATAACTTTATTAGGGCAATTTAATTGATTCGATTTAGCGTCCGTTAGCATATGAATTTCCCGATCTAGAAAATAGGTCTAAAGATAGACTCTAGTTTCAATCTAGTTTAGGGCACCAAGCAACAATCTCGATGTTGTCTTTTGACTCCTTGCTGGGATTTGCATAATTTAAGGCCCGACGGGTTTAAATCGTTCAAAGGGAATCAACAAATAAGGACTAGGAATTTAGGAACAAAATCCTAGTAATAATATAACAAGGAAAAGATATTTTGAATTTATGAGTTTTCAATAGAAGAAACAAACCAGATAAATTACCTAACAATATTCAAAAGATTAAATAGAAAAGGGATAGAAGATCCAAGGGATCGCTCCAAGGAAGATAGTTGGCCTCACACCAAACCGCACGCGGAAAGAAGAATCGCTCTTCTAAGTTTTGAGAGAATCACACCCTCGAAGAAAACTTTGTTCAAAGCTCTCAATTTTGCAAAATAAATTTTCATTAACCGTTCACTATTCAATAAGAGATTACAATGTGTATTTATAAAGAAAAGAACCCTAAAAATACTACTAAAATTAAAGCTCCTAAAGTCCTAATCAACCATTAAAACTTTCTAATCTAACGGTCATAATTAATTTCATCATTAATCCATTTTTTTATTACGCGACCACTTTTGAAGGGTCAAACGATGTCCAATTGACGTGAAATTGGTATTATTTGAAAGCTAATCGAAGCAGCTTGCCAACAAGACAAGAATCACACAATTCCGATATATATTGATAGATTTATAACCACTTTTCCGATGGTTGCGCTAAAAGTGACGAAATTAATAGTCACATATCACATATATATGTCTGACCTCTAAGTAATTCAAATAAGAAAACTAATCCTAAAACAACCCACTTATTAAAAGAATCCTAATAAAAAATGAAGCTAAACCTAGATAAAAAAAGCCTAAAATAAAGTGCACACGGGTCTTTAACGGACCTTTTAAACACCCATCCGCGGGTCCACTTTCTCTTTTGATGTCTCTTCTTTATCCGGCCACAATCTCGGCATGTAGGCTTCAATTCCACATCATTCCCCCTACTTTGCTGAAGTTCGACCTCGAACTTTGGTTGATATGGATTTTCATCGCGGAGGTCACAAACAACATATGGTACTAATGAGTTAGGTGGTCTACTCATCGCAACCGATCTACTCTCAACCTTGGGCTTGCCTTTCCAGTTGACAAGGTATTGTTGATGCTTTTCGGTACACATACTTCTTGTTATCCATGTAGCTTTAGTATTCGAATTACCCTTCCACTTGATGAAGTATGTTTGATATTTCCAAGATTGCTTTCTCCTTACAGTCCAAGCGTTGTCAATTTTCGGTTTACTTTTTCACCTGAGAAGATACTCTCGATATGTCTGGCGTGTCTTTACCTTGTTAACAAAACATGGACCTCCCAAAACTTTTCCATCTAACCTTTTCACATATTGTTTAGGCAAGTGTTTGGAAATCAATGGATAGATAAGATTGGGCTCAGGGAATGGGTCTGAAGGTTTTGTTGTTGGACCTAAAAAAGGTGTAAGATCCTTCAACGTAATCATTGCATTAGTACCCATGTCTAGAGGAAAATCTAGGCTATCATAATGACCCATTTTAAAGATCGGAATATTTCCAATATAGCATTTGAACAAACCCTCTACAATTTCTTGCGGGATTTGTACGGATCTAAATTGAACCAAAACAAAATCACCATCCTTAAATTCATTAAACAAATTTTGTGAGTTAGAAAAGTTTTCGATACTTCCATTGCTCAATACAATCTTATCATTAATTTCATGCAACTTAGAATGAAAATCAGACGGTAACTCACAATGCAATGCAAAATGTGACTCAAGACTTGATTCATAACATGACTTCGAACGTGAATTGGGATGCAGCTCATGAGATGATTCAAAATGCAACTTGAGAATATGATGTGTACGTGCATCTACGGACTCTACATGCTCATGTGTAGGTGACACTACTGACACTAACGACTCATGTGTAATCGACTCAATTGATACTAACGACTCATGTGTGTGCCTCTGAGTGACTCATATGGGACTAACACGGAATTATCACTCAACGAAAATAGAGGTTTCTTCAACACAAATTAGGTTTAGGATCATACACTCTTCAATCTCCTCCTCGCTGACATTAGTATTAGGTCATACACTTCCTCTTCTACTTTCAATTTTTCCTGCTCCTTATTTTCTTCAGCTTTAATGAATAAACTTTGAAGGAGAAAGTTCGTGGGAATTGATAGGCAATATGTCCGAACCCTTGACACTTAGAGCAATCAGGACACTTATCCGTCTTGGTTTTCAAACTCCGTAGAAGGTGACGGAGTGTTAAAGGAACATACTTTTCAATAAGTCTCATCTTCATGTCCTCCCATATGGAGATGAGTTTATTCCGAAGGAATTCAATACGGTACCAAAAGGTTTTGGATAACTAACCTAATTTTGTACTCATCCGGTACGACATACCAATCAAAATACTCCTTTACACTAGACAACCACTCCACGAAGGTTTTAGGGTTCATCCATCCCACAAAATTTGGAACCTCATCCCGAATAGATTTTAGAAACTTCTCGACAGGGTCGTACTCAGGTTCACGATGATGAGGGTATCCCGTAACTCTATTTGACATAACATGCAAACAAAATAAAATTCCTAAAGAAAACACCCTAAACTAGAACTATGCTTTGATACCAATATGATGCGGGAAAAAAAATGCTAAAACCCTAGTTATGTAATTTTGAAATCAATTTGTGATTTAATTCAGTAGCGGAGACATCAAAATTATTCCCAAAACACATAAAATATTTAATAGCTTTATTAGGGCAATTTAATTGATTCGATTTAGCGTCCGTTAGCATATAAATTTCCCGATCTAGAAAATAGGTCTAAAGATAGACTCTAGTTTCGATCTAGTTTAGGGTACCAAGCAACAATCTCGATGTTGTCTCTTGACTCTTTGTTAGGATTTGAATAATTTAAGACTCGACGGGTTTAAATCATTCAAAGGGAATCGACAAATAAGGATTATGAATGTAGGAACAAAATCCCAGCAACAATATAACAAGGAAAATATATTGAGTTTATGGGTTTTCAATAGAAGAAACAAACTAGATAAATTACCTGACAATAATCAAAAGATAAAATAGAAAAGGGATAAACGATCCAACAGATCGCTCCAAGGAAGATAGTTGGCCTCACACAAAACCGCACACGGAAAGAAGAATTGCTCTTCTAAGTTTTGAGAGAATCACGCCCTCGAAGAAAAGTTTGTTCAAAGCTCTTAATTTTGCAAAGCAAATTTTCATTAACCATTCACTATTCAATAAGAGATTACAATGTGTATTTATAAAAAAAGAAACCTTAAGAAGACTACTAAAATTAAAACTCTTAATCAACCATTAAAACTTTCTAATCTAACGGTCATAACTAATTTCACTATTAATCTCATTTTTTATTACGTGACCACTTTTGAAGGGTCAAACGATGCTCGATTGACGTGAAATTGATCTTATTTGAAAGCTTATCGAAGTAACTTTCCAACAAGACAAGAATCACACAATTCCGACATATATTGAGACTTATGACCACTTTTCTGATGGTTGCACTGAAAGTAACGAAATTAACAACCACATATCACATATATGTGTTTGTCCCCTAAGTAATTCAAATAAGGAAACTAATCCTAAAACAACTCACTTAGATAAAAAAGTCTAAAATAGCATGCACATGGGTCTTTAACGAGCCTTTTAAAAACCCATTCGCGGGTCCACTTTCTCTTTCGATGCCTCCTCTTTATCCGGCTACGATCTCGGTGTGTAGGCTTCAATTCGACATCAGCCATGGTTGGCACTCAGGTCAAGTACCTAATACCAACTCTTTTTTGAAATTGGACTGAATAATTTTTTAAAGTTTGTTAGATTTATGCACAACTTTTCAAATTTTTATTGAATATCCTCCCAGAAATATGCATCTCCTACAATTTCTTTCCTGAAAAAAGAAAACCAAAACTAAAAATCCAGAGAACCCTCAATAGATCTCATATTAATACTCAACAAAAATCAAATCATCTGACCAACCCAATTTTAGAACTTCAAGTTAGTTTGCTAGGGCTTTCCTAGGCTAGGCTTCCCACTATTTAATAACCTAGTCACTGAAGGCAGTGACCCCTCCTTTTTGCCTGAGAATATTCTATTTTTTTTTAGAGAACTCATATCTAGACCACATGAACCAAAGTTCCCACTCATATCAAGACCACATGAATCAAAGTTCCCCAATCAATGCTTTTCCCAAAATTTCCATTCTCAAGAATTGGGCTTGGTTAAAATGTGAACTATTCTATTAGTTTAAATAACAAAATTCCAAACCCCAAAATTGATGGAACAAGGTGATGATGATGATTTAATAACAACATGGATATAGCTGATTAGAAGCAGGTAGACAACAAGTTGGAAAAACCCCGTTAATAAATCTCTTGGCAAAGACCTAGGGAAGTGTCCTAGAGTTGAACCCTAGGACAACATCATATGGATGTACGTAAGGTCGATCAACAAGCATTTAATAAAATTAAATATAAATATTTTAATTACTGTAGTCAACAGTGGTCAATGCCTTACAAAATGAATGGTGAATTGAAAAATCAAGTCAGTGTTCATTTTCACAACATTTGATCAAGGCCATAAACGTAACTTATTTTCTAAAATCCCGTAGAGTGGGGTGAACCATAGGGGGAAATGGTGCCATGTGGCACCACAAAAGGGCACTATCCTAGGGACCCCTTTACACATGCAAATGCCTCAAAGCCCCTTGATCTTATAGATTGCAGTCATGTTTGAAGCATTTGTCATTTTTCGATTATTAAGGGCATTCCAAAAATGTCTCCCTCTTGCAATTGTGTTGTTGCGAGTAAGGGTTGGATATCTAGTTATCAAGTTGTAAAGATAGCACCTTGTGCCAGAACTGGTGTCTCGTTTTCTCTGAGTAATGGGGGAAGAGGATCGAAACATCCCACTGAAAGACTACTGAACCAAAGATGGGCTCTCAAGAACGTAGAAGTAGTAGGATGAGAGAAGTGATTAGGTTTAGATTAAGGAGATGGTTGTAGGTTTAGGATTAGGGTTTGTCAAGAAGAGAGGAGAGAGAAGAAAAAAAATTAAGGTTGAATAGTTTATAGAGGAAACACATTCACTAGCTTTTATATTAAAGAGAAAAATATTACACATACCCACTTCTACACACCAAAAATCCAATGTAAAAAGTATACATCATTACTAACACATCACTAACACTCCCCCTCAAGCTGGAGCACAGATTTCATGCATTCCTTGACTATAACATCTTGAAGAACTGAGGGTCCAAGAGGCTTGGTAAACGCATCTGCAAATAAAAAAAAAATTCTCTCACAATATGAATATTTACTTCTATATGTTTCATCCTCTCATGTAAGATAGAATCAGAGGCAACTTTTCCTTTTTTCATTCGCTTCATCATCACAACGAAGAGGCAATGAAGCATAAGCCTACTGATGGGAAATCCAAGCTCAGTGATAAGAGAACGAAGTCATAGCATCTCATGCACTCCATGAACAATAGCACGATACTTTAACTTCAACACTAGAGCGAGAAACATGATGTTGCTTCTGTTGGTGTGTGTGTGTATTTGGGATGTATGGGTGTGCATATAGTGTAATGGAGGTATATTTGTCTTCTTTTCATTATTCTAGATTCATATAAAAGCTAGTGGGATCTCAAACCCTACTATGCTATTTTTTCTCCTTCATAACTTCTCTCTGTCTTCTTTCTTTTCCACCTTCTTGTTGCAAAACCTAATACTGCCTACTCCAAACCCAACTTACCACACTGAATCATTCATTGCATTCTTCTATTCGGTATCAGAGCGGGTTGCCACATCATCTGAGTTGACCCCATCTCGCCATGTCATCATCGCTGCTGTCAACATGATGCCATGCTGATGTCAGCCCGGTCAAAATTTTGACCTCAAAATCAATCGAAATGGGTATCACTGGAATCGGTATTGTATCCAAAGCTTTTTGTCTCTTGGACTGTATTATTTTGAAGGAAATTTCCTTAAGAAAGCTTCTTTGGGTCACCTTCTTCCCGAAAGATTTCATGTTTGTGCTTTCTGACTGTGTGCACCTCGAAGCCCCAGATTAATGATGGCAGATGGTAAGGATTTTATAGGGGAGCTATTTGTGAGTGACCTCTTGCATATGTTTTTCTCTTTTATTGTTCTCGTTTCTGGCGTTAAATCTGGGTTCAATGACACAGATCTGAATCAAAGGGCAGATTCTCATCTCACCTCAAAAAGCTTCTCATTTCACCGTGTTCCACATATCTCATCTCACATTTCTCTGCAAATATCATCTCTCTCACAGTTCTTTGCATTTCTACCGTGAAACTGGGCATCACAGCTTTCTGTGCTCCATGATTGACTGGGGCTGTTTCTTAAGGCAACTTGTGGAGGTTTGGGTTGATTTTTTATCCCCCATGTCTTGATCGAATTAGATCTGCGATTGGATGGTTGGGACTGAGAATGTTTCTACAGTTTGTATTTCCTGAATATTCAGAGTATTTTCAGTTCATGAGGTTTATTGAGTGGTGAATGTTGGCTCCATTGCCAAAATTGATTGGTTTCATTGATGGTTATATGGATGCCTAGTCAGCACTTGAAACGTGGCCGCTTATTCCAATTTTTTTTGTGAGGTTTCTACATCTTTGATGTGAGGAGTAATTGATTGACTATTTTTTGTGGCTACATTCTGTGGGTTCCATATCTGGTACTTTGTTCCTTGATCCTCACGTTACCTCAGCTACTTCTCAGCCTGTTACCTCCGTTCTGGTGGCCACTTCCACATCATCTTCACATTGGGTGATCGACACTGAGCTAAATAAACCCTAAAGACGTAATTTTTAGTTAAATAAACCTAAAGGGAAATTATGAGTTTTTATCCAAAGTTAACTTACAAATCCTATAAGATCCCACGTCAAACTCTCTCTCTTTCTCTCAACTAGGAGAATGCTATCTTAATTAAGAGCTACCTATCTCAACAAGGAGATCCTATCTCAAGTAGGAGATTTAAACCTCCTTATACTATAATAAAGAGGCAGACTCCAATTTACACCTATAAATGTGAAAGAAATCATAGCTTCAAAGATTGAGAAAAGGGAGAGGAATTGGGGGTGTACTCCTTGGAGACTAAAGTACGGTATCGAGGACTGCAGTTCATCGTCTTCATCACTAATTTAAATCCATTCAATACCAAAGTAATCTCTAACTTTGTCTTTTATTTTATTTAGAAAAAAAAGCAGTAGTACTTGAATCAATTGAGAATAGATCTGAGATTCCTTCTTCATCGGATTTCAGATATCTGAGATCTGCAATTTTTGTTCGATTGTCTCAAGTTCAGGCATGTAGCTCAATGCTCTGTTTTAATCTATGGTGAGCAGATATCCAGTATGCTCATTAATGGAATTGACATATGAATGGAAGAGTTGGTTCATAATAGATGAGTTCACAAAATAGTAATATAAATTTTTCTTCATGCATTAGAATTTCCAAGTTTTCTCGTAGAATGAGATAAACAATTCCCTTGACACTTGTACTTTGAAATATTGTACAAAAACTTGGAACCACAATCCACAAGCACGAAAATTTCGCCACTGGATAATCCTAAATATATATGGTAAAAAGTTAACTGAAAATATTTATTAAAGTACACAAGAAGTCTGCAATAGAGTTGTCTTAATTTTCTGAGGTTAAGTCATAAGTCTATCTATGCTTACATAGATTTTATGTGTATAAGCTTTCCAAGATCAGGTGCCAGTGTTCCTCTAAGAGAAAGATCTTTCAAGTTCCTGCAATCAGAACAGAAAAGACTTCAGAAAGATCAAACAGTACCAAAACTATATAAAATAGACAATTTTCTTTACATCTAATAGATAAATGTCCATAGAAAACTAAATGCTGCTAGGGGAACATATTAACTCTAGAAAGTAGGCTATATCTTCAGTGGAGGAACGTAGAACTAAAATCCATTTAAGTACAATTAATTTACCTCTGTTCACGGCCATAACTGGTGGGCGCCTACTCTGAAAACTGTTGACCTCATTGAATCAAACGATGGTGAATGTCTTTTGTTCCAATCTTCCACACAAGGGATATTGAGATCATGGGAGTGCCATCAAACAGTCAAGTTTGTTATTCCCTGTGGCACAGATCCCAAAAAGTAGCCCTAAAATCACATTTGAGTGTGATGTGTGCCATGTAATTTTAGGGCCACCGTCTGGGATCAGTGTCACATGGAATAAAAAATTGACCGTTTGATGGCACGCCCATGCTCTCAAGATCCCTTCTGTGGATTGGAATGAAAAACGATTGCCATCGTCCGATTCAATGTAGTCAATGGATTTTCAGCATAGACGCCTTCAGTAATGGGGTAGGTGCGAATAGAGGTACCCAATTAATTATTGCAATGGTCAGAATATTAGTACTGGAGTACATATTGGCGAACCAAAAAATGATATACAAGAATTGAGACAATATGATGTCATTTCTAGATTGAAATGTTTTAAAAGGCAAGTACAATTAGGAAAATAAGTAACAAACATGAAAGCATTCTGCTCAGAGTTGTGACTTGTGGGGGTGCATATTTAAAAAATAATGTTTGATATAGTATGGTAGCAGAATTATAATACATTCTAAGATATTTTCATTATAGGTGATATTGAAAACTTCCTATTAGACAATAAACATGTTGCCCATATAATAAATTATTTTAATTCCCCAATTAATTATTCCTTACACTTCTAATTAACCAACAGTGCACGTAGGTTTGGCTTGGATTCATTTTCAAAAACTTTTATGTTAAATTAACAAGCCCCGTGTACTTTTTCATATCCAACTAAATTAGGCTTAAGCTAGTGATATATAGATTTATACAAGTTAACTCCAACATTGTCTGACTATTACTCTTCCTTGCCAAAAAAATTAGGAGAAAATCAAATCAGGATCGTTTTATTGCATGGCGATGCTAAAAAATAAAAAACACTAACTAAAAAAAGCAAGGCAATTCCTGAAGAGTTGGCATTAAGGGCATGGCTCATGCACCAAGGCTGTTGCACAGAGCTGCCTCCACCAAACTGGTCAAACCTCAGGAGATGTCGCAGATTATGGGTGCCAAATCAGTGAAAACATGTTTTTGACGTTTCTGGCAGAGCGAGATTGACCCACTCACTGTTCAGACCGTACACCTTTATGAATTCATTCTTGAAACCATGACACTAAGAATCTATGGAAATATACCATACATGGACCTTTGGTATATCAATACGTAAGAAGGGAGTATATATGTTTCTTCTTTTTATAGTACAAATCAAATAGACTCATTTATCTAGCAAACTTTGAAGAAGCCAAAAACTGCATTTATATTCCCCAAATTTAACACAGGCTTTAATACCAATTTTTTTTTATTCCCCAAATTTATACATAAAGACTTGAATACCAAATGTTTTTTTTTTAACTATTTTTTTAATTGACATAGGTGTCATAAAAAATAAAAACAATAATAAAAAAACTCCTATGTTAATTTTCTTTCTTTTTTTACCAAATGTTAACTCCTATGTCCAGTATTACTTAATAAAATCTACGAAGTAGAAACACCTACGTCCTAAGTACTAACCAACTAGTCCCAATGCAATGATTAAATAATGGCTCCTATGTCCATTATAATATGTAAACAATTTACACAATATAAATTACTTATAACAGGCAAGAGCTTTCCTAAACTAACCAACAAGATAAAAAATAATATTCAAGCAAGCAATTTTGTCAAGGAAAAATTCAGATCTATTTCTTAAAGTGAATATTGTGAAGGCCTTATCAATCTGATCCTAAATTAGGAGATAAGGTGGGAGAGCAATAATATTTAAATATTTACGAGTTAGAAATCCTTATATTATTGCATCATATATATTAGCCTTTCTCCATTTTACCCTTAAGTTGTAAGTAATAGGGCTGTCAAATGGCCGGGTCGACCCGATACCCGACCCAACCTGACCAACCCGTTGGGTCTGCAATGAGACATCCGACCTGACCTTCAAGTCAGGTCGACTAAGAGGTTAGGCGTTAGGCAGGTCGGGTTGACCTGATACTTTATATAAAAAAAATAGGGAAAATAGGGAATTTTTATTGGGTCGGATCGAGTGCACCATCTGGTTGGGACAAGTCAGGTGCTCCATCAGGACGGATCGTGCCAGGCATATGCCATTTCCCCATTGTGCAGCCAAAATTTTGGCCCGACCCGATCCAGCATCCCTAGTAAGCAAGGATTATTAACGCTTGAGGGTAGTAATGTAATGTTCCACATCAAGATAAGTGGGAATTCTCTCAGTATTTAAGAGAGGAATATTGTTTTTTTTAAAGGCCAAGAGAAGAATATTGTTCACCGCTAATTTTTTTATTATTTAGATGGTAAAATTTCAAAGACGGGATAATCAAGTTATTATTTGTGTTTATTTTGAATTTTAAAAAATGATTTTGATTTCAAATTACTGAATTCTCTTTGAGTCGTCTAACCATTTCCGCTCAACAATTGATACTGTATCAATGATACTTGTAAGGACAGCAGCCTCCATCACATATGCAGAAATAAAGAATCCTGCGCTCAATAATACCATATAGTTTTCCTACTAAGGAAGAAGAGGTAGTTTCCAGGAATTGATTACAGTTGGTCACTACTATTGCTGGAAATATTTCTCAAGCAATAACTATATTCACAGTTGTGAAAGTACTAATGGCCTCGGACTTCGACCCATAATCACCAAAAATGGTGGGTTTTTTTCCCCCTTTTTTTTTGATAAAAACAATAAGTTTAAAATGCATTTTTCCTCTCCTAAAATAATGTTCGAAACACGTACATTAAAAAACTAAAAAATATCAAAGAATGAAAGTTTTTTTTTCAAAAAATACGAGGCATTTTAAATTTTTTTATTTAATGAGATTTTTTATTCCCTTTTTGTTTTTTAAATTTTCGGATTCTCCCAATTTTTTCCCCAATTTTCCATTTTTTACCGATTTCTTCCAAAATTTTCTGTTGTCTGACTTATTCCTGGACTCCAACTTGGTGACTATGCTTGGACTAAGCTTTCAAAAAATTTTGATAGGCCACTCTTGAGTCCAAGCACAAAATTCTATTATGGGATTGATCAAATGAAGGCTCACCGCGAGAACATGTTAACTGCCTGTGCGTGAGACTCTGCTTATTTTGAATACGTAGTCTCAATGTCTGCTTGAAGAGAATGACACCCCTCAATGACTCATTCATTCAAAGGGTTATGCCCCTTCACAAATTCATGGAAAAAGATAATATTTTCCAGAGGGAATTATCGGAAAAATCATTGTACAGAAGATCAACGGCATGAACAAAAGATAGCTAGATGTCCATGGAACAAAACGTTGGACTAGATGTCCCTGTGAAGCCTCAAAAGTACATTCTGATGGAGAGATCAAAGAAGACCGCCGCTGGACAAAGCTAGCGACAAAATGGTCACTGGAGAAAGGCAATAGTCGATGAGCGCAACGTAGAAAATATGGCCGTTGGAGACAACCACCACTGTTGTCATAAGCGATCGCTTATGCCATCTTAACCCATAAAATTCGATTTTGACATTGTGCCATGGCATACAAAAGTATGCGATGGCATAATGTTCTAAGCACTTAAATTTTATTTTTTTTTGCTTTTTAAGGTCTCATTGCCTCTATAAAGGGTGGGTTGGGTTCTCTACTCCTTACACAACTATTTTGGCTTCAACTTCCTCTCTAATCTCCATTCTTTACTCCCAATCTCCTCCCATCTATCCTGTCTAGTTTTTATTTTATTTTATGCTTTGTAATCCTTTTTTTTAGTGAATTAAATTGTTGTAAACTTAGTAATATTAATGTTAGTATGTTATAAAGCCTCAAAGGGAAAGATCAAGGATCAAGATTCAAGAGTGAAGCAAGCTTATAGTTCTAGTCTTCTATCAATCAAGTCACTTGGATAAAGCAAGCAAGCAAGCCTTTTGGGAGGTTTGAGTTTTATTATTTTTGTTTTAAAAGTTTTAAATCTCTAATTTTCTTTTCCTAATTCCTACTTTCTATCATCATTGACCAATTAATTATGTCTACATCTTCGACCCCGGATCCTCTAAAAACTAAATCGAATGATCCTGGTTGAAAATATGGTCAGTCAGATGATATAAACTTCATACTAGTGAGATTGGATGAAGACGAAACAGAGGAGAAGAGTATGTAGAAGGAGATAATTTCGATGACGACGGCAATGCTAGTGATGATGATGGAGATGTACCACAATGGGTTAGAAATGAATGTGTAGAGTACATTGTTGGTACTTAGTATCAAAACTAAAGTTATAATTTTAAATATTAGTATGTAAAACTTCTTTTTTAAATGCAAGAATGTCTATTTTTCCCTTTTAAAGACCTGAATACTTAAGCATAAAATAAGAGAAGAAGATGATAGACAGGAGGCGAACTGTTGATGGAGGTAGTAGCAGCCAAGGCATGCATATTGATGAAGAAGATGAAATAATAGAAGAAGATGATAGACAACTAGATGGCATAGATTCCATACTAGTGAGATCGGACGAAGATGAAATAGAGGAAGAAGAAGAATATGTAGAAGAAGGATATGATTCCGATGACGACGACAATGCTAGTGATGATGATGGAGGAGATGTACCACAATGGGTTAGAAATGAATGTGTAGAGTACATTGCTAGTACTCAGTATCAAAATTAAAGTTATAATTTTGAATATTAGTAATTTAGTATGTAAAACTTCTTTTTTAAATGTAAGAATGTCAATTTTTTCCTTCTAGAGACTTGAATACTTATTGTTTTTTTTTTTAAAAAGAAAAAGAAAAAAGTATGACATGGCTTAAGCGATTAAGCGATTCGCTTAAGCGAAATTGAGCCAAATCGCTTAGCATCGCTTAAGCCATTTGACAACATTGACAACAACCGATTAATGGAAAAGAAGGGCTTTAGAAACAGTAGTTGACTTGTTCGAAGGGTGGAAAGGTTATTGTTATGAGAGAAGAGGATTGGTTTTGTGCCCGTATAAAGGATGGCCGAGCTAGCACTGACCCAAGCTTGGGCTCGGCTCGGTTGCAGCCCTAGATATATGGACCCGATGCAAGATTTGAACTGAGAGCAATTTGGACCTCCAGAAAGGATGATCTATCTGGGGAAGGAAATACGAGAATATGGAAAAACTTTCAGTTGAGGGGAGTTTATCAGACGTAGCTTAAATGCATTATCAGAAGGAAGGTGGGATATGGAAAGAATAAGAAAGTGGCAAGTTATAGTTAACTTTAACTTTGCTACAGGAGAGCTGGAGAGTCAGATTGATGTGGAATTGATTCGCAATGGGGTTGTAGAGTCATGGAAAGGCTTCACGGCTACAAAGATTGATCCAATTTTCTAGCCTAGAGGACTGTGATAATGAATTAAAAGCAAAGAAAATGATGATTGGGGATCAGGTGATACTCAAAATTTGGTAGACAAGTGGAAACTCTGGTGCTAAATCGAGTCACATTCGATAATTTTGCTAGGAGTGGAAAAATTGTGATAAATGTGTAATGTGTAATAGAGAAGCTCATAGTATGGACCACCTTCTTCTCCAGTCCTCATTCGCTACTTAAGCTTGAAACTGTTTTTTTCTGTCTTGTTTCAGATTTTCAGCGTAGCTGGTGTCTTCCAGGCAATGCTAAAGACCGGGGGTTTGGGCCTTGCAAAAACTCAAGGCCATATTGTTTGGAAGATGGGATTTCTAATTGCGCTTTTGGGGTCTTTGGCGAGAAATAAACATTCAAATTTTCAAAGGCAGGAGATCTTCATGCAGCAAGTGTTTTCCTTTATTTTTATCAAGCTGCCTTCTTGGCCAGGATGACATAAGTGGTTCTCGAGCCAGACAGAGGGAAATATTAAAGCATGATGGTTATGGCCTGCAGGGGGGTTTTAGCTCTGTGGATGGAGTTTTCCTTTGTGGGCTGAAATTAGATGTGATCTTTTCCATTATTTTTCCCCAGATGCAACTGTCCTTTTGATTTTTTGTTTTTTTTGTTTTCTTGTGCCCTGTTATCAGCCCCTATGCTGATGCAGGTTTTCTTTCTGGTAGCAAGTTGGCCTTTGCTCCTCACTAGCAAGCTTTACTGTCATGCTGTAGTTCTTTTCTTTAATGAATACGGTTTATGTTTTCTCAACAAAAAAAAACACCTAACCTGTTGGTAAAGATGTGATATTGAGACCATTCAGAATCTAGCTGTCCTCCTTGGAAGAGGGTAGAGGAGAAAAAACGAGGATTTTATAAATATAAGGATACTCTCTACAAATCCTACAATAAGGGAAGATGATTTTACAAATTTTCAGAGGTCTTGTTACAAGAATCTCGAGCTCTTGGAAATGGGATTTAAGTACTTGCATCACTTCTGCAACAGATAATATCCAAGAAAAAACTCAAAGGATGGGAATTGATGCTAAATTTTCTGATTATCAAGAAATTACAACTGTTCCGATACTTCACTATGCCTAAATTTTATGAAGATTATCAACTAAATTTTTTTATGCGTTGAAATGTCATTAGATTTTAAGATCCATTCTTCCAAGACAAAATACAAGGGGTCGCTTTGAAGCCATTGAGGGAGGTGGAGTAGTAAGCCAGAAATTGAAGATTTGTTCCTATCTTTTAGAGTGGAACTTTAACAAGCCGAATAGCCAACATCCAAAATCAAGAAATCAGTAAGTTAGATGTAAGAATTAGACTTCATTTGCATAAAGCAAGTGAAACGGATCACATGAACAACACCGATTCAATTCTATAAAAAAAAATGTCAAATGAAAATAACATCATGTATACTCAATATTTAACAAACCAAATACCAACATAGTCCCGAAGTCGGGGTTAGGCAATAATTTGGCAAGGTTTAAATTCAGAAAAATCCGGCAAACCTCGGCAAGTTTGGGGAAAATTTTGGAAAAAACTGGAGAAAAAAAAAAAGATTAAAAAGTATAAAAAAATAAAAAATCACAATTAATTGAAAAATCGTGAATTATTTGTGAAATATTTGCGAACTTCGTGAATTTTAAAACACAATTTTTTCACAAAATCGTGAATTAATGATTAATTTGTAGAACCTTAAATTCACATATTTTGAAAATTTTTGGCCAATTTGGTGACTATGAATACCAACACCAGAATCAAGAGAAGACAAATGAGTTCCAACCATCTTCATAGAAACTGTCCAAAGAAGCAACAAATCAAATTCAAATTTCTCACCAGCAATCCATCTTCAACAGAGTCCAATTCTCAATACCCAGTTATCAGCAACAAATCAAATTTATTTTTTTGATCGGGGCAACAAATCAAATTTCATTTCCATATAACAACAAGTCCAATTCTGAATACCCAGTTAAAAAACAACAAATCAAATTTCATTTGAACATAACAACAAACAATTCATAGGCAACAACTCAAGTTAAAAAACGAAAACTGCAACATCATTAATATTCAAACAAATTCAAGGCAGCAATCAAACACTTACAAAGTAACAACTTTCCCATCTGAGCATTCAACTCCGAACCACAAACACGGATCATCGTCGCAAACGTTCCAATTCGATAAGGTGCGGTACGGGTCCCTTTGGACGCCCTCGCGAAATCTCAACAGAGCTAACCCTACATCAAATTCTTCACACTCAATCTTATTCCATTAAATTTTAAATTAAAAGGAGAAAAATAAAAATTCAAAACCCAAAAATTTTCAAATTAAATAGAACTAAAAAAACCTACCTTCATCATTGATAGACCAACAAAAATCCAAACTCTGAAGCAACAACATTAACAAAGAAATAACACAATTCACTCTGAAAATGCTCAAAAATAAAACCATGGTTCAATGGATTCAGTATCGTAACGCTATTACAACAACGTAACGGGATTAACGGCTCCGGTCACAGCTCTATTCCGATTCGTTTCGGGTTTTGTAGCGGAAAATGCGGGTATCAGACCGTGACTTCCATGCAAAATTTTGAAAAAAAAAAAACACTACCGATAGGAAGTTGTGATGGAAGAGATAAACGAAACGCGAGGGGAGAATGTAAGTTTCGTGTCCGAAACGTAAGGGGTTTGAAAACGTGCCGGTTCTCACTTCTTTGGCAGCGGCTGCGTCTTCTTCTTCTGCTTCTTTTAATTGAGTATTTGACCCGCTTCTCTTCTGCAATTTAAATGCCGTCCTTGGGTCACGAGAATGGCACGTGTTTGAATCTTGCTATTGGATTTTCTGCCACGTGAGATGAAACGAAGTTGACAGATGAATTGGTAATTGGAGTTGGTGGACCAATGATCCCGTGCTCTCATAACATCTTCTATTATGGTCTTTGTTAGGTGTGGACCGTATGATTTGTCGGATCTTATGCAAATAGGGAAATAGCATATCAAAAGATTATGTACGCAAGATGACCTAAGTTTTAACTAATGTTATCAAATCTGCAAGTTTCATAGCCTACCATCAAATGGTTAGATATTGATTTCACATCACAAACATCCCAAAAAGTGAATCTAATTATGGGTGTATTATCACATGTGATTCACATTCACTTTTTTTGATGTGTGTCAAGTGGAATCAACATCTGACCGTTTGATGATAGGCCATGATCTTAAGATCTATTATAAGAAAGATTGGGAGTTAAATACGACTTCGATCATCTAATTTAAAATAATCAATGCCTGTAGCATGTGAAACTCGAGTTGAGAAGAAAGAATCTATGATTTAAAATAAAAGTATCCAAATATAAAATTGAAAGCTACTACTTATAGAAGAGATTTGTATAGTAGCATAGGACTACAAAGAAAGACTTGATATTTTTAGAACTCGTGTCTAATTAGAAGGTCTTGATGTAAAGAAAAGAATGAAACAAAACATAATCTCTATCATCTAATTTAACGCAATCAAAACTTATCATTTGATTTGATTGTTGACCTTATTAAATTAAATGATAGAGATTGTGTTTTATGCGGTTCTTTGACAATAAAGATCTTTATAGTATAGCCTTCAAATCACTTGACACAAAGTTCTAAAACCAACAAGTCTCTATTTAAGCCACGATACAAATATCCTTGCTCCCATATAAAATAGGGTACCTTCTTTTGCAGCTATAGATTCTTGCATTGCCATTAGAGCTTTTTCTTGAGAAAATCATTGGTTGTGTTGAATTAGACGATGGAGACTATTTTTCATATATATCTTCCACACAATAGATCTTGAGATTGTGGGTGTTCCATTACATGATCATAAGTTTATCTCACATGACACATATCCCTAAATGTAACTTGAGAACCATATATTTTATTGTTCTAATTATAAGGTCACTTTTTGGGATGTGTGTAATATGAAATCAACTTTTGACCCTTTGATGATGCATCTCAAGATTTATTGAGTGAAAGATTGGGACAAAAATAGATCTCCAACATTTGATTCAGTGTAAATATTGATTTTCGAACATAAAAACCGTAGCGACAAGACAAGAATTAGCTATATCAGCTCGGGCGAACCGGTCCACATTCTATAATACCATTGGAACTTTTTAATGGTTGGCTAAGGGAGTATAATAATATTATAATTTTATGGAGATGATAGAGTATCACTTAAAAGACTTTTAATGGAAGGAGATTCATCCATGCAATTCATAAGTCGTGTTTGCTTTGTAATGCTATGAATTCATTCGTAAGTATGGCTATTTATTGGCCAGGCTAGATTTGCTTTAGTCATAAGATGGCTTTAAATTTTTATTTAGGAAGGCTCTTCAATTAGGGATTCAGGATGTCTGAATAGATCTTTGGATTGCATTCAAATATGCTTGATGACTCCTCTTTTAAGGAATCTGTTTATCCTATGAATGCCACGTGTATGTGGTATAGATGCTTGAACATAAAGATTAAGTGCTCATGCTCGGCACCTAATGCAAACTCAATTTTTTTGTGGGGACGCGCCGTAGTTTGGCGGGTGCCTTACGTTTGTTAGCCTTTGTACCTTTTCCTTTACTTATTTTATAATTGTATTTGAGAGTGGGAAGGTACTCATTGCTGTACTACTGTGTACTAAATGACATAGAGAGAAGGAAGAGAGAGGGAGAGAGAGAGGTGGATATGATGAGCACAATGATCATCTGTGCCCACTTCTGATCTTAGAATGATCAACGGTGGAGATGATATTAGCTGCACGACCATTTAAATCGAAAAAAGTTCATTTTATAACCCATTGATCACCATTAAAATTGATGGGGGTCAATGTTTTTTAGAAGAACATCGATTTGACCTTACATAAATCTCATCTTTGGGTGCCATGTGTAAGCCATTTGGATCAATTGCAACATTTAATAGTATTTAAATAATTAATTAAAATTTTTTTTTGGGTATAGTATTTAAATAATTAATTAGAATAAATGATTGTGACCGACATTTAAACACTAAAATAGTATTTAAATAATCTTATGCCATTGAAGTAGACTTTTGATCTTATACCATTAAAGTATACTTTATTGTTATGTTGCGAGTAAGGCTCTCAACAAGTAGGATAAGGAGAGGGGGGGCAACATTTTTCAATCCCGACTCGAGGCCTGAAAATAGGATCGGGTTCAGCCTTCCAACCCTGTTTTAATCTGACTCGACCCTCTTGAACCTAAGCTGGGATTGAACCCTCGACCTGGCGTCAGACCTTGGGGTTGCAATATTGAAAACATTCAATTGAGCTGCAGGCCGGCCCAACCCGGGGATTCTTCAATATTCTATACAAAATGTCCTTTAATTTGCCATTTGGGAAGTATTTGGCTAAATTCTTTATCTTATTATAAGTTAGTAATATCTAAAAACTATTTCTACAAGCACTTGAGAGATGATCAATAGAATATATTTCTCAACTTAATGAATATAGTATTCTATTGAAATTCAAATTGATGAATTGAAATACATGTAAAAAAAATAATTGATGTTAGAGTGTACAAATTGGATGGTTCAAATCTCCCAACATGTATAATTTTTGAGGTTCATTGTCGTTCAATGTATGAGCTATCACTTTAATGGCTTGGGCTGCTCACATCTTATGCATGCTTTGAATGATGATATGATCATTTAAATACGAAAATGATGTTTAAATGACAGTCAAAAAGAGTTGCCTTTTTATATATATTTTATGTATAAAAGAAGAATTTATATTAGACTATTAGGCATTTATCTATATATTGCAATTTGGTATTTATCTATTTTTCATGACGACTTTGGAGTCGTGTTTTTCCTTTACTTTTTAATTTTAAAATCCTGAGGGGAATAGAAAATAGTTAGGTTATGGTATGGGTTCAACAGGTTTCAAAATCGTCATATACGAAGAAATCTTTGATAAAAATATGCATTCAACTTAAAATTAATTGGCTATGAGTAGAGGGGTCCAATATATTATAAAGGGAGAGACAAGGCTACAATTATAATTTATCTGATGTGGGACTAAACTCCAACACACCCTCCTACATAATTGTAGGACTGAGTCAAATCACGTGAACAATTAAATTGGGAGACGTGGAGTGAAAAAAGATATGCTCTGATAGCATAATAAATCTGTTCATCCAACTAACTCAAAACAAATTAGAAATGAGTGGAGAGGCCCAAAATATTATAGAGGGAGAGATAAAGACTGCGATTTGTCGAATGTGAAGCTAAACTTCAACAGTGTTGACTTCTATGTCCTATGTAGTCACTAAATATAAAAGTCACAAAAAGAAGTAAATATTAGGGGTTGCCCTGCAAATTCTAAAATTTAGCCTTAGGGAAATATACGCCACATATGAACGGAAACTTAAAACACTTTACGCCCTCTGGTAATGATTAAAAGGACTTTTTTACCAGAATAATAAGCCATCAAATTCTTTTTATGTGGTGTACATTGCACTAACATCATCTTTATTTACACCCATTGTGCACATGTTAGTAGTGCAAGGTGGGTGGTGTTAGAGTATCAATGGGTGCAAATAAAGATGCCCTATTAGATTTAGTGGGATGAGAGACTCAAATTCATACCTCTTTGGTGAGCCACATCTACCTGGTAGTTAAATTGGTTGCATCTTGAAACCGTTTTTAATTATAATATTTCAATTTGATGAAACCTAATTTAAGTAGGGAGAATGAAAGGCAAACAGTGTGATGCCGATTTGATATCTATACTGAGCAACTTTGGACATGATTTGGGTCAGGGTTCGGGCCCACCATCCGAACCAAGCGAAAACGACATCCAACGTTGCAGATCTGTATATTCGCACCCATCAAAGGGTGAACCATCTTCTACCATAAGATATGTGGAATGCTTTGACTCTATAATTCTCGCGGTGGAAACATGTTTATGCATCAATACCAATATATAGATCTATTGCCATCGATGGGTACACGATCATTGTATTTATCTACACCATGAAACATTGTATACATATATTGTAGCTTATGAAGGATTTTGATATTGATTAGTACCAACTTATACAGGGGATCACACCTCATGCTTTGTCCTTGAGCAAGTTTCAACTTCCCACCTTTCAAAGGAGGTTTGCTAAGACTTTGTAACCTCCAAAAAGGAGGGGAAGTTTACCCGATCAACCTTACTAGAAAGAGAGAGCTGGCCAAACCACACCTGTACCACTAAGTTAGAAATGATATTATGATGGCGACCACAATCAAGATATGGTGATAACATCATCTTACTGTCCTTGGATTTTCATCTAATATGGCTAGGGCTGTCAACGGGCCAGGCCAGCCTTTTGATACGCCGGACTATTTTCGACCCTAAAAACTAGGCCCGAAACTGAACCTGACCCAGGTATAAAACTGTGCCTTGTTTGGCTAGAGTGCTTTTCGGGCTTAGACTTTCTATTAAGCCCAAAGCCTGATCCATACTGAATATGGGCTGGCTCGACCTTTTTCCTTAGAGATAAATACCTGCCGGGGTTCCAACTATACCCCTATTTACCGGTCGGCGTCCCAAGTTCATATAAATGACCCAACAGGGTCTTAGACCCTCAAACTTTTTAGTTTTTTTGGTTTTTACTTCAGACGAATCAATCTTGTGTTAGTTTTATGCTTGCAATGGCAATTTTTGAAACGGGTGAATTAACCAAAATGCCATTACTTAATATCATATGAAATAATGAAAATGCCTTTCATTTTAAAAGAGAAAATTAAGGGGGTATAGGCGAGCATTCATATTCTCTCCAGAGTTCTTTCGTCACTTCGTTTCAAATGCAGCTAAGGGCATTCGTTTTTGTCGTCGCCGTTGAGGATAAAAGAAAGTTTGTTGTCGTATGCGGATTGCAGAGGTGGAGCCTCAACCCCCTTTTCACTCTCTGTATTTTTTCGTCGCCAGTTCTCGTTTTTATTGAGGAGAAGAGCTGCGTTTTTCTCGTCGACTATTGCAGAGGTGGAGTCTTAGACCCCTTTTCACTCCCCGACTTCTGATATTGTAGAGAAACCTATAAAGGCCAATTTTTTTATTTTTTCCATTTGTAAAACTATAATTTTTAGGGTTTAGGGTTATGATTTTGGTTTGTTTCTCTTTGTAAAACTATAATCTTTAGGGTTTAGAGTTATGATCTTGATTTGTTGGAAATGAAGTCTATTCTTTAGGGTTTATAGTTATAATTTTGGTTTTTTAGAAATGAAGTAGAGCCAACCAAGAGAAAAGGGAAAAAAAAAAAATCCTCTAGTTGAATCTCTGAGTCATAGACTGCTTAGATGATTATTTGGGCTTCTGTTATTCAATTATATTCATTGTTTTTTAGTTTAAATTTTATTCATTTTTTTTTATTAAATTTTTTTCCCCTTTCTCTGTTTACTTCATCTGCAATTGAATTTATTGAGTTATGGATCCATGAATCGATTAGGTAAAAAATGATTATCTCATGTCTAATCCATTTTTTGGGTAGATAGAGGTCTCGAAGACTTATATATCATAGTATTTTTTTTTTTTTTTTAAGCTTTCGATAATCTGCAGTCAATATGTAATTTTTTTATATTTTTTTAATTGGTAGTATGAAATTTATTTACATCAATTTTATATTTCAATTTCGTTTTAGGGAGTAAATGGACTATCATAAGTAGCTTTAGTGATCATAATTGTCCTCCTTTTCACTCCCCGGCTTTTGATATTGCAGAGAAACTTATAATTAGGGTTTAGGGTTATGATTTTAGTTTATTTTCATTTACAAAACTCTAATTTTTAGAGTTTAGGGTTATGATTTTGGATTGTTGGAAATGAAATAGGGTTTACCTTAACTCAGTACAAATATGAACATTATTTTTGTCATATTTTTTAGTTTAAAATCCGTATTGAGTAATCCAAATATTGCAAACTCAAAGTTTCAAGTTTAATCACAATTGATCCATTGGAAAAATATATATGGGTTTTTAGCATATACCCTATGTTTTAGCATTATGTATAAATGTCACCTATTTAACTTATTTATAAATAATCTCCTAATTTTAACTTTTTTGTTTAAATAATAACTTGAATTAATGTTTTGTTAATTTTCATCTCTAGAAAATCAAAGTACAATTATCACGAAAGTGCAAATTACCCAACACGAGAAAAAAACAGTATAGGTGATAATTGCAATTTGCTTTTTTAGAGACGACACTTAACATAACAATAAATGAAGGTGTTTGATGAGTACTGAAAAATGATGATATTTCACCCCTAAATACCTATATTTAGCTGTCCGATGAAGGCTATTTGATGAGATTGATTAGATTTGAAGTGTTTCAGGTAAATACAAGCCAAGTATAGAAAACAGTCTAAGAATTCTGAATATAATGTCAAAACACTGCAACTTTGGGTAATCAAGAACTTGGTGCGACTTGCGGCTAAATTTGGACCTTCAAAACGGCCGAATTACGAAATTGTCAAAACATAAAAGTTGTAGATCTTTTCGTCATCTTTCCAATGACATAAGAATCACCTCAATCCGAATTCGAGACAAAAAGTTATGGCCGAAATACCGAAGCAGTGTTTGAACCAAGAAAAAGTGCTGAATTTCACGGATTTCTGGGGTCGATGCATCGACCCTATAGGTCGATTAATCGAGGCAGAGTCAAAGTCTGACACGAAACTGACACTGTAAACCTGATTTTTGGGACTTTTTGGCGGCTCGATGCATCGACCCGAAAATATTGGCTTGGGAGACTTCCGCGAGGAGAGTCTATTTAAAGCGACTCAAACACTTCGGGAAAAGGAGAATTAGAGTAGATTAAAGAGATTAGAATTACGTAGGAATTAATTAGATAGAATTAGTTTTAGGAAAGAGTTTTAGTTTTTAGAGTTCTTAGTTTTTAGCCATTATTTTTCATAGTTAGACATAGAAATAGAGAAGTTTTATTATTCTTTTGAGAGCTTTGTTCCATTTAATTTTTCAGTACTCATTCCTAAATTTTGTTCAAAGTTTATTCCTGCATTAATTTCGTTTCTGAAGATCATCATACTTGTGGATCAACGTAATTTCTTTTGAAGTTTGAGGTAATTTTAATTAATGTTATTTTCCCGTCTTTATTTATTTATGTCATTTACTTATAATATGTGTGGCTAAATTTATAGGGATGGGGATCTAATGATTCCCATCCGAGGGATGTACTTTTAATAATATAAATTAAGGATTAAAATATGAGATTTTATTTTATGGTTGTTGTGCTATCATGAACGGATGAAATCCCCGCCATTAACTGGGATCGCGTGTGCCTAGCCATGCCCGGGATCTCAAATCTGTGACGGTAATTTTACCCAATCATTGTTATGGTCTTTTTGCTTTCATCGTGTGGATCTAATTACGATTATGTTCTCGATCGAAAATGAGCCATGCCCTGGATCTTGGTTCTGTAATGGTAATTTTATCTTAAATAATCCCTAATCTGAATAAAGTGTGCTGAGCCATGCCCTTGATTTCAGATTTGTAAGTGGTATTCTTTTTGGAATTTTCACCCACTTTGGGGATGATTTTTATTTGAACCTGAAATCATGTGTGCCTATCCATGCCCTTGATCCCAGATCTATATATGAAAATCATCTAAGTCCTGATTGCAGGGATGCAACGTAGAGCCTATTAGGGCGTTGACCATTGATCTTCCATAAAAGATGTTTGTTACCAATGAAATATCTCATAATTTAATCCTTAGATTTATATTATGGGAAGAACAGACCAAAGATGGGAGGATTTAGTATCTTCATCTTTATCATCATCTTTACTTTTACTTTTGAATTATTAATTGAATTTTAGTTTGTAGTCATTAATTACCATCTCATCAACCGCTTCAATCATAAAACTGGTAGAATACTGTTAGATCTTCATAGATTTCTAGAATTTCTTGTCTCTTTTAGATAGTTCAAAATTAGTCCTCGTGGGAACGATCTCCTACTCCGCACCCACTATATACAAGCCGGTTCGTGCACTTGCGAGTAAAACATTACATTAAAAATATCACATCAGTGTTATTTAGAAAATGCAAATCAAGGGATTATTTATAAATATTTAAAATCCGTATTTTTTGTCACAAGATATATATATATATATATCAAATAGAAACATTATTTTATTTGTGAAATCATAATCTTTAAGGTTGATAATTATTCGATATTTATGAATTTGTGAAACCATAATCTTCACTTTGATGATAGGGTATATTTTTGTATTTTTTGAAACACTAATATTTAGAGTTTTAGTTTATTTTTTCCTTTGTTCGTAAGTAATTATAAAAATCTGTAAATTTTAGGGTTTGTATACTGTTACACATGACGAATTATCTTTTTGACCTATATCGTATGGATTGAATTATTTGTTTGAATCGAAATGTGATTTTTAATCTTTATAGAATATAAAACTATAATCTGGAAAATAATTTTTTTTTAAAATTTTTCAATTTTGCATGTGTAAAGACATGCTTTCATAATAGATTGATAAAAAAATTAGAATAATCACAGCAGTGATAAGTCATGATCAGTCTTTTAGAAGATCGTATCATCCATTTATTAGTAAGTTGCTTCTCGATGGCATGATGAGTCTTTTATAAGACTGTATTGTCCATTTATAAGTCAGTTGTTTGTAGAAGAAATGATCAGATCAGCCTTTTATAAGAGAGTGATGTCCCTTCATTAGATAGTTTCTTCTTTAAGACACGATTAGTTGTTTCTATATAAGATGCATTGTAGTTTCTATATAAGACTGTGATGTCTCTTTGTTAGGTAGTGTCTTCTTTAAAACATGATCAATGCCTTTTTTAAGACATTAGGGTTTAAGAATTTATTTCTTTTCTTATTAAACTTTTTCATAAGGCACATCGTAGAAGTATGAAATAAAATATTAGGATCACTAATTAATTATTCATGGTTGTATTCCCCGTGTCAATTCGAGTTGGATAATCTTTATATATGTAGGCTTCACATGTAATTGCGTTATGGGTATTTACACAATTATACTAATATGTCACTATAATGAGCTATTTAATCTTTATAGAGTTGGACAATACTTTATATATTAATATATGTAGGCTTCACATATAGGTGCATTATGAGTACTGATACAGTTATACTAGTATTGCACTATAATGGGCTATTGAAAGTCCAATAAAATAATATGATATATAGTGGCAAAAAATATAAATAAAAATCAATAAGCCGGGATGCAACATATAACGAATTTATTGGAAAGATGTATGACTTGTGTAAGTCAATATCGGAGCACATGAATCTAAGGTTTAGATATAGATACCAGATTACCAAAGGGAGTTTTATTTTTGACATAGAAAATGAGACCGACTTTCATGACATGATGACCCTTTGCTCTATTGACTGTCCTCACATTGTCCTATATATTTATGAAAAGACCGTGGAGTCAAAAAATATCAACGAACATAAAAGAAAGGAAAGTCTAGAGACAGGATTGCTAGGGAAGTATGTCCTAGTAGATTAGAAGTAAATGTAAATTTATTTAGTAGTCAAACATTTCATGCTTTATATTACTTATTTGGTAGTGAGAAACCCGACGGCTCACGGAGTAAAGGTGTTGAATGTAATGAACGATACAATCTCTACTTAGACACAGTGAAGAAATAAGAGGAAACACAGACATTTAGGTAAGTCGATGAAGTTATATGTTTGTATTTTTATTTAATATTAATTAAGAAATTGTCAATAAGTTTACTAATATATATATATATATATATATATATATATATATATATATATATATATATATATATATATATTAGTATGCTTTCGATTGTAGAATTGCACATGACCGCATGCTTCCTAATTCAATAGCTCATCAAACTCACCGATCGTGCTATCAATCCGACTCACGATAATGAGTATTTTACATAATTTTTTATATGATTTGCAATTATTTTCTTATACACATACTACTCAACCTCTCGCAATGCTTATGGTTTAGTTTTTCGCCCCCTGTTGCCGAAGAAAAGCATGAACGGAGTACCAATTTTAGGTGGGTTGGTCTCCCATTTCCTTCGAAAAAGGATAAGTTTTATTAATGAGGACTCACATCCTTTGATTGATACTTATGAGTAATTTTGCAATCTGAATATTCATGTCTATTTCCACATCCCCTCCCCGATACTCACGTAGAGGAGAAAGTAATTGAAGAGGAGAAAGTATATGAAGACTCAAATTCGGTAAAAAATTCTTTGCCATTTCAGAGGTGACTACAAATTGAGTTTTTGCATATCTCACGTATGAGTGACACATTATATATCTGTTTTAATTGAAAGAACGAGAGTACTCTGTCATCGAAGACATGAGTTTTCGGTTCAGTTAGTACCCAGAATTACAGTATCGAGGAACTATCAGGAGACGATGAGATTATTGAATATACGGGCTCAGATAGCGACTCGAGTTATTCAGTTAGAGTGGGATTCTAGGGATGAATTATTGAGAATAAATCAAAAGATACAGACTTCAAAATTGAAGATGATAACCTAGAAGGAGAGAGTTCTGCAAGGAAGCCGAGATTTGATAGGATTGGAAATACGTCTTTGACTGTCGAAAAAACTTTTTCTTCTCGAGAATAATTTCTCACTTCCTTGAAGAATAATGCTATGCTGGAAAACTTCCAATTGAAACCAATAAAGACAACTAAGAGGATTGTTGCTGCTAGATGTGTGGACAATATTTATCCATGGCGTATTCGCGTGAGTAGGGGCAACGTCGGTGGCGATTCTTTCGTAATTAAAATAATGAATCCCGAGCACAAGCACGGTCCACTCAGTGTAGCTATGTAAAAAAAGGGAGGTCATCGACAAGCTTCAAGTGATTGGGTAACTTCTAAAATAATAAATATGTTGAAAGACACTACTGATTATGTGTCTGCCAAAATTATCTTTGAAATTCAAATAAATTGGGGGGTTATAATAAACCATCGTAAAGTGTGGAAGGCGAAAGAGATGGCGTTGGCTAATATTATGGGTGGTTGGGAGTCGTCTTATGCTAATCTCCCTTAATATATTACAGAATTGCGTAGATCCGATCTTGACGCCTTCACGAAACTATAATGGTTGTATGATGACTCATTCCTTCTATTTTTTTAGACATTTAGTCCCTCTATCGATAGATATAAAAGAACGTTGAGATCCATAATTTCGATTGACAAAACACACTCAAAAGGTAAATTTTCCTGCCTGATGCTAATTGCGACAGTCGTTGATGGCAATAACGATTTATTCCCCATTATTTTTGCTGTAGTTAATGGTGAAATAGAAGATGCTTGAGAATAGTTTTTTTGATGTCTTTGAGAAGCGATCATGGATGATAATAGAACAATTGTCATAATTTCAGACCGTGCGGATGTAATTAGATCGACAGTTTCAAAAGTATTTCCCAATGCTACTCATAACTTTTGCTTCTTTCACATTGTTAAGAACTTCAGGGAGAAGTTTAGGAATCCGACTTTGTGAAGTCAACTCTAGCTTATTGCTCAGACATATAGTGTAAAAGAACATGATGAGCTAATGACGAAACTTGAGGGTGTGAGCCCTGCTAGTGCAAAATATCTTCAACAAAGTGAACCATGGAGGTGGTCTAGAGCGCTCTTCTCTTGTCGTAAATACGATCTTCTGACTAGAAACATGTCTGAGTGCTTGAACAAAATCCTAGTTCATGCTAGAGGTCTACCAATAATAGGCCTTATTGAAGCAACGAGGAAGAAAGTTGCCCAACTTTTTCATGGCAGAGCTACAAAAGGTTAAAAGATGTCGAAGGGTTTAACCCGATATGCATTTGATATCTTGGAAGAGGCTAACGAAGCAACTAAGTTTTGTCAAGTTCTACCATCGTCACCCAACGTTTTTAAGGTATCAACGCCAACATTTAAGTACAATATATATTTAGATAAGAGGCCATGTTCTTGTCATTGTTTTGACGTTTTTGGCCTCCCTTGTATCCATGTCATGGTTGTCATTCGTTGGAGTAATGCACATCCGTCGATATATTGTGAGGAATGATATACATCTGCACGGTATTGTGAGACATATAGTAAGGCAATCGAATCGATTCTAGACGAATCTCAATGGGATATCAAACATGTTAGTCATGTTGTTCACCAGCCTCACTGCAGGAAACCCCTAGGTCAACCACGAAAAAGAAGGTATAAATTCGCACTTGAAAAGAAATGGAGAATGCATTATATAACTTGTAAGCAGGAGGGACACAATCGATCAACTTGTCAAGGACTATAGTCAAAAAAACGTAAAATAAAAAAATTAATTTTGCTAAGTAAGATACTTCTTGTAATAAGTAGAGTGTTCAATCTTAACAATGGTGAGTAATGTATAAAATATTATAATAAGTACATCGATAGGCAATGTACAACTTCTCTGAGTCTCTTATTAGTTATTGGATGTAGCTAATATCCCTTGTTATTTATCTGGATGATCCACTATTTTTCCTTTATCTCCAATGTCTAATAAATATGTCATTTGTTGGAATGTTTACAGCTTATATCAATCCAACCAGTTTTATATGAGATTCTCTTATGTCTCATGTAAATTACCTAATATGTCTCACATCGATCCTTTAATGTATATTTAATTATTGAAGTTTACTCATGCAGGGGATAAATGAAGTTTAAATTTTAATTTTAAGTCTGATATAAGTCCTTTATTGTTTGACAGCAGCACTCTATTCTCTTATACCCATTCTTACAATGTCATCAGCTCTTCCTGTTCTTACTCACTCATATGTCTGAAGGTGGATTTGGTTTTAGATATTCAGGTCTCTTTAAAAGTAAATTGAGAATGGCTGAGAAGTTGACGAGAGGCACAATCATTGGACTTGACGAGGACTAAGATAAAAAAAATGCAGAAAGAAATTATAAATTTTGCTAAGTGACAAACATGTTATAATAAGTAGGGTACTGACTGAGAAAAGTGATAAGGAATGTTAAAAATATTGTAATAAATATATTGTTGGATAATATACAGCTTCTCATTGTACGACCATCGTACTTTGTTATGTTATTGGATAATCCACTGTTCTTTTTCTCTGATGTGTAATATATGTGGATCTATAATATATGTGAATTAGATAACTTTACTCATGCAGGTCAGAATGTAGTTTAAAGCTTAAAATGAGTCTGATATTAGTCATGTACTGTCTCACATAACGACTTTATTGTCTGATATCAGTCCTTTAATATCCTCACATCAGAACTTTATAGATTAAGATTACTCATACAGGTATGAATGTAGTTCAATACTAAAAATGAGTCTGATATCAGTTATGTACTGTCTCACATCAGTATATTATTGTCTGATATCAGTCTTATAATATTCTCACATCAGTCCTTTATAGAATCAGATAACTTTACTCATGCAGGTTAGAAAACAGTTAAATTAGTCTGATATCAGCCTAGTACTATTTCAGCACATGACTTTATTATCTAATATCAGTCTTTTATCGTTCTCACATCAGTCCTTTATAGATTCAGATATCTTTATTGTTTGATATCAGTCTGATATGAGTCTGATATCAGTCCTGTACTGTCTCACATCAATGCATTATTGTCTGATATCAATCCTCTAATGTGCTCACATCAGTACTTTATAGTATTTTATAACTACTTAGAATATAGTTTAATGCTGACAATGAGTCTGATATCAGTCATGTACTGTCTGGCATCAGTACATTATTGTCTAATATCAGTCCTCTAATATGCTCACATCAGTACTTTATAGTATTTTGTAACTACTCAGAATATAGTTTAATACTGACAATGAGTCTAATATCAGTCATGTACTATCTGACATGAGTATATTATTGTCTGATATCAGTCCTTTAATATGCTCACATCAGTACTTTATAGTATTTTATAACTACTCAGAATGTATTTTAATGTTGACAATGAGTATGATATTAGTCCTATACTATCTTATACTGTCTCACATGAGTACATTATTGTCTAATATCAGTCCTCTAATGTACTCATATCAGTACTTTATAGTATTTTGTAATTGCTCATAATATAGTTTAATACTGACAATGAGTCTGATATCAGTCCTGTACTGTCTCCCATGAGTATATTATTGTCTGATATCAGTCCTTTAATGCGCTCACATCGTACTTTATTATGTTATTGGATAATACATTATTTTTATTCTCTGATGTGTAATTTATGTGAATTTGGTCTCATATCAATAATTTAGATATCAGTCTTTTATTATTTGCACATCACTACTTTATAGCTCTTCGCCTTTACCCATGCAGGTCACAATATAGTTTATGCTAAATATTAGCTTAATATCAGACATATATAGTCTCACAACAGTATTTTATTATCTGATATCAGTCTTTTAATATTCTCACATCAGTCCTTTATACATTCAGATTACTCATGCAGGTCAGAATGTAGTTCAATGCTGAAAATGAGTATGATATCAGTCATACACTGTCTCCCCATAGGACTTTATTGTCTGATAATAGACCTCTAATATTCTCACATCAGTCCTTTGATGGTTTAGATAACTTTACTCATGTAGGTCGGAATATTGTTTAAAGTGAGGTACATGCCTGATATCAGTCATGTACTGTCTCACATCATTACATGTGTTTGTCTAATATCAGTCCTTTAATGTTCTCACATCAATACTTTATAGATTCAGATTACTGATATAGGTCAGAATATAGTTTAATGCTAAAAATGAGTATGACATAAGTCCTATCTTGTCTCACACCAGTACTTTATTGTCTGATATCAGTCCTTTAATATTCTGACATCAGTCTTTTAAAGAATCAGATAACTTTACTCATGCCTGTGACAATATAGCTTAAAGGTAAATATGAGTTCGATATCAGTTTTGTCTGGTCTCACATCAGTACTTTATGGTTTGATATCAGTCCTGTGACAATATACTTTGAAGTTAAATATGAGTCTAATATCAGTCCTTTACTGTCCCACATCAGTTCTATATTGTCTGATATTAGTCCTCTAATGGTCTGAAATCAGAAATATTAAATGATTGATATCATAAATATTAAATGACTGATATCAGACCATTAGAGGACTGATATCAGTCATTTCATTAATCAGATAACTTTACTCATGTCTATGACAATGTAGCTTAAAGGTAAATATGAGTCTGATATTAGTCTTGTCTTGTCTCACATCAGTACTTTATGGTCTGATATCAGTCCTTTATTGTCTGGCATCAGTCTTGTGACAATGTACTTTGAAGTTGAATATGAGTCTGATATCAGACCTTTACTGTCTCACATAAGTTCTATATTGTCTGATATTAGTCCTTTAATGATCTGATATCATAAATATTAAATGACTAATATCAGTAATTTAATTAATCAGATAACTTTACTCATGCCTGTGACAATATAGCTTAAAGGCAAATATGAGTCTGATATCAGTCTTGTCTGGTCGCACATCAGTACTTTATGGCCAGATATCAGTCTTTTAATGTTTCAGATAAAACTAGTCATGCTTGTGATAATATAGTTTGAAGTTAAATATGAGTCTGATATCAGTATTTTAGTAAATGTCTGATATTAGTCCTCTAATGGCCTGATATCAGTCCTCTAATGGTCTGACAAATGTCTGATATTAGACCATTAGAGGACTGATATCAGTCATTTACTGTGTCACATAATTACTTTATTCTCTTATATCAATCCTCTAATGTTCTCACATCAGTCAATTAAGCTATTATAATGTCTTATATCGATATCATATTAGTCCTCTAACATCTTTCAATCATCATATTTCAAATATTAAAAGTCCAAAACAAAAATGACAAAACGATTGAAGCAAGGAAAGTAGAAAGTTGATGAGGATGACCGACAAGCGATCAAAGGAGTAAAGAATTGTCGCAAGTTAGGCCGATGGCACGGTCAATTAAGCAGTGACAAGAAAGAGCTCCTCCTCCAATAAAATTGTTTTAAATTTGTATGGTTGATTAGAGAATTCCTCACCCAATCCGGACAGCTTTTACATGTCATTGTTAGAGGCTTTGATTCGGAGCACGAGACATTCTCCATTGGAGTGTATGTTGTTCTGTTAGTCCGGACAAACGTGAGGAAGATTTTAGGCTTGAAAGTTGGCTCCCCTTCAGCATCGTTAGAACCTTCAGTGCCGACAAATCTTGAAGGTACAACCACTTTCAGAGAGCGATTATTTGGCCAACTGGCAGTCGGACAGTCGGTCACAAGAGATCAGATCGAATCAGCCCTCGATTCACTTATCCTAGCCTATGTTGCCTTCATCTGACTTGCGAACTTATACATATTAGCGAATTTTCTCCTCCCTGACATTAGTCATACGGTTAATTAGGAATACATCGATCTCGCAAATGATCTTCGCATGTTCAATTGGCACAATTGGGGGATGTGGCTTACGCTTACTTGATCGATTTCATACATGCAGCCACGCGTTTTCTAGGTGGTAAGAAGTATTTTATGCTAGGCTGCACTATTCTGTATCATGTATGGGCATTCGAGCATGTTCCTCAAATTTTATCGAGTAAAGTAAAGAATGCATGTAACGAGTGGCCACTGCTCTTGAAATATATGCCATTGAAGATTTCGCGCTCCGATGCGAACTTCTATTTTCGAAAGTTTCAGAAGTTTAAGATATTATTCTATGAACAAGATCAATTACTAGATACAGAATATGTAGTTTTATATTTATTTCTGCTATGTCAGTCATTTACTGACTCTTATAAGTTCAATAATGTTTGTGATATCAGACCATTAGAGGACTGATATCAGACGTTTAATAAAGTATTGATATCTGACATTTAATATTTGTGCTGATATCAGACCATTAGAGGACTGATATCAGATGTTTAATAAAGTACTGATATCTGACATTTAATATTTGTGCTGATATTAGACCATTAGAGGACTGATATCAGACATTTAATGTTTGTGATATCAGACCATTAGAGGACTGATATCAGACAATAAAGTTATGATGTGAGACCTGATATTAGAGTTCCTGTGTTTGTGCTAATATCAGACCATTAGAGAACTGATATCAGATAATAAAGTTCTGTTGTGAGACCTGATATCAGACATTTAATGTAGTACTAATATCAAACCGTTAGAGGACTGATATCAGACAATAAAGTTCTGTTGTGAGACCTGATATCAGTCATTCAATAAAGTACTAATATCAGACCATTAGAGAACTGATATCAGACATTTAATAAAGTACTGATATACATATGTCTGTTACTATAGGTTGTCGCTGGAGATTTTGAGCCACCTAAAGGACCTGGACTTCATAAATCGAGCAGCCCAAAAAAAGTATCAAGGAAAAGAGAAATAGAAGAAGGAGGTGATGAGTGTATAGGTGGAGAAGATAATGAGAAAGAGGAAGAAGATGATGACATCGATGTCGATGAGTATAGTGTGCGGTTGAGATTAGCAGTGGTTGGCACTGATTTTCGAGATTCTAAGGGAGAAAAAAGACTTCTTGCTAGAATTGAAGCATTAGAAGTCGAGGCGAGGTCGATTCGACCCCTTCTCGTGGTCGTTGAGAGGCAAGGTCACTCGATTAAAGTCCTCAAACAACAAAATTTGTTATTATTGAGACATGTTAAGACACTTGAAGGCGTATTAGAAACATACGAGAGCTCCGAGAATAGGGAAGACAGAGAGGGAGATGAGACTGGAGGAAGTAGAGAGTTTGAGAGAGATGGAGAGGGCTAAGAAGAGAGTGGGAGAGGGCAGAGAGGGAGATGAGACTGGAGGAAGTAGAGTTTGAGAGAGATGGAGAGGGCTAAGAAGAGAGAGTGGGAGAGGGGAGAGAGGGAGATGGCACTGGAGGAAATAGAGAGTTTGGGAGAGGTGGAGAGGGCGAAGAAGAGAGAGTGGGAGAGGGGGTTGATAGAAGGACAACCGAAGTAGAAGAGAGAGGAGAAACGACTGGAGAATTATTAAAGGAGAGCAGATATTTATTTCGAATTAAATGTAGTTGCCCATGTAGTCCTCTATCTACTTTTATGCGACATTCTCATGTATCCATAATGCCTATTGACCCTTTAATAATATTGGAGTTTGTTTAAATATAGGTATCAACAAAAATAGCACGTCCAGCTGAGGTCAGCCTTGCTCAGCAACATTTAGTACGGGAGAAAAAACTTAAGCGACAGGGTGACATGACTATCTTTTCCACTGAAAGGCTAAAGACTAAGCCTAAAAAGTAAGGCGAAGTAAAACATAAGATAGGAAAAGCGTCCGTAGATACCGAAAAAATGAAAGAAATATTATCAGAAGAGTATACCTCATTAGATGAAGCCCAGCTGACTGCCAATATTTAGCAAAAAATTGATGATGTAAAGAAAATGGGAGTTATGACGGTAGAGGGTAGAAATGAGTTTATTGCTTTCTTTTGGGGCTTGCCGGACGCAGCTGATAAGTAATATATCTTACTTAATCAAGTCGAAATATAATTTGTCATTTATCTGTTGATGAACCTCTCACAAATCTGATAATCAGTGTCATTTATAAATTGATGGTGATTAAGGTTGAGGAGCTTCAGATAACTCTCACACTTATTAAGAGTCTTAGGCCGAATAGGGAGATGAAAGACGACGTGTTGAATGCAATAATGATGGGCCTATACTGTAAATATAATTCGCATATCGTGTACTTTCTATCAGTTATATTTACAGTGAGCACTCCTCTCGCACACTCATTTCCTTAGGTCCTACAAGTTGTGACTAATAATCGTTAAATGGGTGCATTGCTGAAGGATGAGGTGTTAAAATTTGAGGAGGCCCAAAATAATGACTCGGTATATCGTGAAGTTAATGATGAGGGATATAAAATAGTCGTTTGGGAGGGCGATGAAATGTTTAATCATTTTTGCCTTCCTTTTCTCAGCAGATTCTATATGTGGCTGCCCGTTGTGCAACGGTAACTGTAATTTATTCTTTCGAAGAAATTTATTATTCACTACTCATATAATTAGTATTCTGTAATATAAATGACCCTTCGCTAATCACGTCTTAGACATTACATCTATAGGCTTTAATTCCGTTACATAGCGATTCTGGCTCCCATTATGCGTTAGCGTGGGTCGACCTCAAAGAGAAAGTAATTTTTCTACTAGACCCATCGACGAAGCCAGATCTTAGTACGTGGAAAAATTACATGCATGCCTTGGTAAGTAAATAAGTGGGTCATTTAATCTATTAATTTATTTCTCATCTATAAGTTATGTAGTTGTTTTATTTCAGGTCTCCCATCTCCCGCGACTTCTACACCTGAATGGACAGGACAATGCACTCGAGAAAGCTCTACCGTGGCTAGTATTCTTCACTAAAGACCTCCCAAAACAGCGTCGAGGGTCGGTGGATTGCGCACTTTTTATCCTGAAATACACGAAAAATATAATGGTCGGGGGAGAAGGTAAGTTTCAGTTTGGAGCAGAAGAAATAGTTACTTTTCGAACGCAATGTGTGTCAGATATTCTAACGTATCAGCCTCAAACACGTCAGTAATGTTATGTTGTTTTTGAAAAATTGATAGTGGATGGCAGTGATTTGTGAAATTGTGAAATTATATGGTGAAATTGTGAATTTATGGATGGCAGTGGTTTGTGAATTTTTGAATTTGTATATTGAATTTGTGAATTTGTGGATGATAGTCAGTTTTATACTCCATTATGTTTGTTATGAATAGTTTTGCTAGAGGCAAATATATTTATTTTATTAATGTAGGTTTTTATGAATAGAAATTGAATGTCTTAATGTTTCACTGCCTACATATTGTAGGTACTTATGATAATGATGTTGCAAATATTTTAATAGAATTTATATATCAGTCCAGTTGGCTCATTATTAATTAATGAATTTGATTTGGATGAAGTCTTTGTCTGCTCTGGCCTGCTCGAGAGGAAGCTTATGAAATCTTCTTATCTGCTCAAGTCTGCTCGAGAGTAAGACTTATGTAAGACAAATAGGGATTTTCAATGACTTGGTCTAGCATGAGTCATTTACTGACTCTTATGAGTCCAAGTAAGACTCATGTAAGACCTGTTGGCTCTACATCTGATAGACAACAAGATCAGAAAAGTTTTAATCTGATAACAGTAATATACCAATAGGGATTTTGTATGATTTGATCCCATATGAGTCATTTACTGCATCTTATAAGCCCAAGTCAGACTCATGTGAGTCCTATATGGTTCAAGACTAATACTGCACTCGCGTGAGAGTCATGTTATACTCATCAGAGACACTGGAAATTGGGTGATTTTGCATGTCTGAGTCTGATACGAGTCATTTACTGACTCTTATAAGCCTAATCGTGTCTGATATGAGTCCTATATGCTTCAAAATTCTCCTGCACTTGCGTGAGAGTCGTGTTATACTCATCAGAGTCCTTGAAAATTGGGTTTTTTGAATGTATGGGTCTAATACGAGCCATTTACTGCAGCTTATAAGCCCAAGTGAGACTCATGTGAGTCTTGTATGGTTCAAGACTGATACTGCACTTGCGTGAGAGTCATGTTGTACTCATCAGAGGCATTGAAAATTGGGTGATTTTGCATGTCTGGGTTGATACAAGTCATTTACTGACTCTTATAAGCCCAACTGTGTCTGATATGAGTCCTGTATGCTCCAAAACTCTCCTGCACTCGCGTGGGAGTTGTGTTGTACTTATTAGTCCATGAAAATTAGATTTTTTGAATGCATGGGTCTGATACGAGCCATTTACTGCATCTTATAAGCCCAAGTCAGACTCATGTGAGTCCTGTATGGTCCAAGACTGATACTGAACTCGTGTGAGTCATGTTGTACTCATTAGAGGCACTAAAAATTGAAAATTGGGTGATTTTGCATGTCTGGGTCTTATAGGAGTCATTTACTGACTCTTATAATCCCAATTGTGTCTGATATGAGTCCTGTATGCTCCAAAACTCTCTTGCACACACATGAGAGTCGTGTTGTACTCATCATAGTCTCTGAAAATTGGATTTTTTGAATGCATAGGTCCAGTACGCCCACCAATATGCATCTTATAAGCCCAAATCAGACTCATGTGAGTCCTATATGGTCCAAGACTGATATTGCACTCGCGTGAAAGCCATGTTGTACTCATCAGAGGCACTGAAAATTGGGTGATTTTGCATGTCTGGGTCTGATACGAGTCATTTACTGACTCTTATAAGCCCAATTGTGCCTGATATGAGTCTTGTATGCTCCAAAACTCTCCTGCACTCACGTGAGAGTCATGTTGTACTCATCATAGTCCCTGAAAATTGGATTTTTTGAATGCATGGGTCCAGTACGCACGCCAATATGCATCTTATAAGCTCAAGTCAGATTCATGTGAGTCCTGTATGGCCCAAGACTAATACTGCACTCGCGTGAGAGTCATGTTCTACTCATCAGAGGCACTAAAAATTGGTTGATTTTGCATGTTTGGTTCATATACGAGTCATTTACTGACTCTTATAAGCCCAACTGTGTCTGATATGAGTCCTGTATACTCCAAAACACTCCTACACTCGCATGAGAGTCGTGTTGTACTCATCATAGTCCCTGAAAATAAGGTATTTTGAATGCATGGGTCTGATACGAGCCATTTACTGCATCTTATAAGCCCAAGTTAGACTCATGTGAGTCCTATATGGTCCACGATTGATATTGCACTCGCGTGAGAGTCATGTTGTACTCATCAGAGGCATTGAAAATTGGGTGATTTTGCATGTCTGAGTCTGATACGAGTCATTTACTGACTCTTATAAGTCTAACTGTGTTTGATATGAGTCCTGTATGCTCCAAAACTCTCTTGCACTCGCGTGAGAGTCGTGTTGTATTCATCAGTCCCTGAAAATTGGGTTTTTTGATTGCATGAGTCTGATATGAGCCATTTACTGCATCTTATAGTTTGATAACACTGATGTACCAATAACCATTTTTCATGACTGGGTCTGATATGAGTCATTTACTGACTCTTATGAGTCTAAGTAATACTCATGTCAGACCTGTAGGATCCAAATCTGATAGTCAATGAGATCAGTCATGTTAAATAGTGATAACAGTGATGTACCAATAGGGATTTTGCATGAATTGGTCAAATATGAGTCATTTACTGACTCTTATAAGCCATAATGTGACTCAAGTTACGCCTGTAGGATCCAAATCTGATAGTCAATAAGATCAGTCGCATTATAGCTTGATAACACTAATGTACCAACAACCATTTTTCGTGACTGGGTCTGATATGAGTCATTTACTGACTCTTATGAGTTCAAGTAAGACTCATGTCAGACCTGTAGGATCCAAGTCTGATAGTCAATGAGATCAATCATGTTAAACACTAATAATAGTGATGTACCAATAAGCAATTTACCTATATTGGATCTCATATGAGTCATATGAGACCCATTAATAATTTTAGATAATTTTAGTCATCTCATCTGTCACATTCGTTACATGTATATCCAAAGCAGTCAAACAGAAAAGCTTGTAGTAGTACGCACCTTCACAACAATATGGTAGTAGACTATTTACTTCTACAAATAACTTTTAAGAAATTAAAAATAGTTTGATGTTTCGCTTGTAACAGCGCAAAATTATTAAACAATTTCAGATAAAGCTAACAAAATATGTAGATAACTCTAAATCAAGGAAGACTTTCTTTTTCTTTACTAGTTATTGACATACCTCAAATTTTTTGGCGAGCTCTTCAATCTCTACTGTCACTTTTACTTTTAAATCATCTCTTTCAATGTTCTCCAACTTCGACGCCGCCGTTAGAGTTCGAGAACTTTCGTCCAATCAGCTAAAGTACCGACATTGATAACACGTAAAGTACTTACACCCAAGATTCTTGAGAGAGTTTGAAACTCGCAGTGTTGATTGCTTCTGAAAGTAGCAAAGGGGACAAGCATCGTCTAAGTGAACCGTTTCATAGTTCCTGACGGTTCGATTTACGAATTCCGAACATTCGTCCTCCCATATGAAGAACCCACAATAGTAACACTTATAATATTTACGATCGGGATCCTTGTCAGTATTTGAAACCTGAAGCACTGCTGATTTTTTATAGTAACATAGCGGTGCACCCTTTTCATTAATGATCTTCTTTTGTGGACAATCTTTAATCCAATGTCCACGCATTCCACAACCAAAACAGACGTCCATTTCAGCTTTTTTGTATAAAGATTTTGAATACAATTGCAACTAAATTGAACATACAATATAATAAATGTGATAAAGGTAACTGGCAGTATAAGTGTAATTTAATTAAAAAATAATTTACAAAAAAGAATAAACTTAGAAATGCTACATGATAGTACAAGTCAAATAAAGTCTCAAGAACTTATAGTTCAGTTTCAAAAAATATATTTTATTAATCATGAACATATTGATAAACTACTACATGTTTGATGTGGTAAGAGAAAAATAGCATACAATATAAAAGACGACAAGGTTTAGCTTCTCTTCTAAGTAACTCTAGCATAATCCTATCTCTAAAGTAAGACATATGACATTGATCAAAATCAAAACTAACCCTACGGATGCATAGTCAATGTACTTTATCATAAAGCCTCCGCAATCAAAGTAATTTGATTAATGCGAGATAGCAAGCGGTCTAGTAAACGGCCAATCTCTTACAGCGATATTGTCGTCGCCTTGTTGAGCTAGGACCTTAAAAAGAGAGTTTCTATATTTAAGAACACTCAAAATTTATTAAGTTGACATATAATAATAAGGATCTAGAGTTGCATGATATACGTATCAATATGTTTACAATGTCCGGACAATAGACACTGTCACTTTATCCACTAGACGAGTCTAAATACTCAACCTTCCTCTTCTTCATGTATAATATGAACAAAGATCAGTGATAGTCTCTATTGACGGGAAGGTAAACCTGTTAACTCATGCATGTTACAAGAAACGAGTGACAGACTCTAGCAATAGTACAAGTACGAAGGAAGCACCTAAAATTTAGAGTTAATTACCTTGTCACATTCGCTTATTTTATATCTTAGTGCCTAGGGTGAATTTCAAGCGATAAGGTTTTTGTTCGTATCGGCTTCATCTTTCGCCAACGATTCTTTCAATTTCGTCTAAACAAAATATGAAATGGGTTTAGGAGATAATTATAAATTTTAGGAAGTGAAAATAAAAAATTGGACTCTTACGATAAAATAAGTTTAGAAGAAGTGACTCTTTCTAAATTTCATTTTATAATCGTTCTCTCGTTTCTTCATCAAGATAAAGTATGTGTCAATTGTTTATAAAATAAAGTCACATATCACCCTAATGGATACCATGAAATAAAGATATATATTTTCCATAAAAATAGGATTGTTTCTTTTTATGTCTGCTTTTTAAAATGTTGGCCTTACCTCACTGTCAAGCCAATTAGTACCGTAAACTGAGAATAAATTATTCACCGTGATGGACAGTCTATCAGCCACGTGAATCTCACGTCTGTAAATCCACATAGGTTGTTAAGAGAATAATTGAATTACATTAATTATAACTCAATAACTTTCAAAGGGGCGAAACCCTACTCTACGGAGCCATCATTAAGAGCTTTATATATATATATATATATATATATATATATATATATATATATCATATTTATCATTATGTGTTAGTGGTTTCATAAGCTAGTGGAAACCGTCGTAGTCCTTCTGTAGATAGACAACACATATAAATTAACAAACATTTAACTAAATTTAACATATATATGCTTGACCCTTTACGTTAGCTAATTGACCAATTACCTTCAGCTCACCCTTTGGAGGTGGTCTCTTGGTTATCGATCTAGTACCAGTTCTTATTCTTTACAATCTTTCCTGCATGTATATCCTATGATTAAATATGTTGAAAACTTATAGTCTTAAAAACATACATATTATTAATTTCAACATTTACAGAGATCACCTTTCCTTCTTCTCCGGAGTTACTTTTGAGGGTTCGTTTATTACCCACTATGGAGGTACATGTGTTTGGGAGTGGATATTCGAAAGATTGACCTTTTGGAATTGATTGGCATGTTGAAGTCTTCGATGGCAATGGGGTTTGTGAAGAACCCTCAAAATTATTTACCGATGTCATTTACAGAGCAACTCGGCCTCTTAAACTAGCCCACACTCGCTTATAAGTATCCATTACGCCCACCAACTTGGTTTCACTATTGCCAAGTGGTTCCCTTTTATTGTTATCAGATATTGATATAACTCTGGTTTTCTCTATAGATTCTTCTCTCATCTCCCCAACAAATTCTCTATCATCGTCTTATTTCATAGACGTTTGATCGATTAGCATCTCTGAAATTCGCATCATTTCATCGGTAAGAACAACGAAAGGCATATGCTCTTTATTATTTATATTAGCAATTCCTCCCTCATCTTCTTTCGAGGACGTATGTATCAGATGATCATCTTTATTACTTTCGAATGATTCACGAGGCAATTCACTCTCGTCTTCTAGAAATATTTCTTCAAAGTTTCTCTTCCCATTATCTATTATCTTAGAAGTACGACTCGTTCCATCAGTATGCGGGTCAATAATGATCGACTCTAATTTTATGAGCATATATGCATTTTAACTAGCCTTATTTTGTTTACAAGTATCCCGATAGACTTACACTTTTTCCTTGCCTTTCACGTCACTATCCCATGGTACTTGCACTTTTTCTTTGCCCTTCACGTCACTATCCCGAGGGACTTTCACTTTTTTCTTGCCCTTCATATCGCTATCCCGAGGGACTTACACTTTTTCCTTGCTTTTCACATCCCTATCCCTCGGTGGGTTAGTTGAAGGACTTGTATTTTAGGAGTCATTCTTTTCAGTAAAACTACTCCGCTCCGCATCTTTATTACAATTGGGAGAGGATTTAAAATCGTACTCTTTACGTTGGCCCTATTTTACAATAGTAATCTATCAATTAAATTTTCAAGATATTAAAATAAATAATAATAATTTATATTAAGTAGCTTACCTTTAAAATGATTATCTCCAACTCTAACAATTTTAGGCCCTTTCTTAGAACATTGCTTAACTTTTTCTGTCTTCGAACTTGATGAACAAGTTTGTTGTTTGATTTCTCTAACGCTGTGATGCGACTACCTTATTTTTTAGAAGACATTTCTAGGAGTTGAAGACGATTTAATTTGTAACCAACATAATCATTAATCCCATCCTGGATCATGTCTTCTAATAATTCACGATCAGTGAATTCAAATTTTAGAACTATCTGTAGATATGTTACCAAGAGGGTGAGACTAAGTTATTAGAAGAAGCGACTTCTTCATTTCTTCACAGCTATAAAATGAAATTGGTTGAGGTTGACGCCAATAATATTTTAGGATTATTAAGCTCCGTAACGTAATACTTTCAATGATGACTTTTTACTGAGATATACTTTGTATATCTTAAAAAATCATCGATAATTAAAGTCGGCGCTATGGTTGAGAAGTGCTCGTATGCTCAAATCTAAAACATATCAGAAACTAAAGATTTGTTAAAGTACTGATATAGATAACGTTCGCAAAGATAATGACTAACCTATAATGTAAAGGTACATCCATCAAGATTGGTATGCACGCCGCTCCTTTTAAAATTTAAAGCAACAGATCGAAGGGAAGTTAACAAACATGTATGAGTAATTCGTCCCCATGCAATTCTGTTAAAGTACTTAATATTATAGACTAATCTCAAGTACGTTTCTTCAATTGTCTTAGAGCTATTCGGTATCATAAATGTCACAAGAATATGTAATAAGGTGAGACAAGTAAACTCGACTCTCTCATTCTCTATACAAGCAATAGTCATTGCCTTTTCTATTTCACCGACACTAATACTCCCTACCCGACCAAAATATTTCATACAAAATAAATTAATGTCTTCATTTTCAACATTTAGACCTTTCCTCAGAGTTTTAGGGATAATTCTAACATGCTTAAGACCAAGTAAAGCGGACATTTCTAGCAAGGGAAAACCAACAGTACGCCCGCCAATGAAGAACCTCTCAGACTCATAATCAAAATTTTTTATTAATATGTATATTAGCTCGTTCATTGTAGGAATATTTATTAGACGAAGAAGATGTTTCACTGTAATTGAACTAAGAGCTTCAAGCTCCATAGACGATAAAACAGCTATAAGAGTAGAGACCCTAAGGGTAGAACATGTAATTTTATCCTCCTGTGTCTAATTTATAATATTACATTATAATTAATTTATGAACATGTGTCAGAAAATTTTTAAAAAAATAAATGCATTTACAGTTTATCATGGGCGAATTCAGCCACAAGATCGATTTTAGACAAATATGACCTCTTTAAAGACTACGACAGACTCATAACAAATCTAACATAATTCATACAAAAAATAAAAAAATATACTTACAACAATAAACAGATTTTTCTAATATTAATTGTCATTTTTTCTAATAAACAGATTTCCCTAATATTAATGATATAAACAGTTTGTCGTGAGTGACAAAGTATAGGATGGAAATGGTCTTATATGAAACAGAAATAGTCTTATATGAGACGTAAATAGTCTTAAATGAGACAGAAATGGTCTTATATGAGACGGAAATGGTCTTATATGTGTCCCCTATAAATAGGATAAATAGGGGGGTAGTTGGGACCCCGATAAGTAATTATCTCTAAAAATAAATATTTAGGTATTTATAACAGTATTATTACATTTCTATCTACCTCAAACAAGAATTTAATATAAAGGTTAAGCATTTAGGACAACATTACTACATTTCTATCTGCCTCAAATAACCCATTCATTAAAACAAAGATTCAGCATTTATGGCAATATTACTATATTTGTATAAAGCTCAAACAAGTCATTCACTAAAACAAAGGTTGAGCATTTAGGGCAGTAATACTACAACAGTATTTTATGAGTTGTTATTATCAGTTTACCATACGGCTGGAGATGTGCACGCAGAAAATTTTAGATGTACGTAATCAGAAGAAGATGAGGTGTCGACAGAGTTGAAGGTTTGCAGAGACGACATCAGCAGACTTCTCCCTGTTGCTTCACGAAAATTAGCAGCAAGAGAGGAGGGTTTAGAGATCTCTGGTCATCGCTTTAAAGAAGGTTCATATCTTCATAGAGTTCAAATAATGGAACAACTCTTGAGTTTTATGGTATTGCAAAATGAAGAGAAGAGAACTCACTCGTTGGCAAGAAGAAGATGAATAGAAGAGAAAACACCAGCCTTCTTTGATAGTTATGGAAGGATGAGTGTTTTAGTAAATTTCTTTTAGGGTATTTTGGTCTTCTAATAGTTTAACTTAAAGAAAAGAAAAGACATGTGCAGATTTTTTAGACCCGCCTAGATAAATAATAAAAGAAAGTTTAGGGTTAAGACCCTGTCGGGTCATTTCCATGAAGTTGGGACCCCGGTGGGTAGATTACAAAGAGTTGGGACCCGCCTGGGTAATCCACCCTAGTTTCAATGAAGTAGCTGGAGATCTCCAGTTCCGAACTCTTAGATAAAAGTTGGGGTTAGTTTTCCTCCCTCTAGGGATCCCAATAGACCAGGCTGGTCCAAATTTCAGCTCAAACCCAACTTGAAAATATCAAGTTGGGTGTGTATGCCTGGCCCGGGACCCAAGCCGAGCTAAGTATGATTAGGCCAGAGTTGCGTCGGGTTAGGCTTCGACTAGGTACCCCAACACCCGGTCCAAGCCCGACCAGCTTTTATATATAAATATATAATATAAAATTTTATATAATAATAAGTTCTAATTAAGGGGCATTTTACTAAAAAAATGTCCTGAGTTAAACCATTGAGTGCTTTAATCTTTGGGGCATTTTCGTAAAATACCACCAAAGCTACAAAGCTCAATATAAAAAAATAAAGTTATGGTTTAAAACAAGGGAGCCAGTACTTGCACACGCTTTTTAAGTGATTGTACCAAGGTTAAAGAAAGACTTCGTATTTTATGGACGCGTGACATGTGAAAACACAATCTAGGCTGTCTAATTTAAAGTTCATGATCCATAGATCCTTAGTGGATAAGATTGGAGCAAAACACGATATTTATCATATGATTTATTGTTATCAACCATTGAATCAAAATAATAGCCTTTGACTATATTTAATCCCATGACGACGATTATATTTCATGCCAATTTTATCCACTAATTATATAAGGATCTATAGATCATGAACTTTAAATTAGATGGCTCAAATTGCGTTTTCACATGTCACATGTCCTTAAAATACAAAGTCTTTTTTTTAACCTCGATGCAATCACTTAAAAAGCGAGTGCAAGTAATGGCTCCCTTAAGCTAAAAAAAAAGCCTACAACCCGTCTTGGACCCAGCCTGCTAAGATCGGGCTTGGGTGAAGTACTTCTAGGCACGGGCTATAAAAGAAATCCTAACTCGGCCCATTGACCTTGGGAGTTGGTATTAGGTACTTGACAGCACCGATACATTGAGTTCATTACTAACCTTGAGTTTCAAATCAGTGAAAGGTCAAAAACATACTTTACGGATTTGTATGCTCATAATATTTGTCCAACTTCCACATTTCATTGAAGTAGCTACTGATCTCTTGGATAGGTTGGTTTGCGGTAAGTGCCAAATACTCGGGTGACTCGGTTCATGGGTCATTTTTGACGAATGTATCACATGATTTTATTATGTGTCATTGATTTGAAGATCATGATCTAAAGATCTATATTATTGAAAGTTGAGAAAAAAATTATTATTATCCTTGCATACGATGATCCTATCACCTCGAGTTCTAATATGATAGGTTAAGATATGAGTCTAGGTACGAGATTTGGACCTTTAAACTATAGTCATGGTGGGGTTTCTTTTACGGTCATGTGAAACTCAGAATGTAAGCATTCATATATGGATGCAAGACCTATAGGATAGTATGGGCTGTCACACGAAGTACATTCAGATTACAACGAAACCCGTCCCTTGGAAAGCGTGATTTGTAAAGCTTATCTGTAATGGCCCGAAAAATCACGTTGAACTATGACCTCGGGATCCGTGCCCGATCGGTCACAGGTTTGACCAATTGGGAGTTCGATAGTTAGCGTAGAGTGTGATGAGTGAATGTGATGTGATGGGTTGTGTAGCAATGTGGTGTGTGTTGAAAATCTAAAGTCACATACACCTATGGAGGTGCATGTGCTTAACACACAAACTAGGAGAGATATAAAAGGGTTTAATAAACCTAAAATAGAGATTTTGAGTTGTTGAGAGAGGAGTAAAGAAGAGAGAGAGAGGAGTAAAGAGGGTGATCAAGCAAGAGTTATTGTGGGTGATTGGAAGAGGGATTCAAGCATTAAAGAGGCTGATTCAACGCAAGGAATCCGTTAGAAACCGAAGCTGGAACCCTAGCCTTCCAACCCTAGAATTGAAATCAACTTGAGATCTATTCAAGGTAAGATTTTTGTAAATAAAATGCATAGATTATAGGGGTTAAGTTGCAGTTAAATGTGGGTTAAATCATAGGATAATGGCTTAGAAAAATAGAGGAAAAAGGTATGGAAAAAGATTGGGAAGAACAGCTCGAAAGGGGCTGAATCTGACAATTTCGATTAATCGAAATTGGGTTTCGATTAATCGAAATTGGCCAGGAAGTTGAAAAGTCAGAGGACCCCGATTTCGATTAATCGAATTGGATTTCGATTAATCGACTTTGGATTTCGATTAATCGATTTGGGAATCGATTAATCGACTGAGAACCTCCAGTGGACCCCAGGGGTTGAAGGAAATGACTTGAGGAAAAATCGACTAATCGAAATGGGATTTCGATTAATCGATTTTAGTTTTCGATTAATCGATTTGGAATCGATTAATCAACTTGTGAAACTCGACTGTTCGAACTGAGGGTCTACTTTGCGAAAAGAAGGATTTCGATTAATCGAAATTGGATTCGATTAATCGAATGAAAACTCGACTGTTCGAACAGTGAATTTGCTTTGCGAAAAGAAGAATTTCGATTAATCGAATCCAATTTCGATTAATCGAATGAAAACTCGACTGTTCGAACTGAGAATGGACTTTACGAAAAGAAGAATTTCGATTAATCGAAATTGCTTCGATTAATCGATATTGACCTTCGATTAATCAATTTTGGAAATCGATTAATCGAATCAGATTCGATTAATCGATTTTGGAATTCGATTAATCGACTGAGATAAACTATGTTGACTTTTAGGTTTGACTTTAAGATTCTTGGGGGATCTTATACCTTCTTTATTGCATCCTTTGTGATGTGTTTCACCTGTTATGTGGTACCATAGGTGGTACGTGTGGACTAGTGCACAAGGAGCCACGTGGGACCTTGATGCAATGATCAAATGAATACTTGAGGTAGGGAACACCTTGAACATGTACTTTATTTTACAAGAGCATGTATGTAGTGATATAGATTTCCATTCAAATATTTTACTGCTTAAAGAATTGTGAAAAGTGTGTGTGTGTGTGTGATATTCATAAGAGTAAACTAATGAGCCATCCCCAGGGGATGAAGGAGTAAAGAGATAAGAGCATCAGGTGTGATGCAAGTAAATGGATACATCCCAGGGATGTATCCAAAGATTGAATCATGTCTGATAGGGCCTAACTGATATAAAATAGCACACTTACACGGTGAATAACTATATGTAAGGCACCGATATTTTTGTTATTTGAGATTTGATAGATATCCACGGCCCGACACGCGGCGGGATATCCGTGATATACGGCGGCAAGCAAAACCGTGAGGCCAGTCGAGGCTTATCCGTACATAGTAAGCACACCCTGTGGGTGTTGATTGAGACAAGTGAAACCCGCCACCAATCCCGGGGAAAGGGCTTGGTACTATATGGTATTCAGGAATACATTAAAACGCATCTATATAGATGACGATGAAGGGTATCTCATCGGGGCTCGATGCTATATTGCTCGGGGATTACTTAAGTTGAAAGTTTAAGTTTTGTTTTAGGCCTTTTCAGCATTATTCATGAGTAAATGAAAATACAAGTAATTACAGTAAAACGAATTGCTTTTAAACTGTTTCATTAACAATTGCATAGATACATCATGCATGGCATATCATAGAATATATGTGAGTTATAATTTATATGTTCAACAGTGTTTGTTCCCTATTGAGCTAGGATGTAGCTCACCCTATAGACTATACGTCGCAGGTCCACTATTAGCAGCTGCCGCGGTTTCAGGAGACGCTGATCCCGGCGAGTCGGACCTTGCGGCCGGCGAAGAGTTGGAGCCACCTCCAGAGGACTTCTTCTAGAGGACTCCGTTGTGCCACTTTGAGAGATCTTGGAGAGATTTTGTACGGCTTGGTATGTCAAGCCTTGATCTTGTTTAAAACCATGTATATAGGGTTTTGGATTATTCTTTTGGGATGAACCATCCGTGATGATTGCTATCATCGATGGTTCGGATCGGTTCTCCATACATGCAGAGGCATGAGGGTAGAACTGTCTTTCGGGAAGTTAATCAATATAGATTTAAATTCCGCAAATTTCTTTCATTATACTTTTGATGCTTGATATACCAGTGTTTCGTGCTTAGCTAAAGGGCACGGTCAAGATGATCATGCTGATGGCACGGGTTTCGGGGTGTCGAAATCCGGGCTGTCACATTATCGCAACATATTTTATTGTGGATTTAGGTCTTAGAGGTATGATAAGATATGAGTTAGTAAGATAAGATATGTTACGAGTATGATAATAAGATACTGCTGTGTAGGCCAGCAAAAGATTAAGAACTTAAGTTTATGTAAGTGTCATTCCTTGCGTAGCCACCGTAAGGGCAACAACGTCTACAGTTAAAACGGGTTTCTAGGAGACAGTATGAGTTATGAGTCGTCAACCGTCCTGTGACTGGATGGAGTGTATGATATGAGTAGGATATGGAGTGCGTTATAATATGGTGGTATGATACTATGGTGATCCTCACATGATAGCTCGAGCAACGACTCTGACACATGTCATTTAAGATTTATAAGTATGTTAGTTATGCTCATGCAATATACAGACGTATGCGCGAGAATAATAATAAGATATGGTATGCTATAAGTTATGGTGAGGTACGTTAGGATACGAGTGTCTATATGATATGAGCTCTATGATATGCACATGATTGTCTTTTTCTTCATTCAAATTCCTTTGTTATATTATATTTATCACCCACATGATGCACGCACAATGCATCTAAGTAGTATGGGGTGGATTGATGGTGTATCCACTGAGTTTACGTGACTGAGCAAACTCATTCTACGAAAATCTCACAGCTGCTGGTGATCACATTGGTGGAGTAGACGACGGATATCCAGATCCTACTGACGCCGATTTCGTTGACCACGTGGACGCTGAGTATCAGGAACCTTGTGAAGGTGACGCCGCTAAGTACCAGGAAGACTTTGGTGTTGACTTTGACCTGAGCGTCGACTATTGACATCTTAGAATTGGTACTGAGTTAGTTTAATATTATTATTATTGACTCTATACTTTCTTGTGTCAGATTTGTCTCCAACTTTCATTATCATTTTATTTGTGGATTTTTTGGATTTATCGTTTTTATTTATTTACCCATTTATTGCACCTTTACGTGTTGGCTTTTACAGATTTCTTGGAACCATATTTGCAAGAAAATTTTAATTATGTGTATGACCGTTTAGCATATATGGGAAGCGTGCAGGCCATAACTTGAAATTCTAGGCCCTCGGGATGGGGTAGAATTTCGAATCGTGACATTTTCACTCCACTGATTATTTTCTTATATATTGATTTAAAGCAATGATGATGAATGCTTGTGCATATATATTTTTGGTTGGAGAAATTGGATGACTTAATTCATTTTCAAGCAACTGTTGCATGACTTTTTAGCTACACAACTTGGATGACTTGTTAATAGTTTTTCAAGCAAATGTTGTCCATTATAATCGTTATGCAACAAACTACAATGAAATGTTTGAATAAATGCATATACCTGAGTACATCGTAACTCGAGTTAGGACTGGGCTGAAAAAATTTGAAAACCTAACCAGGTAGGTTAGGGCTGGATTGAACCCCATCCCGGCCCTAACCCAGACCATTGAGAGCCCTAGGCCCTGTCGAAAACTAACATTTTCGAAAAGTAACATTTACATATGTCAGATCCCTTGAATAACGTGAAAGCCTATCATAAGCAGAAGCCAAACTGGTTCTCAGTTTATGTACCATCAACTGCAAACAACCCGTGTTCCTAATAAATCTCTTTGGTGAGTTAGTATTAGGGAGGCTTGGAAATGGGCCGATTTGGCTAAGCCACCCTTAGAAATCTCCGTTTTTATGAAAAAATATTTGTTTAAATTGCTTTTTTTTTTATGAAACGTCGGAAACATGGTTTAAATGCGTTTTTTTTAAATACTCTTATTTTTTTTAAATCATGATTTTTATGTTTTAACTGCATTTTTCACGAATTTTTTTTCAGAAATTTTCTTAAATTTTGTGAAAATAATATTTATTCTTTAATAAGTTTGATATTTGTATTACTTTTTACCAAATGCTTCACATTTTTTTCCAAAATTTACCCATTTTTTCAACTTTCATTGGCCTGGCCCTTTTTTATCCCAACTCCAACTTGGTAACTATGGTCTCGCAGCTTGGGTTTGCTCCCAAGGTCATGGTTGGAAACGACCTTAAATCATAGGGGCACCCTTAAATAGTAATACACCAGGATTTTCCATACATAACCTCAGACTGCTTACTTCCTCGTTGGCAATCCTTATCTAAAAGTACTTTTTAAGAATAAATGTTGGGTGCAAAGTATATACACCTAAGGACGTGACCACCTCTAACTTTAAATGGTATCATATTGAGAACCTGCCCAATATTACATCTCGCACAATACTATATCGAAAGATATGAGAAACAACATTTCTTTATCATAAAATGCTCTAATGAGAAATGGTTGCAAAATAGGCCTAAGTATCGGTTCAGCAAAGCTTTTTAAGATTGGTTAATTTGGATTGGACAACTACCCATGTGTATCAAGAAGGGTATGAAGGGCTCACCGGGTTGGGTCCACCGGATGCCCGACCCGATATTTTTTCGGGTCAAGCACATAAACTTGACTATTCATTCGAGTCGGGTCATCTGGGGCAAAAATCGGGTTGGACCTCACTCAACCTTCATATATAAAAATGGAAAATAGGAAAATTTTACCAGGTTGGAGAGGGTTTTTGGGTTGGCCGTCCGATCCATATTTTTAACGGTAGAAAAGTCATAAAAATATTTTTTGTGTTTTTTAATCAGATCCGATCAATCTTGCCTAAGTTACTGTAGTACCCGATCCTCGCGATGAACGTCACATAATGGCTACCTAATGGTGGGCCTAGACAAATCTCTGGCAAGGCCCAGGGGTACAGTCCGTGGCCTCTTATAAATATTGAAATTCAAGAGTATAGAGGTTTATAGCAAATAAATTGAACAAGAGGCTGTTCATATAACTTGATGATGCAGGTGAGAGAGGTGAGAGAGGACCCTTTAATCATTTATTCTTCTCTTATTCACTTTTGGTTGGTTAAATTGATGGTCCCTTGATGTTGCGCAGGTAGCTTGTATTGTCTCCATCGTTCTCCTGCTACATACATGAGCGTGCACTCACAAACCCATGCGACATATGGCCCCACAACTTAGCTCCATAGGATTTTAAAAACCTATCCTACTGAGAGAGAGAGAGAGGGAGGACGGGTAGGCAAGGAATCTCAAGTGCCTATTGTAACTGGTTTGAAATTTTACCTGAACTCCTTTTATGTTATATATATATATATATATATATATATATAGGGTAATGATCACGGGACTTGAGTGATGCATGACTCGAGCTAATAACCTTAAAAATATGTTTTTGAAATTATTTTTATTTTTAAATTGATCTAAACAACGCACCCGTACTTCATGTGACCTCCAAATTTTATTTTGAATGAGACCTAGAGCTCCACGTGTATCTTGGGGAACGCTCATCGTCCTCCCTATATATATATATATATATATACTAATGGGATGCATATGCGAGACATGTATGAAAGAAAGAGACATTTTTGGATAACTTCCTTCTTAACTCATGTTTCACATGCATAATCAAAACAATAGATTTTGAGATCATAATTCTCCCTTTCGAATGGTCAGATTTTAATTCCATGTGACACGCATCCTGAAAGTTGACCCAAGGATTATATTTGATGTGTGCTTATGATCATATTCATAGTTTGAGAAGTGTGCGAGGTGGAATCAAAATCTAACTATATTATGATAGGCATATGATCTCAAGATCTATTGTGTTGAAGACGGATACGCAAATGATGTCCATCATCATATTTAGAGCTATCAACAATTTAAGATCTTGAAGTTGGGTTCAAATTCTCTAATGAGGGTATTTTTGAGTTGAAACCTGTCTAAAAGTCTAATCGTTGACCCATGCATAGGGTACTTTAATCTCATCAAATGTGGAGCAAGTGCACGCTTTTATTTTACAGTGATTATTAGTTGAAAGGCCCGAATAGTGAGCGGATCAATCTTACTATAACAAATGGTCAAAAGAGTACTTTAACTAATTTCATGCACATAAATATCTGAACATTAATTACTTAGAAATTGATCATGTTAGCAAGGGAGGGTTGACCCTTGCACCGTTCTTGTTGCACAGTCCATTCATCTAATACTATTCTTTTTCCTATCTATAGTTTCCCAAGGATTTTTTTTGTGCATTTGGCATAGCTCCCAAGGCCTAAAAAGAGCGGCTCTCGTGCTCCAGCACGGCGCTCTTAGGCTCAGAGCATATTTGGTAAACCTGAGCTTTGCGCCATTTGAACTGACAGGGAGCTCTTGTGGCTGCGTTTGGGTTAGCTCTTGTTGAATTGAAATTGGTATTGATAATGATTATGAGGCACGCAGTTCACTACGCTGTCTTAAAGACAATAGACACCCCCATTCCGTCGGATTAACGAAAATGCAATAGAGTTCCTAGTGAATTTGCCTTCAGGATACAACAGAGTTCAGTCTTGCCAAGAATCGTATATTATTTTCTAGATTGCACTTTCTAGAGAAAGAACCTGCCATACAGATTTTTTGATACATAAAATATTTAAAAATAAGAAGGAAAGAGAGAAAAAGAGAAATAGATATTATTTCTTTTGTCTTGTATGTCTTGTATTTTTTATAGAGATCTTATCTCTATTTATAGAAAAATTCTGAATCATTATGTCTTTTCAGGTTACAGTGAAAAGATTTTAGATTTGTATCTTTTGAGAGAGTTGTCTCTTCGGTAAAAAGATAAATCGATTTCACTTGTGTCTTTTGAGAGAGTTGTGTCTTTTCAGATAACAGGAAAAAAATAAATAGATTTCACTTGTGTCTTTTCAAAGAGTTTATCTTTGCAGATAACAGTAAAAAGAAAAGTCGATTTCACTTATGTCTTTTCACATTTATGATGAAGAGATAAATCTAAATCTGAAAAGACACTTCTTTAAGGAAATAATATTTACAAGTTTGCCATTGAATTATTATCAATATATATAATAGTAATTATAAACTTAATTTTGAAACAATAAAATATATATTACTACACTAATGTATATAACAGTTCTTACAAGAGCAAAAGCAGCTCTCTACCTTCCTGATATAACAAATAAAATTTGCTCTGACAAAAAATAGGTAAAGAGCAATTTTATCACTTAAAACAACACCCCGTCATAATAAATGATGCGAGAAGTTGTGTTATCAAACGTAAAAGCAGTTCTCTGCTTGAGCCAAAAAGCGAAAGAGCGACTCTTTGACCTGAAAGAGCTAACCCAAACGCAGCAGTAGAGGCCCGACGGGGAGCTTGCATGCACTGGCATGGAGGTTGTCCAAACGCACTGACTTTGAAATGGATTGTTGATTACAATAGAGAAACCATACTTATAAGAGACACACATAAAGGCTAAAATGAAACAGGATGAAGATGTATATATTGCAGTTTTTACTAAGGCATTGGGTACACGGATTTTAAATATGAAAAATGATCACAATTTCCAAATCACTAAAACGTCTCACAAAATGAAATTACTTGACCCGTATTGGGAACTAAAATTCAGCTTTGGTGGAATGATTCCGAAGTATGTGTTATATTATAATTATTATGGAGGCAATCCCACTGAAATTGTCCTCACTATTCAGTGGGCTGACCTCGAAATAAATTTAATTTGGCCGAAACAAATTGAGGGGACTAAGAACACTTTGGTAGGCTGACGACCAAGTAATATATATGCAGCTCGTGTTGTAATCTTTTGATCATCATCATCATATATATATATATATATATATAGCTCATAATGAATAATAAATAAATAAATACAAAATAACTAATTTTTTATGGGATTAATGTGGTAATCGTTCTCTTAAAAAGCAAATTAAAGAAAAAGGTTGGTATTAGGTCTATTGGGGAGTACAACAGATCATACTTACTCCCCTCTATTATATGCACATGCATTGTCATGTCATGTGTATACATAGATCAAATTATAAATAAAAAATGTTTAAAATTAAATATTTAAAAAAATTACGTACTTAGAGCACCTAAATTTATGTCCATTGAAATGCTATCAAAATATGGTACTATATAGAAGAAGAGAAACACCATTAAAAAGTAGAAACTATGAGAGTAGAAGTAGAAACCGGGGATTTTAAGTCCGATATATATATATATATATATATATATATATATATATATATATATATATATATATATATAGGCATATCGGCTGGGTCTTAGGCCTATACATATCGGCCAAACTAGCGGATATAAGCACCTTTTGAATTTCTAATTTTTTAAAGAAAAATGCATATTTTTGGTATTTTGTCCTGTACATAACGACCAATATGATCTGATATTTGACCCAAGCAGGGATTTAACAATCCCTGTCAGGTTGATCCAACTAGGGATTTAACAATCAAGCTGAATCCCAAGCCAACATGTAGCCAAAACAGCTCATATTAGAGAACCTTTTCTTATTTTTAAAATATATATTGAAAAAAAGAAAATTTCAGGATCGACCATCATAATTTCACGTTTTCCAGTAGTGGACCTCTAATTTCACTTTTTCCGTAACAGACCGGCTTGAAGCCGAGCCAAGTTAAAAAGTCGCATCCATAGGAGAGCGATGTTGATGCTAGAAGAGCAATATTGCTCTCCTATAAGTGGACCTCTAATTTCACTTTTTCCGTAATAAATCGGCTTAAAGCCGAGCCAAGTTAAAAAATCGCTTCCATAGGAGAGCAATGTAGATGCTTTAGAGGAGCAATATCGCTTCCATAGGAGAGCGATGTCGCTGCTATAGAGGAGCGATATCGCTTTCATAAGGGAGCAATGTTGGTGCCATAGAGGAGCAATGTCGCTTCTATAGGAGAGCCAAATTGCCGCTATAGGGGAGTGTTGTCGCCATAGGGGAGCAATATAGCTCTACGTTTTTGAATAAAACGGACCTTTTTGATGGTACGCTCATGATCTCAAGATCAATCATGTCGAAGATCATGCGAAAAATGATCTCTATCATGAGAATCAAATGAGTCAATGATGTTAAGGCGTCTAAAACCACCCTCACATGTGCATATAAAGGTGAAAGAAGATTATTTACGACTTTTTAACTTGGCCTGGATTCAAGCTAGTCTGTTATGGAAAAGGTGAAACTATGGTGGTTGATTTTGTAAATATCCTTTGAAAAAATTACCCAAAGAGCAATTTTAGCATTTTGTCCGGCTCATAGCTAATATGTATTAGCTAAACCACCCTCACATTTTGTCTGGTGGACCTAATATTTGACTCCATTTTTTAATCGGGGTCGTTAGATCTATTGTCACGATCTATGATAACCTAATAGTTTACTCCCATGTGTCACCAAGTTTAACCTATTACGTGTGATCCATAATATATGATTGGATAATACTGATTCACAGGTGTTTGTGTTTTACAAGGAGTCTACTTTTAAAAAGCTATGTGTTTGACGGTTGACCACATTTCCTTTCGTGGTTAATCACCAAAACTTTGATGGTTGACCACGAAAAGAAACGTGGTTGACCACCTTTGGTTTGGTGGTTGACCATCACTTATATGTGGGTCACCTGTGAGATTACCTCCGAGAAAAAGGTCTTCTAATCTCACTTTTATGCCTTGTTTGGCAGAACGAGTTCTGAAAATAAATCCGTAAAATCTCAAGATTTTACGGAAATGAAAATTTTTCGTTGTTTGGCAATGTAGTACTGGGACCCACAAACTAGAGTTTTTTGGAAAAAAAACTCACTTAAAAGTTCCAGCCAAAATTTGGCTGAAACTTTTTTCCACCCACGACATGGATTAAAAGCTTAAAGAGCAATTTTGGTGGCCACCCTTGCAACCTGAAATTTGTTCTTCCCAACTCGGATATTTCATGCTTAAAATCGTTTGATTGTTTTGGATCAACTGATCAAGGTTTTTTTTTCACCATAATTTTTCATATAATGGATCTTGAGACCATGAGCTTATCATCAAATACTCAATTTTTTCGTTGATGTGGCACACATGTCAATACTTCTTTGTTCACGCCCACGCGTTCTCTAAAAGCACCTACGTCCCAGAACCCTGAAAAAAAACATTGATTTCTTCGGATCAGATGATGGAGATCTTTTTTAACAAAGATCTTCCACAAAATAGATCTTGGGTTCATGGTGCATCAATCTGACGGTCAATTTTTGATTTCCTGTATCACCGATACCCAAAAAATGATTCTTCAATCATATAGCACACATCATACTCAAGCGTGACTTCAGGGTCATATTTTGGGGGCTGAGGACACATGGAATCACAAACTGACCGTCCGATAGGTGCTACATGATCTTAAGATCCATTCTGTGGACGATCAAGGAGAAAAACAATCAACCTCATCTGATCCAAAGCAATCAATAGTCTTCAAGGGGTCTGGGACGTGGGCGTTTTCAGAGAACGCATGGATGTGAACAGAGGTATGCATAAACAGCAATGCTAACAAATATAACCCAACCATCTAAGCCACTTAATTTGAAAGTCATGATCTACATATCATAAGTGAAAAGATTGGCACCAACTATAATCTTTATCATATGACTCAATGCACTCCAAAGCCATTATCCGATTCAACAGTTGATTGTATCGAATCATATGATAGAGATTGAGTTTTGCACCACTCTTTTTCGTCGTTGATCTGTAGATCATGACCTTTATATCAGATGGTTTAGATGCAACCTCACCTCATAATCATATCATTTATTTGCATTGTAAAATCGTAACATCGCCCCATCTTCTTTGGCCAATATGCATTGACTACTTTGAACTAAGAAAGGAGATTATTTTTATCCCAATCTTCCACGTTATGCATCTTGAGATCATGGGTATATCATTAGATGATTTTTTATTTCATGTGGCACCCATTCTAAAAAATGACCCGTGATTTGTATTTGAGCTTAATGTATGTCTCACGAGTTTAGAGTTACTGTTTGGGATTTGTACCACGCAGAGTAAAAAAGTAACTATCTAAGTGTATGCCCATGATCTCAAGACCCATCTTGTAAAAAGTTTGGACAAAAAAAAAAATTCATGTTCTAATTCAAAGTGATGATGCATTGTGGCCCGACCAGATGAGGTGAGGTTACATGTTCACATGGAGTGAAGAATGGTGCCTTAGGAAACTAATTTTGCACAATGTATTCAAATAGCTTAAAAACATAACATCAAACCATTGTAAAATTTTAAAAATAAAACTTCCCCCTAGTTCTTTTATTTACAAGCCCATGTAAAGTAAAAAAAAAAAACCATTTCCATGAGTTTTGTCAAACAAGGCATTAGTGTTTTATAGTAGGATCTATATTTTACTTTTTGGGACTCCTTGTGACTCACCTCTCCATACCTTATTGCTTAGTCGTTCGAAGAGAGAAGAGAACCCTCTTGCCTTGAAACTCCTCATCAGATCTTTATTGTGATTCAATGGTTTCTATTATGCTTTTATCTTTCAAAAGGATATTGCGCTTGAGGTTTAAAGCGTGTATTGGCCCGTGGAATCGAGTGGCCTTGGTGGAATCTAAGGTGTTGTTGTGGCTCGTCTGAAAATGAGTGGACCATCGTACGATTCGATGGTCGAAGAAGACAAATCAGGGATCTATGAGGACGCATGGTGAAATCTAGCGTTGTGGTTTGAGAAGGTTTGATAGGACTAGTGTGTCTGCATTCATTCGGTACTTTCTGTAACTTTTTAACTCATAGTATATTTATTGCCTTTGATCTGACATAGATCCCGTGGTTTTTACCTTTGGGTTTTTCACGTAAAAATCTCGTGTGTAGTGGTGATTGTTTTATTTTTTATTATTTATTCTCTATATCATCGGTAGGCAAATCTAGGATACCAGAATTTCAATTGGTATCAGAGCGAGTGCACTTGATTTGTGTTCTTACGAACCGAGTGTCTATGACTCAATCTAGTAACCTAGATCTGCAGAGAGAAGGAGCTTCAACAACGCGTCCTTCGTTATTTGATGGGTCCAACTATCCCTATTGGAAGGCTAGGATGAGAGCCTTTTTCAAATCTTTAGATCCTAAGATTTGGTTTGTTGTAGAAGATGGATGGTGTCCCCCATTGATATCTTCTGAAACCAATGGAGTGACTAAGATGTCCTTAAAACCTAGAGATATGTGAGTCCTGATGATTTTAATTCTATTGAATATAATTCTAAAGCCCTCAATGCACTATTTAGTGTTGTCATTGCTTCTAAGTTTCGGAGAATTAGTACCTGTGAGATAGCCAAGGATGCTTGGAAGACCCTTGAGACTACCTATAAAGGAACACAACACGTGAAGATGGCTAAGCTTCAAATGCACAACGCACAATTTGAAAATCTTCGTATGGAAGAGGATGAAAAATTCTATGATTTCTACATTAGAGTAAATGATATTGTTAATGGGTCCTTCAATCTTGAGGAACCCATCACTAACTCCAAGATTGTGCACAAAATCCTGCGATCTCTTCCTAAGAGGTTTAGGTCGAAAGTCAATTCTATCGTTGAAAGCAAAGACATGACACTATCAATTTGGACGATCTTGTTGGGTCTCTTCAGACTTGTGAATACGACATTCAAGATATTTATAAAGGTAGGAGCATTGCCTTCAGATCATCCAAAAATGAAACTGACTCCGATAGTGATAAGGATGATCATGAAGAGTTTGCCTATCTCGTTAAAAAATTTAAAAAATTCTATACAGGGAACAAAAGTTTTCCTAAGAAATTTGAAAAGGGGAAATATTTTGAAAAGAAGCCCTTGAAAGAGTTCTCTGATGAAACCCAATGTTATATGGGTATGTAGCTGCGGATTGTGCCAACAAAAAGAAAGTCAAGGGAAAATCTAAAGCTATGACGGCCACTCAAGATCGGTGTTGATGCTCAGGAAAATTCTTCAAGTGATGAATCCACTCACACTGAATATGGATCCAGGGCCTTTGTTGCCACTGTTCACATTCCTGATTCTCCATCATCTAGTTGTGTTATGGAAAAAGGATATGTTGTTAGTGAGATGGAAACATCTGATACTGAAGGTGAGGCGTATGATATTAATGAAGCTTATGGTAAATTGTATCGTGAATGTGCACGATTAACTAAAGAGAAGAGCAAATTATCTAAGGAAGTTACTGATTTGAAAAATGCCAATTCTTCCACTACCATCAAGCTTGATGATCTTATCACTGAAAAGAATCGTCTTGAGGAATCTGTGAAATCTCTTCAAGATAAGATCATATTTCTTGAGAATGAGTGTCATGAGCATCAGTCTAGGTATAAAAGTCTCATTCTCGAGAATGAGATACTGAAGCATGATCTAACCGTCTCTCAATTAAAGTTTGCTTCTTTCTCTCAGAGTAGTGTGTCTCTTGGTCAAATGGTTGATAATCCCCTCTCTAGCTCTAACAAATATGGTCTTGGTTTTAACACTAGTATTGAATCTTCATAAAAAATAACACCAAATTTTGTTACTTATGCTAGGAAAAATAAGAAGATCAACAAAAACTTTGGAAAGAACTTGCCCACATGCTTTTATTGTGGTAGGAAGGGACACATAAATGTTCACTTCCCTTTGAAGAAAAAAATATCCATTCTCATTTGGTTCATGGTAAAGGAAGAAATTATATTCAACACTTTCATTTTTCCTATCCTAGAAAGCCTAAGAATGTGATGGATCAAGTTTCTCCTAAGTTGTTTTATCCTAAATACATACAAGTTTGGGCTAGAAAGGAGGATTTATCGGCTTTTGTGGTTCACACTGCTCTTAAGGCAAGTGAAGCGTCAAGATGGTTTCTTGACAGTGGTTGCTCCAAACATATGACTGAAGAAAAAAAAAATTCTCTCAACTTGAGGAGTGCACCAATGGAAGTGTGTCCTTCGGGAATGGAGGTTCTGGTAGAATTATTAGAAGAGGAATCATTAATGCTCCTGGATGTCCCAAACTATCGGATGTTTTTTTTATTGAAGAAATCAAGGCTAATCTAATTAGCATTAGTCAACTCTGTGATGATGGAATGAACATCAAGTTTTCCAAAACTAGTTGCACTGTGAGACATAAGTTATATGAAAAAGTTCTTGAAGGGGTTAGGTCCTCTGACAATTGTTATACCTTTAAGGAGACTCCTAACTCCACTTGCGGCATGAGTGTCTTGCCCATATGAACACTTCAAATCTGATGCAGCTGTCCACAAATCAGTTGGTCAAAGGATTACCCAAACTTGGTAAATCGTCGGGAGATATTTGTGGTGTTTGTCAATTGGGAAAACAAACTAGAGTCTCCCATAAAAAAGGTTACCTCAATCACATCCTCTAGTATCCTTGAGTTAATGAATTTTGATCTCATGGGACCAATGCAAACCTGCAGTCTTGGGGGGAAGAAATACATTCTAGTTATTGCGGATGATTTTTCAAGGTACAGTTGGGTAGGGTTCTTGAGAGAGAAATCTAATGTTGTTGATGAGTTTGTGGTCATCATTAAAAGAACTTGGGTTGAGAAAAATCTTCCTACCATTCATATCCATAGTGATAGAGGAAAAGAGTTTGATAACTCTAAATTCGTTGAGTTTTGTTCATCATACAGGTTCAAACATGAGTTCTCCCCTCACACACCTCAACAAAATGGAGTTGTTGAGAGAAAGAAGCGTGTGCTACAAGAAATGACATGTGTTATGTTAAATGCCAAATGATTAGCTTAAAATTTGTGTGCTGAGGCGGTTAGCACTGCTTGCTATATCACTAATAGTGTTTATCTCAGACTTGGCATGTCTAAGACTCCATACGAAATATGGAATGGGAAAAAGCCCCAAATTAGTTACTTTCGTACTTTTGGTAGTCATTATTACATTCTGCGCGATCGTGAATCACTTGGAAAGCTTGACTCCAAAAGCGATACTGGCATTTTTATTGGATATTCTCTTAATAGTCGTGCCTATAGAGTATTCAATCTACGTACTTTGACTGTTATGGAATCATCCAATGTGGTGGTTGAGGATGTCGCCACTTGACTAATTGTTCCTAGAGAAGATGGTGATGAGACTAATACGGGTTCTCCTTATAAGGAAAAAGTTAGCTCTATTAGTAAGGATGTTGAATCCACTGATGTAAATATTCCTTCCACATCTTCTCCTCTTTAGGAAAATTTTGAAGTCTCTCAACCTTATGAACCTGAGCCTTCTCAAGTTCCTATTAAAATTATTGATCGTCCTAAGAAAAGTCGGCCAACTTATGTGATAGATATGAAAAATCATTCCAATGAACATATCATTGGAGATCCTACTTCTGAAATTTAAACTCGAAATAAGTTTAAACAAATGACAAACTTGATTTGTCCTATATGTTACACCTCCATCCTTGAGCCTAAAAATATTAAAGAGGTTCTCCTAGATGAACAATGGATTTCGGCTATGCAAGATGACTTGAACCAATTCACTAGGAATGAGGTGTGGGATCTTGTACCTCGTCCCTCTAACATTTGTATCATTGGTACAAAATGGGTTTTCAAAAACAAGACGGATGAGAAAGGTAATGTTTTAACAATGCTAGACTTGTTGCTCAAGGCTATACTCAAGTTGAGGGGAATGATTTTCATGAAATGTTTGCCCTTGCTACTCGCCTTGAGTCCATTCGCATCATTTTTACTATGGCTTGTCAGTTGCATTTCAAAAGAGTGCCTTCTTGAATGGTGTTCTAACTGAGGATGTGTATGTGGAACAAACCAAAGGATTTGAAGATCCTTATCATCCACAAATGGTGTAAAAGCTAAAAAATGCCTTGTATGGGTCGAAGCAAGCCCCCTGTGCTTGGTACGAGAGATTAACTAAGTATCTTCTCTCAAATGGCTTCAACAAAGGAAGTGTTAATAAGACCTTATTCTTGAAAAAGGAGTCTAATGTGTTGATTATTGCTCAAATATATGTCGATGATATTATTTTTGGTTCCACTGTTGCTACATATGCTCATGATTTTGCTCAATTAATGAAATCTGAATTGGAAATGAGTATGTTGGGTGAACAGAACTGTTTTCTAGGACTTCAAATTAAACAATGGTCATCTGATATTTTTGTTTCTTATTCTAAATATACTAGAGATTTGGTTAAAAAATTTGGTCTTGAGTCGACTAAACATGCTTGTACTCCCATGAGTACGTCTGTTAAACTGTCTACGGATTCCTTGGGTCAGTCTGTTGGCGAAACCATGTATAAAAGTATGGTAGGCAGTCTATTGTACTTAACTGTTAATCGACCTGATATCGCTTTTACTGTGAGCATGCTAGATTTCAAGCTGCTCCTAAAGCTTCTCACATCTCTTGGGTAAAACGAATTATCCGATATATCAATGGAACTCTAGATCTTGGCCTCTGGTATCCTTTTGATACCACATCTCAAATTGTTGGTTTTTCTGATGCCGACTGGGCAGACAATTCTAATGATAGAAAAAGTTCCAGTGGAGGGTGTTTTTACATAGGTAACTGTTTAGTTTCGTGATTTTGTAAGAAGCAATCTTCTGTTTTATTGTCTACCGCTGAGGCAGAATATATTGCTGTCGGAAGTGCCTGTACTCAACTTCTCTAGATGAAGCAGATGCTTGAAGATTATAGAGTCAAACAAGGCACAATGACCTTGTTCTGTGACAATAAGAGTGCAGTCTGTATCTCTGAAAATCCCGTTCAACACTCTAGAACCAAGCATATCGACATTCGTCATCATTTCATTAGAGAATTGGTGGAGGATAAAATCTTGGTTCTTGATCACATTAGCGCCGAGCGCCAATTAGCTGATCTCTTTACAAAACCCCTTGACTTGGTCAGATTTGAATATCTTAGGAAGTTTATAGGGTTATGTTCTCTTGATTAATTTGCCAATTTTTACGTAGGTAGGAATAGTTTTTATTTTTGTTTTAAATGGTAATTTTTTAGTTTTTTTATTTTTGTTAATTCGGTTTTAAAAAAAAAGTTATTCTCTTAGATTGTTTCATTCTGGTGTGAAGACTCTTTAAATTGATTTCACGAGCTTAAGGACTTTTCATGTCTTCTTGCCTTGATGTAAATAGGATCGTACTCATCTTGTCTCGTTTTGTGTATGTGTATACAAGCCCTGCATATTGATGATTTTTTCTCGCATCAATTTTCTTCTGTTGTTGGCATGAAACTTAAGGAGTGTACATAACTTTGAAAAAATTTTGGGTCTCCTTGTTTGCACTCATTGACATTGTTAGCCCTTCATGAGCTTGTTACATTTCATTTCTTTCGGAAAGGGCTACCCGAATGACTTGTGTGAAAGTTGTCACCGATCACACAGTGGAAAGGGCTGCGAGGTCAGTGATAGTGTGAAAGCTTTCGTAGGTTCTATAATGGATTAATTCTAATACGCACCTCAAGAAGTGTAAGTTGGCTGTGAGACCTGACATTTATAGACTTGCGAAGAGGGCTACCTGTCACAGTCTTGAGTGAAAGTCACCAATTTTCTTTCTTCAAATAAAAAAAAAGAAGGGATATGTGCTTATTTAGTTCCATACCATAAACCTATCCCTCTGAAGATATATATATATATATATATATATATATATATATATATATATATATATATATATAAGGAAGTCGGAGATTGCAGAATGCTATTAATCATCCAATTATCCCATCCTTTTCACGATGTGCAAACATGAGCCTTTACTTATTTTTAGTCTCATGTCATCACTAAAAGTCTAGATGTTGATTAATTTTGAATTATGCCTAGCTTATATATGCATAGGATTTTTTTTAGTTCATCTTAGTATGATCATTGTCATATCTTGTGTTTGAAAGAATTTAAAGGTCTCTATAGCTCGGGATAATCGATTTTTAGTCCTCTTCACTTTAATGTATCCAATCCTTTATAAGTTGTTTAAATTTTTTTTTGTTATTTTTGTGTGATTAAAAAAATTGGTCGACCGTGATTTCTTGTATTTTTTTTCGATCGACCTTTATTTTCTCTGCCCAGAAGTATAAATTTTTTTCCTTTATATGGTTGGCCATCGCATCACTCGATCAATCGTGAACCTTGCTGGCCCATTACCTCTTATATATATATATATATATATATATATATATATATATATATATATATATATATTGTGTTAGGGTTGATCGGGTGGGATTTTACGGCTAATCGTTGAATTGGTCACGATCAACCGTGGTTTCAATATGGAGTACTCCAGTTGCTCTTCTCAAAGATTTTTTCTCGGGATTTTCTAGTGACCTTCCAGTGTCCTGTCTAATACAGTCTTCCGTATATTTCCTCGCGGTCAATCGTGAGTCAAATATGTAGTTAATCTAGCGTGTTTCCAAGATTTTTGCATTCATTGCCTCTGCAAGAATAGTGTTGGGTTCTGCCACCGTTTTCTCTAGGTACTAGGGGTCAATGCATTGGTGGAGCCCTATAAGTCTATAACTATATTAAATTGTTTATTATACATAAATCCTATGAGCAAATGGCTTCCTGCGTCAACCAACGAATTGATTCTAGGATGGGCTTTTAACTTTCTATCGACTCTTGGTGTTATGAGAAGGTCAATTGACTCTTCATCTTCCTTCTCCATGTCTTTTTCCTCACAGTTTTATTTCTTTCTTATCATGGTTGGCCCTTCTAGTTCAAAAAAATGCCGCCCGTCTCTATTATTTGACGCATATCGATTTGTGAGTGTAGAGGCGGAGCAAAAATATGCTGAGGGTTTTTCTAAACGGGCCATTCTTTGCGAGCGCCAGATCGAGTTTCCGGAGTACTCTAGTTATTTCGCTCATCCACTTTTTTAAAATCGGGGCTGGACTTCCCTTTACAATCTCACAGGTGAAGCTTATCATGATCTAGTACTTCTGTTCTATGCGAACATCAGTATGCATTCTCTATCTGATAACTCTTTTCTTAACACCGTGGTTCTTAAAAAAAATCTTCATTTTACACCCTTGGATGTGTTAGACACTATCAAAGTTCCATTGTGTGATTCTCCGATTATCTATCCTACAAATGAAGAACTTGCGATTTCGAACACATCAATTCTGTGCAAGACATCATCAATTTTGTGTGTGTGGAGCCTAGTAACCTCTTTCAACAAGCTCTTGCCTCCTGATTTTAAAGTGTCACATCATTTTCTGTACGCTACCTTTATTCCCCGAAAAGGAAACAAGGATGAGGTTCGGTGGGATGAAATCTTTCTCATGTATCTCCTTGCTAATAATGTGCCTCTTTGTGCGAGCTCTATCATTTTTGAAAATATTCTTCACTGCGCTCTTCATCCGCGTGAGAAATCGGTTGTGGGGTTTCCTATCATCATCTCTACATTCATCAAAAGTAAGGTTAAAATTCCTTCAAGCACTGCATTGGTTCCACATGGGAAAATCCTTGACTATGCTACCACTCATCGTATTGTTGAGAGAAAATCAAAAGACTCGAATGTTCCCTCTAGTGGTATGGATTCTGGTCCTACTTCCCATTCTTTTGTGCCAATAGCAGTGCTTCCTCCTCCTCTGGTTCTGATTTTCAAGCTCTCGTGTTGGATTCTCTTTGGGACATAAAAGCTAAGGTGTCAGGATTGTCTTTCGACATTGATCATGTTGAGCAGGACGTAAAGGATGAATTTCAAGAGCTTTTGGTAAAATTTGATAGTCTTCCTTAGTCCTATGGTTCTTATTAGTTTATTTTAATATTTCTCTGACTTGGGAAACTATCCTTTGTCCCCTTATGACAAAAAAGGGGAGTAATGATTGGGAGGTATGGATTGTGGAGTATGATAAGTTTTATGTAGGTGTGTTGTTTTCTTTTTAGTAAGTGTGTTTTGATTTTTAGCAATGATATAATGTCTTCTATTTTTAGCAAGTGGTTCTTTTAGCAATGATATGATGAGGTATGTTTATTCTCCAAGTAATGATATGATGTGTTTTACCTATATATGTTAGAACTGAGCTAATTTGTTTTCTTTAGTATTTCAGATTACAGGTTGGAAATATTGAAGATCTTTTTTGTTCACATCATCTATCGGTTAACTTGGCATAGGTTTAGGGGGAGTATTTTGAGTTGTATTTTTTCACATAGCATATAGATTATTTGTCTAGGGTTAGTTTATGATTGATGTATTTTTTTTCATACCCTTGTAAACTAGGTTTTGTCATAGATGGTGACAAAGGGGGAGATTGTTAGATCTATGGTCATGATCTATGATTACCTGGTTTACTCCCATGTGTCGCCAAGCTTAACCTATTATGTGTGATCTATAATGTATGATTGGATTGTTGGATTTCACAGATTTATGTGGCCCTTAAGTCACACGTCATGGTCAAGGTCAAATAGTCCAAGTTGTTAACTTAGAGAGATAGTGGAACACTAGTTGTGGTCAAACTAGAAGTTTCCAATTATATTAAGGGTTGTGATTTTACCCTAACATAAGTGTAGTCATCCTAATCATTATATTCCTTGATGGGCAAGTTTCTAACCTATTTAAAGGGATGTGGAGTCTCTCTTTCTACATGCAATATACTTATCAATTGAATTAGAAGAATTCAAGGTAGGCCCATCTTCTCTACGGTGTGTAAAGAAAGAGAAGACTCTCCATTAAATCATCGATTGTCAGATCATTGCTCGCTCGGATCGCTCATGGCTTAATCCTCAAGTGAAAAACTCTTCGGTGTAAGGTATGCTACAGCTTTATTTAATTCTGCTTTTGATTGCGGGAAGATCCTAATAGTTTCCAACAAGTGGTATCAGAGCCAAACCCGTAATCGACTTTACCATACCGATTCTCATCGTTATTTTTTGCCAATTTTTTTTTTAACTTGCCGATGTGAGATTTTAAGGATCATATTAATTGGGTGTCGCCGGTGTAAATTGTTTTTCGGTGGTAGGTTGAAGGGTGGCTGCAAATATAAGAGACCCTAAAGGTCTCTGGTTCTTGGATGTTTTAGAAGAAGACGTCTCCAACAAGTTAGAAGAAGACTACACTTAAACCATTCTTTGGCTTTATTTCCATGTGTAGTGGAGCATAAAAGTTGGTGCTTCCCCTACTCTATATGACTTGAGGACTTGACCCGATTCAACCCAAACCAACCCGACCTGGCCCATGGACCCATAAAAGCACAAGACTCGACTCGGTCTATGACCCAGCCCAGTCAATAACCGGACTCGGGTCGTGACCCAATCCGGCCCATGGGTCCGATCTGATCCATTACTCAACCCGGCCGTTGGGTCATGACCCGATTCAGTCCAATCCCGACCCATGGTTCATGACCCGATCCGGGCCATAATCCTGTCCAGTCCATTCCCGGCCCATGGTATGTGACCCGGATTCGGCCTGTTCGATTAAGGCCCATTTTGACCCATATTATTCCTTATTCTTTTTGGGTCATTTATGGGCTATATACAGGTCCAATTTTGGAACGTTATATATGAATTTTGACTTTCTCGAGCATTCCGGATCTATTTTTGAAGTCTATTTTTACACAGGAGCTCTCTGTTATAATGTTTCATGACCTGATATCTTTTTTGACATTTTTTAATCGAATAATTATTTTATATTTGAGTGCTTTTAATTAAAGTTACAATTAAATTTAAATTCATGATTTATTTGTGTTTAATTGCTCAAGATACATGTCTCATGTGCACTCTTAAAGTTTTATCATTCATAAAATATTCAATTAAGTTTTTGATCTACATGTCTATTTCACTTAAAGTTATGTGCTTGGGATTTTGATGAAAAGAATTCAATTTAAATTAAATATGTGAACATATTAAAGTTGAATTGAAATCTATTCCTTACATTTTTTAATCTAAACATGTATAAATTTAACATTGGATTCCTAATTCTAAGAATTGAAATACGACATTTATAGATCATAAGGATTGATTCTTTCCTATGGGGTTTATAGAGAATCGAGTGATCGTTTGAGGATGCTTGGCGAGTGAGTTGGTTCTTGCCCAAAGGTAGACAATTTACAAACCTTGTAGTTTTTGAATTTGAGATGTTTTCTCTATTAAGATCACTAGGCGTACCATTGCGTTGAATATTTGTGTACGGCCCAAAGGTGTCATAGGTACTTGAGGTAGTGTGTGGAAATAGAATAGTCTTATATGGGGTGGTTAGATAGGATAACCCTATTTTCTCAAAGGTATAGGAAGTGTCTGCTTCTAATCAAACCATAGAGGGTAGGTTTATGGCATAATTTACGCGATGGGAAGCAAGGGTAAGTCATGGTGTCTGCCCAAAGGTGAGTCGTGACGTTGCCAAGTGCTTTCCTTGAAGTTGGCATGTGCACATAGTGTCACTTCATACGTTTAAACCAAAACCCCTGGTTTAAGCGAAAGAGATTAAATCTAAAGAATTAATTAAATTTTATTTTTGTGCTGACTTTTAAAAGGTGATCCTAAATTAAAATTTTTGCAGCGATGGATCTCTTGTCAATTACCAAACGCATAGCAGGAGTTGAGCCACTTTCTGAGTCAAATTTCAATACTTGGAAAATGACTCGATGTTTATTTTCAAATTTTGGACATGTCCTTTATGTTTACAACACCTAAACCTGCGGCGGTTACCCAAGATTCTCCTGTAAAGGATAAGGAATTTTCAGATAAATAGAATAAGGCTAACTCGTTAGCCATATTAATGATCAGGGCCACCATTAATGCCTCTTTCAAGGGTGGCATACCTGCTACAGAGATCACTTTTGAATTAATAGCTCTTATTAAGAAGCAATGTATTGGCAGTAAGAAGCATGTCATATATGATACTTGCATGATCTCATGCACCTTCGGCATGATAGTAGTGGAAATGTGAGAGACCTCTTATTGAAGTTGTCTCAAATCTATTTGGGTATTAAAGAATATGGGCTTAACATAGATGAAGAGTTGATAGTCTATATTGGGCTTGCTTCCCTCCCTAAGGCTTTCAACATTTTAAAGGTGAATTATAATTCACAAGAGTGAAATTGGAACTTGAACAAGTTAACTCAGATGTGGGCCATTGAAAAAAAGAGGCTTAAAGGCGAGTAACATGAGTCTGCTCATTTGGGGACTTCCAGCTCCAGTAAAAGGAATTTTAAGAAGAAGGGTCCTAAGAGGAATAAAAAAGGAAATCAACCACAACAAAATTTCAGAACAAGAGTAAAGGCAAGGGTCAAAGTTTTGGAAAGGCAACGCGTCCTCAGGGTCAGTCTGAAAGTGTAAGCGATTGCTAGTTTTACGACGAGGAAGGCCACTTCAAGAGAAAATGTGTGAATCATAAGAATTGGCTAGCGAAGAAGCTTGAAGGTATTCCTAGAGTTTTAGTACTCTCTCAGACATTTACAGTTGATAGTTCTCCTCATTCCTGGTTGGTTGACTCTGGTGCTTCTGTACATGTTATGCACTCTTTTAAGGTGCTCAGAAGCAGGAGAAGACCCAAACAGGAGGATAGGTTATTCCTTGGGAACGATCAGGCGATGCAGGTGGAGAGCGTCGACACCTGCGATTTAGTTTTGGACTCTAGACATATTTTGACTTTACATGGGACATATTTTATTCCCTCCTTTAGGAGGAATATTATTTCGTTATCTAGACTTGCAGACTGTGATTATATTTTTACTTTTAACAGTATGGGTTTGGATATTTCTTTTGATGGTTCTGTGATTGGTTGTTGTATTTTAGTTGATGGTTTATATTTATTATCTGTTAATTCTTCTCGCACCATTGCTATGGTTGCTGAGGCCTCGAACTCGACACCATTCGGATCAAAGCGCTCTTTTCTTAGGGATGATTCTGCAGCCTTATGACATTGAAGGTTAGGTCACATATCAAAGAAAAGACTAGAATCGTTAGTTAGATCTGGTATTATTAGACCATTAGATTTCACCAATTTTGGAAATTGTGTAGATTGTATGAAGGGTAAAATTTTCAAACAAAGGAAATTCTCCGCCTCTCGGGCCACTGAGGTTTTGCAGTTGATACATACCGATATTTGTAGGCCTTTTTCGATTGTTGCTCATGGTGGCAAAAGGTATTTTATTATCTTTATTGATGACTACTCTAAATACACATACGTCTTCTTATTAGAGACGAAAGATCAAACTTTAGAGGTCTTCAAGACCTATCAGTTGGAAGTAGAAAATCAACTTGGGAAGAAGATAAAGACTATGTGTTCAGATAGAGGTGAAGAATATTTTGGTTGAATGGATCTTGATGGTGTCAATCATGGACCATTCGTGGAGTACTTACAAACTCAAGACATTGTTCTATAATATACTTCTCCTGACATTCCATAGCAGAATTGTATTTCAGAAAGGAGAAATCGTAGTTATCAGGAGGCTGTTCATAGCATGCTAAGTTACTCTACACTTAAAGAAGAGTTTTGGGGTGAAGCCTTGAAGACAATATTTTATATTTTCAACAGGGTTCCTTGCAAGGTTGTACCTAAAACTCCTTATAAGAGATGGACAACTAAGGATCCAAAGCTTGGACATTTACATATATGGGGTTGTGAAGCTGAAGCTAAGTTTTATAATCCAACATAAAGAAGTTGGATCCTTGCACAGTTAGTTGTTATTTTATCGGTTATGGACATTGATCTAGGACTTAGAGATTTTATTATCCTGGAAGACTCATTGATATTGCTAAGATTGATATAGCCAATTTTTTGAAGAATGACGAATCTAGTAGGAGTTCACGTCAGAATAATATTACTTTTATTGAGAACTCTGAATTTGACTTTGTGCCTTCATATGGTGGTAATATTTTTCTTCCTTCACTACCTGATCCCATACATGTTGATACTTTAATTCAGGCAAATCCAGTGACAGCTCCAATTGAAGAAGAATGTCATATTCCACCCCATGTTTCACCAGTACCACCGGCTCAGCCTCGAAGATTAGAGCGTCAACGTAAACCTGCTATTCCATATTTCTATGAGGTGTATGCTCAAGAGGCTCAGTTTGAGAGTGTTGATCTTAATGATCCATCGATCTTTCAGCAGGCTATTGGTAGCAATGAATCCTCACATTAGCAGGAGGCCATGAGAGAGGAGTTATTATCCATAGAAAATAATAAGGTTTGGGACCTTGTGGATTTATTAGGGGATCACAAGGCGGTTAAATACAAATGAGTTTATAATACTAAAAGAGACTCTATTGGCAAGATTAAAAAATTCAAGACACGACTTGTTGCAAAGGGTTTCAGACAGAAGAAAGGCATTGACTATGATGAGACCTACTCTCCGATCTCTTATAATGATTCATTGAGGATTGTGATAGCTTCAGTTACAAATTACGATCTCGAACTACATCAAATGGACGTGAAGGCTGCTTTTCTAAATGGAGACCTTGTAGAAGGCTTATACATGTCACAACCAGTGGGTTTTGTGATTAAGAAAAAAGAACAACTAGTTTATAAATTGAATAAATCCATTTATAGATTTAAGCAAGCTTTTAAGCAGTGGTATTTGAAATTCGATGAAGTTGTCACTGGTTATGGGTTTAAGAAAAATATCGTTGATCGTTGCATATATCTCAGAAATAGTGGGAGCAAATTTTTCATTCTAATTCTTTATGTGGATGATATATTACTTGCAAGTAACGACATTCATTTTTTTCACGATACCAAGATTTTTCTTTTCAAGGCATTTGATATGAAAGATTTAGGTATTCATGAGTATGTGCTTGGCATCAAAATTCATCATGATAGAGTTACCGGTTGTTTAGGTCTTTCGCAAAAGGCCTACATAGTGAAAGTACTTAACTGATATGATATGGATAGATGCGCTCCAGTTGAAGCACTTGTTTTGAAGGGTGACGTTATCTCTCAAGATCTACAGCCCAAAACTAAGGCAGAAAGGCAACAAGTAGATCAAAAGGAGTATGCTTCAGTTGTGGGTAGTCTTATGTATATAATAGTTTGTCTACGTCCCGATATCAGTTTCGTTGTCACCCTACTTAGCCGATATCAGTCTAATCTAGGATTAGGAAAGCTGCGAAGAAGGTACTTCGTTACTTACAAAGAACTAAAGATTTTATGTTGACCTATCGTAGATCAAATGAGCTTAAGGTTGTCGGATACTCAGATTCTAATTTTGCTGGTTGTAAGAATAGTGTCAAATCGACAGCAAGTTATTTGTTTCTACTTGTGGAGGGCGTTATTTCCTGGAGAAGCATCAAACAGATTTTAATGGCAGATTCGACTATATACGCCGAAATTATTGGTTGTTATGAGGCTACTCGTCATGTATTATGGTTGAAGAATTTCATCGGAGATCTAAAGATTGTTGATTCCATTCATTGTCCTCTTATCATCTATTGTGACAATATGGTTGTGACCAAATTTGTGAGACACAAAAACATTACTAGGAGGAATAAACATTTCGATGTCAAGTATTTCATTGTATATGAGAGCGCTTGAGATGGTGCTATAGAGCTTCCTCACATTAGTACAGAACTTATGATTGCAGATCCCCTTACCAAGGGTTTATCACCCAAGGTTTTCAAGGAGCACGTGACCCGGATGAGACTTGTTGAGTTGTTTACTCAGTTCTAGATTTATTTTTATTTGGACATATTATTATTGTTTCTTTTCTGCTATGGATCATGGATTTTTTCGTTGCATTTATATACATGTTTTTATTTTGAGCTCAAATTATTATATTGTCGCATGTTATCATTTACAAATTATGGGATCATTAACCATAACAAGGTGGCGGTTGTCACAAGGTATGGTGGCAATTGTCACAAAATAGCCTAGAGTGTTCGACACTCAAGTTTGTTTAGGCTAAACGTGAGTTGGCTCTATGTTGATAATGCCTTCACTCTGATGAAAAGGTGACTAATTTGTCACAAAACGGGATGTAAGGTTATATCAGAGTGACATGCAGTAGCATGAAACAAGACTCCACGAGAATGAGTACAAGACCAAGTTTTAAGAGTACCATATCTCTCGTACCACATTGTTTAAAATAATCACGTAAAGGTTAAAGGCGTTTAAGTCTCAAGTAGTGTTAGTTTTGTGACCATGGAACTATCCTAGTGTCAATATTGAGTACACTAGTGCATTCATGATCCTCACTAATGGTGCTTGGAATGGAGATGAAAGGATATATCTCTCTAAGATTTTCAAAATCAGTGCACCGTGTCAAATTTTCTTAAAGGAATAATTTAGATTTGGTTTTCAAAATATTTCTAAAAAAAAAATCCCAATTGGTCTTAAGGTCTAAGTGGGAGACTGTTGGATTTCACAGATTTATATGACCCTTAAGTCACACATCATGGTCAAGGTCAAACAGTCCAAGTTGTTAACTTAGAGAGATGGAGGAACACTAGTTGTGATCAAACTAGAAATTTCCAATTATATCAAGAGTTGTAATTTTACCCTAACATAAGTGTGGTAATTATAATCGTTAGATTCCTTGATAGGCAAGTTTCTAACCTATTTAAAGGATGTAGAGTCCCTCTTTCTACACACAATATATATATATATATATATATATATATATATATATATATATATATCAATTGAATTAGAAGAATTTAAGGGAAACTCATCTTCTCTATAGTGTGCAAAGAAAGAGAAGACTCTCCATCAAATCATCGATTGCCGGATCATTGCTCGCTCGGATCGCTCAAGGCTTAATCCTCACGTGAAAAACTTTACGGTGTAAGGTATGCTAAAGTTTTATTTAATTTCGCTTTTGATTGCTTTAAAATCCTAAAAGTTTCTAACATGGATAGCACTGATTCACATGTGTTTGTGTTTTACAAGGAGTCTACTTTTAAAAAGCTAGGTGTTTGACGGTTGACCACGTTTCCTTTCGTGGTTAACCACCAAACTTTGATGATTGATCACAAAAAGAAACGTGATTAACCACCTTTGGTTTGGTGGTTGACCACCACTTATATGTGGGTCAACCGTGACATTACCTCCGAGAAAAGGTCTTCTAATCTCACTTTTAGGGTTTTATCGTGGGATATATATTCTGCTTTTTGGGACTCCTTGTGACTCACCTCTCCATACCTTATTGCTTAGCCGCTCGAAGAGAGAAGAGAACCCTCTTGCCTTTAAAACTCCTCATCATATCTTTATTGTGATTCAAAGATTTCTATTCTGCTTTTATCTTTCTAAAGGATATTGCGCTTGAGGTTTAAAGCGTGTATTGGCTTGTGGAATCGAGTGGCCTTGGTGGAATCTGAGCTGCTATTGTAGTTCGTCTGAACACGAGTGGACCATCATGTGATTTGATGGTTGAAGGCGACAAATTAGGAATCTATGAGGACGCATAGTGGAATCTAGCGTTGTAGTGTGGGAAGGTTTGATAGGACTAGTGTGTCTGCATTCATTCGGTACTTTTTGTAACCTTTGAACTCATATTATATTTATTGTCTTGAATTTGGAATAGATCCCGTGATTTTTCCCTTTGGGTTTTTCACATAAAAATCTCGTGTGCAGTGGTGATTGTTTTATTTTTTATTATTTATTCTCTATATCATCACTAGGCAAATCTAGAATACCAAAATTTCAGGGGTGCATATCGTTTCGGATGGAGTCTAATCTGATATATACATATATATATATAGAGAGAGAGAGAGAGAGTCGGGGATATGCCCCAAGGCGTACAGATATCTCTACGACAATGAATATAGACGCGACATGTAGCACCCTTTTGTGAATTGATGGGTGGCATGAGAACCACTTTACTAACTAGGGGTTACACTTTTTAAAATATTTTATAGGTTAAATACCCTTCCAGTCGTCATTCTTGACTTTTTTAAAGTCTCTTTTCTCTTTCTTCTCTCCTCTTTTTCAAGAAACTGTTAGAGTTACTTTTTTAGGTATATTTTACTCAAAAAATGTGAGTGTCTGGTAGCGAAGCGTTAGCACCTCTGCAGCGAAGTGCCGACACCGCGATAGTGAGGTACTGGCACCGCGATGCCGGCGCCTCTATATTGAGGTGTTGGCTCTTCGCTAAAAAAAAAATGGAGTGCTTGCACCTCTAAAAAAAAAATTAGGGCGTCGGCGCTCCTAAAAAAATTATTATTGTTATTATTTTTATCAAAGCATCGGCACCTTAATATAGAGGCGTCGACGCCCCGTGTTTTTTTTTTTTTTTAGCGAAGCGCCGATACCTCAATATAGAGGCGTCGGGGTGCCAGCTCTTCACTTCAGAGTGCCACCGCCTCACTATCGGGCTGTCGACGCTTCGTTGCCGAGGTGCTAGCGCTTCGCTGTCGGGCGTTCACATTTTTAAAGTAAAATACACCTGAAAAAGTAAGTCTGACACTTTCTTAGAAAAAGAGAGAGAAGAGAGAGAAAAGAAAGATACTTTAAAAAGGCTTCTAAAAAAGTCAAAAATGACGACTGAAAGAGAATATAACTTTTAAAATATTTTAAAAGTTTAACTCTAGTTAGTAAAGCGGGCCCCATGCCACCCATCACTTCACAAAAAAGGTTCTACCTGTCACGCCTATAGCAATTGGCGTAGAGATATCTCTACGCTCGAACACATTTTCCCCTTTCCCATATATATATATATATATATATATATATATATATATATATATATATATATATATATAATGTGGCTGATATTTAAAAGGGAAATTTTCATATAAACCACTGAACTTTCAACTCAATGTCCGAGAGGCACCTGAACTTTACTTAATATAATATAACCCCCCAAATTAGACCCCTACCGTCAACCTCCGTCTCCCTGCTCATCAAACGAAGCGCTTATAAGATTATCCGCCTCGTGCCCTTCCAACGTGGCGCCACCATTATAACTTGTGAGAGACGTCCCATCCCTCTCTCATGTTCAGAAATTTGGTGCCAAAAGCTCTTCTTCTTCTCCTCTCATCTTTAGCGGAGCAAAGCTCAACGCCATCTTCTCCAGCCTTCTTCTCAAGCAGATCTCTAATGGCATCCCCATCGATAGCTTTTGACAGTGCATCATCCGTGATTCGAAGCACGCCGAAGAGTTTGCGGTTGTTGAAAGAGAAGATGATACTAGTATGGCTCCTAGACTAGAGAAGCCAAACATCCTTCCATTCCAGGTAGGCGTCCAACTTCCACAAGTTGGAAATCGCGAAGCAGCATCAGAGAGATCGACACATCATTATGTGGAAACTGGGAGAGGACGATTTGCTTCGCGAGCAGATCGTAGTAATCGGACTCGATCGATAACGAGTTTTTTTTACCTCTCAATTGCATTCAATAGTTAGATAGAGTAGAACTTATTAATGAATCAGTCAATAATAATAGTAATAGTAAGTTATTTGGAAATTGATTTTGTTTTTCTTGTATAGTTGAACGACGATTGAGGCTAAATTCAAGGATAAAACTAGCAGACAATGAAGAAGAAGGTTGATATAGTTACTAGTTTACTACTTAGATAGATTAGTAAATGCTCTATTTTTTCTACTCTTTAATTTGATGATAACATCATTTTGTTATTGCAGATGGTACATTTACTTGAATTCAGAATGCAAGAAAGGAGGGTGGTCGCCCTAGGAAGACATGATCTTATGTGAGGTACTAATTTTCTGAAAATCAAAGATTTATGTATGCATTTGATTGAGCAAAATAAACTTTTTTTTTGTGGTTTTCTTATGGTTTTAAATCTTGATTTTTTGCAATGATGAAATGTGAAAAACGAGACTATGTAGGCTTGCTTCAACCATGTCTGGAATCCCAAACGTGAATTCGAGACAGTTTGCTCATTAATAAGTAGTTTCTGTAATAGCTAAGGAGTTTGAGAGCTACTTTCTGTGCGTAAGTTTGAATAGGGATGATTTATCTTTTAGTTTGAAATCTGAATGTAACATGGTACTTATGCGTTTGTGGATGAGATTTCCTCATTGAGGGTTTAGTTTAGTCTGTTTTTTTCATTTAAGGGTTTGAAATCTGAATGTAACATGGTACTTATGCTTTTGTGGATGAGATTTCCTCATTGAGGGTTTAGTTTAGTCTGTTTTTTTCATTTAATTTGTAGCACCTTTTCTTGTTTATGGTCATTATCCTGAGTTTTTTATGGATGTCTATATTTTTCTACAGTTTCTATCACTGTGTTAACTTTTGGGTTGTTGGGTAAAATTGATTTTTTATAATCCTACAATAGTATCTCATTTTATGGAAGTTGTTTAATGGTTGGAGTATATTCTTTTTCATTTTAGTATTCTTCACAAAAACAGAGCCACTTTTGTAGATTGAAACCTACATCTGAGTTATGTTAATGCAATAACATTTTACTTCTATTCAATGTGGCTGTGTATAATCTAAATGTCTGAGGCTTTTATGTAGGCTCAAAAGATTTTGAGTAACAGATGGATTGAAATCGCAAAGGTTGTTTCAGGCAGATAACTTCCATTGTTGAGGTTTGCGGTATTCTTTCGTGCTTTTTATTTTTCTCTTGCCTATGACAAGTAAAATGACAAGCTAAAAAAAGATCCTTACGTTGGCCTAGTCCAGATCAATGTTACCAAGTTCGCTCCGTTTGAATTGTGAACCCAATTCGCTAGGGGGACGATGAGTTTCAAATGAAAATATAATTATATCTAATGTCTTGTTAAATGAACAAAATCTTCAAGCTTGTTCGTTGATACTTGGTACTTGGTAATTCCTTTGAAAATGTTTTAAACCTGGATTCAAAATACCTCAAGTACACATTTTCCTTTGGATAACTTTATTTGTAGCTAACAGAACTTTAGGTGCAACCCACATATGGTTGGTTCTTGAAAGATTTGTGGGTTGGAACAAAAATAAGCCTTAGGATTACTTTATTTGCAACCTACAAACCTTCAGGCACCAATCAACCATTGGTGCATTGGAAGATGTGTAAGCTGCAAATAAAATCACCCTTGGCCTTTTACATTATATTAAAATCTCTCATCTGGTCTAGTCAAACAGGACCAAACCAAACTGCAAACCGGTTTGCAATTCGTTACTGTTTCTAACAAATTGGCTAATCTTGATTCAGATAACATTAGATAATTATCAAATTTATAGACATAATATATACCCTTTTGTATCATAACTTGTGTATTTTCTCTGTTAAAACAGAACGTATGATGCGGTGAAGAACCGCTTCTCTACCCTTTGAAAGAAATGAGCAAAGTCCGAAGCATTATCAAAAGAGAACAACATTGTATGCATCAACCAAAACAAGGAGAGTTATATTTCAAAATGGATGCTTTACAGCCGGAACATAAAAAGCAACTGCACCCTTTAAGAAGATCAGGTACACAATAAGATTTATTATTTATCCATTCAATTACAGTAGAATCCATTCTCCTAAAAATTAATAGAGACCCCAAAACAGTTGGAGAATATAGTATTGAGCTTTGCTCGGCTGAAGAGGAGAGGAGAAGAAAAAGAAGAGTTGTTAGTGTTAGAAGTTCCTATTTTGGTGGCCATCACTATGGTCAAACCCGTTGACCGGTGAATGGTATAAGATCAACCTTGAGATGTACAGTTGCTATTCCGGTGAATTTGAAGAGAATAGGCAACTAATTGGTGAGTCTTTTAATTAAGGTATGATTGTGATTTCTAATCACACTATAATTAGAAATTAAAGTCCTTAATGGGAAAGGACTCTTTGGCTATAAATATAAGGGGTGCCTGGTCTCAACGATTGCTCGACATAATTCAATCCTCCCTATTGGCTAAAGTATCCCCATTGTGCTAAGAGATATTGAACGCGAGAAGATCGTTGAAGATCGGTAATCAACTATTGATGGCTCACACTCAAGGTGCGCACATATATTTAATTTATAGATTATTGGTTTATTATTTTTGATTGATCATACGCCTAGATCTTTCGGCTTAATTTTGGATGGTCGGATCGTTAGATCCATTAAGATTCCATCAATTGGTATCAGAGCTATGATTGGCGTTATGATCGGTCAAAACATTAATATATGAGTTTTATCTTGTGTGTTATTGAGACCTAGACCTCGGGTGAATCGAACTTTTTTTTTAACGATCGGTTTGATTTGACAAACCGAGTTAACTCGTGTAAATCTAAATTTTCAAAAAATAGATACGCCTGCTTTTAATTATGGCTGCAAATAAAAGAGACTTAAGGTCTCTGTTTATTCCAGTCGTGAAGAAGACGACTAACCTTCCCTTACCTCTCTGTTTATTCAATTTCGCTAGCTGCAACCCAAAAAATTTTGGTCACGGTGGGGGTTCTCCGCCACCTGATCGACAATTTACGACCGGGCCGACCAAACTGCACTGCACTGCAGGTCTGGTCACCGGTGAGGGGCGGGGGATGGCTGCTATGGCAGTTCCTGCAAGTTTAAACAAAAAAAAAAAAAAAAAAATTTGTGGTTCTTTGGGCCGTCGGCCGGCCAGATAGGATCTTTCCAATGAGATCGACTGCGCCAACTTCAGGCCGGGCCGACCGTCCATCATGGCGCCGGACACCGGTTGGGGGCGCTGTAAGCTGGTTGCGTCAAGGTTCAGAGCAACCTCAAACAAAGAAAAAAAATAAAAATAAAAAAAATAAAATCTGAGAAGATGAACAGTGCTTTGGGGGGGGGGCTTAGGGTTTTTTTTCTGGACGGATCGGATCTGTCCCCTACCCGACCCGACTGGCCCTGTTGGTCCCTGGCCCGACCCGCCTGAGCCTATTTGGCCCACAAGACCCGTCTGACCCGACTCGCCTGGCCCATTGGCCCCGCTTGACCCATCTGGCCCATTTGGACCATGGCCCGACCCACAGCCCGATACCCAGCCCACTGGCTGAGGCCTACTCCGCCACTCAGGCCCATGGTCCGGGCTCGACCCGCTGGGCACGTGGCCCCTTCGGCCCATGGCCCGGTCCGGTACCTGGCCCATTATGCCCTTTGTATTTCTTAATCTTCTCGGGCGATTTCTGGGCTATTTATAGGTCCGATTTTCGGACATTATATATGAATTTTGACATTCTCGAGCATTTCGAACCCGTTTTTAAGGTCTATTTTTAACAATGAGCTCTCTGTTGTGATTTTTTCATTTCCTAATGTTATTTTTTTCCATTTTTTATTTGTGTAATCAATTTTTTTTTTTTTTGAGTACCATTAATTAGAATTGGGTAGTGGAGGTTGTGCTCCACCACCATGGCTGATACTTACACATTATAATGCTCGTTTATTGTCAATTTTAACACCTCCTCATAACACGAATTGGACTTGGCTTATTCCTTTAATATCAATTTTGCGATCATCTAACATATTATCAAACCCAATTTGAAAACATGGCTTGGAAAGATTCTTCTGCCCAACGGTGATGATCTTTTCTAGTGTCATAGTTTTCATAGTGAGGTTTAATTTTGTCCAAAAACGTGTTACAAATCCAGTGAAAGTGTGTAGTGAACATTGGCGTCACAACATAAGGGATTCTTCTGCCCAACGCTAATGAATCACTTAATGTTATATGATGGTTGTGTTTCACTATTCATTATTTTGTGTGTGTGGGTGCTGCTAGCATGTTGTGACTCGACCCAACAGAGGGTCATAACGACGCAATTAATACCACAATCATTAATATAGATTGAGGAAGCAGCTAGTGTGTTATGACTCGACCTAACGGAGGGTTATAATGACACAAATTGTTTCTCAATAAAACCACATTGGTTTTAATTTTTATATTCCTTAACATATTTTAACTATTGCGTCACATATTATGATTATAACCTTGTGAAATTGATAGTTACTACGATTGTATGTGGAAATAATAAAGCCCTTAATTATCGTGCAGTATTGAACCTGTCTATCATAACCAATATGATTGGTGGAATTGAACTTTTGAGTGGATCAAATTATAAGAAATTGAAGGAACAAGTTGCAATTGTTCTAGGCTACATGGACCTTGACTATGCTATACGATCTGATAAACCCAAGGAGCTCACCGTTGATGCCTCGACTGAGGATCTGACAGTGAACCATACGGATTTAGAAAAATGGGATAGATCCAATCGTATGAGCTTCATAATCATAAAGAGTTCCATTGCTGATGCGATTCGGGGAGGTATTCCTGACTCGCACACTGCAAAGGAATGCATGCAAGCCATTAAGGAACAATTTCAAGGGACTTCTAAAGCCCTTGCCAGTAGTTTAATTGTTAAAATGGGAACCGTGAAATATGATGGTCATAGCGGCGTACGGGAGCACATTATGAAAATGAGTGACATGACAACTCAATTGAAAGAACTGGACATGGGTTTTTCTGAGGGTTATCTTATTCACTTCATTATGACTTCTCTTCCTGCACAATTTGGCCCGCTTAAGATCAATTATAACACGCAGAAAGAGAAGTAGAAGATGAACGAGCTAATCGCTCACTATGTCCCAGAAGAAGAAAGACTTCGGGCTGAAAAACTTGAGAGTGTCCATTACGCCGCTCTTGGACCATCGAAACGAAATTTCAAGCGAAAACAGGGACAATATAAAGGAAAGAACGTGAAAGCTCCTCCACCATAAACCAAACAAGGAGAAGCTAGCACCTCTACTTCTGGCATCAAGTATCACTTCTGTAAGAAGAAGGGACACATTAAGAAGAATTATCAGAAATACAGAGATTGGCTAGTTAAGAAAGGTAATGACCTAGCCTTTGTGTGTCTTGAATCCTTTTATGTTGATGCTCCACGCAATACTTGGTGGATAGATTCTGGTGCAACTATTCACATAAGTAATTCGATGTAGGAATTTCGATCCAGCAGGAAGCTAAGTAAAGGCGAACGTACCATCAAACTCGAAAATAGGATAGAAGCTGACATAGAGGCCATTGGGACTCTCCGTCTCATTTTAGATAGTGGTTTCATTTTGGATTTAGTTGATACTATTTATGTTCCAAGTATCACTAGAAACCTTATCTCAATTTCTAAATTGGATTCATTAAGTTTTGAATTTAAATTTGGACATAATATGTTTACTTTATTATTTAATTCCGATCTTGTGGGTGGTGGCTCATTAGTGGGCAATCTTTATCAGTTGAACTTGGATTCATCTTACGCCCAATCTTTAGTTTCTATGTATGTGAATGATAAAATCAGTAAGAAACGAAAACGAGCAATCGACAACTCCTCCATTTTATGGCATAAATGTTTATGCCATATATCTAAGGATAGAATGGAGAGGTTAATTAAATATGATATAATCGATGCGCTCGATTTCTCTGATTTCAATACTTGTGTTGATTGCGTTAAAGGGAAACTCACAAAGACTAATAAGAAAGGGGCTATCAGAAGCACGAGTTTATTGGAAATAGTTCACACTGATATTTGTGGACCGTTTCCAACTCCCGCTATTGGTGGTCAAAAGTATTTTATTACCTTCACTGATGACTATTCTCGTTTTAGTTATATATATATCTCATTCATGAGAAATCTGAGGCCTTGGATATGTTTAAAATCTATAAAGCCGAAGTTGAGTTACAACTCAATTCGAAGATTAAAATTGTGAGATCTGATAGAGGCGGGGAGTACTATGGTAGATACTCTGAAACAGGTCGCAATCTAGGACCCTTCGCCCTGTATTTACAAGAGCATGGCATTGTCGCTCAATACACCATGCCGGGAACACCTGAACAGAACGGTGTGGTGAATGATTTAAATCGTACTCTTATGGATATGGTGAGAAGCATGTTATGCAACTCTAAGTTGCCTATGTTCTTGTGGGGAGAAGCCTTGAAAACAGCGGTACATATCCTAAATCGAGTTCCTAGTAAGGCAGTTCCCAAAACTCCTTATGAGCTATGGGTAGGAAGAAAACCGACTTTAGGATATTTACACATTTGGGCCTGTTTGACTGAAGCAAAGGTGTACAACCCACAATTAGGAAAATTGGACCCTAAAACTATAAGTTGTCATTTCATTGGTTACCCTGATAGATCAAAAGGCTACCGATTTTATTGCCCCACTCATAGTACCCGGATTGTTGAGACTAGATATGCAAAATTCTTTGAGGATCGTGAGATCAGTGAGAGTGTTAAGCTTAGGAAAATCACTTTTGAGGAGAATTGGGTTATAATTTCTATCCCTTTTATCCAAGAAAAAGTAACACCAACACCAGTCATTCAAGCAATTGTTGATACACCTGTGGCTATCCCTATTGCAATACCCCATATTGAGAAGGCTCTTGCTCCCATGGCGACTGCCGATGATCAACCATTGCGTAGATCAGAGAGAGCAAAGAAGCCAGCCATTTCTGATGACTATATAGTTTATCTCAATAAGAGTGAGTTTGATTTTGGAAAGGAATCAGATCCTGTTTCCTTTAGCCAAGCCATGAAGAGCGACAGATCCACTCAATGGCTCAAAGCCATGAAAGATGAGTTGAAATCAATGAAACATAACTCGGTCTGGGATCTTTGTGAGTTACCTGTGGATCAATGCATATATCTTAAAATCAGTGGGAGCAAATTTATCATCCTTGCTTTGTATGTTGATGATATATTGCTTGCGAGTAGCAATTTGAGCTTGTTACATGAGACAAAGAACTTTTTATCAAAGCGTTTTGATATGAAAGACCTTGGTGAAGCTTCCTACGTGATAGGAATTGAGATTCATCGAGATAGAACCCGTGGCATATTGGGATTGCCTCAAAGAGCTTATATTGATAAAGTTCTTAAAAGGTTTAACATGCCTAATTGTTCAGCTACTATTGTCCCTGTTGTTAAGGGTGATAAATTTAGTCTACTTCAGAGTCCCAGAATCGATCTGGAGAGAAAGCAGATGGAGACAATTCTCTATGTATCGGCAGTTGGCTGTCTCATGTATGCACAAGTCTGTACTCGTCCAGACATAGCATATATAGTTGGCATGCTTGGCAGGTACCAATGTAATCCTGATTTGGATCATTGGAAAGCAGCCAAGAAAGTTTTTCGCTATTTACAAGGGACTAAAGGACACATGCTCACATACAAAAGAACGAATAACCTTGAAGTTGTTGGTTATTCAGATGTTGACTATGCTGGGTGTCAGGACACCCATAGGTCCACATCGGGTTATATTTTTATGCTTGCAGGTGGACCTATATCTTGGAAGAGCGTTAAACAAACGCTGATTACTTCGTCTACTATGGAAGTCGAATTTGTTGCATGTTTTGAGGCAACATGTGAGACGATTTTGTTGAGGAATTTTATCTCAGGGCTTCGAGTTGTTGATACTCTTTCAAGGCCACTGAGAATCTTTTGTGACAATTCCGCTGCGATAGCTATCTCCAATAACAACAAGACTAGTGGGGGCTTCAAATATATTAATCTAAAATATCTTGTTGTGAGGGAGAAAGTTCAGAATCAAATTGTATCCGTTGAAAAGATAAGTACGACACTCATGTTGGCTGACCCTCTCACTAAAGGCTTATCTCCCAAGCTCTTCGGAGCATATTGCGCGCATGGCATTAACGGATAATTTTGATAACCTTTGAGAGTGGATATCTGAGAGTGAATATATTTTTTTACTTGATTCAGAAATAAAGAATATTTATTTGCTTTTCCATTATTGTACAAATAATTTTGGAACATATGGTGCCAATAGATGACAATAAAGTAGGACCAATATTAGATTGAGTTTACATGTAATCACCATTCCGTTTGTAAACTTGCAATCTATGTGAAATCATACTAGTTGGAATCCATGTCGGTGATGACTTCCAATACGGTTACTAATGAACAGTCATGTATCGATGAAATGATATATTGACTACATTGATTCTGTGTTGAAATTCTCACTGGACTGGACTGATAATAAAGACTTTGATTGAGATTGATTGTGACTTACCATTAAAAGAAAGTTAGCTAACATTGCGTAATCGGAGTTTATTGACAAAGTTTGACCAAGTGGGAGACTGTTAGAAGTTCCTATTTTGGTGGCCATCACTATGGTCAAACCTGTTGACTGGTGAATGATATAAGATCAACCTTGAGATGTACAGTTGCTATTCCGGTGAGTTTGAAGAGAATAGACAACTAATTGGTGAGTCTTTTAATTAAAGTATGATTGTGATTTCTAATCACACTATAATTAGAAATTAAAGTCCTTAATGGGAAAGGACTCTTTGGGTAAAAATATAAGGGGTGCCTGGTCTCAACGATTGCTCAACATAATTCAATCCTCCCTATTGGCGAAAGCATCCCCATTGTGCTAGGAGATATTGAACGCGAGAAGATCGTTGAAGATCGGTAATCAACTATTGATGGCTCACACTCAATGTGCGCACATATATTTAATTTATAGATTATTGGTTTATTATTTTTGATTGACCATGCGCCTAGATCTTTCGGCTTAATTTTGGATGGTCGAATCGATAGATCCATTTAGATTCCATCAGTTAGTGCCAAATTTCTAAAGGTGAGAAAGAGATGGGGCGTCTCTCACAAGTTATAAATGGCTGACTGTTACGTTGGCAGATTACACCTCTTAACTGCTTCGTCAGCAGTTTATAGCAGGGAGACAAAAGTTGACAGTAGAGATCTAATTTGGGGGGTTTATATTCATCGGAGGGTTATGTTATATTAAGTAAAGTTCAGATACCTCTCGAACATTAAGTTGAAAATTCAGAGGTTTATATGAAATTTTTCCTATTTAAAATCATGCATATGTTATCCATAATCCGACGTTGTAATTAACATTTAATAACATAGTTAAGCACCTAAGACAACCACCATCCACCATCTCCAAATTAAGAATTTTCTTTTATTGTGTACATGTTCTGATCATATTTAATATTGTTTTCATACAACTGTAAATTATTAATGCATGCGGATTATATGATCCAATTATTTAATTATTTAAGGATTTTGTTTTTAACTATAAATAGGTCAAAATATATTATTTAAATTTTAATAGTTTATTGATACTTTTATAATCCCAAATATTTTTTAAAGTTTTCCCGTTTCGTTCTAGAATTTATTTGAATTAAAGGTAACCTGCCGAATAATTGCTGAGTCCGAACTTGGTTACTATGGTCTAAATCAATTAGATTTTGATCTGACGGCATTGATTGTGGCCAAAGGGAGTACAACGATTTGGGCATGCATCTTACATGGTTGGCACTTGGCAGCACCTTCAAATCACATCTCAAAACCGTGCATATATGTTAGAGCTTTCCATACCCGTCAAAAGATGACCTCCACACATTTCTATTATCCTGAATCTGTGGGAAAAAATAAAAAAAATTGTCGAATATTATGGCTACAAAAGTCACTGCATCCAATATGATGCGTCTTAAGCCCTGTCACAAAATTCTCCCAAGCAATTAAAATTCTGGAAAAAAAAATTCGAATAAGCGATATGCCAAACTTTTCACCTAATATTAATATTCATTTGAATCATCAATTCTCCAACTTTTCAATTTATTTTTGACTATATTTAATTACATAATGAAAATTATATATCATGTCAATCTTATCTACTAAGGATCTATAGATCATAAACTTTAAATTAGACAGCCAAAATTGTATTTTTACATGTCACATATTCCTAAAATACAAAGTCTTCTTGTAACCTCGGCGTAATCACTTTAAAAGTTTGTGCAGATAACTGCTCCCTATTTTATAATTTAAAGACAACTAAATTATATATATATATATATATATATATATATATATATATATGAAAGCCAGTTCTATCCTCTATTTGAGAACGGTCACGGTTCTCTAATCCTCCAGATACACATGACACACAAAACACTCTTTAGTAGTCAAGTGGAGCACGGGTAAATGATTTAGATCAATTTTTAAAAAATAAATTGAAAAAAGCTTTTTAAAAGCAAAGTCAATATTTGACTAGTTTCAATAGACTATATTTCATAGGTCAAAAAAACGCATGGTGGAGATGAATTTAAAAAAAAAAAAAAAACATGATATAACCAATGCACCGGAGGTTTATGCGATATTAAAACAATGTTTTGGATACCATGTGGACCTCTGAGGACGGTGACCGTCCTCTCATGAACCAAAGACACCTTTTATATATATATATATATATATAGTTTATTTTTATTTTATAATTCCTATATGTTTTTTAGCATTTTGCCCTAAATCCTTTTTGAAATAATCCGAACTTATAAACTATGCTCTTAAGTACTGGTATCAGTGAAACAATATGGATATCAGTGTTTTGTGTTAGACAGCTGCATCAGATTTTTCCTCCATTTTTTAAAATAAATTATAAAAATAAATAAGATTAAATTAAAATAAATATGAAAAATAAACAAGCACCCAAAAATCTAATTTTGGCAGCTGTTCATGTATTAATTCCCTTCTCTTGAAAACAGAATGAGGAATTAACCGCGCAGTGAGGGCTAATTAACCGCGCAGTCAATCCAGTAGGCACTAATAAGAGCGGCTACCTAACAGCTGATTCCATTGAGAACATCACAGCTGATACGACAAGACCATAGCTGCAATATAAATACCCATAACTCAGGGGTTTTAATGTAATATCGGATCAGGAGGTATATACAAAAACTAAAAATAAAAAGTAGTCAAATATCAGTTGGTTTGGACGATATATCCGATACTTATCGGCCTTGGTCCGAGGCCAATATGCCTATACGTATCGGTTTTCAAATCCCTGCTTGCTAATACCAGCTTTGGGTATTAGAAAATAATACTAGAGATTTCCTCCCATTATATTTTTTAATAAATAAAAAAAGCTAATAGAAAGGAAAAATTAAAAAAAAATTAACAAACAACCACCAAAAAAAAGCTAATTTTGTCAGCTGTTAATGTAGTAATTAATCTTTCTCTTAAAAATACAATTACATTTCCAACAAACAAACAAACAAAAACTTTGAGAAAGGCAAAAAAAAAATCCCATTTTCTAATCACTCTGTTTTTTTTAATCTCTCAATTTTGATTAATCCACACCAGAAACCCTCTGTAAAGAAGAAGAAGAATAAGAACAAGAAGGGCACCTGATCAAACCATTTTCATTACACAGAGTGCAGCTTCTGAACCCACCACCCTTTTCCGTATAACACTTGTGGCTCCCATAGCAACTACTACACAGCACAAATCGAATCCCTCCACATCCCTTACAAACCCCGGGATCCGCGATCGGAAACCCTTCCACGAACTTCTTTAACTCACCGCACTCGTGCATCGTACGGATCTCATCCGCACCGCCCACGTACCTCCCACCAATAAAAACCCGAGGCAACCCTAACCTTTTGTTTCCCAAAATGCCCTGCAACTCCGCCATAAACCCCGCGTCCATCGACAGATCTCGTTCGTCTAAAGACACACGAAACCCTCGCAAGATTGATCGGACGGCCCTGCAGTCTTCGAAGGTTTTGCGGACGACGCGGAGGCTCGTGAAGTAGACGACGATCCGCTTATCTTCCCCGGCGACGTCGGCCGCCTGGTCGAAGCGGACAGGCATGGAGTTGCAGCTGCGGAGTGCATTTTTGGAAACTCGAACGCGGTGGAAAAGTGAGGGCTTTTTGGTGGTTTCGGTGGTTTCTGGGTTTTCTTCGGTGAAGAGATTTAAGACGTCTTTGAATGTGGAGAAGGTGAAGGAAGAGGAATTCAAGTTTATTTTGTCGCTGGTGGTGGTGGTTTTCGGACGACTCCACGGGAGCCACATTGGAGGAGAGAGAGAGAGAGAGAGAGAGAGAGAGAGAGAGAGAGAGAGAGAGAGAGAGAGAGACTTTGGGTTGCTTAACAGGAATGGTTTTGGTTGGATGAGGAGGGTCTGGAAAAGCGGAGGGACGTTGTTGCAGGTTTTCGATGGCTTTTGCTTTTTTTAAGAGTGGGTAGCCAGAGGAGAGAGAGAGAGAGAGAGAGAGATTGTTTGTTAAGTTTGTTAAGCGGGGGGGAGCTGTGTTTTGGTATAGTTCAGGGCGAGAGAGAGAATAGGTCAAATAGAAACCTTTGTAACTTGGATTCCTTTATTTTTTTTGAATACCGTTATTTACACCCGATGAAACAGTAACCTCACCCCTCTCCTCTAGCCGTTGACCGCTTTGACTCATACAGGAAATTATTTTTGGTACAACTGATCTTGAGATTATGGGCATATCATCAACCGGCCAGTTTTTTATTTCATGTTTCTGATTAGAGATGGGTGAGGTTATTGTTTTCATGAGATTGTAAATAATGGTACCCTTATTCTTTTAATTTAGATTTTTAAAAGGCAGAATTCATGGATTTTGAGGTTTGGGAGATTTGATGAAGTCAGATAGTAGTTGCATTTGGTGGTGGAGGCGTGCTTGATCGCTGATATGATGCCTCTCCTATTATTTTTTTCAACACATTATGATGTGTCAACGGTTCTTTCTTGTGAGGAGGAGAAGAGTAGATGAGTAAACAGCAACCAATATATATGCTTTTATAATAAACTTAATAATACCTTTTAGCCGTTGCCTGTCAAGAAAAATTGACTATTATAGATTTCAGTAGGCTTGAGATAAGTGGAGATTAATTATTAATGCAATTAGGCGGTGGGTAAGACGTGTTTAGTCCCATGATTCCTACAATAATGGGTTCTCACGTGAATTGGGTGAGTTTGTTGAGAAATAGAAAGGTTAGTTTGTTAGAGATCCATCAGTCAGTATATTATAGTAATTGAGATTTCATCAGTGCTTAGTGTTAATTTAGAATTAAGACCTCCCTAATTTGGTGCCAAGTGGTTGGACTCATTCCCAGAAAAGAGAACCAAAGGCTTCACTTTTTGGCAGGTTATGGATCCCACATTCACATTGAACAGTCAAATATAGTGTTCAGACGAGATTCGGTGTGTTGCATGCACATCCATTCGGGTCGTGAGTTTGCAAATGGACGGTTGAGATTGCTTATTGACAACTGTCAGTGTCAGATCTTCGAAGTGCTCCGTTTAATCGTCTGATGAGTATGGTGTTTGTGCCGGGTACCGTCTACGCAAATGGTCTGCAATCGCTTGAGATGTGTGTCACGTGACTCACGTGTACAACGCACAATAAGCTAGCCACCAACTGTTTAGTCTGAATACCAGATCTTCCTCAATGAGGAGGTGCACATGGGGAAATAAAATGTCAATTTAAGCAGCGTAAGATTGGGTAAAGATTATTATATGCCCTTGTATGGTTATCACCCCAATCTCCCACCGTACATGTTACACATGCCTATATCCATCTGGAAGACTCCAACCGTACGGATGATGATCTTAATTGCCACCTTCATTGGATGGCTATTAGAGTCATATTTTGGTTGCAGACCAACATGTTAAAGAGACGAGGATGTCAACATGTTCTTGGATTTTGTTCATGGGTTATACAATAACTTTTTCAGAAGCAAAGGGTCCAAAATCGGTTGATACAGTGGAATATTGACTTTCACGACTTCTACTTTTATAGATTTGATTGAAAAACCAGTGCTGTTAATGAGTCAGATCCAAAATTTTCGTTTATCTAACCGATAAAGGACATCTGTCCAACCCCGAAAACTCAACCCGACCCGATTGAAAACCTTATATTTTCCTTAGATTTTAATAAATATAAAATGCCATAACCGTAGGGTAGCAAACGGGTCGATCTTACCAGTCAAAGGTCAGTGGTCTATCAAGTCTACCAGTTGTGATGGCCTGGCCGGCCGGCCATGTCGCAAGCCTCATAGAAGGGGGTTGGGATCGGTTGGAGGGAAGTCCTCCATTTTCTTCTGTTTTTTTTTTTCTTGAAGAAGATGAGGGACGAAGGGGAAGTTGGGTTTAGTTAGCTTAGGTCCACATGTGATCGGCCCCAAAAGAGGTTTGGTCGGGTTTAGGTGGGGCATATGGGCCGGGTTGTTGTTAGGATTTATGATGAGTGGATCGTATTAGGCCCATGTTGGATCGGGTCTAGTCAAATCAGGTTGGATCGAGTTTGGGTTAAATCGGGTGGGGTTTGATCAAGTTTGGTTCAAATTTGGATGGGCCATGTTAAAGATTGTTATTTTGGGGATTTGGGCACTGTGAAAACACTATCTATGCCTGTGTTATTTGAAGGTCATGACCTGCATGCAAAAGATTGACATGAAACACAATTTCTATCGTACGATTTAAGGTGATCAACCATTGAAGCATATCGTGGCCTTTAACTATGATAAATCATACCATAGAGATTTTGTTTTGTGACAATCTTTTGTATTGCAAATATTAAGATCATGCCCTATATATTGGATAACTTAGGCACAACATAGATAGTGTTTCCACATGACAAAGGTCTTCAAAATATCCAAGTCTATTTTTTATATAGGTAAGTTCGGCTAGATCCTATGACCTTGAGGTTCCCAAGCTCAAGGGACAACTTTAGGTGTGCAAGTAATTGCTCCTTTACTGTCACAACCTAGAATCCTATCCGATCTCGAGGGCCTAGAATCCCGTGTTATGACCCCGCACGCTTGTTAAGGCGATAAGCGGACAACATATCTTATAAGATTTTACATAAAATCGGGCTTTCAAAAATCGTGAATCAAACTTTCTTCTCATATAAAAAATTCTCTTCAATAAGCTTACATTGAAAATTTGAGTTCATTAAACAAACTGACAAAAAAATAGAGGTTCGGTCAACTACTGAAAGATCTTTCTAAACAATTAATATATATACCTGACGTCGTTTACCTGATTATCCAAGTCATCACCTTTAAAATCCGTATCATCTTCCAATGCATCAAGTCCATCGGATAATATAGTCTATATTTTTACCTGTAGCTGTTAGTTTTTTTTTTTGTGGGGTGAGTTTACTCAGTCACGTAAACTCAGTAGGTTGCACAATCGATTCACCGTACCACAATCTACCCAGGTGATCATAGGTGCAACCTTGTGAGTGAAGGTGAATCCTTAAAAATTCATATAAACAGCATAATAAAAGTTCTCATAATCATTGCATAACTATAAAACTATAAAATTGAAAGAATGTAACATATTTCAGTGCATATGATGGTTCTAATGCTTATACTTTTCTTACTTGTCTTGTCAACTTAACCTACGTGGCATATCGAAAGTCTTATTATTACTCCATACGCCTATACAGCGTACTTCGTATCTTACTTATCTTATTTAAACAATCTGTGCCAGAATCGCTGCTCAAGCCTATTACGCGAGGTCCACGTATAGATAGCCACCTAACCTCCATATCATAACATAAACTATCATCCAGCCCGATGAGGTTGCACGCATAGTAACCACAATGTCTCCTTAATTCGAAACAAAGCTATCATAGTGTCCTTCAGACCCGTCTTGGCTGCAGACGTTGGATCTTGCGGTGGCACGCAAAACATGACACGTGTAGATACTTAATTCATATTTAGCTGACCTTCACAGCGTATTTTAACATATCATAATATTATTCGGTTTTGGGCTTAGGTCCCCTCCCCGCTTTCAAATTTGTGTGGGCTTAAGTCCCCACTTTCTTAACATTTCGTAGCTTAATATATTCATATTCCATCTTTCCTTAAAACTTAATTAGAATGAGCCATAGTGCGATAGGCTTCACAAACCACGCTTTCCAAGGGACGGGTTCCGTAGTAACCTAGATGTACTTCGTGTAGCATCTCATACTACCATAGAGGAGTTACATCCGTACATGGATGCCTATATTCCAAGTTCTACGTGACTGTGAAAGAAACCTCACCGTGACGAAGGCTTAAAAGTCGTGTGTCGTATCTTATTCTTTTTTCTTAATATACATATGCCCTAACGTACTTCTAACTGATGAATATCACACAAAGCAAATGAAACATATAATAAGAAAGTATCTAACAATAAAGAAAATTAATATTACTCATAATTCGAAAATGTCTCACCCATCATTAAGAGAGAGAAGAAGGCGACCTAACAAAAAAAAAAGGTACGTGAATACCAGAAAGTGTATTACAAAGTGATGTTAGACTAGATCTTATCGATCTGATGAAAACGGACTGGTCGTTTGTGAAATTTAACTAAGTATCGACTCTCATATGACTCAAACAAGTTTCAACCGTGGGATTCTTGTTGTACTGTTTTCGAGGTACGTACACCTTCATAGCGTGAGTAGAAGATGTACCTAAATAATTGTTCTAAGCTTAGAAGGTGAGTTGGGCCTATTCAAAAGGTTTGAGTCCACGAGTTTACAAAAAGCGCGTTTAACTACATTGGGTATACGAGCCCATTAAGGGTCCATAAGGCCCATGGACCTTTCCGATGTTTGGGGGTCTTGAATAATTCAATTTTCATTAAGGCTTATAAATATTTAAGGTGTATTTTAAGGATTTGAATAAATCAGATATGGGACATTGAGTTTGGTAATCATATGTGTCATAGAAAAAGTGGGTTTTGACCACTGGCCTGATTCGACCAAAAACTTGAGATCTAAAATGGTCAAATCGAACCCTAGATTAAGGCAACATAAGCATAAAGTGTATAGCACCTCACATACACATAACAAAAAAAGAGAGAGAGAGAGGGGGGGGAGTAAATAAAGTCTTTGGCTTTTATTTATAGAAAGAGAAAGGGAATCGTCCCATTAAAAGAGCAAGAGTCCCAAATATCTCTAATTTCTTCTTCTTTTAGGAGGGGGGTTTGTTTTGATGTTGGGCATTAACATTATACGGCAGTATATAGCGTATCTAGCACCTCACATACACATATAACAAAAAAAATGTCGGAGTCTAGGCTTAGAGTCAGCTTCGAGTCTGGGCTTGATGATTCGGGTCGTGCATGGGTGCATACGGCTGCACACATTATCATTATTTATTACCATATGATTACATTTATTATTAATATTATTATTATTATATATATATATATATATATATATATATATATAAGGAAGGGCTTGAGTTAGTAATAGGGTGTGGAGCTTGCACACTGTTTTTGGTGGCCCACCCCATCTAAGGCCACAAGATTTGGGTTTTAAAAACTCGGGTCATAACATTTGCGCCCTCCCAATTATTGAGGGAGCTTACATTCAAAACTCGTTGACTAGGTTGATTCGGACAATGGAGATCGATTTTCAGCCCAGTCTTTCACTCCATTGATCTTGTGATCATGGGTGCGTCATCAAACCGTCATTTTTTATTCCAAGTGGCACAAATCATAAAATCAACTCAAATCTTGTGGGATAAATCACGCTCAAACATGATTTTAAGTTCACTTTTGGGGATCTGGACCATATGGAATAAAGAACCAAGGATCAAAGTATCGATTTTGAGCATGACTAAAATCGAAAATTTGAATTTCGGTCAAAAATTCCCTCTCCATACATATTTTGATTGAAATTTCGGTTCAAATTTTTATTTCGGTGGGGACCGAAACTGATACATTTTGACCGATAATTTGAATTATCAGCCAAAATTTTGAACCATGTAAAGAACTGATAGTTTGATGCATCACCCATGGTCTTAATATCAATCATGTCGAAGATTGGGATGAAAATCTATCTCTACTATCCGACTCAACCGACAACCAAGTCAATTAGTTTTGAATGTAGTCGGCCTCAATAATTAGGTAGGTACGAACAAACCTACCCTTCTAGTATTGGGTAGGTCTATTTGCGCCTCCCGCCCAAACCAATTGATTGTTGTTTTTTGGTCCCATTCTTTCACATGATGGATCTTGAGATCATGTGTGTAACATTTGACGGTTGGTTTTTAATTTCACATAGCATGCGGCCCAAAAACTAACCTTAAAATTACATTTAAGCATGATGTATTCCATGTGCTTCTCCTACTACCTTTTTTGGGATGTGTGTCATGAGGAATAAAACTTGATCATCTATTAGTATGTCCATAACCTGAAGATTCATCTTGCGAACGATTTGGACATAAAACAATCTCCAATCATATGACGATTTTGCCACGACCCAGAATCTTTACCTGATATCGAGGGCTTAGAATTCCGTGTTATGACACTGCACGCTGGTTAAGGCGATAAGCGGACATACACATAATCTATAAATTGACTTAGCATATGGATTGAGGCATTTAAGATAGCATTAAAAATAATTGACTCATAAATTAATAGCGGGAATCATAAAAGACAATAAAAAGATAAATCCTAACCATGCATCTAAGATAGGAAAAAAATAAGTTTTACGTAGGATAAAATGGTTCTAAACTTGAAATTACAAAATATCAAAATAACTAGAATATGTCTGTCAAAGAATAAAGTCTAAAGCAAAAGGACTCTCAAGGCTTGTAGAAATCTGCCGGATCTATGCTCTCCTCCGGATGATAGCCAACGTCTCCATCTACGTAAGCCGCCTCTGGAACGGCAGCTCTCACGTCATCATGAACAGGATAAATGGAATCTTCACCTGAAACTGTTTGATTTGAGAGGGGGGTGAGTTTACTCAGTCGCGTAAACTCAACGGGTTGCACAATCGATCCACCATAACTTACTCAGGTGATCGTGTGTGCAATCGCTTGAATTGCGGTGCATTTTTAAAATATAACCAACATCTTAAATAAATGAAATAAACTTATCCATAATTCATAGACTATCATAATCAAGACTGAAAAATATACTAATATAACATGAAGAGTGCATGATGCTTCTATTTTCTTATCTCTTTTCCTATTTGTTTCATCAACTTAGCATACGTGACATATCGTAAGTCTTATTAATTACTCCATACGCCTACACAACGTACTTCACATCTTATTTTATTTAAACGATCTGTGCCAGGATCGCTGCTCGAGCCTACCACGCGAGGTCCACGTGTAGATAACCACCTAACCTCCATATCATAACATAAACCACCATCCAGCCAGATGAGATTGCTGGCATAGTAACCACGATGTCCCCTTAGTTCGAGACAAGGCTATAATGTCCTTAAGACCCATCTTGGCTGCAGACGTTAAGCCCTTACGGTGGCTCGTAAGGTATGGCACATGTAGAAACTTAATTTATATTTAGCTGACCTTCACAGCATATCTTAACATATCATAATATTATTCGGTTCTGGGCTTAGGTCCCCGCCCCGATTTTATATTTGCGTGGGCTTAAGTCCCTACTTTCTTAATATACATGTGTCTTAACATATTCTTTTCTCATTTTTTCTTAAAACTTAGTTAGAATAGGCCACGGTGCGATAGGCTTCACTAAACCACGTTTTTCAAGGGACGAGTTCCGTAGTAACCTAGATGTACTTCGTGTGGTATCCCATACTACCATAGAGGGGTTGCATCCGTACATGGATGCCTACATTCCAAGTTCCACTTGACTGTGAAAGAAACCCCACCGTGACGAAGGCTTAAGTCATGTGTCATATTTTATTCTTAACTTATATGCATATGCTCTATCGTGATTTTCTATATGATGAATGTCATATGATAATGGTGAACATATATAAGAATGAATTATAACATAAACCTTAAATATTTCATATTTTTGAAGAAAATTAATAAAGAACATAACATACGAAATATTAAAGTAAAACAGAAAATAAGAAATATTTAACTATATTTATTTTACAATAGTGTTGAAACTATACTTCATTAAGGTTAATTGTATCCATAAAATTTGGTGATTGACTGATATAGCGATCCGACCTATTTTAAAATTCTAAAGGAGCACATGTGTCAAATCAAAGATTGTATGAGGCTTAAAGGAGGTAATAGAATGGTAAGTATTGAAAAACGTCCATATTTGACCCCTTAAACTTATAGATTGTTATTCGATGCAAGCTATTTAATGTATTTTATTTAATCTTAGCGATTTATAAGTCTAGAGATAAATTTAGCGTAAAGTAGTCCAAGAGTTAAAAAAATAATGTCAAACCCGTGTAACCTTGAATCATCTAAAACGTATCCCAACTTGCAGCCCAAATTTGACCTTAAAAACATTAGATTCGTGAAATTACTATTTCAGATAAAGTTGTAGATCTCGTTGTCTTCTTTCTAATGCCGTAAGAATCACTTTAATCCGAATTCTGAGTAAAATATTATGGCTAAAATACGGAGGCTATGTCTATTGAAGAGTTTGGCCGAATTTTACGAAAATCTGGGAAAAACGATCCTATCGATTTTGGGCTTAATTTCTAAGTTTTTAAGACCCGAAATTTATCAAAATTTAAAAAAAAATTAGGGTTTTCTTTTTAAGAAATAACTGAATAATTTAAGATGGATTTAGAGGCACCCACATGTTGAAGCGTGATTCGAATCCTACGATGATTTGGGTTGATGGAGATCGGATTCGAGAGACGATATGCTCAAGTCTTTTCGCGAGAATTCCTTTCTTACAATAAATTGGTCGCGGCGATAAGAAACTTTGATGGTGTAAGATTCTCTTATAAGATCAAAAATCGATGGAGATCCAACGAGAAATTATGAAAGATGGCATTGTCAGAGCTTTTGCAGAGAAAAGGGAATAAAGAGAGACAACTGAGAGAAGAAGTAAATATATATCTAATTCCCTGTATAGGTTAACTCTAATTAAGACTTTCCTTAAAAGCTTGAGATGGCATTGTCCAACGAGGAATTATGAAAGATGGCATTGTCAGAGCTTTTACAGAGAAAAGGGAATAAAGAGAGACAACTGAGAGAAGAAGTAAATATATATCTAATTCCCTGTATAGGTTAACTCTAATTAAGACTTTCCTTAAAAGCTTGAGAAGAGGTTTTGCTCCAGCGCTTTGTGTAAGCACCAAGGTAAATGGTGATTCTCTCTCGAATTTACAATTGTGCCCTTTAACCTGCTTCACTCTTCAAACAGGCATAACTTTTTATATTCTTATCGAAAATCGACAAATTATATATCGTTGGAATCGTATCGACGAGTACTCCGCAATGAGTCTAATATTGATATATAAAAAAAATCAGACTATTTCTAAAGTGGGTATATTCCGGTGTGGAGCGTTAACACCACGCACTGTATGGTACATCATCTAATACCATTAAATAAAATTCAAAAATCTGGGTTATTACAGATTTGAATCAATTAATGATTTTGGTAAGTAGGTGCCCTCAATAATTCGATAGGCAGCTAGGCATTAATAGAGCTACTCCTTAATATTATTGAGTTTCAATTTAAATAGTTGATTGTTTAGTTGCTTGTATTGATTATAAATCTTTTGGCAAAATTCAAATACATTGTTTAAACATCCAAACAAGAGATTTATAAATTCAAATATTTAAAATCTCCAAATTCAAGTACTCTTTACCAAATGCACCCTTAGGGATTAGCCTAATCCGATATGATATACACTCCAAATTTGGTATAGGATCAAATATTGAATCAAATTGGTCAAATATCAGATCAAATCGGCCGATATATATCAAGCAAAATATCAAAATTGTCCTTTATAATTTTTTTATTTCTAAAAAACAATTTCTTATTCTTTTAAAAATAAAAAATGTAGTTAAATATCGGCCAGATTGGCTAATACACTAGGATTTAATGTCGGATATATATAGGCATATCGTCTGGGTCCCAAATTAACCAAATACATATCCGATATATCTTATACATATCAGTCAATTCAGCCGATATTCAAACACCTTGTTTTATTTTGAACATAATATAATATTATAAAAATATAATTTTTTTTGTAAAAATGGCTTTTCGGTATTTTGTTTGAGTCATATTTGATACATATAAACTGATATGACCTAGTATGGCCGATATCGTCTAATATATTACCTCATGTTAAATCGGGGTTCATATCCGAATCGGATGGGGTCTAACTCGATATAGATTGGCCGATATATCAAACCATACAGATACATATATGTGATATATCCGACACGTGTTGGCCTAGGACTTGCCCCATATGCCGATATATATCAATCTCTAAATCCTTCATTATGACCATCCGTTCCAGTGATTATTCGTGTGACATATCAGAGGTGGATGACTAATCAATGGATCAAATATTCCAAATTGATGATTGGGTGCACCTATAGCCTATTGGCTATAGCTAGTGTGTGCTCAGAAATAAATTGGTTTGAAAAAATTCGTAAAATGTTGGGGAAATTTTAAATGAAAAATTAAATTTTTTAATAAAAATATATAACAATTAAAAAATCGAGAAAAAAGGGTAAACATAAAAAAATTAGTTTTCTACTGAAAAAATTCATGTCGTTTTTACAAAACCAATAACTTTTCACTGTTTGACAATCCCGTGAGACCCACAATTTAGAGTTTTTTTTAAAACAAATGAAAATCTTTTCCGCCCACCACATGGCTTAAAAAATTAAAGAGAAATTTTATTTATTACCCTTGCAAGTTGCAATCCAAAATTCGTTCTTCTCAACTCGGATATTTCATGCTAAAACCGTTTGATTGCTTTGGATCAACCGATCAAAGTTTTTTTTCACCATAATTTTTCATATAATGGATCTTGAGACCATGAGCTTATCATCACATGCTCTATTTTTTCTTTGATGTAGCACACATGTCAATACTTCTTTGTTCATGCCCACGAGTTCTCTGAAAGCTCCTACGTCCTAGACCCCTAAAAAACGTTGATTTCTTCGGATTAGATGATGGAGATCTCTTTTAACAAAGATCTTCCACAAAATAAATCTTGGGATAATAAATCTTCGCATCGATATGATGGTTAGCTTTTGATTTCCTGTATCAGCGATACCCAAAAAATGACTCTTCAATCATATAGCACACATCACGCTCAAACGTGACTTTAAAGCCAATTTTTGGGGACTTGGGACACATGGAATCGTAAGCTTACCGTCTGATAGGTGTTACATGATCTTAAGATCCATTCAGTGGACGATCGGGGTGAAAAACAATCAACCTCATCTGATCCAAAGCAATCAACAATTTTCAAGGGGTCTAGGACCTGAGCGCTTTCAGAGAACACATGGGCACGAACAGAGCTACCCATAAACAACGACACCAATAAAAGTAGATGATAAAAGTAAATATCATTAAGAGTTTTGATTAAATCACACTCGCGCCTGAGAACGACCGTCGCAACTCTTTACCTCGATTTTGGATGTTTTACCAGTGGTTTTTAGCTGCCGATAAAATTGAGTTCATTTGTAGTGTTCTCTTGTAAACATTACGTTTAAATTGGTCAAATTAAAATTTGAAAGCTTCAGGTTTAAGTGAGGAAATTATTATTATTATTATTATTATTTTATTTTTTTTAAATGCCTCTTTACTGGCAATTCTGATCTATTGGCAATTATTAAGAAAAGTTAAACATTGTTGGTGGTTAAAAATCGCCGGTAAATATGAAAAGGTTAAACATTGTTAGTGGTGATTTTAAATTGTTGGCACGAAAATTCTATATCTTTCACCTTGTAAATTTGACATTTTCCCGACGGTTAAATCCGCCTGCAAATCATTCGCAACGCCTCACTGCCGGCAAAAGTTTTACCGATTGTTTGTGATAAGTTTAACGGTAGGTTTTGGTTGTCAGGAAAGGTCATACAATTTATAGTAGACCTTGTCTGTAACTTTCGATCAGATGATAAAAATTAAACAGTGGGTCAATCTATTGTGAATTTTAAAGATAATCAAATTTCAGAAATGTTAATAGGCAATTAATTGGTAAAAGAAATTTACAACATTTGGACCTTTAAAATAAATACTTTCCAAGATTTTTTTTTTTTTAACCAACCCATGGGAAGTTAAAAAAACCAAAAAAAAAAAAAAAAAAAACTCGCATGGGTTTTGCCTAATAAGGCCTAATTGTTGACTGAAAAAGTTTCAATCAAAATACATTTTTTTTTTAAAACAATTGGTGTCTTTTCTCACACTGGGTGCACTACACGCTCACCAACCTTGATGCTTGGTCATCTATACCCACCTAAGTAGAATCTATGAATGTGGTCTAGCTTATCTCCACAGAGAAGGTCACACATACCAATCATACACATCTAAAAATCAAATCTAACTCCATAATCCTTACCATTTAATTAAGGAACCGACTCTTTTATTTTGTACTTTGAATGATCTTACACCTTCAATGATTTAAGATGTGAGTGATTTGACCCCTCAAAGTGATAGATCATAGGTTAAAAAGCAACATGCCCAATATTAGTGTTTTAGAGAGATTTAAATCATTGGATCTCTGGACTATAATATCAACTGTTGTTTTTAAATATTTTAAAAGTTGTTATTAAAACTCATCAATCAGATGACTCATATCCACTTATCGACATGTATCATTGGGCCAAGACATAATCCACTGATAGATTGCCACTTGGGCAATTTAAATTGATTATCGATGTGTGTCAAATGACATAATGATAAATCACACTTCAATGGTCTGATATAAAAACTCTAATTTTCACATAATTACTGTTTCATGAGGAAAAACTCCATGAAGTTAACGATTTTGAGAGGGAACCTCTCTTTGCTCCCACCTATTTACTGAAAGGCCCCCCTTAATGAAAGCATGTTGAGCCTCCCCACCAGGCCAAACATCATTAAGTGAGCGCAAATTGAGGTTCTCTTTTGAGAACCTACATTAGTAAGGGCCAGACACTCCTCATGGATCAAAATTTATGCTGAATCGCATTGGTTTCGGACCCCACCGAAATGAAATCTCGAAATTTTCGATCAAAGATCGAGGCCTTCAAATTATCGACCGATAACTTCAAATTATCACTACAAAAAATAAGACTATTAGTGACAATCAAAAGTGCCGCTATTAACAAAAAACCTTGTTGTTTCAATCGCGATGAGACTAATAGTGGCAGTTTTTTTTTAATAGCGACAATTTTAGTTGTCGCTAATAGTTTTATTTTTTGTAGTGATAATTTGAAGTTATCGACCAATAATTTGAAGGCCTCAATTTTTTATCGAAAATTTTGGGATTTCGTTTCGGTGGGGTCCGAAACCAATGCAATTCAGCAAAAATTTTGATCCATGTGGAGTGTCAGGCCCTTACTAATTTAGGTTCTCAAAAGAGAACCTCAATTTGCGCCCACCTATTTACTGAAAGCGCTCACTTAATGATGTTTGGCCTGGTGGGGAGGCTGAACATGCTTTCATTAAGGGGGGCCTTTCAGTAAATAGGTGAGAGCGAAGAGAGGTTCCCTCTCAAAATCGTTAACTCCATGCAGTTTTTCCTCATGAATTAGTAATTATGTGAAAATTAGAGTTTTTATCTCACACCATTGAAGTGTGATTTATCATTATGTCATTTGACACACATCTATGATCAATTTAAATTGCCCAAGTGGCAATCTATCGGTCAATAATTTTAGGTTTAAAAAAATTAATAATAATAATAATTGAGGCACCAAAATTTTGGCCTGACCCACAAGATTACGACAGAAATTTTAGTGAAAATTCTGGTTTTTGTTGGGGCCGAAACCAAAATGGAATCCGATATTTTGATCCTTGCTCCATACTATCATTTAAATGCCAAATTGTGTTTAAATGATCTTACACCATTTAAAATGTGAGTGATCCGTATCGTCAAAGTGATAGATCACAGCTTGAAGTGCAACGGACCTAAAAAAGGAAATTTAGAAAGATTTAAAGCATCCAATTGGACTATAATATCAATTGTTGTTTATATTTAAAGGCTAATATTAAAGTTTATCGATATGATGGTCCACATCTACTTATAGGCATGTTTTTTTAGCTAAAGACCTAAGATATGTTCCAGTGATAGCTTGCCGCTTGCCACTTAGACAAATTTGATTGATCCCGGATGTGTGTCACATGACATAATAAATCACACAAAGATGTGAGATGAAGAAAAAGTCTTATTATAAAGGTGTAAGATCACTCAAACAATAATTCGTGTTTAAAAGTTGGTAAAGAACCATTATACCAAATACCCGATTAGTAAAGACTTGGACGGTTGAGATAACTTTAGAGAAGATAGACTCTTCTCGAAGTCACGCTCCAAATCACAGATCTCAAGACAACGAATTTACTTATCACCTTTCATATCATTGCCGTTTCGTTTTTATTAAGGAGATCCTACGGCTAGAGGAGTAGGTTGCCTTTTCCATAGGGAGACAACTAAACAATAAATACCCATTATTACTTGTACTTGTTTTAGGTGCACCACTCGTGCACCACCTGCCGATGACAATTCTATAATGGGCACCCGATACCATTGTGAAAGGGCCCACCTCCCAAACCCCTTGCATTAATAACTAATAGCTTTGGATCAAACGAAGGAGATTGTCCTTCAGCCTTACGGGTACCTATCATATGGCTAATATTTATTCCCTGTATTACAGATTTCAAAAAAGTGATTCTAAATTCATGTTTGAGCATGATGTGTGTCATATAATTGAAGGGCCATTTTTGAGTATATGTGATCATGAAATAGAAAAATGATCGATTAATAAATATAACATATTCTCAAAATATATTGTGTGAAAGATCATAAGTATAACGTATTTTCAAAATATATTGTGTGAAAGATCAAGCTGAAAAATGATCTCCATTATTTTATCCGCAGCAATCAATGATTTTCAAAGGGTCTAAGAGTCTAGGACGTGGGCACTTTCAAAGCATGCCTAGGCGCAAACACAGGTACCCTTCTATAAAAGATTCTTGAATTTTTCACCCGAGAGTGTTCCAACGTTGCCCATATTTATTGGAGAGGATCCACCTATCTCTTATTACCTTAGAGTAGGGTCTCAATAGGCCAGACTTGAGCCCATCCTTACCCGACCCAGCCTGCAATGGATCGGGTCTGGGCTAAGGTAGGAAAGCCAAATAGTTAAATGGGCCAGTCCAACTCAATTAGTAAGCCAGTTAAGGTATGGGCTAATTTTAAAAGCCCGATTAAAAATTAGCCCATTTAAGCCATATCTAATCTAGGCATGAATCGATCAAATATTTTTTTTATATAAAATTGGTCTCGGCCTAACCTGGCTCGCTATGGCAGGTATGGGCTAAGGTAAGTAGGTCGGATTCATAAATGACTCGGCCCAGCTAGATTACTATCGGACCAGTAGATTAAGGCCTGACTCGAGCCCAGCCTTGGGCATTGAGAGCCCTATCCGGGAGGGTCTAGATCGTTAACTTACAAAAAAAAACGCACATGCATTTTACCCACTTTATAGAACGAAAATGCCCTTTAACTTAAACATTTTTAAAAAATATTTTCAAAACATTTCCCGAAATTTTTGTTTGACCCAATTTCGGGAAATTTTGCCGAAATTCGGTGAAATGTCACTATGTTTAATAGGTGATAAATAGTTATTTGTTTAACCTTAACGAGTATGATGTAAAGCTTTTTACCCTTTTTATATTCAGGTCAAACATTGTCATCAACTTTGCACTACTTGGCAGGCATGAATATATTTTCAATTTGATTCTACGCAAAGATTTGTGCCATTGAACAATTTCTACCTTTTGTTGCAGGAAGAGATTTGGCCAAACGGTTAAAAACTTCTTCCAAAATACGAGTTTTAAATTGGGGCTGGTATAATTTGGAATAGGTCACGTTTTGGGATGTGTTGTATGAAGTTAACATGCGTACCCTTTAATGGTACACCATGATCTAAACATTTATATAGTGTTGAAGAGTGGGAAAAAATAATGTCTACTATGAAATTTAAAGCAGTCAACTATCACAGGGGTACAACCTAACACACATTTGTTATGCTTATACGGCACTTCGATGCCACAATAACGAGGTCAACCTAACTTTTCATCGGCTCTGATACCATCCGCCTAAAGGACAATAACTCCCCTGTATAGTTACCTTCTCTACTAAGACCTATCATACTAACGCATCACACCCCTTGTGACAATCATGCCCGCACTTCTGTGTCTCACTTGACCTGCTCAAGCTTTATCATGTGTCATGCACTAATCTTTGCATACAACAGTAATATATAGCTCCTCATGTCGTCTCATTTCAATATGTATTGCTGTCATACTGAACCAAACCCACCATTGTATGTAACTCTTATAACCAACACACATCATAAGCATCTGACACTCATGCCAATGTGCTCCACAATGTCCTATGTAGCCCACGAGTCTCTCTCATAACCAACTTATGTGCACCGCAGTACATAGCTAGCGACATAACAGCCTCACCCGAGTGACACACGGCTCTCCTCCCATATATATCATTTAAATATTGCCTCTAGTCAAATAGTATGAATATCTCAAACGTATTGGTTTGACATACTGTCCATGACAGACGACCCATGTCCCTGGCATACGAATCATGCAACACCAACACATGTAAGACAACTATCCACGCCCACAAGCGTCTAATCGCCACACTAGCAAACTACCTCGCTTGATTAGCCATCTTCGCCATACATAAGAGAGTACGCACACAACGTAAGACTTACATGCCTCCATGCTCTAGCGTTACACACATAACTCCAAGGCTAACGTCTTCATGCTAGCCAACCAATCAAGGTCTAAGGCCCACACGCCTTCCTCCTAGTACCCAAAGTATTGACCGCATCACACAACGCCCTATGAATGAGTGGCTAAACTAATTTGAGATATTCTTTTTCCCCAATCTTCAATAGTATAAATCTTTAGATCACGGGCATGCCATCAAATGCTACACATGTCGACTTCATACTGCATGCATCCCAAAAATGACCCCTTATTAGCTCATTAGGTTACCCTATATTAGCTCATTAGGTTGAGTCCCATCTACATGTTGGGCGACCACTTGATAAACTAAGTGTGCCAAGTTACAAAAAAGAATAACCTATGCGGTTATGAGTACAAACAAGAATACCCTGTATTTTTTATTTTTATTGAAAATCGAATCCGGTATCTAAGTGAGTAAAGATTTTAATATGTTTAAGGTCTTGGATGCCTAGATCGTTCCATCGACTAGAGGTTGTTCACCCTGGAGACCTGATGCGATTATGAGTATAATTGGGCATGGAAGGCACTCAGTCCTCCAAATTTTCAAGGGTCGTCGGGGACGGAACAGACGCATACACCGTGCAGATTTTGGAGACGTCAGCAAGGGCCTCACAAAGAGTTGTGGTTTTGTTTAACAACTTTCCCGCCCTGAAAAAGTCGTCTGCAATTACCTGACTTGTTAAAACGAAGAGTCCAATTGTACTTCACTAATAGTTGATGGTAAGCAACCAGAGAATGGATCTAAATTTCGGCCGAAATGCATCGGTTTCAGTGCATACTGAAACGAAATCAAGATTTGAAAATTTCAGATTTTTTATGTACTAGAGTGAGGTTATCGGCCGAAATTTCAGTTTGGGTCCAGCCTTAAACCGAAACGAAATCCGAAAATTTGATCCTTGAACCAGAGCGTCGGGTGACTTAATTCTAACGGCAGGTTCACTAAGGAGGTGTGTGGGGTCAATGGACCCTCGTAAACTTCCCCAAAAAAATTAAGAATAATTATGTTAAGTAGTGAGCGGGCCTCCTCACTAGCAACAATCTTTTTAAAAATGATCAAACTGCCCATCATAAAATCAAACTCTCCTCTCTAATTCTCTCTCATAGATCAAGTCTCTCATCCAAGACGCAAAACCCCTCTCTTTGCTACTCTTCCCTAGGATTTCTGGCTGCTTTCTCCGCTGGTTCATAGCATTCGCCAAACCCTCCTCTCAAGAGATTATTTACCATTCACCACTCACAATTTTTAGGTAATTTTCATCTATTTCTGTTTGATATGACCCTGCGTGACATGTTACTCTGTAAAATAAAGACTTGGCATTTTGGGATGGTTGAGTTTAACTCTTAATGATTCTACGAGTTCGTCTCCGAAAATGAATCACCGTATGGTTTGATGCTCCCCCGTCTTAATGATTGGCCACCACCTATAGTCTCCATTGAAAATGAAACTTGGACTGTAGAAGAAAGACAGTGTCTAGGGGTCTGATACATTGCACTCAGTGTCATCAAAATGAAAAGATACACCCTACCATGTTATTGATCAAATACAGGCCATTCGAGCACATGTATAAGTCCTATCATCTGAGGGACTCCCATGCTAGATAAATGGTTTGTACATGTTTGAGATTAGTTTGATCAAATTCAAGGGACTCCCCAGTTGATCAATGGAATAAGATTGAGCTTCTTAATTCATGATTTGATATGGACCATTCATCTTGACTGCCTACATTGTAGATGAGTAGCACCATATCAGTACCTAAGTTTTATAAAAATTTATGATGGTTATTATTTTCACATACAAAAGGTTTAATGCATGATGCACAAACAAAATGAATTTCAGTTTTAAAAGAGTAATGCCATATCTCAGACCTTAAACCCCAAACACTGGCTCATGGGTAAAATGGTAATTTCACCCTCCAAGCCTGTTGTCTGGGATTTGCCTGGGGTTTAACATCTGGAGTTTATAGTTTTTCTTTTTAAAATAGCATTGTGGTAGGGCAAGCATGAATCTAGTTAACACTTAACACATCATTTATGACTCATGAAGCTCATTTATTTCATTTTGGTATCACTAAGATTAGGTACCTTCGAAAATGAAAAAAGTATGAAGACTCATGGAGAGTAAATAAATAGCTAACATTGGTGGCTGGTTGAAGTAATTGGAGAAGTTTGGGAAAGACCTTTCATTACTTGTAGGAGAGCATTTGCTACTATTCACAAATTTTTGATACACACTGTAAAAAATATATATATATATATATATTTTGACACACATTTCAGTTATAATCTCTACCTTCTCCTTTTCTGATAGACAGCTAAATGTTGCGTTAAACTTATGAGTTAATCAATGAATCGGTAATGCAAGTGTAGCTCATTTCCCTACAACAAGAATGCTTTACAAAGTATATGTATCAAACTTTTTTTTTTTTTGATAACCTGGGTATCCATGCGCCCCCCAAATTCAGCACATGATATAAATCCCTAGGATGGCCTCAAGGGGAGGAGGGGATTCGAACTCAGCTTTCCTGCTTTTGTATGAGGTTATTTGAAAGGTATTTAATAGAAAAAGTTTATTTTCAACAACTTCGATTTCTTCCATCTCTGTAACTTCTATTTCAGATATATTTATTCTCATTAGAAAAAAAATTCAAATTTCGTGAAAATTCATTTACGTGTCTTCCCTAAAAATTTGAGCGTATTTGGATTAGTATAAGAATAATTAAAATTCATGGACTGACCTATAAAAATTTAGTATTCAAGTTTCCTATCTCTGTCGAATGCTTATTTGGAAGACTGTTACTTATCATATGATTTTTATGGTGGTTTACCATCTAGTTTGAGTTCTCTCTACAAAATTTCTGATCATTTTGTTGAGTAAAAAAATTAATAAAAATAAAATACGATTCTACCGTCGTGAAATATGATTAGGTCAGGAAGGTGGCTATCGAAAATATTTTTAGTTATGCTTGGTTTTAAAGTCCAAAACACAATAGCCTGAACATAAATTTGAACAGCAACTTTTAATAATTTTAACACCACAATTTGGCTCTGCTATGAGTGGTGTTTCAGGAGTCAACACACCCAATTATTTCTCTGTTTATTTTAAATTTAATTGATTTTTTTTATTCCTTATTTTTATGATGATTTTGAATGGATTAGAGATTTCTATATTATAGTATAGAATATTCTGAAATAATACAATTGGTACAAAATATTAATATTTAAATTTAATCACTATAATTTTACAAAGCTTTCAAACATTTATGAATTTATGTTAGGAAGGCATACATATCATATTTACAAGTTCATGATCTTCTTATTCTAGAATCTAAATTTTTTTTTATAGAATTTAAGAATATTTTAGAAATCGAAACTCGTTTTGTTCATATTGAGCTGAGGATCGCAAGGATGCAAGCAAAGTCATCAATTTTAAATTTCAAAATGCATTCTACATCTAAAGTTTTCATAATAGAGAAACAAATAAAAACATTTCATTATATGTAGATAAAAGCATATATTCCAAATAAAGGAGCTAAAATTCTAGAACCTAAACCCTTTTATTTGCACCTTAAAAAGATTGCATCATGCATGTGGCTTTTGAATCATGTGTATCAGATTCACTAGACATTGTATGGTTATCAAGCTTTTGAATAACCATTTAGCTGCCATATCCTGTCAAGAAGGTGACTTCCACAGATTTTCAGAGTCCTGACATCTGTTGAAGTCAACTATGACAGGATAGATGTGGTAAAAGGCCCTTAATAAGCCTGATAATCTTATGATGCCAGTGATACCCCATGAATATTGAGTTTATTAAGGACTCAATATTATGATCTAGACAACACGCTATCTTTTGGCGGGGTTGACCACCTCTTGGGACATATGCCAATTGGTATGGACCATCTTCTCTTTTGGCCACCCTTTGGATGGAAAATAGCCCCAAAATCATACCCATATGATGTTTCCAACCATCCAATCAATGGACTTTTCAAGGGAATTGTTGTGTAAATACAACATAAATCATGTATAAGAAAAAAGGTCATTATGCACTGCACAAAAATTCAGGATGAACAAAGCATATAATGCAAGAGTATGTTCTATAGGACATGCTCTGACACAACTCACAATGCATACACCATCATATCAGATTGGCATGTACCCAAGCTGAAAGCATGTCAACCTTTTTTTTGTATCTTGCATAAACATTCATAATTATTTATTATGCTGTAAACTTTTTTTTTGGATAGGTATTACGTTTCAAACTTTTATTGCTTAAATATTTACTGAATGTGTGCTGCATTTCAAAAAATGACAGTGTCAATTCAGATGAAAAATTTACCTACTAATAGGTTGTTTCCTTGTTAGGATTGAGTGAAGTGACGACTGATAGACAGTTGTCCCTTCTAACTGTTTCAAAGCCTGTTCATCATAAGAAAACAGAATAAAAGGCATGTCTAAAATAAAAAGAACAGGCTCAAACAGTAGAGAAACTCCACTCTATTCTAACCTTTGGTGTCCATTTTGTCAAACTTATCTAGGTTTGTCCATAACAGTCCAGCATATCTCTTCTTGCTAATCAATAGATATGGATAGTAAACCTTCTCAAACTCCAATTTGATTGGCTTCGCAATACAAAAACAAGAAATTCGTTTTGCATCAACTATATATGATAACCATAAAGAAAAATAACTTAGTAGTTATTTTACCATCAACATAAGGATATAAGAAGAAGCAATAACGCTATCACTCAAAAACAATAATTACTGTTAATGCTTTAATAGATCTCAAGGAAATAGGCTTTCTTTCAGGCTGGAGCTTAGCTAGGCTTTCTTTCAGCCTCGCTGTGGCTGTTTTTCTTTTCTGATTTTTTTCCTTTTTGTTAGTTTGTATCCTTTTCCAGCTTCTTGCTGGCTTTCAATGAAAGTTTCTTCTACAGTTGGCACACCGAATTGTACCATACCCTCCTTTTGGAGCTAGTACACTAACGGCATGGATAGGAAAAGATGCCATATCTCAGCAACAACAAAAAGCAATGGACAATTCGGGTCCAAAGCAGTTTTGTTTTTGTACAAGAAATTTGGGTTATAAATACATGATTATCCTACTATATGCACATATATGATGTTATAAAAAAGGACTAATGGGATATCACCAGCATCAACAGATTTTAAGCTTACCTTCACAGATGTCAGGGACCCTAAAATTCATGAAATTTCAGCTTTCAAAAGGACCTGATGGCCAACTTGCTATTACAAGCTTCATAATCTTCAATCCCTACCAAAACTAACCTCTGAGTTAACACTAAACTAAATATGAGGGTGCTTCTGTCATTTAGTGAGCTTTCAACATTTTAAAATTTTAAAACTTTTTGTTAGATTCAAGGGTATTTTGAACATAATCTAATGGAACTAGAGTCACTAAAATCGTCAACAAGGACTATGCATACTGACAAAAGAATCTCCATTACTATAGCAACAACTTTTTTTTTTTCCTTTTTAATCTCTTTTAGTTTTACTCTTGTTATAAACCAATAAATAATATAACCAACATGATTTGGATCTCTGCTTCCAAAACTGAATGGTTGACAATATTGCAACCTTGAGGTCACAAACTCACAGGTTCTCAATCCCAACTTACCCATAAAAGAATAAAATTAAATAAATAAATAAAAATCATTTACTAATAAGAGGTTCGTGTTCAAAACTTCAAATAGCAACTCAGCTGAGGATATAGAGTACCATTCATATGAAGTAGATGAAAATATTGATAAGCTTCGAAAGAAGTGTCTTCAAAACATGATCACAAGCTTAGCCCATAATCCAAAAACTATACTTCAAAACCATCTTAAACAGAGTATTCCCACTTTTATGTAGTGCTACCAGAAAAAACGGATTCCACAGCATCTCATGGCTCAAGATAAAAGAAAAACAAAGAAAAAACTTCATAAATTTCATCGAGCATTTAGTGTGCAACTGTAGATCACCTGCAATCATCATGTGAAAATGACGAAAGTAAAGTTCAAAAAGATATGAGGCATAGATAATTTGTCTTTGGTTTCACATTGATATATCAATTTTCACATAATACATTAATATACACTACATAAAACTCATATTGGCGAGGATGTAACCTTGGCTTTGGGAACGACCTTAACAGCAATATCATCAATTGGGAGTTGGGAGTAGAGGCAGGGTTCGATGTTTGCAATGCCATATCAGCAATTTACTATCTATCAGCATGGTAAATCAGGAAAAATCTCTTACTGTCAAACAATATAATAAAATCAAGCCTCCAACACTTTATCCAAAAAGAAAAATACAACTTTCAAATTTAAAGCAATGGCCTCAACATAATCAAGAAGCATGCGTTGAGAGAGAGAGAATGAGTGGAAGCAACAAGATATCCTGAAAATGAGTGGAAGCGACAAGATGTAGTGTCATATGTGCATAGAAAATCTAAGTTTTTAGAATGCTATAGCCTTCTAATGATAAAATATTTGTCGCTTCCATAGAGAGCTTGAAATATGACAGAAAAATTACTTATGATGACGAAAAAATTATCAATTAGCAAATGCAAAAACTATTAATTAGCAATTAGCAATTGAAATATAGTAACTTCTATCAACTGTGCAGGGTTATTGCCATAACTTCTATCAATTGTGCAGGGTTATTGGCATAACTTCTATCACCTGATTGGTTGGGCTCATGTGTGGACCATCAGGTGCATACAATTGATTGTGGGCCATCAGATGCATACAATTGATCTAAGTTCAAATCTTCTTGGCTGATGCATTTTTTGGGCTGTGACTCTTCTAAGAAAAAGAAAACTCATGGAGAGAAGTGGTTCTAACCGTTTGATTCTAACCAACACTAGAAATGATCCTAACCGTTTGATTCTAACCAATAGACTTCAAAATTAATCAGCCTTGGCATTTGCTCATGGAGAGAAGAACAAGAAAACTCATAAAAATCATAAAAACTCAAAACTAGAAAAAAGAATACCATAAGATCAAAACTCATATTAGGGCCAACAAGGATTTGCGTCTCATCAAAATGCATAAAAGATAATAATGATCTAAATAATCTCCATAGCGAGAGAGAATTGATTCTTTGCAAGAAAAATAGGGTTAAGTGTTACTATTGAGGTAGATGGCAAGAAACAAAGGGACAATGGCACCTCAAGAGTCGTACACCGTTTTTCAAAATGGGGTAAAATACCTTTTAGTTGCAGAATCCTGTGAAAATTTGATTTGCACAGATTTCAAGGCTGAACGAACAAAGTTGCCCGCCCTTGAGATCCGTGAATTTTTATTTTTTTTCACAGAATCCCAAGGCATATAACCATTTAATCCATTTCTGAAATGGAGTAGGACTAAGGAGAGCAGTTCCCAATAAGGAAGGTGATTGACCGTGACGGCAAGTGACCATTTTCCAAAACTCCTAACTCATCATCCTTGTCACAAAAGCTTGCTGGAGCGACGCTTTGCCGGCCCTCCCGGAAATAGCTTCATTATCCAACTCAAGACCCTCTCTACCACCTCGTCACCCTAGTCTGCATACTCTTCGCTATCATGCATGCTGCTGGAATCTGCTGGTTTTGATGAGTTATTCTCAGAAGCCATATGCTGAGCTGTTAGAAGCTCTAATCTCTGTGTCTGAGCCTCCAGTTTATGGGATAACTCCTTGTTCAGGTCCTTCAAATTAGAACCAGTAGTCGATGCAATTGCCAGAGCTTGCTTCAAATCTTCTTTCTCCAATGCTAACTCAGAAATCAATGAATTAATGTTGCTGATCATTCTCAGCTGATCAGGTGGTATTGTATCAGTTGCATATGGAAGATGTACTTGTCTTTTTTCAGGTGGTAACTGGAGACTCGTCATATAACTTGATAGATCAACAGAGGATCCAATCTCTGGTGGTTCATTGTTGGCATTGCTAGATGTTGCATCTGCACCACTAACCAGATCCACAACTTCAACATCTAAATCATCTGTAGAAATTGAAACATCTTTCATAATAGCTAGAGGCTTTCTATCATCAACAACTTTTCCATTTGCAGATGCTTTTCGTAGTTTAGATTGCAAGAGCTTTTTCTCTTCTTGCAAAGCATCAATTGTACGCTGCAAATCCCGACGCTCTTTCTCTAGGCTAGACACTTTCCTTTTGTATGAAGTAATTTCAGCAGCTGAGTTCTCCAACTTCAGTTCACTTGATCGCAACCTGAGTGCCTTCTCTTCCAGGCCAATAACCTCGGAAGCTAATATTTTTGCTCGATAATCAGTTGCACTACATTCAAGTTGGGCATTGGCGTACTCCATTTTTACATCCTCAATTGCAAGCAGCTGATCCCTGATTTCCTCCTGCATCCTTTCCATGTCAGACCTTGGTTGGTTGACAACTGCTCCCTATTGATTAAAGCTATCTGTGAGAGATGAATTTTCAGCAGCCAATGATTCCGCTAAAGTACGTGATCCCTCAAGAGCTCGCTGCAAAGAGAAATTTTCTTGTGTCAAATCTTCAATGTGCTGTTCCAAAGCTGCAAAACCATTGTCCTTCTTCAGGGAAGGAAATTCATTCTTCTGTTGTATACTATCGTCCTTGACACGCCACCTCAGCAGTTCGGCATCGTTACTTACAGAAACTGAAGGCTTGTTTGTATTTGTAAAATTTGAAATCCTCAGTGTGGAAAAGGGTCCCAGAGAGTCAGAATCTCTAGAAGGCTCCTGAGAATCAGATGCAGAGAGAAAATCTTCATTGTGGACTTTAGAACTTTTGAAAAATTGTGGACTTTAAAATTTGAGGGTCAGGTCCTCACCAGGCTAAGTTCACTCACTTGGCCATTTTACCGGTTTATACTAGTTTTCTACATCCTTCGGGTCAAAGGTTGACTCGATCTTAAGTGAGATGATCTCACTGATCTAGGGCAACTTTATTTTATCATGATGTTCAATTTCCTACTCAGCGCTACTCAGGTCATAGGGCTTAAGTATTAAAGAGTTACGTCTCAGGGGGACTGCACTTATAACAGAATTTTCAGACTTGACCACTGAGCACTCCAAAATTCATAGAAAATCACTCAGGACTGATATGAACGTAATTTCAAATCTCAGTGAAAGATGACCTATCAGAGCACATCTCAGAAGTGGAATCATCAAGAGATCAGCTCTAGATTGGTCAAATTGCTCTGTGCAAGTTGACCAAAATTTCTGCAGTTTTGGCTCTATTTTGATCAGATCAGTCTCTGTAAATTGAGGATTTCTCCTAAACTACTGAGCCAAACATTTCATTTATATGTTGTTGGAAAGATTCTGAAGCCCTCTACAACTTTCATGCTTTCAGTTTCATCTAGATCTTCAAGGATTTTATTGAACTAACAAATCTTGAGGTAGAGGTCAATCCTGAAATTTTCACAGATTCTGTCAAAACCAATTCTGGATGGAGGTGTATTCAATAATACTATCTTTTCTGATCCATTCAACTTAGATAAATTTTGGCCAATTATATTGGATGCAGCCAAGATCTGTTGCCATTAATGTATTTGGGGCTGCCTCTTTGTGTGCGAAAATCAAACCAGTCTTTGTGACATTCGATAGTGGAAAGGTTTGAGAAAAAATGGCACCGTGGAAAGCTGACATGTTGTCTGTGGGTGGGAGACCGATGCTCATCAAGGCGATGATGTCTAATCTGTCGGTATTTCAATTATCCACGTTCAGATGCCCTGTCGCTATTATTCGGCTTCAGCAAATTGAAAGAAATTTTCGTTGGGATAGAAGGGTGAGAGCAGAAACTTTGATTGCATAAAGTGGGAAGTGTGTCATTTCCTTATAGAGGACAGAGGGGTTGGAATTAGAAGAGTGTGAGAAGTAAATATGGCGCTGTCAGGAAAGTGGCACTGGCAGATTGCTGGGGGGAAGGCGTTACAGGTTCAGATGTTATGTTTTTGATTGGACTGCTTGGTCGGTTAATCAAGGAAGACATGGGAGATATTCAGGATGGTTGAGGGGGGTTTGTTCGATCAAAGGCCAGTTCCAACAATGTATTAGATGGAATGGTGACATGGGGACCAAATTGATTCTTGGCAGGATATCTGGTTGGAGATGCACGGCTACGTTCCTGTTTTCAGGCTGGCAACTAACCAGAGTATGCTTGTTTTTTAGGTGGTTAGTGGGTCAGGGGAGATTAATCTTGTAGAAATTTAACAGATGATTGAATATTACTCCAGACTGTTGGTTGAGCTGTATTCTGCTACTCCTAATAATATGTGGGAGACTAGGAGGATCTGGGTGACTGGAAAGAATGAGGTATTTTCTGTTAATTCCTCTATAGGAATTCGAGAGTAGCTTGGTCTAGATCGAACTATGGAAGAAGCAGGTTCCCCCTAGAATCTTATTTTTATGTTGGACTGTTGCTTGGGTATGAATCAATGTGTATTGTGGGGTGGGGCACAGAAGGATGTTAATCATTTGTTTGTCCATTGTCAGTTTGGGGGGCAGGCTTGGGCTCTGTTTTCGGAATTTTTGCATGAGCTGGTGTTTTCCCAGGCTCGTGTAAGAGTCTTTTGGATGCTTGGGGTGGTCCCAAGTGGAGTGGATTTCATAAAGATTTTAGGTATGTTGTTCATATTGCTGTGATGTGGGCGATATGGTTAGACAGAAGTGAAAAGGTGTTCCGTGGAAATAGAAGGACCATGGCGGTGGTGTCACCGCTTGGGGAGGTCCCATAACATGGTTTCATCGCTTTGGCTATGAGTGGAGAGACCCAAGCTCTTATAAGAGGATAGGCAAGGCTATAATTTACCCAATGTGTGACTAAACTTCAACACTTAGGAGGCTAGTGAAATATAGTCATAAATTAATTGTACACATGGAGCACCTTTGTGTAGTGCATATAGCGGATTTTTTTTTTTATTATCATTTTAAGTTTTGACAAGGTGCAAATGGTTCTAAGCAGTTCCACCCATCTCTCTTCCAAAGATCAAAAGCGGCAACCCATAGCTCACGTTTGATTGCTCGTTAAGAGTTGAGATAGCGTCTTAGTCCCTTTTAAATTAGGTATCAACGAAACAACCTCTTAAAAGTAAAAAAATCTTAATCCTATAGTTATTTTATCAATCTATTTCTAATTTAATCATGTAGTTTTGTCAACGAACAAAACTGCTGCACAAGTCTTTGTTCTATGCATAGGTAAAGGATAATATGGTAACTTGATCAAAGTTTTGTGACAAAATTTAACCAAAGTTTTGCAATAAAAAAACTGCAATTAGTCTAAATGAGTAAAAATTCTAAACCACCTCTTTCAGGCATTTTCTCAAACAGTTGTAAGGTATAGGATGAATTACACATCTTCTCAGCTGAGAATAAAGAAAATGATATGGGAATAAAAAAAATCCATCATCTGAATAACTCTCTAGATTTACCAAAATATATATATATATATATATATATATATATATATATATATATATATATATATATATATATATCATTTCAACAAAACTTAATCAAAATAGAGTAAGATGATTTTGAGCAAAATCATCTTACTCTATTTCTACATATAAATCAAAGAAATCTAGGGAAATCGAGAGTAGTGACCGAAAATCGAGAGTAAAAATCAAACCTTCGAGCTAGGATTAAAATTCACATTGCTAGATGGAAAGCCTCTCGAAGCTCCAACAATCTCGCCTGGAACAATCTCAATCGCTGCAGATAGAAACCAATCTCAGTTGGGATCAGATCTTGGCAAGATTTTCGATCTCAATGCCATGTCTGCGACCATACGACGAGCAAGGAGACGAAGAAGAAGAGGCGTTAGGTTCCCGAGTTTGGATGAGAAGACGAAGAAGACAAGGCTGAAGAAATATTTGGGCGCGGGGCGCTGAAGAAATATTTGCCCCGCACGCGCTAGAAGTTCTTTTAGGGTGTGTTTGGGTTAGCTCTTTTGAAGCAAAGAGCAGCGGCTCTGCTCTTTTATAGAGCAGTTTAGCATAAGAATGTGTTTGGTTGTAAGTGCTCTCTACTCTTTTAAAGAGTGAAAGAGCTGATTTTAGGTCTCTTTAAAAGAGCAGTTTTCATATGCTCTTTCAAGTGGGCGATGCGAGAGCACTGGCGGGGAGCAGATGACGGTGATTTCATTCGTTGCGGGGACTAAAATAGCCCCACTCTTTTACCCTAATACCAAAAATACCTACATAAAAATGAAATGCAAATTTTCTTCCTCCCACGTTCTAGGGTTCGGAAGAGGCGAGAAGTGATCGAGCAAAGAAGAAGAAGGATAAGAGTAATTCTCTCTCTCTCTCTCAATTGATCAATCGATCAAACAATCGATTGCCAAACCGATGATTGATTGATCCATGAATCCAGTTACTTTAGGGTTTTTAAATGAGAATTGGATCTCTAGTTGAATCATTCCCCCACTTTGATCCATCCATCTATTGATTATTTTACATATTTTCTGATGTGTTGCAGTGAGTTGCAGGTTTAATGGAAAATCATTCATTATTTTTCTATATTTTTATTTTCATTCTGATAAATAAAACCCACTTCTTTTATGGATTTTTCTTTTGGATTTTCTGTTCATTTGGGTGAATGATTTTGATAGTTTTTATTTGAATTTATGTGATTGGTAATCCCTATTTCAGTTTTTGATGAGGTTAATAGAATTTTATTGAAAACTCATTTGATTGAGTTCAAATATGATTACTGTTTTATATCTATTTTTTTAAATCTTTACTTTCTATAATTAAGATGTCATCTTTCAACTCAAATATGAAATTGATATAGTCAACCCTATGTTATTCTATAATCACACTGGTTATGTATAGGAGATCCATATCAGTTAACAAAATATTTTTGAGGAAAATAGGTTGGTCGTCATCTGAAATAGGAGAGCACAAATATGTTGAGGAAGATCTAGTGGACCAGATACACATAATAGGACTTGTGAGGAATGCTCAATCATCAGTCTCAAAAATGAACCTTGAGCACTTGGTTCTTTTTTAAAGGGAATGGAGTTTATGACCATTCTTATTAGAGCCCGATTTTAATTGATAGTTTTAACTTTGATTTTGGGTTTAAGATAAGTATAGATATACTATGAATTGATTATAGGTAAGTTTTGTTTCTTAATCTTGACCACATTTATGATTCTAATTAGGATAGGCTTGGAGAAATATCTGAGTTCTGATGTGGTCCTCTTAAAACAACACATTATAAAAAAACCCTATCAAAAGGGCTTAGTTATAAGTAATTACGGAACTAGAATCATGTTAGGAAGAAACCCCATCGAAAGGGCTTAGTTAAAAGTAATTACAGAGTAGTGCTCCCAAATTTTAAATGAATTACTACTTTCATTTATGGGAGGCAAAAAACATAGATTTCTACCTTCATACCCCATACCCCAAGACTAGAGATTTCTACCCATCTCATAGACTAATAAAACAGGTTTTAAACCAAAACCAATAGAGTCCTTAGTGGGTTTTCTTTATCTATCGATGGAAACCAAAGAACAAGGAGACCACTGTCATGGGTTTCTAAAGAAAGATAGAAATGTCCAAATTTGCAGGGCAGAATCTATTGGATCAACATATAGGGCAGAATCTGCTACATTAATAGGTGAGCAGATTTGTTTTAATGATTTGGAGAAGCCCAAATTCTTGGGAATTGAGATTCTGACATGGAAAAAGTTCATCCCACTTGGGTCGATGGTGTTTTGTATTATGTTCAATTACACTATTATGAGGGATACGAATATGGTTTGGTTGTTATAGCAAAAGGGAGCAGTGCTGAGATCATACCCCTTTTGAAGACTTGGGTGAATCTGCAAATGGCTTTGGGTTCATGCTCTATACACAAAGGTCTCAAATGTGTTGCCAAAGAAGGCTCTATTTTACACTGTTATATTCATGTTCATTGCCTTGTTTGGGGCTTTCGCATCTTTAGGTGAATTGCGTTATTACTAATCATTTTTTTTTATTTGCTTATTATGGTTGAGATGCTTTGATCATGATCCATCATACTCTTAGCTTGAGAACAGTATGACCAAACTCCAATTTTTTGAAAAAGTCGCATTGTGATCTTGAATTTTTCAGTCAATCATTAAATCCAATTTAAATTGCACTTATTTCAAAAACTCGTGAATTTCGTAAATAAAATGCATTTTTTGTTAATTTTTCCCATTTGCTCATTTTTTATATTTTTGTTAATAATTTTCTTTTTAGTTATTCCCAAAGTTTTAAAAAAAAATTCATTGAATTTTTCTCAAGCCGATTTATTCTTGTTCCCCAGATTAGTCGCTATGCTTGAGAAATCCTTAATGGCTCCGAGAATATACAAGTGAGAAAAAGCACATGTTTTAGTATAGTAAAATGGTAATATTTTGAACGATAACTAACAAACTATTGTCAATTTCGGCATCTTTACTGATTCTCTCGTTTACTTTGCAATATATGTTCACTTGCTCACTTGCTGCAATCTTTATAATTTCAATGTGCTAATTAAGGTTTTCTTAATGGCTTCACCATCAAATCTGTTACCAATCCATATCCTTTAGTTTGAACTTCCCAAACCAACCTCTTCTACTTCTGCTGCTAAAATCTAGTCATTAACACTTGTAATTTTTATTATTTATAAACAAAAACATAGCTAGAACAAAGAACTCCCTCCCTCCCTTTCTCACCCATACATACAGGCAGAAATACATACACTGAAAACCCGTTGACTGAGTGATTTTCATCTCAATCTTCCACACAATTGATCATGAGACTGGGCGTACCATCAAATGTTCAGTTTTTCATTCCACGTGGCACAGTTCCCAAAAAGTGATCCTAAAATCATGTTTGAGCATGATGTTTGCCACATGAGTTTTTAGTCGGTTTTTTGGGATCTGTGCCACGTGAAGTTAAAAATTGACCGTTTGATGACACACTCATGATCTATGAGGACCACGTCTTGTCTTGTTTCATAAGGATGGATCAGCACTAATGACTATTTTCATTATGATTTGTTATAGATGGCTAGTTCTGTCTCGCTAGGTTACTAAGCCTAAAAACATGATGGGATATATTCATTGTTGGTGAATCAGTTCACATTTTTGCTTTGTGTGCTTGTGAGAAATTGTCATATATGTGAGTCTATTCTTTTGATTCTCAATTTTGTTTTGAGATATATGTGGACTTCAAGAGTTAAAAGGCTTCTGATCCTTCCAAGCTGTTTGGTGACAGGTATGGTGCAGATTTTATGATTTATGTGGACTCTCAATTCTGTTTTGAGATATATGTGGACTTCAAGAGTTAAAAGGCTTCTGATCCAAGCTGTTTGGTGACAGGTATGGTGCAGATTTTATGATTTATGTGGACTCTCAATTCTGTTTTGAGATATACGTGGACTTCAAGAGTTAAAAGGCTTCTGATCCAAGCTGTTTGGTGACAGGTATGTGCAGATTTTATGACTTATGTGGACTCTCAATTCTGTTTTGAGATATATGTGGACTTCAAGAGTTAAAAGGCTTCTGATCCAAGCTGTTTGGTGACATGTATGGTGCAGATTTTAAGATTTATGTGGACTTTAAGAGTTAACTCATCCATGTTGTTTGGTGAGAGGTGATTACGGGTGGACAACCAACATGAAAGTGCAAGCTCGGACGGACTCAAGCATGGTTGGGGATCATGTCGAGCAAGAAGATAAATTTGTGAAGTACATGGTGTTGTTCGATACACCTCTCGTTTGGAATTATTTTAGAAAAATGATAGAATTTTTTTTAGAAATTTTGTAGGCACCTTTGGCAACAAGAACTGGTAGGCTAGAGAAGTATATGAAAATGATATTTCACTTTATTTTGATGAATGTATTTATTTTTATATTGCCAATGTGTAATTCAAACAATCAAATTTTGATTTCATCTGCTAGAGATCTTGAAAAAGTGATTTAAAAACCATCATGCTCAAAGATGATTTTTTTACTACTTTTTTAAGATTTGCGTTATGTGGAATCAAAATTTTGACCCTCTCATTTCAAATCCATAATCTTGAAACGATCTCCCATTTGATTCCAAACCATTTGATGGTTTTGGGCGTAGGTGCCCCAAGAAATTTGGTGGGTGCAAATAGAACCACCTTAAACTTTATTAATGAATCCCAAAACACATAGGGGTATATTGGCCAATTAATCACATGCTATTATATAAGAGTTATTTTTACCAAACAATACTTTTTGTAAGAGCAACTCTTAAATTGCTCTTTGAATGTTGTTACCAAACAACAAATTGTGTAAGAGAGCTCTTAGAAAGATCACTCTTTACAAGGCAAAGGGTAGAGAGCGGCTCTTTACTTCAAAAGAGCAACCCCAAACACAACCTTACCAATATTGTTTGGAGAATGAATCTCTAAATACTTTTTGTGCCAGCATTTATCTCTAAAAACTACCGTTGGCAAGCATTAATCTATAAAAAATTCATTCCAAAAATGGTCTCCTATTGTCATAGGAGTTTTACCAAGGGAAAGATCTCGTGGATACCTTTCCAACGATGTATAATTTCTATCAATTAAAAGTAATTTGGTCTATATTAAACTTTATGAATCACTTAACGCACTTTTTATAATTGACCTTAAAATTAATGATTCTGGTGCCATTGTGTAGATCACATCGAGTCGATTAAAACCCATTACTTAGAAGTTGGATCCTCTAAAAAATGGCTTACATAGGAGCGCTCTAAATGTTAACAAGTAAACCAAGTATACACATTTTTACTTGCTCTTTTGAAACCACGGATAAATCCTCTTATACAACGGCTCAGAATACATGCTTATTGAATGCGACGGCCCACTGAAACCAGGATCCAACCTGTACCTTATATTATACAACGGCTCAGAATACATGTTTATTGAATGCGACGGCCCACTGAAACCAGGATCCAACCTGTACCTTATATTCGTGAAAAAATTTAGGCGCCTAAATATTTCTAATAAAAGATCCTTTATGAGAAGAAGTCACCTATGGACTATCTACTGTGACACTATCTTTCTTAAGCACACGCACCATCCAAACAAGCTTCAATTTTAAAGTGTTGTATGTCATTAAAAAGCTCTTTTGGAGTACTTTAAAGTGATATCAACCTTTTCCAACGAAATTCGTATCAGCAAAAAAAAAAAAACCCTTTTCCAACAAAATTCATTTAGATGTAATGGAAGTTTTTTGAAGCCAAAACTGCCTTAAACGAGTTATATATATACATATTTGTTTGATGACTCTTTAGACGACCTATCTACTATTTAGACACAATCACATATTATACAAACTTATATAGTTATGAGTGATTGTTTAATATGCTTTTAGTTAACTTGATGCATGATTATTTCACTTGCTACATATTTTATTGATTTATTATCTACTTATGATTTTGATTTCTTATTAACTTTATATAGCTTTAATATCTTGTTCACATAAGTTATATATGTTTGTTTGATGACTCTATAAACAACTAATATATACTATACAAACACCATCACATGTTATAAGCTTATATAGTCATTACTTGTTAGTAAGTGTTCAGGTTGCTTTTAGTTAGCTTGATGAATGATTATTTTGCTTGCTTTTTATTTTATTGATTTATCATATTCTTGTGCTTTTGATATCGTCTAAACTTTGTATAGCTTTGCATAGCAGATTTTGCTTTTGTCTGACTCATTCATATTACAGTTACTACTGTTTCATCACACTTAGGCCCTAAATTTTGTACTTATACCTGACACCAATTGCCCTAAGAACTACCCCTTTATGATAATACTATAATTTTATACTTGTACCTATGGACCAAAATATCGGTTTCAGTTTCGTTCATGATCCGAATCGGTCAAATTTCGGTCAAATTGTTGGTAACTTTTGGGTTTTTTTGAAAATATGCTCTAAATTTTACCGAACTTTATTTTATTGGTTTTTTTTTTTAACTCTTGAACATTATTAGAATACATATTTACATTAGTGAGGCTAATTTTCGTCGTTTAAACCATTCTTTTCTATACTAGTGAGACTATTCTTTTCAAGGTTGATTCTTTTAGGCCTTGTTTGGCGGAATGAGTTTAGGAAAAAACTCTGTAAAAACTCAAGATTTTACAGAAACCAATTACTTTCCGCTGTTTGGCAATCCCGTGGGACCCACAAATGTGAGTTTTTGTTAAGAAAAACTCGGATTTAAAAAAAAAACTTGGATAAAATATTCAGCCAAAATTTGACTGATAATCTATTCCGCCCGCGATATGGGTTATTCCCATTAAAGAGAAATTTTATTTATTATCCTTGCAACCCGAAATTCGTTCTTCTCAACTTGGATATTTCATGCTAAAACCGTTTGATTGCTTTGGATCAATCGATCGAGGTTTTTTTTTCACCATAATTTTTCATATAATGGATCTTGAGACCATGAGCTTATCATCTAATACTCAATTTTTTCTTTGATGTGACACACATGTCAATACCTCTCTATTCACGCCCACATGTACTCTGAGAGTGCCTACATCCCAAACCCTTGAAAAAACATTGATTTCTTCAGATCAGATGATGGAGATCTATTTTAACAAAGATCTTCCACAAAATAGATCTTAGTTTCATGGCACATCAATCTGACGGTCAGTTTTTTATTTCCTGTATCAACGATACCCAAAAAATGACTCTTCAATCATATAGCACACATCATGCTCAAACGTGACTTTAGGGCCATTTTTTGGAGATTGGGGACACATGGAATCACAAACTGGCCGTCTTATAGGTGCTACATGATCTTAAGATCTATTCTGTGAATGATCGGGGCGAAAAACAATCAACCTCATCTAATCCAAAGCAATCAACAATCTTCAAGGGGTCTGGGATGTGGATGCTTTCAGAGAATGCATGGACGCGAACTGAGGTACCCATAAATAACAACACCAATAAATGTGACCCAATCATCTAAGCCACTTAATTTGACGACCATGATCTAAAGATCATAAGTGAAAAGATTGACACCAAGAATAATCTTTATCATATGACTCAATGCACTCTAAAGCCATTATTCGATTCAACAGTTGATTGTATTGAATCATATGATAGAGATTGAGTTTTGTACCACTCTTTTGTATCATAGATCTGTAAATCATGGCCTTTATATCAGACGATTTTGATGCAACCTCACCTCATAATCGTACCATTTATTTGCACTGTAAAATTGTAACCTCACCCCATCTGCTCCAGCCAACATGCATTGACTGCTTTTAATCTGACAAAGGAGATTATTTTTTATCCCAATCTTCCACATGATGCATCTTAAGATCATGGGTATATCTTTAGACGATTTTTTTATTTCATGTGGCACCCACTCCAAAAAATGACCCGTGATTTATATTTGAGCTTGATGTATGTCTCACGAGTTTAGAGTTATTGTTTGAGATTTGTACCACACGGAATAAAAAACTATCTGAGTATATGCCCATGATCTCAAGACCCATCTTATAAAAAGTTGGGATAAAAAAAATAATTCATGTTTTAATTCAAAGCGATTAATACATTTTGGCTCGACGAGATAGGGTGAGGTTATAGGGTCACATGGTGTGAAGAATGGTGTCTTTGGAAAATAATTTTACACAATGTAGCCAAACAGCTAAAAAAAATAAAATAAAATCATTGTAAAATTTAAAAAATAAAACTTCCCATCATTTCTTTTATTTACGAGTTTTGTCAAACAAGGCCTTAGAAGGGTATCGGTATTAGGGGAAACTTGGGATTTCCACCCTAAGAACTGTTGACTTGGAATTGAATCTAACGATGGAGATAATATTTTGTCCCAATCGATCACACAATGGATCTTGAGCTCATGCAAAACATATCAGACGGTCATATTTTAATTCCACATTGAATGAATCTCAAAAGTGACCTGAGAATCCTTCTCATGATACATTATGATCACGGTCACTTTGGGGATGTATGCCACGTGGAATCAAGATTTGACCATATGCTAGTTGGGCAATGGTCTTGGCAATGGTTTCAAGATCCACTGGATGAAATATTGGGTACCTCTATATATATGGGTACCTCTGTTACCGCTCATACAATTTCTGAAAGTGCCCATATGTGCAACCCCTTTAAGCCCATTGATTGCTTCGGAACAGATGATGAAGATCGTGTTTCACCCTGATCTATCATACAATGAATCTTGAGATCATGTCGCACTTATCACGGTCAATTTTTTATTCCACATGTCACAGATCCCCAAAAAACTCCCCTTGAATTCTATGGTGAACGTGATTTTAGGGTCATTTTTGGGAGATATATGACATTTGAAATAAAAACTAACTGTCTCGCGATATGATTTCAAGATCAATTGTGTGGAAGATTGAGGTGAAACAAGATCTCCATTATCTAATCTGAAACAATTATAATGATAAATCACACCTTAATGGTTTAAATAAAAAGTGAGTTTTTAATGGTGTAAGATCATTTAAACACCATTTGACAAATCATAAGTGTGTGTCATATGATAAATCACACTTTAATGGTGTGAAATAAAAAAGTGATATTTTAATGGTGTGAAATCATTTAAACACCGTCTAATCGATCATAGATTGAAAGTTGGGTAGTGAATGTGAACCACCTAATTGATGAACTTTAATATCAGCCCTTAAAATTAAAACTAATGGTTGATATTATAGTCCACGGCTCTAATGATTTAAATATTCCAAAAAAATAATTTTTATGGTTCAAATCACTTACATCGTAAACCCTTATGGTCTAAAATTATTTAAACACTATTCCGGTGTGTATGTAATTGGCAGGAGAGTAACCCCCAAAGCATATTTCGAAACAGAGCTTCAGAGGCTCGCTCGGAATCTTGAAGAGGCGATAATTTAATCGGTCGATAATTTAATTTTTCATATTATATCGACCGATAATTTCAAGATTCTAGAAGAGGCGATAAATAGCATTTTCTCGGCTCGTTTCAGGTCAAAATCGAGTCATCTCAGTTGAAATTTTGAAAAATTTAGACTAAGATTTTGACCAAAATTTGGGCTAAGATTATATATGCGTATGACCCATATATAATCAAGATATGACTAAATGATAGGTCTGCCACGATCTCAAGATCTATTGTGGGAAAAAAAATGGTGCTGGAAAATGACTTCGTATCTGTTTTTTAGTACCACAAATTTTGGCACGCATTAAGCTCCACGTGGCAACTATCATAAAAAGTGATTTGATAGGAGTAGAAAGTCACCTTGCAGTCGGGCTGCTTACCTAATAATAACACTTACCGAATTACCAGAAAAATAGAGGGTAAAGTGAGGACAATAGCATCAACAATAACCAAAAAAAAAAAGTTAAGAACCAGAGAAGAAAACTATGGAAGACGGTGAGGAAGGGCTTCCTCCTCCTCCTCCAATTGCAATGATAAGTGTTAATGTGAAGTTCAAGGGGAGTATTTTTTGTCTCTCCATCGCCCCTGATTCCACCATCAACCACCTCAAAACCCTTCTCCAACCCCTCACAAAGGTTTCACCAACTGACCAAAAACTCATCTCCAAAGGTACTCTCTCTCTCTCTCTCTCTCTCCAGTTGGTTGATGGCATGAGCAATGACTCATAAATTCATCTTCAATCGAAGATACTCAATTCTCTATATCCGTAGGATCATGATCCAACGATAATTATTCAATATAATGTTACTATATTTGCACCCATGGAGTTGTTAGAAGATATGTTGTTACGTTTTATTATCAATTCTGTTGATTATATATCTGGGTTTTAGTTTCTACATCAGTCCTGTTGATTTTATATCAGGGTCCTAATTCTTTTCTTCTTTTTTTTTTTTTTTATATTAATTTTTACGAAGGGTATTTATTTTCTTTTCATTATGGGTATAATAAGTATTAGCTTGATTGCTTTAGTTTTAAATTGGTGAAAATAAAAATTTCCATCTGTAAAGTTTGGTGCATCAATTTGATTAAATAGCTACTCTTTTTTTTTTTATCAGTTCTGTTGAAATCATATCTGGGTTCGATTTTTTTCTTCTTCTTTTTTTTTTCGTTATGGGTATATAATTACTAGTTTGATTGCTTTAGTTTTAAATTGGATTAAATGAAAATTTCCATCTCTAAGGTTTGGTGCATTAATTTGATTTCTTGCTTGTTTTCATTTGCATGAGAGTGTTGGTTGAGAAAATTTATCAAAAAAAGGGAGAGTTGGTGAGATAGAATTCAATTTCGTTTTCTGGGAAGATTTAAAGAGAGAAGCTGTTGAATTGATGCTAATTTTATTATGTAAAATCAAAGATTTACTCTGTTCGTGGGCCCTTTCATCCCAATGTTTTTCACGGGTTCGGTCAGTATATTCTATTTTTCTTTTTAAGAGAAGATATGATTAGCCTGCAAATTTCTTCTTTGAAGACTTCTGCACCCATCCCCCTCAACTCCCTCATTAAGTGTTGGTCTTCTTTTTTTTTGGAAAAACGGCAATGTATTCTATTTTTTTTTTAATTCCATGAATTAATCATGACTACTTTGTATGAAGCGTACACCAAATTATATAGTAGGCTGGGAACGAAAGGAGAGAAATCTATAAAATTTCCAAGATTAGAGAAAAAAAAAAACTAGCGATTTTGACCAGGAAAGGTGCGTTAGAGACGAAGATCAATCGGTTTTGGTAAAAGAGGATGGGATAAAAAATAGATGATAGAAGTATTTTAAAGATCCATTAAACACAGAGTATGCAAAGGAAGTAGATCAAGAAGAGGAACCAAATCAAGGGATGATCCACGAAGTATCATAAGCTAAAGTAAATCAGCCCTAGCAAAGGTGAAGAAGAGAAGAGTACTAGGACCAGATGGAATGCCTATAGAAGCTTGGAAGCCGTGAGAAGCAATATGAAGGGTTGTGAAGTTGCAACGAGCTTAGCGTAGATCAAAAACGAGTGGAGAAATATCACTCGCAAAGCCAACCCCAAATAGATGGGATAAGGTTGTGATGATGATAATTTTTAGTTTTCACTATATTTATAGTATTTTTTCCATTTGTACTTTTCCATTAATTTTACTTTATTTACTTTAATGTGTCTATGGGCCCTTGCATCCAAGGCTTTTCATGGGTTTATGTGGGAGGACCTCAGCAAATGTTGGATGAAGGTGATGTTTAGTGTTTCACATGGCAAGGAAGGAGATTATGGAAGTTTTGACAGCATCCCTAGTTGACATTTTTTGAATTTTGATTTGTGCTCACTTGGTAAACCCTGCTTGGCCAGGATAGTCACTAAAAGTCAGCGTTTTAATGAAAAATAACACAAGAAGTCTCCCAATTAAGAATGTGCCGAATAAATCGCTGAATAGTCTGCTGATTTGGCAAGTGGCTGTTTAGTTGGCGAATTTGTTATTTTTATTTTTAAATTTTTTACTGAATTTAGGTGAGATGAATCATGCATATACATTTATGTGGTGATGTGGAACATTAGCTATAGATGTGCCTTTCATCGAATACCCTATAGCTTATTTTTTTTATTAAAAACATTATTTAACTTGACATATGTTATGATTTGTTTTTATCTTTCTTGAATTTGTTCGAGTTCCCACATTGACCCCTCACCAAATTATTGCCATGTCCTGACTTTGTGATTATTACGATGAGATTATTTGTACATTGAATGCTACAGTAATTGAACGCTTTGATGGGATTCTTTGGAATAAAAGATCTTAGGATGGTTTAACATTTTAGCTCCTTTTTATTTGAATCGATAAGAATCTAATATATTATTAAGGAATAAACGGGCTATAAATTGCAAGTTAGGAGCGAGCTTAAGCCAAACAAATACCTAAGTAGGAAACCCATAGAAAAAAAATAAAAACCAGGCTACTGACCCAACAACAAAATAAATCAAGTTTAGATTGAACAATAGTTTGGCGGATGGGTCAGTTCGGTTTAATTTTGATAAATTTGGAAAGAAAAATTCAGGGATTACAAAAATAATAAAAGTTATCAAAAAACAAAAATCACATCTTGACATATTTAATGTAAAATATGATATTTTTAAGAAATAAAATAGGCGTAGTACATAATCCACATGCATAATAAACTCATAATTAAAAAAAATACAAACCATGATTAAAAAATTTATCGCCATCATAAAAAATTGAAAATTCCCTTTTTTTTTTTTTTTGAAAAAATGAATGAATTGCCAAATCCGTTGTTCAATCAACAAAAAGTTTGGCGGGCAATTTGGAGATTTTTTCCAAAATTTTGAGTAATTCCGGTAATTTTGTGCTAGAACCCAATAGTATGAGGTCAAACCCATAGAACCTATGTATTATGCTTGGGACCGCATGCCATAGACTATCCAATATTTGAAACAAAGGAGAGTCCCCAATCCAGACATCATTCCAAAATTCGATTCTATCACCTAACCAAATCGGGAACGGATACACTTGTCAAACTTATTCTTAACTACATTCACCTTTCCACCATTTATATCCTCATCCACACCCCTTTCAAATAGCCTACTTAGAGCCTCCACAGCGATATAAAATAAAAAAGGAGAGAGCGAGTTACCTTGCGAAGGACCCCTAGAATTCTTTAAAGTATCCTTCTGGGAGCCATTATTCACAATTTAAAACCATAGTGTAGAACATGTCTTCATCTACGCCATCTCGTTCAAAACCCCATGGGTTTAACTTTTTAAATCCCAGGCTTTTCTATTTGGAATTCTTATATTTATTTCCACCTCTTGGGTTCTCTTATTGCTTGAAGGTGACTCTTCAACATAATTGGGGATATGAATAAGGGGGTGGACAATCCCTTGAATCTCATAGATTGGGTGAAGAAGCTAGACACTTTTATAGATTGGGTGACTCTTCAAACATCATTGAGTTTATTGGTATTTGTTTCTTGTTTTCTTTGTGATGCTAACTCCACTTCTTAATTGCAAGAGATGGGTAAGGAAAACTATACTAAAATTGGTGACTCATTGTTGGAATGCCCGAATGGGGATTATGACTTGTGTCTAGTGTTGTTATGATCAGTGGTGGAACCACGTATTGCCGCTGCTCAAACCCACAAAAGCAATTTTTTTTTGTTTTTTAAAGGTACCCTTTTAAGGAAAACCTAATATCCCTACTGTCGCCCTCCCTAAATCTGAAGCCTAGCCGTCCCTCTTTTCTCTCTCTAAAATCCCCAGTTCCCTCTCCGTCCTCTCAGCTCTTGCAGCTCGCCCACTTGAACCTGACGCCGGTCGTCGGTGACGTCGAAACGGCCGAAGGCCTGAGGCCCTCTCCAGCTCTCCTACCGCCACCGCCTCTCCTGTCGGCTGTCGTCGCCGCCATCGGTAAGATCCCCCTATTCTTCTCCTCCTTTCTTCTTCTCTTTTTATTCTTCTTCTTCTATCTCTCTCTCTCTCTCTAGTCTGGGCCTCTTTATTCATTGCCCAACAGGCCCTTAGGGTTAGGGTTTTGTGAATCGAGAAGCCCATTCTACAAACTCGAGTTGGCATGAGTTCCATAAAGCAAGGCACCGATAATCGTGGTGAAATTCTAGAGAGAGATTTTGCCTACTTTTTTCTTAAGGAAATTAAAACTATCAAAAGGAGTAGCAGGTCAAAAACAATACACTTATTTATGTACATGATTTTCTTTCTTCAATGCCTCTCTCTGAAATGGACGGCCGTGATTATCTGATTGGTCTGAAATCTGTATTTTGCCTTAATCTGAATTATATAATATTATTCCATTACAATCTCTCCTTTATGTGGTAGTTTTGATGAAAGTTTAGAGATTATAAATTACTAAACTTACTTGAATCTCTGTTGGTACCCTCTCTATCACTTCTAAATCTGCTTATTGTTCTTCTATTTGACTGTAATTTATGTAAAATTAAGATTTCTCATCAAGTTTTGGAGAAAAGTTAGGGTTTTGGGGCTTAGGGATGAAGATTTTCAAAGGGTTTTTCATTCTGGGTCCATCTCTCATCAAGTTTTATAGATCCATGGTTTAGTATAGTTTAATTTTTTTATTTTATTGTCACGATCATTTTGATTTTTTCTCCAAATTTTTTCCCAAACTTGCTGCATTTTGCCATATTTTTCTCCGAATTTTCCTCGAACTTGTGCCATAGTGTCAAATTTCGCTTTCGGCAATATTTCGCTAGAAGGTCGTTTTGGTTCATTTCAAATAAATTTTGTGACAAAGTTAAAAAAGTTTGGGGAAAATTTTGGGGAGTACAAAAGTTTTATATATATATATATATATATATATATATATATATATATATATATATATATATAATAATTATATATATATAATAATTATTATTATAAAAGTCTTTCTTATTATTTAAAAATGGCTAAAATTAATAAAATTTCATTAATTTTGTCGAAATTTCGTTAATTTCGTTGAATTTTTTGCAATTTCGGAGAAATGACCGAAATTTCGTTAAAAGTTTCGTCCGAACCCTGCTTCAACGAATTGCATAGAATTTCGCTGAAATTTGTCACTATCACTTGCGCCCCGGCTGGGTGAAAATCTTGGTTCCGCCACTGGTTATGATCCCCGCCTTACTTAGAGGCCCATTCTTCGTACATATCACAACTCTATAAGTATTTCTCATTATTGAGGAATTTTTTTTTATCTAACCATTACATTTCCACATGGCAGCTATCCCAAAAAGTGTCGGAGTACCAACTCACCTGTCACTCAGCATTGTACTGAAATTGGTGACTCATTGTTGGAATGCCCCAATGTGGATTATGACTTGTGTCTAGTGTTGTTATGATCCCCGCCTTACTTAGAGGCCCATTCTTCGTACTTATCACATCTCTATTAGTATCTCTCATTATTGAGGAAAAACTTTTGATCTGACCATTACGATTCCACATGGCAACTATCCCAAAAAGTGTTGGAGTACCAAGTCACCTGTCACTCGGCTGCTTACCTAATAATAGTTCACACCGAAGATACAGTAAAGCAAATGCAATAGCATCAACAGAGCAAAAAAGTTGGAACAAGAGAAGAAAACTATGGAAGACGGTGAGGAAGGCCCTCCTCCTTCTTCAATGACAACTGTTCATATGAAATTTAAAGGGGGTATTGTTTCTCTCTCTATCTCCCCAGATTCCACCATTTAAAGAGCTAAAAACCATTCTCCAACCCCTCACCAACGTTTACCAAGGGACCAAAAAGTCATCTTCAAAGGTCCCTCTCTCTCTCTCTCTACACTTGGTTGATGGCATGAGCAATGACCTATAAATTCATTTTCAATCAAAGATACCCAATTTTCGATATCCGTCGATCATGTTCCAACGACAGTTATTAAGTATAATTTAGTAAATTTGCACCCATGGAGTTGTTAGAAGATAAATAGTTGATCGTTTTATTAGTTCTGTTGATTTTATATATGGGTTCTAATTCAATAATAGTTTTTTGTCGAATGGGTATTTTTTTCCTTATGGGTTTATAGTTATTAGCTTGGTTGCTTTAGTTTTATATTGGGTAATGAAAATTTCCATCTCTAAGGTTTGGTGTATCAATTTAATTCCTTATTTGTTATCAGTTGCATGAGTGAGTTGGTTGAGAAAATTCATTAGAAAAAGGGAGAGTTGGTGAGAAAGAATTCAATTTCATTTTCAGAGAGAGAAATTGTTGAATTGAATGCTAATTTTATTATATAAAATCAAAGGTTTACTCTATTCGTGGGTCCTTTCAGCGTAAGGCTTTGCACGGGCTCTACCACAAATTTTTTATTTTAGAGAAAATATGATTAACATGTTGTTATGACCCCAAAGTAATAAGAGATTAACTTTCCACTCCACTAATGTCTTAGACTTTTTTTGAATATTGGTTAAGACCTTAACAAATGGTATCGGAGCCAACACTATGTCTCAAGTTCGAGTCATGGAAGGGGTGACCTAGGGAATGGGTTGCCTGGGGGCCCCAAAGAGAGGTACTAGAGTGAAAACCGCCACAGAGTGTGTTGTAACGTTTGTTTCAAAATAGCATCTTTTTTAGTTAATTGGCTTTAATTATATTGCATATCCACTAGTGGTTTTGTAATTTCAAATGGCTTTATATTTAGGGCAATTTAAGAGTGTTTTAAAACAAATGATTCAAATCCAATTTAAATGGCTATACTTTCATTGCCGGGTGATTTAAAATAGCCAATTCAAATCTAATTCAAATGGTTTTAATTTTATTGTTTTCTAAAAAGAACATACTCATTTATCCTTGCATTTGGTGTTTTATTTCAAACGGTCCAAAGCATTCATTGTCTATTTAAATCTAGCATTTAGTGGGTGGCTATAAAAAGACTTGGTCGTGTGCTCAGAAAGACACAATTTCATTTTCTTTGTCTCAATATCTCTCATGATTACTGGGTCTCTTTCTAATATCTCTTCCTTTTAGTGATTGAGCAAAAGTATTGGCGTCATTGTTTGTATCAAGTTCGTAGTGCAGATTGGGCTTGATAACCAAGCAACGCGGGTTGTTGTATCCTGGAGGTAGCCGTGCCTGCAGCCTACTACACTGAGGACAATCTGCCGTAGGGGTGCCAACTACCTTACAGATAGCGGTTGACTGTGCAGGATCCCACCAAGCTTGTTGATTTTTATTGTGAATTATTTTGTTTCCATCACTCTAACAGAGTGGGCCACTGTGGAGTTGAACAGGACGACCTAAGGAAAGGGCTACCTGGGGGCCCCAAAGATGGGCACTAGAGTGAAAGCTGCCACAGAGTGGGCCGCCGCTGACATCGGCTGCGGAGCATGGTGGTTTGTTATGACCCCGGAAGTAATAACAGATTAGCTTTCCACTCCGCTAACGCCTAGGCATTTTTGGAGTATTTTCTAGAACCTTAATACCTGCAAATTTCTACTTCGAAGATTTCTGCACATCCCCCCCCCTCGCACACACACACAAACTAATAAGAGATTAACTTTCCACTCCGCTTACACCTAGGCATTTTTGGAGTATTTTCTAGGACCTTAATACCTGAAAATTTCTACGCCGAAGATTTCTGCACATCCCCCCCCCAACACACACACATACTAAATGATGGCTTTTTGTTCAACTAATACAAAATTTGTGAGTTGCATGAATTAATCATGATTAAATCATGACTACTTTGTAGTACTTTCTTTTTCACTATATTTCTATTTTTTTCTTACTTTTCATTAATTTTTAGTTTAACTACTTCAATGTGTCTGTCCTCCATCCAAGGTTGTGCATGGGTTTATCATTTATGTGGGAGGACCTAAGCCAATGCTGGACGAAGGTGATGCTTACTGTTTCACATGGCAAAGAAGGAGATTATGGAACTTCTGCAAGCATCCCTAGTTGGCTAATTTTGAGTTTTGATGTGTCCCTGCTTGACCAGGGCTGTCAGTAAAAGTCATTGTTTTTATGAAAAACAACACAAAAAGTCTCCGAATTAAGAATGTGTCGAACAAATTGCTGGATAATTTGCTAATTTGGCAAGTGGTCATTTATTTGGCGATTTTATTTTATTTTTAATTTCTTACCGATTTTAGCTGAGATAAATCATGCATGTGCATTTATATGGTAATGCGGAATATGTAATTAAGGATGTGCCTTTCATCGAACACCTTATAGCTTAATTTTCATATTAAAAACATTATTTACCTTGAAATATGTTATGATTTGTTTTTTATTTTTCCTAAATTTGTTTGAATTTTCCCGCATTGACGACCCTTTGCCAAATTATTGCCATATCCTGTCTTTGTGACTTTGAGGGTGAGGCTATTCGTACATTGAGTGCTAAGGGATTCATTGGAATAAGAGCTTTCATGATGGTTTAACTTTTTAGCTCTTTTCTATTTCAATCGATAAGAAGCTAATATATTAATAAAGAAATAATAGGGCTATAAATCGTAAGTGAGGAGCTTTGCCAGAGAAACACCTACGTAAGGACACCCACGGATAAAATAAAAACCAGACTCCGTCAAGTGCAGGGGTCAAGGCTAATAAATGACGTGCGGTTAAGTGCATATGCTAATAAGTGAAGTCAAGTGAAGAAGGAACATTGATTGTTAACAAGTTCAGTATTATGAATTCAAGTGCAGTCAAGTAAAGTAAAGATCAACTAATAACAACTAAAGTGCAGTTAAGTGTCTATTGTGTCAGCAACTCAAGGGAACATGGCCTTCATTAAAGGCGATATCTGAAATGAGGATTACAGGCAATACATTCAGCCATTAATGCTGACCCCAACAACATAATTATCAACTTTAGATTGAACAATAATTCAGTGGAGGTGACAGGAAATTTAGATCTGCATGTTTGCATCGTGACCGGGCCAATCGAAGCAAGCCAGCAAGGAAGAAATGGACCCATAAATGGGCTTTCAAAAGGCCCGTTAAAGACCCGTGTGCACATTAATTTAGGTAATATTTTATCCAGGTTTAGTTTCCTTTCTTATTAGGATTCTTTTAATAAGTGGCTTGTTTTAAGACTAGTTTCCTTATTTGAATTATTTAGGGGTCAGACACATATGTGATATGTGACTGTTAATCCCGTCACTTTCTGTGCAACCATCGGAAAAGTGGTCATAAGTCTATCGATATGTGTCGGAATTGTGTGATTCTTGTCCTGTTGGAAAGCTACTTTGATAAGCTTTCAAACAAGACCAATTTCACGTCAATCAGACATCGTTTGACCCTTCAAAAGTGATCGCGTAATAAAAAAACGGGATTAATGGTGAAATCAATTATGACTGTTAGATTAGAAAGTTTTAATGGCTGATTAGGAGTTTTATTTTAAGTAGTATTCCTAAGGTTTCTTTTCTTTAGAAATACAAATTGTAATCTCTTATGAGAATTAGTATTGATGATGAATGAAAATTATGAGTTTTGCTTTGTGCGAATTCTAGAAAACTTGAGATGAGCTTTCGATCAAAGGAGTGATTCTTTCAAAACCTGAGGAGTGAGCAATCGTTTCTCGTACGACTTGGTGCGGCCGGCGATCGACCTTGGTGCAAGCCTACAAGCCTCTCTCTTCTTTTTATTTTATTTTAATCAAAGGTTTAAGACCCTAAACCCCTTCCACGCGGGATTCTGCTATTTTAGGGTTAGCTTGCGATTCCGTCCCGCGTTAGTTTTGGTATCAAAGCGGTTCGAATTCTCGGGAAATGGATCGGCGAATCATGAGTCAGGATCAAGTTCTTGAAGCCCTTTGTGATTTGAATGATTACATTATTTCCATGAGAACGTTCGTGAAACGATGGAGCATATCTATCGTGCTTCAAAAGATAGCGATGGTGGAAAAACTTTGGCGCAAAGAGAAAGGTAGATCATCTCAGCAGCACGGTTCCATATTCCAGCATAAGGCGCTCCTTAATAGCGTTTATTGCGAGTTGCTAAGGTCGCGTCGGATCGTGATTGAATGGCGTGAGAATATCAGTGCAATAATTATCAAAGATTTTATTCACAATTTGTCCCAAGACGTATTAGACGTGATTCACGCTTTGAGATCGAAGGCGAGAGATTTCGTCCCCATAGCCGTACCGGTGAGAAAATCTCTACGAGTTGAAGTTCCTCTACCCGAACCCGTGGTTGTACCTGTATCAGTGGAAGATACCGAACCTATAGTAAATCAAAGTACTTCCATGCCTATGGAAGAACCGATGGCGCCCGTTGTTCACGCAGATCCAGTTATCCTCCTTGATCTTGTGCCGGAACAATATCCGATTGAAGAGTCCATACTAGTTGCTGAGACCGTGGCAGATCTCGAAACCGCTGAAGAGCCCAAGATCGTTAAAGTCAAGCATCCATGATAAGCCCTACCGAACCCGCAATCATTGAAGCACAGGCATCTGTGATCGTCTCTACCGAGTCCGAGACCATTCAAAAGTTCGAGGTCCCTGGAGAACAAGCTTACTTGATAATGCTTATCGATGTCGGCCAAAGTTCGAGGTCGAACTTTTTCAAAGTCGAGGAGATTGACGGGGAATTTAGATCCGCATGTTTGCATCGTGACCGGGCCAATCGAAGCAAGCCAGCAAGGAAGAAATGGACCCATAAATGGGCTTTCAAAAGGCCCGTTAAAGACCCGTGTGCACATTAATTTAGGCAATATTTTATCTACGTTTAGTTTCATTTCTTATTAGGATTCTTTTAATAAGTGGCTTGTTTTAGGACTAGTTTCCTTATTTGAATAATTTAGGGGTCAGACACATATATGTGATATGTGACTGTTAATCTCGTCACTTTCTGTGCAACCATCGGAAAAGTGGTCATAAGTCTATCGATATGTGTCGGAATTGTGTGATTCTTGTCCTGTTGGAAAGCTACTTCGATAAGCTTTCAAACAAGACTAATTTCACGTCAATCGGACATCGTTTGACCTTTCAAAAGTGATCGCATGATAAAAAAATGGGATTAATGGTGAAATCAATTATGACCGTTAGATTAGAAAGTTTTAATGGTTGATTAGGAGTTTTATTTTAAGTAGTATTCCTAGGGTTTCTTTTCTTTAGAAATACAAATTGTAATCTCTTATGAGAATTAGTATTGATGATGAATGAAAATTATGAGTTTTGCTTTGTGCGAATTCTAGAGAACTTGAGATGAGTTTTCGATCGAAGGAGTGATTCTTTCAAAACCTGAGGAGTGAGCAATCGTTTTCGCATTTAATGCGAACTTGACGACGTCTGACCTGATGCGAAGCCTTGGAAACCCTAGAGTGAATCCGGAGATCTCCTATCTTCTTCTTCTTTTTATTTTATTTTAATCAAAGGTTTAAGACCCTAAACCCCTTCCACGCGGGATTCTGCCATTTTAGGGTTAGCTTGCGATTCCGTCCCGCATCAGGAGGGATCAATTCGGTTTAATCTTGACAAATTTGGGAAAGAAAAATTCAGGGATTATAAATATAATAAAAATTATTTAAAAAATAAATCACATCTTTACATATTTAATGGAAAAAATGGTGTTGCTAAGCAACAAAATAGGTGCATCATAAATTCATAATATAGAAAAAAAAACATGATTAAAGCACGTATCACAATCATAAAAATTTGAAAAACTCGAAATAATTTTTTTTTTTAAAATGGGCGAATTGCCAAATCCGTTGATTAATTAGCAACAAGTTTGGCAGATCATCAATTTGGAGGTTTTTTTCCAAAATTTTGAGTAACTCAGAATTTTGTGATAGAACCCAATAGTATGAGACCGAAGGACCCATAGTCCATAGAATCTATGTGTTATGCTTGGCACCACAGGCAGAAGGCTATCAAATATTCGAAACAAAGGAGAGTCTCCAATCCAGATATCATTTTAAAACTCGATTCTATCATTCACCTTTCCACCATCCATACCCTCATCCCACCCCGCTTTGTACTAGCCTACTTAGAGCCTTTGCAACAATGTTAAACAAAAAAGGAGAGAGCGGGTTGCCTTGCTAGAGACCCTAGAACTCTTAAAAGTATCCTTTCAGGCAGCTATTATTCACGATTGAAAACCATGGTGTAGAACAGGTCTTCATCTGCGCCATCTCGTACAAAACCCCATGGGTTTAACTTTTTAAGTCCAGGCTCTTCTAGTTGGAATCTCATAGATTGGGTGAAGAAGGTAGGAGCTTTTATAAGAGTCTATTGGTATTTGTTTCTCATTTTCTTCGTGATGCTAACTCCACTTCTTAATTGCAAGAGACGGGTGAGGAATACTGTACTAAAATTGGTGACTCATTGTTGGAATGCCCCAGTGGGGATTATGACTTGTTTCTAGTGTTGTTATCATCCCCCTAAAGTGCCTTAGAGGCCCAATCTTCGTACTTTCCACATATCTTTTAGTATAATTCTTAGAAAAAGGGCAATTCTATCCACACGCACACACAACATAGTACAAGGTTACCCCCCCCCCCCCCACACACACAAAAACATGCAACTTAGTACCCAACCCGAGTGCGATCTGTGGTAATCGGGTCAATCTCGAATTGAGAACCTTGGTAATTATGCTGATAATTTTGGTCACCAAATCAGTGAAAGATCGAAAGTGATCTTCCAGTGATTTGCATACTCATAAATAGCAGTGCAGCTCCGAAGGCTTCACCATTTGGGTAAAAGGAGATTGACCCAAGTGCCACTTAAGCCACTCGGATTGGTGTACCAAATACCAGCTCAAGACACACATGGGATATTGAAAATAATTAGTTCTAAGATGGAATGGGGGTTGAGTTCTTGTGACCAGTTTTTATCTACTACACTTGTCATCATGCCATCCCATCCTTGGAACTCACTTAAACTTCTTCAGTGATATAGCTGTAATCGTTGATGTGCAGATTTGGATATCATCATCCTTTGCTAGTTTTATTCGTCTTGTCAAAATAGTTGATTCATCGCGTAACTTATTCCTTGGTTAGAAACCTGTACATCAGTACATATCAATCTATTATAAAATTGTATGAGAGACTGATGAAACCTACTAACTGTTCTTTGCAACAGGAACTGTTCTCATTGATTCAATGACTTTGAATTCATTACAAATATCAGATGGGTCAAAGCTTATGCTGATGGCTTCTCATGGGGTAATTTCACATTTATTGTCTTTTTTACCTAATTCTGGGGTCTGTTTTGGGACATAATAGCAAAAGTTAGTATTGGGCGACTGATCCAGTTATCAAGGTTGGTGACCTTGATTTTGTATGTGGCACCATTTTTTATGCCACATGGTTCACAGCGCCATCATATAGATCAGATTCAGCCCTAATATTGCATAATTTTTTTTTTTATCTACCATGTGATACAAGTGGCTGCAAGCATGAGAAAATGAATGGCTAAAATGGACAATTGTATGGAAGCTGTTCATTTTTTGGACCCTTTAGGCTCTTAATCATATGAACAGATTGTTATTTGATGAAATCTTAGGATGAATCCAATTTATATGATGATCCCATAAACCACGTGGAAAGGCACCAACAATGGTGCCACGTGTACAAAATTGATGACCCGATCACCAACCTTGGTGACCAGGTGGGTAGCTATATACTAGCTTTAAAATTAATCAGGGGAATTTTTAGAGGGTATGGGATTGACAACTTCTATATAGGATATTGAAATATAACAGTTAAACCACTGGTTTCTTGCTTTTTTTTTCTTTAGCCCACAAGATTTTTACATTAAAAAAAAAAGATTTTTACCTCAATTTCTTCACCTAAATCATTTATAAAGGTTTCTGTGTTATAATCTTGTAACTCCAATTTTGGACTTTTCAGTTGAAAATTACTTGAAGTGCTAATTACTGTACTTTCCTTATCAAACCTAGTCAAAATTTAGTCACATACTAAGAATTTGATAAACCTCTGGACCTTATTGACTGTAGGAAAATTTGTTTGCTAAGCCAATTAATTTCTGGATTTGATTATGTATAATCATGTTATTCAACTCAGAATTTCGTAATTCCTGAATGTCTTGAAAGAGCAATCGTTATTTGATTTGTGCCCAACAAAATATCCACTACTGATCTAGGACTCGAATTTACAGAGAGCTTAGCGCTCTCAGAAATGAGTGGAGAAATAGGACTCTTCATCATATAAATAGGGTACTTTGCCATTCTCATCACCACAAAAGATGCCAGCCCCCTTACACATGGGAAATGGATAAGAGGTCTTCTCATCAAGTATCTATAAAGCTATTTCACAGTGAACATTCCTTTGTTTTCCTAATGCCGCACCTTCTTGTCAAGAATATTTCTGTCCGCACCCATGTTACTAAGCTCCCCAAGTAATTCTAACCAAGGTTGTCAAATCATGTATCGCAATCAAGAATTTTTGTATGGCGTATCGTATCGTAAGATACACTTAGATTTTTGTAAATATATACGAGAAATATACAAATAAATATAAGTTCTAAAAATAAGAAAGTAATATATATAACAATCTGAGATCATTTTTAAAATACCAAGTGTCAAAGACACTCATTCCATTGTCAGTCACATTAGAAATTAGTATTTAAATTAAATAAATTGAACAAAACATCTTATTGGATTGATTTATAAATTGGAGATAAAAATCCAATCACATAAAATCATTAACTTTTCAAATTTTCACTACATAAAAAGAAACCCTATAGCTGCAGTGTGGTGTGAATGTGTATTGTATGCTTGTATTATTTATTGATATGATGTGTTTTTCAAGTCTCAATTTCTACTTAAAGAAAATCTCATACTTGTTTCTTGACATAACCAGTTTGTAATCCCAATTTTTTTAAAAAAAATTCCCAAGTCTTTATTTTTCATCTTTATCCCCAATACCAACACCAACATCTTTGTTAGCAGTTATATTATCATTTTCTTCTTGTATCTCTTCCTTCTCAGAGACATCTTTATCTTCTTTCTTTATTCTCGTCGTTCTTTTTTTTTTCAATTATGATTTTTGAGATTAGGGTGATAATTTTTAAATAAAAATTAATAATAATCGAAATCACATGTATCGATTGTATCGTGTGTCGCAACGTATCGTAATGTATCATAAGATATAGTTAAAAAAAGATACACATCATAAATACGTATCGTTTTCTATAATATCATGTATTGTATCGCAAATCGTATCGTGTATCGTAAGAGATTGACAACCATGATTCTAACAACTCCCTTTCTTCCTCTTTTAAGTTTCTTCGTAGATGAATGTTCCAAGAAGATTCACTATGTTCTCTTTTCCATATCTCTGCTACTTTTACATTTTTTGTCTTAGGGTTCGTTCGGGTGTTTCCTAGCTTTTCGCAGAAAAGCTCAGAATTATAAAAACTCACATTCCTACAGATTCTTAACAGACTCAGATTCCTGGCTTTCCCAAATGCGTTTTGACGTTACTCAGGTTCTTGACTTTTTGTAGAAAAGCTCATAATCCTATTATTCTTAAGTTCATTTCAGAGAAGCTCAGAATTGGTTTATTGGGTGGTTGTGCTATGACTGTAGAAATGTTATTTAATTATCGGTTTATATGTCGTACTCAGATTTGACTGAAATTTTACGGGCTTTCAATCCATGTGACATTGAACATATTTGCTGGATTTTTTTTTCAAATATGATTTCGTGAAATGTAATTACTAAAACATCATATACACAGCAAATCTAATACAAAATCGATGGATTACCACTTGAGCAATTTGGATTGGGCACATATTTGCCCCACAGGGCATGTTTCTTTGGGCTGAGATATGTTCCTGGATATAATTTTGATACCTTTTCTAGAATGCATGTGTATTATTTCGATTATAAAATTATATGTGTATTAAATTTTTTGTTTCTTTACATATTCTAGTAAACCACTCTAGTGGTTGAAGGTTGAAGTTGAGATAGGTTCTAGATTCAAACTTCCATATATATAATATAGTAGTTAATTTTCTTTGAATTAATTATATTAGAGCTTGTACACCTTTTATGACTCTGTAACTCCACACCATAGCCTATCCCCTTGTGACAGAATTCTCTCCTAAAATAAGTGCGTGGACCCACAAAAGATGGGGCCTGTTATGGGTACCTTGATTTGCAATCCTATTCTATTCTTTAAAATCATGGTTGCAAAATATTAAAGATACGGTAATTGCAGCCAAAGATTCTGTCTCCTCAATTGATGGTTTCACCGCTAACACCATTGACTGCCTTGAAGTAGGCGATTGAAATCATTTTCCATCCCAATCTTTGGCAAATAGATATTCAGACCATGACCCACCTATCAGACGACCAGATGTTGATTTCGAATGGCACACATCCCCAAAAGTGACATGAGCATGCTTCTTATGCTATGCCCATGATCGCAATCACTTTAGGGATGTGTGCCACGTCGAATCAACATATGACTGTCTGATATTTGGGTCATGATACCAAGATCTAATTTTGCCAATGATTGGGACAAAAAAACAATCTCCCATTTGATTTGACGTAGTCAAGAATGTTAATGGTGGAATGATCAGTGACTGAGACCACTTTTTGGTTGCAAATACCCTAAAACATGTTTTTTTTTTTTCCTTTTAAAGATAAAGGAGCCGTGCAATAGTGTATATCAAGGGACAATCATGGATCAAAATATCGTCCGATACCGATACGTATCGGTATTGGACTCGAACGATACATTGAATGTATCGTTCGATACATTCAAATGTATTGAATGTATCGAACGATACATTCAATGTATCGTCCGATACAGACCGGTATCGATACGTATCGTCCGATACGTATCGTTTTGGAGCTCGGACGATACGTATCGGTAACCCGATATTTTAACCCATAGGTTTTTTTCTCCTATGCAAGGACGCCGCTTTCACTTAGAAAATGGTGAAAAAGTCGTGGGCCCACAACAACTCGCGAATGGCAGAAAAACTTAGAAAAGCTCGGAAACTCATGACTTTTCTGAACCCAAACTCAGATTCTGAGGATTTCTTGGCTCTCGAACAAGTCCTAAAGCAAGGTTGAAGATAGCACAGTAGTTTGTGTTAAAAGTTTGATCTCCCTACCACTGGTCTTTCTAAAATATCACTTTATCACTTGATCCTGAACGAATCCAATTCCATCAATGAAGCTCCTTCTAACTTTGCGAATGTCTTTCCACAATCCCGACCCTAGACGGCCTCTAGGACATCTAACTGCCCTGCTGCCACAATCTTTTCCATACTTAGCGACTATACCATTTGCCCACCAAGCGTCCTCTTCCACCACCACCCTCTAAAGCCATTTACCGCGAAACACTAGGTGTAAATGTTTTATAGACTTGATTCATGGGCCTCCTATTGCTAGCAACAACCTAATTGACTACAGTAAATTTTTCCTGGCTTTCCCACCACTCCACGGGAAATTTCATTGTATGTTCTCCAGCCTTTAGACTACGCTCTTAAGGCACTCGAAAACCAACATAAAGTATATCGGTAAGTTAGATAAGGTCGATTTAATCAATGTTAGACATCCACCCTTCGACAATAAAGCCCCTTTCCACCCTGCTAATTCATTTTCAAAGAGCTCAACAATCGAGTCCCTCATAGAGATTGACGTTTTGCTTGTACACAGCGAAACCCCCAAATAGGTTGTAGGGAGTTTACCCCATCCACATCCCATAACCGAGGCCAGCCTCATAGTATCTGATGTAGGACAACGACCCTAGACTACGTACATGATGATGAAATGCTAGTTTGCCGAAACTAAACTAAATTAATTAAGCAAAAATCTCAAAACGCTCACGTTACCTTAGGATTTTGTAGATTTCCACTTGGATGATCATGTTTGGGTTGGGTAGGGTCCAATCCGATGCGCTAGATTTGTTAGCTTCGCAAAAGGGGGATCCTAGAGATAGAACTCTAGCGGCTTTCAGATTAGGGCGCCGCTCTTCGATCAAAAGTGGAATCATTGGTTCTCTCAAGGTTTGTTGAATCAGATCGATTCAATGGTTCAGATGAAAGCTAGGGTTTTGGAGTTCGGGAGGTTCAACTTGATATGGAATGAGTTAAGGTTTATGGGATCGGTGATAAAGCAGAAAATAGTGAAATAAAGAGATAAAGATAAGAGTTAGGAAATTGTGGGCTTCACACCCTTGGCTTCACACCAAACCCTTCGCGATAGAGGAGATTCATTCTTCAAAAGCTCATCTCAAGCTGAAAGCATTTGCTCTTTTCATTCATAATCAATAATCAATTTACAATGGTTTTAATGACCTTATATAGGAGGCCTCAAAATAGAAAACCCCAAAACAAGAATCAAAATTTCGGGTTAAATTTCGGTTTTGGGCATAACCGAAAACCGAAATTTTGGATCCCATACAAAAAATCCGAACTTTTGAATTTCGATCATTTCAGCCGAAATTTTGATCCTTGTCCCAAAACAGAATATTTACGAAACCATCCTAAAGTATTCGAAATAAAAGAAAAAAATAAAATTCCGTCTTTTGCCAGATCCCACTTATGCGACAAATCAATTGATCGATTCTGAAAGCGATCGATCGATTTATAAGTTTTATAAATCGCTCGAGTCTCTGTTCACATTCGATCGATCGACTAAAGTTAAGACCTCCTTGTCCACAATCGATTGATCGAATCCCTGGGATTGATCGATCGACTGTGTTCTCCTTTAAGCCTTTTCTGAAGTTGAAAAATCAGTTTGGCCCAAATCTAATGCCCTCGATCTTGGCGTCCCCTGCCATTCTCCCTGACCTAAAATGTTTCATCACCGATGAAACACGCTTATAGTACTGATCAAGTGTACTGGGAACTGAACGGTGGAACTATTTGCAACTAGCCCAAACAATCTTGGCACCTAGTGACGTATGATTATCATCTCGGTCGCTTGTATCGGGACGCACACTATAAACCTCTCCTCGACGAACCAAATAACCTGACTCGCCAATCCACTCAACCAAATATTTTTGAAGCTTCTCATCAACTCTCCTGGATCCGAAGGAATTTATCCCCGATGAAATGTGATCGCGATATCGGTCGAGAATACAGGAACTTAAGCGGTGAACTCTCTCATTATTGGCCCATGCACTCTTGGTAGTCGACTCATCAACCCTCTTCATCTCATAAACCAGAAACTCTCTGCCGCAGGTGAATGCCAGAAGATCATCTGAGATCTTCTCAGTGACCTCGCTACTAATTTTGCTCGGAGGAGGACAAGATAGAGGTTGTCGGATCGGGATTGGTGCACAAAGAAAGTACACTTGAAAGGAGTTTTAGAAAGTGGGGTTGCGCCTAGATGAGGAACTAGGTCTTTCACATTGATTGTCGAACAAACCCCCATACCTTGAGGTAACTTTAGGTCCGCCCCTTTCCAAAATTCCAAAAGATTTGGCATGACGGGTTTGGAGTGTCCGTGCGATTCTCGATGGGAATCGTTTGGATCCAATCCGAACAATCGCATGATTATTTAATTGGAATTCCATAGAAGTCTTAGGTAAATGCACCGATAATTTGAGAGTTTCATTGTACAAATTAATTTTAAGCGTAATTTTGGCATGCAATGCGGAATGAGACTCAAAACTTGACTCACAATAAGACTCGAAATGTGAAGCGTATGCAACTCGAGACTATGCTGTGTATGTGTATCTATGGACTCGATACTCTCATGTGCATGCGACGCTAACGACTCACATGTAACTGACTCAAGTGCTCTTGACTTTACTAATATTAATGACATATGCACAACCGACTATGTGGGCACTGTCAGCTCATGTGTGATTGAATCAAGGGACACTAATGGCTCATGCACACTCGGCTCGATTAACTCGTGCGTACTCGTTTCAACCAAAATCAAAGACTGTGGGGTACTTGATTCAATTGACACTAATGGTTCTTGTGTACCCAGTTCGATGGGCTCATGTGTACTCGACCCAACGTGCACCATCAAGTCGTGTGTACCCAACCCTACGGATACCAATGACTCATAGGCAAGTGACTCGATTGGCTCTGTGTACTCGGTTCGACCAACCTCAAAGATTCAAGTGCACTTTATTCTACCAACAACAAGGACTCGTGCACAACTGACTCTACAAACACTAACACATCGTGCGTACGTGACTTGGTCGATTCGCGCGTAGGTGACTCGGTTGACTCACGTGTGGGCAACTCAACATCACTACTCACAAGGGAAATAGAAGTCTCTTTAATACAAACTAGACTCTCTTCAGTTTCTTCCATCTTCTCTTCACTCATCACGGTATTAGGGTCATACACAATTTCTTCCACGTTTACATCTCTCGGCTCTTCAGAACTCTCTTTTAATCAATAAATTTTGAGCGAGAAATTTCGTGGGGCATTGATAGGCAAAGTGTCCAAATCCGTGACACTTGAACATTTGTTGCGACCACTAGTTTTGGGGCTCTCAATAGTCGTTCCTTTCCCATTATCGATTTGGGAAATCGGAGGAGTAATCATGGGTTTCGATGGTTGAACCCCGAAATTATATCTCTCGTGGACAAATTGTTTCCCGTAATCAATTTGAGGATTTGGAGGAGTAATCACGGGTTTCAATGGTTGAACCCCAAATTATATCTCTTGTGGACAATTCGTTTCCCGTGATCAATTTGGAGCCTCGTAGTAGTATTTGCAGGTTTCAATGGTGGAACCTCGAAATTAGAGCTCTCCTTAGTGTAGGTGCTCATTGACTCAAGTTTGTTGTGTTTATGACACTTATCCACCTTAGCTTCCAAACACCGTAGAAGGTGGTGGTGCGTGAAAGGAACATACTTCTTGATTAGTTGCTCCCTCATGTCCTCCCATCGTATGATGGGCTTACATTGAACTGACTCGCGTTGAAACTCAACACTAGCACAATAGGTTTTGGCATGGTTTACGAACCTCGTCTTGGCTAACTCAACTTTACACTCATCCAACATATCATACGAGTCAAAATACTCCTCTGTACTGGACAACCATCCCACGAAGGATTTAGGGTTCACCGTACCCTTAAAATCTAGGACTTCGACTTGAATAGACCTTAAAAATTTTCTATCAAAATCATACTCGGGCTCACAATAATGGGAGTATCCCCTAACTCTAAGCTCATCACGACTTTTGGGTCTTCACCAAGAATTTGGAGTGTAGCAGTTTCCTTGTTCTGCTAGTACCCTTTCATGACAGGTAAGGAATTCACGGTGACGTGTAAGTGACTCATATATGATGCTTAATGTAAAGACAACTCGGACACAATACTATAATAGACACACTATGGACCACACAACAATTGAGAAATTTTAACAAACATATAACGTGCACACAAATGACATCGAATCAAATGACATCGAAATGACATACACATGTGAACCAAAATGAATAAGGACTTTTGTCAAACACTAGACGTGCACACTAATGAACGCAAATGAAATAAAGTACAATAAAAATAAGATGCCATGCTAATATGCCCTAACCTAGAACCTAGGCTTTGATACCAAAATTGACGTAGGAATGATAATGAAATGTTAGTTTGCTGAAACTAAACTAAATTAAGCAAAAATCTCAAAACGCTCGCGATACCTTAGGATTTCGTAGATTTTCGCTTGGATGATCACGTTTGGGTCGGATAGGGTCTAGTCCGATGTGCTAGATCCATTAGCTTCGCAGAAGGGGGGAATCCTAGAGATAGAACTCTAGCTGCTTTCAGATTAGGGCGTCGCTCTTTGATCAAAAGTGGAATCACTGGTTCTGCAGGGTTTGTTGAATCGGATTCATACAATGGTTCAGTTAATAGCTAGTTTTGGGGTTCGGAAGGTTCAACTTGAAAGGGAATGAGTTAAGTTTTATGGGATCGGAAATAAAACAGAAAATAGATAAACAAAGAGATAAAGATAAGAGTTAAGAACTTGTGGGCTTTGCACCCTTAGCTTCACACCAAATCCTTCGCGGGAGAGAAGATTCACTCTTCAAAAGCTCATCTCAAGCTGAAAGCATTTGCTCTTTTCATTCATAATCAATGATCAATTTACAATGTTTTTAATGACCTTATATAGGAGGCCTCAAAATAGAAAACCCTAAAACAAAAAATTTATGAAACGACCCTAAAGTAATCGAAATAAAAGAAAAAAACGAAATTATGTCTTTTGGCGGATCCCACTTAAGCAACAAATCGAACGATCGATTTATAATTTTATAAATCGCTCAGGTCTCTATTCACATTCTATTGATCGATCGAAAATTTGGATTCGATCGATTGACTGAGAACAGAAATTCGCCAAAAGTTAAGACCCCCTGTCCTCAATCAATCGCTTGAATGCCTGCGATCAATCGATTTACTGTGTTCTCCTTTAGGCCTTTTCTGAAGCTGAAAAATCTATGTGGCCCAAATCCAATGCTCTCGATCTTGGTATCCCCCGTCAGTCTCGCTTTGCGCAAGTTTAACACAACAAATTTTTGTTTTCTCAATGTCCATTCTTTGGCCAGAAACTGCCTCATAACATCGAATTAAAGCCTTGGCATTTCGAATTTATGATTCCTCCGCGCCATAAAAAATGATAGTATCATCCGCGTACTGAAGGTGGGTAATGATGGAGCCAAACCGATTCACCCCAAAACCCTTAATTTGGCCTTACTACTCCTTTATTAGTATTGGCGAAATACCGGTAATTAGGCTCTGCTTTGCTGTCTCCCTCTTTCTCTCGTGCTGCTCTTAGTTTTAATCAGTTGAAAAAGTTATGGGAAAGAGGATCTAATGTTGTCATCTGCCTTTTTCACTCAAAAGTTCGAAATCCTAAAAAAAATGACAAGGACCCTAGTTTGAGTTCATTCAAAACTTGAGTATTTTGTAAAAATCTTGTGAGGATATCATATCATACAATAATACATATTAGCAAGTATGTAGCACAACATTAAACTCATTCACATTGTAATTTTTTTTATAGGTAAGCTGGGATTGAACTTGCGACCTCAAGGTTCACTGTGCAATTGTTTGGTAACTTCTGCAATAAGGATAAAGTATAAATTTACTAGTTACTAAATATATGATAAGTAGTATAAATGCTATAATTTAAACTTTGGGGGATCTTTTTGGATGCTTTGGGGTTAGTGAACGCTTATGGGAGACCTGTGACCATAGAATGCATGTGAGGGGATTATAGGACCCCTCTAGAGTGCATTTTCCTTTGACAATCTTTTGGGAAATCTGGAAAGAACAAAACAAACGAATATTAGAAAATAAATTCTAGACCTTTAGATGCGAATTTTAAGGATCTTTGTTGGTGATGTGCAACAGGAGCTTCGGGTGGGGGGCAAGCAGCGGCTGATATCCTGAGCAGATCAGACCCCTTAGAGCCTCACCCATAACTTCTAATCTCCTCATTTTTAGGCTACTAGTTGGCTCTCCGGCTTGGTGTTTATTATTATTATTATTATTATTATTTTGTGGGGGAGGGGAGAGTAAGTATCTCCTTTTGCCTTCTTTGATTGTCTGTAGTTTTGTTTTTGATTAATGAAAATATGGCGAGATGTGATTAAAAGAAAATTTAAATACAAAATGGAATTACAAATCAACTAGAGACTTGTTTCTTCAATCAATTATAAATCATTAGTTTGATTATTGCTCATTAAATTACGTAAATTCAAAACCTTGCGTATGTAACTGTCACATTAATCACTAAACTGACAACTAAGTACAATGAAATTATGATGTCATATCATACAATCAAGGTTTAGAAACTCAGTATGGGTGGCCGTATTTGCCAGCTCTTGGGTATTGGTATTCGCAGTCCAAATCAGTTATTGATGATACGACTTAACTTTGAGATTGTATTTTTTTTGTAAATGAAAAAAGAACATTACTAAATTTTGATAAGAATTTTTTCATGTTTCATACATGGTATCAAAACTCATCTGATACCGATGCATATCAGTTTCGTCTAGAACCGATACCACCCTGATACAGGTATCAGGGTGGTATCGGTATTGGACCGATACAGGTCAGTATTGGCTGATCCTGTCTTGGTGACTGATACAAATATTCTTTTCTATTTTTGTTTACTTTTTTCTCAAAACAAAAATAATATTGACCACTACGGTATCCGTATCAGTCCAAGATGGACCGATACCCGATACAGATACCGATTTTGATACTTTGGTTACATACAACTTAATTAGGTACATTAGATCTATAAATATTCACTACAATGAAGTTTAACTAATAGCTTGTAAAGAAGTGGATAATTTAGGAAATTCTTGTAAATATTACAAACTGCTGGTTCCTCAGGGCGCTTTGTAAACTGCCGAGAATTAGGTATGTGTCGACTGGAGTGTGGCAAATTAGAGTTCCTTCCAAAGTGAAGGTTTTTTGGATGGAGTGTAGGGTCGGGAAGAATTTTGACTATCGATCAACTTAGAAGAAAGGGGATGAGACTGCTAACTTATGCGTTATGTGTCTGAAAGAAGGCGAATCGATGAATCATCTTTTGATTCATTGCTGGTCTGCCAGAGATCTTTTGGAATGTGGTCTTAAATTCCTTTGGGATTAGTTAGGTGTTCCCAGAAGATTGCAGGAAGCTGATCCCTTCATGGAGTGGTGTTAGTCTGGAAGGGATTATGGGAAAAATTCACTTTGATTAAATAAGATAAGTAAATTTGTTTGCAAAAGATAAGAGGACATTGAAGTCTTTTTACTTTTTCGAAAAGACCTACTTCGTAGTCATAATCGTGGCCTTATCCCATCTATTTGGGGTCAGCTGTGCAAGTCTTACTTCTCTATTCATTATGCTTCAGGCCCAACCCCATTTTTTATTTGGGGTTAAGAGATAAGGGAAGTGGTGGAACGTTCTATAAAAAGGAGGTTTCAATGACGGATAAACACTTGCCAATTATCCTGGATATATGAACTTCTGCTAGAATTTTTTTTTTTTAGTTTTAAGATTTTAATATAAATGTTATTATACTGATAATTTTTTTTAATATGGAGGTCTAAATACTATAAAGAACTTCCCTATCAATAAAAAAATATTAAAAGATTTATGATGATATGTATCAGCTGATTCCGACCAATACTAGTAGGTAGGGATGCAAGCTTTGAACCGAACCGAAAACCGAGGCTCCCGAACTGGTTTGAACCTCACCAAAAACCAATTGAAACCGAACCGAATCAAACCCCAATTCGGTTTCGGTTTAGGGTGGCAAAACTGAAAACTAATCTGAGTAAACCGAAAAATTGGAAAAAAAACCGAAAAAACTAGGTAAAATATCCACACTGAACCGAATGGGTTTCGGTTTCGGTGTCGGTTCTAGGGAAAAAAAAATAGTGAACCGAATCGAATGGGTTTCAGTTCGGTTTCGGTTTGGGGTGTACTGAACCGAAAACCGAAAAATTTGGGTTCGGTTCGGTACACTGAACTTGCATCCCTACTAGTAGGCATGGTCGATACCCTACCGATACACATGGGTATCAGTATCAGCTTGGCCAGAAATCGATATGTATCAGTATTAGTCGAGTTTTTAAATCACTCATAATAATTAATATCAACTATTATTATGAAACAGAACGTAAAATTCAAGCCCCCATTTACATTGTAATTAGGATTGAATCCAGAATTTCATTTTTATCTTGAATTGAGTGGCTTAAGAATAGAGATTTCCCATTTTCATATCAGAATCAGATGGACAATATTAACTATATCCAGAAATGAGTGACTAAACTGCCCTAAAAGGGCAATAAATGTGGACTAAGGATATTGATGTATGGAATTATAAGATTGCTTTTGTGCAATATTTCATACTAGCTGCATAGAAACTCACAAATATTTACATTTTTTGCTACCATTACAAGGAACACGTCTTCTTGAGAAAGGAAAGCAATCTTGACATTATTCACATTGTTATAAAATTCATTTGTGACACAGTTGATGCCCTAATCTTTTCCACTGAAAAATTTCATCCATATTTTTAGATACTTAGATAGTGTTAAACAATGTCAAGATACCTCAAAATTGATATCATTGAAAAGCTATTTTTCCATTAAGTCTAAGGTTGTGTTTGGGATTTCTCTTTGGAGGCAAAGAGCAGCTCTCTGCTCTGACGTAGAGCACTTTAGTATGGGACTGTGTTTGGTTGTAAGTGCTCTTAGCTCTTTTGGAGAGTGAAAGAGCTGAATTTGGGTCTCTTTAAAAGAGCAATTTAAACCTGCTCCTTTAAGTGGGCTGCTCTTTGCCTCCAAAGAGCAATCCCGAACACAGCTTAAGATCCCTTGATTTCGTGTATAATTGAATAATTTTTGGCTTAAGTGAAAACGCGGTACACGTTTGTGGTGATTCTGAAAGTTCTAATCTTGGATTACGAGTTGGAAGGTAGTTTAAACAGCATTACCCAATGCTGGTCCCGTACGTATGGGGTGCTGGGAGGGGTGACCATGGTTGTAAATATCGGCCATATTCGATACATGTCGGTCGATATGTATCCGGTTAGGACCCATCTGATACAGATATACTCCCCGATTTACTATTGGGTCAAATATCGGGTCAAACAGCTCTAATATCAGACCTTATCGGGTCATATCGGCCGAATATATTCCATATGACTTGGACGAAATACCAAATTTGCCCTTTTTGCAAAAAAATTCAATATATTTTTATACCTTTTTCATTATTTTAAAAAAGCTTTCGGCTGGTTTGGCCGATACATATCCGATATATCGGATACATATTGGCCTGGGACCCAGCAGATACGCCGATATATATTATTGGACTTCAACTGCCTGGGGTTGACTTTGAAGTGGCTGCTCTCCAGACTCGACCCGTGTTTTCACGCTTGCCAGCCCAATCCTTTTACCATCGCATCAAGCGATGTCCCCCTAGTTGGAAGGTAGTTTAGCAAATATTAGATCTTTTTCAATTTCCTGCTGTAGCCATGCAGTAACAGAAATTATTTTTTTGTTTCTTGATTTATAATTTATAACATAAATTTATGCTATGTCTTTTCTTGAAACAGTTTTGCGACACCAATATTTTAATTTATGGGTCTCCTCAATTAGCTTTGCTATATATCTTTTTCAATTTCCTGCTATGGCTATATATCTTTTCCAATTTACAGCCTTATTGAAAGTTATAGAACTCATGCATGAGTTTATGCATCCTTGGAGCCTTTCCTTTGTACCAGAGTAGCTATTCAAGTATATAATAAAGTCACTCTGCACCCTCTAAAAGGAGATGGTTCTGAATAACACCCATTCACTCCTAGCTTTACTATAATGGAGGGGGTTCTGAATAGCGTAATATTAGATTCTTCGTTTGCTGAGATAACAGTGAGAAAGAAAATAGAAAGAGGAGAGTTAGTAAGGGTAGGTGATGGATGGTGGTAGGCAATACATGATGTATATATATATATGGATGAGAATTGGGGAAATGCATCTGGACGCAGCCTAGGAGGGCTGCACCCGGATGCCAAATCCCATGCCACGTGACATGATCAACTCAAAACAACACCCATTTTGGGTTGATAAGCCATGGCCATGTGAGTTTATATATATATCTTTGTTTTAACTTTTTTTACCTCCGATAGATGGGTCAAAGATAAGGTGACGCCTAACCAACTTGGTGCATTTGTTTGGGCACCTTTGACCACATTTTCAACGGTGGATACCATCGGATCATGACCAAATTTTTTTGGCAGTACCTGATTGATCCTATCAAAGTTATCGTGTCACCTGATGCTCATGATGAGTGCTACATGGTGCTCAGCTGATCTGGATGCAGCCCTCATGGATGCATAATCCCGGGACTCTCTCTCTATATATATATATATATTTATTCTCTCTCCCTCTCTCTCTCTCTCTCTATATATATATATATATATATAGAGAGAGAGAGAGAGAGAGAGAGAGAGGTTTGTGTTAGCTTTATGCTTTGGGGACCTTGTTTGTACAGCAACAAGAAGAAGAAGAACAATAACAGTAACAACCGAAGAAACTAGAAACAAAGACCAGTTATCTTGATTGAACACTGGATTATAATGGTTTTGGTTGTTGTCTAGTTTATCTTTGCGTTTTTCTGTCTTGTATCAATATCATTTCACACATTTCGACAACAGTTGCAAAGATAAGGTGGCATTCAAAGACACTTGAAGCTAAATTTGGTAATGTCTTTTATTTTACATTTTTAATTTTTTGGCATCCACATGATTATGATGGTGATTTTCTCTGAGTTATATTGATGGAATTGGAATTGGAATTGGAATTGGATGATGAATGGTTGACCATGGATTTGCTAATTTCTTACATAGTTGTTTTTTTTTGCTCTGTTTTTTTATTTTTTGAGTTATTGATGTGATTTTCTAATTTGAAAAACTGGTTTACCAATGTTAGACGGAAAGGCAAAAGAAAAATATTGGATCGTCAGATGTAAGAGGCAAAGCCCAATGGCGAAGAAAACACCATAAGATCTGGGTTGACCTATGTTTAGAATTGGTAAACAATGGAAGAAGGCCAGGTACATGTATTGATAAAAAAGGATATCAATACTTATTGAAAGAATTCAATAAGAAGACGGGTCTTAATTATACTAGGCAACAACTGAAGAATCATTGGGACAAGACAAAGAGTCAGTGGCAAAGATGGAACAAGTTGGTAAGCAACACTGGATTGGCATGGGATCCCGAAAAAGGGACTGTTGTGGCTGATGATGAGTGGTGGGCTAATTGGTTACAGGTATAAGTTTCAATTCATATAGACCGTTACGTATTGTTCTCTTCCCAAATTGATACGTACCGTCATATCATCCGATACATTGACTAATGTATTGGTCCATTGATCCGTTGTTCTTAAAAAAAATTGAAAAATACTCAAAAACTTTAAGATTAGTGGTCGATAATTTCAAATTATCAGCCAATAATTAGATAATTTTAAATTATCATTTGATACAGACAATAATTTGATATTACCGGCCAATACTTTCCCAGGTCGATACATTCCATTGTACCAACCCGGTCAGGTCCAAAACCGATATGTATGGGTTCCAGACAATATTTTGACCCATGATTCCATATAGTTTAATTCATATTGTTTCAACTTTTTTAAACAAATATTTATAACCCACCTTTTTTTCCCTTGTAGCAATACCCAAAAGATAAAAATTGGCGTGACGAGGGGCTCGAATTTACCCAGGAATTAGACATTGTCTTCGGTGGGACGCCACTCTCACAGGGAACTTTGCGTGCTTGCATCACCGGTCCTGTTCAGCCATCACCTAGTACAATGGATATCCAGAATGATGACAGCCCTGACATGGTGTCGGAGACCCATGCACAGCCAGAGATGTCTCCTGTAGGGGCTGAAAATGTTGAAGATAACACAGTTGATCGAACAAGCAGTAGGCATTCCAGGCAGACACCGGTAGTTGGAGTGGAGCCCACGTCGAAACGTCAGAAACTAACGGGCGCTGCAAAACTTGGTAGACAGCTCAATCGCCTTTGCGATGCAATTGAGTCAAGGAGCATGGCAACAAGCCGACGTTACGTTGATGGTGCCTCCATCAAAGAATGCATCGAGTTGCTGAACCGAATGCCCGAAGTACCCAGAGGTAGCAAGTTGTATCTCTTTGCGGTCGATACGTTCTTAAATAAAGAATGTAGGGAGGCATTTATTGCTCTCGAGCTGCCGGAAGTGCGGTTTTTGTGGTTACAGCATAAGATGGAACTTGCTGCCAGTGGTAGGATGTAGCTGGTTTTTGCTTTTCTTTTCTCTAGAGGTCATTTGATGTCTGATGCCTAGTGTTATGTTGGATATGTAAAAGTTGTGACTTTTTATATTTTCAGTACATGGACGTGTAGTTGACTACTTTTTATTTTGGTAGGCATATTATGTTTACTTTTCATTGGTCTAATGGTTTTCTTTGGGGAGCATAACTACTTGCATCTAAACATTCGGTTGTTGCACTTTATTTAAAAGAAAACATTGATATTTTGGGGACTTGTGCCACGCGGAAACACTGTCTAAGCAGGCTGATTTGAAGGGGGCATGATGTAAAGGTCTTTGGTGCAGAAGATTGGCATAAAACTTGATCTCAACCATATGATTCAATGCAATCGGTTGTTGAATCAGATGATGGGCTTTGACGCTTTGAATCATATGATATAGATTGTGTTGCATGCCAATCTTTTGTACCGAAGATATTTAAATTATGGCCTTCAAATCAGACGGCACAGATGGTGGTTCCATGTGGGACAATCCTAAAAATATCAAGTTTTTCTTTTAAATAAGGTCCAACGACAATTTTTTTGGCACAAGTAGGCGCTCCCATTTTCCATGTTTGTTGATTTTATTAGGGTAGCTCTAAACGCGTCCACACATTCTTTGAAAGCGCCTATGTCAGGGACCCCTTAATACTCAAATGTATGGGCATAAGAGAAGTCCAACTTGTTGATTGTTTCTTGTCACATTTTCGGAACTTTGAATTCTGATGAAAACAATGGAGTGATGAGTTAGATGCATTGATGGTTGCTGCTACATACATCTCGAGATATATCGTAGGTTATGGATCTATAGGCAAAGGTAACATTTCATCTTGCTCCGGGTTTCTGCACATCCCCCACAGCCAGATTCACCTCTGGGCGATTATCCATAGGGTACTTTTGTTTGCACCTCCAGTTTTACTGAAAGCATCTACATCTGAAACCTAGTAAAATCCATTGACTACTTGGAGTCAGACGATGGAGATCATTTTTCACCCTAATCTTCCAAACAAAGGATCTTGAGACCATAATCTTATCATAAGATGGCCAGTTTCTTATTCCACATGTCATTGACCCCAAAATATGACTCTAAAATCATGTTTGAGCATGATGTGTGTCATGTGACTTTAGGTTCATTGGCTTTTGGACATAGGGGCTTTTAGTAAACCTGTAGGCACGAACATAGGTACCCTTATCCATATCCAGGTGACAATACTTCTCGTTATCGAGATGGAGGCTCATGGCCAATTGTTGGAGCAAAAAAATATTATAATGTTTATATCACAAAATAACCTTGTAGGGATTCTTTTAAATCATGAATTTATCCATGCCAACTCGGACATTACATGTAACGACGAGAGCGTACGCATTTTGCAAAACTCAATCAAGCATTCTTTCTCGGTCAATGGAAGGTCAATACGCGTTTTAGCGCGCTATCAACCCTGCCCAATGTTGTGTCATGAGTTGTTTGGAATGAAGAAACATGCATTCTTAGGTTTTTGTAACACTTTTAGGAGAGGAGAGGATTCAAAAGGTGTATGTGGAAGAGCAATTGGTTATCTTTCTTACAACCATTGTTTGTAATGAAAGAAATAGCATATGATTCAAGAATGCTTTCAATACTCGAGAAATTAAGGAGGGCATATATTTTAATTAATATATGGACTTAAACTTCATTTTCGTACTCAAATTATACTAATATATAATTTTCATTATAAAAGTTCGAAAGATTGGGCATGAGCAACTGATGACACATGCTTTTACGAGAAGCAGATTTCGTATCGAGGAAGGCGTAAGCAGCAAATCCAAAATATGATGGTTGCACAAGTCACATTTATTTTGCTCTAATTGTGGAATCAAATGCAACTAGTACAAGTAATAAATTGTTTGCAAAAATATTTGCTTATGCAGCTGTGTTATAGACACGTAATTGTTTTGGATTATATTATGATGCTACATCATCAAAGTGGGTGTTACGAGTAAGCTGGGATTGAACCTGCTACTTAGAAGTTGGGCTTTCTATTTTATTTAAAGTGAAGAAATGATCTCAAACCATAATAACTGTTGATTTGTGTGGATTTGAAGCAAAAAACAATTGTAGTAGTACTTCAAGAAAAATTACATTTTCTATAAAAGAGAAAGGGATACAACTTTTTATCCAGCTTACTTTTTGTGCAAATTCTCCTAATTTAATTATTATGTTTGATAAAAATGGGTCACTAAGCCCGGAATGCACCTTTTTAAAATAGGTTTGCCTTGTTTTAATCATTTAAGAAAAGTGCACTTTGATTTATGAATGTTATATTTGGCCTGTTCCTGTAAGAGATTGATGTTGCCAAGTCTATGAAGTACATCAGAATCCTTTAAGAACTTGAAGTGCCAAATGGGTGATGTGTTTGAGAAACTAAGAACTTTGTATGATTTTTCTGTCAGAAAAAAAAGGGAAATTTCTCAAATCGACCGTGTCAAATTCATCATTTCCCTCAGAGGCTCTATATTTTCACCTTTCACCTAACCCACCATCTCTAAACCGAGTCAGTTTCAGCTAGCACAAAAAGCCAGTTTCACCTTCTTATACTTTTTTTCGTTCTACAAGATTTAAAAATTTAAATATTTGCACTTTTTATATTTACGCGATGTGAAATAGAATCTATACCGTCTGATTTGAATACCACAATATAAAATCGATAGTGCTAAAGATTGACATGAAAAAAAGGCGATATTGCCTCTTTAAAACGACTGTTCAATTTCTTCTTCTTTTTTTAAAATAGTTGATGGCGACTGTCTAAACAGTCGGTACCGACTTTGTAAATAGTCGCCATCATCTCTTTAAAGAGTCGGTACCGATTGTTTAAAATTTTATTTATTTTTTTATTTTTAAAGAGGCGATATCACATTTTTTCGTGTCTATCTTTGGCACCATCGATTTTATATTGTGGCCTTCAAATCAGATGATATAGATCCCATTTCACATCGCGTAAATATAGAAAAGTGCAAATATTTAAAATTTTAAACTATGTAGAATGCAAAAAAAGTGTAACAAGGGGAATTTCTAACTTTTTGTGCTAGCTGGAATTGACTTGGCTTGGAGTTGGTCGGTTTGGTTAAAGGAGAAAATATAAGATCTCTGACAGAAAAGGTGTATCTGACAGGGTTGATCCGGTAAATTCCCCAAAAAAGAAACTTGGTATGATCAACTTGCATCAATATAGAATAAATCTATACAAAGGGAGAGATTAAAACTATACAAGAAAGTTAAGGGTACCGTTATTTGCAAGTGAAGATTCGGTCATTTGCTGCTGGAGGTTTCCACTATTAAAATCGTTGACAGTCAGACAATGGAGATTATTTTTCTTCCCAATCTTATTCACAAAAGATCTTGAGATCATGGTTACTTATTAGCCACAAGGATCACATTCTCAAATGTGAACCACAAACCCTTTTCATGGTATGCCCATGATCAGTCACTTTTAGGGTGCGTGTCACGTGGAGTCAATGCCTGATCATCTGATAAGTGGGCCATGATTTCAAGATCTATTGTGTTGAAAATTGGGACAAAAAATGATTTCCATGGTCTGATTTTAAGCAGTCAATGGTTCTAATAGTAGTTGCGAGAGACCCAATCTTTGGTTGCAATACTGGTAATCTCAGAGCAGTCAAATGTGATAAGTCCAACTTAATTGATTAGTCTCCTTATGCATAAGAGATGAGTGGAGTGTATGGCAATGAGATTTTTTTTTTCTTTTTCTCTTATTTTTTTAATAGAAGTGCCTATTTTGGCTCTTTTATTTTTTTGTCATATTAGGTCTACAAATTCGTGAAAAGCTTTTCCAAACCAAACTAGAATTTTTTAGGGTAAGCTGGGCTTGAACGGTTGAACCTGCCATCTTGAGGTTGCAATTAGGGCTGTAATAGAGCCGAGTCAACTCGACAACTCGGCTCGGCTCGACCCGAAAAATAAGAGTTTTTCTCTTTAGAGCGAGCCGAGCTGAGCTGGGCAATTTGTAGCTCGAATAAACAGAGTCGAGCTAGAGTTAAGGCCGGCTCAGCCCGGCTTGGCTCTATGGCTCAGTTTATATATATATATATATATATAATTAACTTTGAGAGGTCTATTTTACCCTTCAAAGTAACTTTTAAGTTTATTCAACGAGTACTATGAAGGATAAAATAGGAACTTTTGGCCCCCACTTGCCCTAATTTTCTCTTTATATATTATATAGTACCCACTATTACTCCGACTCACGGTTCTCAATATCACCTTCCGTTTGAGAGCAAATTAAGATAACTAGTAAATCAGATCAAACTAGTGAAGCCATTTTTATCATTTTATATTTTAAAAAAATAATTAATATTTTTATCTACCATATTTTTCATCTTGACTTATTTATTTTATTGAGGGAATACAATAGTTATCAAGCATAATTCAAGAGTTCAAATTATTATAAAAATATATTATTTTTCGTATATTTTTTAAAAAGTTATGCACTCAATTGACCTCACTCAATTAATCTAATTTCATCAAAGTTCATCATGTTATCTAAGTTTGAGAAAAATTTCAAACCTATCGCTTGACCATCAAATTAACCAACAAGGAGATAGACAATAAGGAGATACAAATCAAATGATAAGTGCCATTCAAAAAGATATCTACTAAAAATGTACGCGATTTTTATTTTGAGTTCATTTTTTATAATAGAACACACTTGGCTCGAAGCTCGACCCGAGCTCGGCTCGAACTCGAAGAGTCGAGCTAGAGCTTGAAATTTTTGAACTCAAAGAGCCTAGAGCCGACCCCAACTCGGCTCGTATAAGGTAGAGCCGGGCAAGAGCTGACCCGAGCTCGAGCTCGGCCCGGCCCGATTGCAGCCCTAGTTGCAATGTTGTCGAACCAAACTAATTGGAAGGAACAAAGTAGAAAAATAATTCCTCTTTTGATAAATTGGATTTCCAAATGTTTGCTATACTAAAACTTTTCCATCTTCCATCAATCTACCATTTAGGCATCCAATTTGTGGTAAAACATTTGCAAGCTCCACCATTTGTTAGGTTGCTTCTGCGTTCTACAATGGCACATAATATGCATGCTTTGCCACTTGGCATTCATTTTACTTGAATCCTATTTTATCATACCCAAAACTCAAAAATGAACTTGGAGATGAATTTGGGCAGCCTAATGATCATCTTATAAACAAGCCACAATGCCTAGCCCACCACTTAATTGCATTAGAAGCCGACAATGTTGACAGATTTACCCAAATAGGGACTCCTCACTGTTATGTGGTGCACATTTTTTATCAATCCCAGCAGTTATATACACATCTAAACCAAAAAATTATAGCCATTAGAAGATGTTAGTGCAATTTAATATACGATTACAAAAGAGAAAAAGTAAAATCAGCTATATTGAATTCGTAATATGAGAGAGGGTTCAAACTTCCCAATGAGCATCTTTTAGTTGCTCTTTTTTTATTACTTGGGTTGCCCAACAATTTTGCCTACAAGTGGGGACTAGGGTAGTCCGTTGAGCTGAGTTGGGTAATGGCTCTCATCATTAATTAGGTATATGTGGCAGTAGTTTTTATGATTCATTAAGACATTGTTTGGCAACATGGGTTAGGTTTTTTACTCAAAACAGAAATAATTTAGTGTTTGCCACTTTTTTCTGGAAAACAATGAAACAACTTGAATTAAATTTCCAGCAAAATTTTTGCTGAAACTTTATTTCACTTGGGAATCTTGTAAAAACAGTGGCGCCACTGAGGGTTTTAAATAAGTACCTTGTTTACAATTCAAGATTATTCCTTCTCAACACGGATTTAACATGCTTAAACCATTAACTTCTTTGAATATGATGATGGAGTTTCATTTTACCTGCAAATCTTACACAAATCAATCTTGAGATCACGAGTCTACCATTAGACGGACAAATTTTGATTCCAGATGGTATATATCTCAAAAAATGAATGTCATCATGGCCATACATCAAATATGGTTCTTGGATGACATTTAGAGATGTGTGTCATGCTGAATCAAAATTTGATGGTTTGATGGTGGGGTAATGATGTCAAGATCCATTGTGTCAAATATTGGGCCGGAAAATATTCTCTATGGTCTGATCAAAAGAAGTCAACGGTCTAACATGGTGAACCCAAGTTGAGAAAGATGATAAAGGCGGCTTTTTTAGTGTCCTCTACCATTTTAATAGCTAGATTTGCATAGCTTGTTGAACTACTACACATATTTGAATATTATAAATTGTCACATTTGTAAAGATGTCACTATTTGCAATATTTCGATACAACCTTATGTTGTTTAAACTCTATGCGATGACATAATGAATGACTATCATGTTTGGGATCTGCGCAATGCAGAATTGAAAATTAACCGTCCGATGATACATTCATGGCATCAACATCCCTTGTATGGAAGATTGGAGCGAAATATGATCTCCAACGTCTGATTTAAAGCAATCAATGATTTCTAGGGTAGGTGCCTACCAGGATTTCATGGACGCTAATAAAGGTACCCTAATTTTAATTGCTAATATTGAAGCTCATTGATTGGGCATTTTGCATGATCTTATAGGCGTGATTCTTTAAATGAAATATGTTCCACTGGTGGACAACCAATCGGACTGCTTAGATTGCTCACAAATATGTCGCATGTGACAGAACCGTGAAAATATTTTAATGGTATAAGATCAAACTTGTATTTTAATAGTATATGATAAAATATGTATTTTAATGTGCCACAAATTTTTTTTACTAATTTTACAAGATTTATAACCAAACCGCTCAATTTATTTTTTTCACAACCACAAATTATTTATAAAAGAAAATTTTCGTTGAGTTTTTTTTTTAACCAGCTCATGAGAAGTTAAAAAAAAAAAAAAAAAAAACTTTCCTAAGTGTTTTGCCAAACGACGCCTAAATGTACCTCTTGATATAAAAGAATTAAGGACATTGTAATACAATGGTCAATTTTTTATAGACAATTTTGGAGGCAACTTATGTGGTGCGACGTGACTGCCTGTACACAGTGTGGTCCAAGTACTACAACCACTCATGTCGTGTTACATAAGCTGTCTGCAAAATTGTCTATTAAATATTGTCCATCATTTATAAGTTTTCAAGAATTAATATAAAGATTTGGTGGCTCAAATATTGCATCTATATGACTTCTCAATCGTGCAACTATTAGAAGCTTTTAAAACGGCCAGCTAAAATATTTAAAATTTTACATAATAAATCACACAATAGAAATGTTTTTTAGATGCAATCTCGAGCACAGATCTTTTAATCAAGTCCTTTGCATCAAGTTGCATGCTTTGATGGAAAGCCCAATCGGTGAACCATTTCAATCTAGATAGGGAATGGGTCGGCTATACCAACTCTCATCCATCATCCGTTGTGGTTGACCCTTTAAGATCCCGTATATTTGGCAATCAATGAAGAACCCTGTTGACCCTTTAAGAGTTGGTATGTTGGCAATCAATGGACCTCAGTAATTGTAAACAAAAATTTGATCGGATGGTTGATATCCTCTCATCACCTAATTTTCAAAACACATTCATAGTAAGCCAAAAGTTTGAATTTGGCAATCATTTGGTTAAATGTCGGTTCAGTTTAATTCACATAAATTCATAAAAATTGGGGATTATAGAAAGGGCAACGATATGATCTAACCGATTGAACCTGATTTCGCGTTCAGTTTTGCATCCATTGAATAGAACATAATCTTTACTGCATGTCATCCTATAAAAATGAAAATGGTAGAAGTCGAGATTTTATTCTACCTAGTGACTGGAAAATAATGTGTTGGAATTGTGCCTTGAGGTTGGATTGTACATCTAGTCACAGCTATGCCGGTATTTTCGTCATATTATATATTGGGCGATTATGCTTTGTATTATATATAAATTCTAATTATAAATTAGAGTTATAATGAAGGAAACTCAATTTTCTGTGAGGTGAGATATGAGAGATTTATAACCCTAGTTTTCACTCATTAGTGGAATGACTCAACATCACTCGTTGATGTAGGCAAATTGTCAAACCACAAAAATCTTATATTTGCGTTTTGTTTGTTATGTGTTTTTTTATTATCATATTTTTCTACACAATGGTTTTTAAATTCTTCTGAGACGAGACACCTCGGGTGATACGTCTTGCGTCTCAGGGCTTTAGCGAGACGAGACGTGTGTCCAAATCTGTCATCTGTGCACTCTAATATCCGTTAGTATTCTTATTTTTAACGCTAATATTGAAGATCATTGATAGTATATAATTGATTTATGAATGTAATTCTTTATCTGAGATATGTTCAACCATGGACAATCACTTGAATTGTTTAGATTGATCACAAATATCTGCTATATGACATAACAGTGAAGTGATCTTTAATGGTGTAAGATCATTTAAAAGGTTGTTTTCGAGTCACGCCATACTGTCGAGACGCCTCGGTCTAGAGGTTGTCCGAGAAAACTCAAAAATTTAAGATTTCAAATCATGTGTAAAACTGGTTGAACACAAAATCAGATTCAACCAATTGGACGTCACCATTTCCCTATAAAAAATAATAAGCCTATTTAAAGTTTAAAAATGATGTTTTTAAATAATAAATTAACTATGTTATATAATAAGGTACAACCATTCTCACCTGTTTTCGGATTAAGGACAATAGTTTTCGCGGGTGAAAACTATTGACTGGTTTGAATCAGATGACGAAGATTTTTTTTGTTCCAATCTTCCCTACGATAGATCTTAAGTTCATATCACATGTATCAAACAATGATATGTTGATTCCACATAGCACATATTCCCAAAAGTGCCTTAGATCATAGGCAAGGGAGTGCCTTCACTTTTAGGGACGCGTGCTATGTGGAATCAACATTTTACTGTCTGATAGGTGCGCCATGATCCTATGATCTATCGTGGGAAAAATTGGAACAAAAAACAATCTCTATTGTCTAATTCAAATCAGGCAAAGGTTTTCATCGCGAAAAATTGTGTGGCCCATACCCTATATATTATACATCAACCAACCATTACTTGCACTCGGAAAGTTGGCCCATGCATCGAATTTAAAAGAAAGACTTACAAATTTGGTAGCCTTTGTTATGTGTAAACATCATCTAAACCGTTTGATTTGAAGGCCATGATTTAAAGATAATGCGTGAGCAAGCACGAAATATAATCTTTATCATGTGATTAAATAGAGTCAAAGGCTATTATCTGTTTTAATAGTTGACTATAATAGATCATATGATAAATATTGTGTTTTTCTCCAATCTCATGTACGGGAAATCTATAGATCATGAACTTCAAATCAGATGGCCCAAATTAAATTTTCACATATCACATGTCCCTAAAATACCAAGTCTTTCTTTAAATTCGGTGCAATCACTTGAAAAATGCGTGCAAGTAATGGCTCCCAAAGCAAAATTGAGCAAAAAGTTTGGCAAATTGCTTAGGGACCCATTACTTGCACACATATTTTATTGCACCGGATTTAAAGAATAACTTGATATTTTAGGGACATGTGATATGTAAAAATGCAATATGGCCCGCCTGATTTGAAGTTCATGATCAATAGATCTCTGGTATATAAAATTAGAGCAAAACACGATACTTGTGGTATGATCTACTGTAGTCAAATGTTGAATTATAGAATAGCCTTTGACTCCATTTAATCAAATAATGAAAATCATATTTTGTTCTAATCTTTTGCCATTGATATCTTTAAATTATGGCCTTCAAATCAAATGGCATAGATGGTGTTTTAATGCAGGAGAGGTTGCCAAACTTGCGAGTCCCTCTTTTAAATTTGGTGCAATCATTGAAAAACGTGTGCAAGTAATCATCAATTAAATCAGAATTTTGTGATGGGAGCTAGTACTTGCACATGCTTTTCAAGTGATTGCATTGGATTGCATGGAATTTAAAAAAAAGACTTGCAAGTTTGGCAACTTCTACTATGTAAAAATACCATCTAAGCCTATTGATTTGAAGGTCATGATTTAAAGATATCAATTGCAAAAGATTAGGGTAAAATATAATTTTTATCATTTAATTAAAAGGAGTCAAAGGCTATTATATAATTCAACAATTGACTATAATATATATGACAAGTATCATGTTTTGCTCTAATTTTATATACCAGAAATTTATTGATGATGAGCTTCAAATCAGACGGCCATATTACATATCATATGTCCCTAAAATATCAATTGTTTCTTTAAATTCGGGGCAATCACTTGATAAACATGTGGAAGTAATGGGTACCTTTTGTGACAGGGCTTACATTAATCTACCAAAAGGCCTGTCATCGCACCCCAACATAAAGAACCAACTACGAAGTCATCTTCAATTCGTCCGCGACCGAGAGAGGAGAGAGGAGAGAGGAGAGAGGAGAGAGGAGAGAGAGCAATGGAAGATGATGGCGAAGGAGGGGCTAAGATAAGTGTTAATGTGAAGTTCAAAGGGACTAGTATTTCTCTCTCTATCTCCCCAGATTCCACCATTAAAGACCTCAAAACCCTTCTCCAACCCCTCACCAACGTTCTACCCAGAGGCCAAAAGCTCATCTTCAATGGTACTCTCTCTCTCTCTCTCTCTCTCTCTCTCTCTGTATCTATCTATACATTTGGCCTATGGCAGGGGCAATGATCCATAAATTCATCTTCAATCAGAGATACCATATTTGCCATATCCTTAAGATCGTAATCCAACGGCATTTATCTAATATAATGCAGTATATCTGCACCCATATGGTTTCTAATTCTGTTATAATTAGATTTTAAATTGTAGTCACTAGTAAAATTTTCATCTCGAAGCTTTGGGCTATCATTTTGATTCCTTGCTTGTGTTCAGTTGCATGAGAGAGCTGGTGAGAAAGAATGCAATTTATTTTTTAGGGAAAAAAGAGAGAAGTTGTTGAATTGAATGCCAACGTTGTTATGTAAAATCAATGTTCCAAGGCTTTTCTCGCGCTCTATCACCAAATTCTGTTTTTCGTTTTGAAAAATATTGTTCTTAAGTCGCCACTTTTTTCCTTAAATTTCTCCCCCATTAATTAGTTTTTCCAAATAACTGTAACTTGTTCAAAATTTGATGAATTCGGTGAATTTTCGTGATTATTTTGTAGTATTTTCTTCTAATAATTTCCCTATTTTTGTAGTATCTTTTTCCAATTCTTTAGTTTTATGACTTTTCCGTAATTTTTAGTTTAGGGTCTGTTTGGCAAATTTCCGGAAAACATAGGAAATGGATTTGTAGATCCAATGGATTCCAGCTCCTTCGAAATTCATAAGAATTCCTTGTTTTCTGGTGGTTGGATTGCTTAATTACACCTAGAAAATAGAAAAGGAGCACCATTGATGGCGTAAATCTCACACACCCAATAAATCCAACTTTCTATTGTGGGGGAGATTCCGTGAGAGAGAAAAATAAGGAGAAAGAAAAAGATGAGAGAGAATCTAGGAGAGAGAGAGAGAGAGATAGGAGAATGGTAATGGACAAAGAGAGCGATTCGGTGAGAGAGAGAGAGAGAGAGAGAGAGAGAGAGAGAGAGAGAGAGATTGGTATGAGAGAGATAGGAGAGAGAGATTTGGTGATAGAGATAGAGAGAGTGTGTGTTCTCACGCAATAAAAAGAGGGGAGGGGGGGGGATGGCAAAAGATTTCCTATGAAATCCTCCTATTTTAGAGGGATTTGTCCTTTTCCAATGGAAAAGAATTTTTTTAATTTTCCTATTATTTTTGGTGGCATAACTTTGTTGCCAAACATAGGAAATTATCATATTTCCTTTCTTTTCCTTTTCCCCTATCCAAACAGACCCTTAATCTGTTTGTGGGCTCTTGAATCCAAGGCTTTTCATGGTTTTAGGTGAGGGGACCTCATTGGTTCGGCCGATATTGGACAAAGGTGATGTTTAGTGGTTTACGTGGTGCAGAGATTATGAAAGTTTTGAAAGCATCACCAATTGTCATTTTCTTTTCTTGAATTTGACTTGTGTTCACTTGAGTTATTCGTCCATCGCTTGATATGTTATTGAAGGCTTACTTGGGATCTATTGGAGTTAAGCGTCTAGATTCCACAATGGTTTAATTTTTTAAGTCCACACTCTTCTACATGGAATTCATATGTTTTCTTTCCTCCTATTGGGTTCTCTTATTTTTTGAAGGTGACTCCTCAAACGTCATTGTGTAAATGAGTAAAGGGGTGGGCTATCTATGGAAGCTCACAGATTGGGTGAAGAAGCTAGGGACTTTTATAAGTGATTATTGGTCTCTGTTTCTCATCCTATTTGTAATGCCAACTCCACACTTACTTGCAAGAGGTTACGGGTGAGGAAAGCCACACTAAACTTATTATTATAAAGCTCCAATGGGACTATTCCGCGTTTCTAGTGCTATTATGATCATAGATTAGAATCTTGGACGATACCAATATGTATCCGGCGATATGACTCAGTATTAGAGCTACCCAAGACAGGCTTATCGTATTGGGTATCGCTCCAGACGTATACTTTGCAGTATTTTTTTTTTCTACTGCTCATACAAATTTTGTACCTGCGATACCTGAGATGAATGGTCTAGGTATTGGCACATACCAATAGCGAGATTTTAATCTTTAGTTACGAGCCCCTTAAGTGTTTTGCTTAGAGGCCCCATCTCTATACTTTTAAGATCTTTTTTTAGTAAATCATGTCATCATGAAAAAGGGCAATTCTATATACATACACTTACACAGACACATGGGATTCGGTAAAAAAAATTTGTGTGCTAAAAAGGAAAGTGGAGTCAGTTTTTTTTTTTTTTTGGGTGTTGACTAGTTTCTATTCACTACTCTTGTCGTCATACCATATCATCCTTGGAACTTATTTAAACTTCTTCGGCGCTATCTCTGTACTCTTGGCTGTGCAGACTTGGATATCATCATCCTTCACTAGTTTTATTCTTGTCAAAATATTTGATTCCTTGTGTAATATTATTTCGTAGTAAAAAAACCTTGACAATTCAATCTATTGTAAGACTGTATGATATTGAGTAAAACATACGAACTGTTCTTTACAACAGGAACTGTTCTCATTGATACAAAGACTTTGAAGTCATTGCAAATCTCAGATGGGTCAAAGCTTATGCTGATGGCGTCTTATGGTTTACACCAAGGGGTAATTTTTTATCGATTGCTCTTTTTGGCATACTTCTGGTATCTGTTTTGGAAGATAAAATTAGTCAATGGAATTTTTAAAGGCATATGATATTGAGCAAATTGTACATCAAATATTGAATTTTTTTTTTTTTTTTTTGGTTGTTGTTGCTGATGATGGGGTATTCGGGTCTCTTAGAACACCCAACTAAGTCCCCAGGCACATGGAACACTTGCACATCACATGTACTAGGTAAGTAGGGATAAATCCCTGCGGGTGGCCAAAAGTATATATATATATATATATATATATATATATATATATATATATATATATATATATATTCAATATTAATTTGGTTTTGTTGATTTTTTTTTTTTTAACACTAAAGATTTTTTTTTCTTCTAAGAGGTGGTCCACCGAGAGGTTATGACCCTAGGCCAAGCTCCAACCAAAACAAATGCGCCGTAGGAGGAGCACAACCCTTCCATACTGACGCCCAAGAACGGTGCAACAGGGGGTGCCAAGTAAGGAACTCATAAAAAGGATCGAACGGAGAAGATTCTCGTCTCCCAGTTTCCAAATTCTACCATCCTCATTGTAGACACCCCGTTTTCGCCCCCTCGGAGTATACAAAAATATTCGGTCAACCATTGACCTGGCCCATGATTTCTAGAAAGGCCAGCCCTCTCCAAAAATCCCAAAAACCCATGACTCCCGGATTATACGCTAGCACCAAGGCATATAATCGATTAATCAGGTGAGTGACCCACCGGGATTCTCCCCCTCAATGACCGACACCCCCAGATTATATGCAGGACTCCCTGCGCATAATTCGATTATGCACCGGATTTCCAGTGCATAATCAGCCCAATTTGGACTGGGTTTCTCTTCTCTAACCTTCTCAATTTCCTCGATTATGTGCCAGGATAATCGCGCATAATCTTAGAAAATCCTTCTTGGACTCTAACTTGGAATCCATCCGGTCACCCGGTCACTTGACTGAGGCGACCGGTTTGCCGCTTGAATTATGTGCTATAACCATAGTGCATAACTCAATATACGCCAGGTTGTCTGCGCATATTTCGGATTGTGTGCATAATTCAGAATTATGCGGCGACTAAATGACGCATAATCGACCGAATACTATAAATAGGGCCCTTGCTCCCCCCCTCTCCCCCTCTTCACCACACCAATTTCTTTGCTTATTCCTTTTGGAAAACTCGAAGTTCGCTTTGAGGTTTCGAAAAAAGGAGTAGAGCTGCACTCTAAGTTTCTAGTTCTTAGAACTGTAGACACTTCTCTAGAAACCTTAAGGGTAATCGAGCAAGTGGGGCTGGCCCACTTGCTCCGATTCTCGAGGTAGTACGAAAGGGAGAGAAGCTTAGCCTTAGATCCAACCCTAGGAAACCTCTGCCGAAATTCTCAACCTAGCGCCAATTAGGTCCCTAACCCATTGCAATATTTACAAAGCTGCCTTCGCCTCACCGATTTGCCCAAGGGAGCTAACAGAGGGTACTCGGGAATGGGGCCGATCCTTCCAAGCATAGCGAGCTGCAAACCCCTTTCTTAGATAGACCCAATAGGATTAAGAAGCCAAACTAGTTAAACCCTAGACAACCATAGCTGCTAAAGTCGGCAGGCCGACGCTTAGTATAGGAGTCCAATCCACTAACCCCCGCTTATCCTCGCGATCAATCAATGACGTTCTACAATGTCGATAAATCTGTAGATGACGATCACAACAGGTACATTTAGATTCGGTTGCAACTAACATTTTTTGCAGGTGCATTTAGAAATACCTTTTCTTTTACTTATCGCCCAACTTCGCAAACATAGTCTACAGTGACCAATTTAGGTCACTTCTTCCGGGACCCGAAGGGGACCTAGAAAAAGCGTGTACCAACACTCATGCCTTTGCTTTGGTCTGCATTGACCTGTAAGGACCAAAATTTCAAGCAGTAGAATTGCTTCCTCATCTTTAAGATTGCTTTGTAGATGGACGTCCCAAAAGATTTCACCACCCACCCACCATACTGTAAACTTGCCCAACCAACACCCTTTGATCCAAAACAATACTATAAATGCCCAACCTAGCTTTCAAGGCAACGCCCCCGATGTTAGAAAATTTTAAGAACATAAATCCGAAAATGATGAAATGGGGAAGAGAAATTGGACTCGAGGCACGTAGTTGCTATCTTTAAAACGCTATTCGCTCCCTACTCGAGTAAATCCTCGAGTTTGCAAAAGGCTTCCAGCGAGACGTTTCCAAGATACAACGAGCCCAATCTCTTGGATGTGATCTGTTACTTTGCAACAGTAGAGGATCGGCCCAGAATACTCAATCTGATGAAGTACCAACAAAAGAAGAAAGCAAGAGGTATTCTCAAATTGTATGCAAAGATTTCGATGGATTTTCGAGTGTGTAAATTTGTGTCCTAAGGTCTCTATATAGACTTTTCAATATGACTGTTGGACCAATAGTCATATTTTGGACGGCTCAGATCTTTCAAAGATCTCAGCCGCTTTATCCAGCAGTTGTATGACAGGTTGCACCTTTTCGAATTTAAATTCGAAAAGTTACACACCTTTATAAGCGGTTATGAAACGGTTAGGTCCAACGGTCAACATTTGACAGGTCCGTTTGACCCAATAGAGTCGAATTAACCCACTGATTAATGGCCTATTAGACCCGACCCTGCCCATGAATAATCTGACCGTTGGATCTACCTGGTCAAAAAGTTAAACCTCTCCTTGCGACGATGTACACGTAGTGCAAAGTGCATGCGCCTAAAGCACCTAAACGCCAATTGCCACGCACATGCGTACGCATGCTCGAACGCGACGGCTCGCCGCTAGGCACACTCTTCTCTTCTTATTGTCAAACAATAATAGAAGATGAAAGATTCTATATATAGCCTAGACACTTTAAACATTTACCAATGTGAGATTATTTATTTGCATATAAAAAAATGAGAACATCTATTGTTTAAAAAAAAACCAAACCACAAAACTAAGAAATAAATCGAAAGTTTTATTTTCTTTAAAATTGCTTAAAATATTTATTATATTCTAAAGTAATAAATATATATAACACCCGATCCACACACTCTCCCAGAAATTGATCCTGCTCCCCCCCACCACTCCCCATTCCAATCTGATGCATTTATAAAATTCTCATTTCACCAAGCAAACCCGTCTCCACTAAGCCGATGCCCTTTCCTTTCTACTATTAATGTCTCATCCATTGTTATTGGAGTCATACTTGGAAACAAGAACCTGACTGATGTAGGACGGAAACGACGCTAACCCTAAAATAGTGTAAAATCCCGCACAAGAGGATTTAGGGTTCTCAATCTTCAAATAAAACGAAAATAAAAGAAGAAAAGAGGTAGAAGATCTTTGGAATCGCTCCAAAGAGGCTTATCGACTTCACACCAATGATAACTTTGAAGAATCACTCTTCAAAGGCGAAAGCTCATTGCAAGTTTTCTACGAAAGATTCACTCTTTCACAAGATGCACAATAACAACCTCAATTTTTATTCATCATAAACTATATTAAATAAGTCTTTACATGCCTTTATATAGGCTAAGAAACCCTAAAAAAATAAAACTTTTAATTCTAATCTAACGATCATAATTAATTTCACCACTAATCTCGTTTTTCTGTTATGCGACCACTTTTGAAGGGTCAGACGATGTCTGATTGACGTGAAATTAGTCTTGTTTGAAAGCTTGCCGATATAACTTTCCAACAAGACAAAAATCACGCAATTCAGACATATATTGAAAGAGTTATGACCACTTTGTCAATGACTGTACTGAAAGCGATGAAATTAATGGTCAAATGTCTCATATATATGCTTGACCCCTAAATAGTTTAAATAAGGAAATTAATCATAAAGTAAACTACAAATAGAAAGTCCTAAAACAATTAAAACTCTAAATTTTAGAATTTTCGCATTAAAATTTTGTGTAACCGCTATATCACGGGTCGTTGAAAACCCATTTATGGGTCCACTTCTTCCCTGTTGACTTTCTTCATTTAACCCGGTCAAGATCCAAACATGTGGATCTAAATTCTGCATCATTCCTCCCCTACTTTGAAAAAGTTCGATCTCGAACTTTTTGCTAAAATTGATCTTTTGCGTGAAGGTTAAGAACACTATGTTGGGATATCGATCGGACGCGGCTTGGACAAATAAATCGGAGTTGACTTGGGTGAGATCCGATTTATCTTTGACACGCCGACAGGAATTGACGTCAAAACACTACCAACATGATCTTGGGACCTGTGGGTCATGGGATTGATGGACATTATCGCGGATACTTGCTCTTTATCGATCTCAGACTTTTCAACTGTCTCGGGCTCGATAGGGACTATCGCGGATACTTGCACTTCAATGATCTCGAACTCTTCAACGGTTTGGGGGTCGTCAACAACCTCATCAATCGGATATTGTTCAGGCACACAATCAATATGAATAATCGGGTCTTCTAAAACAATGGGCACACTCGGGTGTAGGCATGGAAGAACTCACTGTGGGTGCGGGATCTTCCACCGTATAGGTACTACCACAGGCACGGGTAGAGGAACATTAACCCATAAAGGTTTTCTTACAGGTACGGTTGTTTCGGATGAAACTTGTAGCCTTGGGTCTCAAACCTTGAATCATTGCCAATACGTCTTTGGATAAATCATGAATAAAAGCTTTGATAAGTATCTTACTGATATCCTTGTTCCACGCAATCATTATCCAATGTGACCTTAGCAACTCGCAGAAAACATTGTTAAGAAGCACCATATGCTTGAATATGGAACCATGCTGATCATATGATCTACCTTTCTCCTCGCACTATATTTTCTTCACCTTCGCCATCTTTTAATGCATAATCATAATGTCACACCGTTTCACGAACTTTCTCATGAAAACCATATAATCGTTCAAATCATAAAGGGCTTCGAGAATCTAATATTTACTCATGATTTCGCCAATCCATTTGCCGAGGGTTTGAACTTCGCTCTGATTTCAATTAAAAATAAAAGAAGAAAAGAAGTAAAAGATCTTTGGAATCGCTCCAATGAGGCTTGTCGGTTTCACACCAACGATAGCTTTGAAGAATCATTTCTCAAAGGCGAAAACTCATCGCAAGTTTTCTATGAAAGATTCACTTTTTCACAAGATGCACCAAAACAACCTTAATTTTCATTCATCATAAACTATATTAAATTAAGTCTTTACATGCCTTTATATAGGCTAAGAAACCCTAAAAAAATAAAACTTCTAATTGTAATCTAACGTTCATAATTCATATCTCCCTAATCTTGTTTTTCTGTTACGTGACCACTTTTGAATGGTCAAACGAAGTCCGATTGACGCGAAATTAGTCTTGTTTGAAAGCTTGTCGAAGTAGCTTTCCAACAAGACAAAAATCGCGCAATTCAGACATGTATTGAAAGAGTTATGACCACTTTTCCAATGGCTGCACTAAAAGTGAAGAGATTAATGGTCAAATGTCATATATATGTGCTGGACTCCTAAATAGTTTAAATAAGAAAACTAATCCTAAAGTAAACTACAAATAGAAAGTTCTAAAACAACTAAAACTCTAAATTTTGAAATTTTCGCGTTAAAATTTCGTGTAGCCACTAAATCACGGGCCGTTTGAAAGCCCATTTATGGACCCACTTCTTCCTTGTTGACTTTCTTCGTTTGATCCGACCACGATCCAAACATGTGGATATAAATTCTGCATCACTGACCCCAAAAACTCCCCTCTCAATTCCAACTCTCAACCAGCATTTGCCCATCCATTTCTCCTTTTTAACAAGATTAAATGATATTATCGTCAATCGAATGAGGTGATCATGCATCAATGATTTTCATCTTGTTTTAGGAAGATAAAAGGATATTATTAGATGATTTATTTTGAATTTCTTATTCACATAATTTGGAAGCAAATATCTCACAAATTGTTTAAATTGTATAGAAGTTCATACATGATTAGGATCCTCTCTTTATTCTTCCATAAAATGGTTGACATTGTTGATGCATTTTTACTTTTTGATTTGAAACATGTTGTTGCAACCATAATGACCGGCTTGTTCTTTCTGTCCTATGGCCTGCATTTTTGCTTCCTTTGTCTAGTTTATCTTGCTCTTTGCCCTGTACTGTTGTTCGGGAATCGAATCAAGACGAAGGATTGGGGGGGGGGGGGGGGGGACGGGAAAGAGGGGCAAAGTCTTAGTGAACAAAGGCAAAGGTAGTAGTAGTAGCAAGGATCAAAATACCGGTCAAAATATCAGTTTCAGCCTCGGCCGAAACCGATATTTTGACCGATAACTTCATTTATCGGCCGAAATTTCAGCCGATAATTTTAAGTTTTCGGTCCCGCTTATTTTTTTTTAAACTGAAAAAATCAAAATTTGATCAAGTCGGGCACTTTTGGAAAAATATCCACACGCTTGTATGGGCGATCCATGCCGATTTCGGCAAGATCCGACAGTTTAGGGAGGAAGGATAGAGGGAGGAGAGAGGAAGGGGACAGATATGAACAGTTTGGTGCCCAAAAAAAGCCCCAAAAGGTGATTCTCGAATGCCAAAACCACAATATATGCTAGCTGTACTGTGCACTTACAGTGCACAGTACAGCTTTGATATTATCAGCCGAAAATATCATAAGCACAATAAATCGGCTGATAATATGGTGGTTGTTTACGATATTATCGGCCGATAATTTGTTATTATCGGCAAAAATATCAAAGACTGGTAAAACCCCCTGGTAGTTATCATTTCGGTCTTGTCCGAAACCGATAATTATCGGCCGATAGTTTGAACCATTAGCAGTACTAGTAGTATAGGTGGTGGAGGTGGATGCAGTTTCAAGACCGGATCTATATTCTTTTGATCCCAAACAAAGACCCGAGCATGCATATTTAGATCAATCGATCCAAATCGGGACATGTTTTTCTCCCATACTAATTTTACAATATTCATGACCAGGATGGACCCATAACAAAAGATATTTCTACACCATCCCACTTGAGAAGGAATCCTGATACTAATCAAATTGGGCGCAGTAAGACTATGGTACCTATTGAAAAGAGCCGGTCAGAACGTTGGCGTGTGACTGGTGTTGTGGCTTTGTCAGAATGCCACTTGAAGGTATTGCAATAGCACTTAAACATTAAATATACTTATAGCCGATATGGAAAAAGCATGCCTTGCTTTATTACATGTAGGCACAATATTCTCTCTTTGGAATTGACTCTTCTCACCTGACATCAATTGATTGTCATTCATTCTAATGAATAACATTGTAGCTATTGAATCCTGTCATTGAATCCTGTCAAAAGTGTACGTTTACAAATTTCTAGGGACAGCTGTGGAAGTCAGCTTTTGAGAAATTGTTAAGGTAAATGGCTCTTCAGAAGCTAAGTAGTCTATTGATATTGATGACGCTCCCTGATCCATTCTCTTGAGTATAAGAACCAAGGTATCGGGTTTCAGTATTGGGTATCGGCCGAAACGGATATGGTTTCGCCGATACCATATCAGCTGATTTTTTTTTTTTCCGAAAAAAATTTAAAGAAAAATAGAAAAAAGACTTGTATCGGTCAGTATTGGCCGATGCTGAGATAGTATCGGCCGATACTGACCCATATTGGTCCGATACCGATAGCACCCCAATACCTGTATCAGAATGGTATCGGTATCGGTTCTCGATGAAACCGATACTTATCAGTATCGGCCGAGTTTTGATACCATGATAAAAATTACTCTCTGATGTTGTTAAGGATGCTGTTACATTTCTTTTCTTGGTAAATATTTCTCTTATACTCTCATGAATGTTTGTGTTAATGTTACGCCTTTTTTTCTTATGCGTCTATTTCATGGAAACATTTCCATAGATAGCTATGTTAATGCTAGAAAGAAGTACTCCGATATCATGTATTGACAAGGTTAGAAAGTCTTTATTACTGGACTTTCATAATGTAGCAAAAAGGATATTTCTAGCATTTCCTTGTATTTTAATTTGGAGTGCCATGTAGAATGGCTATTCAAACTCCTTATACCTTTGATCTTGATAGTTTTTCTTCAATTTACTTTGTTGCATGCAAACCTTCTCACACATTTCCATATATTATTTCATTCTAGTATTGTTGATATCTTGAAAAACATCTATGGAAAATGGAATTTCTTCCAAATGTTGTCTATTAATGCATTTCTCCTTTAATTCATCTTTATGCATTTTATTGGTAACTCTTATAGTTGCAGAGAGTGTTGGTATTCTTGGGCTGGGTACTACTTTTGTACCAACTTTGGTTTGTTAGGCCAGCAGGGCCTTTTATTGGTTAATCCTATAGTTGCAGAGATTGTTGGTATTCTTGGCTGGGTGCTACTTTTGTACAACTTTGGTTTGTTAGGTCGGCAGTGCCTTTTGGATTAGTTGGTATTCTTGGGGGAGTTTGATCGTTATGTTTAACCTTTCTGCTTCTTTTGTATTTTTTCTTCTCACTTTTGCTCATGCACGACGCTACGCTCTGGTATGCATTTTTCATTTTCCTTTAATACATATGGACATATTTTATATATATATATATATATAAAATATGTCCATATGTATTAAAGGAAAATAAAAAATGCATACCAGATAAGTGTCATAAAAAAAAAGAGAAAAAAAAATAAGCAGATCAAACTCCCCCAAGATAACGGCAACACTGTAACCTCCCTCCTTAGATTATTAGCCGCTGAGTTAGCACATCTTGGTATGTGTGACAAGATTGTTTTCAGGATTACGATTAAAGAGAGAGAGAGAGAGAGAGAGAGATGAAGGTAGTAGGAGAGGAAGAAGAGAAAGAGAGAAGAAATTAGAGTTGAGCTGCTTGGCTTAGCATTCTTCCCAATGCATTATCAATTAATGTATTCTAATCATTACATCGCGAATCTCAAAGTAAGTAAAACATGGTAAAATAAGTATGTTGCTACACTTACTCAATGCACACCCAATGACGACTACATACACACCCACTAATATAACATGGCTAAATCACCAATATGACACATAAAAAGTTGCAGCTGCTGATAAGATCCCCAATGGCACAAAGAATAGGCAGTAGCTTCCACGGGATTGTGCCCTTTCCTTGCAATCAAGCTAAGAAAATCTTTTATGATGATTTTGGAACAATTCTCTCACCCTACACTGATACCCTTATATGCTGCCCAAAGTTTCGCCTCAGCATTCACAAGCCACAACCACGGTTTTAAACCTTGTGATCTCCCCCTTGTATCGGTCGATGCCAAAATTAATACGTATCGGCCAATATTGGCCGATAAGGGAGGGAATAAACAAATAAATAAATGGAAAAAATTGAAAGTCATGATAAGTATACCAAATATGTACTGGTTCATGGTTCAAAATATCGGCCGGAACCGATACATATCGGTTTCAAACTTGACCCGGTGTATCGACCCATATATATTGGTATGTATTGGCCGATACCTTACAATGTATCGTCCAAAACCTATATGTATCGGTTTTGGAGCTGGCTGATATGTACTGGAAAACCGAAATTTTGAATCTTGATTGGCGATGTTGGCCAGTACCTATTGATTCTAGTAGGTATTGGCCAATACCTAAGAAATACCGATATCTGGGCAGATATCGGTATTGACTAGGCCAAATAGCAATACATATGGGTATCGGTTAATACTTTAAACCGTGGCCACAACAGCTATATGGGTTCAAAAAGGGACCTTGACATCCCTTTCGGAGTTCCGCCACACTCTCCCTTCTCCCTGCAGGTGTACAACCGCAGCTTGCTCGCAAAGAAAATAAAGAGGAACTTGTAGAAAATTAAAAGAGAAAACTAGGGCTGCAGAATAAACCCAATAAAAGCCGATCTTGATTCAATATTTATGTAAAAACACAGCTATAGAACTAAACCAGCAGCATAACAACAATTCAACAGTCCACAATAGCAATATATAAACCCTATGTATGAGAATAGACTTGTTTTTTAATAGCACTAGGAGTCTTAACCATCCACATTACTAAAATTAAGTACCTAAATTAAAAGAAACTAGAGACTGCAAGTTCACGGTGATTTACAATCATCACTTGGTGATTTACTGAGGGAACATGTGCTCCTAACTTATGTCTCTCACGTGACCTTTTAAGTGGTAACGTGTTTCTTGCATCTCAGGCCTCTTACCAGCCTTACTTAAAGTTGTTCAATCCATCGGGTAGTGCCACATTATAAACATTGCCATTGATTCTCTTGACAATCCTGATTGGTCCCATGTTTGTATGCTTCAATTTATTGTAAGTGCCCGTAGGGAGTCTCTCTTTACATAAGTAGATATTAAGGGCTCGTTTGATTGCATGTATCAGCGAAACGCGTTTTCATTCTGATACGCGTTTGGCATGTATTGGTATTAGACGTATCAATCCTGTGTTTGATATTGCAGAAGGTCAAACATGTATTGTCCTGAAACGTGTTGTTCTTCTGTTTGCTGCCACATGTTGTAATACCCCAACTTAAGTATCACTAAAATTTTCATTTCTACTGTAATGAGGTGGAACCGCTCCCCACCAGAGGGATTGAAAATCACTCTGGTAAAACCTCCACTTTGGCTGCGGGACATAGTGGAGGGGAACATTACCAAACAGAACCCAAAGCATTAAGCAACCACCCATTTCCTTTATATTTCTTGCGTTAAAAATTGAAATTTTTTCAATTTTTGTCTAATATGAAATTTTTTTTAAATATAAAAGCTTTCTTTTATCTTGCATGCTTACACTTCTGTGATTCTAGAGATTCAAATATAAAAATTCAACAAATATAAAAATAAAAACTTAAGATTAAATAATGAAACAATTAAGAACAAATCAAGCCATATTATACAAAATAATAATTAAATAAAGCAATAAAATTCTCATGTCGTCTCCTCCACCAATGGAAGAGGTAGAGTTAAAATCATCACAGGATTCACAGCCATTCCTCAGCCAATACATAGTCATCAAAATTTAAAATCATAATAATAAAATTGTAAGTAATAATTAATGAAATTATTAGCATCAAAAGTGCAAATTTGATAGAAAACCACTGTTAATAAACCTGTTCCACAATGGGTTCGAATCAACACAGCCTTAGGCGGATTCGAATCACTACAGCCCAACTTACGGATCAAAACCATCAGAAACCCCAAAAAATGAAATGAAAAAACCGAATACCCTGCCATCACTCAGAGCTTCGCATCGAGCCACAACCGACTGCAAATATTTTTGTCCTCCTTATAAGAGATAAATTTCTTTTCTTCAGCTGTCTACAGATTTAGGGTTTGCAGTGTGTTAACGTCCGGTCAGATTCCAACGAATGGGTGAAGCCACTGCAAGTTATGTCCATCGATTATTCAATGATAGAGGAAGAAAACAGAGGTGGGTACCAGAAAAAAACTGGTGGTCATAGAGAAATTGAAATCAGTGATTTTTCGGTGATGATTTTGGAGTTTATTCATATTTCTTTTCGACTTTAGTAGTTGTGACTGAAAAGAGTAGTTGGAACTTGGAAGAGCTTCCGAGGAAGAACAATGTAATGGAGAACAACTGCCCTCTTTTATTGGAAGTTAAAGCACGATAGAACGCGAAACATGTAGCCATATTGGCTACATGTTTCGCGTACGAGGGGTTGGCCTCGTATCCCATATTGGCTACGTGTAGCCAAATCTGTAAGCTATGCGTATGGTCAAACATAGCAGCAAACGTCTTTTGGGCCGTTTGTGACGGGTCAACACTCGAGCTTGCAACATAGTGCCTGGGGCACGCGATGTGGTGCCAAGAAGGCACGCGACATCTTGTTGCCAGGATGGCACGACATGTGGTACCAAGAGGGCACGCGACAAGGGGGCCAGGAGGGCCTTGCGACGTGGTCGCGCTGCGAGGGTGCGACACGGTCGCATGGGGGTCATGACACGGACGCGACATGGCCAGGTGGGTTAGCGATCCGGAGCGTTGCGGTATGAATAGTAAAGTATGTCAAACCAAGGGGTTTGAGGTTCTCTTGCTATTTTGGCCGAATTATTGTTTTACCCTTATATAGGGAAGGGAGCTTGAGAGCTATTCCCCCACACACGGGGCCTTGCGTTGCCAAAGGGGGCGCAAGTGTCTCCTAGGCCTGAAAGGGTGGACCTAGGACGTCGACGCAGTGATGCCATGTGGCACCCAGTGCGATGTTGAAGTATGGCCCCGGACTATGCGTCGCGGTGCATACCGCTGGACAACCTCGCGAGAGCAATTGAGCGTTGCGTGGGACTCAGTAGAGCACGACAACATGAGTGGGCACGAGACCGTGGGCTTGGTTTGGTATGCGAGCAAGACATGATGGCATGGGACGCTGCATGCCAATACTGTCGCGAAGCGAGGTACTAGTGCAGGGCACAGGGTGAAGCTTGAGCAGGCTAAGTATGAGACAGTGGTGCAATCGAGCGTGTCGTAAGGGGCACGATACATTGGGTGGTAAGCCGCGAAACAGAGGTAACCACGAGGGGGAGTTCCCGTCCTCTAGGTGAGTGGTATCAGAGCTGATGAAAGAGATTGGTTGGCCGTTACGCATGATGGCATGCTGCGTTGATGGCGCGTCAAGGACGCCCCCACATCGCTGGTATCGAGATAGGCCGACTTAGCGCGAGCGTTAGGTCTCGTGACATTTGGTATCAGAGCCAAGTTCGATCCAGAATGGATGATACTAATGAGTTAATTGGTGCCAGCTGGGCACGCGATGTGGTGCCAAGAGGGCACGCGACATTCCTGAGCTAGTTAATAGGTGAGGGCCTTGTGACTGCGGAACCAGGTTGACCTGGCATGGGTGACGTTGGGGAGCTAGTGGGAAGGTGTGGACCTAAGAACTAGATTGGAAGTGAGCTAGCGGGGAGGTGCCAAACCTCGAGGCTAGATATGAGATCCTAACAGGCTGGGAGGAGTTGGCGGGGTCAGTTCGTTGTGATAATGCGTCAACAAGGACGTTGACATTATGGAGTGGTGGAGGATGTGACGAGGGTCAACACTCGAGCTTGCAACATGGTGCCTGGGGCACGCGACATCTCGGTTCCTGGACGACACGACATGTGGTGCCAGGAGGGCACGCGACATGGGGGCCAAGAGGGCCTCGCGACGTGGTCGCGCTGCGAGGACGCGACACGGTCGCATGGGGGTCATGACACGGATGCGACACGAACGTGACATGGCCGGGTGGGCTAGCGATCCTGAGCGTTGCGGTGTGAACAGTAAAGTATGTCAAACCAAGGGGTTTGAGGTTCTCCTTCTATTTTGGCCGAATTATTGTTTTACCCTTATATAGGGGAAGGGAGCTTGAGAGCTATTCCCCCCCACACGGGGCCTTGCGTTGCCAGAGGGGGCGCAAGTGTCTCCTAGGCCTGAAAGGGTGGGCCTAGGACGTCGACGCAGCGATGCCGTATGGCACCCAATGCGAGGTTGAAGTATGGCCCTGGACTACGCGTCGCAGTGCATATGGCTGGGCAACCTCGCGAGAGCAATTGAGCGCTGCGTGGGACTCAGTAGAGTACGACAGCATGAGTAGGCACGAGACTGTGGGCTTGGTTCGGTATGTGAGCAAGACATGATGGCATGGGACGCTGGTTGCCAATATTGTCGCGAAGCGAGGTACTAGTGCAGGGCACAGGGTAAAGCTTGAGCAGGCCAAGTATGAGACAGTGGTGCAATCGAGCGTGTCGTAAGGGGCATGATACATTGGGTGGTAGGTCACGAAACAGAGGTAACCACGAGGGGGAGTTCCCGTCCTCTAGGTGGGTGGTATCAGAGATGATGAAAGAGATTGGTTGGCTTCGTTGCATGCGGTAGCGAAGCACCGCGCGGGTTGATGGCGCATCGAAGGACGCCCCTGCGACCCCTGCGACTGTTGGTATCAGAGATAGGCTGACTTAGCGCATCGGGCGTTAGGAGCTGCACGGGCTGACACTATTGGAAGAGTGACCCCGTGACACGTTGACTCGCTTAATGGCCTCCAACTACACGTCTTTGGAGCCCACTACGAGCAAGCAAACACGCCCTAATAGATTCCCTTCATGGAAGACTTTGTCCTTTCTATTGTCATCAGCAGCCCATTTATATTTTATATTACTTTCTCGGATGTGTTGTTGAACTTGATGCTGAATTTCCTGAATATTCGGAAAAGGTATCAACATCCTCATTTTTTCTGCCCAAAATAGGAAGAGGAACTAGATTGCACACATGTTGAGGGGTTCTGCTATAAACGACCTCAAATGGTGATTGTTTGGTGGACTGATTGATGAAACTATTGTAAGAAAATTCTACTTGCGTCAGAATTAATCCCGTTGGGAAATATGCTCTCCAACTATGCTTCCAAGATCTGCCATGATGAATCGAAGCTACATCTCTCCACACATCCCCTAGGAGTACATAGATCTGTACTCTCTTTCTGCACTAGAGTTTGACACAACGTTCTATCTTATACTTTTCTATGTGATTAGTTCCCACTAAGGAAGGTGCAGTGGCTTGTCGTAGATCTCCTGTCACTTAGGGCGTGTTTGATTGCTCGTAGTGGGCCCTAAAGACATGTATTTGGAGGCAGTTACATGAGTCCATGCCCCAAAATGTGTTTGTTGCCACCTTTGACCATATGCATAGCGTGCGGATTTGGCTACGTGTAGCCAATTTGGGATATGAGGCCAACCCATCGTACGCCAGAAACGCTACACGTTTCGCATGCTATCGCGATTTAACTTCCCAATAAAAGAGGGCAATCGCTGTCTTCTCCATTTCATTGTTCCTCCTTTGAAGCTTCGACTACTTCCACTCAACTTCAAAGTGGAAATACCAAAAAAACTGCTTATTTCGCCAGATTTTGTCATGGCCACCATTTTTTTTCTGGCACTCACCTCCATCTTCTTCCTCTACCCTTCCTCTAGCATTGAATAATGGTGGGAGAAACCTTGCATTGGCTTTGCCCCATCCTTCCCTTGGAATCTGACCGGACATAAATACACTGAAAACCCTAAAATCTGTACATAGTTAGCAAAGCAATTTACTTCTCGCCAGATTTGCAGTTGGTTGCGGTTCGATGTGAATCTCCAAGTGATGGAAGGATACTCGGCTTTTTAATTTAATTTTTTGGGGTTTTTGTTGATTTTGATTCATAAGTTGATGATTTTCAGCACTATGTAGTGGCTCAAGGAACGGCTGTGATGGTTCCAACTCACTAGTTCCATTTATGGGAGGAGACGATGTGCGATTTATACCGATCTGTTGATTTAGTTTGGTATAAAATGGCCTGATTTGTCCTTAATTGTTTCCCTATTTAACCCTGAGTTTTTTATTTTATGTTTGCTGAATTTTTTTATTTGAAAATTTGTAAAATCAGAGAGGAAGTACTAGTATGGAAGGAAAAAAAACACTTTTATTTTGTTTTTCACATATTTAGCACAATAATATAAAGAAATGGTTGGTTGCTTTAGGTCTGTTTGGTAACACTCCATGCTGCGCATCAAGAGCTGGTTTGATAGCTTGTCTGACGCTGCTGGGGAGTGGGCGGAGAGCTGGAGAGTGCTGCGGGAGTGGCCAAAGTAGAGGTTTTGCCAGATTGGTTGTCAACCACTCAAGCTGGGAGCAGGGTACAATTAACATTTAAATAATACGTAAGTTGAGCTATTACAAACATGTGCCAGCACACAAAACAAAAATGCATTTCAGAACAAAATGCATTTGACCTGCGAAATCAAACAATGGGCTGATGTGTGTAATACCAATATAGGCCAAATGTGTAATGGAGTGAAAACACGTTTCACTGATACGTGAATCAAACGAGGCCTTAGGGACCCAATCTGCATCGATAAGGACCTTAATATCAAAATGTCTATGGTCACTATAGAGTAAGCCTCTCCATAGACAAAACTGTAATTTAGGGTTGGGGTTTAGTAATAGGAAGGAGGAAGAAGAAGAAGAGAGAGGAAGAGAAAGGTAGAGAGATATTAGGGTTGAGTCAATATGACTCAAATCCCAATGCAAAATACTATTTATATCATCTTAGTATGTTCACAAATTACATGGTTCCCGAGTTAAGTGAATTGTACAATTTAAAATTCACTTAACTACACACACACCCAAAGTTACTTACTACATGCCCATACAATAGAAATAACATCACCATCACTCCCCCTCAAATTGGAGTATAGATGTCGATCGTACCCAACTTGAAGGAGATGTCATAAAGTCTGTTGCCACCAGCACCTTTAGTCAAGATGTAGGCAAGTTGATCATCAGTTCTAACTTGAGGAATACTGATTTCTTTGGACTCGACCTTCTCGCGAATATAGTGACAGTCCACCTCAATGTGTTTTGTCCTTTCATGAAAGACATGATTCTCTGCAATATGATGGGCGACTTCATTGTCACCTTACAAGATAATTGGAGAGGATACAACAACTCTCAAGTTTGACAAAATGAATTTAAGCCACATGCCCTCTCTCACACCTTGGGACATGGCGCGGGACTCCCCCTCGGCACTGAAGTTTGATATGTTGCTTCTTAGATTTTCATGTGACCAAATTATCCCCAAAAAAATGCAATATCCGGTAGTTTATCTCCTATCATTCAGAGACCCGACCCAATTGACATGAGTAAATATCTCTACATCCAAATGACCATGATTTTTTTATAGAGAAGTCCTTTGCCAAATACCTCAGGATCCTGTGAACAACCTCCAAATGTACTGTCCTTGGTGAGTGCATATATTGACTCACCACGCTTACTGCATAAGCAATGTCCGGACGGGTCATGATTAGATAGATTAGTTTACCAACTAATCTCTGATAGGTATGTGGATCCTTAAGAAGATCACCTTCTTCACCATTTAATCGATGATTTTGTTCAATAGGGGTCACAACAGGCCTACACCAAAAATCTTGTATCATGAACAAGGTCTATGGTATACTTCCGCTGGGATAATGAGATGCGCTTCGTAGATCTGATGACTTCAATGCCATGGAAATATTTCACGTCAAGTTGAGAGAGAGACCAGTCTTTGTGGCCAGCCAGAGATAATAATACCTTGATTATGTTGGACTTGGCTACAGGTGCAAAGGTGTCTTGATAATCAACTCCTCGTGTTTGAGTGTACCCCTTTGCTATGAGTCTTGCTTTATTTATATCTTTTGACAGTACCATCAGGTCTATACTTAACTGTATACATTCATTTGCAACCAACAACTCTCTTTCCTTCTGAGAGTTCAACAATTTCCCATGTTTGATTTTATTCCAGAGCATTCATCTCCTGAATCATAGCATCATTCCATTTTAGCTGCAGAATAGTTGAAGAATAGGCATCAGAATAGTAGAAGAAAAGGTGATAGAATAATAGAAGAAAAGGTGATAGAATCAAGAAAATAAATAAAACCATAAGGCATCAGAATAGTAGAAGAAAAGGTGATAGAATCAAGAAAACAAATAAAACCATAATGAGATGATGAGAAATTGTGATATGACACATACTTACTGATGGGATAACAAGTATACGATCTATGAAGTTTTCTGTGAGCAATGGGTAGATGAAGATTAGAAACAAGAGGGCCCTCTTCGGGTAAGGGATCCTGGCTGGTATTCTGAGAAGATGACTCATTTACATTCTCATGTGCAGTAGCTTCAACGATACTTTTCTTTTTCCTTCACACATACATCTTTCCCTTTCCATATTTATCAAAGGTGGGTTGTTCACTTTGCTGTGGCTCAACAGCTTCATCATCAACTTCTTCACAATCTTCACCATCTCCCATAGGTAAAGCTTTAAACATCTTATAGTGCTCTTCATTTTTAAGTTGTTTTTCCCCCTGAAGAGGACCCGGAGGACTGGAAAAAGGAGTGCCCTTAAAGACTGTAACATCTATGGCGACTCTCACACGACGAGTGAGAGGGTCAAAGCACTTGTATCCTTTCTAAGAATAGGGATACCCAATAAAAATATACTTGGTAGCCTTGAGATCAAGTTTACTGCGCTAAATATTGGGGATATGTGTAAAACACAAGGAACAAAGATACGGGGTGGCACCAAGAACAGAGGTTGATGAGGAAACACAAGTTGGAAGGGAGAATGTCCTTCCAGAATAGACATAGGCATTCGATTGATGCGGTAGGCAGCGGTGAGGACGGCTTCACCCTAGAGATGTTTAGGGACCTTTATATCAAACAATAGAGATCGAGCAATCTCAAGAAGATGCCTATTTTTCCTCTCAGCAACCCCATTCTGTTAGGGGGTATAAGGACAAGTAGTTTGCCACATAATTCCATAAGAGTGAAGATAAGATTGGAGAATGTGAGAGGAATATTTTCCATCATTATCCGATTAAAGAACCTTAACATGCCCATAAAATTGTGTGTTAACTAGTCTGTGAAACATAGGAAAAATAGAGGCAACTTCATCTTTGGTGCACATAAGAAAGAGCATAGTGAGTCTAGTACAATCATCAATAAAAGTAACAAAATAACAATAACCATTCAAAGCAGTAACAGGGGAAAGCCCCACACATCAGAGTGAATAACTTCAAAAGGAATAACACACTTACTACCACTCAGGAGATACGAATTGCGAACATGTTTAGAGAACTGATAAGTCTCACAATTAAACAAACTACTATCAAATCCATGAAATATTTCTGGAAATAAAAGTTTCAAACGACTAATATGAGGATGGCCACAGTGGGAGTGCCACAATCTGGCTTCATCAGCAGAAATCACCATAGCTGCAGGAGGAGATGCACCACGTAAATCTTGAAAGAGGTAGAGTCCCTTCTCTTCAGTACCATGACCAAGGATTTTCCCCGATTTCATGTCCTGGAAAATACAATATGAAGGAAAGAATGTCACACTATAATGTAAGGAATTGGTAATTTTACTGACAGATAATAGATTCATAGGCATGTTAGGAATCAAAAAAGTAGAGTTAAGAGACAAGGTGCTTAATTGAACACACCCTTTACCCTTTACAGGAACAAGGGATCCATCAGCAATGCGAATGAGTAGAATCAGAAAGGCTAGACACAGATGAAAATAACTCAGTCATACCAGACATGTGATCCGTAGCCCCAGAATCGATGATCCATGGGGATTGAGAGGAGGAGGTCACATGTGCAGACCCATAGGTACCTGACTCACCTATGGGGGACGAAGATGCCTATCCCTGTGTCACCGTCATGCGCTGAAGGCGGCCCTGGAGATCCTGAAGCTCTCTCTGTAAGCTCTGGAAATCAGATGGTGGGAGAGAAAGAGCTGAAACAGTAGGGATACTCTGACCACCAACTGGATTAGAATCCGCAGTAAAGGACTAGAATGCACGACCTGAAAGGAATTTCGGTTTTCCACATAATTCCCAACATCTTTCTCTGGTATAGCCCCTTGCCATAATGAGAAAACAATAATTTCTCTTTTTTCACGTGAGAGGCTCCCACGACCTCCACGACCACCACCTCTACCACCAGATTTGCCTCCACTACGATCAAAAGAAGTGAAGGATGGTAGGACAGATCTCTCAGATATATCACCACCAGGAATCTGCATAAACTATTGCCTGCTCTCCTCATGCTGAAGGAGAGTACACGGTACCAAGTGGAGGACACTCTCTTCCTAAAATGTTTAATTTAGCATTCTCATATTCAGGTCTAACCCCTTATAGGAAGTCAAACACTCTCCTCTTTTCAGTATTTTTACTAGCCTTGCTGACACACGAGCTGCACAGTTCTTCTTGATATTGGGCTAGTTCATCCCACAAACTCTTCATTTGAGTGTAATACTCCCCAATAGTCTTATCACCTTGCCTCATGGTGTTAATTTTGTCACTAACTTGAAACATTTTTTCGAGGTTTTGTTTCTCTGAGAACGCATCCCTCACAGCCTCCCATAATTGTTTAACATCGCTGGCATACATAAAATAATCACTAATGTCTGGTTGCATTGAGTGTAGCAACCATGTCATGACAGTTAGATTGTCACTTTCCTAATCAACATACTTAGTGTCATCTTCTTTAGGTCTTGGGATAGTCTCGTAAATGTTACCCAATTTTTTCTTCATCCCTAAGTACATAGCAGTGGACCGTAACCACGAAAGATAATTGGCCCCATTCAATTTCTCCTCCACCAACGATCCCAGATTTATTCTCGTCCATGATTAAGAGAGACCGAGATCAAAATAATTCAAAAAATAGAAGACCCACAGCTTCTAAACAGGGAGAATGCCTACACAACCCATTGATTAATCCCAAAACAACATTCAAAAACGCTGGACAACAATTTTCTTAATCAACAAAAAAATCGACAAAATAGGCAAACATAGCTTATAGCAGCCACTAAAACATCCATAACTCCGTCAAATGAACTTCGAATTCAACGAAACTTGAACCCTTAGTCTGCAAATGAAATGAGCTTTCAAGCAAGCCATACCTTGCCAGATGAAAAGGCGATCAACAATCGAACAGAGGAGATTTATGCGGCTAGGCGGTAAAAGAAGGATTCACGAGAATTGATTAAACAACACCAAAATAGAAAAGGAGTACACCATCAATCTTGTATGGTGATTCCGGTCCAACTTGGTCCAATCCCGAACTTCTTTAAGCCTTCATGGATCTTAGGGATACAAAAAACCAAAAACACACTTTTCTTTAGAAAACCCTTCAAAACTCCATGTTCCCAGCCTCAAATCACTTTGAGCAAAAAGAAGAAAATGGAGAGGGGAAAAAAAGATCAAAACCCCCCCCCCAAAAAAATTGAGGAAAAGGTCAACGGGTTGACCCTGCTAACGTCAGCGATGACATGGATGGATTCAATAGGGCTGTAAAAATTTCTAGGTTAGAGTTTTGTTGTCTCTGATACCAAGACAAAACTTTAATTTAGGGTTAGGGTTCAGTAATAGGAAGGAGGAAGAAGAAGAACAAAGAGGAAGAGAAAAGTAGGGAGATATTAGGATTGAGTCAATATGACTCAAATTCCAATGCAAAATACTATTTATATCATCTTAGCATGTTTACGTATTACATGGTTCCCGAATTAAGTGAATTGTACAACTTAAAATTCATTTAACTACGCACACACCCAAAGTTACTTACAACACACCCATTCAATAGAAATAACATCACCAACATTCTTAGACTGCTTTTCAGATATCTCATAATCCTATGGAAGGCATCTAAGTGAATGATCCTTGAGCATGCATATGTTGGCTCACTATGCTCATAACATAAGCAATTACTTCATCAAAATACATAATCAATGATGTGAGTTCCCTTCTTCATAAACAATATATGGTCATAGCGATTCCTTTGATACCCAAACTTATTAATTGCATCACTACATTTGTTGAACCAGATTGTTTTATCCGTCAATGGTCTTCAGTCTACAAACTTTGACTCTCTCCCTGAAGGGAAAAATCAGGTGGAAGAGCCATGTACACCTCATCTTTCAAATCCATGTAAGAACACAATTTTCTACATTCAACATGTATTGCAGCCAATTTTTGTGCACAACAAGTGAAATAAGCACCCAAATAGTATTTAACTTAGCCACGGGTGCAAAAGTGTCCTGATAGTCAAGGCCATGTGTTTGAATACTTAGCAATAACCCCGTATTTGTATCTTTCTACAAACCCATCTGTTCTGTACTTAACTGTATACAACCACTTGCATCCTACAACCCTTTTCCCTTCTGGTATTGATGATATAATTGAAAATACAAACCCATATTGGTTTGTATCATCTGATATAACTAACATGGTTCAAAGTATTGACCGATACCGATAGGTATTGATTTTTTGGCTTGGTTGATACATATTCCTATCATCATATACTTATAAATATTGACTGATAGCTATTGGTATCGCCGATACATATCGATGTAAGTTGTTTTATTTTATTTCATTATAATTTTTTCATCACTTGTATATTAATCTTAGTGGTATTAAATCTATGAAAGCTAAATATTGAACATGAAAGTAAATACATCCAGGATGTATGTCAAGGGATATATGAGGCCCGGAACGCTACCTTTGAAGGTAGCGCCTAGTGCTACCTTGGAGATGCGCTACCTTGGAGATAGTTGGGTGCCACGCGTGCATCCCCAATTCCCGTAGTCCTTTTTCTATTGTGGTTGCATTTATTAATTCCAAACCTAGTGGCCCTTAACTTTCTTTGAGCATGAATCTGATGAATATTCTTGTGGACTTCAAGGTTGTACCTGAGGAAGTCTGGGTTTGTGGACCTTCTGTTAGAGTACTGGATATCAGCAACAATTTTATCCAAGAAGTACCAGCAAAAATTGGCTCTTTGCGATCTATTCAAGTAAATATACTCTTTTTTCATTTCTTTATGTCTATTCAGTCGATATCTTTCAGTAGAGTTGCTTACTCCTCCCTGGACACACTTGACTATTTTTTCACACTTCCGAAAAATGGATTATTTTGAACCTTTATGAACTATCCTCGTTCATAAACATATTGTGACTTCGTAAGTTCATCATTATGATATGGACTTCGTTTTCTTACATTTTATCTTGTGTAGAAATTGTTTCTGAATGCAAATGGCATATCGGATGAAAGCATTAACTGGGAAGGTTTAGCATCTCTGAAGTCTCTAACAATGTTGTCGCTAAGCCAAAACCAGTAAGTGTTTTCCTGACCTTTACAATATCAATGTTGGTCCTCGTCATATTCACAATAATATATATATATATATATATGGGTAAGCTGGGAATGAACTTGTCACCCCAAGAATCCACAAATTATTAAGATGTTTCATTGGAACTTTTTTGTGTAGGTATCATGAGGTCAGGGATTGAACTTTAGTTCTTGGGTTGACAACATAACATGCTTTACGTAGCTATAGCAAGAAAAATTCAATGTATTAGTCCTAAGGCAATAATGGAAAGAAAATAATGCATCTGCACTTTTAACTGTGTTCTGCTATTGTACTGTAAGTTTCACTAGCTTCCTAGTATGTTAAAAGAATACAATTTAAGTTGCAGATGTTATGGAGTTCTCCTTATTGGACCAGATATCTCCATACGACGGTGAGATGATTTCTTCGTAAGATGAAATACTCCTGCTATTTCTGTGCACACTACATCCACTGCTCATGGTCTTTCACATATTTCTGTGTTTAGGACATGAAGTAATATCCCAAATTCCAATGTTTATCTCAACTGCCAATCTTCTACAACATTGGTTCATTCTTTTGGTATCTCCTGAACCTTTCTAAGTTACTCCCCAGCCAATTGTTGTCCGTGATAGGGGCATAATACTCCCATGTTGCAATTTATTTGGTTATACATTCTATAAATCTAAATAGGAATATTTGTCATTGCATATTGTCCAAGGCTATTCTTGTCAAATTTTGGACATTGTATCTCATTATGTGGTTAGACCTAATATTTTATTGACTCTTTTGAAGAAATCACTAACATTCTTCTTGTCAAGTTCTTAGTTCTTTATTGTTATTAGAGCCCAGTTCTAGGGGTTATGATTCTGCAAGGTTTGTGCATTTGACAACTCTTGGAACTTGAAACTGAGCAAGTGAAGGTGTCATGAACAATAATTTTGCAATATAAAGTTTTTTTCACCTTCCTGCATTTTCTCATGCAATTATATGGCTGATGTCATCACTGTGACCTGTGACAAATAATCTGTGAGGGGCCAATCATTATGAGCTTCTATGAAGACGATGACCCAGATAGAACTCATTTTGGTGACTGGATGGTCCCAAGAAAATTCAAACTATAGGCCTTTGTCAATTGTTTTGAGAGCTGGCAGATTTTATATCTCTCAATGGAACCGTCAACCTTAATTATCAGGGTATGCATCTGCTTGCACCCAACTGTATGTGTCCCTGTTGAGTGATTAGTTTCTTTGTAATATTTTAGTGTAGAGCCTTTAATTCCTATAGTATAGTATAGTATAGTTTAGTGTAGTTTCATTTTTTGGCAGATAAGCTGGGCTTGAACCTGCAACCTTGAGGTTGCAATAATGTCCACTTTCTATTGTGCTACAGGCCTAATACCTAGTATAGTTTTCTTCCAGTTGGGACAAAGCTTCCGTCACTTACACGTTCTTTGATGGGCACAATAGCTCAAACAAAGGTTCTAAGGTAGCTGAAGGAGCTTGGTAGGGAATAAACTGATTAATGTGATCAACGGTGCAAGAAAGTACAATTAGATTTGGTATTTTGTGTTTATGATTCAAGAGAGAGAGAGAGAGAGAGAGAGAGAGAGAGAGAGAGAGAGAGAGAGAGAGAGAGAGAGAGAGAGAGAGAGAGAGAGAGAGAGAGAGAGAGAGAGAGAGAGAGAGAGAGAGAGAGAGAGAGAGAGAGAGAGAGAGAGAGAGAGAGAGAGAGAGAGAGAGAGAGAGATGTGAGTTCCTTAGCCTCACAATCATTAGTAAGCTCCATGAGAAGCACAAATACACAGACACCCACTAACATAAAAAACTAGCAATTAAAGTTATGTACACACCAATACTCCCCCTCAAGTTAGTGCATAGATATCTGTCATGTCCAACTTGGAGGTAATGTCATACACCCGCTTTCCTCCAACCGCTTTAGTAAGTATGTTCGCCAACTGGTCTTCTATGGTCATTTGAGGTGTCCAACACACATTTGATTCAACTTTTCTCTTATGAAGTGGCATTCTACTTCAGTATGTATGGTTCTTTCATGGTACACCGGATTCTTTGCAATATGTAGTCCTGCTTCATTGTCACCATAGTTGCATAGGGAGCTTTACATTAATCCCAAGGTCGACTAGGATCAATCTGAGCCACATTGCCTCACGTGCACCTTGTGGCATAGCTCGGTACTCTCCTGCACCTGAGTTAGAGACAATATGCGACTTTTTTTTTAAAATGTAGACAACATGCTGCTTTTTACACTTCCATGTGACTGGGTTTCCTCCCAGAAGGTGTAATATCCTAAGGTAGACCTCCTATCATTGAGCGATCATGACCAATCTGCATCAGTGAATACTTCAATATCAAGATGATCATTGTTACTGTAGGGGACCCCTCTCTTGAGCTTCCTTTTAGATAATCTTATAGTTCACTACATTGCATCCAAATGAATTGTCTTGGTGAATTATCCTATGTTATAGAGTATATAACTTCAATGATAGGAATCAATTTCTAGTCGCATAGCTTCATAATAAGTTTGTAAAGCTTCCACATAATTTCTGTCAGATTGAGCTGACATCCGTTACGGTCGTTCATTATATTCAAAGAATCCCCGTTCAAGAACCGTACGTGAGATTGTCATCTCATACGGCTCCTCCTTTTGTGCATAGTAATAAGGGGAATAATCCATGGAATAAAAAAAGATTGAAATATTCTCATTATGAGCTGACAGGGGCTGGTGTTTTTACAAGAAATCAGCCTTCCTGCACGGCGTATATCTGTCTCAGTGCAAGTATGCCATGGATCTTCTCACAATATGCAAACCCGAATATTTCCCTATGGATCAAAACTTTAAATGAAATGCATGTGTTGACTAACCACACTGACTATGTAAGCAATATATGGATGCGTCATAGTCAGGTATATCAACTTCCACTTGACTTTTGTAAGAGGATTAGGGTTAGGTTAGAAGATTAGGGTTAGGGTTAGGAAGGAAGAAGAGAGAGAGATAGAAAGGCAGAGAAAGAGAAGTAGATGACCTAGTTAGGTTTGGAGCCCCCACTGGCCTTCATATTAAATCAAAAGACTAAGAACCCTCACTTGCATTATACACACACTATACTATTTCTAACACACCACTAAACTACATATACATATACATGTATCCCAATACTCCCCCAAGCTGGTGCATAGACATGCATCATGCCCAGCTTGACAAGAATATTATTAAGATGTGTAGCCTCAAGTGCCTTCGTGAAAAATGAAAATATCCGCCAACTGGTCTAAAGATGCCGACTTGAATTTTTTCCTGAACGAAATGAATATCAACCTCGATATGTTTTGTCCTTTCGTGGAGGACAGAGTCATCTGCAATATCTATAGCCGCCTGATTGTCAGAATGCAGGTGCATAAGCATATATGAAGGAGATCCAAGGTTGGTGAGAAAAGCGCGAAGCGATAAGAGTTCAAAAGTTCCATGAGCCATGGTTCTATACTCTAGACTTTGCACTAGAGTTTGAGACTATTTCTCATTATTTACTCATCCACATCACAGATTACCTCCAAGAAAAGCACAGTATTCGAGGTGGAATGACGATCAATAGGAGCCCTAGCCTAATCAACATCAGTGTACTACCTTAGATAAGTGTCCAACATCAGAATAAAATAGTCCTCTTTCAGGGGAGGACTTAATATACCATAATATGTGATGCACCACATCCATAAGAGGCACCCATGGTGCATGAATGAACTGAGCAACAACATAGATCGTGAATGTAAGGTCTGGCCGAGTATTAGTAAGGTATATAGGTCACCCAACGAACCACTAATACTTAGATGGATCAAGAGGGGGCTCCCCAATGTGAACATGAATATGATGTTTAGGATCCATGGGAGTTGGCAAGTCTACATCCCAATATACCGATTTCACGCAATATATTTAATCAATGACAAGCCTCTGTGAGAGGGATATCCCTCTAGAAGATCTAGCAATCTCTATACCGAGGAAAAATCTAAGTTGACCCAAGTTTTTCACCTCAAAGGCTTGACTTAAGTATGCCTTAACAGGAGTAATAAAGGCAGAATCAGCACCAATGACTATAATATCATCAACATAAACCAATAGAATAGTCCTCAAGCACTGGACACACTGTGAATGAAGCACATGCAATCGTAGTGACATCAAATGAACTCTATAGTAAGAACAACACTGCTTATCCACTGGAACCACGGTTTGGAAGCTGCTTTATTCCATAAATAGAGCGACACACTTTTCCAGAATAGTCCTCGCTGAAGTCGAAAGCCAGGTGAGGGGTCCATGTAGATCTCCTCACTCAAATGTCCATGCAGAAAAGCATTTTTTAACATCCAACTGATCCAAGGGCCAATAAAGATGAGCTGTCAAAGAAATAAGTGCTCGAACAACAGGTAAGTTTAGCAGCCGGAGCAAACATTACAGTAAAATCCAAGCCCGACATCTGAGTAAGACCTTTGGCCACCTTTGGCCACAAGGCGTGCTTTATAGCCGTTCTACAGTGCCATCCTCTCTATATGCTGATCCAAACTTGAACCTGGTCTTCAATGGGTCTGGTTTGGATCTAGCTTGACCCAAACTCGAACCTGCACGCACCCTAAATGGGCCCAATATTTTTGTTTAACCAGACCCGAGTCCAAACGGATAGGGTTTGGTTCACCCCAGACCCATACCCAATCCAACCCATGTGCACTCTTATGGACTTGTAGTTAGTTCCTGTCCTCTGTGTGATAAAGTCATCTGGTCCTTAAATCCCACAGTTAAGTTCATTGCTTCATCCCTTTACCTCCCTTAAGTTAGATTCTACTATTTCAGGTTGGGAGAACTTTTGGCTGAAGGCCCCATCATCAAGCTCTTATTGATTTCCTATTTTAACTCTTTGGTAAGTAGAGTTCCATTCTTAATGGGAGGCTAGAGGGGGATCCTAATAAATAGAAGGTCATGCCACATGGAGGTTAAATTAGTGACAAGGTACTCTTTCATGAGAACTTAAAGAGGGGATCTCATTGGTTAGCCCTATTTGTTAGGCGCAGTAATTATGCTATTGGTTTAAGGGGTATTTCTTAGATAGAATAGGGAAATGGTATGTGATTGGCTTATAGATTATTTAAGATTTCTATCTCCGTCCTTGTTAGTTTTAATATCACATCCTATTTAATAGGGAGATAATGGGTTGTGATTGGGTATATTAATACTTCCTATTTAATAGAGGATATATTTTGCAAGAGTTGAGAGATAGTGTGTACAAGAGTGTAAAGAAAAGAAAGGAAGATATATTTAATCGAGTGGAAAGATACGAACCTCAACAAAGCCACAAAACCATGAAAAGTCAATAGGAAGGGGTTAGACTCATCCAAATTCAATAAATTTCTCTTCCGAATAGTGTTAGGCTTTCAATTTATTTAAGAAAGAACTTAGGTAATATTTATTTTTGGAAAAATTTGTTTCCTCATTAATTATAAGTTGGAATTAGACTAAGATTTTATTTTAGCATTGTATAAGCCTATTTAAAGGCCAGTAGTGCTGTAATTTAAGCTCCTACTAGTTGCGGTTAGAATTAGGTATTCCTAAATAACGTTCTTCCCGAGAAGGGATCATATTAAGTCACTGCCCTTCAACAGAAAAGAAGGGATCGTAAAGTCAAAGAATGCAACATCAGCACTCACAAAGTGTTCCTGGAAGCAAGGGCTATAACACCTATATCCTCGTTGAGTCCTAGAATACCCTAGTAAAACCATCCTTAAGGATAACGTGGGTCAAATTTATCGCCTCTCTGACTGAAGTTATGAACAAAGCAAACTCACCCAAACACTTTAGGGGGTAAAGAGAACAATTAAACACCAGGAAACAAAACTGAAAAGGAGACTGACCATTAAAAAATGATGGCATTGTGTGTAACATCAAATTTGATGAAGAATACTAAAAATGGTAGTCATATATTCTTTAGCATTATTAGATCACACGACACACAAATTTGAACAAATTGATTTTTTTATCTCTTGTGAAACAATGGAAATATGGAAAAAATCTCAAATTTGACCGGTTCATTGATACAAGTATACAACCATGCCATTCTTGAGAAATCATCTAAAAAAAGTAACAAAGTACTTGAACCACCCAGACAAACTTGGGACCTGAAGTGGTTCCCATACATCAGAGTGAACTGATTTTTATTTTTATTTATTGAACTCCGTTTGTCAAAATGAGGGGGATGATACCTGACAAAATTTATTAACTCACACAAATCAGACTCTACTGAGAAATTGACTGCAATGAAAAAACTAGACCATTCCACCTATCTAAAGAAGGATGACCAAGACAATAATGCCCACTAAAAAGAAATAACATTCTAGTGTGCTGCATCGCCAATAGGTCTCACCAAACTCATGCCCTCCACCATTCATCTTCATCATCTTTTATGTCCTGAAAAAAACAATACAAAGAATAAAATGTTTTTTCTATTTATTTTTTTTACTTCTATTTTATTGGTAACGTGGAAGACGAAGGATAAAATGTTACTGAACAGTTCAGATATTTAATGAGTTTACTAACATACATGAGACTTTACAGGAAATTTGGGAACATACAAAACTGACAATGAAGAAAGAGATGAATCAAGGTGATTACCGCCTTGTTCATGAACTGTGGACAAGGTATCATCAGCAAGAGTAACTCCATAATTATGAGTGGGTTTTGCAAGATTAGAAAGCAAACTTGAAACTTCAGCACTCGAGTCAATGACCCAAGGATTTGACTGGTTATAAGTGAGACTCACTATACATGAGTTGATATAAAGGTAGTAGTAGATATATGATGACGGAGGAGAGGGAGCACTAGTGGGTGACTGCTATTTTTGGATTACTCTTCATATTCTTCATGTGAGAGTAACTAGATCACTAGAGGTATTGTGCTGGTGTGAAGGTGACATAAATCCAATGCGTCACTTATTATCACTGTAGTGCTCAACAATGTAATTAAGGAACAAGCTGTATCTGAGGCGCCAAGGGTCCCTAGGGCATAGGCATGGCCTAAGCGTTACTTAAGGCACAAGCCGTCTTTTTCCAAGCACATTTTTTTCCATTTTTGTTCTTGTTATTTTTATGTACATAAAATTTGTTATGCATATACATGTACATAAAGGACAATGACAGTTCTAAAATACAAAAAATTGAACAAACATTTTGGCTTGATGCATGCTAATGCCATGCATTTAATAACTGATTCAAATACCATCCTTGGTACTGGTGCTGTGCTGTGCACATGGCTTTCTCTAAATTATGGATTAATGTGGCGTCATAAGCATCATAATATTAGCCAGCTTATGAGGAGCCTTTTACCTCATCATTTTTTTTAAAAGATGACTTACACAGATTTCAGGGATTTGGACATTCGTGAAAGTCAAAATTAAGATTCTAAAAGGTGACTCATAGGTGGCATAATCTTATGATGTCGAGGAGACAGTCAATCACCTAAGCTATATAGTAAAGAGAAAGAATAAAAAATAATTGAATATTGCAGGAGAAAAAAACCCGTAGAAGGGAATAGAAGATCATGCAAAGAATAAGAAGAATAGGAAGAAGTGGAGAAGAAAAAAGAAGAAAACATGGTAGGTTCCAAAAACAATAGGAGCAGGATAAAAACAATAAGAGAAGAATATAGAAGAAAAAAAAAACACGGTCATTTTCGAGAAAAGATAGAAGAAAAATGTAGAAAGCAGAGAAGAAGAAAAACTACAGTAGTTATAAAAAAAAGGGTGTTGCTATTGCCACTGCAGCCTTTGTTAACTGTACTTCAAATAATGTAATTATGGCCATGTGCACACCAAAAAAGAAATGCATATATTTATATTAGTGCTCATGGAGGGAACCAATCCCGTCGTCTTTTTACTTTCCAAAACATGGGACCTCATTTTAGGAAAAAATTGGGAGTCTAATTTGACGGGGACGCCCCATACATGGATATCGGATTCGGACCACATCAGTTTTACCGGCGTCGGAAGAAACGTAGAGGAAGCCCGGGTACCGTAGCTTCAAGGGAGAAAAGGAGACTGAAATCGCCAGGAGAACAGTGCCGCAGCGCGCCGTGGGCGACGATTCCCAACGACGGGAATTTTCTTTTGCAAAAAAACTTGCCTTTTTAGTTTCTATTTCTTTTAAGACTCTTTTTATTTCGAATTAATTATTGGTGGCCTATATATAGAGGCTTGTAAACACTTTTTAACTAGTTAATGAATATTTTGAATGCTTTATGCTTGAATGTTCTTCTTCCCGAGATGGGTTTGTTGTGAGATCAAGGGAGTGATTCTCATCTATTCTCTTTAATCTTTTATTATCTTTGCCATATTTTCTCTGTCTTTCTCTTATAATCCATTACCCATATTGAATCCCTAATCCAAAACCCAAAACCTATTTTCATCAAACCCTAGTTTTTATCCGAGCCATTAAACCTAGCCAATCTTACAACCCTAGTTCGAACCCATGAATCTACAATGAATCGAAGATGAACGCCCAAGCCTGGAAAAGCTAGAGTTTTATCTATAGGCCCGATCCCGTCTTAAATCTAACAGTACTTGCGCATCGGACTGGACCCTAGCCGGGTCTCGTGTGATCTACCCATCAGAATTCTTCAAATCCTAAGGTATTTAAGATAATTTTGTGATTAAACTTTGACCCGGGACGGGAACCCTAAAATGCATGAATATGATTTTTAATGCGATTTACCGAAATTAAATAAAATTAATTCAAGAGTAATTTTAAAACTATCACGATACCTTCGGGTTCGTAGAATTTCGATAGGTATATCACGCAAGATCCGAATAGGGTGTCTAATTCGATGCGCAAGTCCCGTTAGATTTGAGGCGGGATCGGGCCTAGAGATAGGACTCTAGCTTTTCCAGGCTTGGCGCTTGTCTTCGATCCGATGTAGATTCACGGGTTTGAACTAGGGTTGTAGAATTTGTTAGGTTTGATGGCTCGTATGAAAACTAGGGTTTTTGGGTTTGCATTAGGGATTCAATATGGTAATGGATTATAAGAGAAAATATAGAGCAAAGACAATAAAAGATCAAAAGATAATAGATGGGAAGCACTCCCTTGGTCTCACACCAAATCCATCTCAGGCAAAGAATACTCAAGCAATAATGCATTCAAATATTCAATTAACTAAATAAAAAGTGTTGACAAGCCTCTATATATAGGCCACCAATAATTAATTAAAAAATAAAGAGTCCTAAAAGAAATAAAACTAAAAGGATAAAATAGAAATTTTGTCGCTAGGATGATAGCGCATATGTATGGCGTGACAGACGTCAAGCGCGTTGTTCTCTTGGCGCTTTTAGTCTCCTTTCTCTTGAAGTTACTTGATCTGCTTCCCTATGTTTCTTCCGACGCCGGTAAAACTGATGTGGTCTGAATCCGATGCCCATGTATGTGGCGTCCCCGTTAATTACCCCAGACCAAATAGGTTTCATCACCGATGAAACGCGCTCGTGGTAGATGTCAATCAAATCGGGGTTCAATCGGCGGACCTCATTCTCGTGGACCCAAGTGTTTTGATTCGGCTTGTCACCCATTTAACCAAGTACTTCCTAATCTCGACATGTGTAGAGACGGCATGATCGTTGATTATATCCTCTATCTCATCTGATCTCTGTCTGCTTGGGGAAGGAAGAGGTATAGGTTGCAAGGTTGGATTGGGGCTGGGGCTAGGAAGTGGCTGGAGTGGGTTTTCAGGAGGTGGGGTGAAGCCCAAATAAGGAACCAAGTCCTCCACATTGAACGTTGAACTAACCCCCGTGCCTGGAGGAAGCTCGAGCACGTATGCATTAGTACCACTCTTAGCTAAAATTCTAAAGGCCCAGCGCCTCAGGATTGAAGCTTCTTTGCGGATCCCGATGGGAACCGCTCAGGCCTAACCCGGACCATCACATAATCACTCACGTTAAATTCTTTAGAATGCCTATGAGCATCTGCAGATAATTTATATTGATTGTTACTTGAATTAATTTTCTGTTTAATTTCGGCATGCAAGCTATGAATATGTTGTGCAAATGCATTGGTAGACTTTGACACTATGGGATGCAGACATGGGGATCAAATCTAATGGGGTCTTAGGCCTATGACCATGTACTACCTCAAAACGACTCATGCCTATAGACCTATTGACAAAATTATTATAGGCAAACTCAGCTGTCAGTAAAATGGTATCCCTGGTCCTAACATGATCACCGACAAAACTACGTAGGAGATTCCCAAGGCTCCTATTGGTGCTTTCGGTTTGGCCATCCGTTTGAGGGTGATAAGTCATTGAAAATTGAAGCAATGTGCCCATCATGTGCCAAAAGGTCTTCCAAAAATAACAAGTGAATTTGACATCCCTATCAAACGCAATGGTTTTGGGCAACCCATGAAGACGTACTACCTCCGCGAAAAACAATTTAGCAATATGAGATGCATCGGAGGTTTTGGAACAAGGAATAAAGTGGGCCATCTTGGAAAATCGGTCCACTACGACAAAGATGGAATCGTGCTTCCTTGAAGTTTTGGGAAGTCCAAGCACGAAGTCCATTGAGTGGTCTTGCCACGGTGTGTGTGGCACGGGTAATGGGGTGTACAAGCCGGTATTTTGTTTAGTCTGTTTTGACCCTTGGCAAGTACGATAATGTTTGACGATGTGGGCGACATCTCTCATTAAGCTAGGCTAAAAGAACCTATCTTTTACGAGCGCAATAATTTTATTACGCCCGAAATGTCCGTCCATCCCTCTAGCATGTAACTCCCAAATGAGAAAGTCACACAATGAAGTGCGAGGGATACAAAGGCGCCTTTAAACAAGTATCCATCTTGGATGGTATACACGGAGTGTGTGCTGGTTGAGTTACTAAGGAGAGCAGTGTACTCAACCCCAAAATCTGGGCACTCGGGGTACTCATCCTTTAACCTTTCGAACCCGACGACCTCGGTGCTCATTGTGCGCAAAGTCACCACTCGACGACTAAGTGCATCAACAGCCCTATTTTCAGCACCGACCTTATGCTTTAACACGAATGTGAACCCTTGAAGGTACTCGACCACTTCGCGTGCCTTGGGTTGAACTTCTTCTATGAAGCAAAAAAGCGTAAGACTTCATGGTCGGAGAATAACACAAATTCCTACGGTCTAAGGTAATGTTTCCAATACCAAAGAGATTGGACGACCGCATAGAACTCCTTGTTATAGGTGGAGTATTTTTGCTTTACCTCATTAAGTTTTTCACTAAAATAGGCCACTGGGTGACCTTCTTGGCTAAGCACTCCTCCTATGCCCCACCTGATGCGCCGCATGCGACTTCGAAGACTTTAAAAAAGTCCGGCAAGCGCATAACTGGTGCACTACGCATCCGTTGTTTGATCTCAGCAAAGGCTTTCGCCACTATTTTGCCCCATTTAAAGTCCCCTTTTTCATGCAATAAGTAATTGGGGCCATGATAGTGCTAAAGCTTCTGATGAAGCGACGATAGAAAGTAGCCAAGCCATGGAAGCTGCGGACATCGTGTATGTTCTTAGGTTCCGGCCACTCCATAATGGCTTTAACTTTTTCGGGGTCCACGACTATTTCATTGGCCGAGATAATGAATCCCAAAAAGACAACGAAACTTGCATGAAAGTGCACTTCTTGAGATTTGCAAACAACTTCTCGCCCTTTAGGGTCTCACAAACTAGCCTAAGGTGGTTCAAGTGCTGATCCTTGTCATGACTATAAATCAAGATGTCATTGAAATACACAAGGAATTTGCCTAGAAACGACCTCAACACTTGGGTCATAAGTCTCATGAAAGTACTTGTGGCATTAGAAAGCCCAAAAGGCATGACCATCTACTCATAAAGACCATCTTTAGTCTTAAAGGTGGTTTTGCACTCATCACTGGGACGGATTCAGACTTGATGGTAGCCACTCGTAAGGTCTATCTTTGAAAAGATAGTGGCACCAACCATCATATCGAGCATGTCATTGAGCCTTGGTATGGAAAATCGATACTAAACCGTAATCTTATTGATTGCACGGCTATCCACACACATGCGCCACGTACCATCTTTCTTAGGGGTGAGCAGGGCAAGTATGGCACATGGGCTCAGACTCTCTTGGATGAGCCCCTTCTAAAGGAGCTCATTGACTTGCCAAGTCAACTCGGTATGCTCAACCGGATTCAAGCTGTAGTGGGACAGGTTCGATAAGGTAGATCCGAGAATCAAGTCTATTGCGTGTTGGATATCACGCAGGGGAGGGAGTTCGTTGGGTAAGTCTTCAGGGCAGACATCCATAAACTCTTTCAAAATCGGCTCAACCTCTTTGGGACACTCGCTCACTGACTCGGGAGCACTCTTTACGGTGACAACTATGCACACCACACTCTCATCTATCGATGCTTTCTCGAACTCAGAAGGGCTCACAATATTAATGGCTTTAGAAGACTCGCCCTTCTTTTCGACTTTATTGGTCGATGGCGTTTTGGGAGGTAAATGGTGTAAAGTGATCTTTTTGCCCTTATGCATGAACATGCATATGTTTGATCAATCAGAAAGAGTCACGTCCATGTCGTAGAGTCACGGCCATCCCAAAATGATATGGCCCACATCCATCGACACCACATCTCACCATAAGGTGTCTGAATAATAACCTAATTGAATCGGTACACGACACCTTTTCGACACGGGAATGGATAAAGAGTTGACCCATGCGACTTTATAAGGTCTCGGGTGGGCTTCAGGTGTAAGCTCTAAGCGGTGTACGGCATGAGATGATACCATGTTAGTGCAACTACTGCTATCCGCGATGACCCTACAACTCTTTTCACCAAATCTGACAAATGTGTGGAAGATGTTCTCCCTTCGCCAGTCATCATTTTCGTCCCGTTGAGGCTATGCAAGGGCACACCTCACAACTAAAGCATGACCAATAACATCACCCTCCTCATCACTAGGTGTGCTACCCGACTCAAATACTTCTTCTTCAACCACTACCTCATCATCATCCTCCTCCCCCTTAATGAAGAGAGTCCTTTGGGGGTCTTTTATAGGGCATTGGGCGACAAAGTGTCCCATCTCATGATATTTATAGCACTTAACTTGAGAGTTGCCCTTTGAGGATTCTCTAACTACACCTTTTCCTTTTTCAAACCTCGTATTGGTAGAGACAGGTTGTGTAGGCTTGGGTGGAGGATTAAATCATCCCTCACTGGATTATTGACCACTATATTGTGGCTCGGTTCTCTTCACCACTGCAGTTTTTAAATATCTTTCAAGATCTTGCACAACGACATAGCATCTTTCAAGAGTTTTTACGAGGCGAGAAATCAATTCTTTTTGCAAATCAAGTCGTAATCCGGTGCAAACTCTAGATAGAGTGATTTCAGGGTCTTCCGATACCTTGGCCCTCATCATGAACTTTTCAAATTTGACATTGTAATTAGTCACGGGCATACCACCTTGGCGTAAATTTTACCACTGGTTGAGGAGGCGTTGGTGGTATGATAAAGGAACATACTTCTCAGTAAGTCGTTCCTTCATGTCGTCCTAACGGGTAATGGGAGGACAACTCGCATTCACCCTGATGCGCTCGACATTGAGCCAGAAAAGTCGACCTTGACCAACCAAGTTCATTTTAGCAAGTCTGACACAACGGTCGTCATTCATGGCATACCAATCAAAGTGTTGGTCCATGTCGGAAAGCCAATCGAGGAAGACTGTAGTGTCCATTATTCCATCGAAAGTCGGAGTCTCAACTCGGACATTCTTGAGGAGTTGAACTTCGGGGTCATAGTCATCTCTACGATGATCCCTACGGTTCCGGTTCCGATTGTCTTGGCAACCATCGCGTTCAAAGTGAGGACCTTCACGCTCTTGGTGTTGATCTTGGAATTCATCTTCCGCTTCAAATTGGTTGATTCGATCACACAAATGACCATTAGAAATTCCTAAGGATGTTTGGGCTTGCTCTATGGTATTCCGACGTGCATTAATCGCACCTAATTCTTCTTGCATAGCTTTAAGGGTATTAGGGTTCTAATATGGAATGCAATATGGACTCAAAAAGAAAAATAATGCAATAAATTAAATATGACAAGCAAAAATGCCCTAACCTAGAAAACCTAGGGCTCTGATGCCAAAATTGACGCGGGACGGGAACCCTAAAATGCGTGAATATGATTTTTAATGCGATTTGCCGAAATTAAATAAAATTAATTCAAGAGTAATCTCAAAACTATCACGATACCTTCGGGTTTGTAGAATTTTGATAGGTAAATCACTCGAGATCCGAATAAGGTGTCCAATCCGATGCGCAGGTCCCGTTGGATTTGAGGCGGGATCGGGCCTAGAGATAGGACTCTAGCTTTTTCAAACTTAGGCACTCGTCTTCGATCCGATGTAGATTCATGGGATTGAACTAGGGTTGTTAAATTTGTTAGGTTTGATGGCTCATATGAAAACTAGGGTTTTTGATGGAAATAGGTTTTGGGTTTGCATTAGGGATTCAATATGGGTAATGGATTATAAGAGAAAACAGAGAAAATATAGAGCAAAGACAATAAAAGATCAAAAGATAATAGATGGGAATCACTCCCTTAGTCTCTCACCAAACCCATCTCAGGCAAAGAATACTCAAGCAATAATGCATTCAAATATTCAATTAACTAAATAAAAAGTGTTTACAAGCCTCTATATAGGCCACCAATAATTAATTTGAAAATAAAAAGAGTCCTAAAAGAAATAAAACTAAAAAGGCAATTTTTTCGTGATAAAATAGAAATTCGCCTGATCGCCCAGGTTTATGACAAAGACACATGGGGCTATGACAACATTGCAGTGCCGGATGTACACGCCAACTGCTCGTGGTCGCTTACCTCCTTTTCTCCTTGAAGCTACCAAGACCGTGCTTTCCTTACGTTTTTTCCGACGCTGGTAAAACTAATGTGGTTCGAATCCGATGTCCATGTATGTGGCGTCCTTGTCAAACTTTAATTTCGAAAAAATCGCATCAAAATTATATTCATGCATTTTAGGGTTACCGTCCTGCGTCATAATTAGGTAGCTAACATTCCACCATTGGTGGACTCCCACTGGGCCTGCCACTTTCAATCGAAACTTACTATGCTGTCACCTAAAAATGGCTGCTAGCCAGTGACACTTGCTGAAAAGAGAAGAAGAAACTGAGTCCTCGACAACTAAGAGAAGAAGTTTGTGTGTTCTCACGCTTGAACATAATCGTGTGGTGGCCCCATTTCAATCAGAACTTGATGCAGGAACTTACTAAATACAATGTTAGGGCTGAGATTAAAATTAAAATTAATTCAAACAATTTAAAATAACAATTTCTCCACACGATTATCACATAAATGTTCAATAAATTCAATTAGATAATTAAATTCCAACCCACAATAGCGTTACTTTTCATGTGCGCTCCCTATCGGATCTATAAGACTAGGGTTCTTACGAACGGCTAGATCTCTTATAGTTTTAGGGCATCGAACGAACTCGCAAGCGGGTTCTCTTGTTACCGAATGAAAATAAAAGGATAACAATGAATTAATGGTGAACAAATAGGTTGATTTTTGGATATTTTACGAGATAAATAGGATAGATCTAGGATTCAATTGAAAATAACTAAACTAGGGTTACACTACTTACGCAATCGTAGATCAAAAGAAGATAGAGATGGAAGAAGAGTTGGCCTCACACCAAACCGCACGAGGGATCAAAGAATCGCTCTCCGTTTTTAGAGAATCACACCCTCACGAAAGTTTAAAACTCTCAAGCTTACAAAAGCAATTTTAATTAACTAAAAATTAATAATAAAGTTGTTTAAAAGCCTTTAAATAGGCTAACCAAAACCCTAATTATGGGTCAAAATATCGTCCGATACCGATACGTATCGGTTTTGGACATGAACGATACGATTTTTATCGGGCCCCTTAAAAAACAGTCAAATTATCGTCCGTATCGTTCGTATCGTCCAATGTATGATCCGATAATTTTAAATTATCGTTTTGTTTGTTTGTGTTGTTTTTTTTTTTGGCAAAATACCGAAAAGTGTCGTCCAATACCGATACCATAGATCAAAATATCGTCCGATACCGATACGTATCGGTTTTGGACATGAACGATACGGTAAATACCCTTTTTACCGGGTACTCCAAAAAATCACATATTTATCGAACGATACGGTGAAATTATCGTCCGTAACGTCCGATAGGGACGATAATTTCAAATTATCAAACGATAATTTGAATGTATCGTCTGATAATTTGATAGATTGACAGGGACCCCATTTAGCCAAATTATCGGACGATACATTCAAATTATACGGACGATAATTTGAATGTATAGTCCAATAATTTGGAGGATTGAGAGGGACCCTTTGACCAAATTATCGGACGATACATTCAAATTATCGTCCATATCGTCAGATAATTTGATTTTTGGATTTTTTTTGTAAAAAAAAAAAATTATATCAAAACGATACATTCAATGTATCACCGATACATTTAATGTATCGAACAATACACGATACGTATCGATTTTATGAGATTTTGATCCATGACCCTAATACGAAATTAAAAAAATCCTAATGCTAATAAAACACAAAATGACAACTTTTGACCAAAATTATAAGTTCCGTAAAAATTCCCGTCGTTGGTTAATCGATTGGTGCCTTGGGTCGATCAATCGACTATATAATTATATAAGTTGTCCAGTGTCTCTTTCGAAATCGATATAACTCCCGACCCCAATCGATCAATCGAAGGTTGGGGTCGATCGATCGACAGAGGCTTATAACTTTGCCTTAGAATGTGTCTGATGTCCATCCTCGATTTAGCGAAGCCTGGAGTCAATCGATCGACTGAGCATTTTCAATTCTCCGAATTTGAGCTGTTTTCTTTTCTTCTGCCGTGGGTGTTCTTCTTTCGCCTTCGGTATGTCATTAGCGGTTGTTTGAATTTGATGTCCCCATCAAATCTCTCCGGGTTAGACGGATTCATCCCCGATGAATACTAGCTGTGATAGATGTCCAAGAGGTCTTGATCAATCTGCTAAAACTCTTCCTGTGTAATCCATGTATTCTCTAAATCTATTTTATTCTTCCACTTGACTAATACCTCTGAAGTCTCTGTGGTTGGTGGACACAATCTGATCTTCCACCACACCTTCGATGATCTCACGAGTTTGTTGAGTAGGTGGAGGTAATGGTATGAGTAGGGGAATAATTGACGCATCGGATGTAGAAGGATAAAAGGGTAAGGCATGGATGGTTGAGTGGTCATGGAACGGAACGAGGTCCTCCACATTGAAGGTCGTGCTAATCCCTAATTTCGGCGGAAGATCTAAGATGTAAGCATTAAAACCGACATGTTTCAAGATCTTATAGGGTCTAGCACCACGAGCTTATAACTTCTTTGCAACTCTTTGCGGGAATCGCTTGGGTCAATTCCAAACCATCACAAAATCACCCTCTTGGAATTCCTTGAACCGTCTATAAGAATCTGCAAAAAACTTGTATTTTTCATTGTTCGCATTAATTCTTTTCTTAATCTCAGCATGCAACCCATGAATGCGATGTGCAAATGTGGATGTAGACTCTGATGACCTTTGATGAATGGACATTGGAATGAGGTCTACGGGTATCCTAGGCTTATACCCATGCACAATTTGGAACGGACTCATGCTTGTGGTTCTATTAACTGAATTATTATATGCAAACTCAGTGACAGGTAAGATGGAATCCCAACTCCTAATGGGCTCACCTACTAGACACCGTAACAAATTACCTAGACTCATATTAACAACCTCGGTTTGCCCATCAGTTTGGGGATGATATGCAAATGGAAATTGAAGTCGGGTCCCCATTTTGTGCCACGGTGTCTTCCAAAAATAACTGACAAGTTTAACATCACGGTCAGACACTATAGTCTTAAGCAAACCGTGTAGATGAACAACCTCGTTGAAGTAAAGGGTAGCAGTTTTACTTGCATCAGAGGTCTTCGAACATGCAATGAAGTGAGCCATTTTTGAGAAATGGTTCACAACGACGAACATTGAGTTGTGCTTTTGGGGGGTTTTGGGGAGGCCTAACACGAAATCGATAGACAAGTCTTGCCATGGGGTATGTGGCACAGCTAAAGGCGGGTATAATCTGGTGTTTTGCCTCTTTTTTTTTGTCAATTGGCAAACACGACACTGACTAATAATTTTGGTAACATCTCGAGTAAGATTGGGTCAATAGAAACAGTTTTCAACCAATGCAACGGTTTTGTTGCGACCAAAATGGTCGGCAACCCCTCCAGCGTGTAATTCCCAAACAAGAAAGTCTCATAGAAAAGTGTCGGGAATACACAATCGGTGTTTTAAAAACAAGTATCCTTCCTGTACGGTGTACTTGCTTTCTCTAACAAGTTGTCCACTCATAGTGAGGTGTACTCTTCACCAAAATTCGGACATGTGGGATAATCCTCCATGAGGCGATCGAATCCGGTTACCACAACGCTTAATGAGTGCAACGTTGCCACTCAACGGCTAAGTGCGTTAGCAGCTCAATTCTCTACACCAGCCTTATGCTTTAGCACAAAGGTGAACCCTTGAAGTTGTTCAACCCATTTCGCATGTCACAGGTTTAACTTCTTTTGGGAACTCAAAAATTATAAGGCTTCGTGATCAGAGAACAAGACGAATTCATGTGGTAGCAAATAGTGTTTCCAATATTTAAGAGATTGCACTTCCGCATAGAACTCTTTGTCGTAGGTAGAGTACTTCTGTCTAGCCTCATTCTGTTTTTCACTGAAATAAGCCATCGGATGGCCCTCTTGGCTCAATACTCCTCCAATACCTTCGCCTGACGCGCCACACCCTACTTCAAAGACCTTCGAAAAGTTGAGAAGGCGCATGACAGGAGCTTCCGTCATTCGAGACTTGATCTCCTTAAAAGTTTTAGCTGCAACAAGTGTTCATTTAAACTCTCCCTTTTTTATGCAATCGGTGATAAGGGAAGTTATCGTACTGAAGTTATGGATGAACCACCTGTAGAACGGGGCTAATCCATTGAAACTATGGACCTCATGAATGTTTTGAGGTTTAGGCCAATCCACGATAGCTTTGACCTTTTCCGGATCTGCAGTCATTCCTTCTAAAGTCATGACAAACCCTAAGAAGACAACGCTATGTGACATGAATGTGCACTTCTTCAGGTTCGCGTATAATTTTTCCGCTCTGAGAGTCATACAAACTTGCCTTAGGTGACCCAAGTGTTGCTCCTTGTTTTGCTATAGATAAGGATGTTGTCGAAATATACCACAAGGAACTTGCCTATGAAAGGCCTTACACCTGCGTCATGATGCGCAGGAATGTACTTGGGGCATTTGACAGCCCAAACAGCATGACGAACCACTCATACAAACTACCTTTGATTTTGAAGGCAATTTTTCATTCATCCCCGAGACGAACTCGAATCTGATGGTACCCACTCTTCAAATCGATCTTCGAAAATATCGTCCAGTCTCGATATTGGGAACCGATACTTGACCGTGATCTTGTTAATAGCGTGACTATCCACACACATCCTCCAAGTTCCATCTTTCCTGTAGCAATGCTGGCACGACACATGGACTCAAGTTTTCCTTTATGAACCCCTTTTGGAGAAGTTCATTAACTTGCTTCTTTAACTCCGAGTGTTCGGATGGATTCATACGATAGTGGGGCAAGTTAAGCAGGGTAGCTCCGGGGATAAGGTCAATGGCGTGTTGGATGTCCCGTAGAGGTGGTAATTCATTTGGAAGGTCTTTAGGAAAGACATCCTGAAACTCACTCATTATCAGTTCAACCTATTTGGAATTTCAACGCCCGACTCTTTGGACTTTTCAACTGTGACAAGGACATAGACAATATCCTATGTCTAAGCACCTCGTTAGGAAAGACATCCTGAAACTCACTCATTATTGGTTCAACCTGTTTTGGAATTTCAACGCCCGACTCTTTGGACTTTTCAACTGTGATAGGGACAGACAATATCCTATGTCTAAGCGCCTCGTTCAAACTCAAGAGGGCTAACAATGTGAATAACCTTAGATGTCTTCTCTCTCTCTCTATCAGGACTTTATCACTTGGTTGGTTTCACAGTGGGTGCTTTGGGAGGCAAATGATTAATCTTGATTTTATTTCCGTAGTGAGTGAATGAACACACGTTTGATCTCCCGAACAGTGTAACGTCCATGTCATACAACCACAGTCTCCCAATGATGATATGCCCCACATCCATAGGCACAACATCACACCACAAGGTGTCCTTATACGAGCCGAATTGTATAGGAATCTGACACCTTCGTGAAACAAGGATGGATGATAAGTCGACCCAAGAAATCTTATAGGACTGTGGGTGAGCTATGGGCACAAGCCCTAAGCGAGAAACTATACTCTCGGAAACCACATTGGTACAACTTTCACTATCGACGATGACACAACAGCCTTTCTCCCCACACTTGGCTATAGTATAGAAGATATTATCTTGTCGCCAATCATCACTCTCCTTTGACTGGGCTAGAGCACATCTAACCGTAAGAGCCCGTGAAGTATTATCCTCCTCAACGGGGTACGAGATATCCCTTAGACAAGCCACTGTTCATTCCCCTGCACAATCTTCTTCGTCACTAGGGAACAACTCAGGCTCGTAGACTTCAACAGTACCCCCGTCATGCTCATTTTCAGTGTCCTCGACTATAAACAGGTTTCGCGATGGGCATTGTGCTGCAAAATGCTCGATGTCGTGACACTTATAACATTTGTTCTAACCACCACTCCTGGGGCCTTCAAACATTGGGCCTTTACCCTTATCTACTCTGGTTACTGGTGTGGTAACTGGGTTGGGCCTAGCAGGCGGGGCACAAGTGTTGGGCTTTGACTCAAGAAGGTCGGACCTGTAACTAGTCCTATAACAAGATGAAGTACTGGTCTTGAGGTATTGCTCCAACTCCTCGATTCTAGAGAAACATTCTTCTAGATCGATAACAGGCAAGGATCAAAATTTCGGTCAGATTTTTGTATGGGATTGATATTATTGGCCGAAATTTCGGTTCAAATTTTCGGTTTCGGTCCCCTCCGAAACCGAAACGAAACCCAAAATTTTAATCCTTGGTAACAGGGTATGAAATGAGTTCCCTTTGCAGTTCTGGACGAAGGCCCATTCGAAATCGGTATAGGGTAACTCTTTCCGACTCATCCGCATCGGCCTGGGTTTTCAGTTCCTCAAATCTCTTGATATATTCTATGACCGGTGAATTCCCTTGGCACAATGAATGCCATTGATCGAGAGTACGTTCATCGTAGGATAGAGGAACATACTTCTCATTCAATTGGGTCTTCATCTCTCCCCAAGTAGAAATGGGACGAAGACCCCAGGCTTGCCTTTGACACTCTAAACCCATCCAATAAAGTCTAGCTTGACCCATAAGCTTGGCCTTAACAAATCAAACTTTTCGCTCCTCGGACATGGTGTACCACTCGAAGTAGTTTTCCATGCCGGTGACCCACTCGAGAAAAACTTTAGGTTGTCTTTTCCCGTCGAAAGTAGGGGCATCCATTTTTACCGATTTCATGATTTTATCGTCCTGATCGGTTTGAACTTCACGGCGAAGCGGTCCTTCCCTCCTATGGTCATTTGTGTTGACCTTATTGTGAATGTCGATAAGAAACTCGTTGATCTCTTCAACACGGGTTTCCAAAACCTCATGTCGGGCTTATTGATCACGCAATTGTTGTTGTAATTGATTGTGTTGTTCCGTCATTTGGGCTTGGAGGGCGGCGTGACTCGTGGTCAACTTAGACGAAAGGTCTCTAATTAGGGCTTTCATCTTAAGGGGATCCATGATAACGCAAGACAAAAACTAGATGATGCAAGACAAATATGGAAAGATGAATGACAAATCTGAAATGATGCAAAACAAGACAATAAAAGAAATAAACCCTAGAACATATATGAACACTGAAACCCTAAAACTAAATCCAATGCTTTGATACCAATGTGATGCGAGAACTTACTAAATGCAATGCTAGGGCTGAGATTAAAATTAAAATTAATTCAAACAATTTAAAATAACAATTTCTCCACACGATTATCACATAAATGTTCAATAAATTCAATTAGATAATTAAATTTCTATCCACAATAGCGTTACTTTTCGTGTACGTTCCCTATCAGATCTAAAAGATTAGGGTTCTTACGAACGGCTAGATCTCCAGTAGTTTTAGGGTGCCGAACGAACTGGCAAGCGGGTTCTCTCGATACCGAAGGGAAATAAAAGGATAAAAATGAATTAACGGTGAACAAATAGGTTGATTTTTTAGATTTTTTATGAGATAAATAGGATAGATTTGGGATTCAATTGAAAATAATTAAACTAGGGTTACGCCAATCATAGATCAAAAGAAGATATAGATGGAAGAAGAGTTGGCCTCGCACCAAACCGCATGGGGGATCGAAGAGTCACTCTCCGTTTTGAGATAATCACACCCTCACGAAAGTTTAGAACTCTCAAGCTTGCAAAAGCAATTTTAATTAACCAAAAACTAACAATAAAGTTGTTTATAAGCCTTTAAATAGGCTAACCAAAACCCTAATATGAAATTAAAAAAATCTTAATGGTAATAGAACACAAAATGACTACTTTTGACCAAAATTATAAGCTTCCGTCAAAATTCGCATCGTTGGTTGATCGATCGGTGCCTGGGGTTGATCGATCGACTATATAATTATAGAAGTTGTCCAGAGTCTTCCAAAATCGATATAACACCTAACCCCAATCGATCGATCAAAGGTTGCGGTCGATCAATCGACTGAGGCTTATAACTTTGCCTCAGAATGTGTCTGTTGACCATCCTCGATCGATCGAAGCCTGGAGTCGATTGATCGACTAAGCATTTTCAATTCTCTGAATTTGAGTTGTTTCCTTTTCTTCCCCCTTGGGTGTTCTTCTGCCTTCGGTACGTCACTGGCTGCTGCTTGAATCTGATGTCCTCATCAGAACTTCTTCTAGTATCTATGATACCCCCATTGCTAACCTACAACTAATATGTATAAGATGTGTGTACACACGCTTAACACTAGATCTATGGCCACTCCTTTGCAACTAAGAGAAGAAATCAATTCCTAACTGACTCGGCGATCTACTGAAAAACAGTCATTGACGGTTCTCAGGCCATCTGCAAACTGGCCACTGATTGCCACAGACACAAAAACTTTGCTTTTGTACTTTCAGCTGATGGCTGTTCTATGAGGGGAAGAAGAAGAAGCTTGATGAAGATGCGAGGATTGGGAAGAAGAACGTTGGTTAGAAAATTTTGTAGAAGAGACCTAATATGCAGTCTTTGAAGAATTTAACTTTAAATTGGTGAGCTCTTAGCAAACTTTGGTGTCGCAATAGCACCACCTAAATCAAGGCAGCGGTAAAAAACTTGCAGAAATCAAGAAGCAAGTGGAGGAGGACAAAAAAATTGCATATATATCATTTCATGTTCTTTCTCCTAATATCCTCTCTCATTTCTCTTTTTTCTCCGTTCTCCTTTCTCCTCCTCTTTTGATTTTCTTTCTCTTTTTTCTTGTTTTTTTTTGCCCTTTTCTCTTCGGTTAGTTATGAAGCGAAAGGCCCTTAGGTATATATATTGTGCCTACAATATTATATGCCTAGGGGCATAGATGTAAGGTTCTTTTATACAAATATAAAGGTGTGCGTAGGCATGCACCCAATAGTCCTTGCCTACACGAAATAGGTGCATACTTAAGACTCGCCTGGCTGCTTCTCAAACGAATACACGTCACATGGTCTCCCAAATTTTCTTGGCTGTATATGAAAGCATCACATTGGAACCATAGTTTTAAATCTTGGAAATCTGTGATGAATAATATAGAGCCGATACACAAGATGTTCCCGTCTTGGCAAGACGTCTTAGCTATAGGGCATGAGACAAAAAATGGAGTTTAAATGATCTGACACCATTAAAATGTGTTTGATATTACACCATTAAAGAACACTTCAATGTTATTCCATGTGACACATCAGTTGGATTGCCAGTCTGTAATGGAGGCCTGGGTATCCGCAGTTTGAAGTGGACTAATATTGCGCTGCTTGGTAAGTGGTTTTGGCGGGCTGGGAGGGCTGAGGAAGTGAATAGTCTATGGTGTGTGGTGCTGAGTGAGAAGTATGGCAACTCAGTCGGTAACTGGGGCATTTCGGTGTGCTATCATAGGGGCACTTCGGCTTGGTGGAAGGCTATGTGCAGCACGTGGGGTTGTTTTTCCAGGGGCTTGTATTACAGTTGGGGTTGTGGCACTAGGATATGTTTTTGGGAGCATATCTGGGTGGACCGCGAGCCCCTTAAATCATCATTTCCGGATATCTATTCTATTTCGGTGAATCCTCATGGCATGATTAACGAGTTTGTATCCGAGACTGAGGGGGGGAGATTGTGGACTGCCACTACTAGAAGGTTGCTAAGGGATGACGAGATGACGTCGTTTTCTAATCTGCTGCAATTGATTTATGGTTCTCAGCGCAATCTCTGCAGGTGTGACCAGCGTAGGTGGAGCCCAAGTAGAGAGGGCTGTTTCTCTATTAAGTCCTATTATAAGATGCTGTCCTCTAGGCCCTTGATCAGGTTTGATGGTGTCGGGTTGTGGAAGAAGGCCGTTCCGGCTAAAATCAAGTTCTTCATGTGAACCTTGTTCAAAGATCGGATTTTAATGATGGATCAGCTTCTTCGGCGGGGGAAAGAGGTTCAGAATTGCTGCGTTATGTGTAAAGAGGAGGAGGAGTCCGCTGCTCATCTGCTACTACATTGCAAAGTGGCCCATGCGATCTGGTGTATTGTCACTCAATCCTTTTCCTGATGTGGGATTCCGTTCGCTTTGAAGGTTCTATGTCTGATTATTAGAGGGTTGCCCCTTTCGTGGTGTTTTGGACTATGTGGGGTGATAGAAACCATCGGATTTTTGAGAATAAAAGTCACTCGGTGGGGATGATCATGAGGCAGGTCCGCGACCTGATGTGGTTCTGGGTTGCTAAGGGGGAAGTGGGGTCTAGGGGTGATGTTTTCGTGTGGGACCCGGGTTAAGTTCGTGGGGTATGAGTGGGGAGGTAGTTGGTTATAGTTTTGTTTTTTACTGTTTTTTGGTCATGTCCTGCTTGTATTGGTCCTTCGTCAGCGTCTTGCTGTTTATCAATATAAAATCCTTATTACTGATCAAAAAAAAAAAAGTGGGTGTCCATCATTGGAGCATATCTTAGTTAAAGAATAACACTTATAAGGCGATGCAAACCGTCCAATCAATGAGCTTCAGTATTAGCCGTTGAAAAGTAACAATAATGACAGATATTAGAGTGCACAGATTTGGAGAGATCTTCCAGCTGATGGTGTCTCGTGCCAATTCCTGCAATTGCAGATTTACGGAGGTTCACTCGCTGCCCAGAAACCGCCTCATAGACAGCAAGAATATCGGCCAGATTAGAGAATTCGTCGACCTCGGCGCGACCAAACAGAATTGTGTCATCAACATATTGAAGATGAGAGATAACTCGACTTTGTGACCCAATCAGAACCCCTGATATCCGGTGTAACTGCTGCGCCCGCCCAATAAGGCCTGCTAATGCCTCACCCACCAAGATGAACAGGAAGGGGGAGAGCGGATCGCCCTGCCGGAGGCCCCTAGAACTTTTAAAATACCTGGTAGGCGTGCCGTTTGTGATGATTGAGAACCACACCGAAGAGGTGCAAGCTCGCATCCATTTTCTCCACTGCACCCCAAAGCCGAATCTACCGAGCATATAGTCTAAACGGTCCCAGTCTACCCGATCGTAGGCTTTCTCCATGTCCACCTTCCAGATAGCCGTAGGCCGGCCCGAAAGATGCACAAAATGCACAACCTCCTGGGCGACCGCAACAAGATCTATCAGCTGCCTGTCTTGGACAAAAGCCCCATAGTTTCTAGAGATGATGTTTCCCATAATCGGCTTAAGCCTATTAGTAAGCACTTTGGAGATTATCTTGTATAGACAATTTAGAAGGCTGATAGGCCTGAAATCTGAAAGGTTATCAGCGCCATTAATCTTAGGAATTAGCTTAATAAAGGTCGAGTTCAGACACCGACCGATGAAGCCATTGGAGTGGAACTCCGTGAAGATTTCCATCATCTCATTCTTAAGCAGCGGCCAAAAAGCCCGGTAGAATTCCAGCGTGAATCCATCCGGCCATGGGGACTTGTTTTTTCCCCCAAACTTAATTACCTTGCACACTTCGTCCTCGGTAAACTGCCTCTCCATCTCAGCAGATTCCAACACCGAGATGGAATTGAAGGAAAGTCCATCCAAACTAGGCCGGGTCAGCACATCCTTCGAAAACAAATCGGTGTAGTACTTGACGATCGCGGGTTTGGCCAGCTCCATCTCAGAAAACCCAACCCCATTTACGACAATGCTACTCATGTAGTTGGCCTTGCTCCGAGCATCCGCCACCGCATGAAAGTACGTAGTATTCTGGTCTTCCTCCTTGAGCCACCGGACCTTAGATTTTTGCCTCCATAAGACCTCCTCTGCACGACACTTGGCATCAAGTTCCTGCTTCTTAATCACTCGCTCCCCTCTTTCCTCACCTGTCAGAGTCCTCAATTCTTCCAAATTATCTATCTCTTGTATCTGGGAGATAAGCGCAGCATTAGCAACCTGAGCCTTCCCAAATTCCTCCTTATTCCAAGCTTTCATACGGACCTTAAGATGTTTTAGTTTGGAAGTAAAACACAGTACGGCAGACCCATTCGGTTTCAGCTCAGCCCACCACTCCGCCACCCGACTCTTAAAGCCCTCCTCTAACAGCCACAAATTTTCAAACCGAAAGGGGGTCGGTCCTAGACCCCTATCCTCACATGACAGGAGTATAGGTCTGTGATCCGACACCACCCTCGCTAGGGCGTCCACCCTAGCGGCCGGGAATAAAGCCATCCATTCCGTGGTGCAAAGGAACCGGTCGAGACAACTAAGCGATGGTTCATCTTGAAGGTTAGACCAGGTAAATCTAGCGCCCATAAGAGGCAGATCCATCAACTCCCAATCCAATATGAACTCATTTAAGTCCCTCATAACAGCCCTATCGGGCGGCCCTCCTGACTTCTCGTGGTCCCATCTAATAGCATTAAAGTCCCCCCCGTAACAATGTGGATAGCCCCATCTTGCCGCTATGGCCACTATCTCGAACCAGAAGTCGGGACGAAGACTAGTAGAGGACGGCCCATAGATACCAGAGAAGACCCAAACCTTACCAGTCAGCCTCGTGCGGAGAACGACCGAAGCAAAGAAATATCCCAATTCATCCTCCAGTTTCTCAAGGATATTAGAGTCCCAAGCGACAAGAATGCCCCCCGACGCTCCCGCCGAATCGATCCCAATCCAGTCCCACCGCTTCCCCCGAAGCACCAAAGAGACCTTTTGAGCATCACAGCTTCCCCACTTCGTCTCCTGCAGCGTAACAAGCACCGGTTTGAAGTGATCGATAACCTGTTTGACCCGGTCCCGTTTGGCAGGAGCAGAAATTCTGCGCACATTCCAGGATAGGATCTTCATAACCGACCAAGGAGGAGCCCGCCCATCAGACACGAAGGGGAACCTAGCTACTCCCTCCCTCCTTCCCATCCAACATTCCCCATTGTAAACGAGCGAGTTCCCTAGGAATATCCCGCGGTTTCTTCTTGTAGGCAGTACTCCTACTACTAATAATGGATCGGAAAACCTCTCTGAGTGACTCCTCAGGTCCTTCGAACGACATCCCTAACGATTCTCCAACCCCAATAAGCTGATCCACCTCACTAGAGTAGTAATCTCGACCGTTCCCCTCCTCCCTCGATGAACTTTGACCAGTAGCAGAACCCATCGCTTCTGCTGGAAGGGAAGCCAGAGGCAGCTCAGAAATCTGGGGCTCCATCGAGCATTTCTGCCTATATATCTCAGAGGGCCAAAAGTACCGGGGCGGGTCGAGAGCCCAGTTAGCCAGCAGAGAGGGATCCGAGCAGGTCAAGCCCAAGTTCAGGTTGGGCCCTCCACTCAAACTCCCCGACACCCCATACCTGGATGGGCCGTCCCATGGCCCGGAGGAGTTCTCTGCCAGCTGTCTCCTAGGAGAAGGGGGGGAGCCACGTGTCACCTGATAAGGGGTCTGGATATCCACCAGCCCCATAGGTTCTAAGGGACCGTCAGCCACCGGCACCTGTGAGTGGTATACCGACACCTCAGCACCACATGTCAATACCCCAGCCAAGTCCGCTGAAAGATCCGAAGTGGTCGGAAGCTGCAATAATCCCAGACCGCCACGTGTAAAGTGGAACCCAGCGACGTCCACCCAATGCTGCGTTGCAGCACATAGGAATCCCGAAACCGCTAGGCGGTATTCAAAAGGCTGCCCCGATCCATGTGTCACCCTCTCCATGCAGCTAAATCTCAGGCCTCTTTTGAATTTTTTCCTCTTTCTATAAAAGACCAGCCAAGGCTTTTTGGTCTCCGTCGTTGCCTTCCTCTTTGGGAGAGACAGCCATTCTGTCTCCATCGGATCCCACCGACACCGCTGTTCCTCTCTATTCTCGACCGGCAACCAGATCGGCCCATCAGGCTTCATCTGCTCTCCATCTGCCGACTGACATATCCGATGGCGATACGATGCATCCTCAGCCATAGAATGATTGAACGGTAGGAGATGAGATCCCAGGACCTCCTCCGAGAATGGCTGGGCCGCCGGAATCATCAAAGAGCTCTCCCCCTCTCCAGGAATCCCCATCTGCTCGTCAAGGAGTTGCAGCCGGCAGAACTGGTCAATAATCTCACCTTCTTCCATTTCTCCCCTATCCCCTTGAGCAAAGGCATCAAGAAATGGATGAGTCGTCGGCAGTGGCGAGGTCGGCCTCCCCCTTGGCCTCAGACCGAACGCTAGAGTCGCGGCCAAGCCATGGAACGAGCAACACGGTCGGTGTTGCTAGAAAAATATACGGTCGGAGTCGCGGCCAAGCCACGAAACCAAGGTGGCTAGAAAATATACGTAGCCACCTAGGTAGTTAGAAAAATACTTATTCACCTAGGTGGCTAGAAAATATACTTAGCCACCTAGCTGACGAGAAAAATACTTATCCACCTAGGTGGATAAAAAAATAATTATCCACCTAGGTGGATAGAAAAATATTTATCCACCTAGGTGGCTAGAAAATATACGTAGTCACCTAGGTGGCTAGAAAAATACTTATCCACCTAGGTGGCTAGAAAATATATTTAGCCACCTAGCTGGATAGAAAAATACTTATCCACCTAGGTGGCTAGAAAATATACGTAGTCACCTAGGTGGTTAGAAAAATACTTATCCACCTAGGTGGATAGAAAATATACTTATCCACCTAGGTGGCTAGAGAACATACTTAGCCACCTAGGTGGTTATCAGAAAAGAATGACGTACGAGAGAAGAATCTTTCTCAATCCGCGTGAAGACGAAAACTTATGCAGCTCTCTCAACCGTTCATTTCATGAAAACCTTACGGGAACCGTAGGATCGTAACTTCTATAACCGCTACCATAAATCTATAAATAGCAGTCCCGTCCTCATTGCAAAGGATACGAAAATTCTGAGAGGAGACCTCTGTCGAAAATATCTCCAACTCTTCTGACAAAAGACTTTAGGGTATCTCCAAGATTCTGGCTATTCCTTTTTTTTTTTTTTTTTATTCTCTATTTTTAAAAATGGACGAGAGGAATAAGTTAGAATTAAGACATTTAGGATAAGGGCTACGACCCTTACCTAAAAGAGATACGCTTAGGATAAGAGCTGCGGCTCCTAAGTAGGATTTATAGTTGCAATTTGGGATTACGTGTTACATCTCATACCCAATCTCTTCCGTACTTAGAAATAGTTAAGCCACGTGGGTACGACCCTGGGCATAACTCTTAGTACACTCGGATTGCAACCACGAACTCAATGCTCATACGGGTTGTAATCACGAACCTGAAGAATGATTTCGAACTATGATACCTAAAATATTCATTTATGATAATTAGAATATTCCTCGCGGTTCGGATCATCACTCCCTCAAATGAGGGTTTGGACCTTAACCTCGAGATCGAAAATTCTTTCATGATAGAATCATTGACTTCTGGTCAAACGATCATAATGTGAGATCGTAACGAGATTTAACGGTGGATTTATTACGTATTGACCAGATCTTATGAATTTGGTCAAATCTAACGGTATAATTGTTGACTTTTGGTCAAACGATCATAATGTGAGATCGTAACGAGATCCAACGGTGGATTTATTACGTATTGATCAGATCTTATAAATCTGGTCAAATCTAATGGTAGAATTGTTGACTTTTGGTCAAATGATCATAATGTGAGATTGTAACGAGATCCAACGGTGGATTTGTTACGTATTGATAAGATCTTATGAATCTGGTCAAATCTAACGGTGGAATCGTTGACTTTTGATCAAATGGTCATAATACAAGATCGTAATGAGATCCAACGGTGGATTTATTACGTATTGACCAGATCTTATGAATTTGGTCAAATCCAATGGTGAAATCATTATAAAATCATCTATGATCATCAAATTTTATGAAATTTGACAATATCTAACTGATAATTAGACACTATCACTGAAAGTGACAACTCTTTTGATAATCAGTTGCCCGAAGAATGGATTTGATATTCGAACTCATCTTTGAGACTAGTGAACAAGAATTCGTTTTAAGACTCGTCCACGAGTTTCTTGCTCCATTAATGACTCGTCCTTTTCAATCAAATGGAACCGACTTTTGGAGGAGGGGTTCTCCTATCCGTCGTCCCCTATTTCATATTTCGCAAATCTCCGATAAAGATAGTCTGCTATGCATTTATCTCATGACGGATTGAAGATGTCGATGAAGACTTAGAATTAGAATTTTAGTTTTGTTTATTTCAGAGATGTAATTACGTTTTTTTATTTATTTAGTAACTTTTAATCAGAGGTATTCAATTTTGATGTAATTAACAGGGAATCGATTGCGATACTCGGAAGTGTAAGGTCTGCCATTTTAAATAAAACCCTCTCCTAGCAAGGGGAAATTTGTTATGATTGATTTGTGTTAGATTTATATCCTACGCAAATTTGTTGTTTACAGTTAGTAATTAAGGCCATTAAGCTTAAGCGAAGTCATTTTTGAACACCTAGAAAATCTAAGGGTTAAACACCTCAAGACTATGCTCAAATTTATGTTCGTGATTTAAATGATTACAAAAGTTCTGACAATCTGATGAAACTATAAAGCGGAATTTGTTGAAGAAGGGCTATTATAAAAGAATTTGCAACTCACAACGACAAGGAATGTTGTTCTGAAATACCACAGACAACACGGATTGTACGATCAACACCTTTAACTCGAGGAAGCCGGCCGAAATCATATGGTCAGCCCTCCACTTTTTTTGACAATAACTTACGTAGTGCAGAAACCATACAGGTTTTCTCACACAAATACTCAAGAAGACCCTAGATTTTGAAGACGAAAAACTAGTCCTAAGAAAGTTGGGGTTTTGATCTTTAAAGAGAGGAAAGAAAAGAAGAAAGGAAGAGTAGAAAGGCAAGAAATGAAAAAAATGCAAAAACCTATATATGTTTAGAATATATGACATTAATTATATTAAAACCAAAATGTCAATTCTACCCTTAACGCAAATATATTCTTCCGGGGCCAGTTTACATGCCTTGTGGTGCACACACTTCAAAGTCCTTCTAATAAAGTAGGTATCAGATCTGATCTTGGATTATGGCTGTGATTGGCATAGTTCTAGGGTAGCTCCTTGCCAGAGCAAGGTTTACCAACTTTAACAAGTTCCCTTTCTCTTTGCTAAATCCCTGCTACCTGCTTTAGCAGGTCCCCCCTTCTCCTTGCTAACTCCCTGCAGAGCAGGATTTAGCTACTCCAGCAGTTCTTCCCATGCTCTTTGTTCACTCCTTGCCAAAGCAGATTTTATTTGTTCTAGCAGGGAGTTAGCAAAGAGCAGGGATAGGACTGCAACCGAGCCGGGCCGAGCCCGAGCTTGGGTCAGCTCTAGCTTGGCTCTACCTTATACGAGCCAAGCTGGAACTTGGCTCTAGACCCTCCGAGCTTGAAAAGTCTGAGCTCTAGCTCGGCTCTATCGAGCTCAAGTCGGGCCGAGCCAAGCTGAGCTAAATAAGTTTTATTATAATAAAAAAATTTCTAATGTTGTTTTAAACATTATCTTCTTTTTTTAATAGATGAAAGCTTTAATAAAATTTAATAAATGGCCCTAACATCTTTTCATCCTTTAGTCCTTTTGGATTTAACGGATCGATTGGAGAAAAAGGTGTTTGAATTTAAATTTAATGTTCTAAATATTGATTAAGAGCATAGGTGTTGGTCGTAGATGTTGATTGGTTGGTCAATTGCCGTGCTAGTGGTTGTTGATTGAGACGAGTGAGAGAGAACTTTAATGGTTGCACACAAAGAGAGGGAAAGAGGGGTATAGATAAAGAAAGCACAAACTTTAATAGAGGATCATACGGATTATGTGTTAATTACATATTTATCCCTTATAAAGTAACCATTAGATGAATCTTATTATAAGGGGAAACAATAAACAAGAGAATTCAAAATTATATATAATTAGGCCGAGCCGAGCCGACCTTTACAAGCTTAGCTCTAGCTTGGCTCTACTTCAACCGAGCTTTAAATAAAAAGCCCGGCTCTGGCTCTCAAGTTGAGCTGGCTCCGCTTTGTTGCAGCCCTAAGCAGGGTGGTAGCTGCTAGAGCAGGTAAATCCTGCTTTGCAGGGAGTTAGGAAGGAGAAGGGGGGCCTGCTAAAGCAAGTATATCCGACTTTGGCAGGGAGCTGACAAAGAGCTATGCAAAACACAGCTTTAGTTATGCGATTCTCTTACATTTTAATTAGTCATATAAGAAAATAGGCACTTTTCAGTTTCACTTAATCTCTCCTGTCTATCAATTATCTTCTGAAATTTGTAAAGTCTGCATTTTTAAATGCAACCAGAATTGCCTTAATTTTGCATTTTGGGCATACATCTTTCGGCATGTCCATTATCTGCCTTGCTACTTTCATATCACCTAGGTGTATCTTGTTTGTAGCAAGGAAGATAAAGAATTATAATATATAATGCTTGATTTGATTACTAGGATTCTATGTTGTCTACGTAAATATAATTTAAATAATCTTTATTATCTGCTTGGCTAATAACTAGAGCACCTTAATGTTGCATCATATAGTTGAACTAATATATGTTAGTGAATTATTCTTTTGCAGCTTAACTAGATTGCCACCTGTTTTGGGTGATTTGATTGCTTTGAAGGAACTTCATGTTTCAAAAAACAAGTTGACAAGCTTGCCATTGGAAATAGGACTTCTAAGTCAACTTCAAGTTTTAGACGTAAGCAACAATAGGTATTATATGAATCGATGGTATTATTTAATTGGAAGATTTTTTGTATTTTTTGTGGGAAGTTGGTGTAATGATAATGAAACTGGAGGCAAGCAATAAGCTTGCCATTGGAAATAGGACTTCTAAGTCAACTTCAAGTTTTAGACATAAGCAACACTAGGTATTATATGAATCGATGGTATTATTTAATTGGAAGATTTTTTGTATTTTTTGTGGGAAGTTGGTGTAATGATAATGAAACTGGAGGCATGCAGAGGCATTTTCCCTTTTAATGATGAATTGAATCTGAGTGTATTGATTCATCATGCATGTTGGCCCGTATTTTACTTTAGGACCTAACTTTCCTGATTGTCATTTAAACACCAAAATGGTGTTTAAATGATCTTACACCATCAATGGTTTAAGATGTGGCTGATCCGCAGCATCAAAATTATAGATCATAGATTGAAATGCAACATGCCTGAACATGGTGATTTAGAGAGACTTAAATCATCCAATTTGTAGACTATAATATCAGCCGGTTTTTTCCAGTTTTAATGGATGATATTAAAGTTCATCAATCGGAACATTTACATCCACTTAAAAGGCATGTTTCTTTGGGCTGTGACATATTTCAATGAGAGATTTCCACGTGGACAATTCAGATTGATCACAAATGTGTGCCACATGGCATAATGATAAATCCCACTTTAATGTTGTGAGCAAGGATAAAAAATTCGGATTTTGTTTCAGTTTCGGGCTGGACCGAAACCGAAAATTTGAAAAATTACCGAAATTATATGTTTTTGTTTCGGTCACGGTGGGGACCGAAACTGAAACATTCCAAAAATTTGAACCATGCTTGTGAGATAAAAATTTAAATTTTAAGGGTGTAAGATCATTTAAACACCAGTTTGGTGTTTAAATATTGGCCAGGAGCCATTGTCCCTTTACTTTATGAGTTCCTTATAATTAATAAAGTATTGTTTATACTTGGCTTCTATCTCCTTTTGTGTGATCAATGTATGGTAAAGTTTCCTAGTTCTTTTTTTTTGTGTGGATGCTGCATTGTTAGCCAGTTTCAAAATCACAATACCAGCCCTGGCCAATGCTGCCATGTACAGAACGATTTCATTAAAATTCCAAGAATTTCCCAAAAAAATATTGAATAGTCTAAAAGAAATAATTTAAAATTTTTGCACATGTTGAATAGTGTAAAAGTTGAGTAACTAATTGTCCTCATGACTTTTTGTCCTTGACATTGAGTGTGAATAATGTAATAAAGCATTACAAAATTACAGATCCAAAATTCTTATCAGAAAATTAGCTCAAATCCACCTAGTTTAACTTTCTTAGATACCAAAAATAGTGTCCTCTATGAAACCTAGCTTAGAACACAAATTTGATTTTTATATGTGGTGTCAAGTTCAATATATTTGTAGCCTGCAATAATGTAATGGATACTCTTTTAATATGCTGAAAATTTTCATTGTTATAATTGTGACTTTATTAAAGATATATTAAAAGAAAAAAATTATAAAGCATTTGGACAGATTCAAGTCAATAGGTACCAATATAACTAGCTATTTGTCTCCTTTTAAGTGGATTTTTTCATCTATCACTGTTTATTGTTTTCCTTTTCTAGCATGTTAAATGGACCATTGGTCTAACTATAACTCACAAAGTTGGTTTGAAATTGGAACAATTTTTTTTGTTGGCAGGATAACCTCAGTGCCTCCCCATTTGGGGAATTGCTGCTCTCTTATTGAGGTAATACTCTATCTCTAATTATTTAAACTATTATACCTAAATTTCTTTTTAATTATAAATTACAAATTGGAACATAAGCAAGTAGGCAAGAAGGCTGCTTTCATTTCTGTAGAGAAAGTAGATTTCCAATATGTTGTGTGCTTGTATTATGGTGTAGGTAAATTTTTCATCAAATCTTCTCGTGGAGTTGCCAGAAACATTTGGAAATTTACAAAATCTGAAGGTCTTTTCTCATCCCTTTCTGATTTTTTTTTTTTGCTGTTTTTGATAACTTGGGTATCCGGGCCTCTTAGAGCACCAGCCTAATCCCAGAGGCACATGCATACCCCAAATTTGCACATGCCGGGTCAGAACGGGATATAAATCCCTAGGGTGGCCTCAAGGCGGAGGGGAGCAAAACTGCAAATATTGGAACCAACTAGAGTTCTAGATGAATAAATGGTTTCCATTTGTATCCTTATGTTTACATGTTGTCCTAGAATTTAGCTCTTCTTCTTTACTTTATTGAAGTGAAAAGGCTTTTTTTATTTCTGAAAAAAAAAGGATGCCCTTAAAAAAATGACCCTTGCATTTTTACGTTGTTGTTTACTTGTTATTATCAATCAATCTAATTATTTTGTTACCCATGCAATGTTTTTATTTATTTATTTAATGGGTGGAAAAAATTCTGTTAACAACATAAAGAAAGAAAAATGTTGTTGAATTATTAAATTGAAAGCAAGTGACTCCTACCATAAACCCCCATTGCAAACAATTCTGCATGTTACATAAAGACGAAAGGGTACCCAAATAGAAAAATCAGAGACTTAATATTTAACTCCACCAAGTAAATCCATTTGTAAGAGTTGCCTCTCCAGCTAGACTACCACCCTTTAGTTTGCTTCCCTACGGATATGGGAGGCCATTATCTATCTATTATTTAAGTCTCCTTTCAATCTCTCTAAATTTAGTGACTTCCCTCTGTGGCTAATATTCAAGTAGGTTCATCCAACACACTCAGATCTTCTCCACACGTTAGAAATATCAGAAAAGTCTGCTGTATCAAAGATGCAAGTCTTCAATCTGTCCCCCTGGTCTTCAATTGCTATGCAGTATCAAGGTTGGAGGATTGCACATTCAAATACTTCAGTTATGATCATTCTAACAATTTTTTTCTTCCGCACCTCAACCCTTGGATTTTCGAATTTCAATTATTTCTTTCCTTCTAGGTTTTTCCCATGACTCTGTAAAATCAAAATTACCAGACATTTTGCGAAGTACTATTGTTTATTTTAAGCCATTCAATCTGAAGGTCAATTAGGCAGGACCAGAGGAGCAGCCATTGATGTTTAGTAAAGTTTCACATATTTTGAAGAAACTAGATGAAATATTTGTTCTCCAAGGACAATAGTTTTACAGATGGGTTTGCATCCTCAGAAGGGTTCAGATTGATGAAATGTCCTCCGATCGTGGGTAAAAATAGTTTATACAGCTTACTCGATTGTAGAAGACTCACTGGAGCCAGGGCTGCCATGAGTCAGGCTGGGTTGAGCCAAAATCTAGGGTGGCACCCTTTGGCTACTCGACCAAACTGACTGGTGCCCAAGCAGACTGACCCGGAATACCCAGTCGGGTCGGGCATTTTGAGTCGACGGCCGACCTAACCCAAAGGTTGTGGGTCGGATGCTTCACACCCTAAACTGACCCGACTGGTTAAGTTTAAATGCCCACCCCAGTTCAAAACCAGGCGGGTAATAGGGTGACTCGATCCACTGACAACTTTTCTCAACAGATAATAAATTTGTTGATGCAATTTTATGGCTTTCATGTTTCTATGTTACTGCTCTTCATTGACGGGGAATGCCAAGATCAAGAGCCTTGGAGTTGGGTCGCAACAGATTTCTAGCGCAAGAAGAAACGAAAAGGGAATTAGAACGAAACTTAAAAGCGCAAAATCAGTGTGCTGGAGCAATGCCAGTCAATTGATCAACTCTGGGAATTCGATCGATTGACTGTGGCCCGTGAGGAAATAATCCTGGTGACATATATATAAGTCAATCGATCAAATGCCAGAATTCAATCGATTGCCTGTGTCAGAATTCAAATTTGAATTTTAAAGGGCATACTTGTCTTTTTTTTATATTTGTTTTAGGATTTTATTTTCTTTTGTGAGGCCTCCTATATAAGGTCTCTAAATAAACATTGTAATTAGTTTTTGATGAATGAAAAAAAGAGCTTTTTGTTTTTGGAACTTGAGATGAGTTTCTTCGAAGATTAAATCTTCTTCCCGAGAAGGGTTTAGTGTGAAGCCAAGGGTGCGAAGCCTACGATCTATTTCCCGATAAGGGTTTGGTGTGAAGCCAAGGGTGTGAAGCCCAAAATCTATCTTCTTTTTATCTCTTCATTTTTATTTTCCTACTCTGCTTTGTTTGATCCCGTAAACCTTAAACCCAGCTGTTACCTTTTTCCAAAATCCTCAAAACCATAAACCTAGCCTCCATCAGAGCCATTGATTCGAACCAATCTCAAAATCCTAAATTCAGCCATCCAACCTTTAAATACACCAAAATTTATAAATCCTAGATCCCATCTGTGACATCCCCAATTTCACACACTGGATCAATGCGCTCACTTGGAGACATCACACTACATCACATGTCCATGATCATAATTTAAATCAATTAATCCATAAAGATCTGCATATAAACGCAACGGAAAAATAAGTATTAAAAGCGCACACATAAATTTCCTTTTTATTTCATCATCATGAAAGCAATACTAAATTATGAGATAACAACCTATTATACCAAATTGTATGCTTACTCCTTAAATAAAAACTAAAATCAAGCACAATCCATCATTAACATGAACTTGTTCATAAAAATAAATCTGAAATAAATGACTTAAAATCCTTTCCAATGCATAAAGAAAAACCTAATCAACTAAGCTTCAAATCCTTTTCGCTCAAATATGGATTTCTATCAATCATTGACACATCTACTTCATCCTCTCTATGTATAGTTGTACTCCCTGGAATCCCAAACAATGGGTCAGTTTACCAAGTAAACTTGTATGGACCAGACATGATGAGGCTAATAGAAAAGATCCATAACTCAGATTATCTCATAAAATCAAGCAATAACAGAGATGTAACATGTTTCATAAACAATAAGTGAAGCAATAGAATGAAACTGAAACATAGCATTAAATTTAAATAAACATTATGGTTTGAGTCTCTACCCTAACTTCATGTGTGGTCATTTTTAATTGTGCATTTAATGCTCATGAATCGGCATATATAATGGACATGGTTATCTCTTTCTTAATCATTATCCTAATCTTCTCTGATCCTTCGATTAGTATCTACGTTAACCTTCACATAACTTCTCTTCAGTTAAGTAGTAAGCTTAAAATTAAAGACCGTCTCCATCTCTTCAGTCTTATCATTAATGCATGGATGCATAACTTTTATTACTTGCCGTTCTTATTCATATTAATTCCTCTAGCATAAGCCTATAGGAATTCTATCATAATTATAGAAATATTTTGTTTTCATGTGTCATGTTATAAACGTATCTTTTTACTTTTAGGAATGTCATGAATGTATATGCATAGAAAAATTAGAAATCAATCGATCATGTAATAGCTCTTTCACTTGTTTAGGCTTAACACATCATAAATATGTAATTTCTATCAATTCCTACTTATTTCATATTGTGTAAATCAAACATCCTAGGTTGTATGGATTCTAAGTAATAAAAATAATGATAAACATAAATAAACATTTAAGTATGATGATTAATAGACAATAATTGAATAGAAATTTATTGTTTGCATTATAGGCAAATTTTGAAATTCCTAACAAATTATGGATTCTGGACAGATTCTGAATTCCAAACAGATTATGGATTCTGAACAGATTCTGGATTCTAAATAGATTATGGATTCTACACAGATTCTGGATTCTAGACAGATTTTGAATTCTGAACAGATTATGGATTCTGCACAGATTATGGATTCCAAATAGATTCTAGATTCTGCACGAATTCTAGATTCTGCACAGAATTTCGTGATCAATCACGAAACCCCGTGTACCATTGAAAACCCTCGATTAAGCATAAAAATTTATCAATCTAATATGAAGAATATTCATTAAATGAAATAAACCCTAATTTATATTTTATTTTGTGTTATCTATGTTTCCGATTAATCTCAACATGATTTCTCCATACCTCTAGTCTTCGTGTAATATTTATGTAACTCCTCTCCCTTGATCCAATCCGAAGCTCTAATCCGAAATCCGGTCGCATCGTAAGCTCCCCTTGCGTTCTTCTAAGTTTTCAAACCAAAAGCTCTAGGGTTCCTCTTCTAATTCTCCTTCTTCTCTAGAATTTTCTCTCTTTCTCTATGAGGTTATTAGGTTATAAAAGTTATGTAAAAATTCTGTAAATTAATCTCTATATTTATAATACTTTATGGTTTCCTATTTAAGATCTAATTCTATTTAGAATACTTTAAGGTTTCCTATTTAAGATCTAACTCTATTTAGAATACTTAATGTTTCTTATTTAAGATCTAACTCTATTTAGAATACTTTAAGGTTTCCTATTTAAGATCTAACTCTATTTAGAATACTTAATGTTTCTTATTTAAGATCTAACTCTATTTAGAATACTTTAAGGTTTCCTATTTAAGGTCTAACTCTATTTAGAATACTTTAAAGTTTCCTATTTAGAATCTAATTCTATTTAGAATGCTTTAAGGTTTCCTATTTAAGATCTAATTCTATTTATAATTTCCTACATGGGTCTTAAGTGATTCTATGGGCCTTTAATTACTTAATTGGTCTTTAATTACTTAATGAGTCTTAATTAGTTATTCTGTTTTTAATTAATTTACTAACATACTTTAAAAGTCCATTAAACATTACTAAACGCACCTCAATTATTACTAACACATATTTAAGGGCTTTTAGGGTATATTAATTAGATTAATTAATTATCATGAGTCATTATAAAATAAAGTATGCATTACATTCATGCGTAACAATTAATCACATCCATCAAATCAATCAAACTAATCATAATTATAAATCTAGCAAATAATTAAGGACTAAATAACGAAAAATCTCGGTCGTTACACCATCTGAGTCCCCGAATCGATCCGATTCAAGCTCAGATTTCATCCGAGCCATTAAACCAACCCAAATCAGAACCCTTAGAACACTCGCGATTCCATCATTGAATCCCGAGCGGCGCCCTAATCTGGAATAACTAGAGTTCTACCTCTAGGAACGATCTACACCGCAAAGCTAACGGATCTAGCGCACGGACCAGACCCTACTCGAATCTAGCGCGATTTTTCAATGGAAAACTACAAAACCCAAAGGTATCCGCATTATTTTCAAGTTTATTGTTTAATTAATTTAGTTTAATTTTGGCAATTAATTAAATCATAGCATTCACATAGTTTATGGTCCTCTTGTCCCGCATCACTCATACAATGCATCATCTTGTGTAGGATTTAGTTAGGGACTAGATAAGCCTTTGCAAGAGGAGAACCTTGCACATAAAATCATTATGGCTAAAACCTATGGTCGTTTAGAGTGCAACTTCCTCCATGCGGCTCTAGTTCACTCTGGGTTTTTGGATCACTTGATTAAATTGATCAAAGGATGTCTTTCAAGTAGCTCTTTCTCCATTCTAATCAACGATTCGCCTATGGGGTACTTCAAAGCCACCCATGGCTTCTTCAGGGAGATCCGCTATTCCCGTCCCTTTTCATTCTGACCGAGGAAGTTCCAAGTCCGTGGGTGTCGGCTCTTCTGCATAATAACCTCATAGATCGTTTCAAATTTTCTATGCATTACAAGCCTATCAGTCATCTCATATTTGTTGACGACTTCATTCTCTTTTGTAAATGTACAAAGAAATCACTTCTCTATTCGTGATTTCCTAAATGCCTATGAAGCGAGCTCGGCTCAATGAATTAATCTTGAAATGAGTTGTTTCTTTCTTTGTCCTCAGGTTCCCAAGTTGTAAAATTGATTTGATCTCTTCCATTCTTGGGTTCAGCAAGGGATCTCCCCCTTCTAATTGCCTCAGTGTCCCCTTGTTCAAGGGACTCATAACTGAGGAGAGTTGCTGAATCTGGTGGATAACACCTCTTATAAGGTGTTGGGTTTGGAGAGAAATTGCTTTCGGAAGGCGGTTGGGTAACGCTCCTTGAGCACATCCTTGAAAGTATTTTTATATACCTTCTATCAATCCTCCCTATTCCGAACTATGTTTCTTCCTCGATTGAGAGTTTTTGTTGCCTTCTTCTGGGGCCTTTGAATGGGAAAGCTAAGTCACATTGGGTGGGTTCAGATGAAATTTACCTTCCACCAGTGGGAGGGAGCGGGGGTTTTGTAAAATATGGACATTCACAAAGCTGGAATGATTAAATTAGCTTGGAATGTTCCTATCGGAAAGCCAATATGAAAGGATCACTTCAATGGGAAACAAACTCGCTTGGCTCCTGGAATAGCTATCCATTCTAAAACAGGATTGATGGGGACGCTGACATTATAGACATCGGATACAGACCGTTTCGAGTGTATCGGCGTCAGAAGAAGCGAAACGGAAACAGAAACCAAAACCAGGCGTAAAAGGTTAGAATCAGCGTGATAGAGCAATGCACAGTCGATCGATCGACACTTGGAATCGATCGATCGAGTACCACTTTCGATCGATCAATTGAATTGTGACCAGAGACCATATAATTATATATATATATATATATATATATATATATATATATATATATATATATATATATATACACTACTCGATCGATCGAGGTCTTTCATCGATCGATCGATTTTCTCGAGAATGGGATCTGTTAGAATTAGAATTGGAGTTTTAAGGGGCAAACTTTTCTTTCTTTTTTGTTTATTTTTGTTTTAGGGTTTTATTTTAAGACCTCCTATGTAAGGTCTCTAAATAAACATTGTGATTAGTTTTGATTATCGAAAGAAAGAGCTTTTGCTTTTGGAACTTGAGATGAGTTTCTTCGAAGAGTGAATCTTTGCTTCCCGAGAAGGGTTTGGTGTTAAGCCAAGGGTGTGAAGCCCAAAGTCTATCTTCTTTCTACCCCTTTCTTTGATTTTATCTTTTGTTTGCGTATCAATCATCAACAACCTAGATTCAGCCAGAAAACCATAAACTCTAGCATTCATTAGAGCCATTGAATCAAACCTATCTCATAAATCCTAAATTCAGCCATCCAACCTTCAAATACTCCGAAGTTCATAAACCCTAGATCCCATCTGAGTCCCTGAATCGATCCGATTCAAGCCCAGATTTCATCCGAGCCATTAAACCAACTTGAATCAGAACCCTTAGAATACTCGTGATTCCATCATTGAAGCCCGAGCGACGCCCTAATCTGGAATAGCTAGAGTTCTACCTCTAGGACCAATCTACACCGCAAAGCTAACGGATCTAGCTCATGGACCAGACCCTACTCAAATCAAGCGCGATTCTCCAATGGAAAACTACGAAACTCTAAGGTATTTGCTTTATTTTCAGGTTTATTGTTTAATTAATCTAGTTTAATATCGCAAATCATCACCTCATAAGCATTCACGTAGTTTAGAGTTTTGTTCCGCATCAGTTTTGGTATCAAAGCTTAAGTTCTAGGTTAGGGCATATTTGTGTGACATTTAATTCCATTACATTTTATTTTCATTGCATCTTATTTCAGTTCTTGTCAAAGTGTGCATATCTAGCGTTCGATAAAATTCCTCTTTCATTGTGGTTCATATTTGCATACCCATTTAGAACCCATATTTGTAGTTGTGATCACCATGGACATGAATGGGATTGCCGATGTTCTTAACAGCATGAGAGTCGAATTGAAAGCAATCAATGATCGAATGGCTGCCATGGAGCAAGCCCAAAGAAACCTTGAGGCTTCCAATGGGAGATTGCTAGATCAAGTCAATCAGTTAGATGGGGATGACGAATACATTGAGCAACGTCGTGAACGTGATGATCCACCTTTCGAACGCAATGGTTACCAACATGATCGGGACCGGAATCATAGGATGGATCATCGTGGAGATGACCACGACCCAGATGGGAAACTCCTTAAAAACGTTCGAATTGAGTTCCCAACCTTCAATGGAAGCTTAGACCCTAAACTCTTCCTCCATTGGTTATCCGACATGGACCAGCACTTTGAGTGGTTTGGCATGAGCGATGAGTGATGTGTCTGGCTCGCCAAGATGAAACTCATCGGCCAAGCCCGACTCTTTTGGGTCAACATTGAACGTATCAGAATGAATGCGGGTTGTGTTCCCATTACCCGTTGGGAAGATATGAAGGAGCGACTTACAAAGAAGTACGTTCCTTCCTCATACTACCATCGTCTCCTCAATCAATGGCAAAATTTACGCCAAGGTAGTATGCCCATAGCGGATTACATTGGCAAATTCGAAGAATACATGATGAGAGCCAAAGTGTCCGAAGACCCACCCACAAGTCACTCTATCCAGATTTCGCACCAGATTGCAGTTTGACTTGCAAAAAGAGTTAGTCTCTCACCCCGTTGAGACTCTCGCCGAATATTACACCGTCGTTCAAGACTTTGAACGATATTTGAAAATGACGGTGGTGAGGCGATCTGAGTCTCATATCGGTCAACCTCGTATCGGCTAGGTGAGGAGTAGTGCTAGCAACCCACCCACCAAATCCACACAATCCACATCCGATGTGCGGTTTGATAAAGGAAAGGGTGTGGTAGGAGAATCCTTGAAGGGCGGTTCTCACCTCAAGTGTTACAACTGTCAAGGGTTGGGACACTATGCCGCCCAATGCCCTAAGAGGAACTCGCAAAGGAATCTCTTCGTTGAAGGAGAGGGCAACGAGCATTACGGAATTTTGAAAGAAGAGACCTTTGAGCCGGATGCCACACCTAGTGATGAAGAGGGTGATGTCAGTGGTCGTGCTTTTGTTGTGAGGTGTGCCCTCGCATAGCCTCAACAAGATGAAAAGGAGGATTGACGTAGGGAGAATATCTTTCACACCTTCGGCAAATGCGGAGAGAAGAGTTGTAAGATCATCGTGGACAACTAAAGTTGCCCCAATGTGGTGTCAACACACACCATAACCCACTTAGACCTGAAGCCCACCCGAGACCATACAAAGTTGCGTGGGTTGACTCTTCCTCCATTCCCGTGTCTCAGAGGTGTCGCGTGCCTATTCAGTTAGATTCGTATTCGGACACCTTGTGGTGCGATGTGGTGTCAATGGATGTGGGCAACATCATCTTAGGGAGGACATGGCTTTATGACTTGAACGTGACCATTTTTGGCCAATCTAACATTTGCACATTCATGCATAAGGGCAAGAAGATAACTATTAACCCTTTAGCCCCCAAAGCACCGTTGACCAACAAAGTCGAGGACAATCAGTCTAAGACCATTAACATTGTGAGTCCTTCGAAGTTTAAAAAGGTGTTGTTAGACAAGAGCGTAGTGTATGTTATCGTCACTATTGAGAGTACCACCAACTCTGTAAGTGAGTACCCTAAGGAGGTTGAGCCGATAATGAAATAATTTGCTTATGTGTTCCCCGAAGACTTACCCAATGAGCTTCCTCCCATGCGTAACATTCAACACACGATCGATTTGGTTCCCGGATCTACCCTACCAAACCTGCCCCATTACAGGTTGAATCCTGTTGAGCACGCTGAATTGACTCGGCAAGTCAAAGAACTCCTTCAGAAATGGTTCATCCAAGAGAGTCTGAGCCCGTGTGTCATACACGCCCTTCTCACTCCTAAGAAAGATGATACATGGCGCATGTGTGTGGATAGTCATGCAATCAACAAGATTATGGTTAAATATCGATTTCCCATACCAAGGCTCGACGATATGCTTGATATGATGGTTGGCGCCCTATCTTTTCCAAGATAGGCCTTAAAAGTGGCTACCATCAAGTTCGCATTCGCCCTGGTGATGAGTGGAAAACCGCCTTCAAGACCAAGGATGGTCTTCATGAGTGGATGGTCATGTCTTTTGGGCTACCGAATGCCCCGAGCACATTCATGAGGCTCATGACCCAAGCGTTAAGGCAGTTTCTCGGCAAATTTCTTATCGTATACTTTGACGATATCTTGATTTATAGCCATGACAAAGAACAACACATTATCCACCTAAGGTTGGTTTGTGAAACCTTGAGGGGAGAAAGGTTATCTGCAAATCTCAAGAAATGCGCATTCATGCAACAATCCGCTGTATTCTTAGGATTCATTGTCTTGGCTGATGGGATGGTTGCGGACCCCGAGAAGGTTAAGGCCATTGTAGAGTGGCCCGAGCCTAGAAATATTCATGATGTCCGTAGCTTCCATGGATTGGCCACATTCTATCGTCACTTCATCCGAAACTTTAGCACCATTATAGCTCCTATTACCGATTGTATGCGAAAAGGGGAGTTTCAATAGGGCAGAGCCGCGACGAAGGCCTTTGCCGAGATAAATGATAAGATGTCTAGTGCACCCATCATGCGCCTATCGGACTTTTCTAAAGTCTTTGAAGTAGCCTGTGACGCGTCGAGTGTGGGAATAGGCGGAGTGCTTAGCCAAGAGGGCCACCTAGTGGCCTATTTTAGTGAGAAACTTAATGAAGCAAAGCAAAAATACTCCACCTATGACAAGGAGTTTTATGCGGTCGTCCAATCTCTTTGGTATTGGAAGCATTACCTTAGATCGCAGGAATTTGTGTTGTTTTCTGACTATGAAGCGTTACGCTTCCTTGCTTCACAGAAAAAGTTGAACCCGAGGCACGCAAAGTGGGTTGAGTATCTTCAAGGGTTCACATTCGTGCTAAAGCATAAGGTGGGTGCCGAGAACAAGGCAGCTGATGCACTTAGTCGTCGAGTGGCGACTTTACAGTCTATAAGCACCGAGGTCATTGGATTTGAGCAGTTGAAACAAGATTATCCTGAGTGCCTAGATTTCGGGGAGGAATACACTGCTCTCATTGACAATTCGAACAATACTAACTCCAAGTACTCCCTGCAGGACGGATATCTGTTTAAAGGAAATCGTCTGTGCATCCTCGCACCTCATTACATGACTTTCTCATTTGGGAGTTACATGTCGGAGGGATTGCCGGACATTTCGGGCGCAACAAGACCATTGCGCTCGTGGAGGATAAGTTTTATTGGCCTAACCTTATGAGAGATGTTTCACGTGTTGTGAAACAATGCCGTACATGCCAAGTGGCCAAACAAAATAAATAAAATACTGGTTTGTATACCCCGTTACCCGTGCCACACACCCCGTGGTAAGACATCTCTATGGATTTCGTGCTCGGACGTCCCAAGACTCAACGGAAGCATGATTCCATTTTTGTGGTGATGGACCGCTTCTTTAAGATAGCCCACTTCATACCTTACTCCAAAACCTCCGATGCGGCTCTCATAGCCAAATTATTTTTTGGGGAGGTTGTGGGTCTCCATGGGTTACCCAAAACCATTCTGTCGGATCGGAACGTGAAGCTCACCAGTTACTTCTGAAAAACTTTATGGCACATGATGGGTACCATGCTCCAGTTTTCTTTGGCCTATCATCCTCAAACCGATGGCCAAACGGAAGTCACCAACAGGAGCTTAGGTAATCTCCTTCGTTATCTAGTCGGTGATCATATTAGGACCTGGGATTCTACGTTACCAATAGCCGAGTTTCCATACAACAACTCTGTCAATAGGTCGCTAGGCATGAGTCCATTTGAGGTCATACATGGGCATAGGCCAAGGACACCATTAGATTTAATCCCCATGTCTGCATCATATCGAGTGTCTGAGTCCGTGGACGCATTTGCACAACACATTCATAGCTTGCACGCCGAAATTAGACAAAGATTAATTTAAGCAATGAACATTACAAGATAACTGCCGATGCACATAGGCGCTTCAAAGAATTCCAAGTGGGGGATCATGTGATGGTTTGGGTTAGGCCTAAACGATTCCCATCGGGAGTCGCAAAAAAGCTTCAAGCCCGCGGCGCTGGGCCTTTTAGAATTGTGGCAAGGAGCGGGCCTAATGTGTATGTTCTAGAACTTTCGCCAGATATTGGGATCAACTCTAAGTTCAATGTGGAGGACCTAGTCCCTTCTTTGGGCTCAACCCCACCCCCTACCAACCCTTTCCAAGCAGCCCCGAGCCCAAATCCCAGTCCCACCTTGCAACCTCTACCATTCCCTTCCCCACGCGGATAGAGGAGAGATGAAATCGAAGGGATACTTGATGATTTTGCGGTATCCACCCATGGTGGATGATTTCAGAAATACTTGGTTAAGTGGATGGGAAGGACGGACTCCGAGAACACATGGTTAACTGAAGGCGAGGTGCGACGCCTGGACCCCAACATGCTTGATCGCTATTATCACGCCGCTTCATCAGTGATGAGGCCTTTTCGGCTCCGGAGAATTGACGGAGACGCTGACATTGCAGACATCGGATACGGACCGTTTCGCGTGTATCGACATCGGAAGAAGCGGAATGTAAACGAAAACCAGAACCAGGCATAAAAGATCATAATTAATGTGCTGGAGCAATGCACAGTCAATCGATCGACTGTGGCCAGTGAGGGATTTAATTCTGGAGACATATATATATATATATATATATATATATATATATATATATATATATATATATATATATAATTCGATCGATCGAGTACCACTTTCGATCGATCGATTGAATTGTGACCAGAGACCATATAATTATATATATATACTACTCGATAGATCGGGGCCTTTCGTCGATCAATCGATTTTCGCGAAAATGGGATCTGTCAGAATTAGAATTGGAGGTTTAAGGGGCAAACTTGTCTTTCTTTTTTGTTTATTTTTGTTTAAGGGTTTTATTTTAAGACCTCCTATATAAGGTCTCTAAATAAACACTGTGATTAGTTTTATTATTGAATGAAAGAGTTTTTGCTTTTGGAGCTTGAGATGAGTTTCTTCGAAGAGTGAATCTTCGCTTCCCGAGAAGGGTTTGGTGTGAAGCCAAGCGTGTGAAGCCCAAAGTCTATCTTCTTTCTATCCCTTTCTTTGATTTTATCTTTTGCTTGCGTATCAATCATCAACAGCCTAGATTCAGCCTGAAAACCATAAACCCTAGCATTCATCAGTCATTGAATCAAACAGATCTCATAAATCCTAAACCCAGCCATCCAACCTTCAAATACCCCGAAGTTCATAAATCCTAGATCCCATCTAAGTCCCTGAATCGATCCGATTCAAGCCCAGATTTCATTCGAGCCGTTAAACCAACCCGAATCAGAACCCTTAGAACACTCGTGATTCCATCATTGAATCCCAAGCGGCGCCCTAATCTGGAATAGCTAGAGTTCTACTTCTAGGACCGATATACACCGCAAGGCTAACGGATCTAACGCACGGACCGGACCCTACTCGAATCAAGCGCGATTCTCCAATGGAAAACTACGAAACTCTAAGGTATCCACTTTATTTTCAAGTTTATTGTTTAATTAATCTAGTTTAATATCGGCAAATCATCACCTCATAAGCATTCACGTAGTTTAGGGTTTTGTTCTGCATCAAGGATGTGTAGTCGTGGTCATTGATAAAATTAACTATTTTAAAACGTAAGTGGTGTGTGTGTTCGGGGGACAATGTACATATTCTCAAGGATAGATAGGATAATCAGTTTTGGTACCTTGGACCAATGATGAGAAGAGAGTAGGTTTATTGAAGATTAGGGCTAGCTGAGGAAGAGAGAGAGAGAGAGAGAGAGAGAGAGAGAGAGAGAGAGGAAGAAGAAGAATAAATTAGGGTTGTGAGTTAGATGCCCTCACACCCTTCATTATTATTTATAAATCTCTTGCAAAAAAGTCCCATGTAGACCACCAACACATACATACATATTATACTTAACTATTGCACATCCAAATAACACTATAGACACACCAACAATTCCCCTCAAATTACGTATTCTATACACCAAGGTATGTATCTCCTATCCTGTTTTGTTTTAATATATTCTAGCTTTGTTATCGTTTCAAAAAAAAAAAAGCAATCCCCCTCAAATTATGTGTTCTACCCACCAAGGTATGTACCTCCTATCCTGTTTTGTTTTAATATATTCTAGCTTTGTTATCATTTTAAAAACAAACAATCCCCCTCAAATTGGAGAGAAATCCAGTATGCCCAATTTGGAAGGTGATGCCATACAATCAATTTTTGTTTGTGAGTATATCAGCCAACTGATCCTTGTGTACAAAATTCCTTCGACTCAGTTTTCTCTCATATAAAATGAGAGTTCACTTCAATATGCTTGGTTCTTTCTTGGTATACTGAATTTTCTGTAGTATAAAATGCAGCTTCATTATCTCCATATGGTATCATGGAATGCTTTACATTCCTTCACGTGCACCGTGGGACATGGCTCTGTACTCACCTTCTGTACTAAAGTTAAAACCAACATATTCTCGCTTACTTTTCCATGTGACTAAATTCCCACCAATGAAGGTGCCATATAGCCTTAAGTAGATCTCCTATCACTTAGGGATCCAGCTCAATCGGCATCGGTAAAGAACTCAACATCAAAATGGGCATGTTATTATAGAATAATCCTCTTCCTGGCCTGCGTTGCAGATATCTCAATCAAGGATCAAAATGTCAGTTTCGGTTTCGGTATCGGTTTCGGGACTGACCAAAACCGAAATTTGACCGAAATTTCGGTATTTCGGCCGAAGTTTTCAGTGCTGGCTGAAATTTTGTATCCAATATTGTTTTTTTTTTTAAACTCAAAAAGTGATAAATTTGTTTGAAGTTTAGCAGATTGAATGACAAGCGTTTACTTATGGACACCTGGACTGCAAACGTTTGAAGTTTAGCAGCTGGACTGACAAACCACTACAGTCATCCCTTCCCAAGTGATAAAAAATTAAAAACTAAAGGGTGCCGATGTTCGTGCCCACCTGTTTACTGAAAGCCCCTGCATCTCAGACCCCTTTAATACCGTTAATTGCAACCGGATCAGATGATGGAGGTCGTGTTTCACCCCTATCTTTCACAAAACAGATCTTGATATCATGGTGCACATATCAGGCGATTAGTTTTTAATTCCATATATCACAAATTCTCAAAAAATGCCCTTAAAATCATGTTTCCACATGATGTGTGTCATATGATACACCATATTTTAGGGATATGGGACACATGGAATAAAAAACTGACCGTCTGATAGGTGAGAAATGATCTTAAGATCTATTTTGTGGAATATCGCCGCAAAATACAACCTGCATCATCTGATCTGACACAATCAACGGTTTTCAAGGGGTCTGGGACGTGGGCACTTTCAGTAAGCAGGCGGGTGAGAACATAGTTACCCAAAACAAAACTGGAATTGCGATTCCCGAAAATAAAACCCGCTGTTTACCTAAAGGGAAGCGTTATATGCACCCGTTAAACCTATGAAGAACACACATATCCACCATATAAAAATAGTTGACTGCCTTGAATCAAACAATGGAGGTCATTTTTCATCCCAATCTTCCACACAATAGATCTTGAAATCATGGCACACCTATCAAACGGTCAGATCTTGATTCCAATTGGCACATGTCACCAAAAGTGATCGTGGTCATAGGCGTCCCTATCAGATGGTCACTTTTGGTGATGTGTGCTATTGAAATCAATATGTGACCGTCTGATACGTGCGCAATGACCTTTAGATCTATTGTGTGCAAGATTGGGACGAAAAACAATCTCCATCGTCGGATTGAAGGCAGCCAACGATTTTTTTTTGATGGTGTTCTCCACAAGTTTAACGGGTGCATATAACGCTACCCTTACCCAAAACACGTGGGCGCTTTCCAGCCTGGCAGCAGAGCCTCGCAAGCAACTGCCTGCTCTTTCTATTAACCGGTTACTCAGCGATGAAACATAGTAGCTCTCGTCTTCTTCTTCGGCTGATAAGTTGCAAGCGCATACAATATTCCCGAAACTTTGATGATTACGTTTCGTCCATGGCCGAAACAATATATTTCGGCCCATAATTTGATTTCTCAGCCGAAATTTTGAACCATGATCTCAATATTCTATATGACATCTAGTGAGTGGTTCTTAATGAATGTAAATGCTGCCTCACCATGCTTACTATAAATTGCAATATCAGGATATGTCATAGTAAGATATATCTGCTTCGCCACAGGCCATTAATACATTCTAACATCATTGAGCAGTTCGCCATCCTCTCCATAAATCCAATGCTTTTTCTCCATAGAAGTTGTCACAGGTTTACACCCGAACATGCTGGTTAGCTTCAAAATATCAAGAATATTCTTCTGTTGGAACAAAGTTATCCCTTTTTTTTTATCTTGCCACTGTAATACCCAAAAATTACTCGAGTCGACCCAAATCTTTGATAATACTCTGAACTTCAGCTTAGTGATTTTCTCACTGTCATCCCCCGTAACAATTTTATCGTCATATGCCACTATTGCAGTGAGGTGAGGTCCCTTCCTCACAAATAATGTATAGTCATAGTATTTCCTTTGATACCCAAGCTTCATAACAACATCACTGAATTTTGAACCAAGCCCTACGAGATTGTTTCAATCCATATATTTTGTTTTCAATTTACAACCTTTGCCTTTCTCCCTCTAAGGAGTGAAACCAGGTGGAAGGGCCATGTAAACTTCTTTTAATTCACCATGCAAGAACAATCTTGATATCCAACTAATATAACAACCAATCTCTATAACCAGCCAGGTAAAGAAGATCCCGAATAGTATTTGACTTAGCTACAGGTGCAAAGGTATCTTGACAGTCGATGGCATGAGTCTGCATGAATCCCTTTGCTACCAATCTGCTCTTTCTGTAGAGCCATCCAGTCAATACTATACAGTGTTTTCATCGACTTACAGCCAGCAATTTTCTTCCCCTCTATGAGTTCTACAAGATCCTAAGTGTTGTTTCGTTCCAGAGGTTTCATCTCCTGCGTCATGGCTTCCTTCCTTGTGGATGACACAGGAATCAAATATACAACTAGGAATAAAAATAGTCCAACGAAGATCAAGAATAAATGAGATGCTGGAAGATCCTGATATGACATAAACGTTCTAAAGTGATGACTAGTACAAGACTGGTCTGTGGAGAGACACTTGTAGAGGCTCTTGTATCTTCCTTCTTATGAAAGTTTTTCTTTTGTCAAGCTTGTTGAAGTTATCTAGTCTTCTTTGCAGTAGTCACTTTTCATTGTTGCACTTCTTTCTCTTCAATGTTATCCTCATAATTATTCGGAGACGACAACACAAGGTCTTAACAAGGTTCTCTTCCTTAAAACTCTCCCCTTGAAAAGGGCACTGAGGAGAAGAGTAGAAGGATGTAAATGCCCAGGCAATGGATAATAACACTTATATCGGTTTTCTTCTCCTTTGAAGGAGGACTCGGATTGCTCCTCTTAATGCGCACCGGGCTAATGGCCACTCTAGTGCTTAGGGCTGTCGATTGGGTATGCTCGGCGTGTCGCAATGTTAACTTTAAGTGAAGGTCTGTTTGCCATCGGTATGGCTGTGTCCCCACTAGATCCGATGGAGTGTTGGTCAAATCTGCTGAAGACCAAATTCCTAGGGCTGGTAAAAACCAACAGGTGGTCTTTAATGGGGGTCAACTGTGGAACCTACGCCAAGGGTGGTCCATTGCAGGCAAAAGATTCCACAGGACCTCGGGGGTTGGACTTAGGGATGGAGCCTTTATGCCAATGGAATCTGCCTGTCGACGTCATGACTTCTCCTTTGCTGACGCCGTTGTGGGGGAAGGTGACGGGGACGCCGACATCGTAGACATCGGATATGGACCTTTTCGTGTGTACCAACGTCGGAAGAAGGGGAATGGAAATCAGAACTAGGCGAAAGAAGAAATTTTGGCGATTTGGAGGAACAGTACAAATTCGATTGATCAAATTGCATATTCGATCGATCGAAATCCTCGATATATCGAAGTCCTATTTCGATCGATCATACTATGTCGACAGAAAACAGTAGTTCTGGAGTGACATATATATATATATATATATATATATATATATATATATATATGTATATATATATATTAATCGATCGAATTCCAGCGGCGATATATTGATATATAAATGTTTCGATGGATCGAGTATAAATTCGATCGATCGAATTTCAATTTCGATCGATCGAAATCGCGCAAAGTAATTTTAATTTAATTTCAAACTTGAGTTTTAGGGGCTTATTTGTCTTTTATTTAGTATTTGTTTTAGGGTTTTCTTTTATTGTAAGACCTCCTATATAAGGTCCTTAAGAAAAATATTGTATTTAGTTTTTTTGATGAATGAAAAGAGTTTTTGCTTCCTTGCTTGAGATGAGCATTGTCGGAGAGTGAATCTTCATTTCCCGAGACGGGTTTGGTGTCAAGCCGAGGGTGTGAAGCCCACAATCGATCCTCTTCTATTTTATCCCTTTTAATCTACCTTCGCTGCTTTAAATCTAAAATCCTAAATCTGCCATATCTCTTTAAAACCCGAAACCCTAAAAACCCTAGCTTTTCCCTAAGCCATTGAATCGATCTGATTCAACAACCGTAGCTTCCATCAAACTATTAAGCTCAGCCATATCAAAATAACCAGAAAAACAGAGATTCCATCATTGCATTGTGAGCGCTCTAATATGGAAAACCTAGAGTTCTATCTCTAGGACCGATCCGCATCGCTATTCTAACGGATCTAGCGCAAGGCTGAACCCTTCCTGAACCGAACGTGATCTTTTCACCTGAAGAACTACGAACTCCTGAGGTATTCACTATATTTTCAAATTTATTGTTTAATTTAATTCAATTTAATTTCGGCAAGCAATTAATCATCGCATTCACGTAGTTTAGGGATTTGTCTTGCGCCAGTTTTTGGTATCAGAGCCCAAGTTCTAGGTTAGGGCATACTGTGTGACATTGAATTCATTGCACTTTAATTTTAATCGCATATTATTTCTGTTTTGGCCAAAGTGTGCACATCACGTGTTTGTCAAAAGTTCCCTTCATTGTCAGTTCATTTTGCATGCCATTCTAGAACCCGTCATTAGTGAACCGTATCACCATGAACATGAATGAGATTGCCGAGGCTCTTAACAGCATGAGGGCTGATTTAAAATCGATCGATGATCGAATGGCCGCCATGGAGACAGCCGAAAGGACCACTTGAAACGTCCAATGGGAGGTTGTTAGACCGAGGCAATCGGTTAGACGAGGGTGATGAGTACCTCGAGCCACCCCGTGAGCGTAATGGCCCACGTTTCGAACGAAATGGCTACCAGCACAATCGGAACCGGAATCATAGGATGGATCATCATGGAGATGACTACGACCCGGAAGGGAAACTCCTAAAAAATGTCCAAGTTGAGTTCCTAACTTTCGATGGAAGATTGAACCCTCAAGTCTTCCTCGATTGGTTATCCGATATGAACCAGCACTTTGAGTGGTTTGGCATGGGCGATGAGAAGTGTGTTAGACTTGCTAAAATGAAGCTCATAGGCCAAGCCCGACTCTTTTGGGTCAACGTTGAACGCATCAGAACGAATGCGGGTTGTACTCCCATTACCCATTGGGAGGACATGAAGGAAAGACTTACAGAGAAGTACATTCCTTCCTCATACTACCATCGTCTCTTCGATCAATGGCAAAATCTACGCCAAGGTAGTATGCCCGTATCGGACTACATTGGCAAATTTGAAGAATTCATGATGAGAGCCAAAATGTCTGAAGACCCTCAAGTCACTCTATCCAGATTTCACACTAGATTGAGACTTAACCTGCAGAAAGAGTTAGTCTCCCACCCTGTTGAGACCCTCGCCGAATGTTACACCGTCGTTCAAGACCTTGAACGATATTTGAAAATGACGGTGATTAGGTGATCTGATTTTCACACCGGTCAACCCCGTATCGGCGAAGTGAGACTTAGTGCTGGAAACCCACCTCCCAAACCCACACAATCTACATCCGTGAATGTGCGGTTTGACAAAGGAAAGGGTGTAGTCAGAGAATCCTCGAAGAATGGGTCTCATGTCAAGTGTTATAAATGTCAAGGATTGGGACACTTTGCCACCCAATGCCCCACGAGAGACTTACAAAGGAATCTCTTCATCGTCGGAGAAGGAGAAGAAAGTGAGGGAGTTTATGAGGAAGAGGTCTTTGAGCCGAATGTCACACCTAGTGACGAGGAAGGTGATGACATGGGTCGTGCTCTAGTCGTGAGGTGTGCCTTTGCCACATGTGAGACAGAGTTGCAGGGTTATCGTGGATAGCGGGAGCTGCACCAATGTGGTGTCAGAACATACCGCACCCGCTTAGGGCTTACACCGGAAGCCCACCCGAGACCTTACAAAGTCGCATGGGTTGACTGCTCATCCATTCCCGTGTCACAAAGGTGTCATGTACCTATACAATTGGGTTCATACTTGGACATCTTGTGGTGCGATGTGGTGTCGATGGATGTGGGCCACATCATCCTAGGGAGGCCATGGCTTTATGACTTGAACGTGACCATTTTTGGCCAATCTAATATTTGCACGTTCAATTATAAGGGTAAGAAAATCACTCTTAACCCTTTGGCTCCCAAAGCACCATCAGTCAACAGAGTTGAAAAGAAGGGAGGCCAATCCAAGGCCATCAACATTGTGGCCCCTTTAGAGTTCGAGAGGGCATTGAAAGATGAGAGCGTAGTGTATGTCGTCGTTACCATTAAAAGTACTCCTGAGTCAGCACGTGAGTACCCCAAGGAGGTCGAGCCAATCCTGAATGAATTTGCGGATGTCTTCCCCGAAGACTTACCTAATGAGCTCCATCCCATGTGTGGCATTCAACATGCAATCGACTTGGTTCTCGGATCTACATTACCGAACCTGCCCCACTACAGGTTAAATCCGGTTGAGCACGCCGAGTAGACTCGGCAAGTCAGTGAGCTCCTTCAGAAGGGGTTCATTCAAGAAAGTTTGAGCCCGTGTGCAGTACCCGCATTACTCACTCCTACGAAGGATGGTACATGACGCATGTGTGTGGATAGCCGTGGAATTAATAAGATCACGGTTAAATATCGATTTCCCATACCGAGACTCGATGATATGCTCGACATGATGGTTGGCGCCATTATCTTTTCCAAGATAGACCTTAAAAGTGGCTACCATCAAGTTCGTATTCGCCCTAGCGATGAATGGAAAACCGCCTTCAAGACCAAAGGCGGTCTTTATGAGTGGATGGTCATACCTTTTAGGCTATCCAATGCCCCGAGCACATTTTTGAGGTCCTGACCCAAGTGTTGAGGCCATTCTTTGGCAAATTCCTTGTCGTATATTTTGATGACATCTTGATTTACAGCCCAGACAAGGAACAACACATTATCCACCTACGGTTGGTTTGCGAAACCTTGAGGGGAGAAAGGTTATACTCGAATCTCAAGAAGTGCACCTTCATGCAACAATCCGTTGTATTCTTGGGATTCATTGTCTCGGTAGACGGGATGGTTGCGAACCCTGCGAAGGTTAAGGCCATTGTGGAGTGGCCCGAACCTCGAAATATTCATGAAGTCCGTAGCTTCCATGGTTTGGCCATATTTTATCATTGTTTCATCCGAAAATTTAGCACCATAATGGCTCCCATTACCGATTGCATGAGAAAATGAGAGTTCCTGTGGAGCAAAGCCGCGACGAGGGCCTTTGCCGAGATTAAAGATAAAATGGTTACCGCACCCGTCATGTGCCTACCAGACTTTTCTAAAGTCTTTAAAGTAGCATGTGAAGCATCGGATGTAGGCATAGGCAAGTGCTGAACCAAGAGGGCCACCCTGTGGCTTATTTTAGTGAGAAACTTAATGAGGCAAAGCAGAAATACTCCACCTATGACGAGGAGTTTTATGCGGCCGTCCGATCTCTGCGGTATTGGAAACATTACCTGAGACCGCAGGAATTTGTGTTGTTCTCTGACCATGAATCCTTATGTTTCCTTGCTTCCTAGAAAAAGTTGAATCCGAGGCACGCGAAGTGGGTCGAGTACCTTCAAGGGTTCACATTTGTGTTGAAGCATAAGGCCGGTGCCAAGAGCAAGGTGGTTGATGCACTTAGTCGCCAAATAGCGACTTTGCAGTCCATGAGCACCGAGGTCATCGGATTTGAGCAGTTGAAACAAGATTATCCTGATTGCCCAGATTTCGGGACAGAATACACTACTTTCCTTAAGAATCCGAACAACATTAACTCCGAGTATACCCTGCTGGATGGGTATTTGTTCAAAGAAAATCGTTTGTGTATCCTCGTACTTCATTGTGTGACTTCCTCATCTAGGAGTTACATGCCGGAGGGATTGCCGGACATTTTGGGCGCGATAAAATCAGTGCGCTCGTTAAGGATAGGTTTTATTGGCCTAGCCTTGTGAGAGATGTCTCTAGAGTCATAAAACAATGTCTACATGGGTTACCCAAGACGATTGTGTCGGATCGGGATGTGAAGTTTACCAGTTATTTCAGGAAAACTTTATGGCACATGATGGGTACCATGCTCCAATTTTCTTCGGCCTATCATCCTCAAACAGATAGCCAAACGGAGTCCACCAATAGGAGCTTAGGTAATCTTCTCTGTGTCTTGTTGGTGATCACCCTAGAACTTGGGATTCCACCTTTCCTATAGCCGAGTTCGCATACAACAATTTAGTCAATAGGTCCCTAGGTATGAGTCCTTTTGAGGTCGTACTTGGTCATAGGCCTAGAACACCCATCTATCTCGTCCCCATGTCCGCATCCAATCGAGTTTTCGAGTCAGCCGATGCATTTGCACAGCATATACATGAATTGCATGCCAAAATTAGAAAAAGAATTAATGCAAACAATGAACAATACAAAATATCTGCGGATGCGCATAGGCGCTTCGAGGAATTTCATGTAGGAGATTATGTAATGGTTCGGGTTAGACCTGAGCGGTTCCCAATGGGAGCCGCAAAGAAACTTCAAGCCCGCGGCGCTAGACCTTTTAGAGTTGTGGCAAGGAGCGCGTCTAATGCATATGTTCTCGAGCTTCCACCGGATATTGGGGTCAGCTCTACGTTCAATGCGGAGGACCTAGTTCCTTCTTTGGCCCCAGCCCCACCCCCACCCCCTCACAACCCCTTCCAAGTAGCCCCGAGCCCAAATGCCAGCCCCACCCTGCAACCCCTACCATTCCCTTCCCCACGCAAGCAGCGCAGAGATGAGATCGAAGGGATATTAGATGATTTGGCGATATCTACCCATAGGGGCAGATTTTAAAAGTACTTGGTCAAGTGGTTGGGAAAGCCGGATTCCGAGAACTTATGGTTAGCTGAAGATGAGGTGCGATGCCTAGACCCCGACATGCTCGATCGCTACCACGACGCCGCGTCATCGGTGATGAAGCCTTTTCGGCCCGGGAGAATTGACGAGGACGCCGACATCGTAGACATCGGATATGGACCTTTTCGCGTGTACCGACGTCGGAAGAAGCATAATGGAAATCAGAACTAGGCGAAAGATGAAATTTTGGCGATTTGGAGGAACACTACAAATTCGATCGATCGAATTGCATATTCAATCGATCAAAATCCTCGATCGATTGAAGTCCTATTTCGATCGATCGAGTATAAATTCGATTGATCGAGTTTCACTTTCGATCAATCGAAATCACGCAGAGTAATTTTAATTTAATTTCGAACTTGAGTTTTAGGGGCTTATTTGTCTTTTATTTAGTATTGTTTTAGGGTTTTCTTTTATTGTAAGACCTCCTATATAAGGTCCTTAAGAAAAACATTCTAATTAGTTTTTTTTATGAATGAAAAGAGCTTTTGCTTCCTTGCTTGAGATGAGCATTGTCGGAGAGTGAATCTTCGTTTCCCGAAAAGGGTTTGGTGTGAAGCCAAGGGTGTGAAGCTCGCAATCGATCCTCTTCTATTTTATCCCTTTTAATCTACCTTCGCTGCTTTAAATCTAAAATCCTAAATCTGCCATATCTCTTTAAAACTCGAAACCCTAAAAACCCTAGCTTTCCCTAAGCCATTGAATCGATCTGATTCAACAACCGTAGCTTCCATCAAACTTTAAGCCCAACCAAATCAAAATAACCAGAAAACTAGAGATTCCATCATTGCATTGTGAGCGCCCTAATCTGGAAAACCTAGAGTTCTATCTCTAGGACCAATCCACATCGCTATTCTAACGGATCTAGCGCAAGGCTGAACCCTTCCCGAACCGAACGTGATCTTTTCACCTTGAGAACTACAAACTCCCGAGGTATTCGCTATATTTTCAAATTTATTGTTTAATTTAATTCAATTTAATTTCGGCAAGCAATTAATCATCGCATTCATGTAGTTTAGGGATTTGTCCTGCGTCAGAAGGGGGGGACCCATGGTTTGTTTGGCGCTCCGCCCGCCACAACCTAGTCACTTTTTTCAATTGTGAATCAGGAGAGGAGAACCGATTCTACCTCTTTGGATTCGGGGGCTAGAAAAGGGCCACTGGATTTTTGCTCCCCTCAGCTCTCTTTCCTTGCAAGGAACCTAGCGGATTTCTGGGTTACTCTTTACACTATCAAAGACTCCATACCTTTTTTACATTTACTTAAATGGCTACATCGATCCTGGGGGTTTACAGAGATGCCTGCCCTATCAGCCATCCCAAAGACAAAATATCTTCTCTGATTTCTGTCGTTGGCGTCGGCTCAAGTCTTCCACTTCAAAAAATCCTTTTGCATCGACGACGTGGCTGTGGAGTGTGGCCGTTGGGACCCGATCGTCGGGGATCTTCATCTCCATTGTTGGGATGGAGGAGTGTGGGTTCAGCTTCTCGGCCTACCTCTCCACGCCTGGACCCTAGAAGTCCTCAAGGAGATCGGAGATCTATGAGGCCAGTTCATCCTGGTTAGGGCTGTCATCGGGCCGAGCCGGGCTGAGTTTTTCACCCAACCCGGTTTTTGAAAAAAAAAAAAAATTGGGGCCCGGCCCGTTTAGCTATCCAGGTCGGGCTCAGCCCATTTTTAGAATTTTTCAGCCCGAACCCGGCCCGATTAGCTATCCGAGCCGAGTTTCTCACCTTTTTTTTTTTTAAAATCAAGTTTTTTTTTTTGAAGGATCTCAGCTAAACGGGCCGGGCCTTATGCTTTGAAGCCTGAACCCGGGCTCGTTCTTATCCGGGCCGGGCCCGTTGACAGCCCTAATCCTGGTCGACAGAAGCTCTTACGATTTGTGGGAGACTGGGTTTACCTAGATCCTTGTTGTCATCGAGAGATGGGTGTGCATCCCTAGATGTTGCGAGGTGATCATCAATGGCCAAAAACACAGGGTCTTCATAGAAATAGAGTTGTTAGAGAGGGTGCTCGTCCCTCAACAATTGCACAATGAATCCGAGGAAGACATATTCGGTTGTCCCTTGGAAAAAATATCGTCGGAGATCGACCCACTCAAGGACGGGATGGAACGGCGCGTAGGGGCGCCGCTACAACCCTCGAAGGGGTGCTCGCCCACGGATTCGCCTCTCCATCGGTGGTCGTCCTTGTCGGCAGGGGTGCCTGCCATCTTTGGGAGCCATCGCTTTGTCGATTTTTCGAAAGGCGACCTGGAGGAGGGTGAAATCAATGAATGGTCCGACAAATCGGATTAGTCTGCTTAGGGACCGCCGGGTGGTGCTGCTGGTTTTACTCCTCTACCGGAATCCCTTATGCCGGTGATCTTTCGGATGCCCACAAATTCACTACAGGGGGATCTAGCACCGTTTAGTATCCTAATGGTGGAGGATTCGTCATACACAAAGGACCATCTGCCTAGCGTCCATCGTGTTCCCAACACAGGGCTGTCTTGGATACCAGCTACAAGGGACAAAGAAGATGTACGTTTCTGGGATCCGATGGCGTTTGAAGGGTCAAGTTGCCTTAGGAGGAAGGAGGACTACAGATGTCAAAAGGTCTTATGGTATTTTCCCCCTAAAAGATAAGAAGGGTACACTTTGGGGCTCGTGCACAGACAGGGGGTGACACGTGGAGGATATGAGGATGGCTTCGTGGTTGCCACGGTGGTTTTAAAAAACCAGCCCATTGGTTCCCTTTTTGTCATGACCCCAGAGTTTTGGGAACCATGCACATCTTATACTATGCACGCGTATGTGTGGTTCACAAGGCAACAAAAAAATAACATGTATACGCTATGTGTGTATGTGAGAAAACACACTAACTTTCACTGATATGTATATAAGTAAAAAGGAAGAAGAGAGGAGCCCTATATGTAACCTAATTTTTGCCTAGAGAAAAGGAAAAGAGAGAAAGAAGAGAGGAAATTGTAAGGTTAGGTTCGTTGGTTTAAGCCGTAGTAGATTTTGAGGAAGGCTAGATGAGGACCCATGAAGAGCTTTTCATCTAGTTGAAACTTGGATCGAGTTTTCATCAAATACATCGATCGAGGTATGATTTAAATGCGTTTATGGTGATTAGATAATGTAGGAAGGAATTGTTAAAAGGTCTTTTTTTGTTATTTAATGCTAATAAGACATTGGATAAAGAAGGAAGTATTTTCTCGAATGGATCGAGCACTTGTATCTATCGTGGCTCGCTCGAGCGAGGATAGAATATAAAACTGAGTATATTTTTTCGTTCTGGGCTCGCTCGAGCGAGACCTATAGTATATGGGAAGCTCGCTCGAGCGAGGCTTTATGTAGCTCGTTTTAACCGCTCGAGCGATGAAAGGTACTCGCTCGTGCGAGGGTTGGTACTTTGTTGTAACCGCTCGCGCGAGATTAAGTGCTCACTCGAGCAAGGATAAGTGACCGCTCGAGTGAAGAATAGTGCTCGCTCGCACGAGGCACTACGCGGGTTTTATTAAATTTTAGCACAGTTCATGGGAGCTGTGTGCTCCAAGGGCTTTAGTGACCATTCTAAGCATGTTCTTAACGCATACAATGTAGATTGACGTGGGATCGTTGCGTATCACTGCTACGAGAGAGGACTGCTTTGGATTTGCTTTGAGGTAGGGAATATCTTGAAACATGTACTTTAATTCGTCAAAATCATGTATGTAGAGTATTTCAATCATATAGAGTAGCTCAAGAGAATAGTCATATTAAATGTGTTTCCAACATGTGTGTGTGTGTGTGTGTGAATCTAAAAAGGAGGTCATGAAGTCCCCAGGGGACATAGAACTGTTAACATTGGGCATCATAATGATGCATTAAACCAGTAGCATCCCAGGGATGCAGATGAAGCCAAATGATAAAACAAAAGAAGAACGAGAAGGCCTAATGTAATATAATTAGCACAATCACGGTGAATAACTATATGTAGAGCACACTTTATATTTTTATTATTTAAGGTTTATTTAGAATACCCCACCGACGTGGCGGGATACCCACGACTGACTCGGCAGGATATCCGTGACTGCAGCATGCCAAACCAGACTCCTGTGGATGTTAAATTGAGAATAGACCCCGCCGCCTAAGAGAAAGGAGCCTGGGTATTATTGAAATGTAACACATAACAAGTGTCTATTTAGACGACGATGGTGGGTATTCTATCGGGGCTCGATGCTATATTGCTCGGGGATTACTTAAGTTAAAATTTAAGTGATTAGGTTGAATCTGTTACCATAATAGTAAAATGAGAATAATAAAGTCATGCAAAGTAACAGTGTATCCATCATTTTACTTCCGTGTGTTTCAATTTGTCTTTCAGCAGTTCTATCAGATAAATCATGCTTTAAAACTGTTTTTAACATACATGTGAGCTTAATCTATATGTTTACTGTGTTTCCCTATTGAGCTAGGATGTAGCTCACCCCCCTTAGGCTATACGTCGCAGGTCCAGGACTAGCGGCAACAGAGACTTCTAGAGACGTTGATCCAGGGGATTCAGATTACGTGCCCACAGAAGAGTCAGAGCCTCCTCCTGAGGAATTCTTCTAGGAGACCCATTGCGTACTTTGAGAGTGAGTTGAGAGTATTAGGTACGGCTTGGTATGTCAAGCCTATTTATTTGAATGTAATTAAATACCGTTATTCTTTTGACAAACCGTCTGGGACGAACTGTTATCACCAACGGTTTGGGTAAGTTCTGATGCCCATGAATTGGCATAGGACAAGAACTGCCTTTAGAGACCCTATTTATTTTAAATAAATGAGTACTTGTTTAGAGTAGATACATGTGCCTTAATTGCAGTTTTTGGCTTGTATATACCAATGCTTCGTACAGAATCTTAGGGCACGGCCTTGAGGGTCGTGCTGATGGCACGAGTTTCGGGGTGCCGAAATCCAGGCTGTCACACTTTTAGTTGAGCTGACCCCACGTGAATGGACACGTGGCTCTCTGGTGTACAAGTTTAGGCCTACTTGGGCTGCCTCGACCCCCCTGGACAGAGCACCATTCGTATGGCCACGTGGGCTTTAGGTCGTTTTCTTCAACTTGTCGGTGGGCCCGCCGTTGGGACAAGGGACTTCCTTCATGTCTCGGACCCATCCTCTGGCCCCGTTACTGGACCAACTACGCTCTGCCCTCCCGGCCCATCTGGCCTTTCAGGAATAGGGACTCTCGATGCCTCTATGTCTTCCTCTCGTGAAGATGATGATCGAGCCTCCTCTTCCTCGGAGTTGAATTCCTTTATAGCCCCTTTAGACCTGTCGGGGGTTTCTTCTCCTTCGAAGGAGGATTCAGATTGCTCCTCTTCATGCATGATGGCTCTCCCAATCAAATCCCTGAGACGCAACAAGGAGGGTAGGTGGGTCGACTACCCGTTGCTGGAAGCCGTGAGTTCTTGGAGATCGAGAGCCAATCTCAGTGTCTCCTCTCCCGTTGACGGAGGAAATGAAGCGGACTCCGATCCCATTGACGATTTCATATGCTTTGGTAAAGATCATGGCTTGTCTTTTTACGGTTCTGACGAGGCTCTTAGGGATGTTTCAGTCTGTTACGAGCAGACGGAAGCGTACCTCGCTTGGCGACAAAAGGTGTTCCAAATCCAAGGAATTGGCTCGTCTGGAGTGGGGTATGTCGGATGGGAAGGGTGGGAGGTCTTGTTAAGACCCTCCTCTGCACTGGGTTGGGTCTTTTTCCGATGTTATCATGAAGATTGTGTCCTGGAATGTTATGGGGATTTGCGACCCTAAAAAGAGAACTGGGGTGAAGCAAGTTATTTTCCCGCACAATCCGTCGATTGTCACGCTTCAAGAAACGAAGTGGGGGGCTATGATCAGGGTAAAGTCTTGACGGGGACGCCACATACATGGACATTGGATTCGGACTACATCGTTTCTACCGGCGTAGAAAGAAGCAGCGTTATGGAAGTCAAAGCTAGGGAAAAATGGAAATTCTGGAGAAAGAGGATGAGGAAGAACTTAAGGAACTGCAAAATTTTGAGTTGAAATTTCGATCGATCGAATTCGCGCCGAGTTTTGTTTAGTCGTTTTAGAAGTCTAATTTTGAATTTTTGTTTAAATGGTTTAATTGTCTTTTATTTAATATTCATTTTAGGGTTTTCTTTTATTGTAAGACCTCCTATATAAGGTCATTAACTTAAACAATGTAGTTAGTTGATTGAATATTGAATAAAAGCTTTTGCTTCGTGAAGAGAGTCTTCTTCCCCGCGATGGGTTTGGTGTGAGACCAAGGGAGTGATTCCCATATATCTTCTGATTTATTGTCTTCAACTTGCGTGATCTCTTATATTTGCTATCTTTCGATCTGTGTTTGCTTCTCTAAACCATAGCCTAATTGTTTCCTTTCAAATCCAAAACCATAAACCTGTTTTGAAGCCCTAAACCACACAAAGCCACACCCTTTCCAAAACCATAAACTGATCCAAAAGCCATAAGCCTTTTACAAACCTTAATTCCCTTTTCCAACCCAATTTGGAATCTGTGAATCTACATCGGACCGAAGACGAGTGCCTAAGCCTGGAAAAGCTAGAGTCTTATCTCTAGGCCGATCTCGCCTCGACTTTAAAAGTACTTGCGCATCGGACTGGACCCTACCTGGATCTCATGTGATCTACCCATATGAATTCTGCTAACCCTAAAGGTATCAAAGATAATTTTACGATTAAACTTGATTTAAATTTATTAATTTCGGCAAAATTTGCATAAAAATCATATTCCGCATTTTAGGGTCGTTATCCCACGTCAAGTCTCTTCCACGATGGGCGGGAACAAATGGAACTAGATTGGAGTGGACTCCGTGGGCGCTTCCAGTAGGATCCTGCTCGCTTGGGATGCTTCTCGTTTCTAAAAAATCGACGAAGAGATAGGGTTTTCCTCTACGTCAGTTGTCCTGATCAATGAAGATGATGGAAAAAATAGGCTTTTACCGGGGTTTACAGCCCGACTGACAAACAAAAAGGAAGAGTTCTGGTTTGAGATGTCCTCGATCGCAATCAGGTTGGATGCTCCGTGGTGCATGGGAGGAGATTTTAGCGTGGGTTGCTATCCTCACGAGTCGACGGGGGGACCTTCCTGATAGAGCGACTATGGCTAGCTTCAACTCTTTCATCCAAGATTGGGCCCTTTTTTATTTGCCGATGCAGGGGACTTGCTTCACTTGGTCCAACCTTCAGAATGTCACCTCCTTTAGCCGGTTGAACAGTTTTTTAGTCGCTACCAACTGGTTATATCTTTTCCCTCATGCCTCCCTTCAAGGTTTTGCCAGGGCGGTCTTTGATCACAGGCCTTTTATTCTAGATTGCGAGGCAATGGGGAGAGGTCCGTCCCCTTGTCGATTTGAAAACCAATGGCTCCTTAATGCCGAATTCAAATCTCGGGTGCCGATATGGTGGAGGGAAGTAGATCCCCAAGGGTCGGCGACCTTTAAGCTGATCTCCAAACTTGGGCATTCTTAAGGGTCGGATAAAGAGCTGGAATAGAGAAATTTTCGAGTTAACACACGAGTGGAAAGTGGTTATGCTGGCTCGTCTTGACGAATTGGTCCTCATCAAAAAAGGTAGAAGCCTTAATGCCTCCGAAAGAAATGAAAGACTCAATCTCATAATGGATTTGAGTGAGCGATGCCTCCAGGAAGAGGTGTGTTGGAAGCAGTAATCTAATGTGCATTGGTTAAAGGTGGGGGACAATAATACAATTTTTTTTCACGCTATTGCTGACGCGAGGTCCAAGAAGAAATTCATGACAAAAATATCGGTTAACGGGGGTTGAGTACTTGGAGCAGGAGCAGATTAGAAACCAGGTGGCAGATTTCTATCGGGGTTTATACCATGACGATGGGTGGATCAGACCTCAGCTGGACGGTCTGGACCTCCCGAACATTTGTTCCGAAGACAGCCAATGTCGAAAGACCGTTTTCCAAAGCTGAAATCTGGGAAGCCATCAAGCATAGTGGGAAAAACAAATCGCCAGGCCCCGACGAATTCACAATGGAATTTTACTCAAGTTTCTGGCGCACGATTAAAGGTCACATCTTGGATTTCTTAAGTGAGTTCCACTCACGGGCCTATGTCGGTAGAAGTCTAATTTCCACCTTCACATTTTTCCCCAAAAAATACGGTGCGATCGACATCCGTGATTTCCGCCCTATTAGCCTCATCAACTGCCTCTTCAAAATTCTGGCGAAGGTGCTAGCCAACCACCTTAAGCCCCTTATGGGGTCCATCATCTCGGAGTCCCAAGGAGCTTTCAGCCATGGCCGCAGCTAATGGATATGGTGGTTACAGCGCATGAGGTAGTTCATTCGGCATATTCCGACTGAACTCCGGCTTTCTTATGGAAGGTCGATATGGAGAAGGCGTACGATCGGATCAGTTGGGTGTGCCTCGATTACATGTTGACCAGATTCGGCTTTGGCAATGTTTGGAGAAAATGGATCAGAGCATGCGTGTCGTTGGCTTGGTTCTCGGTACTGGTTAACGGCTCCCCGGCTGGATACTTCAAAATCTCTAGAGGCCTTAGACAAAGGGACCCTCTATCCCCTTTCCTGTTTAACATGGTCGGGGAGGTGCTGGGAGCCCTTATTTCCATATCTCGGGCGATGGGTCGGATCTCAGGCATTCCGGTTAGTAGGGGCAGCTATGTTGTCACACACCTTCAGTGTGTAGACGATACCATCCTATTCGGGAAGGGTGATCCGGGAGAGATTACAGCTATGACGAATATCCTCCTATCTATGAAGCGGTTTCCAGACAAACGGTTAATCACCTTAAGTCTTCAGTTTCTGGCATCCGGTTAGACCCCGCAGAGGATGGTGTGTTGGCTTAAGAGAGTGAATGTGAGGCGGTTCCCCTCCCTATCACCTACTTAGGCCTCCCTCTAAGAATCGGCAAGCCTAAGGCTGGGGAGTGGGACTCGGTGATTCAGTGGTTTGAGAGAAAACTAGCAGCTTGGAAGGGCAAGTTGCTCAATTGTGGCAGGCGGCTTCAATTTCTCAATTCGGTCTTGTCTAATCTCCCCATGTTCTTCATGTCCGTGTTTAAATGCCTACTGGGGGTTATTGACGCTCTCGGGAGAATAGAAAGGAGTTTTTTGTGGGAAGGCTAGGGCCTGGAGAGGAAATTCCACCTGGTGGCTTGGGAGATATGTTTGCTGCCCAAGCGCTTTGGAGGGCTGGGTATTCGGAACCTCCACCAAGTCAACCTTGCCCTCCTTGGTAAATGGTTGTGGTGGGTTGGCTGCGATCCAGAGAGAGGAAGGCTATGGGTCTCGATTCTTCGTCAGAAATATGGGTCTATGCCGGGGGAGTGGGGGATCAACATTATGCAGACCAGGCGGGTTTCAGCTTGGTGAAAAGGTATCTGTTATGTTTGGCCGGTTTACTCGAAAAGGATTCGCTTCAGCTGGAGGGATGGGAGGAGGATCTACTTCTGGGATGATCCCTGGGTTGATTTCTATCCTTTGAAGGATAGGCTTCCTTCTATCTTTAACTTATCGCCTCAGCCGCATGGTCTTGTCGAGGAGTTTGCTTCGGATGTAGGGTGGGACCCATGCTTGGGACTTGACTACTAGGAGAGCTCTAAGGGATAATGAAATGGATCCGCTCCAACGGTTGTTGTCCTCTCTATACCGGGCCCACCTCGATGCGAGGGTTTGGGTGATAAGCAAGAACGGTGAATTCTCGGTTAAGTCCTTTTACTTCGCCCTATCTCTCCAACCGTTGATAGTAGCTGAATGTTATTTCATTTGGAGGGACTGCAATTAGAGGTCGCATCCTGACCATCAACCAGCTAATTATCAGAGGCAAAGATATTTGCAACTGATGTCCCATGTGCCTCGCTTCGGAGGAATTGATTTCCCACCTCTTCATCCATTGTCGGGTGGCCTCTCAAATCTGGAGCACCATTCTAAAATCATTCAATCTCTGCTGGGTTTTCCCGAATTCGATTCTTCGGCTCCTGGTTAACTGGAATGGCCTCAAATGGGAAGGACCATCAAGGCGCGTTTTGGAGGGTGGGAGCCTAACACTATTATGTGGAATATATGGCTCGAGAGAAACGCCCACATTTTTAACTGCAAACGGGGCGGCCTATCAGTATCATCCTAAATATGGTCAAGGACTGTATGTGCCACTGAGTTGCTCTGGATAAGCATGCGGGGCAGGGCTGCGAGGATTTCTGGACCTAACTGGTTCCTCTGCACTAGTTAGTTCTTCTTGGGAGTGGCGGCAGCTGGCTTTGTGTGGCCGTGTTTGACCGTTCTGTTTTTCTTGTTTGTTTTTTGGGTTTTTTGTTTGTTTTTTCTGCCCTGTTGGGATTCCGTTGTGTTCTGTTTTTTAAGCTTCTCGCTGATTTTTTCAATATATTGCTCTATTACCGATCAAAAAAAAAAAAACACTTATATCCCTTCTGGGTTGGTTGATAACCAATGAAGATGCACCTGATGGCACTGGGATGCAGCTTATCTCAACTGATCTTTGGGATGAGGAAAACAAAGTGAACTAAAAAACCGAGGGATGAGAATCAAACGAGAGGTTAGACATAACAATTGATAAGGAGATTTACTATCAGTAACTGGAGTCAGCATATGATTTATAATAATCCAGTCAATAAGCACAACATCCTCCTATAAACATTTGGAATCTTCATTCTAACAAGCAAGGCATGAACAACTTCAAGGAAGTGACGAGTTTTCCTTTCCTCCACCTCATTATGTTATGAGGTGTGCACGGTTTGTCAGTTGATCTCATGGGTGCGAAGACACGACTGAAGATGATGGGAGGAATACTCCCCACTATTATTAGACCGTAAAACCTTAACATTTGCATGGAACTGAGTTTGAACCAATTTATAAATGATTGGAAAACTCGTAGCAACCTTGTCATTAGATTTCATTAAGTACTACATGGGATAGCGAATATAATCATACTAAAGAACACAAAGTAATGATAACCACACAAAGAAAAAACTGGAGATGGTTCCCAAACATCAGAGTGAACAAGCTGAAACGGAATACCACTTTTACTTGACATTCTGTTTTTGTGTATTTTCATGAACATCTGTGATTTGTGGACATTCTGTTGTTGTCAGGGAATATAGCGACGGAATTTCACGGCGCTCTTTTCTAATCCTCCCGTCTTCTTCCTTTCACTCCCATGTGCACGTCTTCTCAAGGTGAGTCTTCACGTGTTGCACAAACGTACACACGGGTCTTACCCAGTCTTTAACAAGTCTTTAGAAACCCATATACCAGTCCACATCTTTGTCAGTTTGCTCTCTTGATCGGGCCATGATTCCAATTTCCGCGTCAATCATTCAGGAATTCCAAGGAAAACATTAACTGTCAATGGCTTTCTTCATTTTGAAATAGACAGAAAACAATCCCAAGAGGACGGCGCCCCTCTCTATTGAGGATACTACCCCGTACAATTTCATATTTTCGATTCTCCCCCTTAATATATTAAATATCTTCTTCTTTTCAAGAGTACTGTTGTGTTTATTCACACACCCAATACACCAAGGTTTTCCAGTGTGGCACAACTCTCAAACACATCAACTTCTTGATAGTGGCTTAATTCATCCCACATACTTCTTAATTGGACGTAGTACTCTCCTTTGGACTTCTCTCCTTGGCGGGTTTGTATTGATTTTATCAATTAATTGGAACATCTTTGCCGAATTTTTCTAATAGGAATAAGCATCATGCACTGCATTCCATAGCTCCTTATACAGGAATGAATAACTTATAGTAGGCTGCACCGAATTCATTCCCACTCAACATGTTTCGAGTTTGTGGCTTTTGGCTCAGGAATGGTGCCATTCACTTAATCTATTTTCCTCTTGGACACCAAAAATATAGGTGCAGATCTTAACCACTGATGATAATTCATCCCATCAAACTTCACCATAGTAATCTATAGTTCTTGATTACCTTCAACAGATAAATTGTCTCATCAAACTTCTGCATGGTAATCTATAGTTCATGATTACCTTCAACATCACTATCAATATTTACTTTAGCCTTTTCCATTTGAGATATTTTTTCCCAAACAATATAAATCCAAACAAAAAAGCAGCAAGCAAGCACAGCTACACAACCTTTTCCATTTGAGATATTTTTTCCCAAACAATATAAATCAAAAACAAATTTCCAATACTAGCAAGACTGGTATTTTAACACTGTACGGTGTTAAATTTGTCCTATGACTTTACACCATCACCATGCATCACAACCGAAACAACTTTCATGCTAGGAAAATCATTCTATCTTCTTCAATACTTATCCAAAACATATAAATCACTTTCATAAGAAAGATAATAAATCGTTCCGACCCCAACAGATCATACACTCAGATTGTTGTCACAAAGTTGTCCAGAAAGATCAAAACTCATGAAACGGACGATGAAAAATGGTTTTGACAAAGGTTGATGAATTAGCCACCAAACTTAATTAAATAAAACAAAACACATCGATTCACTTCCTGAGAAGATTTTGATCCAAACAGTATCAATCTTGTGGCCCTTTTAATCCCCATAGAGGTGTATAGTCCAGAAAACCATAAAAACCCTATATGGCAAAGATTTGTTAGAAAATCATAGAAGAAAGCTTAAAAGTAAGTAGGTGTTTTAAAGATGATGGCCTCATGAATACGATCAAAACCATGTAAGAAACTTCAGTATCTGAGGTAAATATTGTACCCTACCGATTTCATACTGACATCATCAAAGTGTGAGTGACATCATCAACGGGAAAGGTCGAGGAACACCCTGCTCTGATACCAAATTAATTTTGGTACCTTGGATCAATGACGAGAAGAGATTAGGGTAAGCGGAGGAAGAAACAGAGAGAGAGAAGAAATTAGGGTGCGGGATAGATGCCCTCACCCCCTTTCATTATTATTCATCTCTCACGTACAAAAGAACCCATGTAGACCACTATCACATAAGTATTATACTTAACTATAACCACGCCCAAATAACATTCTAGACACACCAACACGTATTTGGGTCCCCGCGGCTGAAGGAATGCCCCAATCAGGTGCTTGAGGGCGATAAAATTGCTGAGCACAGGGATGTGGCTTGTGGACCATGTTTGCAGGGCTGTTGGCCCGTCTTTGGGTACCCAAACCACGGTCAGCGATTTACAATTAGAAAGACATGAATATATTATTTGTACCCTTCAAGCTCTGGGGTTTTCACTGTGGGCTCAGCCTGGGAGATTCATGTTGCTAGGGTCCAATGGAATAGATTGTTGAACATTCTTTGGCAGTCTAAATGCCCACATAAAATACAACAGTTTGTGGATTATCACATGGTCTGCTATCCCCACCAACAGTCTTATCCAAGATATGACTCTCTTTGGTGTCATGTTGCTATTTATGCAAAGGTGGTTTGAAGATGTTGATCACCTCTTCATTAATTGTCCGTTTACTGATGTAATATGCCTGTTTGCCTCTGATATGTTCTTGATTCTTCATGGTTTTCAATCGGTGTATGGCCTTGCATTCTCAAGTGGAATTCTAATAAAGGTTGCTCGTAGATCAATTTGCTAAAAAGTGAAATATCGTGGCTCCTCATGTGGGAAAGCAATCTCATTAGTCATGAGACCAGTGGCATTGACCAAAATGTGTGGTATTTTCTTTAGATGGGGGTTTCCTTCCATGCCACAGAGGTTCGCATTTTATTTGAATGCCTTTCTTGCTTGCAAATCCATGCTGACCACCTTGTTATACAGTCCGACTCGGACCTTCTCATCCATGCTTTATCATGTGGCAGCTATCCTTGGGCCATTGATTACTGGGTTGAGATGTTTCCTCTTGCTCCAAAACCATTCGTGGTCCCCTTCAGCGTGTTTTCCGGGAAGGGAATGCTGTTGCAGATGGGCTTGCAAATATGGCTATTGATTCCCAATCGCATTTTTTTATCGATTTGTCCCCTGCTATCGCCAATGAGGTTAGGAAAGCTTAAGTTATCTGCCCAACTTCAGATTTCAGTCACCTTTGGTGTTTGGCTGTTTGCTGGTTCTGTTAAGGTGGTGTTAGTCCCTTTGAGACATTCCGAAGCTCACTGGCTGTTGGATGAGTGGTCCTTTTTTTATTCAGTTCTATGAGGCTGTTTTGTTAGGGGTGCCCCTGCTCGTTTCATATCTTTCTTATTGGTAAAATAATTCACTAATTTAGTATATATAAAAAATAAATAAAAAGTTCGGGCTTTTGCATTAGATCCTGATCCTGTTTATGGTGCAGACATTGCATCTTGGTAACAATGGGGTTAAATCTCTCCCTTCTACATTATTCAAGAAGTGCTTGCAACTCTCAACACTCAATCTCCATAATACAGAAATCACAATGGATCTTCTTCGGCAGGTATACCTTCTTTGCCTCACTCAGTTTTATCCAAATTCTACCTGAGCCCTTTTCAAGAAGTGAACTTTTGGCTCCATTTTGTTATTATATTTTATTTTATTATTACTACATGGTAATTGTGATCCTCTTTAACAGTTCGAAGGGTGGGAAGATTTCGACGAGCGACGTCGATTGAAGCATCAGAAGCAACTTGATTTCAGGGTGGGGTCTAATGGGGGATTTGATGAAGGCGCAGATGCAAACAGGGGATCTTAAATTCTTGAAGTTTTTTAATGCAGATTACGAAAAATTAAGGTGTTAAAAACCATGTGAAGAAACATCCGCCAACACTTGGTAGTTAAAGATACAATAGAAAATTACCGCGTGAAACTTTTTGGATGGCTTCAAATGAGTTGATGCTTTATTGTTGTTCTTTGTATGATTGAACATAAAAAATAAATAATATTGTTATTTATCGAGACTTGTTGAAGGGATAGAAAAAACTACCAACTACTGAGCTAAACTTTGAAAATCTCCTTAAATTTTCCGAGTAAAGCCAGTAACTCATTTCAATGAGTAAAGAACCGAAGAGCGCAAAAATTCAAAGTATATTATATCATCCTATATATACATAATATATATATGACTATAAGTTCAAACCCACCCTTGGGGGCTGGGTTAGAGTCAGTTGGAGGCCATGTGTGACGGGGATGCCGACATTGTGGACATCGGATATGGATTATATCGCGTGCACCGGTGTCAGAAGAAGCGAAACGGGAATCAGAATCAGGCCTGAAGGAAGGAGAACACTGCCCGAAGTTGCTCGAGCAAGATATCGAAAAATGCACAGGATTTTCTTTGGAATAAGTCGCTCGAGTGAGCATCGCTTGTCGCTTGAGTGAGTTACCTGTGAATTTAACTTTTTCAGTCATTTTTTCTAGATTTCTTTTTGTTTCGTATGTAAACACTTTAGGATAATTTCGCAATTATTATGTTTTAGGATTTTCTGCTTTGAGGCCTCCTATATAAGGTTTTTATAAACATTGTAAAAAATTAATTATTGATAAATGAAAAAAAAAAAAAAAAGGCTATTGCTTTGTACTTGAGATAGCATTTTCAAAGAATGAATCTTTCCTCTCACGAAAGGTTTGATGTGAAGCAAAGGGTGCGAAACTCACAATTTTCTAACTCCTATCACTATATCTTTGCTAATCTATCTTCTGATTTATTTACTGATCCATAAACCCTATTTCATTCCATTTCAAATTGGACCTCCTAAATTCTAAAATCTTAGTTTTCATTTGAACTGTTGGATCGTTCCGATTCAACAAACCCTAGAAAGATCTAATGACTCCACATTTGATCTACAAGCAAGCGCCCTAATTTGAAAGCAGCTAGAGTTTTATCTCTAAGATCGCCCTTCTGTAAAGCTATTGGATCTAGCGCATCGGATTGGACCCTAGTCGAACCAATCGTGATCACCCAAGCAAAAATTTACAAAACCCTAAGGTACCGCAAGTAATTTTGAGATTAAGTTTGATTTAATTAATTTAATTTTGGCAAACTAACATTGCATCATCATTTACGTAGTTTAGGGGCGTTCTCTCGCGTCAATGTGGCATCCATATGAGGGATTGGGTTGTACGGCAACCCCAAGGATAATCAAAGGCCACCAAAAAAATTTGGGCATGATCAGACATATATACCACCGTCCAAACTATGATGAAAGGGGGGAAATTTGATGCACTAGGATGTGTGGAGGTACCCAAAGACTACATAGACCACCAAAAAAACTTTAATTTTGAATTATACACGGCACGTCATGCATATAATTTGATATTTGGTTCGCGGCACGTGTCAGCGCATTTAGATCATACGCATGAATGTGTGCGTATAATTAGAGTTATACACTAGAAATCTAGCGTATAATTTACTTTGCGTTGATATCTGACCTCTAAGATTCTAGGTTACGCTTCGATTATACACTATTGGGTTAGCATATAATTGGGTTATGCGCAACCCTTATATATATATATATATATATATATATATATATATATATATATATATATATATAGAGGAGAAAATGCGCTGGGCGTAGAGATATCTCTGCGTCAATTGATATGGGTGCGACACGTAGCGCTTTTTTTGTATAGTGATGGGTGGCACATAGCTCACTTTACTAATTAGGATTAAACTTTTAAAATATTTTAAAAGTTATATTTCCTTTCAACCGTCATTTTTGACTTTTAAAAGTCTTTTTCTCTTTTTTTTTAAGAAAGTGTCAGATTTATTTTTTATGTATATTTTACTCAAAAAATATGAGCGTCCGATAGCGAAATGCTAATATCTAGGTAGTGAAGCGCTGGCACCCCGATAGCGAAGCCATAGCACCCCAGCGCCAAAGAGCTAGCGCCAGGGTGTCGGCGCCTCTATATCAAGGTGCTGGTATTTTGCTTTAAAAAAAAAAATTGGGCATCAGCATCTCATTTTAGGAGTGTCGGCGCTTCGATAAAAAAATAAAAAATAATAATAATTTTTTTTTTTATCTAAACACCGACAACTCGATATAGAAGCGTCGGTGCCTCTGAAACGAGGCACCGACGTCCCTTTTTTTTTTTTAGCGAAGTGTCGGCACCTCGACATAGAGGCGCGAACACCTCGGCGCTGAGGTGTAAGTGCCTCGCAATCGAGGTGTCGGCGCTTCGCTGCCAAGGTGCTAGCGCTTCACTACTGGACATTCTCATTTTTTAAGTAAAATGTATCTGAAAAAGTAAGTCTGACACTTTTTTTAAAAAATAGAAAGAAGAAAGAGAAAAAAGACTTTAAAAAAGTCAAGAATGACAATTAGAAGGGTATTTAACTTTTAAAATATTTTAAAAGTGTAACCCTAATTAATAAAATAGTTCTCATGCCACTCACTTCACAAAAAGACGCTACGTGTCGCGCCCATATCAATAGGTGCATATCATGCGCCCTTTACTATATATATATATATGTATGTGTGTGTGTGTGTGTGTGTGTGGAAAAGGGTTTTGTCGCGCCCATATCAATAGGTGCAGATCATGCCCCCTTGATTATATATTTATATATATGTGTGTGTGTTTGTGGAAAAGGGTTTCGTCCTCTAATGGAGGACGGTGAGTGTCTTCAGAGATCTATATGGAGCTCTATGTGGTATATTTGAAAAAAATAAAATTTGAAAACTCATTTTTACCATGTATTTGTTTAGAAATGTAATTTGGACTATTGAAATTAGTTCAAATTTGATTTGTGCTTTAATTTTTGTTTTTTTTTTTATTAACCTAAACAACGCGCTTATACTCTACATGGCCCCAAAATGTATTTTGAATGTCACATGGAGCTTCATATGCATCTTGGAGGATGGTCACAGTCCTCCATTGAAGGATCTAACCGGATCCATATATATATATATATATATATATATATATATATATATATATATATAAGTGTACATGTGTAGCATCAAAACACTATACTCGATTGTTAAATTCATGCCAGATCGCATGTGATCACAAGTTACCCTAGGGTTTAGGAAAAATTCAACTTTTTTGCCCTTATTTTACGTCTCAGATTATAATTTTTCACCCAAGAATTTTTATTTTTTTTACCAATAAATCAAAGATGGAAAGGCACTCTTTTTCATTTTTTCCTTTTTTATGGCTGTTCATAACTTGATCAACTTTAAACATATGCACGTGACACCCGATCCTCAGGTTGGGTGTTACATGATACTCGGGCTTATGTGCTACACTCTGATTGTATAGTCTCAACTCACGAGCCTCATATGATATGCATTTGAATGGATTGTTCAATCGTGCATTTGATCCAGTTGGGTGCGACATGGCATCCAATCCAAGGATCAGGTGCCACGTGCATATACCAAGGTCAATCAAGTTATCAATGAGGGTTTGTCGCAGTGATTGACGACTTGGGTATGTTCCCCAAGGTCGTGAGTTCGAGTAGCTACTCCTCTTTTGTGATAACAGGATGTCCGTAGAGGTAACCTCTGACTTCAAAAGATTTGACTTAGTCATAATATGGTCATATTTTACTGTAATAGTCTCACATCGGATAGGGAAAGTTCTGATCCTGGGCTATATGTGATTGCGGACGCTATATGTCATGACGCACTTTGTATGAGGATGGCAAAATATAACGCTCATGCTAAAAATGAAATCGGGGCAGGGATCGAAGCCCAAAACCAAATAATATTATAGCATGTGGGTCTGAATCGTCACAATTACTTATATCAAACTTACGGTTGGCTATAAAAGTTGCCTACGTAACCGAATTGGGATAATGTCAGATGTAGTTTCATGCTTAACATTTCCATAACCTGACATATAAGGGTGGGGTCCATAATGCATTAGAGATCACCTGGCATTCCTAGTAGGACTCGGGGCTGTGTTCATACCGATGTTATATAGTTCGATGATTCACCGTAACTACTTCTTAGTTCAATCCATCATAACAAGCGAATTGTTGGTTAATGCTAATTATTTTGTTTGAAAATAAAATTTGAATAACATAGAAAAGATATTTGAATTTTGAACGAAAAACCTAACAATTTTTATGTTTTATACCTAACTAAATAGACATTTACCTCTATTTTGTTAAAAATATAAATTTATATTATAAAATTATTAAAACTTTTAAAACTCATCCTACTCCTAGGGCTCGTTCGGAAGTCCAGAAGCACTTAAATTCTTAGTGTTTGACTTATAATCGTGTGTTTTCTGAGGTAATCTGACATTTTCTTTTATTTGTGAGTTTTCGTGAGAATCCATATTTTTTGAGCATTTTTGAGTGAAAGCAACATATTAATTTTCTATCAAATGATTCGGGAATGCTCAGAATTTGAGCTCATAAAAATGTTGCCAGTATACCCTTTAAAACTAGGAATATGAGAATTCAAGAACATGAAAATCTGAATTTTATAAGAAAAACTGCGAAAACCTCATACTTTAACTGAACTCAAGAATAACACTCATAAAAACTAAGTACACTCAAATTCTTTCAGAATTGTAGCTAATCAAAATCTAAGCTTTTTTGGGAAAAGCTCAGAATCACCCGAACAAGCCCTAGTGAATCGGGCTTGCTTGATAGTAGCGAATTGTGATTACAAACCCAAAATCGAAGGGAGCAAACTAACTAACTTTGGTTCAAACGCTACATAATTGGGACGATCGAGATACCCTTTATTCTTTACTTATTTTTATTTTGGACAATATTATACGGCAGACAGGTTTTGTGCAGCCAAAGTGGAGGCGGTTGATGTGGCGTGATACAATTGACTGCGAGTGTAATGGGTTTAACCAATGCAAGTTGGGACAGCCAGTCACATCATGCCACATAAGCCACTTGCATTTTCCCTATCAGATACTCAACATATGTCATGCCATGTCATGCATAATCAATGAACCACCTCCCCTGTTCGGTCATTTTCTAAACTATGGTCGGCACTGGATAGCTAATGATATGTGGATACTAGGTAAAGTTTTTCTGATAGATCGGCACCGTTCAATCAATCAGCTACCTCCCCTATTCGATGATAGGCCATGCCTGAAAAAATATCTTACCAATTGCATTTCTCTTCATATATAACAAAAAAAATTATTAAAATATATTAAATGTGAAACTCTAAATCCAGTACCATTTATTTGGATCAAACGGTTTAGATGCACTAATCTTGCGTCAACATCACTACCATTTAAAAAATTAAAATCTAAATAAAATAAAAATAACGCTCGTCCATCCATCTCCATCGAATCATCAAAATCAATGGTGTTAGATTCTATTAAAAAGAACAATGGGCCCCACCTTCTGGTACCTTAATGGTGTATGATAATGCACGTCTCTTCTGCTGACTCAATCTTTTGTAATCAAATAGAAAAAAAACAAAGACAGCAGTCAGCCTCAGTTATCAAAGCAGATTCACGAGGGAACAGATCAGAAGCAAATCGTATGGTCCACAATTTGACATCTGGGATTCTAATGGAGAAATCTGCCTGCCAGGCCTTCAGTCATGCCCCATTTTATATGCTGGGCCCTCCCGCAAATTCAGGACCAATTAAGAAATTGGAGCTACAACTTGCACACAAAATTTATTTAATGGCACATGGGTTAAAAATAAGACGGGTAGCTCTGTTTGTACTCATGCGTTCTCTGAAAGCACCCACGAGTGCTATCCCGTAAAAATTGTTGATTGGTTCAGATCAGACGATGGAGATCGTTTCTCACCCAATTCTTTCACACAATGGATCTTGAGACATACGGTCAATTTTTTATTCCACATGTCACATATCCCAAAAAGTGTCCCTTATGTGTAATGGCACACATCACGCTCAAACGAGATTTTAGGGTCATGTTTCGGGGATCTGTGACTTGTGAAATAAAAAATTGATCGTCTGATAAATAAGACATGGTCTCAAGATCCATTGAGAGGAAGATCGGGGTAAAAAATGATATCCATCGTATGATCCATCCCATTCAGTGGGTTTTAAAGGCTCTCCAGTGGTGGTTCCTCTAGAGAACGCATGGGTGCGTGTAGAGCTACCCAAATAAGACTTGATATTTTTGGGACTTGTACCATGTGGTACACCTTCTATGCCGTCTAATTTGAAGACCATGAAAGAAATAAAATCTCTATTATCTGATTTAATTAGTCAATCATTAAATCAGATGATAGGTTAAATGAGATGAGAGGTTCTTTTTCCGGTCAATCTTTGATATGGCAGTTCTTGACACTATGGCCTTCAATTCCGACCGCTTAGTGTGTGTTTCATATGGTACAAGTCCCAAAAATATTTAGTCTAGTCTTTCTTTTTAACCCATATGCCACTGTACAAATCAAGTGTGTAAGTTGTAGGTCCCTTAAGAAATGCATCGAGCTTATTCATAAAAATAATAATAATGATAATACTAATTTACATCGAGCTACTTTCATAGTTACTAAGTCGAAATTTGAAAAAAAAAAATGGGCCAAAAACGAAAAATCAGTCAAATTCAAGAAATGAGAAAATATTTGAAAAAAAGTAATAAAATACATTACATTTAAAACAATTTTACTATGCAAAAAACATAAAAGAAATTTAAAAACAAGCTTATTTTTAAAATAATGAGTTTTAAACGTGTTTCTACCAAAAACATTTTAAGTAAAAAAAAGGGAAATTTACTTGATCGATCCTGTCAGATACACCTTTTACGTTAGAGACCATATATTTTCACCTTTATCCAAATTGACCAACTCCAAGCCTAGCCGACCCTAAGGAGAGTAAACAGTTCAAATTACCCTCTTCTATGGCTTTCTTTAACCCACAAAAGCATTCTCTTCTTCCTTATTTTAATCTGCTAAAAAATTAGAGGTGGGTCAAGTGACAACGTCTTCTTTTTTAGTCTGATTTGTTTCGATCCGCTATTTTGAAGAAGAAAACAGAGACTTGGGAGAAGAAGCCCCTCCATTTTTCCATTATAAAAAGAAGACCCTGCTCGTGAGGTATCCTACTTAAACCCTATTTTCAGTTTGTTAATTTGTTATGGTCTCTTAATGGTGCAGTATAAGAAATAATTTAAATTTATTAGTCCTCATTTTCAGCTTGTTAGGGTCTCTTAATGGTGCAATAGAAGAAAGATTTTATTTTCTTGATCAATTTTTTAAACAGTTGATATTGATTGTAAATATAATCGTTATCGACTCTATATACAGTCGATATCGATTGTATAAACAGTCGATATCAATTGTAAATATAATAGTTATCAACTCTATATATCGATTGTAAGTATAGTCGATATATGTTAACAATCGTCTTCTCTCTTTTGTATCATCAGGCTTATGACCCATTCCTTCTTATTCTTAAACAGGCGATGACGGAGGTGAAAATTTATCTTCTCTATCACTATGATAGCCTTCTTGTAAGTGATGATGGCTTATATGAAGGTAATCGGCATAGGGTTATTAACATTTCGACTGGTATTTCTTATGAACAATTCATAAGGTGAATAGCTGCTGTCAATTTTGCAAAGGCAGATGAAACAATTTTCATAAAGTTCAATATGAAGATAGTGAATACCCCTGTGGTTGTCGATATTTTGGACTCTGATGATTTGACCACCCTATTTACGTTTTATAAAATCGGGGTGGACGTCATAAATGTATTCATCATTAAGGAACCGTCATCCTTCCCGAGTCGAAGCTGAAGAAGTAGTTTTTGGCGGGACTGATTTTGTGAGTAACCATTCATTTCAGTCATATAAGTTTGAGGAAGATAAAACTATATATGATATCATCCCATTAGGCGATGACAACGATATTACGGTGAATATGTCTGTCAGGAAAGTAATTATTGATTTAAACGATGCTCCAGTTGAATCGTATGATGACCCACTAAAATATATGTATGGGTCACAACAATATAATCAAAGGTTAGACTACACTTCAGAAAGGGTGGTGGATACTAATGATTTCAATCATATCTTTCCCGGTGGATAGACAACTTGATTGACTTACGAATTATGTTCTACCATGTCATCCATAGGGATTACCAGAGAAGTTCAACCCCATGTCCATACATATGAGCACCCCTTCGGTGAAGGGTCTGGTCAACCACACCAGAACCCCTTCGGTAAAGGATTTAGTCAATCACATCAGAACCCCTTCGGTGAAGGATCTAGTCAACTACCTAAGAACACCGCTAGTGAATAACGTAGTCATCCTCAACCCACTAATGAAGATACCTTAGAAGAAGATTATGAAAACAAATTGGATGGGTTTATAAAAGAAGATACGAAAATTTTTATGAGAGACATTAATAATCCCCTAGTAGATGGAGATTATAAAGTGTCAGAGATATCGGGCGACTCCTCCGATGAAGAGATGGAAACTGAATATCGAAATTTGACATTTATAGTTTGAGAGATCTTCAGAGACAAACAAATATTTCAAAGAGCATTGAAAGAACACGCGATGGAGAAAAACTTTCAAATTCGGCCTTTAAAAACTGCTAGTTATTGAGTGACAGTCGGATGCTATGAACCCGATTGTTCATGGCAAATATATGCGTCTAAATTGACTGGGCTCGACTATTTTCAAATCAAGATATTTAATAGTACTCACACATACAGAGCCGCTAAGATCAAATCGCACGATCACCGTAATGCAATAATCTCCTTCCTAGCCAACTATGTATAAGAGAAACTTATGGAAGGATTTGACTATACACCGGTGTCGATAATATTTGATATTGCAAAAGCCTATATTGTGCAAATCTCATATGCTAAGGCTTGAAGGGGGAAAGAATTTGCCCTTAATAATATTAGAGGCAGTTGGGAAGAATAATTTATGGATCTACCGGCCTACGTGAAGGAGATGAAGAGGGTAGATCCTAATATACAAGCATTCTTTCAACTTACGTTTGACGGTAAGTTTCAAAGATTTTTTTAGAGTTTTGGCCCGTGCATCGAAAGCTACTGTAATACACTTCATCACGCATTACTTGTAGATGGCACACACCTACGAGAATGTTTTGAAGGGATCCTACTTATCCCCTCGGTGCAAGACGGTAATGGCCATATATTATCGTTAATATTTTTTGTCGTCGAGTTAGAATAAGAGGATACATGGATGTGATTTCTTAAACGGGTAGGTGCGTTCGCGATCGATGATTTTATTTTTATTACGAATAGGTCAAAGAGTTTAATAATGGTGGTGAAATATATCTTCCCTAGCACATACCACAGCTACTGTATGCGACATATGACACAAAATTTGGCACGCAAATATCTCATGAATAATGTGAAGAGCCTATGGTGGAGAGCTGCGCGTGCATATTCAGTAGAGATATTTGATTATTTTATTAATAAAATAAAGAAAGATCCTACTGATTTTCGGGCCGTAGAGTATATTTTGAAAATAGACTTGAAGCATTGGGGACACGCATATATGAAAGGAAGGCAATATGATTCTCTGACTACGAATAATGCTAAAAGCTTGAACAACGTATTAAAGATAGCTCGAGAGAGACCAATTATCGACTTAATCAGAATTACTAAAGAGAAAGTCGCCGATCATTTTCAAAAGTGCCGACAGATATCTGATAAATTGACCACCCTCCTCTGCCCGAAAATAGATGAGCATATGAAAAAGGTGTTGCAATAGGCCGATAGAGAGAGAGCTCAACCATACGGGCGTGATCAATTCCACAGGCGCGATCAATTCCAAGTCAATTTCGAAAATTTAATTCATCACGTCGACTTGGAACAAAAGACGTGTACTTGCCACCATTGACAAATTCATAGCCTGTCTTGCTCGCATGTCGTGGAGACCATCAATCGGAGAAGTTACGATTACTATAACTTCTGTGAGAAGTGATTTTTTATTGCTTGCTTTAGACAAATATACGACGAACAATGACTTCCTGCCCCCGATCAAAGCCAATGAGAATTTCAAGCTGAGCAACTGGCTGAAAATATGAAAGTCAGACCACCCTATAATTGTCGAAAGCAAGTCGGTCGTCCGAGAAAAGAAGGATATGGTCTAAGGGTGAGGTTAGGGTCCTACAGTGTAGTAGGTGCAGTGAGTATAGTTACAATCGCAGGAGTTGCACGGCAATGAGATCGATGGGTTGATAGTGTATATTTTTAATAATGATAGATAGAATGTAGACTGTACACTTACTAAGAATCTCGATATTTTTATTTCGTAATAATTATAATTTTAGACTGTACACTTGCTTAGAAACATGGATCATGGAATGTACAGATTCGCCGTTAGCGACTATATATAAAGTCGTTGACGATTTTTCAGTCAGTCGATGACGATTGTATGTAAAGTCGATAGTGATTCTATATAAAATCGATAGCGACTTTATATATAGTCGATGGCAACTCTATATAAAGTCGATAGAGACTATATAAAGTCGATAGCGACTCTATATCAAGTCGTCATCGACTATTTACATAATTGATGGTGGCTCTATATAAAGTCGATAGAGACTCTATATAAAGTCGACAGCGACTATTTATATAGTCGATAGCGACTCTATATAGAGTCGACAGTGACTATTTACATTCAAAAAAATATAAATTACATTTAAAATGTTTCATTTACATTTAAAATATTTCATTTACAATGGAACCATTGCTACTACTTCGCCTCCTCCATTGAGTCGTCCTGCTCCAATTCTCCTCTATCGCCAATATATTTAATCAGTGTATGACCAATTTCTGTCATGATCCTATCCATATCTGATTGCGCGGAGTCAAATTTCTTCTCCGACATGAAGTACTCTACATACTTTAACACAAAGACCTCATAAATCACTCGAATTGGTTTGTCGGGGAAGGCCTTTGTACCGGCAGTCACTAGATGACGAAGGATAGGTCTTCACGTTCAGTGCAGTGAAATTACCGTATGAATATAAAATCGCAAGAAGGTATTACGTCTATTTCGAAATAAAGGAATGTCAGATATGCTAAGCTAAAAATGATAAAAGATATGCTAAGTAAAATATCATACCAGCATTTGCAATTGGTTCGGATATCTTTCCTTAGAGGGCCTATTAAAAATAGTGTCGACGATCAATATTAATCGTTCGAGTACCTTCACAATCGCAAGTGCCCAGTGTAATGATTGTTGTGAATGAATTGGGACAAATATCTATAAAAAAATAATATAATCTCAAAGGATATGATTGAAAAAATTATATAAAAAAACTATAAAGATGTTAGAAGCATACTGTACTGCAATCGTGAGCCCACAGATTTCAAAACTGATTAAAGAAGAATTTTACAGCAGCTTCTTGCCTTGGTTCTCTTCGAGTTTATGGGTAGCCCACCGTTCGACTTGAATCTAGAACAATTCTTGATATAATTTTTCAGTGGAAAGGAACTTGTTGAAATCATTCAGTTCAAAGCTCATGTACGTCAGAACAGTAAGGTACATAAGGAAGCATTTGTCCTTTCGATCAGGATGAATAGCGTCATCAATTACTTCCAAATGTCTCAGGCAGGCGCCCATTACCTGAAACTAATATAGTTACAGTTAAGGGAAGAAGCAATATTCAAAAGAGTCGGTATCGACTTTACAACCAATCGATATTGATCCTTCATACAGTCGTTATCGACTATATAAGTAATCGTCATCGACTCTGAATATAATCGATGTCGACTCTAGAGGAAATCGATATCGATTCGTTATAGAGTCAATAACGACTGTGTAGAGAATCGATGACGATTACTTATAGAGTCAATAACGACTATATGAAGAATCGATATCGATTCGTTGTAGAGTCGATACCGACTCAATTTCGAGTCATTCACGACTTTATATTATTTATTTTGTCTATTTGGTCCTTACAATAGGGTTATTTTACTTATAATATTATCCAAGTACACCGTGCCCGCTAAATATCTGAAAGATTATACTACCAGCGTATAATCACCGACAATGCTTACGTAGGTGTTGCATAAATAATGGCCAATGTAACTAATTTTTATTAAAAATAATAAATTAGGATAAACAACTACTAACTAATTGAAAAGAATGACTTAGTCGTCCTCATATTCAGGTTTGTTCCACAGGTCCATCATGTATTTCTGCTCTCACATCATTTCGATAGCATCGACCATAGGTCGAGGCTCGGTAGTTGCATCGCCATCGGTCCTTCAATGGCCTTCTCGATTCTGAGGCTTTTGCCATCACTCTCTTTCGATGTGTCCTAGGTTTGACAGTAATTGATTTCACGAGTTTCTCTTGCCTAGGTCTTAAGCGAGGGTCAACTTGTTGTTAAGGAAATTGGAAAGAGGTTTGCTCTTCACTAGTTAGACCCTTATCGGCTTGAGACTTAGGATGCTCGTCAGCAGTTATCGTCACCTCATCTATGGGAGGATCCTCATGTATGGGAGGAGATGGTCCCTTATCGGTGAGAGGATCCTCATGCATGGGAGCTGATGATCCTTTATCGAAGACTGTGTCACACACCTTCGATATCAGCTCCGAAATAGCGGCATTCTGAACATCGAATATAACATTATTAGAATTAGAAAACTGGCTGAAATTATATACACTTATACAAACTACGTTATAACACATACCTTAGGTGCCGCCTCCAAAATATTTTCAAGAAGTTCTTTCAAATTCGCCTGGCCCTTTCTGACCAACATGTTATAGTGAATCATCTTCTACAACTCCACATCCCTTGAATTGAGCGGCTCATTTAAGGAGTTGCATAGTTTCTCTACGGAGGCACAACGTGTTGCGAGGACCACATTCTCTCCCTCCAAATGGCTCACTCTTTGGGTGAGCTTTAAGTTCTCCAACACCAGACCGTCGATCCTCCTCAACAATGACTCATTGGAGGAGGTCGGTGCAGCTGTGCTCCCTTTCGTGGTTGGGCTCTCCTTTGTGGCCCCCCTAGTTTGGACGGCGCCCTCTTCCCAGGACGATTCTTCATCTGACATCGATTGAACGTCAAATTCTTCCTCGTCAATATTCTCGACCGGAATATAATTTCTCTTCTTCTTCGGCCGCACAACTTTCATAGCTTTCTTGACCGGTTCATGAACCTCTTTCCTCTTCCCCCCAATGACCTTTCGACCCCGTAGATATTCTTTTACGACAGATATCTCTAATTCAAAGCCAAAAGGTATGATGGGAGTGTAAACCTTTTGAAAGAAAAGGAAACACGGTAAATAACAGACTAAATTGATAATATATTCTAAATACAAGGTATCGACTATTTAATAAGTCGTTATCGATTATTTACGAAGTCGCTATCGACTCTGTAATGAATCGGTATCAACTCTGTAACAAATCGGTATCGACTCTATATTGAATCGGTATCGATTCTGTAATGAATCGATATCGATTCTAGAGGAAATCGTTATCAACTCCTTATGCAGTCGGTACTTTTATTTAATCGTCATCGAATCTCCCTACTCCTTAACTTTATAAATTTGAATTATTTAATAGGCATCATATTTTGTTGTTCAACATCTGTCTGTGAGAGTAGCCTTTGATCCTTGATTGCGCCTTGTCCGACCATTTCACCAATCGTGGGAAAGGGTCCTTAAGGCCTGTCGGAAAAGGTGGGATATCTGACAGCATCGCATAAGCCCACCATTGAAGTACACATATGCAGTCATATGTGTTGTATGTTTTAAGGGCTGTATCCATCTCGACAGTCTTTCTATTCGTTGCATCCTTCATTATATACTTCATCAAGTCATAGTACACGTGGAAACCCCACGGAGTTCAGTTGAAGTTCTCGACATCATCGATAAGGTCGATATAGTCTTTGCCAGTTGATGGTGAGACCCGGGGAAAAGAAATATATACAACACATATAGAAGAGATAACTTTATGAAGTCGTCATCACTTTCTGCTCTCCAAATTGTATTATCTATATAAGACCGGAGAATTTTCCTATTAGGTGTTCCACAAAAATATTTGTATCGAATGGTTTGTTCTTCCGGTGGTTTAACGGACGGGGTATACTTTTCGGGGCCAACTACGAAAAGGCCCAGTATCAATTAAATGTCCAACTTTCGAAGATAGACATCAGTCTTTTCGATTCGGAAGTGATTTTTTTCAACCCAAAAAGTCAGCATCGCATCGACCATATCTCCAAGAAATCTCACACCCTTAGGCATTTGAAATATTCCACCGAAAATTGATGCTCTCAGCAACTCTTTTTGAATTTGGCTAGCGGTATCGTAGAGATTCGAAATGGCACTGGGAGAACATTTGGCAATAGGTCGGTGTACGACCATCTTAAAAGCTTATTGAAATGAACTGTAATAAAAAAGAAATGACTGAGTCTCATACTAACACGGATTGTTTAAATGTTAAATAAACTGTAATATATATAATCGATATCGACTATAAATACAATCGTTATCGACCGTATATAGAATCGATACCGATTCTAAATACAATCGACATCGACTGTATATATAATCGATATCGACTCTGTATACGGTCGATATCGATTGTATTTATAACCTTAAAAAATTATATCAAAATATACACCGACGAAAGAAGAAGAAGAAAAAACTCTAACTTACATATTTTGGTAGCTTGAAGATTAAAAAATCGAACGACACCGCCTCTCTACCGACTTCGAACGAAAAAGTAAAAAGTAAAAAAAGTAAACAGTAAAGAATTAAATAAAGGACGGCTATTTATTACATTAAGGGTAATTTCGACATTTTCTAAAGGCGGTTGACGGCTCAACGCGCAGCAGGTCGATTTGGGTAAAGATGAAAATATAAAGTCTCTGACGTAAAAGGTGTATGTGACACGGTCGATTAGGTAAATTTTCCTAAAAAAATGTGTTTAAAATAATTTTATTTTATTTTTTTCAATGCCAATTTTAGTAACTATACTTTGAATTGGTATCAGGTGCACCTCCCAATCTTTTACTGCCAAACTGGACAATTCTAACGGCATTTCGTCCGAGATACATCTCCGATTAACTATTGGACCTTGCTTAACTCAGCCCCATTTAAGCCCTATGGCATTCATCTTTGATCATTTACGTGTTTAATATAGATTACCATCACTTGTACTAAAGGGCCAAAAGTCAAGCCCATCAGAACATCGTAGCCGTCTGATCAAAGTACTTTATGGGAGCCACCTGATTAAAGTGCCCCAATCAAATGCTTCCATTATTGTAATATGTAAGATTTTTGGGTTTGGTGTGGTTAGAGTGTTGGCGATTCAAATGAAATACTTGAAGTGCTGAAAAAATAGCCAACCCGATTAAAATGGGTCCTTCTTATGCTCTCTAGCTATAAAGATTTTCACGTTTCATTATACTATTATCGCTCAAACAACCTCTAGTAGGTCACGTGTAGTTGCAACCCTATTTATAGGTCACGTGTATTACGAATCTTATTTAAGAAGTTGGGTTTGGGTCGTGTCGGGTTGGATCCAGGTCAGGAGCTTAGGACTCAAACCCGACCCCGTTCAATAACGAGGCTTAACCGGACCCGACAGGTCAGGATTTTGGACCTGCCGCAGGTTGGGTCAACGTGATTCGTTTGCAGCCCTATCCATTTATTACCAAATGACCAGTGCCACTTGAACAATAGAGGCTGTATCTAGCTGTGTTTTCCATATTATGTAGGTGGACCCTCTCTCTCTCTCTCTCTCTCTCTCTCTCTCTCTCTCTCTCAGCTGAATAGAATCCAAAAGAGATCAACCTTATGTAGGTGGACCCTCTCTCTCTCTCTCTCTCTCTCTCTCTCTCTCTCTCTCTCTCTCTCTCTCTCTCTCTCACACACACACACAGCTGAACAGAAACCAAAAGAGATCAACCTCATCCCTTCCCAAACAAAACAAATCTGACAGCCACATTGCAATTCTCTTAGCCTCTCTTTTCTCTAACTCATAAACACAGCTCTCTAGTCTTTGTTATCAGAAAATATTGATCTAAATTATGGAGAAGAAGAGTTTCGTTGAGGTGGGTGAACAAGAGGTGTGCATAGAATACAAATTCGGATGCAAGTGTAGAGCCAAAATCAATTTAAAATCACTCCACCCATCAATCCCAATAGCCTTCAAAGTCCAGACATCATCCCCTAACAAGTTCCTAGTGAACCCACCAAGTGGCCTCATCCCTCCCTTGTCCCTCACCTCTTTCCAAGTGATTTTGAAGCCACAGTCTCAGCTCCCGTCTTCGTTCCCCCGCTCCGCCTCTGACCGATTTCTGCTCAAAACTGCGCTAGCCCCCGACTTAAACACAACCCAAGCTCAACAACATTCAAATTTGATCAATATGTGGTTTTCTTCAAGAACCCATGTGACCCATGACATCAAGCTAAAAGTGGTGTATGTGGGTTCATTTCTCCTTCATCACGCAATCACCGGAGGCGACATCAATGCAGTCAAATACATTCTTAAGCGACAAAAGTCGGCAGTAGCCCAACTCTCCCACCATGACTCCTTGTCTCTCCTCGACACAGCTACTGCTTCTAGAAACACAGATATTCTCAATTTACTTATCGAAGCCGGTTTGAAACCAAACACCGAAGCACAACTGCCCCATTCTAGCATAGGCATGAAACCGAAAGCAAATTTGAAATCAGAGACCCGAAAACTAAGGGACAGGAAGGACGAAGAAGAAGTAATGATGTCCAAGGGGTGGACACCAATTCACTTGGCGGCCACACTTGATCACAACGACATGCTATCAACGTTGATAGAAGATGCAAAGGGTAGAGGAGGATTGGATTGCAGAGACAAAGAGGGTCACACACCGCTACATTTAGCTACTAGCAAAGGGAACACGATATGTGTGAGGCTATTGATCGAGGCAGGCGCGGACAAGGACGCAAAGAGCAACGACGGTCACACTGCCTTGTTCGGAGCGGCAGCCAATGGAGACTTCGACATGGTGTCCTTGCTACTGGAGATGGGAGCAGACCCCAACATTCCCACCAACAATCGCCGCTGCTTCCCGCTTGATGTGGCGCGAGATAAGGGGCATGTAAGTAAAATATGAACACTGTAGTTGAAGGGTTTGCTCAACTCGTGACTCGTAAATGATTCAGTCCAATGATCCACCTAGTACTGGTGACTGATCGAGTCGCGAACTGAGTCACAAGCTTCGAACCCGCAGAATGCAACCGTCTTTTCTTTCCTATGGTCATAAGAGATTGATCTTGACGCAGAAAAAGATCGTGGAGATTCTTGAACGAGGAGAATTGGTGTCAACTGCTGCGAGAAGAGGGGACATCAAGTGTCTGGAGGCACTGTTGAAAAAAGGCGCGAGGGTGAAACATTGCGATCAGTATGGTTTAACAGCTCTTCACTCTGCAGCCATCAAAGGACACGAAGACGCAGTTCTCATGCTAATCAAATTCGGGATGGATTTGGAGTGTCAAGATGTCGAAGGCCACACTCCTCTACATGTGGCCGTGGAGAGCGGCAGTATCGAGACGGTAGAAGTTCTAATCGAAAAAGGAGCCGATGTGAATGCTATGAGCAAGAGAGGCGCGACCCCTCTCGAATTGGCAAAAACAATGGGATATGAAAACATCTCTCAGGCCCTCCTCAATGGAGGTGCTAGCCCTTCACACCTTGCATCCTCATATTCATTGTCATCATCATTATCATAATTTTGTATTCTTTTTCATCTACTAGTTTTCTCATTCATTCATTAGATTATCAAGTTTACTATCAAAATAAGGTGGTCGGTCATTCACCTGGAACAAATTACCGCATCAGAAGATCCGAACCTCATTTTGGGGTTTGTTTGTTCGTGTTTATGGCATTTCCATAAGTCAATCAACTCGATTTTTCTCTTGCTCTTTTTTTTTTTTTTCAAAGAAGTCTCAAAATTGGGAGATCTAACCAACAGGGAGTTGGCACAATGGTCATTACCACACCTCAAGAGGCAGAGGTTCCAAGTTCGAATCCTACCCCTTGTTTGTCATTTGCAGCAATTTATCCCTTCTGACTGGGCCATGTGATGAATATGTGATGTGCTGGTGTTGCTCGTACCAGGGGTCTTAATGCACTAAGAGGACAGCTACCACGTTATAAAAAATGGGAGGTCCCTCAGAAACATTCACCAGCGATGTCCTTTTTCGCATACAGGTTCAGTTGCACGCAAGCTTTTTAGCCTAAGAAGCATTTAATATATAGGGCATGCCACATGGCATAACCCCCCTTTACTTCACGTACAAATAGCTTACTTTGTGTGTGCAGTTTTTAAGTGAAATTTGGAGTTACCACCGACTACGGTATGGATGTCCTGAGAAAACTACATAATAGAATTCGAAATGGTAGTAGCTAACAATTCCCAAGACTCGGTTTCCGATCCTCTACCCTACCGAAAGTATATGGATATTAGAGGAATGTCAATGTCATTGTCATCATCGTCTTCACATGCAACCACAACATCCAAGTGGCGCCGGTAAGGAGGGACCTCCACCTTGGCAATATCCTTAGCAAGCTCCACCATTCTCCTGTCCATCCTCTCTCGGTGCTTAGGGAACATGCTGTTGTAGAGGAGGCAAGTCCCACAAGAAATGCTGTAAGCATTTAGCCCCTTGTCCTTCAGCCACCTTAGCAGTTCCCTCAGTGTCAAATTCTCCCTAATGACCCAGCGGTCCCACACTGTCCAACTCATATCCCGGTGCTTGATCACCTTTGGTGGGACTGGCTCTGCCATCGAGAAGAGTGGCAGAGCCAAATTGGCAAATGTGTTCCGATAGTCTTCAACCTTGTGCCCACCAGCCAACACTTTGTAAAGCTCTAGACAGACCAGCCCGGTGGCCATTGCCGTGGCAGTCGCGATGGCAGGGATAATCCTCCCTGCAATGAATTTGGCCTTCAGCTTGTCGACTTCAGGAATGCTGTAGTTTCTTGCTCGCATGTTGGCTAATCCAGCTATAAAGTCCATATGGTAGTTTGTGTCATCGTCCTGCATGTATATCAGATAGATGAGAATAGAAAGATATCTACAAGTCCTATAATTATCAGAATTTTCTACAGAGGAATTATAGTATACTGCTCTCATCAATCCAGACCAAATTGGACCGAATTGGTTTTCCCTGATTCAGACTTTCAATCAATGGGTCACCTCTTTGGATGGTTTTGTCGGGGGGTGGATCATCTTAGACCATTGAATGAACTACCTCCTTCTAAATGCATAGGTGACAGCCCTTAAATATTGATGGATGAGACGGTAAGGATCTTTAGAACATGCAACCTTTGGGCTGTGACCCATCCAAGGGGAAGCCCATGAATAGAGTCCTGGTCAATGATCAATAGTTCTAGTATGTGGGTAGCTTCAGGCGGACCAACTTCGGTGGTGTTAATTACTGCCAAACTATAATTATTCTATTGGAGAAAAGGTTAACCTTCTCAAACTGTATTGGCTTCATCCGGAACCCCGGAGGCAGTTTCTTTGCATACTCTTCCAGCTTCATAGTCAGCTCAGTTATGACTGCAGCATCATCAATGGTGGCAGAAGAAAGGCTCGTGGCCTTCTCATCTGTCTCAATCTTTACCCCTTTCTTGGGCTGAAAATCAGGAACAATAACTTTACTGACGGTGTCAGACAACTTCTTGGGGTTCTTACCCCAGTCAGGTATGGGGATCCCGAATGTCTCCGCCCGTAAAATGGATGCTGCCATGACAAAGTGAAGGTGACCACGATCATTAGCAGAGAACAGCAGAGGTCGGGGGAAGCGCTTAGGAGCCGACCAAAATGGTGCTCCTGTGCTGGTGGCAGAATCCTCGGGGAAAGTAAAAGTCAATTGTTTCACACGATTAGCAAAATAGTCTTCAAACCTGTGATCAGGGAAATATCAAAAATAAATAACAGGCACCTACCAATTATAGGGGGTAATGGCACAGTTAAATTGCCAACATAACTAAGTGAAACACCCCAAGCTCCCAACAAAAGATAATGAGAAAATGAAACAAAGGGTAATATAATATACTTTAGTCGTGCCCAAGTGATGCAGTCTTGGAATGTTTCACATCTCTCCGTGTCAAGGCATTCGATAACGCGTTCCAAGAGATCCCTTGCCTGGGCATCACCTGCATTTTTCATTGCGGATGTGTATTCACTTGGGTTAGATAGAAACGTGTTTACTTCAGCAGGGGTTTTCTCAAGTAACCCCTCAAACTCAGAGCGGGCCCACGTTAGGCAGTGACCAATGTTGTGAGGGAATGAGTGAAGTGTGCACATGGGTGCCTGTTTCTCAGGTGGATCTCTGGATGCCCCATAGTTCTCTGTTAGATGAGGTATAACCATCTGCGTGTTGCACTTAGCACCTAGAGTTCCAGACTCCAAAAGAGGCTTCTGAAAATATAAGCACCTGAGATCCATGTAAATCCTGGCATTCACATTATCCAATGCATTAATGACCACTCCCAGATTCTCCCAGAATGCATCGTCAAACACATTTTCAGTCTCTGGGCTCGCGCGGTTTTGCAAAGCTTCAATCTGGAGACTAGGGTTGATTGCACTAGCAGCAGAAGCAGCAACGGTCGATTTGGCCTGCCCAATATTCCAATCTCGAAAAAGAAACTGCCTACTGAGGTTACTCTTTTCGATGACATCATCATCTGTAATGGTCAGCTTCCCTTGGCTTCCACAACAGACACCCATCAGGGCTAAATTCTTCAGAAATTCACATCCAAGTGCACCAGACCCTACAACAAAAATTTTGGCCTCTTCAAGTTTCGCCTGAAGCTTCGATCCAAAGACAGAGATTTGTGCATCATAACGGGTGTTTAATGGCGTTAAATCACCAGGCTCCAATGGTTCGGTAGGAAGGGACTCAAGAGAGTCAAAGTAGAAGAACTGACAAAAAAAAAAGATACATGTCAGAATAAGACCACACAACAAGACATTAGTAATTTAAGTTCAAAATATGAGTACACCTGAAAAAGTGGATGGAACTTTCCCGAGCAAGCCTTCACAACCTCTTGTCCAACGATGCCACCAAACATGGCAGCCATAGGATTCAAAACTGCCTTGGAGCCAAATGCAAAATGTTGCAAAACTTTCGTATCAACCTCTTCCAACCTACCATCTCCAGAGCTTTCATTGATATTAGTGGCTAAAGCTATCAATCTCTGAGCATCTTCCACTGATCCAGCGACAGGAAAGCGTCCTGAGTCGCATATAAACTTATCAAGCGCTTGAAAGGCCAAGTGTAACAAAGGTGGACGGTCAAACTTGGAGAAGTCGCTCAGAAGGAAATCACCAGGATCTTTGAGAGCATCTTTTAATGTTTTGAAGCACAACACCTTGGGTTGCTTTACCTGTGTAACTATTCCACCCTTATCGTATGCACCGAAATTTGTTGTATCTTCCTCAAGGGCGAAAGCATACGGCCTTGAATTTTTAACCTTTCTCGGCTTTCCATCATTCAGCTCTGTCATGCCCTGAACTTCCGAAAACACAACCAAATCCCCATCCTGAAACTCGAGCCGTTCATCATCAACACATGATACAAGTGCAGGATTGTCATTGCTTATAGATGCAATTATCCCCGTATGTGGTTCCTCACCATCGACATCAATAACAGTAAACTTGGGGCCGAAGTCACAGAAGACACTACCAAAAAGACCTCGAACTTCAGATTTAATGAAAGAAATTGGAGGCTGGTGATTGTGACAATACTCATCGAATTCAACTGCCTTTTCAAGACTGATTTCAGTAAAAATTACTGCCTGCACCCGCAAGTAAGTTAACAAACATTAATAAAGAGACTAAATCATCCAGGAAATAAATCTCAAACATGTTAAAGGTACACAAGCAAGAATACCTTACAAAATGAAGGAGAAATATACACCCACCAAATTTACATTTTTTGCATGAATCGCATGATGTTAAATGGAAATACATTTAACATGAGATGTATAAGTTTTAGTTTATCTTCTGACCGAAGAAAAAAAACAACGGAAAGTTGACAATATTTCAATATGGCCATAGGTTCAACCCAACTTACTTATCAAAAACATAAACAAAAACAAAAATGTTATTTTAGCAGTAGATGGCACTGAACCACAGCTTTTGGTAGACCAAAGAATGGTTTCCCACAGTCAAAAAAGCTAAATCTGGACCGTTTGTTATTTAGGCCAGATTTGACAGCTAAGAATTGTTCCAGAGTAAACAACCTATATTTAATGCTGCATTAGTCTCCTTTCACGGTTTGATGAGAGATTGTGAGATTTTGAGTCTCTTTTAGAAAACAAAGAGGTCTGTTCCTTGCTTTTAGGTTTCCTCATTTCCAAGTACTAGTGAATAGATGTCAATCTCCGTGGATGTAGCCCATATGGATATACCACATAAATTTTGTGTTGTGCAGTTTGCATTCATTTTTCTTCTATAGTTCACATTCCTTGTTGTGTGCATTCCCCACACTACTAAGCTCCATACTACGAAATTAGGTGCAACCGTGCAACCCTTTGATTCTTACAAGTATTTGATAGGGGAGATAGGTACTCCCAAGGTAAATATATTTTCTTTATTTTACAGGGACAGGAATACTAAGTTAATCTAGTTTTAATACGTAAGCTAGGCTCGAACCTGCAATCTTGAGGTTGATATATTGTCAAACCATCCATTGTGCTACAGGCCCATGCCCAACATAATGGGTAAAAAGTGGCAGATCTTTCCTTGAATAATGAGGATTACTCAATTTCTATGTTTGATTTGATGGGGATAAAACTGGTGTCAAAATAGTCACAACCGCTACCCTTTGAAAATGTTGCAATTGGAACACAGATCTCCAACAAATAACTCCTCGAGAGATTACGGTCATAGGAAATTGTTAGCGGGTGGAGATTCTCACATATGCCTTTTAAATTTTAATAAAAGTAGGTAGAGTTTTAATGTTTAAAAAGAACTACTAAAGGAGCTATAGATAATACATTTCCTACCTAACTCCACTAGTAATTAGGTGCCTCCCATTGCACCAAGTTGTTTCTATATTGGCTAGGCTATCACTAGTGGGTATAATATACACAATACATATATTAGTGACGTACATATGATTATTCCATTGTAAAGAGGTATATGTAAATAATATGTTTAGTGTGGAATCATCCATCTCACAGATCCAAATTCTTCTTTCTATTCTATACTCTTCTTCTTCTAACCCTAATTTCTATCTAGCACTAACCTACAAACCTTCATCTACCTACGATAAAACTAACTGACACCTCTACAGCTCTACTTATCAGTGATACCATACAAATCAGTAGAACTTGTTTATATCTTTATATTTATTTAATTCGTATAAAAATTAATAATATCCTTCCGACCATTATTAAAATTCATAGTGCTATTATAACTACTATATTAAAATTGAAATCCTAAAGAAATTAATTCTACATGTAGACATAAAAATTAATACATCCAAGACCTTTCGCAGGGGTTTCGCGTGCGGGCTGTCAATGGGTCGTGTCAGGTCGGATGAGTTCAAAATTTTGGCTGCCTAAAGGGGAAATGGTAAATACCGAACCCTACCAGATGGTGCACTCGACCCAACCCAACCAATGCCTGACCCGAAAACCCGACCAGGTTCGGTAAAAACCCCCTAATTTCCATGTTTTATATATATATATATATATATATATATATATATATATATATATATATATATATATATATATATATATATATATATATCAGGTCAGGACGGGTTGACCTGACTTGACGGGTCAAGTTTAAGTGACCAACCCAGTAAAATATCAGGTCAGGTAGCCCTACTTTCGTGTTGATTCAACTTCTGGACCTTAGGCGGAACTTTCAGAATATTCTAAGTTTTCACACATTTTAATCCATTATTCATACTCCTTGTTTTTGTCTTTACATGGAGACACACACACACACACACACACACACACACACACACACACACACACACACACACATATATATATATATATATATATATATATATATCGTTGACCATCTTTTGTTGTCTTACCATTTGTTTTTACAAATTTAGTGGTTTTAAAGTGGATTAAATCAAGAATGATCGAGCAAGGCAAAAAGTTGTAGCAGTCGTAACGTTATAGTTATATATATCTACACATATGGCTTATAATAATCATGTATCATTCATCAGTCATGCTTCCTGATTAGTGAAACATCACTCATCATGCTCAATCACTCATAGTTCATAACTATATTTAAAGGGAGCTACAACTTGCAAACAAGATTTGTACCGTGGCACATGGGTTAAAAAGAAAGACTTCGCATTTTTTGGACCTATGCCACGTGGAACACCATCTAAGCCATCTGATTTCAAGTTCATGATGTAAAGATCTTTGATGCCAAAGATTGGCAAGAAACAGAGTCTCTATCATCTGATTCAACACAGTCAACCGTTAAATTAGATGATAGGCTTTGACTGTGTTGACTCAAATGATAGAGATCATGTTTCTTGCCAATCTTTGACATCAAAGACCTTTACATCATGGCCTTCAAATCAGACATCTTAGATGGTGTTGCCCTTTGCACATCTCCCAAAAATAAAAAGTCTTTCGTTTTAAATTAGTGTGAAATATTTACATACATTATGTATAAAATTACTCAATATACTAAATTATGTGCATGTGACTAGTTATTATTAATTAAACCTTACTATAGTGATTATATATATATATACATATATATATATATGGGTGCTAGGTTTGACCCGAACCCAAAACCGAGAGAACGAACCGATCCGAACCTGCCCAAAAATTGATTCGGACCAAACTGAACTGGTTCGGTTCAGTTCAGGGTGGCGAAAACTGATTAGGTAGGATTAGAAAATCGAAAAAACCAAAAAATAGCTTAAAGTAAAATAATAATAATAATAAAACCCGAAATCAAACAGGAAAAAACCGAATTTTTCGGTTTCAGTTGTAAAAAAATAACCGAAAACCGAAAAAATCGGTTTCGGTGTGGGTACTTGAATTTGCACCCCTATACATACATACATATATATATATATATATATATATATATATATATATATATATATATATATATATATATATATATATGGTTGTATGGAAAAGGGAAGCATGCACCTAGGTACGACGTGGAGATCCACATGGCACCTAAAACATTGTGATAGTAGGTCTGAATCTTCGTCCCTGCAGATGGGAGTTCAGACGGGGATCCCACAAGAGAAAGATGCAAAATCACTAACATTTTCTCAGGGGTTCAGTGGCATCCTAAATAAACAATGCAATATACTTGGAAATGTGTCATCCCACACTATGTTTCAAGCAAAAAATGAATGCCTTTTCACCATCTCAACCATACGACTGACTCCCTTGTTTTCTATCCACCCAGCTAGAGAACAAAACCGTGTTTTCTCATGTTTTGTTGTGATCAAAACTACCCGAATTTCGATCTGTTGGAACAGACATTGATAAATGAACTCTTGTAACCCGGACCTCCCTCATTAGAAGCCTTATGCACTCTATCCCAGTTAGCAAGATGTGTCTTCTACTCCATATTAGTGCCATTCCATATGTTCTTGAATTTTTTTTTCAAGGATCTCATAGACAGAGATGACACTCTAAATAGGGATATTAAGTAAATTGGAATGTTTATAAAGTGACCTTAATCATTGTGATTCTGCCAGGGAGAAATAGGTCCCCTTCAAGGAATGTAGTTTTGACTACTCTTTCAACACAGGAGCCCAGGCAGCTTCTCACAGTTGTGTTGCCATCAAAGGGATGCCAAGGTAATTTATAAGGTGCAACTTAACACAAACAATTTATGATTTTAGCCATATAATGGACTCAAATACCATCAATGTCGGCCACCAGCGATTTGTAGAGGTTAAGCATACTTCATGAGAGACAGAATGAACTTGATATTTTCTGCTCGAACTAAGCAAAAATGATGATTTCATCCTTGTATTGAAAAGGGAAGGTCACAGGATCGGACAGTGAAAACAAGATGCCATTAAGGAGTTCAATTAGAAGCCCAACAGAGAATCAGGCAGACAATATCTTACACAGTGATCGTGAATAGACAGGGTGGTAAAGGGTCTCCTCCAAATAGCACTGAAATAACCAATTTGTCCTCCATTTATAATGACTGCATAATGAGTAGTGAAAATTTATCACCATATCCATTTTTGACATTTTAAGTTAAAATCCATGCTTTTCAACACCAATAGTAAAAATAGGTCACTTAATTTTGTCATAGGCCTTTACCTAATCCAGGTTACACACGAAACTCTCCCACCCAAAATTATGGGTGAACCCAATCACTTCATTGGGCACCAAAATGCCATCCATAATTTGTCTTCCTTATACAAACTGCAGTGGTTAGGCAACACTAGAAGCCTCATGCACACTCCTAATTCTAACTGAAGGATATTTTGTCATAATCTTATAAACATTACCAACTAAATTCACAGCATTATCCCTTCATCTTTTGATTCCAAAAATGAGTTCCTCATCTCTCCACCAGGGTCCAGGGAACAAATAGGTGGATACCAAGGTAAGTTAAGGAGAGGGATTGGACAAAACAATTTATGACCTTAGCAAAATATCCTAGGCTAGAATACCATCAATTTCAATGTTGACCACTAGCAATTTGCAGAGTTAAATTTCTGTCTATTGTATACTTCAAAGAGAGACGGAATGAACTTGCTATTTTCTGCCTATACTAAGCAAAATGATGATGTCATCCATGTATTGTAAAGGGCAGATCACAGGATCGGACGATGAAAACGAGATGTCCCTGATCTAAGAAGCCTTACAAAGAATCAGGCAGACAAGGGCCTCCATAGTGAGTGTGAACATAAAGGTGATAAAGGGTCTCCTCCAAGTTGCACTGAAATAACCAATTCGTCCTCCATTTATAGTGACTGCTAGCAAATAGCGAAAATACATCACCATATCCATTTCCCTATTTTAAACCGAAATTCATACTTTCCAACACCCATATTAAAATAAGTCAATTTTTTTTCATAGGCCTGTGCCTATTCCAGGTTAGGCACGAAGCTTCCCCGGTAGACTTATGACAGAGAATAACTTCCTTCAGCACCAAAATGCATCCACAATCTGTCTTCATTCAATAAACTGCAGTAATTAGCGAGTAACAGTAGAAGACTCGTGCACCCCCTTAATTCTAACAGAAAGATTTCTTGACATAATCTTATAAACATTACCCTCCAAATTAATAAGCCTAAATTTCTACCCTCTTTTTAGGGGGAAAAAAAATCCATTGAATTCTTAACTTCATAAAAAAGCATCCTTTTTTCTGTGATAGAAGAAAAATTATTTCACCACCCTGTACAATTCCGCAGCACTAGTTCCCAAACACTTGGAAAAAAAGCTAAGATAAACTATTTAATATTGTGTCTTTATCTTCTTTTCAATGAGAACACCACACTTTTGACTTCCTCTTGAGAGAAAAGTCTGTCCGACCAATCCCTAGTTTTGTCAGAGATAGTAGGAAATCCCTCTTTATTGAGATATTAGATTATTCAAGAATGCACTATCATTAATCATTTCTTTACAATTGGTGTGGCGTGCGAGAAGCTTGGGTTTTTTAATCAAACTTTCTTCAGATATGTACATAATATTAACATTTTTTTTTAGCAGGAGGCTCACATATCTACCGGTGAAAACCCCATTTCTCGTCTGACTTGTTTTAAGCATGCCACCAGCATTTATCCTGAGTTTACGCGTTAAGAATGCCCGGGTTGAACTCCACCCATCAATTGAAAAAATATATATAGTTCCAGGGAAAAATCTAGTTTCAGTTTTATTTTCATCGGTCAGAAATCCAATTCCATTTCCAAGCTTGTATTTTATATCAATTACTTTTTCTTAATAAGAAGAAACAATTGGAGAGGACCAAGTCAATCTACAGAACTAATAAATACAAGAATTCAATCCAAGGTCCCCGTTCTAGTTTATAGAGATTTCTTGAGGCAACCAATAATAGCTTCCTCCATGTTAATTCCCACCTCAAAAGTCAAAAGTCGTTCCCAATGATTTTTTTTCGTATTGGTGTTCGACCCAATTATGATATTGAAGGATGGGATCTTTTCTCGAAAAACTATGGTACAACATCAAATCCTGTTACGTGACTTTAAATTAAAACTTAGCCCGTCTTGCTTAACCTTGATGTAGTGAAGGCATAAATGAATTCAAGGGATATCCTTCTATAATCCAAATATAAGGCCAGAAAATTTTGAAAAATCATGACAGTTTCCCCTTTAGCTTCTTAAAGAGGGCATTGTCTGGTCTAACAGACCTGCTCAGAACCCACACCACCTTGCGCCAATTCAACTTGTTTAAATTCCGAACATTCCATGTTAGAATCTTCCAAAGATAATTTTGCTATTGTGGAGGAATTGTTGGAGGCAAGTTTTCTTCCCTCTTTCTTACCATTACTCACCATATTCTATAGAGCACTACTTTAGCCAGCACCCTAGAGCCCTTCACTCTCCCACTGGTGAGGTTTCCTTTAGCTAGTAGCTAATCACAAAGCTCCATTCTTCCTTCTCCATTCAATCGAAAAGAGATCTCCAGCTGAGTAGAAAGATCCAGCACACTTGTGCAAACCAAGGTTTAAAAACTCAATAACAGATGTGGAATCATCCAGCCACCAGGCCAATACATATCAATATGGATATGTATCAGTATATATCATTTCCCTTTGCTACTGATATGTATTAGCAGTATTGGCTAATATCAGTACATATCAACCAAGAGCACGGATGGTATTTACTTCCTCTCTCAAAATTCACAAATGGCTCCCAAAGATGATGAATCATCTGCTCCTTCATAAAGGTCACAAGAGGAATTTTTATGGTTCGTTAGAACCTTCATTTGTAAAATTAGAAACACATATAGAAAAAGATGTACAGATTGTATGAAACAGTTCCCTTAGTAAGCGGTGAAAAGAACTCATCAACATTTAATTTCCCCACGGTTGGGTCACCCATAGAGCTTCCAATTTGTGCGTCTCAAGTGCTCGTTAAGTGAATGGGCATTCCCATTTTGTAAGCAACAGATTGGTCTCCTAATGGGAAGCTTCAAAATTATTTAGTAGAGTGAGTTGGCAAGCCGGGTTATTGGGTTCGTCGAGAAGAGGTTTACCGTGTGAGCGACTCAATATCATCACTCATAAAGGAAATAGAAGTTTCTTCAACAAAAACTAGACTTTCTTCTACTTCTTTTGTCTCTTCTTCACTCATCACGGTACTAGGGTCATACACATCCTCTCTCACTTTCACATTTTCCAACTCCTTAGAACTCTCTTTTAATCACTAAATTAAATTTTGAGCGGCAAAATCTTGTGGGACATTGATAAGCAAAGTGCCCAAGTCCTTGGCACTTATAGCACTTGTTACGAGCACAAGTTTTAGGGCTCTCATTGATCACGACCAACACGGCTTGGATGCTCTTAAGAGCATCGGCAATCCCACTCATATCCATGGTGACCACGACACACTAAACAAGGGAGCTTGGATGAACAAGCAACTAGAAACAAAAAGTAATTGAGTAATTTTAACAAAAACAAGATGAGCACACAAATGTGAACCATACAACAAGTGAGTAATTTTAACAAACATGAGATAAGCACACAAATGTGGACCACACAACAAGTGAGTAGCTTTAACAAACACAAGATGAGCACACAAATGAACACATAAAATGAAATTAAGTCAAACGAAATCAAAATGAGACAAATGCCCTAACTGAGAACCTATGCTCTAATACCAAAACTGATGCGGGACAACAACCCTAAGATGAATATGATATGATAATTGTCGAAATTAAATTAATTAATTAAGCAATAAAACCCAAACTAAAGCGATACCTTAGTGTCTCATAGAATTCTTCTTAGGTAAACATGCTAGATTCGCTTAGGGTCCAATTTAGCGCGCGAGTCCGTTAGAATTGCGGAAGGTACGATTTTAGAGATAGAACTCTAACACCCTCTAGGTTGGGTGTTCACTCATTGATCGATGTGGGATGTCGCAGCTCCCCGTTAGGGCTTTCAAATCGAACGGTGGATCGGGCACAAATTGAGTGATCTCTAACCCAACAACGGTTGTGGATCGATAGATGGTAGAATAGAATCAATCCACAAGGACGAGCATAAAGAAGGCTCTAGATTTAGGGTTTTGGGGGTTTTAGAGAAAGAACTAAAAGGAAAAAATGAAGGTAAAATAGCAAGTAAAATAGAAAGAGGTAAAGAAGAAGATCAAAGATGGAACATGGGCATCTCACCGTTGACCTCAAACCAAACCCACAAGGGGAAAGGAAGAATCACTCTTCACAAGCTCATCTCAAGCTCTCAATGCAAAGCATTTTCATTTGTTCATAAGCAATGTTTTTCATTAATTCATCAAGTCCTTTACAAATGCTCGCATCATTAGTTTATATAGTAGGCACTAAGAATAGAAAATCTTAAAATAGGAAAAGTACATTAATACCCAAAATAGCAAACTAAAGGCCTAGAAAAACAATGAGGAAAAACAAAAGAGAACAAGCCCAAATTGGACAAAACACAACACTTGACTCGCTCAAGCGAGTTTGGTTCTCACTCAAGTGAGAACCAAGTGACACAATCTTAGATTCACGGATGGGGCTTGTTCGAGTGAGAACCAACCTCGCTCGAGCGAGGATGACCAGAACTCAACCCTTTAGGGCATCTTCTCTTCTTGTGCTTTGGTTCTTTTCTTATCGTTTCTTCTTGCGTCCTTTCTCCTTACGCCAAAAATCTGTTGCGACCCTAAATCCATGCTTTCGGTTTTGGCGTTCTAGCCAATTAATCGCGATGATGTTCCAAACCCGTCGTGCCGAATCTTTTAGGATTTTGGAAAGGGGTGGACCTAGTTCATACATTCTTGAGCTCCCTCAAAGTATGGAGGATAGGTCAACACTCAATGTGGAAGACCTAATTTTTTGTCTAGGCTCAACCCCACTTCCTAGAACTCCTTTTCAAATTTCCTTTCCTTGTGCACCAATCCCGATCCCACACAACCTCTATCTTTTCCTCCTCCGAGCAAGATAAAAAATGATGTCATTGAGAAGATTTTGGATAATTTTGTGGCGTTCACCGACGACGGAGAGTTTCCGTTTTGCGAGATGAAGAGGTTTAGTAAACGGACTTCCGAGAGCGCATGGGCTAATCATGAGAGAGTTCGTCGCTTGAGTTCCTCTATTTCCGACCAGTATCACGATCACACTTCATCAGTGATGACGTCATTCGGGTTCAGGAGAGTTGATGTAAAGCATAAAAAATATTTAATAGAGTGGGTTGACAAGCCGGGTTATTAGGTTCGTCAGAAGCGGTTTACCGTGTGCACCCCAATACAATCGACCGAGATGATCATACTTCACCAGGTGCCAAGATTGCTCGGGATAGTTGTAAGGAGTTCCACCGTTCGGATCCCGATACACTTGACCAGTACTATATGCGTATTCATAGGAGATGAAACTTTTTGGATCCAAGAGAATTAATGGGGGCGTCAACTTAACCAACCGAAGCCACGAGCTAGTTTCATCGGTGATGAAACATTTTGGGTCTGGGAAAATTGGCAGGGATGCCAAGATCGAAAGCATGGATTTAAGGTCGAGATGAATTTTTGGTGTAAGAAGAAAAGACACAAGAAGAAAAGGCGAGAAAAGAACCAAAGCACAAGAAAAAAGGATGCCCCAAAGCGTTGAGTTCTGGCCATCCTTGCTCGAGCATGCTCCACCCGTGAATCTAAGATTGTGTCACTTGGTTCTCGCTCGAGTGAGAACCAAACTCGCTCGAGCGAGTCAAGTGTTGTGCTTTTCCAATTTTGGGCTTGTTCTCTTTTACTTTTCTAGGCTTTTAGTTTGCTATTTTGGGTATTAATGCACTTTCCCTATTTTAGGGTTTTCTATTATTAGTGCCAACTGTATAAGGTAATAATGTGAGCATTTGTAAGCGACTTGATGAATTAATGAATAGCATAGCTTATGAACGAATGAAAATGCTTTGTATTGAAAGCTTGAGATGAGCTTGTGAAGAGTGATTCTTCATTTCCCCTTGTGGGTTTGGTATGAGGCCAAGGGTGAGATGCCCATGTTCCATCTTTGATTTTCTTCTTTACCTCTTTCCATTTTACTTGCTATTTAACCCTCATTTCTCCTTTTAGTTGATTCCCTAAAACACCCAAAACCCTAAATCTAGAGTCTTCTTTATGCTCGTCCTTATGGTTTGATTTCATTCCACCATCCATCGATCCACAACCATTGTTGGGCAAGAGATCGCTCAATTTGTGCCCAATCCACCATTCAATTCGAAAGCCCTACCAGGGAACTACGATATCCCACATCGATCAATGAGTGCACGCTCAACCTAGAGGGTGCTAGAGTTCTATCTTTAATATCACACCTTCCGCAATTCTAACAAACTTGCGTGCCGGATAGGACCCTAAGCGAGCCTAGCATGGTTACCTAAGAAGAATTCTATGACACCCTAAGGTATCGCCTTAGTTTGGGCTTCATTGCTTAATTAATTAGTTTAATTTCGGCAATTATCATCTCATACTCATCTTACGGTCATTGTCCCCGCGTCACCTCCCCTTTCTCATCACCTACTTCCTGATATGCCATTATCACTCTTATGTTATCTACTTCCTCTCTCAAAATTCACAAATGGCTCCCAAAGATGATGAGTCATTTGCTCCTTCATAAAGGTCACAAGAGGAATTTTTATGGATCATCAGACCCTTCATTTGTAAAATTAGAAGCACATATAGAAAAAGAAAAAGATGTACAGTTTGTATGAAACGGAGTGCCAAAAAGAACTCATCAATATTTGATTTCCCCATGATTGGATCACCCATGGACCTTCCAATTTGTGGATCTGAAGTGCTTATTAGGCGAATGGACATTCCCATTTTGTTAGCAACAGATTGGCCTCCCCTTTCTCATCTCCTACTTCCCGATATGCCATTATCGCTCTTATGGGCAAGCAAGGTGCTATTATAATCGTGCTATCATTTCAAAAATTATTTTTGAGTTTGATGAGCTATACAAAAAACTTAGATGGCAAGGTCTACTTTAGCTACCAAATACGAGATAAAAGTCCCTTCAAATGTCTCACTCTCATTGAGGATTTAGAATGTGAATGTCAAATCTTGCTCTAGCTACAACTCTTCGAATAATTGTTAGTTTTTTAAACACCTTCTACCCACAACACTCTTTAATTTTCTTGTTTTCTTTTAAAAAACTGTCCCTGGCGTAGTAGAGGCAAACATACCATCGCTTCTAGACACAAGACAACTAGCACCCATGGTTGTCAAGGTCACACTATAGTTTCACTATGGCCTCGCCATGGCAAATGGCGATGGGAAACGTCATATATAACCAAATAGCCATAATAGCTAAATAGCGACGCATTAGCGTCGCCATGGCGGAATAGCATTATGGCATCGCTATTCACGCTATTTTATTTTTTTATAATAACATATAATACTTATACGTTATGACCTTTTTATAATATATAAGTAGCAAAAGTTAACTTACAAGTCACAAAATTCTCTCTCTCTCTCTCTCTCTCTCTCTCTCTCTCTCTCTCTCTCTCTCTCTCTCTCTCTCGTCACAGCAGCTACCAACACCATCGCCAAAACCTCAGCATCGACGACACTACCATATATGTACCTAATATTTCATATTTTTTAATATTCTATATTTATTGATATTTCATATTTATTTATTTATACTTACCATGTTGTAAATTTGTTGATGTTCTATATTTGATTTGTATTTATTGATATTTATTTATTCCTAGAACATAAAATCTTCAATATTATAATCGAAGATGATGCTTTAGTAGTTGAATTTTTTTCTTCCTATATTTTTTTTCTTACATAAAAAAAATACTACTAATTAATAGATAAAATAATTTTTTTTTAAATTACAATAATAAATAGCCTCGCCATGGCGTAGCAAGCCTCTTTGCCATGACCTCACCACACCGCCTTAACTACCTTGCTAGCACCAAGTTCTAGGTTCGATATAATTTGATTCAAAGAGCAAGTATTGAATGAAACCTTTGGGGGTAACATACGATCATTTTATCCAGCAGTGTCAACAGACAACACACATCTCGCCAAAGAAAGCACAAGAGACCCCAGAAAAGACATTGGAAGCTCAAGAAAGTTTCTGTAAATCACTGATAGGCTCTCCAAAAACATTAAAAGAAGTAGTATCTGTGTGGTTTAAAGCTAATGGGTTCGCCTCTTCCTACTCTAAAGGCGGAGCTTCACCACCATAATCGAGTTGGTCACCCAAATATCTAGTATCATAACCATATTCACCTAGAACTTTGTCAGCATATTTCCATTGCTCACGTGGAGATTCATCACCAAAAACCTATTGGTCACCTAGAGGCTCGCTTTTATACTCTCTTTTTTTCACCTTCTCTTTATTTCCTTTTCTCATTCTCTACTTGGGTGGAGATGAGGATGTTCCACTTCTTACCTTTCATATGGAAAGTGATATTTGTCTCATTCATGGCCTCAACCCTTAGTTCCACCAACACCCAATCGCGCTTAATTCTGTTAAGGTTAGCATGGAATGGGTAGGAATTCCCATAATTTTGGCCATTCAATCCTTAGTTATTCCATTTCCCCCTTCTCAATGTTGTCAAAACATTTTCTTACAGATAAAATCTTCTTTCGATCGTATTACCCAAGGGATTCGAATTAGCTCCCCCCGATCGTATTTCTCCCGAGATGAAAGAAAAGATGGGTAATCTGTCTTTTCAGAGTTATCGCCCCACTAAAAGAAATATTCTTGTGATAGGTCCTGTTCCTGGTCAGAAATATAGTGAAATTGTCTTTCCCATTCTTTCCCCGGACCCTGCTACTAAGAAAGACGTTTACTTCTTAAAATATCCCATATACGTGGGTGGGAACAGGGGAAGGGGTCAGATTTATCCCGATGGGAGCAAGAGTAACAATACAGTCTATAATGCTAGAACAGCAGGTATAGTAAGCAGAATAGTACGCAAAGAAAAGGGGGGATATGAAATAACCATAGCTGATGCATCGGATGGGCACCAAGTGGTTGATATTATACCGCCAGGACCCGAACTTCTTGTTTCAGAGGGGGAATCCATCAAGCTTGATCAACCATTAACGAGTAATCCCAATGTAGGTGGATTTGGTCAGGGGGGTGCAGAAATAGTACTTCAAGATCCATTACGTGTCCAAGGTCTTTTGTTCTTCTTGGCATCTATTATTCTGGCACAAATATTTTTGGTTCTTAAAAAGAAACAGTTTGAGAAGGTTCAATTGTCCGAAATGAATTTTTAGATCCACGGATTCATCAACGCCACGAAAGAGCCGAATTCTTGTTGATCGATGCAATTATCAAAAAAAATCATGGAAACCCTTTTGCTTGCTTTGTTTATACTGTTTTTCTGCGAGATATTTGTAATTACTTGTATCCCATATTGAGAAGAAAACTACTTGTAACTTTTTTTTATTTTATAGAGTAATGTTCAATTAGAATAGAAATGATTTGCAGGATGTCTCATCTTACAAACCCATATCATATTGTGTCACCCAGAAAATCGACAGATTCCTTCTTTCTTCTTGCTTCGGAAGAATCCAAGTCCATAATATGGAGGAACAAATCCTATGAACAATGGATTCAATTCTTCAAAAGCATCATCAAAAACAAAGGAATGGAGTAATTTGAAACATCAGAGCAAATGCCCCATTCTGTCATTTCTACAAATATAATACTATTATTATGCTGATTGGATGAACTTCCAACGTTTATGTCATGAAATGGATCAAAGTCTCACTCAAAGAGTAAGAACTCAACAAGACCCTATCCCTCGAATCAGACAAAGAGGGAAAATATTTCATACACTTCACATGTTTCTAGCAATTTACATAGCATCATCAAATGATAGGAGTCTTGGATAAGAATCTACAACACACTAGAACGCCCTTGTTGACGATCCTTTACTCCGACAGCATCTAGGGTTCCTCGAACAATGTGATATCTCACACCGGGTAAATCCTTAACCCTTCCTCCTCTTACTAAGACTACAGAATGTTCTTGTGAATTATGGCCAATACCAGGTATATAAGCAGTGATTTCAAATCCAGAGGTTAATCGTACTCTGGCAACTTTACGTAAGGCAGAGTTTGGTTTTTTGGGGGTGATAGTGGAAAAGTTGACAGATAAGTCACCCTTACTGTCACTCTACAGAATCACATGAGATTTTCCCCTCATACGGCTCCTCGTTCAATTCTTTCGAAGTAATTGGATCCTTTTCCTCGTTCGAGAATCTCCTCCCTTCTTCCACTCCGTCCCGAAGAGTAACTAGGACCAATTCAGTCACGTTTTCATGTTCCAATTGAACACTTTCCATTTTTGATTATGATCAAAGGAGAAGATGATTCTTTTTACCAAACATATGCGGATCAAATCATGATCTTATTATATATGAACCCGTCACTTTTCGTGAAACTTTTCAGTATCTACCTCACAAGAAGAAAACAGGTAAAATGCATTTCTTTCCACGACAGGAACTTGTGGGGTGGTCTTCGAAACCTGCCACTTTGTCCATTCCTAGAAAAAAGAGAATTCAGATCCCTAATGCTGGAAAGTCCCTAGCTACCACACCTTTTTTTTTAAAATTTAATTGTAGAGTTTTTGCATAGACCTCATCTAGGATGCATGGTATCTCCCCCATCTTTAGATCTCATGAAGGGGTTTGAGCTGGGAAGGAGGAATGATGATTTTTTCCCTTGCACATGTCAGGAAAAGTCAGGAAAAGGCCATTGATGAGTTGAAGATGATGACGAAACAGTAGACACCCCACTTGGTGCGCTGCAGACACATGTTGGCCATATCATATGAAAATGGCATTAAAAGCAAACCTTCTTCCCAAATTCAAGAAGAGATCATTTAATGGTTATGAATTAGGTAATTTTTTAAGATTAACCCTCCAAAACCCACACACAAAAAATGAGATTTATAAGGCATTTATGTCGTTGGTACTGGAAACTTCTGAAACCCTAAAAATCTGGCTAAAGGGTTAGGATCTATTAAATCTTCATTTTAAATCCGATGACCTTGAAGCCTTATCTCAAACGTCCTAGAAGTATTAACTTTTATGTCGAGAATTTAAGTCATTGTAGATTTAAGTATTAAGAGTCAAATGACTTTAATGATTTAAAATAAACGTTATACCTAAAAATAACGGAAAATTTCAAAAAAAAAAAAAAAAAAACCGAACTTTCACCCCCGATATCACTAACACACCTAAACTACTGATATTGTCAAATTAGCAACCGAAATAAATCATAAGTTAATCAACTAGACCCCTGTCGTCAACTCCCATTAACGTGAGTTGACGGCATGGATCTAATATCAATAGTTTACGTGTGTTAGTGATATCGGGGTGAAAATTCCAGGGTTTTTTTAAATTTTCCCCTAAAAATAATCAAAAACCTGATTGAGCTATCTTAGAGTGGTCACCAAGCACTTTGGCGACCAAAACGAGAGTTCAACTATTTGATCAATGATCACCAAGCAGCTCGGCGATTATTCCATATCAGTAACCTCATAAAACAGCCATATTGGACCACTTAGCAGACAATTACGCCATATACCAACTGCCTAACTAACCCATCGCCAACCTCCTCGTCAACTAGCAACTTTAACATCCTTCATTTTTGCGAGGTTCTCATGCCACATAGCAGTCAGCCGACAGATTGACCGGTGAGCAGCTCGACAAAGGGTATGAACAAACTAATGGTGGTCAGCTTGGCCAAACCTGCAATATTGATATTGAGTTAGAGAATTATATCTACACTGACTACCCTAAAACATGGATGCCAACTCATAGGACACCTCACCACTCATAATCACCTACCTATGCTTAACACTCTCCTATTTCCACTCACTTTAGGGTTATGGAATGTTGGATCTCTGTTGTTCTGGTGTTCTAAAGCCTCGAACTTCTGCCCACGAAGCTTCGAAGCTCTGCCCAATTGCCTCAATTCTCCTCCAAAAGCCTCTCATCCTAGCCTGCATAATGTCGAAATCAAGAGAAAGAGGAACTCTCGAGTCTAGTAAGATTTAGGCATAGTTTTGATTAAAACTAGCCTTTAACCTGTCTTTAGCCAAAAGGACAGGCGAGGCTATGTGCGGAAGCACTAAGTGGTCCTCTCCAAAGCATAATTCGGCACTCACCCACATTTTGATTAGGATTAGTGTGAATTTATTAGACTAGGTAATATTTACTACTTTGAGCTTGGAAAGGATATTTTCATCTTCTAGAGCTATTATATTATGAACAGCTATCAAATAATACAGAGCGGCCCATCATCAACACCATAGAAAGAGACGAGATGTTGAACACGAATTTCTAAAGTCTTGGAGTCGACTTCTCTACAAGTGACAATCACAATGTAAAAACATCATAACATCAAAACCATGAGCGAGGAACAAAAGGGAGACACTACGAGAGGTATTTGTGCGCACGCTACTAGGTAAAGTGCGTCGGGTCGGGGTCCGACATGAATGTTCTACAAAATTTGACTTCAAAATCCTTCAAAATAGTATCCCAGGAATCCGTTCATATCGTTAGAGGGGAAAGGCCATAAAGAGATCACAAAGTACGATGAGAGTGAAGTAAATTACATGCAAGAAATTCCACCCAGGAATCCATTCATAGCATTAGAGACAAAAAATAACTCATAAAGATGTTACAGAGAAGAAAGGATGAGAGTGAAAACAAATTACAAACGAGAAATTCTGACGAGGATACTCAATAGACAAAGGGTGCTCATGGAGAAAAGGATGCTCACGATGGATGGTCTCTAATTATCACCTTCCACTCATCACCAAGCAAAATATGCATTTCTTGATAGCCTCTTTAGGCACCTGTAGGCACATTGAGTCGAGGGATAAAGACATAATACTTGATCAGGCCAAGGGTAAGTCCTCAAATGAAAACATTGGAATTAGAAGAAATATTGTCATCGTAGCCGAAAGAGCATGTTTTAGAAAGTAGTTCAACAAGATATCCTTCTAGGAGTTGGCTACAATTGCCTGATTCATCAGTATCACTTTTTTTCAAAATAGCGGGAAGGAGTTTTTCTCTCATAAACTACTGGAGTTAAGAGCAAGAGAAATGCAAAGGCAGAAGCTCCGTGATTTGGCATATTTTTGCCAATTATAACATTTCAAACCAACCAGGGGTTGCCATTAGATGAATGTGTCATGAAACTCAACCACCTTCGTAGCATGTCGCAAAATTTAGAACAATTGACATGGCAATCCTCCCAATGAAATCTATGTCGTTTCACATTCATTAGAAAGTGGAGCCCCTGGAAAATAATCTTACAAAAGCCAAGGTGACAGCAAGTGTGATCTCTTGGCAGGGGACGGGCTAACTTGTACTTTGGATTGTGGTTAGAATGTGTTATGGAGGGGATAGTGTTCCTCTCCTCACCATTTTGATTATTTACACTTTAGTTTATTTTAATAAAAGCATAATTTCCTTTATTCAAACAGAAAAAAAAAAAAAAGTGTGGCCACGCCAACATAAGATCACTTTCTCAACCACTCATGTGCTTAATATGCATGCAACATTCAAACAAAAATAAAAAGTATATTTATATTGAATTGTGTATAAATAATATGTTTGAATATTATATATACATATGGACAGCCGGATGCTGCACTAGAGCTGTAGCGTTCAACGCTGCACTAGTGGCATTTGGGTGCCAACTGGCACGTAATCCGAGGATCGGGTCCCTCAAAAAAAAATGAAAAAGGGTGTATCCACGATCCAAAACCTGGTCAAATGTGCAATATTTCAATGCACCAGGTTCAGGCCACAGATGGGAAACTTTGACCAGGGTTTTCAATCGCAAAAAAGTCATAAAAATGAGGTTTTTTAGATACATTCCATGTGGCTGATCTCTCCAAAAAAGGGTTTTTGTTTTGGGATCATGTGCAACCTATGTATATAGTTCGAAGTGATGGTTTGAGCCTCTAACAGAAGTGCCATGTGGCAACGAAAACACGGTGCAAGTGCCAGGCGAACCAAGGGAACATTACATAGATCATTTTAAAAAACAAAATAAATTTTGAAAACTCATCTCCACGAATAAAGTAAAAAAAAAATGACTCCAATCAATGGCCAATTTATAAGCAGTATAAATTCCATGGTGAAAACCATATTTCATATTTATAAAAAAATAATAATAATAAAATAAATAATAATAATAATAATAATAAATAATTGATAAATGCAATGTCCCCTTGGTCGACATAGCACCAAAACGACGTTTTGGTGTAATGTGGCACCTTTGTAGAAGCTAGGACCACGGTGAAGGTAGTCCTTCGGACTATGAAACCTATATATATATATCAAGGGAACATTACATAGATCATTTTAAAAAACAAAATAAATTTTGAAAACTCATCTCCACGAATAAAGTTAAAAAATAAATTTCACTCCAATCAATGGCCAATTTATAAACAGTATAAATTCCATGGTGAAAACCATATTTCATATTTATAAATTTAAAAAAAAAAATTAAATGATAAATGCAATGTCCCCTTGGTCGACATAGCACCAAAACGACGTTTTGGTGTAATGTGGCACCTTTGTAGAAGCTCAGACCACAGTAAAGGTAGTCCTTCGGACTATGAAACCTATATATATATATATATATATATATATATATATATATATATATATAGCAACTCGAAAAATCAATTCGGATTTTGGTCAGGCCTTTGGACTACGTATCAATCAACCAGGTTTATTTTTATTTTGAAAAATAAAAAATAAAACATCATTATCAGCACAGACTTATCCCATCTATTTGGGCTCGGCTTTGCGAGTCCTATTCTCCACTCATTTCGAATCAGAGCTAAGCTCTTTATAAATTCGCAATCCTTCTCACGGCTTCCCTCCAGGTCTTCACCGGTCTTTATGTTCTCCTACTTGTGCTTGTAGCGTCTCAACCCTTCATCCAGGTTTTGCTTCGTGCCTCCGATGAACATGTCCAAACCACCTCAAGCGAGATTCAGTAATTTTTTTCCTTTATAGGTGTCACTCTCAAATTTTGTCTTGCGTACTTGTTTCAAAATTTATCCGTTCTTGTATATAATATGATAGGTCTATGAGCCATCTTAAAAAACGTCCCTTATGATAATTTATCCTTTCTTGTTGATCTTCAGGGCAGAAGTCCAAATTGGAAAATAGCTTATCGAAGTAGAAAGCCTATTTTCCACTGTTAATCTTCTCGGCATAAGTCCAAATTGGCTCTCTACTTCTCTGATACATTTGATTCTTTCCTTAGTCATTGTTCTACGATTCTCTTCGAAAGTTTTATAGTATGGCTCATAGTTTAATGCCTCGATAGTTAGCACAGTTTTGGATGTCTCTTTTATTCTTATAGAAAGGGACCATAATGCTCTTCCTCCACTCCTCAAGCATTTTCTTCGTTCTTTGTATATTATTGAATAATATATTCAATCAATTCAGTCCATTCTCCCATAACATAATCCAAACTCCTATAGGTATCCATTTGGTCCTAATACTCTTTTGTTGTTCATCTTCGCTTAGGCTGCTTTTACTTCAGCTTCTATATTTTATTGATCATCTCTTGATTTGATTCCTCTTCTCGATATACTTCCTTCGCATATTCTTGTTTAATAGATCTTTAAAGTATACTTGTCATCTATTTTTTATCTCATTCTCTTTTACAAGACCTTTTGAACTTCGTCTCTAGTACGCCTTACCTAGTCAAGATCTTGAGTTTTCTTTTATCTAATTTTGTCATGTTTATAGATTTCTTTCTCTTCTACTAGTATTCCCAGCCTAGTATATAATCATCGCATGCTTCATACTTAACTTTACTCATGGTCACGGCTTTCTTAGCTTCTTTGTTGGCGAGTTTATATCTTTCAAAATCATTTGAAGTTCTTGTTATTTGTCATTCTTTAAAACACTTCTTCTCTTAGGCAATTGCTTTTAGAATGTATGCATTCCACCACCATGTTTATGTTTGAAAACCATATTCGCTTTAGATTTCCCAAGCACCTCCTTCGCAACTCATTTAAGGCATTGTGCCATCTATTCCAACATCTCATGTGGATCCTCTTCCCTCCACCATACTTCTTGATCACTCATTTTCCCTTTATAGGTTGTTATCTGTCTCCTTGTAGTTCCCACCATTTTATTTTTAGGGGATCCTTGTCATTTTTTAGTCACTTGGCTCTTGATTAGAACATCTAAAACTATCAATCTACATTGTGTCGTAACGATTTATCCTAGGATGGTCTTGCAATTTGCCAACTCTTTTTGCCTTTCTAAGGTATAATTTATTTGGGTTGTATTTGATCTACTTTTGAAAGTTATATGATGTTCGTCCCTCTTCTTGAAAAAGATATTCGCTAATCCCAAGTCAAAGGCTACTACAAAATCAAGGATAGCTCTCCCTATCTCATTCCTTTTACCAAAACATATTCTCCATGTATCATTTCATATTTGTTTCTCACCCTCCCTGCATGTCCATTAAAGTCATCTCCAATCACTATGCTTTCACTATTGGGTACGCCTTTTACTAGTTCATCCATCGATTGCCAAAATTTTCGTTCTACGTTTTTACGTAGTCCAACTTGGGGTGCATAGGCGATCATAACATTTATTATTTCCTTATCCAAAATAATTTTAATCATCATAATCCATTCATTCTTTCTATGGACCTCTACAATCTTATCCTTCAAATCTCTTTTCACTACAATGCCTACCTCATTATGAGAGTTACTTCCCTTAGTAGTAAAGCTTGAATCCATCTCCAAGATCATTAGCCTTCTCTTCTTTCCACTTTGTCGCTTACAAACACATTATATTAATCTTTCCTCTTCTTATAACATCTATTAGCTCGACACTCTTCCCAGTTAGTATACCTACATTCCAAGAAGCCATATGTAGTTTTTGGACCTCTTTGCCCGCACACATCTATGTCAGTGCGGGAGCTCTAACCTACTGTTCACAACAATATAAATATATATATATAAGGCAGTATCGACTAATACTAAGAGATATCAGTCGATACTGAACATCGTATCGATCGATTCACCTAGATATAGGCCAATACCACTGGCACCATGCCAATACCAGTATTGATATCAGTATCGGTATCGATTTAGCCCAAAACCGATGTGTCGCTAATACATATTGGTATAAGCCGAGTTTTGATTCCTTATATATATATATATATATGAAATGTTTAAAAGTGGAATATTGCACAACTTCAGATTTGTACTTAAATGAAAGCGAATTACAAAATAAATGTTGCCTATAATTGTTAGCTAACAGAATAGCACCGGACAATTAAATAAGCACAATAGAATATCATGATGAATTCATTAAAACATTGTCCCTTGAAAATGCCTACAAAGTAGAAAAAATATTATAAAGAGCCATGATGAGCATAGACACATAAATTAAATGCATCAAGTGCATGTTTACAACTATAAATAGTCAATTAACCTATGGAGAATAAATAAGTTGTACCAAAATTTTGCAACAGAATCCATTCCAAGAGTCCTTGCATAAGTGATTATCATCCATATTCCTCAAAGATTGACCAAGAACTAGTACAATACCATTGTACCATTTAATAAACAGGAAGTCCCCCCTCAGATCGCAGGAAATTGACATTACCACATTCAAGCGACAAAGAATATGCACGAAAAAATAAAGTATATTGAATACATTACCATTCTATAGCAAAACTTACGAAGAAACCAAAACAAAGAACTTCAGAATTCTAACTAAGCAAACAAGGATGAAACATTAACAAAGCAAACAAGTAAAAACTCCAACAATCACCACCAAAGCCAAACAAACGAGCAAAATTCCAGAAAACACATGCAACAAACCTGAAAATCAGAAAGCTGTTCCTTGGACAATTTTGTTGTTAGGGTATAAATCATAACAGCATTGTTCAGCTCTTGCAGTTTCTGGACACAAGCGAGTGCCCGGTTCTTCCCTACATCATCTTCTGAGAAAATAAAATTGCTGGATAAGTCCCATAACTCCACTATCCCTTCATCGTGCAAGGTGACAGATTTGACACCTGCGAGAATAAGGTTCTTCGCTGCAAATAGCAAGATAAGCATTTAGCCATTAAGTAGGGAAGAAGGAAGAAAAGTAAACCGACCACTAACAATACAGGAAAAAGAAGGTAGTAATTAAGTTGTATATGCAACACCTCTTCCCCAATTCTCGAAATGTCAGGAGCAATTACCCCAAGGTTAACAACTTCTGTTAACATTCCTTTTTTTCTCTCCAACAGAATTAAAATTTAAACAGGTAAACACTTATATGAGGGCAAATCGATATAAAAGCAATTCATGCCAAAATAAAGTCTTCAATGTGAAGTCAGGAAAATACAAAATTGAAAAAAAAAAAAAAAAGATAAGTAATATTATTACTTAATCAAACAACGACAAAAGAAAAACAACATATGGAAAATTAAGAGGACACTGATCTGGTTATTAGTGATACAAAAGGAGATCAAGGATTACTACTGACAAGAATATATGAGAAAAAAATGGGTATATTATTATTAAAAAAAAATGACCAGAACCCTAGTCTCAAGCATCAGCTAACAACACAACAGCAAAAATAATGAAACCATCCAAAAGATCACCGGTTTATCACCTAATAGCTACAACCAAGGATCAAAATATCGGTTTCGTTTTCAGTTTCGGGCATGACCGAAACAGAAAATTTGACCAAAATTTTGGCCGAAATTTTGAGGCCCAGGCCGAAATTTCGGTGCCCAATTTTTTTTTTTTTTTTTTTTTTTTTTTTTTTTTTTTGCCCAAAATACTTTGACTTCAAATTATCGGCCGATAATTTGAAGTCTCGATATTTTTGGTGAATTTTTGGGGATTTTGTTTCGGTTGGGTCCGAAACTGATGCGTTTTAAGATTTTGATCCATGGCTACAACACCTACAAACCCCAAGAGTTACCAACTCAAAGAAGAAAATTATACATAATTAATACTCACAACCATATAGAAGATCACAGGATTATAACCTATTGGCTACAACACCTACAAACACCAAGAGAGACCAACTCGAAGAAGAAACTAAACTTCAATACATAATTAATACTTAAATAGTAAACATCTCCATGGCTACTGTCAAGTCTCAAAAACTGGTATATCATCAAAATCATACAAAAGAATAAAAAAATTCCCAAAACCTAAATTGAGTAAAACCAGGTCGTTCCAATTATAAACTCAGATCCAATCATTTACCCATACTCAAAGAAACAATCAATTACCTTAGTTAGCACATGTCCCAAATGAGTAGAATTAAATCTAAAAAAAGTTCAAAAATAAAGAACAATAAATAAATATATGCAAAACCATTGACATACCGATTTCAGCACCAATGCCCTGCATCCCTGAGATCAAGACATTGGATGCAAATAGCCTCCGCATCGTCTCCCTGCCGTAGACGGCGAGCTGTCGACTGTGAAGATCCTCATCGATATCCATGACGTTCGAGCTTTGTACTTGATCACAGCTGCTGCTGTTGTTATTGTTCGTTGTTGAGGAGATCGGGAAATCGACGCTCGACTTCTTCAGCAACACTTCCGAATCGTCTATGTCCCCAACAGCCCTCTTTCTAGGAATCATATAGTGCCATAAACTGCTCAAAACCCCGCCCAAACCCGTCGCAGAGATCAACAACAACAGGACAGAATTCAAGAATTTAAGATCGAAAACGGTTTCGGTTTTTCGAAATCCAATAACTATCGACACCGAAACCAAAAACCCTAAAGCTAACCCTAACTTTAGTCGCAGCTCCACCATCCGATCAAACAAGAAAACGAAGACGAAGAAGAAGAGGAAATGATAAATATATGAATTATTATAGAATGAAGGAAGAGAAGAGAGAGAGAGAGAGAGAGAGAGAGAGAGAGAGAGAGAGAGAGAGCGTACCGAAGAGATCTTGGAGCCGCAAAGTATCGGATTCCGACAGTGAGATTGGGTGAGGGAGAAGCCTGGTTTCTCTAGGGTTTTGAGCTGCGACGCCAAAATGCTGTTGATCAGAAGCCTTTTTCTCGTTGGCTTTTTATTTTTTGTTTCCTTTTATATGTTTGAGCAGACACATCTACAGGGAGATAGGGATTCGGTGTTCAGCCTGAGTACTATTGGTCATGTGTTGGCGCTATCTGTACCACACATTTAGCAGTAAAATTTAGATAGTTTACGTGGACGGTTGTGATCATTCACAAGTGTCACTAATCAGATGAGGAGGCATTTAAAGAGTTGTAGTTACCATAGTGACAAATTTCGTTATCCCCAACATTTCCGTAAGGAGTCATTTCAGTTCACATTTTGGATAAATTTAGAAAAAAATTCAAAATATTTTAGAAAAATTTAGGAGAGTATAAAAAATATTAAATATAAATTATACTTAAACTTCATGAAAATTGTATTTATTATTTAAAAAATGATAAAAATTAAAAAAGATTTATTAATATCGGTGAAATTTTGTTAATTTTGGTGCAATGTTGTTTATGTCGCCGAAATTAATAAAATTTCAGGGATTTCAGAAAAATTATCGAAATTTCGTTGAAAGTTTCGCCTAAACTTATTTCGATGAATTTCAAAAAAAATTCGGAGAAATATATCCCTATGGTGGTCACTTCTCATCATGGGTCAAAATTTCGTTCGATACCGATACATATCGGGCGATACATATCAGTATCAGACTTGGACGATATGGTACATTCAATATACCATATCGCCATTTTGTATGTATAAGCTCGGACGATACATTTAATGTATCATCCTGTATTTTATTATTTCGATATGTATCGTCCGATACGTATCAATTTTGAGCTCAGACGATACGTATTGGATACCCGAAATTTTGACTCATGCTTCTCACAATTTATCGTTCAAATGCAATTTTTGTCAGCGCTCTCAAAGGCGCAGACGTAGTTTCCATTTAGCCGAGTTTGTATATAGTGGATTATTACGTACACAATGAGAGCACCTATTCTTTGGTACTTTCATGCTCATGATAAAGATCTATTACCCTAGAATATTGGGTCAGAAAAAATCTTTCACCTTATTTAGGTCATTAAAATAAAGGAAACGACTCCCTTGACCGTCACTTAGACACCGAATGGTGTTTGAATGATCTTAAACCATTAATTGACTTATGATCTTGAAAATCTATACCGTCAAAGTGGTATATCATCAATTGAAGGGCTATGAGTCCAAAATCACACTTTTCAGGAGATTTGAACCACCTGATCTATGCACTCTAATTCAAACGGTGGTATTTAATTTTGATGGCTGATATTAAAATTCACGGATCGGATGGTTTACATTCACTTAGAAGCATGTTCTACCAATGGATAACTACTTGGTCAATTTAGATTGATCATTGATAAGTGCACTATGGCATAATGACAAATTACACTTTAACGGTGTGAGATAAAAAGTGACATTTTAGTGGTATAAGATCATTTAAACACCATGTGTTTAAATGTCGATCAGGAGCCATTATACCAAGATTAATATATATTTGGCACATACCAGCATATCCATCTATATTGGATATATTGCAACGGACTAACCTAATTGGCCAATATTAAAAGGAAATTTTCAAATGGTGGACAATTTTTTATAGACAATTTTGCAAGCAACTTGTGTGGCGAGATGTGACTGGCGACAGTGCTTGGGTCCCACTATGTATGCAGCCAGTCACGTCGCGTCACAGAAGCTACCTGCAAAATTGTTTATAAAAAATTATCCATTATATAACACTGTTCATATTAATATATTATTTTTATTTTTAAATTATTAAAATCTAAAATAATAAAAAGGGTACCTTTATTTTCACCCAAGCTTCTTCCATCTCAACCCGAGTTTCACATGCTTAAATCGTTGACTTCTTTGAATCATTCAATGGAGATCTCTTTTCATCCCAATTTTCCACATTACAGATCTTTTGATCATGAGCCTAACAATCAGATGGTCAGATTTTGATTTCACATGGCACACATCTCAAGATGTCATCTAGAACTACATGTAATGTATGCACATGATCATGTTCAATTTTTTGAGATGTGTGCCATTAAGAATCAAAATCTAATCTTTTGATGGTAGGATCATGATCTTAAAATTCAATGTGTAAAAAATTGACGCGAAAAACAAGTTTCATCATTTGATTCAACGCAGTCAACGATTTAAGCATGTGAAACTCGAGTTGAAAAGGAAACGTTTTAGTTGTAAATTCAAAAGGCACTTTTACTATTAACCCTAATTTGACTCCATATTCGACCATGATATCCTTATTCAACCATGATATCGAATTAGGAGAGTATATCATACGGTGGATTACCGAAAAAGGCCACAACTCTTTCGAAATTATCTAGCAGGGTCCCAACTCCTCGTAATGACCCAGCGAGGTCTAAACCTTCAAACTTTTTTTCATATTTACCTCGCAGGGTTCTGACAATTTAGCACGTGTTGTTTTATTATTTTAAGTTAAAATTATAAGCACCAAAATACCCACTCAACAATTTTGCACATGTTCTTTTAAAGTTTTAAGTTAAAAGTATCCATATACCGCATCGTCTCCTCTTAAACCCTTTCATCTTCTCTCCTTTTATACCCTTTCATCTTCTTCTCCTTGGAGCTTCTAACGCCTGTAAATCTGTGTTGGTGGATCGCTCTGCAGATCTTGCTATTGTGAAGCTCTTCTCCACGAATCTCCTTCATCTTCTCTTCTCTTCTCTTAAACTCTTTCATCTTCTCTTTTCTTAAACCCTTACATCTTCTTTTCCGTGAAGCTACCAACGCTGTAAATAACGGAACCCTCATCTTCTTCTTTGTGAAGATGAAGGTCTAAGATTTCGGGAAGCTACCAATGCTGCAAATAGCGGGAACTTCATCTTCCTCTCCATGAAGCTACCGACGCCGCAAATCTGTGTCGGCAGGTGGTTCTGCAAGTCTTCTCTTCTTTGTGGATATGCTGACAAGCGTCTACCTTTTTCGAAGTTTACAAATCTAGACAGTACGAGTGTCTCTGCAAGTATTTTCCTCTCCGACAAGCCGCTCATTGTTCTTCTCGGGTCATTTGCAACTTCAGAGCTCGCACATCTAAACATTTTTGCTTGCACATCTTCAGCCATCCGATAACTTTTCAATTTGCACCTCAGAATGCTCATAAAAGCAACTCATAAAAGATTGTTTTAGGACACATATAAGACAATTTCCATCTAATATCGATTTTACAATATTGTTATGGTTACTATTGGCTTTATATGTGACGTAGAAGAATACATTTCTATTTATAAGGGATGATATTGCATATTATTTATTGGTAATTCTTTATCTATTAATTGCTGTCAATATATATTTTTAATTCTTTGTAGTACTTATTTTAGGTCAGTTATGAGACTTTCGTAGTCATTAAAGATACTATATTTGTCTGATAGAGGATCATTTACTCTGTCACTTATGGTAAATTGTTAATGCCTTTAATTTTTGAAAAATTGTCAGTTAATATTCAGAAAATCTATTAATTATTCTCAATATATTGTTTGATTTTTTGTATGAAATATGTTAGATCTGTTATGAGACTGTCGTAGTCTTTCAAGAGGCTATATTTGTTTAAGACAGGATTTTTGACTCAAGTCACTCATGGTCTGTAAATGCATTTTTTTTTTCAAAAAATTTCTTGCACATGTTCATAAATTATTTATAATGTACTATCATAAATTATACACAGGACGATAAAATTATTTGTTCTACCCTTAAGGTCTCTACTCTTATAGCTGTTTTATCATCTGTAAAGCTTGAAACTCTTAGTTCAACCGCATTGAAACCTCCTCTTCGTCTAATAGATCTTCATACAATCAACGAACTGATATATATATATATATATATATATATATATATATATATATATATTAATAGAAAATTTTGATTACGAGCCTGAGAGGTTCTCCATTGGTTGGCGTACTATTAGTTTTACTGAGTTAGAAATATCCATTATACTTGGTCTTAAGCATGTTGAAATTATCTCTGAAACTCTGGGGAAGGTTTGAATGTCAAAAATATAGACATAAATTTATTTTATATGAAATATTTTGGTCGGATAGGAAGTATTAGTGTGGATGAAATAGAAAATACAGTGAATGTTGCTAGTATAGAGAAAGAGAGTCGATTTTACTCATCTCATCTTATTGCATACTCTTGCGACATTCATGATACCGAATAGCTCTAGGACAATTGAAGAGACTTACGTGAGATTAGTATATAATATTGAGTACTTTAATATAATTGTATTGGGAAAGGTTATACATACATATTTGTTAACCTCTCTTCGATCTGCCACTTTAAATTTTAAGAAGAGCAGCGTGCATACCAATCTTGATGGATGTATATTGACATTACACGTAAGTCATTGTCTTTACGAGCGTTATCCTTTTGCACACCGTTTACTGCATAATATATATATTCCCTAACAAATATGAAATTTGTGATTTATTTTAGATTTGGACATATGAGCACTTCCCGACCATAGCACCGACTCCAATTATCTATGATTTTTTAAGATATACGAAGTATACCTCAATTAAAATTCATCATCGAAAGTATTACCTTACGAAACTTAATAATCCTAAGGTATTTTGCAAGTCAGCCTCAACCAAATTCATTTTATAGTTGTGAAATTTTAAAGAAGTTGCTTCTCCTGATAATTTGGTCCTTATAACATATCGACAAATAATTCTAAATTTTGAATTCACTGATCATGAATTATTGGAAGATGTGATCCTGAAAGAGATTAATGATTATGTTGGGTGTGAATTCAATTGTCTTCAACTCCCAGAAATATCTTCCAAAGAATAAGGTATTCGCATTACAGTGTTGGAGAAGTCCAACAACAAACTTCTTCATCAAGTTCAAAGAGAAAAGAAGTTAAATAGTAATCTAATAAAATGCCTAAAATCGTTAGAGATGGAGATCACAAATTTGAAGGTAAAATACTTAATAATATATATGTTATTCATTACAATGTCTTTGAAATCATACTGATATATTTTTATTATAAAACAGGGCAAACGTAAAAAGTACAATTTCAAATCCTCTCTCAATTGCAATGATGATGTAGAAAATGAATAGTTTTACTGAAAAGAATGACTCTCAAAATATAAGTCCTCCCACTAAACCACCGAAGAATAATGAAGTGAAAGCAGAGGAAAAAGTGTTAGTCCCTTGGAATACTTGTAAACTAAATAAGACTAGTCAAAATACATATATGCTCATAAAATTAGAGTTGATCACTATTGAATTGCATACTAATGGAACGAGTCGTGCTTCTACGCTAATAGATGATGGGAAGAGAAATTGTAGAAGGTAAGAGTGAAGTCCACCGTGACTCCTTTAAAGGCAATACATCAACATCTGAGAACAATAAAAGAGTATCACTTGGCAAACGTGAAATAAAATCGGTGGGCGTAATGAAGACTTATAAGCGATTAATTGGTAGTTTAAGAGGCGCACTTAGTCCGTAAACGACAACGGTAAATATTTTTTAGAGTTCTTCGCAAATTCCATTATCACCGAAAACTCTAACATGTCAATTAAGTTCACAAGTTCATTCTTTCAAATGTCCACTCCCAAACACATGTACCTCCACAGTGGGTAATAAATGAAACCTCAAAAGCAACTTCGAAGAAGAAGAAGAAGAAAATGTGGTCTCTGCAAATGCTTAAATTTATAATTTTTATATTTTTAAGAGATAATTTTCCAACATATTTAATTGTAGGATATAAAGAATGAAAGATCATAGAGAAGAATGACATGTATTAGATCTACAACAAGGAGACCACCTCCAAAGGGTGCACTGAAGGCGAATAGTCAATTATCTAATATAAAGGTTCAAACATATATATTACATTTATTTGAATATTTATTAATTTGTATATGCGCTCTATACATAAAAAGGCTATGATGGTTTCCACTGGTCTATGATACCACTAGCACGCAATGATAAAGATGATATAGATAGAGCTCTTAATGATAAACTCATGGAGTAGGGTTTCACCCCTTTGAAAGTTTCTGAATTGTAGTTAATATAATTCAATTATACTCTTAATAATTTATGTGGCTTTGTAAGCGTGAGATTCACGTGACCAATAAAGTGTCGATTACGAAAAGCTTGTTCTCACTTTATGGTACTAATTGGCTTGATGGTGAGGTAAGGCTAACTTTTTAAAATGCACACTTGCCTATATTAATAGAGTTTGGTTGCTATAGGTAGTCTGATGTCAGTGAGTTTGATATGATTGTATTTTTCTTACAGTACAAATTTTTATTATATGGTATCCATTAGGGTAATATGAGACTTTGTTTTGTAAGCAATTGACGCATACTTCAACTTGATGAAAAAACGAGAGAACGATTATAAATTTTTTATTATAAAGAGTCATTTCTTCTCAACTTATTTTATCGTGAGAGTCATTATTTTTCATTTTGACTTCATATTATTTGTAATTGTCTTTTAAACCCATTACATTGTGTTTAGACGAAATTGAAGGAATTGTTGGTGAAAAATAAAGTTAGTACAAATAGAAACATTATCACTTGGACTTCACCCCATACACTAGGATATAAAATAAGCGAATGTGATAAGATATTTAAAATTTTTTTAGGTACTTTCTTAGTACTTATACTAGTCCTCGAGTCCGCCACTCGTCTTTTATAACATGACACCACTTAATATGTTTACCTTCTCATGAATAGAGACTATCACTGGTCATTATTCATAATATACATGAAGGAGAGGAAAGTTGAATATTTAAACTTGTCCAGTCGACCAAGTAATAGTATCCATTGTCCGAACATGGTAAATGTATTGGTACGTATATCATTCAACTTTAGTTCTTTATCGTTATATGTCAACTTCATAAAATTTGAATGTTTATAAATACAAAAAGAAGTTCTTTTTAAGATCCTAGCTCAACAAGGTGGCGATAATAACGACGTCAGAGATTGTCCATTTACTATAGCGCTTTCTATCCCACATTAATCAAATTACTTTAATTGCAGAGTTTTTATGATAAAGTACATTGACTATGCATCTCGTGGCCTTAGTTATAATTTTGATCAAAATCATATGTCATGCTTTAGAGATAGAATTATGCTAGAGTTAATTAGAGGAGAAGCTAAGCCTTGACAACATTATGGAATGGTTGTAAATGTAAGTTACATTGCACTTTTGTATAACATGATCCCGTCTTTCTCAATGTTTTTTGTATCTTATGCTATTATTCTCTTAAGACATCAAACATGCAATTTTTTATCAAAATGTTCATCAATAATGTAATGTATTTGTTAGAACTAAACAATCCGTTCTTAAAAGTCTGTAAAGGTCTCCTAACAAACTTCATTGGATTGGACTTACACTGTCATTTAGCATTAGTAAGTTTATTCTTTTCTGTAAAAAGTTCTTGATAGGCATAATTAGACTTATACTGTCATTTAACATTAATAAGTTTATTCTTTTGTATATTCACTTTAATAGCAATTATAAATGTCTGACATCTTTATATAGACAAGTTGAAATAGGCGTTTATTTCGGTTGTGGAATGCGTGAACATTAGATTAAAGATTGTTCGCAAAAGAAGATCGTCGATGAAAAGAGAGCACCCCCTGTAACTGTCAAAAATCAGCAGTGCTTCGGGTTTCAAACTCTAACAATAATCCCGACCATAAATATTTTAAGTGTTATCATTGTGGGTTCTTCAGATAAGAGGACGAATATTCGAGATTCCTAAATCGGAATGTCAAGAACGATGAAGCGGTTCACTGTTGTCAGACTCTCTTTACTATTGTCAGACTCTTTACTATTGTCAGACTCTCTCAAACTCTCTCAATCAACGCTGTGAATTTTAAACTCTCCTAAGAATCCTGGGCGTATGTACTTTACATGTTATCAGTGTTAATACTTTAGCTAGTTAGACGAAAGTTCTCAAACCCCAACATTGAAGATCGGAAATACTGAAAGGGACGACTTAAAAGTAAAAATGACAGTAGATATTGAAGAGCTCCCAAAAAAATTTGAGGTGACTACCTTAATAACTAGTAAAGGAAAAGGAAGCTTCCTTGATTTAGGGAGAAAAATATTTTGCATAGCTTTATTTATGAATCTTTAAAAACATTGTGCAGTTACATGAGAATTATCGAATTATTTTAATTTTTTGGAATGTTATTTGTAGAAGTATGGTCTTATGGTGGCCTACTGTCTACTTGCACAACTTACGACTTGCTAATGTCAGTGAATACTGAATCACACATATACTGAACTCATGAGAAGCAGCGTTGGACTTATAAGAGTCTACATATGACTCTTATGTGACCCAAACTGATAGTTCGCCCTTTTAGGAGACCTCCTCACTCACATCTGTCAAATTATGCAGTTACCTGCAAATTATCAAATTATTTTAATTTTATGAATGTTATTTGTAAAAGTTAATGTGTCTTATGGTGACCTACTATTAAGTTGGATAACTTACTACTTGCTGATGTTAGTGAATATTGAATCACCTACATTTTGGGATCACGAGAGGCAGTGTTGGACTTATAAGAGTCAACGAATGACTCTTATTTGACCGAAACTAACAGTTTGCCCCTTTAGGAGACCAAATTATTTTAATTTGCCAATGGTATTTGTAGAAGTAAATATGGTCTTATAGTAGCCTATTATCTACCTGTATAGCTTACGGCTTGCTGATGTCAGTGAATATTAAATCACACGTATATTGGACTCACGAGAGGCAACGTTGGACTTATAAAAGTCTACACGTGACTTTTATGTGACCGAAACTGAAAATTCGCCCCTTTAGAAGACCGAATTATTTTAATTTACGAATTACCAAATCATGTATAAACTCTTGTCAAATTATACAGTTACCTACGAATGATCGAATTAATTTAATTTTTTAGATATATTATTTGTAGAAGTAAATGTGGTATTATGGTGGCCTACAGTCTATCTGCATAGCTTACGACTTGCTGACGTCAGTGAATATTGAATCACACGTATACTGGACTCACGAGAGATAACATTAAACTTATAAGAGTCTACACATGACTTATGCAACCCAAACTGACATTTCACCCTTTAGGAGACCGAATTGTTTTAATTTATGAATTATCGAATCATGTGTAGACTCTTGTCAAATTGTGCAGTTACTTGTTGGTATGCACTTTTTCTATATTCCTTTTGGTCTCGGGAAGAAGTGACCCAATTTAATCCACATGGACTCTGGCTAAAAGCGCTATAGAATAATTAATCAAAAAATATTAAATTGTTGAAAGGAAAAGAAGAGTTTTAAATAAAGAATACTTGGATTGATGCGATTGCCAGCTGCAGATATTTATCGACGCTGCAACACGTCATTGATCACGCGATGGGATGCAGGTTGACTCTTTTACTGAACGTCGGCCGGCCAACTTCCGCAGCTACAGGTCCCCTATGGTCTAACTAGTTTTGTTTCCTAATCCTATTGAGATCTATTTAAAAGGGGGTGGTGGCCCTTTATGCTTGGGAGGATTGGACCCGTTCTTGGGTACCCTCTGTAAGCTCCCTTGGGGAAATCGGGTGGCTAAGGTTGAAAAAATTTGAGAAGGTTAGTGACCTAATTGGCTCTAGGCTCAGAACTTGGGCAGGGGTTTCCTAAGGGATCTAAGGCTAAGGGCGCTTATTCTTCCCATACTACTTCGAGAGTAGGGCTAGGTAGCCAGTGTCACTAGCCTGACTACCTGGGGCTCCTAGAGAAGAGTTTACACTTCTAGAAATCTAAAAGGCAACCCAACTCCTTTCTTTGAGAACTCCAGAGAGAACCTCAAAATTTCTAAGAAGAGCTAAGCTTATAAGAAAGAAGATATTGCTATGAAAACTGGTGAGTTTGGGCGTGGTAGGGGGTCTTTTATAGGTATCGGGCTAATTACACGCCCTGGGACAGGTGCAAAATTAGTGGGTCGGTTTCAATTGTGTGTCCTGTCCGGGGCTTGTAATTGGATTGCGCGCCCTGTCCGAGGCGCTTAATCTAGTTTGAGTCGGTCATAAACTTAGTGAGTGATCGGATGACTGATTCAGCCAGGTGTCCTAGTTCCAACTTAGAACTAATTACGCTCCATGTGGGAGGTGCGCAATCAGGGAATTTGTGCAGTCATGAGAATTAGAGAGCAAGTCCAATTGGGGACCAATTGCATGCTGGTGATGGGGTGCGCAATCGATTGCGCACCCTGTAACAGGTGTAATAGGATCTTTAGGCAGTCTACGGGAAGGTGGAAACTTGGCCCAAGTGGGACCAATTGCGTGCCACAGGTGATGTGGGTAATCAAATTACGCGCCCTGGAGCAGGCGAGAAATCCAGGTCTTAGGGTTGTCCGCAGGAAGAGCAAACCTAGTCTAAGTGGCACCAATTGCACGCATGTGTCCATGCGTGCAATCAAATTGCACACCTCTGTGAGGGTGCGGAATTCGGGATCTTCCCCTGGCTAAGTTGGGTCCAAGCCACAAAGCTATTAATTCAGCCTGTGATTTAGTCATATACTATCATTTCAGTATACAGTCCTCGTGTCTAGGATTTAAGGGTTTAAAGGCCTTCGGAGAGGGTGAGCCCCTTTTCAAAAGTCATGGGCAAGGTCAAAGATTGACTGAATAGATTTGATTACTCTGAGAGGGAGAAAATGGGGTGTCTACAAATGCTTCTCTTCGGCGCGTCCTTGTGGAACAAGGATGCGTCGAAGAAGTAGACACCACCCTTTAGGGGGCCTTCTCGTTTCTTTGAGAGATCACAAGTGCGAACCGTGGAGCTGACATGAAATGTTTGACTTTCTTATCTATCAGTGCAAGCTAAGAGGAAGCATTTGGGGGCCAGATTGTAGTTATTGAATGGTGTATCCTCAATCGCGGGTGCAAGTGGCATCCCATCGCATATCACGACCTGCTGCATATTACAGTCAAACAAAGGGAAATTGACACGAACGAGGAATAGATGACATCGTACGAATGTCCAGAGACAAGGTCAAGTGACCAGATATGATTTAATATGATGGCAAAGGCCTTCGCAAGTCATATCAGGTCGGGCTCATCATTGCTCATACTAACAATGCGTCAGGAGTCCCTTTCCAGTGGACATTTGTGAGTTCTCAAAGTTGAGTATACTCAATGTTCGATTTCCCAGAGGAAAGAATGGGTTGGAGTGATGAGAAGTGAAAGTTTGATAGATAGGAGATTTTTAAAATTTTGATGTTTTTTAACTTAAGATCAATTCAATAAAAACGGCAGAAAACATGGCTTCCAAGACATCGCTGAGCATATCCATCGGTATGAGATTTGTGGACTCGACCTTTGTTTAGTTGTCAAGATGACACTCAATATGTCAGATGCGCCGTCTAACCTTTTCCTGGGTACTGATGATTGTCTCTTATGGGAGGACTATAGTAATTCGCGGATTGGGAGAGACGAATTTAAAAAATATTTGACTTAATATTAATTAATTATATTTATACAAGAATATCGGGTAGAGTGGGTGATACTTACCTGGTTTGTTACTTGTGTTTCGGGTGGAGTTGTCACGTGATGGAACATTAGAGGGTTTCTCTCCTTTTCTGTCGGGGAGTGTATGTCTCTGTTGTAATGGTGATTGCGATGATGGGGCATTTAGGAGGGTTTTATGCCATAGTAGGTTGTGATGGGATGTGACGATTGTATGGTGGGATATTCTGAGAGGTTTGCGGCGATGGGACATTAGAGAATTTTCTTTGCTCTTCCATTTTTGTCGTGGCGAGGCCTGATGATTATTGGCGAGATGGGACCTTTGGGAGGTCTGGGTGTGTTGCCTGCTTCTTCGCGATGGGATGTTGGTTTAGCTTTTCTCCTAGTCGTGTGCCGTGGGGGATGCAGTGGTTATGCAATGGGACAATGGGGAGATAGTTCATTTTCTGATCGCGGCGGGATGGTATGTGGGACTTGTCCTTATTGTCCTCATTTTTTATCATGGCGGGAGTTTTGTTATTTTGGTTTGTTACCCGTTTTCTGTTTGTTTTTGTTTATTTTTATTTATGGGGCTTTGATGGGCCCATTTATTTTGCTATTTTATTGGTTTATTTGTTAGAGTGGGGCGAGTGGTGGGTATTAGGGGGTGATTTTGAGTCGCGATGGGATTGTGGGGGGATAGTCTCCGAATCTTGAGTTGCGTTTGTCGCGATGGGACATGTCACCGTGTATATTTGTGGGGGTTTGACGACGACATCATTATACGAGTCTATGCGATGAGACGAGGGTGTCTGGAGGAGGAGAATTGTCAAGAGGACTTCGCTCGTGGTTCTGGATGTATGTGCATGTTTAGAGGTAGATGTGTGTGTGTGTTTTTATTGTGATGTTATCTTTTAGTATTGCTAGGGTTTGATAATTGCGCACATGTAGTGGGGATTGAAATCAAATTGCGTGCCGATTGGAGAGTGCGCAATCGAAGCGTCTGCGATTCACAAGGTGGGGGCATCCAGGTGACTTTTCGAATTTTGTGTCAAGCTATAAGAGTGTGATTAGAATCACGTGTGCTATCCATAACGCGTTCTTGGTTCGCCACATTTGTTCAGTGACGGGAGCTGAATTGCGCACGTTTGGTGCAACGCTTAATTAGGAATGCTCGCAGTTGTACTGACTGTCAAGGGGTCACTCGTCCAGCAGTGTCAGCCCGTGCGGAACTTAACGCCCGCTACGCTAAGTCATCCTACTTCTCCCAAATGAGTCACGTGATACGGATTCCCAGATGCTACGAAGGGTGGAAGGCTTGTCCTACTCAAGCTTCACCTCAACCTCAACATTTGGACTTTGCCCTGCGAAGCAACGCAGCAGGTTAGAGCCGGCAAAGATGATTGTTAAGGCAATAGGCAACGACGATTGATATAGTGATAGGCAGCGACGAGCATATATCGAGCCCCCTTTGGGCTAAAACCCGCATCTTGAAGGTGGTTGAAAACCACCAATGCGATGACCCTAATACACAACGTAGCTAGGACGACCACGCACCAAGCGTGACCCGGATGCACGCACATAAGCCCACGAGGCTAGTGCACGTGTAGGGTCGGGGGACCCCAACTCATGTCCCCCTATGTAAGGGTAAAATAGTAATTCAGGCGAAATGGCGGGAGGACCTCAAACCCCTTGGTTTGACATACTTTACTATTCACATCGCAATGCCCTGTAATGCCTTGCATTGCTAGCCCAGCAGGCCATGTCGCATCCGTGTCGCGCCCATGTCTTCACCCTTCATCCCAACGTGTCACGTCTGTGTCGTGCACATGTCTTCACTCTTCATCCCAACATGTCGCGACGCCCTCGTGGCCTATGCTCAACACACTCGGTGTCGCCCTCATGGCCTCGACGCACCAGTAATGCTTATAATGTGGAGAGGAAAAATTACCCTATGACTGACCCGGATGGCCACACTGCGTGCCCCCGTCACATCCTCCTCCACTCAAAACCGTCAGCATCCTCATTGACGCCAAGGCATACATTCTGAAGTTCAGCACTTTATGTTCACTACCACGGTTCCTCGACAGCTCCCTGCCTTCACCCTATATAGCAAAACTGTACATAACCAAAACTACATACCTTAAAATCTGTACACAGTTGGTGTCTAAGTCTTCCCACGTCCCACACCAACAAGACCGCGGTGTCGCCTTTCTAAGCAGTTAATCAGCCGGAGCGCCCCTACTCTGGTGGCAGGCTCCTCATCATCAACTTTTCTCTTCCCTTTTTCTGTGACTATCGCGTTCAATGCGGCCTTCTTTGAACAATCTCGCGCCAGATGTGGCCCATCACACAAGATGTAACATCCCAAAAAAATTTATCGTCTGACCTTGACCTCGACCTCGGGATCCGTGCCCGATTGATCGTAGGTTTGACCAAGTGATGGTCAAAGATTGAGTTCATGAAGTTAGGTACTAATGTGAGATTAGTGTGACCTAAATGTAAGATATTGCGTTAAGTTGCTGTCACATACACCTATCTTTAGTGTATGTGTTTAACACACAAGGCCAAGAGAGGATATAAGGGTTTAATAACCCTATTTCCCTCTTGTTTGGTTATTGAAGAGTTAAGAGGAGAGAGAGAGAGAGAGAGAGAGAGAGAGAGAGAAGTAAAGAGGAGTTATTGAGGAGGAAGTGAATGCAAACAAAAGGACTAATTAGAGCATTCATTGACGGATTCAAAGCGATTGAGATCGTGAAGCAAATGATGGAACCCTAGCCATCAAACCCAACAAATCAATCCCTTGAAGGGATTCTTGAGGTAAGTTTTAAATCAAGGTTAATACATAGATGTGTAGTGATTCAATTCAGTCAAATATGCTTAAAGAGATAGATTAAAGGCTTAGAAAAGAAGGGAAAAAGATTTGAAAGAACAGCCCGAAAGGGGGCTGAATCTGGCCAAATCGATTAATCGAAATTGGGATTCTATTAATCGATTTTGGCCCAGAAGTTGAAAAGTCAAGTAAGCCCGATTTCGATTAATTGAAATTGATTTCGATTAATCGATTTGGATTTCGATTAGTCGATTTAGAAATCGACTAATCGACTGAGCATCTCCAGTGGCTGGAGAAACAAGACCTGGGGAAATCGACTAATCGATTTGAGAAATCGATTAATCGATTTTGGATTTCGATTAATCGATTTGAGATCGACTAATCGATTTCGGACTTCGACTACTCGAATTAAGAATCGACCTTACTATGCCAAGAATTTCGATTAATCGATTTTGGATCAATTAATCGATTTTGGACATTGATTAATCGATTTTGGGAATCGATTAATCGATTTGGGTTTTGATTAATCGATTTTGGGAATCGATTAATCGATTTTGGCAGACTCAGTTGACTTTTGAAATTCTCTTTAAGATTGAGGGAGGGTCTAGGACCTTTTTTATTACATCTTTAGTGATGGATTGCATGTGTTATGATGTACCATAGGTGGTACGTGTGAGCATGAGCACAAGGAGCCGCGTGGGACCTTGATGCTTGGAATTTCAAAGACTTGAGGTAGGGAACACCTTGAACATGCACTTTAATTTCAAGAGCATGTATGTAGTGATATAATTATCAAATTAAAGTTGTTTAAATTGTGAAAAGCTTTGTGAAAATGGGTGCGTGTGTGGTACCAAGAATGTGATAAAGGTATCTGTGTGATGCAAGTAATTAAGAACAAGTAATTTAATGAGATTGAGACATCCCCAGGGGATGAGAAAGTAATAAAGGCATCATGTGTGATGCGGGTATGTATATATCCCGGGGATGTATACATAGGATTGAATAATTACTGTTGAGGCCTAATTGATATAAGATAGCACACTTACACGGTGAACAACTATATATAAAGCACATATTATTTTTATTATTTGAGGTTTGATAGGATACCCCACCGACGTGGCAGGATACCCACGACTGATGCGGCAAGATATCCGTGACCGGTACGACAACGAATCCATACACCAGTACGGAGGTTTATCCGTAACCGTAAGTACATCTCAAGGATGTTGTGTGATATTTAATCCTGCCGCCTAGTGAGAAAGGGGCTTGGGTCGTATTCCCAGGGAATATATTTTTACAACTGTCTAATTAGATGACGATGAAGGGTATCTCATTGGGGCTCGATGTTATATTGCTCGGGGATTACTTAAGTTGAAGATTTAAGTTTTGCTTTAGGCCTGATCAGTGTCATTCATGATAAATCAACAGTAAAGTAAGACATATTAACTACCAATAAACTTGAATGTAATTTATCAGATTTAAACTGTTTTTCTAGCAAAAGTATAGACTCATTATGCTTAGAGTATCATGGAATATATGTGAGTTTTAACTTATATGTTCATTGTGTTTGTTCCCTATTGAGCTAGGATGTAGCTCACCCCTTTTGACTATACGTCGCAGGTCCATTGATAGCAGCTATAGATGCTTCGGGAGACGTAGATCCGAGTGACTCGGATTACGTGCCTGGAGACGAGTTGGAGCCTCCACCTGAGGACTTCTTCTAGGTGACTCTGCTATGTACTTTGACAGAGAGCAGTTTTGAGAGCTAGTTGTACGGCTTGGTATGTCAAGCCTTTATTTTGTTGAACATGTAATTAAATTGAATTACTCTTTTGGCGAACCATCTAGGGTGATCTGTATATCATTGATGGTTCGGGTCGGTTCTCTGTTCATGCGATGGCATGAAAGTAGAACTGTCTTTTGCATATGCCAGTTGGGCATATTAACTGTTTCCACTTTATGAGATTTATTACTTTAATTATTTAATTGTGCTTGTTATACCAATGTTCTGTGCATAGCTTTGGGGCACGGTCTAGAGGATCGTGCTGATGGCACGGGTTTCGGGGTGCTGAAATTCGGGCTGTCACACAAGAAGCAGCCCTTCTTGCTCGGCCTGTCATCTTTCTTCTTTCCATACCTACCACCCTTGTCCTGACCAAATCACACATGCCTTGTATCATTTTGCTTATTCGCCTACTTGTTAACATTGTCAGTAGATGCTTGGGTGGCCCTCTCTTTCTCATTGTGGTGCTCGATTAGTATCTCCGCAGTAGCCAAATTCTCATCCAGGGTCTTCAACCCTCTATAAGTCAACTCCCGCTGTGCCCATGGCGCCAAGCCATCTATGAAGTAGAAGACTCGATCCTTCTCGCTCATTTCATCAATGTCAAACATCAGGCTCATAAAAGTCTTTATATACTTGTGCAACGGTCCAGTATGTTTCAACGCCGATAATTCCTTTCATGCTGACCATCCGACGTTGGTAGGTAGAAATTGATTCTGCAGCTCTTTCTTCAGATCGGCCCAAGAATCAACTGCTCCATTCTCTATACGCACCTCTAACACACAGTGCCTCCACCATAACTTTGCATCACCAACCAAGTATCTCGATGTAATTCTTAACTTGACTTTAGCATCGAGGTCCCCCAGTAATTCGAGGAATTCCTCTACGTCCCATATAAAGTTCTCGAGGTCCTTCACCTCGCAAGAGCCCTTGAACGTCTCTGGCTCAGGGAACTTCAATTGAGGTGTCGGCGTCCCTGCTGGCACCCCAACTGGCATTGCCAGGATGAGCTTTTTCAGCACGCTCATCTTGTCACGTACCTCCTCCAACATGACCTTTATATCTTGTACCTCTGCTGCCAGTTGCTCTACGGTCTCAGCCACGTCGGCATTGATTCTCTCATGCCTATTCAGTCATTCCCCATGCAATGTCATGACAGATATCACTGACTTGAATTATTCTGACTGAGCTTCCAAACTATCCAACCGTTCCCTTGTTGATCATTCTCTTGTTTGTCATCTTGTATCCTTGCTGGTCCCTTCCATCTCATCCATCACAGTGGCTCTGATACCAAATGTCACGGGGTCACTCATCCAGCAATGTCAGCCCGTGCGGCACTTAATGTCCACTATGCTAAGTCAGCTTACTTCTCCCAAATGAGTCACGTGATGTGGATTCTCAGATGCTACGAAGGGTGGAAGGCCTATCCTACTCAAGCTTCACCTCAACCTCTACGTTCAGACTTCGCCCTGCGAAGCAACGCAACAGGTTAGAGCCGGCAAAGACGATTGTTAAGGCAATAGGCAATGACGATTGATATAACAATAGGCAACGACAAGCATATACCGAGCCTCCTTTGGGCTAAAACCTGCACCTCGAAGGTGGTTGGAAACCACCAACGTGATGGCCCTAGTACATGACATAGCTAGGACGACCACGCACCAAGCGTGGCCCAGATTCTCGCACATTAGCCCACGAGGTTAGTGCACGTGTAGGGTCGGGAGACCCCAACTCATGTCCCCCTATATAAGGGTAAAATAGTAATTTAGGCAAAATGGCGAGAGGACCTCAAACCCTTTGGTTTGACATATTTTACTATTCACACCGCAACGCCCTGCAACGTCTCACATCGCTAGCCCAGCAGGCCATGTCGCGTTCGTATCGCGCCCATGTCTTCACCCTTCATCCCAACATGTCGCAACGCCCTCGTGGCCCATGCCTAACACACTTAGTGCCTCCCTCATGTCCTCGACGTACCAGTGATGCTCATAATGTGGAGAGGAAAAATGGTCCTACAACTGACTCGAATGGCCACGCCGCGTGCCCCCGTCACAAGGTGGGGGCATCCAAGTGACTTTTTGGATTCCGTGTCAAGCTATAAGAGTGTGATTCGAATCGTGTGTGCTATCCATAACGCGTGCTCGGTTCGCCATGTTTGTTCAGTGATGGGAGCTGAATTGCGCACGTTTGGTGTAGCTCTTAATTCGGAATGCTCGCAGTTGTACTGACGCTCAATTGGATTGTGCGCCGTGTTCTGGGCGCTTAATTCAGCGAGAATCTATATGTAGCCGAGCTTTCTTCATTTTCTCCATTCCTTCTTCACATTCTCTTCAGTTGCAAGTTTTAAGTGTTCCGATTTCCGTATTTTCATGATGTCGTGCAATTCGATCGTCTGATTGTGATGTCGTTTCTCCCGATTTTCGTTGTTTCAGGCATTTTTGGTCTTGAGGTGGTCCCTAATGGCATGATTGGAGATGTTGTTGTGGCTTGGGGGTGTTAGGATTGAGGTGCGGTATACGTCCATCATTGGGAGGTGAAGATGGCGGGAAGGAAGTCCTATAAGAGGGTGTTATCCAACCATTCCTCCCATTTTTCTTTTGCTTCTTATTGGACCTCTCATACATCGTGTCTTGGGCTTTATGTTCATTTTGGGTTATGTGTTTCGTTTTAGGTTGTAGGTTAGGTTTCGTGTTTTCATTTGGGTTGTATGTTCAGGAGGTATGCCTCCGGTGACACTTGTACGAATTTTCGATTATGAATAGAATTTTGTGTTTGTTTTCTCTGGTTTATGTCGAACGTGTCTTTATTGTTTTACTTCGAGTGTTTAATTTATATATATATATATAGAGAGAGAGAGAGAGAGATTTTTTTAAGGTTCTATAGTAGGATATCGGAAAACAGGAAATAATAATAAAAAAATGCCTCAGTTTGAGGTGTTGGTCTCGTGACTCAATTATCGCTAACAAGGTGCTAATGCTTAAAAAAAATGCCCCAGTGTCAAGTGACGGTGGGACTTTTACCGGCCTCATGAATATCTTGGAGTGCGCTTGTGATGATCCCATGTTGGGAAGTAGTTTGATTATTTCGGTCATATGCTGGGCATGATTGTATAAGTACTGAATGATTCTCATGTATCATAGTTTTTAACAAGAATGAGGTAAATGGTAGATAATGAGTAATTACATCACTTGTCATTTGAAAGTTTTCGGTTTGATCCTCAAGTAGATTTTGGAAGTCATTTGACTTATTGTCCGAAAAGAAAATAAAGGGTGAAGAGGAGGTAAGGTTTGTTAATCTGAGGGTAGCTTTTTATTCAACAACTTTCTGAAATAGTAGTCAACTACTTTCTTCTCGGTGGATAATGCGGTGCCATAATTGAGTTCTCTGTCATGGTCCAACACCATCAAATAATCAAGTTCTATAGTTAGGAGGAGTTTGTCCTCCTCCCGCCACCTTACGATAACATCTAGTTGTGTGAAGATGTCAAGGATGCCCTCACGGTTCTGCTTATGCCTCCTTAGTGGTAATGTCAGGGGTGCCCTCACAGTTTTACTTTTGCTTCCTTGAATTCAATGACTGTTCATTCGTCGCATGCTCCCACTTGGTTGTGTATATTATATATATATTTTTGAAACAACCCACTAAATCAAGAATTATGAGATTTGATGGAACCTTACATTTTTATTTGTTTGTGCTCTAACATCAACTCTAATGGCTGAAGAGGTGTATGAGAATCCAGATTTTTTTATATTTCGAAAAGGTTTTTATGATCCGCTAGACCTTTCGATCAACTTACCTGAATAGAGAGGTAGTCAATGAGTCAGATGATTCCCAAAATGGTTTTGAAGATAATGACTTACGACTGGCGAGTGTGTGTGTTTAAGCTACGAGACATGATGATGATTCAGTTATAGATAACATTCCGAGGCTCAGGAGGTCCTTCCCTTGGTAGTTATTTCCTTGGCATGTTGCTGAGATAATGAAAGTACTTTCCTTGTGGGTTTTAATTATGTAACACCTGTCCCTAGCGATTTGTGTTGGTCAAAGGTTGTCTGGACACTGGTGTGACTAGACTGTGTCAGGTGACTGCCTGAGGCTAGGTCCACCAAAATTCTTGAAGCGCCTACTATAAATAAATAAGAATTCAACTATTATTGGTGGCATCCATATCAAGCCAATAAGAAATTGCCCACTAATATTGACACCAATCTTAAGTAGTTAAGAATGTGATTATTACCTGTAGCACACACACCATACATGAATAAAAATTTGACTATTACTGGTGGCACCCACCTTAAAATAATAAGAAAATAATTATTACCAGTGGCACCCCCTAAGATAATGAAATTTAGACTATTTATAATAGGGAACCCCATTTGATTAAATGGGTGTGCTAAGAAATGGATAAAACCCACACTATATTTTGTGCCATAGATTTAGCCTGGATCATTTTAATATTAAAATCTTGACCCGAACTTTGACTCGGATAGGACCCGAACGTTAAGGATGATGAAAGGATCAGCACCAACGAATTAGATTCTAGAGTTTATCACTAATTTTTTTTTATGATCGAGTCAAACATTGACCCATAAATTAGAAGCTTTGATATCAGCTAACACTTAGAGCTAGGTTTTTATGGTTTACATAGAGGAGTGGCAAATCTTGTAAATAGGCTTAAAGCCCAAGGGCATCAGTACATTAAATAAATAATTTTTGGAAATTAGAAATCTAAATTTACAAATCTTTAACAAATCCTAGCCCTTGGATGGTTGGACTAAAATTTGACCAATCTTATATTATAGATTTCACATTGGGGAAATCTAAGGTATAAGTTGCACTGAGATGCATGCACCATTAGATTAGAGAGACTTTGAAATTTCACACACTTTAAGAGCTTTGAAGACCACAAAAAGACAAATCTAGATGTGATGATTGGTGGAGAAATGGGTCAAGGGTCTTGAGCATTTTTGACCGTGGAGGTGAGACAAGGAGAGAGCTTTAATGATGGAAATCTTATGGACTTGGAAGAATAAGAGCTAGGGAAGAAGGGGGGTGCCATGTGGCAAGAATTTGCAGCCCATTGTCCTCCAAGCCCCTTTCATATTTTGAATTTACCATGGGGGTTCCCATTTGCAATTGTAGCTTCTTCTTCTTCCTCCCTCTAAACTCCTTAGAAACTCCATTAAAGCCCCTTTGAAACAAAAATCTGCCCATACATCCTAGCCTTAAACCTTTAACCCGCCACCACCATTCAACTCCACACACTCCCTAGTCTCACATAGATCATTTTAAGCTTCATCCCAGCTATTCCAACCACCAATCCTGTAGTAAATCAGCGAAAAAGAAGAGCTTGAGCCAAGGTAAAGTCTTGGTTAGTTGCTTGCCTAGTTTTTTTTTGTCTTATTTAATAGGAATTTTCCCATAGTTTCTTTGGTTTCTTTTCACTTTTATGGCTGGAAATTTTGGAATGATCATGTCCCTGCATGAGACCAGTACCTTGGAGGCTATTGTTGTGATCTATAAGATCATATAATGCTATCCAATGGTCTATGATGGCCATATAGGTTTAGACTACTAGAATATAGGATTCTTATAGTTTTCTTGTAGATTTCACCATTAAAGTTGATTTTTATTTTAATTTTAATGAAAAATATGGAATGACATTTATAACTGAGACATGGGAAGCCATGCATGGGATCCTTGGGTCCATGCAAGGCCATCCAATGGCCTAGATTGGCCCAAAAAGGGTCAAATCTAGCCACTATTGTATTTTAGCTTGAAATTTGTATTTTTGGTAAAATAAAATGAAAACTTAATATGTGACTTCTAAAATTTCTGAAGTGGGATATAGACCTGAGAATTAGGTTGTCATGCATGTGATCTTTGTGTCCATGCAAGGCCACTCAATGGTCTAGATTGACCCAAATCTATCAAGCTAAGCTACTTTTTCACTTTTGCTTGAAATTCTAGTAATTTTGTAGACTAAAATTAGAGCTATCATATTAGAGTTTTAAAAAGTTCTAGAGTGGAGAAATTACCTGAGATGAGGATGCCATGCATGTGATCTTTGTTTCCATGTCAGGCCATCCCATGGTCTCAATTGACCAAGGAAGTCAAATCTTGGAAAAACTTGAAATTTCTTGTATTTTTCTAGACTTTTGATATGTAAATAGGGTTTTAAATTTGAAAACCTTAAATAATTTTTTAGTCAGATGATGTACCAGTGACCTGAGATGATAAGCATGAGACTCACATGATCATGCAAGGCCATCCAATGGCCATGATAAGGTCAATCTTGACCAATATACACTATTGTGTAGAAAAATTGGTATTCTTGGACTTTTCTTAATTATTCCATGCAATCTAGATCAACAATTCTTATAGATGATTAATATAGGCATTTTAGATCTGTAGTATGAAGTTGTGATCTCTGTATTTCATCTTGTGTTCACGGATTTCTTGGTCAACTTGTGACTTTAGATGTAGTATAGTTCTATTGCATGATATAGTGTAGAATAACTTAGTTAAAATTTCATAGAACTTTTCATAAATATGCCGACCTGTGTTATAATATGTTCCCTTGATAAATTTCTCATGAAAAACTTTAGAATATGACCATCTTAATCTGCGTTGATCATGCTTAAAATTGATGGTTTCGATTAGCTTGATGGATAGATAGCTTGATTTCATGACGATTATAGATAAATGTTGGGTTACTTGTGAATTTTTTTTATTAGTTGATCTTTGGAATAAGCTAGATTGATGATGTCACATGTTAGGATGATGTCATGAATTTTCAAATAAATAATAAATAAAATAAAAAATCAATCGTGAAAATTTAACAGTGTTAGATGCATGGATAGGACTTTGCTTAATATATGGGAATAAAATTTGGAAGCTCAAATATGATCTGAATTTTTAAAGATAGTCCTCAATAATAACATGAGTTTCGAATATATAGACATGACCGATATTTTTTTTAGAACCGATCGAATGGCTCTAAAAACCAGAACTGACATCTCTAAGTAAAGTGACACCGGTGACCAAGAAAGTACCGGTGAAAGATTAGTATTGTTTGGTAGGTGCAATAAACCCGAAGTAGGTCCTGATGAGCCTGAGACTAATTTAGGAATGTCCCAGCCCGAGACCCCAAAAGTGAGGCATTGGATGGACCACTAGGTGGACCCCATCTAAGGCCCAAGACTGTGGACGTTGCAGCCCATAGGAATTCACTGCCGGAACAATGGGCTGAATAAATAGTAATAATTGTTAGAAAAATCCTTAAAAATTATGAGACATACTTGACTGAGTTTTTGATGCTCAGGAAAAATTTTAGACCCGAGCCCCGTACGGTCTGAAAGTTATGGCAACCAGAGTATGATGCGACGAATCTGTCCCGTTGTACCAAAAAACAAGGCTGAAATTATTTCTAGTTCCCGTGCTTGAAATATCAATGGAAAAATTTGAAATAAATAAACTAATGCCTTAGTATATATTTAACGGCTGGTAAAAGAATTTCATGCCTTAGTTCAATCAGAATCGACGACAAGAAATTCAGCAAATTACAGTTCAGAATATAAGAAAATGGCCCAGAGCCAAAAATCAGACCCGACCTTCGATCGGATGGACCCAATTCTGTCCTGATATGTTTGACTTTTGACTTGAATAATGTGAGTGAAGAAGTTGGGTGACTCTCGGATCTTTTCAGAGAGCCGCTAAGCACCCAATTTTGGTGTCGGAATTGAAAGTTATAGAGCCGACACCGAGGCCCTATAATTCTGGCCTAAAGCCCTGAATAAATAGGACAGATCTTAGAGATTTGTCTCCTGTGATCAAACCTGATCGAATTTTTGATGCCACCACTTGGGAAGGATGAGTCCACCATTCCTTCGAAAAAAAATTAGAAATTTTAGGATAAAGGCTTAATATTCGGACCTTGATCTGTGACTAATTAGGCAGACTGTTCTTGATTTTTATATTGTTCTAATTAAGTATTAACCTATTGCAAGCGCACAATGAAAATTGTAATGCTAGTATAGGATCATTCCCACAAGGAAGTGATTTACCTATTTATCTATTTTCTGAAAACTTATATTTGTCTTTTAAGATCCTAAACTACTTGAGAAATATGAATGAAAGAATGATTTTTAAAACTAAAGTGCAGAAAATAAATTCTAATCTTCAAACTTTAGGATTCTGATCATCAATCAGTTTCTCTCGGTTCTCAGATATTTACGAAATTAAGATATCGTTATACTCTATATCAAGTCTCCTAGCGTTGGTCGTCAATCAAAACTAGAATCTTATCAATATAGATTTAATATAATCAACAATCTCCTAAAACTTAAGTGTCAATCAAATTTTAGAAAATTGAAGATGGAAAATAAAATACCGTCACACTAATATGCAAATTTCAATCTGAGTCGTCAATTCAAATCAAAACTTGAAAATATTTACAAAGCAGGAAATATGTAATAAAAATAAATCTAAACTAGAAAGCAAAAGTAGAACCATCCAAAGGGTTGATCTTTCAGCTTTCTCAGCCTTGGTTGTTAGGCAAGACCTTAGAGAACTGTGGACAATTTTACTTATTAAATCTAATATACAATAGTGATCGAAAGAAAACTCAGACCTCAGTCTTCAATTGATGTTGAGAAATTCTTTGATAAAATTATTTCTATGCCGAACTCTCTTATTTATATATCATAAGGAGTCGCTTTACAATAATCTAGTCCTAATAGAAGAAAATACTAAAAATAAAAGTTTCCTACTATAACTCTAATTCTAATCCTAGCTTTCCTTGCTTTGAATAGTTGATGGCTTCTGGACTTTCTCTTTTATTTCAGTAACCGAGATTTTTAGGAGTCAATCTTCATCAATCTTCTCAGGTCTGTGATTTGTCAAACTTCTAATTCAAGAGTTCTTCTAAATTAGTACATGGTGGTATAAATCTTCACTTGATTAGCAGTATAAGAGTCATTTTATTTGTAAAATCATAAATTACGCTTTTCCTTCTTACATAGCTTTCTCTCTGAACGATTCTGAATCATGAACGATCGTTTTATTCTTTGTATCACCTTTCACTGGAACGTCTTATGAAGAATTGTAAATTACGATTTATAGATTTCTCTGTATAACGCTCCATTGTCTTTTATGATTTCCTATCCTTTTAGCAGTGTTTGATCGTCTTTTTCATTCAATCGTCTTTCTCATTGCTTTTTGAGTTCATTTCGACGAAGATTAATACTTTGGTTCTCTTTTACTGATTATATTTAGTATATGCACATCATTAACTTGTTAGTAGCAAACTGAGATTTAGCATCACTAAGTTAAGGGTGATAAAATAACATATTCTGTGAATGATCATACCTTCAAACTTACGTTTTGCTAGTCCCTAGCAAATAAGAAAATAATTACTAATCTAAAAGTTTAAATGCCACTTTCGTAGGGAGTACGATTGCATTTAGTAGATACAACAAGCCTTTAAACCTCTAGGTGATCCTTAGTGGAGGAGTTGTAGTCTTCTGAAGGTTTACAGAAAAGTTACCTACAAACTTCAAAATATTTTTATATTTTTCAATTTTTCAAAGCAAAACAAAAAATAAAAATCTACTCTAATTTTATACACTAGCTAAATTAATTATCATATGGTTATTATCATTTTCAAAAATAAGATTCCATTAACTACCACTTTCCATCCTAACAGTTATCCTTGATCAGAACTCAGTAATTTCAATTCACTATAACATGGAGTGTGTGCGTATCAGTAAAAAGTTTATTCATCATAAATTTTTCTAAACTATAAATTTAGAAAATATTTTCATCCAAACTCTCACTATTGGCATACTCTAAAAAGGATTTCAAAATTTCTGGGTTCTCTCAATATGTTATATCTTTTGAATTCAAAGGACAATTGAAAAGAAAATGAATCTCATGGAATGGATAATCAATTCTATTCATATGATTCCTTGTATAATCCATAGTATTTATTATTCATAACTCTACTAGGCTTATACTTTTGCAAATCGTAAATCAAAAATGTCTTTTCTTCGACTTGTAATGGGACTTTGGGTTTAAAAGGTTTCAAAGAAAGGTAGATAGGATTCAAAAGTTTCTAAAAATTTAGTTCTTCCTTCTCTATCTTCTTTTCTTCTTTTCTATTCTATTCCAGTAAGTATCCAAGAATTGGATAACTTCTTCCCATTTTTCTTTTTCTTTTATAAATCTCATTTCTTCAATTGATTTTCTTTAGATATCCTTTTGATTTTTTAGCTTTGGAAGCTTTTTACTTCTCTTTTCTTTTCTCAGAATCGTATTTTACGATTTTTTTTATATTCTTTTTCCATATTTCCTTCTTTTATTTCTTTTTAGTTGTATCCTTTTTCGGTGTATCTTTCATCTGTTTTCTTTTCCTCCTTTCACTCCCTCTTCTTCCCTTCTTTTGTATTCTAAACTTTCAGAAAATTATAAGGGTCAAAGGTTGAAAGCTTTGGGTAGTACATATGGTTAAGGGTTTATAAAATTTTGGTACAAAGAAATTCGGTTTAGGCTTATAATATGGGTTCAAAGGATAAATTATTTATGAGATTTTAGCTTTTTAGCTTTGGTTAAACAAAAGATAGCTTCTGATCATCTTTACGATTTACTAGCATAAATGACTTATTATTTTGATGTTTCTAATAGATAGTTCTAGACAAAAAAAAAAGGTTATCATAATCATAAAATACTTTGATTCTAAGTTCAACAATATGAGATTTTCATAATAACAGTAGAGAAGTTCAAGAAAATTTAAATTGAATAGATAACAATCTCTCTCTCTAAAGAAAGGAAAAATTAGTCTCTAAAGCTCATTGGTTTTATAATTTTGAAACTATAGTCTAAATATTACAGTTCAAATCAACCTATTATTTCAAACATTCAATCTGATACAGTGTTCTTGAAGAGCTAAACATGAATTATAACTTTTCTATTTTCTGATTGTTAAACTTCTACTGCGATGGATCGTTAGGTTTTCAGGATTCATAGTTTTTCTATCACAATTCACATATAATGATTAACTGAACTATTCTAAAATAGAAGAGTAAAATATATATTTTTTTATATGCAATACGAAAAGTAAACTAAACTAAACAACTACTATAATATACACAGAAGTTGTGTATCCCCCCAAACTTAAAGAGGACAATGCCCTCATTGACACAAAAATACTGGATACTATCAAAATTTTACAAAAGGATCATACCTGTGAGGCTCGTGATATTCTAAAAATTTCACAGACTTAGCGAAGATGGATATGGTACAAAGGTTGAAGAAGAAGAGTCTAGTTCTTCTTCTAGGAAGGCTGACAGTGAGGAGGAGCTGCTCGATAGGTCTTCCTCAGAGTCAGATGCCACATCTGTAGAGTAATCATCCTATTCTGTTGGAAGTGGTTCTCTTTGTGTCTCAGGCTCAGCCTCCTTGTAGGGAGCATCAGTGTTTTCCTTTCCAACTACCAATTTGAAACAGTTCCCTTTTAGATTTTGTAGCTCCTTTTCAACCTTTTCTTTATTTTTCAAATCCTCTTTCAACTTAGTAATCACAGTGGATTTCAACTGAGCTTCAAGTCTCAGTTTTTCTACTTCTTATTCTTTCTTTTGTAAAACACCTTGGAGAGAAATAGCTCTTGCTATTTCTCTCCAACTTTTGATCATAAAGGACTCAATATGTTTCTTTTGTTCTTCGCAAGTTAGGCTTAGGGAATCATTTTCTCCTTGCAATTTGAGCAATTTTCCCTCTGTTATTATCGGTTGATGAGTCTTTTCATCCAGCTGAGCATTTAGTGCCTGCATGTATTCTTGATGGGCTTTTTCTCTTATTGTTTCTCTGACATCTGGGTCTTCAATGAATTTGCTGAATTGCTCGATCAGATTTTCTAATTTGTCCTCATACTCTTTCTTCTCAACCTCCCACACTTGCTGATTGTTTCGCAACGTGTCATTTTCTTGTTGCAACTATGCAATCTGTGCTTGAAGAGTCCTAGTGGCTTCTTAGACCATCTTAGCGGTTTCTGCTGTGAAATGCGCGTTGTGGTCTCTCACAATGTTTCGCTGCATATTTTCTAATTTTTCTTGGCGTTCTTGAGGAGTGGGTAGGGAATCTAGGACTCTGCTTTTCAGTCTGTGAAATTCCTCCATTATTCTCCTCATCACACCTGGTAATGGCATTAAATTTGGTGCATTTATGTTTTGCCACTGCTCTAACTCCCTCAATCTCCTTTCCCAATCATGTTGTTCTCCGAAGGATGTTCGAGTTGTTGTAGTAGTGACTGGAGGAGATGTTTCTTGGGTCATCAACTCTATGAAACCCACCCTTAGATTCTCAAAACTTAGTCTTGCCTCTGCTACGTGAACTGTGGGAGTGCGCTTTACAGTGGTTGGAGTTACAGGTGTAGCATCGGACTCTATGTGTGCACGAGTATGGCTAGAAGTAGCCTTTTCAGCAATTTGCTCCTCTCTTTATGGAAGGATATCTTCTGTTGTAGTGATAACTGGGCACACCAGTTCTGCTGTAGGAACAATTGGTAGTGTGTCTGCCTAGCAGTGGAAGGGGGCAAGGCGGGTTCAGTTGGAGAGTCCAGTGCCGGATTGTAAAGATCATCATGACTTTCAACAGGTGCTGGTGGAATCAGTATGTCATGTGATGCTACCATTGGTTCTTCTGGGACTTAGGTTATTTGATCAGCTGGTTCTTCCTAAACCTCTGTATCTGCCACAGTGTCTTGGGTGGTCTCTGCTATGGAAGAGATACCCACTTTTTATGTAGAGATAGGGACCTTCTTTTTATTTTCGGGACTGAAGGTTCTCCTATAAGTGGTGGCTATGAGGCTTTCCTTTGCTCTAGGGAGAGCCTTTTCTTTGGGGTCAAATTCATATCCCACTTTCATTAATAAATTGGTAATTAAGCCTCCAAAAGGCAAACTCAATTTATTTGTTTCGTATTTTTCTCTATTCAGTTTCTCCCCTACGGTATTCATAACTTCTAAAAGGTGGGAAGGGACATCAAACCAGTAATGATTAGCCATCAAGTATAATGCCCTCACAAAAAGTTTTTACCTCTGTTTGCCGTGACCAGTGGGGTGGATGGTCTTATGAATTAAAACATCTAAGAAGTGAAGGGATAAACTTTGTGCTTACAAATCCTTGCGAAGGAAAAATGATCTATCCTGAGGAGGTTTTCCTAGTAGGTCAGTTGCCATTTGACCAAACTCTGGGAGAACATTGCGTGGCATCCTTAACATATGGGCTTCCGGATGGTCAGAGGGTAGTTCAGATATTTGCACAGGTGCGTGCATTACCCTAGCGATCATCTCCGTTGTAATCCGGATTGGTAGCCTGTCAATACTGGTGTAGAGATCTGGGACCCGACCCTTACTATTGTTGGTCAAGTTTTTGTAAAATAACCTCACCACTCTAGGATAGACTGGTGTGACTCTTGATTCCAGGAAAAATTGCAGCCCAACATCCTTAAAATATTTGATGGCCTCTCCACTAATTTCAAAATATTTCAGAAAATTAACGTCTATTGAGACTTCGGCTCCCACCAGATGATGTTTCATTGATTTGGGGAGTCGTTCTAATGTCCTACCAGAGGTCATTGGCTTTTTGCCTTTATCCATTTTTGTACTCTTTTCAGGGGTAGGTATTGATTCAGTTCCCACTCTTTCAGATTGAGTTTCTCTGAGAACAACCCTTGAGGACTTAGCTTTCTTTTTAGGTTGGTTTGGTGCTTTTGATTTAGCTTTGAGGGCAGCAAACCGTGCAATATGACTTGTCAGGGGAGAGTTATCTGAATTGTTACCTCCCTCTTCTTCTTCTTCCCTCTGTCGCTTATCTTGTGCTTTTAACATTTTGTAACTTCTTTTTACTTGTAAAAAAAAAAAGGGAAAACAAAAGATTATACAATACAAATTCCAAATCATATACAGATACTCATTCATTTGAGAGTAAAATATCACCTTGTTCACGATTACTTTGTAAACCCTAATTTCAAAATGTCAATTAGAGCGTGACTGGGGTTTTCGAAATCAAACCGAAAATGTAGGGTAGATGCAAGAAAAATGGTTGAGTTGTGTATAAGGGAATTTTTACAAATAGAGGAAAGACGAGAGTGAAAATGGAGAGTTCGAAAATGGGGCCGACGTATCCTCTCTTGAATATCTAGGCCCTATCTCAGTGATGACCCGCTAATCCAGTCATTACGCATGTTTTAACCTAGAATTCTCAGTCTATCTAAGCTTTCAGCAATGGTAAATACGAACTCTCGTATCGATGAAATCGTAGTCGCTATGCTTCAACTGATAAACATTCCCAAACTTACGAGCAATCGTAAATCCATACGCTTGTTTGTAGAAGTGTACAATAGGAATTATATTACGATCCATCATTTTTCAACGATTTGGCCCATAATGTAAAGCCTAAACTTAAAAGAAAAGAAATATTTTTGTATAATTTACAAATGGTGCTACGGATGATTTGGTAGCTCGACGATCCATGAGGTTTTCAATTTGGATTATGGGGAGCAGATGCCTCCCCCAAGAATACTTGTCCTCTAGGATTATTAATTTGTTGTGTCGGCAATTGGCCACTTTCCCTTTTCACCACTTGGGAAGGTAGCTGGCCTATCTGTCTTTCTAGCTTCGTAATGGACTGAGTGTGTGAATGGAGTACTTGAGAGAATTGAGCAAGCTGATGTAAATCTTTCGAGTGCTGATGCGACTGTTGTTGTAAATCTCAAAGGATTTGAACAATTGGGGCATCAGGTGTATTGCTATGTGGTCCAAATTTGGGTTACACAGTAGGCATTTGAGATCTCTGGCGGCAAACTTGGGTTTGGGGAAATTGAGGTTATGCAACCGATGGTGCTAGTTGTGCTCCTCCTATGGAACCATAGTTAAATCTAGGATGGTTCCTCCATGTTGGGTTATACACGTTCCCATAATCTCCCCTATGAAAGGCCATTACTTTCTCATTTTCCACCACCTCCTAGTACGATGGCACAACTGGGTTTTTAGTATAGGTCTGAGTTTGGAAATTAGAACAGTTTACTAAGGGTGTATCCGGAATGCTCGGTTTGGCAGCCATTAATATTGTGATTTATTGTTCAAGAGACAACTTTTGCACTCATGTCATCCTCTTTTACTCTATCTTTACTGATATTGTAAAGTCCACCGCTCATGAGTGGGGTGTAACGAGTTACATTTAGATCAGGTCTAAGCAAGGCATGTTTTTGCTTTGAGTTATCGGCTAGTTTTTTGAATAAGTTCCAGGGTTGCTGGCCATTTTGAGCCATAAAGGCTCCTCCGCTCACGGCATCGACTGGTTAATCTCAGTCAACCCTTGATAGAAACTTTGTGCTATTGATAAGTTTGGCACATCATGATGAGGGCACTTTCTTAGTAAGTCTTTCATGCAATGCCAACTTTCATGAAACAACTCTCTAGGCTATTGCCTGAAATCTTGAATTGCTTGGTGAATCTGATTAGTTCTACCAATTGGAAAGTATTCATTTAAGAATTTGGATTGCAGTTCATCCCAAGTGGCTAAACTCCTGGCTGGTAGTGAGGTTAGCCATGCCTTTGCTTTGTCTTTGAGAGAGAAAGGGAACAATCATAGCTTTACTGACTCCTCATTAGCTGCTGAAAGTTATAGCATCGTGCAGAGTTCTATAAAATCCCTCAAATATTGATAGGGATCTTCTCTATCAAGCCCATGAAAATTAGGTACATCTTGAAGTGTATTGCGCTTGATTTCATAATTTTGTCTGGCTGCAACCTCTGGTATAACTATACAGGAGTGCAGTCAGAGCAACCAAGTTGAAATGTGCTTGGATTGAATGGTCGTCAGCCATGGTTAAGGACTCTCTCCTAGAAGATTGATTTACTGCGAGATTATGCAAGTGAGTTCGTTCGATTTCTGGATCACACTTGAAAAAAATCTAAACTTCGAGATCAGGTGTGATGCATACACCATAATCGAAACTATATAATAATTTTTTTCAATTTATATGATTTTTATTTTAGAAAGCAGGGAAAGAAACAAATCTGGGCCTCTAGCTTCTCTGATCAAGGGAAGTTGAAACTTTGATTCCTTGGCTGCGAATAAACCTGCAAAAGCTTAAGAAGTGTTCAAGAAAATAAAAATATAAAGAAATATACAAAGAGAAAGATAAATATTTATTTTTAAAAACTAAAATATATAAAGTAAAATTCGCTTCCCCGGCAGCGGCACCAAAAAATTATTCTTGATTTTTATTTTATTCTAATTAAGTCTTAACCTATTGCAAGCGCATAATGAAAATTGTAATGCCAGTATAGGATCGTTCCCACGAGAAAGTGATTTAATATTTATGTATTTTCTAAAAACTTATATTTGTCTATTAAGATCCTAAACTACTTGAGAAATATGAATGAAAGAATGGTTTTTAAAACTAAAGTGAAAATAAATCCTAATCTTCAAACTTTAGGATTCTGGTCGTCAATCAGTTTCCCTTTGTTCTTAGATATTTATGAAATTAAAATACCGTCACACTATATATCAAGTCTCCTAGAGTTGATCGTCATTCAAAACTAGAATCCTATTAATACAGATTTAATCTAATCAACAATATCTTAAAACTTGGGCATCAATCAAATTCTAGAAAATTGAAGATGGAAAATAAAGTGTTGTTACACTAATCTGTAAATCTCAATCTGAGTCGTGAATTCAAATCAAAACTTGAAGATATTTATAAAGTAGGAAATATATAATAAAAATAAATCTAAACTAGAAAGCAAAAGTAGGACCATCAAAAGGGTTGATCATTCAGCTTCCTCAGCCTTGGTTGTCAGGCAAGACTTTAGAAAACTATGAACAATTTTACTTGATAAATGTAATATACAATGGTGATAGGAAGAAAACCCGGACCTTAGTTATCAATTTATGTTGAGAAATTCTTTGATAAAATTATTCCTATGTCGAACTCTCTTATTTATAGATGATAAGGAGTCTGTTTATAATGATCTAGTACTAATAAAAAAAATACTAAAAACAAAAGTTTCCTACTATAACTCTAATTCTAATCCTAGCTTTCCTTGCTTTGAATAGTTGATGGCTTATGGACTTTCTCCTTTATTTTAGTATTCGAGATCTTTAGGAGTCTATCTTCATCAATCTTCTCAGATCCGTGACTTTCCAAACTTCTAATTCAAGAGTTCTTCTAAATTAGTACATGGCGGCATAAATCTTTACTTGATCAACAGTGTGAGAGTCCTTCTATTTGTAAAATTATAAATTACGATTTTCCTTCTTACATAGCTTTCTCTCTGGACGATTCTGAATCATGAACGATCGTTTTATTCTTTGTATCGTCTTCCACTGGAACGTCTTTTGAAGAATCGTAAATTACGATTTTATAGATTTCTCTGTATAATGCTCCATCATCTTTTACAATTTCTTATTCTTTCAGCAGCGTTTGATCGTCTTTCTTACTGTTTTTTGAGTTCATTTCAACAAAGATTAACACTTTAATTCTCTTTTACTGATTATACTTAATATCTGCACATCATTAACTTGTTAGTAGCAAATTAGGGTTTAGCATCACTAAGTTAAGGGTGATAAAATGGTATATTCTGTGACTGATCACAAACCCATGTGAAATTGATTCCATTATACTAACATATAACAAACCCATGTGAAATTGGTTTATTGAGTCAAAAAATCTGGTCAAACTTTTGATGGCCAATAAGACCCAAAAATCCTAAACTTCTAAGTAAATAGGATCTATAGGATTGCCAAGAGCCCAGTAAGGACCCGACTCGTGACTTGACGTATCTAAACCATTCCTCAAGATATGAGTTAGGCCCAAGATGCATGAATCATGACCCATGAGGACAAGATGCCTATGGCTCGAACCCTAGGAAGGGCTCGCAACCTTAGTTTTAAACTTAGTAAAGGCCCATATTGTATAAAACCTGTTGGATTTGAACTCCATCTGACCATATTGTATAAAACCCGTTGGACCTAAACTCCATCTGGCCATATTATCTAGAACCTGTTGGACCTAAACTCCATCTGGCCCATATTATATAAAACATGTTGGATCTGTTGGTCCTAAAATCCATTGGATCCATATTGAATTGAACCTATTAGACCCTTTGGACCCTAAATCTATCGGACCTATATCTAATTGAACTCGTTGGAACCCTTTTTAGACTTATAGACCATTTAACCCCTTTGAGCCCATATTTCATTTTGACCCTTCAAAACAATAAAATTGGACCTTTCTGGATCCATGACCTCTTTGAAACCAATTATCCATACCGGAGTAATAGGATAGGCAAGAACTTGGATACCATATTGTAGACTCAATTCGAATAACTAGAAATTGTATAATAGGCATCTCGATGCCTCAACTATTGTTAGAAGACAATCGAATTTCATCTTATCAACAATGATAAATATAAGTCCCCTAGTGGACTTTAACTGGGGTAACACTTGAGGTAAGTGTAAGCCGACGAGATCCTCCCTAGGATCAAGTCCCAAAACTTGAACCTAGTAGTACTTAAGATAATGACACAATTGTACTAGAAAGAAGTGTTATGATTGAAAGAAATGCTAGTAAGGATAGAAACGTACTTGAACGCGACATCTTGAGAATTAGAACTTGCCTTAGAACATGATTTTGAGACATGTACCTGAACTTGTAATTTGGACTAGAACTTGTACTTGAGTATTGTACGTGAACTAGAACTTGTTTACAATTGAATTTGTAATTGAACTAGAACTTGTACTTGAATTAATACTTGAATATAGACTTGCAATTGAATTTGTACTAAAACTTAATCTTGAACTTGAATTCAAACTTGAACTTGAATTTTGGATACTTGAACTTGAAACTGCTAGAAAGAGTGCTTGTACTTGGACTTGAATACTTGAATTTGAAACTTCTAAGAAGAAGCACTTGAACTTGAATTCGAATACTTGAACTTCAATATGAAAAATCCCGAACATAATGAACTTTACATATTAATTATTTGGTAATGAAACTTGAAATCTTAAAAGTGAGAAGAGATACTATCTTGGACTTGAAAGCCTCACATAGCTGATTGCTGTTCTCACGAACAGGCTCGTATGAGCCCCTTATATTTGAAAGGAGTTGAGGATCGGGTCTAATTAGACCAACAAGATCATTGATCATTTTCTTGATTGATTAAATGACAGAAAGTGTCGGCCTTTGCTTGATCCACATTGGCATCTTGAATCTTGAATATTGGCCCATGGGTGGTGTTCTGGTATTGACACCAATAAATTAAAAGACACTAATAATTAAGGGATAATTGTAACAAGAATATCACATATCTAATCATAACAACCGAAAATCATACTTAATTATCTCTTCATTTATAGATATATGTAGAAATTTCACTGGTTAAAGCTACCTTTATAACTCTCTCTGGATGATAATGTAGCAATACCTTGTAGGATAATATTTAAATGCTCTCAAAGTAATTTTAGTAATTCTCGTTTGGTTGTGACTTGCTGCTCTTCATAGATGTTTACTTAAATTTGATTGGAATATGTTTAACATTGTTGTACTTAGAATTGTATATAAATGTTTGGCTAATCATTCTTAATTGTAACTAGTTATATTATCATAATTATTGGAAACCTCACTAGTATTTGCACCTGTAGAATTATTTCTATACTACTTGCGTATAAAACATAGCACAACTCAAACTAAGGCTTTATTGGGCTTCATCGCTTACGGTCGTTTCATGACCCAAAAATTTCAGAGGCCAGTCAGCAGCCACCCGGCCAGGATTAGAGAAAGTGGATGCGGAAGGATTCATGAGTGACAATCGAGCTGATAGTTTAAAGCTTATTTTGCCTAGTAGAGCTACCAGCACCTACACTTAATTTTGAAAGAACCTTTCCTTCTTGTTTTGGCTTTCGTTTAAGTCCATTACTTTTGAAATTCAGGTTAAAATTTTGAAATTAGGTTTATATGAACAGTTTAACTTTTAAGGTTTTATCTTGATGGAAAAAGGTTTTAAAAGCTGCCATAAGGATATTGTTTTACTCATTAAAAACTATTTCCGATTAAGTCGCAACCCTGAATCTACTTATCAGGTTAACAAAATTGCGAAAATTAAATCGATAGCGTTTAATTATAGTTTCCGCGTACTTTGATTATTGTAATCTAACCATTTTCGTAATTTAAATGTATATATATATATATATGTATAGATATAACAAAATATATGAAAAAAGATAAGAACGTGAATATAGTTATAAAAGGAAATATGAATGGTGTGCGACGCCGCCGCCTCGCCGTCGGATCGCTGGGTCAGGTGCGAAGGGTGTGACAAATTCCCTCCAGGCGAGGCGGTGGTGTAGGCATTGTTTTCTTAACATTAGCTCCCCGACTTCGAATTTTCGGTCGAGTGTAAGTTTGAAGAGTTCGGGCATAGGGTATGAGTCAGAGGTATTTCTGGGCAAAATTATTTTTCGCGTTTTTATATGCATTTTAGGTGTTTATGTATTTTGATTTTTCAATTTTGAGAGTATTTATTATTTTATTATTTTAATTTTTATTTTTCTTCTTAGGATACAACACTAGTTCCTTAACTAAGGGCTGACTCCGGAAGTCCACTTAGTGGGGCATGTTGAATAGTCGGAGTGATCGTTCGATTAGATGCTCTTGTTTTGGGGCCCTCGATCACTCTCGATCTGATTGATCAAGGATGAGAGAGAAATTATGTTTACATTTGCGATTTGGATGATGTGAGATTTATTGAATAAGGTGTGGAGTCGTTTGATTTCTTCTTTCGATAAATATTTTATGGCTAGTGGCTCCTTGTTGGGAGGGACCTTCTTCAGGCTCTTAGTAGAGTAGGGCATGTTGTAAAGTTGGGGCATGAGACAGGGTCCTTCCCATGAGGTTTTGTGCATTATCATTTTTAATTGGTGGTTATTGGAGAATGTTTCTAGGTGGTATCGTTTTGGTTTTATGAAAGGAGTTAATTGGAGGGGAGTGTCATGTTGATTTCGTAGGGAGAGTGGCAAGGTGAGATAGAAGAAGAAGAATGAGAGAAAATGGTAAGGAAGTGTGGACCATGATGGACCCTTCCTTTTCTTGGGGGAATTTAAATTTGTTTAATCTTGCTTGCTTTGTTCGTACCTTGGGCCTGTCGTGAGGTTGCTTTAAGGTTTTGTCTATAATTTTTTGAGGAAGTTTGGTTTTAGAAGTTTGAGGTAGCATTGTTGTTGGTTGGGAGTCCGTAGGAGGGTTGGTCGTGAAGTTTATAGAAATTTGGACCCGGAGGTTGGAAGTGGTTTCAGTTAGGATGTCAATTTTATGTCGCGAGGTTCGAGGATTTGGCGGTATGTCAATTTGGATGTTGATCGGGGTTGTGAGGTTTGGGTTTAATTTGATTTCAAGAGTGGGAGGGTTGATAGCTTTTTGGGTTTGTTTATCGTCGGGTTCAACAGTTGGCCCACAGGCGAGTGAAGTTGGTGTTGCAGGGACAGGTTCAACGACAGGTTCGGGCTCAATGATAGGTTTAGTTTTGATAATGGGTTTGGGTTTGATGAGGGGTTGGAGTTTGATGATAGGTCTGGTTCTGGTGATAAGTTCATGTTCGGGGATAGGTTTAGATTCGACGATAGTTTTAGCTTCGATGATAGGTTTGTGTTTGGGGATCGACTTAGGTTTGATGGTACGTGGGATGGAGTTAGTTGGTTGAGTGAATGGTATGGACGTGTTGCGAGGGAGGTTGAATTCTTCGAATCAGTCTAGCTAGGTGGAACGGGGCAGGAGTGAATGAGTGTGCGGTATCGTATGTGTGTTGGATTTGATTGAATAATGGGTTGTTGTAGGTGATGTTAGCGGCATCGGGGTATTGGTTTTGGTCTTGATTAGGGTACGAATTTGGGTTGTGATTAGGATATAGGTGTTAGGTTTGGTCAGGGTATTGGTCTTGGTCATAGTGTAGGTTTGTGTATTGGTTGGGGCATAAATGTGGGTTCTTGTTAAAGTGCACGCTCGTGTATTGATAGTTTATCTGATTTGTGTTGAGTTGTTTGGGACTTTAGGGTGTTTGTCTTAAGGTATGTGCAACCGTTGGCTCTCGCAAGTTCGTCGCTACGATACGCTCTCTTAAAAAAGATGGAGTCGCCACCCGGAGCTTTTGGTGTCTTGGGATACCTCAAAATCGATATATAAGCACCGAAGTACAAACTATGACTATGATTTACCGGTCAACGCCAAAGGCTCTCAGGTAGGGGCTTCGATTTTTAATAGAGAAGGTGTTAGGCACCCGATCGACCCGCTCGTAAGCGGTCTCTACTATGGCCAAGTCTATGTTAAGATTTATATATATATATATATATCTATATATATATATATATATATATATATATATATATATAAAAGAGAACAAATGAATGACACTTCCTTTTGACCAAAGGCACTACGATCCTATAAAGCTCTCCGCCAACACTGAAATTTTGATGGCGTAACGGCTTGAATCCTTGGATAGAGGAAAACTAAAAGGTAGAGGAAAAGAGGGGAGAGTCGGAGCTCTTGGGCCCTTGTAGCACCGGTGGTTGGATCCTCGCGTGAGAGCAACGCCGATGAGCTTGCGATAGCACTGTGGGTTTGAAAAGGGTTTTAACTTCTAAGGTTTGGAAGGCTATGAGCTTGAGGTGATGATGGAAATGGTGGAATGAGATGAGCTAGGACTTTTGAAGTTTAGAAAAGTTCAAATCTAGGCAAATGAGGAGGCAATTGGCTAGAGTTTTCTCTCTTAGAAATTTCAAAAGATGATTAAACAAGGGGAGGGGGGGGGGGGTGGCTCTCTATTTATAGATGGTGAGGTGATTAGTGAGGGTTTAAGGTTCTAATGGGTTTAGGGATTAGGTAATGGGATGCCTAAGGTTTTTGGATTTTTAGGGCTTAGATAGGTGAGAATTGGGTTTTAATGGTAGATGATAGGGTGATGGTCTAAATGGAAAATGGGTGAAAAAGATGGCTAGTGAGGGTACCGGGGTCCTAAAGAAACAAACCCCGAAGTTCGGGATGGTCCACAAGTCAAACGTCCAAAATAAAAAAACTCATTTTGGCTAAGAGAAGTGCAAGCCTGCTGTGGAGAAGAACCAAAATGGCCATGCGCGCATATTATGCATGTATGTGTAAATTCTACTGAAAATTGCACATGCGTACATACTTTTGTGCTATTTTATCGACAGTGTAATATTTGTTCCTACGGATCCTTACAATCACCTCATCAATGGGTGAATGAGGGAGTTATCTCTCTTGACGGAGCCAAAATTTTACAGCAAACTACGAGGATGGTGGGTTGAAAATTTACAGCAAGAGGGAGCCATCTCTCTTGATGGAGCTAAAAATTTGAAGACTCCGAGACAAATCTCCATCGCAAACTTTACCGTGTCAATCATTGTCTAGATTTTTCCTAACTTAATATTTGTAACGATCCCCAGTTTTAGACACTGCAGTGGTAAGTGTCCGGTCAGGTCATGCGTGAAGACCTCACTAGGATAGGCCTTAAATCTTAGAAAGCTAAACACAGCTGTAGTAAATTAAAATATTAAACTATTTTAGCACGTGATCAGTTCCATATATATATATACCAGTAGAGGTATATATATTTTGTTTTAATAAAGTCAAAACCATTTGGCTCTATCTCCACAAGGCCAAATAGGAGGAGGGGGTATTGTCTAAATATCCCAGCCCAATTTCAAGCTTAAAATAAACAAGAGGGGGCTTAAAAACTTTAATTCGTATAAAATAACCAAAAAGGGAAGGTAGGGGGACTCATGCATCTATTTTATTGGCTTCCTTATTTGGTTTATCTGTAAAGTATAAACTAACATTTTTCTGTTTTGACTTTTATACTATACACTATATATGACTTAGTGTTTCACAAGGAAGTGTAACTGCAAGTAGCTTATAAGCTACTTGCATGGCATATCACTTACACGACTCAATTGAGTCATACTGTATGCGCATGCACGCAAGGTCGATAACCGCTCTTATAAATCAAAACTCCTCTTCGTTCCTTGTATTTTTGGTTAAAACCAGAGGCATTAAATCAGAGGAAATTGTATCAAAATCAACAAACCGTGTGAAATATTAAAGCATCTTGCTTCGTTCTGTTCCGGCTTTGAAATCAGCAAGCACAAAATTGATAAACAACACTCACCAAAAGGTAAGCTCTTGTACCAGTTTTATCTAAAACAAGAAAATACAGAGTCTGTAGATGCATAAATGTGTGGATGCACAAGTCACGTGAACCAAAATGCAGATTTCTGCACTTCAGATCTGTGTAGTAGATCTGTGGACGTTATAACGTGCAGATTATAGAATCGGCGATTTTCAATCTATGTATACAGATTTGTAAAATCTGCTGAATTCACACACACACACACACACACACACACATATATATATATATATATATATATATATATATATATATATATATATATATGTACGCAACTAACAGGAAGAAATAGAAGATAAAAAGGCCAAGAAGAAGACCCAGCTGAAGCCCGGCAAGACCCTCTGCTGAGTGGCTTGCCGCAGCAAGCCTTATGTGTTGCCGCGGCAACCCTATGCTCAGACCATTGTATGGTATTTCAATCATATATTTTGACCCCAAACTCCAAATTGCACTATTCTTAATGCGTTGGAAAGTAGATAACGAGACCTACAACTTTTATGAAGTAACCAAGCTCTAAATCTGATGTTTAAATAATAAAAAATTAGCAACAAGTCGCGGAAATATGCAATTGCAAAGCTTGCCGCGGCAACAGTATACTCAGACCACTGTATGGTATTTTAATCATATATTTTGATCTTGAACTCCGATTGACATAATTCTTGATGCGTTGGAAAGGGGACAACGAGCCCTACAACTTTCATGAAGGAACAAATTTCTGAATCTAACGTTTAAGGGGTTAAAAAGTAGTGACAAGTTATAGAAATATGCAACTGCAAAGCTTGCCGCGGCAACCTATGTTGCATGCTGCGGCAACCCTGCATCTGACACACTTGGCGACACCTCTGTCAGGGGTTTGTGCTGTGATCAATTACTAAGTTTGATCCTGAGACTTGGGACCATAAATGGTCCATATTTGGAGTCTATGTTGACCCAATAAACCATTAAAAATACTAAACCTATGAACGACATTCCTAGGTGCCACTTGGTGCACATGGCGCGTTTGCTTGAAGACGTGCCTGCACGGGAAACCAGTTACACGTAAACCTGGTATCAGGTAGGGAGTTTACCTTACAAATTTATATGTTGTTTTCTCATTCTCATCTGATAGCAAATTAGTGAGAATGTCCATATATGATCATGAATGCTTATATAATTTTATACTCATGCCAGTTTTATATAGTGTACTACGAGTTTATGTTAGTAAAAGTCATGTGATATAATTTATGCTCATGCCAAGTTTTAGAAGTCATGTGATACAGTTACTATGAGGACAGTTAATAAGTGGTTACAGATGACTATGCCAGCTCAGTCTTGATGGATCATCGAGAATAATAGATATCAACGTTGATGTATATTTTGTATGACTACTCAAGTCGGTTGTGAGTTATGATCATGATAGATTCAAATTCGACGTCTGATTTTGTATGGATATGCCATAGTTAGTCTCTTCTTTGCATCTTGGATCGTACATGAAATATATATATACTTGCTTTTGTTTAAGTAATTGTTAAATTCGATATATTGATATACATGTGAGGCTATACGTCTGAGGTTCTATTGTAAGGATGCTAGTAATATATGTGTCTGCTGTGATTGCATGCTTATGATCAGATCAGCTCGGGTATATTAGTTCAGTTAAATTTGATGCATGTTTATGATCATCAAATCATCTTGATGTATGAGCGTATGCTAATTCAGTTTTAAAGATGATATATGATAGCTCATATCAGTTCGATAAGATTAGCTTAACATATGTTATTATGTTAGAAATATTGTCAAACCAATTTAGATGCCTTGATATAGATCAGTAGATGAATGTGTATGTATGATGATACTAGATGAGTTTAGAGAAAGTATAATTTATGCACATGCTAGTTTTCAATGCATGACCATGACTGATGGTGTTAGATCAGCTTAGGAAGCTACAGACTTGATGTAGGCTTTGTAATGATTATGATGCTAGTTCAGCTTGGATACATGAATATCAATGATTATGATAGTTGCAGTCATATTTGATCATGTGGGTTCAATTATTCAAATTAGTTTTGCTATATGATATTTGTTCACGATGTGCTCGCATCTCGCATATATACCATGCATTGTTCATGTTCTGTTCTCCTTGATGTCATGTACACGTCTTTAATTCATCTTGAAACAAGTGATCCTGCTAACTCGGGAGCTTGATATCCCGTCCAAGTGATCCCGCTAACTTGGGAGTTTGATATCTCGTCCAAGTGATCCCGCTAACTCAGGAGCTTGATTTTCTCAGTCTAAGTGATCCCGCTAACTCGGGAGCTTGATTTTCTTATTTCTTGTTCTTGTACATGTCTTGTTTCAGCATGATTTATTGATCTCGCCTGATTCTTTGTCAACATGAATATGTCAGCATGCATAGGGTAGCATGATAAAATAATTGCATGTTTTAGTGTTTGTTCTGTTAAGTGCTGCTAGAATAGATTAATGCTAGACTAAACTTAAGATAAGATGACATGTGTTTTATTTTATTTGCTTCTAGACATGAATGAAAAAGCTAACATATAAATTAGTTGTGTAATTATCCCTACTGAGCTTCGATGATAGCTCATCCTACGACTTTATGTCTTAGTTGCAGATATTGTTCAAGTCCCTGAGCACGAAGCTGATCCTATCTACCAGTCTGAGGAGAAGGACGAGGAGGAAGGTTCTACTGAGGACTTCTTTCCTTGAGAGGTTTGGGAGAGAGAGAGATTTGTTTTTAAACATTAAATATGTATAAACAGCAGTGTGATTTAAGATAGTTTACTACTTCAAGTATAGGTTTCTGTTTATATTTCCTGTTCAATGTACTGCTTTAGATAAAGGAATGGATATCAGTTGTTGCCATATTTCTTCGTATCAGAGTTAATTAAATTCGCTTCCGCATATGTAACACTTTGTACATGATGCCCTTATATGACAGGATCATGTTAGGTGATTCGACGGCGCGACCTTTCCCATTTACGAGAGGGGGAAAAGTCAGGCTGTCACAATATTTTATGTAATCAACTTCCTTGTTAATCTCTGTAAATATTAATTTTCATATTTATAGAGATTTGTCTATTAATATGGAAATTAATATTATACCGAGGTTAAAGACAAACTTTGTATTTTAGGGACACGTGACATGTGAAAAGACAATCTTTCCCATCTGATTTAAAGTTCATGATCTATAGGTCCTTAGTGGATAAGATTAGAGCAAAACACGATATTTATCATATGATCTATTGTTGTCAACCGTAGAATCAAATAATAGCATTTGACTATATTTAATCACATGATGAAGATTATATTTCGTGCCAATCTTATCCACTAAGGATCTATAGATCATAAACTTTAAATCAGATGGCCCAGATTGCGTTTTCACATGTCACATTCCCCTAAAATACAAAGTCTTTGTTTAACCTTGGTGCAATCACTTAAAAAAATGAGTGCAAGTAATGGCTCCCTTGCTTATTTAAGGAAAAAAGTGTTTTTATTGGGATACGAACAATCGCTGCAGTAATTTATGTTAGAAAAGATCACGCGAAAAGACAACACAATTCACAATTTCAAACTCCTCGAAATTCATAATAAATGAAATGCCGATTACCATCAAGAAGCATTGTCGCCCTTGATTGAGGTAGACGCTTCAAAAATGAATCGATGACACTACAATTTAGAGACAATGACGGTTCGGGAAACGTCTTATTTAAGTGCTGGCGCTTATAATAATAAGCACCATGGGTAACTTCAAACAGCGGTGAGTTCTTATCGTAATTTGAGAGAAGTTGGTGGAATAGGACGGGTCGATGCAATAAATATGAAGCCCAATGACTTATGGAATCGCTTCGGCAACAGTGCACCATGTTGACTACAACAGTCTATTTAATAAAGTTACATGGCAAATTACTATATAAAGGGCATCGTAGCGCTCTAATTTTTTCATCTTCTGTTGCTCCTTTGATGAACTGTTTCGACTTCCTCAGCCTAGACTGAAATGCATCGTAACGGTTTGAGAAGGAGCCACCGGCTAGCGCACCAACGTTTTATTAGTTCCTACAATGGTTCGGTAATCGACATCCCCGACGACAACGAGTTGGTTATCGTCCCCGACAACGAGCATATTGTTCCTCATCCCCCTAAAGAAGTTATCGTCATTTCAGACGATGACGACCTTCCCATTATGCTATTGATGGTGGGAGACCTAGAGCCCCTTCTTCTCCCGGCTCCGGACTTGGTGCTTCTTCTCCCGGCTCTGCAGCCGGTTCTTCTTTTCCCGGCTTTGCAGCCGGTTCTTCTTCTTTCACCTCCACTTCTTCTCCCGGCTCCGCAGCCGGTTCTTCTTCTTCTGCCTCCACTTCTTCCTCTTCCACCCCAGCCACAACCACCACTGCTATCATCTCTAACTCCACTTCCACATCCACCACCTCCAGCATAACACACTCCCCACATTCACCTCTACCTCTACCTCCATTTCTGGCACCATTTCCACCTATACCTCCACTGCTACCTCCTCCTCTTTCGTCACCTCCCCCACCCACCGTGTGCGCCACCCGCTCAGCCTCCCTTCATTCTACCTCCCATCATTCTCTTTCTTTCTTCCCCCTCGGCCTCAGGCTCCTCATCTCCATTGTGTTGGTATATCTTTTATGGTATTTTATCGATAGTTTAATCCTTGCTCCTACAGATCCTTGCGATGACCTCATCAAGGGCTAAATCAGGGTCTGCTAGATCATCCAATATATCAGAATCATGTTCAATTTCATCATACCCATTTACGATAAAGGAAGACAATGTATATGAAGACTGTAAAGAAAGACAATGTAAAGAAAGATGATGTATAGAAATAATTTTGATGTAAAAAAATAATTTTGAGTTATAAATAATATCTTTTTGCATGATTATTAAATTCTTTTTACTTGTTAAATAGTTCGGAGTAAAAAAATTAAAGCTCCATGACTACATGAAAACTTAAATTCACAGGAGTGAGTTCATGAAAAAATTATATAATCATTGGTGTTAGGTTGAATCGTACGCGCTTCATGCATGTAGCGGCTTCGCTTCGCTAGAAAACGTCATCACTCAAATGGGAAGCGACGTCACTTCATAAGCGAAGCGCCCACACTTCAAAAAACAAACCGTGGACGATTCCTTCTCGAAATGCCGTTGCTTTTTTTTATTTACTGTAATAAGTGATGGCGCTTCAACTTGGAAGCAATGGCGCTTCAACTTAGAAGCCATGATTCATCTATTTAAAAGCGATGACGCTTCAAAAATCATCTTACTGAAGCATTGCCGCTTCTGTGGAGCTATACCGGACGTAAATTCTCCAAAGTTTACAGATCTTATGCCCGGTGCACTCGAGACCATCAAATATTTTTAAGGTTTGTTTTTATTCTCCCTCTTCAAGGATAGAAAGCCTAGGAAAAATGATATTATATTCATATAACAAAACACTCTGTACAAAAAAGATGAGAAAAGAAAGGATGTGGAGTTTGGTTGTTTCGGTGCACTAAGAGTTGGGTTGTTCCGCCATGGTGAAGGGGGTTTGGATTAGCGATGGAAGGTAAAAGAAATGATATGGAGTGAAGATTAAATTGACGTATTAATTGTAGCGCAACATTTTTTTTACCACGTATTAATTGTAGCACTGACATTTCAATTAATAGCCTCTAACAAGTAGCACTGACACTTCTAACAATAGGCGCCATGGGGAAGATCAAATAGCGGCGCGCTTCATTTTTATAGTGTCATCACTTCCTTCCGAAAGGGCTGTCGCTTCTCGTATGAGGCATCATCGATTTTGAAGCACCATAAACCATCGAAAAAGAAGCGCCAATGCGATGCGCCCACGCTTTCAAAACGAAGCGACCACGCTTCGAATGCATAGCGCCTGCGCATCCTAGACGAAGGAATTACACTATTTATAAAATTGATTCACTATCAATTTGTGATACCGCACTTTCCATCGTCCCCTATTCTGTTTGGCTCATAGCAACCATCATCCTGACCCTCTTTAGCGGACAAGTTGTGATTTTATGACCCAACTCACTACAACCCTTACAATGGCTTCTCTTCTTATTTGATTGTTCAAAATCAACCTCCATTCTAGACTTCATTATATCATTATTGCTTGGGCTACCTTTGGTGGTACGTCGTATTGGATCATGTACTGTAATGTTGGCATGCTCTTATAATGAAATTATGTCGCTTGCCTGAGAGGAGCCGCTCGAAGAGGCCCCGATGCAGTGCATCTTTCATTGTCCTCTTCTGTTCTAATGACCTCTACACCTTCTAATAGTTTCATCATACCTTCCAACGTGTAATCCATAAAGCGATTTGATTCTATCCCCAACTGAATTAACTTAAGTCCAACTTTTCTCACCTTCCATATTTTCATCGTAGATACAAAATTGGAATCATCTTTCTTACCGATCCACAAACATATAGTACTGTATTTAGCATCTTTCGTACATCGAGGTAAAACGTTCTTGAAGGAATTTGGTCTACCTTTTTCTTGAAGTAAACATGGAAGACGTGAGAACACAATAAACCCTCTATCTCGAAGTACTTTTAATCACAAGTGATCGTAGCATCTCCACGTTCGAAACAAACTTTGAACGTTCGACCGCTATCCTCTGTGTCATCCCCAAAACTTCTCCGCACTTGGTATACTATAACCGTCCCGACTTCCTCTTTGACTACCTTTTAGACCTTAAAAGCGGCAAACTTTTGAAACTCAGAGTGAAATCTATCGAACATGGTTCTCTTATACACAACAGCGACATGACTCTCCATTGAATTTCTGAACAATAGCTCCGGTGTCTTAGACATTGAGATGAGATCCTCCCTATTTTTTTTATGGTGACGAGATTAGACGACAGGATTGTATTGCTTGAAAAATTCTATCAAACTCGTCTGAGCATTGACATAGGTATCGAAGAAAGAATTTATACTTTCTCTGTGTTGTGTAGTGGTCATGTTAGGCCATAAAGGTATCGCTCAAGTAGCATGGAATCTCTTTCCTTCTAAGAGCTTACATTTGTTTGAACCAAGCGTTGTCTTGCAATTCAAACTCCTCGATGAGTTCTGCCCATCTCCTTTCGAAATCATCAACCATTTGACTGAACTTGCGTTGATTGTACTTTCTCCTAAAATTCTCAAACTTCACCTTCAAGTGAGAGAGATGGCTCAATTCATTCCTCCCTATATGCCATTTGCAGAGGCGATGCATGGTCCTCGGAAGAACTTCAGAGATGGCCTTACTCATCTCATTGCATTGATTAGTGATGACTGCATTAGATTTCTTATGACCCATACACTTCAGTCATGTGTTAAACAACCAAATGAATGTCTCATTCGCCTCATCCATGAGCACCACACATCCAAAAAGCATCGTATGCCAATGATGGTGATCCTGGTGAATGGAGAAAAAGGTAGCAGCAACTTGTTTATTTTGTAAGTGGTGTCGAATACAACCACATCACTGAAACGTTCATACGCTATCCATGACCTGTGATCAGCCTAAAATATACTATGTATACGATATTCTTCGTCTAGTTCGGCTTTAAAGAAGAAACCATCTCCTTTGTTCTGCCTATCAATGAAGGATTTGATCATGTTCATGCACATTGGATAGATTTTATCTCCTTTCTCACCTTCTTTAGGTAATCTCGAGTTTGTTGGGGGCTTATTGTCACCCAAGCCTCTCCATCCAAACTCGATAAAATAGTAGAAATCTTATAAGGAGGAATTATGCCATCAAATGCTCTTATCAACGATATTTGCCCTGGTCATCTTATTATGTGATCGTAGTTCCTTCATCTTCATAAGTGTATATAACTGATGATTATGCTGCTCTCTAAATTCTATTACCTCTCACAACTTTTGGTCGTTAATCCTAATCTTCAACCTTGCCTCACATCCGCATATGTTATCTCTTTAACACTTTATATCGGCATGTATTTTACGCTTGTCAGGCTTCTTGAATTCTTCGAACAAACATACATATTTTCTCTTTATAATCTCCCTTTTACTGATTTGTAAGTATTATTTTTCCTAACGCTGACACTAACTTTCCTGGCGTATAAATTATAAAAGTTATATGTCTTATCTTCAGATTTGAATTTCAAGCCAATACGTGGCTTCCTTTCCTCGCTGGCATTCTCAGACCCTGCACAACTATCAAACATTTTTATATCACTATCACAACTAACTGAAACTCCTTCTAAAGAAACCGTCTCAGAGGTGAGATTTAAATCAATAGCACCTACATTGAATCCTCCAATGGAGTCCATTACAGACCCAGCCTTAGACAAAAATCAAATCAACTACGGAGTCCACAAAAATGATTCACAATGAAGCAATGACGTGGCCATAAAAAGCGTCAGTGCTTCAATATAGAAGTGATGGCACTACAATTGAGAAGCGTTGTCGCTTCTATGTACAAGCGTCGTCGCTTCCTATTGCTTCATATATGAAGCATGCGTTTTTACGTCGGTTATAATTTATATATTTTCGAATGCTTATAATTTAATGATCTCCACCCTGTAAATAAGTGAAGAAAATCAAATCAGCTATGGATTCCACGAAAATGATTCATAATAAAGAGATGACGTGGCCATAAAAAGGATCAACGCTTCAATATAGAAGCGATGGCAATACGATTGAGAAGCGTTGTTGCTTTTATGTCCAAGCGTTGTGTCTTCCTATCGCTTCACATATGAAGCGTGTGCTTTTACGTCAATTATAATTTATATACTTTTAAATGCTTATAATTTAATGATCTCTAACCTATAAATAAGTGAAGAGATCCATCAACTATGAGCAGATGAGTAAACCGCTTCACTTACAAAGCGATGTCGCAGACTATTTCGAAGCTCTGCCGCCCAGGCAGATCTATAACATATATATGTTATAGTTTATAATTTTATGATTTATAAGCTTAAAATAATACACAGAAGCATCCAAACTTACCTCAAATGTCACTCTTCTGTGCTTTTATCAAGCCCCAGCTTTAGGAAAAAGGAGAAATATGTCTCTTCTGTGCTTCCATCCAATACGAGCTCCAGAAAGAAAGAGAAATATTCCTCTTCTGTGCTTTTATCTAGTACGACCTCTAAAAAAAAAGAGAAAGTTGTCTCTTTTGCGCTTCTATCTAGTAAGACCTCTAGGAAGAAAGAGAAAGCTATCTCTTCTGCACTTCTATCAAGTACAAGATCCAGAAAAAATAGAAAGTTGTCTCTTATACACTTCTATCCAATAAGAGCTCCAATAAGAGAGAGAGAATTATGCGCTTCTATCCAGACCGTAATCCAGTGAGAGAGAGAGACTGTGCAACGAGGAAATAGAAATGAAGGAGAGAAAGAACCTAAAGAGGGAGGGAAAGAGAAGGAATATATACCATTTTTTGACTTATTTTATCGCAATATCATGAGAAGACCTTCCCGCCTAACAACGCTTCCTTCCTCTGATAGGTATAGCCTCCAGTACGTATCTACTGCCTACTTTACCTACCACTAACACTAGGAAAACCCCAGTGTGGCTAACCCGGGTTAGTGCAAAAGCACTTTCCATGTGTCCGCTCCCTATTGGGGGAGCGTAGAGATTTCTCTACGCCTGAGCGCATTTTTCCTTTTGCCATATATATATTTACATAAAAGTTATATGTTATCAACCAAATAATAACAGCTACACAAAAATGATCTTTCAATAATATATAAGAGTTACATATTATCAATCGAATAATGCAGCTACACAAAATGGAAATCATTCAATCAATAATGGAGTGGTAAATGATTATACCCATGCAGATTGCTGACTAGTCACAGAATATACCATTTTATCACGCTTAACTTAGTGATGCTAGATCCCAGTTTGCTACTAACAAGACAATGATGTATAAATATTAAGGTTAAATAGCAAATAAGAGTCAAAGTATTAATCTTCATCAAAATGAACTAAAAAAAAGTAAGAAAGACGATTGAATGCAAGGACGATTCAAATTGCTCTTAAACGCCAATGAATGCCAAAAATCGTAAGAGACGATGGAACGTAGTTAAAGAAAGAGATGAGAAATCATGAATTATGATTCTTCAAAAAGATGTTCCAGAGGAATGCGATACAAAGAGAAAAAGTGATCATTCGTAGAATCGTTCTAAGAGAGATCTGCACTGAAAAGAGAAAATTGTGATTATGATTTTACAAAAATAGAAGCTCGTTGTTGCTGCTGATCATGTGAAGATCTACACCGCCATGCATATAATTAGAAGGCCTCTTGAATTAGAAGTTTGACAGATCACGGATCCGAGAAGATTGACGAAGAGAGACTCCTAAAGGACTTTACTACTGAAATCAAGGAGCAATCCTTGAGCGCATCAACTATTCAAAGCAAGGAAGAACTAAGAATAGAAGTAGAATTATATTAGGAAACTTTTGTTTTTAAAATTTTATTAAACTTTGAATAATGTAAACCGACTCCTTATGATATATAAATAAGAGAGCTTGACATAAGAGAAGAGTTATCGAAGGAACTCTCAGCATCAATTGACGGCTGAGGTTGGGTTTCCTTTCGATCACCTTTAGTTTAGAGTAGTTTAGATATCTAAGGTTTCTCAAGAGCAATTAACAACTGCAATTGGGAGCTGAAAAATTAGAGTAGAGTATTCGTAGTTTCTCAGAAGCAATTGACGCCTATGACTAAGGGATGAAAGATCTTTTTATTGCTTTCTAGTTTAGATTTATTTTCATGCACATTATTGTTTTGTAAACATCTAAAAAATTTTAAATTTGAATTGATGACTCAGATTGAAAATTTATAGATTAGTGTAACGATTTTACTTTTCCATCTTCAATTTTCTTGAATTTGATTGACGTCCAAATTTTAGGAGAATTGATGATTAGCATAAATCTGTGTTGAGGAAATTTAGAGTTTGATTGACATCCAAATTCTAGAGGACTGAGATATAGTGTAACGGTATCTTAATTTTGTAAACATTCGAGAACTGAAGGATTGTGATTAACAACCATAATCTGGAAGGAGGATTTAGATTTATTTTCTGCAATTAGTTTTAAATAACCCATTCTTTATTCGTATTTCTCCAGTAGTTTAGGATCTTAAAAGATAAATACAAGTTTTTAAAATACATAAAACCATAAAAGAAAAATACTTTCCTCATGGGAATGATCCTATACTGGTGCTGCAATTTTCATTGTGCGCTTCTAATAAGTTAAGACTTAGTATGATAAAAGCCCGAACAAATTTTTGGCGCTGTTATCGGAGAAGCGAATTTTTCTTGTTTTATTTATTTTTTTGCTTTGAAAATCAATATTTGTCTTTCTCTTTTTATTTTTCTTTATATTTTTATTTTCTTTAATCGCTTCTTATTCTTTTGTAGGTTTACTCGGAGTAGCGAATCACAGGTTTCAACACTTCTCCTGATCAGAGAAGTTATAGGCTTAGATTTATTTCTCTCCCTGCTTTCTAAAATAAAAATAAAATAAACTGAAGACAAAAATAGACTTTTATAATAATCTTTCTAGCCAACCTGCTTTATTTCTAATTTCATTCATTATGGCAGGTAAAGACCAATTTATGTCTAAGACGTTAGGAGAGTATTATGCATTGACACCTCTTATACCTCCCTCATGTATTCAATTACCTCCTGTGGCCGGTGACGGAACCTTTGAAATCAAACCTAGCGTATTTCAATTCATACCTATCTTTTATGGGTTTGGTGAGGAGGATTCGTATATGCACGTAATGAGTTTTCTAGAAATCTGTGCAATTGTTAAAATTAAAAACTTATCGGAGGAGACCACTCGTTTGAGGCTCTTTCCATTTTGTTTAAAAGAGGGGGTCAAAGCAGTGGTTGAACTCTTTGCCCAACAATTCAATTTCTAGTTGGGAAGAATTGCAGACCAAGTTTATCACAAGGTACTTCCCAATCAAGAAAACGAATAGAATTCGGATGATTATCGCACCATTCAATCAATTTCTGGATGAAACTTTTGAGGGAAGCTAGAAGCGTCTTAACGAGCTTATGAACAAATGTCCTCATCATGAGGTCCTGCGCTGACAAATAGTGCTTGATTTCTATGATGGCCTTAATGAATAGACCCTACACATAGTTGATGTCGCTTGTGGAGAAATGTTTCGTACGTTAACTACAGAGGACGCTTGGAAACTTTTTGAGACCCATAGAGAGGAACCGGTGCAACTGATGCATCGAATGAGACTGATTCAAAGACTTTAAGGAATAAGCCTCCTAAGCGTGGAGTGCCTTATGAATTAAAGTCAATGATGAATTGCCTCCCAAAGTTAAAGCTTTGGAAGACAAAATTTCAGTATCTGTTGGGTATAAAATCGCACCCAACTTCTGAAAAAGGTGAAGCTTGTGGTCCTAACCATGGCCTATCTCAGGAGGATCCTCAGCACCCTGCTGTACATTTTGCCCCACAAGAGTTCAAGACCATACAATTGCCATCAAGGATGTCATGTTGCAGACATGTGGAAATTGCCAGCAACATGACCAGAACCAATCGAAGCCACTCCTCGCTCTTCAGCACTCTATTCTTAAGTTGGAAGCTCAAGTTGAAAAACTAACTATTTTAATTAATAGGGGAGAGAGTAGCTACTCTTCATCATGGCCAGTTGGCACCCCAGGAGGACATATTTTTAAGAGAAGTACATCAACTCCCCAAGATCTTAACTAAGTTCCTCATAGACCCGTTGAAGCTACCGACTCACCCGTAGCAAGATTTTGTAATGTATATATGTTAAGACCTGAAAAGTACCACTTTTCACCCCTTAACTTAGCTTTTGATTAGACCCTTAGCCATCTAATAAATGTTTGTTAAGCTATTTTTATAGGAAATAAACAGCAGTGCAATAAGGCCATAAACCTGCTAAGGAGCCCGTTTTGGCACCAGAAGTCCCTCAGAAGAATGAGAACTAAATCCAGACCTGAGGTGAGCCTCGCACAGCTGACAAAGCTCCAGAGGATTCAGAAAAATACGCTTCGCGCAGTCCTTGCAAAGTCCCAAGACTTCACACAAAGTTCTCGCGCAGTAGAGTGACAGAAGAGCTTTAGAAGCCTTGAGTCGCGCAGCTCTCGTGAAGTTTAGAGGTTAAAGGTCGTGCAGCTCCCGCGAAGTTCAAGAAGACCCCTCTTACCCTCGCGCAGTTCGCTCAGAACAGCTGAGGAGAGAGAGCTCCAGAATCCTTCCTCGCACAGCTGTCGCGCAGTAACTGCGGGATGCAAATATCAAGAGAACCTATTGCGCAGTTTAGAAAAGCCTCAAAGCCTCGCGAGGATCCTCACGAAAATCTATCAAGAAAAAGAGTTGTCATGCTTTTTAGGAAGAGAGCAGCCTCGCGAAGCCAGAGTTAGCCTCGCGAAGTGAAATGGAATGCTCGCGCAGTTCCCGCGCTATTCACAAGTATCAATCCAACTACGCGAAGCCCAATCCAGCGAGAGCTTAACTAGCTACCTCGCGACTGCTCAAAGCATCAAGAACCTGCAACCTCGCGACAGCTGAAGCTTCAAAGTTAAACTCAACCATGCGAAGAATAGAGCTACCACGCGACAAGTCTGGGAATCGACTGCAACCTGGCGAAGCTCTGAACTCCAACTTCCATCATTCTGCAAAGGACTTTCTGGGAATTTCCAATGATTAGGGCACACACTCCCATGCTCGAATCTCTGTGCACGTGCCTCGAGGCATCCAAGGATCATTAATAGGCCATGTGGCATCGTTAAAATTAGGGTTTCCTAACCCTAATGCGCCGCCACACCATTGCTATATAAACCTAAGCCTGGTTTAGGTTTAGGAAGAACTTTTATCTGAGACTTTGTCATTTTTCTTTTCTGTTCTTGTTTTTCCTGTAGCTGTAAGTAGTTTTCTTTTTCTTATTTTTCTTCTCTCCATGGCCCAGCACTTGCTGGCCATGCCTATGTATGTTTATTGAAACTAGTTTAATGGAGGTTTTGCAATAGGATTTATACTTTTATGGGATTTTATGTGTGATTGTGAGCTGCTCTGTGCAAGGTTGCTGCCTTGTGATCCGCCATTGCTTTGGCTGTGTTTCAAAGTAATGGAGGATTGATTCTAAGGATCCATTCAGATCCAAGTGACCTGTGTGTCTGGGCTATCATGGTCCTATACAGCCTTAGCCTCACCATAGGACCTACTAAATCTGAAATTCTCATGGGAGCCTGAGCTGGTAGCCTTGTGACCATGGTGGTGGCAGCAATTAACTTATTTTGTTTTGGGCTCCATGAGGAGGATAGCCTCTGGGATAGTCTGTGACCATTCAAGTGGACAGGTTATAGCCTTAGGGTGAATCCAATCTGCCGATCCAAGATGGATCCTTCTTCTCCGAGCCTAAGCTGGTAGCTTGGTAGGAGATTGTGCAGAGGCAGACTCCCCATACATTTGTATAAACCCGCTATTAGATGTTAGATCTGATATGGTTATGGAGATTGTAGGCTTGTGACTAGACCATTGCAGTCCCACTCAAGCAATGGACAGCTAGATCTAAGGTGGTACTAAATCTCTTGCTGGTTCTATGTGTCTGGGCTATCATGGTCCTATACAGCCTTAGCCCCACACATAGAGCTTTAGAGGTTGAGGTTCCCTATGGATTCCTGAGCTTATAGCCTGGATGAAGTAGTGCCTACAATGATTAACTTGTTTTGACTCATCTCTGAATTGTGGTTCCCCTATGAGATAGTCTGTGACCATTCAAGTGGACAGGTTATAGCCTTAAGGGATTGGATCATGGCACAGGGATGAGTTGGATGCTTTCTCCTCTTTGGTGATAATGTAGCCATTGGACAGGATTTCTATAACATCATATATGAATCTGAGTTATAAAACTCCTCTGATCTAGACTCAATAGCATACTTCTCACCCTTTTTATATTTATTTTCCACACTCCATCCATCTTCTCAACCCTTTCTGTAGTTAATTCATTAGGCTACCTTAGGATACTTAGAATAAGTGACCCTAAACTCCCTTCCTTTTAGGACTGCTAGATCTGTAGTCAGATCTGGAGGGACTACTAGAGATGGCTCCCTTGGAGCTATAGATCACCTTTCCCTGTAAGACAAACTCTTACTTATCAAAACTTGCTACAAATGGACCTCAGATCTTGTGTGTCTAGGATTCTCGCCAGCGATTCCATCCCTTGTTTTACTTTGATTTTAAATTTTTTTTACCACCAACAAATAAAGTAAGCACACTGAGAATTCCCAATAAGTTTTTGGCGCCGTTGCCGAGGAAAGATGATCTATTAGTAGACCCTTAGTTTTTGTATTTTTAGTATTCCTTGTAGCTGTGAATAATTGATACTGTTGATGTAATTTTGAATCTCTCTTGTAGATCTAGACAACAGCAGAGAGGGACAGTGGACTGCATTTGGAGATTAGCTACCTCTGTTTGCAATTCTCTAACCTTTAAAACTCACTCTAGTTCATTTGAAAATTCCATAGCAGTTGTTTAATATAGTTGTAAATGTATGTTTTCTTAAATAGCTGTAAATTTGTTAGATAAATTCTTTGAGTCAAGTGCAGTGTGCCTGCAAGTAGTTGTCCCTGCTGGTGGTGTGTTTGTATGCTAGTTAGGAGATCTCTTAGTCCTACTTTAGAGCCCTTCAACCCTGAAATAGAAAGCTCCTGCTCCCAAGAAGGTGGTGCAAGCTCTTGTCACTACTGCTTCTGTAGCAATACCTCCCTCCGCCACACCTACCCCTCCATCCGTCTCTTTGCCTTTTCCATCTCCCCCTTTCCCTCTTTTATCTCCCTTTTCCGCACCCACTCCAGATTTTCCTGTGATTCGTTCCTGGGAGGAAAGTGTTGACCCCCATGACAGCCCTTTACCTTCACCTACATTACCTCAATACACACCCTCAATTCCCCCACCATCTGACTTGAACCCTGACAGCCCTCCCCTGATAACCTATTTTAAAAAGAAAGCCTCTCACAAAACCCCTGCAATACCGTTACCTACACCAACCACCCCTATCATTCCCACTGCAACCCCACATATTGACCAAGACACAGTCCAGACCCTCCCTACTATATCTCCACTCACAGACCTTGACTTTAACCTCGCCACTACTTCCGGATATCAAGCCTTCATGACTACCTTACTTGACACCCTGCCAACCCATGATATCCCTTTCCCAGATTCCCCACTTCCTTCCCCACATCACTCACCAGATCCTCCATCCCCTCCTACAACTTTCTATCATGCCCCTACTTCCCCTTTCCAACCTGTTGCCTCTTCTTCTCATACTCCACCCCAATCACACTCAGACACACTTACCCATATCCTTTCCCTCATACATGACATTTAGACCCAACTATCTACCACAACACATACCCAAGACCAAATGCAGGCTGACATCACCAACATCAAATCCACCCTTCAAACATTGACAAACCCACCCATCTCTGCCCAACCACCTCCTACACCACAAATCCAGTCCCCTGCCACCTCTGACTCCACAGTGCAACCATACCTTCCCCCCATTGACTTAACTACAACCCTCACCCTCCAAGACACCATACCCCACCACCCCTTCCCCACTCTACCTATCCTTCCCCCACTCATATTACCTCCACCACAATTTACCAACACTTCCACCCAAACAGACCCCATTCCCTTTCCATCCAGCTTTCCCATTAACCCCCACACATTTTAACCCCACCATTACCATTCAAACCCTTCACCATCCCATTTTACCCTTACCCCGAACCACCCACCTTCAGTGACCCCCCTTCATTTACTTTTCCACCCCTGCCTTCCATCCCACCTCGTATCCTACCCCCTCCTCAATTCACTGACCACTCAGCACAAACTAACCCAGAACCTCCTACCCTTTCCCCTCATCTAGACTTTATCACTGCAGCCCCCACTTTACCTCCACAGGAAAAATCACCTTCTACTTCTTCCACTCCCTTTCTCCCAATCTTACCACGACATTCCTACTACACCCCTCCTTACTTCAGCCTCCTCCATGCCATGCGGGATAATGCCTACATCAAGAGGGATGTTCTCAGAGGAATGGCCTAACTTAGACAAGCCATTGAGTACCCCTTGTTGCAGCAAATGAGTGACTTGAAGCTTGCTCATAGACAGCATCTGAGATATATTTCCAAGGGATGGGAGAGTATTTTAGAGACCCTCACTGCGACAAAGGATGCGGAAAATACCTATAAACTGAGCGCGGAGATGGAGAAAGCCAATGCCTAGCTGGAGCAAAAGAGAGCCCCGGATGTTTGAAAAGAAACTGCACAATGCCGAGGAGAACCACAGGCTCACTAAGGGGCTTTCTGATGCCAAACTCCTTTATGCTGAAAAACAGATTGACATTTTGGAAAAACGGATTACATCACTGTTAGGCCAACCATTTCAGGCCACCCCTCTGGCTACAGAACCCCCCGAGGCCCCACCTTCCACATCCCCCGGACCATCTTCTTCCATTCCCCCTACTCTGACATCCACATCCCCTGCTCATGCACCTCCTACTCAAGTACCCCCACCACCTCTTGCTCCAGTGCCTCCCCCTGACAAATCTCCTGCACCCAAGAGAAAAAGAGTTGCTTCCAAGAAACCTTCTCCCTCTAAAAGAGCCACTGCTGCCCAAAAAGGTAAAAAGCCTGCACCTCCATCCCCACCACTAAAGGCCACCAGAGCTTCTGCTCAGGATGACCCCCATGGTCGATTACTTTCCAAAGATGAACGCAGACAGGCTGCTGCAGCCCTTGGATTGGATCCCACTGCTCTTTTTTCCTCCGATTCAGAGTCTGACTCTGCACCCCCTGTGGATCCAAGTGCTCAAAATCCTGTTCCTCCTCCTTCATCAGACCCTGCTGAGCAAACTTATCCTCAGAGAAGAAAAGTTACAGCCAAGAGGACTACTCACCCAGCTGCCGCTCTAAATATTGGAAAAGAACAATCTGCCCAGTCTGAGGAGGCACCCCCACTGCACCAGAAAGATAAAGGCAAGCGCCCGGTTGTCCCTCCTGAGCCAGAACAAGCAAAAGCTCCTCTTATTCCCCCTCTGACTCAGCAAGGGCCAGCCTCAAAAGGGAAGGGCCCCAAAGGGAAGAGTCCAAAAGGAAAAAGTCCTATCCAATCACTTGAGCCAACAACAGACAAATCTTCAGCGACCCCTCCTGAACCAAAGACCCGAAAAATGAGGGTCCGGGCATCAACCATGCCAAAAACTGAAGCCCAACGAAAGGAAGAAAAGGCACAAAAGAAGAAAGAGGAAGAGGCTCTCCTTTAAGAGCATGCCAAGAGGATGGGTTGGGACCGATTTTGATTCAGGCTCCGATTGGCTTGTACCTAGGATTTTTTTTGCTGTTTCTGCATTTTCTTTTTTACCTTTTGTCTTGCATTTTGTATATTTCTCTCTTATAATAGATATTCTTCTTTTGACATTCCTATTTTTTGTTTGTCTTTTGTCTGCTTTGCTCCCTGTTCTGTCCTTTTATTATGTCCTTAATGAATTTGCTGCACACCCACCTTTGCACCAGTGAGGACACTGCTCCTCATAGGTTTGGGGGTGTGGCAGGCAGATCCTGCCAATGGAATAGTTAACCTAAGTGCAGCAGAATCATGTGAGTAATATGAAAATGGAACCATGTTCATCTAAGAATAAGAAAAATAATGAAATTAAAATTTTTTTTCCAGACTTTAGATAGTATAAACTTTTAATATTTCACATTTCCATGATGAGATCACTAAGGAAACTTACTTGTATCAGCACTTAGTGAATCACTAGAGAGAGAAAAAGGTAAGAACATACTTAAGAATTCAAAGGAAGACCATAACCAGTGAGATCTGGGCCTATACAAAAAAATTTTCCTTGAAGAGTGACTAAGGCAATTTCTTCTAGCTCTAAGGACTGGCTGAGTCACTGTGTTCACTAGAAGTTAGGCAACTCCAAATTGAAACAACTGACAGTACTCATGAGACTTAGGAAAGGATCAAGGCCTTCTTTTGGACAGTTTGAGCCTAAATAGACCAACCTTAAGCAATTACCCTTGTCCATACCCCCTTTGAGCTTTAAATCCTAAATTTCTTCAAAATACACCTGAATACTTGCACCTGAACCTATGTATCTGATTTAACCTTACCCTCACTCTAAGAATTCAGAAGGTAAAGGAGAAAGAGTTGAAGATGAGTTAACTATGGTCAACATTAGGTGAACAAAGAAGAAGTACCTCAAATTCTGACAGTATGGTAACTGAGAAAATGGTGGCATTTTAGAAAAGCAAAAACAAAATAAAAAGAAGAAAAATACATAAAAAAGAAACAAAAACAATAATGAAGAGGAGTAAGAGAGATAGTCAAGAGAGAACTTTCATTGGAAAAATTGAAATCAAGAAGAGAAACTGATCACTTCAAATATGAGAACCTCAAAGAAGATGAAAGGAGCTGAATTTAAAGAAGGTGAAGTCATGAATCACTTCCTTCACTTACTAATTTCTCAAACTTGAACCCCTTTTCAGCCACATTACAGCCCAGTTAAAGCCCTTGTGATCCAAAGTTGAGTGAACTGTCATGTGGAGATAAAGAGTTATCCAATCTATGGTGAGGATCTGTCAATGATGCCAGAACTTCAGAGCTATGCCTATGCTCATGCTTACAGACCCACTTGGGGGATGTAAATGCTCTTGAGCTTGAGAGAAAATGAAACCCTCAACAGTTCTTTATGAGAGTATGCCCTGGAGAGTTCTGGGTCTAATATTGAATGCATAAGGTGTGACCTATAACCTAATTTTTGATCCAGTGATGAGCTCAATGATTGACACTCCTGTGTAGTGTCTTTGGTGTAAACTAATTGGAAATGTTGTGCTTTCATGAGAAGCTTATACTATTTAAATGTCTATGCAACCAATGTGTTTGAATTTCTTATGTTTTTACTAATTCAAAGGTGAACTAACTCTGTTTCTTGACTGATCACTTGATAATAATGCACTTTTGTTAACTGTCTCGTTGAGAAGTTTGTGGGTGTCTTCACTGAAAACCCTTAGGAGACTTCACTCCTCCATTAGGGATCACCTAAGGGTTTAAAAGGCTTGGTACATATGCTAAATGTATCCGTGCTCCCTACAAAAGTGGCATTTAATTTCTGTAGTTATTTTAGTATAGCTTTGTTAAGGGACTAGCAAAGATTAGGTTTGGGGGTGTGTTAAGACCTGAAAAGTACCACTTTTCACCCCTTAACTTAGCCTTTGATTAGACCCTTTGTCATCTAATAAATGTTTGCTAAGCTATTTTTATAGGAAATAAATAGCAGTGTAATAAGGCCATAAATCCTGCTAAGGAGCCCGTTTTGGCACCATAAGTCCCTCAAAAGAATGAGAACTAAATCCAGACCTGAGATGAGCCTCGCGCAGCTGACAAAGCTCCAGAGGATTCAGAAAAATATGCTTCTCTCAGTCCTCGCGAAGTCCCAAGACTTCACACTAAGTTCTCACGTAGTAGAGTGACAGAAGAGCTTCAGAAGCCTTGAGTCGCGCAGCTCTCGCGAAGTTTAGAGGTTAAAGGGCCCATGACTCGCTTGATTCAAGAAGACCCTCTCACCTCACACAGTTCACTCGGCATGAGCAGAGAGAGTTTAGAATCGCCTCAAGAATTGTCGCGCAGTCGGATGCAAATATCAAGAGAACCTATCACGCAGTTAAGAAAAGCCTCAAAGCCTCGCGAGGATCCTCGTGAAGATCTATCAAGAAAAAGAGCTGTCACGCTATTCCGGAAGAGAGCAGCCTCGCGAAGCCAGAGTTAGCCTCGCGATGTGAAATGGAATGCTCGCGTAGTTCCCGCGCTATTCACAAGTATCAATCCAACTGCGCGAAGCCCAATCCAGCGAGAGCTTAACTAGTTACCTCGCGACTGCTCAAAGCATCAAGAAGCTGTAACCTCGCGACAGCTGAAGCTTCAGAGTTAAACTCAACCACGCGAAGAATAGAGCTACAACGCGACAAGTCTGGGAATCGACTGCAACCTGGCGAAGCTCTGAACTCCAACTTTTATCATTCTACAGAGGACTTTCTGGGAATTTCTAATGATTAGGGCACGCACTCCCACGATTGAATCTCTGTGGACATGCCCCGAGGCATCCAAGGATCATTAATAGGCCATGTGGCATCGTTAAAATTAGGGTTTCCTAACCCTAATGCGCCGCCACACCACTGCTATATAAACCTAAGCCTGGTTTAGGTTTAGGAAGAACTTTTATCTGAGACTTTGTCGTTTTTATTTTCTGTTCTTATTTTTCCTGTAGCTGTAAGTAGTTATCTTTTTCTTCTTTTTCTTCTCTCCATGGCCCAACACTTGCTAGCCATGCCTATGTATGTTTATTGAAACTAATTTAATGGAGGTTTTACAATAGGATTTGTACTTTTATGGGATTTTGTCTGTGATTGTGAGTTGCTTTGTGCAAGGCTGCTGCCTTGTGATCTGCCATTGCTTTGGCTGTGTTTCAAAGCAATAGTGGATTGATTCTAAGGATCCATTCAGATCCAAGTGACCTGTGTGTCTGGGCTATCATGGTCCTATACAGCCTTAGCCCACCACAGGACCCACTAAATATGAAATTCTCATGGGAGCCTGAGCTGGTAGCCTTGTGACCATGGTAGTAGCAGCAATTAACTTATTTTGTTTTGGGCTTCGTGAGGAGGATAGCCTCTGGGATAGTCTGTGACCATTCAAGTGGGCAGGTTATAGCCTTAGGGTGAATCCAATCCGCTGATCCAAGATGGATCCTTCTTCTCCGAGCCTGAGCCGGTAGCCTGGTAGGAGATTGTGCAGAGGTAGACTCCCCATACATTTGTATAGACCCGCTATTAGATGTTAGATCTGATCTGGTTATGGAGATTGTAGGCTTGTGACTGGACCATTACAGTCCCACTCAAGCAATGGACAGCTAGATCTAAGGTGGTACTTAATCTCTTGCTGGTTCTATGTGTCTGGGCTATCATGGTCCTATACAGCCTTAGCCCCACACATAGAGCTTTGGAGGTTGAGGTTCCCTATGAATTCCTGAGCTTGTAGTCTGGATGAAGTAGTGCCTACAATGATTAACTTGTTTTGACTCATCTCTGGATTGTGGTTCCCCTATGGGATAGTCTGTGACCATTCAAGTGGACATGTTATAGCCTTAAGGGATTGGATCATGGCACAGGGATGAGTTGGATGCTTTCTCCTCTTTGGTGATAATGTAGCCATTGGACAGGATTTCTATAACATCAGATCTGAATCTGAGTTATAAAACTCCTCTGATCTAGACTCAATAGCATACTTCTCACCCTTTTTATATTTATTTTCCACACTCCATCCATCTTCTCAACCCTTTCTGTAGTTAATTCATTAGGCTACCTTAGGATACTTAGAATAAGTGACCCTAAATTCCCTTCCTTTTAGGACTGCCAGATTTGTAGTCAGATCTGGAGGGACTACTAGAGATGGCTCCCTTGGAGCTGTAGATCACCTTTCCCTGTGGGACAAACTCTTACTTATCAAAACTTGCTACAAATAGACCCTGTATCTTGCAGGTCTAGGATTCCTTAGTTGTGCTGATTCCATCCCCTGTTTTACTTTGATTTTAAATTTTTTTTACCACCAACAAATAAAGTAAGCACACTGAGAATTTCCAACAATGTACAATATTGCCTTTAGGAAATTTTGTTAGAAAATGCCCTACGATCTACAGTGTACAAAAGCGCATTTAATCGTAAGGACCTTTCTTTTTGAATTATAATCACCTTAGCATATAAATTTACAACTTTCATGATTTATAGAGACGAATCATAGCGATTATGAATCAAAGCGTCAAAAGTCTCATTATTGTTCTCCAAGAATCGTAAACGACAATTCTAGGAAACAGGCGATTCTAGTGACCTGTCTCATCGATTACATTGAAATTCAGACCCATTTAAATCAAAGAGGAAGTGGACACGCATTGCATTCAAAATTTTCACTTGTCAACTACCTAAGCTTAAATGCCTACACCTTGACATTTAACTTGAAGTGACAATTCAAAGCTCTAGTCTCTTCCCTACAAATCTATACCCTTCCACAATCCCTTATCATACCATAGCCTTTCTTCTTTCTCCGCCCTCAACCCTAAACCTTATGGCGAAAGAACATAACCCAAGTGGTTTCAGCAGAAGACTTGATAGAAATCTTGAGATACAAAGGGCCAAGCACTTAGCTGCAATAAAAAAAGTAGAAGATTTGAAGCATCAGCGACCCGTACCGGATGCTGAATCGTCCACCGAAACTACCCATTACCCTAAACCTAACCCAAATATGAAACCTCATTCCAAGAACCCATCTTCCCCCACTTCCTAACCTTTATACCATTACAACCCACCCCGAGTGCGAGTTCCTTTATGATGATGGTGGGTTGAACCGTCCCTCGCCCACCCCTCTCCATTGCCCATACTCTCCTCTTAACTGCGTTACAATCTCTTCGTAGAATCTTCGCAGTGGAGTAATATAGGTTGTATGGAGAGTAGAGATGTGTTCGCTTCTCCACTCTTCAATGGACTTCCCCGAGTGGATTGCATTTCTTCCTAGGAAGGTATGTGATGTGATCAGTTTGTGGGGGATATTTAGAGGGCAGTGAGGAGTGTTTCGACAACTCTTGGAGTAGCGACCTTGCCAAGGGGTGGATATGCCTGAGGAAAGGGATGAACGAGACTCTAATTGAAGGTGGTTACAAGCCGAGGATCGATGTTTATCAAAATTTATTTTTTGCCTCAGACGTTGCTGCTAGTGTCGTAGTTAGGATGTGTCTAGATTTTTCCTAGGTTTAATCTTTTATGTAACAATTTTTCTTTCTTTTCAATCATTTCGGTAAATATTTCGTTTGATATATAGAAAGTTATTTTGTCTAATCTTTTTTATTTGTGATGCAATCTCTGTTTGAATATATCAGAAGTAATTTCACCCAAGTTTGGGGGGAAATTTTTGAATGATTCTGCAGATTATATGCCCGGTACCTTAGCAGCACCATCAAGGTAATTTTTTTTTTAGTATCCCATGTTTTTGTGCACAATGAGGACATTGTCCTATTCAAGTTGGGGGGGGGGGGATACACACTTCCGTGTATATTAGTTTACTTTTATTTTTCTTTTTTGTATACATAAATAAAATTTTACCTTTTAGTCTTACAAATTTTTTTTGTTTTAGATTAGTTTTGTAAATATTTTTGAAATTTAGGAATAGTTTTGTTAACCATGATAGAAAAAAAAGATTGATTCCAGAATACCTTACGATCCATCGTAGTAGAAGTTCAACAATCAAAATAGAGCAGTTACGATTCATGTTAATCTTCTTGAGCACTATATCAGATTGAATGTTTGAAACTATACTTTGATTTAAACTGTAATATTTAGATTATAGTTTCAAGATTATATAACCATTGAGCTTTTGAGCCATAATTCCTCTTTTATTTTGAGAGAGACTACTTTCTATTCAAATTCAAAATTTTCTTTAAACTTCTTGACAATGATATTAACGAAATCTCATATTGCTGTAATTAGAATCAATTATTATATGATTATGATAACTTATTTTTCTAGAATTGTTTTCTAAATACATCAAAATAATATGGCATGCATGCTAGTGAATCATGAAGATGATTTAAGGCCATCTTTTATTTAGTTTGAGCCAAAAAACCAAAATCCCAGAAAATATTTACCCTTTGAACCAATATTAGAGCTAAACCGAATTTCTTTGTACCAAGGTTTTATAAACCCTTAACCATATATACTACCCAAAACTTTCAATCTTTAACCCTTATATTTTCTTAGAGTTTAAAATGCAAGAAGGGAAGAAGAGGGAGTGAATGCTTGGGGCATGTATCAGCAACCCCGCGTCCAGCCTTAACGCCCAAAGCATCATGCATGCATGCATTATTAAGTGATTTTATATATATGGGAGTCATTACTTGCACACGTTTTACAAGTGATTTTACTGAATTTAAGATAAGACTTAATATTTTTGGGACATGTGATATGTAAAAATATAATATGGGCAGTTTGATTCGAAATTCATGGATCAATAGATCTTTGGTACATAAAAATGGAGCAAAACACGATACTTATCATATGATCTATTGTAGTCTATTGTTGAATTATATAATAGTTTTTGACTCCATTTAATTAAGTGATGAGAATTATATTTTGTTCTAATCTTTTACAGTTGATATCTTTAAATCATGGCCTTCAAATCAAACGGCTTAGATGATGTTTTCACATGGTAGAGGTCACCAAACTTGCAGGTCTTTCTTTTAAATTCGGTGCAATCACTTGAAAAATATGTGCAAGTAATGGCTCCCTATATATACATATATAGTTATTGATGGCTGCCTTTGAATGCTTCGCTAATGCTGAGATTATGTGGCATGTTATCCCCAAATAATCACACATTTTTGGATTATTAGCCACATGGCAGTGATCTGAAAAAAATAATTCTTATGACTTTTTAGCCCTTCAAAACTATGTTCAAACACTACAAAAAATTAAGAGTATTAGCAGCAGTTTTTTGCAACAAAAAATTGCCGCTATCAACAAAAAAACTATTAAGGCTGCATTTGGGAACGATGGATTTGAATTTGGAAAAAATATTTAAAATCCAATCATTTCAAATCCAAAATTTCAAATGCTTGGATTTAGAAATCCACTGTTTGGATGAATAAACAGTAAACAGTGTCTTTCAATTTGGCCTGAGAATGCTTCAATATTTTTTTGTTGTACACCCGGGATGAGAGAGAAAAAAAAGTGTTAGATTTCATTGCAACCACTACAAAAAATAAGACTATTAGCGACAGTTTTTTAAACAGCTTTTTGTTAAAAGAAATTGCCGCTATTAGTCTTGTTGCTACCAAAAATTGCCACTACAAAAAATTGCCTTAATAGCAAGTGCCGCTAAAACACCTTATTTTTGTAGTGAACTAGAGAGAGAAACTAATAATCCTCCCTCTCCTCTCTCTCTCTCTAAAACTTTTCTTTTCTCAAATATAATTAGGAATTGGGGAGTGACACTGCGAAAGAGGAGCTTTAATCGTGCCGATGACATGTGGTTTCATGGGTTATAGAGAGAGAGAGGTTTTAGGAATCTAAATATGTAGCTCTAAAATCCAAATCTAAGAGTTCGTAGAGAAAGAAGGGTTTTTAGAAATCTAAATCTGTAGCTCTAAATCCGAACGTAAGAGTTTGTAGAGAGAGAGAAGGGTTTTTAGATATTTAATCTGTAACTCTAAAATCTGAATTAAAGAGTTTGTAGAGAGGGAGAGAGAGAAAGAGGGGTTTTTAAAAATCTTAAATGTTGCTCTAAAATCAGAAACTAGTGTTTGGAGAAAGAGATTTTAGAAATCTAAATCTGTTGCTCTAAAATAAGAAATTATGAGTTTGTAGAGAAAGAGATTTTAGGAATCTAAATTTGTTGCTCTAAAATCAGAAACTAAGAGTCTGTAGAGAGAGAGAGAGAGAATTATCCCCTTAGTTGTGTTAGGAATTCTACCCACACTACGAACTCCCTATCGCGATGAGTGCGAAAAAATAAGAAGATTCAGACAAAAATAATCACACACACAACACAAAGATTTACGTGGTTCACCCAATTAAGGGTTATGTCTACGGGAGTATATGCACTATTTTATGAATGTTTACAATACACACACTCTCTTCTCTCTGGTGCAAACTCAATCAAGATCTAACACGATTTTTAACAACAAATTCGTTGTTAAACTAAGGACGCAGTCCTTCAAAACAGAGAAGAGATCTGCCGAAATATAATCACGATTCCGACACAAGAATGGCTTCGATTGGATCTTCAATCCCCAAGCTTTTTTTTAATACTTTTTCTCTCAAAGTATTCTCTATCAGTTTTCTGTCTTGAAATTTTTTTCAAATAATGCCTAGAACCCCTACAGAAACTTTCTGTAAATAGGCTCCAAACTCTTTTGGAAACATAGCTCACAAATCTTCCTTTATTTACAAATATTTAAAACACTTCCAAAACAAAGCCAAAATTCAAACTTACAGATTTGAATCCGCCCACAAGTCAATCGATTGACTTCTCAAACTCAATCGATTGATTTTCTCAAACTCAATCGATTGACATTTGTGGTTGGGATTAAACCTTATTCAATAGATTGTAGCTAAAATTAGAAACTTAAGCTTATAGAGAGAGAGAGAGAGAGAGAGAGAGAGAATATTCCCTTGGTTGCAGAATCTAAAATCAGAAACTTAAAGAGTTTGTAGAGAGAGAAGAGAGAGAATCATCCCTTGGTTGCAGGCTCTGAATCAGGAACTTGAGATTTTGTGGAGAGAGAGAGAATCAGCCTTGGTTGTAGGATCTAAAATTTGAAACTTAAGAGTTTGTAGAGAGAGAAGAGAGAGAGAGAGGTTGCCTTTTTGTTTTCTATGCTTCCAGAGGTGGAGAGGCCTCATGTGACCCGACTACTTAGACTTTAATCCAATCGACTTGGATTTGAAATAACTCTTGAGAGTCGTTGTTTCAAATTCCCCTTATTTATACTACCAATGTTATTTGAAATGATGGTGAATTTGTTCAAATCCAAATCTAGGCTCATCCAAATGTTGGATTTGGATTTGAGAGTCTCAAATCTCAGATTTCAAATCCAAATGCTTGTTCCCAAAGGCAATGCGATGTACAGATGAGTATTTTAGTTACGAATTTCACGAGTATGTTAGTTACGCTTATGCGATGTACATACGTATGTGCGAGAATGTTAATAAGATATGGTATGATATGTTATGAGATATGGTAAGGTACGTTAGGATATGTGTGTCTAGATCATGGTCTTGCATTTATGATATGATATGAGTTTCATGATATACATATGATTTTATCTTTCTTTTGCTATCTGCTTTGAGATATTATGTTTATCACTCACTTGATGCACTCACAGTGCACCTGAGTAGTAGGGGGTGGATTGGTGGTGTATCCCACTGAGTTTACGTGACTGAATAAACTCATCCCACGATAATCTAATAGTTGCAGGTGATTACGCTGGTGGAGTAGACGCCGGCCATCTAGATCTTGTCAACGCTGATTTCATTGATCCCGCGGGCGTTGAGTACTAGGAGCCTTTAGAGGGCAACGCTATCGGTTATCAGGAGGACTACGGTGCTGATCTTGATTGGAGTGCCGGTTACTGATCATTGTGGACTTGGTATTGAGTTCTATTGATATTAGTATTGTAGACTTTATAGTTTGTTTTATCGGATTAGTCTCCAACTGGATTTACATTTTATTGGTGGATTATGATTTTATCACACTTATTCAGTATTTATGATTGCATTTATATTCTACCCTATTTGTTAGATTTCACGGATTTCATGAAACTTGTTTTGCGCGATAACTCTGATTAGGTGTATGTTCGCTTAGCATATCCGGGATATGTGTGGGTCATAACTCGAAATTCTAGGCCCTCGGGATGGGGTAGAATTTCGGGTCGTGACAGGCAACCTAAGAGTATTAGCGGCAGTTTTTTTGTTAATAGTGGCAGTTATTGGCTGCCACTAATAGTCTTATTTCTTTTTCCCAACTTAATTTGTAGTGAAAGTTTGAGCTACGCCTCCTTAACTTGGTGGATTTATTTCTTTTTCCCAACTTAATTTGACCACATTTTGGAGTGATCAGCCTTGTACATGTTTCCTTGGCACTTGATCTTCGGATTAGGTGCCACTCGCTAATGTATCGTTCCAATGTCCATATATATGAGGCCCAAGATTATGCATTTTAGATACAACCTTGAGGATTGCATCTAAATAAGGTAGGTAGCATGTGGCACCCATCACGAGTAGGGGTCTCAATGGGCCGTGCCAGCCCGGATTTTGGCCTGCACCCGACCCAGAAAAAGTGTTATTTTCTATCAAGCAAACCCGGCCTACTATCCAGATCAGGCTAAGCATGTTGCAACCCGGATCAATCCGGGCCAGGCTTGGGTTGAGTGTTGCAACATCTGGCCGCACCCAGCCTGGATATTATATAGCAACACTGGCCACACCTGGCCATATATATATATATATATACTTATCTTTTTGAAGTTATAATTTTTTTTTATATAGTTAAATATGATTTAGTTAAATTTTTTTTATATTTTTAAAATTATATTTTCACTTCACTTATTGTTTTCTTTTTTATTGATTTGTGGCAATGATAGTGAATGCTTGTGCATATATTTTTTAGTTGGACAAATTGGATGACTTAGTTCATTTTCAAGCAACCGTTGCATAGCTTTTTAGCTACACAATTTGGATGACTTATTAATAAATTTTCAAGCAACCGTTGTCTGTTATAACTATTGTGCAACAAACTAAAATAAAATATTTGAAAAAAAACATGTACCTGAGCCTCTATAATAATAATATAATTATTTAATTAAATTTTTTACATTCTTCAAACTTTTATTAGAAAAAAAACAGTCCAACCAAATTTTATTAGAGAAAATAGCTACAAAAAACAGCCCCCAAAAAATAGTCAAACCAAATTTTATTAAAAAATCGCTTGAAAAAAGAAAAACACCTTAGTTTACCTACCAAAGAGGGGTCGGCTTAATGAAATATATTGTAGCTCGGGTTAGGGCGGGTTGAAAAAATTGGAAACCCGGCCCGGATAGCTTAGGGCCGGATTGAACCCCAGCCCGGCTCTAATCCGGACCATTGAGAGCCCTAATCATGAGGATTATGTATCATGAAAACATAGACAAGATCGGTCAAGTACCCATTAACAATGTGATCAAAGGTTTCCAAAATCAATGCACCAAGTTAGTTGAGTATTACCTTATCTTTGACCGATCAAACGAAGGCCAAAAATGCCAATTTTTTTTTTATAACAAAATCACATTCACGGCTGATCAAAACAAGAGTTGTTTTGAGTTGATCATGCCACGTGGCATATGATCCAGCAATCCTTCATGTGATCTTTCATTCTTTAAAATTTATCACCTCACTTTCTAATATTAGTCTCCCATTCTTTATATCTTTTGTTTTGTTGATCCTTTTCCAATTGATTTCTTTGAAACTTTAACTTTCAATCCTTCATGTAATCATTCCTTCACTTTCTAAGATTAGAACCTTGATTGATTATTTTCTCTTTTTCTCTCCTTGTTCTTTTTGACTTATATGTGTCACACTTGCTAAATACATCAAGTGATCGAATGACTCAAATATTGAGAAATCTTTCGTTCCAAAATCACTTAAAATTACAAGTATGCAATCTTTCACACAAATCTTCTTTATTTTTTTTTCAAACTTGCCTTTCAAAATATACCCCTTATCTAAAATTTCTTTGGCTTTTCTTCTTTTTATCTTTCCCAAACTCCACTTTCTTTGACTTTGTTGACCATGGAAATGAATATTTGCAACCCAATTTAGCTCTTATTTAAAAATTTCTATAATAATCATACAAGAGTTTAATTAGTAAAATTTAACATCAAATTAACTAACAATAAAAGATAGTTTATAAAGTGTTATAAAAAATAAAAAAAAAAGTTTACGAAGAAAATATATACTAAAATTAGATTCATCAACAAAAAATTATCTCCATCCTTTGATTCAAAGACGGTAATAGTTTCAGCTTGGGTGAACTCAAAGATCCTATGAGTGAATTTAAATGTACTCTACTTGAAAATCAAAAGCTTGGTCAGTCAAAATCTAATCGGAAAAGCCTACCCCGAAGACCATTGTCTACTTTAAATCCAATGATAGATATCGTTTTTCTCTCCAACCTTCCATAAATGGTTCTTGACATTATGGGTGTATCAGATCATCAGATTTTGATTTCTTGTTGCACAGAACCCAACAAATTATCGGAAAATCAAATGACATATATTATGTTCAAACGTGATTTTGAGGTCACTTTTTGAGAAGTTTGCCATATGAATCCGAAATGGGCACATTTGATAGCACATGAGAAGGCGATCTTACACGTTTGTATGATTTCTCACGTGCCGTTGACCCTAAGTTATTGTTTGATGGGCTTTTGCAAACACACGTTTCATCAATTTTACATTACGCAAGAATTGAGTACGAGGCCAGAGGGTCGTAACCATCGTCGCTACGCGTTTCTCCCAAAGGGACGCATTTATAGGGGGCCTTAAGTTCTCCCTTTTAAGGCTCATTCATTTCTTCCTCTGCTCATCAATTCATCTGGTGAGCTTTCTCTGTTTCTCTTCTTTATCTCTCCTCTGTCTCACTTCTTTCTCTCTCCTCTCTCTCTCTACCCGTACAATTATATCTCCGAGCAGTTTCCCTAACTCTTCTCTCTCTCTCTCTCTCTCTCTCTCTCTCTCTCTCTCTCTCTCTCCTATTTTCGTTTTAAAGAAATCATTTTAATCCATTTCAACAAAGCTCTCGACCTCAACTTCTTCTTCAGGTGCGCTCTCTCTCTATCTCTCTCTACTATTTTAGGGCTTAATTATTGCAATTGGTGTTAACCATCTGATTTTCGATCTCATCTCCACAATCAGGAACGATTGTTAACCGGCTGATTGTCGATCGATTACATGGTGGGCTTTCGTTAATTTTTGTTTTATTATTTATTGACTAATTTTTTGCAATTTATAGTTATAGAGATGTTAATACTCTACGAATTATTATTAATTTGGCTTCTGCAGGGGAGTTGGTGTTATTGGCTCTGGTGGGAGGGAGATGAACAAATGCAGCCTAAAGGTTTTATCCCCTCTAGTCTGAGATTTTTTACAAGGTTTTGTGGTTTTTTTAAAGGGTTTTGTTTGTGGGTTTTTAATCAAAGGAATAATCGATTTCTCCCTCTGGTCTGAGGGTTTTTTTTTGGCTTTTTTTATGGGTTTTTTTTATCAATTTTTAAATCTATTTTATTTTATAAGTCTGATCTTTCATATCTTAGAACTAGAACTTTTGGATTTTTTTTAAGGGTTTTGTGAATTTATCTTTGAAGGCATTTTGATCAAATTATTTTATTTTTTAAGTCTCTTCTTTCTTCACTTATGTGAAGAAAGTTTTGTGTTTTGTGAGTTTTGGAATTTAGATTACTCCTTCCTCAATACTTTTCTATTTTTTTAAGACTTTTGTGAATTTTTGCACTAGGGTTTCTGAATTAAGAACGATATTTTCTTAACAATTTTTGCCTTTCTCAGACTTCGGATGGTCTTCCCTACTAATCATTGTATTTCTCTTGTCCAGAAACTGAAGTCAGTGGAAAATGTCATGCATTTATTTTTCTCTTTATTGATAGTATAATTGAAAGGGTACCTCGGTTTGAAAAAATGCCCAAAATTCACGTCTCAGCTTGATGTGTGCCGTATGATCCAAGGGCCATCTTTTGGGGATCTGGCACATGGAATAAGAAACTGACCGTCTGATAGATGCGCCATGATGCCAAGATCAATTGTGTGGAAGATTGGAGTGAAATACGATCTCATCATCTTATCTGAAGCAATCAAAGGTTTTAAAGGGTTTTGGGACGTCGGTGCAAATAGAGAGACCCAATTGAAAATAGATATCAAATCCAAACGACAAAACTGTGTGATCACTTATTCGCATAGAAAAGGAAACTGTTACAATTGTTTAGCCCACTCTGGACTGCAATCTCTCAAAAATTTACGCAAATCGGACAATCGCACAGGCCCTGATTGCACTCACAAATTAGATGGTTCACTAGTAGTAACAAAAAAGTATCAATCCCAAGTTGGTCGAACACTATACAATCAATTGTGTTCATATAAAAAAAAAATGATTACATATGTTTAGCTCCATATGGATTGTAACCTCTCAAATTTTTAAGTAAATTGGAGAAGCTAGCGGTCTCGGATGGCATCCATGATTTAGACGGTTCAGCCACCTTCACTTAATTTATAATACTTATAAAGAAAACAACAGCTGCTATCAAACAACCATATGACACATTGGTAATGTATTGCAGCTACAAGTTGGTTAAATTAAACAATCATTTGAAAGTCCACTTTGTTGACCATATAGCTGTATTACCAATACATTTGGTAACACGTTGAGGGGGACTAAATGTGATGGCTGAATACGTGCCATCAAACATGCCCAAAGTTACCGTCTTATGGTATGCCCATGATCTCAAAATCCATTGGGTGAAATATTGGGGTGGAAAATGATCTCCACCATGTGATTCAAAGTAGCCAATGTTCTTTTGCATAGGTGATAAGTGTCCTTAAAGATTCGGTAGGTGCAAATAAAGGTACTCAAATACTATAATCTTCTAAAATGTTATCTCTTTCTTTTTTTTTCCTTCTTTTAATCTAGTAGAGGGAAGAGAGATAGTGAAACCCCAAAAATTGACGTAAAAATAAAACAATTAGAGAGAGAGTTGTCAATGAGAAAAATATAGACAAATAAAGAAACATGGTTTAAGATATAGAGAAGTGGTGGAGAAAATGCAAGGGTTTCGTCACTCTGATAGGGAAAGCCAGGATTTTCTTTTGATGGGCTAACAATGGTCGATAGATGGTAATAGTTGTTTGACCTCTTACTTGTTCAATAGATTATTGGGGCTGAGAGTCTACTACACCTTAGATTTAGGAGGGCTTGCACATAAAAAAAGTTATATAAAAAATACTATTAAATAAAATTTCAAATTTATATGGGGGCTTAAGAGTAGGTTGTTACGGCTGGGGGTTCTACAAAGTAGATTTGGGAGGCTCACACATAAAAGGAAAATTGACTATATAATTTTTTCAAATTTATACGAGGGTTTCAGGCCCCATGCTGTTGTTCTACATGGCTACGCCGACACCCATGCTACGAGGCAAAAAAACCTTTTTAATTAACGCCTTAATGGTGGTGGAGATAGGATGTGCTCACCATTATCTACCTATGAGGGTAGCGTTTTTGCACTACCTATATCAATACAAAACAAAAGGCTTACGCCGACGGCTGTAATGGGAGGCCGTCGACGTAGGGAAGGTATACCGACGGCTAGTTTGAGATGCTGTCGACGTATATTAAGTTATAAGCCCACTCTTGTTTTTTCCATCGATGCTTTCTTCTCCGAAGGTAACCGAACTGGAATGTTACCAACTATCTAGGGTTTTCATTGGATCGAAGGTAACTGAACTGAATTGAAGTTCAGATCTCGATCATGTTTCATGTATGAGCTAGGGTTTTTCACCAATCGAAGGTCAGATTCCAATCTCCTTCTTAATCTCTTAATAAATTGTTGTTATCAATTATTTCTCACTAAAAAAAAACGTTTTAACTCTTCGAACAGGGAGCAACGAGGTGATGATTTTTGATGGATTTGCGATAAAAATGCTTCGATCTCTTTCATTGTGTCATTCAATTCCTAATTTTTTGTTCAATCACAAGCTTATCTTTGATGAAAGCGATCATCACCATCGATTTGATCATTAGGTTTACATTTTTCTGGTGGACGGTCCTAAATGGGAAACCCTAGTTCAAGAGCCCATCTAAAGTTCCGAATCCCTCTCTACAAACCCTACCAAATCGGGGAGAGCAAAAACCTTTCCAACATCAGAAATGTCGAAGCGAGCTACGTTTAGGGTTAGGGTTTCAGATTATGCAATTTTAGGGTTAGGGTTTTTGAATTCCAAATGATGATATCTGTGTTTGCTTTCCACGATTTGTCAGATTTTGTGGTTATTATCATAACATATATTGGTCTAAATAATATGAGATTTATAAGTTATCTTTTATGTTCTTCTATTGATTTCTCTGCAAAGTTCTCTATGAAAAATTTATATTGGTGATGTTCTTCTATTGATCTCTCTCGCGGAGTTAATTTTCCAAAAGTAAAATATAAAAGGTGAGTGCAAAAGGACCTGAAAAACATAAGAGTGTTGGTCCTGCAAGAAGAAAATTCACTTGAGTACTAAAAAAAGGAGATTAAATCCCTGCAAAAAGGTTTATAATATAATTTTAATTGATATTGTAATAGTTGTATCATTGATTGCTAGTTTGTGCCTGCATCCATTTATTTAATGATAATTATTAAGCAGTATGTATTAAGTGCCCAAAGATTCTGCCATGTCGAAGAATCCGACAAGTGTCGGATTTGGAGTTAGTCACCCCAAGTGAAGAATCCAGCAGTGTGAATTGTGCAAAATTTGAATAAACTGCCCCTTAATTTGTCCTTAATGAAGAAGGGTGGTTTAGACAACCTAGTCGTCAAGAGTAGTCATTTCAAATTGCCAGATTTATGCGTCTTCATAACAGGTATGAGGTCTTTTGAAATGTAAATGTTAGTTTTCTGGTGCAGATTGGTATGTGTGATTTTGAAGTTTATAATTCAATCTCACATCAACAGAATCTGTACTCAATTTGTGTTTGGATCTTATACCTTCCATCATATAAGTTTTTATATGGTTAGCAGTTCACTTGTGCTTCAAATGAAACAATGAATAACTTACTACATAGCATTTGTAGTCTGTTCTAACGTATTCCTTAGTACTGCATAGATAAAACATATGACTGACATATTCAAAGTCATCTAAGCCATCAAGTTCGCTGAAGCTGTTAACTTGCAGTTTGAATGCAGAGAATTTAGAGAATCAATTCTTGGAGTTATGCCACATTACTGGGTACTCATAATATACCATTTTCCCCCATCCCCTTCTCCACTTTGTAGATTATTGAAGGGTATTATTAGCTCATTCTGCAATTAATTTTTATCAGGATCGAAGAGAAGACGCTTATTTCAATTTGGCACACTTTAAGAGGCACAAAAGGAAATCATTGAAGGAAACGCTTGGAAAAATTTCAACAAATCCTTTTCATATGCCGGAGGACAACCATGCTCCTGGGAAGGATTCAACTAACAAAATTGCAAGCCTGATTGGGAAAGCAGCAAATTATGCTAGTTCAGCAAAATCCAAGAAGGTACAGTTCATAATCTATTATTTATAAAGATGATGGTATCCCATTTGGTGATTTTTGATGGATACAAATAACTGTTACCATGTTTCATACATTTAGTTTGTAATGTCATTCAAGTGGTTTACTTTCCTCTCTGTTCTTGCTTACAATTCATACTTGATAATCTTTTATTATAGGGAACCTGTATGTAGTCATATGAGGTCCGACCTTTTGTGATCTTAATGTAGGACGAGAATTTCTAATTCTCGGTGTAAGGTCTTATTATCATTCTGCTTTATATTGTCCCACTCACATGATAACTGATTGCTTTTATGGGGTTCAGGGTTGGCTAAGGTGTAAAGTTGTATGTTGTTTTAAACAAAATTAGGGGGGAAAGACTGTAAAAAGGATCTTGGAAGTTTATTGCCTCTATGGGCCTTTTTCCATTTTTTAGTAGAACTTGATTGTCTCCAATCTGAACTTAATTGTCTACAATCTCAGCAACTAAGCTGAATTCCAAGTTGAGTTATTGAGGTTGTGCATGATGGATCGGTTGGATCTCTTTGTCCCATATGGATCTTATTTCAAAGTGTGGATCACTTAAACAGAAGTCAATGACTTTCTTATAAAGCAAAACACCATCTATGAATTGGTTTAGGCTCTGTTACAGTATGTATCTCCCTGGACTGACAAATTCAGATTTGTATTGAGTATTGGAGTTTGAACCAGCTATAATACCCATCTTTTGGGTGACAGAATTTAGAAGATGTAATCCCAAACCTCGATAGACAATCTTTCAGGTTCACGTGCATATTTAGCTTCCAATCACCCTGATATTATCTTTTTATTGGTGTAGTATTGTCAACGATGATGCTGACTATGATAGCATCTCAATACCATTTTTCTCATACCGTCTTGATGTGATCAGATATTTCACCTTTCTGTACTTCATAGACATTGGTTTACTTTGAAGTTGTGTCTGTGAAAAGAATGTTCAACAAAACTTATACCAATTCAACATATATACCAATTACCTTTTTCCTGGTTAACGACAAATCTCTGAACTGATGTTATATAACACTTTTGCCCCATGAATGTTAATTTAAATAAGTGTTTTAATGCATAGTTGGTAAAGACGCTAGGCGTGGCCTAGGCAGCAGACCTACTTGGGTTCTAGGCAAGGCCTAATAGGTTTTGACTGGCACGAAGTTTGAGGGTGCCTTGAAGGGTTTCAATCATACGGCTTCAAATGGTTTAGTACCTGTCAATGCAATAGTTGATAAGGTTTTATCGTATCCTATTTTGAGATTCTATCTTATCATATTCTAAAGGCATTTACTTATAATATCTTGTCTGCATTTATTGTCTAACTCAAGAACAGATAAGGCTGGGAGAAGACGGGTGGAAGGATGGGTATTACACTGAGAAGTTTGAAACCAAGACTGAAGATGACTATAAGAGGATTAGGAGTCATGCAGTAAGCAAACTGGATTACTTCCGCATTGTGTAACCCATTTATGTGGTTTTAAAAGTATGCAATGAGTGAATTGACATGGATTAACTGCTATGTAACCTCATGAATGAAGATTTTGTTTGATAAGCCTGGCTTCGTGGGTGTTTTCCATGCTTTTTTGTTATTATTATTTTCTGAACTCAAATGTGATCAAATTTGCTTGGAATGCATTGCCAATTGTTTCTTATCACCTAGGAATTTATTTCTGTCTTGCAAATTTTCAAACTAATAAAGTTCAATTTTGTGCTTTCATGCATCATCTGTAGGTTTTGAAATATGCTGAAGGAATTTGCAGGATCATGCACTATTATTACCAAGGAGTTTGCTCCTGGCAATGGTGCGAGCTGAATTCTATTTTGTATGTTTGGTTTCATGAGTTTGCACGTTAATTTCACTACTCATACTCTGTCCTTTCCTGAAATCGTATCGTACTATATCCTTGAGATGGCTATACTACCTTTATCTATGCTATTTTGATATATACCCTTGATATATACCCTCTTGTAGAAATATTGGAATTTTGTTTGTTTTTTCCCCCGGGCTAGGCAAAATCAGAGTCAGTCATGGAATTGTGATGTGTGCTTGTATGCTTTGGTCTAATTTTTGTCTTCATTCTTCGCTGATTTTAGTACTCCTTCACTCCACAGGTTTTATCCTTTCCATTATGCTCCATTTGCTTCATATTTTTGTGGTCTGGACCAGTTGGAAATCTGCTTCACACTTGGGGATCCCTTTAAGCCATTTAATCAGCTAATGGGTAGTTTGCCTGCTGCGAGATTGGCTATTGAGCTCACCTTGTTTACAAGGGATCACTTTCGTCCCCTTCTTTTATATCTATTGCTTCTATACATAGTGAAGATGTCTTAAAATGAATTTCTCCTCATAGAGCATTACATAAGAATTGATATTAGGTACCCAACCCGGGTGCCAACAGCTGCATCCCTGCACACTTTTTACGAGCAGCCAAATCAACGAAAGCACACTTTTTCCCTATCACTGATTTGGTGCTAAAAAATATCAGCACATTCTCCAAGGTTGATGGTGGGAGATTGACCAGAATGCACCCGCTAGCACTCAGATTGGGGACCTACTACCAATTGTTTACATAATTATATAGAGAGAATTCTAATATGGTGCACGCCTCATGAACTGGTACGCATAAGTTGTGTTGTTTGCAGCGCAGATTCTGACTTTAAGAGCCTTAAATTTCACCATGTCTGTACCATAGTTAAACTTTTATGTTAGCTGAAGTGCATCAGCAGTTACTACTGATATCTGTGGGTTCAGGATCTCACTGTGTTCTATCTAACCATTCAGGAATCTGATAAAATTTTGTTGGCTGAATTGACGGGCTTAGATAAGAAGCAAATAAACAATTGGTTTATCAACCAGCAGAAGTGCCTTGGAAGCCATCGGAGAACATGCAGGTTGCTGTTATGGACAGTCTTTCTGTGCCCTTTTACGGGTATGACTGAGGTGGGTCCCCCCATCCTATTTCTGTATATGATCTAACTTAGCATCTTCTGCTACTTAATGCAATGCTTCATAGTTTTATAATCTAATTTAATCCCAATCTTCCAGGGCTGCTGTTATCTTCACTTTAGTCTTTTATATTTTTCGTTATATGTGATAGAGAAGTTGTATCTAAGTGGATGTAAGTGCATGAAGCACCATCTAACCCATGTTCATATTTCCATAAAGCAGCCCGATCATGGATTAGACGGTGTTAGATTCATTGTGGGCCTCTCTATTTATAATGTCTCCTAGGTTCACTATTTAACTGAGGATGCCTACACTGTTGATTGTGTTGAATAGGATGATGGAGATTGATTTTCATCCCAATTTTCTACACAATTGATCTTGGCACCATGGGCGTACCATCAGTTTTGTATTCCATGTGGCACAGATCCCAAAGAAACTGACTAAAACATAGATAATTCCCATGGCCTCTCTATTTATTATTGTTATACTAACAAACTCTTTATATCCCCACCCATAGAAAACTAACTTGGAATACCTAGGCGAACATCCAGTCACCCACTAAACATTTAAACAGCAATCTCTAAAAATTTATACTAATATCCAACAAATTTTGCAGGTGGGAGATGGGAACTATGATCATCGGTGCTGGGAGCGTCCAGAAGACATGGGCACATCTCGAACACTGTACAAGATCACTGCTGCTACCCCGGGTGGCTGCTGCCGCCGCACTTTCTTCTGCTTCCATAGTATTTAGAAGTGTTGATTCAAAATATTCATCAACACTCTTAATGAGATCAAGATTGGATACAGAACAGCTCATCTGCTACATAAATTCATTTACACAAATTCTATCTTGTCTTATTGCTATGTTTCCCTATTTTTGCACAAGTTCATGGGAGGGGTCTCGGTCGATGTGTCACTTGGTGCGGCTCTCGAGACGTTTTGGCAGGTCTATGGAGACGCTGTGAATCCTGAGAAGTTGAATTTGTTCAATTGGCATTTGGAGAATTTGGAATATGCGAATGCTGAGTTGCTTTCTAAGCTGTCGCTCACGTTTTGGGATCAGGATGATCCGTATGATATTGGGGGAACCACTGTTTCTTGCCCGGGGGTAATGGGAGATTGGTTCAGGCTTTGGCCGAGAACTTGCTGATATTCTATGAGAAGATTGTGCATACGATTTGGTATGGTGGTGATGGGGTGCAGGTGATTGCGGGTAATCAGGTTTACGAAGGTGATATGGCATTGTGCATGGTTCCTCTTGGGGTTTTGAAGAGTGGTTAGATAAAGTTTGTTCCGGAGTTGCCACAGAGGAAGCTTGATGGGATAAAGAGGTTGGGGTTTGGTTTGTTGAAGAGTGGTTCGATAACGTTTGTTCCAGAGTTTCCACAGAGGAAGTTTGATGGGATAAAGAGGTTAGGGTTTGGTTTGTTGAATTAGGTTGCGATGCTATTTCCACACATGGTTGAGCTTGATACTTTTGGGCATTTGTCTGATGAAACGAGTCACCGTGGGGAGTTCTTTCTATTTTATAGCTATTCGACTGTGACTGGTGGTCCGCTTTTGATTGCCCTTGTTGCAAGAGAAGTTGCCCACAAATTTGAAAGCATACCCCCCACTGATGTGGTTACCCTAGTTCTCCATATCCTCAGGAGTATGTTTCTTTTACTTTGATAATCCAACCTCAACCTCTCTAAGGATGCATGGATGTGAATAAATATATTTGATATTTACTTTTTTCCTCTGTTTAAATTAGAAAATTTATGAAAATTCAACACAATCTCATTCTAAAATGGAAATTTATAAATGAGGCCCCGGGACTATGCCTCTGGATGCATTCCTGAGGGCTGCATCTAGATCAGCTGGGCATCATGAGGCACCCATCATGAGGCTTCGGTGCCACAAAAAGCGCGATTCATTACGAAAATTGCCTCAAATAGTGATACCTGCGGTTGAACAGGGGAATAAGTATTTTTTTTTTTTTAAATGCTCTACGCCGATGGCTCAAGTATCAGCTGTCGGCATAGAAAAAAAAAAAACCCTATGACTGATGGCTGCCAACTGTCAGCAAAACGTTTTTCAGCCGCCAATGTAATCTACGCCGACAGCTGGGGAACCCTATGCCAATGGGCAGCCATCGGCATAGGGGTTTTTTTTGTAGTGCTATAAACTCATTGGATTTCACATGACACTCCATCCAAAGATTGGATGCGACGGCAATTTGGGTAAGATCCATTAGGTCCCATCCAAAAAATTTGAGCGAAATCTGATGCTTATCTATGGTTAAAAATGTGGTCAAAGATGCGAAAATTCAATGCATTTGAATAGGTTGATATTACCCTATCTTTGACCTATGATTTGAAGGGTACAAAAGTCATAAAAATTATTTTTTTTAGCAAATCCCATGCCCTTTTGATGTAGTATCAAAAACATATTATTTTGTTGATTATATGCCATATATATATATATATATATATAGAAAAGATGTCCATCCTTTAGGGGAGGACGGTCATCGTCCTCCAAGCTTCCACGTTAAGCTCCACGTGGCACCCAAAATATTGTTTCGATGTCATGTGGAGCTCGGGTGCATTGCTTAGATCATCTTTGAAAAAATAATAATTGAAAACTCATCTCCACCGTGTGTTTTTTGAACCGTGAAATGTGGACTAATGAAACCCATCAAACTTCGACTTGTAGGTTTAAAAAGTTTTTTTCGAATTTTTTTTTAAAATATTGATCTAAACCATCCACTTGTGCTCCACGTGACACTCAAATAGTGTTTTAGGTGCCACGTAGAGCTCCATGTGTATCTTGGAGGACGGTCACCGTCCTCCATTAGAGGACCTAACCGGCTCCCATATATATATATATATATATATATATAGGAAAAGGGATTTGTCCTTCATGGACTGTCCTCCAACCTTCCACGTAGAGCTCTACGTGACACTCAAAATATTGTTTTGATGCCACGTGGAACTTGGGTGCATTGTTTAGATCATCTTTGAAAAAAAAATAATTAAAAACTCATCTCCACCGTATATTTTTTGAACCGTGAAATGTGGACCAATGAAAATTGTCAAACTTTGACTTGTGGTGTTTAGATCATCTTTGAAAAAATAATAATTAAAAACTTATCTCCACCGTGGATTTTTTGAATCGTGAAATGTGGATCAATGAAAATCGTCAAACTTTGACTTGTGGGTGTAAATTTTTTTTTTTTTTTAATATTGATCTAAACTGTCTATCTATGCTCCACGTGACACCCAAAAAATGTTTTGAGTGCCACTTGAAGCTCCACATGAATCTTAAAGGACGGTCACCGTCCTCTATTGGAAGACCTAACCGGCTCCCATATAGGGAGCCAGTTCCGCCGTGCGTCGGAGGACGGTGGGCGTCCACCAAACTACGGAGCGTTTGTCATGCGTTTCTAATTCCTAACTCTAGTTAAGAGTTTGGAGAGGAGTTTTTCTCTCTCCACGTTAAAAGCGAAGTCACTTAAATGCACATCTTTATATTAAAAAATAGAAAGTCTTGCTCAAAACTAAAAAACTAAAAAAGCCCAACCAAGCAACTAAAAAACCCTTCTTATGAAATGAGGGTCATTGTTCATTGAAGATGGGCTTTTTTATCTCCATTGAAGCTTGATAAAGGAGGGTCGTTCATTGAAGATGAGTTTCTTCATCTCCATTGAAGGGTTTTAAGACCAAATCTTTCATTTTCTCTTAGATCTTCGAATTTTAGGGGTTGTAATGAAATTTTGGGTCCTTATTTGGGGATTTTTATGAAATTAGGGGAAAGAATGCTCTCAGATCTGACTTTTTTTTATGAAATAAGGACCTTTTTTTAATGAAATTATGGATGAACATCAGATCTGTTTTTTCTTTTCATAATATCTGAAATCTATTTTTATTTTTTTACTTTTTTAGTTTTTTTTTTTTGTGATTTTTTTCCAATTTTCTTTATTTTTCTCCATTTTTTATTTTCTTTCTTATTTATTATTATTATTATTATTATTATTATTATTATTATTATTATTATTATTATTATTTGCCTCATCTAGGTCGTTCATTGCTTGTGGATATGCCGATACCGAATAGGATCACCCATCGAGATTGATTCTTCTCCTACCGATCGAAGAGGCGATTCCCCTATATAGATTGTGAAATTTGGATTTTAGAGATGATGATTGATTGATTTAGGTGGCTGGATGGTTTAGATTAAGGGAGCAAAATATGATTAGATTGTGATGCATGAAATGTATTATGAGCTGTCTGATTTGGATACCATGATGTAAATCAATTTATATCTTATTATTTACCATGTTCAACGAAAGAGGTGGAGCAAAAAATGGACGTTAAGAGGTGGGTCCGGGTGCATGAGCGACTCAAGTTAAGGCCAAGTTAGTTCCTTGTAGTTTGGGTCCAACTTAATTTAAATGTATTTGGAGTGATCTACACTATTTAAGTGGTCATCATTGCATCAGAATAAGGGACCAAAATTTTGGCTGAAAACCGAAAATTTGACCGAAATTTTGGGTCCTATACAAATTTGGACTGAAATTTTGGTCCAAATTATCGTTTCGGTGGGGACCGAAACCAAAAATTTTGGCCGAAATTTTGATCCTTGATCAAAATCGTTTTGCCCATTTATTGCAACTCTTGCTTATAACATGGATGTCAATTATTAAAGAAAAATTATAAGATAAAGTGTAGACTGACGTGGCACGATATGACTTGTTGCACTGACTTGCATTAATTGAGTTCGACCGCACTTGCAGCCAATTGCACTATGCCACATCAGCCGCACTTGCAGCCAATTGCGCGCCATGTCAATGCCATTATGCCTATACGCACTTTAATCAATTGGGTTTGAGGCTGTCCTCATGACTCAAACCATTGGCCCCATAACCCTTTTAGCAATTGGGTTAGTCTCTGTCCACCTGACTTGTTTGCACCCTCATAAAGAGACTACTTTTACTAACAGTACCTTTGCATTTCGAAGTCGTCAGTTCTTAGCTACCATGAAAAGCAAACTCTTCTTATCGAAAAAAAAGAATAAAAGAATCAAACTCTTTGATGGATGCCTTTCTTGAGGCCTGATTACCAGATGGAGACATCACATATTCTGAAAACTACAGGTTGTTCATATATACCAGATTCATCTACAAAAAGATTTAACTCATATGATTGGGGTACCATCAGAGATGATAGCTTCAGAGATTTAACTCAAATAATGCAGCCTGATTCAAGAAAACTTAGCTATTTTTATTTACCTGAGAATTAGTTAATTCCAATGAATTTAAAATGGTTGGCAATGAAATCTGTCATCCTATTGAACTCATGCATATGCCTTGAATAGCCTCAGATATAGTACTTCATCACGACGGTTGTAGTTTTAGAAGATACTGTATGAGATCGTGAACTCACATCGCGTCACTGTGACTCACTCCAAACTTTGAACTTAATCTGCCTCTGGTTTTTAGATCATATGGTGCCACTGTAGATTATTTCTATTATCATACAAAATATGCCGTTTTTAGCGGCGGTTCAAAACCGCCACTAAAGCTATATTAACCACCGCTAAAACTTTTAGCGGCGGTTGCCAAAACTGCCATGTTTGGACGCGTCGGGGATACTTTTAGTGACTGTTTGACGCTAACTACCACTAAATACTAGCACTTTAGCTGTGGTTGATAACTGCCGGTAATACTTATATTTACCGGCGGTTATCAGAAAAGATTGGTTTCATGCACCATTTAATTTGAAGGCAATGATCTAAAGATCATTGATACAAAAGATTGGTTTCATGCCAAAAGATTGGTTTCTTACTCCGAGCTTTTAGTTCTGAAATTCCATCACCATTAGCTTCAGTTTTAAGATCATTAAACTCCATAGTGTTACTTCCTTCAGCACTCAATGAATTTGAATTTTTTTAATCCTTGACTATAGGCTGCCCCTGTGCCAAACATGTATGCTACAAAACTATTCATCATCGATCATCTTTCTACAAAAATAAATGACTAAGATTATTTGTGTACCCAAAAGAAGAAGATAAAATAGCCAAAATACACAATTACCCAACTACCCAACTACCCAACTCTTTTCATCAGCTTCCATAGTCAAATGACTGATGGATCAGTGCATCTGTTCTCCGCAAAATCACTCTTTGAATCAATGCTAGCTTTATGAGGGCATACCTGCAGGGACAACACATGAACTGTTCTATCAAAGGAGGAGCTAAATAGAAACCACTTATTTAAAAGTAAGGATTAGCTTAAGATTATTTGCATATGAAGGAAACTAAAACAACAAATCGAAAAAGGAACGAAGAAATCATATTATTAAAAACTATTTTCCAGTACACTAAGGATTTTGCACTAACAAAACCAATCAAGTCAAGTCTAAATATTAAACAAGTGACTTCATAAGATTCACATACCCCAATCACACATAAAAGTGGGCTGCTATGCAAGAAGAATAGAAAATGAAAGGTTTTTCACATATCGTCAAGGTACTCGAACATTCTAAATAAATTGTGACAAAATTGGAAATTCCATCTTAGGAAAGAAAGCAACAATTTAGCTCAACAAGCAAGAATTTACAAATTCTAAGAGTAGTGACAATCCAAAGTGTACATGCATTATGGAATGGGTCCATCCAAAGAGTACTAATTACACATACATTACAAAAAAAAGCCCATCCAACTAACATTTATCACACTATGCCCACAACAAAAGACGCCAAAATTCAAAAGGCTACTATTTTCCCGGAACTTCCTCATTCATGACTGTGTTAAGAGATTCATTTGATACAAATTTTTTTCCCCTCAGTCTCTTTTTTCTTTTTCTGCTAGGTGAGCCGAGATTGAACCTGCGACCTCAATCTCCTCTTACTCAAAGTAGACAACTCTGAAAGCTCCAACTCACACCCATAGACTTTCTCTTAGATGGCGTAGAAGACTGCTCAGAGGGAAATGCAGAACATAAGAACTCCTCGTCCTCCATAAAAAGCTATAAATTCTCCATCATTAGCAAAAAATCTAATGCATCCTCCTTGAACCCATATGCAATACCCATCTGGATTATTTTGCAAAGATCGTTGATCAGATCAATTTTTTCATGCAGTAATCCTTCAGATATTGCATGCGCAAAATAAGTAATGAACTCTACATTGATGTTGTCATATCCCTTCTATGGTTAACTTATTGCCACTTCCTCTGATAATCAGTCAGAAGGGAAATGACCAAAATGCTTGCTCATTGGCATTCCCAGAATAATGGGAAAATAGGACATTAAGTGATATTCAAAATCACTAGAACTCTGCAAATAACAAAAATTTAAAGACGAAGAGCAAGTTGTGTTAGTGGAGAGGCTATATTTGTTTCTTGCCAATCTAAAATGGTGGAGAAAATTCTTAACCCAAAACCTTTATTTTTCAGCCCACAAATCTTTAAGATTGTAGAAATCTGTTAACTTGGCACTTCTTTGCTGAAAAATTTCTTAGCCTATCATGCACAAAAATAAAGCAAAATGAATTATGAGAAAAACAGGCCTAAACATCATAACAAGTTTGAATGGGGACTTTTTCATAAGCTGCTTTAATCTTTATGAGAAATTTAACTCAGAAGAGAAAGAAATAACAATTAGAAAAAATGTGATGCAAATGCATGACAACAAGCTTATGTTTTACCTGCTCCAAAGTCAGAAACATTACCACATTCTATGATCCTAGCCAGCCAAAATTCGGGATGAACTCCTTATAGAAAGCAAGTGGTTCCTGCAAACAATACCCATAAGTTATATATTTGTTAGTGTAGGTAAATGATTTTATTAAGACAAAGAAATAAGTTAATGTTTGTAAGATTTTTCATGGAGAGAGACGAGAAATAAAGGAATATATGCAAACATCGAAACGTGCTGAAACAGAGCAATAGCTACTACCTTGTCAAGTTAATGTTTGTGAGATATCTCAGAGACACTCCCTTCTGAGATAAGTACTTTTGCTGCATCTTCTTGGAATACACCAAAAATAAAATTATAAAAATATTGCATATTTAAACTAATTGTAATAGCTTGAAAAATTGATTGAACACGTATATGGTCATTACTCATTACCTTTTTTTTCGGGCAAGTCGAAATATAATGGCCTTTTAATAAATAATAGTTGCAAGTCTTTTTCTTGTTCATATCTTGACTTTCTTCTATATTCGAACGGATTCTTTCCATATTCTTTGGTCTACCAACCATGTGTACAAGCGGTGGATCGCGTACACGAAAATTTAATTGTTCGGGGAGTACACCAAATCCTTTATCATTTTGTGCATTCTCACTTTCCCTCTTTTCAATTGATTTATCAAGGATTTCAAGTTTCTCTAGTAAGCTTTCCATAACGGGCATTGCAAGAGTATAATGCTCCCTTGATTTTATAGTATAATCAACAAACTTCAACCCTCATTCTCTCGCATTCCATATCATCATTGGATTGATATCATGTGAATTACTACTTTTCCCCTTAATAGACTGAGATTGACCATATCTAGCATTTATCGTCCATCGCATAAGAATGTATCTTTGTGGGATTTCTAGAAGATTTACTGTTTGAAATGCTCTGATAAAATGCCTACACAATAACCCTTCGAATTCAAATTTTTTACAAGTACAGTATGCAACAATAGGACTCAAAAGAATCATGATTCGATAAATAGGCCACTGATCGGCATCCAAGCTTTACTAACTAATAGGGGTGAGGGGCCTGCGTACCAAGCTTTACTAACTAATAGGGCTAGCCAAGCAAGGAAACAAGCAAAGATAGCTTATGGTCGTGTGCTGGCAAAAAGAGTCTCATCAAAGCTTCCAGTGTCGAGTTGTCACAAGTAGGTTTTTTAGTAATTGCTTCACTTTCATCAATGCTTACTATGGAATTGCTATCTTTTTCCCCGAAAATGTTGACTCGATACTCGCTAACGGAACCTTCTTGACTCATCTTCTGTGCGATGCATTTATCTTTTTTCCTCAATTCTTTTTAAAATCTATGGAGGACATTCCTTGTATAAACCTTCCTAACATCTTCTTCCATTAGGAAGTAGGAACATAAAGGCTTGGTTCTCTGTAAAGTTTGATGGTCTTCCTCTTTCTCATCAGCTCGTCGATTTGCTACTACCATGTCATATTTTTCTATAAATTCATTTAACAGAGTCCTTGGATGGACATAATGACCGAAGTAGGCATTCATACCTTCGCTATGTTGTGTTGAACTCATGCCCGCAAAAAAAGTGAATCTCGTGTAGCATGAAATCCATTGATGTTGAGCTTCGTACATGGATCTCAACCAAGAATTATCTTCTAGTTGGTATTTTTCTATAAGTTGGGTCTATTTTCAAGTTGTTCAGCTGTTTCACTATATTTGCATTGAGAATATTCTTTATTAAAATCATCATTTGTTGCTTTTATGCGACTCAAGTGTTTAGACTCATTGTGTCCTATATGCCACAAGCAATAGGCATGGGTAGTTCCTGACAGTATCTTTTTAATTACATTTCTCATTGCATGACACTGGTCGATAATTATAGAGACTGGATTTTTTCCTCTCATACATGTCAACCAAGTCTCAAACAGCCAAACAAATGTTTCTTTCAATTTTGTCTGCTAGTAGAGCGCAACCAAATAGAGTAGACTGTTCGTGGTGATTGACACCCATAAATGGAGTAAATGGCAATAAATACTTATTTGTTCGATATGTGGTGTCAAAACTAATTGCGTCACTGAATTTTTGATATGCCATCCTTGTTCGACTATCGGCCCAAAAGATGCTCCTCATTCTATATTCTTCGTCAATCTCAGCTCTCCAAAAAAATCCATCATCTTTAGATTGTCTGTCCATAAATTCCATTATAACATTCATGCATTCATTAGTCATATATATTTTTTCTCTTAATTTCTTCAAGTAATTTCGAGTCTCTTGATTAGTAACGATAATGCCAGTGTCTCCTCCTAACGTAGACAATGTAGTGGAAATAGCTGAAGGACCCATAGATTGAGATAATTACCAATTAAACGTTTCGATGCACTTGATAAGTGTTCCCTATGTGAGCATAACTTCATAGTTCTTGTAGGGGTTATAAGCCCATGGGTATGCTCATCTTCAAATTAATGTATGACCCATCTTTCATCTTTTGTCAACTTTATTGTCAATGCAGCCTCATAACCCGTTCTTAAATCTCCTCGTGAAAATACAACTTCTTCTGCTCTCTTAACTCTCTTAAATCCTTCTCTGTCACATACATAAATGTACTTGATAGATTTTTCTTATCGGGAGTTTTATAATTTTTGTTAATTCGAATACCAAACCCATCTCCCTAGCATATCGATTATAATAGTTATATGCTTCTTCAGATGTATTAAATATCATAGAAACAAATGGTTTGCATAGGGTTCCTTGTAGGGACCCATCTTCTTCACACCTAACTATCTCTTTATTATCCCCCATAACCTTGTTAAGTTAAAAATGATGTCGGATTAATCCAAAAATGGGTTGAACATACCAGATTAATACTACTTCATCTAAAACTTATGTGCATGACCATACGAGATATGATTAAAGTAGTATGACAATCATAGTGACATATTTCATTTTCGGTAATTTTTGAGTGGGGGATCCTTTCGGTACATTTTGGATTAATTTCGATACATTTAAGAAAAATCTCGAGAAAGTTTCGGGGATTAAAAATATATAAAAAATATATTTAAGCAATTGATCCAAGTGGCCAAGCACTGCCGCCGAGCTCAAGCACAGAACTATAGAAGACAAATTGATCGCCTTTGAATAAGGGTACTGTTATACTCACCCAAAAAGGCTGCTTTTTCACCCCACCTCCTCCACCTGGTATGTATTGATCGCCTTTGAATCAGATGGTGGAGGTTTTTTTATTATGCATAGCACACATCATAAAAAGTGACGCTAAAATCATGCTTGAGAGTGATGAGGGTCATAAGATTTTAGGGGTCACTTTTTGAGATGTGTGCCATATGTAATAAAAAAACCAACCATCTGATGGTACGCCCACGATCCATAGACCCATTGTGCCGAAGGCAGGGACAAAAAATAACCTCTACCATCTGATTCAAAGGTGGTCAATGCATGCCGACTGAAGAAGGTGGGGTGAGAAAGCAGCCGTGCCGTGGAAATTTTGGTAAATTTCTAACATATTCAGGAAAAAAAAAACAGAAAAAAAAACAAAAAATTCAAAATTTGGCCAAAAAAATTGAAATTTCCGAAATAATTGAAAAGTACCAAAATTTCTTTGAAAATTTCATTTGACTCCCATTTCGACGAATTTCATGAAATTTCGTTGAATTTTGGCGAAATTTGTCACTATGATCACAATTAGAGATTTAATGTCAATGCATGGGTCCTTTGCTGAAACAAATTTCAAATCTACAAAAAACACCATAAATGGACTCCTTACAAGAAAGGGATCACGATCTAGAGTTTTGATCTCACATAAACTCTAATAATAACATTGGTTGATGCCATCATGCACGCACAATCAAAGGCGAGTTCAATAGCCATTACCAACCAAAGCACGGTGGATGGCAACATACGGTGAGTTTAGCCGGAAAACAGAAACCACCATGATGAGGCAAATAATAATAATAATAAAGAAATAAGAAAGAAAATAAGAAATGGAGAAAAATAAAGAAAAATGAAAAAAAGGGAAAAAATCAAAAACTAAAAAACTAAAAAATTAAACACATATTATGGATTTTATTTAAAAAAAAAAAAGATTTCAGATATTATGAAAAGAAAAATCAGATATGAGTGTTCATCTATAATTTCATAAGAGTAAAATATTATTTCATTAAAAAAAAAGGAGAAAATCAGATCCAAGCGCTACAACATCCACAACTAAAACCCTCTAAAATTAGAAGATTAGGGTCTTATTTTCCTAATGTAACTTAGTAACCCACAAAGCAAATACAAAGGAAGAGCGAGAGAGAGAGGGGCTCACATTCGCCTTCTTTCAATCATTAATAGAGAGATGTATGCATTCCATGGCTGCATTGGTTGCCATTAAAGAGACAATCCAAGTTGCCTTGCAATTTATATATATGCAAAAGATTTGGTCCCAAACGAGCTTCAATAGAGATGAAGAAGGAGGATCTTTATATTCATCAACCTTGCTTCAATGGTGGTAGCTTGCGCGAAGGAGATGGAGGGAGAGGAAGGTTCTTTAGTTGCGCGTTTGGGCGGAGGGTTTTAAGTTTTGAAGAAGGGTTTCTTCAATGGTGGCAGCTCGCGTGAAGGAGATCGAGGGAGAGGAAGGCTCTTTAGTTGCTCGTTTGGGCGGTGGGTTTTAAGTTTTGAAGAAGGGTTTCTTCAATGGTGGCAGCTCGCGCGAAGGAGATGGAGGGAGAGGAAGGATCTTTAGTTGCTCGTTTGGACGGTGGGTTTTAAAGTTTTGAAGATTTTTTTTTCTGAATAAAAAGGACATTTAAGTCGCTTTACCTTTACATGGAGAGGAGATTTTCTCAGCTTAACTCTTAACTCGAGTTAAGCTACAAGGACGTGTGGCAAATGCTCTGCTCTTTGGAGGACGGACACCTTTTTCATATATATATATATATATATATATGAGAAATCTATATTTTCGGCTCTATCAAATTTTAAGCTTACAGAAACGGCCCCATAGTTTCAATATGTGCAGAATAGGCCGGCTCCAAGCCAAGCCATTTCCATGTCATCATAGACCTGTCATTTTCAAGATTAGCTATTTAAGAGTTTGTTTCCTCCTTTTTTTTAGTTTATATTTCATAAAAAATTTTGGTTAAAGAAATTTCGATTATAGACTAAACAAGGAGGTAACCTAAAATCCTTCATAGCAATTTATGAAGTAAAACACAGGAACATAAGTAACAATATACTTGCAGATACTTTCATATGATTATGCTCGCGATCATATCTTAGTGCACAAGAGAGCACTCGCTACTATAAGATAGCACCCGCTATCTTATACTAGCGGGCGTTATCTGATTGTAGCGCCTACTATCTTACAGTAGAGGGCGTTATCTTATAGTAGTTTTGATATGAATTAATAATTATCTTATAATCTATAACTTGACATGAATTAATAGTTATCCATCGATAATTTACAGTAATTTTGGTATTATAGGATTAAATGAATGTTTTCCTTCTTTGCCATTTTGATGGTGTCCGTGTCGGCGATAATACTTACAAAAGTGGCCATCGGAGGATTGCCACTATCATAGAAAAAATATAATTTGATCAATTTATGCAGAAAATATATAAGATCAGTAAGACTTGACTGAAAAAACATTCTGTCACACTATCTCTCTTTGCACATCGTAAAGGAGTTGGTGTTTGTTGAATTATCGGACTCCGATGATCATGCAAACTTATTCAGAGCATATCGTAGTGGTGATAGTGTGATAAATGTATATATCAAAAAATTAGTAGCCATTGCTGTCATGAGAATTTTATCATCTCTTGAAGCATTTCAACCGTTCCAGGAAACATATGAGGAAAGTGTCAGATTAAGAGATGATGACATTGCAGAACCAGAACATATGATCGAAGATGAAGGAATATGGTGTGATGAGGAAAATGTCGCTGTACCACTGATAGCCGACGATGATAGAAACGAGAATATAGAATTTCGCTAATACCAAAGGCACTATAAATAACCGTCTTCAGAAATTCCAATGGGAGAAGACAATGAGGATAAAAGATATTTTCCTAAACTGCATCCGATGAATCCGATGTTAATATATGTCAGCTTAACTTCCATTCAATGAACAATACATTCGATTAAACTCAGTGGGAAGCATTTTTGGGAGACTCTACTTCATACGAATGACCTTTCGAACCAATAACTTCGGAGCCAACGACAGTCGAGGCAAAGACACAATAGCTTATCGCACCCCAAACATCCTTGCCTCGGTGAACCGCGACCTAAACAATTGCACATCAACCAACTGTACCTCGACGGACCGAACCCCAAGCACGTAATAATCATCCAGTTGATGAGGGTGATAGTGATCCCAATGATAGTGAAGCACTACCCTCGCCCACTTTGCGTGTTGATACTAATAGAGGAATTGATCAACCTCTGGTGGACGAAGACTATGATTTTAATGACTCGAAAGGTGAGTATATAGACTTAGATGATAAGGAACTCTATCAAGGGGGGCCATTAGCTATTGGTCAAGCGTTCAAAAATAAGAAATCCTTTCAGAATGCTTTTAAAGATTTTTTTATGGCAAATAATTTTCACATTAAACCAATAAAGACCAGTCCTCTTTGAGTTATGGTGAGGTGTTTGGAAGTGGGATGTGTTTGGCGAATACATGTATCGAAGTTGGTGGGTATGGAGCATTAATAGTGTGTTGAAGATAGCCAGAGAAGAATCGATCGTGATCATGCTAGAAATCATTCGTACGAAGGTAGTCGAATTCTATCTAAGGCGCCAGGATGAAGGTAATAAGATGACACACATTTTGACACCGATGGTGGAAGATCACAAAACACCAAATTCAGGCTGGGTTCGTCGAAAGAACATTGTTCTCTATGGTCATAATACATTTCAAGTTAGGCGGGGGGAATACACTCATAATGTTGATCTAGATTAACAGACGTGTATATGTCGACATTGGGCTATCCTTGAATTATCATGTTTACATGCGATCGCTGCATTATCACATTGGAATAAGAAAAGAGAGATCCCCAAGTTCTGTGAGCACTTGTTTACCAGTGCTTTTTTTAGGGAAACTTATAAAAATTACTTTGTTCCTACTGTTGATAAGCGCCAATTGACCGATTTATGGGAAGACATCGAGATTTTACCTCCGCACAAGACACGTCAAACCAGTTGCCTGAAGAAAAGAAGGATTAGATCAAAAGGTGAAGTTTGACCATTACGGTGTAAAAGTTGTAACGAATACAGATATAACCGCCACTTGTATAAATTTGTTAGAATATGAAATGAAATTGACAAAGGGTGTAAATTATTGCCAAAGAGATGATCAAGGAGCTAATTTTCAGATCAGGTATCAACGGTCCCAGTCTGCTAAGGTACCATAGCATACCACTATCTTACCATAGCATACCGCTATCTTACCTTAACGGTCTGCTAAGATACCTTCATGAACCGCTATGGTAAGCTAGCGGTCCGCTATGGTACCTTAGCAGTTTGCTATCATACCATAGCAGACCGTTGTACCTTAGTGGTCCGGTAAGATACCTTATAAAAGCACAAAATTATAACATGCAAATTTCCCCAAAAAAAAAGAACAAAATTACAAAAAAAAGTGCTAAATTAATTCAATAATTTAATCTATACAATTGTTAATTATTACAAAATATACAAAAATAAAGAAAACAAAAAATTTACATTTTAAAATAAGACTCGAACGTGGACAATGAATGTTCGATTTCAGCTCTAAATGCTACATGTCTTTCTCCTCGAAATCGGTAGTCCACAATTTAGAGAAGTATCCAATATACTTCATTACAAAATCTCTGCAATCCCAACTATTGTGTTGGCGCAGGATATTGGCACTGTCCATGACCGTTAGCTGCCACGGTTGATCGAAAGCAGAGCTCAGACCGATAGCGTAAAGAAGGCACGATAGATAAAGCAACAAACATTATTTGTGCTCATCGACCTTCATAATATGATCCGCTACAGACACTATAGCCAAGTCCCAATGGTGATATCTTTAGCTATACATCAGAAAATAAATCTGCAATGCAACCGGAGATCTAATCAGTGGGGTGTTAAATAAAAAAATAAAAAAGGTGTTAATGTGACTTCAAAAAGAACTTACCGTCCCACAATTGACAACATGAATACTATGTGTGGCACTTGTAAGATGGGACTCAAGCGGCTTGCAATCGTGATGAACCTGCCACTTGTCACATTAGGCCTGCCACTTGTCAAAGTCGCTGAGTGGTTCTAGATTTTGATCGAGGATAAATTTTCAAAATTTTGCTTAGTTCGCTATAATCAGGGTATGAAATTGGTCATTAATAAGTCATGAATTGAAAGCGTGAATGAAGTAAATAAATAAAGAAAATAATAAAGAATCAAAATGTTACTAGTGCTACGACAGAAGCAAACCAGCTTTTATTCGCCTTTTCGAGAAACATATAGTCGTTCTTCTTCTCAAGGACTTTAAAGTACGCATTCATGACTTTATTGTCGAGCCACTCTCATCCTTTGAGGACCCGTAAGTTCCCAATGGTGACGTCAATACTCAAGACAATATCGATGATTACAGTGTCGTCCGTCGCAGGCCGGTTCCAAATACTAAGCATGAATTTATGCTCTATGGATTGTGACTATAGACACTCAAATTTGGCCCAAGGCTCGATCGAGACAGACTTCGAGAGAGGCACACCCCCGAGCTTTCGATAGCATCTCCCACACCCTCAGGACCCTTCCCAAACTCTTAGGAATTACCCCCAACTCGTAGAAACCTCTCCGAACCCTTAGTTAACCCTCCTGGATCATGGTCAGAGAGAGATGTACCAGGGCTGATGGAGACCTTTACTAAGATTGAATCTTATACCATTGAAAAGTAGAGGTTCCCAGCTTTCCAACAAGCCAAGAATCACCTCAATCCGAGCTGTGCTTCAAAAGTTACGACGATCCGAAGAATGTTTGGAAACTGTACCTAGCTGGGGCATGCTTGGCGTGTGTATTACATACGCCAAATACAGGTGGGCCCCCAATGGGCTCTGGACTTCCAAGACACTGTAGCTATGCTTGGCGTGTGTAATACACATGCCAAGCTTTGCTATAGTAACCTCTGGTTTTTGCCCGAATTTTACTTTTGGGGTTTGACTTGTTGACCATCTCAATATTTAGGGTGGGTTTCATTAGGACTGTTGCACCCTTTGTTTACCCTATTTGCAACCCTCTAGTCATTTGAAACCTCACCCTATCATCTACCATTGAAACCCATTGCCTACTTTTCCAAGCTCTCAAAATCCTAGGAAACCTTAGATTAGAAGATTACCTAATTGCTAACCCTAATTAGCCCTTAAGTATCAACCTAACCACCATTTTTCCTATAAATAAAGAGGCACCCCTCTTTTTACAAAGGCTTAAAATTTTTCCAAGAGAGAGAAAGAGATTAAGAAATTCCCTCCTCCCCTTTGGTGCACCAAATACTCATACAAATTCCAAAATCCTAAACCACCTTAGAAACCCTATCTTCCATAAAAAAACCCTTGAGTTTAGGTGAGAGCTACCCCCTAGCCCTCCTCTCCTACCCCTTAGCTTGTAAGCTTTAGAGGTTAGAACTCACTCTTCCATCATCCAAGCCATCGGAAGCTCATTAAGTGTACTTACGCAAAGGTCCACAAGTGTGCTATAAGGGTCCGAGAGCTCCGACTCTCCCCTCTACTCCTCTACCTTCCTTGCTTTTCCTTTATCTAAGGATTCAAGCCGTTACGCCGTTGAATTTTCAGTGTTTACGGAAAGCTTGATAGGATCATAGTGCCTTCGGGTAAGAGGAAGTACTTTTTTATTTATTTCATATTCATTTAGGCCATAAGTAGAGACTGCTTCTGAGCGGGTTAATCGGGTACCTAACACCTTCGCGATTGATAACCGAAGCCCCTACCCAAGAGCCTTTGGCATTAGACTGGTGAATCAGAGTCATATTTGACACTTCGGTGTATTTAATATTGATTTGAGATTTCTCGAGACACCAAAAGCTCCGGGTGGCGACTCTAGTTTTTTTATTAAACGAGCGCATCGTCGCGACAGACTCGCGAGAGCCCACGGTTGCACAAATGACGACTCTGCTGGGGAGTAGCTAGTAGAGCTTCCCCTTGAAATTTGGCTTCGTTTTATTATTTTTACTAATCATTGGCTGTTTTCTCTTAGTTTCACTCACCCCTATGATTCGGTCTTGTTTTTACCTACCCCTACTTTTTTGTCATTTACGTGCCTTAGCCGACTGGCGGGCCTACTTGAGCATCGTCTTTACAATTTCTTTATTTTCTGTCATTTACATGCCTTAGCCGATTGGCGGGTTTACTTATATATTTACACGCCATTGAGCATTTAATTTATTGCAATCATATCCTACCAGTGGATGCCGACCTGAAGAGGCGGCACGGGACCATCACTATCCATTTTTGGACATTAAGAAAACTCTCATAAAATTTGAAATTAAAATTGAATCGAGAAGGGGACTTAAGTGAATTTTTGTCGGGGGTAGATTTTATCAAGGGTTGGGAATTTTAGGTAAAAATACAAATACTTGGTTCTTAGAACGGCGGCAGCCCCTAGTGGTGATGATCCGGAAAAGTACCACCCCATCCAGTATCTGAGAAGGCGCTTGTGCCGAAGGTATATAGGGTGGGTAACCGATCTTATTACGAAGCTTAAAACCCTGGGGGAGTGCATTAGTTGACCCGAATCAACCCTGCATCCTTGCTACAACACAAAACTCTATCCCCGGAAGCATTGCTTCCAGAAAAACCAGAAAAAGAGACTAAATTCGGGCTTGCTGTTCTGCTGCTTATATAATTATATATGTAAGTTTGTTTGTCACAATCATGACTCAAAAACAGTATTGCTCCGTAAGAAAAGGGTTTTGCCAAGTAAGTAAGTAAGTAAGAAAAAGTTTTCTCGTTTTGGACCCACGGTCGTCCGTAGTGAACTTACGGACGTCCGTGACCACGGACGACCGTGAGTGATTCACGGACGTCCGTGCCCTAAAAACTTATATATTTCGGACAGTTCGGGCAGTTTCAAAACTGATCCAAATATTTCGAGTTTAAATTTTTTCTGGTCCATTTTCAGTCATGGAGATTACCTACCATTCTTGTTTATATTCTTAGATCTCTTTGATGGTAAAGTGTTTATGTAAGGCTATTGTATAAGGCTTGTTTGAAACAAGTGAACCTTTGCAAGAAACGTAGGTTGATGGTAATGGTTACTATGGATAGTATGATGGAGAAAGGCTATTGTGTTTGGTGATTGGAGTGCTAGGGTATATCATTCCAAATAAGCACTGTAAAGTTTTCTTTTATTATTCATAGTGAATTTTCTTTTGGATCTGAGATAGATCCCGTGGTTTTTGCCTGTGATGGGTTTTCCACGTTAAAAATGTCTTGCGTACTTTATTTTGATTGTGTGATGGTTGTGAGTAGACTTTAATTGATAAATATAATAGATAATATTTATAAATCGTAATTTTCCAAATTTCAATATACTCTGTTTATACCTGGTGTGTGTAAAATACACCCCAAGCTTAATTTTCCCAGATTTGCTATGGCGTGTATATTACACACGCCAAGCCAAAACTGAACAGAATTAGCCCGACGTGTATAATACACACGCTAAGCCATATTCTCCAGAATTTGGCCTGGCGCATATAATATATACGCCAAGCCTGTTCTAGGCTAGGCAGCTCGAATTTGAGGCCTTTATCTCCTCCTCGAGTCCCCCGCTTAGTGGTTTAGCACCTCTGGTAGGTCCCACATTCTTCAACACCTAATACGCCCCTGTCGGTCAAAAGAGGGTAACTTCTTATTGACTCACTCTGGGGGATCGAATTGTTTGCATTGATTCCCGTGCCTTCAATAGTTCAAAGGGTTTCCCTTTGACTCTTCCGAAGCACGTCGGGATCCCTCCGCGGGAGTTATTTAAGGTACAAATACCACCCAAAAAGGGAACTCCAAGGCCTTAGAACTTGTACTAAAGATTCACTTGTTTTATCCAAAAGAAAAAAACCAAAAATAAATAAAAAATCAAAATAAAAAATCAAGAAAAAATTAAAACCCACCGAAAAAAAATTTGCGGTGCCGGTACAACGGCATCACCTTACCGCTCGTCATCCCGTAGAGGGAGAAGGGGAAAGCTTTAAGGGCCCCATCCGAGGCACCCATACCCAACCTGCCACCAAGCCATGTCGTGGGTAGTGGATCCGGCATACGCTGATCCCGATTCATCCCCGCTACATTCCCCGACCCATTCCCACATGGAAGAAGTCTTCACATCCACCCCCCTCACCCAATCCCCAATTACCATCACCGGGCCCTTCGGTGCACCCATTTTCCCATCCACCGCCACTCAAAACACCCAAAATCTAACACCCCATTTTCCTTCATTTTCCCAAACCATACCCATGTCCACCTCCATGTCCATTTCAGATCCATCCCACATTCCATCCACATCCACCCAAGACCCGACCCCATTTCCCACCTTTACCACCTGCCCCATTTCTCATCCTCCTCCCAACCCATACCCGATTTTTCCGCATTTACCCATACCACATTCACTTTCTCCAACCCACCACACATCCCCTCGCTTACCCAGGTCATGCCCAATTTTACCAGGGCCACACCTGATTTTTCCCACACATCCATCCACACCCCACATTCCTCAAGTGAACCATCTCCATCCACCCCCTCTCCGATGGCTATGATGGATGAGATGGTTCGGGCCTACACAACTTGGAAGGCTTCTCACAACAACTTCCCTCACCCACCCCACACACCTCTAAACCCATCCCATATAGTATCAAGTCTCCATGCCTCTTTCCCCCATGACCCTCATCAACCTCCCATCATCCATACCCTTCAGGCCCCCCATATATCAAGGAACCCATGGAATAGGCACCAAGGCTCAATGGGGTAGACCCACCAAGGCCCAACGGCCCAGACCCACCAAGGCACAACGACCCAGACCCACCAAGGCCCAACGGCCTAGACCCATCAAGTCCCAATAGGCCAAACCCATCAAAGCTCCATAATCTTGACCCCTCCGGATCCTATGGCCCAAACCCATCCAAACTCCTTACCCTATACCCAAGCCCAGCAAGGCCCAAACCTTGGATCCCCATACCCATACTCTCCACAATTCCCTCAATACTTCACTCACCTACAAACCTCATACCCGGCCCAAGGCGGGAACTCGACACCTGCCCTTCATCAACCCCAATTCACCCATCCCCATGCACCTCAAAGCCATCTTCAAGTATCCCTCCAAGCACAATGGCCTCATCAGCCCCCAATCTAAAACCCAACCTCCGCTCATCCCATCATTCCGTCAAGCTTCCCCCATGTGTAGTGGTCCCATCCAGCACCCCTCCAAACCACTCAACACCAACAGGAAAGTCTCACCCTTCCCTAGTTTCATGAAGACCCACAGTATGAGGAGGATGAGGTAAAAAATAACGGGGCTTACATGGGGGCACACACTAGCATCAATCCTCCCCCACCTGTAATCACCAACCCGTCGGTTGCGCAAAGTCAAACGAGCGGCACCGTCATCTAAGGAATCAGAGTAGCTGAAAGAACAACTGGACAAAATTCAGAAACAATTGATGAAAATGGGTGGAACTGAAATCCACGCCACAGACTTTTCCGATTTGTGTCTATTCTCCGAAGTCTCCGTACCCCTAAAGTTCAAAGTGCCTACCTTCGATAAATATAATGGCACAGGCAACCCCATTGCCCACCTCAAATCCTACTGCAGGGACATGTGCCAGTATAGGGGAGATGAGCATCTGCTCATAAAAGTCTTCCAAAAAAGCTTTACGGGCCCCGCTTTAAGATGGTTCACATTGTTGGAACCTTCCCTGATTAAAACGTGGAAAGACTTGACCCATCTGTTTCAAGAATAATATGTCTACAATATAGACATTGAGCCCAAAAAATCTGATCTAGCTCGATTAAAGCAGAAACTCGACGAAGCATTTAGTGATTATCTTGGCGATGGAGGGCACTGGCATCTCAGGTCAGGAATAGAATACCCGACGATGAGCAGATTGAAATGATATCAAAGAACAACCAGTCATCTCGAACTTTTTGGTATACCAGCAATAATCCAGTTTTACTGATTTGGTTAGGAACACCAATTGTTGTAAGGATGCGATAAGGGAAGGGCGTTTGAATAAAACTGCAAACAGTGGGGTCCGAAGGTTCGCCAATCAGATAAATGAAAGAAGAACCAGGGCAGATGTGCAAATAGTTGGTAATATGCGACCTAATGCCAGCACAACCCCGTTCCAATTTAGGGCAGCCCAGCCAACCCCAACCAGAAGTGAGCCAATGCAGAGATTTGGAAATAGCCAAGGGATACAAATGACCCCAGAACAGAGAAAAGCCCATTTTGATTGAGTCTTCATGCCCTTGGGACAGTCACTAAATGTCTTGTTGCCTTTGTTAATTGAAAAGGGTTTGGTCATAGCACTCCAGCCACGACCCTCGACAAATCCAATCCTGAGAAATTATGACCCCAACACCCATTGCAAATTCCATTACGGACCGGGCTACCCAACTAATCGTCGCTTTCCTTTGAAGCACGCAATACAAGACTTGATAGAGGCCGGTAAGATCATCCCTCCGGCACTTCCCCAAGCCAGTCATCATGCCAATATATATCAGGTGCCAACCATCAGCATACTAGAAGAAGATAATTAGGAATTTGATTTGTTGGATTATATCCGCACCCAGGAAGATTTTGTGGCACCACGGCAGAGAGACCGGAAAGATAGAAGTATTAGGGTGATCAAACTCTTGAATTTGGCTGATTACTTTTCCACACCACAAGTCAAACCCTTAGATCTTAGGGTATATTTCCCATCACCACCTCCTGTCAATTATGTCCAAATCAATTCCTATCAACCATACACCGCGACCCCCACCAATTATCCAGTGGCCGATTTTGCCCCCCATCCCCCTCTATCAACAACCAATTATTAATGGCCCACCCCTGTCGTATCACCCCCCATATAGTCATCCGCCACCCCCAATAACCCCCTTTGGCCCACCTTCTCCACCCTTTCAGAAGTTAACCAGGTATTGCCCACCTTTCCAAAGGCATCAATACAAGCACATCAAATACCTGCCGTTATTCCATTCCGCATCTCGGGACTAACTTACGATCCTCATTAGGTCCCGCTCAGTTATAGTCAAACAAATATTAATGTCGGTAGAAGCAAGGACGGGGCAGTTGATTTTGTCACCAGGTTAGGAAATATCTCCAAGCAACCCAACGCACCGGTACCAACACTAGCCCGATCAGAGGGGAAGAAAGATGCTACTGCGATAAACCTATTTGAGAAGATGAATCGAGAACACATACTTGAAACCTAGCTAAGAAGAATGCCAGCCCATATCACAGTCTGGGATCTGTTAATGACATCCCCACTTTATTTTTAAGCTCTGATGAGAGCATTAAAAAATGCATATGTATATCTCCAAGTGAGCCCGGATGAGGTTGGGTAGATAATCGGGCAGGTGATGGCCCCCAATACCATCTCTTTTTCAGATGCTGATTTACCAAAGGAGGGAAACAATCATTCTAAATCCCTCAATATCACTGTAGAAACTAGAAATATGGTAATCCCATTAGTATTGATCGATAATGGGTCTGCTTTGAATGTGTGTCCCCTAAGAACAGCCACCAAAATAGGGGTAGATCCTTGTATGTTGAGGCCGATGAAAACTAGTGCCAGAGGGTTTGATAACACAAGGAGATAGATAATCAGAGAAGTCGATCTTGAGCTCGTGATTGGGCCAATGACTTTTTCTATACTTTCCAAGTAATGGACATCAAATCCTTCAACCTGCTATTGGGGTGCCCTTGGTTACATGAGGTCGGGGCAATACCTTCAACGTTGCATCAGAAACTTAAGTTTATGGCTGGGCAGAAGATCATCACCATCATAGGTGAAGGGCATGATGAAAAAGAAAAGGCCACCCACAACATTAGGAATCTTAAAGTATTAGATGTGTCACACACAATCGAAGATACATACCTCACAACTTTAAATATGAGGTATCAACAGTAGTCCCAGAGCCCCCAGAAAGCATCACCTTAAAAACCGGAGGCGGAATGGTCACAGCGGTGGCCATGCTCTAGAAATGGGGCTACCAAAAAGTTAAGGGGCTGGGACACCAATTACAGGGCATAAGAGAGCCAATTAGGGCCAAGGGTGAACAACAAGTAAGCTTTGGGCTAGGTTATACTCCCACTGAAGAAGAAGTCAGAGAGGCCAAGGAGAAGGCCCAAGCAATTACTATAGCAAAAGCCAGGGGAATAAGCTTAGAAGAAGAACCTTGTCCTAGACCTCACATCAAGGAGACCTTTGTAAGCATAGGGATCGTGAAGATCGATCAGAATGGGGCAATGCGGTTAACCCCACACAAACCAGCAGCCCCCGTCCACGCCACCAATCCTTAAATTATCCCTCCCAACCTGGAAGTAGACCTAGCCACTCTGTTCCTCTTTGAGGAAGAAATTTCTATACCTGCGCAATCTTGCCTGTGGTAAACCACCACAGGACCTTGCTGACGTTTGAGGACAGAGTCCCAAACGAACCCAAGATCAACATGATGGGAGTTGACTCCAAAGAATCATATCAATCAACCCCCTCCATCCAGATAGGTAAAAGAGTAGCACCACAGGTACGAAATTGGGCGTCTATGCCCCAAACTCTGGAAGCGATAAGTGGCCTGAAATTCGGCACCTGTTTCACAAAAAAAATAACCTATAAAAAGTGAGACGAGCCCTTGGCAGACAATACCATGTATATATAAGGACTCGCTTTGCCAAGAGCCCATTTATGAAGAAAACAAAAATCCCCAAAACATAGAAAAAATGCAAAATCCAAAAATATTATCTTTCAAAATTCTGAATTAAGCCAAAGAAAATAATGCCTTAATCAAAATTCTTGCCCCACGTGAAAGCAACCCATTTCCTATAGAAATACAATAAGAGGTAGGTGTCACGAGTCTGGACGAAGAAACCCCTATTGAGGAGCTCCCCAATGAACTCCTTGAGCGGTTTGCCGACTTTGAGCATGGCCCCACCCCTATCGTAGAAGAAATAGAGAACTTCAATCTAGGGATCGAGGAGATTCCTAGAATCACCAAGATCGAAATGTCGTTGTCTCTCGAGGAAAGAAAAGGCATAATTGATTTCCTTTGATCATACCAAGACGTCTTCGCATGGCCATACAAGGACATACCTAGTTTGGACACTGATTTGGTAGAGCATGAGTTGCCACTCTACCCTTATTTTAAGCCGGTCAAGCAGAAGCCGGTCTCCGACCAGAATGGATGCTGAAAGTAAAGGACGAGGTCATCAAGCAAAATAACACAGGATTTCTCATGGTCTCTAAGTACCCTCAGTGGTTAGCCAATATCATCCCAGTACCACAGAAGGATGGGAAGGTCTGCATGTGCATTGATTTCAGGAACTTAAACAAAGCGAGCCTGAAGGATGACTTCCCTTTGCCACACATCGACACCTTGGTCGATAACACTGCTAAACATGGAATGCTTTCATTTATGGATGAATTCTCTGGATACAATCAGATCAAAATGGCAAAGACAGACCGAGAGAAGACAACATTCATCACTCGATGGGGAACCTTCTGCTATCGAGTCATGCCGTTCGGGTTAAAGAACGTCGACATAACATATTAAAGAGCCATGAAAGCACTATTTCACAACATGATGCACCGAGAGATTGAGGTATACGTCGATGACATGATCTCCAAGTCACCAGAGAGAAGTGACCATTTGATAAACCTCCAAAAGCTGTTTGAGAGGCTGAGAAAATATAGGTTACGTCTGAATCCTCAGAAATGCACATTCAGCGCCATGTCAGGAAAGCTGCTAGGGTTCATCGTCAGCAGGAGAGGCATCAAGGTCGATTCAGTCAAGGTGAAAGCCATCATGGAAATTCCACCATCGTCTATCGAGAAGGAGGTCAGAGGGTTCTTGGGCAGAATACAGTACATCAGTCGATTCATCGCAAAACTCACTCCTATCTGCACACTGATTTTCAAACTACTAAGAAAAGATTCGGCTGTTGAGTGGAATGACGACTGTCAAGTAACATTCGATAAGATCAAGGGCTACCTTCTCAATCCACTAGTCTTAGTACCACCCGAGCTGGGGAGACCACTCTTAATGTATCTCTCCATGATGGAAGTATTGATGGGATGTGTCCTAGGACAACATGATGAGACAGGAAGAAGAGAGCAGGCCATTTACTACCTGAGCAAGAAATTTATTGACTACGAGACACACTATTCTCATATGGAGAAAGCATGCCTAGCACTTGTATGGGCTACCTAGAGGCTTCGCCATTACTTGCTATTCCAGGCCATTCTACTCCTAGAATGAATGGATCCGTTGAAGTACCTATTCGAAAAGTCGGCTCTCACTGGCCGAACCGCTCGCTGACAGCTCCTATTATCAGAATTCGATATCACATATGTGACAACCCGAATTTTCCCAACCTGAATTTTGAGACATATTTTTTTTTTTTTTTTTTTCAAACACGAATGGGAAAACCCGGACCGTCGGGTCGTAGAACACGTTCCGAACACAGAATGCTTGGTACAAAACCTAGCATGCAGAAATCAAAGCAGATAATACATATGACATGAATAAATCTCTAATTCTAACATCTAATATTACAATAACTAACAATGGCCACCAGTGATGTACCAACGTCACCAAACAATGGTGTATAAAATTATATACGAGTTCAAAGGGTACCAAGTCTGAACTCACCAATCTCCACAAAGTACTCAATCTACGACCCCGAATATCATAGCCCTCCTCAATTCCTCAATCTGCAAGTCTGGTGTCCACGTAGAAGCTATACCTGTGACGTATAGTCGAAGGGGTGAGCTACATCCTAGCTCAGTAGAGGAAATTTCAATACTCATTCACATCTTATCATAAGGAAACATAGATTCAATGTCACAATCAAACATTTTCTTATTTAAAACTGAAACTCGTTTCAAAGGTACTTTTTCTTATCAACAAAGACTGATTTCAAATACTGTTTTCTTATCACACGACTGATTTCAAAACTGACTTCCTTTTTCACATAAAACTGATTCAAAAGCTGATTTCCTTATCATACAAAACTGATTTCAAAACTGATTTCCTTTTTACACACAAAAGTGATTTCAAAACATTTATTTATCCTTCAAAACTGATTTCAAATCCGCCCCGGCGGCCCACATGGTACTTGCACTCCGCCCATAGCGGTCCACATACATATAATCCGCCCATAGCGGTCCACATGCACAATATCCGCCCATAGCGGTCCACTTTAATCTCACGACTTATGGTTTGATTCTGAAGTATAATCCAAAGAGTACATAAAATGCATAAAAGCGGTCCAAGAGGCGTACATGACTACATCGAAATCCAAGGGTGTACGTAAATCCCGTAAAAAGCGGTCCAAGGCGTACCGACTCAGGTGTCAAACGAGTACGTAAAATCCCATGGCGGTCAAGGCGTACATGAGCACCGAGTCAGGGTGTACGTAAAATCCGTAAAATGGTCCAAGGGCGTACATAAGCACAACAAGTCCAAGGGTGTACGTAAAATCCCGTAAAAACGGTCCAAGGGCGTACATAAATCCCGCCACAGCGGTCTAAGGGTATACACAAATCCCGCCACAGCGGTCCAAGGGTGTACATAAATCCCGCCACAGCGGTCCAAGGGTATACACAAATCCCGCCACAGCGGTCCAAGGGTGTACATAAATCCCACCACAGCGGTCCAAAGGTGTACCTTCTCACAAATCTACAAGACTCAAAGATTTCGAGTTCACATTCTAGTTCAGATTTCTAAATCACGATCCAAAGCTCAGATTCTTGCTTAAAAGGTTTTAAAACTCACCATTTAAAAATCAAGTTTAAAAATCGAATACCATAGTACAAATTCTAGGTTAAGTTCACAGTTCAAAATTCACCGTTTTCAACTCACGGATTTTAAATTTCTATTTTGCAAGGAGTTCAAGTTATAATTCAAATATCTATCAAACTAACATCAAAATACATCAAGAAAACTTATCATTTTTTTTCATATGAATACCTCAAAGAAACAATGAATCAAAGTTAAACATGCAGGTTTGTGTTGAAGTTCTCCTACACGTCCAATTAGATTCAAGCATCGATTTTAAATAACAAAACTTTAAATCACACTTATCATTTTCATTTGATTAAATCAAGGCATCTATGAATCAATTTCAAAAATATAATCAAATATTAAATTTCCCCTACTCGTCCAGTTATATTCAAGCATCGATTTTAAATAACAAAACTTCAAATCACACTTATCATTTTCATTTGATTAAATCAAGGCATCTATGAATCAATTTCAAAAATATAATCAAATATTAAATTTCCCCTACTCGTCCAGTTATATTCAAGCATCGATTTTAAATAACAAAACTTCAAATCACACTTATCATTTTCATTTGATTAAATCAAGGCATCTATGAATCAATTTCAAAAATATAATCAAATATTAAATTTCCCCTACCTTAACCTCGAAGCAAGCAAGGTCCTATCAATGGCCGTCCACCCTTAATCTACATCACAAGCACACAATGATGCATCAATGATTAACCCCAACCACTAATAACTTAGACTATTTAAGTGTTTTCTAAAAATTGAGTCGGAGCGGGCAAGTTTGCGCCAACACAGAAATTGATGTAACCTTGCTCCTAAATTTTTACCTTTAAAACTTTAGATTCATAAGTTGGTCAAAACACAAACATTGTAGATCTCTTTGTTATCTTTCCAACGCCTCAAGAATTGCATCAATCGGAGGTCGGAGTAGAAAGTTATGGTCAAAATACTAAAGCAGTACTGGCAACTCAGACAAAATCGACTAATCGATTTTCAAAAATCGATTTTCAAAATCGATTAATCGATTTTCCAAAGTCGATTGATCGATTTTATCTCGATTGATCGATTTTCAAAGAGCCAAAAATCTTTTTCACTATTTGAGACCAGTCGATTAATCGACCCAATTTCGATTAATCGAAATTCAAAAATCGATTAATCGATTTTACTCGATTAATCGGTTTCGTTTCTCGACAAAATTAGAAATTTACCTAACTTATTACTAAATTTTGACCTTTAAAACGATTGATTCACAAGTTGGTCAATTCATGAAAGTTGTAGGGATTTCTGTCTTCTTTCCAACGCAACAAGAATCACGTCAATCCGAATTCGGCACAAAAAGTTATGGCTGAAATACTACAGTAGTGTCAGTAAGCCCAGGCAAACTCGATTAATCGATTTTCAAAATCGATTAATCGAATTTCAAAATCGATTAATCGAAATTCTCTTCGATTAATCGATTTCGGGGAGTTCTTCTCGAATTTCTCTCTTGTCAAAAACTCGATTAATCGAGTTTCAAAATCGATGTCGATTTTGGCAGTTTCTGAGCACTTCTCGGGTTTGAACCTTGAAACCCATTTTTTTCATCAAAATTCAATCCTTTTGATCCTAATCTTTTGCACACATCTAACCAACATATATTTAATTAAATACATGGAAGAATTGCGTTATTTACCTCTTTAAATCGGTGATTTACTCGTAGATCGGATCGTCTTCTTCGTTAGATAAACAGGGTTCCCAAACCCCCCTTGATCATCTCCGTGCTCCAAGACCACAACCAAACCCACGAAATTAACGGCAATCCTTCCACACACACTTCACGCAAACTCACGCTACGATTTGCGGATCAAAACTCACGATCTCTTTGCAAGAAGAGGGTTTCAAAACCCCCAAACGGCTCCAAAACCCATAAAACCACAACCAAACGTCGAAATCGACGGCGATCTTCCCCTTAGACGATCTCACAAATGTTTTTCGCGCAAATCTAAGGCTCGGCACTCATGGATTCAAGACGTTCATTTCATCTCCTCCTCTTTCTCTCTTCCTTCTCTCCTCAAAAACCCAAAACCTAACAAACCTTGTGCAAATCGGGTGTTAGCTCCCAAAAGAAGAAGTTGCCTTCTTTAACTAAATGGGATCGGTTCCCATACAAAACACATATACTTGTCTTTGGGCGTATTAGTTCTCATCTAAGGATCTAGCTCCCGTGTGAAATGAACGTACCTATTTAGGTGTTATCTCATAACAAAAATAGTTTTCTTTGATTAGGTGTGGGCCTACACACCCAAACCATCCACTAATCGGGCCCGGTGTTGAGCCCATACACCAAAGCTTGGTGCATAAGAAACCACCTAATGCTCAACACATAATCTAAATCGGTCTTTTTCCACTCAAGACCAACCCAATTTAACTTACGTAAGTAATTTCATAAAATCGAGCACGTGACCAGTCGGGCACGCACACCGAGGTACACTGTTCAAAGTCGGGCATACATCCCGGGATACACTATTCAAAGTCAAAATTTTCAGGCTGTTACAACATACGTCACTTAGAAGTCCATCAAGGGGCAGGCACTAGCTGATCATCTTGCCCACAATCCCTTACCAGATTATAAACCTTTGAGAACTGAATTCCTGGATGAGGATATCTTGTTTATGACAGAGGACGATACCGTAGAGATAGAGAAATCCTGGGTAATGCACTTTGACGGGGCGGTAAATGCCAAAGGTCAAGGAGTCGGTGCGATTCTGATTTCGCCAAAAGGATCCCATATACCAATCTCCATCAAACTCAATTTCTCATGCACCAATGACATGGCCAAGTATGAAGCTTGCGCAATTGGCCTACAAGCGGCTTTGGACCTAGACGTAACTCACCTTAGAGAGTTTGGTGACTCACAGTTGATCATATGCCAGACAAACAGAGATTGGAAGACAAAAGATGAGAAGCTGATCCCATTCCATGAGCACCTCAAAGATCTGATAGCATGCTTCAAGGATGTTACTTTTTCCTATATCCCACACGTAAGAAATCGCTTTGCCGATGTATTAGCAACTTTAGCCTCAATAGCAGAAATCCCCTATGGTGTTGAGATGAAGCCAATCATGATTAAACAAAGAAATGAGCCAGCCTTCTGCCTCCAGATTGAGGAACCTACAAGGTTAGATGATGAGCCACCATGGTTCTCAAACATCAAGAATTTCCTTGAGGCCTGCACTTTCCCTGAGGGTACGTCTAAGACAGATAGACGGACCATCTAATGTTTAGCGGCTAATTACATCATCTGTGGCGAATGCCTCTACAAGCGATCATACAACAACATCCTACTTAGATGCCTTACTAAAGGCGAGGCAGCCAACATCTTGAGGGGGATCCACGAGGGAGTATGCAGGGCCCACATCAGCGGACAGATGCTTACAAGGAAGATTCTACGACAGAGATACTTTTGGACCACCATGAAAATTGATTGTTGTAAGCACGTTCAGAAGTGCTACAAATGCCAAGAACAATTCATCCTAATACATGCTTCTGCCATTGATCTATACAGCATGACCACTCCTTGGCCATTCACTTGTAAACATCTCCAACTTTTGATTTGAATTGACAGCTCAGGTTAGAATTTGCATATTTGTATAACGGTTTTTTTTTTCCATCTTCAATTTTCTAAGGTTTGATTAACGCCCAGATTTTAGGAAGTTATTAATTAGATTAAATTTGTATTGATAGGATCTTAGACTTGATTGACGACCAATGCTAGGAGACTAGAAATGTGGTGTAACGGTACTGTTTAAATTTATAAATATTCGAAAGTTGAAGATTAAGATTGACGACCTTAATCTGAAGGAGGATTGGGATTTATTTTCTGTACTTTAGATTAAAAATTATTATTTTATTCATATTTTTTCAGTAGATTAGATCTTAAAGATAAATAGAAGTTTTAAAAATAAGGATTTAAATTGAAGATAAAAATAAAGAAATAACTAGATGAACAAACTTCCTCGTGGGAACGAGCCTATGCTAGTACTATACTTTCCATTGTGCGCTTGCAATAAGTTAAGACTTGAATTTAACATAAAATATATACATAATCAATAACGATCACTAGTCCCTAGCAAACAAGGAAAATTAAACTATCCTAAAACTAAAAATTGAAATGCCACTTTCGTAGGGAGCACGATTATATTTAGCGGATGCAACAATCCTTTAAACCCCTAAGTGATCCCTAGTGGAGGAGTTGTAGTCTCCTGAAGGTTTTCAATGAAGTTACCTACAAACTTTCAATATTTTTGAGTTTTTCAAAATATTTTTCAAAACTAAAAATTTAAAATATAGATTTTTATATACAATTACTCAGTCAATCATTAGATGTTCATCATTTTTCAAAAAAATTTCAAATCTTTTATCCTTAGCTTTCCATCATCGTAATTATCCTCTATCAGAACTCAATAAGTCCAATTCGATATAGCGTGGAGTGTGTGCATATCAGTGAAAAGCTTATTCATCATAGATTTTTCTAAACTGTAATTTTTAGAAAATATTTTTATCCAAACTATCACTTATTAGCATACTTTCAAAATAATCGAACTTTTGAGTTCTCACAATATTGTATATACATATGCAATTTTCATCGGATAATTAACTTAAGAAGATAAATCTCATGGAAAGGACAATCAGTTCTGTTTATATAACTTCTCCATTTATTCATGGTATCTATTTTATATATCTCCACTAGACTCATATTCTTGCAAATCATAAATGTCAAAGGTCTTTCCTTTGGCTTGTAATGGGGCTTTGGGTTTTAAAAAGTTCCAAAGAAGAAGGTAAAGATGATTCAAAATTATTTTTGAAAATTTAGCTCTTCCTTTTCTTCTTCTATATTTCTCTCTTTTTTTTTTAGCTTTAGTAAGTATCCTCATTTTGGATAACTTCTTTCTATTTCTTTTCTAGTATAAATCCCATTTTTGTTTTCAGGTTGGAAGCTTTTTTGCTTCTCTTTTTTTTTTTTCTTATGAAATCGTCTTTTTATGATTTCTTCTACTCCTGTTCTTTTCCCATATTTTCATACAATTGTATTTATTCTTACTTGTACCCTTTTTCAGCAGATCATTTATCTGTTACACATATACTCCTTCCACTCCCTCTTCTCTCCTTCTTTTATATTCTAAACTCTCAAAAACTGTAAGGGTCAAGGATAGAAAGTTTTGGACTGTACATATGGTTGAAAGTGTATAAAATTTTGGTACAAAGAAATTCGGTTTTTAAGCTTCTAATATGGGTTCAAAGGGTAAAATATTCTTGAAATTTTTGACTTTTGGGCTCTGGTTTAACAAAAGATGACCTTTAGCCATCTTCATGATTTACTAATATGGATGTCTTATTGCTTTGATATATTTAATAGACAGTTCTAAACAAATAAATTATCATATTTATAGAATATCTTGATTCTAAGTTCAACATTATGAGATTTCAGATAGTAGAGAAGTTCAATGAAAATTTAGCATGAATAAAAACAGTCTCTCTTTCTCAGAATAAAAGAGGAAATGGGCTCTATAGCTCACTGATTATATGATTTTGAAACTATAATCTAAAATATTTGTAGTTTAGATCAATCGTATAGTTTCAAACATTCATCTGATACAATGTTCTAGAGATGTTTTACTTTGAAATATAACTATTTTTATTTTGATTTTTGAACTACTACTATGATGGATTGCTAAGAATTTCAGATTTTCATATTTTTTTTTTCATAATTCCCATATAATGATTAACTTTCTTAATTAAAAAACTCTAAAGATAAAGAAAAAACTATACTAATATTACTAATATATTATATTTATTTTTTTTTTAAATTGATATGTATCCTCCCTAAACTTAAATAGGACAATGCCCTCATTGTGCAAAACAGGGGACACATAAGAAAAATATTACCTTATCTTACTTCTAGGTTAGTTACTGAGTTTATGATTTTCAAAAAAAAAAAAAAATCTTCCCCTAAACTTGGGAGAAAAATACTACTGATTTTATAGAATCTAAAAAGTTAGATGTTAGTAACACTATATAAAAAACAACAAATAAAAAGAAACTTTGTTTATATATAATTACAAAAACATGGTAAGAAAATTAATTACATAAAAAGAAATTCTTAGAAAAAACCTAGACACACTAAACTAAGACACTGACAACAACGTTCGAGATAAGGATTCCTTGACAAAGATTGGTCATCGGCTTCTAACTACCTTCAATTAAAGTCTCTCATTCCTTCCCACCAAAGGAGCATCCACTCCTTTGCGGGGTCACCTCCCCTCCTCTTCTTTAGAGAGAGCATCCATAACTCGATAGATTGCTACTCTAAGAGCTGTCGAATACTCTTCACTACCCTTCTTTATCTCACATCCCTATCCTCTGAGGAGTGGGAAGTGAAGACATTTCCAGATCAACCTTCAGCCTATACTGCTCCCTTGCGAAAAAATTACAAAGAGACAGTAGAATTGGGAAGGGGGAACTATGAGCAATGGAGAAGGGTGGCGGGGAGATCAAGGATGGGATGGAAAATGACACTGAAAATTGTAGCCCATCCCTATCGTATAGAAAGTCACATTCTGGGCAGGTTGTAATGGTATAAGGGTTAGCAATCAAAGTCTCTCATTCCTTCCCACCAAAGGAGCATCCACTCCTTTGCGGGGTCGCCTCCCCTCCTCTTCTTTAGAGAGAGCATCCATAACTCGATAGATTGCTACTCTAAGAGCTGTCGAATACTCTTCACTACCCTTCTTTATCTCACATCCCTATCCTCTGAGGAGTGGGAAGTGAAGACATTTCCAGATCAGCCTTCAACCTATACTGCTCCCTTGCAAAAAAATTACAAAGAGACAGTATAGTTGGGAAGGGGGAACTATGAGCAATGGAGAAGGGTGGCGGGGAGATCAAGGATGGGATGGAAAATGACACTGAAAATTGTAGCCCATCCCTATCGTATAGAAAGTCGCATTCTAGGCAAGTTGTAATGGTATAAGGGTGTGGGGGATGATGGGTTCTTGATATATGGTTTCGGATTTGAGTTAGGTTTCGGGTCAAAAGTAGTTTTGGTAGATGATTCAGCATCAAATACAGATCGCTGATGTTTCAAGTTTTCTACTTTCTGCTATGCAGCCAGAAGCTCAGCTTTATGTTTTTCAAGAATTTGATCGCATCTTTTGCTAAAATTACTTGGGTTATGTTCTTCCGTCATGGGGGTGTAGGTTATGGATGGAGAAAGGTTATGAATTGGTTTTAGTATATAGATGGGTAAGGATTTATAGGGAAGAGTATTGAACTGTCACTTCGAGTAATTTTCTATGTTTAGGTTCCTAGGCTAGGGTGGTTGGAAAGTGGTGGAATTGAATGCAGTTCATGTCCATTCCTATAAAATTTTAAATGGGTTTCAATTCCAATGCTCCCGATAAGACTGATCACCAGGTTCTCTTGTTCCCCAGAATTGTCGTTTGCAATTCTGGATAACGACCACGAGAATCTGCGACTGGAAAATTGTACACGCTATGATTGGACTCTATACTTCATGGGAAATCACAAATCCATACGCTTCAAGTGATTAAAAACAAAGGAAATAGTCTTTACGATTCAGTGATATTGTATAAATCGTAAAAGAGTCATTTCAAAAGTACTTATGTACATATGTTACACGTGTTTGCTACGGGTGAGTCGGTAGCTCGACAAATTCAAGAGGAATTCAATGATGATCAATGGGAGCTGATTTTCTTCCCATTAAAATATTCCCTCTTGGGGTGCCAATCGGCCATGAAGAAGAAGAATTACTCTCTCTCGAGTTAACCAGAATGGCTAGTTGTTCAACCTAAGTTTCTAACCATGTAATGGTTTCCAAGAGATTATTGAGTAGCTGTGTTTGAATCCAGCTATGTTGCAGCCAACTATTGGCTATCTGTGATAAGGCTTCTTCCACTGCGGTTTGGTCTTGGGTCTGTGTGGGGCAAAATACAAGAGAGTGCTGAGGAACTTTCTGAGTTAGGCTGTAGTTGGGTTCACAAGCTTCTCCTTGTTGAGATGTTGGGTTCGATTTTATATCCACTAGAGATTGAATTTTTATCTTCTAAGGTTTTAATTTTGGAAGGCAATTCATCATTGATTTTAATTTGTATAGCCCTCTCTGCCTAAGAGGTGTACTCTTTAAGGTCTCTGATTCAATCTCACCTAGTGCTTGACATTGCACTGGGTCCTCGCTAAAGTTCTCAAAGAGTTCCCATGCAGTCTCAGCAGACAAAGTACAGAACATCTCCCCACAGGTAACATCAACTATGTGCCGGGTTTTGTCATTCAGACCTTCATAGAAAGTGAGGGCTATTTGTCAATGGGTGACTTCGTGATGAGGACATCTATATAAGAGATCGTTGAGGCGCGTCCACCCCTCTTGAAGAGATTCATCCGTAGATTGTTGGAAAGTTCTAATAAGATACCGGATTTGATTCATTTTGTGTATTGGGAAGTATTTCATGAGAAATCCTAGTTCCAAGTCCTCCCAATTGGCGAATGAATTATGAGGAACGATGATTTCTCTAAGAGAATATGAAATTAGAGCAAAAACCATCAGCTACAGTAACCTGATGGTTTTTACTCTAATTTCACTTTTGGAGCTTGACTTGTTGACCATCTCAATGTGTACGATGGGTTTCATTAGGACTGTTGCGCCCATGTTTATCCTATTTGCAACCCTCTAGTCATTTGAAACCTCAACCTATCATCTACCATTGAAGCCCCTTTGCTCACATTTCCAAGCTCTCAAAATCCTAGGAAACCTTAGAATAAGAGATTACTTAATTGCTAACCCTAATTAGCATCTAAGTAGCCTCCTAACCTACCCTTTTCCTATAAATAGAGAGCCCCTCTCCTTTGATTAGAGGCTTGAAAAAAATTCTAAAGAGAGAAAAAAGTAAGAAAGAAACCTTTTTCCCTTTTGTGCACCATTCCCATATAAATTCCAGAACTTCAAAGTTTCCTTTAGACCCCCTCTTCCATCAAAAATCTTATAGGTTAGGTGAGAGCTATCCTTTAGCCTTCTTCCTCTACCCCTTAGCTATCAAGCCTTAGGAGTTAGAACCCTTCATCCAACCATCCGAGCCATCGGAAGCTCACTGAAGTGCCCTCACGCAAAGGACCACAGTGGTGCTACAAGGGCCCGAGAGCTCCGGCTCTCCCCTCTACTCCTCTACCTCCTTAGCTTTTCTCCTATCCTCTAGTTTGTATCGTTACACCGCCAAAATTTCGGCAAGTGCGGAGGGGCACAAATAGGATCCAGGTGCCTTAAGGCAAGGGGAAGTGCTCTTTGCTTTTCTTTTTTATTTCATTTTTGGCCATAAGTAGAGACCGCTCTAGAGCGGGTTGATCGGGTTCCTAACACCTTCCCGATCAATAACCGAAGCCCCTACCCAAGAGCCTTTGGCTTAGACCGGTGAATCAGAGTCATATTTAGCACTTCGGTGCATTCAGTATTGATTTGAGATTTTTCGGGACACCAAAAGATCCGGGTGGCGACTCTATATTTTTTTTAGAGAGTGTGCATCGCTGCAACGGGTTTGACCCGAATCCACGATTACACAGATGGAAACTTTGCTGGGGGAAGATTTTAGAGCTTCCCCTTGAAATTTGGCCTTATTTTTTATTTTTACTAATATTTAACTCTTTTTTTGTTATTTCACTCACCCCTATGATTCCGTTAATTTTTCTCACCCCTGCTTTTCCATCATTTACGTGCCTTAGCTGATTGGCGGGCCTACTTGCTCATCGTCTTTATGTTTCATTTACTCTTCGTTATTTACGTGCCTTAGCCGATCGGCAGGCCTACTTGCGCATCGTCTTTACAATTTCTTTACTTTCCGTCATTTACACGCCTAAGCCGATTGGCAGGCCTACTTGAGCATTTAAATTTTTGCAATCATATCCTACCAGTGGACGCTGGCCCATAGAGGCGGCACAGGACCACCACCACCCATTTTTAGACTTAAAAGAAAACTCCCTTAAAATATGAAATTAAAATTGAACCAAGAAGGGGGACTTAATTGAATTTTTACAGGGGTAGAATTTCAAGGGTTGGAATTTTTTAGGCAAAGATATAAACACCCAGTTCTTAGTGCGACGGCAGCCCCTAGTGGTTGCGCCAGAGGTATATAAGTTGGGGAACCTATCCCATCCAGTATCTGAGAAGGCGCTTGCACCGGAGGTATATAGGTTGGGAAACCCATCTTGTTACAAAGCTTAAAACCCTTGGGAGAGAGCGTTAGTAGTCCTGAATCGACCTTATATCCCTAGGATTCTGTGAGGAGAGACCCGTTGCAATTAAGAGATCAGTCACCGGAAGCATTTCTTCCAGAAAACCAAAAAAATGACTGAATTCGGGCTTGATGTTCTACTGTAAAAAAAAATTGACCCCACTTTATATACCTGGCGCATTTATTACACGTGTCAAGCCTGGAAATCCCAGATTTGCTCTGGCGCATGTAATACATGCGCCAAGCATAAATTTGTCCTGGCACAAGTAATACATGCGCCAAGTGTATTTATCCCCACTGAGCAGTGCAACCCGAAATCTGAGGCCTTTTTTCACATCCCCGAGTTCCCCACTTAGTGGTTTAGCACCTCTAATTAGATCCCGCACTATCCGATGCCTAATACGCCTCCGTCGATTAAAAGAGGGTAACCTCTTATTGACTCGCTCCGGGGGATCGGGTTGTTTGCATTAATTCTCATGCCTTCAATAGATCAAAGGGTTTCCCTTTGATTCTTCTTAAGTGCGTCGGGCTCTCTCTGTGGGATTTATTTACGGCACAAAATCCACTCGAAACGAGAATTCAAAGGCTCCGGAGTTGTTCATCATAAAAAGCCATTTACAAAACTTCAAAAAAATTAAATAAACTAAATACAAAAAAAAGAGTAGATTTGTGGTGCCGGCACAATGACATCGCCTTACCCTCCGTCATCCTGTAGGGGAAGAAGGAGGAAACTTTACGGACCCCATTCGAGGCACCCATACCCCACCCATCTCCAAGACATGTCATGGGCAGTGGATCCAGCATACGCCAATCCTGATTCATCCCTGCCACGTTCCCCAACTCATTCCCATTCGAAAGAGATTTTCACATCCATCCTCCTCACCCAATCCCCATTTACTGTTACCGGGCCTTTCGGTGCACCTATTTTCCCATCCACAACCGCTCAAATCACCCAAAGTTCAACACCCATTTCTCTATCATTTTCCCAAACCATGCCCATTCCCCCCCCCATGTCCAAATCAACCACACTTTTCATTCACCTCCATTCAAAACCCGACCCAATTTTCCACCTTCACCAACATATATCTGATCCACCCGCATTTACCCATGCCACACCCAGTTTCTCCAAACCACCCCATATTCTCCCATTTACCCAGGCAATGCCCAATTTACTAGGCCCATACCAGATTTTTCCCACACATCTACATCATCCACCCCCCAAATACCCTCAAATGAACCACCTCCATCCAATCCCTCTCCAATGGCCATGATGGAAGAGATGCTCCGGGCTTACACTAGTTGGAAAGCGTCCCAAAACATCCCCCCTCATTCTCACCACACATCTTCCAACCCATCATACACATTCCCAAGCCTCGATGCCTCATTACCTCAAACCCACTAAGGCCCAATGGCCCAAACCCCTCCCCCCCCACATCATCCACACCCATCAAGGCCCAATGGGCCCGTCCCATCAAGGGCCCATGGGCCAGGCCCACCAGGGCCCAATGGTCTAAACCCAACAATGCCCAATGGGCCAAATTTCCCAAGGCCTTATGGCCCACCCCTCCAAGTTCCATACCTTATACCCAAGCCCAGCAGGGCCCAAACCTTGGGTCCTCCTACCCATACCCTCCACAATTCCCTCAGTATCACCCACACACAAACATCCCAACCAACCTAAGGCGGGAGTCTGGCACCTATCCTCCATCAACCCTAATTCACCCATGTCCCAGCACCCCAAAGCCATTTCCAAGCTTTCCCCCAAATACAGTGGCCCCATTAGGGCCCAACCCAAAATCTAAATTCCACTCATCTTATCACCCCACAGAACTTCCCTCACCTCCAATGGTCCCACCAAGCACCCATTCATCCTAGCCAGCACTAACAAGAAAATCTCACCCTCATTGCACCATATGTAGACCCACAATATGAGGAAGATGAGATCAGGAATAGCGGGGCTTACGCAGGGGCGTTCACCAACATCAATCCTCCACCCATAATCACTAACCCCCAGGTAGCACAAAGTAAATCAAGGTCGATCGTTGAAAAAATACCCCATTATCTAAAGAGTCTGAGCAGTTGAAAGAATAATTGGATAAGATTCAACAACAACTAATGAAGATGGGTGGAGCCGAAATCCATGCCACGGACTTCTCGGACTTGTGTCTGTTCGCAGAAGTCCCCCTGCCCCCAAAAATCAAAATGCCAGCCTTTGATAAATATAACGGCACGGGCAACCCTATCGCACACCTCAAGTCCTACTGTGGGGACATGTGCAAATATGGGGGGACTAGCGCCTGCTTATAAAGGTCTTTCAGAAAAGTCTGATGGGCCCGGCCTTGAGGTGGTTCACGTCCCTAGAACCATCCATGATAAAAACATGAAAAAATTTGACGCATTTATTCCAAGAGCAGTATGTCTACAACATAGGTATTGAATCTCGTAAGTCAGATCTTGCCCGGTTAAAGCAAAACTCTAATGAAACCCTCAGCGATTACCTTGGGCATTGGAGAGCACTGGCAGCTCAGGTAAGAAATAGAATGCCTGACGATGAGCAGATTGAGATGATCTCAAAAATACCTTGTCAGTCATCTCAGACTTCCTCATTTACCGACAGTAGTCCAGCTTTACTGATTTGGTGAGGAACGCCAATCGTTGTGAGGACGCTATCAGAGAAGAGCATTTAAGTAAAAATGTATCCGGTGGGGCCGGCGGAGTTAGGAGATTTGCTGAGCAGAGAAATGATAGAAGAACTGGGGCAGGTGTGCAGAATATCACGAATACGAGGCCCAATACTAGTATAATCCCATTCCAATTTATAGTCGCACAGCTAGCTTCAGTCAGAAGCGAGCCGATACAGAGGATCGAGAATGGGCAGGGGGCACAGATGACCCCAGAATAGAGAAAGGCCCGCTTTGACCGAGTTTTCACACCCTTGGGGCAATCACTAAATATTTTGTTGCCCTTACTAATAGAAAAGGGATTGGTCACAGCACTCCAACCACGACCTCCGCCAAATCCCATCCCAAGGAATTTTGACCCCAATACGCATTATAACTTCCACTAGGGGTCGGGTCACCCAACTGATCACTGCTTCCTATTGAAGCTCACAATACAAGACTTGATAGAGGCTGGTAAAATCATCCCTTCAGCACTTCTTCAAGCCACCCAACATACCAACATACACCAAGTACCGCTACCGCCACACCCTCTCGGAGGAGCAAGTCCAAGACCCATTATTGGCATGTTATAGGAAGATGATGAAGAGTTAGAGTTTGATCCATTAGATTACATCTGCGATCGAAAAAAATTTGTGGTAACATTACAGAGAGACTGGGAAGATCGGAATATTAGAGTGATTGAACCTCTGAATTTGGCAGATTACTTCCCCAACCCTGCACCACAAATAGAACCCTTAGATCTTAGGGCATATTTTCCAGCACTAACTCTTGTTAATTACATCCAAATAAACTCCTACCAACCATACGTTGCATCCTCCACCATTTACCCGATGGTTGATTATGTCCCTGGTCGATTTTAAAATATACCCTTGCAAGTGCACAAGATCAATTGTAGCACGGTAAAATCAAGGGTGTCGAACCCACAGGAAAAAGTGAAATTTAACTAATCCTTAAAGAGATTTAAAATATCCAAGGAAGTACCAAGGAAAAAAATTCAATTTGCTAAATAATTACCACACTATTCTAGATGCAAGAAAAATAACTAATCTGAGCAAGAACAATTTATGATAGATAAAATGATAATTTTATGAATGATCAAGGAATTTGCTACCCCAGATTTATAACCTTTCTACCATTAAACCCACAATTCCATAATACATCAATCACACCATCATTTATCTAGAAAAATGAATTATAAGAAAATATGATCATCAATTCGGCATACCCTACCTAAAAATGATGACTCAGCCTATCATTGCGGTATGAATCATATAAAAAGCATAGCATATCTCAAGATTCTTAAATCACGACTATGAACATATAATCACTCTGCAGCCCAGATCGGCCTGTAGGTACAGATCTGGCGATTATGGTCGTTGATAACATAGATCAACAGTTATAATAAAGTATTCAAAAGATATTCAATTTAAGCACACTTTTTAACAGAATGATTCTATGATGAAATTAACAAACTGTGGAGTTAATCATAAAATGTTACTTATCTGGGGATCGCATCCTCCTTGAATAAATGATTTAGTCGCTCATCCTTGGTGTGCGATCTTGTTATAAACTTGAAGCCATTATCTTAAATATGCATTTTTTATTTATCCAAAGATCTTTTTACAATACTTTTCCTAAATACAATCTATGATTCCACAAATTGTAAAAGAAAAGAATGCAAAAGCCTACGTACAATCTATCCAGAGAAAACTCTAAAAGAAAAGAGAGAATGTGAGCCCCCCGAGTGAGAGAAGGGATAGAGAATTGATATTAGAGATACTCCAACAAAGCCGTAGCTTTTCTTTTATATGAGCTAGCAAATCTTTTCTCTAATAACCTCAATCGATTGAGTTTTAATCCTCAATCGATTGAACTTGAATTCAAACTAAAAGGGCCAAAGTTGTCTTTCTTGTCAATCGATTGACATTTGGTTCTCAATCGATTGACATATATGGGTAGAGTCTCCATTCTCCTGGTGGATGTTGAGCTACTTCACGGATTTCGATGCTTCTTTTGACCTTTTTGATCCACAGTTCTTGTGTAATCTTTAATTTTCCTTTTTTACGCTCTTTAACAATCCAACGGTCAGAAACACCTATAAACATTGAAATTACATAACCACCATCAGATACTTTCATCGGCTAGCTAAATGTAGGAATTAAGGTACGAAATATAGTCACATTTCGATACCGATCACACCCCTAAACCTATACTTTGCTAGTCCTCGAGCAAAGAGAATGAAAAATAATTAACAATTTAAGAAATAAAATGAATGCCACTTTCTTAGGAAACACAATTGCATTTAGCCCATGCAATAAGCCTTTAAACCCCTAGGTGATCCCTAGTGGAGGAGTTGTGTCTCCTGAAGGTTTTCAGTGAAGATACCTACAAACTTCATAAACTAATAGATTCCAGAATTATAGTCATGCCCTTAAATAGTTAAATGTCTGTGAAAACTTTTAAGATGCTTCTGGCCATGCTCATTCTATTAATACTCATTCACTTTAATTCAATGTTTTTCTAATACTCATGATTTATGCCCAAAGTGTCATGTGCTATTATCACTACTAAAATTCTTTTATCTGAGAATAAGTTTAAACTAGAAGTCTTTAGATTCCATATCTAGACTCAATCCTCACCATAGGTGTGCACTCACAATGAAGTCACTCCGATAAATAGTTTTACTTTTCACCCATATATGAGATGGAATTACAATACAAATTAAAAGAATCTCACATGTTTTAAGAAAGATGGTGCATTAAAGAATTTTTAAAAGAAATCTCTTTAGGAAGATATCTGTATCCTAAGTATGCATATACTATGTACCATAGACAATGTATGATCACTCTCCACAAGGCATTTACCCCTCATAATTTGATCAAAAAGGTCGTTTCTAAGGTTGTAATGGGGCTCGGGTAAAGGTTAAGAAAGAAAGGGAAAATTGGATTCAAATTTCTCTTAGAAATCAGAAAAGGAAGCACATTTGATTTTATGATTTTTCATACTTTCTTTTTCGAACCTTTCAGAAGCTTTTCCCTTTTTATCACTTTTCTCCTCCTTTCTTTTTCTTTATAACACCACTTTTACATATTTCTCTATCTCTTACACAAAGATATATTTTCTTCTTTGCTCTCTTTTTTATTTTTTTGCCATATACTCCTTGCAACTACTATTGCCATAACTTTCTATTTCCTTTCTTGCTCTCCTCCCTGATTTCTCAGAAATTAAAGGGTAAAGTCTTTTCAAACCGGTGTAGGGTATGATTAATATAACTTATAAGGAATATTTAAAACAAAATATTTCAATTGAGGCTCAAAGGGGGTGCAACAAGATAAATCAATATATGGTGGGATATTTTGGGCACAAATGAGCCAAAGATGGCCTTTGATCATCTCCTCGCATGATGGTAATGATACCTATTTGCCTTGAGTTGTCACACAAGGATTTCTAGCACAATAATATAGCACATGCGAAACCAATAAATCGAGATAAAATATATAAGATTTCAACAATCTAAGAATGAAGTTCAAGGATACTCTGAAAATTTTTAGCACTCATAAAAAACGAGGACAAAGTTTCAAAGCTCTCTGGGTTTTAGTCTTTCTTTGGAATCTTAGGATTTCAAGTTTTGTACTTAATTCTCAATTTGGAATTAAAGCAAAGTGATGGTACAGAATTTTTAGTCATAGATCATGAACATCATTATTCATCATTAAAAGTTATGAGCATTTGTAAAACAATCATGGCATGATGACATTCTCTAGACGGATTTCCGGTCATCAACAATTTAAGAATATGAATAAAATTCGAAATTCATAAGTCTAATTGTCATCAGTCAATCGATTGAATCCAATTCCTCAATCGATTGACTGACGCAGGCTTTCAATAGGTCTAATGATTATTAGTCGATCGATTGAGATAATTGGTCTCAATCGATTGACTAATGCACCTTTAATATCCGAGAACAGCCTTTTTTTTTTTTAAATATGGCATCTGAAATCTACACATATGAATCGAAGGAAATACCCCCCCAAACCTGAATCGTCCAATGTCCTCATTGGTTGGATTTTTGGAAAGTGAATGAGACCCCCAAACCTGTTAAATGCAATTGAGAACCAAAAGGCTGACCAGGTGAAAGGTATTGTGACCAAAATAGAAAACACAAATATATAACTAAATTAAACTTTATTAACTGGTGCAATTTATTACACTTATTGAAAATTTAATAATCTAATTCTAAAACATAATCTAAAAACACCCTAATCTAAAACATGAAAATAAAATAAAATAACATCTAAAGGACTCCTAAAACTAGACCCTAAAACTGACAATCCTAATCCCTTAATCATTATTAGAAGTGCTCCCTTGCTTTGGCTGTGGGAATGCGTAACGCCACATTTCCTCAGTGATTCCGCCCTCGCCGAGTGGTGGAATGGGCACCTGTGGCGGAGATGTTGGTGGGGTAGGAGGCGGTGGAACAAGTGGCGGTTGCGGGTTTAATTCCGCCCATAAATAGGTCGGAATCAAATTCAACGCTGGACCATTGCCGGCTTCGATGGGACTAGCAATACTCGATTGAACTTCTGGATCGAAAACAAGGTCAAGATCCATGATTTCTCGCGTTGAAAAATCGAGCGGTTCCTGTGGCGGTTCTCAACAGACTCTTTTTTGTGCCAGTTCCATCAATTTCTTGACTGCCGAGCGGGTGCGGTATCGGATAGGAGCCATAGCAAAAACTTGGGGAGGATTGAATGAAAATTTCTGACTAAGGTGATTTAGAAGACTATCCTAAGAGAGGTATAAATAAAGAAAAATTTCTAAAAGACATATGCTAGGGACTCAAAGAAACCTCCTAAACTACGGACTCTAAGGAAGAGACTTGACTCTTGGTTTTCGGAAAGGTAGGATGTATTTTCTGAGAACATGCATCAGTTGATCGATTGACCCATGAGTGTCAATCGACTGACATATAATGCCAAGTTGGAAATATGGTGCACGGGCAACGTAAGCTCTTTTAGTCAGTGTACACATTTGTTGAAAATTCGTTGTTTCTGACAGAAAAGATTTTCTGGTCATCTAAAGTATCAATCGATTGAAAGGTCTACCTCAATCGATTGAATCGGCTCACTTTGTACATCAAAACAATGATGCGGACAGATTCTCAATTAATGAATGGGAATGGAATGTCTAGGTTGATCGATTGAAAACGGCTCTTCAATCGATCAACAGTTTGAGCATTAAGGAGTAGAATTACTCAATCGATTGAGATTTTTGTCTCAATCGATTGACTGATGAACATATGCATTAACCTGAGAATACACCGAGGGATAACACACAAAACACATCCTTTTTCATTCATTTAATCTGATTTGATTACAGATCGTGTACATATCAAAGAAACTAACTGAAATAAAAATAAATCCTACACCTAACACAAACCACAAGTCTCAAAATAAAACAGAGTAAAAACAAATAAACCACACAAATACTAACACAAATACAAACACAAAACACACTAAGCATCATCATCATCATCATCATTTTCCGGATCTCCCTCTCCATCCATCGCTACTCTCGCTCCTGCGATGAAGTCCTCGGCTTGCCCAGGAAATGACTCACGGGCAATCTGCACGAGAAGGGAACTCTGAAATCGTGAACGTTGATCAATACCTCCCACAGTGGCACTCAACCCATCCATCCACGCATCGAGACGAGCTACTGCTGCCTCGGCGTTAAAATCGGGGACCTCTTCGGGACGAGGTCGTCTAATGCCGCCGCGTTGGAGTTGTGCGGGGTTTGGTCGGGGAGGAGGAGGTACTTCATCGACGTCGATAGGTGGTGGTGTAACACGCAAAATGGCCTTGATGCTCTTGTCCCAAACGTTCGTGCCATAAGGTTCAATTGCATATCACCCATCTCTTCATCATTGTAAATCAGGCACCCAACTTGGTCCAAAAGATGCATCACGTAGTGCGGGAAATGTAAAAGAATGGCTTCTCACTTTTTCGATGCGGTGGTGATCACGATGTCACTATGACACCGATACATTTCTTCAAGCATCAAACCAAGTATTCGTGTGCACTGCATAAAGCGCCAACATCCTATTCTTTGTCCTCTCGCTCTTCGTGTCATGTGGTAACAAATTGTTCGACATAATAATATCCTAAAATATGATGTCCATCGGTAGGACAGCTCGTTTAGTGGATAAACCGGACCCGCACCATCCTCCACAGATGTTGTTGATCATGATGTCCTGGCTGAGATCAATGGCGGGATTGATGTGGTGGTTCAATGGGCGAACCACATAGAAATTGAATGCACGGGCAAGATCGGTGGCGTGCAAGTTATACGTCTAGTTGTCAATCTCGAGGCGGATGAATGGCAAACCCGTCAGCAATAGTGTGACTGAACCCATTCCATGTTTTGGTAAAACAGCCACAAGATACGCAATGAGACATCTATAGGCGGAGGAGCGAGTAACATCTCCAAGTTCAGAGCCTCGATAAATTCGATCAAACGAGCGGCTTCGGCGATACGTTGATATTTTATGAGATCAAAGAAATTCTCCGTTTGAAACTGGCGATCCACGTACTCGTCATTGGGGATGCACATAGGATTGTTGGTAGGACGAGGTGGTTGGTAGATCAGTGGACCAGGTGTCGTCGCTTCGATCGTGTACGAGAAGAATATAGATTAATGCAAAAGTCGAATTGGAGGAGGTCTGTGAAGAAGGAGGCCACGGGTGTCCCCATTATATAATGTGATCATCAATCGATTGAGAGACTAGTCTCAATCGATTGACACCGATTGACCTCCACCACGTTGCGAGAATGTGAAAGGGCATTTGGAATGCGGATGCGATGTGGTACAATCCACTCAAGCATGCTTAATGTCGATCGATTGAAATAGTGGTGTCAATCGATTGACAACAACCTTTTTGCGAAAAGTCGCACCGTTTAGGTGCCTTGGGAACTGGCGGAGTTAATAGGCAATCAAGTCAATCGATTGAGAGGTTAGTCTCAATCGATTGACATTGGCGTGACCCTTGACTTATCCACCAACAAAAGGACATGTCGATTTTTAAAAACTGACCATTAACTCGAGGTACTTTCAATCGATCAAAATTTGAGTCTCAATCGATTGACCTAGCAGATGTGCCGATTGGTTAGACACACATGCAGGGATGAGATGATGATGATGATGGAAGTTTCAATCGATTGATAGTGCAATTATCAATCGATTGAGCCTTGTAGAAGGTCAATCGATTGACTTATCTCCGGTCAATCGATTGACAAAGACTTCCTATTTTTACCACAAGAAGAAACTTAAAATACACTGGGTTGCCTCCCAGGAAGTGCTGAGTTTATGTCTCAACAGCTCAACCACTTCATTGTTCACTTTTCTGGGTCACTGAGGTACATCTCTTCAATCCTGAACTGGGTCATTGGCTCAACCATTGGTTTAAGTCATTGCCCATTTACTTTAAAAGTTCGATTATCCTTTAAGACTTCTAATCTCAATCGCACCATGCACGGTAGTGGATACAACCTGAAATGGTCCTTCCCACCTTGATTTCAATTTTCCTGGATGGAGCTTACGTTTGGAGTTGAACAACCAAACCTTTTGTTCGATGTGGAACTCCTTTCGCGAAATTGATTGATCGTGCAACTTTTTATACTGTTTCTTATATATCTTCGAATTTTCATACGCGTCATAGCGTAGCTCTTCTAGTTCGTTCAGTTGTAACCTTCGATTGGATCCTGCCTCTTGCAAACCTTTTTATAGCCCAAAATGCCTTATGCTCTAATTCAACTGGGAGATGGCATGCTTTCCCATATATAATCCTAAATGGCGACGTTCCAATCAGTGTCTTGAATGCAGTACGATATGCCCACAGAGCATCAGATAGCCAGTTCGACCAATCTCTTCTATCCGATCGTACCATCTTTTCTAAAACTCGTTTGATCTCCCGATTCGACACTTCCACTTGACCACTAGTCTGGGGGTGGTACGGCATTGCTACCTTGTGGGTGGCACCGTATTTCTTCATTAAAGTGGCAAAGTGGCTGTTGTAGAAGTGTAAACCGCCATCACTAATGATTGCTCTTGGGATCCCAAATCTGTTAAACACATTTTCTTTTAAAAATTTGGCCACGACTTTGTGGTCATTCGATCGGGTTGCCACAGCTTCTATCTATTTTGGGACATAATCAACAACCACGAGAATGTATGAATAACCGAATGATGGGGGAAAAGGACCCATGAAATCGATCCCCCATACATAAAAAATTTCAACTATCAAAATCGGGTTTAGTGGCATCATATTTTGTCATGAAATATTTCTAAGATGTTGACATCGTTGGCACTCTTTGCAAAATTTTGTAGTATCCCGAAAGATGGAGGGACAATAGAATCTGCTTTGCAGAATTTTCTGTGTGGTCTTTTATCCTCCGAAATGGCCTCCACAGGCCCCAGCATGACAAAAATTTATGATGCTCAGTTGCTCTTCTTCAGGCACACATCTTCTGATGACTTGATCTGAACAGAATTTGAATAACTGTGGTTCATCCCAAAAATAGTATTTAATCTAGGAGAAAAATATATTTTTATCATTCTTACCCCATTGCGTAGGGATTCTGCTAGTGACCAGATAATTCACAATATTGGCAAACCAATGAACTTTTGTAGCTGTTGTATGAATTGCCATTAACTGTTCATCCGGAAAGGTGTCACGGATAGTCTCAGATACAAATGATTCTTCGGGTAAAATTCATAACAAATGATCAGCTACAACATTCTCGACCCCCTTTTTATCTTTGATTTCAAAGTTGAACTCTTGGAGGAGCAAGATCCATCAGATCAACCTTGGTTTCGTGTCTTTTTTTACCAATAGATACTTCAATGCAGAGTGGTTTGAAAAGACCACGATTTTCAAACCAAGCAAATAGGAACGGAATTTATCCAATGCATACACCACAGCTAATAACTCCTTCTCGGTGGTTGTATAATTTAGTTGTGCATCAATCAGAGCCTTACTGGCATAGTAAATCACATGATGTAATTTATTTATCCTTTGCCCTAAGACTGCTCCAATAGCATAGTCTGATGCATCGCACATGAGTTCGAATGGTAGAGAATAATCCGATGGTTGGATTATCGAAGTATTGGATAATAGCTCTCTCATTTTCAAAAATGCCTTCATACATTCATCATCAAATTCAAACGGAACATCTTTTCTAAGCAAGTTGCACAAGGGCTTGGCGATCTTGCTAAAATCCTTAATGAATCTTCTATAAAATCCCACATGACCCAGAAATGATTGAATTTGTCGAACACTCTTGGGTGGTGGCAAATTAGCAATTAAGTCGACTTTTGCCTTGTTGACTTTGATCCCTTTCTTGGAAACGATATGTCCCAACACAATTCCTTGTTGAACCATAAAATGACTCTTTTCCCAGCTTAAAATAAGATTCGATTCTATGCAACGTTGTAATACCTGTGTCAAGTGATTCAAGCACAGTTCAAATGCCTTGCCAAAAACTGAGAAATCGTCCATGAACACCTCGATAAATTTGTCAACCATATCCAAGAATATCGCTAATATACAACGTTGAAAAGTGGCTGGCGCATTGCAAAGTCCGAAAGGCATCCTCCGATATGCAAAGGTACCATACGAGCAAGTAAATGTTGTCTTTTCTTGATCCGATGGAAACACAGGCACTTGATTGTATCCCGAGTAACCATCAAGAAAATAATAATATTCTTGTCCTGCCAACTTTTCTAGAATCTGATCAATAAATGGCAAGAGAAAATGATCCTTTCTCGTGGCAGTGTTCTATTTTCGATAATCAATACACACACGTCATCCAGTGGTTTCACGTGTAGGCACCAACTCTCCTTCAGTAGTCTCTTTCACTGTAATTCCCAACTTTTTGGGAACAATTTGGATTGGGCTTACCCATTCACTATCAGAGATCGTATAGATGATTCTAACATTGAGTAACTTGATTATCTCTTTTAGAACGATTTCTTTCATGTTTGGATTGAGTCGTCTTTGTGGTTCCCTCGATGGTGTACTATCATCTTTCAGATGTATTTTGTACATACATACTGATGGATCAATTCCTTTAAGATCAGCTAAGCTCCATCTGATAGCTCCTTTGTGGTCCTTAAGCACCTTCTACAAATCATACTCTTGCCCTTCCGATAATGCTAATGATATAATTACCGAAAGTGTTTCTTAAGGTCCCAGAAAAGCATATTTGAGTGACTCAGGCAGCTGCTGCAATGCAACAGTTGGTGGTTGCCTGATTGATGGTGTCAACTCATCCTTTACCTCAATAGGTAATGGTTCTACCTTAGTCTCAATTTCACATAACTTATCACCTTCACTTGATGAACTCGTCCTCTTCCCTTCTGGTTGTTTCTTTTCAGATCTTTTTTCCTCATAGATGGCCAATAAAGCAGTTTAAGCATTGATGGTAAAGCTTCGTCTACTACTTCATCCACCTGATCGATGTAGAAACAGTCAACCTCATCCTCATCAGGAAAATGGTTCATCGCATGAAATATATTGAGCCTGACTTTCGTGTTTTCATAAGAAACATCCATGATGCCCATTCGACAATTGATGCAGGCATTAGCAGTTGCGAGAAATGGACGTCCAAGAATGATTGGGACTTGATTGATGAATTTAACTGGTGGTTCCATGTCCAACACAACAAAGTCCATTGGAAAGACAAATTTGTCTATTCCAACTAAAACATCCTCGATGATACCCTAGGTCTTCTTTCTGACCTATCAGCAAAATAGAGTGTAACTGTCATGGGTTTTAACTCGCCTAGTCCTAATTTCTCGTACACTGAGTATGGGATCAGGTTGACACTTGCTCCCAAATCCAATAATGCCTTACCAATTAGTTGCCCACCTATAACGCATGAAACAGTTGGGACTCCAGGGTCCTTAAGTTTTTGAGGTGCATCCAATTGCAATATCGAACTGACTTGATTAGTCAAGAACACTTTCTTTGAAACTTGAGTATGTACTTTTCTCTTACGAGTGCATAGATCTTTGAAAAATTTTGCGTACTCTGGAACTTGCTTGATTATTTCAAGTAATGGAAGATTTATCTTTACCTGCTTGAATGTTTTAAAGATTTTTTTCATTTTTGACGCTCCTTTTCCCATTCTAGATGAAGGTGTTAGGCACTCAGGGAATGGTGCCTTTGGGATATATGAATGGGGTTCATTTTCTGGTTCTTCTTCAGGTCCTTATTGGACAATTTGAGGAGACTCTTTCTCTTTTCCTTTCTCTAGCCCCTTGCCTTTTGTTGCTTCTTTTTCTTCTTATCAGATTCCACTAGAATTTCCACTTGATTATCAACTGCTCGCCCACTTCTCAACACAGTAGCAGCTTTCAACTGTTGACTATTTGATGGTCCTTCATCAGGTGATGCTTGGCCTCGAGGATTATTGATGGGTTGGCTAGGAAGCCTACCTTCCTCTCATTGACTCAATTGATTGGTTAATTGGCTAAATTGGTCCATCATCATCTGCTGAAAAGCTTGCATATTTCGCAAAATCTTTTCTTCCAACTCAGAATCTTTCGACGCGGTGGTATGAGATTGATTAAAATTCTGATTGAAATTCTGATTTTTCGGTACTCAGAATTTGGATGATAGTAGGGAGAATTCTATTAGAAATTAGAATTCTGTTGTGGACGAAAGTTCTGTTGTCCACTCGTTATGTTGGATCTGTACTGTTGGTTCACCTGTCCAGTTTGGTTTGATCCTCGCCATCCTAAGTTGGGGTGATTTTTCCATTCCGGATTATAGGTGTTTGAGAACATGTTCCTACCCTACCGCTGATAAGATTGAGTCACATTTATCTGCTTTTGAGGAGTAGGTTCATCAGGGAAGAATGACAAGGTGGTTGGACACTCATTAGCCATGTGACTTGGGTGGTCACAAATTGAACAAGCTGTAGGGGTGATGGGAGTTTTAGCTTGCTTGGTTGCAACTAACAACATGTTCATTTGTTTGGACAACATGTCAACTTTTGTTGATAGATCTGAGGTATTATTGTTGACATCATATACCCCATCTCTGGTCAACACATGAGATTTAATTGTCACATCCAAGTTAGTTCGCCCCATTATCGCATTTTGTATTAAGGTTTGATATAACTTTTCAAACAACGCCCACAGTTCATCAACCTCTTTTGTGGCGCATGATCCTCCACAAGATGCATCAACCATGCGTCTCTCTTCTGGAATCAGTCAATTGTAAAAATTTTAGACCTGTTGCAACCTTGGAAGTTGATGATTAGGACAACTCCTGATCAATTCCTTGAAGCGTTCCCAACATTTATGAAATATTTATGTAGGTTGTTGGGAGAAAAATTGAATCTTCTGACGCAACTCAATGGTTTTGGTCATCGAAAAATATTTTTTAAGGAATTGATGGTGTAGCTCTGCCCAACTCTGGATGGATTGTGGTTCTAAAGAATAGAACCAAGTTTTTACCTTATCTCTTAAAGAGAAAGGAAAGAGTCGTAGCTTAGCTATCTCGTCGGTGACATTGTGAACTCTAAACATTTTACACACCCCAGTAAACTCATTTAAATGAACATGTGGATTTTCATTGGACAATCCATGGAAAATCGGTAACATTTGAATCATCACGGATTTGAATTTATAATGGTTTTCTGGAATGGGGGCATGCATGATACTATCCTGATCCTCGTAAAAACCAGGATCATTATAATATTCTAATGTTTTTGGGCTCTCATCATGATTATTATTCCCATTATTTCTATTATTGATGTTTTGATTGTTCCCATTCATTTATGGCCTTTGATCTGCCATTATTTCAGTATGATGATACCGATTCCTTTGGATTCTGCGATTCTCTCTGCAAGATCGTTCGATCTCAAGATTAAATGGTTGTAGATGTGGGTGATGAGATCGAGTAAAACTCATGCACCAACACCCAAAACAAGGATTGATGAATCCATAATAAACTCATAAATTTCAGCTTCAATCGATTGAAGCAATGGTCTTGATCGATTGAAATAAAACGCATAACAATATTCTAACAGAGACTTATCCATCAATCGATTGATGTATTAAAATCAATCGATTGAGGTTCAAAAATCTAGCTGGATAGTACAAAAATATCAGCGGAGAAGGCAAGCAACAGAGGTCTAGTCAATCGATTGACAGAGAAATGTCAATCAATTGACAGAGAAATGTCAATCGATTGAAAGATTTCCAAAAATTTCCACAGCAAATAATATTCCAGTCTCAATCGATTTAAAATTTTTTTTTCAATCGATTGACTTCTAAGATGAACAATAGCCAGTATCCGAAGAAAAGAAAATTAAATTTTGATTGTTTTTTTTTTTTTTTAAATTATTTTTTTGTTTTTTTTTTTTTAAATTCGAATTTCAAAATTCAAAATTCAAAAATTAAAATTTAAAAATTGAAAGTCAAAATTTAAATTCCAAAATTTTAATTCAAATTTTAAATTTCAAAATCAAATTCAAAATTTAAAATTTAAAATTCAAAATTTGAAATTCAAATTTAAAATTTCAAAAATCGAAATTAAAATTAAAATTTTAAAATTTTAAATTCATATTCTAAAATTGAAACTTTAAAATCTAAAAATAATCCCACAAAATCTTACCTAAAAGAGGAAAAGAAGAAAAAAAATAAAAGACTCCTTTAAATCCTAAACAAGAGATCCTAAAAATCCTCTACTCCCTAGAAGAACTCCACAAAATCTTATCAAAGAAAAGAAAATAAGGGAAAGAAGATTTTGTAAATTAAAAATTCAATTTCAAATTTCAAAATCAAAATTCGAACATGAAAATCAAAATTCAATTTTAAAAATTAAATTTCAAAATTCAAATTGCAAATTTCAAATTTCAAAAATCAAAATTCAACTTTCAAGCTCCATATTTCAAATTTTAAAAATAAAAAATTTCAATATTCAAAATTTGAAATTAAAATTTTAGATTTTTACTTGTTGGAATTTTTTAAAAAAATTAACACTCAAAACAATCGATCGATTGACGCTTTCGAATTAATCGATTGACTCATCAGCACGCCACAACCACAGAAAACAGTCGATCGATTGAAGATGAGATCTCAATCGATTCACTGTCAAACAATTTCACACAAATCTCTTTTCGAATTTATCAAATTTTTGCCAATTCCCCGACAGCGGCACCAAAAACTTGGTCGGTTTTAAAATATACCCTTGCAAGTGCACAAGATCAGTTGTTGCACGGTAAAATCAAGGGTATCGAACCCACAGGGAAATGTGAAATTTAACTAATCCTTAACGAGATTAGAAATGCCCAAGGAAGTACCAAGGGAGAAAATTCAATTTGTTAAATAATTACCACACTATTCTAAATGCAAGAAAGATAACTAATCTGAGCAAGAACAATTTATGATAAATAAAATGACAATTTTATGAATGATCAAGGAATTTGCTACCTCAAATTTATAACCTTTCTACCATTAAACCCACAATTCCATAACACATCAATCACACCATCCTTTATCTAGAAAAATGAATCGTAAGAAAACATGATCATTAATCCGGCATACCCTATTTAAAAATGATGACTCAGCCTATCATTGTGGTATAAATCATGTAAAAAGCATAGCGTATCTCAAGATTCTTAAATCACGACCATGAACATATAATCACTCTGTTGCCCAGATAGGCTTGCAGGTACAGATCTGGCAACTATGGTCGTTGATAACATAGATCAACAGTCATAATAAAGTATTCAAAAGATATTCAATTTAAGCACACTTTTTAACAGAATGATTCCATGATGAAATTAAGAGACTGTGGAGTTAATCATAAATATTTTACTTATCTGGAGATCGCATCCTCCTTGAACAAATGATTTAGTCGCTCATCCTTGGTGTGCGATCTCGTTGTAAACTCGAAGTCATTCTCTTAAATATGTACTTTTTATTTATCCAAAAATCTTTTTACAATACTTTTCCTAAATATAATCTATGATTCCACAAACTGTAAAAGAAAAGAAATGCAAAAGCCTACGTACAATCTACCCAGAGAAAACCCTAAAAGAAAAGAGAGAATGTGAGCCCCCCGAGTGAGAGAAGGGATAGAGAATTGATATTAGAGATACTCCAACAAAGTCGTAGCTTTTCTTTTATATGAGCTAGCAAATCTTTTCTCTAATAGCCTCAGTCGATTGAGTTTTAATCCTCAATCGATTGAACTTGGATTTGAACTAAGAGGGCCAAAGTTGTCTCTCTTGTCAATCGATTGACACTTGGTTCTCAATTGATTGACATATATGGGTAGAGTCTCCATTCTCCTGGTGGATGTTGAGCTACTTCACAGATTTCAATTCTTCTTTTGACCTTTTTGATCCATAGTTCTTGCGTAACCTTTAATTATCCTTTTTTACGCTCTTTAGCAATCCAACGACCAGAAACACCTGTAAACATTAAAACTACATAACCACCATTAGATGCGTTCATCGGCTAGCTAAATGTAGGAATTAAGGTGTGAAATATAGTCACATTTCGGCACTGATCAATCCCCCATCCCCCTCCACCACCTATCAGTTATCAATGGCCCACCCCTGCCATACCACCTCCGATGTAGCCACCCCCAATCCTAGCCAACCCCACTTTTGCCACCCACCTATCTCTTACGGAAGTTAATCAAGTTTTTCCTTCACCGGCCATCAGTACAAGCACATCCGATACCCCGCAGTTATTCCATTCCAGATCCCGGGACTAACTTATGATCCACATCAAGTCCCGCTCAGTTATGAACAGACAGTCAATGCCTGCAGCAGGAAGGAGGGGGCAGTCGATTTTGTCATCAGGTCGGGAAAGATTTCCAAGCAATCGGATGCACCAGTGCCATCACCAGAAGGGAAGAAGGATACTACTGCGGTAAACTCGCTTGAAAAAATGAGTCGAGAACACATACTTGAGACTCAGTTAAGGAGAATGCCGGCCCACATCATAGTCTGGGACTTATTAATGACGTCCTTGCTCCATTTCAAAGCTCTGATAGGAGCGTTAAAGAATGCCCATGTGTCTCTTCAAGTGAGCCCAAATGAAGTCGGGCAGATAATCGGGCAGGTGATGGCTCCCAATGCCATCTCTTTTTCAGATGCAGATTTGCCAGAGGGAAATAATCATTCTAAATCCCTCAACATCGTTGTAGAGGCCAGGAACATGATAATCCCACTAGTACTGATCAATAATGGGTCCGCTCTAAATGTATGCCCGTTGAGAACTGCCACCAAAATAGGTGTGGACCCTTGTATGCCGAGGTCAATAAAAACTAGTGCTAGAGGGTTTGATAATACAAGAAGGGAAATAATTGGGAAAGTTGATCTTGAGCTAGTAATCAGGCCAATGACCTTTTCCATACCTTTTCAAGTAATGGATATCAATTTTTATTTCAACCTGTTATTGGGACGCCCCTGGTTATATGAAGTAGGGGCAATACCTTTGACACTGCACCGGAAGCTTAAGTTTATGTTTGAGCAAAAGGTAATCACTATCATAGGGGAAGGGCACGATGAGAAAGAAAAAGCCACCCACAACATCAAGATAACGCTAGATATATCGCACACTACTGAAGATACGGACCTCCACAACTTTGAATATGAGGTGTCGGCGGTAATCTCGAAACCCCCAGAAAGCATCACCCTAAAAATCGAAGGTGAAATGGTAGCAACTGTGGCCATGCTCTAGAAATGGGGCTATCAGAAAGGAAGAGGATTAGGACCCGGATTATAAGGACGGAGAGAGTCAGTCAAGGCAAAAGGGGTACCACAGGTCCGATTTGGGCTAGGATATAAACCCAATAAGGAAGAAGTGCGAGAGGCTAAAGAGAAAACCCGAGCCACGATAGCTGCAAAAGCTAGGGGAATTAACCTAGAGAAGAAACCCTGTCCTAGACCTCACATTCGGAACACCTTTGTGAGCGCCGAGATCATAAAGATAGATTAGAATGGGGCAACACAGCTAACCCCGCACAAGTCAGCACCCCCTGCCACCCCTCCAATCCCCAAATTCCCCCCCCCCCCCAACCTGGAAATAGACTTAGCTGCTCTGTCCCTATTTGAGGAGCGATGTTCCATACCTACACAATCTCCCCCTGTGGTAAACCACCATAGGACTCTGTTGACGTTTGAGGATAGGATCCCAGATGAACCCATGATTAACATGATGGAGACTGACTCCGAAGAACTACATCAACCAACCTCCTCCATCCATACAGGTAAAGGAGCAGCGTCACAGGTATGGAATTGAGCGTCTATGTCCTAAACTCTGGAAGCGGCTAGTGGCCTGAAATTCGACACCCGTTTCCCAAAAAAATAAAAAGTGAGATGAGCCCTTTGCAGGCAATACCGTTTATATATAGGGACTCGCTTTGCTAAGAGCCCATTTTCGAAGAAAACAAAAATCCTAAAAACTTAGAAAAAATATAAAATCCAAAAATATCATCTTTTAAAAGTCTTGATAAAATCAAAGAAAAGGATGCCTTAATCAAAAAGCCCGTCTCACGTGAAGTCGACCCCTTCCCTGTAGAAATACAAGAAGCGGTCGGAGTCACGAGTCTTGATGAGGAGATCCTTACTGAGGAGCTTCCCAATGAACTCCTAGAACGGTTTGCTGACTTTGAGCACAGTCCTACCCCTATTGTTGAGGAAACAGAGGACGTCAATCTAAGATCGGAACATCGCTGTCTCCCGAAGAAAGAAAAAGCATGATCAATTTCCTTCAGTCATATCAAGACGTCTTCGCATGGTCATACGAAGACATGCTTGGTTTGGACACCGATTTGGTCGAGCATGAGTTACCACTCTACCCTGATATCAAGTCGGTCAAGCAAAAGTTGAGACGACTCCGACCCGAATGGATGCTAAAAGTAAAGGATGAGGTTATCAAGCAACAGGACGCGCGATTTCTCATGGTCTCCAAGTACCCTCAATGGTTAGCCAACATCGTCCCGGTACCGAAGAAGGACGGAACGGTCCGCATGTGCATTGATTTCAAAAACTTGAATAAGGCGAGTCCAAAGGATGACTTCCCCATTACTGCACATCGCCATCTTGGTCGATAACACTGCTAAGCACGAGATGCTCTCATTTATGGATGATATTCCTGATATAATTAGATCAAGATGACAAAAGCAGACTGAGAGAAGACAATGTTCATCACTCCATGGGGCACTTTCTGCTATCGAGTCATGTCTTTCGGACTGAAAAATACTGGGGCAACATATCAGAGAGCGATGAGAGCACTCTTCCACGACATGATGCACTGAGAAATTAAGGTGTACGTTGACGACATGATCGCCAAATCACCGAAAAGAGGTGACCATCTGGTGAACCTCCAAAAGCTCTTTGAGAGGCTAAGAAAATACAGGTTGCATCTAAACCCTCAGAAATGCGCATTCGGCGCCATGTCAGGAAAGCTGTTGGGCTTCATCGTTAGCAGGAGAGGTATCGAAGTTGACTCGATCAAGGTGAAAGCCATCAAAGAAATGCCACCACCATCTACCGTGAAATAGGTCAGAGGGTTCTTGGGCAAGATACAGTACATTAGTCGATTCATTGCATAGCTCTCTCCTATCTGTACGCCAATCTTCAAACTACTGAGGAAGGATTCGCCCGTTGAGTGGAATGACGACTGCCAAGCAGCATTCGATAAAATCAAAGGTTATCTCCTCAATCCACCAATTTTAGTACCACTCGAGCCGGGGAGACCACTCTTAATATATCTCTCCACGACGAAAGTTTCGATGGCATGTGTCCTAGGGAAACATGATGAGACAGGAAGAAGAGAGCATGCCATCTACTACCTGAGCAAGAAATTTACTGACTATGAGACACGCTATTCTCATTTGGAGAAAGCATGCCTAGCTCTTGTGTGGGTGACCCAGAGGCTCCTCCATTACTTGCTATTCCAAGTCGTTCTACTCCTAGCACACATGGATCCGTTGAAGTACCTATTTAAAAAGACAGCTCTCACTGGGCGGACTGCACGCTGGCAACTCCTACTGTCCGAATTCAATATCACGTATGTCACTCAGAAGTCGATCAAGGGGTAGGTGCTCGCTGATCATCTTACCGATAATCCCTTACCCGATTATGAGCCCTTAAGAATCGAGTTCCCGGATGAAGACATCTTGTTTATAATAGAGGATGATATAGTAGAGACAGAAGAATCCTGAGTAATGCACTTTGACGGGGTAGCAAATATCGAAGGCCAGGGAGTTGGTGCTATCCTAATCTCGCCAAAGGGATCACACGTACCAGTTTTCATCAAGCTCAACTTCCCATGCACCAATAACATGGCTGAATATAAAGCTTGTGCAATAGGACTGCAGGCAGCATTGGACCAAAAGGTAACTCACCTCAGAGTGTTTGGTGATCACAGTTAATCATTTGCCAAACAAACGGTGATTGAAAGACGAAGGATGAGAAACGGATCCCCTACCATGAACACCTCAAGGACCTGATAGCATGCTTTGAAGATGTCATGCTCTCTTATGTGCCACGGATAAGAAGTCATTTAGCCAACACATTAGCAACTTTAGCATCAATGGTAGAAATTCCATATGGCATTGTGATGAAGCCGATCATGATTGAACGGAGGAATGAGTCGGCCTTCTGCCTCCAGATTGAGGAACCAACAATGTTAGATGATGAGCCACCATGGTTCTCAGATATTAAGAACTTCCTCGAAACATGAATTTTCCCTGAGGATACATCCAAGATGGATAAGCAGACCATCCAGCGTTTGGCAGCGAACTACGTCATCTGTGGTGAGTGCCTTTACAAGCGATCCTATAACAACATCTTGCTTAGATGCCTTACCAAGAGAGAGGTGTTAAGTAGTAAAAAATACCATTTTTCACCTCATAACCTGACCTTTGATGGACCTTTGAGTTGACTAATAATGTATTTTGAGTGTATTTTGTAGATAAATAATAAATTGCAGTCTTAGTGCAGACATCCACCCAAAATGGTCAAAGAAGCAATCTACTGCTCAACATGTGCTCAAACAGCCCAAAGGCCAGCCAATCAAAGAATCCACAGAGCCTTACAAGTTCATAAGAATGTCATGGGCCCAACTGGGTATACTTGGGACCAAGTGCAGTTACAAGGAATGAAGATTGAACCCACCAAGAGGTTACTGTGTGTTGACAGATGAAAGACAACACACCAAAGATGTGTGACAACTGTGGAAACTCAAGGTAGAACATCTCGAGAGGACACTCCAAGCTGTTGAGAGGTTGGGTTGCTCAAATACCAAACTATCGAGAAGTTCCTAGTACCTGTCGAGAGGTTCTGGAGATAAAAGTCAAGCTGTCGAGAGGTTAGTTTCAGCTATCGAGAGGTCCTGAGGCTCAAAAGCCAAGTTATCAAGAAGTTCCATCAACCTGTCGTGAGGTTCTTGAAGTATATGCCTACCTATCGAGAGGTTAGAGGCATAGTAGAAGATCTTGTCGAGAGGATACCTGGAGGTGCAGGGGAAGTCGAGAGGTCCTAGCTACATGTCAAGAGGTTCAACTGAACCTGTCGAGCAGTGCAAGGCAATCTGTCGATGACTTACCTAAAACTATGCTCATTCTCGCGAGGATTGAAGTAACTTGCCAAGCACTTATCATAAGACAGTATAACAAGTCGACAGGTTGTTTATAACTTGTCGAGAGGATGAATGAAGAACTTGACAGAAGATGAAAATTGGCTCCATTCCTGTCGACTAGTGCAACTCAACCTATCGAGAAGTAATGGAATCTATCGAGAGCCACTCCAATCTTGTTGAAATGAATGCCAAGCAAACTCAAAACCTGTCGAGAGCTTCCCTGAACCTCTCAAAAATTGAATTTGGAACTTCTCAGTTCCATTCCAAGCAGCTGCCAACTCCAATGCTTTGTGCACACATTCCAAGGCATGTCAGCAACCCTTAGGGGTATTTTTGGAACATAAATGAACACAAATGGGAACCCTCCAACTGCATCACATGTACTTGCTAGTTTCGGACCAATTGGGGAAGAGCTTCTAGAAGAGAAATCAGCCACATCAGCGGCTGAGAATAACTTAATTATTCTCCTGAGCTCTGATTGGCTGAAACATATCTGAGGAAAGATACAAATAGAACAGAAATTGCACTAAAAAGATCATCCAAAAATTAAGAGAACCAGAGCCAATTCGAAATTTCATTTCCCTCCAAAAAATTTCCTCTTTCTTCCTTCTTCCCCCATTCTCTCCTTGGCCAATCATGGTTAGCTAAACCTCTTCAGTAGCTAGGGTGAGGTTGAGAGCTGTAAATTGAAAGTTTCAGAGGCTTTGTAAGGGAATGTATGTTGCACAGATTACAGATCTGAGCATAATAGGATTGGAAGTTGTATTATTACAGTGTAATTGTAGTTTTTAAAATTGATTCTAATCTAAATTTTACTTTTTTGTATTTGATTTCCCTGGATTAGATATCCCTATGGATGCTTGAGCTTGTAGCCTGGCACCCACAGCATCTGCAATAGCTTACCTGTTCCAACTAAGATCCTTGAATTGGGACAATCTCTGGGATGATCTGTAACCATTCAAGTGGACAGATCATAGCCTTAGGATTGCTTCAATTCTTTGGTTGAGATTCGATTCTTATACCTTGCATCTGAGCTTATAACCAGATGAAGGATTGTAGCAAATCTCTCCTATGCATTGCCTTTGATCCAATTGATTTTCAGTAAAGACCAAAATCCCTAGTTGTTGCTCTCCACCTTTTGGATTTTAATCTTTTTCTTCATTCCCTTGAATTTGAGTTCAATCTGTTCTGGATCATTTTGCTTTTGATTTTTGTAGTTCTTAGTAAAGTAACAAATCTTAGGAACCTCTCCTCTTTCTGGTTTTGATTTAGTCTAAATTAGGATAGAGTGCCAGATCTGTCATAGATCTGGAGATTTACCTTATTTCAAAATACATTTCCCTGTGGACCTACCCTGACTTACCTATTAAAACTTCCTGCAACAGCCCTGGTTCTTGCAGGACTGCTTGCTTACCTTGAGCCCATACCTCTGTACTTTTTTCTCTTATTTTGATGTTTTAACCCTTTAATAGTTGTAAAGTAAGCAAACCAACACGAGACAGCCAACATTATGAAGGAGATCCACGAGGGAATATGCGGTGGTCACGTTAGCGAGCACATGCTCGCTAAGAAGATCCTACGGCAAGGATACTTTTGGACCACTATGGAAACTGACTTTTGCAAGCAAGTTCAAAAGTACTATAAATGCCAAGAATACTCCAGTCTGATGCATGCTCCAGCTATTGACCTACACAGCATGACCACTCCATGGCCCTTCGCCACCTGGGGCCTCGACGTTATCGGAATGATTAATCTGAAAGCCTCAAACAGACATTGATTCATCTTTGTCGCCATTGAATATTTCACCAAATGGGTAGAGGCAGCATCCTATGCCAACATCACGGCCCAGCACGTCGAGAAATTCATCAAGAGTAATATTGTCTATTGATTTGGCGTACCCAAGGACATCATCACAGATAATGGCACCAACTTCTCGAATAAACGTATCAAAGCCTTCTGCGAGCAGTATAAGATCAAGCACCATCGCTTGTCGCCTTACCGACTGCAAACCAATGGAGCCGTAGAAGCTGCTAATAAGACAGTCATTCGTATCCTCGAGAAAATGGTCATCACCTATCAAGATTGGAGCGAGATGTTGACGTTTGCATTATGGGCCTACAGAATGTCGATCCATACCACTACAGGGGCAACACCATTCTCCCTTGTGTATGGAACTGAGGCCGACTAACCGGTAGAATTATAGGTACCCTTACTCCGCATCCTCATGGAATCAGGCCTATCTGAAGTTGTGAGAGAGAGAGAGATCTCACTTTAAGCAGCTGAACCTGCTGGACAAGAAAAGGCTCTTAGCCTTGTGTCACTCCCAGGTTTATCAAAGGCGAATCGCATGCGCTTACAACAAACGTATTCACAGTCAAGATCTGAAGGTAGGAGACACGATACTCAAGAAGATCTTTCCATCCCTCCATGTCGATCCGAGAGGAAAATTTAAGCCTAACTGGGAAGGACTTTACGTTATTCGAGACGTGCTCTCGGGATACACAATCCACCTCGCCACCATAGATGGAGATCACTTTCCTGATCCCATCAACGCTGGGTACGTTCGACGATTCTACTCATAGTTTCCCTCGGCAAGGTAAGTATTGATAAAATGAATACGTGACTGCTTAAAGACTCAGTAAAAGAGGCCATCATTTCAAAAGCCAATTAGCTAAAAAGTATCCTTGAACGCTCATACCCTTTGCTATCCAATTTGAGCCATGAGCCTTCCTTTCATAACCCCTCCAAAAGAAAAAAAATGTGTGTAGATATACCTACCAAAAAGAGAGAAAAAGAAAAAGAGTTACCATCAAAAATCTAAAAAAATCAGAAAAGCAAAACCCCAAAAAGAGATTATTCAAAAAGTAAAAAGAATGAAAAATAGAAAAGATAGAAAAATCATGGGGCGTGTATAGTAAAAATCCCCCAAGGATGAAGTGTATTACAGCAATCGGAACCCAGTCAAGGAAACCCTTTTAACCCAAAATACCTTCAAAATCCTAACCTTACCCATGGCCGCAATACATCTCAAGGAAATGCCCTCTTTAAGGTCTACGAGCAGTTAAAGTATCCGTTGAGTCAGCGTGAGCCAAGTTGGGAGACAACTAGAACCCATCCAGCCGACTATGACGAAGTCAACGTCGTAGCTTTCGAAAAAAAAAAAAGAGAAAAAGAAAATGAATAAAAATATACAAGCTCAAAGCAAGATGGACGTAGTGAAAACCTGAAATGGCGCTACGATTAAAAAGAGCGAGTTTGTGCTGACCAGGTGAAAACCCAAAAGGGTGTTGGGGGTAAAAACGCAAACCCATGGACGTAGTGAAAACCTGAGAGGGCGCTACGAGTAAAAAGAGGGAAGTAACGGGCATGAGAAAAACCCACACCGGGCGTTGTGAGTAAGAAAGTTAAAAAAAGATAAAGAAAAATAAGAAGGAAAGAATCCTTTGGTCACCTGCCCGTGCTATCCTATCTCCCGACCGGGCCACTCATGTTAGCTCCAATCGAGTCCTGACCAAGTGTGTCTTCAAGATTGCATCGTCAAACGTATGGCCCAAGGTAAGGAGAAAGGTTGATTCAATCCAAAGGGATAGGTGTTCCGGCATGACAAAATTATTGAGCCTTATCCAAATCCAACCACGTAAGGAGGTTCGGCCATGCTCAAAAGAGGTCTCGTCATCTCACCCTGTGACTAAGGCATCACACCAAAAAAAAAAATGGGGGGGCACAAGGGTAAAAAGGCCACTTTTGAAAAAGAGTAGATTTCCCTTTCCCATCTGTTATGCCTAGGCAATGCATCTCAAAAACCCATCAATTAAATAAAGGAGAAATAATATTTTTTTGTAAGATAATAGATTTCCCTTTTCCATTCACAAACTCGTATTTTGCTTATATCACATCTCAAAAAATAATCTGTGTGATGCCTAGCTTCTTTCTTCCTTTTCTTTTTATAAAAGTAGAAAAATAACAAAAACATAAAAAAAATATGTATACCAAAAAAGATGTATCTGAACAGGGGTTCTTATGCCCCTTTCTATGATTTTGATCTATGCAAAAAGGTATGTGCAGGATAGGATCAACGACCCAACTCGTGCTTTAAGGCACGAATCTCTGCACGTAAAGCATCCTCCCGAACATCCCACTCGGTCATCCAATGACTGTGGAAACTCCTATACCGCTTCCAAGAAGCATTAGAGGCCCCAAGAGAATCACCTAAGGCGCCTTCCAGACGAAGGACCTCGCACGCAGCTACATCGGCTCTGACTTCTACTTTTGCTCTAACCTTTTGCTTCTCTGAATACTCGTGCAGAACTTGTTTCTCGTCCACTAGCAGCTCAATGCGGGCCCGAACCGTCAACTCCTTCTTCGGCCAAGGTCCCCCTACATCACTACTTTCTGCCTGATCCAAGTGACCAGCAAAAGACCTCTCGAATAACAGCCAGGCCTCATACTCAGGGGAGGACATAATTGAACTCCCTTGCTCTAAATCGTACATGAGCGTCGACTGACGCGTCTCCCAGAGAGCAACTATCCTATCCATGTCACCATAAGACCCCTGAGAAAAGATCAGGTCGCACAGGGGAGGTTTACTCACACAAGGCACCTGCTGAGAGCAACCAAACTGACGCAGCACCCGAAATGGGAAGTAGTAAGTACTACCAGTCAAGTCGAGGAGAGTTATGCCCTCATGATCTCTAGAGCGGACCACTAGGAAAGTTCGGTCTAACCAAGGAAGCCTCCATACCAACTCAGCGTCCGCTAGCCAAAGCTTCAATCCTTGGAAATCCTCCTGGGGTAGCATGTGGTATCTGCCCAAAAAGCAGTGGGCCACCTCCCCACGAGCAGCATAAAAGCGAGGCACGGGTCCCAAAATGGCAAGGTGCTCCCCTAGCCAAACCTGAAACAGAAGCGAACATCCCCTAAGGCACTTCACCTTGCCCAGAGCAAAGGCATCAAGGCAATGGTAGAGCTTTACCAGAATCAAATGCATCACAGAGCGACCTTCCTCCAATTCTGCCAGAACGTCGCAAAGAGCAAGCGAGAAGCTCTCACCCCCCGTATAGAAGAGAACCTCAGAGATGAGACAAAGTACAAAAGCCTTCGCATTATAAGTGTTTCTTATCAACAACTTTCACAGGCTTTCGTCTCCAAAAAGTTCTCTTAAGAATTTCACCAAACACCTAGTGGGCCCACCAATGAGACTTTTCTCATAATCATACGTTTTCAAGCCTAAAGTCGTGTGAACAACTTTAGCATACCCTGGTTTCGGTGTTACTCTAGCAAGGCCTCTATGCAACTTCAGACTCGACAGATTGGAGAGCTCTTCCAGTGTAGGGGTCAACTCACGACTCTCCAAACGAAGAATGTGGGTATCCACTTCCTAAGAGGAGGTCGCAGCATGTATAAAATCCCAAAGTGGAGGGACTTCAAGGAAAGATGAAAGTCAGACTAATTCAAGAGGATCCAAACTCGCGAGCTCACCCTCATTTCAAGCTCTCAAGCCACCTTTTAAGAAAACTGGGCCCCGAGCCCAAGGAGGGAAGTATAGTGGTCCTGGGCCCCCCATGAGAGGTAGGGTCGGAAAGTGGGTCCATTGACATACAAAAATATTCTAAGGATACAAATTCAATGTAGGACAATGGACCAACCCTTGAGAAAATAAAGAGAAAAATAGAAGCAAAAAAAAATACCAAGCCTGAGTCAAAAGAGAAGGAAAGCAATGCATCCTCGGGCTTAAAAGGCTCCACTTTCATCGAAAAACACCTGGCGCATCTATTACATGCGCCAAACCACTTTTTCCTAGAATTGGCCTGGCGCATGTAATACATGCGCCAGGCCAATACACCCCCCAACCCACAAGCAAAAAAATGAGGGTTGGGGAGCATGTTTTTGCTAGTCCCCTGGCCAACTTGCCTACAGCACTTGCCTTTTTTTTCCTAAAAGAGCACATTAAATCACATACAGGGGAAATTTTTTATCACATCTAACTCATGTAAATCTTTGTGTAGGAAAAATCCACCCAAATAGTGGCCAACTGTTAACAAAGCATGTGGCCCCAGAGGCCATCCTTTTTAACAAAACAAACTCATCCTGTAGGCAATCTGACACACTACAACAAGCAAAGGAGAGATAGAGCATGCAATTAAAAGAAAAGGTGCTAACATTCATCTGGAAAAGCTGGAAAAAAAAAACCATCCAAAAATAATAACAGTGTCATATCATCCATTACATATCCCCAAAATCCAAAAAAAATGTGTCCTAGAAAGTCTCAAAATCTAAAAACAAAGCAGTCCTAATCCCTAGCAGCACCCTTGGACTTCTTATGCCAACACGAAGAGCTCTAATAGGTCTGGACAGCCCCCACTCGGGCCCATGCCTGAGAAAGCCTGTCAAGCAATGAGTGCAATTCCTTTTCACGAGCGCTCTGTAAGTCATACCACTGATTATGACCAATTGAAAGATAAAGATGGCAAAGCAATGATGAGAACCAGTCAGTATGATACTCACCACTTCAACTTCCTGAAAGCTGACAATGTTACAGTAATATTCTGCCTGATTCACGGCCGATTCATAGTCCTTCACACCAAAGGGAAAGACATCAGTTACAGGAGCCACAGGCGCAAACACAGGCATATCTCTAAAAAGGGCAAACAAACAAAAAAGGAAAGGCTTACCTTGGGAACCAGTTCAGGAGGGGGGACCCAAATCGCTTCAGCAGAGATGCGAGCCCGCTCATCTACAGCCGCAGATAAACCCGACAGAAAAGTGTCATCAAGGCATTTAAAGGTCCCCTGGACCTTAGCAGACGAACTATCGGAGGCACCCGGGCCAGAGGGGCCATCTCCTGAAGCTTCAGTAGTACCCGCCGCTACCCCATCATCATCATCAGAATCACCTCCCTGTTAGAACTGTGAAAAGAAGTAAGGTTTTAATCAGTAAAGATAAAAATTAAAACAAAACCATGGAAACCAATATAAAAGAAAAAGGAGAAATACCTGAGACCGCATACCGCCAAGGGACAAGAACTTGGCACCAGGGACGAAACGCGGGAGAAGGAATTGGTAGGGTAAGGACTCGTACCACAGCTAGTAAGCCCCGGGCATAAGGAGGTCATTGATGGGGACCCCATGATGAAGAAACCCGGCGGTAAGCTCCTCAATTATTCCCACAGACATCATGACATCCGCAGGAGGAGCCAATGGCACGGCAGGGTGGCCTCGGTAATGATGTTCCACTCGCTCTCTGAGGTAGTAGGTCCTAGCCCAAGCCCCATAGAAGAAGATGACGCGACAGACAACAAAAAAATGAGACGGGCTCACAGTAGCCCGATCCCAAAAGGGAGAGCCGATGTAAGGGCCGGGGATAACCTATCCACACAAAAGAGCACCCCATCAGATAGGAAAATAGCAAAATAAAAGAAAACTCTAGGAAAGAGGGGGGAGGAGTAGTTGTACCTGCTCCGGGATCAGCAAGTTAAACTGGGACCTCAGCCCCATTTCCAAATGCTTCATGCCGACATCCCTGCGGCGGTGCTTGCTCATAAGCAGATAGGTGTATTCCTCAGAGTGGAGGAGTGGACGACCAGGCTGAAAGTGCAGATATCCCCAGACCTGAAAGAAGTAATATACATGAAATTTGTGTCAGAAGCATGGAAGAACTAGCCAATAGACCAAGGAAAGCAAAGGAATCAAGAGTTACCTCTAGGGCAGGCCAAAATCCAACAACTGATTTTGCATTCCCAATGGAGGCTCGACTGATGCTAGACATCAACACAGTGTATCCGGCCCCGCCCCAGTCATATCAATGCACCTCATCCCAATTTCCCATAATGCTGAGCAAAGACAATGAGGCCCGCCCGCCACTAGCATTTGAAAAGAGGGTCTTACCCAGCAGTATGAGGAATGAGATGCGAGCCAACGTCACAGCGCGCCCGGGCTCAATGAAGATGTCCGCATCCGACTGCCCCAGGTCCACCAACTAGTTCAAACCAAACATATCAAATAGACATGTCATTTTCACCTCGGAGCTATGCAGATTCGTGGAGGTGGGGTGTCCCCGATTAGCTGAATCACTTCATCCCAGTCAAGCACTCGAAGGTCAGCCACTGGTATCCCCCCCATCCAAATCCCTATAATCATCAACCAATCGATGGGGGTCAAAGTCATCTCCGCCATAGCCATATGAAACGTCATGGTCTCGGAGCGGAAGTGCTCAATCAGGGCCCTCAGATAGGCCGCGTCGGTCTCCATGACAGGGCACGAGAGGAAGTCCCCGAAACCGGCCTGTGCGAGGAGGAACTTCACAATCAGAGGGAGGTAGAGATAAAAATGCTAAAAGTCCAACCAACCTCCTCAGAACACAGTAGGGGGCAAGTCCTGCATCGAAATAAAGAGGCTTCAGATCCTGAAAATAAAGCAAGCTTGCACATGGAAAAATAGCAAAGCTTATCTCTTTACCTTGCTGGAAATACCAAAGTTTGAGATGTGAATGTACTGCTGATGAAGGAGGCCGGTACGGGCGGCCTCGCCCTGCATTTCGTACCAAAAGCCGGTAGGGCATTGCACTACAAAGAATTGCTCCCCCCGGGGACCGTAGGACACTTCTGGCCCCTCTTTTTGCTCTTCCTCATGCACGTGCTCTTCCTCACTCGACATGCTGAGATAGATATGAACAACAATATCAAGGCAGATCAATAGCAAGAAATCGTTGTGCTACAGGCCAAAGGAAGGTAAGTATGCTCTTATTTTACTACTATTCTTATATGCCCGCCAATCTCAATCCTTTTTATATGCAAAAACAAAAAAATCTCCTCTTTACATATGCAAAAATAAAAATTAAAAAAAATCTCTTCTTTATGTGCAAAAATAAAGCAACAAAATCTCTCTTTTATGTCCAAAAAATAAAAAAACAAAACAAAAAAAGAGTCATCTTCAAAAGAAAAAAGAGAATAGAGTGTTATGCCCACACTTAGATCCAAAAAATTATGCCCTAATCATAAAATAACTCAAGAAAAACCAATAAAAAGAATAAGGAAAAATATAGCGCATCATTTACATAGAATAAAATCAAATCAACAATCATGCTTGCAAGAGAAACCACCCATTTATCATCTAGAAAAGCAAGAATCATAAATACATGGCAAAATAATTCAAGAAAAATAAAGGAGAATGGGATTAAACAATGATTACCTTCAAGAAATGGGTCCTTGATTCGGCGTAGAACGGGTGTTTAGTCGGGGCGAGCAAACACCGACAATGAAGCACGCTTGAAATCAATCCAAGGGAGCCCTAGGAGAAAGCCTTGTTCTGCTTTGGAGAAAAGGGGAGAGAAAATTTTTGAAAAAAAAAAAATGCCCTTTTAGCTCGGGCTTGGGCATCTTAAAAATGCCCCCAAGATTGGCTTGGCACATGTATTACATGCACCAAGCATAAATCAACCCCCCTTTGGCTTGGCGCATTTATTACATGCGCCAGGCTATTTCAGGCCAGATTTGGTCTGGCATGTGTGCAGCCCGAATTTGGCTTGGAATGCCTTGCCTGAGCCCTTTTTGCCATGTGGTGCACACACCCCCAAACGGCGCGTCGATCTCCATTTGACCTATTCGGGCGGCTGTGCTAGAATAAACGGTTCCGAATCAACGAGCTTGCTCAAAATCCCGAACAACAAAAATCCACAAAAAAAATCACATAAAATAATTAAAAAAATCTATAAAAAATTCACATAAAATAACAACAAAAATCCACAAAAAAATTTCACATAAAATAACAACAAAAAAATTCACATAAAATAATAACAAAAATCTATACAAAAATCCACATAAAATAACAAAAAAATTCCACATAAAATCCCACATAATATAACAAAAAATTCTACAAAATAAAAAGTTGCACGTACTCCCAAAAAGCGTTGCGACATCTATTCGCTTCGCTCGAAAATTCGTGCTAAATTAACTTCGAGACCGTTGGGTTTTCCCAAAGATCTCAAACCTTGCTTCACGTAGGGGCACCTGCGCCCAGTCAAATGGGGGCAATCAATGCCTCATGAGATTTCACGCAAGCTGTGGACCTTCGCGTATTTGCTTCGCGCCTATCTTTAAGTATGGGTTGATCACCCTCTTAGTTACGAAACTGTTTATTTCATAATAAAATTTGAACATCTTTAATCATCTCGAGAAGCAGACGTTTTTTCCAACATATTAGGCTTTCACAACTCGCTCCACCTCAGTTATGCCCAATAATGTCGCTAAGCACTTGGGGACCGATAGCTTTGAGGAACAGACGTTTTTTCCGACATACAGGACTTCCGTTTACTCATCATGTTACTCACCTAATGTTTAAGGTTTGTTTTGAATACAATAGACCCGTCAATAATGCATTAGGCCTCTTCAGATGTCTCTTATCGTTGGCATTCAATCATTAGTGATCGGATACCAAAGAGGGGCATCTGTAGACACCCAAATTTGGCCCAAGGCCCGATCGAAACATACTTCGAGAGAGGTGCACCCCCGAGCTTCCGATGTCATTTCCTCTACCCTTAAAAACCTTCCCTAACCCTTAGTAACCTTTCCAAACCCTTAGGAACCTACCCAAAACCCTTAGAAATTATCCTCAACCTTTAGAAACCCTTTCGAATCCATAGTTAACCCTTTCGGGCAATGGTTAAAGAGATGGTAGGGACCTATACTAAGATTGAATCTTATGCCATTTAAAAATAGAGGTTCTTAGCTTTCCAACAAGCCAAGAATCACTTCAATCCGAGTTACGCATCAAAAGTTAAGGCGACCTGAAGTTTCGAACCCGAGGTGGCCCCAATTCGCCAAGAGGAATGAACCTCGCGACAGGTTCAGGATCCTCGCGAGAACCTCGCAAGGAGATGAACCTCATGATAAGTTCATAACCTTGCAAGAATCTCGTGAGGAAATAGGTACTTGGCGCATCTAATACTCACACCAGGTATGGTTGGGTTCCCCCGCAGGCTTTGAACTTTCAGGTACTGTAGTTTTGCCTGGTGCGAGTAATACATATGCCAGGCTTAGCTATAGTAACCTAATGGTTTTTACTCGAATTTCACTTTTGGGGTTTAACTTGTTAACCATCTCAATGTGTCGGATGGGTTTCATTAGGACTGTTGCACCCATGTTTACCCTATTTGTAACCCTTTAGTCATTTAAAACCTCAACCTATCATCTATCATTGAAGCCCCTTTGCCCACATTTCCATGCTTTCAAAATCCTAAGAAACCTTAGATTAAGAAATTACCTAATTGCTAACCCTAAGTAGCATTTAAGTAGCCTCCTAACCTACCCTTTTCCTATAAATAGAGAGCCTCTCCCCTTGGATTAGAGGCTTGAAAAAAATTCTAAAGAGAGAAAAAGTAAGAAAGAAACCTTTTTCCCTTTTGTGCACCATTCCCATATAAATTCCAGAACTTCAAAGTTTCCTTTAGACCCCCTCTTACATCAAAAATCTCATAGGTTAGGTGAGAGCTATCCTCTAGCCTTCTTCCTCTACCCCTTTGCTATCAAGCCTTAGGAGTTAGAACCCTTCATTCAACCAACCGAGCCATCGAAAGCTCACCGAAGTTCCCTCACGCAAAGGACCACAGCCGTGCTACAAGGGCCTGAGAGCTCCGGCTCTCCCCTCTACTCCTCTACCTTAGCTTTTCTCCTATCCTCTAGTTTGTGCCGTTACGCCACCGAAATCTCGGCAAGTGTGGAGGGGCAAAAATAGGATCCAAATGCTTTAGGGCAAGGGGAAGTGCTCTTTCCTTTTCTTTTTTATTTTATTTTTGGCCATAAGTAGAGACCGCTCTAGAGTGGGTTAATCGGGTGCCTAACACCTTCCCGATCGATAAGCAAAGCCCCTACCCAAGAGCCTTTGGCATAGACTAGTGAATTAGAGTCATATTTAGCACTTCAGTGCATTCAATATTGATTTGAGGGTGCAACTCTATATTTTTTTAGAGAGTGCGCATCGCTGCGACTGATTCGACCCTAATCCACGGTTGCACAAATTTTAACCGATTGACCACACAGAGATTTGAGTCAATCAATTTTCGTTCTCGGATTTTCTTCAATTGATTGTCCTGTCTCAATCGATTAACAGAGTCTAAATTGTTGCCATTCCAGTGGTGTTACCTTTTCTGCCTAGACAGTATATTCAAACTCAATCGATTGATTTTCCAATTTCAATCGATTGGTGGAGAAGGTGACTTATCTAAATTTTGCCCTCTGTTCTATATCAATCGATCAATTTTTGCAAATCAATCGATTGATTCTGAACTATAGCAGCCTTTGAGTCTATTTTTTTGTTGTAATCCTTGTTTTGGGTGTGTCGGTGTATGAGCTTTACCCGATCTCATCGCCCAAATCTACAACCCTTGAATTATGAATTCGAAAGGTCTTGCAGAACAAATCGTAGAAACCATAGGCTTTATCATGATCACATTGAGACCATGGCTGATCAAAGATAAGGAGGATGAAATGAGAATAATAATAATAATAACAACAATGAAGGAGAAGATGAAAATCATTTCGAGGTGCCACCAGATGGTCCAAGGACGTTGGAGAAATACGATGATCCTGGTCCTTACGAGGATCAGGATAGTATCACTCATGCTCTCATTCTTGGAAATCATTTTGAATTCAAATCGGCAATAATTCAAATGTTGCCAATTTTCAACGGATTGAGTAATAAAAATTGGTATGCACATTTGGCCAATTTCATCGGGGTTTGCAAAATATTTAGAGTACATAATGTGTCCGACGAGATAAAAAAGTTGAGACTTTTCCCTTTCTCTTTGAGAGATAATGCGAAAGCTTGGTTTCTTTCCTTAGAACCAAGATCCATTAGGAGTTGGACTGAGGTACAACGTGAATTCTTAAAGAAGTATTTTCCCATGAGCAAAATCAATGATCTACAACAGAAGATTCTAGTTTTCGCTTAGCAACCTGCTGAAACATTTAATGAATGTTGGGAGCGTTTTAAGGAATTACTTAAAAGATGCCCTAATCATCGAATTCTAAGGTGGCAACAAGTCCAGAGTTTTTATAATGGATTGATTTTATAAGAAAGAAGCATGGTCGATGCATTGTGTGGAGGATCCTATGCTGTAAAGGAGGAAGGAGAAATTTGGACTCTTTTTGAAAGATTAAGCCAAACTTCAACACAAAGTGAAAGTGTTCCTAACTGATCAAGTCAATTTCATCCTGAAATTGGATGCGCCACCCAAGCTCAAGGACCCTGGAGTCCCGATGGTTTCATGTGCTATAAGTGGAAAAATAATTGGTAAAGCACTTCGGGATCTGGGAGCAAATGTAAACTTGATCCCATATTCGGTGTATGAAAAATTAGGACTTGGTGAGTTGCAACCGATCGCTGTTACACTCTAATTAGCGGATGGGCCAGAAAGAAGGCCTAAAGGTATCATTGAATATGTGCTTGTAGGGATTTATAAATTTGTCTTTCCAGTGGACTTTTTTGTTATGGATATGGAACAATGTGTCTAATCAGAAAACCAAATTCCCATCATCCTTGGACGTCCTTTTCTTGCAACCGCCAACGCTTGCATTAATTGTCATACAGGAGCTATGAATGTCTCTTTTGGAAATATGAATGTGAAACTGAATGTGTTCAATGCCATGAACCATTTTTCCAACGAACAAGAGGTCGATTGCTTTTATATCAACCAGGTTGATAAAGTGGTGGAAGAGGCTCTTCCATCAATGCTAACCAAGGAAGAATTCGAAACTGCCTTGCTAGCCATCTATGACGAAAGAGAAAGTGTAGAGCAGCATTTCGAAGGAATGAACACCATTTCAACTTTGCATGAGAATAGGCCATGGAGAACAAGGGTCGATCCACTACCCATCATGGAAACACCCAACCTAAGGCCATCAATAGAGCAGCCACCGAAGCTTGAATTGTAACAGCTGCCCGATTCAATCAAATATACTTTTTTGGGACCTCACGAAACACTCTCAGTGATAATTTCATCCACATTGTCTGAAAAGAAAGAGAGTGAGTTGATGAAGGTACTCAAAGATCACATAAGAGCAATAAGATGAACCTTAGCCCACCTAAAGGGAATTGATCCGACAGTTTGCATGCACAAAATACATCTGGTGGAAGGAAGTAAGACATCAAAAGAAGCACAAAGATGACTCAACCCAAACATGAAGGTAGTCGTGTTGAAGGAGATCATCAAACTCCTTGATGCAGGCATTATCTATGTAATTTCTGATAGCGAATGGGTGAGTCCAGTGCAGACTGTTTCAAAAAAATCTGGCATAACAGTAAAGGAGAATGATGAAGGGAATTGATGCCTATCCGAGAAACTATCAGGTGGCATGTTTGCATCGATTATCAAAAATTGAATGCCGCCACAAGGAAGGATCGCATTGATCAGATTCTTGAAAATTTGGCAGGACAGGAATTTTATTATTTTCTTGATGGATATCCTGGGTACAACCAAGTATCTGTATTTCCAACAGATCAGGAAAAGACAACATTTACTTGTCCTTATGGCACATTTGCATATCGCAGAAAGCCAATCGGTCGTTTGCAATGCCCCTACCACTTTCTAGCGTTGTATGTTAGCCATATTCTCTGATATAGTCGATAAATTCATCGAAGTATTCATGGACAACTTCTCAGTCTTTGGAAAGACCTTTGAAATGTGCCTACATCACCTGACACATGTGCTACAATGCTGTGAAGAATCTAATCTCATCTTAAGCTGGAAAAAGAGTCATTTTATGGTTCAATAAGAAATTTTCTTACAGCACATTGTATCCAAGAAAGGAATCTAAGTTGACAAGGCAAAGGTTGGCTTGATCAACAATTTGCCACCCCCAAAGATTGTTCGTTAAATATGGTCATTTTTGGGTCATGTAGGTTTCCACAGAAGATTTATCAAGTACTTTAGCAAGGTGGCTAAGCAGTTGTGTAACCTATTGGGGAAGGATGTTTCGTTTAACTTCGATGATGCATGTATGGAAGCTTTTGCGAAGTTACGAGAATTATTATCAAATGCTCCGATAATCAAACCTCCAGACTATTCACTGCCTTTCGAGATTATGTGTGATGCCTCAGATTACACAATCGGCGCGGATCTAGGCCAAAGAGTAGATAAATTACCTCATGTAATTTACTACGTGAGTAAAAAATTGATCGATGCTTAAGTAAACTACACCACCACGGAGAAAGAATTATTGGCTGTAGTTTATGCGTTGGACAAATTTCGTTCATACTTGCTTGGTTCTAAGATTGTGGTCTTTTCATATCAATCCGCGTTATAGTACTTGTTGGAAAATAAGGATACAAAACCGAGGTTAATTCGATGGATTTTACTTCTCCAAGAATTCAATTTCAAAATTCGAGATAAAAAAGGGGTCGAGAACGTAGTTGTTGATCACTTGTCTCGAATTTTTCCAGAAGAATCTATTGTCTCAGACCTCATCCGGGACACCTTTCATGATGAACAATTGATGACTATCAATGGGGCAAGAAATAGAACTCCTTGGTACGCGAGCATCGTCAATTACCTGGTCACAGGGCAAACCCCTTTACAGTGGAGTAGAAACAACAAAATTTTGTTTTTCTCCCAAGTGATATACTACTTACGGGATGAGCCACATTTGTTTAAATTCTACTCAGACCAAGTGATTCAACGAAGTGTGTCAGAGGAGGAGCAAGCGAATATCATGAATTTTTGCCACGAAGGAGCATGTGGAGGGCATTTTGAAGAATGAAAAACTGCCCTCAAAATTTTACAAAGTGGATTTTATTGGCCCACGATCTTTTATGATGCAATGACCCACTGCAAAGGATGCATACGATGCCAAAAATTGGGAAATACTTTTAAACGAGATATGATGCCATTGCACCCAATTTTAGTCATTGAAATATTTGATGTCTAGGGAATCGATTTTATGGGACCATTTCCTCCATCTTTTCGGAATGTGTATATCCTGGTCGCCGTAGATTATGTGTCCAAGTGGGTGGAAGCTATAGCTACGCGCTCAAATGACCACAAGGTGGTGGTCAAGTTTCTTAAGGAGAATGTATTTAATCGATTTGGGACACCTCGAGCTATCATCAGTGATGGTGGATCGCACTTTTGCAACTGCCATTTTGCAACATTAATGCAGATATATGGAGTCACTCACAGGGTGGCAACACTGTATCATCCGCAAACAAGTGTCCAAGTTGAGGTATCCAATTGAGAAATCAAACATATATTGGAAAGAACCGTTCAAACAGACAGGAAGGATTGGTCTCTCTGGCTCTCTGATGCTCTATGGGCATATAGAACTACATTTAAAACACAGATTGGAATGTCACCCTTTAAAGTGGTGTTTGGGAAGGCCTGCCATCTCCTAGTTGAATTAGAACATAAGGCGTTTTGGGTAATCAAGAAGTTTAATTTCAACATGCAGGCGGATGGATCAAATAGACGTTTACAATTAAGCAAGCTCGAGGAACTACGCCACGATGCGTACTCCAAATTGTACAAAGAACAGTCCAAGAAGCTACATGATCGGTTAATTTCTAGGAAAGGATTTCATCCGGGCCAGAAGGTGTGGCTCTTTAACTCGAAGTTAAAATTCCACCCAAGGAAATTAAGATCAAGATGGGAAGGACCTTTTCAAGTCATTTCTACCTATGAGCACGGTGCCATTGAGATTCGAGATATGAGGGACAATCGGATACTAAAGGTTAATGGTCAACGCCTCAATCGATTAAGGACATTGATTTTGTTAAATTTTTTGACTAGAATTTTGTTAATCTATTGAAAATTCCCAAATCCACTAGTCAATCGATTGACTGAGCCTTAAAGAAGTCAAATTTTTGGAAATTTCAATCGATTGGGATCCAAACTCAATCAACCATGGTTACTGAATTCCAGTCACTCAAGAATCATCCCCGTGTCTTTTCAATTGTCATTATGTCGATTGATTTTACTACATAAATAGATCGACATAATGCGCTTCCTGACGGGTTCACTGGCCCAAAAGCATGTTGACTCGGTGTCTTTTTGAATTTCCTTCGAAATGACGCTGCTTTATTTTCAATTGATTGATTTTTCGCATTCAATTGATTGATATTAAAAGTGGTCCGACGATTTATGTTTCCCCAAGCGATGTGACACACGTCTCATCAAATTCCCCTTCAAAATGGTGCTCACTTAAAGTCAATCGATTGAAATCCATGTTTCAATCGATCAAGTTTATCATTCTCAACGTTTCAAGTCACCCGAAAACATTTTAAAGGACCACAGTGGTCCCATCTTCCATCCTTCTCTGAATTTCTCTTGAACCATCTCTTCCTTGTGCTCATTTTTATTCCTCCTCGTATCATTGAAATGGCTAAACGGGCCCCGCAATCTACCGACCACCATGTCCCGACAACAATTCGATGAGAATGTCGAACGAGGACTACGTGAACCAGCAGATCCAAACCGTAAACTTCTTTGATCTAACCGAGTTCCGTTGGATTCCGAAGTTGCACGTTCTATTGAGTACATCGAGGCCATGCATCTCGAAATGTTACTTGCACCATTGCCAATTGACGTCTCCTTACATCTCATACGGCTGTTTTATCAAAATATGGAATGGGTGCCAGCATCGTGCTCTCCATCGGGCTTTGCCTTCGTCCTCGTTCGGATCAATAACTGGACGTACAACATGCACGTTGTGGATCTTGCTCGATCATTCATTTTCTTTATTGTTCGACCTCTCAATCATCAGATTAATCCGGCGGTAGAACTCAGCCAGGAGACCATGATCAACAATATGTGCGATGGTAGACATTGCTCAGGGATGTTTAAGCCCCACTCTGCTTTGCCCTGAGACATTCTCTTTTGGGATATCGTGATGTCAAATAATTTGCTCCCGCACAAAACCTGAGAGAATGAAGAATCATTTGGCGGCGCTCTACGCAGTCCACAGAAACACCTAGTTTGATGCACCTGGAATGATGCTCGACGAAATGTATCGGTGTCACAACGATATCGTTATCGCCACTTCGACGTGCAAACGAGAAAGCATTCTTCTATATTTTCCTCACTATATCATGCACTTATTGGATCAGCTTGGGTACCCGATTTTTCTTGACGAGGTGATGGGTGACATGCAATTCTACCAGTATGGCCGGAATGTGTGGAGCAAGAGCATAAAAGCTCTCGTCAGGAATGTTTCAGTTGCACCGCAACCCTTCAAGGTTGATGTTGATGATGTACCTTCTCCTCCTCTCCAACCAAACCCTGCACAATTCCAACGTGGCAGTTTACGAAGACCTTGTCCCGAAGAGGTCCCAGATCTCAATGTCGAGGCGGCAATCACTCTCCTCGAGGCGTGGATGGATGGGTTGACGACAACGGTTGGAGGTATCGATCACAGGTCACATTTTTAGAACTTTCTCATTCAGATTGCTTGGGAATCATTCCTGGTGCAAGCTGATAATTTCATCGCAGGAGCGCGAGCGGCAATGGATAGAGAGGGTGACGTTGATGATGATGAAGATGATGTTTAAATTGTATGTTTTGTTGATGATGTCAGTTTTGGTGGCTTGTTGTTTTGTTTTGTTGGTTTGGATGTTTGGTGTCTGCTTTGTGTGTTAGTTTACTTAGTGTCTTAGGAATTTTGTTTTCTTTGATCAATTTAGATATGTGAAAGTGGTGATGTATGATCGAATCAAATCAGTTTGGGTGCTTTTAATGAAAAACTTGAATTGTTTTGTCTTCTCTTCTCTATGCTATTTTCTAGGGGTGTTATCGGGTCGGTTGGGGTCGGTTTTCATGCAAAACCGAAACTGAACCGATAACTATCCGTTTGTATTTTATAAAATCGAAACCGAACCGATAATGTTCGAAATCAAACTGATAACTATCGGTTCGATCGGTTTTCAGTTTCTAAACCTCATTTTTTAAACTTTTTTTTATTTGTAGCATTTAACCGAATTGAATTGATTTTTTCGGTTTCGACTTAGAGTTTTCAAAATTTATACAAACCGAACCGATTTATACAAATTGTTTTTGCAAACTCCTATGATTCAACTTATTTTAAGACTTTTAGTGATTAACAAACTAAAGCAGCAACATTTAGCTTTCTACAATAAGCCTCACACACCATCAAACTCAAACATAGACATACTATAATCCATATATACACCACTATCGGTTTCTTATCGGTCCGGTTTTGGTTTTTTAATGTTAAAATTGAAACCGAAACGATAACTATCGGTTTCTATTTTTTGAAACCGAAACCAAACCGATATGTCTCAAAACCGAAATCGAACCGAAATTTCGGTCGGTTTTTTGCACAACCCTACTATTTTCGGATTGCTGGTTGGATGCATCAGTCGATCGATTAAATTCGAAAAAAATTCAATCAATTAAATTCAAAAAAAATTCAATCGATTGAATTTCGTAAGTTCAATTTAAAATGACCCTCTGCTGTGCACAGTCGATTGATTGAAATTTTACTCCAATCGATTGACTAGACACTGCCTAGATTTGTCAAAATCTGAGGAATTTTTGGAAATAAAATATTTGCCCAAAAATTTCCAAATTTATGAAATCAGAAAGATTCCACCCATCCTCTACTAAAAAGGGGTTTAAATCGTTTGATTTGATGCTGATTCAAATCCCATGGTTTTAGAAACTTTCTAAAACTTAAACAATGGTCCAAAACTGGACTAATTTTTACAAAGAAGGTTTCTTTCTTTCTGTCAGTCAACTTTCCCTATACATCAAGTCAATCGATTGAATTTAAATTGATTGACTGTAGTCGGTTTGCAACATCACTGTTTCACATCCGAATATTCCCAAAATTTCTTTCTTTTAGATTGTTTCTTCTTAAGGTAGTTTTTCGTTTATTTAATAAGTCTTAGCCTTAATTCTTCTGAGTCATCCCCTTAATCCTTAGCACTTGTCATCCCCAAAACTTCAATCGATGGAAAGCATCTGATATCGCACCCGCTCCGTAGTGAAACGCCTGGCCGAACCGACAAAGAAGCAGGCCCATATCGCACCCCACAACCTCTTGATTTATCGAATCGAGAAATCATTGATCTTGATCCGGTATCACCACCTCCATCATCGCTACGATCGCCATTGGACTTGATGCCCATCGATTCACTACAACCACCTCCACCCCCACGCAACCGCCCCCCATTTACTAGTTCCGCGGAAGCCGAGAATAACCCAACTCTGAATCTAATTCCGACCTACTTGTGGGCGGAACTGTTTCCATCGTCACCACTTGTTAACCCACCACCAACCCCACCAGCATCACCACCCCGTGCCCCAATACCACCACGCGGCAGGGTTGGCATAACTGAGGAGATGTGGAGGATTGCATTCCCCAAGTCGAAGCCCGAGATGGAAAGCGACAACGATTAAGGAATTGATTCTCGTTTTAGTTTTGGAATTTTAACACGTTTTAAGAATTGTTTTAAGTTTTATTTTCGCATATTAGGTTTAGTTTTCTTTCATTAAGTTTAGGTTTAGTGTATTTAGCACATAATTAATAAAAGATTAGTTTAGTTATTTATTTTGCATTAATCTCATTCTGGTCATTATTTTTGTCAATTCTTAACCTGCATGTGTTGATCTTATGTCGCACAATATTTGTTTCACCTAGTCCGCCTTCGGGTTGTGGTTTTCTTTACACAGGTTTGGGGGTACCAAATTCTGTAACATTCGGACCAATGAGGACATTGGACACATCAGGTTTGGGGGTGAAAAGATCAGCTCAGGTTACATAAACAAATAAATAAATAAAAATTTTGACTGTTCTCGGAATTATTGAAAGACTCTGTCAGTCAATCGATTGAATTCCTTATTTCAGTCGATTAACTGATAGCCATTAACAAAGAAGACTTGCAAATAAGCCAACTCAACCGATTGATTTTAATAAATCAATCGATTGACTGGAAACTTTGGCCCGAGATTAATTGAAAGCAAATGTGAGTCAATTGATTGACAGGTCAATCGCTTGATTAAGTGAAGCCTATTTTATGAAATTCCATGAGTTTTCATTATTTTTAATTGTTGAAACTTGAAAGTTTTAGCGAAAAATTATCATGCCATGTTAAGATTATGACTGCCTATGATTTTAATTTCAATGCAAGTTTTAAAGATGATACTACAATTCATGACTAGAAATTTTTACACATTACCATGCTTGAGTTTCGAAGTTAAGGAACTAGTCTAAACTTTGAATCTTAGGATTCTAGTGGAGACTAAAAACCCATAACTTTTAAAGTCAATTTCTTGTTCTTGATGAGTGCCACAAGTAAATTCGAAGTGTCTTTGGAATCCATGCTTGTTTAAATCTCAAACATTTTCATTGGTTTGTTTATTTTGCATGTTTTATATCATTGCACTAGAACTCATTGTATTGAAACTCAAGACAAATAGACATCATTGTCATCTTGAAAGGAAATGATCAAAGGCCATTCGTGGCTTGTTTGAACCTAAAATGCCTCACCTTATACTAATCTACCTTTTAACACTCCCTTTGAGCCTTATTGAAAATTGTTGTCCTAAATATTTCTTGTTAAGCTATAATAACCATACCCTACACCAGTGCTATAAATATAAATACCCTATCCTTCAATCTCTGAAAATTTGGAAAAAAGGGATGAGAGCAAGAGAGGAAATAGGGAGGCATGGTAGTAATGCTTGCAGAACATATGATAGAAATATACTTGAAAAAAGGGAGAGAAAAGAAAAATATATGTGCAAGAAAAAAAAAAATATATATATATATATATATAAGTGAAAAACATGAGGTGGTTTCGAAAAGAAAAAGAAGGAATAAAAGGAAGGAGAAAGTAGAGAAAAAGCAAAAAGAAGAATTCGACTTTAAAAAAAAAAAAAAAAAAAAAAGGGAGTGAAAAATGCGAAATTCAAATGTGTTTTTTTTTTCCGGTTTCTCAGAGAAATTTAAATCCAATTTCTCCTTTCTTCCATAACCCTCACCCGAGCCCCATTACAACCTTAGAAAAGACCTTTGTAATCCGATCTCGATTGGTAAATGTCTTGTGGAGAATACGATGCAATGACTATGGTACTTGGTATAACATGCTTAGGATACAAACATCATTCCTTATGGGATTACTTTTTCTTTGATGCATCATTTTTCTTGAATCATGTGACTCTTTGATTTGTTTTAGAATTCTCCTTCTCACGTGTGTGAAAAAGTAACCCATTCATTGAAGCGATTTCATTGTGAGTGCATATCTAAAGTGAGGGTTGAGTCGAGACATGGGATCCAAAGATTCTTTATGTATTTGTTACTAAAGCTTCGCAGGTGACATACAAGTAATGGTCATGGAAATTAATATTGAAATTTGTAGGCTTTGAAGTTTGTAGGTATCTTCACTAAAAACCTTTAGGAGACACAACTCCTCCACTAGGGATCACCTAGGGGTCTAAAGTCTTATTGCATATGCTAAATGCAATCGTGCTCCCTACGAAAGTGGCATTTATTTATTTTTAGGTTACTTTTTTGATATATTTTTATTCTCTTTGCTAGAGGACTAGCAAAGTATAGGTTTGGGGGTGTGATCTATGTCGAAAAATGACTATATTTCGCACCCTAATACCAATATTTGACCATCCGATGAAGGCATTCTGATGGTTGTTGTGTAGTTTTAATAATTTCAGGTATTTTCATCATTTGGATGTGTTTGGAGCATAATAGAGCATAATTAAGGGTTACATGAGAGCATTGGACCATAGAGCCAGCTGAAGCACCAAAATCTGTGAAGAAAATTAATTGATCCAGCCATGTCTATGAAGATGAGGAGGCCACATGCCATCATCATCGATTGAATCTCAGGAATCAATCGATTGATCTGAATTACAACTGTTTTGTGTATTGCGTGTGGATCAGAGATGAGCGGTTAAACCCCTCGCTCAAGGAGGAAGCTATCCTAAGATGAGTACTTGATTTATTTTCAATCCTATAATTCTTGTCAATATTATTAAATCGTACGGCTTTTAGTGCGGGTTTATTGTGTTATTATCGAATGCTCGTTTATAGCCATTGATCTTGTAGATCAGCGATAATAAACGAGTATTCTACTTAGATCGATCTTGTAGATCGATTTAGGATGTCGTATGATTGATTTTCTTGTTGTGATTTCGTGTTTGTGATATATTATACCTTCCGCATGATTCATGTCGTAGTTGAATGCGTCATAGTGTTAGGATATTGTATGCCGAATCAATAATCGTATTTTTTTCGATTCATTTTGTTTGTAGTAAAAGGATGGTAAATAAATTGACATAGGATCATATGGATTGTTGATAGAAAATGTACACATCTAGGGTTAGCGAAATCCTTGATCATCTCATCATCGTTACTTTATTTGTCATAGTTTGTCCTTCCATAGCTTGGTTTTAATTATTATTATTATTATTATATTGTGTAGTGGTAAATCATAGAAAATAAATCTCGCATTTGGTACTTCCTTAGATTATTTTAATCTTTTAAAAAGTGATCAAATTATGCGCTTCTTTGTGGGTACGATACTTGCATTCTTGCCTTGCTATAATAGATCTTGTGCACTTGCAAAGGTACACTTTATAACACAAAAAGTCCGCACTAAAAGTCGTACGGTTCAATAATATTGACAAGAATTATAGGATTAAAAATAAATCAAGTACTCATCTTAGGATAGCTTCCTCTTTGAGTAAGGGGTTTAGCCGCTCATCTCTGATCCACACGCAATGCACAAAATCGAAGTCATCAACAAACATTCTTTTATTTATCAACCGTTTGATCTTTTTGGAAAAGATCAGAACCTTACAATGCATCCATCATAATTACAATCTACTACTACAAATACTAAAGAAAACTAGAAAAACCCTAAGAAAATCTGCCAAGAAGAAGCCTCCAAACCCTTAGCATATCATCTATTTTATAGGGTGCGGATAGGAAAACTTTCATGTAAGGTTCAATCGATTGATTTTCACATTTCAATCGATTGACTTCAAAATTGAATTTTTGGCGAATTTATTTGAATTTGAAATCAATCAATTGATTTCTAAATCTCAATCGATTGAGTTCAAATTTGAATTTAGAAGAGAAACTGTTGTAATTCAGATCAATCAATTGATTTCTAAGATTTAATCGATTGATGATGGTATGTGGCCTCCTCGTCTTCATAGACATGGCTGGATTAATCAATTTTCTTCACGGATTTTGGTACTTCAGCTCGCTCCATGGTCCAATGCTCCCATGTAACCCTTAATTATGCTCGATTATGCTCCAAATAGATCCAAAGGACGAGTATACCTGAAACTATTAAAACTATACAACAATCGTCAAAATGCCTTCATCGGATGTCCAAATGTTGGTATTATAGTATGAAATATAGTCATATTTCGGCACAGATCAAGAGTTATAATACCAAGTATAGTACAAAATACATCTAACACCATTAAATAAAGTTTAGAAAAATCTGGGTCGTTGTACATAAACAAAGAGATTAAAGAGAGAGGAAAGGTTATAATTTTATTTTTTATAGGTAAGCAGGGATTTGAAACCCTAACCTTAAGGCTATAGGCTCGAGGGCATCACCACTCGAGTAAAGGTTCAATCCACAAAGATGCAATAAATTTCTTAGCTACTTTTATTGGAGAGAGGATCAAAGGAACGGAATTCAAATATGGGTCTTAATTATAAGGGTTTTTCAATATACCCCGCTTATGTTTTGCTATATTAATAAATGGCACCCATATGTCACTTATTTTCAAATAACCTCTTAATTTGTAGTTTTGTGTTTAAATAACACCTTGAGTAACGGTTTCGTTAACTGTCGTCTCCAAACCAAAGAGGCATTAGCCCAGTTGGTATGCTTCCTCCAATGTGAGGGACTAGATCGTGGGTTCGATTCTCGTCCTCCACACTGTTTCCCACTATTGTCTTTACAATGTGTGGGTTGGGTTCTGTTAGTTAACCCTCACCACTTGTCACGACCCAAAATTCTACCCTATCCCGAGGGCCTAGAATTCCGAGTTATGACCCGCACATATCCCGGATATGCTAAGCGGACATACACCTAATCAGAGTTCTCGCGCAATAATGGTTCCACAAAATCCATGAAATCCAATAAATAGGGTGGAATATAAATGCAATCATAAATACAGAATAAGTCTGATAAAATGCGATAGAATGCTATCAATCCACAACTAACAGGTAAGTCAAATCGGAGACAAATCCGATAAAAATGAAAGCATAGAGTCAATGATAGTAATATAAGGCAAAATCCAATACCGAGTCTACTAACTCAATATCCAGCGCTCGGATCAAAATCAACACTGTAGTCCTCCTGATAATCGGCAACGTCACCCTCCAAAGGCCCCTGATAATCAGTCCACTGGGTCGACGTTCTCAGCACCAATCAGCTCAGAGATACCCACGTCCACACCGTCGGTATAGTCACCTGCAGCTGTTAGATTAACGTGGGATGAATTTACTCAGTCACGTAAACTCAGTGGGATACACCACCGATCCACCCCATACTACTCAGGTGCATTGTGGGTGCATCTTATGAGTGATAAACATAGTATCTCAAAATAGATAGCAAAAGAAAGATAAATCACATACATATTCGTAAGACTCATATCATAAATGCAAGACCATGATCTAGACACTCATATCTTAACATACCTTACCATATCTCATAACATATCATACCATGTCTTATTATCATTCTCACACATACGTCTATACATCGCATGAGCGTAACTAACATACTAGTGAAATCCTAAACGACCTGTGCCAGAGTCGCTGCTCGAGCTACTATGGGATGGTCAACATAGTATCATACCACTATATTATAACACCCTCGTGTCATACTCATACTCCACCAGCCAGCCAATGGAGAGACATAATGGCCAACTCACTCATAATACACTCATACTCATAATCTCTCCCAGAGATCCGTCTTGGCTGAAAGATGTTGTTGCCCTTACGGTGGCTACGCAAGGAATGACACGTACAGAGACTTAAGTTTTTTATCTTTTGCTGGCCTACACAGCCATGTCTTATTATCGTACTCGTATCATAACTTATCTTATCTCATACTCATATCTTATCATACTCTTATACTTAATCCTAGGACGAACTATAGTGAGACAACTTTCCTAATTCACGCTTCCCAAGAAAAAGGTCCCGTAGTAACCTGGATGTACTTCGTATGATAGTTTATACTACCATAGAGGTGTTGCATCCGTACATGGACTCCAATATATCTAGTTTCACGTAATCGTAAAAGAAACCTCACCACAGCTAAAGCTCAAAGCCCGATTCTCGTATCATATCTCATATCTTATCCTCTCGTATTAAAACTCGGGGTGATAAGATCACCAGATATGCCATGTGATCTGGGTTACATGAATTCACACTCACCCGACTCGTCATGGGTCCCATTCCACCATGAGTTGTAAGGCATGTGAATACGGTGTGTTCCTCGCTTTGATACCATCTCAGTGAGTCACCACGCCCAAGCGTAGACATGATCTCATACACTCTCGTACTCATGATCTAACATATTCTTAACTCGTATAAATTGATTAAGTTGTAAATACAAAAGTATCACACATACATAACAGTTTATACTTAGATTTTGATTATGCTTATATTTATATTTATTTACATAATACACCAATATAATTATAGAATAGGGTTATAAGTGTGATTTCGATAATCGTAAAGGTCAGAGTTCAGTTTCATAAAGGCATCGAAGTTCTAACACTTTGTATTATCGAAGAGGTCGCGTTGAAGCGATAAAATTGAGATATATATATATATATATAATAATTAGACAATTAAATTAAATAGTATTTATACTTATTAAGTTATGATTTATCATGACCATCGATCAAAAGACCTTACAATATAATATACACAGGAACTTTGGTCATGAGAATTAGAAAATAATATTAAATTCGAATAGCCTTGAGTCATTCAAAATTGAACCCGACTTGTTGCTCTATTTTGACCTCTAAAATGTCAGATTCGTGAAATGGTTATTTCACACAAAGTTGTAAAGCTCGCTGTCTTCTTTCTAATGTCATAAGAATCGCATTAATCCGAGGTCAGAGTAAAAAGTTATGACCAAAATACCGGGACAAGTGCATCAATGGTCGCGAGGTCGGGTTCGTGGACCCGAATTTGAGTTCGCAGTCATGAGTTCGGACCCGAAACTTCAAGATGGTATAATTTATTATTCTTTTAATTAAAATAAAAATATAGTTTAATTTTTGGGCTTAATTAATTTTAAATAAATAATAATATAACTTGCAACAATAATATATATTATTATAGCCTTAGTAGAAGGATAAATTTATAACTATATAGATTTGGAAATAAATAATATCAATATGATATTATATCGATTAAGTCAATCTATCAAATTTATAAATATTATAATTTAATTAATTTTACAGAAATAAAAGAGGAAGTAAATATATTAAATATACAGACCTAATATAAGGTAAAATATTAATGGCTCAAACAAAAGGGATTCTTGAAAAGAAAAGAGAAATAGCATATAAACCCAATTTACAGAATATATAACTTTCAAGGGAAAACATATATTTAATATATAGGTCTATTAATTTATGAGATATTTGGGTTTAAATAAGATTTTTAAACCCATCGATGCGTGATCGAACGCATCCTACGCGACGGGATCTGAGAAGAACAAGATAGATTGATGGGTACCCACCTCTTGAAGCGTGAACGAAAGATCAACGGCGATTAGGGTTGAAAAGGTCGATGCCTAGGGCATCGATTCGTCTAAGTCTTCAGAGAGAATGATTTTTTATTATAGAGAGTAGAGAGTTTTTAAAGTTTTATTTATAATGGTATAAAATTTTATGTCGACTCTAATTAACACTTTTCGTAGGAGATTTAATAGAATAGGAGAAATTCATACGTAACTTGGATAGCTTGAGAAAATGTTTCGTTCCAGCATTTTGCATAAGCACCAAAGCAATTGATGTTTCTCTCCCGAAATTACAATTATACCCTTTAACTTGCTTGATTACTTAAAATAAGCATAACTTTTTATATTCTTGTCAGAAGTCGTCAAATTATATATCGTTGGAATCGTATCGACGAGCACTTCGCAATGAGTTTAATTTTGATATGAGAAAAATTAGAAATTTTCTATTTTAAAGGGTGGGTTTCGATTCTGATGTGGAGCGTTAGCACAGTACATAGTGTGGTGCATCATCTAACACCGTTAAAACAAAGTCTAAAAATCCGGGTTGTTACACCACTATAGTTGATGTTCTCTCATGCAGCCCCGCAACTGTCACATGTGTATGCGTGTCTGCTCCTCAATTCTCGAAATTGTTTCAGCTGAATAGCCGTATATAAAAAAATAAAAAAATAAAAATAATAAAAATAAAAAAAAAGGTTGTCATCTCTAAAAGAAAAATAACTTACGAGAATTATTTTTAACATGAGAAAAAAAAAAGATGTGATTAATGCATATTAAGTTTTTAGAGATAATAATTAACGAAACAATAACTCAAGGCGTTAATCAAACGCAAAACTGTACATTAGAAGATTATTTATAAATAAGTGAAACTGGGGGCATATGCAAGAGACCCTTTTATGAGTAAGGTCTACATACTTTAGCCCATACTTAGCCACAACAAGCCGAGATGAATCGAGCTGCAGGCCCGGCCATTAATTTTTATATAAAAGAACTCCTATGACTGATTCGGTTGGCTTTGGGTCAGGCTTATACAAGCTAGTTTTTAACGGGGCATTGGAAAAAGCCCATACCCGATCGACTTAATAATTTGGTTGAGCCGGTTGATGGGCGGATCGGGCCGAGGTCAAACTTGGGTTGTTGGTGTTAATTGAAGGAAGTATAGCGGCGGTCGTTTGATATTCGCCGATAAAAGGGTTGTACTATATTGGCATGTGATCAATCAGTAAGAATAATAATGGATATAATAATACGAGGTGTCAGGGACGCGGGGACCGCCAAGGCACTCTACTGTTTATACTCCCCTGGTCCCCACTTTTGCTTTTGCAAATTGTAAGAAGGGTGTCTTCATTTTCAATCCCTATTTTTTCTTATCAGCTAAATTTCAGCTACTTAAAATTATTGATTGCTTCAAATCAGCCTATACAAATAATTTTTTCAGTAAAGAAATTCTATAAAATAGATTTTGAGATATTGTTTCTACCATCATCGAACGATCGGGTTTTTTACTTCATCTAGCATATATATATATCAAAAAGTGATTCAAGAATTATATTTGACACATATATGATCATGTTAACTTTTTGAGATATTTATTATATATAATCAAAATCTGTTTGTACAATGGTAGGATCAAGATCTCAAGATCTATTATATAATAAAATGGGGCGTAAAAAGTGATTTATATTTTCTGGTTCAAAATAGTCAAATGGTATAAGTATGTGAAAGCCTGGTTGGAAAGGAAGGATGTTGGACTGTAAATACAGGTCCTTTTGTTAAGATTCAACACCTGACATTCATTTCAGGTCCTGACAAAAGTTTTTGTCGCAATGTCAGCGGTATTCTACGCTGCTTAGATTCCCGTGTGGACTGTAAGTGGGTCGTTTCTTGCACTGATGACATTTTTTTCCTTTCCCCACACTAATCAGTGAAATTTCTACAAGGACACCAACTTTTGCTGGTCAAAAGTGAGTTGAGTTAGTAGAAGATTTTGTTCGTGCATGGAGCACACCTATTTTCCCTAAGGGTACCGTTATTTACATCCAGTATTTTTCCTTTGCAACCTATTTTCACATCGTTGACTGATTTGAATCTGACGCTGCGGATCATATTTTCGCCAATCTTCAAGGTAATGAATCTTGCCATCATAAGCCTACCATCAAATTGTTAGATTTTGAGTCCACATCTCACACATCCTAAAAATGAACATGATCATTGTTAGGGGTGCAAATTAGTCACATCAACCTAACGGGTTTTGGAGATCTGACTTGTTACAAATCGAGTATGGGTTTTAAAACTTGACCTGTCGGATCGGTCAGATCGGAAATTTTGACCTATTACCTAAACAAGTCAAGTACAAGTTAGACCTAAACTATATTTGAATCCGACTTGATACATATTTATAAAAGTATGTATGTCATTATATATTATAGGATACAATACTTATATATTATTTATATGCTTAATAACTCATATATAACTATATATAACTACTCTATATAAGTAAGATTTTAATATTTTACTTTCTTATTTATTTATTTTATTTTTTTGATAACCTGGGTATCCCGGCCTCTTAGAGCACCTGCTTAATCCCAGTGACACATGCGCACCCAAATTCAGCATATGTCGGGTCAGCACAGGATATATATCCCTAGGGTGACCTCATGGGAGGAGGCTAGGGGATTCAAACTCAGGTCTCTTGCTTTTGAAAGCAAGTACTTGGCAAACTCGTCTAACAGGTTTATTTTACTTTGTTATTACTGGTATAATGATTGAATACTACATGAATTAGTTATCCTCTATGATTTACAGGTCCAAATGAAGTTTAAAAGTTGCTAATAGGTAGGGTTAAACCTGAAAATGCAATTGGAATACATTAGTGGGTCGGGTTCTCATTGGTTGTTGGTCCAAGTCCAAGTCTGGTTTCAAGTAGCAAGTCGGGTTCAAGTCAAGTCCAGATCTGATTTTTTCAACAAGTCGTGTACAGGTTCAAGTTGAGGTTAGACAAGAGCAGGTCAGGTCGGGTTCAAGTCTATGACTTAATTTAACATGTTAGATTCAAGTTGATTATAAATCTGACCCGAACTGACCCGTTTGCACCCCTAATCATTGTATGTGTCGAACGTGATTTTCAGATTACTTTTCGAGATGTGTGCCATGTAGAATCAAAGTTTGACTGTTTAATGATAGGCTCATGTCTCAAGATCAGTTGTCTTAAAGATTGGGGTGAAAACCAATCTCCATCAGCTAATTCAAAAGCAGTCAATGGTTTAAGCACATGAATCACGGATTGAGAAGGAAGAATCTTGTTTTAAAATAGAGGCGTCTCAAACCTACTAAAAACCATTGACTTCTTGGAATCAAACGATGGAGATAATTTTTTATCGCAAATTTTCACACAATGGATAATGAGATGATCTTCTTACCATCAGATAGTTAGTTTTTAATTTCATGTGGTACATATCCCACACAAAATGGGCCCTAAAATTACATTTGAGCGTGATATGCACCATGTGATTTTAGGCGTTTTTTTTTTAGATTTGTGTCTTGTGAAATAAAAAATTAATCGTCTGATGGTACGCTTATGGTCTCACAACCCCTTTTGTAGAAGATTAGGGTGAAAAACGTTCTCCATCGTTTGATTCCAATCAATCAATGGGTCTTAGTGGGTTTGCGTAGGGGCCCTTAATAATCTTATCGGCGGTAAATGAAATAAGGGTACCTCTAAACGCGCCCACGCATTCTTTAAAAGCGCCCACTTCTTAGGCCCCTTTGACACCATTGATTCCTTCAAATCAGATGATGGAGATTATTTTTCACCCTAATCTTCCATAAAATAGATCTTGAGATCATGTGGACCTATCAGATGGTCAATTTGTGATTCCACATGTAATGCAAATTTCTACACGAAAACCCGTGTCGTTAAAATTCATATCATAATCATGCGATGATTTAATCCCAATATGATGGTAAATTATTTGAAAAAACACGAGCTATTTTTTTCTTTAAGAGATACCTGTATATAGATCATACGCTAATAAAAGGTAAAGATATTGATATTTATTTTCAACTATGCCTAAATCAACCAATTATAAAAGTTAAACTTATTTAATAAGTCATTCAAATAAAGTTTCAGATATTTTAAATATTATGCACCTATAGTCCGGTCGCCCAAGTGTCACTTATCAAAACATAAAGTAAAATAAAATAATAGAAATACCATCTATTTATTGTCCCAAAAATCTCATGAAATTAAAGTAATTAACTTACGGATAAAAATCTTCCTCTTCCGATGGTAGATAATCAGGATCCTCCTCTTCGGGTACCTTGTCCTATGAGAAATCGAAGATAGGAGGATCTGTGACACAAAATTATCTGGATAAGCAAAAATTTCTACGGTGCTTAGTAGGGAGGAGTTAATTACCCTCCATGGCTTGAAACTTTTAATTAACTAGTATGCACACAATTTATCTTTTTCGAGCTAGAGATAGCATAAGACATGACAAAGCTAGTAAATTTTTTATTATGAGATAGCGATTTTAAAAAACTATGTGCTTGAAATTTCACACATAATTTATTTATTACAAATTTTAGTTTTTTCATATTTCGTGAAACATACGTGTAAGAAGTAGACCAGTCTCAATAGCACATGTCTTGTAGTTCTTACATGACTTAAATACTAACTTAAGTAATTTTTGCACATATTAGGAGTCAAAGCTAAGTAGTATTTACACCGATGGAAATCTCGTCTATGTCGCCTATGGACAATTTTCATAATTAGTCATAGCCCCTACTCATCGAGGTGACTCGTGCTTGGTCCGTGTCTTGACATGACATGATGAGATCCTATTAAAATAAAAAAATCATACATGTAGGACGACCACGTGTCTTTTTTTTAGCTTACACATAATTATAATCATTGACTCGCCTTGTCATAAATTCGTGTCTTGTCTATATATATCCATATCTTAAAAATAGCCTTTAAACTTACAAATATTTTTTATATTTCAATAATTTAGGCATCTACTGGAAACTTTATATAAATTAGTTAGAAATAGAATTTTGATTCAATAACTCACGTCTAGTCTATAATATATTATAGCATTAAGACAAAAGTCAATCTCATAGGTTTTGTGCAATCATGTGGCACCATGATCATAAAAATATTAGTATTTAAATCTCTAGGTCTCTAGAAATAGAAGAAGATGTAAAATTAAGGAAGTGCGATTCACATATCTTGACAAGGCTGAGGTAGTATCATATATTATTGTTGATGATCCGTGGAGGAAGATTACTACTACTGGAAACTATCTTCTTCTTAGTGAACATAGTTATTGTTATGACTATATAGATGCTGATGTATGATGTTGTGCAAGAGCAAAGAGAAAGACGGAGAGAAGATTCATGCAGGTATTAGAATCTGTGTAGAGTCTCATATAGGATTAGGGTTCCTCGAGAGTATTAACAATTTATAATTGGTCTTGTGTGAGAAGTTTTGGGGCATTTGATGGATGGTGGCAATTCAAGTTTCTTTGTTTAGAGCCTTGATGAACTCAAACTCTACCTCTTTTTTTTTTTTTTTTTAATAGAAGAGGCTCCTAAAGAAGTGGACGATTAGAGGAATTTTCTTAGTTTCAATCTCACAACAAAGAAATTCTAAGGCCTGCGCTTGCATGTGGACATAATTTGTTAGGAGTTACATGAGAATTAATGAAGAGTTGAGATAAGGTGTTGGATATATATATATAGACATGTGGTGTGAAATTAATCTAAATGAAATCATAAATTTATTTTACATGAGTTTCGAATAATTTGGGTCATTAACCTCCGGTACAAGCCTCAAGGCATTTGTCAATGAGCTATATAGCTCACTATGCTTAAATATGAAACTAATAATAATAATAATTTATTTATGTTTCATATAACTCATAAATAAATCTCTTTATTTATATGAGCTCATCGGGTTGAAGTTTGCGATGATAGTCGAAATTGAACATAAGTATTTCCCTCGGTCACTGTCGCACATATATATTATATATTATCATTAAATTAAGAGTATTATTTAAATTAAAATATATAAATAAAATTTTACTTAAATTCAATCAAAAGTCAATCGGTCAATGATTTAGAATTTTAGGGTCATTATATTATTCTGTGATGACCCAGACCCACATGTCATAATATTAGCCGATTTTGGGCATAGGTACCTTCCTCGATTTTATTCCTGGTATGGGCTTGCGTCTCCATTCAAAATGCGTCATGACATGTAGTGTTCGCAATCACATATAGCTTAGGGTCATGACTTTTCTCTATCTAATGTGGGACTATTACACCACATGTCACAAATCCCAAAAAAAAATGCTCCTAAATTCCTATTTGAGCGTAATGTGCGTCATATGATTCAAGGGCCATTATTTGGGGATCTATGATGTGGAATCAAAATTAGACTGTCTTATAGGTGCACCATAATCTCAAGATCTATTATGTGGATGGTCAGGGTGAGAAATGATTTCCATCATCTGATTTGAAGGAATCAATAGTTTTCAAGGGGTCTGGACGTGGGCGATTTCAGGGAAAGCGTCGGCGCGTTTACAGGTACCCATTAAATAATTTGTTTCTTAAGAGCACACCACTTTATATCTTTCTTGTTGTGCGCGACGAAAATAATGATGTGCTTACAGAAGCTCAACGGAGTCACGGGTAGCTAACAAGTACTGGGCCCTACGCAGTAAGGAGACAGAGTACGGGTCAATCACAATCATAAACCCTTTCAAATTCTTCAAATCAACATCCAGATCCAGATATCATTAATTGCATGCAGAGATTGGTGCACGAGCACGAGCACCGAAACGAAACTTAAAAAAAAAATAAAAATGTATCCCCCACTGCTTCTTCTCCTCCTCTGCGCCTTCAAAACCATCTCTTCATCTACACCCCCATCTCTCCCCGACCATTTCTCCCTCACTTCCACCCACGGAACTCAAGAACCCCTTCCCCAAAACTACTTCGAGGTCACCAAACCCCTCCCCTTCGACGCTCTCCCTCCCCCCCCACCTCCCTGCAACCAACTCCTCCTCCAGCATGACTTCGCCTACACCTACGGAAAACCCCCCATTTCCCTCCCCTTCTCTCCCCCGTCTGCTCTCTGCCCCTCCCCATGGCGCTTCGTCGCCCTCGAATTCCGCGCCTCCTGTGCGGGCGAGCAGTACGATCGAATCGCTGGTGTCTGGATCGACGGCGTCGAGATCCTGCGCACCAGCACTGCCGAACCCACTGATTCCGGCGTCTTCTGGACCGTCCGTAAGGACCTCACCAGGTACTCTTCTCTGTTCCGTCAATCTAATCTTACGTTGACCGTAATGCTCGAAAACATCGTAAACGATGAGTTTACCGGGATTTACCATGTGAATTTGTCTCTGATTTATTATCCGGTAAGCGAATTTAGGGTTTTTAATGAAGTAGTTGATCGGCGGGTTAGTGGTGGGGAATTAGGGGTTGATTTGTGGGGAAAAGAGGGGAAGCTAGGGTTTTTAGCTGAGAAAGCGGGTCCTGTGATGAAAAAGGAGGGGAAATTAGGGGGTTTAGCTGAGAAATCGGGTAATGTGATGAAAAGAGAGGGGAAATTAGAATTTTTATCTCAGAAATCAGGCTCTGTGATGAAAAGAGAGGGGAGATTATCTGGACTAGGGTTTATAGGTAGAGAGAAAAAATTAGGGCTTTTATCGGGAGGGATGATTAGAGGAGGTAGAAAATCAGGTTTTTCGGAAGAAGGATTGGGATTGGGTAGAAAAAATGGAGAAATATTTGGGCATCAAGCAGGAGAATCCATGAAACGGCAGCAAGAATTAGGGGTTTTGTATAGTGATTCTGTGGTATATGGCGAACCTGCTGATCTGATAATCCCTATTTCGGACGACGGCCGTAAAGGTTTCTGGTTCCAGATACAGAAGGAGTCGGACGTACGCTCGAAGAAAATTAAGATCCCTGTGAATACTTACAGAGCCGTTGTGGAGATATATGTCTCTTTTCACTCGAATGATGAATTCTGGTACTCCAACCCTCCAAATTCTTACTTTGAAAAAAACAATCTGCCCAAGGGGCGAGGGAATGGAGCCTTTCGAGAGGTTTTTGTCACGATCGATAAGCTTTTTGCTGGATCGGTTGTCCCTTTTCCCGTTATATTTACAGGAGGACTCAATCCGTTGTACTGGCAACCTGTAGCCGGGATCGGAGCCTTTAATCTTCCTTCTTATGACCTTGATTTGACGCCATTTCTAGGCAATATCTTAGACGGACGGACTCACTCCATCGGCCTCGGAGTAAATCACGGCATTGCTTATTGGCTTGTAAATGCGAATTTACACCTGTGGTTAGACCAAGGCTCAGATCGTGTCAAGGCGAAGCTTGTTACATACAATGCACCAAAACTATCTATTTCTTATGATCCAAATTTCGAGAAACTGAATGGATCGATTGAGATCGAAGCTAGGAGAAGGATGAAATTTTCAGGATGGGTGCAATCTTCTGCTGGGAATCTTACCACCCATGTCTCACATGAGTACAAGTTCAAGAACAAGATCAAGTTTAAGATGAATGGGAATTATAAGGATGTTGAACAGAAGGTCAAAGTGAAAGCAGAGGTGCGCGTTGAGGCTGCTCCAGAGCTCGTGCTTTCGCGAGCGATCTACAAGTACAAGTATCCCATCGATTTCACAACTTCAACTGTACCCAAGGGGCATGATACCTATCTATCGGAAACCGAATTTTCGAATTCAATGTATGCAAAGTCTTCTGTTACTTTGCTTGGAGGGTGGCTCTCTTCCAGCACCCTTTCTAATGCTCAGGATGCTAATGGTTCGATGCTGGTTCGCAACCACTCTGTTCTCTCTGGTGCAGCAAGAACTCGACAAACGTACAAGTACGAAGATGGCAGCAGTTGCTACCACCGAACTGTGGTTGCAGACAATGGTACTCTTTCAAAAGACACTGCATCGGGTGTTTGCATGGTCGCCTTGTAATATCATGTCGTTTAGCTTTTGTATCATAAATAATGAAGACTACAGTAGGAGAAGATGATAAATAAGCTGGCTGACCTTCTCTTACCTTTGTTTTATTGTGTGATCAACGGCTGTCTTTCTTTTAGGTTTAAATCTCTGTGGTTTCGGACCTTACGGTATTTCTTTCCTTCTAGATTGGGTTGTTTGGTCCTCTGTACATTTACTTGCTGTTAAATTTCTCCTTTGGATCAATGAATTGCATATATATTTTGTTCCCTAGTACAGTAGTTTTATATACAATCCCTGACAGTTGGAATGCTTTGCTATACACAATAATTATTGTAATTCAATTATGGGAGCTACAACTTACACACCAGATTTGTACCATGGCACATGGGTTAAAACGAAAGACTTTAGTATGTTTGGTACCTGTGCAAAATGGAACACCATCTGGGCTGTCTGATTTCAAGGCCATGATTTAAAGATCTTTGGTGTTAAAGATTGACAACAAATACGATCTCTATTATTTGTTTCAACACAGTCAAAACCTATCATCTGCTTCAAGGGTTGACCGCGTTAAATGAGAGAGTCGAGGGTTTGTTTCTTGCTAATCTATGGCATCAAAGATCTTTACTTCACAACTATCAAATCAGACGGCTCAGATGGTGTTTCATGTGGCACAGGTCGCAAAAATACTAAGTCTTTCTTTTTAACTCATGTGCCGCGGTCCAAATCTCGTGTGCAAGTTGTAGCTCCCTTCAATTATAGTCAAATCATTATTTTATTCTATGTACGTATCATGATCTTTGTAACAAGGATACTCTTTTTTTCTCAAGAATAATCTAATGTCAAACTGATATGATGACCGAATGTTACCTATCTTCTTTTGGTGATAAGATAGGGTATCGGTAGCCCTATCTTTCTTTTTAACTCATGTGCTGTGGCCCAAATCTCGTGTGCAAGTTGTAGCTCCCTTCAATTATAGTCAAATCATTATTTTATTCTATGTACATATCATGATCTTCCTAATAAGGATACTCTTTTTTTCTCAAGAATAATCTAATGTCAAACTGATATGATGACCGAATGTTACCTATCTTCTTATTGTTCCTCATCTTTTGGTGATAAGATAGGGTATCGGTGTCCCTGTTGAATTTTAGAATCACATCGAGTAAATCATAGTCTTGTCTCTCTTCTTATAAAATCTTGGGCCCCTCCACTCAATTTACATCGTCTAAGCCCAAATGAGATATTTTCCTTTTCTTTTTGTTTCTTTTTTACCCTTTTAGTAATGGGGTATCTGACCTCACAGAGCACTGAACTGTCTTTGTGAATCAGCCAGCTGGGATAAATCCGTGCGAGTGTGGAGTGGCCAACAAGGGGAGGAAACCCAAAACCTATGCTTCTTGAGACATGGTCGTGGCCACTGCCCACTTCGCGGCTCATTTGGGCTAAAGGCTAAACGGACTGTTATATTATGTTATATATATATATATATATATATATTACTGTGTGTTTGAATAGATAAGGAATTGATTTCCAAAACTGCTAAGAGTACCACACTTAGATGGAGCCGCACCAAGGATTAGCAAATAAACTGCTTGCCCATGTACAAGGATTTTGAGTAAGCCGCGTTTAAATTGTGAATTTTGGTCAGCATTTTTCACAATTTAATCGGGACTTATTAAAACGTTTGGATTTCCCCCCAAACTTTGAGATTAAATTGTGAAATTTATGTCTTAATCACATTTTTTGATGAAGTGGAATCTTCATTGTTAATTAACTTAAGCAACATAATGTTTGTAAGTATCTAGTTTAAACTTTTATTTTGGGTTTAATCTTTAAAATTAAACTAAATATAAGTGAATTGGAGTATTTAAGTAAAAAATTCAAGTTTTATAAGTTTCCAGGGACCGACTCTCCTGACCGTCATTTAAACACTAAAATGGTGTTTAAATGATCTTATACCATCAATTGGTTCATATGTGGGTGATATGAACAGTCAAAGTAATATATCATAGATTGCAATTCAACATGCCCAATAGGGGTGTATTCGGTTTGGTTTGGTCGGTTTGGACCAAAATCACAAACTAAATCGGTTCTATTCGGTTTCCAAATGTTCAAATTAAACCAAACCGTCCAACTGTTGAACCAAATCAACCTGATTCGATTTGGTTTTGGTTTTCCTATAAGTTCTCCTTGCACATCAAAATTTTCCCAATTTCTTAACCTGTTTTACACTTTTACTATTTTCATTTTTTTTCGGAGTTGTTTTACTTTTATAATCTATTCAGCCAATCGTTTGCTTGACTGAAGTTAACTATTTATATATATAGATATTAAAAAAATTTACTTACAATTGATTCGGTTCGATTAGTTTTTGCCTGTGAGCCCGGAACCAAAGCCAAATCGAACTTTTCGATTTTTCTTTTTGCCAAATTGGTACCCGTCCAAACCAGACCAAAACTGGCGATTTGGTCGGTTTGGCCGATTCGGCCCAAAAAATGCACAACCTTAATGCCCAAAAATGATATTTTAGGGAGAGTTAAACCTTCCCATATGTAGACTATAATATCAACCATTGTTTTTAGTATTACTGGCTGATAATAAAGCTCATCGATCCGATGGTTTGCATCCACTTATTAGCATGTTTTATTGGGCTGAGACGAATTCTAATGATAGATTTCCACTTGGGCAATTTAGATTGATCATAGATGTGTGCCACATGACATAATAATAAATCGGACTTCAATGGTGTGATAAAAAGTCCAATTTTAATGGTGAAAAATCATTTAAACACCATTTGGTGTTTAAATGTATCACTGAGTCATTATCCCAATTTGAACCCGCCTTTCCTAACCAATCATTTAAATACCAAATGGTGTTTAAATGATCTTACACCACTAATGGTTTAAGATGTGGGTAATCTATACCATCGAAGTGATAGATCATGTATTGAAGGGCAATTGGCCTCAAAATAACATATTTTTGGAAATTTGAACTATCTGATCTGTGCACACTAGGACCATCTATTGTTCGTAGTTTTAACGCTGATATTAAAATTCACAAATCAGATGGTTCAGGCCCACTTATGAGCATGATTCTTTCACTAAAAACATGTTCTAATGAATAACTTAGATTTATGTGCACCATATGGCTTAATAATAAGGGAAATTTACATTTTTGCTCCTACTAATTTGCAAATTTATAGAAACGTCCCTATAGTTTCAAAATGTGCACCATAGACACTTTTCAGTTCATATTTTTATTTTTCATTAATTTTTTGGCTAAAGTAATTTCGATCAGATTAAACGACAGTAGCCCTCTGAATGGCACTCGATCAGGTGTAATCTAAAACTCTTCATAGCATAGCGTTAAGTAAAACACAAAAACATAAGAAAAAAAGATACTAGATATTATTGTATGATAGTGCCTGCAATTATATGTTTGTGGCCGCTATCATACATTAGCGCTCACTAGCTTATGGTAGCGGGCACTATTGCATGAAAGCATCCGCTATCATATAACAACGTCGTTATCTTACCATAGTGCCCACTTTTATATGATAGTGGCCGTTGTTATATGATAGCGGGTGCTATTGTATCTTTAAATGAATTAATGTATAATATAGTTGTTATCCACTAATTTACATTAGTTTTGATATTTTAGGATTAAATGGATAATTCCCTTATTTGCCATTTTGATGTCGTTCGTGTCGACGATAATACTTATAAAGGTGGCAACTGGAGGATTCTCGCTATCACAAAAAAGATATCATTTGATCAATTTATATATAAAATGTATAAGGTCAGTAGGACTCGATCAGAAGAACATTCTGATATGTTATCGGTCTCTTTACTCTTCGGGAAGGAGTTGGTGTTTGTCGAATTATCGGACTCCGATGATCTTGCAAACTTATTCAAAGCATATCGTAGTGGTGATGGTGTGATAAATGTCTATATCAAAAAATTAGTAGCTCCCGTCACGAGAATTTTATCATCTTTTGAAGCATTCCACTGTTCCAAAAACAAACGTGGATCATAGACTTTACAAGGAAAGTTTCAGATTAGGAGACGATAACATTGCGAAATTAGAATATATGATCGAAGATGAAGGAATATAGTGTGAAGAGGAAAATGTTGTTGTACCGATGACAGTCGGCGATAATAGAAATAGGAATATAGGATTTTGCCCATACCGAAGGCACTGTGAACACCCTCTTCAGACATTCCAATGGGAGAAGACAATAAATATGAAGAATATTGTCCTGAACTGGATCCAATGCATAATACATGTTAGCTTAACTTCCATTCAATAAACAATACATTTGATTGGACTCAGTGGGAAGCGTTCTTGGGAGGCCTTAGTCCATACCAATGACCTTTCGAACCAATAGCTTAGGAGCCAAGGACACAACATCCTATCGCATCCCAAACATCTCTACCTCTGCGAATCACAACCCAAACAACTGCACCTCAACCAATCATACTTCGACGGACCGAACCCCAAATACGTAATAATCATCCAGTCCATAAGGGTGATAGTGATCCTGATGATAATGAAGCACTACCCTCACCTACTTCACGTGTTGATACTAATAAGGGAATTAATCAATCTCTTGTGGACGAAGACCATGATCTTAATGACTCGGAAGGCGAGTATATGGACTCGAATGATGAGAAATTGTATCAAGAAGGACCATTAACTGTTAATCAAGCGTCCATAAATAAGAAATCATTTCAGAAAGCCCTTAAGGAGTTTATTATGACAAATAATTTTTAAATTAAACCAATAAAGAAAAATCCTCTTCGAGTTATGGCAATGTGTGTTAAAGTGGGATGTGTTTGGCGAATACATGCATTGAAGTTGGTGAGTTTGGATGCGTTTGCTGTGAATACTTTTCACCCGAAACATAAGTGCGAAAGGCCAGCCTTCGGAATCGGACATTGTTAGGCCACGACATGGTGGATAGCTTCATTCGTCAGGGATAAGTTGTTGAAGCGCTTTGACGAGAATCCGACTTCAATAATTTTTTATATTGAAAAGAAATACGGTATAACGATAGGTTATTAGAAAGCGTGGAGAGGAAAGAAAATAACATTAAATGACATCCGAGGTAGCTGGAATGAACAATTTAAAATGTTACTGTCCTATGTCACCGAATTAGAGCAGGTCGATCCATATGTAAATATCGAATTGAATCGCGAGCCTGATAATACCTTTGAAATGTTCTTCTTGGCATTTGAATCATGTGCTAGGAGCTTTCGTAATACGAAGAATAATTTTGGTAGATGGGATACATTACACGGATGATACAAATGAGTGTTGTTAATAGCTACGTGCATAAACAAGAATAGATATTTATTTCTCATAATGTTCGACATTGTACCTAAAGAGAACAAAGATCATTGGGCATGGTTTCTTGAACTATTAGGAACTCATGTAATCGGGAATTTTCATGAGCAGTTTGTGTTGATATCAGACTGGTAGAAGGGGTTGATAGAAGTTGTGCACAAAGTTTTCCCTAATGCCTTTCATAGCTACTGTATGCGACACCTAACTTTAAATTTTTTTTATACATATACGATCTCTCGATCTCTATTTTGGGTTGCTGAACATATATTCTCGGAGGTAAAATTTAAACGAATTTTACAGAAAATCGAAGACGAGCCCCCCCCGAAATGTACAACATAAATTAAAGAAATTGTAACTATTTCTGGGCGCATGCATATTTTCAGGGAGACGTTATGATATGCTAACAACGAATATAATGGAGAGCATTAATAATGTGTTGAAGATGGTAATGGAGGAACTGATCGTGACTATGTTAGAAACTATTAGCACGAAGGTAGCTGAATTCTACCTTTGGCGTTAGGACGAAAGTAATAAAATGACATAAGTATTGACACCGATGGCAGAAAATCACATAACACGAAATTCAGGATGGACCTGTCGAAAGAACGTTATTCACTATAGTCGCGATGCATTTCAGGTTAGACGGGGGGGATACACTCATAGTGTCAATCTCGATAAACGGACTTGTATATGCCGATCTTGAGTTATCCTTGAATTACCATATTCACATGTGATCGTTCCATTATCACGTCGGAATAGGGAGAGAAAGGTTCCACAATTCTGTGAACACTAATTTACCAGTGTCGTGTTTAGAGAAACTTATAAAGAACACTTCGTTCCAACCATTGATAAGTGCTAACGAACTGTTCTAAGGGTTCATATAGGATACGTCAAGTTTATCGCCCGAAGAAAATGAGGATTAGATCTAAAGGCGAAGTTCGACCATTATCGTGTAAAAATTGTAATGCATACGGACATAATCGTCGCTCTTGTAAATTTGTTAGGATATGAAAATGACAAAGGAGTAAATTTGTTAGGATATTAAGACAAAAAAAGAAAATAAATTTGTTAGGATGTAAATTTGTTAACATATTGCTAAGGCATAATAGCATCCTGCTAAAGTACAATAGCGGGCTGCTAAGATACCTTAGCGGCCTGCTATACCTTAGTGTCCCGCTATTGTACCTTCGCGGGGACCTTAGTGGACCACTATTGTACGTTAGCGGCCTGCTATTGTACCTTAGCAGAGCGCTATTGTATCATCGTGAAAACCTTAGCGAGTCACTTAGTTAATACTATTATTCCTTTTCATTTGATAATTTATGTAATTAAAGGACATCTATAATATTGTGTATTTAAAAAAAAAATCAATTAATTCAATCTATATAATTGTTACAAACACACTAAATTATTATAAATTATACAAAAATAAATAAATAAAATAAAAAATACATATATTGAACTATGGCTCGATCACGTCGGGATTTGTGGGTTACTCAAAAACTCCCCTATCCTTGTATCTATTGTCTCTTACTTGAATGTGATCAAGAAATGTCCGATTTTTGCTTTAAATTGCTTCATGCCTTTATCCTCGAAAAGGAGTGTTCGTCGTTCGGAGAAATATTTGATATACTTCAATACAAAAACTCCGCAGTCCCAATCGTTTTATTGGCGCGGGATATCAACACTGTCCATGACTGTTATTTGCCACGATTGATTGAGAGCGGAGCTGAGACCGATAGCTTAAGGAAGGCGTGACAGATGAAACAGCAGTGTCTGTTTGTTCCTATCGAACTTCTTTGAACACTCTCGATCAGCCGGGTCTATTATCGAGATAAGATTATCCGCTACAGACATTATAGTCAAGGCCCAATGGTGATGTCTTTGGCTTTGCATCGGAAATTAATTATGTAGTGCAACCGGAGTTCTAATCAATGGAGAATTCGTTAAATAAAAAAAACGTTAACATGACTTAAAAGAAACTTACTGTCCCACAGTCAATAACATAAATTCCGCGTGTGGTACTTGTAAGTTGGGGCTCAAGCGGCTTGCAACTGTGACGGACCTGCTACTTATCACAGTAGGCTTGCTACTTGCTCACATCGCTAAGTGCTCACAGCTTTTGTTCATGAATAAATTTGTCAAATTTTGCATGGTCCGCTATAATCAATGTCTGAAATTGGTCATTAGAATGTCATGAAGTGAAAGGCATGAATAAAGTAAATAAATGAATAAGCGAAATTTTATCAAGGCAGTGGTAGTAGCGACTCTTGTCCACCATTTCGAGAAATAGAGTTGTTCTTGTGGTCTAGGACTTTAAAGTACGCATCCATGATGTGATTGTCGAGCCACTCCCATTCTTTGAGGACCTGTAAGATTCCAATGGTAACATTAATACCTAAGACAGTATTCACGATCACACTATCGTCCGCCGCAGGTCAGCTTCAAATACTGTGCATGAATTTCCGTTCCATGGATTGTGACTCATTCTTGTCCTCGACCGCTCTTGGTCATTTATTTAAATACATTTTACTGGTCGACTTCTTTCTCTTTCTCTTGCGAAGGTCATATCATGGTCCCTTCCCTTGTCCGTCGGCCTTGCTCTTTGATGCCGATAGTTTCAGTAGTAATTTTTTAAGTGATGCCGGCTGCGACTCGCGAGAAGGTTGGGTAAGTAAAGTGTCCTCCTCAACAACCATGATTTTTCCTTCCGAATGTTCCTCGACCATAGGGTTTTCGCCCTGGGCTGTAGGGTTCTCGCCCTCGACTGGAGGGTTACCCTTATTGCCTTGAGGGTCTTTAGATGAAACTTCTTTCTCCATCGGGGGTTGGGGGGCAACGAATGCGTCAAAAAGAAAAGAAGAAATAATATTATCCTACAAAATTTTATACCAAAATGAGTACAAAAATGACATACAAAATTGAGGGTTACGTATGATTGATTTCGCTAACTTAGCTTAGCGGTCCGTTAAGGTACAATAGCGGTCGCTAAGATATCTTAGTTGGGGTTAACGTATGTTAGCGACCACTATCTTATCTTAGCGTTCTTCTATTTTTACAAATTTTTAACCCTTTATTCCATCAAATATCTCTAATATACTGGTCTTTTAAGTTAGGGAATTAATACCTTCGACAAGTGAGCCTTGTAGCATCAAGTTCTTTCAACATTGAGGCATTTTTACTTGTTATCGTCACTGTCGTCATCGTCATCCTCATTATCCTTATCTGAACCTCATGGGATCTTTGTTGTGGACGTGTCTCGTAATCTGGGATATCGTCTTTATGTATCCTTTCGTGGGTTGGATTTTATCTTTCCTGGTCCCTTGCCATCTCTCTTTTCCTAAAGAAGAGATAAACTAATCTATACTGTAACTTGTGTTTCTCAATATCGAGTTCTACTATGACCGAAGACTTAAGAAATTTATCTCGAAAATAATTTGGAGTTTGTTTGAATTTCAAGGCTTCCCATTTCATCGTCCTTGGAACTAGGTTTTTCAATGCCGTACGAGGGGAGTGACTCCTGAAAAGTGTTCGAATGCCCAGATCTGTAGGGCGATAGTGCACCCTTAGATGTTATATTATGCATTTGGCGATATTTTGGTTATCTCCCTTCTAACTATCACCTTCAATATGCACTCAAGTAAATTATTGTAAATTGTCAGGCCCCACAGAAACTCGTTGAACTTTTGAAGGTTATCAACTAAGTTCAAGTGCTCATTATCCACTTCCTGGTATGTGTCTGGAAATAAGAAAAAGAAAACGAGAAACAACAACGATAATTTGAAAAATTTATCGTCGGATAGCTGACGACTATCCACGATTCTTTAATAAGAGCCCTCTTAGCCGACTGCCCCTAGAAGAATTTACATCAAATTATTTCTTGCTCCGGCACTACCACAGGCTCGGACATAGGGCAGATTGGTAGTTCTGTCAACATGTTTAGGCCTAGAATCAATGATATGTAAGACTCCTACAATACTATGTTGGAGTTCTTGACCTTGAACACTTTATCTTGAACCCATAAACTCAAAGTCACATCAATCATGTCTCTAATAAATACTAGTTTTTAAGATATTTTAAAGAGATGACCAAAAATTGATTAATCCGATATCCTCTTCCTCTCTGGGTTGCAACGAATATAAAATTTTCTAACACTCACTCCAGTACACTTTCCGAAGGCTTTTAGAGACTTTAACTTCTTAGAATTAGTTAGTGATCTATCCTAAAAAATAAGACATAAATAACAAAATCTAAGATAAAATAAAATATCTAACATACCGCTAAACATAAGACAGTGAGCGCTAACATATGATAGTGACCGCTAAAGTATGATAGCGACCGCTAAGTATGTTAGCGTCGGTCTTCCAGTTTAGTAAATACAAATAAAAGTTTAAAAAAAAAAAAGATACCTAAGAGAAAATGAAGCTATCGGTCGCTATTTCACCGCTTTGTCGGTGCTTGCTTGGTTTTTAGCAGTTAAAAGTGAAAAGTAAAAAATAAAAAGTAAAAACAGTTTAAATATCCGAATTTTAAAAGTCAGGGGTGTTTTAGCCATTTTGCATATTGATGCTGATGTGCAAATGGCTTGGCTTGGAGTCGGCTTATCTTGCAAATTTTAAAACTATAGGGCCATTTCTGTAAATTTGAAAATTAGTAGGGCCAAAAATAAAAATTTTCCTAATAATAAAGCACACTTCAATGGGATAAGATAAAAAGTCTAATTTTAACGGTGTACGATCATTTAAATTCATGTTGGTGTTTAAATGTCGGCCAAGAGCTACTCATGATGGGCAATAAAACAGTCCACACATCTGTATACTCATGATGGGTGATAAAGTAGTCCACACATCTGTGTAATTGCTTGGCGTGCATGGACTTCCGACGTATGAAAATTAAAAAATCTTATATTTCATACATTTGGATACATTCATAACTCATGCTGGGGTAAATCTATACATTTTGGATCAAGTGAGGGGTGCACGAATTCTCAAATCATTTTTTGGGATATGTAGCATGTGGAATTATAATGTGTTGTCTTATAAGTGCAGCCATGGTATAAATATGTGTAGTGCAGTATTTATGGTGCCAAAAATTGAGAGATGAGAAGCGGTCTGTATCATCCGATTCAAATCAGTCAAAGACCATCTAAACTCATGTCAACCCACACGGAACACGTGTTCCACATGGCATGCATCCCAAAAAAGCAACTTCAGTAACAAGTGTGGGTGTATAGATGAGTCGTGTGTTCGAAAAAGTTGCTATGTCGATCTGGCGTGTTAACATGTCCAACGTGAAACGTGAAATTTAAGTCACAGGTGAACTTTAGGTCATGTAAAAAAAAGGATATAGATATAAAATAATAAGTCTGTTAAGTTATAAAAAATGGGCAGATATCGATATATATATATCCGCGATATGTATCAATGTTTTGGCAAATTGATATTTATCAACGCCGTATTAGTTATTAATTTGATTTTTGTTTTATAGTCACTGAGTCAACTCGGTATTGGCATATGTAGCAGTCGAATCATATCGGTTCTCTCTGAACCGATACCCAAGCTGACACCTTGGATGCTACTTTGTCAAACCTGAGTTAGTATTAGGTATCTAGCTTGAATTGATGCTCATGATCTCGAGATTTATTTTGTAAAAGATCGGAAAGAAAAATGGTCTCCATTGTTCAATTCAACATTTGAAGACTTTGAGTCAAATTATAGAGATTTTTTCTGGGTACCGCCATTTGCGCCTATCAAATTAAGGGTGGGCACTTATTCTAAAACCCATTGACCATCTTAAATCTGACGATCTTAATTGTTTCCATGCTAATCTTGGACACAATAGATCTTGAAACCATGGGCATACCATTAGACAATCAGGTTTCTGATTTCACGTGGCATAGATCTCAACACGTGGCCCTAAACTCACGTTTGAGCATGATGTGTGCCACGTGATTTTAGGGCCACATTTTTAGGTTTGTGCATCATGGAATCATAAACTTGATCATATAATGGCACGCCCATAGTCTCAAGATCCATTGCATCGAAGGTTAGCATGAAAAAAATCACAAACGTCTGATTTAACGCGGTCAACAGGTTACAGTGTAGGTGCCCACCAATAATCTGGTTGGGAAATAGAGGTACTTTTTTATCCATCCTAAACTTTTACATAGGGGTCTTGATGGGCATGCCGGCCCAGGTCCGAACCAAGCAACGGGTCAATTATAATTTGCCTTTTCGGGCTAGCCCATAGTTGACCCGATCACTAATTGGTCTGGCCAGCCCATTTACAAATTTGTACTACTTATACTTCAGGCCATAATGGCCCACGACAGGCCAGGTGGAGCAGGGCTGCCGGCCGGCACAACAATTTATATATAAAAGTAGTCATTTGTCGAAGCCGGCCGGGTAAGGGTGAGGCTTAAACCGGTCCATCTTTAATCGGTGGTCTTCTGGAATTATCCTATACCCAGCTAGGCATGCTACTTGGATCGGGCAAGGACAACCCATTTATATATCGGGCTTGCTTATCTCATCCCATAGATGACCTATGGAGAGCCAGGCCAGGCTCACGCCACAACTTGGATTAAAAGAGTGACGGAGATGGCCCATATTACTCGACCATAGCATATTGGAAATTTTAAAATATAACTTTGTTTTATTTTTTGCCCAACAATTTTAAAATATAACTTTATTTAATTTTGTACTCTGTGGTGAATAATCCCACATCGTTTGAATAAGTTTTGGGTTTTGAATTGTGTTTTGGAAGTTTGGCTTAAGGCTTCTAGCCTTCACCCAGGGGTATTGAATTTTGTAGTTTCTGTCATCATGTACTTTATCAGTCACACAAACGCAAGCGCGTGCCGAGTCAAGCCGAGTCGGAACGAGCACGCGTATGTGGCGATGCAGTGCATTTGATTAATTTTTGAATAAGAGAATAACTGCACTTTTACAATTTTATCTTCGTTTGAATTTTAAATCACTCATTTGTAAACGGATATATCCGTTCAGTTTCTTTTAATGGATATGTCCGTTCAGTTATGTTTAACGGATATGTCCGTTTAGTTACTCCTGTTTATTTCTATAAAAGGGACCCGAGACCCTCATTTTTACCACAACATTTTCTATTTTATTTTCCCGATTTTAAAGCTTCGTTTGAGAGTTCCTTAGCGCTATTTAGTATTCTGGTTGCGTAATCAGATTCATAAAATCTGATCACACGAATACACTGCCGGTTCGTTGTATCCTGGAACCGATTTGCCGGTAACCTATTGTTCAATGTGCCTCGAATCGGATCGGATCTGCAGTGCAGGATGGGTTTGCCGGTAATTTGATTATAGTGGTAGGAAAAAATCTCGGTTTAAAGTCAACAATATTCAACGTGCCTCGAATCGGATCTGCGTGTTTCTTCATTTCAAATTTTATTTTTTCTTGCAACCCGAACCAATTGTTCTAACAATTTTAAACCGAGATGGCCATACCAAGTCCTCGACTTCTTCCGTACTAACCGACAAAATCCATCCTGCACTGCCCAACAACATCCACAAGCTGGACAGTTTTGATGATTCAAACTTCAAACGATGACAACAGAAATTGTACTTTCTGTTGACTGCGCTGAAAGTTGTGTATGTTATTACGAATTCGTGCCCAACTGTTACCGAATCATCAATACTCAATAAAGGCCGAAAAAAGTAGAAATGGGAAGAAGACCACTACACTTGTAAGGGTTACATTCTGAATGCTTTATCGGTTTCGTTGTTCGACGTCTATCACGCCTACAACACATCCAAGGAACTCTGGAACGCACTCGAGAAGAAATACAAAACTAAAGATGCAAGGTATAATTATTACATAATCAGTCAATTTTTTAATTTTAAGATGGTCGATAATAAATCAATTCTTAGCCAAGTGTATGATTTTCAAGTGATTATAAATTATATGATCGCTAATGGTTCTCATTTCGATGAGGATTTTCTGGTTAGTACGGTAATAGTCAAGTTGCCTCCATCTTAGAAAGATTACCGAAAAATATTTAAGCATAATATTTAGAAGATTTCTATGAAAAATCTTCTTCTTTATTTACATATTGAGGAAAAATCTTCAGTTATGAACAAAATCGAAGATCACATTGATATGACATCAAAGGCACACTTGGTTGAGTTTAAGGTTAGTGGACCATCAAAGAAGAGGAAGAAAGGATATTCTCAATCCAAGGAGAATAAAAAATTCGTTAAGACTATGGTACCAAAAACCGGTGGATGTTGTCACTGTGGGAAACCCGGACACTTCAAACGGGATGTCGCCTCTTTAAAAAATTGAAGAATCAAGCGAATATAGTAAAAGAAAAAAACAACTTTGTAGCCGTTCTTTCGGAGGTAAATCTGATTGGAAACATCAATGAATGGTGGATCGACAAGGTGCCACAAAATATGTCTGTAATAATCGTGACATGTTTGTGATGTATGATAAAGCTGATGATGATCAAGATCTCTCCATGGGGAACTCATCTACGGCAAAGATTATAGGGCATGGAAAAGTAAAATTAAATTTCATATCTGAAAAAGTCGTGACGCTTATTGATGTGCTCTATGCACTCGACAGTTGCAAGAATCTTGTATCGGGTGGTTTACTAATTAAGCATGGTTTCAAACTTGTATTTGAATCGGATAAGTTTATCTTATCCAAGAATGGTGAATTTGTTGGGAAATGATATGCCCTAAGAGGCATGTTCAAATTAAATATAATTGATCCAATTAATAAAATTTCTTCTTCTTCTTACTCGGTCTCTGTTTCTGATTTATAGCATGATAGATTAGGATATATTAATTATCAATAGATAAAATGCATGACTAATTTAAATTTAATTCCTAAATATGAATATTTTGATAGTAATGCTTGTAGTGTATGTGCTAAGATTAAATTACTAGAAAGTCATTTCCTAGTGTAATAAAAAATTCATATTTATTAGATTTAATATATAGTGATATCTGTGATTTAAATAATATTCCTACTAGAGGAGGGAAAAAATATTTTATTACTTTTATAGATGATTTTTTAAAATATGCTCATATTTATTTATTAAACACAAAAAATGAGGCTTTTGAAAAATTTAAAGTTTATAAAGCATTAGTAGAAAATTAATTAAATAAAAGAATAAAAACCATTAGATCTGATAGGGATGGAAAATACATGTCAAATGAGTTCTCTGATTTCTGTGAAATTCATAAAATTTGTTATAAGGTAATAGCCCCTTACACGCCGCAACAAAATGGAGTTGCAAAAAGAAAAAATAGAATATTAGTATAAATAACTAATGCAATGTTGGCCAACGTTAATTCAAATAAAAATTTATGGGGTGAAGCTTTGTTAACTGCTACTCATATTTTGAATAAAATTTTACATAAGAAACCTTTAACTGCACCTTATGAACTTTGGAAGAATAGAAAACCTATTTTAAAGTGTGGGAGTGTAGCGCACTTGTTAAATTAGTAGATCCTAAAATACCTAAGATAAGCCTTAGACCTATTGAATGTGCGTTTGTTGGCTATGCAAAAAAATGTAAAACTTACAGATTTCTAGTTATGGAATCTAATGATACTATGAATAAAATACTATAATAGAATCTAGAGATGCTATATTTTATGAATCTAAGTTCACTACTCTATCTAATAAATTAAATATTGAAAGTAAAACTTATGAAGATGAAAAATCTTCTAAATCTAAAGAAATTATTGAATCTTCAAGTAATGAAGAGGTCATCATTGAACCTCAACGAAGTAAACGTCAACGATTTGAAACTAGTATTTCAGAATGCTATTATATCTATTTAATTGAAGAAAATATGACCAAAAGTACTAAGAAACATTTATGTCTAAATGTAGACGATGATCCTATAAATTTTAACGATGTCATGAAATATAGAGATAGTATCTTTTGAAAAGAAGCTATCAATGATTAAATGAATTCAATAATGGGTAACAAAACATGAAAATTGGTAGACTTATCCGAAGGATTAAAATCCATAGGATGTAAATGGATATTTAAAAGAAAATCAGAACAGATGAAACTATTGAGAAATTTAGGACAAGATTGATTGCCAAAGGATATAGACAAAAAGAAGGTATTGATTATTTTGAAACCTACGCATCCGTTGCTAGAATTTCTATCATAAGACTTCTAATTGCACTAGCCACTATAAACAGGTTAAAAATTCATCAAATGGATGTTAAAATCCCCTTCTTAAATGGTGATTTACAAGAAGAGGTCTATATGAAACAATTAGAAGGGTTTGTTCTACCTGGACAAGAAAAGAAAGTTTGTCAACTTATTAAATCACTATATGAATTAAAACAAACACCAAAATAGTGGCATGAAAAGTTTAATAATATAATTACTAAATTTGGTTTCAAAACTAATGAAGTAGATAAATGTATGTATTATAAATTTTCTAATAATTATGATGTTATAATATGTATTTATGTAGATGATTTACTTATTTTTGAAACTAATTTAGAAGTTATTTTAGAAACTAAAAATTTCTTAAGTTCATCTTTTAGCATGAAAGACATGGAATAGGCAGATGTAATTTTGGAAATCAAAATTATAAGAAATGAGAATACGTTAACTTTAACTCAATCTCATTATGTTGAAAAGATTTTAAAAAGATTCAATTATTTTGATTTAAAACCTACCAATACACCTTTAAATATTAGTATTAAGCTATCTAAAAATGATGGAAGATGTGTGCAACAGTTAGAATATTCAAGGGTTATTGGTAGCCTTATGTATGCAATGCACTTTACAATGCCAGACATTGCATTTACAGTAAATAAGTTAAGTAGATTTATAAGTAATCCTAATTATGTTAATTGGAATGTCATATCTCATGTTTTTAGATATTTAAAAAATACTATTAGTTATGGTTTGCATTTTCTGAATATCCTCAAGTTTTAGAAGGATATAGCGATGCAAGTTGAATATCTAATTCAGATGAATTAAAATCCACAAGTGGATGGATATTCATATTTGGAGGTGTTGTGATCTCATGGGAATCAAAGAAGTAAACTTGCATCACACATTCTACTATGGAATCGGAATTTATTGCCTTAGCGGCAAGTGAAAAATAAGCGAAATGATTAAAAAATTTACTAATAGAAATTTCAATTATGATTAAACCCTTGTCACCTATCTCTATATATTGTGATAGTGAAACAACTTTATCAAAGACTTATAGTCAAACGTATAATGGTAAAAATAGACAGATTGGTTTAAGACATAGCTATATAAAATAATTACTTAGAAATGAAGTAATCTCAGTAATTGAGGTTAGGTTTGTGGAAAATTCGATGGATCTGTTTACTAAAGGCCTTGGCAGAGATGAGATTTATAAGACATCAATCGGGATGTGTTTAAAACCATTAAACCTACACAACCACTTATGATGGGAACCCTACCTAATATTTATTTAGTCAATGTTTAGGTTCAAAGGAAAAAATAAGTTGTAAATATGTGGCGGCTAAAAGGCACTACATTGATGAGAAATAAATATCATATACATCCCAGGAGGGTAGTGTTTTACTTGTAATGGATAAAGGGAGGTTGAACATTGCTTTTAATAGTCATATAACACTTTTGTGTTGAAATATTAAAGTTACAGGGACATCTCATATAGGTCTACCTATATAAGTGTGAAGGTGGAGCCGCTTTTAATGAGACATGACTTTATCTCATAAACACTTATGGAAATCAGGGTACTAGCATAGAGCCTAAATGTGCTAACCTATTTATTGAATACCAAATATGTGAAATACGTGTATGAAATAGTTCCGATTTATCGTATAAGATCATTAGTTCAAGATTTAGTTTCACTAAAGACCTTGTCAAACTTTGAATTATTTTCACTAAAGTGAAAATTCAAGTCTATAAGACATTTTATTTATGCACATATTTCTAACTTTGCTCTATTTTATATTTTAAAATAGTGGGAGATTATTAGATATTTTAAAATTTGTGGGGGATTGTTGAAAATTTTAAAATATAACTTTATTTTATTTTTTGTCCAACAATTTTGAAATATAACTTTGTTTTATTTTTTACTTTGTGGTGAATAGTCTCACATCATTTGAATAAGTTTTGGGTTTTGAATTATGTTTTGAAAGTTTGGCTCAAGGCTTGTAGCCTTCACCCAGGGGATCGAATTTTGTGGTTTCTGTCGCCATGTACTTTATCAGACACACACACGCGCGCGCGTACCGAGCCGAGTCGGGTCGGGTCGGGTCGGGACGGGCATGAGCACATGCACATGTATGTGGCGTGGCGATGAGGCGCAATTAGTTAATTTTTGGAACAAAAGAATAATCGCAATTTTACAATTTTATTTTCATTTAAATTTTAAATCACTCCTTTGTAAATGGATATGTCCGTTCAGTTTCTTTTAACGGATATGTCCGTTAATTTACACCTGTTTATTTCTATAAAAGGGACCCGAGACCCTGATTTTTACCATAGCATTTTCTATTCTATTTTTCAGATTTTAAAGTTTCGTTTGAGAGTTCCTTAGTGCTATTTGGTGTTTTGGTTGCGTGATCAGATTCACCAAATCTAATCACACAAATACGCTGTCAGTTCATTGTATCCTAAAACTGATTTGCCAGTAATCTATTGGTGACCACTTGATCATAATGGTAGCTAGGGGCAAATCTCGATTTAAAGACAACGATATTCAACGTGTCTCGAATCGAATCTGCGTATTTCTTCATTCTAAATTTTATTTTTTCTTGTAACCCGAACCAATTATTCTAACACAATCCACCTCTTCAAAATTATCTGTTAGATGATGTGACACACATTTGAAGAGTGGGCTAGAGTTTGGAGAGGTGAGGATAGTAGGATTCTCTAATCGTACTCTTCAAATTTTAAGATTTTATATTTTTTAATTAATTTTTAAAGTGTGAAAATAGTGACTTCAAATTTAAAGAATGAAACCCACTCTTCTAATCCTATAGTGTGAAAAAGTGGATTGAAAAGGGAGCAAGAGGTTCTTCAAATAACAAAAGTAGCCGTTACAAGGGCCAGAAGAAGCTGGGTTGGAGATGATCTTTAAAACAAACGAGATTTTAAACGACGTTTTATTACTCAAAAGATGTAAGAAGATAGAATATTTGCGGAAGCTCGAGGACATGGCGCATACAAGTGAAGGAGAAGGCCTCTACAATTTACCCGGTTGTAGGCTCTGTTGCACCAGAGCTTTTATCAGGTTCCCAAAAATAGCGTTGGGTAGCTCTAAAGGTATCCACGTGTTCTCTGAAAGTACCTACCTACCTACCTCGAAACCTCTTTAAAGTCATTGATCGCCTCAAATTATATGTTGGACATCTTGTTTCACCGAGATCTTCTATATAAAGATCTTGAGGTCACATTGCACCTAAAAGACAATCACTTTTTGATTCCACATCTCACATATTCCCAAAATATGGCTCTAAAATCACGTTTGAGCATAATGTGCGCCATTGCACATAAAGGACATTTATTGCGGATTAGTGAGATATAAAATAAAAAATTGATTGTAAGATATAATCTCAAGATCCATTTTGTGATAGAATAGGGTGTAATTCCTCTTAATCATAAAATCTGAAGCGATTAACAATTTTTAAAGGGCCGTACATGTGGGCGCTTTTAGAGAACGCATTCGCGCAAACAGAACTACCCAATGGAGCTTCTAAGGTTTATAAGTCAAATTCAACTGTTGAAGTAGTACTCATAAAAATATTGCTTCCCATTGGAGTTTCTAAGGTTTACAAGTCAAATTCAACTGTTGAAGTAGTCCTCCTAAAAATATTGCTTCTCGGCTGTCTTTTGGCTTTGGAAGAGAAAATGAAATTGGCTACAGTTATTGCGTAGTATCTTTGACAAGAAGCCATGCGGGTCAATCACATGTTATTTAGGTTTATAAATCTTGCATGCCTAAACTAAGCATTTTTCAGCGGAAAAGGTGCTAAAAGATACCCTAAAAAGTGAAGTGTCCCTGCGTTTTTTAGTGTCACGAGTGTGCTTTTAGTAGAGCTGTCAACGGATCGGATCGGCCCCATTTCTGACCTGACACCGTACATAAACTTGACCCATTGTGCCGGGTCGGGCATGAGACATCCGATCCGACCTTCAGGTTGGGTCGACTAAAAGGTATTGTAGGGTTGGGTATTTTCTGGGTCGGCTTGACCCGATATTTTATATCTAAAAAATATAAAAATAAGGGTTTTTACTAGGTCCGGTTAGATGCACCACTGGTCAGGTAGGGCAATTGCGATTTTTTTATTGGGCAGCCAAAATTTTGACCCGACCTGGCCCATTGACAGCCCTAACTTTTAGTAGTGCAAATGAATCGAATCCGGCAGGGTATGAGTGGAGTGTGACCCAAACCAAAATTGAGCTAGATTTTTTATTTAAGGTTGCCTGAGCTTGGAATCGAGTCTAGGTCTAGATCTAGGTCTTGGTTGGATCTCAGTTAGGTCTTTGGCTTATATAAATTATAGAATAATGACACATGATTGCTGTTAAAGGCATTAACCCAAGAGTATCTGCTCATTAGGCCGTGACAAATAGCTTTCAACAATCCAAGTCACTATATAATAGTTAATATATGGAACAAAAGTGGGCCTAAAAGTTATTGGAGGATCTGAATCATATTGTATATGCATTTTGAGATGAACAGTTGTCCATTTTTGTTTTAATGGTTAAAATTAATGTGCACTAATCAATGATTAGAAAGGCGTGTTAATAATAGGCTACTAGTTGACTTGGATTAATCAAATGTGTGTGCCACATGGCTTATATGTTGACAATCATGATCTAATTTATATAATGGCATTAATTGGAGCTGACCTCGTCACTATAAAAATAAGGTGTATAGGTGTACTTGTCGGTGCTGCGCATTGTACCGTTCCGGATTTGACAGAATCACTTAGGGTGTGAGAGGATCGTTGGAACGAGTGAGGATGAATGAACACTTAAAGTTGTGTATATGGGGTTTGCAAGCAAACCAAACTATGTGTGAAACACCAAGTATGGTTGTGTGTGCTTCACAAGGAAGTCAACCAAGTGTATAAAAGAAGTGTAAACCCTTTTCTATGCCATTGCCTTTGAAATTTCTTGTAAATAGAAGAGAGAGAGCTCGCGAGTGATGTGCCATGCAAGAGGGTTCTCCTTGTTAATTTGTGCAAGATCTTGATGGTTAGAGCATCGAGTTCAATTTGTAAAAAGAGTAAGAACCATCTTTAGAAGCCCTTTGCTAGAATCTATCTAAATCACCGTAGAGTGTGAGGAGTCGAGGACGTGTGTATGCTAAGAGAGATTCGAATGTTACATACATCCCGATATGCTTGTGAGAAGGCGGGCCTCAAGCCTTTTCGATTCGTGTGAAGGAGGCATCGATTGCTGCGTTCATTCGATCAAAAATTCATAAAGATTAACAAGGTAAGATCATGTAATTTTGAGTGCATTAATTGTGAATTAATGTTGATAAATGAAGGCAATAAATGCCTTAGAAATGTTGCATTTCATATAGATAAGAGTTAGGTAAAACGGGGGGAAGGAAAGAAAGCAAGATTATGAGAAGAAACTCCATGTGAGCTAGGCTTCAGAATAGGTGTGAAAACCACTTGTGAACAGTTGCTTGCGCGACTGAGTATGACTCTGAGAAGTCGCTTGCGCGACCTTAGAACTCGCGCGCGCGACTGTCTCAAGATGTGGGAATGAGATAAAGTAAGAGAGCACAGAGGCTCGAGTGAGCTCGTGAGATTGTGGGGTGCCATGTGACTCGCTCGCGCTACCTTGGAACTCGCACACGCGACTAAGCGAGTCTAGGCTATTTTGGATTTTTCTTCGAGAATCTTTCAAATATTTGGTGTGATCTTATAAGTACTCATTAGTAACCTTTGAATACCTTGGAATGTAGGTTATGAATCGGATATATGCGTAAGGATCCTTACTCTGTTTTGCGCGATTGACGTGTTTTCGTAAGAGGTAGGGAAAATTCAATAATATGTCATTTGATATTCGATGTATAAATAATGTGATCATGATAAGCATGTGTGTGTGTGTGTGTGTGTGTGTGTGTGTGTGTGTATGATCATGATAAGAGTGTGCGTGAATATAATAAGTGTGCGTGAACATGATAAGTGTGATAAGTAATGGGTGTGAACGTTAAAAGCATGTAAACGTGATAAGCAATGTGTGTGAACGTGATAAGCATGTGTGAGAATGTGATAAGTATGACAAACAAGTGTGTGTGTGAACATGATAAGCGTGTACGTGAACATGATAAACAAATGTATGAAACTTCGAAATTAGCTATAAATTAAGTATAATTCACGGTGATAAATTATATGTTAGAATCTGCACAATGATTTAAGATTCACGTGAAATAAGTCCCCATCGTGTCCGATATGGGGGGATATCCGTATATTTAGACCGGCCAATGGTCAATATGAGGCACAAGTGACCCTGCTAATATAACTCAGGGGCTTGGCACTCCGACACAGGTGACCCTGTTAACTTAGTTAAGGGGCTTGACATTCTTGTACAATTGTTCATTGAACGACGGTAGTTCGGGGATTCCCATCGATATTTATGTGGCTCCCAATGCTATATATGCTTGAAAGATTAGTTAAGTTATGATTTTAAGTTACTTTGAAGCCCAAGAAGCATGTAAAACCTAATTAAGCAAGAACAATGAAACTACGAAACCAATCATGAATGTGTAACTTGAATTCTGTTTAGTTTTAAATCAAACATCTACAGTTTAGTTATGTAAAAATATGCTTTGAATTCAGTCATAAGATCTATGGTTTGAAAATATGTTATGCATGCTATTGATATTTCCCCTATTGAGCTTCGACTGTTAACTCACCCTTTTACTATACGTCATAGGTACAGATATGGATTTAGGAATCGAAGAGTCTGACCGTGAGGAAGATCCAGATTATATTCCAGAGGAGAAATCTAGTCTTTTTAGAGGATTACTTCCCTTAGGGGACCTTGAGAGACAGATTGAGATTTTGTTTAAGGCTCAGTACGTCTGACCTTTGTATTTAAATTAGAACAAGGGATTCATGAAATGTAAATTAGTATTGTGAACCACTGTTTGGGTGATAGTTGGCCATCACTGGTGGTTCGTTTCGGTTCTGTCAAACTTATGTTATGCATAAGGACAGAATCGTCATTTTATCTTGTTATATAGATTTATAGTATCTTTTACTATATATATGATGACTCTATCTGCTTTGTAAGAAGTATCAGCTTAATTTTCACTGTGTGAATTGACATACTATGTGTTCAGTTCAAGGATCGTCGAATTGGCAATCTGACGATACAGGTTTCAAAGTAGGAAATTCGGGCTGTCACAGTTGGTATCAAAGCATATGACCATAAAAATTTCTGACAAGACCTAAAATTAGACTCTTAGTTTAAAATTTTGTCAGAGTATAGGGATCTTCTGTTAATGAAACTTTTGTTTCATGTTAACAAATTGAGATGTCAGCTAGAGGTAGACCGAGAGTTGGTCGTGTCCGAAATACTAGGAATGGTGAAGGGATCACCATGGGTCCGAATAAGATCCCAATTGGTGAGAGAAATCCTCCAGAGGAGGAAAATCAAGGAAGAGATGAAAGGGAAAAAATGGCACGAGCCATGGAGACTGTGGCCAATGCAATGACATAGCAGACAGAGTTGATGGCTGCAAATAATGCCAACAATTATTAGCCCTCACCTACCTCTTCAGCATTTATAGAATTTCGGAGGATGCGTCCTCCAAGTTTCTCAAGACAAACAGATCCAATGGAAGCTGGAAAGTGGCTCAACGAAATGGAGAAAATATTCAATGTACTTCTATGCATTGAGGATGAAAAAGTTAGATGGGCTGCTTTCAGGTTAGATGGGGAGGCCGATCCATGATGGAAATCGGTATCAAGGACAAGGGAACAAGAAAATCAAAATGCTTTGTGGATGTGGGAAGAGTTTGTTGAGGAGTTTAATAAATAGTATTTTCCTAAAGTGGTGAGGAACCAAATAGAAGTGAGGTTCATCCAATTTGAACAAAGTTGGATGACAATGCGAGAATATGGGACAAAATTTATGAGACTTTCAAGGTTTGCTCTCGAGCATGTGGCCTCCGATATAATGAAGGCTAAGAAGTTTCAACGCGGCTTAAGGCCGAACATTCGCATAGAGTCTCGATATTTGAGTTAGAGACTTTCGCAGGAATGATGAGCAAGGCTCTTGTAGCCGAGGAGGATATATAAGATACGTACAAGAGAAGGGACCAACAGAAAAGGGGAAAGGTGAATCAAGCGAGGTTAAATAGCTATGAATTGGTAAATAAGAAGCCGAGGTTTACAGTATCGACACCAAGGCAACCGAATCAGATGAATTATTTGAGGCCGCCTTTGCCTCCACCTACAAGATTTTATCGTCCGCCTGGTCCCACTTTTACATCAGGAGCTTCAGTTACTCAGGGATTTTCACGAGCGACATCGTCTATGCCAGGAGAAACATAGGCTCGTTGTGAAAAATCGCACAAGATGTCAAAGTATGGGCGTGGTACGGGAGCATGTTTTAAGTGTGGCAAGATGGGGCACATAATCAAATATTACCCTGAAGTAAGAAAAGAAGGAATGCTATCAGCTGCCATACCTAGGCCTACACGATCCGCGAGGCCTACCATTCAAGGTCGTGCTTATGCTGTCAATGCCCTAGATGCTCAGACGTTCAACAACGTCATCTATTGTATAACTTGGTTAAAATTATTTATTTCTCATCTGAATTTAGTTAGCAACTATCATCATAGGTAATTACAATTTATGAAAACCTCAAAACACACCGTATACACTCTAAGTAGAATTTTATGTTTTGACACTTAGGTACCCTACTTATGCATCAACGTGACGACACTTGTAAACACAGAGCACGGGTGTTAATAGACTCGGGTTTGACACACTCCTTCGTGACTTCACAGTTTGTGACAAAGTTGGGAGTTACTCCGGAGCCATTGAATTTTATTCTGGTCGTATCAGTTCCTACGGGAAGTTCGGTGAACACGAATATGTTTTGTCGATCAATTGTTGTTCTAGTTGAAGATCGTGAGACGGTGGCAGATCTTATTTTATTAGATATGCAAGGATTCGATACAATCCTTGGCATGGACCGGCTATCAGCTTACCATGCAAGTTTTGATTACCTATGAAAAGTAGTTACCTTCCGGCCTCTGAAAGAAAAGTCATTCCGATTTAGTGGTGACAAGGCCAACGTCGCACCGTTCATCTCCGCAATACAAGCCAAACGTATGATGAGAAATGGGTGCAGTGGCTACCTCGCATTTTTGAAAGAACAACAGGACAAAAAGAATGACGTCGCCGATATTCTAGTTGTTTGCAAGTTTTTAGATGTGTTTTCTGAAGAACTACCAGGGTTACCACCAGATCGAGAAGTGGAGTTTGCAATTGACTTAGCCCCAGGTACGGAGCTAGTATTTAAAGCACCTTATCGGATGACTCCAATGAAATTGAAGGAGTTGAAAGAGTAGTTGCAGGAACTCTTGGACAAAGGGTGCATAAGACCAAGTGTTTCTCCTTGGGGAGCATCGATCTTATTTTTCAAGAAGGACGGGTCAATGAGGTTGTGCATCGATTATCATCAGTTGAACAAGTTGACGATCAATAACTGTTATTCACTTCTAAGGATCGATGATCTCTTTAATCAATTGCAAGGAGCAAGGTTTTTTTCTAAGATCAACTTGAGATCTGACTACCATCAGTTAAATGCTAAGGCCAGAGATATTCAAGAGACGGCATTCCGAACCAGATATGGGCATTACGAATTCTTAGTGATGCCTTTCGGCTTAACTAATGCACCAACTTCTTTTATGGACCTCATGAATAGGGTGTTCAAACCACATCTTGATACATGTATGGTAGTATTTGTAGATGCCATCCTCATCTACTCGAAGAGGAAGGAAGAGCACGAACAACATCTACAGATATCTCTGCAAATATTACGAGAACACCAATTGTACGCAAAGCTTAGCAAGTGCGAGTTCTAGTTAGAACAAGTGAGCTTCTTGGAACATGTTGTCCTCTGAAGCAGGGGTCACAGTAGATCCCGCTAAGATAGAAGTCGTTTTACAGTGGGAACAATCGAAGACGGTCACAGAAGTAAGAAGTTTGCTAGGTTTGGTTGGCTACTACAGAGAGTTTGTAGAGGGATTTTCTAAACTCTCATGTCCGCTTACACAACTTACAAGGAAGAATGTGAAGTTTGAATGGACTGAGTCGTGTGAGAAAAGCCTCTAGGAACTTAAGAAAAGGCTTACCTTTGCACCAATTCTTGCAATTCACAATGGCATTAAAAAAATGTTGTGTTTAGTGATGCATCACATAGCGGGTTAGGCTGTGTGCTTAACCAGAACCAGAAGGCTATCGCCTATGGCTCGAGACAGCTCAAGGATCATGAAAAGAATTGCCCCACACATGACCTTGAACTTGTGTGATCTTTGCATTAAGATATGGAGACATTACCAGTATGGGGAGACCTTTGATATATTCACCGATCACAAGAGCCTTAAGTACCCATTCACTCAGAAAGATTTGTATATGAGACAACGAAGATGGATTGAATTTCTCAAGGATTATAACTACTCTATTTTATATCACCCGGCAAGGCGAATGTTGTAATAGATGCTTTGAGTCAGAAGAGTTCGGCTTAATTATCAAGTCTTATCATGGGAATCCGTCGATGGGAACTTTTGGAAGATATTTCACTATACAACACTATGATCGAAGTGAAAGAATCTGGAGCCCTAGTGGCAAACATCATTATCCAACCGACGATCTATAATGATATCTACGAGCATCAGATGAAAGATGTAGAATTGGTGAAGATTAAACAAGGTGTGACTGACGGTATTAGACCAGATTTCTCCATCAAGGAGGATGGATCATTATTATTCAGAGGGCGCTTATATATACTGACAAATGCCAATCTCCGACATACCATTCTAGACGAGGCCCATAAGTCAAAGTATGCTATTCATCCAAGTGATACCAAGATGTACCAAGATCTGAAGAAAAACTTGTGGTGGAGTGGTTTGAAAAAGGATGTCGCCGAGTACATTTCAAAGTGCTTGGTATGTCAGCAGGTGAAAGTGGATCACCGACATCCATCGGGATTAAAACCTCTACCGATACCAGAATAGAAATGGGAGTCCATTTTCATGGGCTTTATTTTTGGATTACCAAGGACGACAGAAGAACACAATGTCATATGGGTAGTCATAGATAGATTGACCAAGTCAGCCCATTTCTTGTCGTACAATACCAAGTATACATCGAGTAGACTTACCGAAATGTACTTGAAAGAGATCGTTCAATTGCATGGTATTCCGTTGAGTATGGTTTCAGATCGCGATCTGTTGTATACATCACACTTTTAATAAAAATTTCAAGAGAATGGGTTCAAGATTAGACTTCAGCTCAACATTCCACCCACAAACGGATGGACAAATCGAAAGGGTAAACCAAATTATTGAAGATATGCTCTGAGCATGCATGTTTGATTTTCGAGGATCATGGGATTAGCATTTACCCTTAATCGAGTTTGCGTATAATAACAATTACTAGACGAGCATTGGTATGACTCCCTACGAAGTGTTATATGGGCGGAGATGTAGATCTCCGCTCAATTGGGAAGAAACAGGAAATAATTTTGTTTTGGGTCCTGAGATTCTTAAAAATGCCACTGAAGCTATACGTTGGATTTGAGAGACGTTAAATATTGCACAAAGTAGACAGAAGAGTTATGTCGATCTGAAATGGACAAGTATAGACTTTCAGATTGGAGACTGTGTTCCTCAAGATTTCACCTATGAAAGGTGTAATGCGTTTCGAAAAGTGTGGAAAACTTAGCCCACGCTACATAGGATCGTTTGACATTTTGGGTCGAGCTGGTGAAATTGCATACCAGATTGCACTACTTCCTCAATTCGCAAGAGTATAAAATGTATTTCATGTGTCAATGTTAAGGAAGTACGTGAAGGACCTGACTCACATTATTGACGAGCAACTGATTGAAATCTATGAGGATTTGACAGTTAGAGAGGACCCAGTGCAAATTCTCGACATGAAAGAGCAAGTGCTGCATTCCAAATATATTTCGTTGGTACTGGTGAAATGAAAAAAAATTTCACCAGAAGAAACTACATGGGAACGCGAGTCGGACATACGTGACGCATATCCACAGCTTTTCGCATAAATTTTGATGTAATTAATGTTGTCAAATTGGAATAAAGACGAAATTTTTTCTTGTGATTGTTAGATAAATTTCACGTACCTAATAAGATGATCAATGTGTTATTATGCGATGATTGACATTATGTAGAACGATTTAATTATGAATCGCTAAATTCACGTGTATCATCAGTAATAGATTAAAAGAGGTAGATGTATGTACGCCGTAAAACTCAAATAAAGGATATAAAAGAAGTCGAAAAATATTCGGAAAGGACGGTAGAAGAAATTAGATCAGAAAACATTTAAAATCCAAAGAAATTGTTGAACTCGCATGCGAGGTTTAAGTCGCTTGCGCGACTGCTTCAGAAAGCTACACGAGAAAAACTAGGCACCACAGTTGCTTGTGCGACAACTTCAATGCCATTTCAACTTATTGGTCACTCGAGTGACTGTAAGATGTTGCTCGCACGACTATCGAGTTATATAAGGCGTGTGGGTCATTTTCTCTTCATTTTTGGGTGCAAAGAGAATTTTGAAAGCTAGGGCTTTTCCCTAACCGTGCAAACTATTTTTCCCCTTTGATTTTGCTATGGATTAGCTTCGGATTCGCGAACATTTGATTGCCAAGGGTTTTCTCCGAGATCTCCTTACATAAAAAGGGTAAGATTTGTTGTTTTAGTTCTATTTCTTTATTTTTTTTTAATAGTAAGTCATTAAAATGGGCCTGAGGAAAGTATCGGCTTCTAAACCCTTGTCATCTAAGCGACCCAAAGTGGATCTTCCACCAGTCGCGAGGGAGCAACCCACTGAATGGTGGATTCAAAGAAGTTTGAGACCGAATGGTTGGTCGACAGTATTGTATTCGAGGGTTACGAGACTACAAATTGGACCCTCGAATATCTCACCGCTGCCAATATGAAATCGCTCTTAGAGCCATTTCATACCTATTATTGCCCTAGGCTTGTAAGCCTATTCTACCAGAAATTGAAGATGAGTGTCAATCAAACGGAGTTTGTGACCGAGATCGATGGGCAAAAACTTCAATTCGATCTAGGTGATATCGCGATCGTGATGGGATGCCCATCAAGTTATGTGGAGGATGGGCCGTTACAACCCCCGAATCCTGCGAAAATAGCTTTCCATGAGATTGTGGCCGATATGATCAAGGGGAAGACAGGGTCCGGGTTATCAGTTAAGAGAGTTCAGTTGCCCTCCTATATGTGGCCTCTCGACATCATTTTCTGAAAGAACTTGTCTCCAATGGGACACGAGCAGGAGAGAAGGGACGTTCTTCTCCAGGCCTTGTATTCAGCCTATCAGGAGAAGTGGTTCTCCCCCCTTGTTGTTGTGGCAGAAGGAATGGTGTACGCAAGGAATAATGCCAGACAGGGTCCGCAGAAAATAACCCTTAAACGTCTGCCCTACGCTCGATTGATCACGTATATGATCGAGCAAAACATGAATGAAGAGCGCAAGAAGTTCCTGATGTTGCCAATTAAACCCCGACTCACCGGTAACATTCAGACATACAAGTATGATGACTTAAAGGTTAGCCTCACTAGTCTAAGTGCGAGCGTGAAGCGCCCCAAATCGAGGAAGTCTCGCAACAGGCGCAACAACAACAGCAGCAGCAACAACCACCCCAACAGCCCCATGTGGAGCCAGATTAAGCGGCTCAGTACCTAGTACCACCACCGATTCCTCCATACGGTGGCGCTGATTTCGCAGCGGAGCTGTTCCGACGCATGGACTTGCAAGACATACAACTTGCCCGCATAAAGCAGCAGAACGAACAGAATAGACGCCAACTCTATTACCACAAGGTCATGCTGAGCGACGCGATGCGATACATGTACCCGTCGGATTATCTCTAGCGCATGACTGCAGCACGAGCATACGTGCCAGAGGCTTCTAGTTCTGGAGCAGGTGGTGATGATACGGAGCAACCGAGTGGTGACGAGGACTAGCCGAGAGGCTATAGTTGTTGAATATTTGGTTTTGTTATGTTTAATTTGGAATGTTATAAATTTTGGATATGTAGAGTTTAAACAATGGTTTGAAATTTTGGGGAAAGACAGTTGTAAATTTTTGTATTTTGTAGATCATAGCATGGATGCCATGCTAGAAAATTGTAAAGTTTTAAATGGTATTCGGTTACGAATAGTTTTTGTATAAATTATAATCAATGTGAAAATAGTTGAATGGTTTATATACGGATTTTATTGTAAATGGTTAAATGACTATCTGCTTTTAGTTGTAATTGGTAATGGTTGTGAGTAGCGTATGGATAAATTGATAGTGACAAATTCAATGTGAATATCATGATTCGGTCTTGACATTGATGTGTGCCTGTGTGAATCTGGAAGATGTGTGTATACGTGTGCGTGATCAAATGTACACTCGACGGAAATGTATATGTAGTTAGGTGTACATATGTAGGAAAACCTATGAGCTGGTGATCAATTTTCGAGAACGAAAATTTTGTAAGGAGGGGAGAATGTAACACCCCAAATTTAGAAAATGGTATAGATTAACTAGGTGTACGTGTCAGTGCGACACATTGTATTGTTCCGGATTTGGCAGGATCACTTAGTGTGTGGGAGGATCGTTGGAACGATCGAATGAGTGAGAATAAATGAACACCTAAGTTGTGTGTATGGGATTCGCAAGCGAACCAAAGTATGTGTGAAACACCAAGTGTGGTTGTGTGTGCTTCACAAGAAAGCCAACCAAGTTTATAAGAGAAGTGTAAACCATTTTCTATGCCATTGCCTTTGAAATTTCTTGAAAATAGAAGAGAGAGAGCGAGAACCATGTGCCTTGAGACCGAGATCATAGGCGATCTACCATGCAAGAGGGTTCTCCTTCTTGTTAATCGACGCAAGATCCTGATGGTTGGAGCATCAAGTTCAATTTGTACAAAGAGTAAGAACCATCTCTAGAGGCCCTTTGATAGAATCTATCTAAATCACTATAGAGTGGGAGGAGTTGAGGACATGTGTGTGATCTATGAGCGAACAAGCCGCTGGAATGGGAATTTGTAGCTCACATAAATCTCGGATTAGTCATCGGGGAGACCAACAATGGACCGATCGTCAAAGTCATCCACAATTTCCACTGTGTCATCTCTTCTTCTTCTGATTTTCTATACCCATATATATTGAGCTTTGATGATCCGAGCAGTACCTACATCCCTTTCTTCTTATGCGGACTACCAATTAGTAGTCCTTCCGAAACGATTGGTCGGTCGGGGCGAGCGATCCGAGGAGGTTTGTTTTCATATAAATAATAGTATAAAGTGTCTCTGTTTTTCGTTTGACCCTCGCATAGAATCAACCGACTACCACTGATGGTTCTATCGGATTTTGACCCAGCCGGGGCGCAAGTGATAGTGACAAATTTCAGCGAAATTCATTGAAATGGGGTTCAGACGAAGCTTTAAACGAAATTTCGGTCATTTCTCCGAAATTGTAAAAAAATTCAATGAAATTAACGAAAATTGCCAAAATTAGTGAAATTTTATTAATTTTAGCCATTTTTAAATAATAAGAAAGAAATTAACGGTTTCATCTCTCCACTAGGTCGTCTAAAAAGAAGGCTAAGTAGAACAAGATTTTGGTTGAAAATATAAAAAGATTTAAACAAAAATATAAGTTTTTTTTTTACTCGCAACCCATTATTAAAACGCTTATAATGACCATTAAACCATAAAACTAGCACATCTCTGTTATTAAACCTAATTTAATCTGCTATTAAAATTATTATATTTGTCATTCTTTGTCATTTCAGCCATAAACTCCAATTAAGTTTTTATTATAGCCATCATCTCAGCTAACAAACTTACTTTAATATGCCCCAGGCTTCAACCATGAAGTAATTTGCTATTAAAATTAAAACTACCATCATAATAGGGAAATCCAATTTAATCTGTCCTTAAAATCATCATCTTAACTATGAAACTTATTCTTATGTGTCACTAAATCTTTCTCAACCATATGGAAATAGAATAAATAGTTATTGGCAAGAGGAACCTCTTTCGAAGAGGAGGCACAATATTATTTTTAATTGATGTGAATATAAAAGAAACTTGATGTGTAACAGTATAATTAGTAATTTCATATAATTAATGAAAGAGCAAAAAAATTAAAAGTAAATAAAAAAACTTTGAAGATGGAGATCTATAGCGTGTGAGTGGGGTGGGAGTGGTGAGTGGGTGTGGCTGACAGCCGGCGCCAGTGGCACTATGGCAGAGGGGTTTTAGAGAGAGAAAAGAGAGAGAGAGGTTTTAGAAAGAGAAATAGGCCGCCAATTTTAGAGAGAGAAATAGACCACCGACTTAGAGAGAGTTGTAGGCTTAGCCTTTTAGAAAGAAAAGAGAGAGAATAGAGGGAGGGCGCTACCGCGCTGGTTTAGAGAGAGAAATAGGCCTCTGATTTTAGAGAAAGAGAGGGGTTTTAGAGAGAGAAATAGGTCGCTAATTTTAGAGAGGGGTTTCAGAGAGAGAAATAGGCTGCCGATTTAGAAAGATTTTAGGCCTTTAGCCTTTTAGAGAGAGAAAAGAGGGAAAATAGAGGGAGGGTGCTGCCGTGCTTGTTTAGAGAGGGAGACAAGGGGTTTAGAGAGAGAAAAGAGAGGGAGGAAGGAGGGAGGGTGTGGGTTAGAGTGAGAGAAGAGGGAGGGCATAGGTTTGAGTGAGAAAAGAGGGAGAAGAGAGAGAATAGAGGAAGTTTTATAATATAAATATAAAAAAAAAGGTTTTGGGTTTGAGTGAGGACGCTCACTTGCACTCATGTATATGTGGTTCTGCCACTGTGTGTGTGTGCTAGGAGGGATTTGATCGTTGCGTACATCCCGATACACTTGCGAGAAGGCGGGCCTCAAGCCTTTTCAATTCGTGTAGAGGAGGCATCGATTGATGCGTTCATTCGATCAAAGATCCATAAAGATTAACAAGGTAAGATCTTGTGATTTTAAGTGTATTAATTATGAATTAATGTTTATGAATGAAGACAATTAATGCCTTAGAAATGTTGCATTTGATATGGATAAGAGTTAGGTAAAAGGGGGGAAGGAAAGAAAAGATTATAAGAAGAAACCCCAAAGTCCCGAAAGTCACTCGTGCCACCTTAAAACTCGCACGTGTGACTTGAAGTTGCTCGCACGAGCTAGGCTTCAGAATAGGCGTGAAAATCATTTGTGAACAATCACTCACGCGACTGAGTATGACTATGAGAAGTCGCTCGTGCAACCTTAGGTTTCGCATGCGCGACTGAGCGAGTTTGGGCTATTTCAGATTTTTCTCCGAGATTCTTCCAAATATTTGGTGTATATGATCTTATAAGCACTCGTTAGTGACCTTTAAATACCTTAGAATGTAGGTTATGAATTGGATATGCACGTAGGGGTTATTACTCTGTTTCGCGCGATTGCCATGTTTTCATAAGAGGAAAAATTCAATAATATGTCATTTGTTATGAGATGTATAGATAATGTGATTATGTTAAGCATGTGTGTGTGTGATAAACACGTGTGTGTGATCATGATAAGCGTGCGTGTGAATATGATAAGTGTGCGTGAACATATAAGTGTGATAAGTAATGAGTGTGAACGTGAAAAACATGCAAACGTGATAAGCAATGTGTGTGAATGTGATAAGCATGTATGAGAATGTGATAAGTATGACAAACAAGTGTGTGCGTGAATGTGATAAGCGTGTACGTGAACATGTTAAACAAGCGCGTGAAATTCCGAAATTAGCTATAAATTAGTATAATTCACAGTGATAAACTATATGTTAGAATTTGCACAATGATTTAAGATTCACATGAAATGAGTTCCTATCGTGTACCGGTACGGTGGGATATCTGTATATTTAGACTAGCCAATGGTCAACATGAGGCACAAGTGACTCTGCTGACATAGCTTAGGGGCTTAGCACTTCGGCACAAGTGATCCTGTTAACTTAGCTCAAGGGCTTAACATTCTTGTACAATTGTTCATTGAACGACGGTGGTTCGAAAATTCCCATCAGTATTTATGTGGTTCCCAATATTATATATGCTTAGAAGATTAGTTAAATTATGATTTTAAGTCACTTTGCTGCCCAAGAAGCATGTAAAACCGAGTTAAGCAAGAATATGAAAACTACGAAACCAATCACGAATGTGTAACTTGAATTCTATTTAGTTTTGAATCAAACATTTAAACGTTCAGTTATGTAAAAATGTACTTTAAATTCAGTCATAAGATTTATGCTTTAGAAATATGTTATGCATGCTATTGATATTCCCCATATTGAGCTTAGACTGTTAGCTCACCCTTTGACTATACGTCACAGGTACAGATGTGAATTTAGGAATCGAAGAGTCTGGCGGTGAGGAAGATCCAGATCATATTCCAGATAAGGAATCTGATCTTCTGCTAGAGGATTACTTCCCTTAGGGGACCTTGAGAGACAGATTGAGATTTTGTTTAAGGCTCGGTACGTCCGGCCTTTGTATTTAAATTAGAATAAGGGATTCATGAAATATAAATTAATATTGTGAACCACTGTTTGGGTGATGGTTGGCTATCACCGGTGGTTCATTTCGGTTCTATCAGACTTATGTTATGCATAAGGACAAAATCGTCATTTTGTCTTGTTATATAGATTTGTAGTATCTTTTGTCATATATATGATGACTCTATCAGTTTTGCAAGAGGTATCAACTTAATTTCCACTGTGTGAGTTGACATACTATGTGTTCAGTTCAAGGACCGTCGGAATCAGCGATCCAATGGCGCAAATTTCAATGTAAGAAATTCAGACATGTTTCAACCACACTTGCTGTTAAGGCAGTTTTTGGTAGCGACAGGACTAATAGCGGTAGTTTTTGGAAGAGACATGATTAATAGCAGCAATTTTTTGTTAATAGCGACAGCTTTTAGCTGCCGCTAATAGTCTTATTTTTTCTAATGCGTATACTATATGAAAAGAGAATTGAGAAATACATCCATAGTCCAGGAGGCATGATCACATGCCAAATGGATTAACCAGTCACGAGACATGTAATTTAATTTTTTCTTTTTTTAAACTCTTTCGCCCCTTGTTTGATTGGTCAAAGATAAGCTAATGCCTAACCAACTTAGTACATTAATTTTAGGCGTCGTTGACCACATTTTCGACGGTGGTTGTGAATTAGATCATGTCCAATTTTTTTGGGTGGAACCCGATTAATCTTGTCTAAGTTGCTGTGATGCCCAATCATCGTGATGGGTGTCACATGATACCGAGCTAACGTGGACACTTCCCTCAAGGCTACATCCATACGTATATAGTTTCTGGCCTCTTATATATATATATATATATATATATATATAAGGGATCAAGAATGTTCTATGTCCAATGACCGACCGGTTACAGTAGGTTATAACAAAAGGGAAAATAGCAGTTGCTTACATGGCAGATTTGTACAGACACACAACTATGGGTTCATGCTCTGGTTCAAGTCTTCGTCGTGCGTGTCCAATTATGGGCAGCCTAGACCTGACCCAAACTTCATTCAATTTCGAGTGGAGTTGGGTTCAACACAGTGACCAAACTTGGACCAGATTGTTAATCAGGTCCAATGAATGAAGTGGTCAAGCCCAAGGGAGTTGGATCCTGAGGATCCGAACCATTTCCACCTCTATGCACTTTTACAAAGACATAAAGGGCATTCAGGAAATGGGTAGTGTTATATACACCCGATAAACTTGTGAAGAACACATACATATCCATCATAAAAACTGTTAACGGTCTTGAATCAGACAAAAAGAGATTATATTTCGTCCCAATCTTTCACACAGTAGAGCTTGAGATCATGGTACCTATCAGATGGTCGCATGCTGTTCGATGTGGCACACATCTCTAAAAGTGACTGTTTGATAGGTATGACGCCCATGATCACAATCACTTTTGGGGATGTGTGTCAGCTGTAATCAAAATTTGGCGATATGGTAGGTGTGCCATGTAGAAAATTGGGACAAAATTATCTCCACCGTCTGATTGAAGGCAGCTAATGATTTTTCATGGTGGATATGCTTGTGTTTTTCAAAGGTATATAAGGATGTACATATCGCTACCCTTAGGAAATAACTTATCCTATACAAAGAGATAAGGTCATAGCGGGTTAGGGTTTGAGAACCCGAACCCTACCCAGCTGAACCCGGCTCGATCTATTTATTGAAATCCTAAAGCCAAACTGAACCTGACCCATTTAGCAAATATTCAGGTCGGGTCGGGTCGGACATGGCAAACTAGGTTAGAATATATGGAAGGGAGTCCAGTTTGGGTCAAGTCGGGAAAAATTTTCAGGTTGGGTCAAAGAGGCCAGAGTTGGACCCCAAATTTTGGCCCAACCGACCCATTGCCAGCCCTAACAATAGTCCCGGACTATCATCAGAAAAGTTTATGATTGTCTAAAAAATTCAAAAACACAAATGCAAAGGGTAAAGAGACAGTATCTTTGATTCCTGCAAAAAACATCCATATATAATCTACATACATCTTGGAGAGGCATCACTTCTTAGATGCTCTTTACACAGCTATCAACACGATCAAATAGCTAGCTGCATGGAGATTGATTCCAAGTGTGGTGTGTGAGAGAGAGACCAAAGGGAGATCATCTACTGTTTCGGCCGCAACAAGATAGGGAGAATTTCCGAAAAGTGAGGGCGCTTGGACGGGCAACTGTTCCAGCACTTGATCATAAGGGACCTCAGAACTTGCGGACAATCCTTAGGTATCTCCGGCCGCAGCCCACAAGCCGCAATCCCCACTGCAGCCTGGACCGGAGAATACGAAGCATATGCCGCTTCCCCTGTCACCATTTCCCAAAGTATCATTCCGAAACTGTACACATTGCTCATCCACGTCTCCGCGACGCTTTCTGGGTCCCCTGCAATGATCTGATATCGCAAGGAAAAGAAAACCAGTTCATCTTCTATTCTGGACCATTTGCACTGTGAAAAAGACAGGTTTTGTAGGCAATGATTTTGGTGCTTAGCATGTCTGGGGTGAGAGTTCATCAAGTAGGCGGCAAAAAGGACTTCTCTTTAGCAAAAGCATATATAGTTGAGAGCGAATAGGAAAAGGTAATACTGCCTTCATTAAGCGTGCTTCGATAATAATAGTCATTAAGTATGCTTTTGTTAAAGTAGCATTAAGGGGACCAAAAAGTAGGGGCGGAGCCACGATTTTCTTCTAAGCGGGACAAGCGACGAGGGTCGATAGATGTTGCCAATAGTTGTTTTACCGGCACTTCTTCTACTAATGACAAATAACAAAATAAAAGAAATTTTAGGCACTTGCTCACCGAGAGGTGTGCCATGATGTAAAGATTCTTGGTGCAAAAGATTTGGACGAAAAATGATCTCCTTCATCTCATTCAAAGCAGTCAAACATCATCTAAAATTAACAGGTACGAGGTAAATTCAACATACCATTAATTTAGATTTTTTTTGAAGTTTGACCACATTGATCAAGATGGAGAATATTTTTCGAGCCATTCTTTTGCATTGTCGATCTAGAGATGTGCATCAATGTAGCCATTCTTTTGGACCCGAGACCTCAAAAGTTTTTGAAGTTCCGTAACAAACCAAGTGGTCATATACTCATATTCATATTTCTTTAAAAAGTACAAATTAATGTTATATAATTAATATATACATTTGAAACTTGCCCTGCCCCTTGTCAATTGTGTTCGCTTGATAGTGGCGAACCACAAATCAAGCGAACCAGTAAACTAACTCGGGCATAAATGCTCATATATTAAAACCACCTAATTGATGGGTCAACTCTTGGCTGTCATAGTAGCATAAAACTGGCACTAATCGAAGGCTCCTCATAATTCATAAACATATCCATGAGTAGAAGATTAGGATCATCTGATCGCTACTGGGCAGACTACAAGCCCACAAATTTGTCCTTCAAATGTGCATGTGCATCAATGTGGAGTGTGGACAACAAGAGCTTAATGTTGGTGAACATGTTTTGTTTGTATAATTCAAAATGAATCAGAGCTCTGTAATTAAGAGCTTAATGTTGATGAACATGTTTTGTTTGTATAACTCAAAATGAATCAGAGCTCTGCAATTAAGCATGATTAGAATGATAAAATGATCAGGACAGAGGAGACTAACCTCCGGAGCTAGCCATCGGTAACCGGCCGTTTCATACTCCATCGCCTCGCCAGAGTTCTTGCAAGAAGTAACAATGCCCATGTCTCCGAGGCAAGCGTTTCCTTGTCTATCCAATAGAATCCGTAGTGTGTTGAGATCCCTATAACAAACTCCGTGATCGTTCATAAACATCATCCCTTCTGCAACGTCCACCGAAATCCGCATTACTTCTTTGATTTGAAGCTTCTTGCTCTTCTGCAACATCTCGTGAACTGACCCGCCTTCCATCAACTTGGTCACAACACACAATCCGTGGTTTTCGTCGATACAAACTCCATAGAATTGTAAAATGTTCTTGTGACCACAACTCATGAGATCAAGCAGATCTCGCCGGATCTCAAACTCATAAGGATTTCCCCTCTCACATCCGCGAATTCTCTCAATCAACACCCTTTTCCCCTTGCACATCCCCTTGAACGAATTGGGTCCGGTCTGGTCGGTGAACTCAATCTGATCAGGGTTTAACAGCCATTTCTGAATCTCCTCCTCACCTGATCGAATGGTCTGCCATTCATCGACCGAGATGACAGATGATGAAGTGGGAAGAGGGTTTTCAAGATGAAACACCTGTGGTGGCGGGGGTGCTGTGTTTTCAGAATCAATTGGTTTATCAAATTCTCCTTCCCTCTGGTTGTGGTTCTTGGTGGTCTCTTCTTGGCATCCACAGAGGCCAAATGGGAGCTTCATTGAAGCAGGTTTCGGCTTCTTGAGGGAAAATTTCAAAGCAGTTTCAATCCGAGTTTTGAATGATTTCTCTTGCCCAGACTGCGCCAACACAAGAATAACCCCGAGAGTGAAACCCTTTTTCTCGAAGATCTGTATCTTTTTACAACAGATTGAGGCACTATCAAGAGCCCCCGACATTGCCGGCCACGAAATCGCAGAATTGCAAGCAAATGAGAGCTTGAAAACAGATCCCTGCATCATCTCGCTACCACCCGACATCTCTTGTATCAAAATCGCCGGGTGATCGTCGACTGCTGACTGTTCGATCAATCGAATGTGTAGAAAAACATCTTTCATGTCAAAACCCGCTTGAGCATAACTGTCCAAAACAACAACATTCAATATAAACAAGAAAAAAAAAAACCCAACTCGATTTCAATCTCAAAAATTCAAAACCTTCTCTCAGATCGAAATCCAATTGAGCATAACTCAAAACAACAACATTTATACAAACAACCCAATTCGAACTCAGCCTCAAAAATTCCTCGCCACAACAACAGAAAACCCAATTTGAATTCAATCTCAATAATTCGAAAATCATCTTTCAGATCGAAACCCGCTTGAGCAAAACAGTCCAAAACAACAAAAACCCCAACTTGAGTTTAATCTCAAAAATTCGAAAAAACCAGCTTTCAGATCGAAATCCACTTCAGAATAAACATAAACAACAAACAGACCAATTCGAACTCGACCTCAAAAATTCCTCTCATCATCAACATTCATCCAACAACACCAATTCGAAATCAACCTCAACAGCATTCATCCAAACATCAATAAACCCGCTTCGAATTCAACCTAAACAACAGCTCACTTAAACAAAATTCATATAAAAAAACAAAAACCCAATTCGAATTCAACCTAAAAAAACCTCCTCACCTCAACGGCAACGAATCGAAATGCTTCCGAATGTTCGAAATGAGCTTCTCAGGCAGCTGACTACCAGGGTAGAGTTGAGTGAGATTGCGTACGATACCTCCCCAAACGAGCTTCCTGCAAATGTCGACCCTAGCCGTTGGATTTTCTCGTGCCGAGTCGAGATTCAAAGAGTTCTTAAGTGTGGCAATGGCTCCTGCCACGTTGCGTCCGAATCTCTGCCACGTTTTCTGTACAGCAGACGAAGACGAAGACGAAGAAGACGAAGAAGATGCTGCGGTCGCCGGTTCTTTGGATAATAAACCTTCTGATCGGTCTAAGGTTTTCATCAGTACCTGTTCTACCATATCCTCGTCGGTGCTGGTGCGGCTCGACCAGCACTCTAGAGCTGCAGCCATGGCTAAAACCAGAGAGAAGAGAGCGAGAGAGAGAGAGAGCAAATCTGATTAAATTTTGTTGGTTGGGGTCACTGTTTTTATGTGATTTCTGGGGGGTGAAATGATTGATGATGATGAGAGAGAGAGAGAGAGAGAGAGAGAGAGAGAGTGCTATATGATTGAGTTGATTAATGATTGATGATGGATGATGGGATTGGGGAATGCAGCTCATGGACTTCACTTATTTTATCCAACATGTGATCATGTGGTTTTTCGATCATGTGGTTTTTTCCACTTTCTCTTCTATCCACATGTTGAGGTGCTAAACTTGTCTGGACAATTGACTTTTGCAGATTTTGTGGCCCTGATATGTGTGATCTGTATCAGTTTTTGACAATCGGGTGTTTCCGGGGTGACGCCCTCATTTAATGGCTCTGCCATATCCAGGGAGAGGGAGGGGAAATAATCAAATAGGTGACTACTGTACTGACTACTCAATAGAGTGGGCAAAGGTATTACTGGATATCTGTTGAGTTTTCCGCGATATGAGTAGGATTAGTGAAAATGGGGATTAGGTTAGTCTCGGGTCAAGATTTTTGGCAGCCCAATAAGATAATTGCAAATGTCCGACCCGACCCGATGGTGTACTAAAACTGACCCAACCCTACCCTAATACCTGATCTGACCTGCTTCCCGACCCAAAAAAACCAGACCCAACCTCTGGAAAACCCCCTATTTTTATACTTCATATATATATAGTATCGGGTTGGGTCGGCCAGCCCCAACCTGGAAAAAACCGTACCTAACAATACCTCCTAATTGACTTAACTTGACTTGACCGGATGGGTCAAATTTTTATACTCTAGTAAAATATCGGGTTGACCCAACCCGTTCAATGGGGAGTAGAGTTCTCACTGGCCTAGTTTCTGGTTAATTAAAGCCGGCCAACAGTTATAGAGCTGGGATTTTCTTTTGGGCGCCATTAGTTGCACACACTTTTTAAGTGATTGCACCGAGGTTAAAGAAAGACTTTGTATTTTAGGGACATGTGACATGTGAAAAACACAATCTTAGTTGTCTGATTTAAAATTCATGATCTATAAATCTCTTAGTAGATAAGATTGGAGCAAAACACGATATTTATTATATGATCTATTATTGTCAATCGTTGAATCAAATAATAGCCTTTGATTATATTTAATTATATGATGAAGATTTTATTTCGTACCAATCTTATTCACTAAGGATCTATAGATCATAAACTTTAAATCAGATGGTCCAAATTATGTTTTCACATGCCACATATCCCTACTAAAGTACATTCTGTTTTTTAACCTTGGTACAATCACATAAAAAAGCGAGTGCAAGTAATGACTTCCTTTTCTTATATGAGTGAAAGTTGTAAAAGGGAAAATGAGTTAGTATTAAGTAAGCAACATGAGTGTTAGGTGATTTAGGACATCCTCCATCGTTGGATTAATAGCTACCATGTAAATTTATTACACCTTTAACTTTAGATGGTATTTTAGTACAATTAATCGGAGGGTGGAGATTAGGGACAACAACATTTTGAGTGGTACACCATGCTTCAGCCAGCAAAGGGGAAGAAGTAATGGGAAGGCTCCAAGTGCCAGTAGAGAGCACACAGGCAATACAAAAGTCAGTTCGAAGACCAAACTCAGATTCAACATTAGGCCTAAAAACATAAATAGGGCACACCCTTCAGAGAGCTATTGATAAGCTGTGGTGGATGTCCAACCACCCAACACCATTTCTATCATTTTTTCATTTTCTAGAGTTGTCATGTCTCCACTAGTTGCAAACATTATACTTAATAAACCTTATACTTACCAATCCACTTAACTCTCATTTTAACATTTTAGATTGACATATAAAGAGGAAATTTAGTAGTCTTTATATTATTGTATAGATTATTTATTTTTTCATGAAATAATTCTTAATAATATTTGTTTGTTTCACTTTAATCCTTCTAAAAATAATAATAATAAATGTAAAAAATAAAAGAAGAAGATAAAACTTATAGAGGAATTCATACAACTATTTATATCTTACCTATAATTTTTTGAATTTAAAAATATAAAAAAATCATTTTTAGTAAAAAAATCATTTAGCAATTTAGGTTATAAATCTAAACTATAATTTTACTATAACATGTGTCATATATATATATATATATATATATATATATATATATATATATAGGTCTCGGTGCATCGGCGATTCATATGGGTCTTCCATGGACTGATACCCGGGTCCCAATTTAACACCTTGATTTAAATTATAGAATTTTTTTTGTTCTAATTGAAATTTCGAATATTTTGCTTTTTCTTTATGTCAATGAGTCACCCATATGTCTTACACTATTACTTGAAAATAATAATTCAAAATTGTAAACATATGAAAAAATGACATAAACGTACACGGAAGCATGATGAGATCTAATTATGTCTCCTGATCTCATCGCGTCCTCATCTACATTTCAATTTGGTTAGACCTTTTGTCCTTTTTATTTTTTATATAAATAAAAAAATATTGATGGACAGATTTGAACCTAGAACACATACTTTACAAGTATAAAACTAGCCAATAAGTCATAAATTATTTATTTATTTTAAAATGTTTTTGTTATTAGAGGCACTCAAATATTGAGGAAACATCATTCTGCCGTCATGGCACCTCAGCTCAAACAGAAGTTTAAGTGCCACATGCATGTTGCTAAGGTTAAACAAATAACAATGAAAAAAAAATTCAATTTTCTTGTTATTGCCTTAATGGTGGTCAATGTCTCATCATGATCATTTGTCCGTTGAACATTATAAGAATATTAAATATTTTTATCGAGCCATTACTTGCACACGAAAAGTTCGTAAGAAATACTTAGCATTTGGGGGCCTCGGACATGTGAAAACACCATCTAGCCGTCTGAATGATCTTTAGATCCTAGTTGCTTGGTACAAATTTTTTGCATCAAAAATTTTTAGATCATGATCTTTATATCAAACTGGTTAGATGGTGTTTTCACATGGCACAAATACCCAAAATGCCAAGTTTTTATTTTAAGCTATGTGCAAGGGCCAACTTATCTTGTGCAAGTAATGACTCCTTTTTTTTATTTCTTAAACTTTCTAGGGATGATTGAACCTTGCGTCGTGCATGCATTTGGCACCTCTGTTCGCGCCCACAGGATTACTGAAAGCGCTTACGTCTGAAACCCATTGAAACCCATATTGAATGCTTAGAATCAGACGATGGAGATTCTTTTTCACCTAATCTTCCAAACAAAGGATCTTGAGGCCATGAGTATACCTTCAGTCAGCCAGAGTTTTATTCCACGTGGCACATATTCCAAAAAGTGGACCCAAATTCACATAGCATACATCATGCTCAAATATGATTTTATGGTCATTTAATTAAGATCCTTGCCACATGTAATAAAATATTGTCACATCTCAAGATCCATTGTGTGAAAGCTTGGGGTGAAAATTTATCTCTATCGTTTGATTCCAAACAATTAATAGATTTCAGTGGGTTTCAACCATGGGAACTTTCAGTAATCATGTATGCACAAGCACATGTACCCACATTACACCCAAATAGAATAGCAAGACATTGCTCTTGTTTCTTCTTATTCTGCACCACTTTATATTACAACTACCTCACTTAAATAAAGAAAAAAAAATTTATTGATTGCTTTAAATTAGATGATGGAAATCATTTATCATCCCAATATTCGGCACAATAGATCCTAAGATCATGAGCCTACGATCATGATGTTAGATGCTAATTTCATGTAGTACACATCCCAAAAAGAGAATGCAAACTACATTTGATAGTATGCTGTTTATGTTCATTTTATCTTTTAGAGATGTGTGTCAAGTGTAATCAACATCTATCATCTTATGGTAGGTCTATAATCTCAACATCAATTTTAACTTTTAGAGATATGTGTCAAGTGTAATCAACATCTGACGGTCTTATGATAGGTCTACGATCTCAACATCAATTATGTGAAAGAGTTAATAACGAACTCGATCGTCTAATTTAAAGCAGTCTATCAATTTTTCCTCGGTCGGATAGCTATAATAAGTGGTATGGTACTAACACCAGCTTATATATTTGTATTTGATATTTCCTTTAAAATTCTGACCGTTGGTAACAGTTGTTGTCGACAGAGTGCGGGGGAAAATCATTTCATAAAATAAGTTCAACACCTTTGGTCGGTAAAAGGCTTCCTATAAACATAGATCTGAACTAATCTCTCACCATCCAATCTATAATAAATCAGTATAGATGGGATGGGACCCAATGTCTCCCCATTTGTTATGCATTTGATAGCTGATGGGACACATTCTCGCTACCTGCAACACTTCATGTTAGATTGTAATCATTTATATTGTCTTATGTAGCTAACCCATTTAGGTCATCACTTAAAAATACATTGCCCTAATATCAACGGCATGTTCTTTTTTAAATATTATATATAAGCAAAGGAGAAAAGGCGCTCAGACGGAAATATATTTCTACGTAAATTGATACGAGTGCGACACGTAACACTTTTTTTAGAAGTATGGGTGGCATAGAGCTCACTTTACTAATTAGGATTAAATTTTAAAATATTTTAAAAATTATATTTCTTTTCAACCGTCATTATTGACCTTTGTAGAAATCTCTTTAAAGTTTCTTTCTTTTATCTTTCTCTTTTTAAGAAAGTGTCAGACTTTCATTTTCAGGTATATTTTACTCAAAAAATATGAGCGCCCGATAACGAAGCGCTAGCATCTCGAAAGCGAAGTGCCGACATTCCTAAAATGAGGCGCTGAATTGATATGCGTTCAGGTGTAGAGATACCTCTACACCAATTGATATGGTTGGGCGCGAAATATAGCACACTTTTTGTGAAGTGATGGGTGGCATGGGGCGCACTTTACTAACTAGAATTAAACTTTTAAAATATTTTTAAAGTTATATTCCCTTTCAGCCGTCATTCTTGATTTTTTTAAAAGCATTTTAAAAATACCTTTCTTCTCTCTCTTTTTCTAAGAAAGTGTCAGACTTACTTTTTCAGGTATATTTTACTCCAAAAATGTGAACGCCCGATAGCGAAGCGCTAGCACCTCGACAGTGAAGCACTGATATATATATATATATATATATATATATATATATATATATATATATATATATATATATATATATATATATATATATATGCAAAGGGGAAAATGCGCCCGGGTGTAGAGATTTCTCTACGATCTCCCAATGGGGCGTGGACACGTGGAAAGTACTTTTGCACTAACCTGAGTTAACCACAACGGGGTTTTCCTAATGTCAGTGGTAGGTAAAGTAGGTAGTAGGTACGTACTGGATGCTAAACCTGTTGGAAGATGGAAGCGTTGTCCCCAAGGGCAAATCCTTGTCATGATATGGTGATAAAACAATTCAAAAATTGTGATAGCCCGGATCTCGGCAACCCAAAATCCGTGCCATCAGCACGACCCTCGAGGCCATGCCCCATGTAACATGCGGAACACTTGGTACATCCCAACCATACAGAAGAAAAAGAAGAATATAGTGCAGAGCATATCTCCAGTTCTACAATATATCATATTAAACATTAATCCAAAAGATAGTTCTAATCTCATACCTCTGTATGGACAAAAGAACTAAACCGAACCATCAGTGCCATTACTACGGTCACCCAAAATGGTTCGACAAAAGAATATTACAGGCATCTTAATTCTTACAAAATAAACAAAACATGGCTGGACATGCCAAACCTTAAATCTCTCCCTTACAAAATTTTGAAGTACGCAGCAAAACTCCTAGAAGAACTTCTCAAGAGGAGGCTCAGATTCTTCCCTCGGAGTGTAATCTAAGTCCTCGGGATCAACCTCACCAGCAACAGCTCCTAACTCTGAACCTGTGACGTATAGTCAAAAGATGTGAGCTACATCCTAGCTCAATAGGGATAATATCTGATCAGGTAAATCTTACTTACTCACATACATTTAATGACATATATAAAGCATGAGTTCATCAATGTAATTTGATTGAAAACCATTGGAGATGCAATAAAATAAATAGAGTGCTTTTATCTTTCTACTCATGACATCTGATGTTCATTAATGCTTATGATTTCAACAAGGCTGGTCCCATGACTTAAAACAGTAACTTAAATAATCCCCGAGTAATATAGCATCGAGCCCCGATGGAATACCCTCCATCGTCGTTTAATCAGACTATTTTTGCTATTAACTTGACCCACGTCCCTTTCTTATAGGCGACGAGTACATCACTACTATACATCCCTGGGATGTCTACTGGTGCACGAATTCACCATCAGTATCTTGCAGTCACGGATATCTCCGCGTCAAAACTTTAAATCAATTATGTGCTACATATAGTTATTCACCATGTGATTGTGCTAAATAATTATAAGTTCCCAGCCTGTTCAACCTCATTTACATATGTTCAAGTTCGTGGATCCTTACATCTACCGTATATCCCTGGGATGTCACACTTTCTGATGCACCCTCCAGATGCCCATTGTACACATACATCCCTCGGATGATTGAACTCTTTTATTAGTTCACTTCTTCACATTCTCATAACATTTCTCATTTTTCTATACTACTCTATATTTTACATTTTCAACTTATTTTAAAAGTGAACACATTATAATTCAACTCAACTATAAGAAAAACATGCATTCATAGGTTATCATCATATACATGTTATCGTAATTAAGGGTACGAGGTCAGATATTCCCCCTACCTCACTCGCGTTTACACATTCGGATTCTCCAATTCGAGTTAGCATTCAACCATCATAAGGTCCGGCTTAAACTAGACCTGGCCAAACACATTTATTTCATCACTATCAGTGTAAGAACATTGAGTTATAAGCCTAACACCAATACATAATTACTCATATGTAAAATCTTAACAAACTCTGAATTTTATCCAAATCGATCGAACGATTTCTAAAATCGTTTTGGGATAGAATGAATAGTTTTGGGATCGAACGAATTTAAATCGATCGAACAATTTGCAAAATTGTTCGAACAAAACTCTAAAATCGATCGAACGATTTCTATTTCGTTCGATCGATCCCAAAACTATTCATTCTACAATACTTTTGTTAGTTAGCAAACCGATTGAACGATTCTTCAAATCGTTCACACAGGTTCCTAAATCGATCGAACGATTTCTCAAAGTCGTTCGATCGGTCCTTCAGAATTCAAATCGATCGAACGATTTCTAAAATCATTCGAACGTTTCCTTCAGAATTCTTTTGCTTTTTTCCCTATCTCTTCTATGGTCAAAATCGATCGAATGATTTGTAATTTCGTTCAATCGATTTTATACACTTCTAGATCTAAACATGATCTTTCTCCTTCTTCATCATCTATCCTATTCCTTACTCATTTAACTAATATACAACAGTTTTAAATTCCTTATTTATCAATTTAAACACACTTGGATTTGTAGCTCTTACCCCATTCGAAAGGTTGAACCTTTTTCTCTTGTTCTATCCCACTAGGGTTTTATAAACCCCCAAATCTCCACTCTCTTGATCTCGAGTTCGATCCTCTAAGTTTCCGAGCTCAATCGCTTGTATTAAATACCCTTCTCTAGATTTTACAACCCAACTCTTTCTCTCATTCACTCTCCTTAAATTTTCTAAACAACAAACCTAAGAGAAATAACTTCTCTTTCTCTTTTGTCTTATAATCTTAACACATGCCTTGTGTGTTAAGCACCTATAACTTACTAACATATATGTGTGTGAACATGCCTTTGTCTGTATCCACTACACCTCCCTAGCATAATAAATCCATCACATACCAAGTAACTTAAGTCAACCAAGTCTAAGTTGACTCGATCAAATGTTTGACCCATTGGTCCGCTTATCGAGGTGGACCGTTTAGGTTTCGAATTTTCGGGACGTTACCTTCTCCCCTCGGGAATTTTAGTCCGCGAAAATTTTAAACGCAAGGGCACCCCCCCCCCCCCACACACACCGGGATGGGAGCATACCCACACAACAAGGCTATTGAGAGCAACAGAGGTTGGACAAAAAGGAACTATCACATATACGTACACACATCGCACATAATTTAGTTGTGCAAACACACACCCTGTAAGAAACTCAGTCGCAAACAAACAATCACATCATTAAATCATAGAATACACACAACAACATAACTCACGAATCATGACCCACATGAAAACACAAAATACATATATAACAAAAAGTATGGAGATAATTGGGAGTGGCAACCATGCCACGATTGTTCAAAAGGACATCAGTCCCAAGTACCTGTGTTAAACATTTACAGTTTTCAAATTTGTTCTGTACCCGCCCAAAAATACACCCCATAAATACATATCACAGAAATGGAAAGAACCCTCAAGACTCCTCATCACTAGGAGGATCAGTACCAACATCGGGTTGAGCACCACCATCTCCATGAGCGCCCGTACCCGAAGTCGATGCATCCCGGACCCAAGCCTGCGCTGCCGCCATACACTGGAGATAGTCGAAGGATAAATGAAACGCATCTCCTCAGCGTGCAATGCGTCGTAGTAATCAAGTCGGCGGTTGAGAGGATGATTATTCTCTGCCATCTGATGCGTATTGGCTTCCAACAATACATAGAGATCGGCGACGGTCGGCCTAGGAATGCCTCCGTGTGGTGGTGGCACTTACTCATGTTCCGGGTGTCGAGGAGGCTCATCATAAAGTGGAGTATCATGGGCTAGCAGGTCAGAGCCACGTGGTTGATCCGCAGGTTGTTGTTCAGGTGGCGGCGGTTCCTCCACCAAGGGCTTCTTGGTCAATTTAACATATGTTATGTTCCAATCCACCATGGTGTATGGTTGGACGTTACCCGTCAGTTTGAATTCACACTTGGAGAGGATGTAGGTGTCATCACCAGCGTAATCCTCGACCATTAAGGAAATGAGTCGGGCATACGGCATATCATCAATTGGTTTCTTGACGCCCTCAAGCATCTACTTGCGAGCATATTTCATCCCCTCAAGGACCATTTTCGGTGCGTTAAACCATCGACCGCTATAAGCCGAAAAAAGTGCCATTTGAACTTCACCGACTCTTTCGATTTTATGGCGTAACGGGTATAAATTACATTGGATTATAGATTCGAGCATCCAAAGCTCGCAAGGCAAGTCGACCCGCTTAATTGAGTGACCCGAACCCGTTCGGCCATGGGTCATCTGAGCAGCGACATATTTATAATCCAATGTGGCCGGAAAAGGTTCAGCCAGGGCGATATCTTTGTGGTTATACGTATGGAAACATTCCAATGCATCGGCCACGTCATTAAAAGTAAACGTATAAGGCCGATTATCAATCTTGGTTTTGAGGATGCTCGGGTCCTTAACCAGTTCCATGTTCTGATAGAACAATCGAACTATCCTAGGGTAAAAAGTATCGTGACAGGGGCGAAGGATGCCCGTCAAACCCGCGGTGTAAATATAGTCAAAGGCCCACCGGGTCTCATCCCGCTTGGCGAAAATCTTTAGATCTATAGTCCAATCGGGTTCAAAGTCTTTGTCAGACCACCACTCATTTGGTCGTTCCCTTGGTTGTGATGGGGGTGGTGCTTGGGAAGGTGGTGCCGACGAAGAACCCGTAGGTGGCTTCTTCGGTGGCTGTTGGGAAGAAGAACCCGTAGTGGTTTTCTTGGGTGCCGCACTCGCCGATGCTTGGCGAGTTTTAGGTGGCATTGTGGGGCAAAAATTAAAACTAGGGTTTTAAGTCAAATCTAGCTCAAATGCTAGCTAAAATAGGGGAAATGAATCCCCTTGGAAAGTGTAGTAAACCTAGAAGGGTTTGAGGTTACCTAAGATGAAGAAAAGTTTGCTCGGAGGTGGCCGGAGTTGACGGAAATCGGCGACTTACACAGTCCAAAGACTCTCCTTTGAAGAAAGAAAACGAAGAGGTTGAAGATTTAAGTGAATGGTAAAATGTATCGCATGCCATATATATAGGTTTTAAAATCGATCGAACGAATTGAAATTCGTTCGATCGGTTTCCAAAAATTTAAATGACAGTCCACAAATTCGATCGAACGAATTGTATTTCAATCGAACGAATTTCCATTGTTAAAGTACCCTCCCAAAATTTCGTTCGATCGGTTTGAAGGTTCGATCGAACGATTTACTGGGCAAATTTTAAGGCCATTTTCTACTCCACTGGCCAACACACTTCGTTCGAACGATTCGAAAAATCGATCGAACGGTTTCTGGCAACAGCTGGAATACTCACTGGGCTTTGCATTTTGTTCGAACGATTTTGAAAATCGTTCGAACGGTTTTCTGGCAACACCTCAAAGGTTTTAGCCTACAGAAATTCGATCGAACGATTCTAATTTCGATCGAACTAATTTCTCAACAATTTTCTTGAGATCACACTTACATGTCCTATGATCCATAGTTGTGTTGTGAGACAATCAACTTGAAAGTAGCTCTACCAACAAGGTGGAAGCTCCATGCTGAGAACCTACTCATAGTTCAACCCTACATACTCGAATGCTTAGACCGAAACGTAAGATATTAACACGTATCATTACAAAACATCATCCAAAACCAATTTACATACATTTGTTCACACAAGTTGAGTCTCAACTGAGAATGACAAAACAGAATTTGGGAGTAGCACTTGTATTCTATTGCTCAAACAAATGAGGATACAATTCCTTGATTTCGGCCTCTCGTTCCCAAGTTGCTTCCTCGACTGGATGAGTACCCCATTTGACGAGTACTAATGGAATGATTTTAGTACGCAGAGTTTTGTCCTTATGATCCAAAATTTGAGTAGCGTCTTCAATCATAGTCATATCCTCATGTAGTTCAATCGGCTGACCGCCTAAAATGTGCGTGGGGTCCTTTACATACTTCCGGAGCATTGAAATATGAAAAACGTTGTGGACACTATTAAACAACTTAGGAAAACCGATGCGATAGGCTACTTCACCGACTCGACCCAAAACCTCAAAGGGTCCTATATAACGAGGACTTAACTTCCCCTTCCGTCCGAACCTCATCACACCCTTCATGGGTGATACTTTCACAAAGACGTGATCGCCAACGTCAAAATCGAGACTTGTTCTCTTAAAATCGGCATAGCTCTTTTGCCGACTCTGAGCTGCTTTAAGCCTATCTCTAATCATTCGTACAAACATATCATTGTTCTCAAGAATTTTCGGACCCAACATAAATTTTTCTCCAGTTTCTTCCCAGTTGATGGGTGATCGGCATCGCCTCCCATAGAGAGCTTCATACGGTGTCATTCTGATGTTTGCTTGAAAACTGTTGTTATATGTAAATTTGATCAATGGTAGATGTTGATCCCACGAGCCTTGTAATTCGAGCATACACGCCCTGAGCATGTCTTCTATCACTTGATTTACTCGTTCTGTTTGCCCGTCAGTTTGTGGATGAAATGCCGTACTAAAATCAAATCGAGTGCCCATTCCTTCTTAAAAATTTTGCCAAAATTTAGAGGTATACAATGGGTCACGATCAGATACTATGCTGCTCGGAATGCCGTGCAACCACACTATCTCCTTCATATAAAGTTCCACAAGTTGTCCAACAGAATACATCGTGTTGTAGGGTAAGAAATGAGCTATCTTCGTCAGTCTATCCATAACAACCCATATAGCATTGTGCCTCTTTGCCGTCCGTGGCAACCCTACTATGAAATCCATGGAGATCGACTCCCATTTCCACTCTGGTATGGGTAGAGGTTGCAATAATCCAGCAGGGTGTCGATGATCGAATTTCACCTGTTAACAAGTCAAACATTTTGACACGTACTCCGCTACGTCGCGTTTCAGACCTCTCCACCAGTAGCTCTTATGCATGTCTTGATACATCTTGGTACTACCAGGATGGATGCATATTGAGACTTGTGAGCTTCATCCAAAATGGTCTGTCTTAGACCAGCATCGACTGGAATACACAGACGTCCTCTGAATAATAAGGAACCATCTTCCCTTATAGAAAAATTCGGCCTAGTACCGTCCATCACTTCTTGCCGAATCTTGACTAACTCAGAGTCTCTCATTTGCAGCTCGTGTACGTGCTCGAAAATTGTCGGTCTCACTAAAATATTGGCCAATAGAGTACCTGAAGCTTGTACCTCAATCGTCGCGTCATACAATGACAGGTCTTCAAATAATTTCCACCTGTGCATTCCCAATATTAGACTAGCTAACTGAGCCGAACCCTTCCGACTCAAAGCATCCGCGACAATATTTGCCTTGCCTGGGTGATATTGAATGGAGCAGTCATAATCTTTGAGAAAATCCATCCACCTTTGTTGTTGCATGTTTAGCTCCTTCTACGTGAACAAATATCAGAGGCTTTTATGGTCAGTGAAGATCTCGAAAGTTTCCCCGTACAAGTAGTGCTTCCAAATTTTTAATGCAAAAATGACTGCGGCTAGTTCAAGGTCATGCGTTGGGTAATTCTTCTCATGTTCTTTCAACTGCCTCGATCCATATGCAATTACTTTCTTATATTGGTTAAGCACACAACCTAAATCGTGATGTGAATCGTCACTATAGACTGCAAAACTCTCACTGCCTGTTGGAATTGCAAGTATTGGAGCTGAAGTGAGGTGCATTTTAAGCTCTTGGAAGCTCTTCTCACAAGCTTCGGTCCACTCGAATCTCACGTCCTTCGTGTAAGCCTCGTTAGTGGCCCCGATATCGCTGAAAATCCCTCCACAAAGCATCGATAATACCCAGCTAGACCAAGGAAACTACGTATATCAGTCATTGTCTTAGGCTGTTCCCACTGCACTACAACTTTGATCTTTGCTGGATCCACCGTGACACCTTCCTTTGGGACAACATGCCCCAAAAAGCTTACTTCCTCCAATCAAAACTCACACTTACTGAGTTTGGTGTACAATTGGTGTTCACGCAGTGTTTGTAGAGCGGTTCTCAAATGCACTTCATGTTCTTGCTTTGATTTAGAGTATATGAGGATATCGTCGACGAACACAACGACGAAAGAGTCAAGGTGTGGTTTAAACACCCGATTCATTAGATCCAAAAATGACGACGGCACATTCGTCAACCCAAACGGCATCACTAAGAATTCGTAGTGTCTGTATCTCGTCCTAAAAGCAGTCTTTTGAACATCCTCTGCCTTGACCTTGAGTTGATGATATCCCGATCTCAAGTCGATCTTAGAAAAATATCTTGCCCCTGTAATTGGTCAAACAGATCATCTATCCTTGGTAATGGATACCTGTTCTTTATAGTGAGCTTGCTCAACTGACAGTAGTCAATGCACAACCTCATTGACCCGTCCTTCTTCTTGACAAACAAGACCGGCGCACTCCAAGGAGATACACTCGGTCTCACAAACTCTTTGTCTAAGAGCTCCTGTAATTGCTCTTTCAACTCCTTTAACTCTGCCGGAGCCATCCTATATGGGGTCTTAGAAACTGGCTCCGTTCCTGGTGCCAATTCGATAGCAAACTCGACCTCTCTTTTCGGAGGTAGTCCTGGTAATTCGTCTGGGAAGACGTTGTCGAACTCACACACTACTGAAATCTCTGAAGCAACATTTTTCCCTTCCTTGTCATCCTTTAGGAAAGCCAGATAGCCATTACATCCACTTTTGATCAAATGTTCCGCTTTGATAGCGAACACGAGTGGTAGAAACTTCGTCCTTACTCCTACAAATCGAAAAGAACGTCTCGTATTTGGCCTAAAGGTGACCACCTTGTTCTAACAATCGACTGTTGCACAGTGTTGTGACAACCAGTCCATGCCAAGGATCACGTCGAATCCTTGCATGTTGAGCAAAATTAAATCTACTGACTACTCAAAAACTTCCCCATAAATATCCCCATCTTTAATAGCTACGACCATTGACTTGCAAACTAAGTCTGTATCCACCGATTTTCCCGTCGGAATGGACACTGTCAAGACAAAATCCAAAGTCTCTGGCTGAACTTTCATCTTCCTTGCGAATCGAGGTGTGACATATGAATGGGTAGATCCCGGATCAATTAGTGCTCTTGCTACGTACGCGACATCACTTCCCCTCCCATACACTTGCAAGGTACCTATAAGGCATACCTAGTTCAGCATTCCACTCATGCAACACACACTCATGCAACACATATGTTATTTAGGTGGATGCTTCTCAAAATAAAACTAAACAGAAATACATTTTCGAGATATCTAACACGATTAAAAAAAAAAATCAATCTAAGCAAAAACTCACCCTGTATGATATCGTTGAAATTTTGAGCGTCCTAAGCCATAACTGCATAGGCTCTTCCCTGCATTACCGGCTTCTTAGATTGGATTGGTCTTGGTGCAGGAGAAGAAGCCGTTCTTTCCTTTGCCATCTCAGGACAATCTCGGATAATGTGGCCAATCTTTCCACATTGATAACATCCTTGCATACCCCGTCTACAATCAACTGTCCTATGAGGCTTGCCGCACTTGACACAAGTCTCCTTTGGTGTAGAAGAGGCAGCCCTTGAGAAGCCTTGGCTCGCGGACACTCCTATGGTGGCTGTAGAGTTCTCATATCTGATGGGTCTCGCCAATGCAGATACAACTGGCTAGAAAATTTTGTATATGCTATCTGTCTAGGGAGTGGTGCTGGTGTCGTAAATCTCGGCTTTTTATTCCCCGAGTCATACTCACCCACCCTCCCATGGTCTGGCGGCACTCCATCCGATTGATCCCTTCTCTTGTATACACCATAGATATCCCTCTCAGCCACTATTGCCTTTCCCATCACATCCGCATAACGTTCAAGTTCGAAAATTGACACTCTTTCACGAATGTTTGGTCTTAGGCCTTCTTCAAACTTGGCTGCCTTCATGATCTCTGTGGACACTAACTCTGGTGCAAACTGGGACAATCGTGTAAACTCTACACCATACTCTCGAACGGACATGCCTCTTTGCTAGAGATTCACAAAGTCTCTTCGCATCTGTACTCGTACCTGCTTAGGGAAATATTCCCTATTGAATTCTCTAACAAAATCTGCCCAAGTCCATAGGCAATGTGGGTCCTCAATATCCTTCCTCCTCAGTATAGATTTCCACCATGGATCGGCATCTCCCTCAAGCTGGAAGGAAGCCTATCCTACCTTCTCATTTTCTGTACTTTGCAATCTATCTAGAAGCTTCTCTATCTGGTTTAACCAATTTTCTTCTTCCAACGGATCCGTCTGCCCATAGAAGCTAGGAGGTCTCAATCTCCTAAAATCAACAAACGACGAGGGCAACAACGCTGGAGGAGGCGGTGGTGGTGGCTGATGACTATTGACATTATTGACATTATTAGCTACCAATAGTGCCATCTGCTCAGCCAGTATCGCAGTCTGCTGCGTCTGCTGATCCATCGCAGCGGCCATAGTCTCCATAGCCAATGCGATACGATCGGCCGTTTCACTCCTCCGATCTCCTTCACGAGAATTTTCTTGGTATCTACTACTAGACCCTGCTTAAAACTCCTCTTCACCTCTCTAGGTCCTATTCTGGCTACCTCTTGATTGACCCCTTCTTCCAGAAGACATAGCGCTCTGCACATGAAACCAAAGTTTCATTAGCAGAAGATCCCTTTTACTCTGACAATAATCTAAGACTTGTCAGGAATCCTAAGGAACTACTCTGATACCAACTGTGACAGTCCGAATTTCGGTAACCCAAAATCCTTGTCATCAGCACGACCCTCGAGGTCGTGCCCCATGTAACATGCGAAACACTTGGTACATCCCAACCATACAGAAGAAAAATAAGAATATAGTGCAGAACATATCTCCAGTTCTACAATATATCATATCAAACATTAATCCAAAAAATAGTTCTAATCCCATATCTCTGTATGGACAAAAGAACTAGCCCGAACCATCAGTGTCGTTACTGCGGTCACCCAAAATGGTTCGGCAAAAGAATATTACAGGCATCTTAATTCTTGCAAAATAAACAAAACATGGCTTGACGTGTCAAGCCTTAAATCTCTCCCTTACAAAATTTTAAAGTACGCAGCAAAACTCCTAGAAGAACTTCTCAGGAGGAGGCTCAGATTCTTCCCTCGGAACGTAATCTAAGTCCTCGGGATCAACCTCACCAGCAGCAGCTCCTAACTCTGAACCTGTGACGTATAGTCAAAAGAGGTGAGCTACATCCTAGCTCAATAGGGATAATATCTGATCAGGTAAATCTTACTTACTCACATACATTTAATGACATATATAAAGCATGAATTCATCAATGTAATTTGATTGAAAACCATTGGAGATGCAATAAAATAAATAGAGTGCTTTTATCATTCTACTCATGACATCTGATGTTCATTAATGCTTATGATTTCAACAAAGCTGGTCTCATGACTTAAAATAGTAACTTAAATAATCTCTGAGCAATATAGCATCGAGCCCCGATGGAATACCCTCCATCGTCGTCTAATTAGACTATTTTTGCTATTAACTTGACCCACGTTCCTTTCTCATAGGTGACGGGTACATTACTACTATACATCCTTGGGATGTCTACTGGTGCACGGATTCGCCGCCGTACCGGTCACGGATATCCTGCCGCGTCAATCACGGATATACCGCCGCGTCGGTTGGGTATTCTCAAAACTTTAAATCAATTATGTGCTACATATAGTTATTCACCGTGTGATCGTGCTAAATAATTATAAGTTCCCAGCCTGTTCAACCTCATTTACATATGTTCAAGTTCGTGGATCCTTGCATCTACTGTACATCCCTGGGATGTCACACTTTCTGATGCACCCTTCGGATGCCCATTGTACACATACATCCCTCGGATGATTGAACTCTTTTATTAGTTCACTTCTTCACATTCTCATAACATTTCTCATTTTTCTATACTACTCTACATTTTACATTTTCAACTTAATTTGAAAGTGAACACATTATAATTCAACTCAACTGTAAGAAAAACATGCATTCATAGGTTATCATCATATACATGTTATCGTAATTAAGGGTACGAGGTCAGATATTCCCCCTACCTCACTCGCGTTTACACATTCGGATTCTCCAATCCGAGTTAGCATTCAACCATCACAAGGTCCGGCTTAAACTAGACCTGGCCAAACACATTTATTTCATCACTATCAATGTAAGAACATTGGGTTATAATCCTAACACCAATACATAATTACTCGTATGTAAAATCTTAACAAACTCTGAATTTTATCCAAATCGATCGAACGATTTCTGAATCGATCGAACGATTTGTAAATCGATCAAACGAATTTAAATCGATCGAACGATTTGCAAAATCGTTTAAACGAAACTCTAAAATCGATAGAACGATTTCTATTTCGTTCGATCGATCCCAAAACTATTCATTCTACAATACTTTTGTCAGTTAGCAAACCGATTGAACGATTTTTCAAATCGTTCACACAGGTTCCTAAATCGATCGAACGATTTCTCAAAGTCCTTCGATCGATTCCTTCAGAATTCGAATCAATCAAACGATTTCTAAAATCGTTCGAACATTTCCTTCATAATTCTTTTGCTTTTTTCCCTATCTCTTCTATGGTTAAAACCGATCGAATGATTTGTAATTTCGTTCAATCGATTTTATACACTTCCAGATCTAAACATGATCTTTCTCCTTCTTCATCATCTATCCTATTCCTTACTCATTTAACTAATATACAATAGTTTTAAATTCTTTATTTATCAATTTAAACACACTTGGATTTGTAGCTCTTATCCCATTCGAAAAGTTGAACGTCTTTCTCTTGTTCTATGCCACTAGGGTTTTACAAACCCCCAAATCTCCACTCTCTTGATCCCGAGTTCGATCCGCTAAGTTTCCGAGCTCAATCGCTTGTATTAAATACCATTCTCTAGATTTTACAACCCAACTCTCTCTCTCATTTACTCTCCTTAAATTTTCTAAACAACAAACCTAAGAGAAATAACTTCTCTTTCTCTTTTGTCTTATAATCTTAACACATGCCTTATGTGTTAAGCACCTATAGCTTACTAACATATATGTGTGTGAACATGCCTTTGTCTGTATCCACTACACCTCCCTCGCATAATAAATCCATCACATACCAAGTAACTTAAGTCAACCAAGTCTAAGTTAACTCGGTCAAATGTTTGACCCATTGGTCCGCTTATCGAGGTGGAAACGTTTATGTACCGAATTTTCGAGACGTTACAAAAATGGTATAAGTTCATTCTCTTTCCCTCCCTCTTCAGGTTCTTTTTCTCCCTCATTTCTATTTCCTCTTTGTCGCTTATGCTTCTTTGCACAGTTAATCTGTCACTGGATGACGGTCTAGATAGAAGCGCAGAAACCCACAAAAGCACAGAAGCCGACAACTTTCTCTCTCTCACTGGAGTGCACACCGAACTCGCACCAAACTCTCTCTCTCTCTCTCACTGGAGCATTGATGAGCGCGTAACTTTCTCTCTCTCTCTCTCTCTTACTGAAGTTGTTACTGGATAAAAGCGCAAAAGAGACAACTTTCTATTTGTGCAAAGAATTCTTATTGATAGAAGTGTAGAAGAGATAATTTTCTATTTTTAAAAAGGAGCTCGTACTTTATAGAAGTGCAGAAGACACAAATTTCTATTTTTTCTAGAGCACGTATTGGATAAAAGCGCATAAGAGGCATATTTCTATTTCTTTCTAGAGCTCACCCTGGATAGAAGCGCAGAAGAGACATATTTCACTTTTTTCTTGGAGCTGGGGCTTGATAGAAGTGCAAAAGAGTGACATTTTAGGTAAGTTTGAACGTTTCTGTGTATTATTTTCAGCTTACAAATCATAAAATTATAAACTATAACATATATATGTTATAGATCCGCCCAGGCGGCAGTGCTTCGAAATAATTTGCGACATCACTTCGTATGTGAAGCGGTTTACTCATCTGCTCGTGGTTGATGAATTTCTTCACTTATTTATAGGTTGGAGATCATAAAATTATAAGCATTTGAAAATACATAAATTATAATCGACGTAGAAGCACACACTTCATATGTGAAGCGATAGGAAGCGACAATGCTTGGACATAGAAGCGATGGCGCTACGATTGAAAAGCGTCATCACTTCCATATTGAAGCGCTGATGTTTTTTATGGCCGCTTTATCGCTTCATTATAAATCGTTTTCGTGGACTCTATAGCTGATTTTATTTTTCGTCTAATGCAGAGTTTGTAATGGACTCCATTGGAGGATTCAATGTAGGTATTGTTGATTTAAATCTCACCCCTGAGACGATTTCTTTAGAAAGAGTTTTACTTGGTTGTGATAGTGATATAAAAATATTGGATAGTTGTGAAGGGTCCGAGAATACCATCGAGAAATGGAAGCCACGTATCGGCTTGAAATTCAAACATGAAGACGAGGCATCTAACTTCTATAATTTTTACGCCAAGAAAGTTGGTTTCAGCGTTAGGAAAAGTAACACTTACAAATCCACAAAGGGGGAAATTATAAAGAGAAAATATGTATGTTCATTCGACGGGTTCAAGCAGTCTGACAAGCGCAAAATACACAAAGATATAAAGTGTTCAAGAGATAATAGATGGGGATGTGAGGTAAGGTTGAAAATTAGGGTCGACGACCAAAAGTTGTGGGAGGTAATGAAATTTAGAGAGTAGCATAATCATCAGTTGTATACACCTACAAAGGTGAATGAACTACGATCACATGATAAGATGAACGGGGCAAGTAAATCATTGATAAGAGCATTTGATGACATAGTTTCACCTTCCAAGATTTATGCTATTTTATCGAGTTTGGATGGAGAGGTTGGGGTGACAGTAAGCCCTCAACAAACTCGGAATTACCTAAAGAAGGTGAGAAAGGACAGTAACATTCATCCGATGTGCATGAACGTGATCGAATCCTTCATTGATAGGTAGAATAAAGGAGATGGTTTTTTCTTTGAAGCTGAACTAGACGAAGAATATTATATGCATAGTATATTTTGGGCTGATCACAGGTCACTGATGGCGTATCAACAATTTGGTGATGTGGTGGTATTCGATACCACTTACAAAATAAATAAATTGTTGCTATCTTTTGTCCTATTATAGGGGTCAGCTATTATTGGCAGACGACGCTTTTTAGATATATGTTGCTTGCAGATGAGATGAAAGAGACATTCATTTAGTTGTTTAACACATGGTTGAAGTTCATGGGTCATAAGAAACCTAATACAATTATCACTAATCAATACAACGAGATGAGCAAGTCCATCTCCTAAGTTCTTCCGGGGACTGCGCATCGCCTCTGCATATATCACTTAGGGAGGAATGAATTGAACCATCTCTGTCAGTTAAAGGTGAAGTTTGAGAAATTCGAGAGAAAGTACAATTATTACAAGTTCAGTCAAACGGTTGATGATTTCGAAAGGAGATGGGCAGAACTCATCGAGGAGTTTTAATTGCAAGACTACACTTGGTTCAAACAAATGTACGATCTTACAAGGAAATGGATTTCATCCTACTCGAGTGATACCTTTTGGGCCGACATGACCACTATGCAACGCGAAGAAAGTATAAATTCTTTCTTCGATACCTATGTCAATGGCCAAACGAGTTTGACGAAATTTGTCAAGCAATACGATCTTGCCGTCCAATCTCGTCGCGATAGATAAAATAGGGAGGACCTTGTATCAATTTCTACGACGTCGAAGCTCTTGTTCTGAAATTCAATTGAGAGCTATGTCGCTGCTGTGTATACGAGAATCATGTTCGACAAATTTCACTTTGAGTTTCGAAAGTTTGCCTCTTTTAAGTCCCAAAAGGTGATCGAAGAGGAAGCCGGGGTGATTATTATAAACTAAGTGCGTAGAAGTGGTGGGGATGGCATGAAGGATAGCGATCGAATATTCAAAGTTTGGTTCAAATGTGGAGATGCCACGATCACTTGTGATTACAAGCACTGCGAGATAGAGGGTTTGTTGTGTTCTCACATCTTCCATGTTTACTTCAAGGTAGAGGTAGACCAAATTCCTTCTAAGTACATTCTACCTCGATGGACGAAAGATGATAGATATAGTACTATACGTTTGGGGGTCGGTGAGAAATAGGATTCCAATTCTATATCTACGATGAAAATATGGAAGCTGAGAGAAGCTGCACTGAAGTTAATTCAGTTGAGGATAGAATTGAATCGCTTGGTGGATTACACGTTAGAAGGGATGATGAAACTATTAGAAGGCATAGAGACCATTAGAATAAAAGAGGACAATGAAAGACGCACTAGCATCGCGGCCTCTCCGGGCAGCTCCTCCCAGGCAAGCAACATAATTTTATTATAAGAGTATGCCAACATTACAGTGCGTGATCCAATATGAGATGCCAACAAAGGTAGGCTAAGCAACAATGATAGAATGAAGTCTGGAATGGAAGTTGGTTTTGAACAATCAAACAAGAAGAGACGCTATTGTAAGGGTTGTGGTGAATTGGGTCATAAAATCACAACTTGTCCGCTAAAGAGGGTCAGGATGATGGATGTTACCGCTGGACAGAGCCAAACAGAATAGGGGACGATGGAAAGTGCGGTATCATAGGTTGATAGTGAATCAATATTATAAATAGCGCATTTGCTTCATGTAGGATTCACAGGCGCTAGAAATTCGAAGCATGGCTTCATTTCGAAAGCTTGGGCGCGTCGCATTGGCGCTTATTTCTTGATGGTTTATGGCGCTTTAGAAGCGATGATGCTTCTAAAGCATGGTCGCTTCATTTTGAAGCGTGGGCGCCTTGTTTTTTATGACCCTTATGCGACGCGCTTCATAGCAACGACGACCCGTGCGCTACGCACTAATGCGTCACTTAGGAAGCGAAGCTGCTATGTGTATGAAGCCCATGATATACTACATGGCACAATTTTAAGACACCCCAATTTTACCCTCTCGGAGTATACAATCTTATTCGGTCAACCTTTGACCTTGCCCACGATCTCCGAAAAAAGACTGACCTTCTCTAAAGACCTTAAAACCCTAAACACGGGGACCATTACTGAAACAATAGTAAATGGTTAAGACCCTGGCTGAAACAATAGCTCTACAGCTTGGACCTGACCTAACCTAGGAAAATCCCGAATCCCGCACAGATACACTTGTTCGAAATCGATTCCATGTGTGGCCACATGCGCGGAATTGGTCCCACTTGGACCAGGCTACTCTTCCTGTGGACCACTTACGACTTTGATTCCAAGCAGATACACTTGTGCGTAATCTGATTCCACGCAGACACAGTTGCGCGGAATTAGTCCCCCTTGGACTAGGGCTGCCTTTCGTGCACCGCCCAAAGACCCCGATCTTGCGCATATACACTTGCACGAAATCGATTCCACGTATTCCCTTATACACGTAATCAGTTCAGACATGGACTGAGACTCTACCTCCCAAACCGCCCAAGGACCTGAATCTCGCGCATATGCCATTGCATGGATTTCGATTCCACGCTTCACTAGATGCGCGAAATTGCTTCCCAATCGAACCTAGCCTCTAATTCCTTAGACCGCCTGAACACCAGAATTACGTGCATACACCACTGTGCAAAAATTGATCGAGCGCATATGCCACTGTGCGAAATTGGTTCCCAGGTACACTACAACAAGGACGTCTAGTTCACAGGCCGACTCAAATTGAATCAAGCGCATATCCCACTACGAGGAATTCAATTAAACGCAACTTCACTTGCGCGGAATTGACCAATTCTGCACATGTCCATATGCACGAAATTAGCCCGTTACTTATAAAAAGACCCTATATCTCGACCTTAAAACGAATCCACTTATTTTTAGAGAGTGAACTTAGTAGCAATCCTCTCCCTCTCGAGCTCAGGCCTTTCCCAAGCTCCAGTTTCTTCTCTAGGGTCTTGGAAGGAGGAAGAAGCACTTAACTTCAGGTAATCTCTTTCTAGTTCTTAATTTTTAGTTCTAGATTTAAATTTTTAGTTCTTGATTTCTAGTTCTTAGATCTTGGTTCTTATCTCTTAGGTTCTAATTCTTAACTTCTAGTTCTAGTTCCTAATTTTTTAATTCTAGTTCGTAGCCCGTAGTTCTAGTTTTAATTCTAAAACCTTTAAACTCTTAATTTTGATCCTTAAATATCTTATTCTCTAAATTCAAATTCAGTTTTTAATCTCTAATACTTTTAAAATAACCCTTAGCCAACCGATTTGCCTAAGGGAGCTTACGGAGGATACCCGGGAATGGGGCCGATCCTCCTTAGCATAACGGGCCACAACTCTTTTTTTTTAATTAGACTCCTGGTAGGATTAGGAGACTAGATAAATTAGACTCCTAGTAGGATCAGGAGACCAGGTCAATTAGACTTCCAGTAGGATTAGGAGATTAGATTCGTTAGAGTCCTAGCAGAAGCAAGAAGGCCAAACTAGTTGGATTAAAGGCAACCTAAAGCTGCTGAAGTTGGCTGGCCGATGTTCAGTAAACGGGTTCAACCCACAAGCCCCTGCTCTCCGTAAAACATGATCAGTGATGTGTTACAGCGTCGATAAATAACTGCAGCTGGCGATCGCATCAACCCAGGTATTCTTCATTTAATATTTGCCTCTTTAATTTCAGCAATTTAATATTTCTTAGTTTATTACTCCATCGCTCTTAGCCAGAGTCCACTTGGACTAAATTGGACCACTTATTCTGGGGACCGAAAGGAACCCAGAAAAAGTGCGTACCAATAGAAAATTATTAAAAACATCGGGCATTAGAAAATTAAACTTTAAGGATATCAACCCACCCTCATGGGGCCTCCCTAGCGATCCTGAGTATAACGTTAGGCCGTATCCCTGGATAGCTCAACGTCGTGCTAGGGTAAATACGGTCAGTGAACGCGAAAATTACCCCTTCCTTCCATGAAACACAAATCACAACAACAGTAGCGGAGAAAGTGACGACGGACATAACTCAACGGCTAGCCAAATTATGGACCACATGGCTAACAAGCTGATGAATGGAGGAAAAGAAGTTGATGCCCTCCTACAGTCCTTCTCTAATTTATACAAAGCTATAGCAGACCAAAGGCTGGGGGATGAACGATGAGTTACCCCGAGAAGTCAACAAGAGGAAAGGACGGCGACTTCTCTATACGATCCGACTCCTCTGACACATAACACACGTACCCCTCACATCCCCTATAACGACTACCACCAAAGACAACCCTCCCCCGAGACCTCAAAACACGATTCTACCATAAACATAGATGACGTGCCTCGACTTCTAGATGACTACATGGCTAAGAGGGAATGGTCAAAACAGTCCTTCGGATTCGACAAATTCTGTCGAGACCCCAACTTCACTCGCTTTTGAATCAACCACCGAACCTATCAATACACTAACCCACCAAACCATCATACCTCCCACTCTTGAAACTAAACCAAGCTCAAATCTTACGACTCCAATCAACATCCAAATCAATATGTCACAAAATCCTCAAATCTTGCGACAACATGAAATCAACATCACAACTGAAATTGCTTATGATCACCAGATCCAAATCTCCATAGACCTCACAATCAAAACCTTCCTAAAACACCAACCGGCAACTAAACCGCTACGTTAAACAGTCGACACAGAGCTTCCCCGAAAAATTACAAACAAAACTTTAAAATAACCTCATGATAAATCCAAAGTGCGAATTAAACAAAATAAGCAGAATCAAACAAAACTAAAAGTCCACACGCTAGGGAAGGGTCCACCATGGTCTACACTTCTTTGTCTTCTCCTTTTGTTCTGCCTTTGTCTCACCTTGACACTCTCTTTACGAAATCAACATCACACTCCCCTTCAATTGACTCCTTTCATCAAATCAAAACAATACAACCCAAAAATATTCTCGAATAACCACCAACTAAAAATAATAACATTACATAAAGTCTCATGGGAAGGACCATGTCTCATACCCCAACTTTACAACATGCTCCACTCCATTGAGAGGTTAAAGAAAGTTCCACCTGACAAGGAAACTCCGACCATAAAAGACTCATCAAAAGAAGAAATTAAATGACTCCACACCTTATTTGATAAATCTTATGTCATCCAAATCACAAACCTAAACATGACTTCTCTCTCATCCTAGATCAATCTGATCGAGGGTGACTGAGGGCCAGCAACAAATCGACAAATCATAGATAGACGATCACTCCGACCGTTCAATATGTCCCACTAGTTAGACATTCTGAGTTAGTCTCTTCTTGAAAAAAGTAATGTTGTATCATAGTAAATCAATAAAAAATTGAAAATATATACAAAAAAAGCAAAAAAAAAAAAAAAAAAATCCGAAAATATATACTTGAAAACAAAAAATGTTCTTTTACCCAACAGTGTCTCTAACCTCATATTTCATGTCACCATTTAAAACTCTTACACGACCCAGAATTCAAAGTTGGGGAGCTAGTGCTAAGAAACAACGCCCACATGATCGCCTTGCCTGGAGGAAATCGAAACCCCACATGGGAAGTACTTTTACTATTTTAGCAACATGCCCAAAAAATAGCTACAAGGGAAAGACTTCCTAACCCTTGGAATCACAACTCAATGATTATTATGTCTCGTAGCCTAAATAGGCATGCTCATACATCTATCACCTTTGTAGTCATCGCAAGGCATTCTCTAGTCGTAGGCCATTATTTTCAAAACCACTTTGGGAATCATCTAACCCATTGACCCCCTTCCTATTCGAGCAAGTTGATTGAAAGGATCAGTGAATCATGAAACCTTTTTGAAATATAGAAAACCCTGAATTCTCATACACCCTCTTCAGCCATTAGAGTAGATGATAGAGCAGAAAAAAATAAAAATTTAAGGTTCCATCAAACCTCACAATTCTTGCGTTAGCAGGTTGTTTCAATATACACATAGAAAAGAAACACAACCGAGCGAGAGTAATACGACAAATGAATAGTCAATGACTTAAGGGAAACATTAGCAAATTGTGAGGGAATTCTTGATAATCTTATTAGGGAAGTATTAGAAAGCCGCGAGGGCATCCTTAACATCTTCACGCTACTAGATATCATTGTACGGTGGCTGGAGGAGGACAAAACTCCTGCTAACCATAGAATCTGAGACTTTGATGGTGCTGAACTATGACGGAGAGCTCAATTATGACACCGCATTACTCACCCGAGAATAAAGTAGTTAGCTACTATTTCAAAAATTGGTTAAATAAGAAACTACCCTCAGATCAATAAACCTTATCTCTTCTTCACCCCTTTATTTCTCTTTAGGACGATGAGTCAAATGATTTTCAAAATCTCTTCGGAATAAAACCGAAAACTCTCGAATGGCAAATGTGCAATCACACATTATCTACCACCCATCCCAACCTCAAAAAAGCTACGATACACGATGATCGTTCAACACTTACAAAATCGAGTCTGGCATGTGGCCGAAATAATCAAACTACTTCCCAACATGGGATCATTACTAACGCACTCCAGGATTTCTAAGAGACTGATAAGAGTCCCATTGTCACTTGACACTGGGGCATTTTTTTAAGAGCGCTAACACCTTGGTAGCGATACTCAGGTCACGAGAGCAACACCTCAAACTGTAGCATTTTTTTAAACTTTTCAATTTATTTTTTATTTTTCTGCCATGGGACGGAAAACATTCAAAATAAAATAAACAAGATACAAGCAACATGCCGAAGAATAAACTCATACTCCCGCACTACCCCAACACTATCGATTCATTCTCCGACGCAACCACAAAAAAACACATTAATAAACATAAACAAACATAATTGAAATAAACATAATAAGAGAAAAAATACCGTTTTATTCATAACTTAAAATTTGTATAGGTGTCACTGGAAGCATACCCCCTTAACATACAATCGAAAACGAAGACATGAAACCTAACCTACAACCTAAAATGAAAATATAAAACTTAAAACGAACACAAGCCCAAAATGTGACGCGTTGGAGGTCCAATAAGAAGCAACAGAAAAGTGGGAGGAATGGTTGGGTAGCACCCTTTCCATCTAAAAGGGACGGAAATGTGCCGTCTCTCGATCCCAACACCCCCCAAGCCATAGCGACACCTCTGATCACACCATTAGAGATAGCCTCAGGACAAAGAATGCGCGAAATCACGAAGATCGGAAGAAACAACATCACAATTCGATGAACAGATTGAAGGATATCAAGGACACACAGAAATTTGATCACTCATGAAGCAAGAGAGCAAGAAAGATAGAAAAAATTGAAATCCGTAAGTCAAATAAGAGAAATCCTTAGCTGATATAGACGTCGATCAATTACACGCACCATCGATTCCGCAGAATTGAATCAAGCGCCAACTAACTGGCGCGTAATCCAAATTGAGCACTAGATAGCTGGCACACAATTAGCTCTTCGTCCACCCACGCAGGCCATAAACCGAAACCATGCAAATCATATAGTGCAGAATTGGGATCACGGACATTCGTTGGTGTGCGGAATCCAAAGAGACTTCTGGACACCTGCTCCATTGACCCCTTGGCCTTTCAATCATGCGTAGAACAAATGGCGCGTAATTGGATTCCACGCCATCATACATGCGGGGAATTAGCCCGCTGACCCTTCCAACACACGCACCTAGTCTTGTGCATAATTGGATTAAGCGCCAAAGCCCATGCATGGAATTGGCAACCTAGAACCAAGAAATATATGCAAGCCGAGAAGGCACACATGCACACATGTACACTCGTAAATTTACAACAATAGAACCGAACTGATATACACAAACACAAGCAACCGAACAACGAGGAATAAATAGCAGGGATAGACCTAGCCCAATTCGTAAGGAGGAACATAATAAATAAACAACATGAATTATAAAAAAAATACAACAAAACAAACAAAAATACAATAAAATCAAACAAAATCAAACAAAATTGCACAAAAAATAAAAATCAAAGGGAAAGACTGCCCCCTGCAGTCCCATTGCAATAACGACACTCGAATGATGACAAAGTAGTCGCAAGATAAGTCATTCTGTGCTACCTCTACCACCACGATCAGAATTACTCTCCCTTGTCCCATCGCGTAACCCCACACACCGACTAGAGGGAGAGAGTCGCTGATATCCCATCACGTGTCCCCACAATAATATATCCCATCGTGACAAAACACCTGTAATAGCCTGAAAACTTTGACTTTAAATAGTGTACCTCGGGATATATGCCTGACTTTGAGCAGTGTACCTTGGTGTGCGTGCCCAACTGGTCACGTGCTCGATTTTATGAAATTACTTATGTAAGTTAAATTGGGTTTGGTCTTAAGTGAAAAATGACCAATTTGGACTAAGTGTTAAGCGTTAGATGGTTTCATAAACACCATGTGTTGGTACTTTGGCTCAACATCAAATCCAATGGGTAGATGTTTTGGGTGTGTAGGCCCCATACCGAATCAAAGATCATTTTTATGAGGTAACACTCGAGTTAAGTATACCGATTTTACAAGGGAGCTAGATCCTTGGGATTGGAAGTCGTATACCCAAAGTGGGGTGTATGTGAGTTGTATGGGAACTAGTCCCAATGAGTTAAATGAAAGGGGGATGCTTCTCTTGGAAGCTACCCGGTTGTAAAAAAAAAAAAAAGGAGAGGGTTTTGGGATTTAGAGAGAGGAAGAAGAAGAAAGAGAAGGAATGGCCGGATCCGTGTGCGCCGAGCTTGAGATTCCATGAAAAATAATGTATGAGCTTGTATAAGGAAGAGAAATGTCATCGATTTTGACATTGGGGAGTCGTGTCGCGTGATTCGAAGCCGTTGGGGGTTTTGAAAACCTTTTTTTCTTCTCACGAAGAGACCATGTGTTTTGAGCCACAATTCATAGCGTCATTTGGGTGTGGCGTGTGAGGAAGGATCACCGACGAATTCGTTAGCTTGGTCGTGATTGTAGAGCTCGAAAAGGATTGATATGGGTTTAGAAACCCTTTTTGTTTAACGAAGAAGATGATCCGATCTATGAATAGATCGTCGATTTAAAAAGGTAAATAACGCAATTCTTTCATGTATTTAACTAAATATAGGTTGCTTAGATATGTGCAAAAGATTACGATAAAAAAGATTGAATTTTGATGTAAAATAGGTTTTTAAAAGTCCGATTGACACGATTCTTATGGCGTTGGAAAGAGGACAACAAACGCTACAACTTTTATGTTTGGACCAACTTAAAAATCTATATAATTAAAGGTCAAACATTGAGGGGAAAGTTACAGCAAATTCTTAGTATGAACTTGTTCATTTTCGCCTCTTTTGAGAAAACACTCAAAGATGTCTAGGTTGTTAGTGATTAGAGTTAACCCTTGATGCCTCAATCTATGTGTGAATGTGGGCAAAGGATGGTAGAGAGTTGAGAAGGATCGAGAGAAGAAAAATGGTAGATCTGAGCCGTTTCTGTTTCTCGCTCGCGCCTCTGTTATAGCTCGCTCGCGCGAGAGGCAAATATGGGGAGATTTGTTCTGTGCTCGCTCGTGCGAGGCATTACGTTAAATAAGGATCACTTGTGCGAGGGCTCGCGTGAGTTTCAAAGGGCTCGATTATAATCGATCGAACGAGGGGTGTGCTCGCTCGAGCGAGGCCAAAGGCTCAATCGAGCGAGGTACAGAGTATATGTTTTGTTTAGTTTTATTTGAGCTCCTTAGAGATGTGTTCCTTGGATATTTTAATAGATTTGTAAGGAAAATTTGGGTATTTTGAATGTAGGAGTGAAGTGTTGAACCATGCGTGGAATGTGGATTAGGTTGAGCATGCTTTGAGTTAGGGGAACTTCAACACAAACTTGCATGTTTAACTTTGATTCCTAGTTTCTTTGAGGTATTTATATGAAAAAATGATAAGTTTCTTTAATGTGTCTAGTTGAAAAATGATAAGTTTTCTTGATGTATTTTGATGTAAGTTTGATAGTAATTTGAACTATAACTTGAACTCTTTGCAAAATAAAAATTTGAAATCCTTGAGTCGAAAATGGTGAATTCTGAACTGTGAACTTAACATAGAATTTGTACTGTGATATTCGATTTTAAACTTAATTTTTAAATGGTGAGTTTTAAAACCTTAGAACCAAGAATGTGAGCTTTGGACCGTGATTTAGAAATCTGAACTAGAATGTGAACTCGGAATCATCGAGTCTAATAGATTTGTGAGAAGGTACACCCTTGGACCGCTGTGGCGGGATTTATGTACACCCTTGGACCGTTGTGACGGGATTACATACGCCCTTGGACCGTTTTTACGGGATTTACGTACACATTTAGACTTTGTTGTGCTTATATACACCCTTGGACCACTTTCGCAGGATTTTACGTACTCCTTTGGACACTGTTGTGAGTCATGTACCCCCTTGGACCGCTTTCGCGAGATTTTACGTACTCCTTTGAACTTTGTTGTGCTTATGTACGCCCTTAGACCGTTGTTACGGGATTTACGTACACCTTTAGACTTTGTTGTGCTTATGTACGTCCTTGACCCGCTTTTGCGAGATTTTACGTACTCCTTTGGACCTTGTTGTGACTCGGTACACCCTTGGACCGCTGTGGCGGGATTCATGTCCGCCCTTGGACCGCTTTTGCATGATTTTATGTACTCTTCGAATTATACTTCGTAAATCAAATCGTAAGTCGTGAGATTAAAGTGGACCGCTATGGGCGGATATTATATATGTAGACCGCTATGGGCGAATTATGTGTATGTGGACCGCTGTGGGCAGATTATGCTTGTCGTGGACCGCTATGGGCGGAGTAAAGTACCATGTGGGCTGCCGGGGCGGCTTTGAAAATCAGCTTTATGTGATAAATAAATATTTTGAAATCACTTTTATGTATGAAAAGGAAATCAGTTTTGTATGATGAGGAAATCAACTTTTAAATCAGTTTTGTGTGAAAAAGGAAATCAGTTTTGAAATCAATTTTGTGTGATATGGAAATCAGTTCGTGTGATAAGAAAACAGCATTTGAAATCAGTCTTTGTTTGATAAGAAAAGTACCTTTGAAATGAGTTCAACTTTAAATAGGAAAAGGTTTGATTATGACATTGAATCTATGTTTCATCATGATAAGATGTAAAATTGTGTTGAGTTTCCTCTGCTGAGCTAGGATGTAGCTCACCCTTCGACTATACGTCACAGGTATAGCTTCTATTTGAACACAAAACTTGCAGATTGAGGAATTGAGTGCTATGATGTTCGGGGTCGTAGATTGAGTACTTGTGGAGTTTGGTGAGTGTGGCTTGGTACAATATATTATTATATACTCATTGTACACCACTGTTTGGTGATATTGATATATCACCGGTGGTCATTGTTAGTTATTGTAATATTAGATATTATAATTGGAGATTTATTTATGCCATATGTATTATCTGCTTTGATTTCTATATGTATGTGGATGTACCAAGTATTCTTTATATTCGGATCGTGTTCTACGACCCGAGGGTCCGAGTTTTCCCATTTGATTTAGGTGTAAAGTTAAAGAAGAAAAAAAAAATGTCTAAATATTCAGGTTGGAAAAAATTCGGACTGTCACAGTTAGTATCAGAGATATGGTATTAGGTTCTATAGGGACGTAAGAGACCCAACTGTGATTCTGTCACAGTTGGTATCAAGGCCTAGGCATTAGGTCTTGTTGGGACCCGAAAATTTAGGACTCAATTGTAATGTCATTAGATTATATTGGAACTTAGGAGGGGTTCGCAATCCCTATTATGAAATCTTCTAGAAATTCAGAGTCGTGTCTCTCAATGACATTAGGTTGTCGGAATTTAGGCGTTAAGTCTCCCATGAGACTGTGAGTCTTAGTTATGTGTGCGGAGTGTGATTGTAGGACCATAGATGTGACATTAGATTTTGTCAGAGTATATTTTGTGAGCTTTTGAAAGTTCTGTCTGAATATAATAACCGATTGCTAATTAAAACTTTTGTTTCATTGTTATAACAGATCATTATGTCTGGTAGAGGTCAACGCTTTAGAGATGGTCAAGGTGGTAGAGGTTCCCAGTCAAATACAAATAGAGTACCGTTGGGGAATAGAGATGCCCCAGGAGGCAGAGATCAAAGAGAATAGAAAAGAGTAAGAGAAAGAAATGAAGAAAGAGAAGAACGTCAGAGGATGATGCATACCATGGAAACCATGGCAGCCACCATGGCTCAGCAAGCGACATCGTTGGCAACTCCTAATGCCAATGACCAGCATCAGCCACCTCCTACTCTTCCAGTGGGTAACACTTAGCAGATACCTTCTGCATTCATCGAGTTTAGGAGGATGCGTCCTCCGAGTTTTTCAGGGCAAGCAGAGCCAATGGACGCAGAAAATTGGCTAAGCAAAATGGAGAAGGTATTCAGTGTAGTTACGTGCACTGAGGATGAGAGTGTACGTTGGGCGGCCTATATGCTAGATGGGGAGGCAGGCCCATGGTGGAAGTCCGTGTCGTGGACTAGAGCGCAAGAGACCCCAAGATTGCCTTGGACATAGGAGGAATTCGTTAGAGAATTCAACAAACAGTATTTTCCTGAGGTAGTAAGAAATCAAATGGAAGTAAAATTCCTACAGCTTGAGCAGGGGAGGATGTCTTTGAGAGAGTATGGAGTTGAGTTTATGAGGCTTGCTCGCTTTGCTCCTGAGTTCGTGGTGACGATCTGATGAAAGCTAAGAAATTTCAACGCGGCTTAAGGCCGGATATCAGGAGAAAAGTCGTTGCTTTTGAGTTGAAAACTTATGGCACAATAATGAGCAAGGCTCTTGTGGTGGAAGAAGACGTGGAAGAAATGTATAAGAGAAGGGACCAACAGCAAAGAGAAAGAGCAAGTCAAATACAATCATATGCCCATGAGCAGGCACCCGAGATACCAAGACTCTTATTACGAGCACCCCCTCAGTCTACTCAGACCGTTTATGCAAGACCACCTGCGTCTGTGCCTGTAGTGACCTTTTGTCCTTCAAATCTTATGAGAACTAGAGTGCCACAAATACAACAGGCTCCACCCACCTCATCATTTGCAACTGGTAAGTCATGCCCAAGATGCGGGGGACGACATCGAGCAGCCAAATGTATGTGGACTACGGGTGCATGTGTCAATTATGGTCAGATGGGGCATCTGGTAAGGGACTGTTCGAAACCGAAGAAGGATAGGACACCTTCAGCGTGAGAAATTAGCGATCAATACGTGTGTCATATGTATCTTATTCTTGTGCGCTTAATCTTAAAAAAAATAAAATAATAATAAAATAAAAAATGTCAATCTTTATATTTTGGGTATCGAATCAATGCTATTAGGTCCTCTTTTCTACTAATGTATGTGGGAATTGTTAATACAATTAATGTTGGACATTAACGGTTTCAAAGTCTTCCTTTTCTTTTATGACAATGTTCAAACTTTATTATGGTACAACATAATAAAGTTTATTTCGAATATTAAAATATGTGTGATGGATACCTTACTCGGAGTATGTTCATTTTCCAGAATGATGGATAATGTAGTTGGGGATAAATTCAGTCTATCGTTGTCAACTCACTATGGATAGTTAATTGAATGATTATGGGAAATTTGTTTCTTTCGTTGTGCGTTAGTCGTTTCATCATTATGGGCGAAAATTCCTATAGAGGGAAGAATGTAACAACCCCGAATTTATTTTGTATATAAATCGATTCATATCTAGACGTGAGTGTTCATTTTGAAGTGCATGGTAAGACCTAGTTACTTAGGATAATTTTCGAGGACGAAAATTTTATAAGGTGGGAAGAATATAATAGCCTGAAAACTTTGACTTTAAATAGTGTACCTCGGGATGCATGCCCGACTTTGAGCAATATACCTCGGTGTGCGTGCCTGACTGGTCACGTGCTCGATTTTATGAAATTACTTATGTAAGTTACATTGGGTTTGGTCTTGAGTGGAAAATGACCGATTTAGACTAAGTGTTAAGCATTAGATGGTTTCATAAACACCATGTGTTGGTACTTTGGCTCAACATCAAATCCAATGGGTAGATGTTTTGGGTGTGTAGGCCCCATACCGAATCAAAGATCATTTTTATGAGGTAACACTCGAGTTAAGTATACCGATTTTACAAGGGAGCTAGATCCTTGGGATTGGAAGTAGTATACCCAAAGTGGGGTGTATGTGAGTTGTATAGGAACTAGTCCCAATGAGTTAAAGGAAAGGGGGATGCTTCTCTTGGAAGCTACCCGGTTGTAAAAAAAAAAAAAAAGGAGAGGGTTTTGGGATTTAGAGAGGAAGAAGAAGAAAGAGAAGGAATGGCCGGATCCGTGTGCGGCGAGCTTGAGATTTCGTGGAAAATAATGTATGAGCTTGTGTAAGGAAGAGAAATGTCGTCGATTTCAACATTGGGGAGTCTTGTGGCGTGATTCGAAGCCGTTGGGGGTTTTGAAAACCTTTTTTTCTTCTCACGAAGAGATCATGTGTTTTGAGCCACAAATCGTAGCGTGATTTGGGTGTGGTGCTTGAGGAAGGATCACTGACGAATTCGTTAGCTTGGTCGTGATTGTAGAATTCGAAAAGGATCGATGTGGGTTTTAGAAACCCTTTTTATTTAACGAAGAAGATGATCCGATCTACGAGTAGATCGTCGATTTAAAGAGGTAAATAACGCAATTCTTTCATGTATTTAACTAAATATAGGTTGCTTAGATGTGTGCAAAAGATTAAGATAAAAAAGATTAAATTTTAATGTAAAATAGATTTTTAAAAGTCCAAAAATGTGTAAATCGAGCACAGTCGCTCGCTCGAGCGAGCTATAATCACTCGCGCGAGTGTCAGAACCTGTATCGGTATTTCGGCCATAACATTTTATTTTGAACTCCGATTGACATGATTCTTACAGCGTTAGAAAGAGGACAACGAACTCTACAATTTTTATGTTTTGACTAACTTAAGAATCTATATAATTAAATGTAAAAAATTAAGGGAAAAGTTACATCAAATTCTTAGTATGAACTTGTTCGTTTTCGCCTCTTTTGAGAAAACACTCAAAGATGCCTAGGTTATTAGTGATTAGAGTTAACCCTTGATGCCTCAATGTATGTGTGAATGTGGGAAAAGGATGGTAGAGAGTTGAGAAGGATCGAGAGAAGAAAAATGGTAGATCTGAGCCATTTCTATTTCTCGCTCTCGCGACTGTTATAGCTCGCTCGCTTGAGAGACAGATATGGGGAGATTTGTTCTGTGCTTGCTCGCGCAAAGCCTTACGTTAAATAAGGATCGCTCGCGTGAGGGCTTGCGTGAGTTTCAGAGGGCTCAATTTTAATCGATCGAGCGAGGGGTGTGCTCGCTCGAGCGAGGCCAAAGGCTCGATCGAGCGAGGTATAGAGTATATGTTTTGTTTAGTTTTGTTTGAGCTCCTTAGAGATGTATTCCTTGGATCCTTTAGTAGATTTCTAAGGAAAATTTGGGTATTTTGAATGTAGGAGTGAAGTGTTGAACCATGCGTGGAATGTAGATTGTGTTGAGCGTGCTTTGAGGTAGGGGAACTTCAACACAAACTTGCATGTTTAACTTTGATTCATAGTTTTTTTGAGGTATTTATATGAAAAAATGATAATTTTCTTTGATGTGTCTGGTAGAAAAATGATAAGTTTTCTTGATGTATTTTGATGTAAGTTTGATAGTAATTTAAACTATAACTTGAACTCTTTGCAAAATAGAAATTTGAAATCCTTGAGTCGAAAATGATGAATTCTAAACTGTGAACTTAACCTAAAATTTGTACTGTGGTATTCGATTTTAAACTTGATTTTTAAATGGTGAGTTTTAAAACCTTGGAACCAAGAATGTGAGCTTTGGACCGTGATTTAGAAATATAAACTAGAATGTGAACTCGAAATTGTTGAGTCTTGTATATTTGTGAGAAGGTACACCCTTGGACCGCTGTGACGGGATTTATGTACACCCTTGGACCGCTATGGCGGGATTTATATACGCCCTTGGACCATTTTTACGGGATTTACATACACCTTTGGACTTTGTTGTGCTTATGTACGCCCTTGGACTGCTTTTACGAGATTTAACGTACTCCTTTGGACCGCTTTCGCGAGATTTTACGTACTCCTTTGGACTTTGTTGTGCTTATGTACGCCCTTGGACCGTTTTTACGGGATTTACGTACACCTTTGGACTTTGTTGTACTTATGTACGCCCTTGAACCACTTTCGCGGGATTTTACGTACTCCTTTGGACCTTGTTGTGACTCGATATACCCTTGGACTGTTGTGGCGAGATTCATGTACGCCCTTGGACCGATTTCGCGAGATTTTACGTACTCTTCGAATTATACTTCGTGAATCAAATCATAAGTCGTGAGATTATAGTGGACCGTTATGGGCGGATATTATATATGTGGACCGCTATAGGCGAATTATGTGTATGTAGACTGTTGTGGGCAGATTATGCTTTTCGTGGACCGCTATGGGCGGAGTAAAGTACCATGTGGGCCGCCGGGGTAGATTTGAAAATTAGCTTTATGTGATAAATAAATGTTTTGAAATCACTTTTGTATGTGGAAAGGAAATCAGTTTTGAAATCAGTTTTGTATGATAAGGAAATCAGCTTTTAGATCAGTTTTGTGTGAAAAAGGAAATCAGTTTTGAAATCAGTTTTGTGTGATATGGAAATTAGTTCGTGTGATAAGAAAATAGTATTTGAAATCAGTCTTTGTTTGATAAGAAAAGTACCTTTGAAATGAGTTCAACTTTAAATAAGAAAATGTTTGATTATGACATTAAATCTATGTTTCGTTATGATAAGATGGAAAAATGTGTTGAGTTTCCTCTGCTGAGCTAGGATGTTGCTCACTCTTCGACTATACGTCACAGGTATAGCTTCTATTTGGACACCGGACTTGCAGATTGAGGAATTGAGGAGTGCTATGATGTTCGGGGTCGTAGATTAAGTACTTGTGGAGTTTGGTGAGTGTGGCTTGGTACAATATATTATTATATACTCATTATACACCACTGTTTGGTGATGTTGGTATATCACCGTGATCGTTGTTAGTTATTGTAATATTAGATATTAGAATTGGAGATTTATTTATGCCATATATATTATCTGTTTTGATTTCTGCATGTATGTGGATGTACCAAGTATTCTCTGTATTCGGATCGTGTTTTACGATCTGACGGTCCGGATTTTCTCATTTGGTTTAGGTGTAAACTTAAAGAAGAAAAAAAAAAGTCTAAAAATTCAAGTTGGGAAAAATTCGCGCTGTCACAACACCCATATAACTAACATTATCCCAACACCTAAGGTCATTGGCATAAATCAGCCACTCCCCTTTATAGTCCCATCGCGACACTACCCCACCACGTAGCCTGGCATGCACCCACCATGCACCCATAAGCACACCATCAACACTAAAGACAAGTCTCGTCATGACGCAACTACAACCTGACTCTATCATATAACCCAAGACCTGCCAAAGAAAGAAATACACCATTATCATCCCATCATGTCGTCAAAACACTCAAGGAGTCATTAAATCGAGATGCCCCATTGCATAACCACCAAGTCCCGTCGTAACCCACCGTGGCACACAACCAGGAGGGGAGGCTCAACCAATGTCCCATCGCAAAAGCAACGAGTCAAACCCTCCAAATGCCCCATCACACAATAGTCGCTAGATTCTACCACAGCAGAAACATACGATCGCCGACAGAAGAAGAGAGAAACCCTCTGATGTCCCACCGCACCCAACAATTATTAAGTCCCATCACAAATATCTCATCAGGCGATTGGAACATCCCATCACACAACAAACCAGGTAAGTATCACCCCTTTCTTTCTACTCGATATTCTTTGTACAAAGTATAGTTAGCTAATATTAAGTTAAATGCTTTCAAAACCCGTCTCTCTCGACTCGTGAATCACTGTAGTCTTCCCATAAGAGACAATCATCAATATTCAGGAGAAGATTAGAAGGAGTATCCGACAAACCAAGTGTCATCTTGACAACCACATAAATAGACGGGTCCATAAATCCTGTTCCGATGGATCTACTCAACGACGTCTCAGAAGCCACGTTTTTCGTCGTTTTACCACCGAATTGATCTTAAGTTAAAAATCCTAAACTTAAAAAAAAATGATAATAAATAGACCCTCTATCTATCAAAATCCACTTCTCATCACTCCAATCCGTCCCTTCCCATGGGAAATTGAACACTGAATATGCTCAACTCTGAGAAATCACAGATGTCCACTGGAAAGGCTCCCCTGATTTGCCATTGGTGTGAGCAATTATGCACCCGATTTGTCATAATCTACGAAAGCCTTCGCCATCAAACTACATCATATTATTCAGTCACTTGACCTTATCTCTGGACATTCGTATGACGCCCCCCAATACCTCAATTCTGTTAATTTTCCTCTTTTTGACTGGCCCTTGCAGCAGGTCGCGATATGCGGCGGGATGCCACTTGTACCCAGAGTTGAGGATATACCTCTCGACAGCTACCACTGGGCCCTCAAATGTTCCTCCTTAGCTTGTACTGATAGATAAGAAAGCCAAGTATTTCATGTCAGCTCCCCGGTTCACACTTGTGATTTTCTAAAGAAACAAGAAGATATCTCGGAAGAGGGGTGTCTACTTCTTCGACGCATCCTTACTCCGCAAGGACGCACCAAAGTGGGGCATCTGTAGACACCCTAATTTTTCCCTCTCGGGGTATACAATCCTATTCGGTCAACGGAAAAGGACTAACCTTCTCTAAAGACCCTAAAACCCTAAATACGGGAACCATTACTGAAATAATAGTATATGGTTATGACCCAGGTTGAAATAATAGCTTTGCGACTTAGACCCGACCTAACTCGAGAAAATCTCGAATTTCGCGTAGATACACTTGCACGAAATCGATTCCACGTGTGGCCCCATGCGTGAAATAGGTCCCACTTGGATCAGGCTACTCTTCCCATGGATCACTTAAGACTCAGATTCTGCGTAGATACACATGCGCGTAATCCGATTCCATGTAGACACAGTTGCACGGAATTAGTCCCCCTTGCACTAGGGTTGCCTTTTGTGCACCGCTGATCAGTCACATAATTTACCATTTTATCACCCTTAGCTTAGTGATGCTAGGACTTAGTTTGCTACTAATGAGATACTGATATGCAGATATTAAAGATAAGCAGTAAATCAGAGCTTAAATGTTAATCTTTGACAAAATGAACTCAAAAGGCAATAAGAAAAATGATTGAGTGAAAAAGACGATTTGCCACTATTGAAAGTCAGAAAATCGTAATTTACGATTCTTCAAAAGAGACAATAAGAGAAAAGAGATTAAGTGTAATCTAGAGAATCGTCAACTATGAGGAAACTTATTAAAAATAGAAAGTCGTGATTAACAATTTTTCAGAGAAGAAGCTATGAAAGAAGGAATCGCTATTTACGATTTTCTAAGAATAGAAGCTTTCCTACTATTATTGCTGTTGTTGATCACGTGAGAACTATCACCGCCATATCCAGAATTAGAAGACTTCTGTAATTAGAAGTTTGATGAACCACGGATCTGAGAAGATTGATAAAGTTCTAATCCGAAGGACTCTGTTGTTGCTCGATAAAGAACACTCTAGAAGCGCATCAATTAAAGGAAGCAAGGAAAGATGGAATTAGTAATTAGAGTTATATTAGGATACTTTTATTTTTAGTAGTTTATTTTATTAGAACTAGATCTCTATAAACCGACCCCTTATGATCTATAAATAAGAGGGCTTAGTATAGGAATAAGCATCGATGAATTTCAGCATCAATTGACGCTTGAGGTTAAATTTTCTTCCGATCAGTAGTGTATACTAGTTAGAGTAGATTAGATATAAGAGGTTTCTTAATTGACGACTGCAATTGAGTCTTTGAAGATTAAGCGTGAATATCGTAATATCGTGAGATATTTTACTTTGCTTTCTAGATTATATTTTCTTTACTTTGTAAACATCTCCAAGTTTTAATTTGGATTGATGACTCAGGTTAGAATTTGTAGATTAGTGTAACGGCTTTTACTTTTTCATTTTTAGTTTGCTAGAGTTTGATTAACGCCCAAATTTCTGGTTAATTGTTGATTAGATTAAATCTGTATTGGTAGGATCTTAGACTTGATTGATAACCAATGCTAGGAGACTAAAAATATGGTGTAACGGTACTATTTATTTTCATAAATATCCGAAAGCTAAAGATTGAGATTGACGACCTTAATCAAAAGAAGGAGGATTAGGATTTATTTTTATGTACTTTAGTTTAGAAAATGATTATTTTATTCATATTTCTCCAGTAGATTAGGAAATCTTAAAGATAAATAAAAGCTTTTAAGATAAGGATTTAGATAGAAGATAGAAATAAGAATTAATAAGATAATGAACTTCCTCGTGAGAACGATCCTATACTATGCTATAATTTCCATTGTGCACTTGCAATAGGTTAAGACTTGAATTTAATATAATTATAATACACAATTGCAGACAAGTCAAGTTTTTGGCACCGCTGTCGGGGAAGCGGATTTATCAAATTCTTTTAAATTTTTATCTAATATTTTTATCCTTTTAGAAATCAATATTTATCTTTCTCTTTTTATATTTTTTATATTTTTATTTTTCTTTGATCACTTCTTAAGTTTTTGCAGGTTTATTCGAAGCAATAGACCAGACTTTCAACACTTATGCGGGCCCCAGAAATTAGAAACTCATATTTGTCTCTCTCCCTGGTTTCTAAAAAAAAAAAAAGTACAAAAATTTAAAACAAAAATAGAAAAATTCAGTTTTAAAACGATGGGGGAACATTATACTTTAACACCTCTTACACCTCCCCCATGTATACAAATAACCCCTACGACCGGCAATGAGACTTTTAAAATTACGCCCAAAATATTTCAAACACTTCCAATTTTTCGTGGGCTAAGGGATGAAAACCCTTATATACATTTAAGACAGTTCATAGAAGTGTGCAATCTTATCCAAATCCTGAATTTGCCAGATACATCTATGCGTCTAAGGCTGTTTTCATATTCTCTTAGAGATGAAGCAAAACAGTGTATACACTCCTTGCCTCATGATTTGTTCACCAATTGGGAAGACTTGGAACGAGGATTTCTCATAAATACTTCCTGATGCACAGAACGAATCAAATCCGGTATCTGATTAGAAATTTCAAACAATCTCCGGATGAGTCTCTTCAAGAGGGGTGGACGCGCCTTAACAAGCATTTAGATGGGTGTCCTCACCAAGAGATACCCCATTGGCAAATAGTCCTCACTTTCTGTAAAGGTCTGAATGACCAAAACTGGCATATAGTTGATGTTGCTGTGGGGGGATGTTCCACATCATGTCTACTGAGGCTGCTTGAGATTTTTTTGAGAACTTTAGCGAGGAACTAGTGCAATGCCAAGCACCGGGTAAGATTGAACCTGAGACTTCAAGGAGTATACCTCTTAAGCCGAGTGGCTTATACAAATTAAAGTCAATGATGAATTGCGCCTTCCAAAGTTAAAACTATGGAAGACAAAAATTCTATCTCTGGTGGGTGTAAAATCGCACTCAACATCTCAACAAGGAGAAGCCGTTGGATCTAACTGCGGCTTAAATTGGGAAATTTCTCAAATTCTCCTATTCTTTGCCCCACACAGAACCAAGACCATACTGACATTGAGGAAGCCTTGTCGCAATTAGCCGAAAGTTGGTTGTAACATGGCCAAATTCAAACCCAGCTACTCAATAATCTCTTGGAATCCATTACATGGTTAGAAACTCAGGTTAAGCAATTAACCATTATGGTTAACTCGAGAGAGAATAACTATTTTTTCCCATGGCCAGTTGGCACCTCAGGAGGAAATACTTTTATGGGAGGGACATCAACTCCCCTTGATCGCCATTGAATTCCTCCTGAATTTATCGAGCTACCAACTCACTCGTAGCAAACATGTAACATATGTAAATATAAATACTTTTGAAATGACTCCTTACGATTTATGCCAGATTACTAGTCATAAAGGGCTCTTTCTTTCTTTTTTTTTTTTTTTTTTATCACTTGAAACACATGGATTTGCGATTCTCGTGAATATAGATTCGAATCGTAGCGAGTACAATTTTCTAGTTTAGATTCTCGTGAATATTATCTAGAATTGCAAACGATAATTCTAGAGAACAAGAGAACCTAGTGATCAGTCTTTTCGGATGCATTGGAAGTAAGACCTATTTAAAATTGTATAAAAAATAGAGATGAAATGCATTTAAAATCACCACTTTCCAACCACCCTAGCCTAGGAACCTACACAGAGACATTTACTCGAAGTGACGGTTCAAAGCCAAGCCTTTCCCTATATATCCATACAAATCCATTAACCAAAACCAGATTATAACCTTTCTTCTTCCTCCGTCTGTAACCCTACACCCCATGATGGAAGAACATAACCAGAACGACTTCAGCAATAGACTCGACAAAATTTTAGAAAAATATAGATATGAGCTCCTGGCTGCACAAGAGAAAGTAGAAGATCTGAAGCGCCTGCGATATGTCTTTAATGCTGAATCATCCACCGAGACTACCATTGACCCTAAACCTAACCCAAATCTGAATATATATACCAGAAACTCATCTCCCCCCACTTCCTAAACTTTACTCCATCACAACCCACTCAGAATGCGACTTCCTATATAATAAGGATGGGTTGTAATTTCCAGTGTCATTTCCCATCCCATCCTTGTTCTCCTCACCACCCCTCTCCATTGCTCATCTTCTCCCTTAGCTGCATTAACAGTGCAGTCGATGAATCAAGGAGGGATTTGGAAGGGCAGGTGGGAGTGATTCGACAGCTCTTGGAGTAGCAACCCTCCAAAGGTTGAAGCTCCTCTTGTTGTAAGGGATGCACGACTTTGATTGAAGGAAGTTAGAAACCAAGGACTGATCTTTATCGAAGAATCCTTCTCTCGGACGTTGTTGCTAGTGTCATAGTTTAGTGTGTGTCTAGATTTTTCCTCGGTTTATACTATTTTATGTAATTAGTTATTATATTAGATTTTAGTTTTTATTTTTCCTTCTGTTCATTGTACATATTCCGATATATACATATAGTTTTCTTTTTACTAACTCTGCAATTTTTTTACTAACAGCGTGTGTTACTAACATTACTAACAATTTTGTTTTTCTAATTTTTTTAGTTTCATAAAATCAAATGTATTTTTCTCCTAAGTTTGGGGGAAAGATTTTTGATTATTTTTGCAGATTATATACCCGGTTACTAACATAGTAAATAAAATAGGTAAATATCTATATATGTCTCATGTTTTGCACAGTGAGGACATTGTCCTATTTAAGTTTGGGGGGAATACACCACATTAGTTTATACATTACATTAGTTTAGTTTTCTTTTTCGTAGAAAATTTAAAATTTTAATTTTTTTTTAGTGAATCATTATATGCAATTTATGAAAAATATATAAAAATCTGAATTTGTTAGCAAACCATCATAGTACTTCAAAAATAAAAATAAAGATAGTTACAATTCAAAGTTAAGCATCTCTAGAACACTATATCAGAGAATGTTTGATACTATACAATTGATCTGAACTGCATATACTTTAGATTATAGTTTCAAAATTATAACCAATGAGCTATAGAGCCTATTTTTTCTTTATTCTGAGAGAGAGAGACTGTTTTTATTCATGCCTAAATTTCCTTTGAACTTCTCTATTATCTGAAATCTCATATTGCTGAATTTAGAAATAATATATTCTATGATTATGATAATTTATTTGTTTAGAACAGTCTATTAAATATATCAAAGCAATAAGACATTCATATTAGTAAATCATGAAAATGACCGAAGACCATCTTTTTTTAACCAGAGTCAAAAAGCCAAAATCCCATAATATTTTACCATTTCAACTCATATTAGAAGCCTAAAGACTAAATTTTTTTGTACTAGATTTTATAAACTCTTAATCATATGTACTGCCCAAAACTTTCTATTCTTAACCCTTACAATTTCTGAGAGTTTAGAATGTCAAAAAAAGGAATAGAAGGGAGTGAAAGGAGTATGAGTTAACAGATAAGGGATCTACTTAAAAGGGTACAACTGAAAAAGAAATATAAATATATGAAAATATGGGAGAAAAAAAAAAGAAGAATGAAAAATCTTATAAAAAAAAATGATTTTATGAAAAGAGAAGCAAAAAGCTTCCAAACTGAAAAGAAGAAAAAGGGGATTTGCAAAACAAAAAGAAATGGAAAGAAGTTATCCAAAAAAAGGATACTTACTGAAGCTGAAAAATAAAAGTAGAGAAGAAAGAGCTAAATTCTTGGAAATAATTTTGAAACCTCCTTACCTTTTTCTTTGAAACCTTCTGAAACCCCAAAGCCCTATTATAAGCTGAAGGAAAGACCTTCGTAATTTACGATTTGTAAAAAAATATGAGCCTAGTAGAAATATATGAGATAGATACTATGAATAAATAAAGAAATTATTTGAAAAGAATTGATTATCCTTTCCATGAGATTTATATTTTTAGCTGATTGTCTTTTGAATTTCACGAACATATCATATTTTGAGAACCCAAAATTTTAATTATTTTTTAGAGTATGCCGATAAGTGAGAGTTTGAATGAAAATATTTTCTAAAAACTACAGTTTAGAAAAATCTATGATGAATAAACTTTTCACTGATATGCACACACTCCACGCTATACAAGAATTGAAATTATTGAGTTCTGATCAAGGATGATTGCAATGATGGGAAGCTAAGGATAAAAGATTTGAAATATTTTGAAATAATGAACATATAATGACTAACTGACTAATTAGTAATATATAAAAAATAATAATAATACAAAATAATAATTTAGGTTATATTTTAAATTTTTAGTTTTGAAAAATATTTTAAAAAATCTAAAAATATTTGAAGTTTGTAGGTAACTGTTAAGTAGTGAAAAATGCCAGTTTTCACCCTTTAACCTGACCTTTGATGGACCTATGAGCACACTAATAAACACCTGTTGAGTCTATTTTGTAGATAGCAATAAAAGACAGGAATAGTGCAGAAAACCACTCAAAAATGCTACACAAAGAAGTCCATCTCTCAGCATAGTGCAGACTCAGCAATGACACACAAGAGGGCTGCACACCATTGGACCCTTGGGGCACGTGGCAACAGCAGGGCAAGGCGAAGGAAGTGAAAACAGGCTGAAAATATCCTATCGAGAGGCTATTTGAAGACTTTGATAGGAGCTGAGAGCTAAAAAGGGAGGAATTCGTGCAGTTGGAAAGGTTTCGATAGGATTTAAAGCCAGAGAAAGGATGGATTCGTGTGGATTGAGGAGTTCGATAGGATCCAAGAACCTATCGAGCAGTTGAAAGAAAGGAAGAAACCATCTTATCGAAAGCCTGCCTGAGGTGAAAGGGGAACCTATCGAATGGTTTCCTGAACCTGTTGGATGGTGGCCTGAACCTATCGAGATGGAGACGCTGGAATAGAACCTACCGAAGGGCGCTTGAGTCTTTCTATAAGAGTGAGAGCAATCCTATCAGAATGATGGCATGCAGAGCTGAACCTATCGAAATGGTCCTCCAACTTGTCGAAAAGCTTCTTCAACCTGTCGAATGCTCCAGGAAAAGGGCTGAAAATGCTGAAGCTTTAAGAGAAGGTTCATCCTATCGGAACCTATTGAAGAGATCTGAGAACCTAGCGAAAGGACTAAAAAGCTCCATTTGAACCTGTCGAAACCTTCCCCAACCTATCGAAATTGTGTGAAGAACTTCTTAGAAAATAGGCTATTCACACGATGCGACTTGGTAACCTGCTGCACGCAAACCGAGACATATTGGTGATCGGCACGATGATCTAAAAGATGTCCTAGGAAATCCTAACCAACCCATGTGCTCTAACAGAACTCTAACAAACTTTGAGGACCTTCTAGAAGAGAATATTGGCGGGAAAAATAAGAGGGAAAGCTATATATTGAGATCCGCAATTACAATTGGGGAAGATCGAGATTTTGATCAAATTATGGAGATCAGAGCTTGGAGCGAAATTCTATTTTCCCTCTTTTAGCTCAATTATGGTTGGCTAATTCCTTAGGAGCAGCGAGGAGAGAGGTTAGATCTGTAATTGGGTAAGGTTGAGAGTGCTATTGTGCGTTAATTGCTGCACAGACTACAGATCTGAGAACATTTCATTGTAGAGCGAGTTTTATTGCAATGTAAATATTATTTTTATTGTTTTAATTGGATCTATAGTTCCTTTCGTTTTATTTGGTGCTCGATCGGATTTGTGTAGAGGAGTCTGTTGATCAGCTCACCCACTTAACTAATAGACCTCTTGGATACCATCTGATCTCCCTAGATCTGATATCCCTGTAATTTCTTGTGTCTGTGACCTAGAAATTACAGCATCTATAATGGTTTTAATGCTCTGGTTAAAACCTTTGGTTTGGAGGAATTCCCTAGGATGATTTGTGACCATTAAAGTGGACAGATCATAGCCTTAAGAGCAGTCCAATCTCTGGTTTCAATTGGATTCTTCTACCATAAACCTTTGGATCAAATGAAGTCTATTGGATGGTCTGTGACCATTGAAGTGGACAGACCATAGCCTTAAGATCAGTTAAATCCTTTGGTTTAGAGTGGAGCCTTCTACCCTGCAGCTGTGCTTGTAGCCAGCTGAAGGATTTGTGTGCTTTGAACCCCTATAACATGACCAGCTCAACCTGATTGCAGTGAGACCAATCTCCAAGCTGCTCTTCTCCATTTTCTATTTTTAAACCCTTCCACTTGCAAGATCTAGATCTCTAGACTCGATCTCAGTTAATTTGCATTTCATGTGTAGTTTAGTTTAAGTGACAACCCCTTTTAACCTCTCCCCTTTCTTTTAGCTGACTTAGCATTAGTTAGGGTGCCAGATCTCTTATAGATCTGGAGATTTACCATATTTGGAACTCACCTCCCTGTGGACATTCCCTTACTCTTTTAAAACTTGCTACAACAGGTCCTGAATACTTACAGTTCTATGTGTGTGATTTGCCTTGAATTGAGTGAATTTAAACCCCTTTTTGAAGGCAAAGCAGTTTCCCAACAAGTTTTTGGCGCCGCTGCCGGGGAGGTGTTTTTGAAATTGGTAGATCTAAGTCTGGTTTACTTTAGACCATAGATCTGCAGTAGTTTGTTTGATTTTTCACTAACTCTGTTTGTAAGTTTTGTTGTTTTTTCAGTATTCTGTTTGTATTTCATCATATCTGAAGCTGCTGCGAAAGAGGAGCATTGTGCTGGAGGCTGCTCTTGAGTTTGCATCCCTCTACTCCCCTTTATTTGTTAGCCGATTTGGATATATATGCCGAATATCTATCCATCTTAAATCCTTGATCAATCGAGTAAAGTTTAAAACTTTTGAAGACTCAAATAATATCTGACTTGATGTGACTACGGCTCTCGATGGGTTTGGCTAGGAGAAAAATCTGCCCCACCCTGCACAGGTCAGGTACGGGTAAAATTCAGCCTAATACTACCTAGACATAATGCACACAGCCCAAGTCAACCATTAGTTAGGTCAAGGCGATTAGGGTCAGATTATGCTTAGATCTCTAAAATACTAAAATTTTCTTTTAGGCCTCATTCAGGTGTTTCCTGATTTTTCTCGAAAAAAGTTCAGATTCTTCCCACTCAGATTTCTGACAGATTCTTAGCAGACTCAGATTCCTGATTTTTCCCATATGTGTTCTTAAGATATTCAAATTCTTGACAGATTCTTATAAAACTCAGAATCCTTTGTTTTTAAGTTCCTCTCAGAAAATCCTCAGAATCAATTCAATCAGTGGTTATGCTATGACCGTAGAAACGTGATCTAATCATCGGTTTATCTGCCGTACTCAAATTTCTCTCAAAATTTACGGGCAACCAATCGAGATGGGGGTGAACATATTTGACGGAATTTTTTTTTGGAATCTGATTTAATGGCCATTACTTCTAAAATTGGTCACTAATACCTGACGGTGTTCCCAGCAGTTTTATACTGTCGACAGTTATAACCGCCGGGAAAAGGTCAATCTTTCTAGTCAACAAAGTTAGACAATTTTCATGGCGGCAGTTTAAAATCGTCGAAAAATTGTGATCATGAACCAAATCAAGAGAGCAGGGTTTGAATCATCCGAAACCACTTTTACAGTTAACAAAACCATCGACGGTTCACTACAGAAAAATTACCCTACGCCGACGGCAACCACCCGTCGGCGTAGGGTTATATAATATATAGAATACCTTTAAATCCACCCACTAAATGTTTAAATTCACCCATGCTGAAACACATTGACTGAATTGAATCAAACGATGGAAATTATTTATCCTCCCAATGTTTCACACGATGGATTTTGAGATTATCGGCATACCATCAGATGACCAATGGTTTGTTTCACGTGGCACATATCTTAGAAAAGTGACATTAACATCACGTGCTCACTTAAAATTGATTTTAAGGTCACTTTTATGGGTGTGTACCACATGAAATAAAAAACCAACCATCTGATGGTACACGCATGATCAAAAGATCGATCCGGTGAAATATTAGGACGATAAGCAATCTCCATCATCTAAATCAATGCAGTCGATGTGTTTCCGCGTGGGTGAACTCAAAGATTTGGTGGGTGGATTTAAAGGTACTCAAATATATATATATATATATATATATATATATATATATATATATATATATAGGGAGCCATTACTTGCACTTGCTTTTTAAGTGATTGCACCGAGGTTAAAAAACGTCTTTATATTTTAGGAACACGTGACATGTGAAAACACAATCTAGGCCATCTGATATAAAGTTCATGATCTATAGATCCTTAGTGTCTTCATCAAGTGATTCAATATAGTAAAACTGAAAACAACGGTTGATACAATAGCCCACAAATTTATTATTCAACAAAATAATAGTCTAATGATTCTCGTACACCATTCGCCGTTGATCAGGTAGATCGCCGTATACCAGCTCTAAAATAATCCTAGCCATTTGATCAATACACTTTCTAACATTTTACTATAGATTGTTGCCTCATTTTCAAGATCTTAATAAAGGTTTCCATTAATAATATTTTATACACAAACTTAGCTTGCTCTCGTTCCTCATGGTAACCTTTCACAAATATCCATATCAATCAAAACCAATGCCACGTGAGTGGTCTAGATGAGCAAACCACTATCCTTCATACTAATGGGATTCCACCCGATACAACTCAGCCTAGAAACCCTAAAACCCACTCGCTATAAAAGGGTAACAAATCATAGTCGCCTTCATAAAAACCCTAAAACCCACTCGATATAAAAGGGTAACAAATCATAGTCACCTTCAGGGTGGTGTTAAGCATTTCTAGCTGTTATTTTTCATTTTTCCCTCAATCCTTTATACAAATACTAAATTATCTCTTTGGTTCTCTGTTATTTATTTATTTTTGTAAGAGATCTACACTACGTAAAAAAGCCAAAAAAACCACTGCCTTAAACAGTGGTTTTTTCAAAAAACCACCACCCTAAACAGCTGTAAAAAAAGGAGTGGTTTTTTTTTACCACTAAACAAAACAGTGGTTTATGAAGTTCATAAACCACTGTCTTGTATAGTGGTTAAAAAAAACCACTCCTTTGTTTACAATTATTTAGGGCAGTGGGTTTTTTATGCAAATTTTTAAAAATATATATATTTAAAAAAAAAAAAAAAAATTACGTCGACAATTTTTTATGCAAATTTTTTTAAAATAATATTTTTTTTATGCTTTTTTTTAATGTAATTTTTTTTTATGCTTTTTGTAATACTTTTTTTTAATGCAATTTTTTAATGTTTAAAAAAAAATTATATAAAGAAGAAAAGCTATTAATTTCATATTTCAACACATCCATTCAACTCAAATACAAATCATTCAATGCCATTAATAAAAAAAATAGATGCCCAATTCTTTTATTCAAATAAAATATTGCATCTCCACCTATCATCCAACCTTTCAATTCAACCAAATATTTTAAACTTTACATGCTCAATCCTTTTATTCAAATAAAAAAAAGAAGAAAATAAAGAGAGTTAACAATCTAAGGACCTCATGACCTATTTTCATAATTAAAAAAAAAAAAAAGTGCTTCGCCTCTCCTGCCAAGTATCTCCGTCCCCTAGTGATCCGTTTGAGGTGAGCTTCAAATTGGAAAGTTTCGCCTGAAATCAAAAGGAGAACATCATTAAAAGATCAACATCATGACTTGGTGACTTGATACACGCAAAGGGAGAAGTAAACTATATATATATATATATACTTACATGTAGCACTCAACGCTGGTTCCATGGTTGCAGAAAGGGCAACTGAATCACATCCATGCTGAAGAGAGTGCAAATACTCCCAACATGTTAGGCCAAGTGTCAAGCGCCTTGGGATGAAGGCAATTGCAGATTCAACGCCCAAAGATTTCCTAGACGATAAACTTTGAATAGAAACTGAATTTTGGAAGTTCAGTACACTGTAATTTTACTTTTGTTTGCATTGCAGATAGACTGAATTTAGTAGGACTTTCATATGAATTTTGGTCAGAGTCCTTGTAAATACAGTTTTTTGACAAATGTAAATTTGTTGAGTCCTTATTAGTTTGTATTGTAGATAAAGTTATCATTGAATAAGAAAAGCTACTCTAATAAGAAACCACTTAAGGAGAAAAGCTAAACAGATTAAATGAACAAATTGAATAAAAGAGCTTTTCTCACCTCAAATCATTTTTTCAAAATGAAAATTGATGCTGATAACTGTTGGTTAGATCCGACAAGAAGCCCGAGGTTAGAAGGGAGACCCACACACAAGTGCGCATGCACGCACCTGAACCTGCACCCACACCATGGGATTAGATCAAGAAAGTTCTAATCACCGATCATTCGCCCAACAATAGTGTACGATTTCATGGACCCCGCCGATAGACATGATATATTGATATCCATCTCGGCCAAATCCCAAATCACAAGACATCTCTTCCAACACATCTTGTTTCAGCCAAGATTTTAAGCACAACCCTTTTGGGTAATCGGTAAACTGGTATTCATGATTATATATAGGTGGCACTAACTCTAATCATCCCATGAACCCTCTTAAGACCCTTTCACTGCATCAGAATCTAGTTGACCATGGAAATTAAAATAAACACCATAAAATTATATAAAAAATTTGCTTACAGATCAATAACTAAGAAATTGATGACTTGTAATTTCAAAATAGAAACAAAACTCAAAAAGAATCATAAGTGTGTAAAACTAAATGCCATTTATGACGGCTTACAGCTTGAGCACTTGTGGGCAATGCTTTTACTAGAACACAAAGACTGCTTTCAACAGAACTGACTGGCATTAAGGATGCCAAAATGCATGTCTGATGTGCCAAATTCCTCGCTCAAAGTCAGTTCACTTTCTTTTTATCAAAGTAGATACCTCCAATCTGTCGATGAACAGAAACATTTGTGTCACTTTATATGGTGGAATCTGCATTTGATTAAACAAATGGTATCACTTTAGGTTTGTCTTATTAGAAACTGATGATTGGTGTTTTAAGAATGTTCAAAAACGATCGAGAACGTCTGATTCAAAAGATCAGAAAATTAGTTGAACTAAGACAGCTAAGCACGCTTAGATGGCGGGGTAATCAAATTGCAAGTTGGATGAATCAAACAAGGAGACAGATAAGTAGGTAGCAAAGCAAATGGCCTTAAATTAGAGGGATGATGTGTGGGTGAGATGGCCAATCCAACCCATGTTGTCTATAACAATCGGACACATTGGCTTGAATCAAGGGGAAGACACCAAACAAGAGCTTTGGGATTAGGGCAACATAAGGAGACAATGTGGATTAAAGAAAGAGTGTAATTAGAGAGAACTCAGCTAAAACCATGGATCTAAGGAATTACTTGGGATGTGTAAATGAGTGTTCATGTGGCAGCCTATTTATGAGTCTAAGAGGGTGCAATGAGCTGTCCTACACAGGAACTAGACAAATCACAAGTTATGCAATGTTTGCTATTTTATCATTAAGTTCCAACAACATGGTGTCAAATTAAATTCCCATGATTTGATATAATTAAGCAATGACATAAAGGTTTTTCAAATAAATACACCTCGGGCTCAAAGGTTCTTACATTAACATCTTGAGGAGATGGCTTATGTCATCCCTCTCAATAATTCCAACTGTACAAAAGAAATGCATCAGTTGAGCAGACAACATACTTCCATGTTTTGACCCTCGAGATGCATTCATGCAAATTTAAAATTAAAACAACTTGCACTATAAAAAATAAGGCCATTAGCGGCATTTTTTTGTAGTAAAAAACTACCACTATTAACAAAAAAAACTATTAAGACTATTAGTGGCAAAGGTATTAGCGATAGCTTTTTTGTTAATAGCGGTAGTTTATGGCTGCCGCTAATAGTCTTATTTTTTGTAGTGTTGTAGAATGATGGAGTGCATCCGTAACCTTTTTGACTAGGTGAGATTACATTTTGACTGGCTGCAAATAATGGTACCCTTATTTTCATCTGCTATTAACTGTTAAGTAAGCATCTATTGATAGGCTTCTTGCATATTTCCGTAAAGTTATCCTAAGCTTGAGTTCTTGCCCATACTCTTATGAGCTGTGGCTACAAGTCGATTACAAAGCAGATGTAGAAATTAAGTGTTGCATATTTATTACTAATCTGAAAAGGGTAAGTCTTGTATCGTTGCTGAATTGAGTAGAAGGTTTTGATTGCATACCTGATGCTTAAGAGTAGCCAGACTCTTTGTATGCATTGGTGACTATGGGATAACAAAATTTAAGTGGGGGATCCCAAGAAGACCACACAATATGCCCTGCCATGCAAAAAAAATTAGCTTTAATTGAGGTTACCCAATTCACTCATTAGCTAGTTCGAATTGTTTCTCTCAATTTCAACCGAACATAGATTGAACCATAGGACCAAACTGACGACAAAGCTGGTAAATTAATCGTAGAATATAATCGGAGAAAAGTAGTAAGTGAACCTTTGGGATCATGTCAACATTGTAATCCTTACTAGAGCCCAAATGTGTCGGAGGCTTGTCGTTTGACTCGTTTCCCCTAAACTTTTTCCAAAGCTGCAAAATTAAATTTTCAGTCAAAAAAATCAGAAAAACAAAAATAAATGTGACATTTTTCTTGAAATCCTATGCACATCATGCTAATTAGAGAATTTGCAGGTCGCCCCCAAAAATGGCACCTGAATGAGATTAAGTGAAGTTGACTCTCCTCCCGTCCTCCGTAATAGTCATTCCTATCCATATGCAAGACCTGTAATGAGATGGAACTGGAGTTATTCCATAGGTAATGAGATGGAACTGGAGTTATCCTAAGCTAAGCCAGGCCTAAATTTAGTGTTCCCCACATCACTATTGAGAAAAGGAAATGGTGCCTTTTAGTGTTTTTCATCGTCTTTTTGTTTGTTGGATAAGCTGGGTTTGAACCTGCCAGTCTAAACCTTCAATAGGGCTAAAAACAAATGGGATCGACTCTTTTTTTTTTTTATCAGTAATGAAAATATATTGAAACCAGTCTAAACCTGCCAGTCTTCTGAATCATTGTGTCTTTTCAAGTTACGATTAAAAGATTTCAGATCTGTCTTTTCAGAGAGTTATGTCTTTTCGGTAAAAAGATAAATCGATTTCACTTGTGTATTTTAAAAGAGTTGTCTTTTGAGATAACAGTAAAAAGATAAATTGATTTCACTTGTATCTTTTCAGATAATAGTAAAAAAGAAAAGTCGATTTCACATGTGTCTTTTCAAATTTACTCTGAAGAGATGTTGATTTCACTTATGTCTTTTCAGTTTTACTTTGAAGAGATGATAGACTTGTGTCTTTTCACATTTACGGTGAAGAGATAAATCCAAATTTGAAAAGACACTTCTTTAGGGAGATAATATTTACAAGTTTGCTATTGAATTATTATCAATTTATATAATGATAATTATAAACTTAATTTTGAAATAATAAAATATATATTGCTACACTGATATATATAACAGAAAATACCAAAACTCCTCTTGGTGGTGGAAGACCATTCACTCTGTGAGAGAAGATTTTATCAAAAACATATGTTTCATTGTCAGCATGGGAGACTACATTCACCTATGGAATGACATTTGGGGACTATCCACAATTTTGTGTACTAGGTATGGAACCATGATGGTGATGGCAATGTATAGACAAATCTCTCTCCATCAAATTGATCAAATCTCAAGAGATTCAAAAATATTTATAAGTTACAGAAATCATGATGCATGAGTTGAGCAACTAATACGAATTACAAAGCATTGTTCCCCTCTACCAACTCGGTTGTGTTGTATCCATTCGGTAACGTTCAATACAAAAAATAAGACTGTTAGTGGCAGTTTTTTGGAGCAAAAAACTGCCGCTATTAATAAAAAACCTACTAAGACTATTAGCGGCAAGGGTATTAGCAGTAGTTTTTTGTTAATAGCGGCAGTTTTTGGCTGCCGCTAATAGTCTTGTTTTTTGTAGTGATTCTATCATATGCATCTCATAGGTTTCTTCTAAGAAATATAGAACAATGGGTGGTAAAGGCACTTTGACTTGAAAAATATAAAACTATATTAACTAAAGATAATGATGATTAATAGCTAAAGAATAGAGAAGGAAAGAAGAAGAAAAGCGGGAGAGGAAGAAGGCGCAGTTGACCTTAAAGGCTTACATTGTATTTATATTAACTAATATAAGAGGTCTACATGCTCTTTATATAAATCAACATAAAGATAAAAGAAAGCTCCCTAACTTATGTGAGACTATTCCATACACATATTACCCTCACTACTTTCTTATATATATATAATATATCCAGCACTCCCCCTCAAGTTCAGCATCTGGGAAAATGATGCTCAACTTACCAATTACAAGGACTCTGGACCATCTCCCCCAATGTTGATAGGGAAAACTTAAGACCATAAGGTTGAGAAAAGAATGTTACATATTATAGTAGTGATGAATGCCATAAAATCAGTAAAGAATGCATATCACAGTATCAAAGGCCACTCATCATCATCTGAGGTGGGACAACAGATTGTCAATAGTATGTGTCACGCACAGGCACACACATAACCTGACAAAGAAATAAAGGAGGAGAAGATAAATAGATTTTGAACAAATGAGAAGTGAGAGAAACAAATGATAACATTAAATGGCAGAATGAGTAGCCTTTGAACAAATGAGAAGTGAGAGAAAAAAATGACAACATGAGTAGCCTTTGAACAAATGAGAAGTGTGAGAAAAAAATGGTAATAGTAAATGGCAGCATGAGTAGCCTTCGATCAATGATGCAACAACAAATATCCCAAGGTAGAATTTAGCACGGTAGGCAGCAACATAGCACCAAAGAAAACAACAGCAACACAGATATGGAGGCAGCAACATCAAAATCATATATCTTTAGGCTTCACGACTTTTGGGACAACATTAAAAAATGCACATTTCAAGGTAGCATCTTCACACATCAAGGCATCACAGATCTCAAGGCCATACAAATCACTGTGAATCATGGATTTCTATCCGTCACGGATTTCAAAGCAAAGATAGTAGCCAATAACATCAAGGGGAGTAACATGTAGAATCAAACATTAAGCACCAAACAAACTTGCACCTAATCATCCCATAAAAAAGATAAACACCAAGGATGGTGTTTCATGTTCAACACCCAATACATCTCCCATGTATTTCAAGCCTCTCTTGTTAAGCTAAAATAACATAAAGCATAACATTAATTGAAGAGCTGATTGTGTGTCATAAATGGAACCCCAAGAGTTCTACACAAAATGTTAGAGAGGAGTGGTACGCAAAGCACAACAACCAAGGACCTGATCTAACAACACATAATACTCGATGCGATAATGAAGAGCAATAATACTATATTGGGAGAAGCACTTAGCCTTGGTTCTATTGTCTTCTACCAAGCAAGTCATGGAGGTATCATCAGTGTGCCGACAACATGTCAAAAAAATACAAGCAGCCATTATCCCCCATTTCCAACACCGAGTAATAAAATAAGAAAAACACAAGCAACAAAAGATATGAAATGTCATTGTACCTCTTTTTCTCTCTCCCCTTTTTCTTTTTCTCAAAATAGAATAAGAGAAAAAAAAATTTGCTAGATTTAAAATAAGGTACACGGCACCTGCTTGACAAATTGTCTAAGAAAAATATGGTGCATAAAAACCATGAGAAAGATAATAAGTAATAGAAAATGGCAACAATAGCAACAGCCAGAAAGACTTTCTTCTGGAAAAATATATAGAATTGCTTCTAAAGAATAGACTTGCTAGTAGAAGCAGAGTTATATTTTTCGTAAAATAAGCACAATAGAAAATCCGATAGTGGAAACCATGCTGCTGATAAACAAGAAATCTAAAAAACCATAAAAAAAATAAAAGAAACTGAAACTTATACTCTAAAACCTATACCCATGCCCTAATGGCTCCGATACCAACTTGGCAAATATAAAACTATATGAACTAAGGATAATGATGATTAATAGCTAAAGAATAGAGAAGGAAAGAAGTGGAAAAGAGGGAGAGAAAGAAGATATGATTGACCTTAAAGGACTACATTGTATTTATATTAACTAATATAAAAGGTCTATATGCTCTTTAAACAAAGCAACATAAAGACAAAATTCCCATTTATGAGCTAATAATTAAAGAGGAGAAATACTCATTTAAAGTTTATTAGAGAGAGAGAGAGAAGAAGGAGAGAGTAGACACCAAAAGACTATATTGTTGTTATTCAAGGTAGTTTGTGTTATAAGAGAGATGTCATTTATATAGAGGGCGACATAAATACCTATTACACCTCTCCCAATGTGGGACTAAAAACCCACTATGCACTCCTCTTACTAGTGTCACTAGTGTTACTCACTAACACATCTTCTCCATAAAATACATCTCTAGCACTCCCCCTCAAGTTGAGTGTCATCGATGCTCAACTTGCAGATGATAAAAAGAAAGCTCCTGGGTCATCTCCCCTTTACATTGATAGGGAAAAAATAAGGGAGACCATAAAGTCAATAAACAACTACTATTTATAGTAGCAATAGAAGGCCATAAGGCCAATAAAATGACTGTATTCAACAACAACGAAGAAGCCACTCATCATTAGTGTAAGGAGGGCTAGCAGATTGCAAAAGATTATGGGTTAAAACCACCACATACATATGCATCAACATTACACAAAATAGAAGAGGTAGAAGAGGTTGAAGCAGTCCAATTGAGAGTGAGCAACATAGAATATCGTTCTTCACGTATCTCGAGGCAACAATAGCACTAGCAACATTAATTAACACTATCAACCTTCAAACAGATATTTTCATGAACGTCTATCATGTAGTCTCCATAAGCGACAATATCCCATAGAAATCATACATCAAACATACCACAAATCTTCATCCATATGACAGAAAACCTCAGCAGAATATCTCTTCATGTATCCTCAGCTAAAACAAGGATCTTCAAGTATCTCTTCATCAAATATCTCCACAGATTTTGCGCAACACCTATCTCAATATTTCATGGGTCGCGAAGCAAAAACAATATGTATCTCAAGGCAGTAAAATAAACAATCTTAGCAACACAAGCACCATCCGATCCAACATAATATTTTCAAAATTATGTTTGATAGGTTCTCAAACATTTCCACAAACAACTACTGTGCATAAATATGTAACATTGTAAACACAAATTTGAGCACAAGGTACTATCCCACACAACAAAGCTCCATCCTCTTTACCAAAAATCATATTAGTAACTTCATAGATTATTTTCTTAATAGATGCAATAATAGAAAAAAAAAATTAAAGAACTACCGTTATCCAACGTTTATGATATGTTTAGAATTAGTTTTAACCCCTCATTTAACAAATCAATGACTTACTCACACCCCAGCAGCCATAAACCATATAAATTTCTAATCCTTGCAGCAGATAAATAAAAAAATAGTGCCCAAACATAAGATTTAGAGATTTAAGAGATCTAGAAAAATAAAGGAAAGAGAAGTTGAAGCCCAAACCATAAACACGTTAGATGACTTCTATGAGTAACTTGTATATCTTTCACAATACCAAACCAAGACATGATTCCAAGAACCCCTACATGAAAACCATGTTGTTCTATACTGTAACATCCCCAAAATTTTGGATTTTGAATAGTGTCCTCGGGATGCGTGCCGACTGGTCAAATGTTGGACTAAGAAAAAGTCAACTTAATAATTTAGCTAGTTAGACTTGAGGTGAAGAGTACACCTGAGTGTGTAGTGTGGATCTTTTGATAAGGTCACATACACTTGTTATGGGTGTATGCGTTTTGCACTAAAAATATGAAATGAGTTAAATAGCTTAAAGGAAAAAAGAGAAGTAAATTCTCTTAAATTTTGGTGGTTAGGGATTTATGAAGAGAGGGAGAGTTTAGAGGGAAAGAGAGAGTAAATGCTAAAGGATTTCATGTGGATTTCGAATTTAAGACGTGCTTGAACATTAATTTCGGAGGCAACGTGTATGAGTTCGTGGAATCAGAGCTAAGAGCCCTAGCCCTTGTAGCCAAGCCCTTAAATCATTCATACTTGGAATTGAGGTAAGATTTTTGTAAATTATAATGTGAGTAATTTAGTGATTTTATTATTGAGCTATTGAAGAATTAAAGAAATAGAAAAATGGAGAAAATTGAGAGAGAGCAAAGCTAGAGGAAATGCCTGAAAAGGGTTGAGTTTCTATCGAAATCAATTAATCGATTTTGGACAGAAAGTAAATATGTGCACTGATGCCTGAAACCGATTAATCGAAATGAATTCGATTAATCGTCTGCGTACTCCTAGTGGCTGAAAAATGGGGAGTCTGGGAAAACCGATTTTGGGATCGATTAATCGATTTTGAAAATTCGATTAATCGATATGGGGATCGATTAATCGATTTTAACAGTTTCTGAGTGAGTTTTGTTTTGAACCTTGGAGTTCTGGGAAGGCTTTATGCCTTCTTTTACATATCGTTTTTTATGCTTTACTTGTGATATGATATAATTTAGGTTGAACGCTTGAATGCGATTATGGGAAGCCACTATGGACCTTGACGCTTGGTAATTTAAGTAGCGTGAGATAGGGAATACCTTGAACGTGTACTTTAATTATAATAGCATGTATGTAGTGATATGAAAATGAATAGTTATGCGTTGAGAGCATAAAGATGCGCATATTTTTTCTTGAAAAATAGTTAAACATGTGAAATTAAAGTGTGTGTGTGTGTGTGTGAACATTAAATAAGGAAATGAGTATGCTATGAGTATGTGACATCCCAAGGGGGTGTGAATGTTATAAGGACATCTAAGTGATGCACATGAGCTGGTTACATCCCAGGGATGTATGAAAAATCGTGAACATTCGAGTGATGTGAAGTTAATTAAATGAAAATTGAACAAACCTGAAATACTATGTTTAGCACAATCACACGGTGAATAATTATATGTAATTGCACATTTGATTTAAGGTTGGTGAATACCCCACCGACACGGCGGTATACCTGTGACTAATTCAACAGAATATCCGTGACCAGTACGGCGGCCAATTCGTACGCCAATATGACATCCCAGGGATGAATGTGAGCTTTATGCCCCGTCGCCTATGAGGAAGGGACCTGGGTAGTATTATATGAATAAAAAGAATAGTCTATTGGACGACGATGGTGGGTATTCCATCGGGGCTCAAGGCTATAGTGCATCAAGGATTATTTAAGTTATTGATTTATGTTTTGAGGTCGATCTTTGTCTTCTGTGAACAAGCTTAAAACAAGTAAACACATGTAGAGTAACAGATGCATTTAGTTCATGCTTACAGTAACTCAAACTATTTTTCCAGCTATTTCTATTGGTGAATCATGTTTCTAATGTCATGGAATATATGTGACTAAAATAGATTTATATGTTCACTCTGTTGTTTCCCTATTGAGCTATGATGTAGCTCACTCTTTAGACTATATGTCGCAGGTCCAGTGTTAGCTATTGTTGCTGCTACTTCAGGAGACGTTGATCCGGAGGATTCAGATTTCATGTCTAGAGAGGAGTCAGAGCCCCCTCCTGAGGATTTCTTCTAGAGGACCCCTGCGTACTTTGATAGATTTTTGTGAGAAAAGTTATACGGCTTGGTATGTCCAGCCCTATTTTGAGAAAATATAATATAAAATGAGACATTCTTTGGGTGAACCATCCAAGGTGACTGCTAAGTCGTCACTAATGGTTCGGGTTGGCATGAGATCGTAACTACCTTTTGAGTTATTGCGAGAAAGCTGATTTCGCATTCTCAAACCCGTGCCATCAGCACGATCATCTTGACCGTGCCCCTTAGCTAAGCACGGAACACTGGTATATCAAGCATTGCAATAAAATAATAAACGAAATTGCGGAATTTGAATCTATATTAATTAACTCTCCAAAAGACAGTTCTACCCTCATGCCTCTACATGAATGGAGAACCGATCCGAACCATCGATGATAGCAATCATCACGGATGGTTCGCCCCAAAAGAATAATCCCATATATATATATACATGGTTTAAACAGAATCAAGGCTTGACATACCAAGCCGTACAAAAACTCTCTTCTAAAATCCCTCAAAGTGGCACAACGGAGTCCTCTAGAAGAAGTCCTCTGGAGGTGGCTCCAACTTCACCATAGCGCGAGTTCCAGGCTACAGGATCAGCGTCTCCTGAAGCCTCGGCAGCTGCTAGTAGTGGACCTGCGACGTATAGTCTATAGGGTGAGCTACATCCTAGCTCAATAGGGAACAAACACAGTTGAACATATAAATTATGACTCACATATATTCCATGATATGCCATGCATGATGTGTCTATGCAATTATTGATGAAACAGTTAGCAAGCATTTCGTTTTACTGTTGATTACATATGTTTTCATTTACTCATGAATGATGCTGAAAAGGCCTAAAGCAAAACTTAAACTTTCAACTTAAGTAATCCCCGAGCAATATAGCATCGAGCCCCGATGAGATACCCATCATCGTCATCTATATAGACAGTTTTAACCGTATTCCCTGGGAATACAAATAGTACCCAACCCCCTTTCCCCTGGGGATTGGTGGCGGGGTTTCACTTGTCTCAATCAACACCCCTGGGGTGTGCTTACTATGTACGGATAAGCCTCAAGATCGCCTATGGCTTCGCCATGGCCCGTCACGGATATCCTGCCCGTGTCATCGTGAGATATCCCGCCACGTCGGTGGGTACCCTATCAAACCTCAAATAACAAAAATATCGATTGCCTTACATATAGTTATTCACCGTGTAAATGTGCTATCTTATATCGATTAGGCCCTATCAAACATGATTCAATCCTTGGATACATCACAGGATGCATCCATTTGCATCACACCTGATGCTCTTATCTCTTTACTTCTTCATCCCCTGGGGATGGCTCATCATGATTACTCTTATGGATGTCACACACACACACTTTTCACAAATTCTTAAGAAATAAACATTGGAATTGAATTCTATATCACTACATACATGCTCTTGTAAAATAAAGTACATGTTCAAGGTGTTCCCTACCTCAAGTCTTCATTTGATCAATGCATCGAGGTCCCACGTGGCTCCTTGTACACTAGTCCACACGTACCACCTATGGTACCACATAACAGGTGAAACACATCACAAAGGATGCAATAAAGGAGGTATAAAACCCTCCAAGAATCTTAAAGTCAAACCCAAAAGTCAACATAATTTATCTCAGTCGATTAATCGAATTCCAAAATTGATTAATCGAATCTGATTCGACTAATCGATTTCCAAAATCGATTAATCGAAGGTCAATATCGATTAATCGAAGTAATTTCGATTAATCAAAATTCTCTGTTTCGCAAAGTCGATTCTCAGTTCGAACAGTCAAGCTTTCATTCGATTAATCGAATCCAATTTCGATTAATCAAAATTCTCCTTTTCGCAAAGTTGATTCTTAGTTCGAACAGTCGAGTTTTCATTCGATTAATCGAATCCAATTTCGATTAATCGAAATGCTCTATTTCGCAAAGTCGATTCTCAGTTCGAACAGTCGAGTTTCACAAATTGATTAATCGATCCCAAATCGATTAATCGAAATCCCATTTCGATTAGTCAATTTTTCCTCAAGCCATTTCCTCCAACCCCTGGGGTCCACTGGAGGTTCTCAGTCGATTAATCGATCCCCAAATCGATTAATCGAAATCCAAAGTCGATTAATCGAAATCAAATTCGATTAATCGAAATCGGGGTCTTCTGACTTTTCAACTTCTTGGCCAATTTCGATTAATCGAAACCCAATTTCGATTAATCGAGATTGTCAGATTCAGCCCTTTCCGAGCTGTTCTTCCCTATCCTTTTTCCACACTTTTTGTTCTATTTTTCTAGCCCATTGATGTGATATTTTAATGTATGTTTTACTCGTAAGTGCACGAATCGGTTTGTATATAGTGGGTGCGGAGTACGAGATCGTTCCCACGAGGATTAATTTTGAAATACCTAAAAGAGACAAGCAATTCTAGAAATCTATTAAGATCTAACAGTATTCTACCAGTTTTATGATTTAAGTGGTTGATGGTAATTAATGACTACAAACTAAAATTCAATTGATGATTCACAAATAAAAGTGAAGATGATGATAAAGACGAAGATACTAAATCCTCCCATCTTTGGTCCGTTCTTCCTATAATATAAATCTAAGGATTAAATTATGAGATATTTCATTGGTAACAAACATCTTTTATGGAAGATCAATGGTCAACACCCTAATAGGTTCCATGTTGCATCCCTGCAAATCAGGACTTAGATGATTTTCATATATAGATCTGGGATCAAGGGTACGGCTAGACACACATGATCTCAGGTTCAAATAAAAACCATCCCCAAAGTGGGTGAAAATTCCAACAAGAATACCACTTACAAATCTGAAATCAAGGGCATGGCTCGGCACACTTTATTCAGATTAGGGATATTTAAGATAAAATTACCATTACAGAACCAAGATCCAGGGCATGGCTCGGCACACTCGATCCCAGAACATAATCGTAATTAGATCCACACAATGAAAACACAAAGACCATAACAATGATAGGGTAAAATTACCGTCACAGATCTGAGATCCCGGGCATGACTCGGCACACGCGATCCCGGTTAGTGGCGGGGATTTCATCCATTCATGATAGCACAACAACCATAAAAATAAAATCTCATATTTTAATCCTAAATTTATATTATTAAAAGTACATCCCTCGGATGGGAATCATTAGATCCCCATCCCTATAAATTTAGCCACACATATTGTAAGTAAATGACATAAATAAATAAAGACGGGAAAATAACATTAATTAAAATTACCTCAAACTTCAAAATAAATTACGTTGATCCACACGGATGATAATCTTCAGAAACGAAATAAATGCAGGAAATAACCTTTGAACAAAATTTATAAACCGAAGGAATGAGTACTGAAAAATTAAAGGGAATAAAGCTCTCAAAAAGAAATAATAAAACTTCCCTATTTCTAGGTCTAACTATGAAAAACAATGGCTAAAAACTAAGAACACTAAAAACTAAAACTCTCTAAAAAAAAACTCTAATTCTAATCTCCTACGTTATTCTAATGCTGAAAAGATCTCTTTTCCCGAAGTGTTTGAGTCGCTTTAAATAGACCCGTCGTGCGGAGGTCTCCTAATCCTACTTTTCCGGGTCGATTAATCGACCAATGGATGTCGATGCATCGAGCCGACCAAGAGTCCCAAAAAATAGACTTTTAGTGTCAGATTCGTGTCAAACTTAAACTCTGGCTCGATTAATCGACCCCAGAAATCCGTGAAATTCAGCACTTCTTGTGGTTCAGACACTGCTTCGGTATTTCGGCCATAACTTTCTGTCCCGAACTTAGATTGAGACGATTCTTGCGCTGTTAGAAAGCTGACGAAACGATCTACAACTTTCATGTTTTGACAATTTCGTAATTCGACCGTCTTGAAGGTCCACATTTAGCCGCAAGTCGTACCAAGTTCTTGATTACCCGAAGTTGCAGTGTTTTGGCATTATATTCAGAATTCTTGTACTGTTTTCTATACTTGGCTTATATTTACCTGAAACACTTCAAATCTAATCAATCTCATCAGATAGCCTTCATCGGACAGCTAAATATAGGTATTTAGGGGTGAAATATCCTCATTTTTCAGTACTCATCATACCCCCAAACCTACACTTTGCTAGTCCTCGAGCACAGCAAACTAAAGAAAATAAATGCCACTTTCGTAGGGAACACGATTGCACTTAGCATGTGCAACAAGCCTTTAAACCCCTAGGTGATCCTAGTGGAGGAGTTGTGTCTCCTGAGGGTTACAGTGAAGTTACCCACAAACTTCAATATATTTTTTTGAAATCATCGATAAAATTGAGTTTTCAAAACATGATTTTGATAACATATATACCATTCAAAAACAAAAATCATTAATCAATTCAACATGCGAATCCTCAATTTTAAATAACAATGTTATACTAATCATACTAATATCCATTCAAATTAGTCTAATGCTCAAATCGTTAGATAGCTCATCCATTCATGCCTAAACGTGAAGTGTGTGCATAACCAAACCAAAATTCATTCATCTCGTAACTAGTTCAAACGGAAAACCGTTGGATCATTGTTTTGACTCAATCCTCACTTTAGGTATACTCTCAAAATATAAAGACACCGATAGTGGATAAGTTTTCGCACATATGTGAGAGGTCAATACAAAGCAAATAAAAAGGTCTCACATGAAAAATGAAACACGATGCAATCAATGAACAAAAATAAATCTCATAAGAAGATACTTGTATATCCTAAGCATGTCATATCAAGTGTCATAAGTATCACATATTTACTCTCCACAAGGCAGTTACTAATGCAAGATCAGATCATGAAGGTCTTTTTAGGGTTGTAATGGGGCTTAGGAAAGGGTAAGAAAGAATTGGAAGTTGGGATTCAAAGTTTCTGAGAAATTGGAAAAGAAACAATTTTGTGACTTTCTCTATTTCTCTTCTTTTCTTTCTCCCTCTCAATTTTTTCTATTTTTCTCAACTCACTTTTTCTTTTGAATTTCCTTTTCTTGAAGCACCTCAGATTTTTCATTATTTTTCACAATTTTCTTTTTCTTTTTCTCTCCCCTTTTTCTTTTTATTTTTTTTGCCATACACTCTCAGTAAACACCACAACTCAGTATCTCTCCACTTACTCTCTTTTCGTTCACTCTCATCCCTTGTTCCTAATTTCTCAGAAATAAGAAGGTAAAGTTTGAATTTTCAGAAATGGTGAAAGGTTAAAGGTTAACGTGGCTTATCAAAGAATGTATAAAGGTAAATTTTCAATAGGCTCAAAGGGATACTAGAAAGATAAATTTATTTGAGGTGGGGCATTTTAAGCACAAACGAGCCAAAGATAGCCTTCAATCATGTCCTTAAAAGATAGTAACTTTGCCTATTTGTCTTGAGTAGATATACAGTACATTCTAACATAATGATATGAATTTGATTTCATGCAAAGTCACAAGTCAAAATGAAGTGTATGAGATTATGCAAAATAAGTCGTATTCAAAGAAAACTCCGAGTTTATATATTCACTCATCAATGACGGGAAATTAGCTCTAAAGCTCACTGGGTTTAGTCTCCGAGATCCTAAGATTCAACATTCAAAACAGTTCATCGATTTCTAAGTCTTAGCTTGGTATAAGTGTAAAAATTCTAAGCATGAATATCAAAATTATCCACAACATATCACATTAAGCTTCATCATCTTAGATACAAGTAATCAAAATATGACACTATTATTCTCACAATTAAATTCACCTGCATCATCAACTAAAGTTTGAAAACAATCATAAAATAATGTGCATGATGACTTCAAAATTTAAAAAAAAAAAAAATTTATTTTTTTTTTATTTTTTTTTTCAAATAAAACGAATAAATGACGTAAAATATTTAACCATACCCCCAAACCGAAAGATGACAATGTCCTCATTGACTGAAAGAAGTAGCGCACCCCCAAACCTGTTTGAAAAAAGTACCTCAACACAAAGATCAGGTGCAGAGAATATGTATCAAATTGGAACATGACAAAAAATATATTAAAGGGAATATGGTTACAGTAACTAGGGAATTAAAAAAAATAACCTAAACAAAACAAAACAAAAAGGAAAGAAGAACAAACTAAAAAAAATCCTAAAACCTAAATCAAACGAAAACTACACAATTGGGTTGCCTCCCAATGAGCGCTAGTTTAAAGTCGATAGCTCGACCTTGGGAATTGCTCAGTCAGGATGAGCCAGTGGCTCACTCAAAGAAATAGTGTCAGAGAATGCAATCGCATTCTCAAGGAACGGTTTCAATCGCTGACCGTTAACTCGAAAAACATTCCCGTGTTTTGGGTTGATAATATCTACTGCCCCATTGGGGAGTATTCGAGAGATTTTGAAAGGACCACTCCAACGGGTTTTTAGTTTTCCTGGAAATAGATGAAGTCGGGAATTATAGAGTAGAACTAGTTGACCAACAACGAACGATTTCCGCAGAATAGATCGATCATGAACCCGTTTCATACGGTCCTTATACGATTTAGCACAGTCATATGCATCAGCACGGATCTCCTCTAATTCATTTATTTGGAGACACCTTTGGGTACCAGATTGCAGGAAATCGAAATTCAATGACTTAACGGCCCAAAATGCTCGATGTTCCAATTCAACCGGGAGGTGACATCCTTTACCAAAGACCAACCGATACGGCGACATGCCAATCGGAGTTTTAAATCTTGATTCGTCGCCCATAGGCGTCATTCAAACTTTAACGACGTCTTCTTTACGGTTCGGATTGATTGTCTTTTCTAAAATTCGCTTAAGTTCCCGATTAGAGACTTCAACTTGGCCACTTGTCTGAGGATGGTAAGGTGTAGCAACTTTGTGTGTGACACCATATTTCTTCATTAATTGGGTGAACACTTTATTGCAAAAGTGCTTTCCACCATCACTGATTATCGCCTTTGGAATGCCAAAACGTGAAAACACTTGATCCTTGAGAAATTTGATCACTACTCTGTGATCATTAGATTTACAAGCCACGGCCTCTACCCATTTCGAAACATAGTCAACGCCGACAAGAATGAACGTATTTCCAAACGAATTCGGGAAAGGACCCATAAAATCGATCCCCCAAACATCAAATAACTCAACTTCTAAAATTGGATTGAGCGGCATCATGTTGCGCTTTGAGATTCGGCCTAGCATTTGATGATTGTGGCCAGGATTTGCAATGTTGATGGCAATCCTTAAATATCATCGGCCAGTAAAAACCACTTTGAAAGATCTTAGCTGCAGTCTTTTTGGAACTAAAGTGACCTCCACAAGCTAACTCATGACAGAACGAGATGATTTGTGGTTGCTCAGATTCAGGAATACATCGTCCTATGATTTGATCGGACAAGATTTGAATAATCTTGATCTTGAAAAAATAGTGTTTCACCCGAGCTAAGAAAATAGATTTCTCATTCTTTGACCAATGGTGAGGTAATTTCTTGACTAGGAAATTGACAAGATCCATACCAAGGTGGGCAATCAATCTCAACAACTGCTCATCCGGAAGTGCTCCAAGATCGGACAGCGTTTCTCAATAATTATTCATCGGCCACCACATTTTGAACCTTTCTTGTCCTTGATCTCCAAATCGAACTCTTGCAACAATAAGATCCACCTAATTAAACGTGCCTTAGCCTCTTTCTTAGCGAGCAGATATCGGAAGCGGCGTGATCTGTAATACCACAACTTTAGATCCTAATAAATAGGATCGAATTTATCAACGAAAACTACCGCCAAAAGTTCTTTTTCGTGGTCGAGTAGTTTAACTGGGCATCGTTGAGAGTGCGACTTCGCATAGTAGATTACATGCGTAATTTTTCTATTCGTTGCCCAAAACAGCTCCAATTGCATAATCGGGTCGCATAATTTTGAAGGAAGGCCCAGTTCGGAGATTGAATTATTGGAGCTTTTATTAATTCGGCCTTAATGGTTTCAAAGGCCCGCAAACATTTATCATCAAAGATGAATGGGACATCTTTGGAAAGTAAGCTGCAGAGCGGTCGTGCTATCTTACTGAACTCTTTAAGAAAACGCCTGTAAAAACTAGCGTGGCCCAGAAAAGATATGATTTCCTTAACTGTCCTCGGTGGTGGTAGGTCGGCAATTAAATCAACTTTAGCCTTATCGACCTCAATACCCTGGGACGATATGATATGTCCCAAAACAATGCCATCTTTAACCATGAAGTGACATTTCTCCCAGTTAAGAACAAGATTCTTCTCCTGGCATCGTGCAAGCACTAGTGACAAATGATTCAAACAGTCAGCAAAACTGTTTCCATGTATCGAGAAGTCGTCCATGAAGACTTCCAAGAATCGCTCGACCATATCCGAAAAAATACTCAGCATACATCTTTGGAATGTAGCTGGTGCATTACAAAGCCCAAACGGCATTCGTCGGTAGGAGAAAGTACCAAAAGGACATGTGAAAGTGGTCTTTTCCTGATCCTCCGGTGCAATGACTATTTGGTTATACCCGGAATAGCCATCGAGAAAGCAATAGTACTCATGCCCGGCCAATCTTTCTAACATCTGATCGATAAACGGAAGTGGAAAGTGATCTTTTCTTGTCATCAAATTTAACTTCCGATAATCAATGCACACTCTCCACCCTGTTTGAATTTTTGTAGGGACGATGTTTTCTTCATTCTTAACCACTGTGATTCCCGATTTCTTAGGGACCACTTGTGTGGGGCTGACCCATTTACTGTCCGAGATGGGGTATATGATTCCAGCATCTAAAAGTTTGATTACCTCATTTCGGACCACATCTTGCATTATAGGGTTCAGTCTCCTCTGTGGTTCCCTAGAAGGCTTAGCATTGTCTTCCAAATGGATTCGGTGCACACACCGTCGGACTAATGCCTTTGATATCTTTTATCGACCAACCGAGGGCACTTTTGTGCTCTTTGAGTACATTCATGAGTTGGCCTTGCTGATTCGCATCCAGTGTTGATGATATGATAACAGGTTGAGTTTCATTCTCCCCCAGGTAGGCATACTTGAGATTTTTCGGAAGAGGTTTAAGTTCTAAGGACACTTTCTCCTCCTCTTTCGGCTTTTCCTTGATTAATTCAATTTGAGTTCCACACTCTATTTCCTGTTCTTCACCCAGACGTGGTGTGGAATCCAACATGTGATTTACTTCTTGGATTAGGTGATCCACATCGAAATTTTCTCCAACATGCGCAAGACAAGCTGCTAGAGGATCGTCAGATTCAGATGCATTAAATATTTCCTCTACAATTTCATCGAGTATGCATGCTTGTGCATGTTCGTCATCCTCCATGGGCTGCTTGGCAATATTAAAAATGTTGAGTTCCACTGTCATATTCCCGAATGACAGATTCATGATCCCATTTCGACAATTGATCGAGATTGGAGGTTGCTAGGAATGGTCTTCCTAGAATCCTTTGGAATATTATTCTTCAAATTTGATGTTGGTTCAAAGGTCTAGAACAACAAAATCTACAGAAAGTAGAAAGAATCCACCTTGATGAGGACATCTTCTACAATTCCTCGAGGGATCTTCTTACCGATCGCCTAACCGAAGGGTCATCGCAGCTGGTCTTACGTTCTCCCAATTCGAGCTCCTTCAACACAGAATAAGGCAACAAGTTGACACTTGCTCCTGAGTCGAAAGGGGCCGGATCAATACGGTTATCGCCGATAATGATCGAGATTGTAGGACAACCTGGGTCTTTGTATTTGATTGGGAGCTTTGCTTGCAACCGAACTAACCGGCTAAGAAAGCCTTTTTTGAATATTGGTCTTTCTTTTGATTGTGACCAATTCCTTCAAAAATTTAGTATAAGCGTGTACTTGACGGATGGCATCCGAGAAGGGAATATTAATTTTTAATTGCTTGAAAATCTCATTTATTCCTTCCACATCGCGATTTCTCAGTGGTGCCATCAATCTTTGCGGGTACGGTGCTTTCGGAACTAGACTTTTCTTCTGTTCACTCTTGTCATCTGATATTTCTTTTGCTTGTACTTTGTCATCAATTTCTTCTCTCTCTTCAGATTTCTTCTCTCCATCAGACTCTTCCTCCTCCTCTGGGAACACTACTTTGTTATCGACCTGCTTTCCAGATCTCAATGTTGTGATCGCCCGAATTCGTTGTTGATTCTCCTCTTGTGTTGAAGTTGATGTTTGTTCAACAACCATTTGGCCCCTTGGGTTAGGAACAGGTTGGCTTGGAAACGAACCTTTTTCTCTCTCACAGAGAAAGGATGCCAATTGCCCAATTTGGGTCTCTATTTTAGAGATTGAGGACGTGTGAGAATGGATGAGTTTCATCAGATCCTCAGTAGAAGGGGTTTGTGTATGAGGACGTTGGGCAGGATTTCCCTGTGGGTTGTTAAATCCAGGTGGTGGAAATGTCGGCTAAAATTTTGTTGTGGTTGGTTTGATAACCTCCCATTGGTCGTATAAACCGAAAATTCTGGTTCATTTGCCGGTACGCCTAACCCGATTTTGATTGTATTGAAATTGATTAGGGTTATTGAACCCTTGCTGCTGAAATTGCCCTTGACCGTAGTTCTGCTGCGGTACTTGATTGAAATTTTGTTGGGGATAAAGTTCGTCCCCTGCTTTCTGGGCGCATTCTTTGACTATCTTGTTTCCATGAGAAATTTGGGTGGTATCTCCAGCTATTTGAGTTATTCTCATTGAAAACGTTTCCTTGATTCCGCCCATAATTATTCACAACATTTAACTGTTCAGATGTGTCTTCATGATAGTTCTGCATTGAAGGACAATCATCTGCCATATGCATTGGACTTGCACAAATTGAACATGGCTCAGGTTGTGTATTGACCATATGCACATTCTTCTTTACTTTCAATTCCTCCACTTGTTGAGTGAGAAAATCAAGGTAAGCCATCAGATCTGGGGAATCCTTTACTACATATAGTCCTCCTTTCTTGGTTGAACTCACGGCTTGATCACGGGCTTTGTTGCTTGTTTCTGAGTCTTTGTGAAATCCCAGTGCTGAGAATCCTCAGCTAGCTTTTCTAAGAAAGCATAAGATTCGGTTTCTTTAAGGCTCAGGAATCCTCCGCCATTCATTGACTCCACCAGATGTCTATTTGGTTGATTTAATCCATTGTAGAAACACTGGACTAGTCTCCACTTTGAGTATCCATGGTGCGGACATTTGAGTAAGAGATCCATGAATCTATCCCAAGCTTCATATAATCTCTCATCTTCCTCTTGCGTGAAATCCGTGATTTCACGTCTAAAACGATTTCTTCGCCATAGGGAAGAACTTTGACAGAAACTTTTTGACCATCTGATCCCAGGTGGTTATGGATCCCGATGGTAGAGAGTTTAACCATGCTTTTGCTTTATCCTTTATAGAGAAAGGAAATAAGCGCAGCCTAACAGATTCTTCGCTGAAATTTTGGTAAACAGATGAGCAGACTTCGACGAAGTCTTTAACATGCTGGTATGGATCTTCTCGCTCCATGCCATGAAAGATTGGAAGGATTTGGATGACATTTGTCCGAATTTCAAACCGGCCACCAGGTGTGGCGGGGTATACAATGCATGATGGGGTATTTGTAGTTATCGGAGAAAACAGTTCTCTCAATGTTGGTTCTTCCTCTTGTTCGAGTTGCCCATTCATGTTGTCAGTCATATTGACTTCAGTGGATGATTCACTTAAAATTTACGCCTTGATCTAGCGTCCTTACGATTTGGACCAAAGCACGTTCGATCTCGTAATTTAACTCTTTCTTTAGAAGACCTAGTGTGCATGCAAATAATGCACGAGTGGAGGTTTCAGAAAAACCTCAACAATTTTTTTTACTAAAATCGATTGATCGAGTCACACTCGATCAATCGAGGTTGAATCGATGCATCGACAATAGGGTCGATGCATAGACTCAAAAATTATTATTATTATTATTTTTTTTTTAATTTTTTTTTAAATTAAAATTTTAAATTTGAAATTTTTGAATTTTTTTTTTTTTTTTTTAAGCGAAATACTATTTTAATCCTCGAAAATTCCTAAAATTCTCATCTGCAAAAATTGATTTTCTCAATTTGATCCGACAACGCGCCAAAAACTTGATGTGATATTTTAATGTATGTTTTACTCAAGTGCACGAATCGGTTTGTATATAGTGGGGTGAGTATGCGAGATCGTTCTACGAGGATTAATTTTGAAATACCTAAAAGAGACAAGCAATTCTAGAAATCTATTAAGATCTAACAAGATTCTACCGGTTTATGATTTAAGTGGTTGATGGTAATTAATGACTACAAACTAAAATTCAATTGATGATTCACAAATAAAAGTGAAGATGATGATAAAGACGAAGATACTAAATCCTCCCATCTTTGGTCCGTTCTTCCTATAATATAAATCTAAGGATTAAATTATGAGATATTTCATTGGTAACAAACATCTTTTATGGAAGATCAATGGTCAACACCCTAATAGGTTCCATGTTGCATCCCTGCAAATCAGGACTTAGATGATTTTCATATATAGATCTGGGATCAAGGGTACGGCTAGACACACATGATCTCAGGTTCAAATAAAAACCATCCCCAAAGTGGGTGAAAATTCCAACAAGAATACCACTTACAAATCTGAAATTAAGGGCATGGCTCGGCACACTTTATTCAGATTAGGGATATTTAAGATAAAATTACCATTACAGAACCAAGATCCAGGGCATGGCTCGGCACACTCGATCCCAGAACATAATCGTAATTAGATCCACACAATGAAAACACAAAGACCATAACAATGATAGGGTAAAATTACTGTCACGCATCCGAGATCCCGGGCATGACTCGGCACACGCGATCCCGATTAGTGGCGGGGATTTCATCCATTCATGATAGCACAACAACCATAAAAATAAAATCTCATATTTTAATCCTAAATTTATATTATTAAAAGTACATCCCTCGGATGGGAATCATTAGATCCCCATCCCTATAAATTTAGCCACACATATTGTAAGTAAATGACATAAATAAATAAAGACGGGAAAATAACATTAATTAAAATTACCTCAAACTTCAAAATAAATTACGTTGATCCACACGGATGATAATCTTCAGAAACGAAATAAATGCAGGAAATAACCTTTGAACAAAATTTATAAACCGAAGGAATGAGTACTGAAAAATTAAAGGGAACAAAGCTCTCAAAAGAAATAATAAAACTTCCTATTTCTAGGTCTAACTATGAAAAACAATGGCTAAAAACTAAGAACACTAAAAACTAAAACTCTCTAAAAAAAAACTCTAATTCTAATCTCCTACGTTATTCTAATGCTGAAAAGATCTCTTTTCCCGAAGTGTTTGAGTCGCTTTAAATAGACCCGTCGTGCGGAGGTCTCCTAATCCTACTTTTCCGGGTCGATTAATCGACCAATGGATGTCGATGCATCGAGCCACCAAGAGTCCCAAAAATAGACTTTTAGTGTCAGATTCGTGTCAAACTTAAACTCTGGCTCGATTAATCGACCCCAGAAATCCGTGAAATTCAGCACTTCTTGTGGTTCAGACACTGCTTCGGTATTTCGGCCATAACTTTCTGTCCCGAACTTAGATTGAGACGATTCTTGCGCTGTTAGAAAGCTGACGAAACGATCTACAACTTTCATGTTTTGACAATTTCGTAATTCGACCGTCTTGAAGGTCCACATTTTAAGTCGTACCAAGTTCTTGATTACCCGAAGTTGCGGTGTTTTGGCATTATATTCGTAATTCTTGTCTGCTTTTCTATACTTGGCTTATATTTACCTGAAACACTTCAAATCTAATCAATCTCATCAGATAGCCTTCATCGGACAGCTAAATATAGGTATTTAGGGGTGAAATATCCTCATTTTTCAGTACTCATCATACCCCCAAACCTACACTTTGCTAGTCCTCGAGCACAGCAAACTAAAGAAAATAAATGCCACTTTCGTAGGGAACACGATTGCACTTAGCATGTGCAACAAGCCTTTAAACCCCTAGGTGATCCTAGTGGAGGAGTTGTGTCTCCTGAGGGTTACAGTGAAGTTACCCACAAACTTCAATATATTTTTTTGAAATCATCGATAAAATTGAGTTTTCAAAACATGATTTTGATAACATATATACCATTCAAAAACAAAAATCATTAATCAATTCAACATGCGAATCCTCAATTTTAAATAACAATGTTATACTAATCATACTAATATCCATTCAAATTAGTCTAATGCTCAAATCGTTAGATAGCTCATCCATTCATGCCTAAACGTGAAGTGTGTGCATAACCAAACCAAAATTCATTCATCTCAGAACTAGTTCAAACGGAAAACCGTTGGATCTGTTGTTTTGACTCAATCCTCACTTTAGGTATACTCTCAAAATATAAAGACACCGATAGTGGATAAGTTTTCGCACATATGTGAGAGGTCAATACAAAGCAAATAAAAAGGTCTCACATGATAAATGAAACACGATGCAATCAATGAACAAAAATAAATCTCATAAGAAGATACTTGTATATCCTAAGCATGTCATATCAAGTGTCATAAGTATCACATATTTACTCTCCACAAGGCAGTTACTAATGCAAGATCAGATCATGAAGGTCTTTTTAGGGTTGTAATGGGGCTCAGGAAAGGGTAAGAAAGAATTGGAAGTTGGGATTCAAAGTTTCTGAGAAATTGGAAAAGAAACAACTTTTTGATTTTTTCTATTTCTCTTCTTTTCTTTTCTACTCTCTCTCAATTTTTTCTATTTTTCTCAACTCACTTTTTCTTTTGAATTTCCTTTTCTTGAAGCACCTCAGATTTTTCATTATTTTTCACAATTTTCTTTTTCTTTTTCTCTCCCCTTTTTCTTTTTATTTTTGCCATACACTCTCAGTAAACACCACAACTCAGTATCTCTCCACTTACTCTCTTTTCGTTCACTCTCATCCCTTGTTCCTAATTTCTCAGAAATAAGAAGGGTAAAGCTGAATTTTCAGAAATGGTGAAAGGTTAAAGGTTAACGTGGCTTATCAAAGAATGTATAAAGGTAAATTTTCAATAGGCTCAAAGGGATACTAGAAAGATAAATTTATTTGAGGTGGGGCATTTTAAGCACAAACGAGCCAAAGATAGCCTTCAATCATGTCCTTAAAAGATAGTAACTTTGCCTATTTGTCTTGAGTAGATATACAGTACATTCTAACATAATGATATGAATTTGATTTCATGCAAAGTCACAAGTCAAAATGAAGTGTATGAGATTATGCAAAATAAGTCGTATTCAAAGAAAACTCCGAGTTTATATATTCACTCATCAATGACGGGAAATTAGCTCTAAAGCTCACTGGGTTTAGTCTCCACTGAGATCCTAAGATTCAACATTCAAAACAGTTCATCGATTTCTAAGTCTTAGCTTGGTATAAGTGTAAAAATTCTAAGCATGAATATCAAAATTATCCACAACATATCACATTAAGCTTCATCATCTTAGATACAAGTAATCAAAATATGACACTATTATTCTCACAATTAAATTCACCTGCATCATCAACTAAAGTTTGAAAACAATCATAAAATAATGTGCATGATGACTTCAAAATTTAAAAAAAAAAAAAATTTATTTTTTTTTTATTTTTTTTTTCAAATAAAACGAATAAATGACGTAAAATATTTAACCATACCCCCAAACCGAAAGATGACAATGTCCTCATTGACTGAAAGAAGTAGCGCACCCCCAAACCTGTTTGAAAAAAGTACCTCAACACAAAGATCAGGTGCAGAGAATATGTATCAAATTGGAACATGACAAAAAATATATTAAAGGGAATATGGTTACAGTAACTAGGGAATTAAAAAAAATAACCTAAACAAAACAAAACAAAACAAAAAGGAAAGAAGAACAAACTAAAAAAAATCCTAAAACCTAAATCAAACGAAAACTACACAATTGGGTTGCCTCCCAATGAGCGCTAGTTTAAAGTCGATAGCTCGACCTTGGGAATTGCTCAGTCAGGATGAGCCAGTGGCTCACTCAAAGAAATAGTGTCAGAGAATGCAATCGCATTCTCAAGGAACGGTTTCAATCGCTGACCGTTAACTCGAAAAACATTCCCGTGTTTTGGGTTGATAATATCTACTGCCCCATTGGGGAGTATTCGAGAGATTTTGAAAGGACCACTCCAACGGGTTTTTAGTTTTCCTGGAAATAGATGAAGTCGGGAATTATAGAGTAGAACTAGTTGACCAACAACGAACGATTTCCGCAGAATAGATCGATCATGAACCCGTTTCATACGGTCCTTATACGATTTAGCACAGTCATATGCATCAGCACGGATCTCCTCTAATTCATTTATTTGGAGACACCTTTGGGTACCAGATTGCAGGAAATCGAAATTCAATGACTTAACGGCCCAAAATGCTCGATGTTCCAATTCAACCGGGAGGTGACATCCTTTACCAAAGACCAACCGATACGGCGACATGCCAATCGGAGTTTTAAATGCAGTTCGATACGCCCATAGAGCGTCATTCAGCTTTAACGACCAGTCTTTACGGTTCGGATTGATTGTCTTTTCTAAAATTCGCTTAAGTTCCCGATTAGAGACTTCAACTTGGCCACTTGTCTGAGGATGGTAAGGTGTAGCAACTTTGTGTGTGACACCATATTTCTTCATTAATTGGGTGAACACTTTATTGCAAAAGTGCTTTCCACCATCACTGATTATCGCCTTTGGAATGCCAAAACGTGAAAACACTTGATCCTTGAGAAATTTGATCACTACTCTGTGATCATTAGATTTACAAGCCACGGCCTCTACCCATTTCGAAACATAGTCAACGCCGACAAGAATGAACGTATTTCCAAACGAATTCGGGAAAGGACCCATAAAATCGATCCCCCAAACATCAAATAACTCAACTTCTAAAATTGGATTGAGCGGCATCATGTTGCGCTTTGAGATTCGGCCTAGCATTTGTGATAGGGTGATAGGATTTGCAATGTTGATGGCAATCCTTAAATATCAGAAAACCACTTTGAAAGATCTTAGTCAGCTTTTTGGAACTAAAGTGACCTCCACAAGCTAACTCATGACAGCGAGATGATTTGTGGTTGCTCGATTCGAGAATACATCGTCCTATGATTTGATCGGGACATGATTTGAATAATCGATCTTGAAAAATAGTGTTCCACCCGAGCTAAGAAAATAGATTTCTCATTCTTTGACCAATGGTGAGGTAATTTCTCGGTGACTAGGAAATTGACAAGATCCGCATACCAAGGTGGGCAATCAATCCTGAACAACTGTTCATCCGGGAAGTGCTCCAAGATCGAACGGCTCGTCAGGTTTCTCAATAATTATTCGTGACAAGTGATCGGCCACCACATTTTCTGAACCTTTCTTGTCCTTGATCTCCAAATCGAACTCTTGCAACAATAAGATCCACCTAATTAAACGTGCCTTAGCCTCTTTCTTACCGAACAGATATCGCATGAGCGTGATCTGTGAATACCACAACTTTAGATCCTAATAAATAGGATCGAATTTATCCAACGCGAAAACTACCGCCAAAAGTTCTTTTTCAAAGTTGGTCGAGTAGTTTAACTGGCATCGTTGAGAGTGCGACTCGCATAGTAGATTACATGCGTAATTTTTTCTATTCGTTGCCCCAAAACAGCTCAATTGCATAATCGGAGGCGTCAAGATATAATTTGACAGGAAGGCCCAGTTCGGAGATTGAATTATTGGAGCTTTTATTAATTCGGCCTTAATGGTTTCAAAGGCCCGCAAACATTTATCATCAAAGATGAATGGGACATCTTTGGAAAGTAAGCTGCAGAGCGGTCGTGCTATCTTACTGAAATCTTTAATAAAACGCCTGTAAAAACCAGCGTGGCCCAGAAAAGATCTGATTTCCTTAACTGTCCTCGGTGGTGGTAGGTCGGCAATTAAATCAACTTTAGCCTTATCGACCTCAATACCCTGGGACGATATGATATGTCCCAAAACAATGCCATCTTTAACCATGAAGTGACATTTCTCCCAGTTAAGAACAAGATTCTTCTCCTGGCATCGTGCAAGCACTAGTGACAAATGATTCAAACAGTCAGCAAAACTGTTTCCATGTATCGAGAAGTCGTCCATGAAGACTTCCAAGAATCGCTCGACCATATCCGAAAAATACTCAAAGATACATCTTTGGAATGGAATGCGGTGCATTACAAAAGCCCAAGCATTCGGTCGGGGAGAAAGTACCAAAAGGACATGTGAAAGTGGTCTTTCACGATCCTCCTGCAATGACTATTTGGTTATACCGAATAGCCATCGAGAAAGCAATAGTACTCATGCCCGGCCAATCTTTCTAACATCTGATCGATATACGGAAGTGGAAAGTGATCTTTTCTTGTCATCAAATTTAACTTCCGATAATCAATGCACACTCTCCACCTGCTTGAATTTTTGTAGGACCAGATGTTTTCTTCATTCTTAACCACTGTGATTCCGATTTCTTAGGGACCACTTGTGTTGACCCATTCTTGTCGAGATGGGGTATATGATTCCAGATCTAAAGTTTGATTACCTCATTTGGACCACATCTTGCATTATAGGGTTCAGTCTCCTGTGGTTCCTAGAAGGCTTAGCATTGTCTTCAAATGGATTCGGTGCATACACACCGTCGGACTAATGCCTTTGATATCTTTTTTATCGACCAACCGAGGGCACTTTTTGTGCTCTTTGAGTACATTCATGAGTTGGCCTTGCTGATTCGCATCCAAAGTGTTGATGATATGATAACGGTTGAGTTTCATTCTCCCCAGTGTAGGCATACTTGAGATTTTTCAAGAGGTTTAAGTTCTAAGGACACTTTCTTCTCCTCTTTGGCTTTTCCTTGATTAATTCAATTTGAGTTCCACACTCTATTTCTGTTCTTCACCTGCACGTGGTGTGGAATCCAACATGTGATTTACTTCTTGGATTAGGTGATCCACATCGAAATTTTCTCCAACATGCGCAAGACAAGTCGCTAGAGGATCGCCGATTCGATGCATTAAATATTTCCTCTACAATTTCATCGAGTATGCATGCTTGTGCATGTTCGTCATCCTCCATGGGCTGCTTGGCAATATTAAAATGTTGAGTTCCACACATATTCCCGAATAGCATTCATGATCCCATTTCGACAATTGATCAACAGATTGGAGGTTGCTAGAATGGTCTTCCTAGAATCCGGAATATTATTCTTCAAATTTGATGTTGGTTCGGTGTCTAGAACAACAAAATCTACGAAAGTAGAAAGAATCCACCTTGATGAGGACATCTTCTACAATTCCTCGAGGGATCTTTACGGACCGATCAGCTAACTGAAGGGTCATCGCAGTGGTCTTAAGTTCTCCCAATTCGAGCTCCTTATACACAGAATAAGGCAACAAGTTGACACTTGCTCCTAAGTCCAAAAGGGCCTGATCAATACGGTTATCGCCGATAATGATCGAGATTGTAGGACAACCTGGGTCTTTGTATTTGATTGGGAGCTTTGCTTGCAACACTGAACTAACCAGCTCGGCTAAGAAAGCCTTTTTCGGAATATTGGTCTTTCTTTTGATTGTGACCAATTCCTTCAAAATTTAGTATAAAGTGTACTTGACGGATGGCATCCAGAAAGGGAATATTAATTTTTAATTGCTTGAAAATCTCATTTATTCCTTCCACATCGCGATTTCTCAGTGGTGCCATCAATCTTTGCGGGTACGGTGCTTTCGGAACTAGACTTTTCTTCTGTTCACTCTTGTCATCTGATATTTCTTTTGCTTGTACTTTGTCATCAATTTCTTCTCTCTCTTCAGATTTCTTCTCTCCATCAGACTCTTCCTCCTCCTCTGGCAACACTACTTTGTTATCGACACCTTTCCAGATCTCAATGTTGTGATCGCCGGAATTTGTTGTTGATTCTCCTCTTGTGTTGAAGTTGATGTTTGTTCAACAACCATTTGGCCCCTTGGGTTAGGAACAGGTTGGCTTGGAAACGAACCTTATTCTCTCTCACGGAGAAAGGATGCCAATTGCCCAATTTGGGTCTCTATTTTAGAGATTGAGGACGTGTGAGAATGGATGAGTTTCATCGATCCTCGAGAAGGGGTTTGTGTATGAGGACGCTTGATTTCCGTGGGTTGTTAAATCCAGTGGTGGAAATGTCGGCACAAAATTTTGTTGTGGTTGGTTTTGATAACCTCCCATTGGTCAGATAAACCTGAAAATTCTGGTTCATTTGCCGTGTTGCCAACCCCGATTTTGATTGTATTGAAATTGATTCGGGTTATTGAACCCTTGCTGCTGAAATTGCCCTTGACCGTAGTTCTGCTGCGGTCCTTGATTGAAATTTTGTTGGGGATAAAAGTTCGTCCCCTGTTTCCTGGGCTGCATTCTTTGACTATCTTGTTTCCATGAGAAATTTGGGTGGTATCTCCTATTTGAGTTATTCTCATTGAAAACGCTTCCTTGATTCCCATAATTATTCACAACATTTAACTGTTCAGATGTGTCTTCATGATAGTTCTGCATTGAAGGACAATCATCTGCCATATGCATTGGACTTGCACAAATTGAACATGGCTCAGGTTGTGTATTGACCATATGCACATTCTTCTTTACTTTCAATTCCTCCACTTGTTGAGTGAGAAAATCAAGTTTAGCCATCAGATCTGGGGAATCCTTTACTACATATAGTCCTCCTTTCTTGGTTGAACTCCCGGCTTGATCACGGGCTTTGACTGCTTGTTCCCGAGTCTTTGTGAAATCCCAGTGCTGAGAATCCTCAGCTAGCTTTTCTAAGAAAGCATAAGATTCGGTTTCTTTAAGGCTTAGGAATCCTCCGCCATTCATTGACTCCACCAGATGTCTATTTGGTTGATTTAATCCATTGTAGAAACACTGGACTAGTCTCCACTTTGAGTATCCATGGTGCGGACATTTGAGTAAGAGATCCATGAATCTATCCCAAGCTTCATATAATCTCTCATCTTCCTCTTGCGTGAAATCCGTGATTTCACGTCTAAGGGCATTCGTCTTCGCCATAGGGAAGAACTTTGACAGAAACTTTTTGACCATCTGATCCCAGGTGGTTATGGATCCCGATGGTAGAGAGTTTAACCATGCTTTTGCTTTATCCTTTATAGAGAAAGGAAATAAGCGCAGCCTAACAGATTCTTCGCTGAAATTTTGGTAAACAGATGAGCAGACTTCGACGAAGTCTTTAACATGCTGGTATGGATCTTCTCGCTCCATGCCATGAAAGATTGGAAGGATTTGGATGACATTTGTCCGATTTCAAACCGCCACCGGTGTGGCGGGGTATACAATGCATGATGGGGTATTTGTAGTTATCGGAAAAGCAGTTCTCTCAATGTTGGTTCTTCCTCTTGTTGAGTTGCCCATTCATGTTGTCACTCATATTGACTTGATGGATGATTCACTTAAAATTTCGCCTTGATCTAGCGTCTTACGATTTGACGGCAGCACGCTCGATCTCGAAATTTAACGGTTCTAAATTTCTTTCTTTAGAAGACCTAGTGTGCATGCAAATAATGCACAGAGTGGAGGTTTCAGGCAGAAAAACCTCAACAATTTTTTTTTTTTTTACTAAAAATCGATTGATCGAGTCACACTCGATCAATCGAGGCCAAATCGATGCATCGACAATAGGGGTCGATGCATAGACTCCAAAAAATTATTATTATTATTATTATTTTTTTTTTTTTTTAATTTTTTTTTTTTTAAATTAAAATTTTTAAATTTGAAATTTTTGAATTTTTTTTTTTTTTTTTTTTTTTTTTTTTAAGCAGAAATACTATTTTAATCCTCGAAAATTCCTAAAATTTACTGTCTACCAAAAATTCAGATTTTCTCAATTTGATCCCCGGCAACGGCGCCAAAAACTTGATGTGATATTTTAATGTATGTTTTACTCGCAAGTGCACGAATCGGTTTGTATATAGTGGGTGCGGAGTACGAGATCGTTCCCACGAGGATTAATTTTGAAATACCTAAAAGAGACAAGCAATTCTAGAAATCTATTAAGATCTAACAGTATTCTACCAGTTTTATGATTTAAGTGGTTGATGGTAATTAATGACTACAAACTAAAATTCAATTGATGATTCACAAATAAAAGTGAAGATGATGATAAAGACGAAGATACTAAATCCTCCCATCTTTGGTCCGTTCTTCCTATAATATAAATCTAAGGATTAAATTATGAGATATTTCATTGGTAACAAACATCTTTTATGGAAGATCAATGGTCAACACCCTAATAGGTTCCACGTTGCAGCCCTGTAATCAGGACGTAGATGATTTTCATATGTAGATCTGGGATCAAGGGTAGGGCTAGACACACATGATCTCAGGTTCAAATAAAACCATCCCCAAAGTGGGTGAAAATTCCAACAAGAATACCACTTACAAATAAATTAAGGGCATGGCTCGGCACACTTTATTCAGATTAGGGATATTTAAGATAAAATTACCATTACAGAACCAAGATCCAGGGCATGGCTCGGCACACTCGATCCCAGAACATAATCGTAATTAGATCCACACAATGAAAACACAAAGACCATAACAATGATAGGGTAAAATTACCGTCACAGATCTGAGATCCCGGGCATGACTCGGCACACGCGATCCCGATTAGTGGCGGGGATTTCATCCATTCATGATAGCACAACAACCATAAAAATAAAATCTCATATTTTAATCCTAAATTTATATTATTAAAAGTACATCCCTCGGATGGGAATCATTAGATCCCCATCCCTATAAATTTAGCCACACATATTGTAAGTAAATGACATAAATAAATAAAGACGGGAAAATAACATTAATTAAAATTACCTCAAACTTCAAAATAAATTACGTTGATCCACACGGATGATAATCTTCAGAAACGAAATAAATGCAGGAAATAACCTTTGAACAAAATTTATAAACCGAAGGAATGAGTACTGAAAAATTAAAGGGAACAAAGCTCTCAAAAAGAAATAATAAAACTTCCCTATTTCTAGGTCTAACTATGAAAAACAATGGCTAAAAACTAAGAACACTAAAAACTAAAACTCTCTAAAAAAAACTCTAATTCTAATCTCCTACGTTATTCTAATGCTGAAAAGATCTCTTTTCCCGAAGTGTTTGAGTCGCTTTAAATAGACCCGTCGTGCGGAGGTCTCCTAATCCTACTTTTCCGGGTCGATTAATCGACCAATGGATGTCGATGCATCGAGCCGACCAAGAGTCCCAAAAAATAGACTTTTAGTGTCAGATTCGTGTCAAACTTAAACTCTGGCTCGATTAATCGACCCCAGAAATCCGTGAAATTCAGCACTTCTTGTGGTTCAGACACTGCTTCGGTATTTCGGCCATAACTTTCTGTCCCAAACTCAGATTGCGACGATTCTTGCGCCGTGGGAAAGCTGACGAAAAGATCTACAACTTTCCTGTTTTGACAATTTTGTAATTCGACCGTCTTGAAGGTCCAAATTTAGCCGCAAGTCGTACAAAGTTCTTGATTACCCGAAGTTGCAGTGTTTTGGCATTATATTCAGAATTCTTGTACTGTTTTCTATACTTGGCTTGTATTTACCTGAAACACTTCAAATCTAATCAATCTCATCAGATAGCCTTCATCGGACAGCTAAATATAGGTATTTAGGGGTGAAATATCCTCATTTTTCAGTACTCATCACCCATTATCCTATAATTTAGCCCACTTTCAACCACAACTTAACCCCTATAATCTATGCATTTTATTTACAAAAACTTTACCTTGAATAGATCTCAAGTTGATTTCAATCCAGTGGTTGGAAGGCTAGGGTTTCCAGCTTTGGCTCTAACAGATCCAAATCGCGTTGAATCCGGCTTTTATCTCTTGAATCTCCCCTCCAATTAGTTGCAATAACTCCTCTCTTACTTCTCTCTCTCTCTCTCTTCTTTACTCTCCTTCAACAACCAAACTCTTGATTTTAGGGCTATTAAACCCTTTTATCCCTTTTCCCACTTGTGTGTGTTGAGCACATGCACCGCGATAGGTGTATGCGACTTCACATTTACAACACACACCACATAGACATTAAGTTTATCACATCTCATCCGTTCATCACACCTCATGCTAACTATTGGACTTCCATTTGGTCAAACCTATGACCGATCGGGCACGGATCCCGAGGTCATAGTTTAGCGTGATTTTTCGGGCTATTACACGTGTTCTGACTTATATTATAGAATTGGAGATTTAATTCTATAATTTCTTTAGGATATGTTTTATTTTAAATTGTGTGGATACACCAATGCTCCGTTCTTACGTATGGGGCACGACCTTAAGGGTCATGCCGATGGCACAGGTTTTGAGGTACCGAAATCCGGGCTGTCACAGTTGGTATTAAAGCGATTTCTTTTAAAATTTTGATAAATCTTGATTTTATCAGAGCATAGGACCTTCTGCTAATGAAACTGTGATTTTATGTGTAGAGCGTTATGTCTTCTAGAGGAAGAGGTCAGCCTAGGGGCAGCCATGAAAGAAACTTGCGGAGCAGAGATGGTTTTGTCTCGACTTCGAATAGAGTGTCGTTGGGGAATAGTGATGCCCTAGGAGGCAGCAATCAGGAGAACCGAAACCAAGAAGAGAATCAAAATAGAGATCGTCAGGATAGGGATTAGCGAGACTAGGAAAGGGTAAGAGAAAGAAACGAAGAGAGAGAAGAGCATCAGAGGATGATGCACACCATAGAAACCATGACAAATGTCATGGCTCAGCAAGCGGCATCCTTGGCAGCTCATAATGCCAACGACCAGCATCAGCCACCTACACCTCTAGTAGGTACTACACAGGCATTGCCCTCTGCCTTCACAGAGTTTAGGAGGATGCGTCCTCGGAGTTTTTCAGGACATGCAGAGCCAATGGATGCAGATAATTAGTTGAGTGAGATGGTGAAAGTGTTCAATGTGCTTACGTGCACTGAAGATGAAAGCGTCCGTTAGGCAGCATATATGTTAGATGGGGAGGCAGGCCCATGGTGGAAGTCCGTATCTAGGACTAGGGCTTAGGAAACCCCCAGGATTACCATGGACATGGGAGGAATTTGTGGGTGAATTTAACAAATAATACTTCCTTGAAGTAGTACACAATCAAATGAAAGTTAAATTTCTTCAGCTCGAGCAAGGAAGGATGTCGGTGAGGGAATATGAAGTAGAGTTCATGAGGCTTGCTCATTTTACTCCTGACTTCGTAGTTACAGACTTGATGAAAGCCAAGAGACTACAACGCGGCTTGAGGCTGGACATCAGGGAAAAGGTAGCAGCCTTTGAATTGAAAACCTATGGAGAGGTTATGAGCAAGGCCTTGGTGATAGAAGAAGACAATGAAGATCGATACTGAAGGAGAGACCAACAAGGGAGAGGAAGGATGGATCAAAGTAAAGTGGGAAACTATGAGTCGGTGAACAAAAAGCCACGATTCGTACCACCCATGCAGAGACAGCAGTTTCAAATCGGTGATATCAGACTAGCGCAGTAAACAAATTATCCGAGATTATTGGTGCTTGCATCGGGGAGGCCGATCAGATATGAGAACCCTGCTACTACCACCGGAGTATCAGTTTCCCTGGGTTTCTCACGAGCAGCATCTTCTACACCAAATGAGACTTGTGTCAAGTGTGGCAAGTCTCATAAAATAGCAGATTGTAGAAGGGGTACTCGAGGTTGCTACAAGTGTGGAAAGATGGGCCACATGATTCGAGATTGCCCTGAGATAAACAAAGAGAGAACAACTTCTGCTTCCATGCCAAGACCGATACAAACAAGAAAGTCGGTCGTACAATGAAGAGCGTATGTGGTTACTACCCAGGAGGCACAGAATACCAACGACATTATCCAAGGTGAGATTTTCTTTTTAAAATTAAGAATTTCAATTTCTTAAAGTTTTAGATAGAGAAGGTACATCCATGTAGGGAGTAGATTAGACTCATTCCTGTATATAAATTTAGATGTATAAGTATGTTATATATATGTATATATGATATAGGTACCTTACAATTGTACGAACAGGGAAGTGATGTAGCTTATGAAGCTAGAGTGTTGATAGACTCGGAGTCTACCCATTCATTTACTACTCCTCGATTTGCAAAGAAGATGAAGGTCAACCTAGAGACGTTAGATTTTATCTTAGCGGTATCTATTCTGACTGAGGAATTGGTCGATACAGACATGGTGTGTAAATCGGTGATAATAACTATCAGAAATGGGGACATCTATGAACTGGCAACGAATTTAGTTCTGTTAAATATGCAAGGATTCGAGGTGATCCTTGATATGGATTGGTTATCAGCTCATTGTGCAACGGTAGATTGTAAGAATAAATTCATCATCTTCAGACCTAATACGAGGAGATCATTCCGATTTTGGGGAATGAGATCGACGTTAATGCCACTTGTGTCCACAGTCAAGGCCGTGCGCTTAATCAGAAAAGGGTGCAGTGGTTATTTAGCATTTTTAAAGGAAGATAAGGAAGGGAAGAATATTATTTTAGACATCGCAGTTGCACATGAATTTGAGGATGTATTTTCGAAGGAATTGTCATGATTACCTCCTGATAGAGAGGTGGAATTCGCTATCGACTTAGCACCTGAAACGGAGCCTGTTTCCAAAGCACTATATCGGATGGCTCCTGCTGAGTTGAAGGAATTGAAAGAGCAGTTAAAAGAGCCCTTAGATAAGGGGTTCGTAAGGCCGAGCGTGTCTCCTTGGCGAGCGCCGGTCTTATTTGTAAAGAAGAAAGATGGGTCGATGTGACTGTGTATCGACTATCGCCAATTAAACAAACTAACCATCAAGAATCAATATCCATTGCCTAGGATTGACGATTTATTTTATCATCTGCAAGGAGCGAGGTATTTTTCCAAGATCAATTTGAGATCTGGATACCATCAGCTGAGAGTCAAGGTAGAGGACATTCAAAAGACAGCATTCAGGACACGGTACGGACACTACAAGTTCTTAGTGATGCCATTTGGTTGATAAATACACCGATGTCGTTTATGGACTTAATGAATCGGGTGTTTAAACCACACCTGGACACTTGCATGGTAGCATTCATCGATGACATCCTGATATTCCAAGTCAAAGAAGGAGCATGAAGAACATTTGAGAGTTGCTCTACAAACTCTACGTGAACACCAACTGTACGCCAAACTCAGTAAGTACAAGTTTTGGTTGGAGAAAGTTAGCTTTTTAGGATATGTTGTCTCAAAGGATGGTGTCACAGTAGATTCAGCTAAGATCGAAGTAGTGGTAAATGGGAATAACCAAAGACGATAACAGACATCCGTAGTTTCCTTGGTCTAGCTGGCTACTATCAACATTTTGTGGAGGGATTTTCCAAAATGTCATGACCACTTACGAGATTTACAAGAAAGGATGCGAGATTTGAGTGGAGTGAAGCGTGCGAAAAGAGTTTTCAAGAACTCAAGAAGAGACTCACTTCAGCTCCAGTGCCAGCAATTCCTTCAGGCAGTGGAGAGTTTGCGGTATATAGTGATGTTTCACATAATGGTTTAGGCTGCGTGCTCGACCAACACAAGAAAGTGATTGCTTATGGGTCGAGGCAGCTGAAAGATCAAGAGAAGAACTACCCAACATATGACCTAGAACTAGCAGCGGTCATATTTGTGTTGAAAATTTAGAGACATTATTTGTACGGTGAGACCTTTGAGATCTTCACTGACCATAAGAGCCTCAGGTACCTGTTTACACAGAAGGAATTAAATATGAGGCAGCGCATGTAGATGGAGTTTCTCAAGGACTATGATTGCTCCATACAATATCACCCAGGCAAGGCTAATGACGTAGTAGATGCCTTGAGTCGTAAGGGTTCGGCTCAGTTAGCTAATCTGATCATGGAGGTGCACAGATTGAAGTTGTTTGAAGTTCTTTCATTGTATGACACAAATATCGAGGTGTAAGCTATAGGGGCTTTCTTAGCCAACATCATAGTGAGATCGATGATCTTTGAGCATATTCACGAGCTACAAACGAAAGACTCAGAGTTAACTAAAATCTGATAAGATGTGATTGAGGGCACCAAACCAGAGTTCTCAGTGAAAGAAGATGGTTCCTTACTATTCAAGGGACGCCTTTGTATTCCAATTGATGTCGATCTGCAGCAAACTATTCTCGATGAAGCTCACAAATTGAAATATGCAATCCACCCCGATAGCACCAAACTGTATCAGGACTCGAGGAAGAATTACTGGTGGAGAGGTCTGAAGCAAGACGTAGCCAAGTACGTGTCAAGGTGTTTGACATGTCAGCAGGTGAAAGTGGACCACAAATATCCTGCTGGATTGTTGCAACCTCTAGCCAAGTACGTGTCAAGGTGTTTGACATGTCAGCAGGTGAAAGTGGACCACAAATATCCTGCTGGATTGTTGCAACCTCTACCTATACCAGAGTGAAAGTGGGAATCAATCTCCATAGATTTTATTGTAGGATTACCGCGTACAGCAAAGAGATACAACGCCATTTGGGTAGTCGTGGATCGACTAACCAAGTCATCACACTTCTTATCCTACAATACGATATACACAGCAGGAAGACTCACGGAGTTTTATATGAAGGAGATAGTACGGTTGCAGGAAATTATCAGCAGCATTGTCTCTGATCGTGACCCGTTATATACTTTAAAATTTTGGAAGAAGTTTCAAGAAGGCATGGGTACGCGATTGGACTTTAGTTCAGCGTTCCATCTGTAGACCGATGGGCAAACAGAGCCAGTAAATCAGGTGATAGAAGACATGCTCAAAGCATGTATGATTGAATTACAAGGATCATGGGATCAACACTTACCATCGATCGAATTTACATACAACAATAGCTTCCAAGCGAGCATTGGAATGGCACCTTATGAAGCTCTCTATGGAAGGTGATGTATATCACCTATCAATTGGGAAGAGACCAGCGAAAAGTATTTTTGGGGCCGGAGTTACTTAAAGATAACGCCATCATTGTTCGTATGATCAGAGAGAGACTTAGATCGGCTCAGAGCAGACAAAAGATCTACGCCAATATCAAAAGAGCGAGCATGGACTATGTCGTTGGCGAGCATGTATTTGTGAAGGTATCGCTTATGAAAGGCGTCATTAGATTTGGGAAGAGGGGAAAGCTGAGTCCCCGTTACCTTGGACCCTTTGAGGTTTTGGGTCGAGTTCGCGAGGTCGCTTATTGCATTGGATTACCTCCGCTGTTTGATCGGGTACATAATGTGTTTCATGTATCCATACTCCGAAAGTATGTAAATGACCCTACCCATATCTTGGGGGGTCAGCCGATCGAAATGCACGAAGATATGACCATGATAGAAGAAGCGGCTCAGATATTAGATAGAAAAGAGCAAGTTTTACACACGAAGGTGATTCCTTTTGTACTGGTCAAGTGAAAGAATCATTCGGCCGAAGAAGCTACTTGGGAACGCGAGGCGGATGTAAGGGAATAGTATCCGGACTTGTTTGAGGAGAGCTGACAACATAATTGTATCGTGGTATGTATTTTTGTCAATTTGACACGTCTATGTAAGTGAAAGTTCGCACGTCTATGTCAACTTAGTCAGGAAATGAAAAGAAGAATGTTGGTTGTAAATGGACCTTTTGTGAAATCAAAAATCTTTAGCATGATGGTAATTGCATTATGAAATGAATGGACAATGCGTACTGAGAAGCGTAAGACATGTCAGTGAGTGGCTAACTTAAATGCCATAGGGAACCGGACAAAAAGAAAGAAGTTAATAAAGAAAAATAAGAAATAAATTTTTTTGCAGTTTCTGTCAAAACCGATTAATCAATTTTGATTTTCAATTAATCGAAATGGTTCGATTGAACGACTGGCTCACATCAGTGAGTTGAGGAAACTGGAAAAATAATGTTAGTCAAATTCAATTAATCGATTTTGAAAATCGATTAATCAATTTTTGCATATAAGTAGCAATTTTGGGATTTTTTTTCCCATTCGAACTTCAAGCTGATTTTTTTTCTTTTGGGCACCATTTTCTTTTTCCTTTGGCTAGCGACACCTGCGTGGATTTGGGGGATTCAAGATCGGAAACAAATCCAAAACCCTAGCCATTGGATCGAATATGAACGATAAACCCTAAATCTTGCAATTTCCTTCCACTTTGAGTCAATTCTAGCCCTAGGTTTTAAATTTTTTTAACTTTAAAAACCTAGAATGCCGCCTAAAATCTAGCAAGCTTCGAAGCAAGCGGCTTCTAAGTTACCCGTACGGCGTCAGAACGCCGCGCCACCACCACCTTCACCTTCTTCATCATCATCATCATCATAATCGACGGACGCGTCATCACACGAATCGTCACCGCCCCCACCTCAGCCCGGCCATTTACCCCAACCAAATGAATGGTGGGCTACAAAAGACTTTAAATATGAATACATCATAGACCAAGATCACTTTGAGCACCCGGAGATTGAGGGCGAGACAAAATGGGCTCGAAAATACCTCGTCGATGCGGGCCTCGGTAACCTTTTGAAACCATTGCATGACTATTATTATCCTAGGTTAATTATGTTGTTTTATAAAAACCTAAAGGAGGGTAGGGAGACCGGCACCATTACGACCAAAATCGATGGCCGTAAGTATCTTTTTACCCTACGCCACGTTCATGAATCCTTAGAGTGTTTTATGGCATATGTACCCGAGACAAACCTCTTACCCCCATTCGATCAGCCCGTTGGTTTTGAGGAAATTAGAACTGAGATGACAAAGGGAAATAAGGGATCCGAAAAGTCCATACGGAGGGTTGACTTATCCCCTCATTTGTGGATGCTTGACTCGATTATCAAATGCAACCTCTATCTCATGCGCCATGACACCGAGAGAGTGGAGTTAGTCCAACAGGCGTTGTACACAGCATACCGCGACCGTTGGTTCGATGCTACTAAATTGGTGTTGGAGGGCATGATTTACATCAAGAGAAAAATGATGAAGGGACCCTTAAGACCAAAGGAGCGCATGCCATATGCTCGTCTCATTTATAATATGATTGAGTGTTATTCGACTGTCATGGAGTACGTTATTCCTCCGACTGAGCCGAGGGCCACTGACTGTGTCAAACGTTACTCCATTGCTTCCTGGAGCCGAAGCTACAATCTTCTGAAGAAGGTGCTACCACCAGAGGGTCCAACACCTGCCCACGCTGGTGATGCCCCACCACAGCAGGAGCAACCAGCAGCAGGGGAGCAGCCTCCTGACCCTGTACAGCCTACAGAGCAGCCTTTTGTACTGCCTCCTGCTCCTACACAGTCCGCTCCTACTACTCCTATGCGGTCTCATAGGAGATGGGCATCTCAAGCCCCACCACCTGATACTATAAATGATGTTCTCGCCCTCATGGCGGAGAATAACCGCCAGATGCTGGCACACCTTAGATGTATGGAGGAGAGCAACACCCGGATGGACCACCGACTGAATTTTTATGAGGCGTTGCTCTACCAAACCATGCAGTTTATGTATCCCAGCGATTACCATCAGCGCATAGCGGCGGCGCGGACATGGACTCCTGATGCCTCGGGTTCTGGTACATGTGAGCATGATGAGGAGGATCAGCCTGGGGATGGGACTACATGACTGCTAGCTTTTGCTGTTTCTTTTTTAGTTCTAATTATTTTTGGGTTGTAATTATTTAGAAATATGATGTACTAAACAATATGGCATGGTTGCCATTATTTTTTTTTTAGTAATGCACTTTCTATCCTTTCTTATCTGCTATTCGGTTTACTGTTAGTGTATGCAAATGTAGTTAAGTTTTATGCAGGATGTGTTGTGATGACGTTGTATAAATTGTCATGTGCTTATGTGTATGGGTCCTCCATGAAGGGAAGCCCTTAGATATATTTTCGAGGACGAAAATTCCCAAGGTGGAGAGAATGTAACATCCCCGAAAATTTAGATTTTGAATAGTATCCTCGAGATACGTGTCGACTGGTCATATATTGGACTAAGAGAAAGTCAACTTAAAAATTTAGCTAGACTAGACTTGAGGTGAAGAGTACACCTGGGTGTGTGGTGTGGATCTTTTGATAAGGTCACATACACCTATTGTGGGTGTATGTGTTTTGTACCAAAAATATGAAATGAGTTAAATAACTTAAAGGAAAAAGAGAAGTAACTTCTCTTAAATTTTGGTGGTTAGGGATTTATGAAGAGAGAGAGAGAGAGAGAGAGAGAGAGTTTAGAGGGAAAGAGAGTAAATGCTAAAGGATTTCGTGTGGATTTCGAATTTAAGACGTGCTTGAGCATTAATTCCGGAGGCAACGTGTATGAGTTCGTGGAATCAGAGCTAAGAGCCCTAGCCCTTGGAGCCAAGTCCTTAAATCATTCATACTTGAAATTGAGGTAAGATCTTTGTAAATTATGATGTGAGTAATTTAGTGATTTTATTATTAAGCTATTGAAGAATTAAAGAAATAGAAAATTTGAGAAAATTGAGAGAGAGCAAAGCTAGAGGAAATGCCCTGAAGAGGGCTGAGTTTCTTCAAAATCGATTAATCGATTTTTGACAGAAAGTAAATCTGGGCACTGATGCTCGAAACTGATTAATCGAAATGAATTCGATTATTCGATTTTTGGTTTTCGATTAATCGATTAGAAATCAATTAATCGTCTGTGTACTCCCAGTGACTGGAAAATGGGGAGTCTAGGAAATCGATTAATCGATTTTAGGATCGATTAATCGATTTTGGAATTTCGATTAATCGATTTTAGGATCGATTAATCGAATTTGGAAATTCGATTAATCGATATGAGGATCGATTAATCGATTTTGACAGTTTCTGAGTGAGTTTTATTTTGGATCTTGGAGTTCTGGGAAGGCTTTGTGCCTTCTTTTACGTATTGTTCTTGATGCTTTGCTTGTGATATGATATAATTTAGGTTGAACGCTTAAATGCGAGCATGGGAAGTCACTATGGACCTTAACGTTGGAGATTTAAGCAGCGTAAGGTAGGGAATACCTTGAACATGTACTTTAATTATAATAGTATGTATGTAGTGATATGAAAATGAATAGTTATGCGTTGAGAGCATAGAGATGCACATGTTTTTCTTGAAAAGTAGTTGAACATGTGAAGTTAAAGTGTGTGTGTGTGTGTGTGAACATTAAGTAAGGAAATAAGTATGCTATGGGTATGTGACATCCCAAGGGAGTGTGAATGTTATAAGGACATCTAAGTTATGCACATGAGCTGGTTATATCCCAGGGATGTATGAAAAATCGTGAATATCCGAGTGATGTGAAGTTAATTAAATGAGAATTGAACATACCTGAAATACTATGTTTAACACAATCACACGGTGAATAACTATATGTAGTTGCACATTTAATTTAAGGCTGGTGAATACCCCACCGACACGGCGGTATACCCGTAACTGACTCAGCAGGATATCCATGACCGGTACAGCGGCCAATCCGTACGCCAGTATGACATTCCAGGGATGAATGTGAGCTTTATGCCCCGTCGCCTATGAAGAAGGGACCTGGGTAGTATTACATGAATGAAAAGAATAGTCTGATTGGACGATGATGGTGGGTATTCCATCGAGGATTATTTAAGTTATTGATTTAAGTTTTGAGGCCGATGTTTGTCTTTTATGAACAAGTTGGAAACAAGTAAACACATGTAGAGAACAAATGCATTCAATTCATGCTTACAGTAACTCAAACTATTTTTCCAGCTATTTTTATTGATGAATCATGTTTCTAATGTCATGAAATATATGTGAGTAAAATAGATTTATATGTTCACTTTGTTGTTTCCCTATTGAGCTATGATGTAGCTCACTCTTTAGACTATACGTCGCAGGTCCAGTGTTAGCTGCTGCTACTGCTTCTTTGAGAGACGTTGATCCGGAGGATTCGGATTTCGTGCCTGGAGAGGAGTCAGAGCCCCCTCCTAAGGATTTCTTCTAGAGGACCCCAGCGTACTTTGATAGATTTTTATGAGAAAAGTTGTACAGCTTAGTATGTCCAGCCCTATTTTGAAAAAATGTAATATAAAACGAGACATTCTTTTGGCGAACCATCCAAGGTGACTACTGAGTTGTCACTAATGGTTCGGGTTGGTTCTCTTGCTCATGCAGTAGCATGAGATCAGAAATACCTTTATGAGTTACGTGTTCTGACTTATATTATAGAATTGGAGATTTAATTCTATAATTTCTTTAGGATATATTTTATTTTAAATTGTGTGGATATACCAATGTTTCATTCTTATGTATGGGGCACGACCTTGAGGGTCGTGTCGATGGCACGAGTTTCGGGGTGTCAAAATTTGGGCTGTCACAGATACCTTCATTTATGATGCACATAGATTCGACGAAGTGACAGAGTGCAGAGCATACGCTAGAGAAAACCCTCAAATAAGACACTCGAGATCGACCCTCTCTGATACCATGTAGAACTAAAAAAAGTAATAACTAAAAAGGAGAAATGCCCATTTAAGGTTTATTAGAGAGAGAGAAGAAGAAGAAGGTGCGAGTAGACACTAAAAATTAGCGTGCACCTTATTTTGATAACTGCCACAGATCAGTTATCTAAACCAATTGTTATAATCTTATTTATCTAAACCAATTGTTACTGCTCACAGTTATATTTGTAGTTTGTAATTTTAACATGGTATCATAATCATGATTGGTTCTGTGCATTCAAGTCGGTCATAGTCCTGACATTGCTTCTGCTATCATATTTTTATTTTTTTAATCTCTTCTACCTAGAAGAATTGATTTCTGTAATTTTCATTTTTTTCCTTCATCCCTTTTATATTTAGTAAGAAATGTCTTTTTACATTTAATAAGAGATGTCTTTTTATTCACGTGGATGCATTTTCCACATTGATTTGCTTACTAGATGTATTTTCCACTATGGTTTCTTTGACCTTTTATATTTCATGTGAATGTCTTTTTTCACATTTTCTTTGGTATTTTATTTTCATGTGGACATCTTTTCCAATAATTTTTTTGGCCTTTTTGTAATTCATGTGGATGTCTTTTCTCATATTTTTTTGGCTTTTTATAATTTGTGTGAATATTTTTTGCCATATATTTTTTTGCCTTTTATAATTCATGTGGTTGTCATTTCCCACATTTTCTTTGTTTTTTAATAATTCATGTGGCCTCCTAATCATGTGGATTTCTTTTCCGCATTTCTTTGACCTTTTATTATTCGAATGTTGTTTCCCGTATTTTTTTTACCTCTATACATATTGATGCCTTTCCAACACAGTGTAAAGCAATGTAATCAATTTGTGGCTAATTGATCTGTTCTATATTTCTATCACCCTCTTCTTTCTTTCATATTCTTTTTTTTTCTTCTATATTTTAAAATTTTAACACTAAAAGACTACATTCTTGCTATTCAAGGTGATTTGTGTTATAAGAGAGATGCCCTTTATAGAGAGGTCTAAATAGAGACCTATTACAGTTCTACTCAACGTGGGACTAAAATCCTACTCATCTTACTAGTGTAACTAGTGTTACTCTCTAACACATCTATTATATATATTAGTGTAGTAATATATATTTTATTATTTCAAAATTAAGTTTATAAATTATCATTATATATACATTGATAATAATTCAATGACAAACTTGTAAAAATCATTTTCTCTCTAAAGAAGTGTTTTTTCAAATTTTTATTTAACTTTTTTACTCTTAGTTGAAAAGACACAAGTCTTGCATCTCTTCACCGTAAATTTGAAAAGACACAAGTGAAATTGATTTATCTTTTTACTTATCTAAAAAGACACAACTCTCTAAAAGACACAAGTCGATTTATCTTTTTACCGTTATATGAAAACACACAACTCTCTGAAAAGACACAAGTGAAATCGATTTGTCTTTTTACGTTATCTAAAAATATAGAGATTTGAAATCTCTTCATCGTAATTTGAAAAGACACAATGGCTCAGAATTTTCTCTATAAATAGAGATAAGATCTCCATTAGAAAGACACAAGACATATAAGACACAACAGAAATAATAACAGTTATTTATCTTCTTTTTATGTTCATATTTTTTAAGAATCTTTTTGTGAATCAAAAAATTTATGTGGTAGGTTCTTTTTCTAGAAAGTGCAATCTAGAAAAGAATATACGGTTCTTGACAAAACCGAGCCTTGTTATATCCTGAAGGCAGATTCGCTGAAACAGTATTGCATCTTCGTTTATCCGACGGAGTGGGGGCGTCTATTATCTTTAAGACAACGTAGTGAACTACGTGCCTCGGAGCCATTTTCAATACCAATTTGGTTAACAACATCTTCTCCATACATTACATTTCTAACACTTCAGAATTTATGTTATTAATAAAATAAAATAAAATTTAAAGGCAAATGGGACAATGGGCTTGAACGCATACGGGCGACGGTGGGTGAGAACTCTAGATCACATGCCATGTGCACGTGATTTTAAAACAACACTCCTTTTGGGGTCATGCTCCATATAGCATGTGATCTATACAAAAATTAAATAAATAAATTTATTTGGGTACGGATCTATAAAATCACACGCCATGTACAGTGATTTTAAAACAACACCCCTTTTGGGATCATGTTCCATATAGCATGTGATCTATAAAAAAATAAATTTATTTGGGTGCGTCATCTATAAAATCACATCCCATGTGTAGTAATTTTAAAACAACACCCCTTTTGGGATCATGTTCCATATAGCATGTGATTTATAAAAAAAAAAAAAGAAAAAAAAAATATTTAGTCGTCAAAACTGTGGTCAAAGTTTGGGCACCTCCCACATATCCTGATGCATTAAAATTTTTCCCCTATGACCGCAGGTTGGACAGTATATAATAACCACTGATCGTCCTTGGACAAGTTGCGGAAGAACCTGATTCCTCGGTTGGATGCCACATGGACCCCAACTGATTCTAACCGGCCACTGCCTCGAGGTGGGTTAGAGCCTATAGTCCCGGGCCTCAATTTAGAAATATCAATTCACTTCAATGAAGTTAATTAGAGGACCAAAATGCTCAAAGGTATTATCTTAAACCTTTTCGAAAAAAATGGTACAACATTAATTGACCCTTCCCATATGCTTATGAGTTATGATAGTAAATATGCAAGAGTCCTCTTGACAAGATCAAAATTTTGGATTTCATTTCGGTTTCGGAGGGAATCGAAACCGAAATTTTGGACTGAAATTTCGGTCGAAATTTGAATTTCGGTCCCAAATTATCGTTTTGGTGAGGACCGAAACCGATAATTTCAGCTAAAATTTTGGTCATTTCGGCCGAAATTTTGATCCTTGCCTCTTGGTTGCTGGTTTAATCTCAGTTTACCCTATATAAGAAAAATGATGGAGAGGGTAAAAATATCCTCCTTAATTACAGGAGAGGCTCCAACCTATTATAAATAATCGAGAAGCGTCAGGCACCTCAACATTTGTTATTTTTAAGACCAGTCGGTCACAAATCAGACCGGTCGGGTTTAAGTTTTAGGGTTTAGAAGATACTCCGGTCCCTGTTACATTTCGGTTGTCGCAAACTCAGGTTCGTTGGGGCCGGATCGACAGTGACTAAGAGCTCTTAATTTAGTCGTTTTCACAATAAATTAAGAACATCAGTTGGTATTAGAGTCCCCAAATTTGATGGTTCAAATCTCCCAAAAAAATATAATATTTGAGCCCACTTCCCTCTAATATGCTATCTATGAGACTTTGATAGTGTGAATTACCTACATCTTAAATGATTAATGATATAAGATCATTTAAACACCATTTGATAAATGTAGCTACAACTTGCACACAAGATCCGTACCATGGCACATGAGTTAAAAGAAAAGACTTGATATTTTTGAGACCCATGCCACATGAAATATCATCTAAGCCATTTGATTTGAAGGCTATGATATAAAGATATTTGACATAAATAATTGGCATAAAACACAATCTCTTTTGTCTGATTTAACACAATCAACCATTAAATCAGATGATAAAGTTTGATTGTATTGAATAAAAAATATAGATAAATTCCCATGCCAATCTTTAACATTAAAGATGTTTATATTATGGCCAACAAATCAGACGACTTAGATAGTGTCCCCTATGGCATAGGTCCCAAAAATATTAAGTCATTCTTTTAATTCATGTGCCACGGCACAAATCTTGTGTGCAAGTATTAGCTCTCTTTGATAAATAGTGATATAAGAAAATGAAACTTGTTTAACCCTTTTTGAAAACCAATTGGTTAAAAAGAGTATTTGTCATGTGTATGTTGTGTTCCTTAAAATCCGAACATTTGTAAAACCCTTAAAAAAGACTCTGGTTGGGTTTGTAGGTTGCATGGGTCAAAATCTCGGGTTACCGATATGTATCGTTCGAGCTCCAAAACGATATGTATTAGACAATACGTATTGGTATCGTACGATACAGTTGTATCTATCATACAACTGAACGATACGGTACATTGAATGTACTGTATCGTTCAGCTTCGATACCGATATGTATCGTCCGATACGTATCGGTATCATACGAAATTTTGATCCATGGTGATTTATCAACTTTGTTTGTATTAGAAATGTAGCACCAGGGAGGCACGCTTTCGCCTGTAGTACACTACTACCGATTTCAATTTGGGCTGTCATATGGGTCGGGTTGGGCCAAAATTTTAGCTGCCCAGTAGGAAAATGACATATGCCCAATGGCCCAACGGATGGAAACCAAACCCAACCCAATAAAAACTTCCTATTTTCATGATTTTATGTATAAAATATTGAGTCGGGTCGGACGCCTCAATCCCAAACCAACCTGAAGGGTCATGTTTATGTGCCTAACCCCGTAAAAAATTTGGGGTCGGCAGGCAGGTCGGGTAGCAAGTCCAACTGACCCAGTGGCAGCAATAATATCAATCCGGGCACTTGCACAAATAAGATTTTGGTTTGGGAGGGTTTATTTAGCAAATAAAAATTGCTGAATGCCTTGAATTAGAAGATGGAGATCCTTTTTCATCTCAATCTACGACCTAATATATCTTGAAATTATGGCGCACCTATCATATAGTTAGATCTTGATTCCACATGACACATGTCTCCAAACGTGATTGTGATCATAGGCGAATCTATCAAACGGTCATTTTTGGGGATGTGTGTCACGTGAAATCAATATGTGACTGCCTATAGCTGCGCCATAATTTCAAGATCTATTATAGGAAGTATTGGGACAAAAAATGATCTCTAACGTCTGATTTAATGTCGTCAATGATTTTTTATGATGGAAATTCGTGCTTTCTTCACAGATTTAAAGGGTGCAAATAAAGCCACTCTTTTGGTTATTTGGTATAGACGCATATGTACTAATTTCAAACACCCATAAAATCCGTAAGAGTGCACTTTTGACCATCAAAATGACTTCATACGGCCACAAGTACAATGGCTTTGCACCTAATACAAACTCGTTGCCAACTAACTGATTTCAACACTTTGGTAGGGTGTTAGAAAATGACGTTTTTGTCCCTCCATCACTTCAGCACGTTACTTCTATACGGCCACGTGACATGGTCGTTAAGGAAGTCCTAAATGGGGGCAGTGATAAGGGTCCAACAAGTTGCGCCTAAGCGATTGGATTTGAGGGCTATACGTCATCTTATAAAATTAAAAATTTTAAAAGTCAAGATTTCCTCGTATCCAATGACTACAGACCTAATTAGACACGAAATCAGGTCCAACTAGTTGAACATGACTACTTTGAAAGAACGACTTAGCGTCAATTACAGTACCTTTTGGGAGCCATTCCTAGCACACGAAAAGTTGGCCCATATATACTCATGCCTCGTTCGAATCAATCTGAGTTTTTCCACAAAAGCTCATTATCTTGAAAACTCAAATTCTTGATATACTCAGATTTATGGCTATTCTTGGATGCATTTTTAGGTTATTCAGAAAAGCTCTGATTTCCAACTTTCATTAGAAAAGTTCATGTTTATGTGTTTTTTAGTTTATTCCATAAAAGCTCAAAATCAGTGTATGGAATATAGGCCCTATGTTCGGTGAACTGCAAGCATAACATGGATCATTGTTTTATAGCCAAATTTTATAAGATTTTCACATATTTGAGATTTATGGGAGGTTGAACACTTTTGTTGGTCTGATTTTGGTTTTGTACTATCAATTTTACATTTTTGATTTTTCACCCCTAATTATAATACAATTACAAATACAATTATTAATTATAATATAATTATAAATTATACTTTTGTGGATCAATTTTGGTTTCGTGTCAGTATTTTCGTTTTGATAATTTCGATATGACGAAGGGAATTATAATGCAAGGGTCATACTACAATTTGCAAACAAAGAGCCATTGAGTGGAGTTCATTATATGGTGCATAATCTCAAAAAAAGTATACTTCAAACTATTGTCTGAGTAATTCTGGGTAACATGCTAAGGTTGTGTATGGGTTAGCTCTTATAAGAGCAAAAATAGCTCCTTGCATGTTTTTTGTCAGAGCAGATAAATTCTGCTTTGGGATAAAACATGCATAGAACTATCACTTAAAACAACTCCCCGTCAAAGCAAATGAGGCAAAGAATTGTGTTACCAAATGTAACAGTAATTCTTCGTCGAAGCTAAAAAGTGAAAGAGCTGCTCTTTGTCTCAAAAGAGCTAACCCAAACGCAACCTAAGAAATTAAAATATCACTACCACTCCAAAAAGGGCAGAAAGCTGGTGGGTCCCACCAAAATTCTTGAATGCAAGAAATCCTAATAAAGCCTCAAAAATGCCAACTTTCTGAACAAAAACCCATAATCTTCAAGATTCTGCGTAAACGAACGAGGCCTTAAGAAACACTTGATATTTTGGGAACTTGTATCATGTCCAAACACCATTTGAGCGGTCTGAGTTGAATGCCATTGTCAAAAGATCTCAGTGTAAAAGATGGGCGTGAAAAAAGATCTTCATTTATTGTTTCGATGTAGTATGGAGCTCTTTTTTTTTGTTATATTGTTTGCGTAAGAGAGTTTTTGTAACGACCCTAAAAATTTAAAACTGAATTTGTGGTGTTAGATTCATTTTGCACAGAGCGTGGTGTTAGTGCTCCATACCGGAACCTATCCTAGTTGAAAAAGTACACATTTTGGTTTTTCAAAAAGGTTTTATATTTAAAATTATCCTTATTTGACACAAGTTGTGTGGTGGCCTAGTGGTTGGAAGACTTTGGTTATAAACAAGAGGTCTAAGGATCAAATCTTACTACGTGAGTTTAAACCTCTATTTTAAACCTTGAAATAAAAGCCTATACACCATTATTTAGTGCGACCGCTTAACACCGAATTAATGCTCATATATTATAAATAAGAAAGCTACGGAGAACCCTAAACCATTATTATAAGAATTCTTCCCTAGCCGTGTCACTCCATCTTCTTCTATAGCCACCTTTTTCTAAAAACACCCAAATCTCTATTAAATCTCTTGTGTGTTCTTCCACAAGAACCACTATAGTATTTTTCTATCGTCAAATCGAGGTGAAGACAGCGTAATCGTGGACGGCCCATCGTGTGGACGCCGATCTCTATCGCCCTAACCGCCATCGATTCGCCGAGCACGCTTCAAGAGGTGGGTGCCCCTCGATCGATCTTAAAATATTCAACTTTTTTATTTTAATAATAATAAGAATAAATATATATATATATATATATATTAAATGAATATCTATTTATCTTATTTAGGTATTCAAAAGTTATATATATACATGTATTTCGGTGTGTATAATAACATAAATCCTATACATGGACATATAATAGTTGCCCTTGATATATATAGATATATAATGAATATATATATATAGTGTTTTGTATTGCTTATATAGGTGTTTACAGTGGAGAGAGAGAGAGAGAGCTCTTCTTCTCCAATTTCGTCGATGAAGATAAGATATATTTAGATCGGCCCAACTAAACGCCGACAATGCCGGTGATAACTTGCGTGCCAACTATTGTAGTTGGCACTTTGAAGAATTTTACACGATATGAATATTTTGGTGCAACCATCCTTCAACACCATTGATTTCAAATGAAATAGATTCAAGTTGGACCTTATGGGCCCAACCCAAGAAATAGAAACGAGATGGACCATCTCCACAAATTAAAATCCTCGAGACATCTAATGGTTCGTAACTAGAATTTGGCCCACAAATCAAGAAAATTAAAAGGCTATTTAGATATCAAATTGAACATGAAGGATTTGACCTTAGATTTGAGACCTTAGAGGTCAAAATAAATTGGGCCCAACAACCTAATACCTTAGAATCATTTTCTTAAATATCTAACGGTTCAGATCTGCTCAATCTGATCGCCACATGGTAGGTACACTAAGTGTGCACTTTGCTAGATCTTGTAATGTCGTTGACTGGAAGATCTAGTGTGCTAGAGATCGAATCGGGATCGGGACAAAGAATCAACCTTAGGTAAAATTTTATTGTCTAACCATCAAATGGTTCAGATTAGAGGATAGATGACTCAAAGTTCGTGCCTTCTTATTTTAACCTTAGGTACCACATAGAATAATACGTGGGTTACCTTTGACCCTTAATTTTGAGAATTAAAAGTGGCCCATAGGACCAACTTCAAACGATCTCAATAGTAACTCAATGTAATCTAATGACTCGTAAAGTGTCACTAAAATTTCTAGCGCTTTGAGGCTTTGAGGCCAAATTGGAAAATTTAGTGAGGATATTAACCCTTGTATAACTAGGCTAAGTGGATCATTTGATCGCCACATTGACCCACTCTTAGGTCAAATTAGTAAAAAGCGTCGATACTAAGACTGCACAAATATTATGAAACTTTAAATGTATGTCGATCAAGAATCGAATGAAGGTTTCTCCAAAAATTTTGTATGAAATATCCGTTCTTTTCAAATATTAATTATTATTTTATATTCACAAGTATGTAAGATGTATGAAATAGTTTCTTTGGCCAAGTTAGTCCTTTCATCATATGGCATGCACCACATAGAAAATCACGATAGGGCATACGACAATTAAAAAGAAATGTCACGACTTTTAAGCCTTCGTCATGGTGGGATTCGTCACGGTCACGTGGAACTTGGAATGTAGGCATCCATGTACGGATGCTACACCTCTATGGGAGTATGGGCTGCCACACGAAGTATATCCAGGTTACTACGGAACCCGTTCCTTGGGAAGCGTGATTTTGTGAATCTTATCGCACCATGGCTCACTTTAAATTAGTTTTAAGCAAATGATAAGGAATTATATGTAAGATAAGGTAAGAAATACGGATAAGTTACGTTGTGAAGGCCACAAAATACGAACTAAGTTTCTACCGCGTGCCATGTCTTGCGTGCACACAAGATCTAACGTCTGCAGACCAAGGCGGGTCTTAAGGACAATGTAAGGACACCGATTTAATCATGTAACCATGCAACCACATCGGGTTTGGATGATGGTATACGATATGATATGGAGGTTAGGTGGTTATCTACGTGGACCTCGCGTGATAGAACTCGGCTGACAGCACTGTCGATATCTGAAAATAAGGTAAGATGTGAAGTACGTAGTAGGCGTATGGAGCAATATTAAGTCTTAAGATATGCCACATAGGAAAAGTCGACAAAGCGACATAAAAAGGAGATCAGAACTTGATGCATCATATATATTTCATGTTATGTGTCTTTTCATTTTATGTTACTTCTTGTTCTTTTATGCTATATTTTTCGGTTTTGTTATGATGGATATGAGATCGTAGATGTTTTGTAATCATTTATGGTTGTTTGATTTATTTTAAAATGTATCGAACTCAAGCGATTGCACACGATCACCGAGTATTTTATGGTGGATCGATTGTGCAACTCACGAAGTTCACGTGGATCGATAAACTCACCCTCCCCAAAACTAACAGATTGCGTGAGAACTCGATTTTTCCATCACCGAGGATGGGGATGTCATTGTTCCTCGATGCGGCTCAAGAGCGTGAAGACGTCGGCTACCATCTGGACGAGGGAATAGATCCGGCGGATTACTTTGAGCATTGAGAGATTTTTAGTCATAGTTTTATTATTTTCAGGGGAGATTTGTTATTAGATACTTTTATTTTTCAGCACCAATTATGGGTTTGCGTTGGGACTGTTTTATTCCACGTAAAACCTCTGCTTGCTTTCAATTATAGATGCATGGTTAGGATTTATCACTTAATTAACGTCATCTACGTTTTCCGCTGTTGTTTGTTTGAATAATTTATTTTTAAATGATGCCATTAAATGCCTTGATCCATATGCTAAATCGGTATAAGAATTATGTGTATGTCCGCTTATCGCCTTAACAAGCGTGCGGTGTCATAACACGGAATTCTAGGCCCTTGAGGTCGGGTAAGGATTCTGGGTCGTGACAGTTTTAGTTCATAGCCTCCAAATCAAACGACTAAGATGATATTTTCTTATTGCACATCTTTCCGAAGTATCAATGTTTTCTTTGAAACTATGTTCAAAGGCAAGTAATGGCTCTCCCTCGCATAATTGTGCGCTAAAATATGGGTAGCTCTCTTAGCAGCCACCAAAATTCTGAAAGCACCAATGTGCCTCACATGTCAAATCATATGCAGGTGAGGCTAGGTGGGTGATTTCAAAGTTTAGTGGCCACTAATAGAGGCATCCTAAAATACAGATATAGGGAAAAAATATGGTATGGTAAAATATTTTACCTTAAATTCAATTGTTTGAGAATTTTTTAAGGGTGTAAATAGATTACCCCTCTTTGAAGCATACTTGTTGGATTTCCTTAGGGCTCGTTCGGCACTTTCCTAGTAGAAAGTCATTTTCTGAGAAAAATTATTTTCTGAAGGATTGTTCTTGAGTTACTCAAAAACTCATTTTTTTAGGAAAATTGACATTTTCTTGTGTTTTACACTTTCTCAAGAAAGTGCATTGTGTACTTGTACGCCCTATAGTCACACGTATTTCTGGCCTTCATCAAAGCGGTTATATTGATCGGATGATCGTCAAAATTTATATGCTTTAAATCGATTATGTGTTTAGCACATTGGTCGGTCAGATTCTTGAAATATTGTCTTAAACGTGTACACCGATCGGGACTTGAAAACTTTTACCATCCAAATCATGCATAAAAAGATCTTGAGATCACGAGTCTTGCATCAAATGGTCAAATGTTGATTCCAAATGACACACTTCTCAAAAAATGAACGTGATCATAGAGTACCATCAAAAGTGATTCGCGTTTACGATTTGGGATGTGTGCCACATACAACCAAAATCTGACCCTTTGATGGTATGCACATGATCTAAAGATCTGTTGTGTGAAATCTTGGGATGAAATCCGTTTGATGTTATATAACAGCTACTATAACAGCAGCAACTTCCAATATGTTGCTGATAGCAGCTAGTATAAAAGGAGGCAGTTTCAATATGTTACTACAAATATTTAAAATCAATGACAAATTCTAATGTTTTATTTCCGAGAACTTCCGAAAATTAATAAATCTGTGTCTACCTCCCGAGCAACACAATAGTGTAGTATCATGCGATTCTAGCATTAATCACAAACTATTTTTCATTTAATTGAATAGAAAAGAAAAACAGAGAAATTCAAAGAGCAACTAATGCAGTGTGGTCAAGTCTTCTAGTTGTAAGCATTCAGTGTGTAAACTAAGACAATAGCAGGTGGGTTCCAATATGCTGCTATAAAAACCTATAATTTATGATGCAAGTATAGCAGTAGCTGGATGTATTTTTGTGTTATGACATGAAATGACCCATATGTGAATTCACAAAACTACTGAAAGTCAAGATCAAATTTTGAAATTATTATAATATATTTCTATGCAAATTTATATAATTCAAAATATTAAATTTTCTCTAATATATTGCTAGTATAACAGTAATATAGTATGACTAGTAGAGCCATATCCATTTGTTTTACTATAAATGTAAAATGAGAAAAAAAATAATTACAAATTGATTCAGAAATTGCAAGTTATTTTGACCTCTGCTTTAGAAGCACTTCGAAAACAGTATTTGAAAATTGATTTGGACTCACTACTGCTAATCAAATTGAGTTTCATTTTTATATTACTATTATAACAAATCCATGTTAGTTCAAAGTTTCCTGATAGCTAATCACAACCACTTTCTTATTACAGTTTTGAGTCATGATCAGCTCATCCCTGCTATCTTTTTAAGTTAGATTTTTTTTTTTTTTTTTTTTTTTAAATTTTAAGTTAGCGGCCGCTAACATACTGTTAACTTAAGATAGTTGCTGCTAACTTTAAAAAAAAATAATAATAAATAATAATAATAATAAATAAATAAATAAAATTAAAATTTTAAGTTAGCGGCCGCTAACATACCGCTAACTTAAGATAACGGCCGCTAACTTAAAAATAAAAATAATAAAAAAATAAATTTTTTTTTTAAAATAGCGGTATGTTAGCAGCCGCTATCTTAAGTTAGCGGTATGTTCGCGGCCGCTAACTTAAAATTAAAAAAAATAAAAAAAATAATTTTTTTTTTTTTTTTTTTTAAGATAACGGTATGTTAGCGGCCGCTATTTTAAGAAATCGGCCGTTAACTTAATTTTTTTTTTTTTTTTTTTTTTAAGATAGTGGTATATTAGCGGCCGCTATCTTAAGTTAGCGGTACGTTAGCGGTCGTTAACTTAAAATTAAAATAATAATAATAATAATAATGAATAAATATATATATATATTTTTTTTAAAGATAGCGGTGCAGTAATAGCAGCTACCAACATCTTTGAGAAATTAAACATTTAAAATTATTTTAAATGGCAGTTAACTGCAAGTAGTCGTTGGTTGACGCTGGATAGTAACTGTAATTTAAGAAATAATCCAGTGTAGTTATCACAATGTAGTATACTTCAACCACCTCAGAAATTGAGATTTCCTGAGAAAAAAGCTCCGAAAACAGAATGTCGCTATCAGCAGAAACCTCTTCGAAAACACAGAAACCCAGAAAACTCTCAAACAGAAACAAACCTCAGAAAATAGCTCAAAAACTCATTTTCGGCAGAAAATCCCCAGGAAAGCCCATTTTCTTGGCTCTCGAACGAGGCCTTAAAGTAAACTCCAACAATGAAAAGGAAACCAGTGCCACTCAATCCCTCCATGGAACAAAGCGTTGGGCGAGCATATCAAAATCAACTTTGGAAGAAGGAAAACAAATTGTGCTAAGATCTATCAAACCACTCTAAGCCCGGATCATAGTGAGGCATTGGCACTTCTAAATAACGGCAGTTCAATTTGCAACAACAAATGGCCTCAACAGAATAGTGTTTGAAGGATACCACAAAAGATCATCCAAATTAAAAAACAACAGCTGCAATATCATAAAAATGATTCACAAAAATGACCAAAAAATTATATATGTATTAAGATTTTTTCTCTTTACATATCTTAGTGAATTGCTCTAGCGGTTGACTTAGTGCTTTGTGAAGTTTAGGTTCTAGGATTAATCCTTGTTATGTGTAATAAAGTGGGTTGATCAGTCACAAAATTTATCATTTTATCACTCTTAATTTAGTGATGCTAGGACTTAGTTTGCTACTAACAAGTTAGCGATGTGCAGATATTAAGGAAAAACAGTAAAAGAGAACCAAAGTGTTAATATTCATCAAAATGAACCTAAAAAATAATAAAAAGACGATTGAGCAAAGAGAAGACGATTTGCCACTGCTGAAAGTCAAGAAATCGAATTTTATGATTGTGTGCTCAAGCTGAAGACGGAAAGAAAGTAAAAGTTAAGAAATCAAAATGAGAAATCGTGATTTACGATTCTCTAGAAAAAGAAGAACAATCGTAATTTATGATTGTGTAAAGCTTTTTCCACTGCTACATCTGTTGCTGCTAATCACGTGAATGAAGATTATCATCGTCATGCACTAAATTAAAAGATCTCTGAAATTAGAAGTTTGGTGAATCACGGATCTGAAAAGATTGATGAAGATAAGCTCTTAGGAAATCTCGATTACTGAAATAAAGGAGAATAATCCAGAAGCACATCTACAGTTGAAAGCAAGGAAGAATAAAATTAGGAATTAGAGTCATATTAGAAATCTTTTAGTAGTTTCTTTTATTAGAATTAGAAGTCTTTATAAACCAACTCCTTATTATCTATAAATAAGAGAACCCAGAGTAAGAATAAGGGATCGAAGAATTTCAGCATCAATTGACAACTGAGGTTGGATTTTCTTTCGATCAGTAGTATAAAATAGTTAGAATAGATTAGATATCAGAGATTTCTCAAGAGCAATTGACGACTGCTATTGGGTGCTGACGATTAGTGTAGATATCCTAGTTTCTCAGAAGAAATTGATGACTGCGGCTAAGGGGTGAAAGATATATTTACTTTACTTTCTAGTTTATATTTTATTTACTTTATTTATTGCTTTGTAAACATCTTTAAGTTTTAATTTGAATTGACGACTTAGGTTGGGATTTACAGATTGGTGTTACGATTTTTACTTTTTCATATTCAATTTTCTAGAATTTGATTTACGCCCAGATTTTAGAAATTTGTTGATTAGATTAAATCTATGTTAAGGAATTTTAGTTTTTGATTGACACCCAAATTCTAGAAGACTGCAATACGGCGTAACAATACTGTTTATTTTTATAAATATTCGATAGCTCAAGATTGAGATTGACGACCTCAATCTGGAGAAGGAGGATTAAGATTTATTTTATGCACTTTAGATTAAGAAATCATTCTTTTATTCATATTTATCAAGTAGTTTAAAACCTTAAAAGATAAATATAAACTTTAAAATAAAAATATATAAATAAGATAATACTTCTTCATGGGAACGATCTTATATTAGCTCTATAATTTCTATTGTGTGCTTGCAATACGTTAAAACCTTATTAAACATACATAGTAAGCCAGTCTAGGAGACTTAGTTTTTAGGCGGTTTAGGAGTTTATTTTTAATTAAAACTTTCTAGTTTTAACTTTCAAGTATTATTAGAAGTTTAGTTTTCTTCTATATATGTGTCTGTGGAGAAGTCTGTTATTCAGACTTTGATTTTGTAATAAAAAATCTTGAGTTTAGTTTTGCTTTATACAACAGCAGTTGTGCGGTCGATTTTAGTGGTGTAATACTAACAAATGGTATCAGAGCCAAGTTCGTTGTTCGAATTCGCAGGCATGCATAAATTTTTTATCGATCGAGATGGCATTTGGATCGATTCAACCACAACTTTCAAAGTTTAGAAGGAAATTTTTTTATCACTGGTGTATTCAGATGAAAGCACTGTTTGGGTACCAAGATCTATGGGAGATCGTAAAAAATGGGTATGTTGAACCCGTCAATCAAGCTGCATACACATCTCTATCTCAGGTCCAGAAGGTCGCATTGACGGAGAATCGCAGAAAGGGCACGAAGGCTTTATTTTTATTTATCAGGCCGTAGTCAAAGTAGTACGGTAGAAACGGCGAAAAGGGTGTGGGAGATTTTTTAAAATTCCTACAAAGATGATGCGAAAGTCAAGCATGTTAGATTTCAGACTTTGAGACGCGAGTTCGAGGCTCTTCATATGAATAATTTTGAAACGGTGTCCGATTATTTTTCACAGGTTCTTGTTGTAGCAAACCAATTACGTGTGAATGGTCGATGATTTACGTATTATGAAAAAAAACATGCGAACTTTAACTGTTCGATATGAGTACATGGTTGCGGCGGTGGAAGGATATAAATTGGTTGTGGCATCTCCGTTACAGGCACCTTAATTTTAATGGTTTGAAATTACTCCATAGGAAGAATATGGTTACTAGGTTACCATACATCGAATCGATTGATAACTTGTATGAAGGTTGCTTGTTGGGCAAACAACACAAAGACCCCTTTCCAGTTGGGAAATTGTGGAGAGCAAAGAAATCGTTACAGATTCTCCACTCTGATATTTGTGGGCCGATGGAGTTCCCGTCTCATGGAGCTAACAAATATTTTATTACCTTCATTGATGATTTAACTCGAAAGGTATGAATTTATTTTTTGAAACAAAAATTAGAGGCTTTCAAAGTCTTTAAAGAATTTAAGGCTTTTATGAAAAAGTAGAGTGAGTTTTATGTAAAAAGCCTAAGGACTGATAGGGGAGGTGGGTACACCTCAAATCAATTCTCTGAATTTTTTCGACATTACGGAATGAAAAATTGTTGAAGAGCCTTGGCATTTCCCATTACATATAGGCAGACACGAACAAAGAACAAAATTATAATTAGTAATCACTCAAAGCTACTCCAATGATTCAAGTATGACAAAATTATAATTAGTAATTACTCAAACCTACCTCAACGGTGTTCCTTCCGAGATCTAAGCACGTCTTCCAAGATATACGGATGGTGTTCCGTGATCCACAATCTACCTTTGATGTTCCTATCCTTAAATCCAAATGATGTTCAAAAAATAAAAAACCTAGAGATAGATGGAGGCAATGGATCAATGGAATCTAATTTCGAACAGCGGCAATGAAACGATAAAATCCGATCTTGAACAATGACAATGGAACGATGGAATCCGATCTCAAATAGCAGCAATGGATTGGATCGAAGGAATCCAATTTTGAACAACGACAATGGAATGATAGAATCCGATCGCGAATAGCAACAATGGAACGATGAAATCCGATTGCGAACAGCGGCAATGGAACGAAGGAATCTGATCCCAGACAGCGACAATGGAACAATGTTGTCCGATCGCGAATAGCAGCAATGGGTCGATAGAATCCGATTTCGAACAGTGGTAGTGGAACGATGAGATCCGAACGCGAACAACGAAAATGGATCGATGGGGAGAGGGGTTTGGGTGGGAAATAGGGTTTTGGTGGAGAGAGAGAGAGAGAGGAGTTTTGTAGAGTGAGTGGTTTGGTAGAGTGGGAAATAGGGCTTCGGTGGAGAGAGAGAGAGAGAGAGAGAGAGAGAGAGGAGTTTTGTAGAGTGGGAAATAGGGCTTCAGTGGGGAGAGAAGGGTTTGTGTGGGAAATAGGGCTTCGGTGGAGTGAGAGAGAGAGAGAGAGAGAGAGAGAGATCCCGCGTGTGCACGTGTTTCTATGTATTTAGAAAATGCGTTTAATATGCCATGCATATATGTCACAAATATTAGGCGAGAACCAACGATTTCACACATTTTGCGACACTTTATCCTAAAACAACACTAATAATTTGTTTTTGCGACATTTCTCATCAAATGCCTCAAAAAGTGTCGCAAAAAGTCCATCTTTTTGTAGTGTCAGTTATTCACCTCAGCAGAACGGGATAGCAAAAAGGAAGAATAGGAAGGACAATTGTGGAAATGACTAGAAGTATGTTAAAAGCAAAACCTTTGCCTAAAGTGTTTTGGGCAGAAGCCGTTTCATGTTATGTTTACATTTTGAACAGAAGTCCTACTAAAATTGTTCGAGATCTCACACCTCACGAAGCATGGAGTGGTGTGAAACTTGATGTTTCCTATTTTAGAGTGTTTAGGTGTGTTGTATATGAACATGTACTAGATGAAAAGAGACGAAAGTTTGATGATAAAAGTAAAAAGTGCATCTTTATCGGGTACATTTCTTGCACCAAGCGTTACAAGTTATATAACCTGGAGACCCGTGAGTTCTTTTTCAGCAGGGATGTTGATTTTGTTAAAAAAGAAGTCTAAAAGTGGTCCAAAGAAGAGAAGATGCTGACAATAAAGAACGTGCAGAGCCTTCCATTTCCTCTAGTGTACTGACTTCACTCAATCCGTCTAATGGTCCTAGTTCATTGCCTTTATCAACTACCCTAGAGGAGTGTTCGGGTCGTCCTAAGGGTACTCAGATTTTGCCAACACATCTCCAAGATTGTATGGTGACTAAAGATACTGGTGTTTCCGATGAGGAGTTGATCAATTTTGCGTTGTTTCCAGATTGTGATCTAGTGAGCTTTGAAGAAGCTTCTCATGACAATGGTTGGATCCAAGCTATGGATGAAGAAATCCATTCCATAGAGAAGAATGATACTTGGAAGCTTACTCTACTTCCTGAAGGGAAGAAAGTGATCAATCTCAAGTGGGTTTACAAATCCAAGTACAAGCCTGATGGAAAGGTGGACCATCTCAAAGCAACGTTGGTTACAAAAGGGTACAAACAAAAGCTAGGTATCGACTACTACGAAACCTTTGCACCAGTTTCTAGACTTGATACAATTCGTATGATTGTTGCTTTGGCCTCACAATAAAAGTAGAGTATTTTTCAGATGGATGTAAAATTTGCGTTCTCGAACGGTGTGCCCGAAGAAGTCTATGTTAAGCAATCTTCGGGCTATGTGAAAAAGGGTGCAAAAAATCAGGTATACAAATTGAAGAAGGCCTTGTATGATTTGAAACAAGCACCTAGGGCATGATACACACGTATTGATGCTTATTTTCATAAGTATAGATTTCAGAAGTGTCCTTATGAGCATTCTTTATATATCAAATATAATACACGGGGATCTACTTATCGTTTCCTTATATGTTGATGATTTGATCTTTACAGGAAACAATAAGCTGTTATAAAAATTTAGGGAGGCCATCGTTAGCCAACTTGAGATGATGGATGAGTCTTATAAGATATTTCTTGGGAATTGAAGTTGTGCAATCGAATGATGAAAATTTTCTTTCTCGAAAGAAATATGCTCTGGATTTTTTGAAACGGTTCAAGATGGAATCATGCAAGCCTATTAGCACTCTAATGCAGAAGCAATTGAGTTTGGATAAGGATGAAAGTGGTGAATGTATGAATCCCACTTATTTCAAGAAGATAGTAGGAAGCCTTCACTATTTGACTTCTACTAGGCAGGATATTGTATTTAGAGTTGAACTTGTAAGTCGGTTTATGGAAACCCCGAAACAATCAAATTTACAAGTCACAAAAAGGATCCTATGGTCTGTGAAAGGTAAACAAAATTTTGGTATTTTCTATTCTTCATCGAATAGTACTGAGCTTGTTGGTTACACAGATAGTGATTGGGCCGGTGATGTTGATCAACGAAAAATCATTTTGGGATACTGTTTTCGTTTTGGCTCAGGAATATTTTCGTGGTCTTCAAAGAAGCAAGAGATTATTGCTCTTTCTACGGCAGGGCCGAGTACATAGCCCCCGCTCATAGTGCATGTCAAGCAGTGTGATTAAGACGGATGCTTAATGAGTTGAGTCACAAGCAATAAGTTCCGACAAAGATCTATCACATTGTGATAACAGGTCGGTGATAGAGTTGACAAAAAATCCAATTTTTCATGGTAAAAATAAGCACATTGACATCAAATTCCATTGTATTTGTGAATTGGTGAAAGATTGTAAGATCAAGGTTGATTATTGCAAGTTTGAAGATCAGGTGGCAGACATTTTCATGAAGCCGTTAAAATTTGAAGTCTTCGAAAGATTGAAGAACATGATGGAAATGAAAATTCTAGTTTAAGGGTGGCTGATGGAATTCTAGTTAAACTGAAATTTTATAATAGATTATGTGTTAGTGATTAGCATAGAATTGTTAAAATAGAATATTTAATAGTTGAAGTAGGTCTAGGATAATATTTTATTAGAATTTTCAGTTTTAACTTTCGAGTATTATTATGAGTCTTTAGTTTTCTTATATATATGCGTTTGTGGAGACGTCTGTTATTCTTATTTTTATTTTTTAATAAAAAAGCTTGAGTTTAGTTTTGATTTATACAACAACAGTTGTGCAGTCAATTTTAGTGGTGTAATGATAACAATATTGTCCCAGTCTGAGTACTACCCCTCAAGGGTTTTAAAATGCTTCATGTGATAAAAGGGTGACATACATGTAAGCACTTCACTTTGGACGGGATGTGAGACTAATAAGCATCAGAGACAAGGACGACTCCCTACCGATCAGGGATAGGACTCCCTAAGATGACTCGGTACTAGTCACTCACATATTAGTCTTATATTGACAATGCCATCCAAAGTGAAGTGCTTATATATATATATATATATATATATATATATATATATATATATATATATATATATATATATGTGGTCACTCCTTTATAGACGTGGATAATGTAATGTATGTATTGGCAAGCATGGCATGATTTCGAAAAAACAATCACTTAATTTCGGATCTACATAAACCCCTCCAAAGTTTTTTATTTATGAAAAAACCCTAGACTTTACTTCTTGATAAAAAATAACTCCTTATTTTATAGTTTTTTATTTAAAAAAATCCTAACCCTATTGTTTGCAAGCATGATTAAAGTTAACTCTGTTGATTAATTATGTGAAGGACAAAACAATCCCTTATCAATTAAAAGTTTTTAAAAATGAAATAAAGTGTTGGAATGGATTATTTACACCCGTTTTTGGAGTAAGTACCACACAATTTTTTTTGAAAGAAAACCATTGACTATTTTGAATCAACAATAGAGATTGGTTTTTGTTCCAATCTTTCCCACTATAGATCTTAAGATCATGGAGCTCCAATCATATAGTCAGATGTTGATTTCACATAGCACACATCCCCCCAAAAGTGACCTAAATCATGGAAAAGGAGTTGACCTTTTCTCTTTGGAGACGTGTGCTCTGTGAAATCAACATTTGACCGCCTGATTGGAGATCCATGATCTTAAGATCTATCTTGAGAAAGATTGCAACAAAAAAAATCTCAATAGTTTGATTCAACTCAGTCAATGGTTCTCGTCGAAGAAAATTTGTGTGCTACTTACAGCAAAAACAGGTGCAATTAGCTGCTCGCTAAAGCGTTGGAATGCATAAACACGTGCATAAGTGACTTTGTCATTCATTAAACTTATTAAAAATGTTTAATATATCAAAATTTATATTTAGGATGACAACAAAGTAAAAATAATCATAAAACACTAACAATTTGGAAAAGAGCAAAACAGTGGACTTAAGTTTAAGAAGACTCATTTGTAGGAAGAGTTATCTTAAACTAATGCAAAATAAGGTGGAGAGGGTTCATTTGCAATAAGGGCAAAATTAACTAAAAAATCAAATTCAAATAAAAAGTCAAACTTTGATCAAACTTAAAATTTTGATCAATAAAAATATATATAATTAAATAACAAAGTTATAAATGCTAGTATCTAATATAAGTTTACACGTTAAAATGAAATTAAATTTTTATAGAAGTCAAGCTTTGACCAAAATTTTAATTTTGATCAAAGAATTTTTTTGCAATGTACCAACAAGTTACAAAAGTCCAATTGCAAATTAACATAGCAATATTCATATACATCGTTAGGTTACACTAATCAAAATTTGATCAAATATCCACTTTTAATAAAAGTCAAACTTTGACTACATAAAACTTTGATTAATAAAAAATTTTAAGACTAAAGTGCAAAGTGAGATAGTAAATGTTAGTATGTACTATAAGGTCACATGTTGAAAGAAAATTCAATTCTTAAACTTGAAAGAAAATTTAATTTTTTTTAAAAGTATAATTTTAACTAAATTTTTTAACTTTGACCAATAAAAAATTCGGCAATCTACTTCCAACCTACAAATTAATATAACAGTATTCATATCCATCGCTAGATTACACTAGTAAAAAATTTGATTAAATATCAACTTTTTAAAAAGTCAAACTTTGACCAAATATACAAAAAAGTAAAATAAAATTTGGTAATATACTATGAAGTAATAAATTTTAAAAATGATAATCTCATTAGGGTTACAGAAGTTTGAAAAAATAAGTTGTGTTACAAAGTCAAAGTTTTGCCAAATATCAAACCTTAACTGATAAAAATTTACATTACCAAAATACAGATAACAATAGTAATAATCACTATCTACTGTCAAGATGCACTTCTCAAATTTTGACTAAAGTCAAAATTTGAATAAAAGTCAAACTTTGACCAATAAAAATGAGATAATGTATTTTCAAGTTACAAATTAAAATAATGATAAATATTTTTAATTATAATATTTCAATAATTAAAACTTATAACATTTTATAGAAAATCGAATTTTGATCAAAAGTCAAACTTTGACCAAGAAAAAATTGCACTGATATAGTATAGACTTATGTAGTAGTAGACTCTATTTATAAGCAGGTTTCAAGTTCGATTAAAAATAAATTTTGTGTAAAAGTCAAAGTTTGACTAAAAGTCAAACTATTGATTAATAAAATTAAGAATCTAGTATCAAATTATACATCAACAAAGCAGTGTCTTTTTTTCGCCATTAAATTATAGGAGTCAAAGTTTAATAAAAAGTAATATTTTAATTAAAAGTTAAAGTTTTACCTTTAAGTCAACTTTTAACCCTTAAAAATTTAATAATATATTACTAACTTACAATTTATTATTATGTTTCAGTTGTCAAAATTTTGTCAAAAGTCAAAATTTTATATAACTTATAAATCCAATTAAAGTTTGTCAATTGACAGGTTGTGCATCTAATACCTACCAATTTATAACATTCATAAAATCCGTTCAAGTATATAATTGTCCATATGATTGATTGAGATTGGTATAAATACATAGCGGTTGTAGGCTTGTAGCTTATACAAACTCATTGCCTAATAGCTGATTCAATTGGAAGTTACAAAACTGATTTCCAAGCTGTATCACGCGAAAGTGGTTACAAGGCTGATCTCATGCCTGCACTACACCACGTTACTACTGGTACGGCCATGTGACAAGGTAGTTTAGTTAGGCCTAAAAGGTTATTAGCCCACTTGCTATCAAATGGGTTCGGCTTTTAGCAACCAAAGATTCCATCCTCGCAACTGATGCTTTGATTGTCAAACCGGTTGCTTGATCACTTTAATCCGACAATGTAGATTGTCTTTCATCCCAATCTTTCCTTGTCTCACACGATAAATCTTGAGACCGTGACCCAAATATTAGACAAGCATATGTTGACTCCCCGTGACATATGTCCCCAAAGTGACCATGATCATGATGGCATACTGTAAGAAGAGTTCTAAGGTTACTTTTGGGGATGTTTTCTACTTGGAATCAATATTTGACTATATGATATATGGACCATGATCTCAAGATATATTATATGAAAGATTTGGACGAAGAATGATCTCAACCATTTGATTCAAAGCAGTCAACCGTGTTAGATATGGAACCATCAGTTGCGAAGACTGAATCGTACCCTTCAAATATTGGTTTTGGTACTGTTTCAGCGATTGCTAACCACTTTTCTTGATCTAAATCAGATTGGAATTGTTAATTAAGGCTGTCAATAGGGTCCGACCGGCCCCGCTCTAAGGCTAAAAAGGGGTAAGAGCGCCAACGTAGGGCCTCATAATTAAAATCCTATATCATATTGGGCAAGGTAAGGGCTTAACAAGTTATACCCATTTGATATACATATATAATCTATTTTGATCTTTTCTTAATAATAAGGGATGAGGACCTCATAATCTTGCTTACCTATCAAAAATAAAATAAAATAAATAAATAAAAAGTTAATGCCCATAGGCTCTGCCCGGCCACTGAATCTCCTTTAATTATGCCTCGTGTTACTACCACACCACTTTATGTCACAGCCACCTCACTTAAACAAAGGAAAAATACGTTGATTATTTTAAATCAGATGGTTGATACCATTTTTCATTCCAATCTTGCACACAATAGATCTTGAGCTCATAGGCCTACTATCAGACGGCCCAATGTTGATTCTATGTTGCATACATCCCAAAAAGTAAACATAACAAGTGTATCATCAAACGTTGTTCACATTCACTTTTTAAGATTTTTGTCACGTCGAATCAACATCTGACCGTCTGGTAGTAGGCCCATGATCTCAACATCTATTGTATGACAGTTTGGGATGAAAAATGTTTTCCATCGTCCAATTTAAAGCAGTCAACATATTTATCCTTTGTTTAACTGAGTAGGCTGCTGTAACACAGTGGTGTGGTAGAGTTGAGATTTCTTCTTTTGGGTAATTAGTTACGATGAGCAAGGATCAAAATTTCGGCCGAAATGACCTAAATTTTGGCCAAAATTATTGGTTTCAGTCCCCACTGAAAAGATAATTTGGACTGAAATTTTAGTCATTTTTGTATGGGACCCAAAATTTTGGTTTTCGGCCAAAATTTTGGTCCCCTTCGAAACCGATATGATACCCAAAATTTTGATCCTTTAAGATGAGGACTAATAGGTGTCATCTACTTCAATAGACGGAGTGCCAACAAATGCACTTGTTTCGTCACATAGCAGTAATAGCACACACATCCTTCACCAGCCCAAGTTATGTGATTTTTAAATCATCATTTATACTGATGGTAGCCTAAAATTGGTGCCTATAAAAAAGTTGTAAAGTAACTAAGGACCGATCCATTGGCAGCTAAATTTTTAGCATAATGGAAGATCATATGATGCCTAATTAATTGAGCCAGGTGGATTGGCAAAAAATTAGCCCCATGTGCTACCACATGGCCTAAAAGCAGTGGTGAACCGTAAGATTTTCTTCCACAGCCACTTAGAACATGAGGTAAATATTACGTAAAGGGCACAAGAGCTGCTAGTGGCTCGCTCTTAAGGATTTTTTGTGAAAGATAGGGAAGAAAAAAACAATCAAACTACGAAACCATCTAAAATTAATGGATAAAATTTTATTAGAGGATGGAGATGTTTTTCGTTTTAATATTTTCCACAATAGATGTTGAGATCATAGACGTCGAATCATACAAAAGACTTGATGGTTCATATGGCATACATTCTAAAAAGTGACCCAAGTACCAAGAGCGTCGTTGTTCTAGCTGGATACCTAATACTAACTCTATTGGTTAATCTTTACTATTATAATGAGAATTAGTAAGAACCCCATGCTTTGGAAGGGGCAAGACTAAGGTTGTGGGTTCTAGACTCTATTAGCAAGCACGATCAGACGTTGCGGGATATTTATTGACGAACTACTTGATGAGATCAAAGGCTAATATTTTACATGCAATTGCGGGAGGGTAATAGAGAATGTTTAAGATTATAAGAGAGATGCGCATCATATGATTTGTATCTTAGATTTTAGGCATGATAAAGATTGATTAGGAAGTTTAAATATCTTAGAAAATTCTTTAAATGATTAAAGATCTCTTGAGATCTTAATTGATTGTTTTCACCTCTATTTAAAGAGTCTTCTCTCCTTAATGAAAATACGAAAAAGAAAAAAACCATTGCAAAGATGTAGAGTTTTAAGTTTTAACAAGAGAGCGAGAGAGAGAGTGCTTGATTAGAAGAGACAAAATAAGAGAGAGAAGCGTTTGGACGGAAAGAGAACCATGAGGCGGTGTTAGAACCAACTTATTAAAAAACTAGTAAAAATGCATGGGCGTTGCATGTGCACATCATAAAATGAATTAATTTGATCAAAGGTGATTTTAATTATAAATTAAAATTAAGTAATCGTATAAAATCATAATTATAAATCAACCAATAAAAGATTAATAACAATTATTATTAAATTTTACATTGATTCTAATAATTTGTCGAACTTATTCTTTTTTTTAATAACTAAAATTTAATTGAAAATTGTCTTAGTCACTAACACACATGTCAGAGGTTTCGATGGGTGACGACCATAGAATCAATATAAAAAATTGGATAGGCATTAGGTGTGGAACCGTGGGTGCACTCTCTCTCTCTCTAGGCGATCTTAAGAGTCGGCGTTGAGAAAAGACATTTTTTGGGAGGGGTGGTAAGGGGAGATTTAATCCTTTTTCATATACTTTTTTTTATGCTTTCAATAAATCGATCCTTTGGGGGTTGTCTTTTGCTTGGAGGCTTTAGCTTTTCATTGTTCTCTCCTTATTTTTTCTTATTTTAGGGTTAGAATATGAGAGTTTTATCCTCTTCTTGGTGAGAGTCTTCTTTTCCAAAAAAATCACCTCTATGAAGGCTTTTTTGTAATCCATACTTGTTTCTGAAACGATTTTGGTTACGGATTTTACCGATGTATTGATGGCTCCGTTGTTACGCGAACACATGCATTATATCTACGCCATATGAGGCATTGTTTAAAAGCTTCGGTTGAAGAGATGTGTGAAGCTTTTAATCGGTTGTTGTCCCCGTTTTCAACGTGGTGAGAGTTTTTGTGGATCATGAGTTTACCGATGGTGGTGGCGTCTCTTTGGATGGATCTTCGGTGTCTGTGAATGTTCAGGATGGTGGTGGATTCTCGAATTTTTATCTTACTTTGAAGGTCTCTGAATTCCGTGTCATTGTTAGATGGGTCTTGGATGTCATTCAATGTATTTTAATATTAATTATTGTAACTACCACTCTTTGGATTGTCGCCCTCTACTCTGTAATCGTCCATTTGAGGTTACTTATTTTTCAGTTTGTAACCGTTCTCCATTTCTAATGAAAATGATAAAAGTTTCATCTCAAAACAAAAAAAAAACAAAAATTGGATAGGAGAATATATAAATATCATCTCAGATCCAATTGATGAGTTATTAAAATTATTTGGTTTCATTTATTTCTTATTTTCTCATTTACAGTAAATATTATATTTTCGTTTATGCCGGCTAATATACAGCTATATCTATTTAGGGATAATGGCTCCTGACCGACATTTAAATACCAAATGGTGTTTAAATGATCTTCCACGGTATTAACACTTTTTATCTTACACCATTGAAGTGTGACTTATCATTGTGCCATGTGGCATACATCTATGATCAATCTAAATTGCTCATGTGACAGTCCATCGATGGAATATGTCCCAACCAAAGGATCATGCGTATTAGTGGATGTAAACATATAATTGGTGTTCTTTAATATCATCCATCAAAATAAGAACAATTGCTGATATTAGAGTGCATAGATCGAATGGGTCGAATCTTTCAAAATCTGTATTTTTTTACCCATAACCCTTTAATGGATGATATATCACTTTGACGGTATGAATTTCTAAGATCATAAGCCACTAAGTTGTGTAAGATCGTTTAAACACCGGTTGGTGCTTAAATGATGGTCATTAGAGTCGGTCCCATCTATTTACAATGTTTAAATATTTAATTTTTACTATCGATACATAATTCTATCTTATCACACATTCGATTAGTTCAATAAAATATTCATTATATATTTTTAATAAATTTTTCTTAATTGTTAATTTCGAATCTAATTTTATAATATAACTAGATCATTAGGCTTCTAATTGTCATGCACTAATTTTTTATTAAATATATTATTAAGAAGATAAATGTTCATCCATAAGTAGAAGTAGGGGTGTAAGGTTTGACTTGAAATCTGAGTCTATCCAAAAATGTAGGGGGTGCAAATTTGACTCGAAATCCAAATCTACCGAAAAAACGAGCAGACCTAACCAGTCTGAACAGACCCGAAAATCGATTCGAACCAAATTGATTCAATTTTGGTTTGGTTTCAATTTTTTATGACAAAAATTGAAAGTCGATTAGGTAGGATGAGAAAACTAAAAAAATAGAAAAATCAAACCGGACCGGAGACAACCGAAAGTTTTGGGCTTTTGTTTCAGAAAATAAATTTTTTAAAAAAACTACCGAAAAATCGAACTAATTCCATTTCGGTTCAGTTTTGATTCCAGCTGAACTGAACCAAAAACCAAATTTTTTTATTTCGGTTCAATTCATGTACCTGAACTTACATCCCTATCTAGATGGGCAGCTATTATTCACTATGGCAATTACAACACATTATTGTCTAGTATAGTGTATAAATGAATTGTCCATGATTCATGGTTCAAAGGGTTTCAACTTTCTAAGTAAATTATTATTTGGGTAGCTTTATTAACACCCACGATATCTTGGAGGGCACCTTAAAAAAAAACCATCAACTCACATAGAATAAAAAACTGACCTTCTGATTGGAAAGCTCATTGTCTCAAGATTCGTTGTGTGAAAGATTTGGGCGAAAATCATCATCTAATTCAAAGCAATTAATAATTTTTGACATAAGCATGAGGCTAGGCTTCCTAGGTATTAATAAAGCTACCCTTACTATGTTGACCTGAATATTTTCAGGCGTCCAAATAGAATGAACTTCAAAAAGTTTATGACAAAATTATTTTTAGGGAGCCATTACTTGCACACGCTTTTCAAGTGATCACACCGTATTGCACCGAATTTAAAAGGACTTGTAAGTTTGGCGATCTCTACTCTGTGAAAACACTATCTAAGTCGTTTGATTTGAAGAACATGATTTAAAGATATCAATTGTAAAATATTAGAACAAAATATAATTTTCATCATTTGATTAAATGGAGTCAAAGGCTATTATGTAATTCAACAGTTGACGACAATAGAGTATATGACAAGTATTGTGTTTTGCTCCAATTTTATGTACCAGAGATCTATTGATCATAAACTTCAAATCAGACGGCTCATATTGTATTTTTACATATCACATGTCTCTAAAATATCAAGTCTTTCTTTAAATTCGATGCAATCACTTGAAACACATGTGCAAGTAATGGCTCCTTTCTTCTTCTTCTTCTTATTATTATTATTATTATTATTATTATTAATGTTGGGTTTCTTTGATGGCCTTAACAAAAGTAAGGAATCGAAAGAGAAAAACTTTAGAAGCCAGAAATATATAAGGAAATAAATGATGTCTTCTATTAGAAAAGGAATGCGACGTGGATACAAGAAGAAGGGCAAAAAGGATCTAGCGAGATAAGCCGACGCCTTCCGAACCTCCGCAACTCTTGACCCCAACATTGCCGAGCTAGCTGGGTGCCTTCCCATCCCCCTACGCTAGCCGTTTCACCCGAAAAATGGGCTTAAACTTTTTAGAACTCTTTAAGGAACGCGAAACGAGCACCTTTTCATGAATTTAGAGGCTGCCATGGTCAAAGGGATAACCCAGAGGTCAACCACTTTGACCTCGGGCACCTGCTGCACTCGTGCTGTGAGAGAAGTTGCCCGAAGGGCATCAAAACTAGGCACAAAAGTGCCCAGTTCATGGCCACTGCAGCATTGGTGTGCTGTATTGGGCGCATTAGCGCTGGCGCGCAATGCCCCTACACTAGCAAGCAGGTGCTAGCGCTAGCCTGCGTGCAGGCTCTGTGTCCCAGTGCTCAACATGGATGGGCAGTGGTCCGTTTGGTTTTTTGATCGATTGGTCCACTTTGACACCCTAGATTTCCGTGTTCGAGATCCCCTGAGCCCTAGGTCTGAACTGTGACCCTAATCTTTCCTGCCCCACTTTTGATCAAACGGTTTTAAACAAACAAGTGATATTTAGAATATATAATTTCTTGTTTAAAAAATTGTTCAAGTTTGACCTTGGAGTTGGGAAACAAATTTTTCGGCCTGATTAGAGGGTCAACTTTGGACCCTCTGATCACCAGCCTACAGAGACAATTTTTGAGATCTGAGCATGAGACCCCATAGCAGAGTGTTTCCCTACAAATTGGTTGGGCCCATAGTGACAAATTTCGTTTTCGGCAATATTTCGGTAGGGGTCATTTCGATTCATTTGGGATAAATTTCGAGAAAAATTTGAAAAGTTTCCTTGGGGAGTACAAAAAATATTAAATATAAATTATATTTAAACTTTATATTTATAAATTTTATTTATTATTTAAAAAATGACAAAAATTAGAAAAGATTTACTAATTTTGGTAAAATTTCGTTAATTTGGCCGAAGTTAATGAAATTTCAGCGATTTTGAAGAAGTCATCGAAATTTCGCTGAAAGTTTCCCCCGACCCCTATTTCGGTAAACTTCGAATAAATTTTGGAGAAATTTGAAATTTGTCACCATGCACAGATCAAAGGGTAAAAAAATTAAAATTTGATGGATGGTCCAAATTTATTGAAATTTTGATCTCCGATTGATACAAATCGGGGAGATTTAGGGTCATGCACAGAAAATGGGATCCTATCCACTTTTAGCGTCCTATCTGCCTGTAAAATTTTAGCCCATTTCGAGATTGAGAACTTAGTGTTCCGTCATTATGTTGTTTTTGACAAAAAAAATAAAAAAATTGATCGACAATCACATGATCAAAACGGGCAGATTGGATCTGATGTTTTATGTTTCCAGTAGTGTTTTGATGCTCTCTATCAGAGCCGAGCGGTCTAATTATGATGCGGGGGGCGGGGGCGGGGGCGGGGGCGGGGGGGTCATCAAGTACTTTTCAATGATGGTATTCCCTTCCTAATTGAGGATGGTTTGGTTGGGGCAACCCTAATGGATTTATAGGCGCCGCTACGCTTCTCGAAAGAGAGATTAGAGACTTTTCTCTAATCAAAAGAAAATGATGCCCTATCTGAACTTGGAGGGTTTGCTACTTCTTAGATATTTAAAATTGATCCTAAGTACAACCATTTTCTTAAGCCTGAACCTGCTAACTACTCCACAGAACTGGCTGAAAAAAGGGAAAAAACTCATTAGTCCATCTTTACCTTGACCTTGTCTCCTTGACCGTCGAAGGAGACCGGTTGTCGAAGATAGCGACTCTTCCTGGCTCTGAGTTGAATCCGAAAGCCCCTCTGTATTCCAATTACAAAACTATGTGAGTGAAGCTTTTGCTAAGCAACCGCATTATTAAAGATTTATCGATGAGCGATTGCGATATTTCAAAGTACCTTAAGATAATCTATATACATATGTAATACTAATACCGACATTTATAACATATTAATGTGGGTCCTTGCTTGTAGATCCAGCCCAGAGATCAACATATTATACAACAACTATGTGAAGGATGCAATGCATATATTACTATTTATAGTAAATATTTCAAAAATAGTTTGAGCGGTTAGGATTGCCTTAATGATTGACTTTATGGCTTTTATGCAATGATTATGCTTCTTTTTTCCATTATTATATTCCTGGTATTGTGATATATTCGCATGCCTACTAGTTATGGTAGTTTTAGGTTCGCACCTGCAAGGAAATATTGTTAGTAATAAGCAGATGTGCAATCGTCGATCTCATGGATCCATTGCGATGATATGATAAAAATATGAAGTCACCACCCGGAGCTTTTAGTGTCGAAGGATACCTAAATCAATATCGTAAGCACTGAAGTGCTAGATTTTACTCCGATCATCGGTCAATGTCAAATCCTCTAAGTAAGGACTTCGGTTACCGACTAAAAAGGTGTTAGGCACCTAATCGGCCCATGCGTAAGGGATCTCTACTATGGCCAAATAAGAAAATAAAGAAAAGAAGTAGCACTTCCCTTTGCCCGAAGGCACTCGGATCCTACGGAGTTCTCCGCAATCACCAAAGTTCTAGTAACGTAACGGCTCAAATCATGGAATAAGGGAAAAATAATAGAGAAAATAGAAGGTAGAGGAAGAGAGGGGGGAGCTGGAGATCTCGGACCCTTGTAACCATGGATCAAAATGCCGGAAATCTGAGTCCAAAACCGATACGTATCGGTACCGGACAGTACCGGACGATACATTGAATGTATCGTTCGGCTATGTACATATAGATCAACGATACGGTACATTCAATGTACCGTATCATTCACCACCGATACTGATACGTATCGTCCGATACATATCGGTATCGGGCGAAATTTTGATCCATGATTGTAACACCGCCGCCGAATCTTCGTGTTGATGCCAACTCCGGTGAGCTTTCGATAGCACATTAGGGAAAAGGGACTCCTAAGTTGCTAAGGCTTGGAAGTAGAGGGTTGGAATAAAGATATGAGAGGGAGCTTAGTTATAGTCTCAAGGCTTGGAAATTATGGTATTAGAAGTGTGATGGTATGAGGGAAGGATGGGGTAAGGTTTCACTTTATAAAATCTAAGTCTAAAATGAAGGATGGAGGATGAGGAGGAGAAATGCTAGAATTTCACCGTGGGTAAATTAAGAGTGGCTAAAGTGATTGGTGGGGGTCTCTATTTATAGAGTGGGGAGTGATTAGGGAGGCTCTTAAAGCTCTAATGAGGGTTAAAATTATGTAATAAGGAAATCTAAGGATTCGGAGTTTTCTGGGGCATGGAGAAGGTGGGAATGGGTTTCAATGGTGAATGATAGGATAGCCACTTGAATGATATAAGGGTGGTTTCTAAGACTATGAGGGGTATAAGGATCTAAAGAAACACTCCCCAAAGTCTAGGAAGGTCTACAAGTCAAACATCAAAACCTAAAATCTGTCATTTCAGATGTGCAGGTTTTTAAGGCATGCGTGCATATTATGCACGCATGCTTTAAATCCCCAATTTAGAACTAAGAAGCTAAGGCCCCGTACTGGAGCCCGCTTTTGGAGAAGAGACAGTTTGGTTATGCATACATACTATGCACGCATGTATTTTACCTAGCAATTAAAAATGGTGACTTGTGGGCTCGGGCCCTATCCGGTATGGGTTCTAAGGGTTCGGTATGGGTTCTAAGGGTCCAATATAGGTTCTAAGGGTCCGGTATGGATCCTAAGGATTTGGGAAGTGCTTTCGGAAGCTCAGGAGTTCGTCTTTATCGAAGAATGAGTTGATCAAGCCTTGCGTCAAATTTGGGTGTCTACAAATGCCCCTCTTTGGCATCTGATCACTTGCGAACGAATACCAAAGAAGGAGACGTCCGAAGAGGTCCAAGGCAAATGCCCTCGGATCTGCTATAGCCAACACAAACCTCAAACATCAATTGGTGAAAACATGGAGAATAACGGAAGCCCAAAACATTGGGTAATTATCCGCTCTTCAGGATTATCATCCCTCAAGCACTTAGCGACATTACTGGGCATGATTGTGTGACGGTATGATTGATGATGCATGATGCTCAAGTTTTGCTTTGAACTAGCAGCTCCATGAGCGAGAGGGTGATTGACCATTCTTAAAGATTAATGATCAGTCACATAATTTACTATTTTATCACCCTTAACTTAGTGATGTTAGATCCTAGTTTGCTACTAACGAGATGTTGGTGTGCAGATATTAAGAGCAGATAGCAGAATAGAACTAAAGCATTAATCTTCGCCAAAATAAACTCAACAAGTAGAAAGAAATACGATCGTACGCAGATACGACCAATCCTATTAAGAACCAACCTAAAAGTTGAATAAAGAAAAGAAGTTTACGTCCAATCGTATTCACGAATGAATGAAACAGAAAGAAAAGAAAAGAAATTGTATTTAGAATTCTTCAGAATATGCTTGAAGACTAGAGGATACAAAGCAGAGATACGATCGTACGTAAGAACGAAAGAAGGAGAAATCGTACTGAAAAAGAGAGAGAAATCAAATTTACGATTATATAAAATTAAAGCACCCGCTGCTGCTGATCACATGAGAACTACACCGCCATGCACAAAATTAGAAGATCACTTGGAAAAAAAGTTTGGCAACCCATGAATCTGAGAAGATTGACGGAAGAATCCTAAAGATCTCTGCTACTGAAAATACGAAGAAAATGCCTACGCGCATCTACCAATTAAAGCAAGGAAGAGTAGGATTAGAAGTTTTAATTATATTAGGAATCTTTTATTCTTAGTAGTTTTCTTTTGTTAAAATTCGAATAATATAAATCGACCTCTTATGATCTATAAATAAGAGGGCTCGGCATAGGAGAAAACTTATCCAATAAATTTTCAGCATCAATTGACAACTGAGGTTGAAATTTTGGAAGATCACCTTAGAGTAGTTTTTATCAAGTAAATTTGTCCATAGATTTTTGAAAGTCTTGCCTGGCAAGTAAGAAGATTCTGAAAGATCGACCCTTTAGATGGTTCTACTTTACTTTCTAGTTTAGATTTATTTTATTACATTTTTCTGCTTTGTAATATCTAAAAGTTCTTGATTTTAATTGACACCTAAAGTCTTGAATTTGCATATTAGTATAACGGTATTTTAATTTTTATCTTCAATTCTTTCGATTTTTTATTGACACCCAAAACACTAGAGTTATAGATTAGAATAGATCTCTATAGAGAGGATTCTAGAAGTTGATTAAAAACCAAAGTCTGGAAAACTTGATATGCAGTGTAACATTATATCCAAAGACTGAAATTTTGTCTATGATTTGGATGGCGGGGACTAGAATAGCTTTACTTTCTACAATTTTAATTTAAATAACTATTATTTTATTCTTATTTCTCCAGTAGATTAGATTTTTAAAATATAAATAAAAGTTTTCACATAAAAAACTTTGACCTTTCCAGTGGGAACGATCCTATAATAGTGCTACAATTTCCGTTATACGCTTGCAATAGGTTAAGGTTAAGTACAATAATAATCACATCAAGTTTTTGGGGCCACTGCCAGGGAAGTGAAAAATTTCTCTGAAAGCCAATATTTATTTTTCTCTTTTTATTTTTTTTTATATTTTTATTTTCTTTAATCAATTTTTAATCTTTTACAGGTTTATTCGGGGCAACTAATCAAAAGTTTCAACACTTCTTCTAATAATAGAAGCTAGAGGCTCGGATTATTTTCTTTCCTTTCTTTCTAAAATAAATAAAAAACTAAAAACACAAAAATATATACGTTTCTAGTGTATGCATCATACTCGATCTCAAAGTTAGAATTCTTCGAGTGTGATCCAGAAATTGAAAAGACTTTCTTGCACAATCTAGCATCTAACTGATCTTCTACAAGAGAATCTCAAACCATGGCTGACGATCGTCCCATTCAGGCACACTTCAGCCCAGTTACTTTGATCGTGCCCTCTTGTATAGTTATACTAGAGGTAGTGACTGGTCAAAATTACGAGATGAAGCTCAATACGCTTCAAGCATTACCCACTTTTCATGGGCTTGGTCGAGAGGATCCCTATCAACATTTAAGGGATTTCATAGAACTTTGCACTATGTTATAATTATCCACAACTAATGATGAGGCCATTAAATTATGATTGTTTTTCTTTTCTCTTAAGGATAGAGTAAAGGTGTGGCTAATCTCGTTGCTCGCCAGAAGTATTACCACCTGGGACGAACTGCAGTCCAAGTTTTTGAACGAGTACTTTTCGATTGGTAAAACTAATTAGATTCGCTAAACAATTCAGGACTTTAGGCAATTGTTTGGATAATTATTCCATAAGAGTTGGGAACACATGAAGAATTTATTGAGAAAATGTCTTCATCATGATGTGCTAAACTAGTCTATTTGTCACAACCCCATATTTTTTTGGGAATCGTGCATATTATGCACCATACACATGTATGTGTGACTCACAAGGGAACCAAGACTAACATGTATAAACTACATGTGTAGGTGGGAAACACACTAGTATTTTCCCTAACTTATAAGTATATAAGTATATAAGTGAAGAGCCCCCCTTACGTAACTCTACTCTAACCTAAATAGAGAGAAGGAGAAATAGAGAGAAAGAAATGAAGAGCCTAGTAAAGAACTAGGATTTCGTTGGGACTTAAATCGGCGGAAGAGTTGGAGCAAAGGCTGGAAGAGGAACCTTGGAGTCCTGTTAGCCTAGTAGAATTTCGAATCTTGAATCGAACTTGCGCGAGACTCATCGTCGAAGGTATGTTAAAGGCATGATAGATGCTTAGGCATGTTTTAAATAATAGGAAGAATATTGGTTGAATGATTTTAATGATATTAAGGTTTGAATGAAGGGAGAAATAGTGTTCTCGATCAGATCGAGGAGTAAAAATCATCGCTCCTCGCTCGAGCGGTCTGGGTTCGCTCGAGCGAGGATAAATAGTAAAAATATAGCTCTGGGCTCGCTCGAGCGGTCCCCAAAACAAGAGGGAAGCTCGCTCGAGCGAGGTCCCCAGTAAAGCTTCAGGCTACTCGATTTAACCGCTCGAGCGACCTCGATTTAACCGCTCGAGCGAGGTCAAGTGACCGCTCGAGCGAGGTCTAGTGACCGCTCGAACGAGGAATTTTGCTCGCTCACGCGAGGCACCACTCAGTTCTTGAAATTATGGGTACAGAAACATGGAGGTTATGCACTCCAATGATTCTAAATACATGAAATGTAGGTTTGACGTATGATCGTGAAGTGTAAACCTCTACGAAAAGGCGTGCTTTGAAATTCGTCAAGGTAGGGAATACTCTTGAAACATGTGCATTATTCCGTCAATTCATATGTGTAGTGTAATCCAAATTAAATAGTCAAGTACTGCACGATCATTATGAAAAAGGGTGTGCGAGTGAGTTTCAAACGTGATAGTCTTGAGGTCCCCAGGGGACGAAAAAAAATATTATAAAGTAAACATCTGAAGGATGCAATGGAATCAGGGGCATCCTAGGGATGCAGATGAAAACTAACAGTGAAACGGAAGTAATGTGATAAGGCCTGATGTAATATAATTAGCACAATCACGGTGAATAACTATATGTAAAGCACATTCGATATTTTTATTATTTAAGGTTTGATTAGAATACCCCACCGTGGCGGGATACCCACGACTGACTCGGCAGGATATCCGTGACCGGTACGGCGGCCAATCCGTATATTCATAGCACATCCCAGGGATGTAGATTTAAGAATAAACCCCGCCTCGTATGAGAAAGGGGCTTGGGCAGTATTCCCAGGGAATACATATAACAACTGTCTAGTTAGACGACGATGGCAGGTATTCCATCGGGGCTCGATGCTATATTGCTCGGGGATTACTTAAGTTAAGATTTAAGAGATTAGGCCAAATTCACAACTAAACCAGTAAGGAGATTAAACAAAACCATGCAAAGTAACAGTCGAAATCATTATTTTTATTCCAGTTATTTCAATTGTTTTCCATAAATGTTACTCTATAATTTATGCTTTTAAAACTGCTGACATATGGGTGAAGGTTAATCTATATGTTCTTTTTGTTTCCCTACGGAGCTAGGATGTAGCTCATCCCCCTTAGACTATACATCGCAGGTCCAGGACTAGAGGCAGCAGAGACTTCTGGAGACGCTGATCCAGGGGATTCGGATTACGTGCCCACAGAAGAGTCAGAACCTCCTCCTGAGGAATTCTTCTAGGAAACCCACTGCTTACTTTGAGAGTGAGTTGAAAGTATTAGGTACGGCTTGGTATGTCAAGCCTCTTTATTCGAATGTATTTAAATACCGTTTATTTTGATAAAACGTCTAGGATGAACAGTTATACCAATGGTTTGGGTAAGTTCTTATGCCCATGAATTGGCATGGGACAAGGACTGCCTTTCGATACCATGATTATGTATATATGAGAACTTGTTTAGAGTAGCTACGTGCGCCCTAATTACAGTTTTGGCTTGTATATACCAATGTATCGTAAAGAATCCAGGGCAAGGCCTAGAGGGTTGTGCTGATGGCACGGATTTCGAGGTGCTTAAATTCGGGCTGTCACAGTTGGTATCAAAGTCATTCTTTCTAGTTCTGGCTATCATCTCGTTAGAATATAGGGACTTTTGCTAACGAGACCGTGATTTCTCATGCAGACCGTTATGTTTCCTAGAGGAAGAGGCCGACCCAGGGGTGGTCATGATAGAAATTTACGCAGTGGAGATGGTTTCGTCTCACCTACAAACAGGGTACCATTGGGAAACAGGGAGATTCCTGAGGGCAGTGGCCAGGGAGGAAACCAAAATCAAGCAGAAGATCAGGATCAAGATCGTCAGGTTCGAAATCAGAGGGAACAAGATAGAGTGAGGGAGATAAATGAAGAAAAAGAAGAGCGTCAGAGGATGATGCACACAATGGAGACAATGGCAACTGCCATGGCACAGCAAGCAGCGTCCTTGGCAACACATGCAGCCCCAGAACCACAACGAACACCACACTTCCAGTGGGACCTACACCACCAGTGGCTTCAGCATTTACCGAGTTCAGAAGGATGAGACCTCCTAACTTTTCAGGACAGGCAGACACAATGGTAGCCGAAAACTGGCTGGGTGAAATGGAAAAGGTGTTTAGCGTACTGACATGCACAGAGGATGAGAGCGTCCGTTGGGCGGCATATATGCTAGATGGAGAGGCTGGACCTTGGTGGAAATCCGTTTCGCGAATGAGAGCACAAGAAACTCTGGATATGCCGTGGACTTGGGACGAATTCGTAGAAGAATTCAATAAGCAATATTTTCCTGAAGTTGTGAGAAATCATATGGAGACCCAATTTTTGCAACTAGCGCAAGGAAGGATGACCGTGAGAGAGTACGGAGTAGAATTTATAAGACTGGCTCGCTTCGCCCTAGACTACGTAGTTTCAGATGTGATGAAAGCGAAGAGGTTCCAACAGGGTTTAAGGTCGGACATCCGAGGAGGGGTTGCGCCCTTCCAGCTGAAGACCTATGGAGAAGTAATGAGTAAGGCATTAGTAGTCGAAGAAAAAAACAATAACAAATACCGTCAGAGGGAACAACAGGGAAGAGGAAGCATGGATCCAAGCAGGACGGGGAGCTATGAATCGGTACATAAGAAACCGAGGTTTGTAGCACCGAATCAGAGACAATCGTTCCAGACAGGGTATGGGAGAGCCGCACAACAAACTACTCATCAAAGTTTTCCGTTGCTGGCATAAGGGAGACCGATGAGATATGAGGGTCCTGTTATTTCCAGCGGGGCTACAGCTACCCAAGGTTTTTCGAGAGCTGCTACTTCAACACCAAGGGAAACTTGTGCCAAGTGTGGCAAGTCCCACAAAACAACGGATTGTAGGCAGGGAATGCGAGGCTGTTTCAAATGCGGCAAGATAGGCCACATGATTAGAGATTGCCCTGAGGCAGTTAAAGAAAAGACGGCCCCAGCTTCCATGTCACGACCTATTCAAGCACGAAAGCCAGTTGTTCAAGGGAGAGCCTACGCGATTCCGCCAGAAGGTGGAGTGTACACGACATCATCCAAGGTGAGATTTCTTTTAAATAAAGGATTTCGGTTTCAATACAATTCTAGATAAAGAATGTGCATTCATTAGGACAAGTGTATATAATCGTTATTGCGCGTTAGAAAAATTCTAAATAAAGTATATGGTATGTACGTGTATGTATATATTATAGGTACATTGCAAGTTTATGAAAAAGGGTACTACGTAGCACATGACGCACGAGTGCTGATAGACCCAAGGTCTACCCACTCCTTCATCACCCCTAGATTTGCAAAGAAGATGAAGATTATTCCGGAGACACTGGACTTTGTGTTATCAGTGTTTATCCCAACAGGAGAATTAGTAGACACAGAGTTAGTCTGCAAATCAGTAGTGGTAAGCGTTCGGGATCACGTTGTCTACGAACTAGACGCAACTTTAATATTGTTGGACATGCAAGGATTCGACGTGATCCTTGGCATGGATTGGCTGTCTCATCACTGCGCAATAGTGGATTGCAAGGATAAAGTTGTTATTTTCCTTCCTAACACGAGGAGATCGTTTCCATTTCGAGGGGAGAGATCAACACAGGTGCCACTCATATCTGCAGTCAGAGCAGAACGTTTAATCAGAAAGGGGAGTAGCGGTTATTTGGCGTTCCTCAAAGAAAATAAAGAAGAAAAGAATATTATCTCGGAGATAGCGGTAGTGCGAGAATTCCCAGATGTATTTCCAGAAGAATTGTCAGGGTTACCTCCAGAAAGAGAAGTGGATTTTGCTATCGACTTAGCACCAGGAACGGAACCTGTTTCAAAGGCGCCTTACAGGATGGCCCCTGCAGAGTTGAAAGAGTTGAAATAACAATTGCAAGAGCTCATGGACAAAGGATTCATAAGACCAAGCGTGTCTCCATGGGGAGCACCAGCTCTATTCGTGAAAAAGAAAGATGGGTCGATGCGGTTGTGCATTGACTACCATCAATTGAACAAAGTCACTGTGAAGAATCGATATTCGTTACCAAGAATAGATGACTTGTTCGATCAGTTGCAGGGAGCGAAATATTTTTCCAAGATCGATCTAAGATCTGGATACCATCAGTTAAGAGTCAAGGCCGAGGACATTCAGAAAATGGCATTTAGAACACGGTATGGACACTATGAATTTTTAGTGATGCCATTCGGACTGACGAATGCACCGGCGTCGTTTATAGACTTGATGAATCGGGTGTTTAAACCACACCTAGACTCCTGCATTGTAGTGTTTGTTGATGACATGCTGATTTACTCAAAATCGAAGATGGAACATGAAGAACACTTACGAGTCGCTCTACAAACCTTGCGTGAACACCAATTGTACGCCAAGCTCAGCAAATGTGAGTTTTGGCTAAAAGAGGTTAGCTTTTTGGGACATGTCGTCTCAAAGCATGGTGTCACAATAGATCCCGCTAAGATCGAGGCAGTAGTGAAATGGGAGCAACCAAAAACTGTGACAGACGTCCGAAGTTTCCTCGAACTGGCAGGTTATTATCGACGTTTCGTTGAGGGGTTTTCAAAAATATCAGGGCCTCTTACGAGGCTTACAAGAAAGGATTCAAGATTTGAGTGGAGTGAGGCGTGTGAGAAGAGTTTTCAAGAACTCAAGAAGAGACTCACCTCAGCTCCAGTGCTAGCCATTCCATCAGGCAGTGGAGGATTCGCAGTCTATAGTGATGCTTCGTATAACGGGTTGGGTTGTGTACTAAATCAATATAAAAAGGTAATAGCTTACGGGTCAAGACAGTTGAAAGAGTACGAAAAGAACTACCCAACACATGATCTGGAACTAGCAGCGGTCATATTCGCATTAAAGATATGGCGACATTATTTATACGGAGAAACATTTGAAATTTTTACTGACCATAAGAGCCTCAGATATCTGTTTACATAGAAGGAACTAAATATGAGGCAGCGTAGGTGGATGGAATTCCTCAAAGACTACGACTGTTCCATACAGTACCATCCAGGCAAAGCTAACGTAGTGGCCGGCACCTTGAGTCGAAAAAGTTCAGCTCAGTTGGCTAGTCTAATTTCGGGTATACATCGATGGAAACTGTTAGAGGATCTAGCGCTATGTGGCGCAGACATACAGCCACAAGCCACAGGAGCCTTCTTAGCCAACATATCAGTGAAACCGTTGATATTCGAACACATACGAGAACTACAGATGAAAGACCCAATTCTAACCAAGATGCGTCAAGATGTAACTGAAGGTATTACATCTGAGTTTTCAATCAAGGAGGATGGTTCCTTAGTATTTAAGGGGTGACTTTGCATTCCAGACAATGCCGATTTGCGGCGAACAATTCTTGATGAATCTCACAAGTCAAGCTATGCTATCCACTCGGGAAGCACAAAGATGTATCAAGATCTGAAAAAGAATTACTGGTGGAGAGGCTTAAAATAAGATGTAGCAGAGTATGTGTCGCGATGTTTGACGTGCCAACAAGTGAAGATCGATCATAGACACCCCGCAGGCCTATTACAGCCTCTACCCATACCGGAATGGAAGTGGGAATCTATCTCCATGGATTTCATAGTCGGCCTACCGCGAACTGCAAAGAAGCATAACACCATTTGGGTAGTAGTCGATCGATTGACTAAGTCAGCACACTTCTAGTGAAGATCGATCATAGACACCCCGCAGGCCTATTACAGCCTCTACCCATACCGGAATGGAAGTGGGAATCTATCTCCATGGATTTCATAGTCGGCCTACCGCGAACTGCAAAGAAGCATAACACCATTTGGGTAGTAGTCGATCGATTGACTAAGTCAGCACACTTCTTGCCTTACAACACAATGTACACGGTGGGAAGACTGGCAGAGCTCTATATGAAAGAGATCGTCCGTTTACATGGGATCCCAAGTAGCATTATTTCAGACCGAGACCCATTATATACATCAAAGTTTTGGAAGAAATCTCAAGTAGGAATGGGAACAAGGCTAGATTATAGTACGACATTCCACCCACAAACCGACGGACAGACTGAAAGGGTCAATCAAGTCATTGAAGACATGCTTAGGGCATGTATGTTAGAATTACAAGGATCGTGGGATCAACACCTACCATCGATTGAGTTCGCATATAATAATAGTTTTCAGACGAGCATCGGAATGGCACCGTATGAAGCCTTGTACGGAAGACGATGCAAATCGCCAATCAATTAGGAGGAAATTGGCGAGAAATTTGTTTTGGGACCCGAGCTACTTGAAGATAGTGCGGCTATTGTCCGCATGATCAGGGGAAGACTAAAGGCGGCTCAAAGCAGAAACAAAAGCTATGCTAACATCAAGCGGACGAGTGTAGACTTTAAGGTGGGTGAACATGTGTTCGTGAAAGTATCACCGATGAAGGGGGTGATGAGATTTGGAAAGAGAGGGAAGCTAAGTCCCTGCTATCTTGGACCTTTTGAAGTTTTGGGTTGAGTAGGAGAAGTAGCCTACCGCGTTGGATTGCCACCATTGTTTGATCAGGTACACAATGTATTCCACGTGTCTATACTCAGAAAGTATCTCAATGACCCTGATCACGTGCTGAGCGGCCAATCATTCGAAATGCATGAAGATATGACCATGATTGAAGAGTCGGTGGAAATTTTAGATCGAAAGGAACAAGTGTTGCAAACAAAGGTTATTCCCTTAGTGCTTGTCCGATGGAAGAACCATCCGGTCAAAGAAGCAACGTGGGAACGAGAGGCTGACATCAAAGAACAATACCCCAATTTGTTCAAGGACACTAGCTAGTTTTCTTTATTATTATGATGGAGTGTAAAATTTTTTTTAGACTATCAAACTATAGTGAAAACGAACCAAATGAGTGCAATTACAATTCGAGCATAATAAATTATTTTGCCTGAACAAATTTGTTCATGAGAACTAAAATTGTTATGAATAGTATACATAGTCATGCGTGTGTAGTGTTCAAAATGCTATGAGAAACTAGTGAAGATGTGAACTTGTGAGAACGAGAACAACGTCGTTTGGCTCGCTCGAGCGATGAGTTATACTCACTCGCGCGAGTCACATGAAATAATAAACATAAAGTTTCTCACATCGCTCGAGCGAGGGGTAGTGACCGCTCGAGCGAGGTCTATTGGTCGCTCGAGCGAGGTTTACCAACCGCTCGAGCGAGGCCATAAAATATAAAAGATAGCGTCCTGGGCTCGCTCGAGCGATAACTAACGACCGCTCGAGCGAGGGGGGACTATATATAGCTGACGGAAAACAAAACGCCCATTTCATCTTCAAGCGAGGAGATTGGAGCCGAGCGAGGGTTTAGGGCTTGTCATCTTCGATTTTTTCTGTCCGATTCGAGCCGGATTTAGACAATCCGATCCGTTAAAAATATTCTTTTAGGTATAATCTACCCCTTTCTGAAATTTTTCCTTATTTTGAAAAACTCTTTAGATACCTAATGGCTTCAAGCCCAAATCCACAACATAAGAAGCGGATGGCGATTCGATCGCCGTTGGCGCGCAACAAAGCGCCGCAAGCTTCACAACCATCACCAAACCCATCCTCCACTCCTATCACACTAGATGATTGGTGGGGGGCCAAAATATTTGAAACCGAATGGGATATACATCCCTCCTGTTTTGGGGATCCGATGTCCACCCAATGGACATCGGACTTCCTCACCAACAACAATCTTAACACCCTACTTACGCCGTTCGGGGATCGGTATTACCCGAGGCTTGTGAAGTTATTTTATCAAACCCTAAACCTAAACGTGGACGAGGACGCTATCCTCGTCACAATCGATGGTAATGAACTAATCTTTAGATGTGCCGAAATTTCATCGGTCATGAAATGTCCCCACATCAACACCCCTAGTCCACTTATCCTACCACCTTTTTCTGGGAACGTCGAATTCCCAACGATCATTTCCGATATCATAGGCGGCACGTTCGCTTCGGGACAATCTATTACCCGATCACAACTATCGCCGCGTATGTGGCTTCTAGACATCATTTTCAAAAAGAATCTTCACCCAATCAGCCATGATCAAGAACGTCGTGACGCATTTCTGCGGGCCCTACACACCGCATTCCATAATAGGTGGATCAACGCACCTATGATCATCATAAAGGGCATGGCGCATGCCTATAAAAGAAATGTAAAGGGTGTTGTTCCTCCACCCATCAACCGACTACCATATGCTCGGTTGATTTCCCGACTCCTAGACTCACAGAATGGGAAGGGAGGATTTAAGATCCGGGAGGACGAGTTATTCCTCACCGATAACGTCGTCCCCTATTTGGCCCAAGACTGGAGCTGCAACCTAAAGAGTCTCCAAACCAGCGTCAACAAGAAAAGAGACCGTCAGGTCTCCCGACAAACCACGCATCAAGCGCCGGCAGGACCGACCACTCCCTCTACCTCAGTTCCACAGCCCATACCCACTACCGACACTGGCATGATGCGGGAGATCCTTCAGCAAGGGCGGGAGATCATATTACATCAGAGGTTTCAGGAGGCACTACTTATCGACCTCATGGGCCAGGCCTACCCGCAGTCATACATGCAGCTCGTCGGTGCCATGAAAGATGCTATTTTTGGAGCATCTAGCTCCGGCCCTGCTACGAGGAGCGCCACAGCGGGTACCACTACCACCAGGGTGGTCGACGAGGATGAGGATGACGAGGACTATGAGGATGATGATGGCTCCGGCGGCGACGACGACGACTATGAGGAGGATGATGACTAGATAGTCACATTATTTTTTTAAAATTTATATGTAATATTTTATAGAGACATTTCGTGGTAAGGTGGTTCATGGTAAACTTATTTACAAACTGTCAAAAAAAAAATTATGGATGATCAACGTACCGATTGAATGGGTATAAATTCTGGGAATGATTATTCTAGGTATCAATATCCTTCTCGGCTATATGGGTATAAATTGACATGGTCAACGCAAGTCGTTGCGAAAAGCGACCAACTGTTCAATTTCCGGATGATGTGGGAAGCTAGCCTATTCATGGACTAGTAGTAGTAGTAGTAGTAGTACCTAATTACACGAGTATCGTTGATTTTCGAGGATGAAAATCTTATAAGTTGGGGTGATTGTCATAACTCCATATTTTTTTGGGAACCATGCATATTATGCACCATACACATGTATGTGTGACTCACAAGTGAACCAAGACTAACATGTATACACTACATGTGTAGGTGGGAAACACACTAGTATTTTCCCTAACTTATAAGTATATAAGTATATAAGTGAAGAGCCCCCCTTACGTAACTCTTTTCTAACCTAAATAGAGAGAAGGAGAAATAGAGAGAAAGAAAAGAAGAGCCTAGTAAAGAACTAGGGTTTCGTTGGGACTTAATTCGGCGGAAGAGTTGGAGTAAAGGCTGGAGGAGGAACCTTGGAGACCTATTAGCCTAGTAGAATTTCGAATCTTGAATCGAACTTGCGCGAGACTCATCGTCGGAGGTATGTTAAAGGCATGATAGATGCTTAGGCATGTTTTAAATAATAGGAAGAATGTTGGTTGAATGATTTTAATGATATTAAGGTTTGAATGAAGGGAGAAATAGTGTTCTCGATCAGATCGAGGAGTAAAAATCATCGCTCCTCGCTCGAGCGGTCTAAAGGGTTCGCTCGAGCGAGGATAAATAGTAAAAATATAGCTCTGGACTCGCTCGAGCGGTCCCCAAAACAAGAGGGAAGCTCGCTCGAGCGAGGTCCCCAGTAAAGCTTCAGGCGGCTCGATTTAATCGCTCAAGCGACCACGATTTAACCGCTCGAGCGAGGTCAAGTGACCGCTCGAGCGAGGTCTAGTGACCGCTCGAGCGAGGAATTTTGCTCGCTCACGTGAGGCACCACTCAGTTCTTGAAATTATGGGTACAGAAACATGGAGGTTATGCACTCCAATGATTCTAGTAACCTTTCTAAGCATATTCTAAATACATGAAATGTAGGTTTGACGTATGATCGTGAAGTGTAAACCTCTACGAGAAGGCGTGCTTTGAAATTCGTTGAGGTAAGGAATACTCTTGAAACATGTGTATTATTCCGTCAATTCATATGTGTAGTGTAATCCAAATTAAATAGTCAAGTACTGCACGATCATTATGAAAAAGGGTGTGTGAGTGAGTTTCAAACGTGATAGTCTTGAGGTCCCCAGGGGATGAAAAAAAAAATTATAAAGTAAACATCTGAAGGATGCAATGGAATCAAGGGCATCCCAGGGATGCAAATGAAAACTAACAGTGAAACGAAAGTAATGTGATAAGGCCTGATGTAATATAATTAGCACAATCACGGTGAATAACTATATGTAGAGCACATTCGATATTTTTATTATTTAAGGTTTGATTAGAATACCCCACCGACATGGCGGGATACCCACGACTGACTCGACAGGATATCCGTGACCGGTACGGCGGCCAATCCGTATATTCATAGCACTTCCCAGGGATATAGATTTAAGAATAAACCCCGCCTCGTATGAGAAAGGGGCTTGGGTAGTATTCCCAGGGAATACATATAACAACTGTCTATTTAGACGACGATGGCAGGTATTCCATCGGGGCTCAATGCTATATTGATTGGGGATTACTTAAGTTAAGATTTAAGAGATTAGGCCAAATTCACAACTAAACCAGTAAGGAGATTAAACAAAATCATGCAAAGTAACAGTCGAAATTATTATTTTTATTCCAGTTATTTCAATTGTTTTCCATAAATGTTACTTGATAATTTATACTTTTAAAACTGCTGACATATGAGTGAAGGTTAATCTATATCTTCTTTTTGTTTCCCTATGGAGCTAGGATGTAGCTCACCCCCCTTAGACTATACGTCGCAGGTCCAGGACTAGCGGCAGCAGAGACTTCTGAAGACGCTGATCCAGGGGATTCAGAATACGTGCCCACATAAGAGTCAGAACCTCCTCCTGAGGAATTCTTCTAGGAAACCCACTGCATACTTTGAGAGTGAGTTGAGAGTATTAGGTACGGCTTGATATGTCAAGCCTCTTTATTCGAATGTATTTAAATACCGTTTCTTTTGATAAAATGTCTAGGATGAACAGTTATCACCAATGGTTTGGGTAAGTTCTTATGCCCATGAACTGGCATGGGACAAGGACTGCCTTTCGATACCATGATTATTTATATATGAGAACTTGTTTAGAGTAGCTATGTGCGCCCTAATTACAGTTTTGGCTTGTATATACCAATGTATCGTAAAGAATCCAGGGCACGACCTAGAGGGTCGTGTTGATGGCACGGATTTTGGGGTGCTAAAATTCGGGCTGTCACACTATTGCTCAAAGTTTTTATCAAGGGTTAATTGAGACCAACCAGTCTACAATTGATGTCGTAAGTGGAGGAGCCTTTATGACTCAGAATGGCAAGCAATCTTGGAATTTATTTGAAAAACTAGCTAACAATTCAAAGCAGAAACAAGCTTTGATAAGATCTGACCCAGATGTAATTCACCACACCCCGCTCGCTAGGGGTGGTCTTTATGATGTCAGCAAGGACAAAGTAAGAAGGAGGATGACATGAGTGCTAAGGTTGCAGTGCTAGAGCAACAAACAATATTATTAATGACTGCCAAACCAAGCACTCCAGAACGACCTATAGCAGCATGTTCAAATTGTCAGAACTTAACCTATGTCATAGCTGAGAGCCCAACTGTGCTATCATACTCAGACGCGGTAGAAAAAGAACAAGTCATGAATTTTCAGAGGGGAGATTACGGGAATACATATAACCCATTGTGGAGGAACCACCCAGGATTTAATTATGGATCCACGAGTGGGGCACAACTAGCACCAGTTATTGCCCAACCCCGATTTCTCTCGACCCAAGCTTTCCACCAAAGACCTCAAATGCTGGCTATGCAGCCACAATTCGATCCATCGAGCAATGCACCTAATGCCACTATTGTTCAGATCCTTCTGGATTTGTAACAATAGTGACATCAGCATTCAAAAGACTTATCTCAACTTGCTCAATTCTCCAGTCTCAAGTACTTCATTCAAACACCCAATCCATCACGAAGTTGGAGAGCCAGATTGGCCAACTAGCCTCACAGGTGGCAAAGAGAGAAAATGGCCAATTGTCGACACAGTCACTTAGTAATCCTAGAGGATAAGTGTTCCTAGAGGAGACATCTTCCCCCACTGATCAGAATTGAAATCCTCATGGACCTATCGAGATACCGACTCATCCGTAGAACATTTTGTAAAATATGTAAAATACTTCGTTTCTTGTTTTGAAATTTTAAGAAATACATTACAAGCCTAATCATAGTTAAATGTGAACGATCATAATGCATTACTTGATGTACACTATTGCGAGCAATTGTATGGATTTACGTATGCTCGTAAATATTGTTAAGTCCATCGGCTAAGTCGTAGTGCTTACGAGTTAACCGATATGAGAACTCGAACTTACGATTGCTAAAAAGTTAGAGTCGAACCGACGACTCTAGGTTAAACATACGTGTGATGACCGGTTCAGCAAGGCATCACTGAAATTAGGGCTAAATATTCGTGAGAGAATACGTCATCCCCATTTTTGAACTCTCTAGCTAATCCTTCTCTTCTCCCTCCATTTTTCAAATTCCCTATAGCTATCCCAACCGTTTTCTTCACCTAACTTAAGCTTGCACTTTTCTCATCCGAAACCCTACCAAAAGAAAAGTTAACTTACTAATTTTTAAGGTTAGAGTTTGATAAGGTAACGATGTCGACTCCAAATCGATTGGTTCTTTTGGAAATCCTTCTGATTTGGAGTGTATTTTTGAGCACTAAATGGGTTTTGTGAATTGTTGCAGGTAAAAAATAGCATCATGCCGAGATCGAAGGATAAGCGGCAGAGGGAAGAAGAAGAAGAGGAAGGTAATATCTCCGATCATTCTCCACTAATAAGGCATATCACACAAGCTGTTGCCCTCATTGCTAAATAAAAAATAACAGACCAGTAGGCGACCGAATAAGCCTAGACTCAGTCTTCCGGGATTCTTTTGGATTATACTTTATGGGTATAATGTATAATCAGGAGTTTGGATAAGCCACGGCTCGTTGAGCCGGCTTTGGAGAGAGAGAGAGTCCCAATCCAAAGCGGACTAATTATACGCTAGGATCCCCGCGTATAATGAATTATACGCTAGGATCTAGTCGTTTAATCTGGGAGAGAATTTGGTTCACGGAGGTTTAGAGTCCTAGTCTGTAAGGGCTAATTATACGTTGGATTCCCAGCATATAATCAATTATACGCTGGAGTCACAATGTATAATTGGGGAACAAATCCGGACAGGGTCGTGTCCAATTATACGCCAGGAGTCTAACGTATAATCAATTATACACTGAGACTCCAACGTATAATTCTCGGAAATAGAGGTTTTGAGAGTCTTGAAAAAGGTTGGCTTTTCCATAATTCAGGGCAAGGTCAATGGTTTACCAAACAGTTTTGAAAACTGGGTATCTACAATCATATATACTTCATTATATTATGTTTTGCATCCATGCACCACGTAGAAACCTCTATTAGGGCCTTCTGAGTCTATCACGTCGAACATTAAGTCTGTATGTATGTCTTTACCTTGGTGTAGTTCCTACCATAATGGTATCGAAACGATGAGGAAGATTTAATCATCTTCCTCGTAACGCATGGTAGTATTGGACTTTATATTGAGGTGTCGTGAGTATGAATTCTTCACCGCGTTGGCTTGAGATGTGATTCATGGTTCCTTACTACACTTTGGTTCACAAATTTAATTCTGAAATCTGTTATTTTCTGAAAAATTATGTAAACGATCATTACTAAAAAGTGAAAAAATTGTAAAGGCCAACAAAACCTGACAACTCTGAACTTTGTAATATATACATATCGTACCTTACATCAAGTCACCATAAGGGTTCAATGTCTATAGCCAAGGCATGGTTCCCAACTTTGTGGGAACACTCTATTTCTAGGTGCCATTTCCCATGGACTGTTTGAGAAATTATTTTATTTCTGAGATAGGTTATTGATAATACAATGAGCAGTGGTTTGCAATCTGACATGACTTTATCGCGTGTTAGGCTCGAGCAATGACCCTGGCACAAGCCGTACTTCTATTTCTATAACGAAACTTCGCGATGTATTAACACGTGGAAGCCATTAATAATACGGGTTAATTCTATAAAAGATTGTAAACATGCGCCTAACTAATACTAATATGATTATATTTCTATTAGACACGCTAGTGGTTTGAAATAATGACACATGAGCATTGCATTCTTTTGCTCATCCTTCCATATATAGCATGATCTGATCTGATGATCATTTATTGTTTTGTTTATTCCTCGCTTGTTTGTTTTTGTCCATATATATATATATTTATATACTATCACTCACAGTAGCACACATTGTCTATCCGGGTAAATTAGGGGGGATTGATTGTGCTACCATTGGTGACGATTCATTGTTACTTAGCCCTTTGTCACCTATCATTTTTAGATCATTACGAGGGAGATGTGATTGGAGATGGATATGATGATGCTTATGTTGATAATGGTGGAGACCAGGGTCGACGGCGTAGCCCCTGAGGATGGTGTGGACCTTGAGGACTTTTATGAACACTAGGGCTCATATAGATATTTTTCATTTCATTACTCGAGACAATTTTTTTTTTTTCGTTGAGACATTATGTAACACCTTTCCCTTGAATTATTTGTTAGTTAATCAGTTGATTGAGACATGACTATGCCAAGAGATTGCCTGAGGCCAAGTCCACCCAAAAAAGTTAAGCACCCACCTGTATATTGATGGGATAGTATCATTTTTAGTGGCACTCATAGGGCATCCCTTTTATTCAATTAGGTGTGTTAGTAATTAAGTAAAATATACACCACATCTCACATCACATAAGAAGCCCGGACTGACTACTAATTGACCCTGACCTGAGTTTTGGCCCGAATTGGCACTGAACCTTGGCGATGATGTGGAGATCATCACCAACGATTTAGATTTTGATGATCGTCATGGTGATGGTCAATAAATCGAGTCAAACATAGACCCATAAATTCTAAAAGACTAGATGCACCAATATTCTAGACATTGTATATGTGTCTTGTATGGAGCAATGGCAATGCTTGTAATTAATAATAAAGCCCAAGGACATTTGTATTTAATTTTCATAATTTCTCTTATTATAAATTAAGAATTTGCTAATCTCTAGCGCATCCTAGCCACATATCTAGTTGACTAGATTTGACCCTATCTTAGACCATTGAAAAACTTTGGAGAAATCTATGATGAAAGATGGACTTTAACACATGCACCACAAGATCAAGTGCAAAAGTGTACATTCACATTTGTTGAGGACCTATAGAGCATTGAAAGGCAAGATAAGACAAAATAGAAGGTGGGAAGTGAACCCATGTAGGGTCCAATTATCCCATGCGCATGAAGCTAGGAGAGAGAAAGAGAGAGAGAGAGAGAGAGAACCTTTGGGAAGAAGGCTTTGGACACTTGGCAACCTTCATGATGGTTTTGTCTCCCAAGCCTCTTCCAAATTTCGAATTCTCCAAGGCCCCTCTCCATTTTTATCTTCTTCCTTCCAAAAACTCCATTAGAGCTCTCTTATCTCTCTAGCCTTGTCCTCCATATCCAACCTTGAAATCATAATCCAAGACCGCAAATCAACTCCCCACCTCTTCCTTAATCACATATCTCAGATTGAACCCCATCTCAGCCCATTTCACCACAAAATTTTGATCAAACCAGCAAGGAGAAAGAAAGAAAGCAAGGTAATGTCTAAATTAGTTATAGTTTTGAGTTTCTAGGCTAGTTATGTAGGAACTTTTACATAGTTTTGGATTTTTGCTTGATTTTTCTTGAAGAAGTTTTGAAATTTCTCTACCTGGGATAGATTAGAACCAAAGGATGCCATGCATGTGATCTTGATGATCATGTAAGGTCATCCAATGGTTCAAAATCAGTCAAAGATGAACTATGTTCATTGATAGTCTAGAGTTTTCATAAAAATGGCTTGAAATTTTGATTTTTGGATGGATTTTCTTTAGATTTCGAATTTGAGTTTTGTTTGTGATGGATGACCTGAGATGTGAAGGTAGTGTGAGTGATTTTTATGATCACATAATACCCTTATCATGATCGAATGGTCTATGATCACTTTTGGAGTGATCATGGTATATTTGGAGTTTGAGTTGAGAACATTGCCTTTAAGGCTTAGCATGACTCCTCCTCCATAGGATACCACCATGAGGACCATATGATTTCAGAAATTGCAAAAAACATTTGTATTTTGATCAGATTTTTGTAGAAAAAATGGATGGTTTTTTATCAAACCGATTTGCCTTAGCAAAGTTTTTGAAATCCATATCTTGTAATTTGATACTATTTTTATTAGATAGAGCAGGTTGTGTACGTGACATCTATTGGTTTTAATTACTAGATTTTATGGTTTAGATTCTAAAAAAATTGCATTTGATCACTATTTTATACATATATATTGAATGGTCATAGATGCATGATGCTTATAGTAGGATTTTAAGGCTAAAAGTAGTATAATCTTGATTTTCTTGATAATATTCCATAGAGTAGAATAATATTATAGCAATCCGATGGCTGTGATTGGATAAATTCATGATTTAAATTCTCAGAAAATTTAGTTTTGATTACTATTTTGATGATATGATCAAATGACCCTAGAGGCATGAGCTTAGATTTACTAGATTTGAGTACTATGCTTAGTACTCTTGATTGAAATTGATGAATAGATTAATCTTGGTCATGTTAGTTAGTTTTACTCACTAATGTGATTGTTTTAGAACTTGATTTCCAGAATTTGATGTGATGAATGTATGAGTTTGATCATGGAAAAATGAATGGTTATAGATGCTAGTACAAAAATATAGAGTGTAGGATGTCTACACTATAATGTATCATCAATTAGGACCATTAGATGGTTTATTGCTTGGGATTTGATTATCTTGTTTGACCTATGGCCTGATGAGTTCCCAGACCTTGGAATCTCATGACCATTGTTGATCATGAGTGATCAACGGTGATCGATTATATATCGATAAATCCCCAAAATTTTGGGTAAATTAGGCCATAATCATATTGACGATTTGATTAAGAATTGATCGAAACGTAAGTTCAGAAAAACAGATTTTTGAAAAAATTGATATCTAATGAAATAATGCTTTGAAAATTTTAATTGTGCTCATAAATTTTGAATCGAACGGATGGCCAATGAGGCTAGCCCGAAATTGCCCGAAATAGGACTAGAATGTGGTTTGATGAATATGATAGTTGCGATGGTAATCCGTGTCATTAGTTCGATAGGGCAGACCTTAAAAAGGGATCTCGATTGATTTGGGATCAATCTGGAGTCAGCCCGGGTCAAAATCCAAAAAAATTGTGGCATGAGATGGACCACTAGGTGGACCCCATCAATGGCCCAGCCTGTAGGCCTTGCAGCCCACATCATAACACTCTCAAACCCGAGAGTAAAACGACATTAAATAAAATTTAGAAAATTCATGAAAAATTAATTTAGATAAATTAATGGGTTCCCGATCCCAATGGACTCTGATTCCCCGTATCTTGACTTATACGAAAATCGGAGTGCAAGGCAGCGAATCTGCTCTTTTGCACCAGAAATCTGAGCCTCTGAAGGGCAAGGATTTCTTGTGCCAAAACCCCTCAAAAAAATCTGAGATAAATTAGGGTCAAACCTTGACCTATCCCCTAGACTCGAGTGAAATTTCACATATCTTAACAGCTAGAAAATCTAGAAATTTGTGGCGTGAAACTATGTCAAGTGGCACACAGCCAACATCCAGAATCGACCCCTGATCAGATGGACCTGATTCCATCAAGATCCCTAGACTTTTGACATCTAAAATATAAACAGAAAATGAATATAACCCTTTGAGCTTTCCAGAAAGTCGTTGAGTGTACGATTTTGATATCAGAAGTGAAAGTTATAGAACCGACTTTGAGAACCAATTAATCTAGCCTGATAACCTAATAAGGAAAAACGGATCTAAGTAATCTGACCACCATGATCAGACCTGATGATATTTTTGAGTGCTACCACCTGGGAAAGATGTGATTATTGACATTCTTTTGCCCAATTTTCGTAGGACTCGAAAATTCGATCGGAGTTGAAAATGGCGTACGATTTACTGCAAAGTGTTTGGTACACTTGTAAAAAAATCTGCAATTTGAAGGTGTAGTCAAAATCTTGACTTTTCTCAGAAACCCATGACCATCTGAGCAATACTAGATCATAGTGACCACTGTGGAAGTAGCGTAAATTTTTTATTTGGGTTGACTTGGTCAACTAAACCTTGGACTGGACCCTTCCACGACCCAAAAATCCGAATATTAAAAGTCTCTAAATAAAATTTGTAAAGACCCAATTACCCGGCCCATGGCCCAGTGAGCCTTGGATGAATTTCTATGTTGTATCCCAGCCCAAAACATTTTTTAAGGAAACTGATAGAGGCACCCCCTTAAAAACTGGATGTACTCGCCTTTAGGCTCGGACCTTGAAAAGGCCCGTATACTTAGAATTGGATCTAGTGAAAGTCCAAAAGACCTAGGAAATGACTCATGTAATCTAAACTCTAAAGTTTGGATTTAACTATGTCCAAATACACAACCCAAAGACCCCGTATGGACAAATGACGTGCATCCTTATGCCTAATTATCGAGACAATTGAAGGTGACCATAGCTCATTGGCCCTAAGGCCCAAAGTGAGTCTTCAATAAGAAGAAATGGAACCAAGGTCCTTATCCAAAATAAATACCTCTTTTGACCTACCGATGAGCTCTGCGATGCTCAATGAGAAACTGATATAGACTTTAAGACATGACCTGAACTTGAACCGATAGAAGGGATAATCGAAAATAAGGAAGTAAGAATCCTAGGAGGGGATACCCATGTAGGAAAACATTCCCAAATGAATAAAAAGAATATTAATACGTCGATGAGCAGTTAAATGGTTGACTCGACTCAGGTGTTAGTAAGAGCATAGCAATAAGAAAACTCGTATAATAATTACAAAATAGGCACCCCGATGCCTAAATCGAGGTTAGAGATGATTGATTCTATTCTTATCGACGACAATAAACATAAATCCCTATTGGACTCTAAACTGAGATAACACTTAGTATAAGTGTGAACTGATGAGATCCTTCCCTAGGGTCAAGTCTTAAAAATTTAAGGAATTGGACTCTAATTTATGAATTGATAAATCAAGGATGATTTTATTAATGATGATAGTAATTGATTGATGGCGAATGATTGGTTGATGAACTAACTGATAGATATAAATCATGATAGATTGAATAATGTGAAGCTTGATATTGATGTAGAAATGCTTATGAACACATTAAAAAATGATTGTGAACTTTAAAAGATAAAGTCATCACAATTGATACGAAATCATGAACCAAATGGAATATTAACCCTGAATATGAAAAGCATGGGATAAGATTGAATTGAAAAAGGTAATTAAATTATCGAATATTGGTAATTGAATATGAACCCTTGAATAATGGTCTATTGAATATTGAATATTGATTTTGAATCTTGAATGTAATGTGAAACATGAAATACTGAATTTGAATAGTGAATAATGAACATTGAATATTGAAAATCTGATTGAATATTGAACCTTGAACATGAAAGTTATTCGAATATAAATCTTGAATATTGATTAATTGAAAATAAATCCTCAAACTTTGAAAGTGAAGAGATGATACTGTATCAAACTTGAAACCTTGCATAGTTGACCGTTGTTCTTGCAAACAGGCTCGTATGAGCACCTTGTATTCAGACAAGTTATTAAAATATCAACTGAGGATTGGGTCTCGTAAGACCAACAGGGTCATTGATCATTGTCTTGATTGACTAAATGGCGAATAGTGTCAGCCTCTGTTTGCGCGACATTGACAATTGAATATTAAATATGGGACCATGATTGGTGTTTGGTATCGCATCAAAATAATTAAAAGATATTAATAATAAATAAATAAATGAAACCTTATGCACCAGTAAAACTTACATTTAATTAAGTTCATAAATTTTAATATACCTTGTAAATATTTGAGCATGCTAATACCTTGTGCTAAATTGCCATTTTGTAGAATATTATTTCCATATTATATTTGCAATTCTTACATTATAAATGTTATTCTCATTATTTTACTGTGAATTCTTATTTTCATATTAGATAGTAATTGTTTAATGTGAACTGTACTTAAAATTCTTCTGTTAGCTTTAGTTTAATTCCAGTTATTTCAATTGATATCATGATTGCTGGAAACCTCACTTGCACTAGGACATATGAAATTCTCTTACATTGCCAGTACTGGAAACCACAACATAATTGACTAAGACTTTATTAAGCTTCATGGCTTACGGTCGTTTCATGACCTAAAAATTCTAGAGGCCAGTCAGCAGCCTCCCATTCAGAGTTGGTGGAGTTGGGCGAGGAGAGATCTATGAGTGTTCACTAAGCTGATAATTTTGAGCTCATTTTGCCTATAGAGCTAAGTGTGACTGGTTCACACTTAGTTTTGATAGAATCTTTCTCCTTTCTTTTATTTTTGTTTAGTCCAGAATTACAGACGTATCCTTGTATCTGGACTCTTTGTAATTATTGGTTTTTAAAGTTTGAACTCTTTGGAAATATCTTTCTAATTGTCTTATTTACGATTCCGCAATAAGTAGGATTAGTTTTACAATAAAGGTTAGAGAAAATCGAATTTGCACGATCAGGTTAATGACAATGGGAAGATTGATGAAAAAGAATTTAAATACGCTTCCGCAATTTATTGAAAAAATTAAATATGCTTCCTCAAATTATTGAAAAATAAAAGAAAGCTTTTTCGCAAATATATTTCCCGCAATATTTTAGAAAAAAAAATATATGTGATAAAAGAGGCTAACCGGAATATGATTTAATCAAAGTTTTGGAAATGAATTATGAAATTGAAATAAGTATCGAATAAATCGAATCGAAGGCATGTGTGTCATGCCGGCTCAGCTCGTGGATCGTGACTGGCGAGGCCAGGGGCTGGGGGCGTGACACATTATTATACTTAGATAGTTTGGACATGGGTTTTACTTGTACTGGCCGGGGATCCGTTTCACCCTAGTTCACTAGCGTATTTACTTTATTTATTTTATGCTTATGTTTATCCTTTCACATACCACTTAGATGGATTTCATTATCCATGGATACTGCGTGTAGTTGATGTTAGGATTTATATCAAAATCATTCAGTCAAATAGATTTGGATCGTAGAATCATAGACCTACATTGAAGGACTCGTGAGACCCTTCCCACTTATGAAATCTTGAGTGGTTCAATGTGTAATGTCCCGAAAAATTCATACTTAAATAGTACATCTCGGGAAGTGGACCAACTGGTCACACGTTTGACCGGGTCACCTTTGACAGGGTCGACTTATCGATCATAAGTAAAACGAGTTGTATAATATAAAACCCCCCTTTGTTGGACTGAGTATCCATAAGTATGCACACACACACACACACATGTTCCTTAGATGTAGATGTTTAACACCAAGACAAATGGAAAGGTGATAAGGAAGAAAAGAGAAATAAATTCATTTGTTTAGTAGTTGAGAGGAGAGTTAAGAGAAAGAGAGAGAATGTGTGAGAGTAAATGCATATGTGGTTGGCTGTGAAATCATAGGAGAGTATTGAATACAAATCATTGATCATGGCTCGCAACGTCTAACGAATCGAGCTCGGGATCAAGGAGAGATTTTAGTTGGGGGTTTGAGGAATCCTAGCGAGCTAAGGCTCGGGATCAAAGGATCCAACTAGTTGAAGGTGAGCTAATTTTTCTTATAACTATTTCATTTATGTTAGTGTAGATTAAAATGGCTAAGGTGAGAAAAGCAGTAATAAAAAGGCATGAAGGAGATGAGGTTAGTTGCAAGGGATATGAACACGATCCATAGCTGGGGAATGGCAAATTTTTTCGAACGAAATGAAAGTTCGATTGAACAAATTTGGCCAGGGAAAGTAGATAGTGAAAGAAAGGTTTCTGAGTGAATCGTTCGAACGAAATATAAATTCGTTCGATCGATTTTGGAAACCGTTCGAACGATTTAGAATTCGTTCGAACGGTTTTGTTATGAAGAACAAAAGAGTTCTGGAGGATTCGTTCGAATGAAATGAGAATCGTTCGAACGATTTAGAAACCATTCGAATGATTTTGAGAATCGTTCGAACGATTTGGAATTCGTTCGATCGATTTGAGTAAATTCAGGCTTTGGAGCCTAGTTTAGCTTGTAAATGAATTATAATGAATATAGGCTTATAGGCCCAATGTTTGAACACTGTAGTGATGTTCTTTATGTATCGGTTATACCTAGGTTAAGCCGAACCATTGAGTTACTCGTAGTGGGATCGGGTTGGAGAATTCGAAGGTTTGAAGACACATGTGAGGTAGGGGAATATCTAAACTAGTACACTGTATTACGAGCACATATGTAGTGATAGTTTATGATGCATATTTCTTTAAATATTGTTTTGAGTCGTAGTTAATGCAACGAGTAGTGTTTAATGGCAATGGTGTGTGTTTACACAAATAAAAGAGTAAATTGTTAAGTAAGACAAATCATCCCAGGGATGTAAGAGCAAATAGGCATCGCAGAGATGCATCAGACAACGTGACATCCCAAGGATGTATGGTGGATGTAAAGATCCACATTAAGAGACAATTAGTAAATATGATTGCACAGGCTGAGGGTTATTATCTATTAGCACAAATTCACGGTGAACAACTATATTTATTGCATAATTTGATTTAAGGTTCAGAGAATACCCAATCAACGTGACGGGATAACCGTGACTGACTCGACAGGATATCCGTGACCGGTACGACGGCGAATCCGTACACCAGCAGACATCCTAGAGATGTATAGTAGTAGTATACCCGTCGCCTAAGAGACAAGGACAAGGACAATTCCACGAAAAATAGTCAGATTAGACGACGATGGAGGGTATTCCATCGAGGCTCAATGCTATATTGCTCAGGAATTATTTAAGTTAAGATTTAAGTCATGATCTCAGCCTGGTTGTAACTAAGGGAAATTAGTAGTATTTGAAAGAAATATATGAGTAAAGTAGTAAATGCAGTCAAATGATTTTTATCACATCTTAAAGTTATTCTTTTTGAAATGACATATCTATGGGTTCATGTTTTATACTTGTCACGAAATGTATGTTTGTAAAATAGATATACTTGTTGTGATATTGCCCTATTGAGCTAGGATGTAGCTCACCCTTTGACTATATGTCACAGGTGACATTTTAGGAATTAATGATAATGTAGGAGTTGCTACCGGCGAAGGTGATCCCGGAGATTCAGAGTACTTTCCAAGGGAGGAGTCTGAGCCTCTTCCGGAGAGATTCTTTTAGAAGACTTGCTGCGTATTTTGATAAGTGTTTTGCAAGGAGAAAAAGAATTTAAGGTTTGGTACGTCCAGCCTTATTTTTGAGAGAGTAAATGTATCTGTAATATTCTTTTGCCGAACCATTGAGAGTGACCGTAGCTACGACACTGATGGTTCGGGTTGGTTCTTTTGTTCATGCAGAATCATGAAATCAGAACCATCTTTTGGATAGGTGTTTTGGATTAACGTATAGTAGAAATGGAGATTTATTTTGCATTAATTTCTTATGCTTTAATATGATGAATGGGACGTACCAAGTGTTTCGCACATATATTATGGGGCACGATTCGACCTAGGGTGTCTTGATGGCATGGGTTTTATTCATGAATTAAGTGCCAAGTTAAATGGACCATATGGATGACAATGTTAAAGTTGAACTAATAGCCAAGTTAAATGGACCATATCATTACCGCCACACTCTTTCTAGACTTTCGAGTTAAAATTAGTATTTTTGGGTTGCGACAGATGTGATTTAATATAACCAACTGTCAACTTATAGAATGTTGAACTTATTAAATAGTATTTGCATACATGTCTAAAATTATTACATGTAAAGTGGATGTTAGATGTACATATATTAAACCTGAGTCTCCCAACCATCGTTTAAACTCCAAAATAGTGTTTAAATGGTTTACACCATCAATGGTTTTAGATGTGGTTGATTTGTACCGTAAAAATAATAGATCATAGATTGAAGTACAATAGGCCCCAAAAATGGTATTTTAGGGTGATTTAAACCATCCGATCTATTAACTACAATACCAACCGTTGTGTTTTTTTTTTAATGGCTGCTATTAAAGTTCATCAATCAGATGGTTCACATCCACTTTTCGGCATATTTTTTGGGCTGAGATATGTGACAATGATGGATTTACTACAAAAAAATTGGCTTTTTGTGGCGTTCAACAAATGCCGTAAAAAGTCAGATAAACGCCGCAAATACAATTAGTGGTGTTTTATTCAAACGTCGGCAATACGTGTGTCGTAGTAGCTATTTGCGACGTTCGTGGCGGCATTTCAGATAAAGCACCGTTATATCTTTATTATTAGCGGCTTTTAGGGAACGCTACTAAACGATCTCAAACACGTCGTGGTAAGCATTCAGAATTGACATCTAAATTGTTTTGGCGACGCTTATAAACGCCACAAAACATAGTTGAAAGGTGTCGCTAATAGACCTATTTGCGATATTTTCTCTAAATGCCGCTAATAGTGTACCTGAAAGGATATAGCGGCACTTGTGGATGAAGTGCCGTTGTAAGTGACCTATAGCGGCATGTTTCCGAACACGCCGCTAAAAATTTTCTAATTTAAAAAAAAAAAAAATTTAATTTTATAAATATTTTAAAAAGTTACCTATATCATATATATTTTTAAAAAACCCTCATCCTGATGAACAAAATAATTATTCATCCACAATCACACATTAACCATTCACGAAAGAAAAAATATATGGCTCAATAGAATTTAACACAATGTAATAAGCCTCCCCAAAAAGGCTAAATCATTAAAAGTAATAGCATAAATAACACAAATCAACAAAAGTAAGGAGTTTCTTTCTAAGGTCAAATCACAAAATCCCCAAATTCATAGCCCATAGGCTAAGTAACAAAAAATATAGTTAAATAACAAAAATCTCCATTATTTCTATCTTTGTGATGTAATGTTGGCCTTTTGAGGTGAGTTGATTCAATGGCACCATTGTTGTTCCTTTGGCATGTTGTGTTGCATTGTAGTAAACTCAAAAACTGCACAAACCAATCAAGAATCAACATCAGATAAGGAAACATAAATGGATATTTAAAATAATCAATGGATTCGAAGAAAGTAATTTTAAAGACTGAAATTTCAACAGCTTCAATGGACTTAAAATTTCAGCAGCTTACATAGATAGGCATCTGATTAGATTCCTGTGGAAGGTACACCACTGTTCTTAGCCTACATAATTGAAACTAAGCATTTCATTTAGTTAATAACATCAAAATAAAATAAATTCAAATGAAACTAAACATTTCATTTTAAATTTCTAGCGAATCTAATATTATAGTTAAAAAAGAAAAGTAGTGATATATACCTGTTTTAGAAATCATTATTCTCATAAAGTTCTCCATTTCTGCAATCTTCTTCTCCATTATTGCAGTTTTTTCTGCCATTTGTGCCTCCATCTTCTCAGTTTTTTCTGTCATTTGTGTTTCCATCCTGGCACTTTTTTCTACCATTTGTGCCTCCATCGTGGCAACTCGTTCCGACACTTTAGTCTCTATTATGATATTGTTCTCCACCCTTTGGGTCTTCAATTCTTCTAGCTCAGTTCTCATTACAGAGAGTTCACTAGCGGATGCACGATAGCTAGAGGTTGACCTAAAAATACTAGTAGGGGTTGGGTCTAAGCCAATGCCTCGGACACGACCATGTCTCTCTTTTCCCATGGCCCGAGCATAGACGTTAGTGCAAGAGATCGAATCTTGTGATCCCTTCGGTAGGGCTGAACGGTAATCTTGCATCTCTTTCTAGAATAATTTGAATTTCAATTAATTGTCAAATTTCAAGTGGTAAAAAAGAGTATAAGTGAAATGATATAGTATTGATAGTTAGAATTATAATCTTACGATCTTTTCTCCAGCAAAAGTATTGATCGGCGTTCCATCTTTACAACAATGCGTTAAGATAAAAACATCTGCTCGGCTCGGCGCTTCTTGTGTCTCACTCGTCATACTCTGTGTCAAAGGACAATCACTCATTTTAATTAATTATAAAAATTAGTTGACGACGTATAATTCATTAAAAAAATATTATGAAATAAAATGTTTGCTTGTTCATGGAATACCCTTGCAAAGCTTTTAGATTCAGATGTATGAGGTAATTTTTGTTGAGTCCGGATTAGTTTATTTTTTACACTTTTTCGCTATAGTGCACAAATTATTAGATAATGAGGCATTTATTATTAAAATATATGTTAGAAACCTTGTGTATTTAAAACATACCTTCCCCTCCTCAGTAGACAAGATTTTCCCATTGTTTTTTAAGTATATTGTCAAAGCAATTTGCAATGAAATCATCATCTTCGCTAAGAGTATCAAAGAATTTAATTTTCAAACGACTCTTGTGATCCCTCCATTGTTTGCCGACGGATCTCATTATATTTTTCCGCAGCCCTTCTACAATATCAAACTTTGTCTACCAAGATAGTGTAAAAATGATGATATAATTATTGTTTACTCTGCTTCAAGTTTAAATTAGGCAAAAATTAAGAAAAATATGCATACTACAAAAAAAAACACATATTTACCAAAATTTGATTCCATACACGGTCCTTCGATTCACCTTCCACCTTATATGAATCCTTTTTATCAAGGGGCAACATAGCAGGATCTCTTACTAACTTGCCACAATATCTAGCTAAATATTTAGCATCATCCACTATTGGTCGCCCTCCATCGCCTAAAATTTTCACCTTCTTACCTTTTGGTAAGGAATTAACATAAGCACAATTTTTTTTACCTTGTCTCTTTGTTGAGGATTACGAAGTACCATCTAAGGATGATGACTCTGGAGGGTCCATCTCCTTAAATTCACAAAAGAACACTAAAAAATTAGTCTAACATTGTTCATATTTTGTAAATAAATACGAAAAGTCTATCATATATGTGCTCTCCTAGATGGCAGCACAACTTCAAACACTTGATTACAAATATTGGAAGACATTGGAGTTGGCTGATACATACCGGAAACAAGAGATTTTGAACTTTGCTAGCATATATAAAAAAAGTATAATTTGACATGGTACTCAAAGATGATATTTAATTTTGAGCTAAAAATATTCTTGTTTTACATTAAGAAATCGTGTTTCTCCTCATAAGATGAAAAAGTTATCTAGTATGTGCATAAAAATCATCCAATCCACACATAATGAAGAAAAAAAGTACATCTATACAAAAAAAAATACAACTAACAAGAAAGGGTCATCATAAAATTTGAGTGCACAAAAAAATTTACAAAATCATTCATTTTCAATCTCATCAATTTCTACATTAAAATTTGATTCATCTTCATCGCTAATACTATCAATTGAAGGAGTTTGTTTAGTAGAATGCTTATGAATAGGTACAACAACAGTTGAACCAATAACATCTTCCCTCACCCAACTGACAATATCGGTATAGCGTTCTATTGTTTCATTTAGTTGCTGGTTTCCATATGGTCCTTTGTCTAATAACTCAGCATCTTCACCACTCATATCAAATAGGTCTCTAGGCTTAATCTTGACAACCATATGCCAATTAGGCTCGGTTAGATCCTCAACATAAAAAACCTGCTTAGCTTGAGATGCCAATATGTATGGTTCATTGGTTGCTTGTAGACCAGAGAATAAATTTTTTTTTAAATTCACAAGTGTAAATCCCAATTCATCGGTCTTAATTCCCCTTCCTTGTGACATTACATCGAACCAGTCACATTTGAATAGGACAAACTTTAGCTTCTCAGAATATGTCAACTCAATTATGTCAGTTAATTGACCATAGTAAGTTATCTCTCCTGCAATGGGTCTTCTGTCCTTTTTACTTGCATAACTCGTAGTCGCTGCTGTGACGAAAACACCACTATTTTGGGTCTTAGCACTCTTCTCTTTACCGATTATTCGAAATTTATATCCACTAACTGTGTAGCTAGTGAACCTTATAGCTAAAAATTGTGGACATTGGGAAAGTAGATGAAATCCTTCTAGCAATGGTCTATTAGCTTTTCGCAACTTCGGAACCTATATAAAGCGGAGACAAAGGTTAAATAATATCTTAAATTCTTCTAAAAAATTTATTCTAATAAGTGGATTGCCCTTACATGTTCTTTAAACCAACTAACAGTTCGTTGTGCATTTTTTGGATATCACGAGGAGATGCATTCGAATTCATCAAAAGCAATAGCTTGTTGTGTTGCCTGTATCATCATAATTTTTTAAGGAGTACTATGCATTAAATAATATTGAAAAGTAATATCATAAAGTCACAAGTTCTTACTCTAGATAACTTCCGACCATCTCATGATTGAAGAGGATATATCTATGTGCTTGCGTCCATTCTACCTCTTTCAGAATGAATGGTGAGGCACCCTTGAGAGCACTTTCATCATGATTTCGTGGGAGTCGGTTTAACCTTGTTTCAATATTCTATAAATACCTTGAGCAAAATGTGAGACATTCATTTGCGATATATCCTTCCGCAATGAATCCTTCAGGTTGAGCTCGATTGCGCACATATGATTTCAATGTTGAGAGATATCTATAGGTAAAAAAAATTAGCATCAGCAAGTGAAACATCAAACAATTAAAATTTATTTAAAATATTATAAGAAAATACCTTTCAATTGGATACATCCACCGATACTGGACTGGGCCACCTAACAGTGCCTCTGATGCGAAATGAATGGGTAAGTGAACCATAATATTGAAGAATGCAGGAGGGAAAATTTTCTCTAAGTAACAAAGAACCAGCACAATGCATTCCTCGAGTCTCTTCAAATCATCGACCACACAAACTTTTAAGCATAATTCCCGAAAGAATGCGCTCAGTTCTATCAATGTAGACGTTACATTCTTGGGCAGCAATTTCCGAATCGCCAGTGAAAGAAATTGTTGCATAATGACATGCCCATAATGGCTTTTTAGGCCAAAGATTTTACGCTCTTTAACATTGACGCACCTTGCTATATTAGAGGAGTAACCATCCGAAACCTTCAAATTTTTTAACACATTGCAAAACTTCTCTTTCTCATTTTTGTCATAGAATAGCATGCAGGTGGTAGATAAGCTCGATTATTTTTCTTCTATTCCGGATGAAGCTCTTGCCTTAGCCTCATTGCTTCTAAGTCTTGACGTGCTTTTAAATTATCCTTTGTCTTTCCTTCAATATTCAATATAGTTCCAAGAATATTGTCACATACATTTTTCTCAATGTGCATCACATCTAAATTGTGTCTTAGTAAATTATGCTCCTAATACGACAACTCAAAGAATATACTCTTCTTCTTTCAGTTATAAGGCAATTCTATAGTCTCTTTGTTTCTTGATCTTTTCCTCACTTGCTCCTTTCCAAAAATATTTATACTATTCTCTAGCGGGTTTAATACATCAGTCCCTGACAAAGGAACTGGAGCTTCTCTGACCTCTATGATGTCATCGAAAGATTGTTTTTGTTTTCGAAACTTCTGATTTGATGGTAGGAATCGCCGATGGCCCATATAACAATGCTTCCTACCGTTTCGCAAGTAGCGACCACATGTATCTTTATGGCATGAAGGACATGCCAATTTCCCTTTCGTGCTCCAACCTGATAATATAGCATATCCTGGGAAATCACTAAGGGTCCAAAGCAAGGACGCACGCAGTTGAAATGCTTCTTTCTTTGAAGCGTCATAAGTATTAACTCCAAATTCCTATAATTCTTGTAGCTCATCAATCAAAGGCCTCAAGTATACATCAATGTTATTTCCAGGGCCAGATGGACCAGGTATAAGCAATGATAGGATCATATTAGGTTGTTTAATGCACAATCACGGAGGTAAATTATACGGAATAAGTATCACAGGCCAAGTACTATGCGTAATACTCATTGTTCCAAAAGGGTTGAAGCCACCACTTGCCAACCCAAGTCTAACATTGCGAGAGTCTTCAGAAAACGTAGGGTTGATGAGATCAAAGTTTTTCCATGCTTGAGAATCTGCAGGATGCCTTAATATACCATCTTTAGTGTGACCCTCTTCATGCCATCTCATATCACATGCAGTTTTTGATGACATGTACAACCTTTGAAGTCTAAATTTTAGAGGGAAATGACGTAGAATTTTTGTGGGACTCTTTTTTTATAGCCTCCTACATGATCCTCTTAGGATTTCCATCGTGACATGCCACATATGTTGCATGATTGTTTATCGGCATACTCCTTCCAATACAATATACAATCATTTGGACATGCATCAATTTTGTTATAATTTAAGCCTAATTTTGTAATAATTTTCTTACTCTGTGAAAAAATTTTTGACAACGTAAACCCCTCAGGAAAAGCTTCTCGTAACAAATCAAGCAACATACTAAAGGACTTATTGCTCCATCCACCTAAACATTTGATATGCCATAACCTAATAATGAAAGATAATGTCGTATGTGATTTACACCCCGGATATAAATTTTTTTTGATATCATGTGCTAATCTATAGAATTTTGTGGCACTTTTATTGAGTAAATTATCTGTTCCGTCTACTAAACCATCATAAACTTCTGTTGGAACTGAAATTCCAAATGCATCATGCACCATAGTCCTCATGTCGTCATCGACGTCATTGTCATCAGATTCATTGTCTATCACATCATCTTGCCTATAATTTGTAGAAATAACATCCTCTCCATGAAAACTCCATATAGTATAATTTTGAATGAACCCATTGTATATCAAATGCTCATATAATGCACCCTAATCCTGATAGTGTGCATTACAACATTTCGTGCAGGGACACAAGAACCTTCCATGAACAGGTACTCCATGGGATATTGCAAAGTTGATAAATCTTTTCACCCCTTGAATGTATTTTTCGGAAGTCCTATGCTTTTGAATCCAACTCTTATCCATAATGTAAAAGATTGGATGATTCTGACCACTACCTTCTTCGTATATTGAAAATCCTAAAAAAAATATATGATAATGAAAATGAAGAGTAGAGAAAGACATTAATGAAATAAATAGAAAAGAAACAACTGCACAAAATAAATAAGATTATGTTAAATGGCTTAAACAAAATAAATATGATGATAGCAACAATATACTTAATTCTCAACTCTAAAAAGAATATATGATTTTACACATACATGAATTTATAAATGTATAGAAGAATATATCTCTCGGGTTTTTTTCCTAAAGAAACTTAATTGAAAAGGGACTTGATGTGCCCTCCCTTATAATTTAGGGATTATAGATTTAAAGGCTTTTGGCAAGATGTGCTCCATCTATGTTGTGCTATTTGTACTAGAGCTTAGTTTGATACTGGATCAGTTTTGCATTGTTCTAGAACTGGTATTACATACCCCCGAATGCCTATTGGAATTTTTTAGGTTTAGAGGCCTCTAAATTTGAGTCATCTTTGATGACCGATATAGCTTTTCTATGTAGAACGATGGTGAAAGGTTGACAACACAACATCTTGGATGGGAGACCAGGCTGGTGGACTCTGCCCCGCCCCGAAGTTTGTGCTTCACTATGTCACTTTCTCCCAATAATGTGTTTCCAATAATGTGTCAATTTGGATGTCTACAATAAGATCAATATAAGAGATGATTTTTTTTGCCCATTTAGTATTGGCACATACCGGGCGGCAACGACTACAAAGAAGATGATTCCATTTAATATGGTATAACTTAGAAAAGTAGTATTTTTTATTCCAAGTTGTTAAAGTTTTAAGCATAAAATTTTAGATTTGGGAATTGTACATAAACGATTTTTAGATGTGTTAAAGGATGAATATGTTTAGATTTTAGTCATGGAATGCCTTAGAACAGAGATGCTTTTGAATGAGTAAAGCATGACATCTTTTTCAACTCTCGTAGTTCACATCTAGAGTTAATTGAACTCTACATGTAATTGTTATTGTTACGATATTATACGGGGAAAGAAAATTTTGCCAATTGTACCACAAAACTCCGCATCCAGAATCCTTAGCGCAAATCCTATAGCAGGAAGAATGTTGCGAAATCTGGAATCCAGTACAAATCCTACTAGCAGGGTAGAGCAGGGCGAACATTGCAAGGAGAAAATGGTGGAGAATTTGTTTATAGTGCTGACTGATGAGCCCCAAGAGCACCTAGTTTAGGATAATCCAGCTTTTCATCGCAATCCATCAGCTTTCCCCACTCGATTCTAGTGAGCATCCGCTATTGTAAAAACGCATAAAGATTAACATCCATCTAGTTTAAAAAGTTGCTCGTTTACGAAACAACATACCTCCACAACCAAAAGTTGCAGGCATTTGCACCAAATCCCCCATCAAGTTCCTAATATGCAATCCCCAAATCGCCGCATTATTCCATTGGAAGAAACAAACTTCAAGTAGGGCACTAACATAGAACACATTAAGGAGGGACTTACGAACAGGTGGCATAAACACAAATTAGTCTTCCCAATTTAAGAGCTGGTATTTTGAGTAACCGATCAGTTTCCAAGCAAGAATGAGAACCGGTCACTTCTTTGGACATTTGAAACTATTTGTTACAAAGTGTGTGTCATTTGATGTGTAGACCATTATACTACAAATTTGTGGTGTTGAAGATTGAATCAAAAAAACGTCTATATCACGTGAAATAAAGCAGTCAAATGCCCTTTTAAAAGAATGGCTAAAACAAGTTGAGGAGTTACAAAGTAGCCGTTCATTTTAAAGATGTTTAACCGCTTTGAATAAAATGATGGAGATGTTTTTTTAATGCAATCTTCCATTCACCAGTTCTTTATATCGTGTACCCTACACATGACATAGAACACCTAACTGAAAAATAGTGTCGGGGGTCTAAAGTCAGTGACCTGTTCTCAAACTCGCCTGGGAACGGGTTGGTAACCAGATACAAACTCCAATTTTAAACCTTCTAAGATTGAAAAAAGTAAAAGAAGTGGTGGCACACGAGATTTTTTTGGTTTAAAGAACCAAGCTATTTAAGTGCAAAAATGGATAGACGGCTAACGGGTAGTATAAATTATTTAAAAGAGTTGGAAAGATTTCCACAACGGTAAAATTCTAATTCTACAAAACAAGACCATGTGCGAATACATTTGGGTGTCCACTTGTGTCTGCTCATTATTGTCCACCATTTTGCAATCAACACAAAAACAGGTCTGACCTGTTTTCATCTTTATTGCAAATGGATTGTGAGCAAAAACTATTGCACTACAGTAAACACACCAAAACTCAATTGAAACATCTAACAGGACACCCAAACACAGCCTATTTGTGTACATTCATTCAAAGATTAAAAAAAAAAGAATCAACCTTCAAGTTCAGCGTCACTGAGCCTTCCTAATGCACAAAGCAAGAATTGGGAGGTAAATGGTAGAATGACAAGTATGTATACATTATGCAGTATATCTACAAGTGTTCATAGATAGTAAAATGGCTTATGAAAAAAATAACAAAAGTGCTAGAAAAATAATGCTATAAGAGTGCTGGATTTGTTCCCTCTTTCTTGGTAAGAAAAGATCTTGTAATGAGTTTGGGCTTGTAGCTCAACTGGAAGGTTGACAATATTGCAACCATGGGGTCACAGATTCAATCCCATCCTACCCATCAGGAGTAGATAAGTAAAAAAAATACCATGGAAGCGTTGAAATCCTTAAGAAAATTGGCCTCTGACATAATTAAGTGAGGTGATTTGGAGTAGATAAGTTAAAACAAATCCTACAACTTGTGGGAAAGGCCGTCAATGAGGGGTTTTCAAACCAAACTATAGTACGTGTTCCCAGCGGCTTTTGATGGACTTGTGCAAAAACATTAGAAGTCTAAAGGCGTGAAATTTTCCAGTCCAATTGATTGGGCCGATTCTTTGGAGGCGAAGGCGCGGGATCTTCTTTAAGAACTTAAAATTTGCATGTTCCATTTCCCTAGGCCCAGTAATCATGGAAGGTGATGTTTTTGTGATCTCTTGTATATTTGTTCGAACGGTTTGTCAGTCCAAAAGCTTTTGTCCTAACAGCTGCGGCTAAGGGTGATTTTTGTATCTTATTCTCTTCTTTTGGATATGTTTCTCTTGGAGGGGAAGACGCGAGATCTTCTTGACGACCTTAAAATTGTATGTTCTATTTCCCTAGGCCCAGTAATCATGGAAGGTGATATTTTTGTAATCTCTTGTATATTTGATTGAGCGGGTTGTCAATCCAAGTGCTTTTTGTCGTCAAGGCTGTGGCTAGGGTTCTTTTCGTATTTTATTCTCTTCTTTTGGATATGTTTCTCTTGGATATAACGTCATGCTCTTTAATGATAAGATATTTTTAATGCTTAATAAAGGATCCCAATGAGACCATACCAACAAGAAAAGGGAAAAGGAATGGGACTATTGATGACCATGGTATAAATCAAGATGTTTAATCATTTATAAACATGAAACTCTAATCCTGACTCATTGATCAATTGACTAGACCACTTATCGTGTGATAGGTGTTGCGCAGTCGAAATCTAATCAATGGATGGTCATGGAAAGTAGATGGCTAATCAATATCAATGTTTTTATGATCTGCCTTTGATTCTCGGAAAATTGTGCTATAATATAACTAAGCAAAATAGATGGGCATTCGAATTCCTCCACATAAAGTAAGAAATTTAGAAATCGAAACAAGCATTTCATTACTTGAAACAATCTTAAAAATCAGAAAGTAACATCGTTTTACAATTCACATGATCACATCACGCATCCCATATATAAGTTGGGAACATCTTAGCAAAAAAAAAACCATAAGAACGTTGGAAGACTGAATGATGAGATCTAAAAAATGCAAAGAGAAAGAAATCGCATACCTTGACAAAGGGTGTGGCTTCGACCCAGAACAAGAACGTGAAGAAATCGACCTGGATCAAGATCTAGACAAAGCACGGCGTGATGATTAGACCATTGGATACTTGCAATATCTCTACTAAAATTTAATCACGCCTAAGCCCACCAAAATCCACTGATGGATTTTTAAAACACACAACATAGCATCTCCTGGCTGAAGCCCACTTTGGTTCATCAATCAAAGGCCTTTGTTCACAGATTCACGCGGATTCCACTATTCACAAGTGCTACAGAAAGGGTTACAAGAGCAGCAATTACAAGGGTTCTTTAAACCCTAAACTCGAAAGGGATATTGATCGCTTTACAAGGGTTACAAGAGCAGCAATTACAAGGGTGCTTTTTGTGGCGAAGGCGATGGAGTAAAGCGATCAATATCCCTTTCCTTGTTCCCGAGCCTTTGGTTGGGATTCTTTGAATCATGGATGTGCTTTCCTTGGGGAAGACGGAGTAAGGAAACCCTGAGCAAGAAAACCCTTTTACTTTGGAGTATAGTACCCTTTGTATATTTAGTTTCTATTAAATTGACGCGCGCCTATATTTATTTCCCGCGTCCTAAATGCTTAACAACTATCGAGGCGTTTAATAATAAAAACGTCGCACATAATAATTTACATGGCGGCGTTCAATTAAAAAATGTCGCCCTTAATTTCTGACATAGTGGCCTTTGCAAAATGAGCACCAAAAATATTATATTAACGATGCTGTCGCGGCATTTAATAATAAAAATGTCACGCATAATATTTTAAATTGCGGCATCCGATAAACAATAACACACTTATTTTCCTGCATAGTGGTGTTTGTAAAGTAAAGCTCTGCAAAATATTTTAAATCACAACGTCTAATAAAAAACGCTGCATATAATGTTTTAAATCGCGGCGTTCAATAAACAACGCCATGCTTAGTTTCTTTTATAGTGGCGTTTGTAAAATAAAGCGCCGCAAAATATTTTAAATCGCGGCGTCCAATAAAAAGTGCCGCATATAATGTTTTAAATTGCGACATTCAATAGACAACGCCATGCTTAGTTTCCTTTATAGTGGCATTTGTAGAATAAAACGCCGTAAATATTTTATTAGCGTGTCATTTTCACAGCAGACACCGCAACCAATGTGACGTGATATGAAATCATCAACAATTAGCAGTGATTTTATTACAAGCGCCATGAAAAGGTATTTTTAGTGGCGCTTTTACGCAAACGCCGTTAAATCAGCGTCACTAAAACCCACTGTTTTTGTAGTCTACTTTTACATTTTGGATTGGTCACAAATGTGCACCACATGACATAATGACATATCACTTCATTGATGTGAGAGAAAAAGTATAGTTTTATGGTGCGTTTGGATGTCATACATTTAGCCCCTAAATTCAGATTTAAATATATCTAAAGCAATTTTACCTTTATTTAACGTGATTATATCTTTGGCAGGAACTAGCGAATAAGTTGGCAACTTAGCCTGGCCTCGTTTCATGCGGGAAATTGAAGCAGGAATTTTTTTACAAAATGTAGAAAGACTCCTACCAAAAGTAAAACTGTTTAAAAAAATTACACAGGACTTCTCTCGTTTCCACTACTCACCTCTTTTCCTATATTCATTTGCAATAACGTCTCTCTCTCTCCGAAAGAGGTAAGGTGCAATTCTCATAAGTCTCACCTGCAAAAGCTCTCCCTCTCTCTCTCCTAAAATTATCTAGTGCCAAAGCTTTTATTAATTTGTAGCCTTTTTTCACTCGCAATGCCTCTCTTCCTTTCTTTCTTTCTTGACAAAACCAAATGTGCCCACTATTGATTCAACTTTAGGCAATACATTACAACCCCTCTCTCTAGTAATAAGGCGTGCTTTAATTTGGGCGGCAATCCTATCCGGGATTTCTCACAAGCAAAAGTGGCTTCTTCTTTTAAGTACATGTTCTATGAAAGTGTTTATATTTTTTAAGATCAAAGATGAGTAAAAAGTTTTTGTTTTCTATTCTAAAAAATATTATATATATATATAGTTTATTATATATATTTTTTGTTAAATTTGAATCTTTTATGATTTCATCATCTTTAATGTTTGATCTATCACATGATGATGGCATCAATTATTGATCTGCTCATTTTTATATTTTTATATTTAAAAAAAAATTCATCTCAAATGTGATGATCTAGGCAAATTTTTATGGATATGAAAATATTAGGTTTCTATTTTATTATTATTATTTACAATTACACTACAAAGGGGTTGTGTGATAAATACTATTTTTACCCACCAAGGGGTTGTTGCAACAGTTGATGAGTTGGGTATGATCCCCAAGGTTGTGAGTTCAAAATGAGTCTTCTTATGTGATAAACATGTGCCACCTAAGGTGTGTAAATCATGAAATATTTTAATCACTAGAAAAAATTATATTTAATTTTTTATAACTGATTGTTGAATCATCTTATTTTTAAATCGGATTAATGTTCATCTATAGATCATATATTTTTTTTTTTTTAAATTTAATTAGTTATGTTTAGATTAGCGGTTTCTATCCATATGCCTTAGTGTGAACCGTTCTTCATACCAATGTGGTTAAATCATTTTCCATATTATTGATGCACATATTATATCCATATGATCAATGACCATATTATGAAGCAATGTGGCTGGATCATTTACCTACACTCCAATTCAGAATTGGAAGTTGGTTTCGAAATACCAAATATAATTTTTTTTAATCATGTTCATTTAATTAAGAAAATATACATTTAACTTTTATATTAATTATAAATATTATGCAAATATTATCTTACGGATTCGAGATATGCTATATCGCCAAACTTTATTACCCCATATCGAAGTGTGCGTTGTCATTTGAAGGAGATTGCAAGTGCCAACCAAGTTCCCCAAAATTCCCAAGAACTCTTCAACCTTCATCATTCTTCTCTATGAAATGCGATTGAGCAAATTTTTGTTGTGCTTAAAAAGAGGTTCCCGATAATGAAAATTGAACCTTCCAATCCTATGATGTACAAGTAAAATTAGTCTTTGCGCTTTTCAGTTTACATAATCATACCCGGAAAGAGAGTGATGGTAATGATTGGATTTATCGATAATTTAAAAGAGATGCTCGTAATTAATCCTCTCAAAGATGAGATCATTTGTATAAAAGAGATGATCCTTCAAAACTAAGACAATGCTAAGCGGATCGTAAATTACACAACTCCATTGCAAATGCAATGTGGGCAGACTATTGTATGCATCATCATGCAAAGGAGGATAAAAGCATATAACGCTATAGAAGTTAAAGAAACTAGATGTAAAAACCTTATTGTGAGTTTTTTTATTTTTGATAACTTGGATATTCGAGCCTCTTAGAGCACCTGCCTAATTTTAGGGGCACATCCCCAAGTTTAGCACATGCCGGATTAGCATAGAATATAAATCCCTATGTGTGCATAAAATTATATTTGAAACATGTTTACTTATTTCTTCCTCCCATGTAATTTATGTATCTCTCCCATGAGCTGTAGGTGATTTTGACAACTTTAATTTTTTTATAATCAACATTTTCACGAAAATAATGGATGGATAAACCGACACAAGAGATGAAATTGTATCAATTTACAATTTAGACAGGCAAGCCAAAGAATCCATAGGCTAATAGCATAGCAAAGCAAATTCTAAAGAAAGACTTCACACGTTTTTCAAGTGATTGCACCAAATTAAAAATAAGACTTGGTATTTTAAGGACATGTGATTTATAAAAATATAATATACGCCGTCTGATTTTAAGTTCATGATCAATAGATCTCTGGTACATAAAATTGAAGCAAAATATGATACTTGCCATATGATTTATTATAGTCGAGTGTTGAATTATATAATAGCTTTTGACTCCATTTAATCAAATGATGAAAATTATATTTTATTCTAATCTTTTGCAATTGATATCTTTAAATCACGGCCTTTAAGTCAAACGGCTTAGATGGTGTTTTCACATGATAGAGGTCGCCAAACTTGCAACTCTTTCTTTTATATTTGGTGTAATCAAGTCAATCACTTGAAAAGCGTGTGCGAGTAATGGCCTCCAAATTATAAAAGTAGGCCAAATTTGTTGAGGACAAAGCCGAGGGGGCTGAAGTGTGATAGGCTGCATCAAGGATCAAAATATTGGGTAAAATTTTAGTTTCAAGCTTGATCGAAACTGAAAATTTGAACTGAAATTTTGGCCGAAAACCAAAAATTTGGTCGAAATTTCGGCCAAAATATTGAGTCTCATACAAATTTGGATTGAAATTTCGGTCCAAATTATCGTTTCAGTGAGGATTGAAATCGATAATTTTGATCATTTAGGCCAAAAATTTGATTCTTGAGCTGTACCAACCTACATTTATTGAGTCCACCGCAATTTTAGCCAACTGCATCGCGTGCCATCAGCGACCCGCACTTTGTCTCCATAAAATAGTCCTCTCCAACTTCTAAATTACTTGACGTAAAAGTAGAAAGAACGCAAACTTCATATAATTGAAAAATATCAAACATGTCCATCCAATTGGGCCGTTATCCCAAACATATTATTGATCGGACGATCAGGATCAATAGCAATTCAATTCTCATGCTGAGTGTGACCGCATCAACAATCTAAACCGTGCGTGTTACGCACACAAATCCAGCACAACCGAAGGCTAAAGCAGGTTCTATTGCTAGGGGTCTCAGAGTGCCGCATATGGAACAAACCCCTTGAAATTTAGAAATCGCTCCGTTTTCGTTACTTCCTAATTGTTCATGGCTTCCACCAGCAAGAGGGCAGCAGAAGACGAGGAAGAAACCCTAGACGAGGTATTTGCTCTCTCTCTCTGTCTCTCTCCCTCTCTCTCTGTTAATTCTCTTTGATGCATCTTTTTTTTTTTTTTCTGCAAATCCTCTTTTGTTTTTGTCATTGCGATCTTCAGTGCCGAAGTGGTCAATTCATAAATTCAAGTTTCTAACCTAGGTTATAATTACAAATACATAGAATAATTAGATAGATTTTGAATTTCGTTGAAAACATTTGAAATCATGGCCTTCTAAATCACGTCGGGTAGATCAATTATCCGACATACAGACGAGGTTTGGTTCTCGAATTTACTACGTTTCAATTTAGGGGATTAGGCGTTGCTGTATCAAGTAGATTTAGTTGTATTCAAGTTTTATTTTTCTTATTATTTTGAAGGGGATAAAACGGTGATTCTGAACCTAAGCTATTTGATGTGATAATGCTGATTAGTTGTATTCATTAGTGTATCCACGTTGGCAGCGAGCAGTAGATGGAACAATAAATTTTACGGTTTTTTCGAGAACTTTGAATTCTGCAAAAACATTCTACGAATCTCTGATTGGCTGACGGAACGAACCAGAAAGAAGCTTAGGAAAATGCCCAACTTTCCCAAAATGTTAATAAAAATCTCCTCATGGTTGGAAAATGGCTCGAGCTTAAACAAACGCAACGGAACAGAGTGAATAGAGATATCAGGTAGGACTTGAAGAGTAACTCTATCGAGTACTTTAGCATCTATCGTTCCAGACTTGTAGAGGCTAGTTCTTAAGAATCTCTAGGACAATGGTTTGCAAGAGGGACAGGATCATGGAATGTTCTTAAGAATCTCACATCAAGTTACAAACAAACCACATGAAGCCTAGTGGGTCCTGATATTGGGAATATGCACAGAATATAAGAGTAAGTGATATGATAAGTTTCCTCAAAGCAACTCTGATCCTTTCAAATCTTCATCTAGTTTATGATGATGGAAGCAGTTTGGGAAAAGTAGGATCATCACCAGAGAGTTTTACTAATTATTATTAGTAAAATGGAAGGGATGACTCTCTATTTTCTCTTGACTAAACTTGATAATGTTTCTAGAACCAAAAAGTTAGGTTGGGTGGGGAATAGAAGATTCATATAGTAAGTGGGATCTAATCAAATATTCTAACTGGAAGAGATGATCGAAGACCCCCCTCATGGTTTCCTAGCTATTAATATTTTAGGCCTTAAGTAATTTTGTCATTGTAGAATGTCTAAAGGGGTAGGTTCATAAGTAGGTAAGATAAGGTTGCCTTAGGGCATTGTAGACAAAGAATATTAGGGTAAATTGATGAATTATGTTTAAATATCATAGCGATCAAAGGATTTTAGACATGACAGGTTCCTCCCTTTTCTAGATGTTGTTTAGTGTTTTGTAAGATTTACAAGTTCCTAATCATACGATAAATTAGGGTAGTGCAATATAGAAGATGGATAGAGGGGATAATCAGGTGCTTTTATGTTTGAGTTCATATTTTTGGTGTTTTGGGTGTTTACATTGGGTCTTATAGGAGGAGTTTGATATATGGTCAAGTCCAGTCAGGCCCATTGTGACAAATTTCATTTTCAGCAATATTTCAGCAGGAGGTCGTTTTGGTTCATTTCGGATAAATTTCGGGAGAAATTTGACAGTATCGGGAAAATTTCGGGGAGTACAAAAAAAAATAAAAATTATGTTTAATATTTATAAATTTTTTTATTGTTTAAAAAATGGCTAAATAAAAAAAATTTCGTTAATTTCGGTGAAATTTCGCCGGAACTTATGAAATTTTGGTGAAATAATCAAAATTTCACTAAAGTTTCACCCAACCACTGTTTCGGGGAATTTTGCCAAAATTTGTCACTATGGTCAGGCCTATCTCTGCGATTTGTTACTTTTGTAGGTCCTTGATGAAATGGTGTCCCCATTTTGTTATCATTACTGTGTGTTCAGTTTCATTTTAGCATTTTTATCTCAGGTCACATACATAATGAAATATTTCTACCATAAGTGACATGTAGAACTGTTCATGCATCCCTAGCTTTTCTGGACATCTCTTGTGTGAATTTTCTCTTCCTAATATGTAAGGAGGATTACTTTTTCAGAGATAATGTCATAGTTTTTATGTTGTATGTTTATTTTACTCTTTTGTAGCTACATTTTGGTGGGCCAAGTAATGCAATAAAAAAATTGGTTACCTACAGGTTGAGGGATTTGATGATTTCACTCTTGCCTCATCCTGGGAAAGGTATTTTTTTTAAGTTACTCAGTATCTACAATTGCATTCCAGGTTTTATTGCTATTACAACTCATAGGGTCATTTAATTTGGAAAGTTAGAAAAATTAACCATGCCGTTCTCTCGTGTTTTAGGTTCATATCTGAAATAGAGGCTTTTTGTCGGCTATGGCTAGCTGATGGTCCGAAGAATTTAGTGGTACGCTAGTTAATTTATATTGAAAGAATGTTTCATTCATGCACTGTGTGTTCTATTACATGTGATTTAACCAATGGTTACTTGTTAAAAACACATAATCTAGATTCTAGAAAGATACATGAAATGGTTATACTCGCTTGTTCTTGTGGATCATGCTAAACAGAGGGTGAATCCTTACTGGCTTTACAGACAGACATCTTCGCAGCTCACGACCTGCCAGGATATGCTAGTCGCGTAGCAGCCAACAAGCAAGGGCTGAGAGCGCTAGCGCGAAAGCCGCTGCGCGTTAGCGCATCCGTTTTCTTGCTGGCTGACGAGTGTGGAGCTTAGTGGCTCCTTACGATCTGCCCAAAATGAACATACATACCCTCGGTTCCAAGACCTTGTTCGCACAGCGAATAAAGGCCGGGTTGAAGGGGGCAGTCAGCTAGGTGTAGCCATATTATCAACAAAAAAATTCGTACTGTCTGAATTGATTCATGAATACTTCAGTATTTCATACTGCATGCTCAGATTTAGGACCAGATTGAAAATTTATTACTTTTAAAACGTCTGAATGAGCAGGATGTGGGAACTGAATTTTCTTAGGCTGTGTTTGGGATTGCTCTTGGGAGGCAAAGAGCAGGTTAAAATTTCTCTTTTAAAGAGACCCAAATTCAGCTCTTTCCCTCTTTGAAAGTGCTAAGAGCACTTGCAAGTATAACTAAACACAGTCCCATACTAAAGTGCTCTGTGCCAGAGCAGAGAGCTGCTCTTTGCCTCCAAAGAGCAATCCCAAACACAGCCTTAGTATCTTTAATGGGTATGTGTGTCTAAGCAAAATTGTATTGATAAAACTTTAAATTTATCTCAAGCTCTTTCATTAGCTCTAACCATGCCTTATTATATTGTGTTCCAATATTCACATTTTCTTTTTCCATTCCATGATTAGCTATCCACACAAATTTCATGCTATATATCAATTATTACTATTTATTTATGCCAACTTGTTTTGTCCATAACAAGGTTGTTAAAACGCTTAAGCGACCCTATACGATGAAGATCTCACTAGGTGCCTAGGCGATCACCCATTGGCCAGCACTGAAATTGATCATGTTTCAACAATAGAAGATTATATGCTAAAATCAGCAAAATCTAAGCATCTATAAACAACTAAAGGCATTTTGTTCGTTGTTAAATTATACCAAATATCCCCTAATGGTACCATGGCCCAAAGCATTAGCAGTGAGGGAAGCAAAATGGCCGAACGGTCAATATGTAGCCACTTCAAATGTAGGAGAGTATATGGAAGAACCATACAGAAATACTTATATAGATCTTCATTTATGATGCCTTTGTTCATTTATCAAATATTACATAAATGCTTACAAAATTTGCACAATTTCTTAAAAGCACACGCATAAGGGCAAGCAAAATGCTATTTTTATTCTACTACTCGAATGTGTATACTTTGTTTGCTGATTAACAAAAGATTAAATTCCTCTACTCAATATTTCAGTATACTTTATCCATACTCTGCGCAAAGGCAAAACATGGGTACTTCCAACTCTTGATTTCACATAAGAAAAATTGGTTTCATTAAATTAATGGTATGATAGTTATTTACATCTATATTTATTTTTTTATTTTATTTTTCAATTGGTGATATATATATATATATGGCCCGGGACTATGGGTTCAAACCCAGATGGAGGGGTTGGGTTAGAGTCAGTTGGAGTCCATGTGGCATCCATCTGAGGGATCGGTTTCTCCGGCAACTTGCCTAAGGCAAATCAGAGGGTACCCAAAAAATTTGGGCATGATCCGATGCATTTACACTGTCCAAACTGTGGTCAAAAGGGGAAAATTCAATGCACCAGGATGTGTGGGTGGTACTCAAACTTTGACCACAGTTTTAAACACATAAAAGGCTTTGTTTTTTTTAAAATTTTTTTTTATAGATCACATGGTACATGTCGCACAATCCCAAAATGGGTGTTGTTTTGGAATCATGTGCCACGTGGCACGTAATCTGTGGTTCTAACCCACCGTTCCCAATATGGGTTCAAACCCATTGTCCCATTTGCTTATATATATAATTGTATCACAAGGTGCAACAAAGTATACAAGAGGATAAAAACCATGAATCCAAAACAATGCATTGGTGAAGCTCCTGTGGCTCAACCCTGTTGCAACTTTTCCAAACCGAGTAATTATCGAAATTGCAGAGTAGCCCTTGGGTTGTGGGGCCGAGGCTCGTGTGTGTAGAGTAGCCGTTATGGCTCCTCTCTACATATGTACTTAAAAGCCAATTCTTGGATAATGGTGGTATGACCTCAAACCTATCAGTTTGACATACTACTGACGTAAGCCACCTTGCAAGGTTATGTGGACCATGTGCAGCCTTTATTTGCCCACCACAATGCTCCATCGTGCCTCACATCCAACTCCAACTCCAAGCCCAATCCAACACAATAACGTCTACATCAAGGTCCCTTGTCCCACATGCGTGCTAGGAGCCTAGCCATCTAGCAAGTGCTCCGTGCCTCCACGACACTTGATCACTTACCCAGCCACCACTTAGCCCAAGTCATTATCTTCACCCCACATATGTACTACCTAGCTTCGAGGCCCTCATGCCTCCTGGTTAGCTCAAACCATGCACTGCTGCGGACGACACAGGTTAGCTCCGAGGCCCCACACCTCCACCAAACCTCACGCGATGCTTCTCCAAGCATCACTAGGAATGACCCTGTCACATCCTCCCCTACTCAATCTGTCGATGCCATTGTCAACTATTGATTTTTCCTGGTAATGAGAACCAGCAGCCCTCAAATACTCTAAATCAGGATAAGTAGATGAAAACCCACTTAAAGATCAATTTAGAAATGTCAAAACATAGTGAGACTGACCCTGGTTTATGGTATGTTAGTCTCAGATATCAGTCTCAAATTTCTGTAATAACGACTAAAATTCTGCTCCAATAATAATCTCAATATACTTTCTCAAATCTGCACTCCAGTACTGTACTAGTAGTAAATAAACTGAACTTCAACGTGTAGGAAAAAAACAAATATAATAAACAACACACCTTATATAAAACGGTGTTCTGCTGATCTTGTTAGCAGTACCACGGAAAAATTATGAGTTCACAGCCCTTGATTCCAGGATTCAGCAGTAATCACAAAAGTATAGTATCAGATCAATAAGTATCAGCAGTTGAATGTTGCCACAGCAATTCTGAGTTTCTGACCATTAGAACACATGTAAACACCGGTAAATAGGCGTCTCATAGATTATTAGTTTTCCAATCTCAAAGATAGGAAATCCCAGCAATGATGGAGGTTCAGAGCCAGAGAGCAGTCATACAATCCATCTTAGAAGATCCTGTTTACAACAGAAGAGGAGGATCAAAACCCTTGAAAACCAGAAAACAGTATGACTCAAAAGTCACAGTAGTATGGGAATGAAAACTCTCGAGTTCTTGAAAGAAAAACTCTAAAACAAATATCTACGGCAATGTATAATCTGTCTCGATAGGTTTTACATATGTATAAAAGATAAAGAAATCAGAATCTTCTAAAACTAGAGTCTAAACTTACTTAAACCCTAAGAAACACAAATAGACAGTAATAAAACGTTACTACTCCTATTTTGTTGGATCCTAAAATCTCGAGAATGGCAAATAATTAAAAAATTTTCATTTCAATAGTCATGAGAATGTGATTCTTGTGAACTACTGTTCACTTGATCAATTAAGTGATCACGTGACAGAAAGTTCTCGAGAATAAGATCTCGTGACTTTTCAGTCACATAGCCGCTTATTGTTGCCACATGAGCTGTCTTTTAAGTTGCCCTCCATGCCCATTTACCCTTCCTACTTAAGGCCAAATGGGTCTTTATTTTAACTCTCTTTTTAATCTCACGAACAACTCTCCTTATTTCTGGAATTTCTGAGACCATTCCAGCCCCCTTTTTCCCTCAATTTTGATGCCGATAACAGTCAGGGATATGCTTTGCATCACCCTCCTGGGGTTGGAGAGGACTTGGCTCCGTCAAGTTGACTCGCGCATACGCTTTGATGTAACTTTAGTCACGCATTCTCCTCTTGCACTAGCCTTCAAGTCTTTGACACAATGCATTGATGTCAGAGTCCCATTGATGCAAGTTAAGAAGATTCATGTTTTTTTGAGTTGAAAATCCTCCTTAGCCGATAGGAGTGATCTACTTTCCATCCTTGCAGAAGGAGTAGGTCTTCCTCTTCCATTATGTATAGTGTCCCTATCATATTACCATGACCTCTCAAACAAACATGGCACACATCCATTGGAATCACGTCCACCACATGTTGTCCTGGTACTCTTTTTCTAATTGAGAAAGAGAGCAAACATTGGGTGATGACACGGGTCTCTCCCGAATCCTTCGTTCTTGAACCATTGAACCTTATATTGGTTCAGATGGTCCTTCTCTTTCAACTTCAAGGCATCGACCATCTTGCGTGAGACTATCGAGTTGACTCTTGCATACGCTTTGATGTAGCTTTAGTCCCGCATTCTTGTCTCGTACTAGCCTTTAAGTCTTTGACACGATGCATTGATGTCGGAGTTCAGTTGATGCAAGCTAAGAAGATTCACGCTCTCCTTTTTCTTGAGTTGAGAATCCTCCTTAACCGGTAGGGGTGTCATCTTATTTGTATCCTTGATGAAGGAGTAGGTGTTCCTCCTTCCATTATGCATAGTATACCTATCATATTACCACGACCTCCAAAAAAAATGGCACACATCCATTGAAACCACGTCCACGACACGTTGCCCTGATACTCTTTTCTAATTGAGAAAGAGACCAAATATTGGGTGGTGACACAGATCTCTCCTGACTCTTCCGTTCTTGAACCATTGAACCTTATACGATTCAGATGTTCCTTCTCTTTCAACTTCAAGGCATCGACTGTCTTGCGTGAGACTATTGAGTTGACTCTTGCGTACGCTTTGATGTAGCTTTAGTCCAGCATTCTTGTCTCGTACTAGCCTTCAAGTCTTTGACACGATGCATTGATGTCGGAGTGTGATCTTCTTTCTATCCTTGACGAAGGAGTAGGTATTCCTCCTTCCATTATGCATAGTATCCCTATGATATTACCACAACCTCCCATAAAAACATGGCACGCATCCATTGGAACCACATCCACAACAAGTTGTCCCAGTACTCTTTTTCCAATTGAGAAAGAGACCAAACATTGGGTGGTGACACAAATCTCTCCTGACTCCTCCTTTCTTGAACCATTGAACCTTCTACTGGTTCCGAGGGTTCATCTCTTTCAACTTCAAGGCATCGACTACCTTGCGTGTGACTAGGTTCCCTCACTTTGGCCACCAACAATAACTGTGCAATCGGCCCCTTTGAAGTGCACTTGGTACGAAAAATATTTAATTGTACCCACTTGTCTTCATCAATGGTCTACCTTTTCGATAAGTAGACTTTCTCCTTTGGCATCGACCCCAGTTTCAATCTTTTCATCCTCTATCCCATTGTTTCGCTTCATAGACCTCATCATCCCCTTTAGCTTCGTCTTCATGATCTTCCTCTTGGGCTTGAGTCACTTGTCTCTCAGGAAACTTGTAATATCGATGTTCTACTTCATTACGGTGAAAAAATTAAGTTTTCTTTGCTTCGATAGAGTAGTCCTTTGAGCTACTCGGTCGATCATGTCTACCCCCCCTCTCCCTTTATTACAGTTAGGCTGATCTATGGTTGATATTGGGGCCTCTATCGTACAATGCTTACTACCCGAGTCACAATAGAGAATCTCTTCTCCTTTAAGTGCACACCTGTAGGCGTTGTCGCCCTCGCTCCTCCATAAATCGCGCATAGCAATCTTGTCTTGAATTTGAAGATGCAACCCGTCTACATACCGTCCAACCCTTTGAACTTCCATTTTATGTAACTCGACCCAAGTAAGAGGTGAAATTTCTCGGTGTACTCCATGACACTCTTTTCGCATTGTCGTATATTTTGACAACATTGATAGATGTCCTTGACATAGGTAGGTGGAAGAAACCGACGCCTCTTTATCTTTTCTCCTGTCGAAATTTTATCCTTCCCGCAGCGTAGACGATCCACATCTTCCCACCATGCTAATGCATACCCTGAAAACTTTGGTGCAACAAATTTAACCCTACGGTGGTTTGATGCGGCTTTTAATTTGAATATATTTGCCACCTTACTAATCCAATCGAGAAATTCATCTGGGTATAATCTCCCATGGAACTCTGTCATATCTATCTTAATCCCATGATTATATTCACATTCTCAATTTTGGTAATCATAACCCTCATGATCAAATCTAGTTGGAGGCTTTCGTCGATGATAACAACGTCTTTAATCATCCGATTCATCTACTGTTGGATCGCCTTCAACCTCCGTGGTGATCTCACGTTGAGGTGTTAAACCCATGCATTCGCCATAACACCTCTTCCATAAGTTCTTCAACATGGTCCCTACGCTGTTTCAGTGTAGGATCCTTTCGCAGAGGCATATTTAATTTTTTTTCAAGGACAACTCCTAATTAGATACCAAATAATGTGGGGTGTGGGAAAGGACGACTGCTCCATCTCATCCATTACTTCTAAGAACTTTGTCCTCAGATTTACAGTGGGTGAGGAGAAATTGGTAGCAGATATTAAAAAAAAGTTTTTTGCTTGTGCGAAGGTCGTTCTGGAATGCTGCTGTTGGGCTGATTTTTCTTCTGGCAGCAATGTAAAAAAAAGAGGGGGTGGCGTTTGGCTTGTCTCTACCCCTATCCCCTACACACCCAGACCGCCGCCGTCCTATGCCTGACCGGCTGGAGGTGTGGCATGTTCCTGGGTGCGGATCGAAGAAACCCTTGACCTCACTGACATAAGGTTCGCTAGGATCCTCATTTGCCTGAAGTTCATTGGGAGGATTCCACTGTGGGGAGAGATCGACGTGAATGGGAACTGGTGGAACTGCTGGATCGTGATCGAGAGGATGGAATGGGTGTCCATTAGACACCACTGCCAACCAACGGTTGAAATGCAAGATGAAACATGTCATGTGCATGTGTTGGGTAGAGTTTGGTAGGATTCGACTAGCAATTGGGTGTTGATCAGGAACGGAGGATGGTTGATGCACTGGATCAACCAGTACTCCAGCACACCGGGCGTAATTTCATGGTGACTTCATGAGGTGTGACAGGTTCCTTGATGTGGATCGAAGAACCCTTGACCACACTGACACAGGGTTCGCTATGATCCTTGTGTGCTCGGAGTTCGTTGGAGGATTCCACTGCGGGGAGAGATCGACGAAATGGGATCATGTGGAATTGTTGGATCGAGATCGAGGGGGTGGAATGGGTGTCCGTTCGACACCACTGCCAACCAGCTGTTGAGGTGCGGGATGAAACATGTCATGGGCACACGCTGGGTAGCGTTAGGGTAAGATTTGATCAACAACTGGGTGTTGATTGGGAACAAAGGACGGGCGACGCATTGGATCAATCAATACTCCAACACACTGGGCATAATTTCATGGCGACGTAAACCAGACGATTCGACGACGGTATGGACTGCTTGCTGGTAAAGGAGTAGGTGGTGACAGTGGTTGCTTTTGATCCTTGATAAGTACGGAGGCTAGATTGTACAAAGCATGGTTTTAAAACTCGACGAGATGACTCGGAACTTGGGCGAGTCGACTCGGCTCAACCCAGTTTCGTGTCGACTTGTCTATTGCCTCGATTAAGGCTTCAACTCGGTCAACTCGGAAACTCGACCGAGTTTGTCGGCTCGGCGAGTCGGCTTAAGTAACAAATTTTTTTAGGGCTGGCGGGGGTTTTAACTGAAGTTAAAGGGCATACTTGTCTTATTGCCCCTTATATATTTAAAGGCTGGGATCCTCGACAACAACTCGACAAGAGAAGAAGAAAGAAGAAAGAAGAAGAAGAAGAAAGCAGCTCTGCGGCGTGCCCTAAAACTCATCGCAGCCCTTAGATGCCCCTCTCGTCCCCTAAAAGTTGAGGTTTGTTTATTTTTTTTACTTTATAAGCCACATGTGCCCTAAAATTTGTTTTTTTTTTTTACTTTATAAGCCATAGGTGCCCTAAAATAGTAAAATCTGTATTTTTTTCACTTTACAAGCCATAGTTGCCTTAAATGGATGCGATATGGACAATAATGAATTTTCATCTATTAAATATTTAAATTATATATATATTTTAAATAACCCGAGTAGGAGTGAGTCGAGTCGGACCGATTTTCCGTGTTGATTCTACTCAAATGATTTCCGAGTCGAGTCGAGTCGAGTTTCTGTGTTTTAAAACCGAGGTACAAAGAGAGAGCTAACAATGGCAGCTTTTCAAAATTTGAATTTAAAGTAAGTGAATCCTTAGTTGCAGTTATGGTGGGTTAAATGGGAAGGGTGTTGGGTTCGATTGACGGCTAAGATTAGAGCGTCAGAGGATGATGGTTCTTCTCCCAAGAGCTTGATGCTGGACGCCTAGAAGCAGGAACCGTCCCATACCCCCACGATTCTTAGGGTAAACGCGGTTCCCAGTTTTGGAAACAAACTCGCTTAGGAACCACCGTTTCTACACATTAGGGACGTGCTTCATAAGTTTCCTATGAAAAAAATTAAAAAAAGAAGTATAGATTTAGCGTTTTCTAATACAACTATGCCATATGGTATATGCAAAAAAAAAATAGTTGCTAGCAGCAAAATAAGGAACATACCTTGGGAAGAAAATGGAAAAACTATGTTTTTTGATAAATTTTTTTTAAAAAAAAAAACTATGTTTTATTAATCAGAAAATTGAAAAAAAATCACAAAGAAATTAGACAAAGTATATATTGGGAAGAAATGGAACATACCTTGGGAAGAAAAAACTATGTTTTTTGATAAAAGAATTGAAAAAAAACTACGTTTTATTAATCAGAAAATTGAAAAAAAAATACAAAGAAAATAGACGAAGCATATATTGGGAGAAATCAAAGACAACTTTATATATATATATATATAATGGCCCAAAGATTTCAGATGAATCTCCTCCCTTGCAATTTTTGTTGTTTTTCTTCTTCCTCTCTCTCTCACCAACACATATTTTGTCAGAGACGAAGAAGAAAATAAAATCCCAATAGTTGAATTTTTAAAATTAATACCCCTCTTTTGCTTTTGTATTTGACGTGAGAGGATATCAAGTTTAAAAACCTAAAGTAGGTTTTTACTATTAAGACTTCTCCAGGTTTAGTGGGAGGATAGCAAGTTTAAAAACCTAAAGTAGGGTTTTACTATTAAGACTTCTCCAGGTTTAGTTAAGGTTGGGTACCCGTATTGAAGACTCCTGAAGTGCAACTAGGGTTTTCAGTCTTGAGTTCTGTTGACTACCTTTAATCAAACGATGGAGATTGTTTTTCATCCGAATCTTTCGCATAATAGATCTTGACATCATAGCCCACCTATCAGACGATCAGATCTTGATCCGACATGGCGTACACCCCAAAGTGACCTTAATCATGGGCGTATCATGAGAAAGGTTATCGGGTCACTTTTGGGGATGCGGTCAATGTGGAATCAACATCTGACCATCTGATAGGTTGGCCATGAGCTCAAGATATATTGTGTGATGGATTGGGACGGACAATTATCTCCATCATTTTATTCAATCCAGTCAATGGCTCTCACGGTGGAAATCCTTGGTTTCCTTTACTGAATATTCAGTTGTAAGTGCCGATACCCTTCTAAAATGCAAGTGGGCCCCATGATTTTAAAGCCTCTCTCTGCCCCCATCATTTACACTTTACAAGAAAGTTTTGAAAATACTAAACCATCATTTGACGTAGCTGGATGATTTAAGTCAGTGTCTTGGGTTAATCATGTGTACATGTAGTTTTAAGTGCATGTTTTGTGTACCGCACCTGTTATGCCAAAGTGAACATATATTTGATTAATTCAAGCAGTCCACTTGGCATTACATCATTAGTGCATGTCTCACCCAAAAAATTGTAGTTATCAAGAACTAGGCAATTAGTGCCCTTTAATATCAACCTTTGAAATTTTTAGGAAAATAAAAAGAATTATAATTATCTATATATATATATATCCTACTTCCTAAATTTTTAAAAATCCGCTCCTGCACCCACTCTTGAATCCGCTCCCGCTCCTAACTGCTCCATGATGAAGGAGGCGACATACGAGGAGCCGCGTCAGCCTTCCCCGATCATTTCTCTCGGTCCAGGTGCTTAAATGGACCTCATGCTGATACACAAACGAGAGGTTTCGGTGCTAATGTGGCCGGTGACATGACATATGGCTTCTTTGAGGATTAGTCCACTGCAGACGACTTTTACGATGCAGATCTGCGGGAAGATGAGAGGGTCCCTTGCTCTATTAATGGTGGTTAAGAGTGTTAATGATAGGCATGGTCTTGATGTTGACGACCCAGATTTGGAAGATCCGTGCCCGGTCAAAGGTACGATCGACATGGTTATCAGGGACCATGAATCACAATTTCGTCCGATACCGATACGTATCGGACGATATGTATCGGTATCGGTGACTAACGATACGGTACATTTAGGTACATTGAATGTACCGTATCGCCCTTTTGTATGAAAATAACCGGACGATACATTCAATGTATCGTCCGATAAGTTATCTTGATACGTATCGTATAAATGCGATCGTGGGTTTTAAACGAGACGTCGTGGGTTTTCAGCATTTTGATCCATGTTAGGGATGCTAGGTCAGATGAACAGTCATTGACTCCCTTAACAGACATGGATTGTTGTGGCCTTGCACCGATGCTTAACATGTGGACGCCACACGACATAGGTGTGGAATGCAACCTTGAGTCGGATGCGTGGGTCCATAACCCACCTACCCCCATCTTTGGGGATTTTGATAGAATTGTGGGAGTCGAGTTTGCGGTGGTGTCGACTCGACAACTCCTGTTGGGCTAAGGGGCGACTTGGATTGGGTTGCCTTGCATAATTTTGGTCCCTATACAACATCCCTGACTAATGAGGATCATCTTTCTTGCAGGGAAGTAGTCTTAAATAATCTTGAGGAGTTCCATGCCTTTGAAACTTTTGAATTGGGCAGAGCAACAAGATGGCAAGAGCCTTTTTTCATACAAGCGACTCTAACAAGGGTTCGGTCTTGGAAGCCATGGAAATAGTGGAGCTTATCCAACCTAGCCAGGAGAGGTGAGACGGTATGCTTGAATATGGTAAAGCCCATGGGATGACCTTTGATGGTACTTATGGTGCACTGAGAGCTGTTTTCAGTGCTATCGAAGGGATAAGGAGACGTCAGAAGGGTGGCATTAAAATCAAAAGAAAAGGGAGCTCGCAAAGTTGGGGCTTGTCCTATTTTAAATCCAAATCCAACTCAAGGGGTCCGACGAAGGAGGGGGAAAGCGAGGGCTGACGCTCTCTGTTTCCTCGCCAGATGATGGGGGTGGTCTGGTTCTCAGAGTTTTTGATGCAAATTCTCTCTTGGAATATCAGTGGTCTTAGGAACTTCGGTAAATGGGATCATTAAAAACCCCATGAGGGAAACAAAGCTGGATGTAGTCAATCTGCAAGAAAGGAGGTCGATGACAAAAGGTTTTCTCGTCTCAGGAGTAAAGGGTGGAACTGCCTGTTTTTCCTTCGGAAGGGGTGTCGGGAGGGGAGGGGGTGCTAGTAGCTTGGGAAATCTCAAGTTCGATTGTTTACATCATGACGTTAACGAGTTCTTAGTCTCTACTTTGCTTAAGAACAAGGACGTTGACAAAGTATGGTCCAAATGATGAACATTTGTGGTTGCGTTTCTTTTTTGAATTGGCTTGCATTTTCAGTAGATGGGTGGATGCTTTATGAGTTGCAGGAGACTATAGTGTCCTTAGGTGTCGGGAGGAGAAAAATCAGAGAGTTGATAGGAAGGGTATGAATTTGTTTGAAGATTTCATTAGTACCTATGGGCTGTACGATCTCGAAATGAAAATGGCCAATTCACTTGGTCGAGTCTTCAGGATGTTCCCACGCTGTGCAAATTGGATAATTTTTTGTGTTATGTGGACTGACTAGACCTACATTTGAATGCTATCGTGGAATGTTTGCCTCACAACCTTTGATAACAAGCAAAATTTTCTTTCCAGTGGTCAATTGAGAGACAGAGGACTGTCTCCTTTCAAGTTCTAGAATATTTGTGAATTGTGATGGGGACATCCGATTCAAGCAACCGCCCATGACATATCGGAGGCGAAAGAAGAACATCAAAGTGATCAAAAAGAAGAAAATTCAAAATTTATTGCCAAAAATTCTCTGATTTGAGGGTCTTCAACTTTCAATCCTGTCACTTTATGTTTTGCCTATTTTGAAGTGTCAAACAAAGTCGGATTGATGCGAAATTGGTCATATTTGAAAGCTTATCGAAGTAGCTTTCCAACGAGCCAAAAAACGAGCAATTCCGACAAGTATTGAAGAATTTATTGCCAATTTTCGGAGGTTGCACAGAAAGTGACAAATTTCAAGACTCCTAATTGAATTATGATTAGTCTCTTTTATTATTTTATTTTAGAAAATAAGATTTGTTTCTTTTATTAGAAATAGGATTAGTTTCCTTATTGTTTTAGGACTTTATTTTATTGTTTTAGAAGAATTATAATATTTCTTTTATTTGAACTAGGAATTAGAGTTACACTAGGATTTCTAGTTTTATGCATTGTAAAAGCCTATATAAATGCCATTAGTGCTAGAATTTAATTAGTGGTGAATTAAAAAATTTGCTTTTGCAAACTTGAGAGTTCTAAACTTTCGTGAGGGTGCGATTCTCTCAAAACAGATTGTGATTCTTCGATCTAGCGTGCAATTTGGTGCGAGGTCAACTCTTCTTCCATCTCTATCTTCTTTAGATCTACGATTTGTGTAAGTAGCATAACCCTAGTTATTTATTTCTCAATTAAATCTCAGATTTAGCCTATTTATTTCATAAAAATCCAAAATCAAATTACCTGTTATTCATTAAACTTGTTTCCCTTTTATTTTGTACGGTATCGAGAGAACCCGCTTGCGAGTTCATTCGACGCCCTAAAATTATCGGAGATCTAGCCGTTCATTATGAACCCTAGTCTTCTAGATCCGATAGGGAACATACACGAAAGGTAACACTATTTGGGCCATAATTAAATTAGCCAATTGAATTCTAGAATATTTTTGTTGTAATTTGTTAGAGAAATTGTTATTATTAATTGTTTGAATTAATTCTAATTTAATCTCAGCCCTAGCATTGCATTTAATGAGTTCCCACATCAATTTGGCTTAAGGACGCGAGGGATTCAAGAGCATGTTGCCGCAATGTTGGGATGAGGACAATATTGCTGGCAATGCTTTGTATGTTCTTTTTTCCAAGCTCAAGAACATCAAAGGGAAGATCAAAATTTGGAATCAGGAAGTATTTGGCAACGTTAATAAGGTTAAGGAATGTCTGACCACTGAGGTGAAGGTTTGTGATGTGCTGAAAGAGTCAAGACCACTCATGGTGAGGAAAGAGATGTCTGAACCACATTAAAAATAATATATAATAGGAGTGCCTTAACGAGGTAGCCCTGTGGAGGCAGAAATCCAAGGCACAATGGTTGAAGGAGGGAGATAGTAGCACCAAATTCTTCCACTCCATCGCAAATGGGAGAAGGAAAAGGAACTCGATTACATTCTTAGAAGTCAATGGGGCTACATACACTGACGATCATTTTATTTGCAGTAAAGTGGCCAACTTCTAGGAGAATCTGTACAAAGAGGAGGGGTGGAACAGGCCAAATCTGGATGGCCTTCAGTTCAAGCATCTATCTTGCATGCAAGCATCTGGGCTAGAAAAACCTTTTGATGAGGAAGAGGTTAAGAGGTTTGTCATTACCATCGGGAAAAACAAGGTGCTTGAACCGGACGGTTTCACTATAGAATTCTTTCAGGTGTTCTCGGAGTTTGTTAAAAGTGAGATTTTGGCATTTATGGCCGAATTTCATTCTAATGGGGTTGTAGGTAAAACCATAAACTTTACTTTCATCACCCGCATCCCTAAAGTTGATGTGGCAGTGAATATCACTGATTTTGGGCCGACCAGCTTGCTGGGGAGGACCTACAAAATTCTCGCTAAGGTGCTGGCTAATAGGATGAAGCAGTTCATTGGAGATGTCATCTCTTGCTCGCAAGGGGCTTTCATTCCAGGCAAACAACTTCTTGTTTTCATGGTGACCGCTCATGAAGCGGTGGACTCTATTTACAGGAAAAGGTCTGAGGGATCCTTTGCAAGGTGGAATGGAGAAAGCCTACGATCGAGTTAACTAGATGTTCCTACATTATATGTCGGGCAGGTTGTGATTTGGGGAGAAGTGGATGCAGTGGATGAGAGGTTGTCACGCCTTTGCGAGATTCTCATTCCTGGATGAAGTGGATGCAGTGGATGAAGTGGATGCAGTACAGGGCTGAGACAGGGTGACCCGTTCTCCCCCTGCTCTTCAACTTGATAGGTGAAGGGCTTCATGGCCTGCTACTTAGGTTTCCGAGCTGGGCTTCTTCTCTGGTTCCGTAACTGCTACAAATGGTCCTTTCTTCACACTGACAATATGCTGATGGCGCGCTCATCTTTTGTGGCACAGAGCCTAACCAGATTGACACAGTTTTTTTATTTACTGCCTTTGAGGCGGTATCGGGGCAGAAAATTAATTTGCATAAGTCCAAACTGGCAGGGGTGGGGGTCAAGTGTAGTATCTTGATTGCCCTCACAGAAAGGGTGGTGTGCCTTACTGAGTCGATGCCAATAACCTACCTTGTGCAGCCACTAGGATTTGGGAAGCTGAGTGCCATGTTTTGAGACCCAGTGATCTGCAGATTCCCAATGAGACTTGCAACATGGAAGAGTACATTGCCCAACCATAGGGGTAGATTGGCTCTTCAACCTTTGCAAGCCTGCCCATTTTCTACCTCTGTATGTTCGAGGCGCCGATGCGGGTGATCAAGTAGATGAAGAAGAGCGATAAGAGATTTCCTTTGGGATGGTGGAAGCCAGTCAAAAAAATTCCATCTTGTTAATTGGAAAATCTGCTGGTTACAAAAAACTGAAGGTGGGTCTGGGGTTCATCAATCAGGCTTTGTTGGGCAAGTGGCTGTGGAAGTTGGGAGACAAGAAAGAAAAAACAGAAGTTATGGTGGCGAGTTGTGGTGACAAAATATGGGTGCGCGGCAAATGGATGCGGTATTAGATTGGACGGAAAGAATGGCTCAGATTGGTGGAAGGGCCATTCAGGTTGGTGGACAGGAGTGAAGGCGGTGGCTTGTCTGTTTCGCCTCTGCATTAGGTTTTTTTTCTTTTTTTTTTTTGGGGCGGGGGAAATCAAATTCTGGAAAGATAAGTGGCTGGGTGATTCTCCCCTTGAAGAGGCTTTCCACCAAATCTTTCCTATCTCGATTAACATAGATGCCACATTGAGGAGCTCCCTGAGCTAGGAACGAGGTCGTTAACTGGAACATTCACACGAGGAGAAACCTTGAGGACGAGGAGGTTCCTGTATTTGCTCGTCTCATCCAAACGCTCAACTCCACTGAACATAACGTTGTAAGGAGGGACAGAAGGATCTAGAGCCTTGATAGCAAGGGAAGTTTCACTGTAAGGTCTTTTAACGGGTACCTGGATAGACAAGCTGGTGGTTTAAATTATGATTAGATATGGTGCAAGTTTTTGAAAGTGAAGATTCCGCCAAAAATTAAGTTCTTTAGCTGGACTGTTGCTTGGTGAAGAGTTCTTACAGTTGATAAGTTCATCAGAAGGGGAGTCACTATCAGGAATAAGTGTGTCCTCTTCCTAAGGGCGGCAGAACACATTGATCACATCTTTCTTCGTTGTTCATCACACAGGTGTGGCAGGCGGTCCTGCGGATCTTCAACTGTATGTGGGTAAAGGAGTGTAATGTGCTTTTTGAGCAATAAGATGCTATGAGTTTTGATGAGATGGAAGGAGTTTTGTAGAAAATTACCTTATACGTGGTGCTGCGGGCCATTTGGATCAAACAAAACAATCAAGTTTTTTGTATGGTGGCTAGACCATTTAAACATGTAATTAAAATGGATCAGGATCTCGCACTCAGTTGGGTAACGTTGGGATACAAGGAGGATGAGGTTAGGTGTCGTCATTGTTGGATGAGTGAGATCATCTTGTTGTAGCGTGTAGTTTGCTTCGGCATTTTGTATGGGTCGGGGGTCGGGGGTTAGGGGGAGGTTCTAGGTTTTCTTGCTGCCCTTTTTGGGGTTGGGGAGTGGTCATCGGGTAGCTGCTCGCTACCTTTGGCCTCCCCACCGCCAGACTTTTTCCTTTTTCCTGCTCCTACCAGTCCAGTTTGTATCTTTACACTTTTGGCGCTTCTATAATGAATTTCTTTGTTACTGATAAAATAAAAATAAAAAATTACCATCTTCACCAAAAATGGTTGCCCTGAATCTGCACAACATTGAGGTTGCTGCACTACTCTCACATCTTTCGTATCACCTATGCAACATGTCCAATAACGTTTTGCTTTTCGAGGATATGTGTTATACTCCTCATTATTCAGAACTGATATTGGTTGCTAGAAACTCCACACTAGTAAGTTCACTTCAGAGAAGTTACTGAAAAGCTCAGTGGTATCATCTTCCACTTATTGATGTTTTCTTTTTTCAGCAATTGTTTTAAATTATCAAAAGTGGGCTTATGGTTTCAGCTCTTTGCCTTGACATAATTGAATGTCCTTTATCTGATGATAGGATCCAGTTTACCATCTTTACCAGAATTAGTTGCCCAAATCTGCATCCTCTTTTTATTGGCCTTTGATCCATATAATGCTTTTGCATTTTTGTCATAATTAGTTTCTTCGCTGTTTTTCTCCTTAACTTTCCTAAGTTCAAGTTCCTCCCCTCTTTTTCATTTTTGTTTCCTTCTGCTTGATATTACAAGGCTGCTGCTCTGACTTATGACAGTTCTTCTTTGCTACACCTTCTCTTCTTTTCACCTTTTTCGCTTCGCTGCAAAGTTAGAATCTGGACTTAACATTGTATTTCTTTTTGTCATGCTATGTTTTGGGTGGTCTAAATATTTATATGAGACAATTTACTATACTTGATAGATCTTGAATTAGTTGTTGTAATCTTGTATACTCCTTCGATTATGCAGATTAATTCTTCATTAGATCATTACCTATGACCTCTTCATGTTTGAAATGTAGAAAGTTTCTTTTTATGCTATTGCGTTTTATCAAAGCTTATCAAAACAATCAAACTCATAGAATGGTGGTTTTGGATGCCCACTTGATAGCGTATTCCATAGCTCAATTGGTTTTCAAACAAGGGGCTTCTTTCCGTTCAGTCAACCGGCCCACGAAGACTTCTGGGAATGGTTCTACCTCTCAAGTTTCAGTCCCGGTGGTTTTCCCTTTGCTACTGAAATGTTTGTTTGATATGTATAGTAGAATAATAATGTTATTGAATGTGAGGTATATCTTAAATGCAATGATTTTCTTCTTTATTCTTTGTATCTTCTTGATGTGTTTGAATTTCTAATATATATATTTTTTCTGTCCATTCAATTGTAGGACAAGGGCGCTGATTGTCTGGATTTGGTAGAGAACTTATATAAAGTTAAGTTGGATTTGAAATATGGTACGAGAGGCTACTGCATGGAGTACTACTTCGAGATCAATAACGAAGGTGCTTTGACGTCTATTATGTCTTTCTAATTTTCTTGGAGGAGAACTTTTCCTTTTTATTGGTCTCTATTTCTTGATGGTGCTTCAGGCAAAGTTGTGGAATGGAGTGATGATTGCCACAATTTGAAGTTATCATTTGGAATAAAGGAGTTTCTGGTATATAACTATGTGCATGTTTTATATCTCAATATAAATATAATTTTTCCTTGTGCTTTTATCTGAATGAATTAATGAGCTTTATACGTGTAAATATATATATATATATATATATATATATATATATATATAGCAATGAATTTTTCCTTGTGCTTTTATCTGTATGTAAGTAAGAGCTGTATGACGTAACTACATATATTTTATATCTGAATTAAATGTTCCTTTGAAAGACATTTTACAAAAACAGTTTATGAAACCAAACTCCATGACCTAGCCTTTTTAAGGTCATTTTGAGATCTAGTTTTATTCCTATATCTTACCATTACTGTTCAAGAAATGGATCAAAGCTTCTCAGTTCCTCTCTTTTTTTTGGAGGTGTGCATGTGTGTGTGTGTGGACAAGAGGAGGGGGGTGGGGGGGACCATGAGTCCGCTAGAATGAGCCCAATGAAAATGATTACTGATGGCTACAAAGCAAGAAAAATGCGTTGCAAACAAAGCATGCCATATTAGGTTTGGAAAAACTGATGAATGTGCAACTATTTTTTCCATTATACTCTACATACAAATATGGTATATTGATTCTTATGTAGTCCCAATATTATTTGATTTTGTTGAAAAATTCAGTCTAAATCTGAATATACAATCTTTTCACTTTTTATTCATGACTTAATGAAAACATCGCGATTTAATTGATTAAAACACTAATTTTCAATTACTCATTGACAAAAAAAAACGTTGAAATAGAAAACTCTTACATCTTTTTTAATACCAAGTTAAACTGAAACTTTTACTTCTCATTTCTAAAAAGCCAAGTTAACAACAATGGATTTTTTAATAAAAGATAGGTTTTGAAAAAGTATTACTCCTCGGGTTCAAAACCCAAAACTGCTGGGTGTACCATTCTCATCTCCTTTCTAGTTTTATTTTGAACCTCTTTATTCTTTTTGAACTTTCTCCGACTTTGCTGATTTTTTGCGATTTGTTATGCCGAATAATTCCAGAATTCCGACTTGGTGACTATGCTTATAATGAGGCAAAATGCTGTCCGCTTAAGTTACATCTATCGCTGTTAACCATTTGGAATGATTGGCCACTACAATTGCACTCCATCATTTAAACCAAACTTGAGTACAACCATACACCATTGGTCAACAATTTAAATGGTTGTTCACAGTGACAGATTATTTGTATAGTAGCAACTGTATACTTAAGTGTACTGTGTACAATCTGTGGAGTATATTTATTTGTGGAGAAATTGTTAGGAGCGGCTATCCTTGATTTTGCTGTAGCTTTTGGTCTTTTAATGGAAAATACATATTGTGAGAAAATATGAGAACATGTTGTAACTTTAAAAGTAAATCAAATAAGACACAACTTCAAAAGTTAATCAAATAAGACTAATGGATTATTTATTAGGACTAAAGAGAGTGGATAATCTGTAACTGTAAGGATAGTAAGATTATCCTAGGATTCTCACAAGTTACAATCCATCATAGGTTACTGAGTTTGAATGTTCATAACAAGAGCCAAAGCCAACAGTTATCTAGGATAAATTGCTGGAACTTAGAAGGAGAAAAAAAAAACAATGAAAGAAGAAACTGTTGAACTAAGAAGGCTAGTATTGGAGTGTAGATCCAAATGACATGTGGTACAGATGCTGACTTGTATTTATAATTTGCTAAAGTGGTGCTTGGAGAATCAAAACGACAGAAGAAACATGGTGTTCATGCTTCGAGAACTAACAGAAAAAACTAAAAAAGATCTTGAAAGACATAAACTGGCAAAAAGGGTGCTAATAAAATTCTAAGGTGAAGTATGAAGCATATGAAAATTATTATGCTAGGTTGGGAGCGAAGGATGTGGAGGAAAATTGGAGACTTTGATCAGGTTAGGCAAAAAGGATGAAGTTCAAAAGGTCTTGGTGAAAGAAGAGGAGATAAAAGAATAGATGGAAAAGGTATTTCAAAAATTTGTCTGGTGGTGAGTATGCGAGGAAATATACCAAGAAGGGGAACTAAATCAAAGGATGATTAACAAAGAACTAGAATATAAGTAAAATCAATCTTAACGAAGATGAAGAAAATAACTTCAAGGCCATATAATAATCTACAGAAGCAAGGATTTTGATGCCTTAGTAACACATACCGCAACCCACGATATTATAAGACTAAGTTGTGTAGGTAAGACGCACTTAAATTGAGTTCGCTGTGTGAAGACATAGTTCAGATCTACCAGAAATCTGTGTAAGAACACATTCCGGATCTGCCCCGAATTTCACATTATAATCTGATCTTATTCGATAGGAAAATACCAATAAAAACCAGATTTTTAAACTCTGTTTTCTGTGTAAAAAACACAGTGTTGACAACAGCGATAATGATCACTAACTCTGCCCAGAAATTCTAGTGGAAATACTGCTCCCTAGTCCCTCAATATTGCTGTAAATTGATGTTCGTATTACTGTATTCTCTGTGTTCAGAAAATAAATTATAATATAAAATATATCTTGTAGCATACATGTATGAGAAGAAGAACAGCAGCACTGGTGTAATATGATGATGAAGATCAGCAATAGTACAGTAATAAAGCAATGAACAACAGAATGTATCAGTAAAGTATTCAGCAGTAGCAAACTAGGATTAGTGAGGACCTTGAGAGAAAGGCTAACGAGCCCACGGTAAAGAGAAGAAAAACTCCATTCTTCGAAAACTAAGCTGAATGTCTCAGTGATAATTAAACCCATATATATATTCTCAGCAGTCAGCAGTTTCTAATCCTAGATAGAATAAACTCTTAAATACGAGTCTTAATGTAACTTGAACTCCTAGTAACAAATAAAGAAGAAAATAAAATAGCAAGTCTAGTTTAACTGTTCCTAATTTTTAGGAATTAAAATAAAACACGAAATCTGCTTTGCGATCTGAAGTTAATCCTGAGAACAAGTCTTGGTATCCCTCAATCCCCCCCTCACGTGATCAATTAAGTGACCACGCGAGGGTCAGTTTTTTGGGACTTAATGTCTCATTAACTCTGGTCTCACGTGTTCACTTAAAGTGATCACATGAGACTCAATCGTAATTATGATCTAGCGATTTCACACAACTCCTGTTACTGTCTCCATTGTAATTCTCCACTTTATATCCTTCTCTCGCATGAGTATTTATTTGATGATTATTTATAACCTTTATATCCTTTTTCTGGGAAACAAGCATAACGGGATGAAAAGTTTATTTGTGTTTCTATTATACAAATGATCTAATTATGATTTCTTTTATCTAATCCTTGTTATTTTGGTCCTACATGCACCATCAGGTGATTTCACCTTTAAGTGCCAGTGGAGTGGTCCTCGATGCACCTGAGGCAAGCAAACTTTTAAGTGCAGTTGCAATTGCTTTATCGAACTGTGGGAGGTGCACTCTTAACTTGAAAATGCTGATATACACATAATTTGATGTTTTGATCTTAAGGGATAGTTAGATTGTGCCGCTGGTAAGGTCCTATTAAGAGTAGTGCTAGTACCTTTCAAAGAAATCAGCCAATAGCAATGTCTTAGAATGTTTTATTTTAAGTACCGTGGTTTCAGTATTTCTCTATCCTTGCTCCCAATATCAATATATTCTTTTGTCACCTCCTCGTTATTTAAATTTTGAACTTTACAAATATTTTTTCTTCACCTACCATTGATCACTACCTTCTCTCTGTCTAACATTTAAACACTAACTACTACTGACTACATCATAAGTGCTGTATTTTAAGTACAAAAGGGGTTGACTTCATTAATCTTTTTTGTCAGGGCAGTTAACGTATTTTCTAGTTGCACTTATGGAATTTTTTGTCAAATTGCTGCACTTTCTCATTCATCCCAAAATTAATTAATTAAATGTTTGTGTATATATATATATATATATATATATATATACACACACACACACACACACATATATATCCTTTTCGTCTGTTTAAGCTTTTGTTCTTCCATTGGTATGGGACTAAAATGTGATTGGTGTTTGAAGCGTCATGCCACGGATGGTCTTTGTGATCAGTGAGGTTCGAGTTTTCTTGTAAGAAAAATTATTAGTTGATGCCAAATCACAAGAGGAGAGGATTTGGATTTTTCTTTTTGGTAGCTCTATTTGCACCTACCGGATTACCGAGGGTACCAATGCTGAAAATCATTGAGTGCTTTGAATCAGACGATGGAAATTGTTTTTCATTCCAATCTTCCAGACAAAGGATTGTGAGACCATGGGCATACCATTAGACAGTCAATTTTTGCTTCCACACGACCCATCCCAAAAAGTGATCTGAAACTCATGTGGCACAATCACATCAACATGATTTTCAGGCCACTTTTTGAAATGTGTGCCAAATGGTATGAAAAACTGACTGTCTGATGGTACGCCTATGGTCTCAAGATCCATTGTGTGGACGATTGGGAAAAAAGCGATCTCCATCATATGATTCAAAGCAGTCAATGATTGTCAGTGTAGATGTCCTCCGTAATTTGGTAGGTGTGAATAGAGCTACCCTTTTTCTTTTCTCTCCTCATTAATCATAATTTTCTTCTCTATCATTATCCTTTCCTCGTTTTCTTTCCTTACAAGTTTCTTCACTTATTTCTATTATCAATACCCTTGACCACTCATAAACCTTGTAGAAAGAGTCAAGTGGGCAAGATCTTGAATTACACACTTTGTGCACTTAAAAAGTGAAGCTTGCAGAGGAAAGAGAAGATGAATGAAATTTTACCGTCAATACTTAATCTTCTTCCCAATTCTTCTTCTGTGGATATCTTTGGACATCCTAGTCTTCTCTGGCCATCTTCATTCTTAGAGTCTGTTTCTCACCTCTTTCTTGGTGCTCTATTTTCAACCCTTTGTATAAGGCTTCATTGAAATGAAGAAAATATCATTAATTTAAGGAGAAATTATTCTAGGACTACAGGTCCATATTAAATTTTCCACCTTTCATTTTGGAGCTATCTGACTGTGTCTCTTCAGATCCTTATTCAAGGGTTTGTTTTCAGCTCTTCTTTATGAGATTCTGTTTAGATGATATCATCATGACCATCAATTCATCATCACAGCCTTATCCATCTATTTGGGGTCTGTTTAGATAATATGATATCATTAAGTTAAAGGGAAAACTGTAAGATTTACTGCAAATGTCTTTAAATTTTTGACCTCCATTTTGGAACTTTGTTTTGTCGGACCCTCTGTCTCTAGAACCTTTCTACCAGGCTCTGTTTATATGATAAAATGCAATATTTTAAGGGATTTATCGTTGGTCTCTACTAAAATTTCAGCCCACCATGTTGGAGGTTTGTGTCTTCGGAATCCTTATTTGAGGCATTGTTTCAGACCCTCTCTAAAGGGCTTTGTTTAGATGAGAAAACATCATTAGTTTGAGGGGGGGATTTCCCAGATCTACCACAAGTTCCTGAACTGCCATTTAAACTGAAGGTGGCATTGCTAGTTGTAAGTTCAGATTCCTCCTTCATTTGGATCTTTTTATGGGACTTCGTAATTCTCTTTATGTTGGGGTCTTTGGACTGTTTATATCCCTCGGTTGTCTCCTAAAATTTGATAATTATTGCTGTTTATGCATTAAATGGTAGATTTGTGCATCACAACAGGAGTATTATATGCAAATATGATATGGTGCCTCTTGTGCTTTTATCAATTGGAATGGTTTGATCTGACCTGAAGGATTGTGGAGTGACAAAGAGTTTAGCACTAAACAGAGATCAGTCGAGACATAAAACTCACCAAGTTGATCCAAATAGATGGGACAAGGCGACAGTGATGATATGTTGCTTCTACACCTATTTATGCTGAAAAGAACAAGATTGTCTATAACTTGTCAGATATCTGTATTCTGATTGAAGTTCAAGTGTTGGATTAAATTGATGAAAAATTTCACCATTGTAATAATATTTATATTAATTTCTCATCTAAATTGAGGTTACTTGCAAGTTACAATTATATCTATATTTTGTATTTCCTACACTTCAGTTCAGGCAGGTTACAAAGTCGTTGCAAACAATATGTTTGGTATGATTGTGATGTCCCCACAGTTATACACCGGATCTGTGTGCATCTTCTAGAGATGCCGCACTACATAACATACATAACAAGCGACAATGATAGAGTATATAATGTCATAATGAACCGAACTATAGCACAACGGAATGTAAAGCATAGAATAAATCTTCATTCAATATAAAGCAACATGAACTATTAAAAACTGAATTAAAATTATTAATTAACTTCTCATAAATCAATGAAATGCATAATCCATTCTAACTCAACTAAAAGGTCTCAATAATCTTTAAGCAAAGTTCTAAATAAAAACTGAAAATGAAAGTCTTAACTCTAAAAATAAAATCACCTTCTAACGCTCGAAACTACGTCATAAATCTCATCATTAGTGTCCTCCTTTCCTGTAATCAATTTGTTCCCTGGTCATCCCATTGTAAACAATGAAGATGTGAGTCTAAAAGAACTCCATATGGACCAATCATAGGATCGCCAATACAAGAAATTTGTGTGCAAGCCTTATACGAGCAATAATAATCCATTGATAAACAATGAGAAACAATGAACAATAAAATCATGACACACGAGCAATATAGGATAATAAACAAGAACTTGCATTGGTGTATAGTATTGTGACTTGTTCATGTCTCTATCTTAGTTTTCAGTGAGGTTCTTTTCATTATTATTATTATTATTGGATCCGTAAATGATAATATATTGGAAAAATAGTAAGATGCTGAGGGAGCAATACAAAACCAGACGAAACAAAGAAGAAAAAGCGACAACCAAAAATGGGAGAAAACCCTACAACATGACTGAAAAAAACTCCCCCTTGTCCATCATTTACCCGGATCCCAGGGACACGACTCTTTCCTGGACTGGTCACTGTCCGTAGTTTCCCATAGGTCTACCAGGTCCAAAATGTCTTTGACAATGACCCCCACCGGTTTAGATTTCTGGTCGAACTCCTATTCGTCTCTTGCCAAAGACGCCAAATGACATTGAAGAAAGTCCCTTCCACTTCTTCCCACCTTGACCTTCCAGTCTAACCACATCCCAAACCGAATAATGCAGATAAGGTGTGGCTGGGAAGACCTAACTCATATCAAACAATCTCAGCACAATACTCCAGATTTCGCATGCCGCCGCGCAATGGAGGAAAAGGTGTGCGATAGACTCCTCCCCCTGGGGACACATGACGCGCAATGGAGAAAAAGGTGTGCGACAGACTCCTCCCCCTGGGGACACATGATTGGTACTAACCTTCCCTCTCCGGATGAGTTGGTCCCGCGTTAGAACTTTCTCCTTGAACACCGTCCACGAGAAAAACTTAAATTTGAGCGGGATGGTAGCTTTCCACAGCGTTGCTCCTTTAAATATGATAAGAGGCCTACGGGACAACAACTGGTAGTAAGATTTAACAGTGAAATTGCCATTTTTTTTTGGAGACCACAGCCGCCGATCCTGATTGTGTGGATTTCTTTGCGTCTCATAGAGAGATTGAAGTAGCTGGGAGAATGCTTCTTCCTGATCAGCTCTTAGATTTCTGCGCAAATTGACTTCCCACAATCTTTCTCCACCCGTATCAAAGACAAAATCGTCAATCCACCCCCTAGGATTCAGCGATACGGAATAGATAGAAGGGAATGTCAAATGCAATGCAACATGAATCTCATTCATATGACTTCTTCATCTTTGGTCGTGCCAATCTTCACCCTTATCATACATCAATTGGTCTTGGGGCTTTTATATGGCCTTCACCCTATTGTACATCGGGCACATATAGTCACCATCTCATATCATAGATTACTTACCCATTGGATCCGAGCTGGGTATGGCAGGCAATGACAACTTCCTTAACATATTCATTAATGCTCGTATGCATTATGTCTCCATTAAGTCGGTTATGGGTAAGATTTTTTCGGATAACCAGGGAGCTTTTGTTCAGGGAAGATAACTAGCCGATCTGGTTGCGGTTGTTCATGAGGTGATACATTCAACTCACCTATCTCGTCGTCCTACGACCTTATAGAAGGTGGATATGGAGAAAGCCTATGACAGAGTTAGTTGGGACTGCCTTGACTATATGCTTGGCAGATTTGGGTTCGAGATGGTCTGGAGGAAATGGATGCGCCTGCGTCTCATCGGTATGGTTTTTGGTCCTTATCAACGGTACACCAGCTGGGTATTTCCATAGCTCGAGAGGCCTCCGCCAGGGAGACCCATTATCTCCTTTCCTATTCAACATCGTAGGCGAAGCCCTGGCTGGCCTTATTGTTCGCGCGAAGCAGATTCAACTTATATCGGGGGGTGATGGTGGGATCTCAGGGCCGGGCTATCTCGCACCTGCAATATGTAGATGATACCATTTTATTCGGGCACACTGAGGTGGAGGAGTTTAGTAATCTTATGGACATTCTTGCAGTTTATGAGGCTGTTTCAGGCCAACAGGTTAATCTCCACAAATCGGCTATTGCAAGAATTGGTATTAGGGATCAGCAGATGGAGATATTCGGCTACGGTTAATTGTCCTATTGAGAAGTTTCCTATAAAATATCTGGGGTTGCCTTTGGGTATCAAGAAACTTTCTGTGCGGGCTTGGGATCCGGTAGTTCAGTGGTTCGAACAGCGGCTGTCTACATGGGAAGGCAAATTGTTAAGTAGTGGGGCCCGACTTCTTTTGGTTAAATCTGTGCTCTCAAGCATGCCCATTTTCTTCATGTCTATGTTTCTTTGCCCAGCAGGGGTTATCCACTATCTTGAGCAAATTCAAAGAAATTTTCTTTGGGAAGGCACGGGTCTAGGGAAATGCTACCACCTCGTGAACTGGGAGACTTGCCAGCTCCCACTGTCTTGTGATGGTCTGGGTATTCGAAGCCTGAAGGAATCCAATTTTTCTTTACTAGGGAAATGGTTCTGGCGTGCTGGTTTGGAGAGTGAGAGAGGAAGTCTTTGGAGAGTGGTGCTGGCTGAGAAGTATGGGCAGTCGAGTGGGAATTGGGGAATCAATGTGGCTACGCACAGAGGTTCTTCGGCTTGGTGGAAGGCTATCTGCGGAATCTGGTCCTCGTATGCTAAATGGATTAGGTTCAAGTGGGGTTGTGGCTCTCGGATTCGGTTTTGGGATGATACTTGGGTGGATGGGGTCTGTCTTAAAATGGCTTTTCCGGATATCTATGCCATTTCCACCAACCAGGGGGGTTGGATCTGTGATTTTGTCTCATATTCCAGTGGGGGTAAGTTATGGGAGGTCTCTACCCGTGGATCTCTAAGGTGTGAGGAGATGGTGCTTTACTAAGCTGCTGTCCCTGATCTATAATAGTCCCCCGAATGGGCAGAGTCAAGACCAAAGGTTTTGGGCTGGAGGCAAAGACGACAATTTCAGTGTGAAGACGTACTATCGGATGCTCTCACATCATCCGCTTATCAAATTTCATGGAGCTAAGTTGTGGAAGTTGGGTATTCCTCCTAAGGTTAGATTCTTCGCTTGGACGCTGCTTAAAGGGAAAATCCTAACCATCGATCAGCTCATTCGGCGGGGAAAGGAGATTCCCAATACTTGTGTAATATGCCATCAGCAGGAAGAATCAGCTGGGCACCTATTTCTCCACTGTCAGACGGCCTACCAGGTCTAGGAGCGATCCTTAGTTTTGTCGGCGTGGCCTGGGTCACCCCTTCAACTATTTCCCATCATTTCCTGGCTTGGACTTCGGTTTTGTTTGAAGATCAGTTTTGGAACCACGGAGGGTAGCGTTATTCGTAGTATGCTGGAGCTTATGGTTAGAAAGGAATGATAAATCTTCGAAAATAAGTCGCGTCCGGTAGGGATGATTATCAAGTTTGTAAGGGACTGTATGTATCTGTGGGTCTCTAGCCGAAGTGAGACTGACGGGGATGAGGCGGCTCCTTGGGATCCGAGTTAGGACTAGTGGGTTACGTCACTGTTGCTGCGCTTCGCGCTTTTCTTTGTTTTCTGTTGCTGTTTTTTGTATCGGTATTTTTGTCTTCTTTAGCACCTTGTTGGCTTTTAATATATTTCTTATTACCGATAAAAAAAAAAGTGGTTCATTCTCTTCCTTTCTTTTCATCATATCAAAGCTTTTACTTTCAATACTGAATTTTTAAGTCCACTCATAATCATTCATGGTGTTTGTTTCACTCATTGTAACATAGCTTGGTCTTGTTCGAACGTGTATCTTTCCACTTTCATATCATCATGAGATGCACTGTTTATGATGCAAAAACCTTGGTAAAAACATTATGCAATATTCCGCTTGATTGAGTCCAAAGCAGGGTTCATTATCATGGTCTCATATTATAGATTTGCATGTGAGAATCAACTAGGTGACGTGCACATTAACATAACTTTCATGTGAGAGTGACATGGCATAAGCATAGTAAATAACATATATTTTTTTAAGGAGCAATGGTATATAATATATGAAAGACAATATAAAGTGCCATAAAGTAATAATGTGCAGGAATTAGAGGAAAATTGCTTGAATTCACGTTTTCTTAGGCAACTTGCTCGAGTGACAACTAAGCTCGCTCGAGCGACCTGGGTCTCTTAAACTTTTTGGAGTGACTCGCTCGAGTGACAACCAAACTTGCTCAAGCGACCTTGCGAAAAAAGGCACTCGAATTTTTTGTTCCAACTCCATCGAGCGACTTAAGAGCTTGCTTGAGTGACTTTTCATAGGTTCGAATCCCTAACTCGAAAACCCTTACGATTTTCACTCGAATCGAAGCCTTATCCAAAGCCCATCCAACCTCCATAGATCCATTCATACCATTCAAAACGAGATAAATAAACATCATGAATTGATCCTATCATGATTTCCTAAGATCCGGGTTGAATTAAAACCCTATCCTAGCATGATACCTATTTCTATGCATTAAAAATACTATGATTTCTCCATACCTCTAATCCTTAGCACAATCGACGTGAGATGGGCATAGAATCTCCTCGCGAATAAGTTTCGAAGCTTTCGATCTCGCCAACGCAATAATCCTTTATGTTCTTCACATCCTCATCTCTGGAAACTCTAGGGTTCTTCAAATCTGTTTCTAAAACTCACTCTTTCTTTCTAGAATTCTCTATTTTCTCTCTCTAAAACTCTTAAGGCTCTCAAAGATTTTGTAAATTAAACCTAATCTCTATATTTATAATACTTATGGTTCCATATTTAAGATCTAAGTCTAATTAGAATTTCCTACATGGGTCTTAAGTGATTCTATGGGCCTCTATAATTGCTAACGTGGCTTACTAATGGGTCTTATTAATGAGTCTTTATTAATTTACGGACTTGTCTTAAAGGGCCACTAATTATTGCTAATGACACACGAAAATTACTAACATTTATTTAAAATCCTTTAAAGTTCATTAATTATATTAATTAATTATCATAGGTTATAATTGAATAAAATAAACCTTATATTCATGTGCAATAACTAAATAAGTCTATCAAATCAATCGAAGTAAAGATTCAAAAGCCTTCGAGGTAGAATCCACTTCAATTAGACCATCCCACATCTCTCCAATGGCACTAAACATGACAACTTCTGACATATGAAATTGTCTGAAATGTGGAAATTGAAATTTCCAGTTTCGCACGTGTTAGACCTTAGATTGTCACAATCAATGTCAACCCAGAAGTTTACTCCCATAGGTAATGCCAAATTGTATTAATTGGGTCATGTGGCATAGTTTTGATGGTATACAATTGACTTGGATAGCCTACATGTGCCCTTCTCGAGTTACTTACATTTTTCATGACATATGTGTCACGATCAACCGTCATGGAGGTCACTGACGTCCGTGAAGCAGTTGATGGACGACCGTCCCTTTAGTACGAGTTTTACCTGTAATCGAAGTATTCTACGTGGGGACTCTTATAAATGGCAACTTCAGATATTTCTGGGGTAACCTCTCCCATTCTAATTTTTACATCCTTAAAGAGAGTGCCTTTTGAACCTTCGGTGTTGTTCTTCAAACTTCTTCATCAAAAGACTTTCTTCCTCCGTTGCTTTTGGAGATTTGCGCTTGTGGACTCATTTTTGCTTGAGGATTCAAGTGACTTTGAGGATTCAAAGGTGTTGTTGTGGCTTGTCTGAACACAAATGGATCATCATAAACTCGGTAATGAGAGGCGATAAAACTCGGTACACTGTGTGGGTGCCTTGTCGATTCAACACGTTGTTGCTTGGAAGAGTTTAATAGGTCTTGGGAGTCTACATATCATTCGGCATATTCTGCAAGTGTTTATTTTTGCATAGTAGATTTGTGCCTTGGATCTAGGATTAGATCTCCTGGATGTTTCCCAAGATTGAGTTTTACCACGTAAAAAATTATGGCGTTATGTGATTGTTTTGTGGTTGTTTATTATCGATCTGATTATTTTTCTGCTGCAACACTAGGCAAATCTAGGATACGGAAATTTAATCATGATCACAAATCTAAGCAAACAACCAAGATCTAACTAGGCAAGATCTAATCATGCCTCATTCTCTGTCGTTACAATAATTGATCCTATCACAGCTAAGAACAGAAATGCAACATTGAAAGTGTTGGTAACATACTAAATTTAGTTCTATAGCTGATGCTGTTTATCTCTTTCCGTTGCAAAAATTCTTATATTGTTGAAATCTAAGGGATGATCTCTGTAGACTTATTGGAGCCCTGAGGAATGGAGTTCATATTTTTATTGATTGGGTTGCAGTGATGTACTCATGAAGATCTTTGCATATAACTAATTTATTTCTCTGTTGTAGCTGATAAGAAATTTTTGAAGAAAGGTTGTAGTCTTAACAGGTTAATATATTTCCTTGGGTATACTTTTAATTATCCAAATCCAATTATTTCTAATTTTTGTTCTTATGCCAATGCATAAAATTTTGAGAGAGTCAAGGAGAATGATGCATGATTTGGCACTATGGTCTTGCGCTATTTGTGATTTTCTTGATCCTGTTTTGGCATGTGGATGTTTCTGTTGTGGATCTCATGTTTTAGTCACCGACACCCAGTGCATTTCAATTTAGCTTGTGTTCAAATTACATATGCAAACAAGAGATATCTTCCCCATTAAGTGTGAATATTTCTTTAATTTGACATATGCACCATCTATTTCCTTCGTTCCAATTAGTATCATTATATTTTTGTACATGCATTCATAGAAATCACTGCAGCATAAAATTTGACAATTGGTTTGAAAATGACGTAGCCTTGTGACCTGAGAGATGCACCAAGCTTTCCATGTTTGCAATTTTATAGTAAATATTTCTTTTTCTTTGTTTCTTGATGTTGTTTTATAGAAGCTGTAGAATTAGTTTCTTGCCTGTACTCTTTTGCCTTCCTGGCTGCACCTCAGTCAACCTCCTTTTTCTCCCTGTCAGATTCTTATGCAAATCTATGGCCATTAACTATTTTCTTGTTGAAAGGCAGGTTTGATAGCTTCTATATCATGAATAACATTCTTGTTATAGTGAAGAAACAACATATTTCTTTCTTTCGTATTCTTTTGTTTGACCATCTGAAGTTTGGTTTATTGTGCCAGTTAATTATCAGTCCCAACATGATGCATATATAATTTGATTGTTTGAAGTTTAGTTATTTGTCCTTATTACTTGCAAAGCATTTGCATCATGTAGGAACAAGTGCTTCTTTTTGTCGATTCAGTATCAAATAACATGCTTTGGTAACAATGAAATCAAATATTGGCTGATACCTATACGTCTCGGTTTCTAGCCAAACCCATACCAACACTGATTCCAATACTCGCATCAGTATTGGTATCGGTGGTATTGGCTGATATTGCGACATTTTCGGCCGATACAGTATAGTATTGGCTGATACTATCAATCAGTGATGTTGTCTGATACTGTTTTTTTTAGTTGTCTATTTTTTTCGAAAAGAAACATGGTATCATGGTATCGGTTGATATGTATCGGTCCAAAGACTGGTCGATAGTCATACGTATTAGCTGAGTTGATTCCTTACTGGTAGCTATTTTGAATTCAGCAAATCTGCAATGACCAATCTAATTGTGGTTTCTTGTATAAATTTTGTATTTCAGTACCTGGCCAGCATTTGTTCCTGTGCATGATCCTTCGCGGAAAGCATATATTGGAATCCAAAATATGGGGATGATTTTTACTAGAAGGTTTGAGGCGGATCGTATTGGTAGTCAGGTTCCAGTAAAATTGATGCACTTGGAGGGGCTATATGAATTATTTGTCTCAAAATTTGTATGTTTTTCATAACCCTGATTCATTTTACTCCATCGATTATTTTAAGATTTACGCAATTTAGCTGTTTATTCATATCTATTATTTTTGAACATGTGAAGTCAGTCTATCTATTCAACAATGAAGATAAGGTAAAGAAAATACATCCCTAATGGCTAAATCAACTGAGGGTACATAATGTGAAGAGTATCCTAAAGTGGGTATATGAAGAGAGTACCCTAAAGTAGAAGGGTTGAGGCGGATTGTATTGGTAGTCAGGTTCTTGTGAAATTGATGCACTTGGATGTGCTATATGAATTATTTCTGTAAATTTGTATGTTTTTCATACCTACAACTAATTTTTCTCCATTCCTTATTTTAAAAGTTTATTCAATTTAGCCGTTTATTTGAACATGTGAAGTCTATGTATTAAACCATGAAAATTAATATTAAAAAGTACATCCCTAACAGCTAAATCAACCTGAGGTACATAATTTGAAGAGTACTCAAGAGTACCCTAGAGTGGTGATGGGGATATTCGATTTAAAGAGCCACTTATGGTCTATCGAAGGCAGGAAAAGCGTGCGAAGACATCCCGAAGGCTCCAAAACGAAAATTGAAGACATGTATGAGCAAAGAGAAAAAAAAGGTCATTTAAAGAACTTCCGTGCGACTTCCGTGAAATAAAGGAGTTCTGAAAATTAAAGCAAGGACCTCCGTGCAACTTCCGTGCCCAAGGATGGACTTTCGTGAACATAAGACGAATGTCGGGGAGTTTCGTTTGCAAGTTGGCAGCTAGACGAGTTTTGAGGCAAAACTTGCCATTTTAGAGTTTTAGTTGTTTTAGGACTTTCTTATTTTGAATTTATTGTTTAGTTAGGGTTTATTTGTCTATATAAAGGCCATGTAAAGGACAATTAGAAGTAATTAATGGTTATTGAATGCTGCTTTTGGAAATTGAGGGCTTTTATCAAAGTTTTCTTCGAGGGTACGATTCTCTCAAACTTGAAAGAGCGATTCTTCTTTTATGTGCGGTTTGGTGCGTGGCCAACTTTTCTATCCTTCTTACTACTCTTATCTCTATCTTACGTGTAAGAGCTTGGTTAATTTTCTAATTAATTTTATTCCTAAATCTGGAATTAATTGCATGTTTTGCTTCCTCGATCTTTCCGTAACCTAACCTAAGATCGTTCAACCGTCCTAACACGAAATTTCTTTTATTTGAGCCCTTTGATTTCTAAATACCTAGAATCCTTTTGTTGTTAATTCTGCACAGATTCGAAAGAACCCACTTGTGAGTTCGTTTAAAGCCCTAAACTGTTGGAGATCTAGTTGTTCGCTAAGAAACCCTAGTCTTTTAGATCTTATAGGGAAAGTGCGGCGAAAGTAACACTATTTTGGGCTAAATTAAATTATTTAATTGAAATTCTCTTTATTTTCTTTTTTAATTTGCTGGGAAATTCATATTTCAATTATTCATATTAATTCACAAATAATCTCAGTCCATTATATTTGCATCGTGTTAGTTTCTATATCAAATTTGGTATCAGATCTTTGTCAGTTTAGGATTGTTAGTGTCCATATAGGTGGGTTTAATTTTTTTGTTTGTTTTATATTCGTTTGTGTGTTGCATCATGATGGATTCGGCCAAGATTCAAGTATGCTTGATCGCCATACTCAGTTACAAAATCACATGCGTGATCAACGAGGCCATCATGAGGCTCTAGTGACCTGTGTTGAGGAACTGAATAGGGTTATCACCGATGATCATTTTCGAGCCCACATCAATGACCGTAGAAGAGACGGTCCTCACCGATGCGATCTCTCACCCAATCAGGATGACAAAATCATGTAAGTTCGTCAAGATGGACGCTCCTATTTTTTATGGAAAAGGACAACCTAAAGTTTATCTAGAGTGGGTGACTGGAATGGAAACCTATTTTGATTGGTATGTCATATCCGAGGAGCGCAAAATCGATTTGCCAAAGTTAAGCTTATGAGCCAAGCTAGGCTTTACTGGATGAATATAGAGCGCTGTAGACAATCCCAGGGTTTGCTTCCCATTTCCACATGGGTAGATATGAAGATCCAACTAAATGAAAAGTACGTTCCCCTTTCCTTTGATGAATATCTCCTTGATTAGTGGTAAACACTTTGCCAAGGGAATATGTCGGTCACATAGTACATTAATAAATTTGAGGACTTGTGTTCCAAGCTGACGTAGAGGAGCATGCAAAAGTTACCTTATCTCGATTTTGGATGAGCCTCCACCCAGAATTGCGAAGGGAACTTATTCCATTTCCTGTTACCGATTTAGATGAGTGTTTCTCTAGAGTCGAGGAGTTAGAGCGATACCTTAGGACCCCCCAAACCAAACGTTCCGATACTAGCGGGTCTGGTTACAAGTCTAACTATTCTGAGTTTAATCCTAATGTCAATACCCATTCGGCTAAGTCCAATTAAGTTGCCACACCAGTGACTAAAGCTGATAAGGGTAAGAGTATAATGTTAGAAGGCCCCAAGAGTGGTGGTTAAAACAAGTGCTACAAGTGCCATGGCTTTGGACATTTTGCAGCACAATGTCCTTCCTGTTATTTGTTCATAACAGAGGAAAATTAAGATGAACAGGAAGATGGGAAAGTAGAAGTCTATGAGCTAGAATCGTTCCCTAGTGATGAGGAGGATCATGTAGGGGAACAGACTGTAGCTTGTTTTAGGGAAGTCTCCTACCTCGTTGAGGAGGGTAATACCTCACAGACACTTGTAGTTAGATGTGCTCTAGCCCAATCAAAGGAGAGTGACGACTGTCATAGAGATAACATTTTTTATATCATAGCCATATGTGGTGAGAAGGATTGCAAGATCATAGTTGATAGTGGAAGTTGTACCAATGTTGTATCGGAAAACACATTTTCTCGCTTGGGACGTACACCCAATCCCAGTTTCACAAACGTGTCAGGTTCCTATATAGTTTGGTTCGCATAAGGACACCTTATGGTGCGATGTTGTGCCTATGGATGTTGGACATGTCATCCTTGGGAGGCCTTGGTTGTACGATAAGGACGTTACACTGTTCGGGAGATCGAACGTGTGTTCTTTCATGCACAAAGGAAAAAAGATTAAGATAAACCCTCTACCTCCTAGAGCACCTAATGTGAAAACAAACAAGCCGAATGATAAAGGCCTAGTTGAGGGAGAAAAGAAAACTACGGTCATTAATATTGTTAGCCCTTTAGAGTTTGAATAAGGTGCTAAGGTAGAGAACATCGTCTATGTTCTCGTCACAGTTGAGTGGCCCAAAAAGTCGAGTTCTAAAGAGGTCGGACCTATGATGAGAGAGTTTCAGGATGTCTTCCCCAAAGACCTTCCGAATGAGTTACCACCTTTAAGGGATATCCAACATGCCATTGATTTGGTTCCCGGTTCCACTTTACTTAACTTGCTTCATTATTGCATGTATTCATCTGAGCACTCGGAGTTGAAAAGGCAAGTTGATGAACTTCTCCAAAAGGGATTCATTAGGGAGAGTATGAGTCCATGTGACGTGTCAGTGTTACTCACACCCAGGAAAGCTAGGTCTTGGAGGATGTGTCTAGTCACACTATTAATAAAATCATGGTCAATTATCGATTCCTTATACCGAGACTGGACGACATGTTAGACATGATGGTTGGTGCCACAATATTTTCGAAGTTCGATTTGAAGAGTGGATACCATCAAGTTCGAGTTTGTCCCGGGGACGAATGGAAAACTGCCTTTAAAACTAAAGATGGTTCATATGAATGGCCTGTCATGCCTTTTGAGCTTTCAAATGCCTCGAATACATTTATGCGAATCATGACACAAGCGTTAAGGCCTTTCATCAGTATGTTCCTTGTGGTTTATTTCGTGACATGCTTATCTATAGCCACGACAAGGAACAACACTTAGCCCATTTAAGGCAAATTTGCTTGAGTCTCAAAGGAGAGAAGTTATATGCGAATTAAAAGAAGTGTACTTTCATGACATCTAGTGTTTTCTTCTTAGGGTTTGTCGTAACCTCGGAAGGAATGATTGGCGGACCTTGAAAAGGTCAAGGTTATTGTGGAGTGGCCTGAACCTAAGAGCATTCACGAAGTTCGTAGTTTTCATGTGTTAGCCACTTTTTACAGGCGGTTTATTCGTAGTTTCAGTACGGTAATGATCCACCCTTATCACCGATTGCATCAGAAAAGGGGAGTTTAAATGGACGCTTGCTGCGGCAAAAGCATTTAAGGAGATTAAGTCTCGTATGATTGAAACTCTTGTTATGCACCTTCCTGACTTTTCTAAAGTCTTTGAGGTGGCGTGTGATGTGTCAGGCGTGAGAATTGGTGGAGTATTGAGCCAAGAGGGTCACCTTATATCTTACTTCAGTGAGAAGCTAAATGAGGTCAGACAATTTTTTTTTCTACATATGATAATGGATTCTATGCGGTAGTACAATCTCTTAAGTATTGGAAACATTATTTATTATCGTAGGAATTTGTTATGTTCTCAAATCATGAGGCTTTAAAATTTTTGAGTTCCCAAAAGAAGTTGAACCCGCGAAATGGGTTGAACAACTTCAATGGTTCACCTTTGTGCTGAAACATAAGGCTGGAGTGGATAACAGGGCTGTTGACACACTTAGTCGTAGAGTGACGACATTGTACTCCATGAGTGTTGAGGTGACTGAATTTGAGTGTTTAGTTGATGATTATCCAACGTGTCCAGATTTTGGAGGAGTGTTACCTCACTCGTGAGTGACCAGTCTGAGAGAGAGTGTAAGTATACCCTACAAGACGAGTATTTATATTTGAAACACCGCATGTATATTCCCCACACTTCTCTACGAGATTTCCTCGTTTGGGACATTTTGGCAGTGATAAAATTGTTGCATTGGTTGAAGATAAATTTTACTAGCCCAATCTCACATGAGATGTTGTCAAAATTATTAATCAATATCATGTTTGCCATTTGGCATAATAAAGGAAGCAAAATGCTGGGTTATATACACCTTTACCTGTGCCACACACTCCATGGCAAGATCTTTCTATGAACTTTGTGTTAGGGCTTCCTAAGACCCCCCAAAAGCATGATTCGATATTTGTTGTTGTGGACCATTGTTCGAAAATGACCCATTTCATAGCTTGTCCAAAAACCTTAGATGCAAGTAATATTGCTACACTTTTCTTTAATGAGGTTGTTTGTTTGCATAGTTTGCCTAAAACCTTTGTGTCGGATAGAGATGTTTAGTTTGTCAGCTATTTCTGGAAGATATTATGCAATAAAATTGGGACTAGACTTCAATTTTCATCGGCATATCATCCCCAGACCGATGGGCAAAGTAAAGTTGTTAATTGGAGTTTAGGAAATCTTTTGAAGTGTCTCGTAGGTGAACATGTTAGGAGTTGAGATTCCATCTTACTTGTCGCAGAGTTTGCATATATCAATTTGGTTAATAGAGCCACAGGGATGAGTCTGTTTCAAGTTGTGCACGGTTACAAGCCTAGGACACCAATAGATCTTATTCCGATGTTAGTTAATCAAAGGTTGTTAGAGTTTGCATCTACATTTTCACATCGCTGTCATGAACTTCATGCTGAGATTAAAAGAAGAATTAATGTAAATAATAAAAAATATAAATTTTCGGCAGATTCTCATAGAAGGTTTAAAGAGTTTCAAGAGGGTGATTTTGTGATGGTTCGAATTAAACCTGAGCGATTCCCTTAATTGCTGAGAAGTTACAAGCTCGTAGTGCTGGACCCTATAGGATTTTGAAACGTGCTGGTCCTAATGCTTATGTATTATATTTGCCATCAGATTTGGGCATTAGTACACCTTTTAATGTGGAGGATCTTGTTTAGTCCTAAGGCCCTGCAATTATTCCGCCTAATCTTTTTGAACTTTCCACATTCGTCCATGTCTTTGTTTCCCTCTCTACTCCATTACCTCCACGTGCACGCTCTTCTTGTGAGATAATTGAGGATATTTTGGAAGATCAGATTGTGTCTACAAATCAAGGGGGATTTCAAAAGTTTCTTGTCAAGTGGAAGAACAAGCCAGAATCAGAGAACACGTGGATCACAAAAGAAGAGTTCCAACAGATTGATCCGGATCTCTTCGAGCACTATCCCGACCATTATTTATTGGGGATGAATTCTTCTAACCCGGGGGAATTGATGGGGACATCCGATTCAAAGAGCCGCCTATGGTCTATCGAAGGGGGAAAAAGCGTGCGAAGACATCCCGAAGTCTCTAAAGCGAAAATTGAAGGCATGCATGTGGGAGCAAAGAAAAAAAAGTCATATGAAGGACCTCCGTGCAACTTCCATGAAATAAAGTAGTTCTTGAAATTAAGGCAATGATCTCCGTGCGACTTCTGTAAACGTAGGACGGACGTCCGTGAGTTTCGTCAGCAAGTTGGCGGCTAGACGAGTTTTAAGGCAAACTTGCTGTTTGAAAGTTTTAGTTGTTTTAGGATTTTCTTATTTCAAATTTATTATTTTGTTAGAGTTTATTTGCCTATATAAAAGCCATGTAAAAGACAATTAGAAGGAATTAATAGTTATTGAATATTGCTTTTGCAAATTGAGAGCTTTTATCAAAGTTTTTTTCGAGGGTGCGATTCTTTCAAAACATGGAAGAGCGATTCTTCTTTCCGCGTGCGGTTTGGTGTGATGCCAACTTTTCTATCCTTCTTATGTACTCTTATCTCCATCTTACGTGTAAGTGCTTGGTTAATTTTCTAATTAATTTTATTCCTGAAATCTGGAATTAATTGCATGTTTTGCTTGCTCGATCTTTCCGTAACCTAACCTAAGATCGTTCAACCGTCCTAACGCGAGCTTTCTTCTATTTGAGCCCTTTGATTTCCAAATTCCTAGATAAACTGTTGGTGATCTAGTTGTTTAGTAAGAACCCTAGTCTTCTAGATCTTATAGGGAAAGTATGACGAAAGTAACACTATTTTGAGCTAAATCAAATTATTTAATTGAAATTCTTTTTATTTTCTTTGTTAATTAGTTGGGAAATTCATATTTCAATTATTCATATTAATTCACAAATAATTCATATTTCAGCCAAGCATATTTGTGTCGTGTTAGTTTCTGCATCAAGTGGGTGCCACAGAAGCACAACTAAACCCTTTGTCTTGCTGTCCCCTTGTTTGCTAAAATATCAGCCCCTTAAACTTCACTCCCTAAGGGTATTGAGAAATTGTTTAATGTCCACATTTTGGAGCATGGGGTCAATATGACTAAATTTTGTTGTATGTATCAAATGGGTTGGGGAAAGGCGGCTCAACCAGCTAATAGTATATCTCAAGTCATCCTCAATCCAAAACTGGGTAGGATTGATTTTCACGAGAGGGGATCCCTATACATAAGCCTTCAACCTTCTGACTGACATGCTTGCTTCTCCAATTAGCCCAAAGTAGGATAGAACTTCCTTGTCATTGTTGTTAAAGTGCTTTACTCATGTTAGCCAGACAAATTTCACCTTTGTCACTGCCCCAAAGTTGAGATTCATCCAACCCTCAAATTTCTGCCAAATGTCACTTAGCTTCATCCCCATAGAAGGGGGGATGCTTACAGTCTTCCAGTTTACTATTCTCGATGCTTACCCCATAAAAACAATGAACAAAACATTTCAGGGATAAGTTTTTTTGCAAATGAGATTCCATTGATGACGTCATCATCTTTTTTTCAAGATTGCCAATAAACTGCGAAAAACACAATATTGCTCAAGCAAACTGCTCTATATGTTACTCTTGTTGGTGTGTCATAGGTTTTACCACTAAGCTGGTGTGCTTGTGTAGTTATGGTACCCCTCTTTATGTAAGTGTAAATGTGTTTAGATAGTGTGGGTGTCAATATCAACTTGTAAGTCATATAAATATTAATGATGAAGGGGTATGGGTACATCTAAATATATTAATGATAAAGAGTATGAGTACCTCAACTTGCTATGCTTGAATCCAAGGTCAGATTTCTGAAAAATCATAGATTTGATGGTGGTTTTTCCATTTTCCTGATTCTTGTAATTTATGTACAAATTGTAGTGTTATTAGTATTTAATGGATATAATAGAATATTAGTACGGGGACGCGACTTACATGGACATTGGATTCAGACCGCACCGGTTCTATCAACGTCGGAAGAAGCGTAGAGGAAGCTCGAGTACCGTAGCCTCAGAGGAGGAATGGACACAAACTGTAAGGAGAGCAACGCTGCACGCGAGGAGAACGACGCTGCAGAGAACCCTCGTGCGAGCGAGTACTTAAAACTCGCTTGAGCGATGATAAATCTCACGCGAGCGAGCCCGTAAGACGGGATTTCATGCGAAAACTTCCTTTTTGTGTTTTATTAGTATTAGAACTCTTTATTTCGAACTTAATTATTGGTAGCCTATATATAGAGGCTTGTAAGACTTTTAGTGGAGTTGATTGATTATTTGAATGCTTTTATGCTTGAATAATCTTTGCTTGAGATGAATTTGGTGTGAGGCCAAGGGAGTGATTCCCAAAAACCATTGTTATCTTCTCTATTCTATTTGCTACTTTCGATCTGTGTTTGCTTTTCTAAACCCCAAGCCTAAATCTCTCTAAGCCAACACCCTTCCAAACCCTAAACCTATTTAAAGTCATAAGCCTTTTACAAACCCTAATTCCCTTTTACAACCCGATTTGGAATCCGTGAATTTACATCGGACCGTAGACGAGCGCCAAATCCTGGAAAAGCTAGTCTTATCTCTAGGCTGATCTTGCCTCGACTCTAAAGTACTTGCGCATCGGACTGGACCCTACTTGGATCTCGTGTGATCTACTCATCGAAATTCTGCAAACCCTAAAGGAATCTTAAGATAATTTTGCGATTAAACTTGAATTATTTTATTTAATTTCGGCAAAATCTGCATAAAATCATATTCTGCATTTTAGGATTACTGTCCCGTGTCAGTTTTGGTATCAGAGCCCTAGGTTTTCTAGGTTAGGGCATCTTTGCTTGTCATATTTACTTTATTGCATTGTTTTAGAGTCCATATTGCATTCCATATTAGAACCCTAATAGACCTTGTGATCACCATGGACTCGAGTGCGATTCTCAATGCCCTAACGGTATGCAAGAAGAATTGGGTGTGATTAGTGCACGTCTAAATACCATCGAGCAAGCCCAAACATCCCTAGGAGTTGGTAATGATAGATAACGTGATCGAATCAACCAACTGGAAGCGATGGGTGGGCTGGAAAATCAACACCAAGAGTGTGAATGTCCATACTTTGAAGGTAATGGTCGCCAAGACAACCGGAACCGTAGGGATCATCGTAGAGATGACTATGACCCCGAAGTTCAACTCCTAAAGAACGTTCAAGTTGAGATTCCGACTTTCGATGGAAAAATGGACCCTACCTCTTCCTCGATTGGCTTTCTGACATGGACCAACACTTTGATCGGTATGCCATGAATGACGACCGTTGCGTTAGACTCGCTAAGATGAAATTGGTTGGTCAAGCTCGACTTTTCTGGCTCAATGTTAAGCGCATTAGGGTGAACGTGGGTTGTCCTCCCATTACCCGTTGGGACGATATGAAGGAACGACTCACTGAGAAGTATGTTCCTTTATCATACCACCAATGCCTCCTCGACCAGTGGCAAAATTTACGCTAAGGTGGTATGCTCGTGACCGATTACATTGCCAAATTTGAAGAGTTCATGATGAGGGCAAAAATATCGGAAGACCCTGAAATCACTCTCTCTAGATTCCGCACTGGATTGCGGCTTGATTTGCAAAAAGAGTTAATTTCTCACCCCGTAGAAACTCTTAAAAGATATTATGCCGTTGTGTAAGATCTTGAACGATACTTGAAAACTCCGGTGGTGAAGAGAACCGAGCCATAGTATAGTAATCAACGATCCGGTGAGGGACGATAGAATCCTCCTCCCAAACCTACACAACCCGCCCTTGCCAATTCCAGGTTTGAAAAGGGAAAAGGTGTAGTCGGAGAATCCTCAAAGGTTAATTCTCAAGTAAAGTGCTATAAATGTCACGGGATGGGACACTTTGCCGCCCAATGCCCTACGAAAGAACCCCAAAGGATTCTCTTGATTGAGGGAGAGGAGGATGATGATGAGGTAATGGTTGAAGAGGAAGTATTTGAATCGGTTAGCACACCCAGTGATGAAGAGGGTGATGCTATTGGTCATGTTTTAGTTGTGAGGTGTGCCCTTGCATAGCCTCAATGGGATGAAAAGAATGACTGGCGTAGGGAGAACATCTTCCACACCTAGGACAGATTTGGTGAAAAGAATTGTAGGGTCATCGTGGATAGCGGTAGTTGTACTAATGTAATATCCACTCATGCAGTCTGCCGCTTAGAGCTTACACCTAAAGCCCACCCGAGACATTATAAAGTCGCATGGGTCAATTCTTCATCCATTCCCGTGTCAAAAAGGTGTCGTGTATCGATTCAGTTAGGTTCTTATTCAGACACCTTATGGTGCAATGTGGTGCCGATGGATGTGGGCCATATCATTTTGGGAAGGCCGTGGCTCTATGACATGGACGTGACTCTTTCTGGTCGAACAAACATATGCACGTTCATGCATAAGGGCAAAATGATCACTTTACACCCTTTGCCTCCCAAAACACCATCGACCAACATCGTCGAAAAGAAGGGTGAATCTTCTAAAGCCGTTAATATTGCGAGTCCTTCTGAGTTTGAGAAAGCATCGCTAGATGAGAGTGTGGTGTACGTAGTTGTCACCGTAGAGAGTGCTCCCGAGTCGGTGAGCGAGTGTCCCAAGGAGGTTGAGCTGATTTTAAAAGAGTTTACGGATGTCTTTCTTGAAAACTTACCAAATGAACTCCCTCCTCTGCGTGATATCCAACACGCAATATACTTGGTTCCCGGATCTGCCTTACCGAACCTGCCCCACTATAGGTTGAATCCGGTTGAACACGCCGAGTTGACTCGCCAAATCAATGAGCTCCTTCAGAAAGGGTTCATCCAAGAGAGTCTGAGCCAGTGTGCCGTACCTGCCCTACTCACTCCTAAGAAAGATGGTATGTGGCGCATGTGTGTGGATAACCGTGCGATCAATAAGATTACTGTTAAGTATCGGTTTCCCATACCAAGACTCGATGACATGCTTGACATGATGGTTGGTAGACCTTAAAAGTGGCCACCATCAAGCCACATCCGCCCCGATGATGAGTGGAAAACCGCCTTTAAGACTAAGGATGATCTATATGAGTGGATGGCCATGCCTTTTGGGCTTTCTAACACCCCGAGTACCTTCATGCGACTCATGACCCAAGTGTTGAGGCCATTTCTAGGCAAATTCCTTGTTGTTTATTTCGATGACATCTTGATCTATAGTCACAACAAGGATCAACACTTGACCCACCTTAGGCTGATTTGTGAAACCCTCAAGGGCGAGAAGTTGTTTGCCAATCTCAAGAAGTGCACTTTTATGCAACCTGCCGTTGTCTTCTTGGGATTCATTATCTCGGCCAATGGAATGGTCGCGGACCCTGAAAAGGTTAGAGCCATTTTGGAGTGGCCCGAACCTAAGAACATACATGATGTCCGCAGCTTCCATGGCTTGACTACTTTTTATCGTCGCTTCATCAGAAGCTTTAGCACCATTATGACCCCAATTACAGTTTGCATAAAAAAAGGGGACTTTAAATGGGGCAAAGCGGCGACAAAAGCCTTTGCTGAGATCAAACACCGAATGAGTAGTGCACCCGTCATGCGATTGCCTGATTTTTTCAAAGTCTTTGAAGTCGCATGCGACGCATCGGGTGTAGGCATAGGAGGAGTGCTTAACCAAGAGGGTCACCCTGTGGCCTATTTTAGTGAAAAACTCAACGAGGTGAAGCAAAAATACTCCACCTATGACAAAGAGTTCTATGCGGTCGTCCGATCTCTTTGGTATTGGAAATATTACCTTAGACCGCAGGAATTTGTGCTGTTTTCTGACCATGAAGCCTTACGCTTTCTTGCTTCACAGAAGAAGTTGAACCCAAGGCACGCGAAGTGGGTTGACTACCTTCAAGAGTTCACATTCGTGTTAAAGCATAAGGCCGGTGCTGAAAATAAGGCCGTTGATGCACATAGTCGGCGAGTCGTGACTTTGCGCACAATGAGCACTGAGGTCGTCAGGTTCGAAAAGGTAAAGGATGAGTACCCCGAGTGCCCAGATTTTGGGGGTGAGTACACTGCTCTCCTTAGTAACCCGACCAGCACACACTCTGTGTACACCATCCAGGATGGGTACTTGTTTAAAGGCAATCGCCTTTGCATCCCTCGCACTTCATTGCGTGACTTTCTCATTTGGGAGTTACATGCGAGAGGGATGGCCGGACATTTCCGGCGTAATAAAACTGTTGCGCTCGTAGAGGATAGGTTCTTTTGGCCTAGCTTAATGAGAGATGTCGCTCGGGTTGTCAAACATTGTCGTACTTGCCAAGTGTCAAAATAGACCAAACAAAATACCAGATTGTACACACCGTGACAAGACCTCTCTATGGATTTCGTACTTGGACTTCCTAAGACCCTTAGGAAGCACGATTCCATCTATGTCGTAGTGGACCGATTTTCCAAGATGACCCACTTCATCCCGTGTTCCAAGACCTCCGATGCATCTCATATTGCTAAACTATTTTTCGCGGAGGTAGTGCGTCTTCATGGGTTGCTCAAAACCATTGTGTCTGATAGGGATGTTAAATTTACGAGTTATTTTTGGAAGACCCTTTGGCACATGATGGGCACATTGCTCCAATTCTCTACAGCTTACCACCCTCAAACGGATGGCCAAACCAAAAGCACCAATAGGAGCTTTGGGAATCTCCTTCGTAGTCTTGTCGGTGATCATGTTAGGACCTGAGATACCATATTACCCACAGCTAAGTTTGCATATAATAATTCTGTCAATAGGTCCATAGGCATGAGTCCTTTTGAGGTAGTGCATGGTCATAGGCCTAGGACCCCATTAGATTTGATCCCCATGTCTGAATCCCATAGAGCGTCAGAGTCTGCCGATGCATTTGCACAACATATTCATAGCTTGTATGCCGAAATTAAACAGAAAATTAATTCAAGTAACAATCAATATAAATTATCTGTAGATGCTTACAGGCGTTCTAAAGAAGCTCCAATCTCGAGGCGTTGGGCCTTTCAGAATTTTGGCTAAGAGTGGTCATAATCATTGTAGTCAAATGGTATATGCGACCCTATGCGATGGCATAGGGCCATCGCATATGCGGTTCACATATGCCATTATGCCATGGCATAACTTACTTTTTTTTTTTTCTTCAAAAAATTCTCAAAAAATCCCAAAAAAATCCCAAAAAAAGTACCCTATATTGATCAATAATATGTTTTGTGTTAAGTTTGAGCTCTATTAATTTTGTAGTGTATAGAATGTGAAATAAAAGTATATAATATAAGTATATAACCTATAAGTTAGAAATGAAAATATAAATTTCATTAATGTTAAACAAAATAGTACAAAAATGAACATAAGAACATACAAAAAAGAAGGAAAAGAGTATATTTTAAGTTATAACCCACAATGGTACATTTCCATAAGGTTGAAGGGAAAATATAAATTCATTAAAAAATAAGTTAAAATAGTACAAAAATATAGTGGACCATACAAAAGAGAAGGAAAAGACTAAAGAGAAAGATTATTGTAGAATGAGGAGCATTAGGAAAAGAAATCCCCTATTTATAGGGCTCGGGGAAGCTTGAAAAGCAAAGACAAAAAATAAAAATAAGAAAATAAATAAATAACTTCTAGTGGAGAAGTATGCGATGGCATACACTATATGCGATGGCATACAGTCGCATATGCGACAGTATGCCATGGCATACTATTGTATGCGATGGCATACTTACCTGTATCGCATATGCCATGATGGCATATGCGATCGCATATGACATCAATGGTCCTAATGCATACGTGCTTGAGCTTCCTCCAGGTACGGGGATTAGTTCAACGTTCAATGTGGAGGATTTGGTTCCTTACTTGGGTTTCACCCCACCTCCTGAAAACCCACTCCAGCCACCTCCTAGCCCCAGCCTCAGCCCCAATCCACCCTTGTAACCTATACCTCTTCTTTCCCTAAGCAGACAAAGATCAGATGAGATAGAGGATATAATCAACGATCATGCCGTCTCTACACATGATGGGGGATTCCAGAAGTACTTGGTCAAATTGGTCGACAAACCGGAGTCCGAAAACACGTGGGTCCACGAGAATGAAGTTCGGCGTTTGAACCCCGACTTGCTAGACATCTACCACGAGCGTTTTTCATCGGTGATGAAACCTTTTTGGTCTAGGGGAATTGACGGGGACGCCACTTACATGGGCATTGGATTCGGACCGTACCGGTTCTATCGGTGTCAGAAGAAGCGTAGAGGAAGCCCGAGTACCGTAATCTCAGAGGAGGAACGGACACAAACCGCGAGGAGAGCAACGCTGCACGCGAGGAGAACGACGCTACAGAGAACCCTCGTGCGAGCGATCACTTAAACTCACTCAAGCGAGCCCGTAAGACGGGATTTCATGCAAAAACTTCTTTTTTGTGTTTTATTAGTATTAGAACTCTTTATTTTGAACTTAATTATTGGTAGCCTATATATAGAGGCTTGTAAAGACTTTTGGTGGAGTTGATTGATTATTTGAATGCTTTTATGCTTGAATAATTTTTGCCTGAGATGGGTTTGGTGTGAGGCCAAGGGAGTGATTCCCAAAAGCCATTGTTATCTTCTCTATTCTATTTGCTACTTTCGATCTGTATTTGCTTCTCTAAACCCCAAGCCTAAATCTCTCTAAGCCAACACCCTTCCAAACCCTAAACCTGTTTAAAGCCATAAGCTTTTTACAAACCCTAATTCCCTTTTACAATCCGATTTGGAATCCGTGAATTTACATCGGACCGCAGACGAGTACCTAATCCTGGAAAAGCTTGAGTCTTATCTCTCGGCCGATCTTGCCTCGACTCTAAAGTACTTGCGCATCGGACTGGACCCTATTTGGATCTCGTGTGATCTACTCATTGAAATTCTGCAAACCCTAAAGGTATCTTAAGATAATTTTGCGATTAAACTTGAATTATTTTATTTAATTTCGGCAAAATCTGCATAAAATCATATTCCGCATTTTAGGGTTACCGTCCCGCGTCAACCTGGCAGCAGATGTAGCAGACTAGGAAACTAAGAACTGTACACTGAGTTATGATAGACTGTAAAATCCAGCAGCAGGTCAGAATAATAATCAGCATAAGCAGCAGAAGATGGCAGTAATGGAGATGTTGGAAGCAGTTCACCAAGATAAGGTTCAGATTTCTGTAGAAACCCAACGGCTTCAATGGTTGAGATAAATATCTCACGTAGCAGCAGCAGCAGCAGCAGTGAAAGAGCAGCGATAGAGAGAAAAAACTTCTATTCAATTAGTTATTAGTTCTCAAAAATAACGAAATATATAAAAGCAATGTCTCTTGATTGGTAACTTTCCCAATTGGAAAAGATTTCTAAGTGTCCTAAGGTGGCTTTGACTCTAAGCAACAAAATAGAAACTTTTATTAGAACTATACCGTCGGGCTCGATGAAAGAAAAGAAATTTTTTTAAGATATCAAATTCCTGAGAATGAATCTTGGTATTCCCCCCTTACGTGATCACTTAAGCGATCATGTGAGGAGCCAGATATCAAGATTTATATTTCTTTATCAAGGGTTTCGCATGGTCATTTAATGTGATCTCGTGAGACTCTACATCTTCTCACTTTCTGTTGAATTACTGTTCCCTGTTCTGCCCCATAATCTGAACCAGAATCGATCCTTCTGCAGCTTTTAAACAGCTCCTTTTGATGGCTGCTTCAGCCATGGTTACTCTCCCTTAGTTCTCTGAATCACTCTTTGCTTGTGTGGCTTCACTTCCCTATATTGCTAACAAGTTGGCAGATGGCGTATCATTAGCACCAAACCACCCTGTAACCTGAAGAAATAACAAATTGTGCCAACATAGAATTAGTTATGAGACAACTCTATCCTCTTCTACTAAACACATCAGACATCTATTTGGTATTGAGAAACTTCCTACATGATTCACTGAACGCCATTGTGAAACTAAAGGTAAATATTTTGGGAATGAGGAAAATATTTGAAAGGCTCATCTGATGTGACTCAATCAAGGACTCTTTGCAAAGCGGAGTAACAAGATTTTGCTGAAAATGTACGAATATTATTTTTGGCTCTTCACAGTTATGTGTTCGTGCCTACACTGCTATGTGAGTTTGGGCACCTTGGTTATTTATGTAACATTATCTTGATCACATATATTATTTAGTCATTTTCTGAATGGATCCTCTGTGGTTGTTGTTTCCAACTCTAATGAAACTTTTTCAATTGATATTGAAGGCCTTCTCCACAAGTGACTTCTCAATAAGTTTCTTTAAGGTGCACTTTAGAATGAAGCTAACATACAGAACTCCTCCATATGATGAAGATGATGGTGTACAAGGACAACCTGAAATTGATGAATCTGGAGGAAATTCTGAAGGTGAAATCCGCAGCAAAACACAATGGGATGATGATTGCCCTTGGACAGAATGGTATTCTGCAGAAGATCCTGTAAAAGGTAAACTTTCATATATGGGATCCTCATCGTTTTGAACTTCTATTTTATTCTCTCTCTCTCTCTCTCTCTCTCTCTCTCTATATATATATATATATATATATATATATATATATATATAGACACACACACACACACACACACACATATTACTTACCTAAATACGATCTGTCTGCCCATTTTGATTCTTACACTGTTTTGATATTTTATCTCTTGATGATATCCGAGGGCACCCTTGTTACATAATTTTTTTTTTAATCATTGATGATATATAGATTTTTTGATCGATAAAGAGAGAAATATATAAAAAACAATAGTAAAGAAGTAAATACCTTAGCTGTAGTGAGTAACTACCGAAAGCTAAAAACCAAGAAAGAGAAAGGAAAATATACAAAGGAAAGCCCCACTCAGACCTTGCAATCCCGGGATCTGGAGCCCTCTTTCTCCCACTGAAGCTCCTAGGGAGAAAGCACTGGTAGATGGAAAAGTGTAGGGGTGTTGGGAGGTTAAATGGAGTAGTAAAAAAAGCGAGGCGAAGGTGAGGGTGTAGCATCCTAAGACAAGAGGAAGTCCATTTCCGTATTAACCCCACTAACCATCATAGCCCAGTTGACCAGAAAATCTCTGACGGAGTTGAGGACCATCTGAAAAGGCCTAGGTTTCTTTTGGAACACCCTATTATTTCTTTCCAATCAGAGAGCCCACATAACCACATACGGAGTATTTTCCCAGATATGTTGGTCTTTGACAGGTGGGGGATTCCCATCCCACTGTTGTAGCAAGAGGACCACACTGTTCGGGAAGACCCAGTTCAATCTGAAAGATTTTAGGACTTTATCCCACTCTTGTGGAAAAGTTGCAATGAATTACAGTGTGCGCAGCCGACTCCCTACCAGTCATGCAGAGGGGGCATTTATTCGTTAATCCCAGACCTCTCTTTTTCAAGTTATCCTTTGTGAGGATCCTACCCCAAGCAGCAGACGAACTTGATCTTCGGCGGAATCTTGACTTTCCAGAATTTTACGTAACTAGGGTTATCCGTGTGCCGGACCTTGTAGTTAAAGAGTTGATTGTAGGAGGCAACTGAAAAATTGCCCTGTAGGCTTCTGGATCGGATCCTTTTGTCCTGATTGGAGGCGTTCAGTGTGAGGTGTTCGGTGTTGCAGAGTGTAACAGACCAAAGAGAGTAACAAATTCGTCAATCTCCTCATCTTTAAGCATTCTTCGAGTGCTCACGTTCCAGACCCAGTTGCCGTTGATTGTGTCAACATACTCACTGATAACTTCATTCGATACCGCAGCTATATGGAAGATGTTTGGAAAGGCTAACCAGAGGATCTTTTCCCCCAACCAGAAGTCTCGCCAGAAATTAAATTTAGAGCCGCCCCCCAAAGAAAACTTAGACACTGCTGGTAGTCTTCATTCACCGACGTTACTCCTTTAAACCACCATTTCTACTCAGCTCATTGCTCTACCCATTGAGAGTCCACCCATTCGGTGAAGTGCCATATTTGGCCGTCACTGTTTGCCACCAGATCTTTGTCCCTTTCAGTTTAAGCATGGCCATGCAACTTTAGGTTTCTCCTTGAAACCATAACCTCAGTAAATTTTATGCTTTAGTCTTTTGTATGACCAAACGTTTAAATATCTATTTGTTGGCTGCAGATTTTTTTTTTTTAAATTTTCATAACTTTGGTTTAATTTAATATGGATTTCTAGTTCATCACTGCATGAATGTCAGGATAATTTGTTATATTTGGAAAAAACTGATAAATTTTAATTTAAATAATGGTTTAGGCTACCTGTTGCTTGGTCTGAGAGGACTTGTGAAGCTCAATGGCCCATTATGGGGAGAAGTTGCTTTAATAAAGAGTGGCATAATTAGTGTTACCAGATCCATTTTTCTTGAAAGAAACTCTCAACTTTGTGTCTTGGGCTGAAGGGACACAAATGATTTTGATTAGATGTCTAGGTTAGTGACCAAATTTATTTTCAGTTTGGATTTAGTACCCTATCTGTGCTTGTTACTTTGATTAGTATTCTTTAATGGTCTTAAAAGATGATGAATGCAGGCATTTCACTCTTGAGTGCAAAGGTTAATTAATGTACTTGCATTCTGAGTGTAGACAAGTGAGAGATTAATGTTACTCATTGTTGCTTTTGCCTTTTAAAAAATACTGTGCTTTTGCCTTCTAGATGAAATTGGCCTACAAACTAGAAAGGTCAATAACTGTTTTGCAGTATCCAGTATTCACTATCTTGCCAACCTGTTTTTTGGATCAAATTGAAGCCATACTTTCATTAGCTAGAATGAAAGTACAGTAGATTAAAAGTACAGTACATTAGCTAGAATGAAAGTCTCTAAGGTGGTCGGATCTGCTTCCAATCCAAGAGGATCTTAGCTACCGATATAGCCGAGCAGGAGGGAGACACCAGACACCACTAGCAAATGTCCTCTTTAATAGCATCCAGCACAAACCTAAGAGTTGAATTTCTTTTAAAAAATTCGCTTATTGCGTTCATTCCAGATTTCCCAAAAGGTTGTTACTGGAAGCACCTTCCAGATAGTGGCCATGGTTCCACCAAACACCTCTAGCCAACCAGCCATTACTAAAGGGGAAGTCTCACTCATACAGTCGGTAATCCCAAGTTAGGCCCTGAAAGCATCCCATACATGAGTCACAAACTCACATCTCAGAAACAGGTGCTTCACCAATTCCTCCTTCACAGCACAGAACTTGCACTCCAGAGAAACATCCATATCTCTTTTGTAAAATTGGGCACATGTTAAAATCTCTCCGCACGCTACCTCCCAAGCGAAGACCTTGATTTTACTCAAGTACCTATAGAGACGCTTAAATGTGAAGCATAGAGACGCTTAAATGTGAAGCATCCTTTCTTTTCCAAATCCCAAACCCTTTTATCCCCATTACTATTGGTCTGCTCCCACACACTCAGCTCTCCAATTCGCACTGTGAACTCTTCAATTTTCTCCTCCTTAAGGATCCGTCGGAGTTGGATATTCCAACTACTAATACTTTCAGCCCGATCACAAATTTCTGCAACTATCACATTTTTTAGGAGTCGATCTATAGATCAACTTAAAGCTTGACTCAAACAGCTCCTCTCCACACCTTCGATCATGCTAAACACTAATTCTAAAACCTGATCCTACACAAAGCTGATATGCTCCTCAAACTTCTTTCTATCCCGTTGCATCCCCCCTCCACCCCCCTAAGCCTCCTTGATGTAGCGTGGAAGGAGAGGAGGAGATAAAATAAAATTCAGAACTTATATATGAAGAATCACCTTTTCTGGCAAAGAATCTATGAAAAAAGAGAGAAAGAGAACTCCTAGAACTTGGGGTCCTCGGTCCACCAGATTGCTTTAATTATCACGTAGAAAATTTGTTTTATTCAATAATAATCTGATTTTCAAAATCTTTGATTACATAAAAGTAAAGATGTAAAAAAGTAAACCCTAATTTCTTTCTATGTTGGTCTCCTAATCCACCTACAACCCTTGAATAGTAAATAAGGAAATTACTTTTACTTGCTAGTTATCTCCTACCTAATTTGGACTCCACTAAAAATACCATCTTAAAATTACCACCATAACTCCTCCAATAAAGTTCACGTAACTCTACCTCTCGGTCTATTTTCTCTCCAACTTCTCGATATTTTGAAAATCTCTAATTTTTAATCTTCTCTCCACTCCAATTTTATAGGGATCATATTTATAATCTTAAAAGTCCACATAGATTTTGTAGGACCTAGAATCTCGACCACCTTTCTTTTCAGCACATGATAACTTAAGTTATCATGTCACTTTTTAAGTCATCTTATGAGCCTCATTTTAAGGTAGCCACATAAACTCCTCTCCTTATTAGCCTTGATCTGGACCCAATTTGTGACCCTTAACTTCTTCAAATCTGTTCCTATTTTTTTCCCTTTTAAGTCATCTTATGAGCCTCATTTTAAGGTAGCCACATAAACTCCTCTCCTTATTAGCCTTGATCTGGACCCAATTTGTGACCCTTAACTTCTTCAAATCTGTTCCTATTTTTTGCCCTTTTGTGTTCCTGCATCACCCCTTCTCGGACCTCTTCTGACCCCGCACCCAGCTTCTTATGGCAGCCTTTAAGTCTTACAACCCTCCAACCTTGATTATAATCCTATCTTATTGCTATCCTCCAACACAACCTTCTTCTATTTTCGATCACATCCCTCTCCCCGGGTTGAAAGAAATTGACCTCGAGTTTACTTTGAAGGAATTCTTTCTCTTGTTGGACTTGTCATCTTTCTTAGACCCGATGATGAGCATAGAGCAGTGACCCTGCACTTGGATATTTTGTTTGATCTCACTTGAGGCTAGAGTGTCAAACTTTTACCATCTTTTGTGAAGGTGTAAACATTCTTCGCTCTATGAACGGTGGCATCGCAATCAAATTACCAATGTCGTCCCAATAAAATGTGACATGCATTCATCTGGATCGCATCGTACCATACTTTATATTCTTAAGTGGATCCAATAAAAAATTTCACCAAACATTTATTCTTGACCGCAATTTTACCTTCATTTTTGAACCATGCAACCTTGTCGGTTTATCAAATTTTTTCACTGTAACTTCAAATTCTCCATCATCGATTTCAACACCATGTTTTTCGTACTTCTAGTATCGATAATGATGATACACAATTTCCCTCCTGACGTACATGTCATTTAAAAAGTGTTAGTGCAAATCCATCCCTCGTGATCTTCATTAACTGGTGACTCAATAAATCAGGAAATCAACGCCTCTCCACATGTGTCTCCTTCAATGACAATCTCCTCCATACCCTCTTCTTCATCTTCTTGGTGTGCTGGATTGTCATATAAAGTGGCGGACATTGGCTCATTCATACCTGTTTTCTCATGTATTTCACTCCTGGGTTGCTCCACTAAGTTAATGCGTCCTTCGGCCGGCCATTTGGGACATTCGAAGGACCTATGCCGTTCTTTGTTGCAGTGAAAACACTTGATTTGAGTACTAGAAACCTGTCCAATTGCTGTACTTCGTCCTTCTCCTTTAGCATTTACCATAAAAGGCACCGATTTTGTCGGTTCATCGGGTGAAATTTTTTCAGATGAACTGGAATCTTCTTTATCTTCATTCCAATAACGACTGCTACTCCTCTTTTGGTGTTCCTCCTTCAATAAAGTTTACCGTAACTCCACCTATCAGTCTATTTTCTCACCAACTTCTCGAGATTTTGAAAATCTCCTAAATTTTCTTTAATCTGTATTCTTCTCTCCACGGAAATTTTATAGGGATCATATATGTAATATTCTAATATTAAAAGTCCATGCAGATTTTTAGGACTTGGATTCTCGACCCCCTTTCTTTTCATGTTCCCTTATTAGCCTTGATCTGGACCCAATTACTGGTTCTAAGCTTCTTCAAATCTGGACCTATTTTCCACCCTTTTTATTCCAGCACCTGCCCTTTCTCGGACCGCTTCTGACCCAACAACCACCTTCATCCCTTCTTCAAATCTGAACCTATGTTCTGCCCTTTCTCGGACCTATTCTGACCCAACACCAACTTCAGCCCTTCTTCAAATTTGAACCTATGTTTTACCCTTTTTATTCCTGCACCTGCGCTTCTCGGACCTCTTCTGACCCAGCAACCAGCTTCTTATGACAGCTCGTAAGTCCCTCTTGAAATTACCGTACCACCTATCCAACCTTGATAATAATCCCATCTGATTGCTATCCTAACACAATCTTCTTCTTCTTCAATTTTTCGATCGCAGCATTCCTCTGACACTATGTTCCTTAGGGGGGCATCCATTACGATTCCTGCTATACTTTTCTTGAAGACCTACAACTACATATCCTCATCATCACTCTCACATCTCCGAAGCCATTTCCCTGGAATAGTCAAATTCATCTTCTACAATGAGTTGATTACAATACCTCCGTCTTCTATGGGAGGTCTGACTACATCCTAATCAATCACATACATTTTTCTTTTACCTTCCTCACACTCCAAAGAAAGTTCCGTTGGATCTTCTTTAGCCTTCTTACACCGTGGCTGGGGACTGAATTTTTCTCAATGATAGATGGGAAGATTCGGCAAGGTAGCCTTAATCAAAGCAACTGTTCCTCCTATGGACAACAAGGCTCTTTTCCTCCCAACAAGTTTATATCTCTACTATTATAATGCGAGAAGGGGGAGATGGGACGGATAAGTACGTGAGATGAAGATTTTTTTTTAAAGACAAAAATACCCTTAATAAATTGACCCTAAACAGATTTTCTCCATACGGTTCACCCCAGGCTCTCTATCTCATTTCCTCATTATCTCAAAAGCCCACCTGAAATATTAATTTCTTCTAAAGAACAAAAAATGCCCTCATATTTAAGGCATCTTTACATTTTTTTTTTTGAAAACTCCAAAAGGGTACTTTTATTTACAACCTAAGATTCTTCCTTATCAACCTGAGTTTTACATGTTTAAACCATCGAATCTTTGACTACTTTGAATCAGATGATAGAGATTGTTTTTCGCCCCAATCTTCCCCATGATGGACCTTGAGATCATGAGCCTAGCGTTAGATGCCAGATTTTGATTCCACATGGCACAAATCCCAAAGGGTGAACATGATCAGGGGCATACACCAAACATGATTATTGGATCACCTTTCGAGAAGTGAGCTATGTTGAATCAAAATCTGTTCGTTTGATGGTAGGCCCATGATCTCAAGATCAATTGTGTGGAAGATTGGGCGAAAGACGATCTCCATCGTCTGATTCAAAGCAATCAATGGTCTAAGTACATGGAACCCGAGTTGAGAAGAAAAAAATCTTGGGTTGAAAACAAAGGTACCCATTTAAAAAGGTCTCCCTTTAAAAGAAAAAACTATTCCAAAAGCTTTTCTGTTGTTCACGTGCATTGGACATGCATTCTGCTTGTGTGTGTGTCTATATATATATATATATATATATATATATATATATATATCTTAATTTCATAAAGGCAGCCCCAAATAGGTGGTCGTGACCCTTCTTCATCCACACCCCATTAGATAGCTACACCCATCAAGGATGCATTTTCAATCCTTACCCCCAAACCATGGTTTTCTTCAAATTCACCCTCAGCTTTTTTCCGGATATTGCTTCATAACATTAGTGCTTTCACATTCTTTACCGCCCCTACTGATGCCCCACCAAAATGATAGTATCATTACCATATTGAAGATGGGTCATGGAAATATCATTTCGATCTGCTTGAAAGCTTTTTAACAGCACCAGCTCCACATCCCTTACTAATCAGCTTCCACAGTGCTTTCCAAACCAATATGAAAAAAAAAAAGAAAGTGGATCTTCTCGGTGCGGCCCCACTTTCTCCTCTGTGCAGGCGTTAGAGTACTCCTAAAAAAATCCTTTTTGGGGCACCATATATCATTACTGAGAACCACACCATCGAAATGCATCCTCTTATCCAGTTTCTCATCATATACTCGAGGAATTCCCACTCCACCTATCATGTGCCCTCTCCATATCTACCTTTCATTTTACTCTAGCATCTCTTTAAGTCTTGTAGCAGTAAATTCATGACAAACTACATGGCGGGGCCAGGGAAATTAAGTTGTAAGCTCTTTAAATAGGGAACATGATATATGTTGAGAGAGGTTTCTTGATTTATGTTTTTGATGTAATTAATCTATAGCTGCTTCTGTCTAATAAATAGATATCAACAGTATTTTTTTTTTTTTGTTTTAAAAGGAAATGACTGCTGGTTGTGGCAGTGACAATAGTCTTAGATGGGCTTTCTGTGATAATTATAGGATTTGTAACTACAACTGCTTGTTTTTTATTTTCATATTAATTTTATGAATACAGTAAATGGATTTTCTGATATTCATGTTTTGTTGAACGCAATTTATCCTCCGACAGAAGTTCTCTGTTTCTTGCTTTACTTGAATACGAAGTTTATGATTGTGGTGAGCCTTATTTTTTAATTATTTTTTTTGTTCAGGTTTTGAGTTGATTGCCATATGGTCGGGTAAAGAGGTAGAGAATTCTCTTGTGATGGCTGAATTAGAAAATGTGTCATCATGTGAGGCTGAGATGTGGCTTATCTGTCCCATTTTGACTCCAAACCTGTAAGAAATTTTTTTCTGATCTTTAGAAAATTTCCAAGATTCTAGTTGTATATGCTTCCATAGCAATGCGATGACATGCTTTGTGTATTTGTATCTGTCATTTGTTATTTCTGTTTGCTTCTAATGGAGGGAATTATCTAAGCTGCTCCACATAAAGGGATTAATAGTTTGAGTGTGTTGGGGGGAGAAAACATGCTGCTGCTATGGTAATCATTGTTTATGCCAGTCTTGGATCTCAATTCTTTTTGAAATGTGTAAATGATCTTGTTAGACACATTAAAATCATCGAGGGTACTATAATCATTTGATGTGGATATCTGTTATTATTGTTGCATTATCTTGTGTGGGCATTTGGTCCATAGAATTTGGCTGCTCATCATTGATGGATGTAGCTAAAAGGTGGGGCTGAGGACATCGCTTTTAGCTACATGTGAAAAAGGATACCCTACTGACCAGACTCAAGGAATTAGATAATTTGGAGGAGTTGAGAAGCCTTCTTGATGAAGACTGGCTCAGCTTCAGCGAAGACCGGCCACCATTTGGAAGGTGGACATGGAGAAGGCATACGATTGGGTGAGCTGGGACTGCCTTGAGTATATGCTGCGTAAGTTGGGTTTTGGGAGCTTTGGAGGAAATGGATGAGAGGCTGTTACTCTTCGCCATGGTTCTCGATCCTTATCAATGGTACTCCTATTGGTTACTTCAAGAGCTCTCGTGGTCTTCGTCAGGGGGATCCTCTATCTTCGTTTCTCTTTAACTTTGTGGGGGAAGCTTTATCGGGCTACTCACTAGGGCCAGGGTATCTAATCTCATAACTGGAATCAAGGTCGGATATCATGGTAGATATATGTCACATCTTCAGTTTGCGGATGATACTCTAATCTTTGGTATGGCCAATGTTCAGGAATTTAAGTCTTTGGCTGATATTCTCTCCATTTATGAAGCGGTCTCGGGCTAGAGGATCAATTTAGCTAAATCAGAGATAACGGGTATCGGAACTAATGATGCCCTGCTAGATGAGCCGACTGTTTCCGTGAATTGTAGGGGGGAGGGGGAAGCTGCCAATTCGGTATTTGGGACTGCTCCTTGGGTTGCGATCTACCACAGCTAGGGAGTGGGATCTGGTGGTGCAGAGGTTTGAGCAAAGAATGTCTACCTGGAAAGGAAGGCTGCTTAGTAGTGGGGGGCGTCTGGTGCTGCTCAAGGCGGTCTTGTCGTCGATGCCTATTTTTTACTTGTCCTTATTTAAATGCCCGATGAAAGTCATCAAGCGCCTTGAGCAAATCCAAAGAATTTTCCTATGGGAGGGCTCGGGGACTTCTAGATGGTATCACCTGGTTAACTGGGATACCGTGGGGCTGCCATTCAATTATGGGGGGCTGGGTATCCGAAGCCTGCAGAAGACTAATATTGCCTTGCTTTGCAAGTGGCTCTGGCGGGCGGGGAGGGAGGATGAGGTGAACAATTTATGGCGGGTGGTGCTGAGCGAGAAGTATGGCAACTTGGTTGGAAATTGGGGCATATCGATGGTCGGTCATAGACGTTTTTCGGCTTGGTGGAAGGTTATTTGTAGTATGTAGGAGAAGTTCTCTAGAGGCCTACTGTCACGGGGTCGCACTTCCGCAACCTTAGTCCTGTGCGACACCTAACGCACGCTTCGCTAGGTCAGCTTACTTCTGATACCAACAGTCGCGGGGCGTCCTTCGACGCACTTTCAACCCGCGTGGTGCTTCGCTATCGCGTGCAACGAAGCCAACCCATCTACACATCAGCTCTGATACCACCCGCCTAGAGGACGGGAACTCTCCCAAAATGGTTACCTCTGTTTCACGGCCTACAATCCAACTGTACCGTGCCCCTTACGACACGCCATCTGCACTGCTGTGCTAAACTTGGCCTGCTCAAGCTTCACCCTGTGCATTGCACTAGTACCTCACTCGCAACAGTCTTGGCATGCAGTTCCCCATGCCATCATGTCATGCTCACATACCGAACCAAGCCCACAGCCTTGTGCCTCGCGCTCGCGTGCTCAACCGAGTCCCACGCAGCCTGCCTTCGTGTGCGTTCCGAATTACTAGCACCATTTATCCTTGGCCCACGTGCTGTCGTGCTCAACTGAGTCCCACGCAGCGTTAGTGTTCTCACGAGGTTGCCCAGCCGTATGCACCGCGACGCGTAGTTCGGAGCCATACTTCAACCTCCCTTGGGTTCTACACGGCATCGCTGCGTTGACGTCCTAGGCCCACCCTTTCAGGCCTAGGAGACACTTGCGCCCCCTCTGGCAACGCAAGGCCCCGTGTGCGGGGGAATAACTCTCAAGCTCCCTTCCCCTATATAAGGGTAAAACAGTCATTCAGCCAGAATGACAGGAGAACCTCAAACCCCTTGGTTTGACATACCGCAACGCCTCTTGCATCGCTAGCCCACCTTGGCCATGTCGCGTTTGTGTCCGATCGTGTCGTCCCCGCGTCCTACCCCCATGCAACCGTGTCGTGTCCTCGCAGCGCGACCACGTCGCCAGGCCCACTTGGCCCCATGTCGCGTGCCCTCCTGGCAGCACATGTCGTGCCCCAAGCACCATGCTGCAAGCTCGAGTATTGGCCCCGTCACATCCTCCACCACTCCATAAATGTCAATGTCCTCGGTGACGCATTATCGCAGTGAACCGACCCTGCCAACTCCTCCCAGCTTGGTCGCATCTCATTTCTAGTTAGGTCTGCACCTTCCCACTAGCTCCCCACTGTCACCCTGGCTTGGGTCAACTTGGTTCTGCTGTCACAAGGCCCTCACCTGTTAACTAGCTCAGGGATGTCGCGTGTCCTCTTGACACCACATCGCGTGCCTCCGCACCAATTGTTCAAGGATGTCGTGTGCCCTCTTGACACCACATCGCGTGCCTCCGCACCAATTGTTCAATAGCATCATCGCTTCTGGATCGAACTTTGCTCTGATACCAAAATGTCACGGGGTCGCACTTCCGCAACCTCAGTCCCGTGCGGCACCTAACGCACGCTTCGCTAGGTCAGCCTACTCGATACCAGCGATCATGGCGCCTTCGACGCACTTTCAACCCGCGCGGTGCTTCGCTACCCCGTGCAACGAAGCCAACCCATCTACACATCAGCTCTGATACCACCCGCCTAGAGAACGGGAACTCCCCCAAAATGGTTACCTCTGTTTCACGGCCTACCATCCAATTATACCGTGCCCCTTACGACACGCCATCTGCACTGCTGTGTTAAACTTGGCCTGCTCAAGCTTCATCACATGCCTTTGCACTAGTACGCTTCATAGCATCTTGGCATGCAGCTCCCCATGCCATCATGTCATGCTCACATACCGAACCAAGCCCACAGCCTTGTGCCTTGTGCTCGCGTGCTCAACCGAGTCCCACACAGCCTGCCTTCGTGTGCGTTCCGAATTACTAGCACCATTTATCCTTGGCCCACGTGCTGTCGTGCTCAACTGAGTCCCACGCAGCGTTAGTGTTCTCACGAGGTTGCCCAGCCGTATGCACCGCGACACGTAGTCCGGAGCCATACTTCAACCTCCCTTGGGTTCCACACGGCATCGCTGCGTCGACGTCCTAGGCCCACCCTTTCAGGCCTAGGAGACACTTGCGCCCCCTCTAGCAACGCAAGGCCCTGTGTGCAGGGGAATAGCTCTCAAGCTCCCTTCCCCTATATAAGGGTAAAACAGTCATTCAGCCAGAATGGCAGGAGAACCTCAAACCCCTTGGTTTGACATACCGCAACGCCTCTTGCATCGCTAGCCCACCTTGGCTATGTCTCATCCGTGTCGTCCCCGCGTCCTACCCCCATGTGACCGTGTCGCGTCCTCGCAGCGCGACCACGTCGCCAGGCCCACTTGGCCCCATGTCGCGTGCCCTCCTGGCACCACATGTCATGCCCCAAGCACCATGCTGCAAGCTCGAGTATTAGCCCCATCACACTGCGCTATACTTGGGGGTGTGGTACTCGCATACACTTTTGGGAGGATATCTGGGCGGGCAGCGAGTCCCTAAAATCCTCCTTCCCGGATATCTTTTCCATCTCGGTGATCCCCCTTGGAATGATTGATGATTTTGTTTCCAAGACCGAGGGGGGGAGACTATGGACCGTTACTACTAGAAGGTTGCTGAGGGATGAGGAGGTCACTTCGTTTGATAACCTGATGCTGCTGTTGTATAGCATGCAGCGTAATCGGGTGGGGAGGGATCAACGCAGGTGGAGGACAAGTACTGAGGGGCTGTTTTCGGTTAGATCTTACTATTCGATGCTCTCATCTTGCCCCCTGATCAGATTTAATGCTGTTGGATTGTGGAAGGAGGCTGTTCCGGCCAAAATCAAATTCTTTATGTGGCTCACGCTCAAAGAAAGGATTTTAATGTTGGATCAGCTCATTCGTCGGGGGAAAACTATCCTCAACTGCTGTGTTATGTGTAATCTTGAAGAGGAGACCACTGAACATCTTCTGTTTCATTGTAAGGTGGCTCATGCGGTGTGGTCTATCGTAATTAAATATTTTGGCATTTGTTGGGTGATGCCGGCGTTGCCCCTCTCTCTTTTTTTGATGTGGAATCTTGCGCGTGCTGATGATCCAAGGTCTGAGTACTGGAGGGTGGCCCCTTTCGCAGTATTCTGGACTTTATGGGGTGAAAGAAATCGTAGGGTCTTTGAAGATAAGAGTTGCTCAGTGGGACTGATTATGAAGCACGTCTGCGACTTGATGTGGTTCTGGGTTACTAAGGGGAATATGGGGTCGGGGGGGGGGGGATGTGTTTCTGTGGGATCCGGGTTAAGTCTCCGTAGTTGTGGGTGTGCTGTTCGCAGCTGTTTTTTCCTTTTCCTTTTTTCGGTTTTGGTCGTGTCTTGTTGTATTGGGTTTCGGCAGTGCCTTGTTGCTTTTCAATATACACTCTTTATTACCGATCAAAAAAAAAAAAGTTGCTTTACATGGAGAGCCTTGAACTTTTGCATTTCCATTTGATCATCTGTATACTTGCATCCTTTTTGTTGTTGTTTTTGAATTTGTCTTAATTTAAAAAAAAAAAACTTTCTCTATGCTTATTTCGTAAATGGAAACTAATAAACGATGTGTTGTTTGCAAAATTTCAATGACATGTAAATTGTGCACTTCTGTTATGTCTATTATTCATTTTGATGTTTAGATCCATCCTCTAATATTTTTGAGTGACCATAAAAACTAAGTGATTGGTAGTTCAAGTTTGAATCGATATTGGACTCTTGGAAATGAACTTAATTATAACTGTCTGGAAAAATAATGGTTATATGCCACTTTGGAAAAGCAATGCCTATCTACATCTTTTCAATCTACTCTATTCTTGCCCGATGGTGGATTGCATAATTAGGATTGAGAAGTATCTTCTATAGAGTGGAATTGACGCGGGACAAGGCCCTAAACTACGTGAATGCTATGATTTAATTAATTGCCGAAATTAAACTAAACTGATTTGAACAATGAAACTGAAATAACGCGAATACCTCAGGGTTTCGTAGTTTTCCATTTGGATGATCGCATGGTGATTCGGGTAAGGTCCGGTCTGTTGCGCTAGATCCGTTAGCCTTGCGGAAGGAAGATCCTAGAGATAGAACTCTAGCCGCTTCTAGATTAGGGTGCTCGTAGTACAATATAATGGGATCGCTGGTTTTCTCCGAAATTTTGATGCGGAATGGCTTAATGGTTAAGGTGAGATTTAAGGTGTATTGGATCAATTGATTCAACGGTTTAGATGAAGGCTGGGGTTAATGATTTTCGGGATATTTAAAAGGATGATGGCTGAATTTAGGATTTATGGGATTAAAAGAAAGCAGAGAAAGATGAATCAAAAGAGATAAAAATATAAAAGGATAGATTGTGTGGGCTTCACACCCTTGGTTTCACACCAAACCCTTCTCAGGAAATAGATTTTGGGCTTCGCACCATTGGCTTCTCACCAAACCCATCTCAGGAAGAAGATTTAATCTTCGAAGAAACTCATTTCAAATTCCAAAGCAAAAGCTCTTTTCATTCATCAAAAGCTAATTACATTGTTTATTAAAAAACTTTATATAGGAGACCTTTAAAACATAAGAAAACCCTAAAACAAATACTAAAAAAAAGACAAGTATGCCCTCAAAACTTAAATTCCTTCAAAATTCGCACTGTAGCTCAATCAATCGAGGTATGTAGCTCGATCAATTGAGTTACTGAAGCTTTTTATTTTTAAAATTTTTATTTTTTATTTTAAAACTGACTACAGTCGATCGATCGATTGAATGGTCGATCAATCGACCAGGCATTGCTCCAACACACTAATTCTGCTCCTTTATGCTTTCTTGAAGAGTAAAATTCGGTTGCGACCCAACTTCAATGCTCTCGATCTTGGTGTCCCCCGTCATTCTCCCTGACTCAAAATGTTTCATCACCAATGAACCACACATGTAGTACTGATCAAGTGTATTGGGACCCGAAGGGTGGAACTCCTTGCAACTAACCCAACAATCTCAACATTTGGTGACGTATGATCATCATTTCTATCGATTGTAGCGGGACACACACAGTACACCTCTCCTTGACGAACCCAATAGCCGGGTTCGCCAACCCACTCTACCAAATACTTTTGAAGCTTCTCATCAACACTCCCGAACCTGAAGGAATTCATTCCCGATGAAGTGTGATCGCGATATCGGTCGGGAATACTAGAACGCAAACGACGAGCCTTCTCATGATCGGCCCATGCATTCTCGGTAGTCGACTTATTAACCCTTTGCATCTCATAAACTAGAAGCTCTCTGCCGCGGGTGAAGGCTACAAGATCATCCCAAATTTTCTCAATTACTTCTTTTCTCTGCATGTTTGGTTAGGGAAGGCGTATTAGCTGCAAAGTTGGGATGTGATCGTGAATAGGGAGTGTTTGGAAAGGATTGCATGGTCGTGGGGTTGAGCCTAGAGAAGGATCTAGGTCCTCCACATTGAACGTTGAGCTAATCCCTGTATCTGGAGGAAGCTCATGAACGTACGCATTAGGAGCACTCCTTGCCACAATTCCAATAGGTCCAGAGCTGTGGGCCTGAGGCTCCTTTACGACTCCCAATGGGAATCGTTCAGGTCCAATCCGAACCATTGCGTGATCATTCAATTGAAATTCCATAAAAGCCTTAGGTAACTGCAGTGGTACTTTGAGAGTTTCATTGTATAAATTAATTTTAAGCTTAATTTCGACATGCAATGCGAAATGAGACTCAAAATTTGACTCACAATAAGATTTGGAATGTGAAGCGCTATGTAACTCGAGACCATAATGTGTATGTGTATCTATGGACTTGATACTCTCATGTGCATGCGACGCTAATGACTCACATGTAACCGACTCTAGTGCTCTTGTCTCTGCTAACATTAACGGCTTAGGCATAGCCGACTTTGTGGGTACTATCAGCTCATGTGTGATCGAATCAAGGGATACTAAAGGCTCATGTACACTTGGCTCGATTAACTCAAGTGTACTCGCATCAACCAAAACCAAAGACTCTGGGGTACTCGATTTAATTGACACTAATGGTTCTTGCGTACCCAGTTCGATGGACCCACATGTACTCGGTTCGATCAACTTCAAAGATTCAAGTGCACTCGACTCTACCACCTACAAGGACTCGTGCACAGCTAGCTCTACGAGCACTATCAAATCGTGCGTAGGTGACTCAGTCGAATCGTGCGTGGGTGACTCAGTTGACTCACATGTGGGCGACTCAATATTACTACTCACAAGGGAAATAGAAGCCTCTTTGACACAAACTAGACTCTCATCAGCTTCTTCCATTTCCTCTTCACTTGTCACAGTATGAGGGTCATACACTTCCTCTTCTACATTTTATCTTTCCTGCTCCTTAGAACTCTCTCTTTTATTCACTAAACTCGGAGTGGAAAATTCTGTAGTGCATTGATAAGCAAAGTGTCCAAATTCGTGACACTTGGAACAATCAGGACACTTGTCTGTCTTGGTTTTCAAAAACCGTAGGTGACAGTGTGTTACAGGAACATACTTTTTGATAAGGTTTACCTTCATGTCCTCCCATGTGGAGATGGGTTTACTCCGAAAAGATTCAGTACGGTGCTCTATGAGAGTCCAAAAAGTTTTAGCATTTCCTTCTAACTTGGTTTTTGCTAGCATAATTTTGTCCATACCAATCAAAATAATCCTCTACACTAGACACCCATTCCACAAAGGTTTTAGGGCTCCCCCATCCCTCAAAGTTTGGAACCTCATTCCGAATAGATTTTAGAAACCTCTCGGCAGGGTCGTACTCAGGTTTACGATGATGGGAGTATCCTGTGACTCTAGTCTCATCACGACTTTTAGGGCTTTGCCAAGAATTTGGAGTGCAACGACTCTTATTATTAATCGCACACATTTCAGCTTTGATGTCCCTAAGGGCATCGATAAGCTCGCCCATGTTCATGGTGATCACGACTCACTAATCGCGGGTTCTAAATAACATGCAATTATAAACCAACAAAGAGTGAGGAATTTTATCAAACACTAGATGAGCATGCGAATGAAGATACCAGTGACAGGAAATCAATGACATCGAAATGACATACACATGTGACTCAAAAATGAGTAAGGACTTTTGTTGAGCACAAGACGTGCACAATGATGAATATAAATGAAATAAAATTTACTGAAATTAAAATGATATGCAAAAGATGCCCTAACCTAGAACCTAGGCCCCGATACCAAAATTGACGCGGGACAAGACCCTAAACTACGTGCATGCTATGATTTAATTAATTGTCGAGACTAAACTAAACTAATTTGAACAATGAAACTGAAAATAACGCGAATACCTTAGGGTTTCGTAGTTTTCCATTTGGATGATCACATGGTGATTTGGGTAGGGTTTGGTCCGTTGCGCTAGATCCGTTAGCCTTGCGGAAGGAAGATCCTAGAGATAGAACTCTAGCCGCTTCCAGATTAGGGCGCTCGTAGTTCAATAATGGGATCACTGGTTTTCTTCGAGATTTTGATGTGGAATGACTTAATGGTTAAGGTGAGATTTAAGGTGTATTGGATCAATCTATTCAATGGTTTAGATGAAGGCTGGGGTTGATGATTTTCGGGATATTTAAAAGGATGATGGCTGAATTTAGGATTTATGGGATCAAAAGAAAGCAGAGAAAGATAAATCAAAAGAGATAAATATATAAAAGGATAGATTGTGTGGGCTTCATACCCTTGACTTCACACACTAAACCCTTCTAGGGAAATAGATTTTGGGCTTCACACCCTTGGTTTCTCACCAAACCCTTCTCGGCAATCTTCGAAGAAACTCATCTCAAGCTCCAAAGCAAAAGCTCTTTTCATTCATAAAAAACTAATTACATTGTTTATTAAAAGACCTTATATAGGAGGCCTCTAAAACATAAGAAAACCCTAAAACAAATACTAAAAAAAAAGACAAGTATGCCCTCAAAACTTAAATTCCTTCAAAATTCGCGCTGTAGCTCGAGCAATTGAGGTATTGTAGCACTGTAGCTCGATCAATCGAGTTACTGTAGCACTGTAGCTTTAAAAAAAGAAAAAAACTGACTACAATCGATTGATTGATTGAATGGTCGATCAATCGACTTGTCATTGCTCTAGCACACTAATTTTGCTTCTTTCTGCTTTCTTGAAGCTGAAAATTCGGTTGCGACCCAACTTCAATGCTCTCGATCTTGGTGTCCCTCGTCAGGAATTCATTAGTTTAGGAAGGTCCATTCGGGTAATTGGAAGATTGTGGGGAGTTTGGGGATTAGGTACATTAAAGCGCTAGACAAGTCTTTGTTTGATATGACTCTGCATGGCCGGACTTCCCATTGCCTAGGTGGCATATTACTCGGTAAAATAAAGACTTCTTCCTTTTGGGGAGGTTAGGTTTAATCTTTAATGATTCTATAGAGAGAACGATTTTGCCGAGTACATCTCCATAATGAAGCATGGAATGGAAGTTTGGATGACTGTGTTTGATGCACCTATGTATTAATGGTTGGCTACCACCCACAGTCTCCACTGAGAGTGGAGCTAGGACTCTCGGACAAAGGCAATGTCTAATGGCCTGACACATTGCACTTATTGTCATCAAAATAAAAAGACACCCTACCATGTTAATCGATCAAATCCTGGCCATTTAAGAGCATGTACAAATTCTAGCATCTGAGTGGTACCCAAAAGACAAATGGTTTATGCATGTTTTAGATTGGTCTGCTCAGATCTGTGGGGCTCCGCAGCTGGTCAGTGGGATGAGATTGAGCTTTCTAATTCAGAATTTGATATGAACTATTCATCTTGAGTGCCCACACGGTGGATGAGTTACACTATGATGCAAAAGGTTTTAATGTATCATGCCCATGCAAAATGAATTTTATTCTAAAAACAAACATTATGACTGTTAAAATTTCATAACTTGGGAGTTCATGAATCTAGTTAAGAGGTCATTTATGACTATCTTGAAACTCCTCTCTATTTATTTTATTTTGGTACCACTAAGATTAGCTACCTTGGAAAATGAAGAGAATGTGAAGGGTCATGGAAAGTCTACAATTACCTAACATGTATTCTTGGTTGAGGTAATTGACAGGTTTGAGGATGGCCTTCCATTACTTGGAGGAGAGCACTGGCTCCTGTTCATAAGCCTTTGGCACACATTTCAGCCTTAGTCTTTTGCTCCATCTGAAACAACATTGAAGAAGTGTAGGGAAAAATTACTTTTTTGGATGCAAAAGAAGCGCTCTGCCCTCTTACTAAAGACGAAGGTGCTTGAGAGCCAAGCTAAAAAAGAATTGGATTAGATTGGTTGATCAAGATGAAACCTTTTGAAGGTAATGATTAAGCTGAATGAAGAAAGAATGGTGGTAGAAATACGACTGTCTTTCACCGTATGACTACTATTAGGTGCATGAAAACAAAGGAGTCCCTAAGGTTAATGGTGTGGATGATGCTGTTGGAAATAGCATGGAAGGAGCAAGGAGGTATTGGGGCTGTTTAAAGGAGTTGTACACTTTGATGAGTCTAATTATCCTTGGTTCCAGAGTTATTTCTCTTCCCTACGGGTAAACACGAGAGATTGGCCAGAGAAACTATGCTTTTGAGGTTAAGAGTGCAGTGTTCGTACTGGATGCACCTAAAGCTGTTGGTCTTGACGGCTGAAATTAATCTTTTTCCAAGAGTTTTGAAATCTCGTTGTTGTCCATTTTTTTCATTCTTTTGCCATAGATCCATAGTTGTGTTTAATGCCACCCAATTTCTTCTGTAAAGTTCAAAACGCTGATGATATCAATGATTGTATAACTAGTAATTTTGCTTAGTAGCACCTGTAAATTCTTGACTAAGATCATGTCTGTAAGATCAAAGGAATTGAGAGATAGATTTCTCCAAACCATGGGTCAAAATATCGGGTTACCGATACGTATCGTCCGAGCTCCAAAACGATACGTATCGGACGATACGTATCGGTACCGGTTGGTATCGGACGATACATTGAATGTATCGTTCGATACATTCAACTGCATTGAATGTATCGAACGATACATTCAATGTATCGTTCGATACCAATACCGATACGTATCGTCCGATACGTATCGGTATCGGCCGAAATTTTGATCCATGCTCCAAACCAATGCATTTTTATCTTCTATGGCTGTCAAATTCCCGATGGGATTGTGACTATTAGTGGAGTAATTGATGCTGCTCATAATTCTGAGAAGGGCAGTTGCGCTTAAAATTCAGTCTTGCATAAATGTGCGCTAGGTTGTAATGGCCTATTTTGATCTTTATCCCTGGAGAGATATATTTTGGTGTTAGGCAGAGAAACTGGGTTTGGTGGTGCATCTTTATGGTATACTGGTGAGATGATTGAATTCTTCTGCTCTTTTGGGGGAATCAATTTTTTCCCTTCCTATGTACCTTGACTTCTGAAGCTATTGCCTTTGTTTTTTAAGGGGCTGGGATGATCGGTATCTTGAGAGCGATCACTACCTTTCCCTTGGGGCTGGTAGATTTCCATCTCCAATATATGGATGATACTATTGTTTTTGATGAGGCTACCCTCAATTAGGTCTTTATTAACTTTAATTGAGATTAGCACTGGATAAAACTTTAACCTTGAAAAAGTGTGGATTTGTGAGATGAGATGTAGTGAACTGTTCATTAGGGAGTGCTTGCCGATTGTGGTATGAACTATTGGCACTTTTCGTTTTTCTTACGTAAGTATCCCCTTAAAGAGCGAGCAATGTTAGGAGGCGGATTAGCTGCCAATGATTTAAAGGTTGAATCATTGGCAGCTGTGAAAATTATCGTTTCCTACTAGGAACAATTACAATGCTTAAGGCCACTCTTGCAAATATCACAATTTACTTTCACTCTTCAAACTACTTTCTGCATTCCCAAAAAGCTTTAAACGCTTCAAAGTGATTTACTTTGGTGTGGCATCAGTAGGAAAAACAAGGTTCTTCTAGGAAAAGGGGTTTGGTGTAGAGGGTTCAAGGATTTCAATTTTTTTCTTGTTGGGTAAATGGTGGTGGGAAATATTCTCTGATCTCTATGTGTTGGATTTGAGTAATCGCTGCCGAATACGAGGTTTATGGATTTCCATAAAACTTAGATGGCAGTAAATCCTATGGGTTAATCTTCTTAGTACTTATCCTTCTCATCTAATTGGCCAGTTTTGACTCCCATTTGCTGAGAGGAAGACTCGGACTATGCACATGCGGAGATCATGAGAGTATAGTAGCTATTAGATGCATTTATATTCTCCCCGGCTCCTTATCCTGATACCATGTATAGTTGTTAGAAAACTCGAGTGTTTTTCTTGTTAGATCTTTCCTTAAGGCTAATAAAACTATTATACGAATAAACATTTTGCGGAAAAAAAGTTTTGCAAGAACTTCAACTGAGGAAATGACTATGCCTCATTGTCAGCCAAACATCATCAGTTCCATGTGTGAGGTAATCCATTGGAAGTAAACAACGATGACAACCTAACAACCCAAAGTAATGTACTAACTCTAATTGTGGGCTACGGTTAATCCCTAATGCTTCTATAACATAAACCAGAATTTGAACTAGTACCAGTTATTCTCGATAGGGGTAACCATGGTTGTAAAACAAGAAAACTCGACTCAACTCGGCAGTCATGCGAGTAGAGTTAACTCGGAAACTCGTTCCGACTCGACTCGCTCCGACTCGGATTATTAAATAAATATTTAAATTATATATATATATATATATATATATATATATATATATATATATATATATATCTACATATAATGTGTAAAATAGTTTAGCAAAAAAATACCTAAAAATTCAAAATATCTACTGAAATTCACTCATAGAAGCCCCATTTTGTCTTCCGTCATGGTGATTTACTGAGAATCACGATGATTCAAGTGATTCTCAATGAAATACAAGTAGGATGGGGCTTCATCTCAAAAATAAAAAATAAAAACAAACTTGTCGATTAGGGATTCAAATTCTTCATCTTCTTGATTAGGGTTTCTCATGGAGTTGGAGTCGAGAGAGAAAGTAGTGAGACGAGAGGTTTTCTCGTAGCATTGGAGGAGAGAGATGAGAATATAGAGGCGATAGGGTTTCTCGTAATATCGGAGTTGAGAGACGAGAGTATAGAGAGTAGAGTGGTCAGTAGAGAGCAGTGTCTCTAAAGTTGGTGGGCGGGTTCGGGCGGATCGGGCCGGGCGGTGCCTAGGCGGGCGCCCCAAGATCCAGGCGGTCCCGAAGTGTGTGTATATATATATATATATATATATATATATATATCTATATATGTGTGTGTGTGTGTGTGTGTGTGTGTGTGTGCGTGTGTGTGTGTGTGCACCCAAGAACACGCACATTTTTCTTGGGTACCTTTGTTTGCGCTCACGTTAGATTCACCTTGAAAACCATTAATTGCTTCGAATCAGATGATGGTGATCTTGTTTCATCCCAATATCCCACACACTAGATCTTGAGATCATGGCGCATCGATCATACGATCAGTGCTTGATTCCATGTGTCAAAGATCCCCAAAAAATGGCCCTTCATTCATATGATACACATGACGCTTAAATGTGATTGCGTAAGTTTAGGGCGATTTTTTGGGTATCGGTGGCACATGAAATAAAAATTGACGGTCTGATAGATGTACTATGATCTCAAGATCTATTGTGTGGAATATCGGGGTGAAACATGACCTTCGTCATATGATTTGACATCATTCATGGTCTTCACATGCTACATGTCCCTAAAATACTAAGTCTTCTCTTTGAAGTCTGTGAAGGGCCAACTTTCCGAGTGCAAAGGCCCTTATAAAATCTGCCAAGTAATGGCTCCCGGGGAAAAAAAAATTAAAAAAAAGATTTAAAAAAAAGGGAGATTGGGGCGGGGCGGCATCCCGGGTGGGTACGCTAGAGGGGGTGCCCCAGCCTAAATCGGGGCTCTTGGGGGCTTGAACCGCTCGGGCGGCCGCCCCGGGCGACTTTAAGAACAGTGGTAGAGAGACGCACGAAGAAACGAGAGTGTTTAAAGTGGGCTTATATTGTAAAGCCACTTTCCAAAATTGCCCTTTTAAAATTATAAAAAGTACTGCCTATCCTTAAAAAGGTAATACGAAGAATTTTTAAAGTGGCACTCGAGTTTTTACTTGAGTCAACACGGAACTTGGTCGAGCAGGGTTGACTAGCCCAAGTTCCGAATCGACTCGACGAGTTTTTAAAACATGGGTGTAACTACAATACTCCAAGAGTGTATCAAACGTTAACAAGTGTATCAGCACACATACACTTCATCAATACTAAAGGAGAAATATTAGAGCCTGAAATAATGCCTTGACAATTTATTAATCGTGATAAGATCTACTAGATTATAGCTAATGAAGCAGTAAACACAATAGTACTTTTGAAGGCCAATCTATTTTTTAATGTTTATTGGGAAGCATCACTATGTTAATCCCTAATGCTTCTATAAGATAAACCGAAACTTGGACTAGCACTGGCTATTCTCGATAGGGTGTAACTACGAGAGTGTATCAAGCATTAACAAGTGCATCATCATCCACAGACATACACATCGGCAAAACTAAGGAGAAATATTAGACCCTGAAATAATGCATTGACAATTTATTAATCGTGATAAGATCTACTAGATTGTAGTTGATGAAACAGTAAACACATAAATGATTTTGAAGGCCGATCTATTTTTTAATATTTATTGGGAAGCATCACTATGTCATGTTAGCCTATGAACCTTTTTTGTTTTGCTGGAAGTGCAACTCATTCTTTTACCTTTAATTTTGTTGTCTGTGATTCTTTTAAATTTTTTTTTTCCATTTTCACATTTCCCGAAAATGTTTTTTCTTTGATTTGTCTTAGATAATTTTGAACATGGATAATATGCAAGCACTGATTTAAATGATGGTAGCAGCTTGATTCAAGCACTGATTTTCCCATCACAAATTATTCTTTTCCTTTAGAAATGATGAAGCTAAAGGCAACATGGTTGGATTTTCTTCTCAATTGCGTCTTCTAGTAAATGCATTGGGCACTTCCTTTGAGGCCAAATTTATAGAGGATTTTGTGTCAGGTTTGAAAATATTTACTCTTGTAAGCTTTCCTATCGTACTTTTTAGAATGCCGTGTAACATGGATGTTTGTCCTACTTTACTAATATCAAGATACTCCTTGATTTATGTTTTCCAGTTGAAAACTCGACGTCCGATAATTTAAAGTCCTCAACAGCCATACCTCCTCCAACGGTTACTGACCGTGTCCTTAAAGAACTCTTTCATGAAGGTACTCATACAGTTTTCTTTCTTCTTTGTGGTTGCTCCTTATGGCTGATGGCTATTGTTTTTCCGTGTCAACTATGGAATATAAGGTGAGGTTTCATAGTGTATGTCGTTTGCTGATGTTTATTGGTAATTGGCTGGTCGTGAGAGCTAGTAAATGATAGGTTGGAACTATGGAGAAAGAATTTAGACTTAAGGAGTCTTGAGAATCATTGGAATGAAGACAAAATATCTGGAGTGCAAGTGTAGTAGTCATTTCGTGCCATATTGTGTAGCTTTAAATATTTTGGGCCTACTATACAACAATATGACGAGGATGTCTCGAACAAGATCTGGGCAAAGTGGAGACATGCAAGTGGTGTGTCATGTGTAATGAGTGATACGGATTGAAGGGATGTTTATATAAAGTGGCGAAATAACCTACATTAATTTATTGTACATAATACTGGTGTTGGAAGCACTAGGTGGGGCCTAGGCAATGGACCCCTCCGAAGCTTCAGCTTGAAGGAAAAATAACTCTTCCTCTTATATATATATATATATATATATATATATATATATATATATCATAGAGTGTACTTTTATTTGCACCCACCAAATCTTTGAAGGCACCTAAACCGAAAACGATTGACTGCTTTGAAACAGATGATGGAGATCGTTTTTCGCCCCAATCTTCCACACAATGGATCTTGAGATTATTAGCATACCATCAGATGGTCAGTTTGATTCCACGTGACACACATCCCAAAAAAGTGACCAATATCCATTGTGTGAAATATTGGGCTGAAAAATGATCCCTATCATCTGATTCAAAGCAGTCAATGGTTTTTGACGTAGATGCCCTCAAAGATTCGGTAGGTCGAAATAAAGGTACCCATATATATAGATTGTAGTATGACAAAAAAGCTAGCAAATAATGATAAATATGTGAGTACTATGCTAATTCTAAGAAAAAAATAACAAAACAAGTAAAGTAGCATTGACATCTAAAAAGTAGTTACAAGTAACAGCTAGCAAATTCTGGGACCCCTCAGTCTTAGATGTATCCATTATGTGGTGAACATCTAGTGACATCATCACTCTTAAAAATAACCTCTTTCATCTATATTTACTCAACCAACAAGAAACGAAACTCAACTCATTAAGGATGGGATCTTAATTTCTTTTAGATATTAATAGTATTGTTTAAAGATGTGGTTGCCCATTCTCTTCTATTCAATTATGCTCTTTTTTTTTGTGTGGATATGTGAGGAAAAAAATAATAATTTAATGAATGTAATAATAAGCATGTAGATTTCGAAAATAAATCTTAAGTGCATAGTAAAATATGGAAATGACAACTTACATACTGGAATGTGCTCTAGTTGCTTAGTCAGTTGGATGTACTGTAGTTAAGACCAAGGATTAAAAAACAAGACTCCTTAAATTGGGCTCCACATGCTCACTACTAAGCTGCACGTAGATAACATTTGCAAACTAGTGATATAAAGTGGAATTTTTTGAAATACTAGAATGAAACATTTGATCACTACACTGCAACATATTCATGGATTTGAAATTATTATTAGGCTAGGTTTTCATCCTTTGTCAAGTTGTTGGTTCTCAAAAAAATATCTCTCAAATATTATAAAAGCCATCAACTTAGTCACTTGTAAGCTTTATCCAAAATCATAAGCTCCAAACAGTTAAGACGCTCCCTTGGAATGAAGTAAATGACTTATTTTTCTCTCATGCAACATAATAGTGTCAAATGAAGAAATAAGCCATGGAATGTAGTGATTGATTGAGTTGTATCTTCCACCTTCTATCAATGATTTCTCAAATGGCTTGTATTCTTCTAATTCTCATAAGGTTATTTGATAAATTGAGTTCGAGAGGAGTTTGAGAGGATTAGGGTTGGGGTTTGGGGATGAGGAGATGAAGATACAAATGTGGAAGAAATTAGGGTTGTAAGTCACTTGTTACACCCTTCTACATTATTATATGTACCGCTTACAAAATAGGATCCCACATGAAGCACTAATACTCACACACCCACATACTTATATGACTAACAATATTCACTGCATTAATGCAGTTAATACTAGTTGGGTCGTAGATGTAGATCATGCCCCAACTTGGAGGTGATGTTGTAGAGGTGACCTCTTCTCACAACCATAGTGGTATACAGAATTTTTTTTGGAATCAACTTTTCTCTCTTATAAAATGGCAAACTACTTTAATGTGCTTGGTCCATTCGTGGTAAGGATTTTCGATTATATGAAGTGCAACTTCATTATCTCCATAGAGTGTTATAGGAAGCTTCATATTAATTCTGAGATCGGCCAAGATGGATGTAAGTCATATTTCTTCACGGGCACCCTGGGACATGGCCCTGTATTCTCCTTCTGCATTGAATTTGAAACCACATGTTTCTAGCTTTTCCACGCATTTCGTTTCAGTTTTGGTGGGGACCGAAACCGAAATTTTGAATCGAAATTTGGCCAAAAACTTCCCCATAGTATTTTAAAAAAAAAAGAAATGTTATGTTTTCGTTTTGGTGGCGACCGAAACCGAAACATTTCGGCCGAAATTTTGAACCATGTTTCCACGTGACCAAGTTCCTAACTTTTGTCTCTTATAAAATGGCAATCTACTTTAATGTGCTTTGTCTGTTTGTGGTAAGGATTTTTGACTTTATGAAGTGCAACTTCATTATCTCCATAGAGTGTTATATCACATTAATTTCAAGATCGGCCAAGATGAATGTAAGTCATATTCCTTCACGGGCACCCTAGGACATGGCCTTGTATTCTCCTTTTGTGCTGAGTTTGAAACCACATGTTGTTTCTAGCTTTTCACGTTTCCAAGTTCCCACCAAGGAATGTGCAACCCAAAGTAGACCTCCTATCTTAGAGGTCCTGTCCAACCAACATTAGTAAATACCTCAATATTAAAGTGTCCATGGTTAGTATAGAGAAGACCTCTTTCTTGACTACCATTTAAGTGTCTCAAAATTCTATATACAACATTTAAATGAGTGGTCCTTGGTGCACACATATACTGGCTCACCACACTTAGGGCATAAGCAATATCAGGGTGAGTCATGGTAAGATAAATAATTTTTCCCACAAGCCATTGATACATCCTGACATCTTCGAGGAGTTGACTCTCCTCTCCATTAAATCGATGATTTTGCTCCACGGGAGTAACGATCGACTTACACCCTAGCATATCACTCTGCTGCAAAAAATAAGAGAACACTTTCGTTAGGATAGAACTATCCCTTTCATTGACCTGAGCACTTCAATTCCCAAAATATACTTAAGTGGGCCCAAGTCTTTAATGTCAAAGACTTGACTCAAATAACACTTTAGCTTCATTGTTTCTTTATTAAGTCCCTGTAACAATGATGCCATCGACATACACAATTAGTGTAGTGAGATGAGACCCCTTCTTAACAAACAAAGTAAGGTCATAATGGCTCCTTTGATACCGAAACTTTATCACAGCATCATTGAAATGCTTGAACCAACCTCTAGGGGGATTATTTTATTTTGTAGATTGCCTTCTTGAATCTAGACACTTTACGTTTCTCCTCCTTAAGGGTAAAACCTAGTGGAAGAGCCATGTTGACTTCTTTCACATCACTCTGCAAGAAAGCATATTTTTACGTAAAGACATGAAAGAAGCACCTGAATAATATTTGATTATAGGTGCAAACATAACCTGAAAGTCAATTCCATGTGTCTGTGTGGCTACCACCCTCGCTTTATACCTTCTATCGAACCATTCGGTCTATACTCTATAGTGTAGACCCACGTACAACTGTTTTATCTTCTTTCCTTCAGATGGTTCTACAATATCCCATGTCTTATTTGGTTCCAAAGCTTCCATTTCCTGCATCATACTTCCAATGTGGCTAGGATGAAGGAGTGGAAATAGAGTCTAATGAAGAGGTGGATGATGTGTGATGCAAAAATATTTTTGATACACAAACTTACTTATGGATTGATGGGTACATGACCTGGAAGCTTTATGTATGGAAATAGGAAGTTCCAAATCATTTTGAGGGGGATCACTACTTGGTGACCTTGCTTCACGGGAAGAGACTTGATCTCATCTACTTAAAGGCTTCACCTCGGATGAAGATTTTTTCCTTTTCCAAACTTATTAAATGTTTCTTTTTTGTCTATAGGAACAACCTCTTTTTGCTGACAAATTGAGACCTCTTTATTTTCCACTTCCATTTCAGCTTCATCATTGGCATCATCGTTTGTGACATTACTTGAGAGTAGGGTAGCACAATCATAGTACTGTCTTCCTTAGAAGTTTCCCCCTGAAGAGAGCAGTTTGGAGGATAATAGAACAAATTGGATTCGAAAAAAGTAACATCCATAGTAACACTCTCCCAGAGGTAGGATTATAACACTTGTATTCTTTTTGAGTGGGAGGATAACCAATGAAGATACACTTGGCAACCTTCGAAGATAACTTGTCACGATGAGACCAAAACAGAAATCTCAAGACTAGAGGAGGAAATGGAAATACACAAATTTGAGGATACAATAGTTGGTGGGGAATTTACCCGTACGCACAAGAGTTGGTGTCCTATTAACGAAAAAACAAGCTAACAACAGCTATGGTGATGCCGACCAAAATCCACGACAAGACATCAGACAATATATTCACAAAATTCTGTGTCATCAAGTTCTGCAAAACTGCCTGTTATGATGATCTCAGCAAAAAACCTTCAAAACATCCTCAATAGAAAACGAAATTAAACAAGACCAAAAGCATTTGAAAGGAGAGCTAAATCAATTCTAATCCATGTAGAAGATCGGAGATCGTTGGTCCAGAGGGGTCGTGATCCCAAAATAACGTGAATCTGCACGATATTTTTAATCCTAAAAAAAGAGAGCGTTGTTACTGCCACTACCATTTTTGTTTAAACAAAGGAAATACTTTGAATTAGATGATGTCTATTATTTTGTCCCAATTTGCTCATAGCAAATCTTGAGATCATTTGCCTACCATCAGATGGTCACATGTTGATTTCACGTGTCATGCATCCCAAAAAGTGAACAATCGCAGCATACCATAAAAGTTGATTCATCTCCACCTTTTGGGATGTGTGCGTTGTAGAATCAACATGTGGCCGTATGATGGTAGGCCCATGATCTCATGAACTATTGTGTGGAAGATTGGGATAAAACTGATTCTACATCTGATTGAAAATAGTCAATTCCTTTGTTTAAGTGGTGTGGCAATAACAAAATTTTGTGTGGCAGTAAAATTGCTAAAAAAATTGAATGTTTTTCATGAAGATGTGCAAATAAAAATGGCTGCACCGTCCCTGAAATCGGGACCAAGTGAATTCAGGACTTTCCTATTCATTGCATTCGGCCGCGATCACACAGGAATTGGTGCATATCTAGACCCGATGATGAACATGAACCTTCAATATTTTTCAATACCCTATGCACACAGTGACTCAGATCATTGATGGGTGCACGGAAATTAGGTTTCATGTGTAAACTGACCCAATGTAAATTAAATGGGTTTGACTTTATTGGTGTATTAATAGGTTTTATCATTAAGTCGGTGTGTGTGTGTAGTTGTGCTACTCTATTTATGTAAGGTGGGTGTGTTTAGATTAATATGGGTGTCAATGACAACTTATAGCAGAGATAAATATTAAAGAGAAAAGGTTATGAGGGCATCTAACTCATAATCCTAATTTTCTCCATCTCTCTCTCTTCTCCTTCATCCTAACCCCAATCCTTGGCCTCACCATTAGAATTAACTTGGTATCAGAGCAAGATCCATGAAACAATCACCGGAATCCACCTCCCAGAGCTGACGTCACCTTCTATGTTGCTGATGTCACGCTGCTGTTAGCATTGTCAAACATTTGACTTCAGATTGAAGTTTTGTCAATGGGGTTTTGATCAGAATTTCCACCCAATCATCTTTGTCTTCTAGTGTTTTTCATTTTGAGGCCTGTTTGGCAGGGATCTCTTTATGAAACTCTCAACATATGCGATTCCCGGATCTTGAGGTACATGGTACCAAATTCTATTGAAACACTGGGGATCTGAACTGGATTGAACTTCTTTGCAATAATCTAAAGGTATTTTAGGATTTTATGGCAGTTTGATTAAAGTTTTTTGATTTGAAAAATTCCATCGTAAAAGTTATTTTCACGTTTTTCTGGGAATTTTAGCTGCACGCTGCCAGTTTTCATCTGAAGGTTGTGTGGGTCTGGTTCGGTTTTTCTCTCACGAATCATATGGAAGTGGTCTTGTGTCATTCCGATGCCTATCAAACAAGTTATGACAGTTTTTTGTGCTCGTGGGTCAAGTTTTTATGTGCTGGGTCTGGTATATTATGCTGCGTTGTTTGACAAAGTCAGTATTGGCTTGCAGGATCGATATGCTGTGTTGCTGCTTGTTTGTTAACGATTGGCATGTTTCTTACGGCCGTGTAGCCGACATAGTTGTGGTTGACATCGTTGGTGTTGTGTATATAGCATGTTGAAGATCAATAGTTAGTGTTCTTTATATAGCAGGTTGGTGATCATATCGGCAGTAGATAGTGCTGTGTATACAGCAGGGTGAAGATCAGCAATATTGCTATTTTTTATTTTTTTTGTTTTTGTTTTTTTGTTTTTCCGAAGTGTTGTATTGTTATGTTGTGGTATACAAGGCAGTATTGAGTTTATTGTTTGTGGTGACTGTTACGTGTGTGAAAACAACCCTCTAAATTGTTGAAATCTCCCCAGTCTTCAATCCCGGTAGTTGATATAGCTGCACCTTGAGTAAGTGTCGGTGCTGGCCTCGAAATGATCACCCTATTCCGTACCAAAGAAGGTCGATTGGCTGGAGGTATATCGAGTAGGTGATCGGGCTTGCGTGAACCCTAAAACTCTTGCTATTTGGAGTGGCTGTTTTCTTGGTTTAGCTGTGTTTGGAAGACTAGTTCATTCTGTTATTGTTTTGGGCAGCTATTGTTTGATGGGAGAGTACTTTGTCTGTGTGCACACCAGGTGTTTGTTCTTTTGTCTGTGAGGTCCATTGTTGGTTGGGTGACGTATCTCATCGATGGACGAATGTAACCGTTTTGTAACACTTACACAGATGGAGTATCAAGACCTCTCGCATCAAACCTCTGACTACCCAAGACTCCTCTACCCATCTTGCCGAGTCGGATGTTGTTGGCAATGCCCATTCTTCATCTACATCTTAGTTCTCTTGGATCATTGATTCAGGAGTGATGGATCATATGACTAGTGCGTCATCGTCATTTGACAGGATTATACCCTTATCCTATCTGACCAACATCCGTGTTTCTGATCCTTCTCAGGTTCCAGTAACATGACAAGGAAATGTGCTTGTTGGTGGTTTATCTCTCGACTCTACACTGCTTATTTCAAAGATGCCAATGAGTCTTCTATCAGTCAGTAAAATTACGAAGTCTATGCAGCGTGACGTTCTTCCCTCATTGTGTTTTAAGGACCTGTCAATGGGGGAAGTTTTTGGAGGTGGTCGTGAGAAAATGGGCCTCCATATCTTTGAAGAAGAGAATGATTCCGAGGGGTGGTTGCTGCTGCTGCTGCGATATTAGAAAGATCACAGTTATGACATCGTCATCTGTGTCACCTTTCATTACTTTATCATGCCTCATGTTTCCAGACCTATTTAGTCGGTTTGACTAATGACTTTCAATGTGAAGAGTCACCTTTCAAAACATTTGTCGTACTTCTTACCTAGTAAGTTATAATAAGTCTACTATTCCCTTACGTATTGTTCACTCTAATATTTGGGCTTCCCTAGTGGTTGGTTTACATGAATTTTGATAATTTTTTATATATTATTTGATGCAAACCAAAAGTGATGTTAGTTTGATATTTCCGATCTATCATAAGATGGTCGAAACTCAATTCCAAGAAATAGTGAGGATCTTAAGATCAAATAATGGGGGAAAATACTCCTCCCAACATCTCCAATCTTACCTTCACTGATGCGGGAACTTACTAAATGCAATGTTAGGGCTGAGATTAGGATTAAAATTAGTTTAATCAATTAAAATAACAATTTCTCATAACAAATTATCACGAAAATTATAGAAATTCAATTAGGTGATTTAATTTTGGCCCAAAATAGTGTTACTTTCGTGTACGTTCCCTATCGCGGATCTAGAAGACTAGGGTTCTTATGAACGGCTAGATCTCCGATAGTTTTAAGGCATCGAACGAACTCGCAAGCAGGTTCTCTCAATACCAAACGCAAATAAAAGGCTAATAAAATTAATGATGAACAAAATATTGATTTAGGGCTTTTATGAGATCAATAAAATAATTAGGATTACGCTACTTACGCAAACCATAGATCTAAAGAAGATAGAGATGGAAGAAGAGTTGGCCTCGCACCAAACCGCAACCGGGAATCGAAGAATCGCTCTCCGTTTTGAGAGAATCACACCCTCACGAAAGTTTAGAACTCTCAATTTGCATAAGCAATTTTCATTAGCCAAAAACTACCAATAAAAGTGTCTACAAGCTTTTAAATAGGCTAGCCAATGCATAAAATTAGAAATCCTATTATAACTTTAATTCCTAATTCAAATAAAAGAAATATCCTAATTCTTCTAAAACAATAAAGTCCTAAAACAATAAGGAAACTAATCCTATTTCTAATAAAAGAAACAACTCTTATTTTCTAAAATAAAATAATAAAAGATGCTAATCCTAATTCAATTAGGATTCTTGAAATTCGTCACTTTATGTCCAGCTTTCGAAAACTAACCATAACTTCTTCAATACTTATCGGAATTACTCAAATTTTGGCTCGTTGGAAAGCTACTTCGATAAGCGTTCAAATATGACCAATTTTGTATCAATCCGACTTCGTTTGACACTTCAAAATAGGCCAAACATAAAAGTGACGGGATTAAAAGTTAAAGACCCTAATAAATTTTAAATTTTCTTCTTTCTGATCAAACGAGCCTTTTTTTAAAACCCATTATTCGTGGGTCCACTTTCTCTTTTGACGTCTCTTCTTTATCCGACCACGATTCAAACAGGCGGATCTAAAATATGCATCATACACTCTCATAGAATTGAGTGGCAAACCTCCTGTCCATGCACTCCACAACAAAATCGGGCTGCTGAAAAGAAAAATCGATATCTCCTCGTGGTTGCTCATTCGCTTCTTTGTATGGAAGTTCTGAGACGTCTATGGAGTCACGTTGTTCTTACTGTCAGTTACCTTATCAATCGCATGCCTTCTCCTGTCATGGGGTTAGTGTCCTTTTAAAATGATGTTTTCTATTATTAGTCTCTCTCTAGTTCCACCTTGGTTCTTTGGGTGTTCCTATTTTGCTCATATTCCCTCCATCCATCGTGATAAACTTTCTCGTAAAGCTGCTAGATGTATTTTTATCAGGTACCTTACATCTCAAAAGGGGTACATGTGTTATGACCTTGTAACTGGGACGTATTTCGTTACATTGGATGTCACATTCTTTGAGTCCACCCAACTTTATACCCCCCCTCAGTGCCCTCTTAAGGGGGAGAAGCGTCCAACTAGTGAAGAGAGCACTGAGAATCCAAATCAGAATTCTTTGCCTCTACTGTAAAGACTTCCAATGTGAATTGTCACGTTTCAAAATATTTGTCGTACCTCTTACCCAGTAAGTTATAACAAGTCTAGTATTCCTTTCATATTATTCATTCTACTGTTGGGGCCCTTCCTTAGTGGTTAGTTTACATGGATTCCGATAATTTTTTATATTTATTGACGAGTGCACCCGTTATACCACTGTGTATTTGATGCAAACAAAAATGAAGTTAGTTTGATTTTTTCGATCTATCATAAGATAGTCAAACTATGGTAGTCAAGGTGACGCCATAGCGAATGGCGATAAAATTCATCATATGAACATAAATGACGACAATGGTGAAATGGTCACTCCATGACGGAATGGCGTCATGGTGTTGCCATGGGCACTATTTATAAAATTGATGTAGTAGCTTATCTTATAGTAAGTAATATGATAATAAGTTATAATTTCATAAACTATAAGTTATAATACTTACAAATTACCTTATAAATTATAATACTTATAACTTATAATTTATAAGTTATCACTTATATATATATATATATATATATATAGAGAGAGAGAGAGAGAGAGAGAGAGAGAGAGAGAAGAGCTATGTATGGTTTGGAGACAAAATCTCCTCTTTCTCGTCTTCTTGGTCTCTTACGCAGCTCTTATTTCCCGCATCTCTCTTGCTCTCTCTCTCTAATGTAGCCCCCAACAAAAAAAATACAGGTATGCTATTTTTTTTAATCTCTATCATCTCTCTCTCAAACCCCTTTCTCTCTCGCAATCCCTTTCTGTCACAATGTCTTTCTCTCTCGTCTCTTTCTCAGTGCAGTACCTCCCTCATCCCCTTTTCTTTTTCTCTCATTTGGCCACCTTCCCAAGCTCAAGATCTTCGCCTCCACAATCACTAATTTTTTTTATACGTTTCTTGCAACTTCTATCATGACTTGAGCAATGAACGACACTAAGGTATTGACGCAGGACAAAATCGCTTGCTAACCCTAAAATAGCAAAATCCCGCGTGGAAAGGGGGCTTAGGGTTTTAAACCTTTCATTAAAATAAAATAAAAAGAAGAATAAGATAGGAGATCTCTAGAATCGCTCTAGAGGGGCTTGTTGGCTTCGCACCAACGGGTGTTAAAGGCTTCCAACCAAGGCTGTACGTAGGCCTCGCACCAAGTCGTACGAGAAATAATTGCTCACTTCTCAGGTTTTGAAAGAATCACTCCTTCGATCGAAAACGTTTCACAAGCTCTCTAGGGTTTGCACAAAAGCAACTCTCTTTTCCATTCATCAAAAAACTGTCTATTATAAAGCCATAAAGACCTTTATATAGTAGGTCATCAAACAATAGAAAACCCTAAAAACAATTAAATGAGAAAAGATAGATTTAACCCTGAAACTTAAATTCGAAATTAAAAATTAAAACTACTTTGTACGATTTCGATCGATCGAAAGTGACACTCGATCGATCGAAATTCAATCGATCGATCGAAAGTCGTACTCGATCGATCGAAATTAAATCGATCGATCGAAAGTGACACTTGATTGATCAAAATTCAATCGATCGATTGAAAATGGTACTCGATCGATCGAATTGCAATTTCGATCGATCGACTGGGACAATCACGAATCTTTGCTTCAAGACCGTTTGAAAGCCCATTCATGGGTCAACTTCTTCCTTGCTGATTTTCTTCGATTGGCTCGGCTACGATCTGAACATGCGGATCTAAATTCCCCGTCAGGTATGTGTCGTAGTATACTTGAATATTTCATATCTTTTAATCTTTCTTTATTGGTTGATATTTCATATTTATATTTTACTAATACTTGCTCATGTTGCAAATTTATTGATGTTTCATAATTAATTTTTTCTCTATTTATTGCTATTTATTTATGCATGATTAATTAGTTGATTTTTTTTTATCTCTATAAAAATATAAAAATGAAAAAATAGTAAACACTTAAAACCAGTTAAAAAATAAAAATTATTAAAAAAAGTTAATGACCTTGCCATGGCATGGTGAGCCTCTTCGCCATGACCTCGTCACACCGCCTTAACTACCTTGGGTCAAACTCAATTCCAAGAAAGAGTGAGGATTTAAAGATCATATAATGGGGGAGAATACTCCTCCCAACATGCGTAATCTTACCTTCACTCATGGAATTGAGTGGCAAACCTCCTGTCCATACACTCCACAACAAAATGGATGACTGAACAGAAAAATCGACATCTTTTAGAGATTGCTCGTTCACTTCTTTGTATGGAAGTTCCGAGACGTCTATGGAGTCATGTTGCTCTTCATGCCAGTTACCTTATCAATCGCATGCCTTCTCCTGTCCCGACGTGAGTGTTTTTAAAATGATGTTTTCTATTATTAGTCTCTCTTGTTCCACCTCAGGTCTTTGCGTGTCTGTGTTTTCTCATATTCCCTCCATCAGTCGTGATAAACTTTCTTGTAAAGTTGTTAGATGTGTTTTTATTAGGTATCCTACCTCTCAAAGGGGTACAAATGTTATGTCCCTATAACTGGGAAGTGTTTCATTACATTGGATGTCACATTCTTTGAGTCCACCCAGTTTTATGCTCCTCCTCAGTTCTCTTTTAAGGGGAGAAGTGCCCAAGTAGTGAAAGAGAGCATCGAGATTCATAATTCTTTACCTGTACCTTGCACATGAGAGGATGATATTGAAGAATTGGCAAGTGCTAGTGATCCAAAAGTAGCTGAATGAGATTGTTTGCGGAAAGGCAAATACTTCGGAAGGAAAAAAAGTAGTTCAAAAGGAGCCTCCCCCTCTCACTAAAGACACGAATCAAAAGTCAACCTGGAAGCTGGTCCAGTTGTTGATAATACTCCTAAAGTTTCAGATTTGGATATTTCAATTGCCCTTCGGAAGAAAGCAAGACACCCTATCAGTGAGTTTGTATCCTACTAGAACTGTTCTGCATCTCAAATGTCGTTTATGTCATCGTTAGATTCTACCACCATTCCGACAAGTATCTCAGAGGCTCTTTCACAGTCATAGTGGAAACCATGATGCAAGAAATGAAGGCCGCCCTTGAACATAATCAGTCTTGGGATATTGTTGAGCTTCGTGTAAGAAAAAAGACGGTTGAAAGTAAGTGGGTCTATACTAAAACTCAAGTGTAGAAAATGGTAATTGAAAACTGTTCTATTCTTTTCTACTCTCTCCCTGAAGAGGGCATAAAGTACTCACAATAGTAAAAAAAGGAGTAGACTCAATGAAGGTAACAATCATAGACACAAACTGTCTGCCAGACACAGGATCATAACGCTTGTACTCTTAGGATGCAAGGTACCCAATACCATATTCTCTGAGAAATGAGTGGAGATGGTGGGAAGAATCTCTCCTCCATTATTTGACCTTAACACCTTCACAGAAGAATTATATTGAGTTTTCACAACCTTATGATTGCAACTTCATCCTTCGTTTTCATCAGGCACAACATAGTGAGACGAGTGCAATCATTAATCAATGATACATATACCTGATACCTAGACACAAAAGTAACAGGAGACGACCCCAACGCTTTAGAGTGACGAGATGGAAGGGAGTAGTGCTTCTACTCTGACTCACATGATATGAAGCTCTATGATGCTTAGACACACATCGAAATTTAAGTCCCAAAATGAGGGAAATTGTTGTGGGAACAGTGCATGTCACGAGACACAGGTAGATGGCCAAATCGCAAATGCCATAGATGTATAGTCTCTACAGATATAACAACAGCTGCAGACGTATATGTATTCTTCATAGAATCCCTCTAGGTACCAAGTAGGTAGAACCCCCTTTCCTTATGCCAATGACAAAACAACTTCCCCGTTGACAAGTCCTGAAACACACAATGAGAAGAAAAAAACTTTACAGTATAGTTAAGGCTTTTGGTGAGACTACTAACAGATAGGAGGTTAATATGCATGGTAGGTATTTCATTAATCTGAACCACCCATTTTCCAGCAACAGGGAGAAGGAATTCATTGGCAACATGAACATTACGTTGATTTGGCAATATATCGAATCAAAAGAGGACATACCATACATGTGATCCGTTGCTCTAGAATCAATGATCCAGGGATCCTAAGAAGATGTGGAAACATTAGAGATCCAACAATACACATCTCAGCCAAATAGAAATGGGAAGGTAACAATATATCTTCATTACCATGTGCAACACCAATACCAACACAACAAATATTATCCCTTATTTCTTCCATTTTAGCAGAAATACAGTCAAGTTGATCACTAATTCTTTTTCACCCAACATCGTCTGTGATAAAGCTGAAATTAAGACCTGGTTGTCATCCCAGAGTATCAACCCTAGACTAGATCAACTTATACAAGTAACTAGTAGCACTATATAGTTCTTCTATACAAGTTTCACAGGTGTACACACAACCTCGTCACATAGGATCAGCACCACATCGTCTACACCCACCAGAGGTAACCACCCATCATCAACCATAGATCAGCTTATGCAAGCATATGGAAGCACTGTACAGTGCCTTCCAAACAAGTTCCAGAGGTGTACACGCAACCTCGCCACACACGAAACATTGTAACCTTCATGCTACTCAACCAAATCGAGCAAGGTCAAGTGCATACAACTCAGAACTCCTAGTCGATCCATTCACGCCAAATAAAAATAATCAAAAGTTGACCAATGGTTCAGCCGTTCAGATTTGCTCTAGAATCCATTTTCAGTCGAGAACCAAAGAGTACACCAATTTCATTCGAACAAAGTAACCAGTCTTCCGTTCACAAAAATGACATACAGATAGTTGCCCTGCACCAATTCTGATCAAACCCAGCAATCATCATCTCCTGAAGTGATCTCACAAAGCCTGGGTTCCCCAAAAACCAAGAATACTCTGATCTGAGAACTCTTCAAAAACGACATAAAAAGGCTTCCAATGATGACATGAAAGAAGGGAAGATTGGTCAGCTCCCCGTTTTGACTCAGTCCTTGAAGAAAAAAGTCGATTCCGAGTCAACGAGTTAGGTATGCTAACGTCAGTGAAAGATGGGTGATGTCAGCAACAGAGGTGATACCAAATTGAGTTTAATAGGGTTTATTTAGGGAGAGAGGGAGGAGGGACATGTTATAGTTAAAAGAAATTACACACCAAACTATCTTATTATATATACGACTAATAACATTCCCCACTATACCCCCAGCAGTCATAATTACACACCAAACTATCTATTACATGGACACAATCACATACTAACATCAACACCAAGCCTGACATGGGGACATGTTATAATTAAAAGAAATTTTCTGGCTTGTAATCTTATATACCCACAAATCACGCTAAGCTTATGTACGTCAAGTCCACTTATCAATTGGGATGCGTGTGGGTCAAGACGCCGAATATTGTTCTCGTGCAGAAGTAGGATTTTGGGTCATGACAATTCGAGCAGTTTGTCTTTGATTTTTCCCCTACCATTTTTGGATATTTTGGCTGTTTGGAAGAAAGGATTCAATGAAATTTTTAATGTCAAAGCTTTGAGGGAAGCCACCATAATAAAGAAAATGCTAGTGGAAGTCTTTGAGCAGGTATAAGAGCTCCCAGATACACTATTAGGGAATATGACTGCACATTAGTTAGCCAATGAAGATGAAGGCCTTTTTAGTTCTCTTGTTATATTACTTTTCTTTTCTTTTTTTTTGCTATATTTATAATTGGTGACTTGTAAATTGGTAAATTCACTTGTTCAAAAAGGAAAAAGAAAAAGTTATTTGGAGTTTACTTGCATCTCATTTTCTGAGGAAATTATATGCAAAGTCTGTTCATAATTTCCACTAAAGACATTATTTCTGAGGTGCTTTATATCAGTAAGCTGATGGTACCGTGAAATACTTTGGTCACAATTTTTCTTTTCGAAATATTTATTTTATTTTTGAACAAGAAGAAACATATTTTATTGAAATAAAAGAGAAAAGCATTAGTCCAACTACAATGAATTGGAAGCCAAATTCGTCCACTACATGAAAAGAGCAACAATGTAAAATAAATGTAAGACGCCCCATCTTAGCTAGGCTGTCCATCCTTGAGTTTGCATCTCTATGTTTCTGGGACATTATCTCTTATCTTGTGGAGCAGCTTAGCTATCTCTCTAAAATTTGCAACATGCTTCCATGGTGGGGTTGTCTCAAGATGTAGCCATCTATTGTACTGCTGAATCAGCTGCAATTTAAGTCATCTTGGGTATATCTTATCTAATAATCTGATATCTATTTCACCAGCCTGCCTAGCATAACCTGAATGATAAAAGGTCTAATCTCCCCATTCAGCAACAAATATGCCCCTAAGGATTAACTCTACAACTCCCATTATAATTTAACTTTGCCCAATCACCTCTCAAAGTCAATTGGCTATGAGTGGAGGGTCCAGGATCTTATAAGAGGAGAGACAAGGCTGTGAATACCCAATGTGGGGCTAAACTTCAACACGCCCCCCCATGTGTTGGCCGGACTGAGCCAAATCGCATCGATAATTGAATTGGGTGACGTGGAGTGGAGAAAGGCCTGCTCTAATATCATGATAAGTTTGGGTATCCATCTCAAAACCAATTGGCTATGAGTGGAGGGGCCCATGATCTTATAAGAGGAGAGACAAGGCTGTGAACACCCGATATGGGACTAAACTTCAACAGAGTCTAGACCTCTACACCGCATCACAATAGCAGTGTCCCCAATCCGCAAATAGATCCTGAAATGATATGCCACTGAAGCAAGTCTTGAAAGAGTTCTTTTCACAAAATATGCGTGAATCCTGGTAACATCTCCCTGCTACATAAACAAGCGACAGAGAAAAAAAATTATTCAACCTTCACACCCAGTCCGAAGAATGTATAAGAAGATGCTTGGAATCTAGTGGTCATGATTATGTGTACTTTGTAAGGTGGTCTCCACTTGCTAATGGTTAAACATACTCTTGCACGTGAGACACATCACGTGATAATCAACAATTGAAAAATGTATATGCTTATTTTTTGTATCTCGTTTTCATTGATTACTTACAGAAGGGCTTTGATAACGATGGAAATGTAGTTAATCACTCATTCTCTGTTCTTGATTTTGGGTTGCATCCTGACATTTGAGAAATGATAACCTTGCACCAAGATGTCTGTCTTGCAATTATCTTGTGGGATATTATTTTCAGTTTTATTTTTGTTACCTTTCTGCTTACCAGCCAAACATACATTTCACCTACAGGAGTGCAAATTACAGACTATCTAAAAGGAGAACATAAGCATTCCCGTGCTATCAAAGGAGCACCTCTAGAATCACTTTTCTCCCAATTCTGTTTGCATTCTCTCTGGTTTGGAAATTGCAACATACGTGGTACACATTAACTTTGAGAAACAGGAAGTTGTATTGCAGTAGTTAGTTTTGTATCTGTGACTGGGAATATGTTTCATTTAATGACAAGTTTTTGAATTTTTTTTTGAATTTTTTTTTATGATAATTAGCCATAGCCGTACTCTGGATAGAATTTGTACGAGAAGTTCGTTGGTGCTGGGAAGAGTCGCAACCATTACCAAGAATGCTAATTAATGGTGCTATTGACCTATCCACCTGTATAATTCACCAAAAGCTACAAATGGTAATCTTCATATGTTCATCACCAAATTTTATAACGAAATTGATGTTGTGAATAATATTCTAAACTTTTCTTCTTATGTTGTGAACCGTTGGTTTTAAATTTTCTTAAAAGCATTTTCTATTTAAGTGAACTTTTGGTTAGGAAAATAGATCACCAAATTTCTTGCTGCCATTCGAGGATTTTCAGGCTTTGTATATCTGATGGGAAAAAATGCTGCTTTTCTAGTTGGGGACTTATTTCTTTTGATTCGTGTCCAAAATATCATTTGGCAGAGAACAAAAGTAGATGAACCCTCAACTAAGATGCGAAGATGTTAATCTATCATATATCATGGACTTTCTACAATTATTTTAGTTTTCTACACCTTTTGATGATTCTATATTCTATTATGTCAAGTTCTGATGGAATCTGGGTGCTTATATTTTCTTTGCATGTCACAAGTGACAACAGTCTAAGTGAGACCTTTAAATTAATGTAGTTGGATAATAGGCTTTGTTTAGTGAGTACCAGATTTTCTTTTACACAGAGAATGGGTCGTGTATTGAAGCTACCATTGGTTTCTGTGAAGTATGTAATACGATGCATCGTGCAAAATGTTTCTGTTACCTTGATACTGTAGCATGCTTTTTTAATTGTTAGGCATCCTATTCCCCCTTTGGAAACAATAATTTCTTGATCAATCCAATAATTTATTGATCAATGTTCTATATGAACTCCTTTGATGGAAAAACATTTTGCCATCGCCCATCAGAACTACTTCAGTTATTACATTGTCATTCTCTTATTCAGCTTGCAATATGCATTGCGAAGAAGGGCCTATTAAGTCAAGACCTTTGTGACAGTTTTGAGAGCAGAAACGGTGCCGCTGATAGTAATTACCTGGTATACATTATGCTCTTCCATACTATTATTTTGAAGCTCATACTGGTTTGAATAATTTCCATACACAAGTGTACATCTTTATTTTTTGTATGTACAGCGAGTTTGGAATTAATTTTCTGACATGAACAACAGGGTGATGATCACGTCGAAAGGAATCCAATTCCAGTGCCGGATTCTGATGAGTTTGACAGGTGAACTGATCAAGTGAGAATCCCATATTTTTCTCATTTCAGGATCGTCTGGCCATATTTTACTGCACATACATTGTTTGGTACATGAAAAAAGCTGTGGGCTATCACTGCAATGATTGCTGTTTGCAAAATTTGTTACTGTTGGCCTATGATTTCTGGAGTTTCTGTTTGATTTATTTAATATTTGTGTTCTTATACATGTGAATTTTTCGAATTTGATTTGACTACTATGAACACTTTTTTGACAACATAGTTTGAATTTTACTATACTCTGTATGAAACATAGTTTGATATTGTAATCTTGATGCAGATACTAACACAAAGCGATTTAGATGGGCTGAGATTAATTGAAGATTAATAAAAAATAATTGAAATATAAATTATCTTAACAAATTAACACGGAAAATGAAAAGATTTCCAATTACATCATTTGTAATAGCTCAAACCAGTGTTACTTTCGCTGCCCATTTCCTTTTTGGATCTAGAAGACTAGGGTTCTTTAGCGAACATCTAGATCTCCAACAGTTTAGGAATTCGAACAAACTTACAAGCGAGTTCTTTCGAAAATGAACAGATTTAACAAAGAGAAATGAGATTCTAGTCAATTAGAATTCAAATAGGATTGTAGGTAGAATGAAAGAAAATAAGAATTCAAATACTTACGCCTTCAAGTGAGATAAAAGTGGATATGAAGATTGAATGATCGGCTTCGCACCAACCACACGCGTATAGAAGAATCACTCTTCTATTTTGAGAGAATCACACTCTCGAAGGAAAACATCTCGTTTGCAATTTGCATAACAAAGTTCATAATCATTAAGTTCCTAAAAATAGTCCTTACAAAGTTTTTTATAGGCATTTTACAAACATATTCGAAATTTGAAAATAAATAACTAACTGTAACCACACATATTTGAAATTTGAAAATAAATAACTAATTGTAACCGCCAGTAACTAATTGAAACTTCATGGATGTCCGCCATTATGATGTTTCTTCCGCCTCTGATAAATCACAGGAGGTTATTTAAATCTGATGTCCCCATTAATTCTGCTCGGGTTGGAAGCATTCATCCCTGATGAATGTTGATTATGATACTGGTCGCAAAGATCCTGATCAAGACGTTGAAATTCGCCTTTTGTGATCCATGTATTCTCTGAATCTGGTCTATTTTACCATTTGATAAGGTACCTTTGAAATCCCCTTTGATTTGTTGGCACAATTTAATCATCCAAAACATCCTCAATTATCTCACGAGATGGACGGATATGTGGAGGTAATGGAATAGGGAGGGAGATAGAGGTAGGTTCTGACGTTGAATGTTCAAAAGGGTTAGGTGGTATCATAGTAGGGCCATAGGATGGTACAAGATCCTCCACATTGGAAGTTGAACTAATACCCAACTCTGGTGGTAGTTCTAGAACATCAGCATTAGGACCGATACGCTTTAGGATCCTATAAGGTCCAACACTACGAGCTTGTAACTTTTTAGCATTTCCTTGAAGGAAACACTCAATTCTAGTTCGAACCATTACAAAGTCACCCTCTTGAAAGTTGAAATTCTTTAAACTTTCTATGATAATCTACAGAAAACTTATATTTTTCATTACTCACATTAATCCTTGTTTTAATCTCAGCATGCAATTCATGAATGTAATGTGCAAATGCAGATGTAGACTCTTATGATTTTTGATGAATTGACATCAGAATAAGATCTATGGGAGTCCTAGGTTTGTGACCGTACACAATTTGAAATGGACTCATTCCAGTTGTCCTATTAACCGAGTTGTTATAAGCAAATTCAGCGATGGGTAAGATGGAATCCCAACTTTTAATATGTTCACCGACCAAACATCTTAATAGATTTTCTAGACTCCGATTAACAACCTCGGTTTGTCCATCGGTTTGAGGATGATATGCTGATGAGAATTGAAGCCTGATTCCCATTTTATGCTATAATATCTTCCAGGAATAGCTGACAAATTTAACATCTCTGTCTGATACAATGGTCTTCGGCAAACCGTGTAAATGAACAACATCACTAAAGAATAGTGTAGCAATCTTGCTTGCATCAGAAGTCTTTGAACAAGCTATGAAATGGGCCATTTTAGAGAAACGGTCCACACCAACAAATTTCGAGTCATGTTTGCATAGGGTCTTAGGAAGTCCTAGCACAAAATCCATAGATAGGTCCTGCCACAGAATGTGTGGCACCGGTAAAAGAGTATACAACCTCGTGTTCTGTTTCCTTTGCTTAGCTAGTTGGCAAACACGACATTGATTAATGATCTTGATGACATTTCGTGCAAGATTGGGCCAATAGAATCTATCTTCAACCAATGCAACAGTTTTGTCACTGCTGAAGTGCGCAACAACACCTCTGACATGTAATTCCCAAACGAGAGTCTCGTAGAAAAGTGTGAGAAATACACAAGCGATGTTTCAAAAATAAATACCCATCTTGTAGAGTATACTTACATATTCTGTCAGATTGACCATTCACAAGTGAAGTATATTCTTGTCCAAAACCTGGATAGGTAGGATGGTCTTTTAATAAACAGTCAAATCCAATTCCTTCGACACTCATAGAATGCAATGTTGCCACTCTACGGCTTAGAGCATTTGCAACTCTATTCTCCACTCCGGCTCTATGTTTTAAGACAAAGGTGAACCTTGAAGTTGTTCAACCCATTTCACATGTCTTGGGTTTAATTTCTTTTAAGAGTTCAAAAATTTTAAAGCCTCATGATTGGAGTATAGAACGAATTCGTGCGGGAACAAATGGTGCTTCCAATACTTGAGAGATTGGACCACCACATAGAATTCCTTGTCATAAGTAGAGCATTTTTGTTTGACCTCGTTTAGCTTTTCACTGAAGTAAGCTATAGGATGACCTTCTTGGCTTAATACTCCACCCATACCCACTCCAGAAGCATTACATGCCACTTCAAAGACTTTAGAGAAGTTTGGAAGGCACATTACAGGGGCTTTCGTCATACGGGATTTAAGTTCCCTAAATGCCCTTGTTGCAGCAGGTGTCCAACTAAATTTTCCTTAATACAATCGGTGATAGGGCCTGTGATTGCGCTGAAATTTCGGATGAATCTCCTATAAAATGGTTCTAACCCATGGAAACTTCGTATTTCGTGAATATTCTTAGGTTCAGGCCACTCAATAATAGCCTTGACCTTTTCCGGGTTCGCAGCCATTCCTTCAGAATTCACAACAAATCCTAAGAAGATAATGCTAGTCGTTATGAAGGTACACTTCTTTAGATTTGCGTACAGTTTCTCTCTTCTAAGGGTTATACAGACTTGCCTCAAATGATCTAAGTGTTGTTCCTTGTTGCGGCTATAGATAAGGATATCATCAAAATAAACCACATGAAACTTGCCCATTAAAGGTCTCAACACTTGTGTCATGAGACACATAAAAGTGCTTGGGGCATTCAAAAGAACGACATGACAAATCATTCGTATAAACCATCATTGGTTTTAAAGGTAGTCTTTCATTCGTCTCCTAGACGAACTCTAACTTGGTGGTATCTACTCTTCAAATCAATCTTTGAGAAGATGGTGGCACCAACCATCATATCTAACATATCGTCCAATGTCGGTATAGGAAACCGGTTATTGACCATGATTTTGGCGATTGTGCGGCTATTGATGCACATCTTCCAAGAACTACCTTTTTTGGGTGACGGGGACGCCACATACGTGGACATTGGATTCGGATCACATCGTTTCTATCGGCGTCGAAAGAAGCGTAGAGGAAACCCAAGTACCATAGCCTCAAAGGAGAAACAGACACAAACAGCCAGGAGAACAACGTCGCAGAGAGCCCTCGCGCGAGCGATGATAATCCTCGCGTGCGAGCCGCAGGCGACGACTTCAGTCTCATGAGCGATCACTTAAGGCTCGCGCGAGCGATGATAATCCTCGCTCGAGCGAGCTACGACATGACTTCAAACGGAAAGTTATGTGAAATTTCTTTTTTTGTGTTTTATTAGTATTAAAACTCTTTTATTTCGAACTTAATTATTGGTGGCCTATATATAGAGGCTTGTAAAGACTTTTTATTAGTTGATTGATTGATTATTGAATGCTTTTATGCTTGAGTAATCTTTGCCTGAGATGGGTTTGGTGTGAGACCAAGGGAGTGATTCCCATATATCTTCTGATTTATTGTCTTCAACTTGCGTGATCTCTTATATTTGCTATCTTTCGATCTGTGTTTGCTTCTCTAAACCATGGCCTAATTGTTTCCTTTCAAATCCAAAACCCTAAACCTGTTTTGAAGCCCTAAACCACACAAAGCCAATACCCTTTCTAAAACCACAAACCAATCTAAAGTCATAAGCCTTTTACAAACCCTAATTCCCTTTTACAACCCGATTTGGAATCCGTGAATCTACATCGGACTAAAGACGAGCACCTACACCTAAAAAAGCTAGAGTCATATCTCTAGGCCGATCTCGCATCGACTTTAAAAGTACTTGCGCATCGAACTGACCCCTACTTGGATCTTGTGTGATCTACCCATCAAAATTCTGCAAAACCCTAAGGGTATCGAAGATAATTTTGCGATTAAACTTGATTTAATTTCATTAATTTCGACAAATCTGCATAAAAATCATATTCCGCATTTTAGGGTCGTTGTCCCGAGTCAGTGCGAGCAATGCTGGCACAACACATGGACTCATGCTTTCTTTGATGAATCCCTTCTGTAGGAGTTCATCAATTTGCCTTTTCAACTCTGACTGTTCGGAGGGGTTCATGCAATAGTGAGGCAAATTTGGGATGATAGAACTAGGAATCAGATCAATAGCATGTTGAATGTTTCTTAAAGGTGTTAATTCATTTGGGAGGTCTATGGGATAGACATCTTGAAACTCCCTCATGATGGATTCGACCTCTTGGGGAAACTTAATACTTGATTCCATATTTGATTCCACAGGTACGAGAACATAGACAAGATTCTCTTACTTTACACTTTGTGCAATCTTTACGGGGCTAACAATATTGATAGCCTTAGTTGGTTTCTCTTTTTCGATTGCACCTTTATTCGTTGATTTGTTTGTTTTCCCGGCTGACGCTCTAGGAGGTAAAGGATTTAGTCTGACCTTATGACCTTTGTGTATGAAGGAACACACATTCGATTTGCTGAACAATGTGATGTCATTATCAAACAATTAGGGCCTCCCAAGGATGATATGCCCTATATTCATAGGCACAACATCGCACCACAAGGTATCCTTATATGATCCAAACTGTATAGGCACTTGACATTTATGTGATACTGGGATGGACGAAGAATCAACCCAAGCTACTTTATAAGGTCGTGGGTGATGAACGGGTTTAAGTCCCAATCGAGAAACTGTGCTCTCGGAAGCGACATTAGTGCAACTTCCACTGTCGGTTATAACCTTACATGCTTTCTCACCACACTTGACAATGGTATAAAAGATATTATCCCTTCGCCAATCATCACTCTCGTTGGATTGGGCTAGAGCACATCTAACCACAAACGCCTGTGAGGTATTATTCTCCTCAACAGGGTAGGAGATTTCTTGAAGACGCGCTACATTCTTTTCTGCTATGTGATCTCCATCACTAGGAAATGATTCGGGTTCATAGATTTCTACTTCTCCGTCTTCGTGTTCTTCTTCAATTTCATCTGAAATGAACAAACTATGGGTAGGATACTGAGATGCAAAATGTCCGAATCTCTGACACCTGTACCATTTGCCTTGACCGCCATTTCTAGGGCCCTCTATCATTGGACTTTTACCCTTAGTAGTTCTAATTACCGGATTGGTAACTGAATTAGATTTAGCCAATTGGGAGTTGACAAAAGATTTAGATTCAAAGTAGTTGTGCTTATAACCGGACTCACTAGCATCAAAACGTCTTGTTTGAGGGGTCTTAAGGTATCGCTCAAATTCTTCAACCCTAGAGAAACATTCGTCTAGGTCGGTTATAGGATACGGAATAAGTTCTCTTTGTAACTCAGGGCGGAGACCCGATCAAAATCGAGATAGGGTGACCTTTTCTTGTTCTTGTATATAACTTGGAACATCAAGTTTTCAAACTTGTCGATGTATTCAGTGACCGACATATTCCCTTGGCAAAGTGATTGCAATTGATCAAGAAGACATTCTTCATAGGATAGATGAACATACTTCTCATTCAATTAGACCTTCATGTCACCCATGTGGAGATGGGTGGAGGACCCTGGGAATGTCTACGGCGCTCGATACCCATCTAGTAAAGTTTCGCTTAACCCATAAGCTTGACTTTGGCAAACCGGACCTTGTGCTCTTTAGACATGGCATACCATTCAAAATAGGCTTCCATGCCAGTCACCCATTCTAAATAGACTTTGGGTTGCCTCTTTCCATCGAAAAAGAGAGTATCCATCTTGGCTGATTTCATGATTTTATCATCTTCATTAGGTGGTAGATCACGATGAAGAGGACCATTTCTCCATGATCATTGTTGTGGTCTCGAAGGTGGTCATCCGTGATAACCCCATTCATTTCATCCACACGATTTGCTAGATCGTCATGTCTGGTTTGTTGATTACGTAGTTGATTTTGTAATTGCGTATGATACGCAAGCATTTGGGCTTGACGTTCAGTTTGATTCGTAGCCAATTTAGTCGTAAACTCCTTAAAGGACTTCGAACCAATCGAACTCCTAATGATGCAAGATAATGACAATGAAATCTGGAATCAATATGAATGCTGAAATTACCTATATGAATGCTGGAATTTGGAATTTGGAATCTATATGAATGCTAAAATCTGGAATCTGAAATTTGGAATTTGAAATTTGAAATCTGAAAATTGAAATATGAAATCTGGAATCTGAAATCTAGAATCTGAAATTTGAAATCTGGAATCTGAAATATGAAATTCCTAAACTGATTGCTCTTTGATACCAAATCTGATGCAGGTACTAACACAATGCGATTTAGCTGGGCTGAGATTAATTGAAGATTAAGAAAAAATAATTGAAATATAAATTCTCTTAACAAATTAACACGAAAAATGAAAAGATTTCCAATTACATGATTTGCAATAACCCAAACCAGTGTTACCTTCGTTGCTCATTTTCTTTTTGGATCTAGAAGACTAGGGTTCTTTGGCGAACAGTCAGATTTCCAACAGTTTAGGAATTCAAACAAACTTACAAAGGAGTTTTTTCGAAAATGAGCGAATTTAACAAAGAGAAATGAGATTCTAGGCAATTAGAATTCAAATATAATTGCAGGTAGAATAAAAGAAAACAAGAATTCAAATACTTACGCCTTCAAGTGAGATAAAAGTGGATATAAAGATTGAATGATCAGCTTCGCACCAACCACGCGCGTATAGCAGAATCACTCTTCTATTTTGAGAGAATCACACTTTCGAAGGAGAACATCTCGTTTTCAATTTGCATAGCAAAGTTCATAATCATTAAGTTCCTAAAAATAGTCCTTATAAAGCCCTTTATAGGCATTTTACAAACATATTCGAAATTTGAAAATAAATAACTAACTATAACCGCACATATTTGAAATTTAAAAATAAATAACTAATTGTAACCGCCAGTAAGTAACTGAACCTTTACGGATGTCCTTCATCGTGACGTTTCTTTCATCTCTGATAAATCACGTGTGGTTCTTTAAATCTGATATCCCCATCAAATCTGTTGAGCATTTTCCAAAGGTTATAAAGCCCTTTATAGGCATTTTACAAACATATTCGAAATTTGAAAATAAATAACTAACTGTAACCGCACATATTTGAAATTTAAAAATAAATAATTAATTATAACCGCCAGTAAGTAACTGAATCTTTACGGATGTCCTTCATCGTAACGTTTCTTTCGCCTCTGATAAATCACATGTGGTTCTTTAAATCTGATATCCCCATCAAATCTGTTGAGCATTTTCCAAAGGTTGGTTTATGGCAATGGGAGTTCTATAAATCAATATTATCATGGATGATTTTGTAGGCAAGTAGAGCAGGATTTGGTGCTTAGGAAATGTTGTCTAGGTTTCTTTCTGTCCAGGCAAGCCCTAGATCCTAGGCATGTCGAGGATGATTTGGTTGAGCATTTTCCAAAGGTTAGTTTATGGCAATGGGAGTTCTATAAATCAATGTTCTCATAGATGATTGTGTAGGTAAGTAGGTGACACGGGACGGTAACCCTAAAATGCGTGATTAATGATTTAATGCAATTTGGCCGAAATTAAATGAAATTAATTCAAGCTTAATCACAAAATTAAATGAAGTCGATACCTTCGGGTTTAGAGAATTCAAATAAGTAGATCACGCGAGATCCGGCTAGGGTCCAGTCCGATGCGCAAGTACCGTTAGATTTGAGGTGGGATCGGGCCTAAAGATAGAACTCTAGCTTTTCCAGGTTTGGGCGTTCGTCTTCGATCCGATGTAGATTCACGGGTTCGTTCTAGGGTCGCAGAATTGATTTAGGGCTCGTAATCGGTTTATGGCTTTGTAATAGGCTTATGGTTTAGAAAAGAGTTTTTACTCTTGATTGATTTAGAGTTTAAAAAAAAAAAGGTTTAGGGTTTGGGATCAAGAAATCAATAGATTGAGATTTAGAAAAACAAGCAGAGATCGATAAATAGCAAATATAATGAAGGATCAATGATGGGGACGCCACTTACATGGACATTGGATTCGGGCCGCACCGCTTCTACGGGCGAAGAAAGAAACAGCGAAAGGGAAGTCAGATCTAGGCGAAAGACGAAAAATTCTGAAGAATTGAGGGAGCAGGAAAATTCGACCGATCGAATTCACATTCCGATCGATCAAAATTTTCGATCGATCGAAATTGTCGACGGAAATATCAAGTTCTGGAGTGATATTTCGACCGGTCGAATCATATATTCGATCGATCAAATTCGATGGCGATTTTCATAGAAATATGAAATTTCGATTGATCAATTTTTAATTCGATCGATCGAAATTTCAAATCGATCGATCGAAATCGCGCTGAGAATTTTAGTTATTTTAGGAGTGTAATTTCGAACTTTTGTTTTAAGGGTTTATTTGTCTTTTATTTAATATTCGTTTTAGGGTTTTCTTTTATTGTGAAACCTCCTATATAAGGTCTTTAAACAATGTAATTAGGGGAGTTGATTGATTATTGAATGCTTTTATGCTCGAGTAATCTTTGCCTGAGATGGGTTTGGTGTGAGACCAAGGGAGTGATTCCCCTATATTTTCCTTATTGTTATTGATTTGCGTGGTTTCCTTATATTTGATATCTCTAAATCTCTATGTTCTTCTCTAGCCATAGCCTAAATCCCCGAAACCCTAAACCCGTTTTGAAGCCTAAATCACACAAGCCCATACCCTTTCTAAACCATAAACCGATCTCAAAGAAATAAATCGTTTACAAACCTAATTCCCTTTTACAACCCAATTTGGAATCCGTGAACCTACATTGGACCGAAGATGAGCGCCTAATCCTAGAAAAGCTAGAGTACTATCTCTAGGCCGATCTCGCCTCGACTCTAAAGTACTTGCGCATCGGACTGGACCCTATCTGGATCTCGTGTGATCTACCCATCAGAATTCTGTAAACCCTAAAGGTATCAAAGATAATTTTGCGATTAAACTTGATTTAATTTCATTAATTTCGGCAAAATTTGCATAAGATTCATATTCCGCATTTTAGGGCCGTTGTCCCGCGTCAATCAAGAATATAGATGACAAACGATAAGCAAGAAGATATATGAGAATCACTCCCTTGGCCTCACATCAAACCCATCTCGGGAAGAAGAATATTCAAGCAATAATGCATTCAAAATATTCAAAACTAATTAAATTGTCTTTACAAGCCTCCTTATATAAGCTACCAATAATTAATTTGAAATAAAGAGTCCTAATAATAATAAAAGACTGAAAAAGAAAATTTTCGCAAAATTAGAAAACCACGTCACGACGCCCACGGACGTCCGTGACCTACGGACAGTGGGGGGTCAAAATCACGGACGTCACATCGCTTTTGTTCTGACGTTCAACCTTTATTCATCATTATATATATATATTTCCTCCCTTGAAGCTGCGATACTCGGGCTACCTCTTCACTTCTTTTGACGCCGGTAGAAGCAATGTGATCCAAAACCAATGTCTACGTACTCGGCGTCCCCGTCAATGCCCCTGGACCAAAAAGGTTTCATCACCGATGAAACACGCTCGTGATAGATGTCGATCAAGTTGGGGTTCAATCGACGAACTTCGTTCTCGTGGATCCAAGTGTTTTCGGACTCCGGTTTGTCGACCTATTTAACTAAGTGCTTCTGGAATCCCCTGTCATGTGTGGAGACGACATGGTCATTGATTACATCCTCTATCTCATCTGTTCTCTGTCTGCTCGGGGAAGGAAGAGGTACAAGCTGCAAGGTTGGGTTGGGGTGGCAGGAGTGGGTTTGTAGGAGGGGTGAAAACCAAGTAAGGAACCAAGTTCTCCACATTGAACGTTGAACTAACCTCGGTACCTGGAGAAAGCTCAAGCCCTTATGCATTAGGATCACTCTTAGCAAAAGGTCCAGCGCCTTGAGATTGGAGCTTCTTTGCGGATCTCGATGGGAACTGCTTAGGTCTAACCCGGACCATCACATAATCTCCCACGTGATATTCTTTAAAACGCCTGTGAGCATCTGCAGATAATTTGTATTGACTGTTGCTTGAAGTAATCTTTTGTCTAATTTCGGCATGCAAGCTATGTATGTGCTGTGCAAATGCATCGACAGACTTTAACACTATGAGATGCAGACATGGGGATCAAATCTAAAGGGCTCCTAGGCCTATGACTATGTACTACCTCAAAAGGACTCATGCCTATGAACCTATTGATAGAATTATTATAAGCAAACTCAACTGTGGGCAAAATGGTATCCCAGGTCCTAACATGATCTCCGACAAGACTATGAAGGAGATTCCCAAGATTCTTATTGGTGCTCTTGGTTTGGCCATCTGTTTGCGGGTGATAAGCTGTCGAAAATTGAAGCATTGTGCCCATCATGTGCCAAAGGGTTTTCCAAAAATAGATAGTGAATTTGACATCCCTATCAGACACAATGGGTTTGGGCAACCCATGAAAACGTACTACCTCCGCGAAGAACAATTTAACAATGTGAGATGCATCGGAGGTCTTAAAAAACAGTATGAAGTGGGCCATCTTGGAAAATCAGTCCACTACAACAAAGATGGAATCGTGCTTCCTTGGAGTTTTAGGAAATCCCAACACGAAGTCCATTGAGAGGTCTTGCCACGGTGTGTGTGGCACGGGTAATGGGATGTACAAGCCGGTACTCTGTTTAGTGACACTTGGCAAGTACGACAATGTTTGACGATCCGGGCGACATTTCTCATTAGGCTAGGCCAAAAGAACCTATCCTCTACAAGTGCAACAGTTTTATTACGCCCGAAATGTCCGACCATCCCTCCAGCATATAACTCTAAAATGAGAAAGTCACGCAATGAAGTGCGAGGGATGCAAAGGCGATTGCCTTTACACAAGTACCCATCGTGGATGGTGTACACGGGGTGTGTGCTGGTCGGGCTACTTAAGAGAGCAGTGTACTCAACCCTAAAATCTGGGCACTCGGGGTACTCATCCTTTAACCTCTTGAACCCAACGACCTCGATGCTCATTGTGCGCAAAGTCGCCACTCGACGACTAAGTGTATCAGCAGCCCTATTTTCAGCACCGGCCTTATGCCTTAACACTAATGTGAACCCTTGAAGGTACTTGACCCACTTCGCGTGCCTCGGGTTCAATTCTTTCTGTGAACCAAAGAAGCGCAAGGCTTCATGGTCGGAGAATAGCACAAATTCCTGCGGTCTAAGGAAATGTTTCCAATACCAAAGAGATCGAACGATCACATAGAACTCTTTGTCATAGGTGGAGTATTTTTGCTTTGCCTCATTAAGTTTTTCACTAAAATAAGTCACTAGGTGACCCTCTTGGCTAAGCACTCCTATGCTTACACCCCATTCGTTGCATGCAACTTCGAAGACTTTGGAAAAGTCTAACAATCGCATGACGGGTGCACTACTCTTCCGTTGTTTGATCTCAGCAAAGGCTTTTGTTGCCGCTTTGCCCCATTTAAAGTCCCCCTTTTTCATGCAATCAGTAATTGGGGCCATGATGGTGCTAAAGCTTCTGATGAAACGACGATAGAAAGTAGCCAACCTATGGAAGCTGTGGACATCATGTATGTTCTTAGGTTCGGGCCACTCCACAATGGCTCCAACCTTTTCGGGGTCCGCGACCATTCCATCATCCGAGATAATGAATCCCAAGAAGATAACGGAACATTGCATGAAGGTGCACTTCTTGAGGTTCGCAAATAACTTCTCGCCCTTTAGGGTTTCACAAACTAACCTAAGGTGGTCTAAGTGTTGATCCTTGTCATGACTATAAATCAAGATGTCATTGAAATACACAACAAGGAATTTGCCTTGAAACAACCTCAACACTTGGGTCATGAGTTTCATGAAGGTACTCGAGGCGTTAGAAAGCCCAAATGGCATGACCGTCCACTCATAAAGACCATCCTTAGTCTTAAAGGCGGTTTTCCACTCATCATCGGGGCGGATTCGGACTTGATGGTAGCCACTCTTAAGGTCTATCTTTGAAAAGATTGTGTCACCAACCATCATATCGAGCATGTCATCGAGCCTTGGTATGGGAAACCAATACTTAACCGTAATCTTATTGATTGCATGACTATCCACACACATGCGCCACGTACCATCTTTCTTAGGAGTGAGTTGGGCAGGTATGACACACAGGCTCATACTCTCTTGGATGAACTCCTTCTGAAGGAGCTCATTGACTTGTCGAGTCAACTCGATATGCTCAACCGGATTCAACCTGTAGTGGGGCAGGTTCGGTAAGGTAGATCCAGGAACCAAGTCTATTGCGTGTTGGATATAACGCAGGGGAGGGAGTTCGTTTGGTAAGTCTTCAGGGAAGACATCCGTAAACTCTTTCAGGATTGGCTCAACCTCCTTGGGACACTCGCTCATTAACTCAGGAGTACTCTCAACGGTGACAACTATGTACACCACATTCTCATCTAACGATGCTTTCTCGAATTTAGAAGGACTCACAGTATTAATGGATTTACAAGACTCACCCTTCTTCTCGACTCTGTTGGTCGATGGCGTTTTGGGAGGCAAAGGGTGTAAAGTAATCTTCTTGCCCTTATGCGTGAGCGTGCATATGTTTGATCAACTATAAAGAGTCATGTTCATGTCGTGGAGCCACGACCTTCCCAAAATGATATGGTCCACATCCATCGGCACCACATCACACCATAAGGTGTCCAAATAAGAGCCTAATTGAATCGGTATATGACACCTTTTCAACACGGGAATGGATGAAGAGTCAACCCATGCGACCTTATAAGGTCTCGGGTGGGCTTCGGGTGTAAGCCCCAAGCGGCGTACGACATGAGTTGATACTACGTTAGTGTAACTACCGCTATCCACGATGACCTTATAACTCTTTTCACCAAATCTGGCAAAGGTGTGAAAGGTGTTCTCCCTTCGCTAGTCATCATTTTCATCTCATTGAGGTTGTGCAAGGGCACACCTCACAACCAAAGCATGGCCAATAGCATCACCCTCCTCATCACTGGGTGTGCTGTCCGGCTCAAACACTTCTTCTTCAACCACTATATCTCCTTCATCTTCCTCTCCCTCGATGAGGAGATTCCTTTGGGGGTCTTTTGTAGGGCATTGGGTGGCAATGTGTCCCATCCCATGACATTTATAACACTTTACTAAAGTGCTGCCCCTTTAGGTTTCTCCAACTATACCTTTCCCCTTTCAAACCTCGTATTGGTAGGGACAGGTTGTGTAGGTTTGGGAGGAGGATTAAATCGTCCTTCACTGGAGCGTTGACTACTAAATTGTGGCTCAGTTCTCTTCACCACCGAGGTTTTCAAATATCGCTCAAGATCTTGCATAACGGCATAACATCTTTCAAGAGTTTCCACGGGGTGAGAAATTAATTCTTTTTGTAAATCAAGTTGCAATCCGGTGCGGAATCTAGAGAGAGTGATTTCAAGGTCTTCCGATACTTTGGCCCTCATAATGAATTCTTCGAATTTGGCAATATAATCGGTCACAGGCATACCAGCTTGGCGTAAATTTTGTCACTAGTCGAGGAAGCGTTGATGGTATGATAAAGGAACATACTTCTCAGTAAGTCGTTCCTTCATATCGTCCCAACGGGTAATGGGAGGACAACCCACATTCACCCTAATGCACTTGACATTGAGCCAGAAAATTCGAGCTTGGCCAGCCAATTTCATTTTAGCGAGTTTAACACAACGGTCGTCATTGATGTTATACCAATCAAAGTGTTGGTCCATGTCGGAAAGCCAATCGAGGAAGACTGCAGGGTTCATTTTTTCATCGAAAGTCGGAATCTCAACTCTGACATTCTTAAGGAGTTGAACTTCGGGATCGTAGTCATCTGTACGAGGATTCGTATGATTCTGATTCCAATTACCTTGGCGACCATGGTGCCCTTGGTGTTGATCCTCAAGTTCACCAATCGCTTCTAGTTGGTTGATTCGATCACGTAATCTATCATTACCAATTCTGAGGGATGTTTGGGCTTGCTCTATGGTATTCAGACGTGCATTAATCGCATCCAACTCTTCTCGCATAGCGTTAAGGGCATTGAGAATCGCACTCGAGTCCATGGTGATCACAGAATCCTAATAGGGTTCTAATATGAAATGCAATATAGACTTACAAAAGAAAAAAAAAATGCAATAAAATAAATATGACAAGCAAAGATGTCCTAACCTAGAAAACCTAGGGCTCTGATACCAGAACTGACGCAGGATGGTAACCCTAAAATGCGTGATTAATGATTTAATGCAATTTGGCCGAAATTAAATAAAATTAATTCAAGCTTAATCTCAAAATTAACTCAATACCTTCGGGTTCAAAGAATTCAAATAAGTAGATCACGCTAGATCCGGCTAAGGTCCAGTCCGATGGGCAAGTACCGTTAGATTTGAGGTGGGATCGGACCTAGAGATAGAACTCTAGCTTTTCCAGGCTTGGGCGTTCGTCTTCGATCCGATGTAGATTCATGGGTTCGTTCTAGGGTCGTAGAATTGGTTTAGGGCTCGTAATCTGTTTATGGCTTTGTAATAGGCTTATGGTTTGGTTTAGGTTTATGGTTTAGAAAAGGGTTTTGGCTTTGATTGATTTAGGGTCTAAAAAAAAAGGTTTAGGGTTTGGGATCAAGAAATCAATAGATTAGGATTTAGAAAAGCAAGCAGAGATCGATAAATAGTAAATATAATGAAGGATCAAGAAAATAGATGACAAAAAGATAAGCAAGAAGATATATGGGAATCACTCTCTTCGCCTTACACCAAACCCATCTCGGGAAGAAGAATATTCAAGCAATAATACATTCAAAATATTCAAAACTAATTAAATTGTCTTTACAAGCCTCCTTATATAGGCCACCAATAATTAATTCGAAATAAAGAGTCCTAATAATAATAAAAGACTGAAAAAGAAAGTTTTCGCAAAATTAGAAAACCCCGTCACGACGTCTGTGACCTACGAATAGTGGGGGGTCAAAATCACAGACGTCCGTCACTGTTCACGATCACTGTTCATATATATATATATATATATATAATTTTTATTTTTTTTCCCTCTCTTGAAGCTGCGGTACTCGGGCTCCCTCTTTACTTCTTTCGACTCCGGTAGAAGTGATGTGGTCCAAAACTATTGTTCACGTACCGGCGTCCCCGTCAATAGGACAAGATTTGGTGCTTAGGCAATCATTGCCTGGATTTCTCTCTGTCTAGGAAATTTCTAGATCCTAGGCAAGTAGTTCAAATACCAATGTTTCTTCAACCTGCTTTTATTGTGCTTCTGTGTCCTTTGCGCCATATTGCCTTTTCTATTTGAAGAAACATAACAGTGCTGCTAACTGACAGATTGAAAGAATTCAACAGCAGTGACGTAACTAGTAGATTATCTAACTCCTAGTTTGCATACCTTGAGTCATTGAGTGGTTGTTCTGGGATGTTATCACTGACATCCAAAAATTTTTTACTTCTCAAATTCATCCGCAAAGTGCCTTTTGAGGGAGGGACATTACTCGTTATTAAAACTTATATTTGTGGTATAAAGGGAAAAATTACCTGATTGAGAATCATATTCTCTTCATATGTATCGAGTGTGGAAATTCCATGAATTTGATTGTCAGGCTATATTTCAATTCCAATTGCCGTAAGTAAAGGAAACAGTTGTTACTAAAGCTAAAGCTAGTAAGTTGTGGCCACTCGGTAAAGAGGTTGTTCCCCAAAATAGAATTCATAGCCTTTCAAAACTTGTCCTGTTACTGCATAACTGGAAACAATCTTGCAGTCCGCATGCAGTCCGCATGCAGTCATGGAAGGGTTTCATGGAAAATAAAGAAACAAAGGTGCTTTTGTCTACATAATGGTTAGTATGTAGGTTTAGAAGAAAAATTATTGACCAATGACTTTCAAATTTCCTACAACCATTGTTTGTATATTAAATAAGCACATGCGTAATTTATTTATATGACATTATTTAATGAGAACTGTTATTGGTTCATAATACAACAATGTATCATATTCCCTTAACGATCGTTTTGGCTTCCTAATAAAATGTAATGCAGGTACAAACTTCTGTGACAATCTTCAACCATCCCAATTTTATAAAAAATACGTGAACCACCATTTTAATTTATAGGTGGCTTTTCTGTTAATTTCATTTTCCATAACAGCGGAAACTACAAACTGCCAACCTACTAATAGGAGCTATTCTGTTGCTACACATTTTGTTTTTGTTCTGCTTCTAACTTCTTTCTTCATGTATAGACTGATTATGAAGTTAATGTTGTTGTGGGCTGGAAGACAGAATAATCTGAAGGAACTAGTAGTTGATAATGTAAAATTTTCCAAGTATTCATGAATCATCTGTTCATAAGTGCAGCTATTTGAGACGAGATGATTATCATGGACCTGAAACAAGTGCTAGAAGATCTGGCATTAAGCCTGAAAAAGTAGTGGCATCTACAGATCGACAACCATCTAGTCAAGTGAGGAGGGGGTCAGCTGGGGTCGTTGGATCTATGATGCTTTTAAATTCATATCAAAGCTTGCATGCTCCACACACCCAGGTTTCACTTCAAGATTTCTGGATATAATAATTGCCTGATATTTAACCCAATTTATTTGCTAGAATATGTTTTACAGTAACATAAATTAATCTTTTTATCTTAAAATGTTTAGGATGCACCAATAATGACAGAAGATATGCATGAAGAAAGGCTTCGTGCAGTCGAAGCGTTTGGCAATTCATTTGTAAGCTTTTCCATTTTCGTTATGTAAATTATCCTTGACATTTAACTCGTATGATCTAGTGCAACTTCTTGTGATACAATTAATCGATGGACACTATAGTAGATAGTACTTCCATTTCCTGGTTTTTCCTTGGAGATAAGTATGTGATAACATGATGTGATTTTTTCTGTTTTGCTATTTTAATAATTATTATAATAAATATGATGGGCTTACAAATTCAGAACTTCTCTTTCCTGATTATTAGATTGATGGACTAGTGTGCTTTTGACTATTGTAGGGGTCCCATAGGGGATGATCTTGGGAAGTACTCAAGTATTTTATGCATAGATACTGGAAACTTGTTTTTACTGACAAATACCTATGTTTCAAATTTCCTGCTTCCCACGCTTCTTTCATGCATTTGGATTATTATAATTATTATTTTTGATCGGTAACGAAATAATATATTAAAAAAGCACTAGTACAAAAGGGAAGGCAGTGAGGCAATGCCAAAGAGAGTAAAACGAATGACTACCTCACCAGCAGAACCCCAGAGAAAAGGCAACCGAAAAGGACTAGATTACCGTGCACCTAAGGGCATCGAAACACGCAAAAGGAGTCCTAAGCAAAAAAGCAGATTATCCCACTGAAGCAGCAGATCATGCATTTGGATTATTACTAATATAAATGTTATGAAACGGGATTCTTTTCTCATTCATTGCATCATTTCCTTCATCTATATTTCAGCCTTGACAACCATGATTTTATGTAGTATATAAATGAAGCCACACTATTCTGGTTTAATTATGATGTGAGTCGAGGCTTTGCACCTTTGGCTCTTAGGAGCTATATTTTATGGTTCCTAAGGGCTTAATGCTTGTTGCCATGCTATTGAATATGACTAAGTCGTATTCAGTATGTATTATTAGCTTATTTTTTATGGGACCGACTCTCTTGACGGTCATTTAAACTCCAAAATGGTGTTTAAATGATCTTATACTATCAATGGGTTAAGATGTGGGTGATCTGATCCGTCAATAGATCACAAATTGCAGTGCAGCAGGCCCAAAAATGGTGTTTTAGGGAGATTTAAACCATCCGATCTGTAGACTGTAATATTAACCGTTGTTTTTAGTTTTAATGGCTGATATTAAAGTTCATCAATCGGATGGTTCACAGCCACTTATCAGCATGCTTCATTGGGCTGATACATATTCCAATGATAGATTTCCACTTGGGAAATTTAGATTGATCATAGATGTGTGCCACATGGCATAATGACAAATCACACTTAAATGGTGTGAGACAAAAAGTTCAATTTTAATGGTGTAAGATCATTTAAACACCATTTGGTGCTTAAATGTTGGTCAGGAGCCATTATCCCATTTTTTATTGTTTCATCTGATGCATGCTTTGCACATCACCACTCCGTTGGGTCTTTGCACATTAGATATGGTAAATTTCAGGAGCTTCGTTTGTTATGCAATGTCTAGAGGACATTAGAGTACACTTGGTTGTCCATTTTTTACGTGTGAGTATCCGTTTTAAAGATAATCTGAGTTCTAGAGCAATTGTTATTATCAATTTTTGGTACTACCAATTTTGCGATATTCCAGCATTTGGGACCTCAAGTACTCATTTCAAAGATCTTGAACTCTCAATAACTGTCATTACCGTTTTTGCAAAAATCCAGCATTTGGAACTTCGACTCTGAATTTGACTCGTAGTTCCAAAATTAATAAACTTATGTTGAATGTTAAATTTTACAGTAGTTAAAAAGAAGAAATTACCCAATTGCATGAAATGACTGTAAGAAATAGAAGTGAGAAAAATAGGTATTTGTGAGGGTAAATAGATTCTTTGTAACTAAGTAAGAGTGTGTGGTGAATCCTCAAGTATTGTTTACTTTTTCTCTTTTCTTTTTATCATTTGGATTAAAATGTTTCTACAATTGCCTAGGATATTCAAGTTGGCCTTTCTCATTATTGAAATTAAGCGTGGAAGAATACGTTGATATGGAAAATGTCCTAAATTTTTATGGATATCCTATCTTTGATGTAACACACCAACTTATGATGAAGAGTATGTTGAAAAACCAGTAGGTGTGAACAACGATAAATCTGTGACGAGTGTTGTGGCAGAATGAAACTTTTCACTAATGTTTTAGGAAGTGATACTTACGTGAGATTTTTGCCCTGCATAACATTGTCAATGCTTCAGCTTGAGTGGGAGAGTCAAGACCTATACTCGTGTTACATTTCCCACAAAGATCACATTTTCAATTTTTATGTTTTATATTCCCTGAAATAGGGACAAAATAAGCATTACCAAATAAATTAGGGGTGTAGTTATAATTTTATGCTCTTATTATCATAATGATAGGGGGACAACCTATATGTCTGATTTCTTTTCACATCTTCTCTAATATCTTTCTTTCAATATTCCAACCCTAAATCGTGTTGATCACCTTTCATTGCTTGATGTTGCTTGTTTGGGCTCCCACCCATCAAATGTTTGGTGGTATACTAATTGACAATACAGAAAACTGCAATAGCATGTTGTAAACATAAACTAAGCCTTGGCAATTTGGCATGCCATAAGGACTTGACAAGAAATCATCATCATCATCACCACAACCTTATTCCATCTATTTGGGGTCGGCTTTGCGAGTGCTATTTCTCCCCTTGTTCTTTATCAGCGCTAAGCTCTTTGTAACTTTGCAATCCTTCATGTCCTTTTTCACCTCTTCCCTCCAGGTCTTCTTCTCCTACTTCCTTGTGGGTGTAGCGTCTCAAACCCTTCATACAAGGTCTTTTCTGGCTTCCGATGGACATGTAGAAACCATCTCAAGCGATATTATATAATTTATTTCCTTTATAGGTGCCACTCTCAAATTTCCTTTCATGTACTCATTTTGAATTTTATCCTTTCTTGTTACTCCACACATCCAATCTTAACACACCTAACTTAGCCACACACACTCTTATCTTCTGTTCATTTTTTCATCGTCCAACATTCTAAACCATGTAATATGGCATGTCTAACCAGCATCTTATTAAATCATCCCTTCAATCTAAGTAGATCACTTGGGTCACACAATTCTCTGCTTGTTTATCTCCATTTCATCCAACTTGCAGTAATCATATCTGAGACATCCTCTTCAAATCCTCCATCTAAGTCTAAGGTAGAGCCTAAGTAGTAAAATCGATGACATTGTGGCACTAGATGATTTGAACAAAAGCCTCCTCTAGGTAATCATGTTCGTTAAATTTCATTTCATATATTCCACCTTTGTTCTGTTAAATTTCAAACCTCATGATCCCAAGGCTTTTCTCCATAACTCCAATTTATCATTTATTTCTTACATTGTTTGGACAATTTGTAATACATCATCTGTAAACAAAATGCATCATGGAATCTCTTCTTGTTTGTCTATGGTTAACACATCAATGACCAGGGCAAACAAATGAGGGCTCAAGACAGATCGTTGATACATCCCAACTCCGAAAAGGAACTCACTCATTTCTCTATATGTCCTATTTGAGTATATGTGCATTATATATAGAGTAGTGCGTAATCCAAATGAGGGACTGAGTAAAGCCCTTAGCAACCAAACGAGCCTTATCTCTCAACTATATCATCTTCCCTATATTTGATGGCAAAGACCCATCTGCATCCAACAGCTTCCTTATCTGGAGGAAGATCAACAAGTTCCCAGGTCCTATTCCTCTCAAGAGCGGTTTACTCACCCATTGCAGCAATCGAGGAAGGATTTTTGAGTGCTTTTCCAATAGAATGTGGAATGGAGACAGAAAAGCTCTCTCAATAGTTGCTCGATAAGAATGAGATAAACTCTGATAGGAAATGTATTGAACAATAGGATAAGAAGTAACACAACTCTTGTTACCTTACGATATGCAATAGGAATAGGAATGTCATCAATAGAAGAAGGAAAGATAATAGGAGAATCCAAAGATGGAGAAGGAGCAGGTATACCTGAGGGAGATGACTCCAAGGGAAACATTGGCAATATGTAGGAGCAAGTGGCACAGACTGTCTCTGACACTGATATGTGAGGCGGATAGACAATCACACAAAGGACTAGCCTCAGCAGGATGCTGATGCGCATGAACCAAATGTATCATAGACTAAGGTACTATAGAAGTAGAAAGGTATATCCTCCAAGAAGGATACATCCATCATAGTAAAAAGCTTCCTGTTCTTAGGATCATAGCACCTATATCCTTTGGATACTCCAACATATACCACAAAAGCATATTCAATAGCCTTATCGTCTAACTTGTGTCTTTGGATGTGAAGATAATGAACAAAGCACATGCACCAAAAATACGAGGCTCGATAGAAAATGAAGGAACACCAGGTCTCAAGTGAGTTTGATCATTAAAGTCTCAAGAGGCATGTGGCTGCGCGATCTATGAGAAAAGTCGCATTGAGAAGTGCCATGGACCAGTAAGGGGAACTTAAATGCCATGAAGGAGTGAACGAGTTACTTTCATCAGGTGCCTATTCTTACGCTCTTCAACACTATTCTGTTGAGGAGTATAAGGGCACATAAATTGTTCAGTGTCCCAACTTTCTGGCGATGACAAGGAGATTGATAGACATTTTGGAAGGTATAAAGTAGGTTGTAAAGAAAGGGGACCAGCTTGAATATTCCCTTTGCCAACGGCAAGAACCAAGGATCCATCAACAACTCGAATGACACATTGTCCTGACAATGGAAACAAAATATGGAATAGAGAAGATCCGTCTGTCATATGATCGGCAGCACTAGAGTCATTGATCCATGGGTTACTAGAAGAAACATAGGCATGCAGAGAAACAACAACATCCTTTTTATCAACACTAGCAATACCTCTACCACCAAGCACTACTTGGCTTCATTTCATAATTGAGAACCCTCAATAATGAAGCTGTCTACACAACAATCCCAACAAAACACCAATGAAAGTTTTCAGAGTCAGTTCAACGAACACCTTGTAGGCAACACAACCGATAACCACCACTGTAGGTACAACTGCAAAGCATACACACAACGACAGAACCAACAACAAACACCAAAAAGGGTTATAAAGGAGGCTGCCCTACACTTTTCACAACACAAATGAGGTCTTTCCACCTCTTTTTCAACACAAACAAAACTGCCCAACACTGTTACAGCCAAATGAGGTATTGCTGCCTCTCTTCCAACAGAAACAAGGGTCTACACCCTTTTTCCATGTCACGCGACCTTTCAACAAACCTTTAGCAGCAAAAAATGGAACTTCCCAGCCTCACTTTTACTCAAACACCCACTAGCAACCGGCCAAACACACACCAACTGCTGGATACTTGATCAACATCAAACCTTCAACACAAATACCATATCTCCTACGTACGAAGAGAAAAATAGTTGTAACTTGCTCCGTACTAATCGAAAATGCGTGAAACCAGATTCATATGATGCACAGTAAAATACTGATGCAACTGCGCACAGTTTGCAGCCCCAAATTTGAGCCACAGATGTCAGCAATCCATAAATTCGTGAATGAGACCCTCACGGTTGATTCAAGAAAAAATAGGAATCCTTAATGGAAACTGATTGAAAAACAAATGGGTTTTAGATCCTTACCCTGCAGTCAAAACCGATCCAAACCATTACTGTTTGCGCCTCTTTTGATGGTTGTTTCACAGAAATCAGTGAGTCAGATTGGAGGGTTTTACAACACACACACAGCCATAAAATCTTAAAATCTTTGCTGAAAGTTTATACTCCAAGAACGAAAGATGGCTGGAGGTTGAGCCGATCGAAACCATGTAACTTTTGGTTTGATCAAGGGTAGATGAGGATGACATCAGCACCGACAAAGATGACATCAGCATGAGGTTCTTGTGGCGTGGGTCTTTGCTTGGATTCCAAGTTAAATTTGTTACATCTAATTAAGGTTAGGAGGAGAACTAACACTCGCACACACCAACTTAATGATAATTCCCATAGACACACCAACAGAGATATCAAGTATCTGTGTCCTTAACTGCCCAAACTCTAGTCTCAATCCGACAAGAAAATCATACACGTGATGTCACTCTACTCTGTAGTGAAGAAGCCAATTTAGGAAGCTAAGGAAGAGGTTCATAATAATTTAGTTCTTCTCATCTATGTTGTAGTGCACTAAAAACTTCACTAACAGATAGCTTTGCGTACATCATATTGGTTATCTCTCGAGTCAATTGCTAAATGCAAGCATCATTACATTTGATGTACATTGGTAGTTTATGATTGCCTTTTGAGGGAAACTGATGGGGGACGCCAAGATCGAGGGCCTTGGATTTGGGCCGCAACAGATTACCGACACCGGAAGGGGCGGGACCAGAACTAGAACCAGAACCAGAACCAGAACTAAAGAAGAGAGCACTGCCCAAGGTCGCTCAAGCGAATTTTCTTTCTCACTCGAGCGAATTTTGAAGTTGCTCGAGTGAGATGCGCATAAGAAATTTTTGGGATTAAGTCGCTCGAGCGACCATCGGTTGTCGCTTGAACGTGATATGTCGCGTTTTGGCGTTTTTGCGTTTTTCTTTGTTTTCCTAGGTTTCTTTTGTCTCGTACTAAGTATTTTATGACATTTTAGTAATTATTTATGTTTTAGGGTTTTTTTACTTTGAGGCCTCATATAAAAGGTCATTAAACATTGTAATAGCTTAGTTTTTTATTAATGAAAAGTGTTTTTCCTTCTTTGCTTGCGATGGGCATGAAGAGTGATTCTTCTTCTTCCCGAGATGGGTTTGTGTGAAGCCAATGGTGTGATGCCCATTATCTTCTAATTTCATCTATCTTTTACCCCTTTGATTTATCTTTCTCTGCTTATATTGCTTCCTTAACCCTAAATTCAACCATTAAACCTTCGAGTACCCAGGAAATCACAAACCCCAGTTTTCATCTAAACCATTAATTCGATCTGATTCAAACCCTAGATCCTACTCGTGCCATCAAATCATTCCGACTCAAAGCACCCTAAGAAAACTGATGATCCCGTGTTGAGTGAAGAGGGATGCCCTAATCTGGAAGCGGCTAGAGTTCTACCTCTAGGATCTTCCTTTTGCGAGGCTAACAGATCTAGCGCAACGGACTGGACCCTACCGGAACCCAAAACGTGATCATCCGAATGGATAACTACGAGATCCTAAGGTATTCGCATTTCTAAGGTATTCGCATTTATTTTCAGGTTCATTGTTTAATTGATTTAGTTTAATTTCGGCCAAAATTGCACATCATTTTCACTCACGTAGTTTAGGGTTTTGTCTTGCATCAGTTTTGGTATCAAAGCACTAAGTTCTAGGTTAGGGCATATTGTGTGACATTTTAATTTTATTGCATTTTATTTGTGCACGTCTAGTATTTGACAAAAGTCCTTACTCATTTTGAGTTACATGTATATGTCATTTCGATGTCATTTGTGTCTTCATTTGCATGCTCATCTTCTCTTTGTTAAAATTCCTCAATTATAGTATTGTGTCTCAGTTGTGCTATGTCAAGCATCATGTATGAGTCAATTACACGTCACCATGAATTCCCTACCCGTCCTGAAAGGGTACTAGCCATGGATCAAAATTTCGGCCGATACCGATACGTATCGGACGATACGTATCGGTATTGGTATCGAACGATACATTGAATGTATCGTTCGATACATTCAATACAATTGAATGTATCGAACGATACATTCAATGTATCGTCCGATACCAACCGGTACCGATACGTATCGTCCGATACGTATCGTTTTGGAGCTCGGACGATACGTATCGGTAACCCGATATTTTGACCCATGGTACTAGCCGAACGAGGAAACCACTACACTCCAAATTATTGGCAAAGTCTCAAAAAGTCATGATGAGATTAGAGTTCGGGGATATCCTCATCATCGTGAACTTGAGTACGACCTTGTCGAGAAGTTTCTAAAAACTATTCAGAATGAGATTCCAGATTTTGAAGGAACGATGAACCCTAAAACCTTCGTGGAGCAGTTGTCTAGTGTAGAAGAGTATTTTGATTGGTATGGCTTACCAGATGAGTACAAAGTTAGGTTAGTTAAAATAAAGCTGGTGAGCCATGCCAAAGCCTATTGGACTAATGTTGAGTTTCTACGCGAGTTAGCTAATCGTAAGCCCATCACACTATGGGAGGACATGAGGGAGCGACTTATCGAGAATTATGTTCCTTCAACATACCGTCACCTCCTACGGCATTTGATAACCAAGATAGATATGTGTCCTGATTACCTTAAGTGTCAAGAGTTCGGACACTTTACTTACCAATGCACCATAGAATTTTCCACTTCGAGTCTATTGATTAAAAGAGAGAATTCTAAAGAGCATGAAAGATTAAAAGTAGAAGGGAGGTGTATGACCCTCGTATCGTGATGAGTGAAGAGGTGGAAGAAGTTGATGAGAGTCTAATTTGTGTCAAAGAAACTTCTATTTTCCTTGTGAGTAGTGATGTTGAGTCGCCCACACGTGAGTCAACTGAGTCACCCACCTGCGATTCAATCGAGTCACTTACGCACGATTTGGTAGAGTCAGTTGTGCCCTAGTCCTTGTTGGTGGTAGAGTCCACTACACATGAGTCACTAGTGTCGATAGAGCCTACTACATGTGAGTTGTTAGCGTTGCATGCACATGAGAGTATCGAGTACATAGATACACATACACATCATAGTCTCGAGTTACATACCACCTCACATTCTGATTCTTATTGTGAGTCCAGTTTTGAATCTCATTTCTCATTGCATGCCAAAATTAAGCTTAAAATTAATTTATGTAATGAAACTGTTAAAGTATCAATGCAGTTACCTAAGGCTTTTATGGAATTACAATCAAATGATCATGTTATGGTTAAGATTGGACTTGAACGACTCCCATCAGGAGCCATAAAGAAGCTCTAGGTCCACGGCGCTGGACTTTTTGGAATTGTGGCAAGGAGTTTTCCTAATGCGTATATTCTTGAGCTTCCTCCAGATATAGGGATTAGCTCAATGTTCAATGTGGAGGACCTAGTTCCTTCTCTGGGCTCAACCCCACCTCCTTGCAATCCTTTCCAAACAACCCCTATTCACAGTCCCATCCCAACTTTGCAGCCGATACCTCTTCCCTCCCCAAGCAAGCAGAGAAAAGAGGTAATTGAGGAAATTTGGGATGATCTTGTGGCATTCACCTGGGGTAGAGAGTTTCTAGTTTATGAGATGCAGAGGGTCGATAAGTCGACTACTGAGGGTGCATGGGCCAATCATGCGAGGGCTCATCGCTTGCGTTCTTGTATTCATGGCCGATATCGCGACCACACGTTAGCGGGGATGAATTCCTTTGGGTTCAGGAGTATTGATGAAAAACTTCAAAGATATTTAGTAGAGTGGGTTGGCGAGCCGGGTTATTGGGTTCGTCAAGGAGAGGTTCATCGTGTGCGTCCTCTACAATCGACCGAGATGATGATCATATGTCACTACGTACCGAGATTGTTTGGGCTGGTTATAAGGAGTTCCACCGTCTGCGTCCTAATACACTTGATCAGTATTACATGCGTGTTTCATCAGTGATGAAACATTTTGAGTTGGGGAGAATGACAGGGGACACCAAGATCGAGGGCCTTGGATTTGGGTCGCAACAGATTACCGGCACCCGGAAGAAGCAGGACCAGAACCAGAACTGAAGAAGAGAGCATTGCCCAAGGTCGCTCGAGCGAGATGTGCATAGGAGATTTTCGGGATTAAGTCGCTCGAGCGACTTGTGACGGGGCCAATACTCGAGCTTGCAGCATGGTGCTTGGGGCACAACAAGTGGTGTCAGGAGGGCATGCGACATGGGGCCAAGTGGGCCTGGCGACGTGGTCGCGCTGCGAGGACGCGACACGGTCGCATGGGGGTAGGATGCGGGGACGACACGAACGCGACATAGCCAAGGTGGGCTAGCGATGCAAGAGGTGTTGCGGTATGTCAAACCAAGGGGTTTGAGGTTCTCCTGCCATTCTGGCTGAATGACTGTTTTACCCTTATATAGGGGAAGGGAGCTTGAGAGCTATTCCCCCGCACACGGGGCCTTGCGTTGCCAGAGGAGGCGCAAGTGTCTCCTAGGCCTGAAAGGGTGGGCCTAGGACGTCGACGCAACGATGTCGTGTGGCACCCAAGGGAGGTTGAAGTATGGCTCCGGACTATGCGTCGCGGTGCATGCGGCTGGGCAACCTCGGGAGAACACCAGCGCTGCGTGGGACTCAGTTGAGCACGACAGCACGTGGGCTAAGGATATATGGTGCTAGTAATTCAGAACGCACGCGAGCGTGAGGCACAAGGCTGTGGGCTTGGTTCGGTATGTGAGCGAGACATGGCGGCATGGGAAACTCATGCCAAGACTGTTGCGAGCGAGGTACTAGTGCAGTGCACAGGGTGAAGCTTGAGCAGGCCAAGTTTAGCACAGTGGTGCGATGGCGTGTCGTAAGGGGCACGGTATAGTTGGATGGTAGCATGGATCAAAATATCGTCCGATACCGATACGTATCGGTTTTGGACCTCACCGATACGATACAATGGGTTTTATCGCTTCAAAAAAATCAAATTATCGCTCAATGTATCGCTCAGATCGTTCGTGATCGGCTCAATGTATCGCTCAGACGGACGATAATTTCATAATTTGAAATTATCGTCTGATAATTTCAAATTATCGGTTTTAATGTTTTTTTTTGTTTTTTTGTTTTTTTTTTTTTTTTGGGAAAAAATCGGAGAGTATCGTCCGGGCCGTCGTGTCGTCCGATAATCGACGGTTTTGACGTGTCGAAAAACGAGATTTTGATCCTTGGATGGTAGGCCGTGAAACAGAGGCAACCATATTGGGGGAGTTCCTGTCCTCTAGGCAGGTGGTATCAGAGCTGATGTGTAGATGGGTTGGCTTCGTTGCATGCGGTAGCGAAGTACCGTGCGGGTTGAAAGCGCGTCGAAGGATGCCCCGCGACTGTTGGTATTAGAAGTAAGCTGACCTAGCGAAGCGTGCGTTAGGTGCCGCACGAGACTAAGGTTGCTGAAGTGCGAGCCCATGACAGACCATTGGTTATCGCTCGAGCGATATACGTCACGTTTTGACGTTTTTCTTTGTTTTCCTCAGTTTTTTTTGTCTCGTACTAAGTATTTTATGACATTTTAGTAATTATTTATGTTTTAGGATTTTTTACTTTTGTGTCTCATATAAAAGGTCATTAAACATTGTAATTGCTTAGTTTTTTATTAATGAAAAGAGTTTTTGCTTCCTTGCTTGATATGAGCATTTATGAAGAGTGATTCTTCTTCTTCCCGAGATGGGTTTGGTGTGAGGCCAAGGGTGTGATGCCCATTAATTTTTAATTTTATCTATCTTTTACCTCTTTGATATATCTTTCTATGCTTATATTGCTTCCTTAACCCTAAATCCAACCATTAAACCTTCGAGTACCCAGGAAATCAAGTTTTTTGGGTGTGGAAAGGACCTATACCACCGAAAATTAAATTTTTTGGGCGAACATTTTTTGAGGATAGAATCCTAACGAGGGTTCAACTTATTCGTAGGGGGAAGGATATTCCAAATTGTTGCATGATGTATACCGACGGGGAGGAGACCATTGGGCATCTCCTTCTACACTGTCAGGTGGCCTACAAGATTTGGTGTGTTGTCATTAAATCTTTCGGCTTGAATTGGGTTATGTCGTTAACGCCTTATCTACTCTTTCTGAGTTGGTCGCCCGTTAAGGTTGAGGGTGAGATACGGGAATACTGGATGGCATCCTTGTTCGCCGTATTTTGGAGTTTATGGCCAGTGGGGATGATCATAAAATGGGTCACGGATCTGGTGTGGCTTTGGGTGGCTGGAGGCAGGGATGGCTTTGGTCACGAGTCTTACATTTAGGATCTGGGCTAAGTTGGTTGGCACCGACTGATGTGTGCAAAGTGCTGTTTGGTTTTTTCCTTTTTCTGTTTTCGTCTGTTTTTTGGTCGTCTTTGTATTGGCTTTCAACGTCTTGCTGCTTGTCAATATAGTTCCTATTATTGATTTAAAAAAAAAAGAGTACCCAGGAAATCACAAACCCCAGTTTTCATCTAAATCATTAGTTCGATTCGATTCAAACCCTAGATCGTATCATTCCGACTCAAACCACCCTAAGAAAACTGGTGTTCCCGTGTTGAGTGAAGAGCGACGCTCTAAGCTGGAAGCGGCTAGAGTTCTACCTCTAGGATCTTTCTTCCGCGAGGCTAACGGATCTAGTGCAATGGACTGGACCCTACCGGAACCCAAAATGTGATCATCCGAATGGATAACTACGAGATCCTAAGGTATTTGCATTTATTTTCAGGTTCATTGTTTAATTGATTTAGTTTAATTTCGGCCAAAATTGCACTTCATTTTCATTCACGTCGTTTGGGGTTTTGTCCTGTGTCAGAAACTGATGATTATTAAGACTCCATTTCTGTAGTACATTGGAAGTATGCATAAAATTACCCCAAGTCTCATGATTCAAAATATAGCACCTTGCAAACTTGTGCACTTTATTCTTAGAGTGCTCGAAATATTGTAAAAGTAAAATATTTGTTCGTAACTTAGCTTATATATTGGATACTTGGGGACTCTTGATAGTATTCGCGTTTATGGTCTTGAGGGGAATGGTTGAGAATTCAGACTCCACATTTCCGAAGTAAATTGGCATTTTGTATAAATTACCCGTGTCATGATTCTAGTTGTAGCAGCTTGCAAACTTAGGAACTCTATTCTTAGAGTGCTCCCAGATATCGTAAAAATTAAATATTTGCTCATAACGATTTGTTGGATACTTGGAGACTGTAGGTGATGTGTGTTTATGGCTTTGAGGGGAATTGTTGAAAACTCAGATTTCACATTTCTGAAGTACATTGGCAGTTTGCAACCCTGGGAACTCGATTCTTTGAGCGCATCAGATATCTTAAAAAGTAAAACATGTGAAACATTTGCTTGTTCTTTTATTCTTACTTATGGATACAAAATTGACATTCACTAATTTATGAACACACAATCTTACTATGAGTACAGAATAAAAATTTTCTTACATAATTGATATTAATATATCTATCCATCTATATTTGTAGTAACTTAAATTTTATATTGGGAAATGGTTATTTTGCAATTAAGTTGTTGGCAGGGTAATTTTTCCTAAACTTATGTTAATATCGTCAATTGTTTTTTTGTAATACTTTTTCCATTTTAAAAGCACCTATGTTGAAACATGTCATCTCTTATCAATATGGTTCCTAATAGAGGAAGGAATTTCACCTTATTTTCTTTCTACAGAATTTCTCTGCTCAAATGGAGAAGGATATATTGTCTTCAGGTAACAAACTTTGAAACCTTATTCTTTCTTGAATGTTAAGTCTAATTTGGTATATGCATATCCTTGTTCCCATGTAATTCATGCAAGACCGGCCATTATATATTGAAGTTAAGCTTTGTCAAAATGAAAAGAAATCCTTCCTATTTACTTAGTGTTGCAGGTCAAGCAAAGTTCGATACGTGGACTTTTAGATACCTGTCAAACATTTTGTATGCACCTATGTATGTATGTATATGAGTCATGGGGATATGCATTTGAACTAGACCGTCCAAAAAAAAACAATGTTTTTACGCTGTTGATTTTGTGATCAAAGGTGGAAATTTTCAATGGAGAATTTTTTTGATGGAAAATGACCCATGAAATGAAGAGCAAAAATGTCCAAAATTTTTCTTTTTTTTGGGGCCCTAGAGGACTTCTGAACCCTTAAGCGGATGTGGTGCAACTCGCAATCATGTGGCACGTGATCTGGCATTTGAATGCATGGCCTCGATCGTACATTCAAATGCATCTTCCCACATCTCTCTCTCTCTCTCTCACTATTTATAGTATATACTATTAATTCATTATATATGCTTTATACGTGGGTTTATTTGGATGCACTTTGTTTGGGTGTTTATTGCAAAATTTTACTACAGTAACTTTTTAAAATGGTAAATGAGTTCTAAATTCTTTTGTTTTTGTTTTCAAGACTCTGAAATTGCTAGTATTGGATTTCTAGTTAACATGTCCACACATCCTTCATTGAAGCAACTACAACTCCTCGTAAGTTGAGTCCGTCTTTTTCTAAGAGACCTTGAGAGACACTCAAACCAAAGTCTTGTGAGTTCCAATTAGAGGCCATGATCGAGCGACCATAACCTTGTGGTGCAATTGAAGAACCATTATCAAGCAACTATGATTGAATGACCATAATCAAATGACCATGATTGAATGATCCCAATCACTTTGCTAGGATCTATTGCTTATGTTCAAGTTGTGCAAGCACAGTTGAACTTTCACAGCCTTGTAGTAGCCATCACATTACAATTGAGCATCCGAAGTTAAGTCATAATGATTATGTGGTCACGATCAAATGACAATGATAAGGCAACCATGAATGAGCAGCCATCATTGATCAGATCGAATTTCTCTGTCATGATTTAATGATCATTATCTTTTGGTTGTGGTCTGGCCACTTCCATCAAGCAAATACAATTTAGAACTAGGGAATGAGAAGTCATGCTCATGGTCTCTCAATTGTGTGGTTAAATTGCCAAAATCATTTTTATTTCTTAAATTGGGTATCTTACGTAAAACTTTGATCCAACATTATATAAATTGGGTATCTCCTAAGAGCTCACAATTTATTATTAGCTACTAGTGGGTGGCACGCGCAGTGCATGCGCGGAGAGAGAAATAGAGCACACCCGTTTGTTAGAGAGAGAGAGCGAGCACACTAGTTTGATGGAGAGAGAGAGAGAGAGAGAGTCGTTGAATCACCACGGTTGCCTTTAATTTTTTGAAAGGAAGACAAATTAATTTCGTCTGTCGTATCAACTCCCCCCTTCTTGCTATCTATTGTAAAGATTTATAGTTTTGGGACCATCAAGACTTAGGAGTTGTTTATATCAATCTACTGCTTTCTCTCAAAATCTCTCATTTCACAGTCTCACACGTTGTAAGCTTGATGATAAATCTATTCATTACATTTGTGTCGGATATTCTAACACACATAAAGGGTATCGATGTTTAACACTTCTCTACAGTCTATGTCTCCATTGATGTTAGTTTGTTTTAGGCGTGGTAGTAAAACTCAGTTGATACAGATAAATATCGGTTTCAACGAGATTGCTAGTGGGCATTTATTTTCGATTCGAGAATAATCACAATGTTTGACATATTTCACTTGATTATTATGAGAATAAATCTTACTACTTCTAGTCCTGGGGTTTCCACACTTGAGGAAAAATCTTGGGTCATGTCGCTCAAATTATTGCTCCGGTACTGGATGTCACTTCCCCCCTCCCAGAAGATGCCTAATATTTACAACACTTTGGTAGTTAAGGGTCGAGATACTGTAGGTCAGCAAATTAATTTGTTAGGAAATAACTGAGTTAGAGTGGTAGCTATGAGGGCTGCAGATGGACTGATGAGAGGAATGGAAGTGGTTGACACACGAGCTCCCCTAAGAGTTCCAGTTAGTGAAGTTACTTAGACAAATTTTCAATGTTCTTGGAGAGCCTGTTGATAATTTGGATCCTGTAGATACTTGCACAGCATCTCCTATTCATAAATAATTATTGAATATTGAATCGAGAAATTATGTAATGTAAGTATGTAATTGAGAATATTGTAATTCTGTAAATTTTGGATATTTTTATTTTAATTAGAATTTCGGGCTGCTCGGGGGTGGGGTGGGGGTGGGGAGGAGAGTGGTAGCTATGAGGGCTGCAGATGGACTGATGAGAGGAATGGAAGTGGTTGACACACGAGCTCCCCTAAGAGTTCCAGTTAGTGAAGCTACTTAGACAAATTTTCAGCGTTCTTGGAGAGCCTGCTGATACTTGCACAACATTTCCTATTCATAAATAATTATTGAATATTGAATCGAGAAATTATGTAATGTAAGTATGTAATTGACAATATTGTAATTCTGTAAATTTTGAATATTTTTATTTTAATTAGAATTTCGGGCTGTCCGGTGGGGGGGGGGGGGGGGGGGGATCACCATGACTCCTTTCTTCTCGAGAATCCATACATCCCTTATCAGTGTATGGATCGATACCACCTTGATATAGGTATTGGGCTGGTATCAGTAACGGTATCGGACCGATACTATCTTGGTATCGGCCGATACTGACCGATGCAAATCTTTTTTCTATTTTTTACTTTTTTTTAAATAAAATATCAACCGATACGGTATCGGTGTTACGGCATCCTTATCAGCCGATATTTATCAGTCCAAGATGGACTGATATCGATACCTTGGTCCTAGGATGTTCCCTATTTTTCTTCAGACTCCTTAGCCATTCGTCTTATCAATAATCTTCCAGGTCCCTATGTTGTTGGCTATCCTCCTGAGGTGTTTGTTCTACCTCTTGAACCTTTAGTTCTATTTCTTGTGTCTTCCATGTCACCTACCTCACCTACAACTCCTGTTACACCTCTTGCATTGGCATCTGTTAGGCATCTTGTTCCTTCTCCACTTTCACTGCAGGGTCTTCAAAATTCTAATTCATACATCTGAAGACAGAAGCTACAACAAGACACCTCTTTGATCCATTGCCATGGTCTGTGTCATCGTCAGGTTAAATCTCACCTCAGGGGATGTGGTTCCCTCATTTATTCCTACATGAACTAATTCTTTGGATTTGCCTCTGCCTTGTGCAAATGCACTCTTGGTCACACCATTTGCCACTTGATTGCCCAATATCTTTTTTATTAGCTGCTCTCCTTACCGATTCTATCCTCTTATCACCATTTGCCACTTGATTGCCCAATATCTTTTTTATTAGCTGCTCTCCTTACCGAGTCTATCCTCTTATCACCATTATTTGCATTGTACTTGAGGCTTTGTAGCACCCTGAGTAGAAGTCGCTATGAAAGAAGAAACGTCTGACCTTTAGAAAAATCATACATGGACACTTATGCCTCACCCTCACCCTCACCCAATCGATCAGAGGAATGTTGGCTGCAAATGGGTTTGTATGGTGAAGCATTTGACCTATGGTAGTGTTGAGAGGTATAAGACCTGATTGATTGATGAAGGGTTTACTCAAAACTGTGGCATTGACTACGGTGATGCATGTTCTCCAATTGCAAAGCTTAACTATGTTCGGGTTCGTCTCTCTATTTCAGCCAACAAGCGTTGGCCACCTTACCAACTCAACGTCAAGAACTCATATCTCTGTAGTCATCTTACTGAAGAAGCATACATGGATATTCCCCTAGTTTTCAGCTGCAGGGGTAGTCTGAAAAAGTATGTAAGCTTGCAATGCAATCTATGACCTTAAGTAGTCTCGTAAAGCTTGTTTCAACACTTCAGTAGTGTTCTCTTTATTATGGTATTTGCCGTTGTCACTCAGATCACCCTTTCTTTGTTTTTTCCAATCCATTTGGTTGTAGTATTTTGCTTGTGTATGTGAATGAAAGTATCTAAAATGATATCATAAGAGCACCCACAAGGTTGAAAAAATCTTAATCTCGAAAAAAAATAGGTGCACAAAGCCTGTCTCTAATATGAAAAGGTCGTGGCTAAATCATGAATTAATAGTAAGGCAATTTTTTTCCCACTTGGCTTACTCATGAAATGTAATCAATTTTTGCAAATTTTGCGTCTTAATCGCAACTTAATCATTTAGAATGCGATTTTTCTAGTACTTTGAATCTGAAAAAAAAAGTTAAAAAGAAACACACATTTTCAGTTTTTTTAAACCAAATTAAAAAATTAAATTTCTGAGTTCAAGTTCTGTTCTCGTCCAACTATGTTTTTCGTAATTATTTTCTACCTTAACTCTTGCCAACGTTTTCTTAGACATTTATGATTATTGCCTATTTTTTGTATTTTTTCCCTTGCCGAATAATTCCTAAATGTCCACTGGGAGAGCATGTCATAGAGTCTACCAACATTTCATCACTTGGAAATGTGGCTTAATGCAATTTTTCCCTCAGCTGCCATCAAATGAATGAAGTAGTAGTGGTACATGATCTCAATATTCTTCACCTTGTGTTATTTTTAGTCATTTTCATAATTGTTCGTTGTGGTGTTGTCAGTTGTCACAAAAGAAAGTGATGAGATTTTTAATGCTATTGAAAGCTTAGATCAATAGCTGAAGGGGGCTTATGAAAGTGATGAGATTTTTAATTCTATTGAAAGCCCAGATGAATAGCTGAAGGGGGCTTATTTGAAACCAATATCTGAGCTACGTATGACTTTTTTGAGGAAGCATTTATTAAACCAATAGGAGAATGCAAATTTTAGGTGATTGGTGAGTAAAAGTAGTTAAGTTTTTTTTCAAAAATGCCTGAAGTTACTTATTTGGAGAACAAAGTTTTATTTGATTTTCACTTACTTGAAAAGCTATGACATGGGATATGATTTTGCTTGTTTTGTATGAGTTTTGATGTATTGTAGCCAATTGTTTATAAATCAAAGATCTCTGTTATGCGGTTTGGTTTAGTATGTAGTAAGGGAAATTCCCCGATACGCTTGTAGACTTTCTTCTTTTATTAAATGATTAACATTGCTTAATTGTCAATATATATATACATACACACCAAAGGTAAGGAATGAGGAGATGCATCAGTAAGGGAAATTCCCCGATACGCTTGTAGACTTTCTTCTTTTATTAAATGATTAACATTGCTTAATTGTCAATATATATATACATACACACCAAAGGTAAGGAATGAGGAGATGCATCTTTCTCATTGCGGACGATTGGATTTGCGGTAGGTGCCGCAATGTCAATTTTTGCCGTCGCTCGGTTTGCCATTAACATGGCTGCGACGCCTCCCGATCACAGGGAAAGACTGTTGCATCTGCTGATGATCGAGTTACTGCTTCGAGGATGGGGAAGCAAACTGATGTAAGACGGTTCCCTAAACTACATGAATGATATGATTGATTTTGCCGGAATTAAATTAAAATTAAATTAAACAATAAAATTTGCAAAATATAACGAATACCTCAGGTTTTCGTAGTATTCCATGGGAGAATCACGTATGCTTCAGGTAGGGTTCAATCCAGGCACTAGGTCCCTTAGGTTGCAGCGTAGATCAATCCTAGAGATAGAACTCTAGGTTTTCCCAGATTAGGGCGCTCACGACTTAATGATGGGATCACTGGTTTCCTCTAAGTATTTGGTGCGGAAGGTTTAATAACTCAGTTGGGATCTACAATTGTTGAATCGGATCGATTCAAGGATTCAGGGACAATTAGGGTTTAGGATCTTAAAAGGGATGATTGTGAATTTGGGGTTGTAGAATCACACAAGCAAAGATAAAAGATAGATAGATAGATAGATTGGCAGGCTTCGCACCCTTGGCTTTGCACCAAACCCTTCTCGGGAAGAAGAATCACTCTTCGTAGAGGCTCATCTCAAGCACACAAGCAAAAACTTTTTCATTCATAATCAATAATTAATTACATTGTTCACTTAAGGACCTTATATAGGAGTCCTTTCAATAAAAGAAAACCCTAAAACAATTAATAAATAAAAGACAAATAAACCCTCAAAACAGAAGTTCGAAATTAAACTCCTAAATTAACTAAACAACCCAGCGCGATTTCGATCGATCGAAATTGGAAATCGATTGATCGATTTGAAATTTCGATCGATCGAATTGAAAATCCATCAATCGAAATTTCATATTTCTATGAAAATCGCCGTCGACATTCGATCGGTCGAATTCACATTTCGATCGATCGAAATATTCGATCAATCGAATATATGATTTGACCGATCGAAATATCACTCCAGAATTCTGTAACTCTGTCGATGCCATTCGATTGATCGAGTTGGTACTTCGATCGATCAAAATTTTCGATCGATCGAAATTGCTGTTTCGCTCCAATTTTTTCCAGAATTTCGTCTTTCGCCTCTTTCGCCTAGTTCTGTTGATTTCCATTACGCTTCTTCCGACGTCGGTATACACGAAGCGGCCCATATCTGATGTCTACGATGTCGGCGTCCCCGTCAATTCTCCCGGGCCGAAAAGGCGGCGTCGTAATAGCGCTCGAGCATGTCGGGTCCAAACGTCGCACTTCGTCTTTAGCTAGCCATGAGTTCTCGAAGTCCGGCCTTCCCAACCACTTGACCAAGTACTTTTGAATTCTGCCCCCATGGGTGGATATTGCCAAGCCATCTAATATCCCTTCGATCTCATCTCTTTGCTGCTTGCGTGGGGAAGGGAAAGGTAGGGGTTGTAGAGTGGGGCTGGTATTCGAGCTCGAGGCTGCGTGGAAGGGGTTGTGAGGGAGTGGAGCTTGGGCTAAAGAAGGAACCAAGTCCTCCACATTGAATGTAGAGCTGACCCCTATATCTAGTGGAAGCTCGAGAACATATGCATTAAGGCCGCTCCTTGCCACAATTCTAAAAGGCCCAGCGCCACGGGCTTGAAGTTTCTTTGCAGCTCCTAATGGGAATTGCTCATGTTTAACCCGAACCATGACGTAATCTCCAACCAGAAATTCCTTGAAGCGCTTGTGCCCATCCGCATATATTTTGCATTGTTCATTGCTAGCATTAATTTTTTTTCTAATTTCGGCATGCAATTCATGTATATGCTGTGCAAATGAATCGGCTGATTCGGAAACTCGATGAGATGCAGACATAGGAATTAAATCAATGGGTGTTCTAGGCCTATGACTAAGGACGACCTCCAAAGGACTCATACCTAGGGACCTATTGACTGAATTGTTATATGCGAACTCAGCTAAAGGCAAAATAGAATCCCAAGTCCTAGGGTGATCACCAACAAGACAACGGAGGAGATTACCTAAACTCCTATTGGTGGACTCCGTTTGGCCATCAGTTTGAGGATGATAGGCCGACGAAAATTGGAGCATGGTACCCATCATGTGCCATAAAGTTTTTCAGAAATAACTGGTAAATCTCACATCTCGATCCGACACAATCGTTTGGGGTAAACCATGTAGACGCACAACCTCCCCGAAAAATAATTTGGCTATGTGAGCCGCATCGGAGGTTTTGGAGCAAGGTATGAAGTGGGCCATCTTGGAAAAGTGGTCCACTATCACAAAAATGGAATCGTTCTTCTGTTGGGTCTTTGGAAATCCGAGCACGAAATTCATAGAGACGTCCTGCCATGGGGTATGTGGCACGGGTAAAAGGGTGTACAAGCCGGTGTTTTGTTTGATATGCTTCACAACTTGGCATGTACGACATTGTTTTACGACCCTAGAGACATCTCTCACAAGGCTAGGCCAATAGAACCTATCCTCAACAAGCGCACTGATTTTATCGCGCCCAAAATGTCCGGCAATTCCTCCGGCATGTAATTCCCAGATGAGGAAATCACGCAAAGAAGTACGATGGATGCACAAACGATTGCCTTTGAACAAATACCCATCCAACAGGGTATACTCGGAGTTAATGTTGTTCGGATTCTCAAGTAAAGCAGTGTCTTCTGCCCCAAAATCTGGGCAATCAGGATAATCTTGTTTCAACTGCTCAAATCCGACGACGTCGGTGCTCATAGATTGCAAAGTCGCCACTCGACGACTAAGCGCATCAACAGCCTTGTTTTCGGCACCAGCCTTATGCTTCAAAACAAATGTGAACCCTTGGAGGTACTCGACCCACTTCGTGTGCCTCGGGTTCAACTTTTTTAGGGAAGCAAGGAAACGTAAGGCCTCGTGATCAGAAAACCCCACAAATTCCTGCGGTCCCAGGTAATGTTTCCAATACCACAAAGATCGGACGACCGCATAAAACTCCTTGTCATAGGTGGAGTATTTCTGCTTTGCCTCATTGAGTTTTTCACTAAAATAGGCCACAGGGTGACCTTCTTGGCTTAGCACTCCGCCTATGCCTACACCCGATGCGTCACATGGTACTTCGAAGACTTCAGAAAAGTTCGGTAGGCGCATTACGGGTGCAGTAACCATTTTCTCTTTTATCTCGGCAAAGGCCCTCGTCGCTGCTTTGCTCCACAGGAACTCCCCTTTTCTCTTGCAATCGGTAATGGGAGCCATGTTGGTGCTAAAATTCTAGATGAAGCGACGATAAAACGTGGTAAAACCGTGGAAGCTACGAACTTCATGAATATTTCGATGTTCGGGCCACTCCACAATGGCCTTAACCTTCGTAGGGTCTGCAACCATCCTGTCTACCCAGACAATGAATCCCAAGAATAAAACAGAGTGTTGCATAAAGGTGCACTTCTTGAGATTCGCGTAAAGCCTTTCTCCCTTCAAGGTTTCGCAAACCAACCTCAGGTGGATAATGTGTTGCTCCTTGTTTGAACTGTAAATCAGAATGTCATCAAAGTATACGACAAGGAACTTGCCAAGGAATGACCTCAACACTTGGTTCATGAGCCTCATAAATGTACTCAGGGTATTGGAAAGCCCAAAAGGCATGACCATCCACTCATAAAGACCGTCTTTCGTCTTGAAGGCGGTTTTCCATTCATCGCCAGGGCGAATATGAACCTGATGGTAACCACTTTTAAGTTCTATTTTGGAAAAGATAGTGGCTCCAACCATCATGTCAAGCATGTCATCAAGCCGCGGTATGGGAAACCGATATTTAACAGTGATCTTATTAATTGCTCGACTATCCACACACATGCGTCATGTACGATCTTTCTTAGGCGTGAGTAATAGCAGATGTTTGGAAAATATCTCATCATAAAGCAGCAACAAATAAACTTCACCTTCATTAATCAATCCAGAAAGTCTTTCTTTGGCTGTCATTGTCAACATCATCGTCCTCATCCTCATCATCATTGTGATCTTAACTTTATTCCATCTATTTGGGTCAACTTTGCAAGTCCTATTTTGCCACCCGTTATCAACGCAAGCTCTCAGTAATTTTGTAATTCTTTATGCCCCTTCTCACTGCTTCCCTCTAGGACTTCATTGCCTTCCTCTTCTTCTACTTATGCTTGTAGCACCTCAACCATTCGTACAGGGTCTGTTTCTGACCTCTGACAGACATGCCCAAACTATCTTACGTGACATTCCGTAATTTTTTCCTTTATAGGTGCCATTCTCAAGTACTCATGTCGAATTTTATCCTTCCTCATTACTCCACACATCCATCTTAACATAAGCATCTCAGCCCGATGTACTTTATCTTGTTTTTCCTAGCACTATATTCTGTACCATATAATATGGTAGGTGATTTAGGTCTAACCGTCGTCTTATAAAACCATCCCTTCGTTCTAAATGGAACTCTTGCGTCACAAAAAATCCTGCTTGCTTGTCTCAATTTCATATAACCTGCATTAATCCTTTTTGAGGCATCCTCTTCAAATCTACCATCTAACTGTAAAGTAGAGCCTAAATAGTGAAATCTAAGACAATGTGACCCTGGATGATTTTCAACCTCAACTAAATTCTCCTCTAGATGTTCACTAGATTTTGAAGTGACTCACGCATGATAGGCACTTGAGAGGGTACTAATTTTGACATAAAACTAGCAAAACCTACCAAAATGCTGAAGTTAGGGTTCCAAAGTAGTTGAATTAAGCAATATCCCACCAAAATTCCTCTTCTAGTGAACCAACAGGAACATCTAACCGCAACTAGTAGGGCTTTAAAAATCTCCAAGAAAAATATTTGCATTCAACTCTAAACTAAATTCCAACATACAGACCTTAAATATGCTTTTAGAATGCATAAAATTACAAATATTGCTCTAACTCTAATTTGTAATTTACATAAGCAATTTATTTTTTTTAAAGAATGAACTAAAGTCCTCGTTTTTTTTTTGGGAGGAATGAAGTAAAATCCTAAACAATAAGGAAACTAAACATATTCCTCATAAAAAAAATCCTATTTGCTAAAATAAAATATTGAAAGCAACTAATCTAATTCACTTAGAAATTTTTTCTTCACTTTCAGTACAACCTCCGAAAACTGACCATACTTCAATACTCGTCAAATTGTACGTTTCTTGGCTCCTTAGAAAACTACTTCGATAAGCTTACAAATAAGACTAATTTTACTTCACTCTGCCGTCGCTTGTAATTGTAAAATAGGCAAAATATAAAGTGACGGGATTGAAAATTGAAGACTGTGACTGTCCGATCAACACTTTTTCAACAATAAATTTCAGATATCCCTTTTCTTCCATTTCTTCTTCTTCTTCCCAATTTCTCTAGTCTATTTTCTTAAATTTCGTTGTACATTAAAATTTTGCACAACATCAATTTTGTGCTCTATGTATTTCCTCCTTATTCTGATAATTTTAAAACCTCGTCTCTAAGGCTTTTCTCCGTAATTCTATCTTATCATTTATTTCTTACCTTGTTTGGACAATTAGTACACCATGAAATCTTTTCTTATACGTCTATGGTTAACACATCCATGCTGAGGGAAAAAGGTAAGTGCTCAAGGCAGATCCTTGATGCAGCCCAACTTCTAAAGGGAACACACTCATCTCTCCACACTTCTCGTTCTCACACTAGTTACCGTCCTTTCATACATGTCTTGAATAATCTCAACATATAAGTTTTGGAATGCATTGCTTCCTCAAAGTCCACTCGATTAGCTATTTTGACACTCTTATCATAAACTTTCTCTAAATCAATAAAAACCTGATGCATGTTCTTTCTTCTCTTTCTAAACTTTTCCGTAAGTTTCCTCAATATGAAAATAGCTTCAATTGTTGATCTCCCAGGCATAATCCAAACTGTTTTTATGATACACAAAATTTCTATATCAGTTGCTCTACTTTCTCTCCCAGAATTTCATAGTGTGGCTCATAAGTTAAGGCCTCGATAGTTGGCACAATTCTGGATTTTTTTCCTGGTTATTATCAATGGAACCACAATGCTCTTCCTTCATCATCAGGCATTTTCTTTGTTCTTAGTATCTTCTTGAACAATTTAGTCAACAATTCAGTCCATTCTCTCCCATCACAATCCCAACTTATATTGGTATGCTAACGGGTCCTAATGCTTTTCTTTTCTTCATCTTTGCTAAGGTTGCTCTCAGCTTCTGATATATCGTTAATCATCCCTTGATTTGGTTCCTCTTTCTTATCTATTTCGCAAATTCTGTATTTAATAAATCCTTAAAGTATTCTTGCCATCTATTCTTTATCTCATCCTCTTTTACCAAAACCCTTTGATCTTCATCTCTAATGCACTTTATTTGGTCCAGATCTCTACTTTTCTGTTCTCTCATATTGGCAAGTTTATAGTTTTCTCTCTCTCCTCCGTCACTAACTTTTGTATAAATTATCGTGCTCTTCATACTTAACCATACTAATAGTTTTCTTAGCTTTTCTTTTGACTAGCTTATATCTTTCAAGATCATTTGTTGTTCTTGTTCTTTGTCATTCCTTAAAACACGTCTTCTTGTCTTTGAGTATCGATGCAAGTATATATAGACCTGCCCTAGTTTCCTATTGTAGATAAGAGTCTTAAAAGTCTGGAAACAACCATAATAAATCTCTCCATGTTTCAGAAATAAAACCCAATAAATTCCTTAGAGAAACTGCTATTTGGAAATCTAAATAAACTGGAAACTAATACTTAAAACAACAACTCCAAATATTACTAGACCTCCTATTTTTAAGGACCCTAAGTTTAAAAAATGAAAATTGCCCCCACAAACCACACACACACGCACACACGAAAAAAATTAAGGATAGTCGCCAAAATATAAGAAAATAACCACTGATAGTCTCTAAGTAGGATCCTAATTAAACTAGGACTCTATAAAGCAAAACTACTAAGGCAGAAATTGGAGATTCTCGGTGGATTAAATTGGGGTTTGTTTTGAGGCCGAGGCCTGTAACCACAATATTCAAGGCCCATTGGGCCATCGTTAAAGTAGCATTCTGGCACTTTTTGTTAACCCCTGTACTTTTCTGTTACAACCCCATAACAGGCCTGTTACAGCCCTTCGCACTTTGCCCTTCTTTCAATTCATTTTCTTCGTGTCTTCTTCTTTGTTTGTATCTGTGCTTTCTCTGTTCTTCACTTGAATCTTCTCTTTTATCTTTCTTTTGCTTTACCCTTTCTGGACTGCATCGGTATGAAATGTCCCTTTCCGAGTGGGCTCGAGGTTACAATATGATATGCCTCACAGGCAACGCTTGTGGCAGGTTGGCGAGATACACTTGCAGGCTATATGGGACATTCTGATGCACGTTGGCTTTGTCACACCCCAAAATCCACGTACGTAGACTTCAGGATGTGACCTCTGTCCAATCAAAAGGACTTATAACAATGAGTTTAAAACTAAAAGCAACTTTTATTTCATTAACTAACACTTTACAAGTACATCTGGAATAGGAGTACCAATCTCTTACATTGATAGTTGACTTCTTGTAAATTTCATCCAGCATCTTTCCCAACTATTATATCTCATCAATATTAACCTGAAATTGTCCTTTGTCTAAAATTTGATTTCTCTTGAATTAGAACCTTAGTCCGTGGTGATGAAAAATATAAGTGTTTGAAAAACAGCCCAACAAGCTAAATCTCATTACCAGCTAATGCAAGTATTAAATCAATATGCAGAGAATTTCGAAATACAGAAATTGATAACTGATGATTAAATAAAATTTATTTCAAAATAATAAGGTAAACAAGTACCATATCTATAAATCCATGATTTAAACCATGAGTAAAAATATACTTAGGAAACATGTATCATTTATGCATGAGCAAGAACTCAGAATCAGGTATCTGAAAATCAAGTGCAAGGTGCATAACAAAATTAAACCGTAGACAATTTTTCTTCATTTATTACCATACTTAAAATACCGAACTGACATATAGTGGTTGGGTTAACATATAGCTAAAGCTACCACGTAGCCATGGGCATGAATACAAGGCACTCAACAAGTATTAGGTATATGCTGGCTAGCTAAATGATTTTCCATTAACGAAGTTACACATTCTCTGTGTGCGACTTATTCCGTATTCCAGGTGTGAACATCAAGAAACTATACAATATTGAGCTTTCAATCCATGAATCTCAACTATCAAGTTTCAGGTATCAAGTATCAGGCATCAAATAACAGATATCAAGGGCATCTAATAACAGATATCAAATAACAGATATCCGTTATCGGGAATCACTAACATATTATACTTTCTTATTTAAGAACTAATTTTATTTAAACGCGAAATCATAATATATCTACTAATAATTATATGTGTTAATTTAGAAAGGCTCACCATAAAATGGAGATGAAACACCTTTGTTTGAAAATAATTTCAGAAGTAAATGTAACCTTTAAAATTAAATGACTAAAAAAATAGCTATTAGTTTGTTTTAATTTTCAATAATTTAAATATAGAAACCTCAAGGGGTTGGGCGAGCTGGCCAAGTACCTGCTTCCAAAAGCAAAAGACCTGAGTTCGAATCCCCCAACCCACTTGAGGCCACCCTAGGGATTTATATTCTGTGCTGACCCGACATGTGCTAATTTGGGGTGCGCATGTGCCACTAGGATTAGGCGGGTGCTCTAAGAGGCTCAGATACCCAGGTTATCCAAAAAATACAATAATAATAATACTAGTTTAAATATAAGGTTAGACTAAATTTAACTTGTATTATCCTAGGCTAATTAGGTTAGACTAAACAGAATTTAACTTATCTGACTTGCCAAAGACTATATCGGACCTAGATGAACTGGCCCGAGCCGAGCCAGTTTCTCTTTCCTCTTCTTTTTCTTCTCTTACTCTCTTACTCTCTTTCTCCTCTTTCCTCTTCTCTTTCTTCTCTTACTCTCTCTTTCTCCTCTTTCTCCTCTTTCTTTGATGTTGGATGGAGAGTGTGGGTTAAGTCCTGTAACACCTTTTTTATTGTGCCCCTTGATTACCTTCAATGGTCAAGTAATGTATCACCTTCTTGACTGCGCCCTTTGGTCACCTCCAAAGGTCAAGTGCTTCCTTGACTGTGACTGTGCCCCTTGGCCACCTGAAAGGGCATTACTTCTTTGACTGGTCTCCACCTCCTTTGACTTTATCTAGAGTTAGGGTGTTAAGCTGCTATACTTTAGTTAGGTGTATCAACTCATATAAAATTACCAGTTTGTCCTCAATCTTTTTGAGAATAACTATTTAATCCTTTCAATAAAATCATTAACTTTTTACCCGTTTTCTTTCTCTGAACTGACTATTGCGTCCACCAATAGCAAAAGTTATCTTACTAATAAAGTTTGGTTTATTACAGCCTTAATGCAGACGTATTAAAGGGACTAATTGGCTTGTGGCTCAATAAGGAGTGTCAGAGCCTTAGGAGGTGCGCAGTGATCGAAGCAGGGTCATTCACAAATAACTTTGTTTGGTATTGTTAGCGAGAAATGTCAAAATGGGTCAACATGAAAAGATGCATGCCATTTTTGGTTGCTAAGTATTAGTCCACAAGGTACATGGTGAACCATGTAGGTCACATGGTAGCGGGTGTACTAAAGGTTTAGCCTCTAGGCCACCAAGGCATGGAGTCGGGCAAATTAGCATGCTATGATTTGGCCATGGCATTGTGTGAGCCGTCATGGAGATGTTGGGAGGAGCCATTTGAGTTCTTGTTGGTCGATGGGTTGTTTTAAAGCTGATTGAGGTGAATGCTGGCTTCGATGCAAATGTATTAGAGAGTCGCACGGGGTGGACTATTGGGAAAAATTGTGTCCATTGTCACAGGTGGCTCCAAACCATAAACATCACCATGCCATGACCCCATTCAATAGAGCCTTTAGTTTTTGTTGATATCATTTGCTCCTTAAGATGAGAACACAAAGAGGAAGTGAGATGATGTTACTCTTACTAACTTTAAATAGATCAAAATCGCAGATGATACTAAGCGGAAGTGAGCGATACGTCTCGGTATTGGAGCCACCCAAGACAATGTTTCATGTCGGGTATCTCCTTTTACACATTTTATCGTATATTGTATAGTTACGTCCGTTTGTGTTCAAGCTCAGAATCCGTAACCAACATTAGAGACGAGAGGAGCTTTAGTTGGAAATATCTGATCATAAGGTTTAGAGACGGCCATTACCAAGCTCTGTTGACCATCAGATGCAAGAATAGTTCGTAGTCTGAGTCACACGATGATTGAATCTTAATTAGATTTAGAGGAAACACTAATAACTGAGACATTAATCGATACACGAGATTATTGTATTACCAATACCGAGACATTAACTGAGAGATGATACCTCTTGGTATTGGCACAAGCCGATTATTTTAACACTTGCTGGATGTTGATCCAAGTGTCATACCAGCTTCTCATGTAGCGCATGCCAAAAACTAGGAGATAGTGCACTAAACGCCGCCTTGTCTGCAAGAAAGCTTTTTAACCTAGATTTTCTTAACCTTGGCTCCCCTATAAGAATTAACTTCATAGCTCTGGTGCTGCATCCGCAGGCTCTTGGCTACTTCAGTTTGGCATCGATGCTCGGCTCCCGCCAACAGGATCTCTTGAGTCCTGACTGTTTGACCTCTCAACTACTTGTTTTGTCTCTCTTACACCCAGCTTCCATAAAGTATGTTCTCTCCTTGGTATTTTCTGCCCCCAAATCTTCCAACCCTACTCATGGTCATTCTTATGATATTGATTGAGCAACTCTTATTGTACAGGTCAATCCTAGTTGTGAGATTTAAGAAATCACACTTGACACAAAACTAGTTGTCAACCCTCATCTCACTTTGTACAAACCATTCTTTTCTGTTGTTGCTGATAGGTATGCATGACAACGCCATTTGTTTATTTACTTCTCAGTAGTATCATATCAGACATACAATTATGGAAGTGATTTAGATCTTTAAAGCTAGAATTATGATCATATGCGGACAATCTTTGTTAAGCCCTCAATAGAACAAATAGGTGGTAGAGGTTCATTTATTGATCAAGTATATCATCATCTACACTCTAACTAGGCTATAGTCCACAACTCAACACCCAATAAATCCTAGGTCTGAAGGTTTGGGAACTCAAGCACACTTTCAACACGATGAGAGCTCTATGGGAAGAAGTAGAATGATAAAGAGATGAGACATACCTCTTAAGAAAACCGTAGAGATTTTTCTTACACTTATTTATAGTCCTCCATAGATTTCCTTTCCTAAAAGATCTCATGCATCATACTTGTACCCCCCATACTGTTGTTAAAGTTAACTAGTCGAATGCACACGTAATGCATCATGCATGTGAGCATCTGATGCATGCATATGCTAATGTTATTGATGCGACAATCCTTTTGATGGGGCCTCTTCTTGAGTGGGCCATAAATTGAGAGTTCGAGTGGTTGGATGATTCATGTCCAAACCATCTGATCAATGGGTGCACATGCCAATTGACACCTAAAATACAACCCATGTTTGGGGATGGGAGTTAATTATGAAGTTGACTTTTATTAGGAACAAGAGACATGGGTAATTAAAATTACTTAAAAGCTCTTATTGTTTTCTAAAAGAAATATATTATGGGTACTTCTATTAGCTCCTATTGGATCGCTGAAAGCACCTACCCTGTCACGTGTGAGGTAAAACCACCTTTTTTCGAATCGCTGAAAGCACCCACTTATTATTTGGAAATCACTGAAAGCACCCTCTTCTTCTTCCTCAACTCTTGCGAATTGTACAAACCCATGTAACTCACCTGAAACCCTCTCTGGAAATCCTCTTGAAACCCTCTTAAAACCCACTTGAAATACTCTTAGAAACCGACCTGAAGTCCCCACTTGAAACCCGCCAGAAACCCCCTCTTGAAACCACCTGAAACCATCTTGAAGCCCTCTGGAAACCCACCCGAAACCCTCTTGAAGCAAAATCTCTCTTGAAGATGGTCGTCATTGCAACTTGCCGGTGCTAAGGAAGAAGTCGTCATCTCTGCAATTTTCTGGTGGATTTCAGGTGGGTTTTAGGTGTGTTTCAATAGGGTGTCTGGTTTAGGGTTTCAGTTGAGGAAGAAGAAGTGGCTAGTTTGAGTAAACTGAGTAGGTGCATATTTTATGAAGAAATGAAAACATAAGTGGCTGCCCATTAAATTGTGAAATAATAAATGGGTGCTTTCAGTGGTGGTCACAAGTGTGCATTGGGTGATACATATTGTATCAGAATAATATTGTTTCCCTGATATGTGTTGGGATTTTCGTTAGGTTGGTGATTGCAACTTGTTCCTTGATAATCTTGCTCTTTGATTTAGTACAATTTCAGTATGCAAGCTGAATGTGTCTCTATTATTTTCTATAAAAAGTATCCCCTTACTATTTATTTGCTATTTACTATTTTAAATGTTATGAACTAGACATGTCAGCTTTCAAAGCTGCAAACCCAGATGCAGTTTTTGAAGATTTTATTCGATGGCATTCACCTGGTGATTGGGAGAATAATGAAGTTGAAGAAATAAAAAAATCTAGAATTCATGATATGGAAGGATTAAAATATGACTGGCCTCCTCGAGGAAGACTTTCACAACGTATGTCTGAATGTGGGAATTCTTGGCGGAAAATTTGGAATGATGCTGCTGAGTTGCCAGCTTCTGAGCAAAAACCCCTACTTGATCCAAATCAAGAAGGTGAAAAGGTATCTATACCATATTATTCATGTTTAACTTGTGGTTATTTTCTTTCTGGAGTAAGAACTCTTTACCTTTTTCTGTGTTTGTCTAAGTATTTGTACAGTCTGTTGTCCTTGTAATTCCTGTGAGAATATATAATGCTAGATATTAGAGCTATCTACATTTTATTGCTTTTGTCTACTCTAGTCTTATGTTTTCTTACAGCCTTTATTCATAATTTCTGTTGGTATATATATTTTGTTAAATCTTGCGTAATTATGACATATAGTAGTGTGTGACTATTCTATTTTGTACACAAGAGTGAAGTTTCTGATCCTGGCCTCTTAGTGTTGGGTACAGTTGGACTTATTTATACCATATTATTTATGTTTTATCTTGTGGCTATTTTCTTTCTTGATTAAGAACTATTTACCATTTTTTGTGTTTGTATAGTCTGTTGTCCTTGTAACTCCTGTGAGAATATATAATGCTAGATATTAGAGCTATTTACATTTTATTGTTTTTGTCTATATTCATAATTTCTGTTAGTATATTTATTATGTGTTAGATCTTGTGTAATTATGACGGATGCTAGTATGTGGCTAGTCTATTTTCTACATCAGAGTGCAGTTTCTGATATTGGCCTCGTAGTGTTCGGTACGATAGGACTTGACTCGTCACATACCACACCCAGAATCTTGCTGATGTCAGCATGGCATCATGTTCACGTCATTGGTCAAAGATTTGACCTCAGATGAGGAGAAACTACATGGTGGTGATCGATTCTTGATTGTACACAACTTTAATACTGCTGCTGAGGTGATTTGAGTTGAATGTGTTTCGAAGCATTCTTTTTATCATAGGATTTTTCATCGAGAACTGTGATTGCAGGTAGGGGTCTGGATCGAAAGCTCATAGTTGTTGCAATCGTTTAATTGGTTTGGAGATTGAATGCATTTTGAAGGGTTATGAAAAATTGAACCGTTTCATGTTAATCTGGCTCCTGATTTCAGTGCTGTCTGTAGCTACGTTTTTATATTTGGGTTGAATTGAAATTCACACAGCTCTCATATGAAGGTGGTTTCGTGCAATTTGGATATGTATTCTGTCAGTTATGATCTTTTCTTTATTCAAATGTCACGGTTCTGCTGAAATATGGTCTTATTCTGTCTGTAAATCTGAGGCATTTTGCCTAATACAAACAGTGGTTGATGGTCTCTGTGGCTGATGTGAGGAGGATTGCAGTTAAATAAATCCAAGAAACATTTAGGCCTTGTTCGTTTATGCAGAAAGACTCAGATTCCGAGCATCCCGCTCAGAAAGTGTTGTTTCTGAGTGAATCTGGCATTCGGTAATGTAGGTGGGACCGACATGAAATCTGCATGTTTCTGAGTGTCAGACGCATTTTGATTTCCATGTATTTTTGCCAGAAATACTCGGAATCTGAGTGGAAGGGAGCGTACTTTGCTTCGACATCCACATTAGTATTCCTTTGCACGAGCTTTGCAATGGCTCTCTTTCCACATTTTCTTCTATTTAAATACTCCATTTACACCACCCAACCACCAGATTACAGCGCCTTTACAGGTGTTGCAAAGTATTTCTGCTGCTGATCTGGGTTGAGGGGACATGACAATATGGCTCTTGCCAAACTCGGCCAAACCAAGAGAACATCCCCTCCAAATAACAAAGGGTTCACGTAGGCCCGGTTACCTACTTGATATACCTCCGACCAATAGACCTTTTTTGGTACTGAATAGGGTGATCGTTTATGGCCAACATCAACGCCAAAGGGCACGACTGTACCAGCTACTGGGATCGATGGGTAAAGGGGGTAAAAATCAAGAAGAGGGGTGATTCGCCACTAACATATCCTCAACCAGCCCTACAGCAACTTTCGAAAGATTCTAAACCCACAAACCAGCCCTTACAGCAACAACCTGAGGTTACACAGCCTCTTATATCACTATTAACGAAGGGTTCCGCAACCCTTTCATGATGCAAACACCCACGATATGACTGTAGCAAGTGACACAACCGCTGGAAGAATAAATAGCCAAATATCATACATTGAGACTCAGATCCACACAAAATCCTCTCGGAACCATAAGAAACCATCATACATCGTAACTAGCAGGGATATAGAAATTGAAAAATATTTCAGAGGCATGAAGAGACCTTAATCAAGCATCTTGGAATTAAGAAAAAAAATGTTCCATGTGATTCCGACGAGAATCCGACCAATTTTCTGGCACAAACAGCACAGATCTTAACTAATGACGATTAAGAAGAAGTTTCAGAGTCTTTACATACCAGATAGAGGATTTAGATGAATCCGATGAACCAAAAGTTACTTTGAACTCTCTGCAACCAGATCTGAACCTATGTGTCAGCGGCGAGAGGTAGAAGATGAAGTGGAGGGTGGTGAGATCTCGGTGCTCCGTTAGTTGGATGTAATCGCGACAGAAAACAAAGATAACTACCATAAAAATTTGATTAAAACCCAAGCATCAGATTGTGGGTTTGATGTCAACAGTTGACCATTCTGACATCAGCATGACATCATACTGGTGTCATCAGTTCTGGGGTGACAGAGTGATAGAAGATGAATTAAACAGTGATCAATTTTGTATCTAATACCAAGTTAATTTTAGTATTACGGATTAGGGTTTGATAAGGAATAAATGTAGGAAGAAGTGAGATGGAGTAATTTAGGGTTATGAGTTTAATACTTCATACCCACATATCTATCTATCTATCTATCTATATATATATCACTTACAAGTTGCTATTGATATCCGGATATTACACGCCTACACTTACATAGAGCAACACATACATTCTTAAGGATAAAATTCTATTGACACACCAACATTTTTCTCTTTCAATTGTGTTAGTATCTCACTTTAATTGGTTTTGGGTTACTTGGGAGGAAGCCCTTTCAATTAATATATTTTCTTTTAGTTTAATTTACAGAATTGTCCTTAAAGAAAATTAGGATTTAGCTTTCTATGGTCCACCTCAATTGATAATTGCCCTTACATTCTTTTTTTATCAAGCCAACTTGATAATCACATTTGAAAGTCAAATTCTCACATACTCGTAGTTTTCCCTTTTCACCTCTGAGTTTTCCCCGTTTTCTAATCGTATATTTTCTAGGAGCATAGCCACGTAGAGTGGTATGGGGGTTGTAGCCTCATATATATTGAGAAAATGTATATAATAGCTTCTTATAAATTCTCTTTTTATGTGCAAGCCCACTAACCTACTGTTTAGTAGCCTCCTGCCCCAGCAACCTACTATAGTTGGGTGAAGTGGGCTGCATAGGATCAGCCCCCATGTAAGCATTTAAATTTTGTTCCCCAAATCTCCTTCACAAATCACAACTGCCGAACATCTGTCGATCATTGCTATTCCCCACGAGAAGAAAGTCCTGGCTACGCCCTGATAATTTTAATTTAGTCCCCAGTAATATCTACCTAGCGAATCTGTGAAAGGTCCTGATGGCACCTATAAACTCTTAACATATTGTTACATGGGGAATACATTTCTGACTAATAATAGGCTGCCTTGATTTGAAGATCAAATCCATTACCAATCTATTCTCAGCTTCCCAATGAAGGTAGTTCAGATCTTCCCTAGAAAAATAGGATGGTCTTTGAAGCTCTGCTACTAAGTTGAAATTATCAGTTGATAAGAAGAACAAAGTTTTTTTTCCCCTTCTATTATTCAATCTAAAACAGGGACTAAAATCTTGGACAATACCAAAATATATCGCCCAAGATGTTTTCGTATAGAGGCCTTCCCATATGAGACATTATTGTTCACGATGGTCGGGACGATGCATCTCGGTATTGGCACATACTAATCCAATACCGATACCAGAATTTTAAACGCTGATCTAAAAGAAGGATCTTAAATTTACGATACTCTCAATGAATGTGTGTGTGTGTGTGTGTGTGTGAGAGAGAGAGAGAGAGAGAGAGAGAGAGAGAGAGAGACTCCCCATAAAAGGAGTTGGTATTAGGTACTTGACTGGACCACCGATATCTTGGTGCTCGGGTCAACTCTTTCGATGCATGCCACGTGGAACAACCATATGTTTTTTCTGATTTGACGCTGGCGATCTCAAGATCCATGATGCAAAAGTTTGGCATGAAAAGCAATCTCCATCGTTTGACTTAAAGCGACAAAGGTCATCTAAATTTGATGATATGTTAGATTTTACATGGTATCCGTCAAGTTAAGATAGAGTTTGACTGCTTTGACTAAAATGATGGTGATCTTTTTTCGTCTGTCTTTTGCACCAGAGTTCTTTAATCATGGCACACCTATCAGATAACATATATAATGATCACACTTCACACAAATCCCAAGAATTGACCTGACTACCTAGTCACTTCGCACTTGGGTCACTTATCTATTACTTAGGCAGAAAAAAAACTCACGTTTCTTACTTTAAGATTTCTCTCTCTATTTACTACTCGAAGTAAGAACTATCACACATGTTTCTAATTTTAAGGCCCTGTCTCTCTACGCCCAAAACCATCCCCTCCAAATCCATATGCACTAAATTTCTAAAATCTTTCTGCACTTAAGATCCGTACTTTCTGCGGTGTCCATCCCTTGGGTTGGTAAGTAGAAGACCACTTTAGGCATGTAATTCCACTTTTTGTCTTTTATATGTTGTTTTTTCCATGAAATACTCTAGCAATTTTTTTGGACAGAGACACAGTCGCAATTTCTATGGAACTTTATATTTTTCATCTCCTTCTATTGATACTATTCAGCCTCCATTACCACAACATGTTCATACTTCTTCACCCATTTGGCCTTCTTTACAGCAACCTAGTGGTACTCCTTTACCTAGTATGCCTCCTTTACTGCAGTAGAAGCAATATCACACTTATGTTCACAGACATGAGCTTGGGATAACCTCTATTAGGTATCTTCAACCCTCCGTGCAGGTAGATCTAGCTAAGAATTCTATCCCCCTTGCAAAGAGTAATAGACAAGTCAAGATCAGAAGTATCAGCTGGTGCGAAGCAGGATTAGTGTGAGAATCCTTAACAAAATCAGTGGGAGGATGGAAGCCACACGTCTCGGTGTCCATGTGGAACAATCTCATAAAATTATCTCTTATGTTCTTTTTGTTGGTTCTTTCAACAGATTTTGAATTGTACTGCAGTTTTATATTTCGTTGGCCTAAATAATGCATTATTTGTCTATTTACTCACTTATTCATCCAGCCAATATTCTTGGTGTTTGAAGCGGTCGTTTTGTCTACTTTGTTTTTCTCTCGTGCATTGCACTGGTCTCTTACTAGTGTGTGTGCGTGTGTATTATAACCAATTATATAACAATACTATAATACAGATGTTGCTTAAATCACTACATATGAACAAATCAATCTCCTGTGAACACCACATACGAGTGGATCACCAACCTTTCCATGATCTGATGTGTATATTGTTGAAATTATACATCAAAATTTATGTGGCTGTGTCTATTCAAGATTCATGTATGTCTTTTTTTTTTTTTTGATCGGTAAAAGTTATAATTTCATAGAAAAGAGAGAATTACAACTCAGATCGGCTGAGCAAGGAGCTCAGCAAGGAAGAAAAAAACAAAAAACAGAAAGGCAAAGACAAGGCTAAAAGAAACAAAAAAGGCAGACCCGAGGCCAGAGGGCTCAGGGAGAGAAGACATACATGTATGTCTTTTCAAGATGTAATTCCTAGATTTCCATATGAATTAAGTGTAATGTGTGTTGGTTAGTGTGTAGTCTTTAAGTAGCATTGGGTATTGTAAGAGGTTTCATTGGAAGTTGAAAATGTGTTTAAAAAATAGGAATATGTTATTTTTAGTGGCTAGGTTTCTCTATATAAAGTGCATATTATCTATTCAAGTACAAGTAGTACAACAAGTACAAGAGAAAGGAGTAAGAAAAGAGTTTGTGAACCAGAGTCCATTGTAAGTGTATTACTATTATATTAAACATATATACATTTTGAGAGTCTCTTTGTGTTTTTATTTTAGGAGCTCTGCGGACCGTGTAACTCTGTACTTTTTGCATTAAGTTATGTCATTGTGATTGAAAAATCCAACAGTGGTATTAGAGTGTTGTTTTGAGTCTTTTGTATTTTTTCTTTAGGAGCTCTGCATTTATCTTCTTGATCATGCATCTCCGTGTGTACAAGGTTTATATGATGAGCATATTGGTAATGTTTTAGTACAACAATTATCTTGTTTCCGCTGTGTTTTATGTGGAGAAGTATGTTTGAAGTTTTCATTAGTCTGGCTTAAAAATAAGCCAACAAAGTGGTATCAGAGCAATCTTTCATAAGTTGGAGCCATGCTCGATTCAAGAGGGGTAAATCATGAGTTTTAGTTTTTTGACAAATGAGTATGTACTTTTGTGAGAGAAAATGATCTCTTGATTATTGAGAAAAAGTGTCAATATTTACGGTGCAGGATGGAGAACAATTTTCTTTTCTTCTAAACTGATACTCTAACGTATCCAGTTTCTGAGATATGTTAAGTTCTACAACATTGTTGAAACAAGAGTGCAAAGGAGTGCCCCCACATAATAGTGTCGCAAGTGTGAGCCAGTTTGCTCAAACAGGAATGTGTTTATGCGCATGTATTTTTTTGGCTATGATCCATATTTTGGAAAAGTGTAATTATTGGATGTGTATTCTAAGCCAGAAGAGTTATAAAAATGGTTAAGTTTAAGGAGTAATGGTTTATAGAGAAGAATATTCTTCTCTATTATGGTCAGGATGAGAACAATCTTCTTCTCTTCTTTATGATTAGTATGGGACAAATATGTGTCCCTTTGTCTTGATGAGACCAGTGGTTGCTCATCCATTTAGTTTACCATGTGTGTTGTATGTGAATTTTTTAACTGTTCGTTCATTGTGGCAACAATATCATAACCATGGAAGCTATTATTGTCAAGGCTTCATTTAAACTTATATTGCAGACTGCTACTGAAGCATTGAAGTTTAATCCCTGTGTACAATGTATGAAAGAAGGAAAGGATCATCATCCTGTTTTTCGAGCTTCTGTTATAATTGACAGTCAGTCTCAATACTTTGGCATAGAAGCTTTGACAAAGACAGATCCTATTGAAAGTCCTGCGTCTTTTGCACTCCATTATATTCCTGAAGGATACAATGTATTTTTTCATGATGCTGATTCTCGTCACTTGACTGATGTTCGAACCAAGGCTCAAGAACTAGAAATGCAAGTCAAGGCACTCGAAGATGAATTCACAGTTAAAAGTTCTTCTCGAAAAAGAAACGTCGATCAATGAGCAAGTCGTTTCGCAGTCGTCCAATGTTTGATGTAAGGGGGGGTGTTGAAATTATACATCAACATTTACTCAAAATTTATGTTTATCCAAGAGTCATGTGTCTTTTCAAGATGTAATTCCTAGATATCCGTATGAATTAAGTGTAATGTCTGTTGGTTAGTGTGTAGTATTTAAGTAGCAGAGGGTATTGTAAGAGGTTTCATTGGAAGTTGAAAATGTGTTTTGGAAATCGGAATATGCTATTATTAGTGTCTAGGTTTCTCTATATAAAGTGCATATTGTCTATTCAAGTACAAGTAGTACGACAAGTACAAGAGAAAGGAGTAAGAAGAGAGTTTGTGAACTGGAGTTCATTGTAGGGATATAATTATTATATTAATCATATATACATTTTGAGAGCTCATCTTTTTATTTTAGGAGCTCTGCACGGGTCTCCTGGACTGTGTAGCTCTGTACTTTTAGCATTAACTTATATGTCATTGTGATTGACAAATCCAACACAGTGGTATCAGAGTGTTGTTTTGAGAGTCCTTTGTATTTTTTTCTTTGGGAGCTCTGCATGGATCTTCTTGATCATGCCTCTCCGTGTGTACAAGGTTTATATGATGAACATATTGCTAATGTTTGAGTACAACCGTTATCTTGTTTCCGCTTTGATTTTATGTGTTTAAGAACGTTTGAAGATTTCATCAGTCTGGCTTTAAAATAAGCCAACAAAGTGGTATCAGAGCAAGCTTTCATAAGTTTGGCTTAAGTTAAACCAACAAAGTGGTGCCAGAGTCATGCTCGATTCAAGAGGATAAATAATGAGTTTTATTTTTGGACAAATGAGTGTCCACTTTGGTGCAAGAGAAAATGATCTCTTGATTATTGAGAAACCGTGTCAATATTTATGGTGCAAGATAGAGAACAATTTTCTTCTCTTTTAAACCGATACTCGAATGTCTCCAGTATCAGAGTTATGTTAAATCCTACACCATGGTTGAAACAAGAGGGCAAAGGAGTGCCCCCACATAATAGTGTCGTAAGTGTGAGCCAGATTGCTCAAACGAGAATGTGTTTATGTGCATGTTTTTTTTTTTTTTGGTGATCCATATTTTGGAAAAGTGTGATTATTGGATGTCTATTCTAATCCAGGAGAGTTATGAAAATGGTTAAGTTTAGGGAGTAATGGTTTGTAGAGAACAGTATTCTTCTCTATTATGGTCAGGATGAGAACAATCTTCTTCTCTTCTTTATGATTGGTATGGGACAAATATGTGTCCCTTTGTGATGATGAGAACCAGTGATTGCTCATCCATTTAGTTCAACATGTGTCCATTGACACCAGTGTCGTTTGTTAATTTTTTAACTGTTTGCTCATTGTGGCAACAGTATAATAACCATGGAAGCTATTATTGTCAAAGCTCCGTTTAAACTTATATTGCAGACTGCTACTGAAGCATTGAAGTTTAATCCCCGTGTACAATGTATCGAAAGAAGGAGAGGATCATCATCCTGTTTTTCGAGCTTCTGTTATAATTAACAATCAAGGAGTTTGCAATCAATACTTTGGCGTGGAAGTTGACAAAAAAAGATGCTATTGAAAGTGTTGCGTTTGCTGCACTCCATTATCTTCCTGAAGGATACAACATATTTTTTCGTGATGCAAATTCTCGTCACTTGACTGATGTTCAGACCAAGGCGCAAGAACTAGAAATGCAAGTCAAGGCACTCGAAAGATGAAGTGACAAAGTTAAAAAGTTCTTCTTGCAAAAGAAGCGTCGATCAGTGAGCAAGTCGTTCCGCAGTCGTCCAATGTTTGATGTAAGGGGCAATGTTAAAATTATACATCAACATTTAATCAAAATTTATGTGGTTTCCTTATCCAGGGCTCATGTGTATCTTTTCAAGATATAAATCCTAGATATTCGTATGAATTAAGTGTGTAATATTTAAGCAGCACAGGGTATTATAAGAGGTTTCCTAGACCGTGTAACTCTGTAGTTTTTGCATGAATTTATATGTGATTAGGATTGACAGATCCAACATATATCAATAATATGACGTGATTCTCACTTGAGCAAAGCTAGTGATAACCGTAACAATACTAAATTCCTCAAACAAGTTTTAAGTGGTTGTTTGAAACCATAGAGTTCAACAAAAGATGATAAACATGCTGCAGAAGATGTGATAGGTAGGGGGAGGCTGCATACATAATTTCTCAAGTTGGTCACCGTTGAGGAATGCATTCTTCATATTCATCTGATCCATCAACTACTGTACAACAATCACACAGATGTCATGTTTGCCATGGGCAACAGTTTCCTCAAAACCAAGGCCTTGCTCTTGTGGAAAGCCCAAGAAATTGAACAAACGATCCATCAAACCTAGTCTTAAAGCTGTAGGCAGATTTCCAACCTATGGGATTATTTCATGAAGTGAAATAAGATCCCGTGTCAAGTCCGAATTAGCGCCGACACTTCCTCAGGTACGATCTGCTGCCAATGTGGAATCTTAAGGCATCTAGACTCACTTTGATAGTGACTTGGGCATCTCACAGATATCATCTTTGCCACATGGGTAAAGGTTATCCTCATAACCAGTGCTCTTGCTCTATTTAACGCCCCAAGCGCCTGAGTGGGCCTTATACTGCTAAAAGGATTAATTAAAATGAGTCTTTACCTTGTAGATGCATTTGAAGCTTATGACTTCTTTAATGAAGTTGAATAAGACTTAGGGTTGGGAGCTGTTAGCTATAATATACTGCCATTGTCGAATACCGAAGAACTCTTTGTAGCTCTCAAGTTCATGTGGAGGCAGATGATCAGTGGAAACTGAAACTCCTTCAATTGATCAAGAACTTGTTGGGCTCAAGCAGGATATTGATCGTCACATATTTCAGAAGGAGATGGCTTAACCTACTCCTCCTAAGTATGTTGGGGATCTTAGAAAATGCAAACCTAGGAACCTCGAAACCAAGGTTTAAAAAACTCACCTTGAGTTGCTGGTTTTAATATCACCCAAAGTCAAGTGTACTAGCACTCGCCCAAGTCGTATGCTTTTGGAAGCACGACTCAATCGAAGCATACAAGTTGCCCAAGTCATATGCTTTTGCAAGCACAACTCAATCGACTTGTACTAGACTCAATGAGTCGTTGATCTTAACTGACGCGGGACAAATCCCTAAACTACGTGAATACGATAATTAATTGCTTGCCGAAATTAAATTGAATTAAATTAAACAATAAATCCAAAAATATAATCAATACCTTAGGCGTTCATAGTCCTCCATGTGAAAAGATCATGTTCTATTCGAGTAGGGTTCAGCCTTTGCGCTAGATCCGTTAGAATAGCGATGCGGATCGGTCCTAGAGATAGAACTCTAGGTTTTTCCAAATTAGGGCGCTCACAATTCAATGATGGGATCACTGGTTTTCTCTGGGTATTTAATGCGGAAAGGTTTAATAACTCTGCTGGGATCTACGGTTGTTGATTCGACTCGGGTCAATGGATTAGGGAAAAGCTAGGGTTTATGATTTCGAGTGTATGAAAATATTTAGAAGCAGAGAAAGAGAATAAAATATAGAGATAGATGGAAGATAGATGTTGTGGGCTTCACACCAAACCCTTCTCGGGAAGAAGATTCACTCTTCGTAGAGGCTCATCTCAAGCACATAAGCAAAAGCTCTTTTCATTCAGAATCAATAACTAATTACAATGTTTTTCTTAAGGACCTTATATAGGAGGTCTTACAATAAAAGAAAACCCTAAAACAAATACTAAATAAAAGGGACAAGTATGCCCCTAAAAGTCAATTTCGAAATCTGAAAAGAAAGAAAAAAATATATCCAGCGTGACTTCGATCGATTGAAAGTGAAGCTCGATCGATTGAATTTGAAACTCGATCGATCGAAATAGGTTTTCGATCGATCGAATTTGTAGCGTTCCTCGAATTCTCCAAAATTTCATCTTTCGTTCGCCTAGTTCTGATTTCCATTCCGCTTCTTCCGACGTCGGTACACGCGAAAAGGTCCATATCCGATGTCTACGATGTTGGCATCCCCGTCAATTCTCTCCAACTCAAAATGTTTCATCACCGATGAAACACGCATGAAGTGAAACCTGGCACTCGGTGACGTATGAGCATCATCTCGGTCGATTGTAGAGGGACGTACCCTATAAACCTCTCCTTGACGAGCCCAATAACCCGACTCTCCAAGCCACTCTACCAAATACTTTTGAAGTTTCGCATCGACTCTCCCTGACCCAAAGGAATTCATCCCCGATAAAGTGTGGTCGCGATATCGACCGGGAATACGGGAACTCAAACGATGAACTCTCTCATGATTGGCCCATGCACTCTCGGTAGTCAACTCGCCAACCCTCTGCATCTCATAGACTAGAAATTTCCGGCCACAGGTGAATTGCACAAGCTTATCCCAAATTTCCCCAATTATCTCTTTTCTCTGCCTGCTTGGATAGGGAAGTGGTATTGGCTGCAAAGTTGGGATGGGATCGTGAATAAGAGGCGGTCAGAAAGGATTGGTGGTGGGGTTGAGCCCAGAGAAGGAACTAGGTCTTCCACATTGAACGTCGAGCTCATCCCTGTATCTAGAAGAAGCTCAAGAACGTACGCACTAGGGTCATTCCTTGCCACAATTCCAAAAGGTCCAGCGTCATGGGCCTGGAGATCCTTTACGACTCCCAATGGGAATCGTTCAGGCGTAACCCGAACCATCACATAATCATTCAATTGAAATTCCATAAAAACCTTAGGTAACTGCATCGATTTTTTGAGAGTTTCATTGAATAAATTAATTTTAAACTTAATTCGGCGTGCAATGCGGAATGAGACTCAAAAGATGACTCACAATAAGACGTGGAATGTATAGCAGTATGCAACTTGCGACTATGATGTGCATGCGACACTAACGACTTATGTGTGATCAAATCAAGTGGCACTATTAGCTCATGTGGACTCGACTCAATGGATTCCAATGACTCATTGGTAAGTGAAGTGATTGGCTCATGTGTACTCGGTTCGGCCAACTTCAAAGACTCAAGTGCACTCGACTCGATGAACTCGTGCGTACTCGCGTCAACCAAAACCAAAGACTCTGGGGTACTGGATTCAATTAACACCAATGGTTCTTGCATACCCAGTTCAATGGACTCACGTGTACTCGACCCAACATCACTATCCACTAGGGAGATAGAAGTCTCTTTAACACTAACGAGACTTTCATCAGCTTCTTCCATCTCCTCTTCACTCATCACGGTTCTAGGGTCATACACTTCCTCTTCTACTTTCATATTTTCTGGCTCCTTAGAACTTTCCCTTTTAATCAATAAATTTGGAGTAGGAAATTTTTTGGAGCATTGGTAAGCAAAGTGTTCTAATCCTTGACACTTAAGACAATCAGGACACTTATTTGTCTTGGTTTTCAAAATTCGTAGAAGGTGACAATGCGTGAGAGGAACATAATTCTCGATAAGTCGCTCCTCATGTCCTCCCATCGTGTGATGGGCTTACGATTAGCTAACTCGCGTAGAAGCTCAACATTAGTCCAATAGGTTTTGGCACGACCCTCCAACTTTGTTTTCACTAACCTAACTTTGTGCTCATTCTGTACGCCATACCAATCAAAATACTCTTCTACACTAGACAATCATTCCACGAAGGTTTTGGGGTTTAGCCATCCTTCAAAACATGGAACTTCATCCCGAATAGATTTTAGAAACTTTTCGGTGGGATCGTACTCGGGTTCACGCTGATGAGGGTATCCCCTAACTCTAGTCTCATCACAACTTTTGAGACTTTGCCAAGAATTTGGTGTGTAGCGGCTCCTATTATTAACTGCACACATTTGGGCTTTGATGTCCCTAAGAGCATCGACAATCTCGCTCATGCTCATGGTGAACACGGCTTACTAACACGGGTGCTAAATGTCATGCAAACATGAGCCACAATGGATGAGGAATTTTGTCAAACAGTAGATGTGCATACTTTTGAACACAACTGAGATAAAATGCAACGAAAATTAAAATGACACACAATATGCCCTAACCTAGAACCTAGGCTCCGATACCAAAACTGACGCAGGACAAATCCCTAAACTACGTGAATGCGATAATTAATTGCTTGCCGAAATTAAATTGAATTAAATTAAACAATAAATCCAAAAATATAATGAATACCTTAGGCGTTCATAGTCCTCCATGTGAAAAGATTATGTTCTATTCGAGTAGGGTTCAACCTTTGCGCTAGAAAGATAATAAAATATAGAAATAGATCGAAGATAGATGTTGTGGGCTTCACACCAAACCCTTCTCGGGAAGAATATTCACTCTTCGTAGAGGCTCATCTGAAGCACACAAGCAAAAACTCTTTTTATTCATAATCATTAACTAATCACAATGTTTTTCTTAAGGACCTTATATAGGAGATCTTACAATAAAAGAAAACCCTAAAACAAATACTAAATAAAAGAGACAAGTATGCCCCTAAAAGTTAATTTCGAAATCTGAAAAGAAAGAAAAAAATATAACCAGCGCGACTTCGATCGATCGAATTTGACACTCGATCGATCGATTTATATATATTCCTATATATCGCTGCTAGGATTTCGATCGATCAAATATGCAATTCGATCGATCGAATTTGTAGTGTTCCTCCAATTCTCTAAAATTTCATCTTTCGTTTGCCTAGTTTTGATTTCCATTCCGCTTCTTCCGATGTCGGTACACGCGAAAAGATCCATATCCGATGTCTACGATGTCGGCGTCTCCGTCATTAACCTAATCAGCTACTAAGAGTAAGTTTTGAAATTTTAAACATGTCACTTTTGTAATAATGTGATAATGAAACATTAAAACTATACACGTTTGATATAATAATATCTAAGAAGTAAAAAAATGATAAATTTAGCTATTTCAATGTGTATGGCATATATCCAAATGATAGTGGCTCAAAATATGGAGTTCTTTTATTACGTAGAAATTAAGGGTGTTTGGGACAGGGTTCGATAAGTCTATCATGATTAGAAATATTGTTAGACCATATGAATGATGTGGAAGAAAAAGAATGTCAATGAAAAGTGAATTTCTTTTCATAGATGCTCGCAACTCATTTGCCTAGTATCTGGAACCATGAAGCACCAAACTCCCAAACACTTGGAAAATTTTGCAAATCCGATGGAATTTGAATAATTGTTGAAATGATAGATTGGAGGGAAATGTCGAATATATAACTTAAACACAACAACAAGCTAGTGTCTGCCCATGCACGAGGTATCAAAACCGTTACCCACTTGTGAAACCAGCACCCCAATATGTCCATACAAATGGATGATGACAGAGAGGAATATTTTTTGGGCAAAAATTGATTCATATACCCATAATTATATAAATACTTATCTAAATAATTACAAAGACATCATTGCTATAGTAGTCTATCATTATCATCATCATCGCAGCCTTATCCCATCTATTTGTGGTCAGCTTTGTGAGTCCTATTTCTCCACTCGTTTCTGATCAGCTCTAAGCTCTCTGTAACTTCGTAGTCCTTCATATCCCTTCTTATGGCTTCCCTCTAGGTCTTCACTGGTCTTCCTCTTCTCCTACTTCTTTATGCTTGCAGTGTCTCAACCCTTTTTTCAGGAACTGCTTCATGCCTCCGATGAACATGTCCAAACTATCTCAAGCGATATTCCTTTATTTTTCCTTTATAGGTGCCACTCTCAAATTTTCTCTTATGTCTCGTTCTGAATTTTATCCTTTCTTGTTACTCTACACTTCCATCTCAATGTACAGATATCGGCCACATGTACTTTATCCCCTGTTTCTTTTTCCTGGCCCAACATTATTCATCATATAATATAGAAAGACGTCTTATAAAATAAGCCCCTTTAGTCTAAGTGAAACTCTTGGGTCGCACAATACTCCGCTTGCTTGCTTCCATTTCATCCAATCTCCATTAATGCTCCAACGAGGTTCTAAGTGGTATCGGACGATGGTGCGGGACTTTTCTCTGGACCGATGTTTGCACTATTGCAGGGGAGGACATCCGCTACGCTGGGATTGTCATGCACACCGACGACGCCAGCCACATTCCGAGGTGGGGAGATGTCTTGATCAACAATAGCCGGCATAGGGACTGGATTGAACTGGATAGGAGTAAATGGGTAGCGGTTGTTGATCACTGCGAAGTACAAACCGGAGGGATAGGGTCCGGTGATATACACGATCCAAGGGTCAGAGGGAAGGAAGTTACTCGCGAGGAGGGAGGGTTGATGGGAAACAGGAAAGCAAGAAGACGACGGAGCTCCCAGTACTCCAGCGCAAGTGGGTCGGGCTCTAGCCGTGCAGGTACACAACTACGATAACGGATCGCACCGCCGCGAGGTCCAACAGCGGTCATCATGACATCGCCAAATGGACCGAAAGGCAAAAAAAGTAATTGACTAATGGAAGTTAGCATTTTTAGAAGGTCAACAACAACTGCCTGGTAGACAAAAAACAAGGGGCTATTTTATAAAGAGGGGTCAGGGGAACAGACAGCTCAGATTCAACTGACGTGCGATGCAGCATCGAGATACGAAAGGGCTGACTGGAGTTATTGCCGGAAGAGGCAAAATGGGGCTATTGTGTTTACCGAGGAAAATGCCAGTATGTCGATCTCTGATATGGCTACATGTGGTGGCAGGACAGACCGGGTGCAGGGCGTGGGTACGAAAAAGGAGCATGTGGCGGGTGGGATGACGGTCGGCTTTAATGAATGGGAGTTGGGTATTAATGATAGGGAAGGCATTGTTGAGTCTCGAGGTCTGGGTGTGGGCCCCAATTCTTTATTGAATGCACAACAAGGCACTGAGAGCGCTCAACGACTGTCAGATTTACATTTGCGAAGTACTTTGCAGATCTCGGAAATCGCCACCAGGGACCGGATGACAGTGAAACGATGATAGGGACACGTGGGAAAACGTGGGGAGGTGTGGAAAGCCAAGGCGACACAGGTTCGGGTACCCATGTTAGTAACACAGATAATAATGAATCTGTAGGGGCTGAAGGACGTGCGGATCTTGTGGAATCCACCTGTAACACGTGGCCCAAAGGATCGTGGACTAAGGAGGCCTTACCCAAGAATGGCTATGGGCCAGTTTTGGTGCCTTTGTCTTATGTTACTTTTGTTAAACGGTCCGGGTCTTTTGGGTCAGGGCTGAATCATTGTTTTTCTAATAATTCTATGGGTTTTGAGTGCAGGTGTAGCAGGCCTATGTGTTGGTTCGACTGTAACCAACTTAACCCATTGTGCCAAGCTCCAAAAGAGAAGCTACGGAAGGTCATTAATGAGAAAGGATCGAATGAATTTGATACCATTGAGCAGTATTCATCCGAAGGCGAGTCCAAGCAGTCCACGAATGACAATCAGATGGTACTTGAAGGGGAAAGACTGATTAGGCTAGGGGATGCTATGGAAGTTTCGTTCAATGATAATCGTATAGGTCTTTTGAAAATTTATTGCGATATTCTTGAAAGAGGGAAGTTGATTTCGAAGGCGGGACAACAGAAAGGGAAAAAAGGTGCAGGGTAGATCCAGATGGGGTCTATATTATTCGCGTTTGAGGAAGGGATAGAGAAGATATAAGACGAAAACGAAAGTTGAGACTCACAAAGTATGGGTTTCCCTGATGGGAGCTCGTAAGGGGAGGTCAGTGTTTCGTGGGATTCGGTTTTTTCTTGTTTGATAAAGTTTTTAAACTAGAATGTGCGAGGTTTGGGAGAACAGGACAAAAGGACACTGGTCAAGTCTTTTATAAAAGGGCAGAAACCTGAGGTGATTGGGCTGCAAGAGACTAAGTGTGGGGAGGTGAAAGACGCTAAAGTCTGATCCATTGTTGTAGCTAATATGTGGGATTGGCTGGCTCTTGACGCGGAAGGAACAAGGGGTGGAATTGTGTTGGCGTGGGATACTAACATCTTCAAACGGTTGGACTCGGAGATGGGGGATTTCTTGGTGGCAGCTTTGATTCAGGACAACAGGAATGGGCATCAGTGGATTGCCATTACGGTCTACGACCCTACGAAAAATAGACTGAGAAGGGAGTTCTTTGAATTAAGTGCCATAATGAATAAATGCGATTATCCAGTTTGTATTGGGGGTGATTTTATGTCCTATGTAGTGCTGGTGAAAAAAATAGAGGGTCGATTGATCTCATGGCCAAAGATCTATTTACGGAGTGCATATCGCAAGGATCTCTTTACGACTTGGGAATGGCGGGGGGATGATTTACTTGGACGAATGGACAGGATGATCCCATTATGTGTAGACTTGACAGATTTTTATGTGGGGTTGAATTCTTTGATATGATGAATGACCCTGCGGTTCAAGTTTGGGCTACTACCATCTTCGATCACAAACCGATTGTTCTCACGTGCAATGAGGTCCACAGAGGTGGCTCTGGTTTTGGACCTTTTAGATTTGATAATTCGTGGCTGCAAAATGACGAGTTTAGAGAGAAGCTACAAGGGTGGTGGAACCATGAAAGCATACTGGTACGACGTCATATATTTTTTCGTCAAAATTGAAGAATCTGAAAACAAAGATAAAGTTGTGGAACAAAGATAGTTTTGGGAATACAGCTAGGATGAAAGAACATTTTTGGCCGAATGGAAGAAGACTCGTCGTTAGCTGAGGGTGGTAGAGAAATCAGGCTAGCGCTCAAGATGGCCTATAATAGAAAAGTGTTAGAGGAAGAGCAAATGTGGCGCCAAAAGCCAAAAGTGCACTACTTGCGGGAAGGGGATGGAAATACTAAATTTTTCCATTCGGTCGCAAATGGGAGAAGGAAGCACAATCGGATCTCTTCTATCACTATCAATGGCACTACGCATACGGATCCTATTAACGTGTAGAACAAGATTGTGGATTTCTATAAGGATCTTTACTTATCGGAGGAGGTGCGCAGACCTCTGCTGGATGGTATTACCTTCAGCTCTATTGGATCGGAAAAAGCCAGCGAGCTTGAAAGGATGTTCAGGGAGGATGAGGTGAAGGAAGCTATGGAGAAGTTGGGCAACAATAAATCTCCGGGCCCGGATGATTTCATTATGGAATTTTACAAATTCAGCTCGGAAGTTATAGGTGCTGATTTTATGGCTTTTTTAGGTGAGTTTCATGCATCGAGTTGCTTGGCTAAGAGTATAAACTCTACGTTTATTGCTCTCATTCCGAAGTGTGAAGGGGCTACCAATATCTCGGACTTCAAACCAATCAGCCTCTCCAGGTGGGCGTATAAAATTGTGGCGAAAGTGCTCACTAATCGCCTCAAGGGGTCATCGGCATGTTCATGTCCAACATTCAGGGGGGCTTTATTCCTAGTAGACAATTGTTGGACATTGTGGTGGCGGCTGTCGAAACTATCGATTCTGTGAAAAAGCGGAAGAAGGGATGGATTTTTAAAATTGATATGGAAAAGACCTACGATAGGGTCCAGTGAGAATTTTTTGATTATGTCCTCTACAAAATGGGGTTTGGAGTGGTATGGAGGAAATGGATGAAAGGGTGCTATGCGTCAGTCCGATTCTCTGTGCTGATCAGTGGGATTCTGCATGGGTATTTTAGGAGTAAGAAGGGCCTGAGGCAAGGAAACCTGATGTCGCCTCTACTGTTTAACTGCGTAGGGGGGGCTTTACACAAATTATTTAAGAGGGTGAAAGATCTAAACTTGATCACGGGGTTTAAGGTGGTAGAAAATGATCCGACGACCACTCACTTACAATACGCCAATGACCGATGCCTTTTTGCAATGAAAGTCAGGGGGAGATGGAAGTGAAAGCGGTTACTGATTTGCTAGTTGTCTTTGAAGGGGTGTTAGGCCAGAGAATCAATTTACACAAATCAAGCCTGGTGGGAGTCAATCTCTCCAATGATGATACATATCGTGTGGTGGTGGAAATCGGGTGCATGAAAGACAAATTGCCAATATTGTAACCAGTAATAAAAGGGTGTTCATGCACCTATATTCACCAAAGAATAACAGAATGAAGGGTGTTCTGGTTCTCCGGGCAGGGGATTAGATTTGCACCCGCTGCCGGAATGTCAATTTCAAACGAAGATCGGTGTGTCACCGATTCGGCTGCCCGGTAGTGTGAGGACAAGGAACCATAGTGAAGGGCACTGAAATCTCTCCTTCAAAAGTTAGGTCCAGGCATCAGGCCTTTATCAGTGATTCCCAACTTCGGGATATTGCCCAAGGGTGGTCTATTGTGAGTGGTTGTGGGAAGTTGGTGACGGGTTTTGGGAAGAAGCTCGGAGGGCCTTCTATGCCGTCGGTAGGTAGAAGACAGGGGTTGTCTTTTGCAGATGTTGTTATTGGAGACCCCCCTCTTCGTGAAGGGGGGGGGGGGGGAGGGGTCGGAACTCCCGCAGGGGAGAATGATGCTCCGACCAACTGCTTGAATGCTTTCCCTAATACTGGTAGGGACAGTAATATCTTACGATGCACTTCTAATCAGTCAATTGAGTCTGTAGCCAAAAACATCAGACTATTGGATTATCCTGCATGTCTTTAAAGATACTTTACAACCACTACATATCTATTACTGGTTACAATATTGGAGTTTACATGATGGACCGTTAGTTTCGATGCTAACTAATACTAAAATCCTGCTTTGGCGCCCGTCGACTGAAGTTGCCAACAAAATTCTTTCTAATAAAGCGTTCGCCATTGATGGTAAACCGGTTGAATGTTCAAAATGGGACCCCCTCACGAATTCCTTGCAGCTCCACCGGTGGATGGGCGGAGTTTGGGTTAAGCTATTCGGCTTGCCCCTGCACGCTTGGACTTCGGAGATTCTCAGGGAGATTGCTAAGGTATGTGGAGGATTCATCCTCATTGACAAAAGCACCGTCGACTTGTGGGAGACTCTATTCGCCAGAGTGCTGGTGAGATCCGAGCACTGGGAGATGATCCCCCGATCTTGTGAGATCTGCCTCAGCGGCCAAAAACTCACTGTCTTCGTAGAAGTGGAGCGTATGGAGGAGATGATCTGCCCGCGTCAACCGAATCACGAATCCGAGTGGACCGGTGGTGGCGAGATAAACATATTCCGTGGTGCCATAAAAGAAGTCTCGTCGATTATCAAACCACTCTAGCACGGGGAACCACGGTCCATATTGCACCTAATGAGCCCCTCGAAGGGTGGCACGTCCACAAATTCGTCGCTCCGACGCTTCTCCCCGCTGACGGGATCTCCAAACAGAGGTAAAGAAGCCGGAAGGGATGAGGAGGGGTCTGGAGCGACGGTTCCGTCGTTCACATCCTTTGTCGATGCTACTGCCTTCGCCAGTTGCCATGAGGAGATTATGGCCAATGAGCTTGAGGAAGGGGAGATGGAGATTTGTGATATCGTTTCAATATCGCCAGAGAATGGAGGTGAGGAGATGGCTGATCGAGGTCACTCTGTTGTGCACGACCGGTCGTCGGTCTGTTTGGAACACCTTGGGTGGCCGGAGTTGACTTTGGGTTACTTGGACGACGACTTTTCGATGGATCTTAGTCCGTTGAGGCTGTCTACAGCTGAGATTTCATCTTACTCCAACAACGTTAACTTGCAGGAGACAAAAGAGGTGTTAGGTGAGCCGACGTGGACGCCGACAGAAAAGGATGACTGCAAAGATGGTACCTAGGATCCGATGGGGACGGAAGCTGCGAATGCCTTTTTCAGGGGGAGAAGCAGAGGAAGAAAGGAAAAGGGTAGGGTTATGTTCGAAGAAGGAGAGGACCTTTGAAAGGTCGTGGTCCGAAATGTTCTGGATCGCCAACACGTGGTCTGTCTCGGGAGGCGAGCTTGCTAGGGATGCCGACGTCCTGATCCGGAAACTTCTAGCTCCTCTGCCTTTTGCCTTTCGAGAAAGGAGACTGACTGGGGGGGGTTAAAGAGTTTTTCCTCTTTCGACGTGGACTGGAAGCTGAGTTGTCGGGCACGTGGCGGGCATCTCATCTGCATGGAACTGACATGCACGACACGCTTTTGGATCCCCTTCTTGACTGAGGCGGGTGACCCAACAACCCTTTTATGTGCTTTAGGCCTCAAATCCTTTTTTCCCTAGTTCCGGGTCCAGGTTGGGTCGTTTTGCTGGGGCAGAATGTTCCTTAACACTTGGGACAAGGATAGTGACCCGCGGACACGGATAGTGACCTGCAGACCCGAAGGAAGAAACTTACTATTGCGGAGACTCCTAAGTTGCCTTTCGAGCTTGTGACTATGGGTCTCCCTCTCCAAGTGATGCCTACTCTAACTTTGGGGTCTTCTCCTTCTATTCTGATGGCTGACCTGAATAGGGCGGCAGTGGAATCCCGAAGAGCTGACGGGGTGCTTTGTGACCAGGAGGAGCCGAACGAAATTGACAGATTAATCCAAGTGGGACACGAACTCGGTATGTCATTCAAAGGATCTGAGGAGTCTTTGCGGGAGGTCTTCAAATCCATTCTGGTCAATTGTCAGAGTAACAGGAAACATCACCGGACGGGTTCACGCGAGCTCGCTCGATTACAGTGGGGGATGATGGATGGGAGGGGTAATGGGGGAGATTGACCCCCACCCCTCTTTGACTGGGCGGGCTTTAAGATTATTGATTGATGAAGATGCTTTCTTGGAATGTGAGGGGTATTTGCGACGGGGCTAAGCAAGCCGTGGTCAGATGAGTATTAGTGTCGGTTAAGCCGGTTATTATTACGCTGCAAGAAACTAAATGGGGTAACTGCGATAGGGGAAAAGTTAGGTCTGTTCTCCGTGGGAGAAACTGGGACTAGGAGGGTGTGGACTTTGCAGGGGCTTCGGGTGGTATCCTTGTGGCGTGGGATTCTAGACTTTTCGATAATGTTGACGAAGAGCTGAGTATTTATTCGGCCTCTATGGTGTTATGGAATAGAGAGAGTGGTCAGTGTTGGGTGCTGTCAAGTATTTACGGACCATCGACGGATGGGCAGCAAAGCGATTTCTGGTTCGAGTTGGCGGCAGTGATGGCAAGGTGGGATCTCCCGATATGTTTGGGGGTGATTTTAACGCCATCAAATGGGGGCATAAGAAACTCGGTGGGCCTCCGGACATCGCTGTCATGAGAGATTTTAACTCATGGATTGCGGATTGGGGTCTAATGGATGTTCCTTTAACGGGTTCCAGATTCACTTGGTCCAATCTACAGGATAACCCGCCTATGAGCAGGTTGGATCGGTTCCTTTGCAGTACTGATTGGATGGAGATGTTTCCGGCTGCTAGGTTAGAATGTCTCGCGAGAGCGGTGTCCGACCATCGACCAGTGATGCTCACGTGTGAAGCTAGGGGGAAAGGCCGACCCCATTCAGATTTGATTTGAAAATATGTGGTTACTGGATGAGCGACACTGGGAGGCGCTGCCAAATGGGTGGAATGAGCATAGGTCAATGGGTACGACGACTTACCGGTTCATATCCAAGCTGCAATGGATCAAGAAGCGCACCATTGAGTGGAACAGAGAGACTTTTAGGCTTCTTCACCTCAACAAGGAGATGATCCTAACAAGGTTGCTGGAGATCGACACTCTTGAAGAAAGTAGGCTTTTATCGGAAGGTGAACGCGAAGAACGGACCCAGATAAATGTAGAATTCAATAACCTGTGCAGGGCCGAAGAGATATCGTGGAAACAAAAGGCGAAGGTGAAATGGGTAAAGGAGGGAGACCTGAATACCAAATTCTTCCACGCCATTGCCAATGTTCGAAACAAAAATAAGTATTTGAGTAGTGTTGGGATTGAGGGGGTCACGTATGTGGCGATAGATTGGATACGTGAAAAGGTGGTGGAGTTTTATTCCAAGTTATACACGGACGATGACCTGTCGCGCCCAGCTTTGGATGGGTTACCCTTCCAGTTCATCGCTACTCAGGACTGTGAAGATCTGGAATTACCCTTTCAAGAAGAGGAAGTTTGGAGAGCCATTAAAAAGGGGGGCAGGAATAAATCGTCGGGGCCCGACGGATTCACGATGGAATTTTATAGTGGTTTCTGGCCTTTGATTAAGGAGGAACTAATGGAAGTGCTCCTTGAGTTCCATAGTTCTGGGTTCATTGGGCGCAACCTTAGTTCTACCTTCATTACTCTTATACCGAAGAAAGTTGGGGTAGAAGACATTGCTGATTTTCGCCCGATCTGCCTAATCAATTGTCTTTATAAGATAATTGTCAAGGTACTCGCTAATCGACTTAGACCTTTAATGGGGAAAATTATATCAGCCAACCAGGGGGCTTTCGTTCAGGGGAGACAACTAGTGGACCAAGTGGCTATGGCCCATGAAGTGGTTCACTCCGCCTATCTTCATCGTGTACCGGCTGCTCTTTGGAAGGTGGACATGGAAAAGGCATATGATTGCGTATGTTGGAGCGGTCTGGACTACATGTTTAGCAGGTTGGGTTTCGGAATAAAGTAGAGGAGTTGGATGAGGGGTTGTTATGCTACACCGTGGTTTTTTGTGTTAATTAATGGCACGCCTGCTGGGTGTTTCAAAAAAAAAAAAAGTACAAGGGGCATTCGTCAGGGTGATCCCCTTCCCCCTTTCCTTTTTATTATGATGGGGGAAGCGCTTACGGGTCTCATCGAAAGGGCGAGATAGCTGGACTACATTTCAGGGATCAGAGTAGGGGGCCAGGACAGATCCATCTCAATCCTACAGTATGCTGATGACACGATCCTCTTCGGTAAGGCTGACAAGGGTGAATTCAAGTCCCTTGCTGACACCCTTTCAGTGTACGAGGCTGTGTCTGGGCAGCGGATCAATTTTCACAAATCTAAGGTCACAGGTATCGAAATTGACAGCTTGCAGGTTCAGGCCATTGCGGAGATGGTAGATTGTGAAAGCGAAGAGCCGCCCATCAGATATATTTGGGGCTGCCTTTGGGTCTGCGGCATCCTTCGGGGAGAGCTAGAAACCTGTAATCCAGCGTTTCGAGCAACGGCTCTCCACGTGGAAAGGGAAATTGTTAAGCAGTGGTGGTCGTCTAATCTTGTTGAAATCCGTTCTTGCCAGCTTGCCGACGTTCTACATGTTCATGTTCAAGTGTCCGATCAGAGTAATCAAACGGATGAAACAAATACAACGTAATTTTCTGTGGGAGGGGGCAGGCTTCGGGAAGAAATACCACCTCATTAATTGGGATACTTGTCAACTATCGAATAGCTGCAGTGGGCTGGGGATTCGTAATTTAAGGTGCAACATCGCCCTTCTTGGCAAATGGTTTTGGAGAGCCAGGAACGAGGAGGAATTGGAGAGTCATTGGCGTAAGGTGCTAGTGGAAAAATATGGGCACACCAATTTTAACTAGGGCATCAACATTCACAGCAGTAGAAGAACCTCGTCCTAGTGGAAAATGATTTGTGGCACCTGGTATCTTTAAGCCAAGAGGATTCGCTTCTGCTGGGGTTGTGGCATTCGAATTCAGTTATGGGAGGACAATTGGGTAGTGGGGGGGCCTCTAAAATCGATGTTCCCTACTATATTTTCCTTATCGCTGAATCCTAGGGGGAGGATTGAAGAATTTTCCAGTCATATGGGGGGAAGAAGAACGTGGGATGTTTCTCTACGCAGAAACCTTCGTGCTGATGAAGAGGAGGCTTTCTCCAAACTCCTACTTTTGCTCTATGAGATGGAGCGAAACCCTCAGAATCAGGACCGTCGGCTGTGGTACCCAAGCTGTATAGGCAACTTCACGGTTAAATCCTACTATCAGCTGCTGTCCTGCCAGCCTTTTATCAGATTTCAAGGAGCAACGCTATGGAAGGCTCCCATTCCGCTCAATAAAGTTATTCTCGTGGATGGTGTTCAAAGAGAGAATCCTTACGCGGAACCAACTCATCCGGAGAGGGAAAGATGTTTCAAAGCTGTGTCATGTGCCCCCAGGGTGATGAGTCTATTTCACATCTTTTCCTGCATTGTGCGGTGGCTCAGGAAGTCTAGAGCATCGTGTTGAAGTTCTTTCATATGAGTTGGGTCCTCCCAGCAACTCCATATCTGCATTATTTAGCTTGGGATGCGGGGACCCCGGAAGAACAAGATGGGAAGAGGTGGAAGGGGATTTTCTTCTCGGTCATTTGGTGCATCTGATGCGAGAGGAATAGGAGAATTTTCGACAAGAAATCGAAACCGGTGGGTGCCATTGTCAAAGACATTGTAGATCTAGTAGGCCTTTGGGTTCCAACGGTTGAGGACCAGTCCTAGATAGAGTCCTGGCCCTGGGACTGGATGTATCTCCTTTTTTGTTTGCCCTGTTTCGGGGCCGGATGTATCTCTTTTTTTGTCTCCCTGCTTTTTTGCTTCGTTTGGTCTTGTATTGCTCCCTCAACATCTTGTTGTTTTTCAATATATTTTCATTTACGGACCAAAAAAAAAAGTTTGGTAGGTGACGACTCTGAAAATCATAGAGAATGAGAAATGAAGGAGTTCAGGAATCTTATGACGATTATTAGGGGGACGACCCCTAATGCGATTAATAGGGGCTGGAGAATATGGAAGCATTTAACTCAAGGATCATAATTTTGGGTTGAATTTTGGTTTCAGGCATGACCGAAACTGAAGTCCGAAATTTTGGACCCCATACAAAATGGACCAAAATTTTGAATTTCGGTTTCATTTCGGCCATGCCCAAAACCAAAACATTTCGGCCGAAATTTTGTTCCATGATTCCACCAAAGAGGAGTACTCTGGGAAAACTTTCTTCAATTACCTAATGAACCAAGAAAGGAATCACAACCCTACCAAGTGGTGGTCTGATTTTTGGAAGGTCAAAATGCCTCCCAAAGTTAAATTTTTCTCTTGGACTGTGGTTCGGGGGAGAATCCTTACTCGGGATCAGTTGATTAGAAGAAATATTCCAGTCTAAAACAAATGTCTGCTCTGTATGAGGGGGAGGGAATCAATGGCACATATTTTATTTGCAGTGCTCCTTTGCTCGAACCATTTGGTATAATATTTTTCTCATTTCAATGTCAAAATGGGTTCTTCCTTTTTGGCCAACCCAAATGATGGAAATGTGGAAGGAGATCGGCGTTGATGATCAGAGAAGGGAGTTTTGGCCTCTTACGGTCTATACGATTTTTTGGGCTATTTGGGTGAAGAGAAACAATAGTGTTTTCAGACGAAAGGCTAAACCGTTTATGTTGGTCATCCACGATATTAGAGACTTGGTGGTTAGCCGGAATGTGGTCAAGATGAATGAGTTTAATGACGGTCTGCAGCATTTCCTGATGTTATGGGATTGTTGTAATCCTTAACCACTTTTGGGCTTTGCTGTCGCGATGGGGGGTGGGTTGCTTTGTGGATCTGCTCTGGCCCCTGGGTGAGTGCCTTTTGAGGGGGGTCTCTTTGTTTGGGTAGTTCCTTACTACTCACCAAGGTATGTACTTTCCTTTTTGTTTCGTTTTTATATAATTGCTTTGTTACCATTTCCAAAAAAAATAAAAAGTCTTGTCGTCTTCAAATTCACCATCTGATTGTAACATAGAGCCTATATAGCGAAATGAACGACAAAGTAGCACTAAATGATTTTCTGTCATGTTCGCTGAATTTCTGATCCATGCATTCCGTATTTGTTCTGTTAATTTTCAAACCCTCGACTCAAAAGCTTTTCTCCATAGTTTCATTTAATTATTCTCTTCTTTCCTTTTTTGGGTAATTAATACTACATCAGCCGTAGACAACATGCACCAGGGAATCCCTTCTTGGATGTCTATGGTTAACGTATCATGACTAGGGCAAACAATAAGTGCTCAAGGCAGATCCTTGTTGTGGCCCAACTCTGACAGGGAATGCAATTGTCTCTCGACACTTCGTTCTTACACTAGTTACCGCTCTCTTGTGCATGTCTTGAAGAATCTCAATATAAAAGTTCAGGATACATTTCTTCCTTAGGGTCCACCAGATTATCTATCCTGACACTCTATTATAATCCTTCTCTAAATCAATAAATATCACATGTAAGTTTTTCCTTCTCAAATATAGTAGTCAATAACTAAAACTTTTTCCAAGTATATAGAAATACATTATAGATATAAAAAGTAAAATAAGAAACCAATTAACATTTCTGCTCTGGTAGTTGTGTGGCCAATTTTCTTCTGTAGTGTTCCTGACACTGCAGTTATATATATATACACACACACACACACACACACACATCTAGGACAGACGCTACACCAGAGTTGCAGCATTCAACGCTACACTCGAGTATTCGGGTGCCAAGTGGCACCTAATTCGAGGATCAGATGCCACAACAACATGCAGAAGGTCGATCAGGTTTATTCAATATATATATATATATATATATATATATATATATATATATATATATATATATAGATACATCTTATCTACCATCCAAATGTTGGTCAAAGTTGGAAAAATTTACTGCACCAGGTTTGGATGGCATTAAATGATATTTGACCTGTAACTTGAAGGGTTCAAGTCCAAAAAAGAATTTTGTTTTTTTAAATACCTTGAGTGGGCGAACCTTCCGAAACGGATGCCCTTTAGGAGAAGGGGTGCCACGTGGCACATGATCTCACTCGAATGTAACGTTCATGGAACAACTCTAGTGCAGGCACCACTTAACCATATATATATATATATAGAGAGAGAGAGAGAGAGAGGCTAGGTTTCCCTTTTGATTCAAGAAGGTTAAAGATCTTAACCACAGGGAGAACTCAGAGGGATCGACCTAAGCTTATACGTTGTGTATCTGGCCTGTTTCTAGGAGTGACGTCCGAGACATGTCTCGGTATATTGTGACAGTATATCCTTCTAAGGTTCGAGTCATCATTTCGAGGTAGAGCCCTTATTTTGATAGCATATCCCTCTAGTGAGGGACGAGTAGTTATTTCGACAACATATCCCTCTAGTGAGGGACGAGTCGTTATTTCAACAACGCATCCCTCTAAGGAGGGGCAAGTTCTAATTTTGACAGCATATCCCCTTAGCGAGAAGTGAGTCATCATTTTGATAGCGTATACTTAGAGTGAAGGGCAAGTAACAACTCCGACAACACATCCCCTTTGTGGATTGAGCCAAATGAACCGCCTAGCACCCCTTCTAGTGGAGGGCTAGCCTAAGGCCCAAGAGATCGGTTCTCCTCTAGTGAGGGACGCCATCTTATGACTCAAAAGGAGGAATACCTAAAGAAAATATTCTAATTTGGATTTCTATGCAAGGGCTTGAAAAAGCAAGTGAGAGATGTCTTGAAATGGAAATGAAGGGTCTACTTCTAGACTTTGGGTGGTTGGTAGGGTGGTTATGGTGAGAATGGGCCCATTCAAATGGGTTTTGAGGGGCATAACCCAATTGGAAGGGTCTAGAAGAGAGGGAGTTAGAGTTTTGGTTAGATTTTTGAGGCCCAGAAATTTATGAAAGTCAAACAGTCAACGTGTTTAAGAGATCAGATCTGTTAGATGCAGGGACCCAGTCGGAATAATTTGAAAGGTAAGAAGCGCAAAAAGGACAAAAGAGTCATTTAAAAAAGTGGATTGCGGTTTGGGAAGCTCCCAACCGCAGCAAGCATTGCACTTTGAGAGCTCCTAAACTGCAATGGGCATTGCGGTTTGGGGAGCCCCAAGCCGCAATAGGCATTGCGATTTGGAGTATGCGATTTGGAGCTCTCCAAACCGCAACATCTATTGCAGTTTGGAGCCCTCCAAACTGCTTCATCCAAGGGCTTTTATGCCATTTTCTTCCCATGTACCTCCGATATCCGGGAACTTTACAATTTCTCCCTGTTGAGCGTCCGGATGCATAGTTTTGAGGTTCTAAAACACGTGTCGATAGATGCCTCCTTAATTCTCAGTGGAATTTACCGAAAAGACCATTGGGAATTGACCCTCTTTGCTGTAAATAGAACCCTCTCATCTTCATTCTTCACAGGTCGTAAGTATCTCTTAAGTAATCCCTAATCAGAGCTCTTCAACAAAGCAGGTCCTTTTCTCTTAAGCATAGTGTTCTATGCATGATCCACCTCCCATTAGGGATTGTTGTTATCTGGTGACCTCTTCTCATTAGAGAATGTCGTGTATAAATGAAGGTCTGCCTCTCATTAGAGAGTGTTGAGTACCTCTTTAGAATTTCACTTCATTGGAGAATAATACTGACAAAATCATTTTAAGCTCATGTATTTTTAAATCGTTTTCTTTTTGAGAGGGTGATCTGATCGATTTGTTATTATTTTGCAGCCTCTATCAAGATGTCGCATTTTTTCGAAGGATAGATGGTGAGTATGATTATACCGGATGTAGCATTGTACACCATGCTCCTATGTACGAACCCGGGGGTGGCAGACACCTGCTGCTATTCCGTCCGAGTGGCCTAGTTGATCACACTAATGGTGTGGGTTTATTTCTTAGGCCCAGTCGAGATGATAACAAGGATTATTTATTAGACACCTTTAGTCACATTTTTTTTAGAATAAAGGCGGTTGGGTTCTTTTCTTCAAATAAGAGGAGCTGAACCTCCTTTTGTTGGTTGGGAGCTTTGGACTGAGTTAATTTTAGAAAGTTGTAAGGGCGCCTTGCAAGCGAGCTGTTTAACCAAAGTGGTCATGTGTTCTAGAGGCAAGTATGGCAGATGCCCGAACTTGTTTAAGGCTTTTGTAGAAGCCTTTTGCCCGCCATTAATATCTGTGAAAGTAATACCGGGACCAGGACATAAGAAAGAATATACCCTCTCTTTTTCCTCGGATGAAGAAGAGGAGCCAGTGGAAGTGTTGTTGATTGGTGATTCAAGGATCACCAACTTTGGACCATTCGGACCAGCCTCATGCCAGATGGTCCAGATGATGGAATACACAGAAGAAGCTGAAGCGAACACTACAGAGCTACGCTCAGGATGTCCTGTTGTCCCATATCAGAATAGGAAAATACCCACAAACTTCCTTCAACATCGAAAGATACAGCTACTGGCGATGTGCCGCGCCCAGGTTCAGCGGAGAAGGTTACTGGAAATTCAACTCTTAATGAGAAGCCTGTTAGCTCTGGAGGCAATGTAAAAGGTAGTAGTGCAGAAAAGAACTTGTCTGATGGTATAGACGATGTAAACTATGAAGTGGTAGCACACCTAAAGAAAACCCCACCACTGCTTGTTGTGTATGATGCTTTGTTTCTCTCTCCAAAGCTTAGAAATACGCATGTTGAACGGACATGACAAATTCACCACAAAAGTCTGCAGGTTACTACAAAACCTGACGACTTAGTGTGCACGATCACGTTTACGAACGATGATCTTGAAATAAAATTAAAAACTCGCAACATGCACACTTCATTTTAGGCCTACTGGAAGATACCCATCTTTCACGATTGATGAGTGATAGGGGATCTGCAATTAATCTACTACCCAGTACTCTTATGATACAGGCTTTCAATCAAAATAAACAAGAAACCTTGGGTGCCATTGATTTAGAATTGGATGTTGGAGAGTTATCCTCTTGCAAGCATTTCAACATAATCGATGCCCATACATCATATAATGCCTTATTAGGGTACACCCTGGCTCCACCAAAGTGAAGTTGTACCATCTACACTTCACCAATGCTTTAAATATTTTCAAAATGGCGTACAAAAGAGAGTTGCAGCCAGTCCACAGCCCTTTAAGCAAGATGAAGCACATTTTGTAGTTGCCAAGTTTTATGAGGCATAAACCTCGTCTGCCTGTACCAGTGATTTCCAAAGGATAGACGACTATACGCTATTATCTAAATCCTCACCTCCCACTACATACTCTTCCGAAGCAATTTCCCAGCCACCACACATTGAGGTCATTCCTTTCAAGAAAAGTTGTTTAAGAACAAAATCAAATTCTTTCAAAACACCAGAAAAGTTGGCATACCGCTCATCGCTGCACCAGTACCTCAACCCCGAGTATTGGGAATCCATTGGTACGGATCAAGGTCTGACCTATGACACTGTGACTTACTGAATCTTTTATGTTAGAAATGTGGTCTGAGAAGGCTTGAACTCAACCTGATCCATTGAGACATGATTGACCTAACCACATGAGCCATCTGAATTGTTTTAGTTTCGACTTACAATCTGAACTATCCAGACCTTATTCGACCTGTGGTCTAATCCTGTGAACTCTAAAGCCCTGAGCCATACGGCCTGAATTAAGTAAATAATTCAATCTTACCATTTAACCTTTTGAAATCGTCAATCACAGATGTCCCACCCGAGACTCATATGGCTAAAACTAGCAGATTACGAACTGCCATGTTTTAGGCCACAACGTAAGGACTTACAATTAACTAGGCTAAGGGCAAACCCTAAAGAGGTAACAATTGTTCAACTAAGGTTGAACTCCAATCCTAAGGAGTCAAACAGATATGACTAAGGTTAGATCCTAAGGGATCACAAATTACCTAGCCCTAAGGGCTTATGGATACTTCAGCCAAGGCTAATCTCAATACCATCTGAAGATCAGTGCAAGCTTGACTAAGGTCAATCTCAGCCTAAAGAAGGCCCTATCACAATTGCTGAAGACTCAATTCATCAAAGATATAAGACCAGATACATATACTCCACGTGAAGGCTTATTTGAAGACAGACTGTTACTTTGTTTCATTGTATTTTTGTAGACATGTATTTGTATATTGTGTAACTTTTAAAGAGGTGTTCAATTATTTGATGTAATTAATGGTGCGAAGTGTAAACGTCTACAAATTAATAAAACTCTCTCCAAGGAGGGGAAGTTGATTACAATTTGAGGGAGAGAGAGCAATGAGGAAAAGGCAAATGGATATTTTTTAATCGATGTCTCTTTTTTCACATGTATGTGTGTGGGTATGTTTTGCTCCTGTAACTGATATTTATCTAGAAAACAAGGAATATACCGATTGCCACACGTTAGAATGAATTATGACTGAGGATTCCACAAAGCATAGATGGATCAGACAACATCAGACTTTGGAGACAAAATGCTCTTTACAAAATGTGCACAATTCTCACAAGCAATGCTGGGACACTTTTCTTCCAAAGCATTTTAGATTATCAATCAAATTGCTAGTTCTCAATATATTGTTCGTGCAGTTGACTGCAAAGCAATAAATGGTTTGCGCTCTCTTTTCATTATGTCCTTAGTGTATGTTGTCTTCAAAACATAACTGCAATACATTGTATATGCAGATCCTTCATTACCTAGAAACACTACAGCCACATCAGCTGCTTGAGCAAATGGTTTGCACAGCGTTCAGAGCATCAGCTGACAGTCTTAACCAGACCTCTTTTGGCGGTTTTAAACAAATGACTACAAAAATAGGACAGCTGTACTTGACCATGGCACCGGCATTGAAACCCTTGCAAGGTATGTCTTCAATTCCAACAAAAACTGATTTGGTTCTTAAATAGAATATATGACAATGTTATGCTCTTTTTTTTATAGGTATCTATGATCCAAAAAAAAATGTGTTGTTTCTCTTTTTGTTGCCAAAATGGAATATTTCACCTTGCCTGCGTTTCACATCTCTTGTTCATTGCTAGCTTATGAATTTTACAGCTTTTCTTTTTTGGTCACAGCAAATCATTTGCGTGACAAGGATGAGCTCGTTAAGGACTTAAAGCGCCTTTGTCTTGTGTTTGACCATGTGGAGAAGCTACTGATCCTTGCAGCTTCGATCCACCGTAAGCTATTACAGGCTCGGCGTCTCTCTGAAGCAATTTTCAATGACTATTTTAATTTTTATCTTCCAAGAATGGGAACAAGTTCAGAAAGCATCAGCAGTGAAAAGGTATATGTTAGGGGCTTTTATTACTTTTCTACTCGTGCCTTGAAAAACGAGCCAAGTCAAGTCCTCATTGAGTTTTTCTCAGTACGATGATCACTCGAGTCTTGGTGGAGTTAGGGGGCAATTTGATCCATATATCATAAATTTTTATACAATTTACATTTATGATGTTCAGGTAATACTCCAAACACATGGATTGGCCACTAAACTATTGTAATAGTCAATTCAATAGTTGAAGACGAGTTCTACAGAATGAGTCTTTCAAATAGTCGTTTACGGAACATCGACTGAACTTAGTAACTACACTACATTTGCTTTTTCAGTAGTCGTCCAAATCAGTATTCATTCAATTTTGCTTTGTAATTATACAGTTTATTCGATCACAAAATTCACAATAAGTAATATACATGTTATTTAGTGCCTAGAAGTTTAATTAACAGGAGAGCCTATAGAATGATTTGGTCAAAATAGAAATAATTTAGTGTCACAATGTCATAAATTTCAGTATCTGGGCTCTACTATACAACCTAGTTATAGGGTTTGAGGAAGGCACCTCAAACAGAATCAATGGAGGATGGGAAAAGTGGAAACGAACAAGTCGTATGTTGTGTGCTCAGCGAGTTCCACTTCGATTTACGCGAAGTTGTTACAAAATGGGGGTAAGACCTATGTTACCATATAGAAGAAAGTATAGGGCCACAGGGAAGTACTAAGAAGATGGTTCATTCATACCGAGGCGGGGGAGGGGGGGGGGTGTGCTTCATGGGATAATAAGAAAAGATAAAATTTGGAAGGAGTAGAAAAGAGGAAGGAGATGACTCCAATAGAAAAGAAAATGAAAGAATGTAGGATCGGAACAATAGAAGCACAAGGACTGAGGAGAAGAGAAAGACCATGAAAGCTTTGGAGAGAAATAGTGAAAAACGACTAGGGTTGTGTAGTCACAAAGAGCATACACTTGAATAGAGATGAGTGGAGAGATAAAACTTGCAAAGCAGACCCCAGATAGATGGGAAAAAACAATGAGATGTTGATGATGGTGAAACGAGTATCCAAGACTAAAAGCATAAAAGTTATGAGGAACTATTATAATATTATAGCTTGAAAATGTTACCACAAATGTAAATAGATCTTCTATTAGAAGGATAAAAAGTTTAGTCAACTCAATCTACTCCTAAATTGGGGTTCTCGTGCTGAACTCTAAGGCAAGTCATCTCATAGACTTGGTTTGCTCAAATGTTAGGCAAGCTCAATCAAAGTTGGTGCAACTGTTTCTATGTAAGAGGTATAAAACTACACATTTTTTGATTCGTTGTTACGCAATTCACATAACTGGGCTACCAAGTACACTTTTTCCTTTCACTAGTCACATCATCTTAAATCACTTCAGTTTATTTGCACAGGCCCATCATCCATATTATACCTAGAAAGAAAATTTAAATAAATAAAAAAGTTATTCGTCCTAAGCCAAGTTACATGTTTCTGAACACGTTTTTTAACTTTGCTTTCCGATACATGGATCAATCTTTGTAGGAATTCAACCGGAAGCAACAGGTCAAAACTTACGAGAGACGAGCTGTAGAAAATATGTTTCCACCACCAACCGCTAATCAGTCTTGGAGAAAAGTTCTGAGCATGGGCAATCTTCTCAATGGCCATGAACCGATATTAAGGGAGATCATTTTTTCAGTGTATGATGACATGAGCGGTGGCCAATATGGAACCGACATTCCTTCAGAATCACGTCGAGAAACCGAGACACACCGCATGTACATTTGTGGAACTTCCAACGACCTGCGGGTCGCACTATCTGTCACCTCCTGCGATTAAATTTTCCTCATAACAAATTATGTGGCTTCTCTGTCCACTGCAACTTCAATGCTTGCAAATTCTTATTTTTGTTGTAAAAAATGACCTGCTGATGCATAAGTTACGGCAGGCAAGCTGAAACAAAAGGACTGGTGAGTCTATTCGTTGGTCTTGTGATCGAGAAGGTGGAGATGTTTCATATGTAATTATGTGTTTTTATTAGCAAGAATTTCAATTTGCAGAGGTGTTGCTGCATTGTTGCGGTTCATGCATCACGCATCATGGAAAAAAAAAACCCCACCAATTTCTGATTTTCGATTTTTTACCAGTTCGTTTTGCAGCAAAATTATTCCATACTGACCTAACAATCAAATGCCAGGAATATGTTGTGTACTGTCTTGATGGAGATGATAACAGTGAAGAACTCTGGATCCAAAGACATCCTGTTGACCAAGTTGCCTGTGTTTGGGCTCACATACCAGTGTCTAGGTGACTTAGGAGCCGAGACCACCTCTTTGCATTTGTAAGTGTGTTACAAGCAAGATTCAGATTGTAATTTAAGCTGTGTTTCGATGGACCAGGAGATCGCGATCTCAGGTATAGACACACATGCTATGTACCTATGGCAGTGCACCGACGACCTATGCCAGTCCGACTGCACGAATAAACATCACGATGCGCCTAGATTTCCGATATCTGGGAAATCTGTGCATGTACCCATTTGACTGTTTGGCCATGCAGCGTGTATTGGTTTGGCCAATGTATATGCCTGACCCAACCTGACTCTGACTCGTTTGGCCAATGTATACAGGATAAAATCCAAGTCTACCAGACCCCGCCTTTGGTCGGGTCCTTTAAGGCCCGACTTGACCTGATGAGTCAACCTTTATGTGCTCAAACTGTCTTAAAAGCTGGGTCAGGCCACAGGCTGACCCGTTGACAGCCCTGACTTCCATGCTTACTGTGGCACATGCTCATTTGTACTATCTAATTGAAGACACTCCTCGGACTAGAGCCATCAACCAAACATTTGAACTGATCCCCATGATACCCTAACCATCTAATCAACCCTACTTTCTACTGAGAATTATTGTGAAACGAAGGTTATTGATATGACTCTTTGATAGGCTTGTGCCCTTATGGGACAGCACATGACTTGATGGGTTTGTGCCTTTATAGGACAGCGCCATGTGCGGATTATTCCCGAATCCAAGTTGTTCTCGAGTACACGTTTTGGATCGATCTTTGATACCTCGTCACGTCATTTTAACCTTTGTTTCATCTATTTAAGGTCAACTTTGGGAATCTTATTTCTCCATTTGTTTGCAGAGTCCTAGGCAATGTCAACTCGATGAGCATGCCTATCCTGTTGTGGGCTTGTCATAGACCAATGGGTGGATTATGGAATCTACCCATACGATGACGTCTTTTCGTATACAATTATGTTAATGTAGGGATTTGTTTCGGCACCTTTAATTTTATTTTTTAGTTTTTGCAAAATAAAATTTAAAAATTTAAGTAAAAAAAGTTTATATAACATTTAATTGAATTTCTTGACGTTCTTGATGCGATGGTAAGAGGTCTGGTGGGACGTCAAGCATGAAAATGTGGGTTCAAGTCACGAGGGCAATCACTTTGTACATAAAAAAAAAAAAAAAAAAAAAATCAAATGTTAAGTCTGCATTAGGTCCACCACTCCCATACGCCATACTATGGTTCAAAATGTTATATCGGTTTCGGGTGGGAGCGAAATGAGATCATAAATTTCCGGGCATTCTCATTGGGGGGTGAAATTATCTTGCTATTATTGGGCACATTGTAGATAGGAAGCAAACTTGTAGGCTAAACTCTTGCAGTCTTGCCTTTATCGGCTAAAGAGTAGTGATTGGATTTTGATTTCACATGGACTGATTTGAGCTAATATTAAATGGCACAACTCTCGAAAAATGATCGGAGAATCATGTTTGGTATGCATTAATGATCATCTTTATTTTTTTATCCGCTCCATGTGAAATAAAAATTCGATCATCTAATGGTAGTAAGCCCGTGATGTCAAGTTCTGTCATGTCGAAAATTAAGCTAAAAACTAATCTGTCAAATAAGTCAAAGAGGTCAACACTAAGCATATAAAACCCTGGTTGTGAAGAATCTTGGATTGTAAACACAGGAACCCCTTTTTTATATTTTTCCAAAAGAACCCAATTTTTTCATTTTTTTAAAAGAAAAAGAAAAAAGGGACCGAAATTCTGGCCCAGCCTGAAATTGTCAAAATCTCGATTTTCGCGAGTCTCGAAACCATCATTTTGATCCTAACTCCATACATCCGGATCCACTACAGAGTTCATTGCAAACTATGAGATGGAGATCTTATTTGCTGTCTGGTCAGCATCACCGCACAAGTGACAATTCTTGTCAGCCAGCCCAGTTGCTCAGGATGAGTATGCATTCAGCCTTTCACTCATTGTAGATAAAATTTACTTAATATAATTTAGGGGGCCATTACTTGCACATACTTTTCAAGTGATTGTAGCGGATTGCACCGAATTTAAAAGAAAGACTTGCAAGTTTGGTGATCTCTATTATGTGAAAACATCATCCAAGCCGTTTGATTTGAAGGTCGTGATTTAAAGATATCAATTGCAAAAGACTAGAATAAAATATAATTTTCATTATTTGATTAAATGGAGTCAAAGGCTATTATATAATTTAACAGTTGACTACAATAGATCATATGACAAGTATAGTGTTTTTCTCCAATTTTATGTGCCCGAGATTTATTGATCACGAACTTCAAATCAGACAGCCTATATTATATTTTTACATTTCACATGTCCCTAAAATACCAAGTCTTTCTATAAATTCGGTGCAATCATTTGAAAAATATGTGCAAGTAATGGCTCCCCATAATTTATTGTGTGTTTGATTGACTTTGTTCCTTTAACAATTTTCTTTTTTTATAAACATTTAAACTCTGCGATGGAACCATTTTATAATTAATATGATGTTAGATTATTTGTGGTTGTGAGTAAAAACGAAGCCTCAGCCATCTAATCATAATTTGAATTCTCTTAAATCCGATGCTACCATTAAGTTTAGCATCTGGACATAGCCAATAGCAAGACGTCTCGGTGAAACAGCGTGAAGTGAAAAATATGTTTTAAATGATCTTAAACCGTGAAAATAGGTATTTGATCTTACACGATTAAAGTAAATCGTGTGGCATATATTTGTGATCAATCCAATCATTCCAAGTGATTGTTCATGATCCTAACATATCTCATTTAAAGAGTCGCACCTATAACATAATTGCATATTGTTTGATTCGTGAGCTTCAATATTAGGCGTTAAAAAGATAAGATAGCAGATATTAAATTGCACGGATTTGGATAAAGCATGACAGTGGTTTACGAGATCATCACATAGATTGAATACAATAAACAAAAATAGTGCCACATGTACGACAGTGACAAGTAGTATAACACCTTATATAAATTAGAGTTTAAAAGGATTAGTTTCTAATCCGCATCCCAAGGCGAAATGCAGTATGATTACTGCCTTGCTCAGCCCGAGACGCAATTCGTATCGCCCAAGATGTCCTGTCTTGGACGATATTTAAAAGCACACATCAATAGAGCACAATTGATAATTAAATAAATTAGACGGTCAGGATCATTGAGGATATACACCAAATGGGGATTGAGATGGAGTGCATTCTATCAAACCTCAGTTATGACTTTCTTAAATATACAATGAAATGATCCAAAATTCATGACTCTTGGGTCACTTTCCAAAGAAAATAGACCCTACAGGGCTACACTAGCTTGAGAACACACAAAAAATGAATTGAGGAGGCGGCAACAAAGAATAAACAAAAGCCATATGGGATATGAATTCAACATCATTGTCGTTGGCAAAAATCATGCACTTTCAATAGCACATAAATATCACTTCATGCTCTCATACATCAAAGGGATATAGAAAGCTTAATGGGATAGGGTCACTTCACCCAATATCAAATAAAACATCAATACATGGTTATTATATTATAATTTCTCTCTCTAATCTTTGTTTTAACTTTTTACTTAACCCTTTCCTTGAGCTCAAGCAATTCTTCCAGTTGTCATTTGTGAGGCTTAAGCTAAGGATCAAGCTCTATGATCTCCGGTTATTATATTTTAAATTAGGAAATTTTATATTTTTTGTCTTATAAGCTTGCTTATTTATAGAAACGGCCCTATAATTTAAAACTTTATAGAACATGTTAGCTCCAAGCCAAGCCAAGCTGTTTCCACGTTACCACCGACCTATTTTTTCGTTATATATATCTATATATATATATATATACACACACACGCACACGTTTATTTTTCATTATTTTTTGTTATCCTTTTTACCTTATTTGATAACTATTACACATAAGCTATCTCAACTAATTGTAATTATCTAAACTAATTTTAAAAAATAAAAAATAAAAATATCTAAACCAATTAATTGTAATTATCAAATAAGGTACACTATATGGTTGGTTGAGATAACTGATGTGTGATAGTTATCAAAGAAGGTACACTTTAATATGATCGCTATTTTAAAATAGTGGGCCGCTATCTTAAGTTAGCGGCTCGCTATCTTAAGTTAGCGGCCTGATTTAAGATAGTTGATTGAGATAACTGATGTGTGGTAGTTATCAAATAAGATACATACTAATACGATCGTTATCTTAAGATAGCGGCCCGCTTTAAGGTAGTTGGTTGAGATAATTGATAACTATCACACATTAACTATCTGAACCAACTATCCTAAAGTGGGCCGCTAACTTAAGATAGTGACAAGATAACGCCACTATCTTAAGATAGCGTATTAAAGTGTATCTTATTTGATAACTATCAGACATCAGTTATCTCAATCATCTATCTTACAACGGGCCACTAACTTAAGATAGCGGGCCACTATCTTAAGATAGTAACTCGCTATCTTAAGAGAGCGATTGTATTTGAGTGTACCTTTTTTTATAACTATCACACATCAATTATCTCAACCAACTATTTTAAAGTGGGCTGCTAACTTAAGATAGCGAGTCGCTATCTTAAGATCGCGGCCGCTTTTGTTTGTTTTATATTTATATTTTTTTCTTCTCTCTTTAATTTCTTTTTATTTTCTTCTATATTTTAAAATTTTAACTTGAGTTACAATTGTTTTAGATAATTATATTTGGTTGAGATAATTGATGTGTGATAGTTATTAAATAAGGTAAAAGGGACGAAAAAAAATAATGAAAAATAAACATATATATAATAAAAAAACAGGATGGTGCTGACGTGAAAATGACTTAACTTGAAATGGACCTATTCTGCAAAGTTTCAAACTATAGGACCGCTTTTGGAAATAAGCAACCTTATAGGGCTGAAAATGCAAATTTTCATTTAAATTACCTCTCTAATCTTTGTTAATTTTAACTTTTTACTTAACCCTTTCCCTAAGCTTAAGCAATTCTTCCAGTTGTCATTTGTGAGGCTTAAGCTAAGGATCAAGCCCTATGATCTCCCAACTTTTACTGTCAATCCCCTGTAAATTCGAACGAACCCGGTAAGCCAAGATTGATTATTAACCATTTTTCTTAGTAGGTAAGTTTGGATTCAACTTGCACCTTAGAGGTTCCAATTTCGTCGGCCTTGCATTGGGCTATAGTCCAACCCCAACATGAGGGGTTGAGTCGATAGCTCAACCAAAATAGCATCAAGTAATAGTGTCATCAATATTATTTAACAGTAACGGACAAAGTTGCTAATGGCGTAGTTAACAATTTTGACAACAACTCTAACATTAATTTTTTTGAGGGTATCTTTATTCGCACCAACCAGATTATTGATGGGTGCCCACACTAAAAACAGTTCATTGCATTAAATCAGATGATGGTACTCGTTTTTCGTTCCAATCTTCCATACAACAGATCTTGAGATCCTTGGCATACCATATTAGACGGTCTATTTATCATTCCATACGGCATAGATTTCAAATATGACCCCAAAATCACGTGGCACACATCAATCCCAAAAGTGATTTTAGGATTATTTTTTAGATTCTATGCTACGTGGAATAAAAATCTGACTGTGTCTTAATATTAATCATCAGGAAAGAAGATCGCGATCAATGTAGGCGCCTACCAGTTATCAGTGGGCATGCATAGAGGTATCCTTTTCTCCACTCCCAAGGCTTTAAATATCAGTACTAGTATAAGTACCGTTCACGACCCTTTTAGGTTATGTTCCATAGTGATCCAATACTAGTCAGGGCAGTATCATCTAGTACCATCCGCTTTATATCAGCGAAGACTTAGAGAGAAGCGGCAAAACATAAAATTGTAAAAAGTCAAGCTTTGAACATTAACGGATAAAGAAATATAACTTGCAAATTTGATATCGAAAAAAGATAGGATAAGATAATGATGGTGATGAATTATTATTTTTTTCTTTTTGTACGAAATTCATCTCAAAGCTACTAAAAAGCTACAATTATAATATGATTTAATAAGAAAAATTAAATAAATAAATGGGTTATAATGACCATTAATGTTGTTATAACGTGTTATGAAAATCGTTCATTGATCCACACACCAACTAATAAAAAAAAATAAAAATTGAAAAAAGGTGAAGAAGAATTGCTCGATCACGCGGACCGGCCTCACATGAAATTTTTTTAAAAATAATATATTAAAAAAAAATAAATAAATAAAATAAGTCATGGGTAGCATACATTTTCACATATATAATTATTTTGATTGATATCTTATTGATTTGGAATTTATAGTAGTAGCTAGCTTCCATTGGGTGAGACATTGAATGATTGAAGGAATCCTTTCGTGGTAGGGTCATTAGCCCTACTATAAAATATAAAAATAAAATAAAAATAAATAAAATATTAATTTTAATTTTAATTTTGGGTGTGAAAAAGGACATTTTTTATAATTTTTTAATTTTAAGAGGTTGGGGTGGCCGTGGGAGGCATTGGATACGCTTGCTTTTCAATTTATATTAATATATAAAATATATAATAAGATGGAACGCATTAAGCCGTACGATGTTATTACTATGGCCCCTTACGCTACCCTTTAGTGGGTTATCATTTTAATTTTTGACCTCTTTAATAATAAAAATATATTATTTTTTAACAAAGGCGTTTCCACTAAAAGATGCCAAACCATTTTTCATTCACCAATCTTTTTTACTCTTTTATTTCCTATATTACTATTTACTTGCTACCACGGTTTAACTTAAAACCATAGGCTAGTAGAGAGGAGATAAATACATTAAATTTAATTTTTAAAAATGAAAAATTTGCATTTCCGGCACTATAATTTTGCTTATTTGAGAAAGTAAACTTATAATTTTAATCCTTGCAAAATAGGTCAGCTCTAAGCCAAGTCGTTTCTATGTCAGCACCAACCTTTTAACATATATACTCATTATTCTCCTCTATATTTCATTATTTTCTGTAGTCTATTATCCCTTTTTTCAATTCAGACTACAGTGTATCCTTGTCAACGACAATCGAGCGCTGATAAGATTGCGTTTTTTATATTAAATATTATAAATTTAAAGATAACGCCAAAAATGAGAGATCCATTACTTTATGTTAGCGGATCACTATCTGATAATAGCGTTTGCTATCTTAAAATAGCTATATGCTAACATAAGTTAGTGGTCGCTAGTAAGATAGCGAACGCTATCGTAAGATAGTGATCCGCTAACATAAGGTAGCGGTCGCAATCTTAAGGTAGCGACCGCTAGCTTAGGATAGCGATCTGTTCGCTATCGTAAGATAGCGATCCACTAACATAAGGTAGCGGTCGCTATCTTAAGGTAGCGACCGCTAGCTTAGGATAGCGATCCGCTACCTTATGTTAGCGGTCGACTGACTCTTAAGGTATATGTTAAGTATGACATTTTTTACTTTCTAATTTTCATTATTTTTTATATTTTAGGTTGAAATGGATGTTCATCTACTTTGCCATTTTGATGAGGTTCATGTCAGCGATAATACTTACAATGGTTGGCATTGGAAGATTATCACTATTACAGAGAAGATATCATTTGATCAATTTATGTAGAAAATGTATAATGTTAATAGGACTCGACTGAAAGAACATTCTATTACACTATCGGTTTCATTGCGCATAGGCAAGGAGTTGGTGTTTGCCGAATTGTCGAACTCCGATGATCTGTCAAACTTATTTATAGCATATCGTATTGGTGATGGAGTAATAAATGTTTATATTGAAAAATCATTAGTCACTCCCGTCACGAAAATTTTATATCTTTTGAAGCATTTCAACCATTCCAGAAAACAAATGAAAATCATAAAGAATGTGAGAAAAACATAAGATTAAGAAATGATGATGGTGTGAAAACAGAACATTCGATTAAAAATGAAGGAATACGATTTGAAGAGGAGAGCATCATTGTACCGATGATAATCGACGATGATAAAATATGAATATAAGATTTCACCCATATCGTAGGCCACTGAAGCAACCCTCTTCCGACATTTCAATGAGAGAAGGCGATAAGGAACAAGGATATTATCCTTAACTGATTCCGATGCATGATACATGTCAGCTTAACTTTGAATCGATAAACAATACATTCGATTGGAATAAATGGAAAATATTTTTGGAAGGCCTTAGTCCATACTAATAGCCTTCCGAACTAATAGCTTCGGAGCCAACGATAATCGAGGCCACAACACAAGAGCCTATCGCACCCTAAACATCCCGACCTCGGCGAACTGCAATCGAAACAACTGCACCTCAACTAACCGTACCTCAACAGACTCAACCCCCAAGCATGTAATAATCATCCAGTCGATGACGGTGATAGTGATCCTAAAAATAATGAAGCACCGTCCTCGCTCAGTCGCGTGTTGATACTAATAGGGGAATTGATCAACCTCTGGTGAATGAAGACTATGATCTTAATGACTCAGAGGGCGATTATATGGATTCGGGTGATGAGGGACTGTATAAAGGGGAGGCATTAACTGTTGGTCAGACATTCAAAAATAAGAAATCCTTTTAAAAAGCCCTTAAAGAGTTTGTTATGATAAATAATTTTTAAATTAAACCAATAAAAATTAGTTTTCTTCGAGTTACGGCGAGGTGTGTTGAAGTAGGGTGTGTTTGGTGAATACATGCATCAAAATTGGTGTGGACACGTTTGTCGTGAAGATTTTCCGCCCGAAACATACGTACAGAAGGCCAGCTTTCGAAAGTAGACATCGCCATTGTACGACATCGTAGATAATTTCCTTCGTGAGGGATAAGTTGTTAAAAGACTTTGACGAGAGTCCTGCTTCAATAATTTTTTATATTAAAAAAAATACGATATAACAATAGGTTACTGGAAAGCGTGGAGAGGGAAAGAAATGACATTGAATGACATCTGAGGTAGTTGGAAGGAGTAATTTAAGATGTTATCGTCCTATGTCGTCGAATTACAGCGAGTTGATCTAGATGTACAAACCGAATTGTGTCGCGAGCCTGATAATGCCTTTCAGAGGTTCTTCGTGGCATTTGAACCTTGTATTAGGAGCCTTCGTAATACTTTGCGAAGAATAATTACGGTAAATGGGACGCATTTACGCGGACGATATAAAGGAGTATTGTTAATAACTACGGAGATAGACGGGAATAGACATTTATTCCCGATAGTGTTCAGCGTTGTATCTAAAAAAATGAAGATCCTTGGACACGTTTCTTGAACTATTAGGGAGTTGTGTAATCGGAGACTTTGAAGAGCAGTTTGTATTGATATCAGACCGGCAAAAGGGATTGATGGAAGTTGTGCATTATATTTTTCCTAACGCCTTTTACAGCTACTGTATGTGACACCTAGCTTTGAATCTTTTTGATACATATAAAGATACAATCTCCCGACCGCTGTTCTGGATTGCTGCTCGTGCATTCTCGGAGGCAAAATTTAAAAGAATTTTATGGAAAATAGAAGACGATGCCCCCCCGAAATGTACAGCATGGACTAAAGAAATCGGTGACCATTTCTGAGCGCAATCATATTTTTTAGGGAAGCGCTATGATATGTTGATAACAAGTATAGCTAAAAGTATTAACATTGCATTGAAGATGGCCAGGGAAGAATCGATTGTGACAATGCTAAAAACTATTCGCACGAAGGTAGCCGAATTCTACCTTCGGCGTCAGGAGGAAGAAAATAAAATGACACACGTGTTGACACCGATGGCAGAATAACACATAACACGAAATTCAGGGTGGGCCCGTCGAAAGAATGTTGTTCCCTATGGTCGTGATACACTTCAAGTTAAACGGGGGCAATACACTCACAATATCGATCTAGGGAAACGAACGTGCACATGCTGACGTTGGGCTATCCTTGGATTATCATGTTCGCATGCGATCACTACATTATCGCGCAGGAATAGGGAAAAAGAGATTCCTCAGTTTTGTGAGCATTGGTTTTCTAATGCCTTATTTAGGGAAACTTACAAAGAATATTTTGTTCTGACTGTTGATAAGCGCTAATGGACCATTCAAAGGGAGGACATCGAGGTTTTATCTCCGCACAAGATACGTCAAGTCGGTCGTCCGAAGAAAAGGAGGATAAGATCTAAAGGTGAAGTTCGACCACTACGGTATAAAAATTGTAACTAATACGGACATAACTGCTGCTCATGTAAATTTGTTAGAATATGAAACCTATTTCTTAGTTTGTAACATGCAAAAATGAGATCGTTATTCTACAATTATAAAAGCAATTGTTATTTGTTATTCACTTATAGAGAAGCGGAGAAATTTCGCATTATAAGATAGCGGATCGCTATCTTACAGTAGTGTTTCGCTATTATACCATAGCGGACAAATATTATATCATAGCGGTTCGCTATTATAACATAGCGCACTGATATTAACAAAAAAAATTATCTTCAAACAATAGTGGACCGCTAAGGTATCTTCCAACAACAGTAAAAAAAATAAAGAAAAATTCACACAAGTCAAATTTTCATTATATGATTTACAAAATATTCATTCATTATCCCAAACTTGTTACAAAGTATACAAAAATATACAAGTGAGAGAAAAAATAAACTAAGTAGTTATAGCTTCAAACGTGAACAATGAATGTCCGATTTCGGCTCGAAATTGCGGCATGTCTTTCTCCTCGAAGTCTATTGTCCGTCGTTCGGAGAAGTATTCAGCATACTTTAGTACAAAAATACCGCAGCCCCAACCGTTGTGTTGGCGCAGAAGATCGGCATTGTCCATCACCGTTAGCTGTCACGGTTGATCAATAGCATAACTCAATCCGATAGTGTAAAGAAGCCACGACAGATGACGCAACAGACTTTCTTTGTACACTTTGGAACACTCTCGGTCGGCCGCCGAGGGGTCAACCCCATTTTTCACCTTAAATTGGTCAAAATATGCAGAATTTCTTAGTTTTCGTGGAGGATTGGGTTTATCAGCTTCACAACGCGATCTACTACGGACACAATAGCCAATGCCCAATGGTGATGTTTTTGGCTATGCATTGGAAAATAAATCTGTGTGCAACCAGAGATCTAATTAATATTGTATTAATTAAGAAACATAAAAAGTGTTAATATAATTTTAAAAAGAACTTACCGTCTAATAATCGATAACATCAATACTGCGTTTCGTACTCCTAAGTTGGGCCTAAAGCGGCTTGCAATGGTGACGAACCTGCCACCTGTCACAGTACGCCTCCCACCTATCTAAGTCGTTGAGTGGTCCAAGATTTTTATCACAGATAATTTTTTCAAATTTTGAGTGGTCCGTTATAATCAAGGTCTGAAATTGGTCATTAAAATAAGTCATAAATTAAAAGGCGTGAATGAAATAAATAAATAAAGGCAGATAAATAAATAAAATAATAAAGAATAGAAACGATACCAGGGCTGCAGTCGATGCGAACCAGCTCTTGTCCGCCTTTTCAAAAAATATAGAACCGTTCTTACTTTCTAGAACCTTAAAGTACGCATCTATCACTTCATTGTCAAGTCACGTCCTTCCCTTGAGGACCGTTAAATTTCTGAGGGTGACGTCAATACCTGAGATAGTATTCACGATCGCAGAATCATCATCCGCAGGCCGATTCTAAATACTGACCATGAATTTATGCTCCATGGATTGTGGCTCAACCTCTTTTTCCATAACAACCACTCTTTGTCATTTTATACAGGCTTTCATGGTTAGCATCTTTCTCTTATTCCGTGCCCGCAGCACATATCACATGCCCTTCTCTTATCCATCGGCCTTACTCTTTGATATAGAGAGTTTTACTAATAAAGATTTAAGTGATCTCGATTAACCACTGGGACGAAGCCCTCGATCGGCGATTGGTGGGAAAGGGGTTGAGAAGAAGAAGGTTGGGGTGCAGAGGTTTGAGGGGCAGAAGGCTTAGGGACAGGGGGTTCAAATGCAAGTAGTTGGTGTGCAAAGGGCTGAGGGGCAGGAGGTTGAAAGGTAGGTGGTTAGGGTGTAGAAGGCTCAGGGGTAGGGTGATGAGAGGCAGGAGGTTGGGGGATAAGAAAGGCATCAAAGAGCGCCGAAGAAAGAATGTCATCCTACATCAATACAAAACATGAAATTAACTGAAGTGAATGCAATACATACCATTACCTAGCGACCCGCTATCGTAAGATAGCGTCCTGCTAACTTAACGCTATCTTAAGCTGGCAGCTCACTATCTGAAGATAGCGTCCTGCTAACTTAACGCTATCTTAAGATAGCGAGACGCGATAGTGAGACCCTATCTTAACATAGCGGGTCGCTTTAACTTAACGCTATCTTAAGATAGCGATACGCTATGGAAAGATAGCGGCTCCCTATTTTAAGCTAGTGATCCGATGCCTTAAAATATTTATTTAAAAAAAAAATTAATGTGTTAAAATTAGACTAAGTACCTTTGACAAATGAAACTTTGCTGTCTCAAGGTCTTTCCTCATTGTAACATTTTCGCTCAAGTAGGCTACCTGATCTTCTAGAGACCCTACTTGTGCTTGTAGGGTCTTCTTGTCTCTTCCGAGCTGCTCAATAGTTATTGCTTATCCTTTTAAAATAGTAAAGGCGCGTTTGAAATTGCCTTTCATCTCTTTAACTACCATCCGGAGTGATAAGCACTCTTTCCTCAGCTCCGTTACTTCATTTATAAGTTGGGGATGCCTAGCTGGCTATTCCCTGGTTGGTTGTTGCCTACTTTTCGATTGTTTTTCCTTTGATTTCGCTTGTTGATGTATGACGACCTCGTACTCGTCATTATCGTCATTGTCATCATCATTATCCTCATCGTCATAATGGTATAACTCCTAGACTCTTTTTTGGGTCAGGTATTCTCTTTCTCATTCCCTTTTCATCTCTCTTTACCTGAAGAAGAGCTTAACTAATCGATATTGTAATTTGTGTTTCTCAACAGTGAGATGTACGATGACCAGAGAGTTTAGAATTTTTTCTCAAAAATAATTTGAAGTCCGACTGAATTTCAGGGCTTCCTATTTCATCAGCCTCAGAAATAGATTTTTTAGCTGAGTATGAGCGGGGTTGACTCTTGTAAAGTGCTCTAATGCCGAAATTTGAATGGCGATAGCGCACCCGTAGATATTATAATGCCCCTTTGGCAACTTTTTTGCTGCTTCTCTTCTGACTATTGCTTTTGATATGCACTCAACTAAATTTTTGTGGACTATCAGCTCCCACAAAAATTCGTTAAACTTTTCGAGGTTATCAACTAAGTTCAAGTGTTGAATATCCACTTCCTTATATGTGTCTGAAAGTAAGGAGCATACGAAAAACAACAACAATAATTTCAAAAATTCATCGTTTGAGAGTTAGGCACTATCCACTATTTCTTCAATACAAGCCCTTTTAGTCGGTTGTTCCCGAAAGAATTTGTATCGAATGGTTTCTTCCTTTGGTACAACCACATGCTCAGACTCAGGTTCTGTTAACATGTTGAGGCCTAAAATTAATAATATATCGGACTCCTGCAGTACTAATTTGGTATTCTTCACCTTGAACGCGTTATCTTGAACCCAGAAGCTCAAAATCGCATCAATCAAGTCTCAAATAAAGACTAATTTCTCAAAAATCCTAAGTAGATGACCAAAATTTGATTTATCTAGTATCATCTTCCTCTCTTTGTTGCAATGCATGTAAAATTTTCAAACACTAACCTCTGTACACTTATCGAAGACTTTTAAAGACTTCGACATCTTAGAATCAGTAAGTGAGAACTACAAAGAACACAAGAATAATTAAGTAACAAAAAAGGGCTTTTAAAATCAATCCGCTATTCTGTCGATAACATGCCGCTATCTTAAGGTAATGTCCGCTATCTTAAGATAGTAGAATGATATCTTAAGATAGCGGCATGTTATCAATAGAATAGCGAACTGTGTGGGAAAGATTGCAAATTATTAAATTTTATAAAAAGTAAAAACAAAATACCTTAAAATTATTTGTCGCTATGTTACCACTTTATCGCCGCTTTCTTGCCGCTCTGTTAATTTTTACAGCAGTTAAAGTTAAAAGTACAAAGTAAAAAGTGAAATAAAGTTTAAATATATAAAGGATTTTAAAAGACAAGAATTTTTTAGACATTTCAGAGGTCGGTGTTGACGTGGAAACGGCTTAGCTTGGAGCTGGCCTATTTCACAAAGATTGAAACTATAAGAACCATTTTTGTAAATAAGTAGAATTATAGAGCCGAAAATGCAAATTTTCCTAAAAAATTTCCCCAAAGCATAGTGAAAATTCATTACATTTTAAAATGATTAAAAATAAGAATATTATAAAATATTATAAGTGTACCTCTATTCTCACCCGTTTAATAGTAAGTACCACAGTTTTTTCATGGACGAAAAACATTGATTGATTTGAATCAGATGATGGAGGTTATTTTTTTGTTCCAATCTTCCACACGATAGATCCAAAGATCATGGCATGCCCATTAGACGGTCAGATGTTAATTCCATATGGCACATGTCCCTAAAAGTGAAGGTCAACTCCTTTGCCTATGATCTAGGTCACTTTGGGGATGTGTGCCAAGTAGAATCAAGATCTAACCGGCTTATAGACATGCCATGATCTTAAGATCTATCTTGAGGAAGATTGGAATAAAAAGCAATCTCCATCATCAGATGCAAATCAATCAATAGTTTTCGTTTGTGAAAAAATTGTTGTACTTACTATATAAGGGGCGAGAAAGTCGTACCCTTATTATAATAGTGAGAACAGGGTCCAACTAATTGCGAATCAAAAGTATCTTGTTGCAAACTTGCAATCTTTTTAAAACAGTACTTTGTAGTTTAGGGATTTATGTGACATTTCATCACCATCTAACCCGTCTAATTTGAAAGTCGTGATCTAAAGCTCTTTGGGGCATAAGAAAGAGAAGAAATATCTAACCCTATCATATGATTCAACCAAGGTTTTAATAGCGGTTCAAACCAAGCATATCAGTACCATGGTTTCGATTATATCAGCTGATACCAATATTTATCGTCCATATCGGACCAATTTTTTAGTAGAAGTAAGTTTTCGAGACACAGGAGACATCACTTGGATTTTATTGGTTTTCATGTGTTAATTTCCTTTTCCGATAAATGGCCAAGTTATACCGGTAGAGAAGTCATATCCCCTTCATATCGACTACGTCAGGCTTTGAGCCGATATTTATCGGACTCTAGCTATTTTTAAAACCTTAGATTCAACAAAGTCATAGGCATTGGCATAAATAATGCTTACTATGGTAAATCAGATGAATAGTGCTTAATATGTTGAAATAGATGATAGAGATCATGAATTATGCCAATTTTTCCACATTGATCTTTAGATTGTGGCCGTCAAATCAAATGAATTATTTGATGATACAATGTGGCAAATGTCCCAAAAAATGTTAAGTCTTTCTTTCAAATGGATTGCAACAATATAATTTTGATCCCTTAAGGAGACCATGCTTGGGTTGTACATGGGTTTGCTATGTCTGGGCCCAATTTGGAGCTAAACTTTTGTATTTTTTTTCTAAAATCTCCACCCTTTAAACATATTTTTCTAAATCCTCCCTAAACTTTTGTTATTATCTTACAAAATCTATACTTAAAAATTAAATCTCTAAATATTCCTACCACCTTAAACATTTAACTTAATATAAAAAATGCCCCTTCATACATAAGTCACACAAAACTTAAAAAATTTCACCAAAATAGTAGGTATTCTTCGCCAAAATGTAGCTTCACCGACGTAGAGGGGTCTAGTTGGAAGCAATCGATGCACTACAACCATCAAAATATAACCTAGTCTTCACCAAAACGTAGCGACATATTTAAGTTTTTTTATTTTCACCATTAACATATTTCTCATTGTCATTTTTCTTTACGGATACTCCATTTCGTTCATTCTCAACAACAAAATTTAGGTTTAAAATCAAATGCTTCAATTTAAACTTTTCTCTTCTAAGTTTTTGGAAGAGCACACAAAGAGTTTGTGTTTAGCGCGACTTACATATGAAAGGGCATTTTGATATTAGGTTATATGTTTAGAGTTACAAATTTTAAGAATAGTGTTTAATTGTTTATAAGATACTAGAAAAAGTTTAGAAAGGATTTAGAAAACTAAGCTTCATGAGGATATTTTAGAATTTTCCTCTAGTGTCAAGGGCATTTTTAGTATTTTCTCAATATTGAAATGTTAACCTTCCCATAAGAGTTAGTCTATATTGAGTTTCCGCCGTTCATGGGTGGACAAAGCAGTCTACAAGTGTGTGTGTGTGTGTGATTGCGTGACTTACACAAACTGCCAAATGCATTAAAGTCTGTGCACGTCATTCAGTCATATAGAATGACTCGTGGACTGCTTTACAGCTCAAGATACATGAACATCCATTGTAGACTAACTCTTACCAAAATGATAAGGGCATTTTTTTAGGGTTGTCAACGGGTTGAGTCGGGCCATGTAGGATCAAAGTTTTGGCTCCCCACTATAAAAAATAAGACTATTAGTGGCAGTTTTTTAGAGCAAAAAATTTTTGCTATTAATAAAAAAACTATTAAGACTATTGCTGGCACGGGCAAGGGTATTAGCAGCAGTTTTTTGTTAATAGTGGTAGTTTTTGGCTGCTGCTGATAGTCTTATTTTTTGTAGTGCCCCGACAAGAAATTTACATATGCTCGACCTGGTCCAACCCGACACGATAGTGCACCTGATCCGTCCGATAGTGCACACAAGCAAACCCGACCCAGTGCTCAACCCAACCTAATAAAAAACCTCTACTTTTTAATTTTTCAAGTATAAATATAAGGTTGAGCCAGGTCGACCCGACCTGATAAATACCGAACCCGACAAAATCTATTGGTCGACAGACCTGAAGGTCAGGTTGTAAGTCTCATGTCCGACCTAACCCGACAAGCCAATTTTAGGTGCCCGACCCTGTAAAATATCGGGTCGGATGGACAGCCCTAATTTAGTCTGTATTAGTTACCCAACAAGAACATTGCCTACGATGCTCAAGCCATCGGCTTATAATTCAAGCCCAGGGAGGTGTAGAATTATTTATGAGAGAGAGAGAGAGATTGACCGAAACATTGTTGGGGATCCTCTTTCTTTCATACTTATGGGCGATGCAGTACTTATTTTTGGTTGGTGGCATTAAGTATCTAATCAATACACCTAGGGTGGTGCACTTATGAATCTCCCTTCATATTGATCGATCATCAAGAGAAGCACAATTTTTTATTTTTTTTTGAGTGAAAGGTCACATACTTATCATTACTTAAGAAAAATCGGTAACAATTAGGTCATGAACTTAAGAAGGAGCCTCCTCAATCCAAACCTCATTACAATTGTAAGAACAACCAATCTTAGCTAGAGCATCTGCTACACTGATTGCGGATCTTTTAACAAGAGACCAAGATAACTCAGAGAAACATCTAGTAGCAATTTTAATGTCTTCAAACAAAATAGAGAGGTTCGAATCATCAGCAACCGGATTAGACACTGCATTTAGCACCCGAGATGAATCGCCTTCAAAAATAATATTTGAGAAACTCATTTGAGCGGCAAAAGTAACTGCTTCCGTACATGCTACCACTTCACAATGGTCCACCGAGGATACGTTTAAGATACCTTTAGCCATAGATCCCATGACCAAACCCGAACAATTTCAAATAATCACGCCAATGCCCGCCGATCCCAAATTTACATTCCAAGATCCATCAAAATTTACTTTGTACACATCAGGTGGTGGAGGAGACCATGCAACTTTCTGTTGGTAAACAAGCTTCGGAGTACCATTTGGGACCTTTGCAGTAACCACTTGAAATTCAGTAAGATAACGGAAAGTCTAGGCAACTATATTGGTCAGTTCATTAGGTTTTTCTCCCTGAATAATCCAGTTCCTCTCATTCCATATTGCCCAAGCCATAATAAAAAAGCCTTCCAAGAATTCTTTACCGATTGAAGTGTATAACTCTAAGGCCCAATCCTAAAGGTAAGGTGTCGAGATAGGAAAGCATGCGCTCCAAGTGGTGAGCAGGACCAACACAACACCGCTTTTGGGCAATCCCTAAGTGCATGTTCCACAGATTCTATAACATTATCATAGAAATCACAATTTGGGGGGATAATTGAAATCTTTTTGTACAGGAGAGATTTGACCGGTATAATGTTAGAGCAAGCACGCCATGCAAAGATCTTTACCTTGTTTGGGATCCGAGAAGCCTGTAAGTCATTCCAAAAGACGTTGATCTCTAGATTACTGGAAGAAGCAGCACTTCCCGAATCAGATGCCGCCATACGAGCAATGTGGTACGCACTACGAACCGAGAAAAAATCCCTTTTTGTCATAAGCCCACGCTAATTTATCCTCAAAACAGGAATTAGGAAGAGGAATTTGGAGGATCTCCTTTATATCCGCATCAACAAAACAGTCCCTAATTTTCTCTTCATCCCAGCGTCTTGGGTTCTGTAGGATGAACTCCTCCACCTTCTTGTCACCATTGTTGACACTTGGAGTGATTACTTTGAAGGTAGATTCGCGTGGAATCCACCTGTCTTTCCAAACTGATATTGATTTTCCATTTCCCACCCTCCATGTTAAGCCTTTGTCAATGAGATTCCTAGCCGACATGATACTAGCCCATGGCAATGAAACATTTCCACTCGATCGTGCTTCAAAAATATTTCCATTCGGATAATATTTAGCTTTAAACACTTGGCCAACAATGGAACCCGAGTTCTTTAGGTGTCTCCAAATTTGTTTTGCTAGCATTGCGGAATTAAAAGCAGAAAGATCCTTGAAGCCCATTCCACCATACAACTTTGGTCTACACATAACGTTCCACGCTTTCCAATGAATATCTTTACCTTTGCCCTCATAACTCCACCAAAATTTAGCAATAATTGAAGCCATCTCGTTGACAAGGGAGGAGGGTAGTTTAAAACAACTCATAACATAAGTAGGAATTGCTTGAGCTACCGCTTTAATCAAGGTCTCCATACCCGCCTTTGATAGAAGTTTACTTTTCCACCCCGTAAGCTTTTGCTAGATTCTTTCCTTGACACTTTCAAAAGCTCTTCTTCTTGATCTTCCCACAAACATAGGAAGGCCCAAGTATTTTTCGTTGCATCCCGCCACCTTAACCTGAAAAATATCCATGATCTTCTTTCGAGCATTATTTTGAACATTATGACTAAATAAGATCTTCAATTGTTTTAAATTTATTTTTTGACCCAAAGCCTCCTCATAAATTTTTAGAATGTTCACAATTTCCCCACATTCATCCTCCTTTGCCGAATATATAATATACTATCATCAGCAAAGAATAAGTGGGAGATGGAAGGAGCCCCCTTACACACATGAATACCAGAAATTTTCTTATTTTAGACTCTAGACAAAATGAGATTGGAAAACACTTCGGCATAAAGGATGAAAAGGTAGGGGGAGAGAGGGTCTCCTTGCCTAAGACCCCTAGAAGGAACCATTTTACTGACTGCTTGCCTATTAATAAGAAATTCAAAAGAAACAGATTTGACACATCCCATGAGGAGGGTAACCCATTTGAGGTTAAAGCCCAATTTGAGTAGGGTTTTTTCAAGAAAAGACCATTCAACTTGATCATATGCCTTACTCATGTCCAATTTTAAAGTGCACCATCCCTTCTTTCCCCTCCTTTTGTTTTTTAAAAGGTGAGCAATTTCATAGACCAACAGAGAATTATCAGTAATTAATCGACCAAAAATAAAGGTGCTTTTATTTTCCGAAATAAGATTTGGGAGGATCACTTTCAAATGATTAGCAAGTGCTTTGGCAATAATTTTGTAAATAACATTGCACAAACTAATAAGCCGAAATTGGGAAAGATTTTTTGAATTTTTAATTTTGGGTATTAAAAAAACATGGGTAGAGTTGACTAAAGAAAAATCCATGCTATCATTTAAATAATTGAGTGTAAAATTTGTAACCAATGGGCCAACGATATCCCAGTAATTTTGAAAGAAGAGAGGGGGCATACCATCAGGTCCTGGAGATTTGAGGGGCTTCATTTGGAAGAGAGCATCACGAACTTCCTTTGCCAAGAAGTCACGACTAAGCCATCGATTTTGTTCAGCACTCACTTTTTCACCAAGATTATGGATGGCCTCATCAATCTGTGTCGGGTTCGACGACTTGAACAAGCTTGAGAAATATGTGTATACAATCTTCTCAATATCATCCCTTGCGGTTTGCCAATAACCGTTTTCATTAAATAGGCCCACAATCCGATTAGTTTTCCTCTTTTGAGATGCAACTGAGTGACAGAACTTGGTGTTTTCTTTTAGCCAAAGGTCCTTTGATCTTTGCTTCCACATTGTTTCTTCCTTGAGAAAAAGGTCATCTATTTCTCTCTTTAGGTTCGTAATTATTTGCATCTGCTGGTCCCCACTCATTTCGGCTTTGATTTGTTGTTGTAACTTTTCGATTCTCGCATGAATGTGCCCAAATGTATTTCTGCTCCATATGGTTAAATCCTTTGCCACCATTGATATTTTATCACATAGGTTCCCATTAGAGAGAGGCGCAATGGGGTTGTTTTAATTGTTTCGGATAACACTTTCACATTCCTCGGTTAAAGCCCACATAGCTTAAAAACGGAATATTTTCGGCCCTCTTCTCCACTCCACATTATTTCCTATATCAGATACCACTATGGATAAATGATTCGATCTTGAGGAAACAAGATGTGAAACAGTAGCCATAGGAAAGAGTTGTGACCAATTGATATTTGTGAAGGCTTTCTTAAGTCTTTCCTCAATAAGATCATTACCCTTTTGTTTATTTGACCCAGTGTATTTATAGCCCGAGAATCCAAGATCCCGCAATCCACTTTGGTTCACCACATTACGAAAGGAATTTAGATTAGCTTGGGGTTTAGGATTCCCTCCTCTTTTTTCATACTGGAAGAGAACTTCATTGAAGTCACCCAAGCACACCCAGGGGAGATCAATTCGTCTTTCAACCGTGTCAAGAAGATCCCATGTGTTCGCATGATAGTGGCATTTCGGGGCACCATAAAAGCCCAGAATTCTCCAGTCGGGTCTCTCTTGGTCTGCCCTGACAATAACATCGATGTGGTTTTTAGATAAACTTTGAAGTTCTATACTGTAACTTTCATTCCATAAAAATGCCAAGTCACCTGATCTGCCCACCGAATCCTCAAAAACACTATTTTGAAATCCAATTTTTTGTTTTACCAATTCCATCTGCTTAGTACTTAACTTTGTCTCCATCAGAAAGATGAATTCGGGATCTTCGTTCCGTTGTATAAGCCGAAGCGCACGAACTGTCTGAGGGTTCCCAAGCCCTTGACAGTTCCAACTTAGAATTTTCATTGTTTCCGACGAGGTTGTGAAGCAACCATCGCCGATATAAGAACATCATCATCTTCAACTGGAGAAACATCTGAACTTCTACTCCTTTTCTTTGAGATTTTTTTAACTTCTTTTTCTGCATCTGGTTTAGAAGAGAGATGAATTCTATGAGCATCAGTGGGTGTAGATTTTGATTCATTAGATATGATCTTTCAATTTTCCACGACCAGGTAGGGATGAATGCAGGATAGGTTATGATCGGGCTTGGGTGGAGACTTTGAACCAGATAGGTTGATTTGGGTGTTCTTTGGTTGGGTTAGATCACACGGATTAGGCAAATTTTCCTCATAATTGGTCGGGTCTAGATGGGATACAATGTTGTGTTTTTTAGCAGGTTTTGAATGTGGATCAGGCAGGGCCAGTGGGTTGTTGTTGGGCTGGGTCTTAATTGAGGAATTATTTTCAGCCGCAGTGGATGAGATCATTATAACCATCTCTCTAGTTTCGCCATTTTTATTGCTGCAATCATCTGGGGGTTATTAAAAGGGGAGGTTCTATTGGATGAGTTGGTGACGTGTGAGGCAAGGAAGTTATTAAAAGGGAGGGTTCTATTTGATGGGTTGGAAACGTGTGAGGCAAGGGAGTTGAGGTAGATCGTGTGGATTCCGATTCAACAAATTGGCGATTGTTTAGTAAGTTCACCTTGCTTTTTGCCAAATCCGTTTCTGATGGCTCTATATTGTGAATGTCACGGATTTCTGGGGCTTCCTATGTACGAGCAGATTCCATCTTCCCAATAGATTTCACTGATATTCCAGCTTCTGTCTCCTCCGTCACAAGCATCGGCTCCACATGAGAGGACGACCCAGGAACAGGGAAATGACTCTTGTCCGTAACCCTTTCATGAGAGTTTTGATGGGATGGGCCATCATTATTTCGATTACATTGCGAATATGGGAATCTCAACCACGGACCGTATTGGAAGTTTGATTCTATATCTTCACCGTCAGAATGATGAGAAAGATACTCCTCGTGTGTATGGCCAATGATACCAGAAAAATAGCAAAAAGCCGAAAGACATTCGTATTGGAAATGAATCCATTTTGTAGTTGTGTTACCCAATTTAAAACGCATACCTCGACGAATTGGTTTTGAAATATTGATGCTCGTTCTGACCCGTAAAGATGAACCCCAGCTAGTTCCATACTCGTTTGTGTCAATCTTTTCAGCAAGGCCAATAGTATTTGCTATTCTCTCCCCGACTTGTTTATTCATTGCACAGGGCGGCAATCCGTGAATTCTTACCCAGAAAGTGGCATGGGAGAAGACAAATTCTTCAATTGATTTATCTGCAGAGAAATCTATCAATGTCATAATATTGTTATCGAAAATCCAAGGGCCCAACCTCATAACGCGATGAAGATTTGCTTTGTCAGGGAAATGGAAAAGAAAAGTGTTCTCTTTCATTTCCTTAATTCTGAGACCCATTTTGATGTTCCACATCCTTCCTATTATAGACTTAAAGGCCTCTGAATTGATTCTTCTAGGACTGAGGATTTTTCCAAGAAGGCATAAACTAGAGGAATCTGTAATATCATCCAAACTAGCCACCAGTTCCTCTTGTTCCGTCGAAGTAAGTTTGAGTTTTGTATCTAACTCCTTCATGACAATATCAATAGAATCCCCTATGAGGACAAAACCAAGGGAGGTCGCAAACGGAAGAGTAAGACGAAAAAAGGTAGAGGATTTACGAATGGCTCTTACAATGGGGGGAAAGACTCATACACATAAGAGGAGAAAGACTCTTATGCAGAAGAGGAGGAACTCTCACAGAGGAGAGAATTTTGTCTTCGTTGATACTTGGATGAGCACAAATTTTTAAGAACCCACAAAAAATAAAGATAAGTTTTTTAGCTTTTATATTTCACACATTTGGCATTCAAATACTTGAGCAATTGCAAGGTTGGTACAGGGAAATTGACTCGTGCACAATTGTTAACTTTTACACATTAATTTTCAAGTGTTAAACAATGCCAAATCGGTGCAAAATTAGTCTTATTTGAAAACTTATTGAAGTAACATTTTAATTAACAAGTTAATAAAAATGTAATTCTGGAGTGTATTCAAGAAATTATGGTATTTTGCATAACTCCCTGACTTATCTCGAAATTACAAAAAAAACGCTCTGCAATCCCTGCAGCACTATTTCCTGTACAAATACCCCCTTGCAATTACAGTCACCAACTTTCCGTTTGGGTTTAATATTTAATCGTAGGTTAGAACTACGAAAACCCCAAAATGCACCCAATCATTACATGCATCGCTCACTTCAAACATCCAATCAAATAACTCCTTCCACATTTCTGCTGCTACTCTTCTTCTTCCTCTAGGCAGCAAAAGTTGTTTTGCTTTAAACCCAACCGAAAGAGATTCCTTCTAATCCGACCAACGATCCACTCCCCCAGTACCAGTTGTGCAATCGGAAGTGAAGAGCGCCGCTGGCATTCGTCATTTCGAAAGGTTTGGAGCTGTCTTTTGTGTTGCATATTTCTATATGGCTTTAGGAATGGTGTATTGTTGCATGTTGTTAGATTTAGGAAATTTTTGGGCAATTTTACAAGGGTCTAATTTAGTCATGAGAAAATAGGGTTTAGTTGAGTTCATTTATTTTGATTTGTGGAATGATTTTTTTTACTTTCTTTGATTTTTCTATTGCCCTAAATTTGGTATTTCGGAAAAAAATCAAATCCAAATTTGTGGTTATATAATAATTGTAAAAAACGGATTGCAATGTAAACTCAATCCAAGTTTCTTATTCAAGTAGTTTGTATTTAAACCGATATTTTAATCTCAATGTAACTCTGCTTTAAATATGGTGCATATTGTAAGGTTGACAGGCCATCAAGAAGGGTTTATATAGGTTCATATGGGAATTGTTACTAAGTGAGTTTATATGACTGTTGTTACTAAGTGGGTTTATATGACTATTGTTAGTGTTTTTGGTTTATATATAGTTCTTCATATTGTAAGGTTTACAGACCATCAGGCCTGTAAACCTAACATATAAACCCAATGGGTTAGCACATTTAAACCCATTGTAGGCAACATCAATATACAACTCATATATATAGTTTACATGGCTTATGAAAAAATTCAACCTATAAATTTTTATGGTTTATATTGAGTTTATATGTTGTTGTCCCTAAGTGGTTGTTGTTTCTAAGTGGGTTCATATGGCTGTTGTTGGGTTTATATGTTGGGTTCATATGGTTGTTGTTACTAAGTGGGTTCACAAACGAGCCATAATGGTTTTATGGCTTATGTGAATCATGGTATGTGGCTGCGATGCATAAATTGTGGAGAATATACTACTTCTTAAAAATCGATTACAATGTATACATGTTTTTAGTGTACTGATGGTGTTTGTATCACATTCATCTCTTTATTCTTTATTAGGTTAGGAAAGATGACCGATAAATTTACGTTCGATGATGGGTACATGAAGATTATATTGCATTGGAGAGGTAAATTTAACTACCGCAATGGTCGTAGAAGGTATGTAGGTGGTTATTGTGAGGAAAAAAATTGGGATCAGGATTGTATTTCGTTTCAATTATTTCATACCGACATGATTGAAATTTGTAATATCCCTGTGCAATTCCTCCCACACATTAAATACAAGTTCAAGGATAGAACTCCAGAAAAGGAGTTGGTACCGGTTACATTTGATGCGGATCTTATGTCGATGTTTGTGAGATTTGGTCCAAATAAGACAATAGATGTATATGTGAACTTGGAAGATGCACTGACCCACTGGGATACATGTGTCTTAGATGATGAGTTTGATTATGATTATGATTACGATTCTGAGCCCTCTGAGGGTTACTGGGATGAGTCCGACAATGAAGAGAATGAGGTAGTGCGGCGAGATTGGAAAGAAAATATACCTAGCAATGATTTTTCGAATTATGAGGATCCGGAGGGATACGTCTCCTTCTCCAGTTCCGAGAGCAAAGATGATTTAGAAGAAGAGGTCTTAAACCATGGTTTGGAAAAATAAAATGCTAGGCAGGAGGAGTCGAACTTGTGCTACATATTGGCATGATGTTCGAATTCGTTTACGCATTCAGAGATGCCTTGTTTCATTATGTTGTGGCACATGGCTTCCAACTTAAATACATAAAAAATGCGAAGAACAGGTTGAAAGTGCAAGGCCGAAAATTGCCCGTGGAGGATCCACGCCTCTTTCTATGAGGATAACACCACATTCTGAATCAATACTTTCGTAGAAGAGCATACATGCTCTAGATGTAATAATCTCTTCTGCGACCAACGATCCACTCCCCCAGTACCAGTTGTGAGGTCCACGTTTTTAGGGCAAATTCCTTCGTCTGGGGCCTGAAAACAATAGTTTTGCTATTTTAGGAAATAATCTCTTCTGCGATTCTTGGGACTGTACAAATCAAAATCGTTTTGTTTCGATTTTGGCTTGATTTTAGCAATAAGATTTTTTCATCTATAGTCTTATCTCGTTTTTACTATTTTTAGTAACTTTTAATATTTTTCTATTTAATGGCTGTAAGCTAGACGAAAATTAATTATTATTGAATATTAAAATATTTTGAGGTCTTTTGAAGATCTTTATTTCTCGTTTCTCGTTGTGTTCTTGTGAATCAACAAGAAAGGTGGATGCTCATTAGAGTTCTGACATTTCTATTTAGAAATCAATAGTTTTAGTAGAAGGTTACGGTGAGCGCAGCATCACTACACCAAGCATCTGGTAGTGGGCCAGTTGTAAATTATTATAAGTTTCTCCCATACAAGGGGCAAAATGGTAACTTGCTAGGTTTTGTCACGACCAGTTACTTTTAAAAATGTAACTCATTACCTAAGATATTTTATGAACACAAAAGCGCTAATCAAGGACTCCAGAGCAAATAGGCTTAAGTGAGGGGGTTCTTTGTAATTTCGAGATAAGTGAAGGAGTTATTTACAAAATGCCCAAAAAATTATGATCTATATTTAATGGATGCACTATAAGTGGTGAATTTCAAGACTTTAAGTTGAATTAGGATTATTATTATTTTTATTTAAATAGGTTTAATTGCTTTATTATTTAAATTTATTTTATTATTTTCCGAAAATTAGGATATTTCTTTATTTGAATTAGGAATAGATTTTGATTAATATTTTTTTATTTTAGGCATTCTAAAAGTCTATTTAAAATAGAGTATTGTTAAATTTTAATTGAAAAGTTGAACAATGACATATTTTGTTTAGACACTACAAAATATAAGACTATTAGCGGCAGTCTTTTATAATAAAAAATTGTCGCTATTAACCAAAAATTATTAAAGACTAATAAGACTATTGGTGACAAAGGTATTAGCATCAATTTTTTTATTAATAGCGATAATTTTTAACTGCCGCTAATAGTCTTATTTTTTATAGCGAGAGTTTTTGAAACCTTATTAGTTGAGGTTTGTATTAAGTGTTCCTACGAATTCAATTGAGATATTTTGATGGAATACGGCATAATTGAAGCACTTGGAAAGACTAATTTCACTCTTACATATTTTGCTACTTTTGTATCAATTCATTAGAAGTATCCTAAGACGTGCAAAGGTCTCCATGCTATTTATGTTTGCATGGCAGGGGTCCATGCATTGATGATAGGGCTGCTTGTTGTATACAACCGTTTTTTTTTTTTTTTTTTAATGAAAAATACAACATTTTTCAAAGAAGTGTTTTTTACTAATAAAATTAAAAGAGAGAAGAAAATGTAGATAATATTGTCATGGAAGAGATTAAAATCAAATTTTTACCATTTGGGGTAATTAAAAAAAAAAGGACTCACTACCTGTCACCGAGTTTTATGCCATATGTTGCAAATATCTAACTAACAAATTTTCCTCAAAAAAGAAAAAACACTCTAACTAACAACCCATTATTATTACAGGTCTTAAGCGAGAGATTTGCCTGTATAACATTATCCAAACTATTTGATTGGTACACTTTAAAATAGCCATTGAAAAGATATGCACAATCGTTCACTTTAGCGTCAAACTGTCCGAGAGGTGGTTCAATTTTCCAATGAGTGATTTTTGGGCACTCGATACTCTATATGAGCAAGGTACAAAAATCGATATCGGTTTTAGATAGATTTGCTAAGGTAGATACGACTCGGCCGATACCGATATGTATCAAAAAAATTGAAAAAGTCTACGTCTCGGCCGATACGGTGTCAGATACTTGAGTTGGGATATCGATATGTATTGGGCTAATACCCAATACGTATGTGCCTATTGAATATAAAAAATATAAAAAAATTAAACATAAATTAATAAAAAGGACCCGACTCTCGTGACCATCATTTAAACACTATTTTTAAATGATGTTTAAATGATCTTACACCATCAAGTGTTAAAAATGTGGTAATCCACACCATCAAATTTATAGACAATACATTGAAGGAGAATGGGCCCAAAAATCAAATTTTTTGAGAAATTTGAACCATCCTACATGTTGACTATAATATCCATCCACTTATAGGCTTGTTTCTTTGGGCTGAAATATTTTTCAATGATAGATTTTCACTTGGACAAATTAGATTGGTGGAGATGTGCGCCACATGACATAATGATAAATCACACTTCAATGGTGTGAGATAGAAAGTATAAATAAATCATGTAATTAACATCATTTTAATACCATTCTTGTGTTTAAATCCCAGGAGTAGGGCTGTCAACGGGCCAGTCTGGGCCGGGTTTTCCACCCGGCCCTTTTTTTTTTAAAGAAAAATTTTGGGCTTGGGCCCAGCCCGCTAGCTAACTTGACCGGGGCTAGCCTGATTTTGAAATGTTGCAACCCGAACCCGGCCTGGTTAGCTATCCGGACCGGATTTCTAATAATTTTTTAAGATTTTATTTTTTTTAAAGACCTAATTTTTTCTGGCCGGGCCGAGCCTTACACTTTGCAGCCCGAACCTGGCCCGATTTCTTATCCGGGCTTCGGCCTGGCCCGTTTATTAAATGTATAAAAAATTGAGCCCAAACCCGGCCCGTTGGCAGCCCTAATTAAGAGCTATTATACCTAATAAAAAATGGGACCTAACTCTCCTCACCGTCATTTAATCACCAAAATGGTGTTTAACTGATCTTATACCATCAATAGTTTAGGATGTGGGTAATCTGTACTAACGAGGTGATAGATCATAGCTTGAAGTGCTATAGGCAACAAAATGTTTTAAAAAGTTTAAACCATCCGATCTGTGAATTATAATATCAACCGTTGTTTTTAATTTTAATGATTGATATTAAAGTTCATAGAGCCGAGATAGCCGTAGGATCATTCTTAATAGATAGGGCAAGGCTTTAGCCCTAACATTTAGGATCGTGCTGAGCAGGGCTTTGAGGGTAGGCCCAGCACTTTGGCACTCCTATAAGTTATTGATCCTGTTTTATAAAATGGAAGTTACTAATCTATTAGTCGCCCATGATTTTTTTAATTTTCGGATAATGACTTGTCAGCTGTCTGAAGTCCGATGTCCGATTTCATGCATTAATGGGTACAAATAAGGTGTCAAACTAGGTATCGATATTGGGTATCGGTTCATAAAGGATTGATATTAATCGCCGATGTATATTGGCCGCTACTGAATTGTATCAGTACCTCTTAAAAGATATTTTTTTCTTTTTTAACAAAATAGAGATATCAATTTTAAGAAAATAGAGATATCGGATAGTGATACTGCATCGATCGATACCCAATACGTATTGGCTGATACCTGATATCGGTCAATACCACTATCCCAAGTTCATACCTGATATGTATCAACACCGATATGTATTGATTTGCTGAAAAATTGATATATCGGTATCGGCCGATATTTTATACCATGGGTACAACACTAAGTCCGGTGTTGGCGAACATCACCTAATATTTGGTGGTACATAGAAACGTGGGTAGGGAGCAGACAATTTTAGTATGAAACAAATCACCTAAACTAGCGCCGTGAACCCTACCAATGACACGTGGCTTGGTTTCTAGATGACACGTTGCCTCCCTTGCACTAACAACTGGAGGCGCTGGATTCAAATGGAACGAGAATAAGTTAATTCAAGTCACTACTAATTGACAGGAGGAAATTTTTGACCATTGGTCAATTAAAGGAAGAGGAAGGGTCCTGATCGATGAGTGTGAACTGCACGTCAACTAGGGCTCTCAATGGGCTAAATTAGGGCTGTGCTGGGATGCAATCCGGCCCTAACTTATTCGGGTCGAGTTCTCAAAATTGTCAGCCTGGGCTGCGATATACTTAACTTAAGCCCAACCCCTATCGAGCTTGGGCATTTTTTTGAACTTTTTTTCGACTGTTTTTTTTTTAATAAACTTTGGTTGACCAATTTTTTTAGGACTGTTTTTTTGAGTTATTTTTTCTAACAAAATTTGGTTGAACTTGAACTATTTTTTTTCTAATAAAAGTTTGAAGAAGGTTAAAATTTTAATTAAATAATTATATTAACATTATAGAGGTTCGGATTCATGCTTCTATTCAAATATTTTATTTTAGTTTGTTATACAATGATTATATATATGACCCAGGCCGAGTGTTAGAACACTTAACCCAAGTCCGGTCCGGATCAATTTGGATTGTAACATATTTAGCCCAATCTGAATACTTGGCCCAATTGCTTAATAGAAAGTACCACTTTTTCAGGGTCATGTGCAGGCCAAAATCCTGGCCGACCCGAACCATTGAGAGCCCTAATGTCAACTAATCTAAAGCTTCCTTCATTAGATGTTGGATTTGGGTTAACTCTCTTTTAATGTTGGCATAGTGTATTTTTGAAATATATATATATATATATATATATATATATATATATATATATATATATATATATATATATATATGTTTATTATTATCTTAATCAAGGTTCAAATTTTCAACTGAAATTACCAAAATTTCAATCCAAAATATTGGTTTCGATGAGGACCGAAACCGAAACGAAAACCCCCAAATTTTTGGTAATTTCAGCCCTTTTTGTAGTTGTCAGTCCAAAATTTCAGTTTCGGTCCCCACCAAAACCGAAACGAAATCTGAAATTTTGATTCTTGATCTTAATTGCTAAGAGGCCCGGGTTGAGTGCAATCGCTATGCTTTATCCATATGGGCACTATGCAGCCAAGGTGTCTACTCAGATACTGGTATTGGATATCGGTCCATGGAGGATCGATACGTATCGGTATTGGCCGATATTAGATACCTTGCATGTAGAACCTATAAAAAAATTGATTAGGTGCTACCATAGTCACAAAAATCGTCGGATTTTTGAAATTTTCGCAAATTTAAGGTCCCCCGAATTATTCGCAAATTTTTCGAAAATTCGCCTAATAACAAAAATTCGCGAATAATTACCGAATAATTTTCGAATTTTTCAAAAAAAATTGCGACAAGCTAATTTTTAAATTTTAAATATTTTTATTTTAATTTTTAATTTTTTCTCACCAATTTTTTCTTTCGAATATTTCCCCAAACTTTTTAGATTTGCAGGATTTTTTCGAATTTTAATCTTGCCGAACTATTACCGAACCCTGATTTGGTGATTATGGGTGTTATACAGAAAATTGGACATGATTAAACACGTGTTTATCATTAAAAATGTAGTCAAAGATACCCAAATTGATTGCATCAAGTTATTCCAATCTAACTTTATTATTGACCCTTAATATTAGGATAAATAAGTTTAAAAAATTAATATTTTTTTTTAAGTCACATGCCCATACACACCTTATTGATAATTAATTTTAGAGTTAGTCTTAATAGATGTCCATTCATTATGCGTGTCCATTGTAATCCACATATACCTGTGACGAAAAAAAACAAACTTTAATTAGAAAGCACAAAAGTAATTAGAGTGCATAAAAGTTTGTCCACATTTTAAAGTCCAAACAAATACAACGTTGGCTCATTATAACCAACGCTATAACAATAGCCAACAATTTTTCAAAATAATGGGGCTCTACAGTTTGATATGAGCTATGATCGATATTAAATCATTTAGGATCAAATAATTATGAATCTTTTGACACATTTTTTCGTTGGGTGATAGTCGGCCTCTTGGATAATTTGATGAACAAAAAAATTCTAACAACTCAAAAAGTGAGACATTGAGGGCTTATGTTAGGCTTAAGGAAAGCTCTCATCAACTCTTTAATCATATAGATTTGGTTTCCATTTACTATTATCTTATAGCTTGAAATTACACAGAATAATTAAATAAAGGGAAAAATTTTAAAATCTCCCTCCTTCTAAAGTTACTTTTCTAAATGCTTCCCATATTCATTTTAGAATCTACTAAATCCTTGTATTCAAAACTTGGTTATCTAAATACCCCTAAACTCTAAAAAGTTCTTTTAATACCAAAACTATCCAAATCATTAAAAAAAATAAGAAAATTTTCATTTTCGGCCTTATATATTTGCTTATTTACAGAAACGGTCTTATAATTTGAAACTTTGCAAGATAGGCCAACTCCAAGTCAAGTTATTTTCACGTCAGCACTTACCTATTTTTTCAATGTTATATATTTATTTTCCATTATTTTTTGTCATCCCTTTTACCTTATTTGGTAACTAACACACACCAGTTATCTAAACCAATCGTAATTATCTAAATCAACCAATTGTAGTTATCTAAACCAATTGTTACTCATGCTAAAATTCTAAAATACAGAAGAAAATAAAAAGAAAATTAAAGAAAGAAGAAAAAGATAGACATATAGAACAAATTATCTTAAGCCGTTATCTTAAGTTAAGAGCCGCTATCGGCAGCTATCTATATTTCTATCTTTTTCTTCTCTCTTTAATTTTCTTTTTATTTTCTTGTGTATTTTAAAATTTTAACATGGGTTACAATTGATTTAGATAACTATAATTGGTTCGTTTAGATAATTACAATGGACTGAAATAGTTGGTTTATCAAACCACACACCAGTTATCTCAACCAATCGTAATTATCTAAATCAACCAATTGTGATTATCTAAATCAATTGTAACTCATGTTAAAATTCTAAAATATAGAAGAAAATAAAAAAGAAGATTGAAGAAAGAAGAAAAAGATAGAAATATAGAACAAACAAAAGTGGCCGCTATCTTAAGACGCTGTCATTTCAGATAGTGGTCCGCTATCATTTCTATCTTTTTCTTCTCTCTTTAATTTTTTTTTATTTTCTTCTGTATTTTAAAATTTTAACATGCGTTACAACTGATTTAGATAATTACAATTGGTTGGTGTAAATAATTACAATTGATTTAGATAATTGGTCAATTGTAATTATCTAAATTAATCAATTGTAATTATCTAAATCAATTGTAACGCATGTTAAAATTCTAAAATATAGAAAAAAATAAAAAGAAGATTAAAGAGAGAAGAAAAAGATAGAAATATAGAACAATTAAAAGCGGCCGCTATCTTAAAATAGCGGACTGCTATCTTAAAATAACGGTCCGCTATCTTACGTTTTTGTTTGTTCTATATTTTTATTTTTATTTTCTTTCTTTAATCTTCTTTTTATTTTCTTGTATATTTTAAAATTTTAACATGTGTCACAATTGGTTTAGATAATTACAATTTGTTGGTTTAGATAATTACATTTGGTTGAGATAATTGGTGTGTGGTAGTTATCAAATAAGGTAAAAAGGATGACAAAAAATAATAAAAAATAAACATATTTATAATGAAAAATCAGGTAAGTGCTGACGTGGAAATGGCTTGGCTTGGAGCTGACCTATTTTGTAAAGTTTCAAATTATAGGATCGTTTCTGCAAATAAGCAAACTTATAGGGCAGAAAATGCAAATTTCTCAAGAAAATACATACTTGCGATTTTAAATTAATCACCCGAGAGATGAAGTTTTTCCCACGCGTCTCTTAGATTATGTTCGCCTTCCTCAACAAGTATCTTTGTATTCTTCAAACTGCGGATCTGCTTTATGCGTTGTATTCAATCAAGCGTCGAGCCACCGATCTCATCTTCTTCCCCGATCTCTTGAAACGAAGGTATTTTTTATGACATTAAAAAACATTTATTTTTACATATTTTTATTATTCTCAAAACTTTTCCAATTTTTATTTCTTAAAATTTTACCTAATTTTTTGTTGTTGTTTTTTCCAGTATTTTTTTGCGTGAAAAAAAAAAATCATTTTGACATTTTAAATTATATTTCTACTACTTTTTATGATTTAAAATGTGAAATTTTGGTATTAAGGTGGATATTTGTGATTGAGGGGGCATTTAGATAACTAATTTTTGAGTACAGGAACTTATTAGATATTAAAAGAAATATGAGGAGACATTTAGAAAAACAACTTCAAAGGAAGGGGATTTTAGAAAATTTCTCTTAAATAAAAGCCTTATATTATTTTTATTTTTTTTATTCGGCCATTCGACGAGACAACCTTGAGAATCGAGGTGCAGACACATATATATGTGACAGTTATGGAGCAGCGTGAGAAAATACCAACTATAGTGGTTAGGGTTACTAACATAACCCAACCCAAACCTTGTAAAGACAAGGGCGGGAAACAACATAGGGGACAAGAATTGAACCCATGACCTACTCCCTTACATTTAGGGGTGTTATTGGGTCGGTTCGGGACGGTTTTCATGCTAAATTGAAACCGAACCAATAATTATCAGTTTCTAGTTTCTCAAACTAGAACCGAACCGATAAGCCTCCAAACCGATAATTATCGGTTCGGTCGATTTTCAGTTTCTAAAGCTCAGTTTTTTTATTTGCAATTTATTTTTTTTTAAAGAAATTTTACAAATAATACCTATTTTTGTGATTTCATTTTTACAAATAATACCTATTATTTGGAAAAAAAAAAGGTAACTTAGGTAAACCCTATTATTTTTTTTTTAAAAAGAAAAACATATTTTTGTATCCACCTAAGTAATACCCTATTATCGATTTCTTATCAGTTCGGTTTCAGATTTTTTACTTCAAAATCGAAACCGAACCGATAACCCAATAAGCCACTTTTCTAAAATCGTAACCGAACTGATATGCTCTAAAACCGAAACCAAACCGAAATTTCTGTTGGTCGGGTCAGTTTGATCGATTTTCTGCACAACCCTACTAACATTGGAGGGAGCGTACCAACTGGACTGATGCCTCTTTGATACGCCTTATATTATTAGATCATGTAAACTTGGTAAATTGGAGGTAAGGTAATAAGTTAAGCTTGGGTCCATTGTTTATTGGTTTAGGATTTATGGTTTAGGGTAAAAATATACAAAATAATTAAATAAAACCCATATCATGTTAGAACTCAAAAATGTATAGGGGTGTTATCGGGTCAGTTCGGGACAATTTTCATGCTAAATTGAAACCGAACCGATAACTATCGATTTCTAGTTTCTCAAATCAAAACTGAACCAATAAGTCTCCAAATCGAAACCGAACTGATAGTTATTGGTTTGGGTGGTTTTCAGTTTCTAAACCTCAGTTTTTATATTTGTAAATCTTCTTCTTTTTACAAATAATACCTATTTTTGTTATTTCTTTTTACAAATAATACCTATTATTTGTAATAAAGGTAAACCCTATTATTTTTAAAATTTCCTTTAAACAAATAATACCTATTATTTATAAAAAAAGGAAAATAATACATATAACTTAGGTAATTGGTAAACCCTATTATTATTATTTTTAAAAGGAAAACCTATTTTTGTATGCACCTAAGTAATACTCTATTATCGGTTTCTTATCGGTTCGATTTCAGATTTTTTACTTCAAAATCGAAACCGAACCGATAACTATCGGTTTCTAGTTTCTCAAACTGAAACCGAACTGATAAGCCTCTAAACCAAAACCAAACTAAAATTTTGATCGGTCAGGTAGTTCGATCGGTTTTCTACACAGCCCTAATACCTATAATTTCATAAAACCTTAGAGGAAGTTTCGTGCGAACTTTTGTTATGGACGTTTTTGTGTCTTTACTCTAAAAGTTGTGAATCATATCGGCAAATTTCGTTTTCGACAATATTTTGATAGAGGGTCAGTGCGATATATTTCGGATGAATTTCTTTTGGAAAAATTCCAGGAAGTACAAAGAAAACATATAAAAATTATATTTGATACCTATAAAGTATTATTTATTTTTTTAAAATTAAGAAAATTTTAAAAAATCATTACTTTTGGTGAAATTTCATTAATTTCGCCAAAAATAATGAACTTTTGGTGATTTTGGAGAAATCAACAAAATTTCGCTGAAAGTTTTATCAGACCCATGTTTCATTGAATTTCGGAGAAATTTTGGAGAATTTCGGAGATATTTGTTAATATGGTGATAACTACTAAGGGTACCTCTATTAACAGCCACCTATCCTCTAAAAGCGCCTACATGAGCAACGTTTTAAAATCATTGATTGCTTCGGATCAAATGATGGAGATGGTGCTTAACTTCAATCTTTCACAAAATGAATCTTGAGATCATATCACACCTATCAGACGGTCAATTTTTTATTTCACATGTCACAGGTCCCCAAACAATGCCATAACTGATAATTGATGAGTGCATTATCGTCTAGGAGCAACAACGTGCCCATGAGACTTGTACTATTATACGTAGTTTAAAAAGAAGACTTTGGCATTTTTAGGACGAGAGCCGCTTTGAAGACCACCTAAGCTATCTAATTGAAGGCCATGATGAAAAGAGCTTTAGTGCCGAAGATCAGTACATAAATCAATCCATACCAATGCAATCAATCACTGAATCAGATGATGGGCTTTGAATGTCAAGAATTAGATCATAGAAATAAGGTTACGAAGAATCTTTATATGATGGCCTTTCAACTTGATGGCTTAGATGATGTTCCAATGGCACAGGTCCCCAAAATATCAAGTCTTTCTTTTACATTATGTGCAACAGTACAAAACTCATGTGCAAGTAGTTGCTCCCTATTATAAAAGGGTAGCTCTTAAGCGCCTGTGCGTTCTCTGAAAAAGCATTGTCTGAGACCCCTAAAAGTGTTGATTGCTTCGGATTTGGTGATGGAGATTGTGTTTCACCCAAATCTTCCACCTAGGGGATCTTGAGATCATATCACACCTATCAGACGGTCAGTTTTGAATTCTATATGTCACAGATCCCTAAAAATGAATCTTGAATCCTATGGCACGCGTCACTCTTAAACAAGATTTTAAGACCATATTTTGGGGATATGTGATATGTGTAATAAACAATTGTCCGTCTGATTAGTGATAAATGATCTCATGATCCTTTGTGTGGATGATCGAGGTGAAACATGTGTTAATGGAATACAAATTTACCCGACCGATCATCAAATCAATCCCTTGTTGGATGGTGATAGATCATGTCAAAACCGCATTGCTGAAACTACAACTAGGGCTATCAAGGGTCAAGTCGGGTTGGGCGAAAATTTTGGTTGACCGATGAATCAAGGGTATATGCTTGACCCAGCCCGACCTGTCCTACCCATTGATGCACCCTATTTTGAACACTTGGGTCAAGGATATACGCCCCAGCCGGCCCAGCCTCCAACCCGATTCAAAAAACCCCTATTTCTTTGATTATATATTTAAAATAACGAGTTGGGTCGAGTCGACCAGACCCCATGGTCCCATCCGATGCTTCATGCCCAAGTCTACCCAATGGTCCGGTCGGATGCTTAAAGTTGAGGATTTTTTTTTTGTTGTTGTTATAATTATGGGAGCCATTACTTGCTGATGTGTTTCAAGTGATTGCACCGAATTTAAAGAAAGACTTGATATTTTAGAGACATGTGATATGTAAAAATGAAATATGAGCCATCTGATCTGAAGTTCATGATCAATAGATCTCTGATGCATAAAATAGGAGCAAAACACAATACTTGTCATATGATCTATTGTCGTTAACTGTTGAATTATATAATAGCCTTTGACTCCATTTAATCAAATGATGATAATTATATTTTGTTCTAATCTTTTGCCATTAATATCTTTAAATCATGTTCTTCAAATCAAACGGCTTAGATAGTGTTTTTACAGAGTAGAGATCGCCAAACTTACAAGTCTTTCTTTTAAATTAGGTGCAATTTGATGCAATCACTTGAAAAGCGTGTGCAAGTAATGGCTCCCTATAATTATTCTTAATAAATATTTTTATATTTTTATTTGTCCACTTCCCAAATTGAGGCCCGATATCTTTCCCTCTTTGTAAAGGATGAGGTCATGGGTTCTAGATTTCCCGTTTGCTTCCTCCTTTTATATTAGCAAATATGAATGATTTGTTGTGTGAGATTTATTTCCCAATATTATCCTCTTAATGCTCCACACTATGAAAGGATCCTATTTGAGTACATGTTGCACTTATCAACAAAATAAAAATAAAAAATTCAATCAATCTACGTGATTGCCTGGATTTCATAGTTATTTGAAGAGTTTATTACCAAAAGGCATCACTCACAAATTTATTACCCAAAATGTTTCACTTATTTTTTAGGTAAATTTATCATATTTACTTTCTTCAGGAATACTTGCACACATTTTTCAAGTGTTTGCACCAAATTTAAAGAAAGACTTGGTAATTTAGGGACATGTGATATGTAAAAATGCAATATAGGTCTGATTTGAAATTCATGATCAATAGATCTCTGGTATATAAAATTGGAGCAAAACACGATCTTGTCATATGATCTATTGTAGTCAACTGTTGAATTATATAATAGCCTTTGACTCCATTTAATCAAATGATGAAAATTGTATTTTGTTCTAATCTTTTACAATAGCACATGCCGGGTCAACACATGATATAAATCCCTAGGGTGACTTCAAAGGGAAGAGGGGATTCAAACTCAGGTCTTCTGATTTTGAAAGCAGGTATCTAGCAAGCTCGCCAAACCCCTTGAGGTTTCTAATCTTTTATAATTGATATCTTTAAATCAGGGCCTTCAAATCAAACGGCTTAGATAGCATTTTTACATAGTAAAGGCCGCCAAACTTGCAACTCTCTCTTTTAAATTCGGTGCAATCCGGTATAATCACTTGACAAGGGTGTGCAAGTAATGGCTCCCTTTTCGAAAATAATGTCAATTTTATACTCATTTCAAGCATTTTACCAGAGGGTGATGTTTTATAAAATATTTATCTAAACGGTTGTCCATCTTATTTAGTAAAATTACTCTTGTATTAGAGGCTTAATAAGATGTAAATCATAGATAAATATATAATTATATAATAGGAGCTATATTTTTAAGAAACCTTTTTCAATAAATTTTTTTTTGATAAAACCTTATATGATTATTATTATTAATATGAGTGGTAAAGGGACTGGATGAGGTAGGCCATTCTCTCATATTCTTAAGAGGTAGTAACAGATCAGATGATTTAAGTAGCATGTGATTTGATATCTGTGTCACTTTTTGGGATTTGTAGTGCATGAAGTCCTCATGTAAGCTTATAGTTGATCTATCATCTAAAAATAAACTGGGAATCTGACTTTATCTGTATCATATGAGTCGAATCAACAAATACCATCTAAATCAGTCACATCTGCCTTTGACTGCTTTAAATCGGATGATAGAGATTTTATTTCAAACTAATCTTTTGCACTATAAATCTTGAAATCATGTGTATGAAATCATATGAAACATATTGTGGTTACAAATGGCATACATCCCAAAACTAATCTGAGTACCAAGAACATGCCCGCTAAAATTTCATCCGTTCTTGGTACTCTATTTAAGTAGGTCGTCACCGATTTATCCTAAGTGTTAGCACTATTTTTTTAATGCTAACATCAAATTAAAGCACTTGGGCTAAAAAAATAGTACATGCCCTAATTTGATAAAATGCAGATAATGGTAAGGTCCTATCAAGTAGAACTGGATTTTCAGTCATACCCCATCCTCTGCCCTTGGAAAGAGGAGAATCTGGGCTTTCTTGATTTTCACTTTTTATAACATGACGTGCAATCAAGTTTCTCTTATTTCCATAGGTAGCTGATGGGGGTAAGACAGGAAATCCAGTTCTACTTGGTAGGACCTGGCCATTGCCCTGCACTTAATGCCCGCTCTTCTTTTTTATGACTACTAGTAAAAAGGCACGTACATGGACATTAGGACCTTTAAATAATTGAACTTGATTTTTAGACATCTATCGAGTTATAATATTTCAAGCGTTCGTTACTATGTTTTATGATTTATTAAAGAAAAAAAAAAACTTATTATTATGTTTCTTATCTCTTTATTATGTATAATTTAAATTTATAAAAAAAAATTAATAAAAAATAAAAAAATGTAACTTATGTTTTTTTTTTTTTTTTGAAAGGGATATCATTCAATCAATTACTCAAAAGATAAAATATCATGAATCTCGATGGGAGCATCCTCCATCCAGATCTCATTACATCCATTCTTTAGCCCTATTTTGGCTAGAGCATCAGCAACCTGATTAGCCGAGCGCTTCACATGAGAAAAAGAGGCATGCGACAAAAGAGCCAAACCATCTTTTATGTCCTTCAGAAGCATAGATAGATCGGAATCATCTGAAGAAGAGTCAGCCACTCCTTTGATAATGCGTAACGAGTCACCTTCGAAAATCACTTTTTGAAACCCACATTGTTTCACAAACCAAATAGCTTGAAGGAAAGCATACACCTCACAGTGGTCAGCCGAAGAAATATTCATGCAATTTCTAGCAAGTGAAGCCATAACCAAGCCTAGGTTGTTCCTAACGATTATACCAATGCCAGCGGATTTAGACTGGGGTGTCCAGGCAACTCATTGGGTCCCTCCCGAGGAAAAAATATAACTTATGTTGTCAACTATAGAACATGAAAAAAAAAAAAAAAAAAACTAACAAGTAAGTATAATATAAAAAATTCAATTAAATCGAAAATCAGTATTTATTCCTTCTCGACTTTAACTTTCTTGAGGATTTTATTGTCTTCATCATCTGTAGTCTCGTATTTAATATTTTGACATATTTACGACCTTATAAGACGATTTTGGTAAATTTTATCTTTCATTTTGACTTGAAAGAAATATTCATTTTTGATATATTTGTTCATTTTCGAGATATTGACACCAAATTTGATTTTAAGGTCACCTTTTTGGGATCTGTGTCACGATTTTGGTAAATTTTATCTTTCACTTTGAGTTGAAAGAAATATTCATTTTTGATATATTTGTTCATTTTCGAGATATTGACACCAAATTTGATTTGAAGGTCACCTTTTTGGGATCTGTGTCACGTCAAATAAATGCCTGACTATTTGATGGTACATCCATTATCTCGAGATCAAGTGTGTGAAAGGTTGGAATGAAAAATATTCTCTATCATATGGTTCAAAACTGCCAATTGGTTTTAACATGGGTGCCCTAATAGATTCAGTGGGAGTAGTTAAAGGTAAAATCACGTGTCATCCAATTCAAAGTAGTCAATGAGTTTTTAACCAAGTCGAGCACATGAACTTGACCACTCGAATCAAATTCGAGCATGAATCATTTGAAGGTTTGGTTGACAAATTTTTTGTATGCAAAATATAAAGAGATATGAGGAATTATGGGAATTTATGAACTGAGTTAGGTTTCGTAAAGACATATAATGAATAATAGGGGTTAAATGTGTAAACCGAAGGAGCATATGATGGAATGAGTTTTAAAAGATATATCCGTTTAATAGAGCTAGGCTTGCTAATCATTGTTAGCTTTGGATATATCATTGCCTTCAAATTAAACGACTTAGATGGATTTCCACGATACACATCATCTAAATCAATTAATGTGAGAGAAATTAGAAGAAATTTTACTAACAATGATTCCACAAGTCAAACGAATATAAGTCAGGCAATAAAGACATTTTTCGTCAATCTTTGGCACAATAGATCTTGAAAATATGGTGCACCTCTCAGACAGTCAGATATTGATTCCATGAGGCATAAATCTCGAAAAGTGACTGTGATCATGAGTGTACCATGACAAAGGGTTCTCAAGTGTCACTTTTGGAGATGTGTGCTATATGGAATCAAGATCTGACTGTCTGATAGGTGAGCCATGATCTCAAGATCTATTGTACTATTGTATGATTCAAGACAATCATTGATTTTTATGGTGGAAATGTGTGTTCTTCACAGAAAAAATGATAGCAAATAGTGCCACCCTTAAGATAGCGAGTGGCGTTATTTGTGCTCATTTTCTCTATGAAGAGCACACATTCTTTTATAGGAAAAAATCATTGATTGTCTTAAATCAATATCCCTATCAGACGGTCACATGTTGATTCCACGTGGCACACACCCAAAAGTGACGGTCTGATGGGTAAGCCAACAATCACAATCGATTTTGGAGAAGTGTGTCATGTGGAATCACAATCTAACCGTCTGATAGGGGCGCCATAATATCAAGATCTAGTATGTGGAAGGTTGGGAAGAAAAATGATCTCAATCATCTGATTCAAGGTAGTCAACTATTTTTTATGATGAAAATGTGTGTGTTCGTCACATGTTTAATGGGTGTAAATACCCTAAGGAGGTAATCTTTTAGAGTCCTAAAAAGGAAGGAGTCCTAGTGAAATTATGGGGCTCCAAATTTACATTCTCGAGAGAGCTGGTGAAATTATGCTGCTAAACAGGCAATAGGAACTTTCGAGAGGCAATAAGAACTTTTGAATTAATTTTTTTGAGTAATTGCGTAAGTTGAGATTGACTCGGCTATATTGAAATTTAAGGGAGTAAAATATAGAAGTAAATAAGGTGAGGATATATAAATAAATGTGGTATTGGTGAGGATATATATATAAATAAATGTGATATTACATGAGGATATGGATAGTTTAAAGGGACCAAGGGTATTTTTGGTATACAAAAGGTGGTAGAAACTATTTTTACTTTTATATAGTAATAAGGATTAGAGGATCTCATGGACCTAAACCTCATCCGCAACATACTAGTCGTGGTCATTGAACATTACTGACGTCCATTTGCGATGAGGTTAACCAAATTAATTGCGGATCTTTCAATTCCCTTGAAATTTCACCTTAATTTCTGGGTGCACCGAGGTTACCTTCCAATTTCGAATGCTGATTCCAACACTCCAACTCCCATTTTTTAATACTTGCCATGTGGAACTATCGTGTGTCTTTTGTGATTAGATGCTCACGATTAGAAAATCTCTTTTGCAAAAGATTGAGTTAAAAGACATTATCCATCATCCGATTCAAAGGCCACCTAAAGATAATGATATTACATATAGACTTTAATTTTTAGCAGGCATTTATTTCTTGGACTCAGATGATTGAAATCAATTTTCGTCTCGAATTTTTTAGCGGTGACAAAACTCCTCCCAAATCATACCATGTAATCAAAACGCAAGTATGGCTTCAAAATAACCCATGATCTAACCTAATATTTTAGTTGAAGAGAAGAAAAGCTAGTCAAGATTCTTAGATAATAGCACTACTATCAAACGGCACACTTATAATTTCATGTAACATATATCCCAAAAACCTACCCTAAGTACTAAATTACCTTACTAATTCATTATTAAGGGGGTTAGTATTACGTGTTTGAATGTGGAATATAGTATATAATTTGTCGGTATATGCGTTTCGTTACTTATAGCTAAAATTTCTCCATTACGTGCATAACACGGGCAACCTACTAGCTTGACTCTAGCTCCATCACAAATAAGCGTGTTTTATCAAAAAAACGTTTAATATCCATTTTATCCAAAAATGTCTAAAAAGTGATTTTTGCGTAAAACACGCTTTCTCATATAAAATGGATTTTATTTACTTTTTTATATAAAACTCGTGTGAAATGAAAAAATGATTTAATTAAATGTTCCCTATCCCAAATTTTCCCATTTTTTGTTATTTTTACTATTTTCTAAAAGAGACAAAGGACTATATATAGTCCGGGCGTAGAGAGGTGTAGAGATTTCTCTGCACCCATCCATCATTTGACATCCATTGCCAGGATTGGATGCTGCGGAAATTTAGACAAGGTCAATCAGCTTCTATTCGAAAAAGAAAAACTTGTTTTTATAGTATTTCCACGGGTAAAAATGTGATAAAAGTTGGTAAAAATCAATACACCAGGCATCACTTTATCTTTGATTCATCATATGGAAGGCAAAAAAGTATAAAAATAATGTTACTTTTTTAAATTACGTGTCTCATGGCTGACGAACCTAAAACAGAATTTATTTGAAGTTGATCATGCCAGGTGGCATGTGATTTGGTCCCAAGCCCACGGGTCAATTGAAGTATCACTGTCTATCGCTAGTTGACCGGCACATTTGTCAGGGAACCTGGCATACCATAAATGATAGCATTTTATAGGACAAACAGCGGAGCTTATCCATCGCTCGATGTAGGTGAGTTCCAGTTGATCTATTTATGAGGGACTGTTGAAAACTGAAGCTATTGGTGGCCCAAATAAAAACTGTTTGTCCTTTCCTGACCCACAATAAGAAACTGTGTACCTGCTGAGACTGAATCAAACCCCAAAAAAGGAAGCATCCAGTGTCAATATCTACACTGATTTCCAGTGTACTACTCTAGTTTAATATGGTTTGATAGAGGGATGTACGGATGTCATGGGCCAGACCTAGACATGCACTTTTTAAAATTGGGTCTAAATTCAGGCCCAATTTGATACTTTTATTTATTGTTTTTTGGTAACCTAAGTATCCGGACTTCTTAGAGCACCCGCCTAATTCCAGGGGCACATGCGACGGCTTAGCTGACAGAGTCGTGAGTGAAGGGCAGTGATCAGGTCCTTTCACGAGAACTCAAAATCATGTCGTAGTTTGAAGGCCATTGGATTTCGAGTCTAGGGCTGGATCTCAGGTTAGAAAACAAGAGTGAGGGTTTAGGTTGAGTCGGGTTCAACTTCAAATCCAATTTGCTCAGATCGAACCCGACTCGAACTCGATGCACGTTAAATATACGATAGGGGATTTCAACTCAAAGTCTCCAAACTTGAAATCTACATTTATAATCGGGTCCTAAGTTCGGCCAGGGTTGACCCAATCCGTTTGCACCCTTAAGTTTAGGGCTATGAACAGGTCAAGCTTGAAGCATCCCACCTGCTCTTTGGGCATATACCCTATATTTTTAGAGTTGGTCTACAATGGGTGTTCACATGTGCATTAAAGCAATTCACACATTTGTATGACTACGTGTTATGACCCGGATCATAGGATGAGCATTCAATGGCTTTAAATGTCATGAATCATCAAGCCCCGTGTGAGTGCTCCACACTCTAACCCAACCCACACACACAATCATTAGTGTAGAAACTTTATAATTTTAGTTGGACCCGGTTACTAGCTAGCAATATATTATATTTTAGGAATAAAAAATTAGCCTTTTATGCCCCATGATTCCCTAATTTTAGAAGGAAATTTGGGTCTTTGAACTCTTGCCTTCTTAGCAAATCATGCCCAAATTAAGTCTTCATTTTCTCTCTATAAACTCTCATATCCCCTAGCTTCTTCCTCCTCCATCTATCTCCGCCATTCGTTCATTTTCTACCAATATCTCGGCACCATTGATGTTGTGATAATCCCTTTCTTTTTCTCACATCCAACCAGCCTAGCAATGACCCCATTCACCATCGAAAACGATCGTGAAGCGATAAATCGCATCGACGGAATCGACGCCAGAGGTCAAATCGATCAAAATCAACCCGTACACGCTCCAACAGGTGGGTGCCCCTAAATCCATCTTAAAGTATTTAGTATTTATGTTTATATATGTATATTTATTTATTTATTTATTTATTTTTAAACCCAAAATCAATCTAAGATCTTAAGAACAATCTTATCTAGATATGTCGAGGTATAAGGATCTAACACCCTTCAATCTAAAATTGAGGGATTTTACTTTCAGAAAATGTGACGTGCCAAAATAAATTACTCTCAGATCTATATAGAACATTTTTGTCTATCTTAGCGCATGGCTAAACCTCGGACTGGTAGGTTTATTTTATTTATTTATTTGCTTTATGTTTGTTTGTTATAATAGTTAGGTTGTATGTATCTAATATGATATATTTACTAAATATATAAATGGAAGTTTGCCAGCAAAAGTTTGACAACAAGTCTCCATTAATTGAGAGAGTACTCCTCCCTTGTCTTTTCTTTCTTACCTTATTTTTGGGCTAAGATCTTTTGTGAAACCTTAATACATGCACCTTATTCAAATCAACTTAAAGATAGTATTTCTATGGGTTAAGAAGTGCAGTCATCAATACACTCACTTAATCTAGGAGTGCATAAACCTATATACTGAAACTATCAGATCTAGTGTTTTGATGGCATTAGATCCATTGTCGTGATGTCGTTAGATTCATTCAGAGATTTCATCATGATTTATGGTGCTACATAAGGAATCGGTCTCACCTATTATTGCATTGTATTAGACACCTATTATTTTATTGTATTATTTCAGCCTTAGAGGCTAAAATAATTTGGGCTCAAAGACCTAACACCTTAAAATTATCCTTCTTAAGTATCTGATGGTTCAGGCCTGTTCAACCTGATCGCCACATAGTAGGTACATTAAGTGTGCACGTGACTCCTAGATTTTTGTGAAAGGTTGACTGAATGATCTAGTGTGCTAGAGGTCGAATCAGGATTAGGACAAAAGAACCAACCTGATGTAAAATTTTATTGTCTGACCATCTAATGGTTCAGATTAGATGATGGACGGCTCGAATTTTATTTCTTTTTTATTTTTCACCCTAGGTGCCACATGGAATAACACTTGGGTTACCATCGACCATTAACCTTGAGAATTTAAGGCCCAACTAGCCCATGGGACCAACTTTGAAAACAATCTCGATAATGACACAATATAATTTAACGGATAAGGAAAGTGTCACTAAAATTTCTAGGACGCGCTTTGAGGCTCACAAATTGGAAGATTTAGTGAGGGATATTAACCCTTGTATAACTAGGCTAAGTGGATCATTTGACCGCCACATTGGCCCACTCTTGGGTCAAATTAGTAAAAGGTGTCGATACAGAAACTGCACAAATATTAGAAAACTTTAAAAAAAGAAGGCCCGATCAGTAATCTGACGGCTCATAAAAGTTTCTCCAAAATTAAGTATGAAATATGTGTTCTTTTCAAATTCTAATTATTACATTGTGGTCACATGTATGTAAGGTGTATGAAATAGTTTCTTTTGGCCAAGTTAGTCCTTTCATCATATGGCATGCACCACATAGAAAAATCACGATAGGGCATATGCATAATTAAAAAGAAATAAGCTATGTCACACGACTTTTAAAGCCTTCGTCATGGTGGGGTTCCCGTCACGGTCACGTGGAACATGGAATGTAGGCATCCATGTACGGATGCAACACCTTTATGGGAGTATGGGCTGCCACACGAAGTACATCCAGGTTACTACGGAACTCGTCCCTTGGAAAACATGATTTTGTGAATCTTATTGCACTGTGGCTCACTTCAAATTAAACTTTAAGCAAATAATAAGGAATGATATGTAAGATAAGGTAAGCTACAAATACGGATAAGTTAGGTTATGAAGGCCAGCAAAATACAAATTAAGTTTCTACGCATATGTCTTGCATGTACATAAGATCCAACGTCTATGACCAAGATGGGTCTTAAGGACAATCCGCTACGAAAGTGTCCCGAATGTAAGGGGACACTGATTTAAATGCATGCAACCTCATCGGGCTGGATGGTGGTATACGATATGATATGGAGGTTAGGTGATTATTTACACGTGGACCTCGCATGATAGGCTCGAGCAGCGGCCCTGACACAGGTCGTATACGTAAATTAAGTAAGATGCGAAGTACGTGGTATAGGCGTATGGAGCAATATTAAGTTTTAAGATATGCCACATAGGAAAAGTTGCCAAAGCAGATACAAAAAGAGACCATAACTTGATGCATCATATTCATTTCATGTTATGTCAGGTCTTTTCATTTTATGTTACTTCTTTTCTTTTTATGCTATATTTTCAGTTTTGTTATGATAGATATGAGATCTTAGATATTTTTGTAATCATTTATAGCTGTTTGGTTTATTTCAAAATGTACCGCAACTCAAGCGATTGCACACACGATCACCTGGGTATTTTATGGTGGATCGATTGTGCAACCTGCTGAGTTTATGTGACTTAGTAAACTCACCCCCTCCCCAAAACTAACAGTTGCAGGTGAGAACTCTGATTTTTCCATCATTGAGGATGTGGATGGTGCTGTTCCTGATGCGGCTCATGAGAGTGAAGACGTCGGCTACCATCTGGACGAGAGAATAGATCCGACGGACTACTTTGAGCATTGAGAGATTCTTTAGTTATAGTTTTTATTATTTTCAGGGGAGATTTGTTATTAGATACTTTTATTTTTCAGCATCAATTTTGGGTTTGTGTTGGGACTGTTTTATTCTAATTAAAACCTCGGTTTGCTTTCGATTATAGATGCATGGTTAGGATTTATCACTTAATTAATATTATCTACGTTTTCCGCTGTTATTTTCTTGAGTCATTTATTTTTAAATGATACTATTAAATGCCTTGATCCATATGCTAAATCGATATAAGAATTATTTGTATGTTCGCTTATCGCCTTAACAAGCGTGCGGTGACATAACATGAAATTCTAGGCCCTTGAGGTCGGGTAAGGACTCTGGGTCGTGACACTATGTGACCTGCACAGACTTTCATGGATTGAAAGTCCGTGCATGTCACACGGTCACATAAACATGCGGACTGTTGTGCCTACCCATGATGGGTGGATGGATGCTTATTGTGGACGAACTCATATTTTTAAGAGTTAGTTTACAATGGGTGTCCACTCATAATAGATATTCTTAAATATTTATATGAAGGGGCATTTACCCTATATTTTTTAAAAGAATATTTCCCTCAAGGACACCTCTCATATACTCTAATGTAATATTTTTAATATATATATATATATATATATATATATATATATATATAGCTCTTTCATGTTAATGCCTCATTGGATAGCTCAATGGATATCATCTTCCCTTGTCGAAGCAACAGGTAGTACCCACGCCTAGTCTCGCTCTTTGTGTGGGTCTCTTCCTAATTTGTTATGTCAATAGCAGACTAATTTACACATACACTATATCTGAGTTGTCTATCTGGCATGGGATCCTAAAATATATAAAAAAAAAGTAAATGCCTCAAAGAATAATAAATAAAGAAAAATTAAAACATGTTGATTAATGTAGACAGATCATGATTAACATGTACGCACTAGAGATCATAATCTATGGATTTGGCACAACTTATAGGAGAGTATTGATAATTTGATATAACATGTCGTTTGCGTTATCTCGCAATAGATATACAAATTTTGAACCGAAAATTGAACTAGACCGAGAAATCAGTCCGCCAAATCAGACCGATACTGGACCAAAATTGACCAAAATTTGATAAAATCAAAACTGATTTCCAATTGGTTTGATTTTGATTTTGGGTGGTCGGAGCCGAAAACTTGTTGGGTAAGTTTAGAAAATTAAACCTACCCAAAATCTGAAAAAATAAAAAAAAGGCAATAAAATTTTTAAAAAAAAAAATGAAAGATTGAAACCAATCCAATTTTTTGGGTTCGGTTTTAGTTTCGAGTTTGCAAAATTTAATTGAATCGGAAATTAAATTTGTCGGTTCGATTTACAGAATCTGCATCCCTATTACATTATAAGAAATGCGTGGTTTCCTCTTTTAATACTTTTTCTTTATAACGAGGTATCCGGTCTCTTAGAGCACCCGACTAAGTCATTAGGCATGTTCAACACCTTCCCATAACACATATCAGTCAGCAAGGATAAATTCCTGCGAGTGGCGGTCCTGGCTAGAGGTTCTGAGTTTAAATCCCAACCCTTTTTGGTCACTTATCCCTCCTACTTACTAGGATGTGTGATGGGTCGGTGTTAAAAGTGCCTGGGGACTTACTCGGGTGCTCTAAGAGGCTGAATACCTTGTTATAAAAAAAGTAAAAAAAGAAAGATTTAATACTTCTAGGACCTGTATCTGTACCTCTTGAAACACCATCTAAGTTGTCTGGTTTAAAAGCCATGATGTAAACATTATTTATTTAAAGTATTGGAACCAAAAAAAATATCTATATCATCTGATTCAACAAAGTTAAAGCCAATCATGTGATTTAATGGTTGACCGTATGGCGCCCATACGGCATTGGTCTTAAAAATATAAAATTTTTCTTTGTAACTTATGTACCTTGATATAAATCTCGTGTGAAGTTGTAGCTCCCTTTTCAGATCTTTTATTACTTTTTATTATTAGGGACTCAGATAGGAAGATTTGGTGACAAATAAATTTGAAGGTGTCGCTCTATTTATAGAATCTAATACCCTTCACCATGGTTCGAAAATTTGGCCAAAATATGAAAATTTTGGCCGAAATGTTTCGATTTTGATTACCGAAATCAAAATCCTAATCTTGACACTCAAATGTCCTAAGGAGATGTTTTCGGTTCAAAATTTTAGCCAAAATTTCGGGTCAAAATTTTGGTTTCAGTCATGACTGAAATAAAACGAAATCCGATATTTTAATCACTGAGTTGACTCCTGACCCCACCAAATCTACTACTCCGTGTGAAATGTTGTCACCCAATTACAAAAACAAGCTCTTGTATAAAATAACAAACTTGCACCTCATCAATCTAGGCAAGTGTCCCATTGCAAAAAAAAAAAAAAGTTACTTTTCTTAATTGTTAGGGGCTTGCACTCAATATAAAAAGCTTTTACAAGCTTCACATTATATTAATTATATAATAACTATAAAGCTGTCAACGGGACGGACCGGATTTTCTATCCAGCTCATTCTTTTTAAAAGAAAATTTTTAAACTCGGGCCCGGCCAAATAACTAATCGGGCCGAGCCAAGCCTAGCCCGATTTTGAAATGCCCGTTGACAGACCTACTTTTGACACAATCAAACATACAAAAAAGGGGAATTAGTGCAACGATGACCTTACACTCCAACGATAGATTAGTGTCACTTGCCACATGATCATGAGTTACACATATCGGCTATGGGTTCCTCCAGCCCCCGAAGGTTTAAGGAAAAAAATTAAACTTTTTAGCCTTCAAGTTATAAGTCAAAGTTTCCTATTTTCCCCTTAAACTTGGTGCATTAAAATTTAACACATTTAATCATCTTTTCAATTGTGGATAAATATTTTTAAACCTTTTATAATACTTAATCAAAATCAATGTTTACCCATACTTTCGAATTAGTTGACTTCATGTGGCATGCACACAATCTATCAAATGCCATAACAACTTGCCCAATGTTGACCTTTTAGGTACCATTAAATAAAAAAAAGGTATTTATCCACATTTAAAAAGTTGGTCAAATGCACAAGTTTTAATGTACCAAATTCGGGCGCTAGATGAAAAACTTTAACTTGTGATTTAAAGGGATAAGAATTTCAATTGTTTTTTTCTCTACAAGCTGAGGGAGATGGATGAACTCTTATAGACATATAATCACATGCCAAATGTCACGTGATCTAATGTTGGAATGCACAGTTCATGTCATGTAATTCAAACAATCAAATTCATATTTCCATATATCAATGGGCCGGGCTAGGGATCAAATTCATATTTCTATTTACGAAGCTAGGACTGATCAAGGTATCCAATATCGGCCGATACGGATACGTGTTGGGTATTGGTTTTTCGGCAAACCGATACATATCGGGTATCGGCCGATACTATATATATATGCACTCGGGTGTAGAGATATTTTTACGCCAATTAATATGTGCGGGACACGTAGCACCCTTTTTGTGAAGTGATGGGTGGCATGGGACCCACTTTACTACTAGGGTTAGACTTTTAAAATATTTTAAAGATTAAATGCCCTTCCAACGGTCATTCTTGACATTTTTAAAGTCTCTTTCTTTTCTCTTTTTTCTGTCTATTTTTCTAAGAAAGTGTCTAACTTACTTTTTCAAGTATATTTTAATAAAAAATTGTGACCGTTTGATGGCGAAGTGCTAGCACCTCGGCAACGAAGCACTGACACCTCAATAGTGAGGTGCCGGCACCCCGAAAATGAGTCGCTGGCACCCCAGCGCCAGGGTGCCGACACCTCTTTTTTGAAACGCCGACACCTCTAAAATGATTAACAAAAAATTAAAAAAAAAAATTATTATTATTATTATTTTTTTCCGAAGCGTTGACCCCTCTATTATTGGCGTCAGCGCCTTGGCGCTTCACTATTTTTTTTTTAATCGAAGTGTCGGTACCTCAATATAGAGGCACCGAAACCCCTAAAACGAGACGCCGACGCCCTATATATATTTTTTTATTTTAGAGAAGCACCGACACCTCGGCGCCAGGTACCAGTACTTCACTGCCGAGGTGCCAGTGCTTCGCTATTGGGGTGCCGACGCTTCGCTGCGCCGATGTGCTATCGCTTCGCTATCGGACGCTCATATTTTTTTAGTGAAATATACTTGAAAAAGTAAGTCTGACATTTTCTTAGTAAAAAAGAGAAGAGAGAGAAAAGAAAGAGACTTTAAAAATACTTATAAATTTAAAGAATAAAATGATGGCTAAAAAGGAATATAACTTTAAAATATTTTAAAAGTTTAATCCTAGTTAGTAAAGTGGGCCCTATGCCACCCATTACTTCAAAAAAAAGGCGTTACGTGTCGTGCCCATTTCAATTGGTGTAGAGATATCTCTACGCCAATTGATATGGCAAATGAGGAAATGAGTCCGGGTGTAGAGATATCTCTACGCCAATTGATATGGGCATGACCCGTAGCGCTTCTTTTGTGAAGTGATGGGTGGCATGAGACTCACTTTACTAACTAAGGTTAACCTTTTAAAATATTTTAAAAGTTATATTCATTTTCAGTGTTATTCTTAACTTTTTTAGAAGTCTTTTAAAGTCTCTTACTTTTCTCTCTTCTCTCTTTTTCTAAGAAAGTGTCAAACTTACTTTTTAAGGTATATTTCACTCAAAAAATGTAAGCGTCAGGTAGCGAAGCACTAGCACATTGGCAATGAAGCGTTGACACCCCGATAGCGAGGCTCTGGCACCCCGACAACAAAGCGTTGACACCCCAGTGCTGAGGTGTCAGCACTTCTATATCGAGGTGACGGCGCTTCACTAAAATAAAATAAAAAACGGGACACTGACGCCTTGTTTCAGGGGTGTCGTTGCCTCTATATCAAAGTGTTGACGCTTAGATAAAAAAAAAAAAAAAAATAGCGATGCGCAAGGCGACGACGCCTCTATATGGAAGTGTCAACGCCTCGCTAGAAAGAATTTTTTTATTTTTTATTTTTTTTAGCGAAGCGCCATGGCGCCGTGATAGCTCTATGAATTATACTTAGTCTTAACTTATTACAAGCGCACAACGAAAATTATAGCACTAGTATAAGGTCGTTCCTATGAGGAAGGTCGAGCCTATGAGAAAATTAAATGCTTTTATTTGCCAATAAATAATGGTTGTTTTTACTAAACTAAGATGCAAGAAAATAGATCTAAATCCTCAAACTTATGGATCCTAATCGTCAATCAGTCTCCTTCAATTCTCAGATATCTATGAAAATTAAAATATCGTTACACAATATCTAAGCCTTCCAGAATTTGGGCATCAATCAAATTCTAGAATTCTTCAATATAGATTTATACTAATCTACAATCTTCCAACAATTTGGGCGTAATCAAACATTAAAAAATTGAAGATAGAAAATGAAAATTATTACATTAATCTGTAAATTCTCAATCTTAGTCGTCAATTAAAATCAAGAACTTTTAGATATTTACAAAGCAGTAAATGAAATCAGTAAATTGAAACTAGAAAATAAATAAAATGATCTTTCATCTCTTAGTCACAGGGGTCAATTGCTCCTGAGAAACTACAGATATTCTACTCTAATCTTCTAGTCTCCGATCACAGCCATCAATTACTCTCGAAAAATATTAGATATCTAAACTACACTAAACTAAACTACTCTAAGTTGATCTTCAGGAAACCCAACCTTAGTTGTCAATTGATGTTGAGAATTCATTCGATAAGTTTTTCTCTATGCCGAACCCTCTTATTTATAACTCATAAGGGGCCGATTTATATTATTTTGATTCTATTAAAAGTAGACTACTACGAACAAAAGATTCCTAAATAATAAAACTTCTAATCTTAATCTTCCTTGCTTTAGATGGTAGATGCCCACATAACTTTTCTCCTTACTTTCAGTAGCAGAGATCCTCAGAATTCTTTTACTAATCTTCTCAGATCCGTGGAATAACAGACTTCTAATTTAAGAGGTCTTTCTATTTCTGCTTAGCTTTCACGTGATCAATAGCAGCGGAAGCTTCAATGATAAACAATTGCAAGTACGTTCGCATTTTTCTTCAGTGCGATTCCTTCTTCTTTCCTTCAATCGTGTCCTTCCTTCGTGCTAAACCAATCTCGAGCGTCTTTAGTTTAGGATCGTAGTTTACAATTCCTTCTTTTGGTTACGTTAGCTCGTAGTTTTCTTTGTTTCTTCTTTTGGTTACGTTAGCTCGTAGTTACGATTGTGTCATAATTCTTTCTTTTGACTTGCACTGGTGTCAAACACAATTAGGATTGTATCTTCGTACGATCGTGATTCTTACTATTTTTTTAGTTCATTTTGTCAAAGATTAACACTTTGACTATATTCTCCTATCTGTTCTTAATATCTGTATATAACATCTCATTAGTAGCAAACTGGGGTCTAGTATCACTAAGTTAAAGGTGATAAAATGATAAATTATGTGATTGATCACGTTCGCGCCTGACGCTTCGATAAAAAAATAATAATGAATAAATAAATTATTATTTTAGCGAGGCGTCGACATCGTTTTCGGGATGTCGACACTTCGCTAACGAGCAGCCACATTTTTTGAGTAAAATATACTTGAAAAAGTAAGTCTGACTCTTTCTTGAAAAAATGGGGAGAAGAAACAAACTTTAAAAAAGTTAAGAATGACGGCTAAAAGGGTATTTAACTTTTAAAATATTTTAAAAGTGTAACAGTAGTTAGTAAAGTGGGCCTCATGCCACCCATCACTTCACAAAAAGGGTGCTATGTGTCGCACTCATATCAATTAGTGTAGAGAGCATAGAGATATCTCTACGCCCGAGCGCATATCCCCTACTATCTCTCTCTCTCTCTCTCTATATATATATATATATTAAATAGGCCGATACGTATTGGTCCTCCAAGGATTGATACCCAATACCAATTTTGTTACCTTGGTACCGATTGGGATTGCAAGTGCATTTTTACTAAAATGCCGTTGATTTTAAACCATTTGACGGGTTAATCTCAAGGCATGTAAGTAAAATGCTCTTAATATTATATACATATATAGGGAAAAGGGAAAATGCGCTTGGGCGTAGATATATCTCTACGCCAATTGATATGGGTGTGACACGTAACGCATCTTTTGTGAAGTGATGGGTGGCATAGGGCCACTTTACTAACTATAGTTAAACTTTTAAAATATTTTAAAATTTATATTTCTTTTCACCCGTCATTTTTGACTTTTTAGAAGACTTTTTAAAGTCTCTTTCTTTTCTCTCTTCCATCTCTTTTTCTAAGAAAGTGTCAGACTTACTTTTTTCAGGTATATTTTACTCAAAAAATATGAGCATTCGGCACTTCATAATTTGTTTTTTAATGAAGCGCCGATGCCCCTAAACGAAGCGTTGACGCTCCATTTAGGGGCGTCGGCTCCCCTAAAAAAAGTGTCGACGCTTCGTTGGGGCGCGCTGGCGCTTCGATAATTTTTAAATATTTTTTTATCGAAGCGCCGGCGCCCCTAAAATGAAATGTCGGGGCCCCTAAAATGAAGCGCAGGCGCCCCTAAATGAAGCGTTGGCGCCTCATTTTAGAGGCCCTAACCGCCATGCCGAGGTGCCACGCCTTTTTTGAGTAAAATATACCTGACAAAGTAAGTCTGACACTTTCTTGGAAAAAAAGAGAAAAGAAAGAGACTTCAAAAAAGTCAAGAATAATGGCTGAAAGGGTATTTAACTTTTAAAATTTATTAAAAGTGTAACCCTAGTTAGTAAAGTGGGCCCCATGCCACACATCACTTGACAAAAAGGACGCTTTGTGTCGCGTTCATATCAATTGGCGAATAGACATCACTACGCCTGGGCGCATATCCCCGTGCCTCACACACACACACACACACACACACACACACACACACACACACACACACACACACACACATATATATATATATATATATATATATATATATATATATACACACTTAATTCTTTATTTATTTTTTGTTCGGCCCGATTGCAGGCCGGGTGTTGAAACGTTCAACCCAAGATCAGCCTGGATCAATTTGGGTCACCACTTGATTAGCCCGACCCATGTACCAGGCTGGGTTGGCTTTACAAAATATAATGCTTTTTTCTGGCCGGCTGCGGGTCAAAATTCGGGCTAACCCAGCCTATTGAGAGCCATAATTATAACCATGTAATTATAATTGAATGAAACATCGAAAATTGGAGATATTGAAACTTGAAAGAGGTCTTCTAAAATATTCCTCCTAGCAAGCCGCTCATATATTATTGGGATAATGGCTTCTCTTCACTGACATTTAGATCCCAAATAGTGTTTAAATAATCTTATATCATTGAAATTAAACTTTTTATCTCATACTTGATTTGAAATTTGACTTTTTATCTCATACTTAATTCAATTGATTTATCATTATATCATGTGACACATATGAGATTAATCTAAATTATGCTACTTATGTTTAAACTATCTTACACTATTAAATTTATACATTTTATCTCATATCATTGAAGTGTGATTTATCATTATAGCCTGGCGCACATCTTAACCAATCTAAAATGCTCAAGTGACAATCCATCATTGGAAAATATCTCAGGCCAAAGAAAAATGCCTATAAGTGAATTTGACTCATCCCATTGATGAACTTTAATATCAGCCATTAAAAATAAAACAACAGTTGATATTATAGTCAACAGATCGGATGATTCAAATCTCTTAAAAAGTTTGATTTTTGGGCTCACTGCTCTTCAATATATGATCTATCACTTTGATAGTCTAGATTACTCAGATCTTTAACCCTTAATGGTGTAAGATTATTTAAACACTATTTTGATGTTTAAATATCGAATGAGTCGAAGTTGAAAGCAGTTAAAAAAATGACCCTTAACTGTAAAGAGTACCTTTATTTCCACCCACAGATTCTTTCCGTCCACCCAGTGGGTGCACGACTGAGGGAAACCAAATCTTTCCTTCCACCCACATATACAGTTCTATTTTCTTACGTTCGAATCTACTCATCGAGATCTTTAACATACACCCACATCGTCTTCTTCGCTCTTCCTCTTCCCGCTTGCTCTATATTTGATTTTCGTACACCGACATCGCCTTCTCCAATCTTCATCTCGCGTTGCAAGAATGTGAAGAACATACAAACTTTGTACACCCACACCTACGAAGAAACCTTCTGAGTTCTTGTTAGGGTTTGTGGGGCAATGACAGTGAACTATTCGAGGTATTTTCAATTTTTTAGTTGATTGTTCAACATATTTAGTTGATTGTACTGTATACCCATATAGAGTTTGTTGATTGTTCAACATATTTAGTTTTTATATTTTGAGTACCTTTAAATCCACCAAACAAATCTTTGAGTTCACCCATAATAAAATACAATGATTTGGTAGGTGGATTTGAATGTACTCATTATTTGTTGTAGTTCCAAACCAATCGTTGATGATGTGATTGGATTGATAAGGTGTGTGAAATAGATAATTTCCGTAAATGGCCTACGGCTTCCTATAGAAGGAGTACAAAAGTTCGAATTGAAGGAGCATCCGAAGAGATGTCTTCTGAAATTGATATTGATAATTCAGAGATTTTAACAATGGCTGTTGAAGATGCATCTGCAGCGACAGTGGTATTTGAAGAAGAGAGAGTGGAGGGGAGAATATAAGAAGAGAGAGTAGAGGAGGGGAGTGTGGTAGAAGGGAGGGTGGAAGAGGTTATTGGAGAGGATAGTGTGGATGATGTGACAGTAGAGGGGAGGGTGGATAATGTGGCAGTAGAGGGTGAAGCTGAGAAAGTGAAAGTGGGTGAAGGTGAGGGAGCTGAGAGGGTGGAGGAGAGAGTGGCTGAAGGTGAGGGAGCTTAAAGGGTGGAGGAGAGATTGGGTGAAGGTGAGGGAGCTGAGAGGGTGGAGGAGAGACTGGCTGAAGGTGAGGGAGCTCAGAGGTTGGAGGAGAGAGTGGCTGAAGGTGAGGGAGCAGGTGGAGGAGTGGTTGAAGCAGAGGGAGCTCAGGTTGGAGGAGAGAGTGGGTGAAGGTGAGGGAGCTAAGAGGGTGGAGGAGAGAGTGGCTGAAGGTAAGGGAGCAGGTGGAGGAGTGGTTGAAGCTGAGGGGGCTCAGAGGTTGGAGGAGAGAGTGGGTGAAGGTGAGGGAGCTGAGAGGGTGGAGGAGAGAGTGGCTGAAGGTGAGGGAGCTCAGAGGGTAGAGGAGAGAGTAGAAGGCGAATAAGAAGTAGTGGGAGTTCTGAATAAAAAGAGAAAAATAAAAGAGGTCGACGTTGAGCTAGCCTAAATTAAAGTTGAGGATAATGTGACACCATTTCTCGGAGGCCCTACGGACACTTCACTTCTAAGATGATATAGAAACTATGTTGCCCACGATCTATAGGTTAACAAAGTAAGTAACAATATTTAATTCATGTAATGTATTTATCATTTTCATTTAAAATATGTATACATAATTATAAATTTCTTACTAATTTTATTGTTAGTTGATGTAGGATCGAGGAATACTTTGTTGCATCCAACATTTAGCCAAACTCGATGCCTGGTCCATTGTTCAAATGTCCCATAAATTTAAAAGTAAGATCAAAATGGCAGGGTTTTGGTTGCTGGCTAGGGTTGCATTCAGGACCATCAACCGTGCCTTAGTATCTACCTTGGCTGAGAGATGGCACCTTGAGACAAATACATTTCACTTTGTTACCAGTGAGATGACTATCACTCTCGATAACGTGAAGCATCTCATTGGCTTATCTGTAGTTCGCAAGGTAGTAGTTGAAAACCCTTGCAGTACAGTTGAATTGGTGGCAACGTGTATTCAAACATTTTGTATTGGTGTCGATGATGTGATCGGAGAATTAAACCACAAAGGATGTAAGGGGAAAGCTTTTCGCTTAGAATTGTTGTGTGCTCGTTTGAGCCTAATACCTGATGATGCATATGATGATCAGATTGACCGTGCTGTGAGGAGATACATTCTTTATCTGCTAGGCAGCACAATCCCTGTCGATAAATCAGGTAATATGGTGTCGACTCGGTATGTAAAGGTGTTGGTCGATCTGAAGACTATTGGGGACTATACGTGGGGAGCAGCTGCACTCACTTATCATTATAGGTAGCTGGGCATCGCATCAGGAAAGAAGGTCGCAAAAATTTCTGGCTGCTTACGTTGGTTGAGGTATACTACGTTCGCATAATAATGTCTTACTAAATTACGTTTCTAATATTTAATAAATAATTGATTTGTGTTGCTGTTAAACTATATGTTTTGTATTTTCAGGCGTGGAGCTACGAGCACCTAGCTCTTGAGCGTCCAATGCTTATCCCAAAGTTGTTTGATAAACTGCCTTTGGCCTTTAGATGGCAGCAACCTTTCAGTAACACGCGCATCCTGAATCAAAGTTGGTTCTTTTACATGAAGCGTTGGATGACTTACGAATTGATTAGGTATTATCATAATTAGTTATTTTGCGTGAATTTATATAATTATAATAACTCTCTCTCTCTCTCTCTCGTACAGGTTATTTGGGACCCATATTATAAGACTAGATCGGAGTATCCGTTTACTCCTACGACATTTTACACCGGATGTCTGTTCTGTTTGAACATCGTCAAGCCGTACTACCCAAAGCGGGTGTTGAGACAGTTGGGGCATGTACAATTAATCCCTCTGACACCAATAACACCTACAGAAGGGAGCATTAGAGGAAGAACTGTGAAGACATACATCATATATTACTGAGCTCCTCCGAAAAACTTTGAACGTCTTCGCAGTCACCAATTATCCATAGAGTATTGTGATGCTCTAACATTTAGTAGGGCCACTGTGGAGGGTTATATGGAGTGGTACAAGAAGTCCTCACATTTGTAGCTCGTGGACCCCAACCACCGTAGAAGTTTGAGGCCATCCCAAAGTAGAGACGATGTCGACATTGCCTCGGAGGGATAGGTACGTATTTGTACTATTGTGATGTCTCTCATTTATAACTGCTACCATATATAAAAATTTATATATTGTCTAATGCACATTTTGAATGCAGCGACATCACAAAGATAGGGCGTTGATGCTATTAGAGGATTCGATAACTATCGGTACAAATCAAAATATTGGGTACCTGATCGAGGTCATGAAGAAGGTACGCGATGAGCTCCGATTTGACTTGCTCTCCTCACAGGTTCCTACCTCAAGTAATGCATCCCCCGTCGCTGAAACCGCTTTAAGAGTACACCGATATCCTCCTCGGAAAAGGAGAAAATTTTATTGAAGGAAAAGTTAGATTGATATGGCATGTAGAGTTTTTTTGTATATGTATATTTTTAAAGAGAAAGTTGTGTATTGCTTGAAGATATTTATTTTTGTTATAAATACAGACATTATTGTCAGTTGACTTGTTAGTAAGGCTTATAATTGGATGAGCTTCCTTTCTCAATTTCTTGTGTATTATTGCTTGAAGGTATAAATTTTTGTGTGTAAATAAAGACATTGTTGTTGAGTTGACTTCTTAGTATGGCTTGTAAATGACTGAGCACTTTTAAAGTTACTTTATAATCATAGAATTGAAACATCTTTGTTTGAATATTTTCTCAAATCCACCATACCAAAATGAATCTTTGAAAATTCCATCAATAACACATTACAAATAGAATGGGCAAAGAAGAAAATAGGGGATATTGTGCTACACACACTAACATAATACACATAAAAAAAGTCACTCTAATCTTGTGGAGTGAAAGGCTATTATCTGATTCGACTATTCCATGATTCACAAACAACATAAAGCCCCTAAAAGTATGGTTAGATTATAAAAAATATTAAGTAAAAAAGGGTTAGTGATGATTAAAAAAATAAAAATTTTGTGGGTCTGACGGTGGGCACCCACTGTCAGTGTTTCATATCTAACGGTGGGTTCCTAATGTCAGATCCAAAGAGTTGACAACATGCGCCCACCGTCATTTTTTTTTTTTTAAAAAAAATTGGGCTCAGAAAGTGGGTGCCCACTGTCAGACCCAAATAAGTAGTGACAGCCACTGTCAAACCCAAATAAGTAGTGACAGCGGGCACCCACCGTTAGGGCATTAGATGTTGAACTCTAGTGAGGATGCTCACTAGAGTTCAACCTCTGATGGCGTCACGGTAGGAGCCTGCTGTCAGTAATTTACACTTGACAGTAGGCACCCATTGTCAGGAAAAAAAATTTTAGTTGACGGTGGGTGCCTACTGTCGCTTGTGCTTCTCTGACAGTGGGTTCCCATTGTTAGAGCCAAATTTTTTTTTGGAGACAGCAGGCACCCACCGTCAGATAAACAGAGGTTGAAGTCTAGTGAGGATGCTCACTGGAGTTCAACCTCTGATGGCTTGATGGCGGGTGCCTGCTGTCTCAAAATGTTTTTTGGCTTTGACGGTGGGAACCCATTGTCAGAGAGGCACAAGTGACAGTAGGCACCCACTGCCAGCTTCAAATTTTTTTCCTGATGGTGGGTGCCCACTGTCAAGTGTAAAATTACTGACAGAAGGCTTCCACCGTGACGCCATCAGAGGTTGAACTCCAGTGAGCATCCTCACTGGAGTTCAACTTCTGATGCTTTGACGGTGGGTGCCTCCTGTCACCTATTTGGATCTGACAGTGAGCACCCATCGTCAACTTCAAATTTTTTCCCTAACTGTGGGTGCCCACTATTAGGTGTAAATTACAGACAGTAGGCTCCCACCGTGAGCCATCAGAGGTTGAACTCTAGTGAGCATCCTCACTGGAGTTCAACCTCTGATGCCCTGACGGTGGGTGCATGTTATTACCTATTTGGGTCTGACAGTGGGCACCCATCGTTTGAGGCCAATTTTTTTTAAAAAAATTTGACGGTAGGTGCATGTTGTCAACTATTTGTATCTGATAGTGGGAACCCACCGCCATATATAAAACACTGACAGTGGGTGCCCACCGTCAGACCCACAATTTTTTATTTTTTTTAATCATCACTAATCCTTTTTTATTTTTTATTTTTGATAATCCAACCACACTTTTATGGGCTTTATACTGTTGGTGAATCATGGAATAGTCGAATCAGATAATAGCCTTTCACTCCATAGGATTAGAGTGACTTCATTCGATAAAAGGTGGCTCATTGAGGCATCGTCTACAAATCTTGACAGAAAGGTTTAGTACACTCAATTGTCGAATCAGATAATAGCCCTTCTTTTAAACTATGTTCTAAGGCCAACTTCTCATGTGCAAGTAATGATTATTTTATTAATTTATTTACAATGCAATAACCAAACAGTATTATGATATCTATATTATTATTATGTGAAATAAAAATGGTCCCACATAACTTGACTTATATATATAGTTAATAGTTTACATTTAAGAGGTAGAATGTTTGATCTGCATGGCCGTACAAAATATTATTAAATAATTAGTTCTATTTGTACCTACCGAATTATTGAGGGCACGTATGAGAATCATTGGCTGCTTCGAATCAGATGACATAAATTATTTTTCGAACAAATCTTAAAATCATGGACTTAAAATCAAACAAGGTAGATATAATGGAGTCAAAGGCTATTATCTGGTTGCCAAGTCTTTCTTTTCAACTATGTTCTAAAGCCAACTTCTCATGGGCAAGTAATGGTTATATAAATTGGTGGATAAAAAATCTTAAAAAATAAACACTTTAGCACAAAATTCTTTTCTATTCATTTTTGTATCATTTCATAGTATCTATATTCATATCAGTTACAAAAAAAGATACTGGCAAGACCATAATATTTTTATCATTTACATAAATATACACTACCCCCAAATAAAAAAACTATCAATCGAGGTTAACCACTGAATAATCTTCGGTCACAACTTTTTCACCATTATTGCCAGAGTTGAAGTTTTTCGATTGTTTGACGAACTGAGACACCCATCCCGCTGCACAATCATCTCGGTATCATCTCCATACAATCGTCGATGATGGAATAGGACTATCTTTAATCAAGGTCACTGGCACGAAGTGACAATCGTTCATGTGAGTAATGCAAATCACCTTATTTGTTGTGTCTGCTGCTATCTATAATGGAAAAAATGTCATACAAAGTCGAAGGACTAAAGGAGTACTATAGCATGACGCTATTAGGTATCTCATGTTTGGCACAGTCATCCAGTAAGCACTCCGAGTATTGTCAGTGAAGCAGTTGAGGATCGTATGTATCTGAATCATTCATTCTTGGCTGCCAAATATTAGTAAAAACTCCATGCGGGCGGTCAACTCAGCCAACAAATCTTCTCACACTACCTTTCATCCAATGTAGCTCATTCCTAACCAGTGTGCAATAACTCTAAACCCGAGTGCCCATCTGCCGTTACTTCTGTGATATCAGCTACGATAGGACACACAAACTCAGAGAGTGACTTCAGATATAATTTCATTCCAAGACTTTCTAGAAGCTTCAGAACTTCAACGACTCCGGCCTTCTTCCCTTTCTCTTTTGCCTTCTCCTTCATATTAACTTCTTTTATTACGTGCTCAAACCCAGATTTCTCTCTTGTCGAGGACACATGATGTTTTCTTTGGTTCCCCTTCTCCTTAGTCCTATCGTGTTTACTCAGTGACAATTTTGGCTCGACCATGTAAGTCGTTGTGGGGTCTGCCATCTCATGCAACTGTCTATAAATTTGGTCCTGAATAGCAGGGTCGAACCTCTCATATCTTTCGTATATGCGATGAAAGTATTCTAGCATTTCAATACCTCTTGATGATGCACCAACTTTAAGGTGGTAGAATTTCTTCCACTGAGGGTGAATGGATTCAAGGAAAATTCTGACACCGGCCAAAAGCCATGAAGAGAGTTCATGTAAGCATGAAAGGCCATGTGTCTTGCACAGTAAATGCTTGCACTGAGATTTAATAACAAGTTGCGCCTCAACTGTAACTCTGTTTGCTTTAATAATTTTCAGCACCACTCTAGACACGTGACCCACTACTAGCTCGTAGAAATGAGAGGAATAATGATGCCCCCTTTTCAGTTTACTTTTCTCAAATAATACTCGTATCTGTATATATTGCAGCTCAACAATGCCATCAATCTTCTCCCACGATTACATAAGGTCAACGATCGAAGATCTCAACTCGCGCTTGATCTGAGTGCGCACTCTCCCCTCGGTTAGACGCTGTGTTACCAAAATGCATATATTCATTTGTCTATGCTGACATGAATCTTTCCTTGTACGGTTCTATCAAAGTGGCATGCAAATAGTGGAGGATACTTTGATGATCCGCGTACCTATAGACCAAGGTACTTAACGCGGCTTCGTATTCTTTTGTCGATGAACTATACATCACACGATTCCATGCCTGGTAGAAGGCATCCCATTCTTCTGTAGTATAAAAAACTTTTTGATAATTCTTTAGCACACCCATGTTTATATGTCATACACATAAAATATATTTGGCTTCTGAAAAAACTACTTTGATCGCATTCATGAGTGCTTGCTCCCGATCGGTGATGAATAGAGATGAAAGATCGCCTCCCTTGAAAAGTAATTTGAATGATCGCAATGCTCACACATAAGCGTTCTCTTTCTCGGATGACATGAACACGAAGCTAACGTAAAAGCTTTTCTGTGTGCTTAACACCAAAAGTTTATATTTGTTTGTCTGTATGTGCAGTCCAAAACAAACACCTGAGGGAAAATGTTCGCTAGCTCTATCGAATCCAGATAAGTGAAGAAGATGTCGATCAATTCATCTGTTTTAGGATCTTTACAATGAAAACAGACGTATTTGATTTCTTGAAATCTTAACATCAATTGTTGGAGGTGAGTCCTCCCTTCTCTCTCAGTCAACCGCATCTCATGTCTCGCATTGTAGATGGCTTGAATGGTCGAATAATTTTTCGGATCTTTCTTTTGAATGCTATGCAATACGTGACTAGGCTTCATCCCAACAGCTGACATCTCTTTTAAAACCCCTCTCTCATTTTCTTTCAACCGTCCCGCATATGAATATCCTTCCCCAAATTGCCCCGGGGGGTGGTTGTGAACTCCACAAAGTACGTCCAACTTCCATACAGAGCCACCTTCTTGTTTAATCTCCTTTCCTCATAATGAGAACGGACAACCTGACGTTCTCGTAAAAATTTTCCTCGTTGCTAGGGTCTTTGATTGTCCCTTCTTACGATTATGAAAGTTGTTTGATCTCTCGCAAGCCAACTTCACCCTGGCACTGCGGCCTTGAAATCCCTTATCGGACCTCTGTATCGTTAGTACAGTTTTCGCTTTATTTACGATATCGCGAGCCCACGTTATCATTTCCTCGCAAGTGCTAAATAACTGATTTGTGATTATAAAGAGGGTAAGGTCCGTATTCTGTGTTTGCGTATCGTCCACCTGAACAAAATAATAAACATTCAAATCAAAATATAATCACTATTAAAATGAACGAACTTATGCATATAATCAAAACTTAGAGGCAATGCTATTTTAAAAACATATATACCTTCTCGTAATTTACTTTGAAATGCTCAAAGATTCTTTATCAATTATTTTTTAACTAAAACCAATCCATTATGAACCAAAGTCAATGCATTAAAAATCAAAAATGCATATTACTATTTCAAAAATATATATTTCCAAACCATTTTTCATTAATGTATAGAAACCCCAAGTTTACTTAGATTGAAAGATTATATAATGAAAACTAATACAAATAAAATAAAAAATAATGCAAATAGGTTAAAAAATAACCCTTTTACAAAACCCTAAATTTTCTTAGAATGAAAAATTATATAATGAAAACTAATACAAATAGAACGAAAAATAATAGAATTAGAATGAATACAAATAAATTGAAAAATAATACAAATAGAATTCAAAATAAGTCTACTACCACTACCAAACCCTAAGTTTACTTCGAATGAAAAATAATATATGTATAGGAGGTTGTGATTCTATCCGAGGGAGTTGGGTGAACTCTAAATCATCATCATATGATAGTAGCTCTTCGGAGCTATCATCCGCGTCCTTCAAACCCATTTCAAAACCAAAACGAGAAGAACAAGGGTTTATGCGGGTGTATCGAAAGGAAGAAGAAAACGGTTGTGGGTGTCGAACTAAGCGAAGAAGAACAAGCGTGGGAGCGTGGGGAATGCTCGGTGTTCAAAGAGGTCATAGCACGGGAACGAAAGGAAAAAGAAGAAGAGCTCGGGAGCGTGGAGTTTGCATGTATGAACAGGTGGGTGACAATAAAGGAAATGGTAGGTGTATTTGGCCCACAAATTTCAGGGGGACTTTTGGGTTTTTTTTACTTGCACGTGGGAGCGTGGGTGGATAGAAAAGAATCTGTGGGTGGAAATAAAGGTACTCAAATATAAATCTCCAAACCCTCTTGTGATAAAATGATGACATATCAGAGATTATTCCATGAGCATCCACTCACTCCTTCAACCAAATCATGGATGAATGCTAAAAATTGCTTATGACTGTCACCAATTGAAATAAAATACCAATAGGCTTATTATAATTGGGTACGACTATTATCACTTGTTTTCGGAGTAAGGACGACACAATTTTTCATGGATGAAAACTATTAACTGATTTGAATCAGACAATGGAGATTATTTTTTTGTCTCAATTAATTTTCCAAAAAACATCTATTAAGATCATGTCGCACCTATCAGATAGTTACATGTTGATCCCACGTGACACACATCCCCAAAAATGAGCGTATGATAGGTAAGCCCATGATTATGGTAATTTTTGAGGATGTGTGCCACATGAAATCAAGATCTGACAGTCTGATAAGTACGTTATGATCTCAAGATCAATTGTGTGAAAGATTAGGACGAAAAATGATCTCCATTATCTAATTTAAAGTATTCAACGATATTTTTTTTTCTATGAAAAAAGGTGTTTTTTCTAAGAAAAAACGGGTGTGAATTTCTCCTCCCTATATAAACCTCCAAACAAGCCATCTTATTTATTGATACATTCACAGAAACAATTCCACTACCAAAGCTAAAATAGAGTTACAAAGGTATCAAACGATATATATGTTGAACCTAACAGTTTCGATTACACGTACAATATTTGATTCACAAGTCACTCGAATCCCTATTTGAATCCACAGACAAGGAAAAATGAAAGCAAGAAATAATAAAAGGCGTTTTCAATTTAAAAATCAAAGCAAATATATCATAAATATTCAAATAGGGGGAAGAACCCGGGTTAGGTTTTTTTCTCTTTTAAACTATTCCACTCAAAAAATATTTTTGGAAGAAGAAAATACCTAAGTCTCGAAAAAGAAAATTTCTAGAGAGTTTGAGAAATAAGAAATTCTAATTTTAGTAAAATTTGACACCACGCCGTCGACCTCTTTTGATCTTCTTCACCACCTCGACAATAGAAAAAGTAGGAGTGCTTACAATAGTTTTTGGTATGATTGTGCGAGCTGCACAGGACCTCAAAATTATGAGCAATGCAAGTCATCACGATGTTAGCTCATATATATTAAATTAAAGTGTGCCCAACAAGAGAATCAATCACAATCATCTTATCCATACATTCTAAAATGAAGGGCTAGTATTCTTTCAAAGATAAAAATGTAAAGTATTACTATCATATTAAATCATATTGTTAGAATTTTCTAATAGGCATGACTTTTTGACCATGACAAGTGTGTCAATGATGAGGTGCTTGTTGACCTATTTAGATTGATCAAACATATGTGTCACATGGTATCCAATTGAACGATCATGGCTAAATTTTTTGCAATCGAAGATTTGGTCTCCGATATTGATGATTCCACTGTTAATATCATTGATTATTTTCATCCAGACGATGATGGAAATCATTTTGCATCCCAATCTTCCACACAATATGTCTTGAGATCATGGCCCATCCTATCAGACGATCAGATTTTGATTACATGTGGAACACATCCCCAAAAGTGACCCGAGAATTCATCTAGTGATATACCATGATCACAGCCACCTTGTGGATGTGTGCCAGGTGGAATCAATATCTAATCGTATGATATATGAGCCATGATCTCAAGATCTATTACATGAAAGATTGGGACGAAAAATGATCTCCATCGTTTGATTCACAACAATCATCACTATTAAAAGTGAAACCAAGAGACCAAATCTTCTGTCGCACAAAGCCTTGCCATGCCATTGATGGCAGATTGTTCTAAGATATATGCCATGTGACCTTCACATACCATGTTATATTAGATTGCTTGTGATGGGGATCGGCCGAGTGGTTCCATCTGGAGATCATATATTGGACATTTGAACCTCATATTAAAAGAGTTAGTCTATAATAAGTATGAATGGACATCGCAGTCCACATTTCTTGTGATTGAATGACTTACACGAACTTAGAATGTATGGAAATTCGTGCAGATTACTCAGTCACATGGACATGTGAACTGCTATGTTCACTCATGATGTTGGATACAATAGATCGACTCCTTGGATACAATAGATCTTGGATATGAGATTGGGCCAGCTCACACTTACCATATTGTTATATAGATTGCAACATATTCTCATAAATTCCTATATGTATAGATTCTATCATATCCCATAGATCATGGGATTGCATCTTTGTAAGTTGTATATCGTCTTCATAATGCATAATGAAAACACACAAGTTTTATAATTTTATCATATTTCACAATTTGACACTTAGAATGTATGGAAACGACAGGTCACTCATTCACACTAATTATGAGTGGACGCCCATTTTAGAGTGTACCAATCGGACCTTGGACCTTATCCTTACTACTTTACAAAACTAAACTCTCCCCACCCCCACCCCCACCCCCACCCCCTAATTTCTTTCAATTTTAGTATTTTCATCCTTTAGTAACAAACACTACAGAAAAATAAGATTATTAGCGGCAATTTTTGAACTATTAAGACTATCAGGGGCAAGGGTATTAGTGGCAGTTTATGACTCCCACTAATAGTCTTATTATTTTGTAGTGAAAATACTCTTTTATACCGTATTTACCCTTAAAATACCTTATATACCCTTAATTTTCTTAAATTTTCAATCAAAAACATTCTATAACTATCTATATTTCCTTAAAAAACTTACATCTCCTTAAATATAGGAGATGTAATAGACAACTGATAAACATCTTAACTTTCTTTACTTTCTTTAAATACTTAAATTCACTAATTACAAAATACTAAACACTAATTACAGACAACTGATAAAGATAAAACTTATATGTAACAGATGCTTTAGGTTAGTGTTAGCATATGTAAAATCATCGCATAGAAGAAAAAAAAAGTCACATTGAGTGAATGTATAGAAGAGGTAACAATATTTTCGATGATGGAGATTGTTTTTCATCCATATATTAGAGGTTAAGCACATGAAACTGAACTTGAGACCACTTTGAATCAAACTTAATTTGAGACTGCTTTGAATAAGATGATAGAGCTCTTTTTCATCCAAATATTTGCATAATAAATCTTGAGATCATAGGTATACAATTAGACGGCTGTATTTTGATCTCACATGACACACATTGCAAAAAATTAACATGATCATGGACGCACATCAAACTTGGTTCCCCTATCACTTATCAAGACGTCTGTCACATACAATCAAGATCTTACTGTCCGATTGTAGGACGGAGATCTCAATATCTTTTGTCTAGAAGATTGTAACAAAAAATGATCTCCTCCTTAATTCAAAGCAGCCAATGGTTTAAGCACCTGAAACCCAAGTTGAGACTGCTTTGAAGGAGACTGATGAGGATATTCTTTCATCCAAATCTTCAACATTATAAATCTTAGATCATGATCCTACTATCAGACGGTCATATTTTGATTTCACGTGGTGCACACACCTAATTATGAACATGATTATGGGTGTACATCAAATATGGTTCACAGATCACTTTTCAGGAGGTTTGCAACGTGGAATCCAAATCTTACCTTCTTATGACAGGGCCATGATCTCAAGATTTATTGTTTATTTTATTGAAGATTGAGACTAAAAAATGATCCCCACCTTCTAATCCAAAGCAATCAATTGTTTAACTTTGTGAAACTTAAGTTGAGACTGCTTTGAATTAGACGATGGAGATCATTTTTAATCATGTACATCAAATGTGGAACTCGAATCATTTATTGGGAGGTCAGCCATGAGAAATCAAAATCTTACCATCTAATGGTAGGACAATGATCTCTATCGTCTATTCCAAGAAGTCAACGATTTAATCACATGAAACTCGAGTTGAGATTGCTTTGAATCACGCGATAGAGATCATTTTTCATCCAAACCTTTAACATAATAGATCTTGAGATCATGGGTGTACCATCAAATGATATTTCGATTCCACGTGCCACATATCCCTAAAAGGAATATGATCATGGGCGTACATCAAATGTTGTACTTGAGCCTCTTTTCGGGAGGTCTGCAATGTGGAATTAAATCATACCGTCTGATGTAGAACTATGATCTCAAGATCTATTGTGTAGAAGGTTGAGACAAAAAATGATCTACCCTGTTTATTTTTCTGCATGGGTGTATGCAATAGATAATGAGATCATGAGCATACTATAAGACGGTTAGACGTTATGTTTACTTTTTTTTGTGTACCACATAGAATCACATTTGATCTGATGGTAGGCTCATAACCTCACGATCTATTGTCTCGAGATCAAGATGAAAAAGGATCTCCATCATTCGCTTCATAGGGGATCAACTGATTTTACTTAAATGAAGTGGTTGTTACATTAGTATCATGGTAACACTGGCCTTTTCTAAACAAGGTACCTTTCTTCTTACCTTGGCTGTCACATGCTACATTGTTGCATGGTGTAATAGCCCGAAAAATCATGCTAAACGATGACCTCGGGATCCGTGCCCGATTGGTCACAGGTTGGACCAATTAGGAGTTAAATAGTTAGCATAGAATGTGATGAACGGACGAGATACAATGGGTTGAGTGTTTATGTGGTGTGTGTTGAAAATCTAAAGTCACATACACCTATCGAGGTGCATGTGCTCAACACACAAGGGGGAGATAAAAGGGTTTAATAACCCTAGTTTCTCTTTAATTGGTTGATTGAGAGAGAGTAAAGAAGAGAGAGAGAAGGAGAGCATAGTTAATGCAAGGAGTAAATGCTAGTTGAGGAAGGGGGGATACGAGCAATAAACGTCGGATTCGTCGCGAGGGATCCGCTAGAAGCAAAACTGGAACCCTAGCCTTCCAACCACTTGATTTGTAATCAATTTGAGATTGGTTCAAGGTAAATTTTCGTGAATAAAATGCATAGATTGTAGAAGTTAAATTGTAGTTGAAAATAGTTTAAATCATAGGATAATGGTTTAGAGAAATAGAGGAAAAAGTGTGGGAAAAGATTGGGAAGAACAGCTCAAAAGGGGCTGAATCTGGCAATTTCGATTAATCGAAATTGAGATTCGATTAATCGAAATTCGCCAAGAAGTTGAAAAGTTAGAGGACCCCGATTTCGATTAATCGAATTGGGTTTCGATTAATCGACTTTGGATTTCGATTAATCGATTTAGGTATCGATTAATCGACTGGGAACCTCCAGTGGACCACAGGGGCTGGAGGAAATGACTTGAGGAAAATCGACTAATCGAAATGGGATTTCGATTAATCGATTTCAATTTTCGATTAATCGATTTGGGATCGATTAATCGATTCTAGGGACTCGATTACTCGAAGTGAGAATCGACTTGGCTGAATAGAGAATTTCGATTAATCGAATTAGGATTCGATTAATCGAATGAAAATCTCGATTAATCGATTTGAGAATCGATTAATCGATATTGACTTTCGATTAATCGATTTTGGAAATTGATTAATCGAATCAGATTCGATTAATCGATTTTGGAGTTCGATTAATCGACTGAGCTAATTTATGTTAACTTTTGAGTTTGACTTTAAGATTCTTGGAGGGTCTTGGACCTCCTTTGTTGCATCTTTAGTGATGTGTTTCACATGTTATGTGGTACCATAGGTGGTACGTGTGAGCTAGTGCACAAGGAGCCACGTGGGACCTTGATGCGTTGATCAAACAAAGACTTGAGGTAGGGAACACTTTGAACATGTACTTTATTTTACAAGAGCATGTATGTAGTGATATAGAATTCAAATTCAAAATGTTTTATTGCTTAGGAATTGTGAAAAGTATGTGTGTGTGACATCCATAAGAGTAATTATAATGAGCCATCCCCAGGGGATGAAAAAGTAAAGAGATAAGAGCATCAGGTGTGATGCAAGTGAATGGATACATCCCAGGGATGTATCCAAGATTGAATCATGTTTGATAGGGCCTAACTGATATAAGATAGCACACTTACACGGTGAATAACTATATGTAAGGCACCGATATTTTTGTCATTTGAGGTTTGATAGGGTACCCCACCGACGTGGCGGGATATCCACAGACCCGACACGGGATATCCGTAACCCTCGTGGCGGAAAAAGCCGGTCGGGCTTATCCACACATAGTAAGCACACCCCAGGGGTGTTGATTTGAGACAAGTGAAACCCCGCCACCAATCCCCAGGGGAAAGGGGCTTGGGTATTAATTGTATTCCCAGGGAATACGTTAAAAGTGTCTATATAGATGACGATGAAGGGTATCTCATCGGGGCTCGATGCTATATTGCTCGGGGATTACTTAAGTTGAAAGTTTAAGTTTTGCTTTAGGCCTTTTCAGCATTATTCATGAGTAAATAAAAGACACGAGTAAACTACCAGTAAAATGTAATACTTTTTAACTATTTCATCAGAAATTACATAGACACATCATGCATGGCATATCATGGAATATATGTGAGTAATAATTTATATGTTCAACTGTGTTTTGTTCCCTATTGAGCTAGGATGTAGCTCACCCTATAGACTATACGTCGCAGGTCCACTACTAGCAGCGGTCGAGGCTTTAGGAGACGCTGACCCTGGTGAGTCGGATCTTGCGGCCGGCGACGAGTTGGAGCCACCTCCTGAGGACTTCTTCTAGAGGACTCCGTTGTGCCACTTTGAGGGCTTTTGAGAGAGATTGGTATGGCTTGGTATGTCAAGCCTTGTTTTGGTTAAACCATGTATATATTGAGTTGGGATTATTCTTTTGGGGCGAACCATCCGTGATGATTGCTATCATCGATGGTTCGGATCGGTTCTCCATTCATGCAGAGGCATGAGGGTAGAACTGTCTTTTGGAGAATTACTTAATATAGATTTAAATTCCGTAGCTCCTTTATTGTTTCATTTTATGCTTGATATGTCAATGTTCCGTGCTTAGCTAAGGGGCACGGTCAAGATGATCGTGCTGATGGCACGGGTTTCGGGGTGCCGAAATCTGGGCTGTCACACATGGTTTGAATGAGCTTGCCTGTTTTGAATGACCGCCTATGGGAATGATTTTTCATCAAAATTTTCAACACATAAGATCTTAACATAATGGGCCCACCATCAAACAAAACAAATAAAATATTGATTCCATGTGACACTTCCCAAAAACTGAACACGATTATTGGTGTACATCAAACATGTTTCTCATATCACATTTGAAGGTAAATTTATAGTATCAACCTTTGAATATTTTAAATAATTATAGAAAAAGATATTATAAATTTTAAATATGTAACCATAGTGACAAATTTTGTTTTCAGTAATTTTTCAGTGGGGGGTCCTTTCGGTACATTTCGGATTAATTTCAATACATTTCGGAAAACTTTCGGGAAAGTTTTGGTGATTACAAATATATATTTAACCAATTGTTCCAAGTGGGTGTTGGCAAGGTGCAAATAGATAAGTTCCAAGTGGATGCTTGCAACATGTTCCAAGCTACACTAACGCTCAAGCATTGATAGCAAGGGCTAGCTTTAGTCCCACATCGGTAAAACAAAAAAATGTGGACACCCCAACCCCCTATGTAAACAGTTGTGTAGTACTTATATAAACAATCATGTGGTGCGGTGCTTTACTAAACAGCCGTGTAATAAAGGCCTGAACTTTAGGCTTTTATTACAAAATTACCAACAGTAATTAAAATAATAAAAAAAAAAGCTCAAAATTTATCAAAATTTCGCCGAAAAATGAAAATTACCGAAATGTCCGAAAGGTACTGAAATTTCTTGGAAATTTTCGTTCGACCCCCATTTCGGCTATTTTCGTGAAATTTCGCCGAATTTCGGCGAAATTTGTCACTATGTATGTAACCATGCGAGGCTCCATATGTTTGCGTGATTTTATTTGAGATGTGGAAGTTGTAAAAATCAAAATTCCCTTTATTTTTAAGGGTTTAAATTATGATAAACATCATACTAGATTTAAATTGTTGAACCTGACTTCTTTCAAATATATTATAATTTTACATCAAATAATATATATAATAAACATAGTGACAACTTTCGTTTTCAGCAATATTTTGGTGGGGGAACATTTCGTTTCATTTTGGGTACATTTTCAGAATTTTTTTTTTATAAAAGTAGTATTCGTTATTTAAAATAGATTGCTAAAAATGTATTAAAAAAATGCTAATTTCGTCGAAATTAATGAAATTTTATTGAAATTAACAAAATTTTATGGGAAATCACCAAAATTTCGTTGAAAGTTTCATTCGACCCCTATTTCAACGAATTTCAAAATGGAAGTTAGATGGTGGGCTCATAATCGATAGATCCATTTTGCAGAAGAATGGGACGAAATATAATCTTTATCATGTGATTCAAAGGCAGTCAATACATGTTGACTGGAGGAGATAACAGCCTTTTGGAGTGAGAATAATAGTACCCTATTACAAATTACTCATTACATGGTCTTAAGCATAATAACAACATTTTATTAGAAAGTTAAATAAAAATTAATGAAACACTATAATATATTTGGAATAAGATGGTCTCGATTCTAATCTAAATTAGAGTTTCTCAATGGATCTGAGATCATAGCCTTATCATCACACGGTCAGCCGTTGATACTACATGACACTCATCTCAAAAAGTGAACGTGAACCACATTTAATGATACATTCTAATCACATTCACTTTTGACATGTGTGCTACATGAAAGAAACATCAAACTGTCTATGACAGGCCTATGACCTCAAATCCTACTATCTGGAAGATGGAAAAAAAATAATCTCCATCTTCATTTTCAGAACAGTCAACTTAATTTAGTTTGCTTAAATGGTGTAGCGATAACAAAAATTAATGTGACAGTAGCATTCATTTTTTTTATTTAGGTTGTTTATTGGGCCCACTTAATGAAATTTAATTCAAATTTTAATTTTTATTATCTAAGTTGTAATGGGTACCATGATATTTTAGGGGGCCACATGACGATGGAACTGAGTTCGAGTTAAGTTTTTAGTCCCTATAAAAGCTTTGGCCATCCACGCTCCCAAGGAGCGTATTTTGACTAAAGGTTATTATCTGAATGGACATGCTTGGGCCTAAATATCAGGCCTTATCAGTGATCGAACTCAAATTTAGCCAATTTTTTAACACTTTACAATGAAACTTAACCCAAGCTCATCTGAAACCCTTTGGGTTAGACCTAAACAACATTTTTTAAGCTCAAACTACAAATGTGCAAGGCGTGAAATAAATTTTTGTGCCTAATTAAAACTTGGGTCTCTCGGGTTGTCCATGAACAAGGTATTGCTCAAAGATGATGATACACCTCATCTCTACCTAAAATTTGGTGTTGATTACTAACCCCCTCATAGATGCATGACATTCACACTATGCAAACTTTAAGCGCATGATAATAGTAGGCTATCATGGGTCAGTTTGACCTGATACCTGACCTGCTCGACCAAGACTTTTTATTGGGTTGACACATAAATTTAGCCGTCAGTACCCGATCTTTTATCTATAAAAATCATGGAAAATAGGGAGTTTTTTATTAGATTGGGTTGGATTTTTCAGTTTGGATGAGGTCATGCTAGAGGTTTGAGTATGATCTTGTAATACCCCAAAAATTTGAGCGTTAAGCAGTGACCTCGGGGTCCGTACCCGACTGGTCATAGGTTTGACCAAGTGATGGTCAAACAATGGACTCATGAAGTGATGAACTAATGTGATGTCAATGTGACATAAGTGTAGTATATAGTGTGAGTTAGTGGTCACGTACACCTATCTCTTGTGTTGGTGCTTAACACACAAAATAGAGAGAAGATATAAGGGTTTAATAGACCTAAGCTTCTTTGGTTGGGTTTTTGAAGAGAGAGTTAAGAAGAGAGAGAGAGAGGGAGTAAAGAGGAGTTATTGAGCCAAGAGTTAATGCAAATCAAGAGGGGGTCAAGCATTGATTGCCGGATTCGACATGTGAAAGATCATTGAAGCGAAAAGCTGGAATCCTAGCCATCAAACCCAACAAATCAATCCTTTAAGGGATTTATTGAGGTGAGTTTTGTTAGATTGTAATGTCTAAAGATTTGATAAATTTAATTCAGTCAAGTATGGTTAAATGATAGATTAAAGACCTAGAGAAGAAAGAAAATAGAAAAGAAAGGGATTTGGGAAGAACAGCCCAAAAAGGGGCTGAGTCTGGCTAAATCGATTAATCGATTTTGAGAATCGATTAATCGATTTTGGTCTAGAAGTTGAAAAGGCAAGGATGCCCGATTTCGATTAATCGATCTAAAAATCGATTAATTGATTTTGAATTTCGATTAATCGATTTAGAAATCGACTAATCGACTGGGTACCTCCAGTGGCTGGAGAGAAAAGACTTGGGGAAATCGACTAATCGATTTCGGATTTTCGACTACTCGATTTGAGAATCGACTTTACCATTTTGGGGATTTCGATTAATCGATTTGAGATTGATTAATTGATTTTGGATTTTGATTAATCGATTTTGGGAATCGATTTTGGCAGTTTCACTTGACTTTTCAATTAGACCTTGAGGTTCATGGAGGGTCTAGGACCTTCTCTATTACATCTTTAGTGATGTGTTACATGAGTTATGATGTACCATAGGTGGTATGTGTGAAAGCAAGCATAAGGAGCCACGTGAGACCTTGATGCTTGGACCTTCAGAGACCTGAGGTAGGAAACACCTTGAATATGTACTTTAATTGCAAGAGCATGTATGTAGTGATATAGAGATCAAATTAAAAATATTTTAACTATGTAAATCTTTGATGTGTAAATCTTTGAAAAAATGGGTGTGTGTGTGACACCAAAAAAGTAATAAAGGCATTAGTGTGATGCGAATAACTGAGACCAAGTAAGTTAATGAAAATGAGGCATCCCCAGGAGATGAGAAAGTGATAAAGGCATTAGTGTGATATGAGTAATTTAGACATCTCAGGGATGTATGTAAGATTGAATAACTAATGTTAAGGCCTAACTGATATAAGATAGTACATTTATACGGTGAATAATTATATATAAAGCATATGTTATTTTTGTTATTTGAGGTTTATTTAGGATACCCCACCGATGTGGCGGGATACCCACGACTGACTCGGCAGGATATCCGTGACCGGTACGGCAGCCAATCCGTACACCGGTATGGAGGTTTATCCGTACACAGTAAGCACATCCCAGGGATGTTGAGATGAGATTTAACCCCGCCGCCTATTGAGAAAGGGGCTTGGGTCATATTCCCAGGGAATACATTTTAACAACTGTCTATTTAGACGACGATGGAGGGTATCCCATCGGGGCTCGATGCTATATTGTTCGGGGATTACTTAAGTTGAAGATTTAAGTTTTGCTTTAGGCCTGTTCAGTGTCATTCATGATAAATTAACAGTAAAGTGAAACATGCAAACTACCAGTAAATTTAAATGCAAATTATCATCTTTTAAATTGTTTTTCCAGCAAGTGCATAGATACATCATGCTTAGAATATCATGGAATATATGTGAGATTTTGACTTATATGTTCATTGTGTTGTTCCCTATTGAGCTAGGATGTAGCTCACCCTTTAGACTATACGTCGCAGGTCCATTATTAGCAGCCGCCGGGGCTTCGGGAGACGTGGATCCGGGTGATTCGGATTACGTGCCTGGGGATGAGTTGAAGCCTCCTCCTGAGGACTTCTTCTAGGAGACTCTGCTGTGTACTTTGATAGAGAGTCAGTTTTGAGAGCAGATTGTACGGCTTGATATGTCAAGCCTTTATTTTGATAAACAATGTAATTAGATAAATATAATTCTTTTGGACGAACCATCTGGGGTGATCTGTTTATCACCGATGGTTCAGATCAGTTTTCTGTTCATGTAGTGGCATGAAAGTAGAACTGTCTTTTGTATGTGCCAGATGGGCATACTGACTTTTCCGCTTTATGCAGTTATTTGCTTTATTTTTTTATTATTGCTTGTTATACCAATGTTCCATACATATCCATAGGGCACGGTCTGGAGGATCGTGCTGATGGCATGGGTTTCGGGGAGTCGAAATCCGGGCTGTAACAGTTGGTATCAAAGTATTTTCTTTTAGAAATTCTGACAATCGTTACTTTTGTCAGAACATATGGACTTCTGCTAATGAAGCCTTGTTTTCATGTGCAGACCGTTATGTCTTCTAGAGGAAGGGGCCGACCTAGGGGCGGCCATAGTAGAAGTTTGCTTAGTCGAGATAATTTTATCACGGATACCAATAGGGTGCCTATCGGAGATAGAGGGGCTTTTGACAGTGGTGGCCAAGGGAGTCAAGATCAGACAGAGACTCAGGATCACGATCGACAGGATTGAGATTAGAGAGAACAAGAGAGAGTTAGAGAAAGAAATGAAGATAAAGAGGAGCGTCAGAGGATGATGCACACCATTGAGACCATGGCGGCTGCTATGGCACAACAGACATCCTTGGCGACTCATCTTAACGCCCATTGACACCTCCAAAGGGCTCCAACACACCGATGTCTTCTGATTTCATTTAAGAAGATGAGACCTCCTAGCTTTTCGGGGCAGGCAGAGCCCATGGCAGCTAAGAACTGGCTAAGTGAGATGGAGAAGGTGTTTAGTGTGCTCACGTGTCAAGAGGACGAGAGCGTTCGTTGGACATCCTACATGTTAGACGGAGAGGCTGGGCCTTGGTGGAAGTCTGTTTCACGGACTAGGGCCCAGGAGACTCCGGATTTGCCTTGGACGTGAGATGAGTTTGTTGAAGAGTTCAATAAACAATACTTCTCGAAAGTTGTGAGGAACCAAATGGAGATTCAATTTTTACAGCTTGTACAAGGGAAGATGACTGTTAGAGAGTATGGAGTGGAGTTCATGCGACTCGCTCTCTTCGCGCCTAACTACGTCATCACGGAGATGATGAGAGCAAAGAGGTTTCAGCAAGGGTTGAGACTGGACGTGAGGGGAGGAGTAGCACTATTCCAGGTGAGGACCTATGGAGAGGTCATGAGCAAGGCCTTGGTCGTAGAGGAAGAAAATAATAACAAGTACCGCCAGAGAGAACAGCAAGGAAGGTGGAATGTGGACCAGAGTAGAACGAAAAACTACGAGTCGGTGAACAAAAAACCAAGATTCGTAGCAGGCAATCAGAGACCACCGTTCCAGGGAGGTTATGGGAGACCGACACAGCAGACCAACCAGCAGAGATTTCTATTGCTTGTGTCGGGGAGGCCGATATGATACGAGAGCCCTGCTATTACTATCAGAGCTACAGTTACAAAGGGGTTCTCGCGAGCAGCTTCTTCCACACCTCGTGAGACTTGTGCCAAGTGTGGCAAGCCTCACAAGATAGTGGACTGTAGGATGTCTCGGGATTGTTTTTGATGTGGCAAGGTGGGCCATCTAATCAAAGATTGCCCCGAGGTGAACAAAGGGAAGACGGCTTCAGCTCCTATGCCACGACCGATACAAGCAAGGAAGTCGATCGTCCAAGGGAGAGCCTACGCAGTCACAGCTTAGGAGGCTCAAAATACAAATGATGTGATCCAAGGTGAGATTTCTTTTAAATAAAGAATTTCAATTCTTGAAAACTTTAGATAGAGAAGGTGCATCCATATAGAAAATAGAAAAGAAGCTGCATGTAATAAATTCTAGTATGATGATAGACATTATATATGTGTATGTATGATTAGATACGTTACAAATCTATAAGAAAGGAAGCGATGTGACATATGAAGCTAGAGTGTTGATAGACCTGGGGTCTACCCACTCATTTGTTACCCCTCGCTTCACAAAGAGGATGAAAGTTAACCCAAAGGAGTTAGACTTTGTGTTAATCGTGACTATTCCTACTGAAAAATTGGTTGATACCGAAAAGGGTTGCAACTCCGTGATCGTGAGAATCATGTATGAAGACGTCTTTGAACTACCGGTGAACCTAATTCTGTTAGACATGCAAGGATTCGACGTGATCCATGGCATGGATTGGCTGTCGACTCACTATGCGACGATAGATTGCAAGAACAAGGTCGTCATTTTCAGACCCAATACGAGGAGATCATTTTGATTTCGAGGAGAGAGGTCGACGCATATGCCACTTATCTCGGCAGTCAGAGCCGAGCGATTGATCAGAAAAGGGTGCAGTAGATACTTGGCATTCTTGAAGGAGCATAAAGAAGAGAAGAATGTTATCTCCGAGATAGCCGTGGTGCGAGAATTTGAAGATGTATTTCCGGAGAAATTACCCGGATTACTTCCAGAAAGGGAAGTGGAATTCGCCATCGGCTTAGCACCAGGAACGAAGCCTGTTTCTAAAGCACCATATAGAATGGCCCCTGCTGAGTTGAAGGAATTGAAGGAGCAGTTATAAGAGCTAATGGACAAGGTTTTTGTTAAACCGAGCGTGTCTCCACGGGGAGCACCGATCTTGTTTGTAAAGAAGAAGGATGGGTCAATGCAGCTATGCATTGACTATCGGTAATTGAACAAACTCAGTATTAAGAATCGATATCCTTTACCTAGGATAGATGACTTGTTTGATCAACTGCAAGGAGCGAGGTACTTTTCCAAGATCGATCTAAGATCTGGATACCATCAGTTGAGAGTAAAGGCAGAGGATATTCAGAAGACTGCATTTTGGACTCGGTACGGACACTATAAATTCCTAGTGATGCCGTTTGGATTGACAAATGCCCCGACATCATTCATGGATCTGATGAATAGGGTGTTTAAACCACACCTAGACTCTTGTGTCGTAGTGTTTGTTGACGAGATCCTGATCTATTCAAAATCAGAGGAAGAGCATGAGAAGCACTTGAGAATAGCCCTACAGACTCTACGTGAACACAAATTATACGCCAAGCTCAGTAAGTGCGAGTTTTGGTTAGAAGAAGTTAGATTTTTGGAACATGTCATCTCAAAGCATGGTGTCACTGTAGATCCAGCAAAGATAGAAGCAGTGGTCAATTGGGAGCAACCAAAGACCGTGACCGACGTTCGTAGTTTCCTTGGATTAGCGGGTTACTATCGACGTTTTGTTGAGGGGTTTTCAAAGATATCAGGACCTCTTACGAAGCTTACAAGGAAGGATTCAAGATTCGAATGGAGTGAGACATGCGAGAAGAGTTTTCAAGAACTCAAGAAGAGACTCACTTCAGCTCCAGCATTAGCGATTCCTTTAGGCGGTGGAGGGTTCGCAGTATACAGCGATGCTTCGTATAGTGGTTTGGGCTGCGTGCTTAATCAACACAGAAAGATAATAGCATATGGATCGAGACAGTTGAAAGAGCTTGAGAAAAATTATCCGACACATGATCTAGAATTAGCAGCAGTCATTTTTGTGCTGAAGATTTGGAGACATTACTTGAACGGTGAGACTTTTGAGATTTTCACCGATCATAAAAGCCTCAGATATCTGTTTACACAGAAAGATCTAAATATGAGGCAGCGCAGATGGATGGAGTTCTTCAATGACTATGACTGTTCCATACAGTACAATCCAGGCAAGGCTAATGTAGTGGCCGATGCCTTGAGTCGGAAGGGTTCAGCTCAATTGGCTAGTTTGATTTTGGGTATGCACCGATGGAAGTTATTTGAAGATCTGGCACTGTATGATGAGAATATTGAGTCGCAAGCCACAGGAGCCTTTTTGGCAAATATTTCAGTGAGACCAGTGATATTTGAGCATATCTATAAACTACAGATGAAAGACTCGACGCTAACCAAGATTCGTCAAGATGTAACTGAAGGCATTAGATCTGAGTTCTCGGTCAAGGAGGATGGTTCCTTATTGTTCAAGGGCCGTCTCTGCATTCCAAAAAATGTCGATCTACGGCGAACAATTCTTGATGAATCTCACAAATCCAACTATGCGATTCACCTGGGTAGCACAAAGATGTACCAAGACTTGAAAAAGAATTACTGGTGGAGAGGCTTGAAGCAAGACATGGCAGAGTACGTGTCGTGGTGTTTGATGTGCCAACAAGTGAAGATCGATCATAGACACCCTACGGGATTATTGTAGCCTCTACTTATACCGGAATGGAAGTGGGAATCGATCTCTATGGACTTCATCGTTGGGCTACCGCGTACTGCAAAGAGGTACAATGCCATCTGGGTAGTAGTCGATCGATTGATCAAGTCAGCGCACTTCTTGCCTTACAACACGATGTACACGGCGAGAAGACATGCAGAGCTATATATGAAAGAGATCGTCCGTTTGCATGGGATTCCGAGTAGCATTGTTTCTGACCGTGACCCATTATATACATCAAAGTTTTAGAAGAAATTTTAAGGGGGAATAGGAACGTGACTAGATTTCAGTTCAGCATTCCATCCGCAAACTGATGGGTAGACGGAGAGGATCAATCAGATCATCGAGGACATGCTTAGGGCGTGCATGTTAGAACTGCAAGGATCATGGGATCAACACCTATCGTTGATTGAGTTTGCATACAACAACAGTTTTCAAACGAGCATTGGGATGTCACCGTATGAAAGTCTTTATGGACGGCAATGTAGATCACCCATCAATTGGGAAGAAATCGGTGAGAAATTTATTTTGGGACCCAAAATACTTGAAGATAATGTCACCTATGTTCGTATGATAAGGGCAAAACTCAAAGCAGCTCATAGCAGACAGAAAAGCTACGCTGATATCAAGCGGACGAGTGTAGACTTTAAGGTGGGTGAACATGTGTTCGTAAAAGTGTCACCTATGAAGGGGTGATGAGATTTGGAAAGAGAGGGAAGTTGAGTCCCTGCTATCTTGGACCATTTGAGGTTCTTGGTCGAGTAGGGGAAGTTGCTTACCGCATTGGATTGCCACCGTTATTTGATCAGGTACACAATGTGTTCTACGTATCTATGCTTAGGAAGTATCTTAATGACCCTGATCACGTGTTGAGCGGCAAATCGTTTGAGATGCATGAGGATATGAGCATGATCGAAGAACCGGCAGAGATTTTGGATCGAAAGGATTAAGTGTTGCGGACAAAAGTGATTCCGTTAGTGCTTGTTCGATGGAAGAATCATCCGGCCGAAGAAGCTACGTGGGAACGAGAGGTCGACGTGAAAGAACAGTATCTGGACTTGTTTGTGACAGCTTGAGAGTGAAAAAAATAAAATTTGTATCACCGCAAGCATGTTCGCGGATTGAAACCATGTATTGTAATCCAATGGGGACCTTTTGATCAATTTATTCAGTAGAGAGAATTCTAATCCGCATCGTGTTCCTGATGTAATGTTGAGTGCGTAGTCAAGATTCATCATAGCCACGAAATGGCTGTGAAGACATGTTTCACAATACCAAGAAAATAAAAAGCGACATAAAAATGAGAATTTTTTGAAAATCTAATCAAAATTGATTAATCGATTTCGGTCGAATAGTCGACTGGCATACACCAGTGAGTGGAGATTGAATGGGGATGCAGAAAATTAACAAAGTGAAATTTCGATTAATCGATCTGGGGATCGATTAATCGAGTAACTTGAGAATTTTAGAAAAATTTAAAGGATTTTACAATTTCGATTAATCGAGGTGAAATTCGACTAATCGATTTTGGGAAATTAATTAATCGATTTGGTGAATCGATTAATCAACTGGCACGCGCCAGTGAGCTGGAAAAGTTGAAAATTTTAAGTGAACACGATTTTGATTAATCGAAATGGATTCGATTAATAGATTTTGAGTTTTGATTAATCGATTAATCGATTTCGCGCGGCTGGAGTAAGTTTTTGAAATTTGATTAATCGATTTCAGGAATCGATTAATCGAATCGAACCTATATATATAAAACGAGCGGGATTTCTCCACATTTGAAAATTTTGGGGTTTTGGTCTCTTGCGCGCCTTTTCGATTTCCTTCTCGAACGACCATCCGACCTAGGGTTTTTGTGGTTTGGGATCGATTTCGGATTGAAATTGCTTGCAGTCGGATCAAATACCTAAGGTAAACCCTAAATCTGAGCTTTTTCTTCAATTTAAACCGTTAAACCTTAGTTTTTATTGATTTTCCACCAAGATGCCACCTCAAACTCGCTTGACCACGAAGCAAGCGGCTTCGAAGCTCCCGGTTCGGCGTAAGAACGCCGCACCGCCCCCACCTACCCCATCGCCTGTGAGGACCCCATCCCCGTCGTCATCGGATACCACATCCGGTTCGACGAGCGCTTCTTCGCGCGAGTCTTCACCAACACCACCACCACCCATAAACGTGCGCCAACCAAATGAATGGTGGGCGGCTAAGACCTTTGAAAACGAATACATCATTGATGACAATTTGTTTACCAACCCCGACGTCGAAGGCGAGACCAAATGGGCTAGGAACTATTTGGTCAAAGCGGGCCTCGACAACCTGTTAAAGCCACTCCACAGGTGCTATTACCCTAGGCTCGTACGCCTATTTTACCAGGGTTTGGAGGATGGCCCAACCAATGACATCGTTACGACCAAGATCGAGGGTCGTGACTACACCTTCACCCGTCGCCACGTTCACGAAGCCCTCGAGTGTTATTTGGACTTCGTGCTTGAGACCACCCTCTTTGTAGAAGAGGTGAAGTTTGAGGAAATTATAACCGAGATGACCAATGGATAGAAGGGGTCCGGATCGTCCATTCGGAGGGTCGATTTGCCCCATTACATGTGGATGCTTGATTCTATAATCAAGTGCAATCTCTATCCGATGAGTCATGATACCGAGAGGGTGGAGTTGGTCCAACAGGCCCTATACGCGGCATTCTGCGGCCGTTGGTTCGACGCCACCATGAACGTTTTAGAGGGGATGACGTATATAAAGGGGAAGCTAATGAAGGGTCATTTGAGGCCCAAGGAGAAGATGTCGTATGCTCGCCTCATTTCGAGCATGTTGGAGTGTTATTTCGACTCTTCAGGGTACGCCATCTCGCCCCATGAGAGGGCTACAGACCGCGTGAAGCATTACTCCATTGCTTCGTGGGGTCGTAGTTATAGATTGCTGAAGATGACCCTGCCAGTTGCAGGCCCAGAAGCAGCAGCAGCACCACCACCACCATGTCAGGACCCACCCGTAGGGGGAGCACGCCCCGTTATTCCACCAGCTGAGAGGGCACCCTCGCATACCATCGCATCCCCTATGCCACCGTCGCAATCAGGGACTACCACACCTATCTCATCATACCGCCGGCGAGCAGCTCGCCCTGCACATACTATCGAGGATGTGTTGGATCGGATGGAGGGCAACAACCAGATGATGAACCGGCGGATGGACTTCTTGATGTACCACACCATGCGGTACATTTATCCATTGGACGGCGCCCAGAAGGAAGTGCGACCGAGAGGCAAATCGTCACGCCTTGACAGAGAAGTGACCCAGCCCAAAGACCGTGATCACCGGGGAGGGACGGCGTGAGCTTGAGCCGAGGATATTTCTTTTTGGTTGTAATTAAAATGATGTACATGCCCAAATTGTAAATTTTGGAACTTAGATAGTGAAATCTAAATCATCTTTTTTGAAATTCGCTTGCATTAAGTTATATTTTTTGCATTGTATGATATATAGTTAATTTTTCGTGATCGGGTATGCGACACCCCAGTGTGTGAGGTACCCAACCAACGCACCTTTCGGTTTATTTTCGAGGACGAAAATTCCCAAGGTGGGGAGAATGTAATATCTCGAAAATTTGAGCGTTAAGCAATGACCTAGGGATCCGTGCCCGGCTGGTCGTAGGTTTGACCAAGTGATGGTCAAACAGTGGACTCATGAAGTGATGAACTAATGTGATGTCAATGTGACATAAGTGTAGTATATAGTGTGAGTTAGTGGTCATGTACACCTATCTCTGGTGTAGGTGCTTAACACACAAAACAGAGAGAAGATATAAGGGTTTAATAGACCTAAGTTTCTTTGGTTGGATTGTTGAAGAAAGAGTTAAGAAGAGAGAGAGAGAGAGAGGGAGTAAAGAGGAGTTATTGAGCCAAGAGTTAATGCAAATCAAGAGGGGGTTAAGCATTGATTGCCGGATTCGACGTGTGAAAGATCATTGAAGCGAAAAGCTGGAACTCTAGCCATCAAACCCAACAAATCAATCATTTAAGGGATTTATTGAGGTGAGTTTTGTTAGATTGTAATGTCTAAAGATTTGATGATTTTAATTCAGTTAAGTATGGTTAAATGATAGATTAAAGACCTAGAAAAGAAAGAAATTAGAAAAGAAAGGGATTTGAGAAGAACAGCCCGAAAAGGAGCTGAGTCTAGCCAAATCGATTAATCGATTTTGGTCTAGAAGTTGAAAAGGCAAGGATGCCCGATTTCGATTAATCGATCTGGAAATCGATTAATCGATTTTGAATTTCGATTAATCGATTTAGAAATTGACTAATCGACTGGGTACCTCCAGTGGCTGGAGAGAAAAGACTTGGAGAAATCGACAAATCGATTAATCGATTTTGGATTTCGATTAATCGATTTGGGATCGACTAATCGATTTCGGATTTTCAACTACTCGATTTGAGAATCGACTTTACCATTTTGGGGATTTCGATTAATCGATTAATCGATTTTAGATTTCGATTAATCGATTTTAGGAATCGATTAATCAATTTGGCAGTTTCACTTGACTTTTCAACTGGATCTTGAGGTTCATGGAGGGTCTAGGACCTTCTCTATTGTATCTTTAGTGATGTGTTGCATGAGTTATGATGTACCATAGGTGGTACGTGTGAAAGCAAGCATAAGGAGCCGCGTGAGACCTTGATGCTTGGACTTTCAGAGACCTGAGGTAGGGAACACCTTGAACATGTACTTTAATTACAAGAGCATGTATGTAGTGATATAGAGATCAAATTAAAAATATTTTAATTGTGTAAATCTTTAAAAAAATGGGTATGTGTGTGACACCAAGAAAGTAATAAAGGCATCAGTGTGATGCGAATAACTGAGACCAAGTAAGTTATTGAAAATGAGGCATCCCCAGGGGATGAGAAAGTGATAAAGGCATCAGTGTTATGCGAGTAATTTAGACATCCCAGAGATGCATGTAAGATTGAATAACTACTGTTAAAGCCTAACTGATATAAGATAGCACATTTACATGGTGAACAACTATATGTAAAATACATGTTATTTTTGTTATTTGAGGTTTGTTTAGGATACCCCACCGACGTGGCGGGATACCCACGACTGACTCGACAGGATATCCGTGATTGGTACGGCGGCCAATCCGTACACCGGTACGGAGGTTTATCCGTACACAGTAAGCACATCCCAGGGATGTTGAGATGAGATTTAACTCTGCCGCCTATTGAGAAAGCAGTTTGGGTCGTATTCTCAGGGAATATATTTTAACAACTATCTATTTAGACGACGATGGAGGGTATCCCATCGGGGCTCGATGCTATATTGCTTGGGGATTACTTAAGTTGAAGATTTAAGTTTTGCTTTAGGTCTGTTCAGTGTCATTCATGATAAATTAACGGTAAAGTGAAACATGCAAACTACCAGTAAATTTAAATGCAAATTATCATCTTTTAAATTGTTTTTCCAGTAAGTGCATAGATACATCATGCTTAGAATATCATGGAATATATGTGAGATTTTGACTTATATGTTCATTGTGTTGTTCCCTATTGAGCTAGGATGTAGCTCACCCTTTAGACTATATATCGCAGGTCCATTATTAGCAGCGGCCGAGGCTTCGGGAGACGTGGATCTGGGTGATTTGGATTACGTGCCTGAAGACAAGTTTGAGCCCACTCCTGAGGACTTATTCTAGGAGACTCTGTTGTGTACTTTGATAGAGAGTCAGTTTTGAGAGCAGATTGTACGGCTTGGTATGTCAAGCCTTTATTTTGATAAATAATGTAATTAGATAGATATAATTCTTTTGGGCGAACCATCTGGGGTGATCTGTTTATCACCAGTGGTTCAGATCGATTCTCTGTTCATGCAGTGGCATGAAAGTAGAATTGTCTTTTGTATGTGCCAGATGGGCATATTGACTTTTTCGCTTTATACAGTTATTTGCTTTATCTCTTTATTATTGCTTGCTATACCAATGTTCCGTACATATCCATGGGGCACGGTCTGGAGGATCGTACTGATGGCACGAGTTTCGGAGTGTCAAAATCCGGGTTGTCACAGATCTAATCAAATATCATATACAAAAGTGGTGTCTTTTTAAAGTGGTGTGTCTTTTCAAAAGAAGTGCCTTTCCAAAGTGGCGTGTCTTTTTCGAAGGGATGCTTGTAGCACCTTTTTATAGAAAAATTGTTCATTAACACACCACTTAATTTCTATTTAAGAAATCTAAAATCATTATTTTACACACCATAATAGAGTCTTATTTCTTCTCTCTTGTTATGTCTTTAAAGGTCTTTTATCAAGGCGTTCTTGCAATACTTGGTGTTCGGAGAGCGTGATCAGATTCGCTACATCCTTCACAAGAATATGAAGTCGGTTTGTTGTATCCTGGAACCAATTTGCCAGTAACCTATTAGTGACCACTTTGTCGAAGTGGTGGGGGAAATATTAGTTTAAAGACAGCGATATTTCTCGTGCATCGAACCGGTTCCCTGCATTATTTCGGATCAGCATTTCAATTTTTCCAATAGTTAATTCTCACATTCCAATCAAAACTAGAATAAAAGTTTAAATTAAAGAAAGATATAATCAAAGTTCAACTTAAGGTAAGTTGATTGAACGTTTGAGATCTCCCATCAACACACTTTTTAAAGAAACCTTCATTTATACCTACTGAATCTTTGAGGGCACCCATTTAAAAAACAATATGACTGCTTTGAATCACAGAATAGAGATCCTTCCTCATCCTAATTCTCTACACAATGGATCTTGAGATGATAGGGGTATCATTAACCGCCAATTTTTACCATCCACACAATGGATCTTGAGATGATAGGTGTATCATTAATCGCCAATTTTTACTATCTTATTTAACGAAAAGAAAGGAAATTGAGAAAGTTTATGTGCACCCAAAGCTGCTATGAACATACTTGATAGATTAGTATATCTTTGTCAATTATTTACATTTATCTCCAACAATATAGTCGATAGATTCTAAGTGTAGGTGCTAAAAAATTTATATGTTCAAAAATTTAGAGGGGATTATATTGAAAAATTCCTTAAAAAGTATAATTTCAATTACTAAATAATTTTTTATTTTCTATATATCGTATGTAATAAATACTTTTTTTTTTTTAATCTTCAATAAACTTATCTTAATTTTAAATTTGTCTTGCACAATCACATTTAAAATATAGATAAAAACTATAAATAAAAATATAAAAAGTACATACATATTTACTTTAATTTTATATTACCCATATTTATTAAATTTTAGGAAAATTTACCTGATCGACCCTGTCAGATACCCCTTTTACGTCAGAGGCCATGTAGTTTCACCTTTACCCAAACCGACCAGCTCCAAGCCGAGCCAGTACCAGCTAGCACAAAAAGTCAGAAATACCCCTTCTTACACTTTTTTTTGTTCTACATAATTTAAAATTTTAAATATTTGCACTTTTTTATATTTATGCGATGTGAAACGAGATCTATGCTGTCTGATTTGAAGGTCACAATATAAAATCAATGGTGCCAAAGATAGACACGAAAAAAACGATATTGCCTCTTAAAAAAAAGTTAAAAAAGAAAAACGACTGCCTAGGCAGTTGATAACGACTGTATAGACAGTTGTTTTCGACTGTATAGGCAATCGATAACGGCTGCCTATATAGTCGATAACGATAGTCTAGGATAGTCGTTATCGACTGCCTATACAATCGATAACGACTGTCCTAGGAAGTCATTTTTTTTTTTTTTTTTGTGGTTAAAAAGACGATTTCGTCTGTTTTTCGTGCCAATCTTTGGCACCATCGATCTTTATATTATGACCTTCAAATCAAACGCTATAGATGTTGCTTCACAACGCGTAAATATAAAAAAGTGTAATTTAAAAAATTTTAAAATTTTAAATATTTGCACCTTTTTATATTTACACGATGTAAAACGAGATCTATGCCGTCTGATTTGAAGGTCACAATATAAAATCTATGGTGCCAAAGATAGACACGAAAAAAGCGATATTGCCTCTTTAAAAAAAGTTAAAAAAGAAAAATGACTGCCTAGGCAGTCGATAACGACTATCCTAGACCGTCGTTATCGACTGTGTAGACAGTCTTTTTCGACTGTATAGGCAGTCGATTTTTTTTTTTTTTGTTAAAAAGGCGATTTCGTCTGTTTTTCGTGTCAATCTTTGGCACCATAAAAAAGTGTAATTTTAAAAATTTTAAACTAAACAGAACAATCGCACACAATCGATGGCAATTGTTTTCATAGTCGGTGCCGACTCTTAAAACAATCCATGAGGACTCTTAAAACAATCGGTACCGATTGTTTTAAGAGTCGCCATCGATTGTCTTAAGAGTCGTCATCGATTGTTTAAAAATATATATATTTTTTAAAGAGGCAATATGACATTTTTTTCGTGTCTATCTTTGGCGCCATTTATTTTATTATGTGGCCTTCAAATCAAACGGTATAGATCCCGTTTCACATTGCATAAATATAGAAAAGTGCAAATATTTAAAATTTTAAATCGTGTAGAACGAAAAAAGTGTAAGCAGGGGTAATTTCGATATTTCATAAAAGCGTGCGTCACCTGGAGCTAGTCAATTTGGGGAAAGATGAAACTATAGGGTCTCTAACATAAAAAGTACATATGAAAGGGTGGGTCAAAGTAAATTTTCCTAAATTTTATAAATAAACATGTGCAAAGCACATTCATATTTACTAATATTTTAAAGTGCACATCATACACCGGCGCAACGTATTCCGTAAATAGATACGGAGCTTCTTTGCTTTAAAGAGTCACTTCTAAAGAAGGGTACTTTTGGATACATAATATTCTTCGAGGAGTTGTTAGGTTCCCCGATCTGGAAAGCAATAATGTGAAACCCGTTTGGTAATAATCTAACGTCTCCCAAAAAGCCGCCGACTAACATCTCCCAAAAAGCCGCCGACACTAGAACGTACGGAGCTGCAGATCTCTTGTAAGGCGGATATAATATATCTCCTGTAAACACCACCTATAGCCACAAATTCTGACTTTAAGCTAAAACAAAAGTCCAGCAGAAATAATTAGTGGGGTATGGGTTTCAAACTCCCAAAGTTCCTGTAGACTTCTTGTGACTTGTGAGTAATTGGTTGTAATTATGGCTCATAGAATAAAATCAAGAGAAATCAGAATGACGCATTCCGAATCAATCACCACCGTGCTGATGCATTTCATTAAAAAAAATAAAAAATAAAAATAATAATAAATTTAAAAAAACCTTATTATTGGCAATTTTTGCTATTAACAAAAAATTGTTATTATTAATCTTATCATTACAAAAAATTGATGTTGCTAGTCCTATCACTACCAAAAAAATGACTTAACAAGTGCAGCTGAAACACCTTACTTTTATAGTGATTCCAATGCAAATCATTACAAGTTACATTTATTCTCTAAGGGTACATTCGTTTTAATGTAAAAGGGGGATATTATATGTAAAGCTTATAATATCACTCCAACAGCTCTATTTTTTTCATTAAAAGTCGTTTGTTTTATCGTAATTTCTCGTGAATTGTATTACAAAAATTACCTGTAATTTTTTTGACTTACGAGAGTGATGGCTCGTAATATTGAAATATTACTTGCAAAAGTAAAAAGCAAACCCCAAAGGTTCTATCTTTTACAAAAAGTGAACTTTACATCAAAATTTTACGGTGAAACAAACATATATTTTACATGAGAAAAAGTAAAATCTACATGTAATCCAGTCAGCATCATTTTATAGGTAAAATGATTTTTATAAGAACCAATTACAATGAACCAAATGTACCCTAAGGGTTCACTCAAACTCATAGGTTTCACTACAAAAAACTGCCGCTACACTACAAAAAACTGCCGCTATTTGTAGCGACAGAACTAATAGCGGCAGTTTTTTATTAAAAAAACCTGCCGCTAATAGTCTTATTTTTTGTAGTGTTTTTAAACCACTTTTCCTTTCAAATCTTATGTCAAAGTTTCTCTTCAACTGCTTGAGCCTAATTCCATTAGAGTTTTACACCTTTGCCAAGTTTTGAACGAGTGATAAATACTTTTTTTAATTTTCTTAAATGGAACTGATCAAACTTGGATCCCTAGATTAGGTGTCACGTGCACCAGACCTCCTAAAAAATATATAAGCATTATGAAATTGAGCAATGAACCCTCACATTCAAAATAGAGATCACTTGCAAAATTCATATAACTTCATGATTTGTATGCATGGTTAGCCTCTATTTTTTTTTTTTTTGTTAATTCATTGGAGGGTCCTCACCCATATTATTTAAAGCTAAAGAAAAAAAACGACTATTACATTTTAGTATAAGCAATAAATAAATCGTATATTAGGAGATATTTTAAAACATTTGAACAGTCTTCGAGATCTGACCATGATTTGATATAAGGCATATCTTTTTTAATTTTAGCAAGGAAATCCGCTGGCTTGTTATGCTCCCGCCACGTGTAAACCACCGTGCATTACTCAAAATCCGTCATTAATTCCGGAATGTGTAAAGTCAAACTCCTAACTCTCCATGGAATATCAAACAACTTGTTTATAATGTTAATCACAATTAAGTTATTAGATTCAATTATAATCCTATTGTAATTCTCCTTCTTAGCCTCCAATAACCCATAGAAAATAGCTTTAAGTTCCACTCCGATGATGTTCTCATCAGTGGTAGGACCATTGAATCTTCTTACCACCGTGCCCTCATGATTTTGAAAAACACCTCCAATGCACGCCTTCACATCAGCAAAAGATCCACCAGTATTCAATTTGATGATATCATTCATTGGTTTTTTCCATTTCCCATATTCATAAGAGATCTTGCGTTGGTGTTTTATATTCCACTGCGATAGAAGATTATCACTTTGTAGTTTTACAAATCAATCTTCCCCTTTCGTTCGGACTATAACATCTTCAATTATCACTATAAAAACTAATACTATTAGTGGCAGTCAAAAACTGCCGCTATTAACAAAAAACTATCACTAATACCCTTGCCGCTAATAGCCTTAATAACCTTTAATAATTTTGTAGTGCATCTCTTGAAGTAAAATTTTCCTGTGAGTCAGTTTATTATAAAAAACTCTCCTGTTTCTGTCACTCCAAATGTGCCAGATGCAAGCAGCAAATGATAGCTTTAATAAAACTGAATTTTTACTTTTTCCTTTCGCATTCAACACACAAAATTATAACTCCTGATCAATATTCCTCACATCAACCTTTTGATATCGAAGCCTAGGGATAATAGACTTCAAAATCCAGCTAGTGTATTTACATTGGAAGAACAAGTGGTCATTGGATTCACATGCTCCCCAACAAAGAACACATCTAGAAATTATGATCATACCTCTTCTACATGTATTTTCAATGGTAGCCAGTTTTCTATTGATGCACATCCAAGCACAGAAACTGCGCTTTGGAATTAAGTCCTTGTGCCTATGACTTTGTCCCACTCGATTTGAACTCCCTGATCTCTTGTAGCTTCTCAAGCTAATTTAAGAGTAAGGTTGCCACTATTAGAATTCATCCAAAACAGTTCATCAGCAGACTGGTCATTTGTGCCGTGATGAGAAAGAATCTCATCCCAAGCCGCCTCCATATGCATAGTAATCACCTCTGGAAGGACCCGATTTCCATCCATAAAAAGATATCTAACTTTAGCATTATGTTGAATTCCTGATTGAATCATTAGCCTTCGCCTGTATTTATTGCATAGACTATGACCCAAGCCAAGGATCAAACTAAAAATTAGCCTTTTGACCATTGCAAATATCAAACATTATATTTTCATTGATTGTGTCTCGGATTCTCATTAATCATTTCTAAGACCACGAAAAATTGTTGGAAGATTGTATGTCCAAATAACATCATTATTGCTAATATAGCGGGCCCACATCCATTTCACCCAGAGATATTCAGGATTAAAAAGAAGGTAATAAAATAATTTGATAAGCCCAGTATCATTCTAATCACGCAGTCTTCTAATATCCAGTCCACCCTCATTCTTCAGTTTGCAAATCGACTCCCAACTAATCATATGTAAGTGTTTCTCACCAGTCGTCCATTCCAAAGAAAGTTCGCTTTAATCTTTTCTATCTCATCTAGGACTCTTCTGCGTAATAGAAAGTCCCAGACTAATAAATCTGATAACTATTCAAAACATATTTAATCAATTCAAGTCTTCCTACATAAGAAAGTAGAAGGCTCTTCCAGCTGTTAATTCATGTTTACAAAGCTGCTTTTAGGTGGCGGATCTGAGTACCGATGATGGTGACCAAGTCGTCAATTCTATATATGTGGTACAATTTTTCTCTATATAGTGCATAGAGGCATCATCTGCATTGGATTCAACCCCAAGATTGCATAATCCACCAGGGGTTGGCACAGTTGGTAGGAGACTTTCACTACAAAAAATAAGACTATTAGCGGCAGCCAAAAACTGCCTCCATTAATAAAAATTGCCGCTAATAATCTTAATAGCAATTTTGTTAATAGTGGCAGTTTTTGGTTGTCAAAAATTGCCGCTAATAGTCTTATTTTTTGTAGTGTTTGCAATAGGTCATGCGATCAAGTGTTGGCGTCTCTCTTTTGCGATAACAGGATGCCCCGTAGGGTGTGTAAATAATGAAATACTCGCTACATGGTAGGGGTGAGGGCATCCGTTACAAGTGCCCAAAAATGGATGGTCAAATATGTTTGGACAATTATATGGTAGCCATTCAAATTTTTATGCTTTTTTTTAAAAAGTTGTTTCATATTGTGTAAAAAAGGATAGATAAGTGCATCGGAGGGATCGAGTAATACACATGATAGCACCACAAGCGTTGCTCTCAAGAAAAACCGAGATATTCAGAGAAAACCTGAGAGGTACTAATTGGAGAACACATTGGAACCCTAACACATGGGGAAAACCTACATAGGATCATGGGTCAAAAAATCGTCCTATACCGATACGTTTCGGTTTTGGACTTGGGCGGTACGATACAAAGGCATTGTATCGTACCCCCTTAAAAAAAATATACTTATCGCCCGATACGGGCAATGTATCGCCCATATCGGACGATACGGACGATATATTGAAATTATCGGACGATAATTTCAATGTACCCTACAATAATATGTATATATATATATATATTCCGATTGTCTACACAATCGATGACGATTGTCTATACAGTCTCCATCGATTGTATAGACAATCGAAAAAAAAATAAAAATTCAATATATCAAATCGATACATTCAATATATCGCCGATACATTGACTGTATCGGCCGATACCCGATACGTATCGTCCTGGAGGTTAGGACGATACGTATCGGTTTACCGATATTTTGATCCTTGCATAAGAGGAAAAAATCCCCTACTAATAGGATAAAATCCTATTAAGCTCTTTTTCTTTTGAAAATTATTTTGTATTAAGAAAAGAAAGTTAAACGAGTTCCTCGGAGAGTCCAATAAAAACACAAGTTAGTGCCACTAACATTGTTATATGAAAAATCGAAACACCCGGAGAAACTAAGATAGTTACCAGGGCCGACATAGAAAACCCAAGAGTAAAGGGAAAAAACCTACGTCCCGACACTACAAAAATAAGGTGTATTAGCGGCACTTGTTTTTAAGGCAATTTTTGGTAGCGGCAAAACTTATAGCGGCAGTTTTTCGTAGCGACAAGACTAATAGCGGCAATTTTTTATTAAAAAAACTGCCGCTAATAGTCTTATTTTTTGTAATGCGAGGAAATTAAAATGTACAAAAAAAAAACTTCCAATATGCTACCTTGGGGCTGAATCCAATCTAAACAATAACATTGTAAAGAATTGATGACCTGATCACCACCGTTGATGACCAGATCGCTCACTTAATACCGAAACAAGCTTGAAGAAAAGTAACGCTTATTTAATTGAGGTTGAATACTTGTAACTTAGTCAGTGAGCATATTTATACTCCACTACTGAACAAATCAAACGACGCCTGATGGTTTGAAATGTAAATTTCAGACTAGTGGTATATAATTAGGCTGGCAATGGGTCGGGGCGGGTCCGACAAAAAATTTGGTTGCCCTGACTGGGAAAATGGCATATGCCTGACCCAACCTAACCTGATGGTGCATCTCGATCCGACTAGATGAGTCAAGGGTATATGCCCGAGTCGACCTGACCCAACCTGACCCGATTAAGAACCCCCTATTTTCCTTAATTTTGCTTAAAGAATATCCAATCGGCTTAACCCACTTTCACCCAATTGTTTCCTAACCCGACCGGACCATTGAGTCTAACTGACCCAACTTGACCCGAAGGTTGGGACATAGAATGCCTCATGCCTGTCTGATCCGATCACTACAAAAAATAAGACTATTAGTGGCAGTTTTTTACTGTAAAAAAACTGCCACTATTAGCTTGTATCCTTGATCCGGAGGAGTCCATTTAGTCTAAGTAATTTTTGGTTTGATCGGGGGCCTACGAGATAAGCCAAAATTATATAAAATGTGCTCCAAAGAAGTGGAATTATACATGGTTGTCAAACTGATACCATCCATGTCTTGTATCTATTGAATTGCGGAGCGGATCAAATCTTCAACAGAACCTTTAATCCCCTCAAATTTAGCTCTATTACGGGATTGCCAAACACACCAAAAGATAATCCATGAAAGCATACATCTAATATTATCAACTAGATTTTTCTTCTTGAAGTTGAGCTAATATTTAACTTGGAGGAAGATGTTGGTACCAGGATTAGGGATTTGAAAAATATTTGTAAAGTGGTCTCACACTTTAGCGGTAAGAGGGCAAAGGAGGAAAAGATGATGAAGAGTTTCCTCATTTCTAAGGCATATATGGATTACATCTAGAGGCAATGAGAACTTTGCGAGTTTTGATCATGGAATCCAAAAACGCTGCAGAGTGGAGGACTTTCCAACTAAAGACCTTCATTTTTGTTGGGATGTGACATCTCTACAAATATTTTCAAATCAGACTAATGTCATGGTGAGCTCTTAACGAGTTCCAAGCAGAGGCTGAAGTGAATTGGCCATTGAGAGTGAGCTGCCAGAAAATCTTGTCTTCACTATTAGTCTAGGATTTGTTATTGATAATGGTGGCGCCCACGGACGCTCCAACTATTTTGATAACTTCATCGACGTTCCAATTTCCATTAACGGTGCAATTTTTAATAGTTTTGTCCAAGGGGATGTTTTGTGGCCCCAATGTTATGAGGGGATCAGTAGGGCATTGTTTTTTTGGCCATTTCCAATACACTAGGAGGAGTTTTGCATAATGAATTGGATCATAGGCCATATAGCCGACCAAATTTTTGAATCCCTTTTTTTTGGACAATTCCATAGGCCAGTTTTGGAAGAATAATTTTTGTAAATAAATTCTGTTCACATTCCTTCCCTATTGAAAGTTTCCAACAAAGTTTAGACATTCCATCCAATAAACTTTATTCTTACCATTGGAGGAACCCTAGAAGAAATTAGCAAATGTCTTCTCAATAGCTTCAACCACATAATTAGGGACTGGAAGAATCGAAAGAAGATAAATGGGAATGCTCACACGTACATGTTTAAGAAGGGTGAGCCTTCCTCCATAAGAGAGAAGCTTGGATTTCCATCCTTCAACTTTTCTAGAGATTTTTTCAACCAATTTTAAGCATGAAATCTTTGGTTAATCTTCCTATAAATAGAGGAACTCCCAAATAGTTTGAAGGAAGCAAGTCTTTAGTGAGCCCAACAGTCGAATTAATCCTCGAGATTCTGTTTAACGGGACTTTTTCAGAGATAAAATACGAGCTTTTCTCCATATTAATTTTTTGACCTTAGGCTTCCTCATACAAGGATAAGAAATTCATGAGGTTCTTTAAATACTTTTTGCTACTCTTGGTGAATATAAGAATATCATCAACAAATAAAAGATGGCAGACTGGGGTGGTATTTCTACCGGTGAAGTAGGTTCCCAAAAGATCACTTTCGGGCATGTATTGGAGGTCCCTACTGAGAACTTCCTCAGCTATAATAAATAAAGCTGGAGAGAGAGGATCACCTTTTTTAAGGCCTCTAGTACCATGAAAGTAACCATGTGGCGTACCATCAATTGAAATCGAGTACCAACAAGAAGAGATACACCCAGAAATAAGCTTAATTCAATTATCAGAAAAACCAAATCTTTTCATAACTTCAATAAAAAAAGGCCATTCAATGCGGTCATAGGCTTTAGACATATCAAGTTTCAAAGCAATATTACCTCCTTGAGATTTTATGTCCAGATCTTGAATGAGTTCATGGGCAAGTAAAATATTGTCATATATATTTCTACCTTTGACAAAGGCTCCTTGCTCCTCGGATATAATGGAAGGGAGGATGAAAGAAAGACGAAAGGCTAGGATTTTGGAAAAGAATTTATAGAAGAAATTACACAAACTAATGGGTCTAAATTGGGAGAAATTGACAGGGGTTTTCAACTTTAGGGATGAGAGAAATGAATCTAGAGTTGACGGATTTGGGGATAATTCCTTCCTCAAAAAAAAATTTCACAGCTGCTAGGATATCACGTTTGATAGTGTCCCAACACGCAATGAAAAAGGATCCTGGATATCCATCAGGGTCAGGGGCACTATCTCCATCCATAGACTGTATAGTCTTGTAAACTCCAGCTTCAATGGGTTTTCTAACTAAAACTCAAGATTCTGAGCCGGGGAGATAATACTGGGGATGATGTTCAAGAGAATCAAGTTATTCTGTGAACCGGAGGACTCTAGGAGATCATGAAATTCTTTAGCATCAGTGTTACCAATATTTTAAGAACCTTCAACCAAAACACCATCCTTGGAGGTAATGGTACTAATATTTTTCCAAGCCACTCTCACCTTGGCCGTAGTGTGGAAGAACTTAGTATTCTTATCTCCCTCCGTCATCCATTTAACTCGAGACTTTTGTCTCCAAAGAGATTCCTCATCTTTTAGGAGATTATAATACTCCACATTGGCTTTATAAAGATCACTTTGGATTTGGGCAGACCAACCTTTCTCAATCATTTTTTCTTCATATTTGATGACCAACTCTTCAATCTTCTAATATTTTCATGAATATACCCAATATGGTTTCTATTCCAATCTTTTAAGCCAATCTTAAGCCTCTTCAATTTTATGAATACACGATATATGGGGGAACCATCAACTCTTTCCTTCTAACTCTTTTCAACAATGTCTAAGAACTCAGGTCTATCAATCCAAAACTTCAAATATCGGAAGGGTCTAGGGGAGTTAGGTATAGGCAACATGGAGAGGATTAGAGGACAATGGTCAGAGGAAATGTGGGATTCATGGGAAACTGACGGGGTGTAACCAATGCAATCCAAGATTGAGAAAAAAAACATCTATCCATGCGGGTCCATATTCTACGACTACCCAATTGATTGTTGCACCAGGTAAATTTATTGACAGAAAAACTAACATCAATGAGAGAGTTTGAATTGGTAAAAGAATTGAAGTCACACATAGAGCACTGGTTAGGAGGATCACCCGCCAATTTTTCAGATGGGGAGCAGATGACATTGAAATCTCCATCTATCATAACCAGGCCTGGGGGAAGAATATGTGATGAGATACCCCACAAAGAGAAACTCGACCACTAACCGAGCAAACTCCCTTAACAATCAAAGCGAATTTCAAAGCCCAAGAATTGAGGGTCGCTACAAAAGAACTTAATTTCTTTCCGGGGTCATCGAACCAAAGAAACCAGATGGATCCGAATGATTCATCTGTGAAATTATTAAAGGCCATTGAAGGTTTGAAAATATTAGTGATTTTATGGAATCCGTTAGGAGTTTTAGACATGGGTTCTAAGATTGCAGTGAACATGGGTATATGTTTAAGCAGGTCTTTCAATTTTCTGTGGGATGGTTTATTGAAAATCCCCCTAATGTTCCAGATAATCGATTTCATTGGATATTTTTAACAAGATTCTCAATGTCACCCTTAAGGTACTTAGCTCTAGTACTAATTGGAGCCCCTACAAAGTCCCAATACCTTCTGGTTCTCCGTTTTCGATTTTTAACAATCATGAATTTGTACTTGGTCGATGGAGTTGTGTTGGATTCGCTCCACTTCCGAAGCAGAGTGATTATCTTCACTTTCTGATTCTGGCTAACTGTTCAGAATATCGACTTCAAAATCACTTAAGTTTTTCTGAGTTTCCAAATCATTCATAGCATGTTTCGTTCTTGGGACGGCCCAAAAGCGACCTTCAGTGTGGCCAAATAGATCAGCCTACCGTTGGGTTGGGTCAGCATTTACAATTCCCAATTGTGGATCTCGCCCAGACCTTGGGACTTGGGATATCATAGCATTTGTGGAAAGTCCATGAGGATTAGGAATGCACCCCGAATTTCAAAAGCCAGGCGGGAATGGTGGAGTAATAGATTGAGAGCCATTAGGTGATAGGATAGGATTTGAAAGGAGCGTTTGGGTTGGCAAGATAATAGGAGAGTGAGCTTGGGTAGGCAAGGTATTAGGAGAGAAATCTTTGGTAGGCAACTCAACATGATTACTAGGTGGAATAGGAAACCTATTCAGATAATTTTCTAAAGCAGCGGAGGGGGTAAGAGAAGTTACCTTAATGATAGGCGAGGAATTAGGAGGTAGTGTTTGCTCGAAACTTGAATGACCGGCCTCAGCATTGGGTCGTGATGGCCCGGATTTTGAGGCATTCAAAGAAACGTGTCCTTCATTTTTTTGACCACCGGATATGCATGTAGTCGACGACCGATTCTCGGTGGGCGATGGGGTTGGTCGAACAAGACTAATCGGCAATCGGCTCGGGTTGGATTTTGAAATAGTAGGCCCAATATCAACCATTGTAGGAATGGTACCAGAGCTCTGAGGTTTTGGATTATCGTCACTTTGCGCTACAGGAATGACCACGTGGGACTTGGGCATCTGAGAATTTGAGGCTTCACCAAAGGGTTGTCGATAGGATGATGATGGAACATCAGTAGATTGGCTGAGATTGGTGTTATGATCATTCTTGTTAGTGTCATCTTTCCTAGAGGACTCTCCTGCCTTGGAATCTATTTTCTCTCCATTCCAGATGGGAGCGGGGAGCCTGCTTCGTAATAGCTTCTAGATTTTGTCGACATGATTCTTGTGAATGGCCTTGGCGGTGACATCCACTACAAAACGAAGGCATTGGATCGTACTCGATGCTTTGCTAGTAAACATGACCTTTTGTAGAAATTCAGATACTGTTAGGGTCTTTCTTCTCAAGGTTTATCAAAACAGACTCTTGTGCCCATCAATAAACCTAGAGAGATTTTTAGTCTGGTTATCGATGGCGAGGATGTTAGAAGTTGTTGTGGGGAAGGTAACCCAAACAGGCACAAGAGGCGAATCTCCACATGTTCTGAACACCAGACTCCATTTAAAGAGTTTCATGGAATAACCAAGGAAGTCCCATCAATCACCAAGGCAAATTTTTACCATTTCCTTGTGATTGGAGAAATTAAGGAGCACGTGTCACTACAAAAAAACAAAACAAGACTATTAGCGGCAGCCAAAACTGCCGCCAATGCCCTTGCCGCCAATAGTCTTTAATAGCTTTTTGTTAATACCGGCAGGTTTTTGCTCCAAAAAACTACCGCTAATAATCCATTTTTTTTTGTATTGTGTCTATGATCAAGAACGGAGGCGGTGCATGAAGCAGTGATTCTCCAAAACTCTCTAATGAAGGCCCTGATCGCATCGATATCAGGCCGTACACGTTTTGAACCGGGTTTTGGACGGAGAAACTTTCCAACAAGAGCATGTTGAAATCGTTTCGAGCCTTTCTCAACCAGTGCATCATCGAAGGAGATTGCCAGTTAGCCAAATCGAAGGGAAGCTTCGATTCGAGTTAGAGACGACGAAGGAGAAGGAACACCAGTCCCTTGCAGGACATCAGAAAATGATCTAGAGGAGGAACCCCAAGGGTTGTAGCCCCCCGAAGGGGGCAAAGGCCCACCTTTGCTCATGCAAAAGGAGGAAGAAGAACGATCTCAATCTCTGGACCTCAAGTTCAAGATTAGGGTTTCTGCCGCCTGAGGATCTCCGATTGCTCATTAACCTCAATATATTATTAACATCATCTTCAATATGACCTTATTCTAATTATTTGGGGCCAACTTTCTGAGTCTTATTTTTTTACCCATTTCTCATTAAGGTTAAGCTCTATGTAACTTTACAATTCATCATATCCTTTCTTTGGGATTCCCTCCAAGTTTCACTGGTATTCCTTTACTTCCTTATGCTTGTAGCTTTTAAACTCTCACATTTTCTCTTTTTTACTTAGTTCCGAATTTTATCCTTTCTGGTTAAGCCACACATTCATCTAAGCAGACACATATGAGCCATATGTACTCTATCTTCTATTGTATTTTTTGTAGCCCAACATTTTGCACTGTATAATATGGCAAGTCTAACAATCATCTTTCCATATCATCTAATTATAAAGTAAAGCTTCAGTAGCGAAATGTATGGCAATGTAGATTTAATGAAATTTTATTTTAGCAAAATACTCCTCCGATCTAGGCTAAACCCTAATATATTATTATATAAATACCAAATTAAAGTTTGATTTTTTGAGATATATTATGAGCGAAATTGATCTTAGGTGACCAATCCAGTCACCAAGGTATGGTGATTGAGCCATCAACTCTATTGACGGACCCGAGATCTCTCCCCACATGTTTGGGGATGATTTGCTGCTTTTCGTCAAGGAAGATATTGGTTCGGCCTTGGCTGTTAGATATATGCTGGATAGATTTAATGAATGTTCGGTCTTATGGAAAATGATTCTAAGAGTGCTATTATTTTTTGTAAAGACCCCTATTTTTGAACCCGAATTAGACGACCCTTTGTGCGTATTCGACTCGGTGACCAGTGCCGCCATTTGCCTTTGATTATTATTTAGATGTGATCGTGCAGACAGATTTTTTATTTAGGGCTTGATCGGACCCTTGTGTGAAAGTCGTGCACCAACCTTCGGTGTGCCGCTCAACACCGAACTTGAAATATTATAATTAGAAGTTTAACACACTAAGGAGTGTGTGTGTGCTTAACACATGTGAGAAACCCATTATAAGAGAAGAAGTCCCTCCCGTTTTACATTAGGTTAAGGTTATTTGTTTTATTTCTTAAGAAAGAAAGAGACGAGAGCCCAACCGCCTGAAACCCTAGCCGCATTTAGAGTCGTTTGCTCACCATAAAGCATTGCCATCGATCATCGTAAGAGATCCGTCCCCAAACCCTCTCCTTGGGAACGAATAGGAGTCGTCCTTGTGAACTTGTGGGATCTATCGCGGCGCGAATCGTCGAAGAAATCCATCAGTTTCGTTTCGAAAACTTCGTTTGCATTACTCGTTTTCAATCGGGAAATCCTTGGGAAAAGGTATAATTTTGATTAAGTTTATTGATTATAATTATTGGATTAGATATGGGCTTTGCTTTTGGGATGTGTATGATTCAAGTTGGGTGAAAACGAGGCAAAAAATCATAATTTTATGTGAAAATCTGATGCTACGATCGTGCAGGTGCTGTAGCTTGCTCGCGCGAGGATTATCATCACTCGCGCAAGGCATTACCAGAAGTTTGACTTTAGAAGTCGTATCCTCGAAAATGGTTGATTATACTGTAGTCTCTGTGATCGCTCGCGCGAGTTTAAGTTATCGCTCGTGCGAGTACAGAAGATGTTTTTTGTCTTCATTCTCTTTTCTTTTTTCGAATTATGTGATTATTATGCTATTAGACACTTAACATAAAGTCTATATGGTTGCTAGGTTATAGTGTGGGTCTTGGCACCGTCCGTTAAGTTTTGTCTGAACTCCGATTTTGTGAGAAACATTCCGAGATAGGAGAATCTCATCACTACCACATTTTATTTTAATTCGCATGAATATTTTGAATTAGAATCTTTGAACTTTCATATGCCATTGAAATCACGTCTGTAAACTGAAATTTTGATATAAACTCTGAAATTTAAAATCTGAACTATGTATTAGAAACTTGCATTTGAACTATATTAGTATCTGCATTGTTTTATGATTCATTTGAATGACCCCTCAAAATTCTTGAACAACTTATTGGCACAAGTTACCCTTCTAAGTGTAGGGGCTTGTTGCATTCTGAAAAAGGATTCATGAACAACGATGGTAGGTAGGGATTCCCATTGGCTATATTCCTGCTCTCGAGATATAGTAACTCGGGAGGTATTTTAAGTTGAGGATTAAGTCATGAATTGCTAAACTTTGCATATAGAAGTTAGAGACACTGAAATACTAAAATCATGCATCTGTTTTAGAATTTGTTTTAAGAACTTAGAAACTAATTTTGCTTATGAAATTCTGCAATTAAATTTCAGCTCTTATTTGCATATCTGATTTTGATGTTCTATGTTCCGATATATACATATTTTAAAAACCATATTAGTTAAGGTAAAATGTCGTTGATGTCTTTCTTTTAGTGAGCTTTGTTGGCTATCATCACAGGTCGAATGTGACGTGGCGATTAGGAATTCGGTGATCGATTACGTGCAGGAAGAGCCTGAGGTTCCTCCTGAGGAGTTTTTCCTAGCTTAGGACTTATTTTATTTTTTCTGCTTTTGGTGAGAGTTAGAATTGGATTTGTGGGCCCACCTTTGGTTGGATATTTTGTTTAGTACTTATTGATTTATTACTGTTGTGAACCATGTTTCGATGATGGTCAGTCATTATCGGTGGTTCTTTACTTTATTTGCTTTCGTATTTTTCTTAGCTTTGGTTATTTAGATATGTGCTCTGTTTGTCTGGCTTATCGTTTAACCGATAGATTGGCCAATCAGCCTTTCCTATACCTGAGAAATTAGAAAAGTTGGGTCGTCACAGTTGGTATCAGAGCCATGGCTTTAGATTCCCTAAGGACCAATGAGAACCCAACCGTGATCTCGATACAGTCGCATCAGAGTTATGTCCTTAGGTCAAGAACCACTAGTATTGTGTGTGTGATTGTCATTACAATCAATTCTGACTGATGTTGTTGTTTTCACAATGACAGATCAGTATGGCCCCAAGATTTAGAGGCAGAGGCAGAGGTAGGACGGTTCCGTTAGAGGACATCCCTGAAGGTATCGGTACCTCTAGGGGAGTTACTTTCACAACCGGTTCCAACGCATTTCTGGTTGGAGTTGGAAGAGGTCAGGATGGAAGAATGGAGTAAGCGTTGAAAAATCTGGCCACCAACATAGCTCAGCAGACCGCATCTATGGCTCAGCAAACTGCTACCATCGCCCAGCAAGCAGAGCTGATTTCTATTGGACAATAACAACAATCCTCCGGATTTGCCGAATTCAGGAGGATGAGACCTCCAAATTTTTTGGACAGACCGGTCCGATGGAGGCCGAAGGTTGGTGGATGAGATGGAAAAGATCTTTGAAGTACTTTAGTGCACCGATGTCGAGAAGGTTCGTTGGGCAACTTTCAAACTGGACGGACAGGCTGGACCATGGTGGAAGTCCGTGGCTAGACACAGGGAGCAGGAGTCTCCCAATACTCCTTGGACATGGGCTGAGTTTATCGAGGCGTTCAACGATCAATACTTTCCCAAGATCGTCAGGCATTAGATGGAAGTCTAGTTCATCAAGCTGGAGGACAATATCAGTGTGTGAGTATGGAGATGAGTTCACGTGACTTTCGAGGTGCATGTGGGTTCTACGACTAGTGGAGCGTCAATGGTACAAGGATCCTCACGTACTGCATCTTTTGCCCTGGTCACTTCATATCTAAGGTGTGAAAATTCACACAAGACCGAGGATTGTAGAAGGAACATTGAAGCATGCTTTCGGTGTGGTACAATCGGGCACATGATTAAGGATTATCTTCAAGAGGACAAGGGAAGAACTAATTCGGTATCTACTCAGAGATCGACCCGACCTACTATTCAAGGTTGAGCTTATGCCATGACGGCTCAGGAAGTCAGAACGTCGAACGACGTGGTCTAAGGTATTATTAAAAGTTGAGATGTCTTTTTATCTTTATTCTGTTATATATATATATATATATATATATATATATATATATATATATATATATATTACTTTGTATTTAATAAATCATTTTAATAAGTCATGCATGAATACCACATGCTTAGAAAATTTTAATAAAAACCCTTATATAATTCTAAGGTACCCTTTTTATGTGTCGTGAGGGCGACATAAGCAAAATCGAAGTACGAGTGTTGATAGACCCAGGGTCTACCCATTCTTTTATCACTCTATTGTTCACTGAGAAGTTGGGTATCGTTCCAAAGGCCCTTGATTTCATCTTGGCAGTGTCAGTTCCAACGGGCAACTTAGTGAGCACCAATACCGTGTTTCAATCTGTGATTGTGATGATCGAAGACCACGAGACTGTAGTTGATTTGATTATTTTGAGCATGAAAGGATTTGATGTGATACTAGGGATGAATTGGTTATCTGCTTACCACGCGAGCATGGATTATCTGCGAAAAATTATAGCCTTCTGCCCTCCGAAGAGAAAATTCTTTCGCATCTGCAAAGTCAAATCCTGCATGACACTGTTTATCTCTGCTATTCTAGTAGACCGTATAATGAAGAACGGGTGTTATGGTTATATGGCGTACTTGCAAGATCATAAGGAGGAGAAGAGGAATATTTAAGACATTACGATTGCTTGTGAGTATCTGGACATTTTCCCTGAAGATCTACCTGGATTACCACCTAATCGGGAGATTGAATTTGTGATTGAATTAGCACCGGGTACTGAACCTGTATCGAAAGCTCTGTATCGAATGGCGCCTGCGAAATTGAAAGAGTTGAAGGAGCAGCTTCAGGAACTACTAGATAAGGGTTTTATCCTGCCGAGTATGTCACCCTAGGGAGCACCGATTTTATTTGTGAAGAAGAAAGACAGTTCAATGTGGCTTTGCATTGATTACCGCTAGCTAAATAAGTTAATCATTAAGAACCGTTATCCGCTTCCAAGAATTGATGATCTGTTTGATCAGTCACAAGGAGCAAGGTTCTTCTCGAAGATTGACTTGAGGTCAGGCTACCATCAGTTGAAAGTCAAATATGAAGACATTCAGAAGACAGCGTTCAGAACCCGATATGGACACTACTAGTTCTTGGTCATGCCATTTAGGTTGACAAACTCACCCACGTCATTTATGGACTTGATGAACCGGATATTCAAGTCACATTTGAACAAGTTTATAGTAGTTTTTGTAGATGACATCTTCATTTATTCAAAGACGCGAAAAGAATATGAGCAGCACCTGCGAGTAGCTCTACAAACCCTCAGAGACCATCAGTTATATGCAAAACTTAGCAAGTATGAGTTTTAACTTAAGCAGGTCAGTTTCTTAGGCCATGTTGTCTCTGAGACCGGTATTATGATTAACCTAGCAAAGATTGAGTCAGTGATGAATTGGAAACATCCGAAGACAGTTACAAAGGTTCGTAGTTTCCTCGATCTGACAAGTTACTACAGAAGGTTTGTAGAAGGTTTCTCCAAGATATCAGGCTCGCTTATACAACTTAAGAAGAAGAATACTAAGTTTGATTTGACAAATCAGTGTGAGCAGAGTTTTCAGGAACTCAAGAAATGATTGACTACTAAGCCAGTACTTGCTATACCGTCAGGTAGGGGAGGCTTTGCAATGTACAGTGATGCATCGTATGTGGGTCTAGGCTGTGTGTTTAATTAGAATGAGAGAGAGTCATAAGAGCTTATGGGTCTAGACAGCTAAAAGACCATGAGAAGAATTATCTGACACACGACCTTGAATTGGATGCAGTGATTTTTGCTTTGAAGATCTGGAGGCATTACTTTTATGGGGAGACCTTCGATATATTCATCAATCATAATAGCCTCAAGTATCTCTTCTCACAGAAGGAGTTGAATATGAGACAACACCGATGGATGAAGTTCTTGAAAGATTATGATTGTGCCATCCAGTACTACCTCGAGAAAGTAAACGTAGTGGCAGATGCGTTAAGTTAGAAGTTCTCTGCTTAGTTATCACATCTCACCGCAAGGGAGTGACGATGACATCTATTAGAAGATATGACTCTAAGTAGCATGAGATTTGACGTTAAAGGTTCAGGTGTGATAATGGCTACATTGGTGATACGTTCTAAGCTCTATGAGAAAATTCGCAGACTTCAGATGACGGATGATGAACTTATGGCTATCAGAAGTGATGTGATTGGAGGAGGTAAAACAGATTTTCTATCAAAGATAACGACACTTTATTATTTGGAGATCGGGTATGCATACAAATTAGTATTGAGCTTTGAGACACTATTTTAGAGGAGACTCATAAGTCTATGTACGCTATTCATCCTGACAGTACCAAGATGTACCAAGACCTAAAGAAAAGTTTCTAGTAGAGAGGTTTAAAGAAAGATGTCGCTGAGTATGTCTCGAGATGTCTTGTATGCCAGCAAGTAAAGGTGGATCACCGAAATCCGATAGGATTGTTGCAACCACTACCGATACCCGAGTGGAAATAAGAGGCCATTTCGATGGACTTTATTTTGGGATTGCCAAGGACATTGAGGAAGCACAATGCCATCTGTGTCATTATGAACCGATTGACTAAGTCTGCACACTTCCTGCCTTATAATATATCGTATACCGCCAACAAGCTCGCAAAGTTATACATTAAGGAGATAGTTAGGTTGCATGGTATACTGGTCAATATCGTATCCGACAGAGACCCGATATACACATCTCAGTTTTCGCAACGATTTTAGGAAGGAATGAGTTTCAGGCTAGATTACAGTATGACATTCCATCCTCAGATTGATGGGCAGATTGAGAGGGTTAATCAGATTATAGAATATATGTTACGTGCTTGCATGCTGAATTTTCAAGGGGCATGGGACCAACATTTATCGCTGATTGAGTTCGCCTACAATAACAATTACTAGACGAGCATCAGTATGGCACCTTACGAAGTTTTGTATGGACGACGGTGCAGGTCGCCGCTTAATTGAGAAGAAATGGGTGAAAAACTCATTTTAGGTCCTGAGATCATGGAGAGTACGACTGAAATAGTTTGATTAATCTGTGAGAGACTACGCATTGCTCAGAGTCGTCAGAAGAGCTACGCTGATCTTAAAAGGAACCATGGTAAATTTTAGGTGGGAGACAATGTGTTTGTCAAGATCTCGCCTACAAAAGGCGTAATATATTTTAGGAAGCATGGAAAGCTGAGTCCGCGTTATGTTAGACCTTTTGAGGTTTTGGGCCGAGTCGGCAAGGTCGCTTATCGTGTAGCCTTGCCATCGCAGCTATCGAGCATGCATAATGTGTTTAACATGTCTATGTTGCGGAAGTACGTGAATGACCTGACTCATGTATTGGACTACCAGCCTATTGAGCTCCGGGATGACTTATCCATGATTGAGGAGCCAGTATAAATCGTAGATCGTAAAGAACAGATTTTATGGACTAAAAGTATTCTCTTAGTACTCATAAAGTGGCAGAACCATTCTTCAAAGGAAGCCACTTGGAATGCGAAGTGGAGATTCGCGAGCAATTTTCATAACTTTTCGACTGAAGGTAAATTGTAAACTATGTAGATGTAAGAAAAATCTAAGTACCTTTGACTTTTAAAAGTATTTTTTTTTCAAAACAAGCATTTCTCTTAAACTATAAAATTTACTTGGGTCATGACTTTGAGATTACATATATCTACTACTATCACACAATAAAATCTTAGATATCACTATTATTTTCGTTATCAGTTAGAACTCGTGTTATCAGTTAGAGCATGTATATACCATGTATGTGGTTACGCTTCTGAACAAGTATTCGATTCTGGCATTTAAAATTTTTTCTCGAGTAATAACCGATTTAGTGTATGCTGTTTAGTGAGAAAAGGGTGAGGTATGTGTGCGTTAGGTTTGATTCACGGTGGGGTATGTTTCAAGGCACGTGACACTCGGAAAGGTATGCATCCATGTACGGATGCAATCCTCTGTGGCAGTATGGGATGACACACGCAGTACATCCAGGTTACTACAAATCTTGACCCTTGAAAAGCATGCCTAGTGAAGCCTATTGCATTGTGATCTAATTTTTTTTAAACTTTAGACTGTTTTGACTATGCCTTGATAAGAACTGGTCGTAAAATAAGGGCGTACGTAGACTTACTTAAGCTACCGTTACATTTTCAAAGATGAAAATTCCTAAGGAGGGTAGAATGTAAAGACCCATATTTTTGAACCCGAAATAGACCGACCCTGTGTGCGTATTCGACTCGGTGACCAGTGTCGCCATTTGCCTTTGATTATTATTTAGATGTGATCGTGCGGACAGATTTTTATTTAAGGCTTGATCGGACCCTTGTGTGAAAGTTGTGCACCAACCTTCGGTGTGTCGCTCAACACCGGACTTGAAATATTATAATTAGAAGTTTAACACACTAAGGAGTGTGTGTGTGCTTAACACATGTGAGAAACCCATTATAAGAGAAGAAGTCCCTCCCGTTTTACATTAGGTTAAGGTTATTTATTTTATTTCTTAAGAAAGAAAGAGACAAGAGCCCAACCGCCTGAAATCGTAGCCACATTAAGAGTCGTTTGATCATCACAAAGCATTACCATCGATCATCGTAAGAGATCCGTCCCCAAACCCTCTCCTCTAGAAAACATTTTTCATTGAGATCCATTAAACTTAGAACGAACTTGAATCAACACTAGGTTCGTTTTTGACGTTTGGGGAAGGTTGAGATTATAGGGAACGAATAGGAGCCGTCCTTGTGAACTCGTGGGATCGATCACGGCATGAATCGTCGAAGAAATCCATCGGTTTTATTTCGAAAACTCCATTTGTGCGACTCGTTTTCAATCGGAAAATCCTTGGGAAAAGGTATGATTTTGATTAAGTTTATTGATTATAATTATTGGATTAGATATGAGCTTTGCTTTTGGGATGTGTATGATTCGAGTTGGGTGAAAACGAGGTAAAAAATTACAGTTTTACATGAAAATCTGATATTGCGATCATGCAGTTACTGTAGCTCGCTCGCGCGAGGATTATCATCGCTCGTGCGAGGCATCGCCAGAAGTTTGACTTTAGAAGTCGTATCCTTGAAAAGGGTTAATTATACTATAGTCTCTATGATCGCTCGCGTGAGTTTAAGTTATCACTCGCACAAGGAAAGAGCTCGCTCGAGCTAGGATTATCATCGCTCGCACGAGTACAAAAGATGTTTTTTGTCTTCGTTCTCTTCTCTTTATGAATTGTGTGATTATTATGCTACTATACACGTAACATAAAGTCTGTATGGTTGCTAGGTTATAGTGTGGGTCTTGGCACCGTCCATTAAGTTTTATTTGGACTCTGATTTTATGAGAAACGTCCCGAGATAGGAGAATCTCATCACTACCACATTTTATTTTAATTCGCATGGATATTTTGAATTAGAATCTTTGAACTTGCATATGTCATTGAAATCACGTTTGTAAACTGAAAATCTGATATAAACTCTGAAATCTGAACTATATAAAAGAAACTTGCATTTGAACTATATTAGTATCTGCATCTGTTTTATGATTCATCTGAACGATCCCTCAAAATTCTTGCACAACTTCCTAGCACAAGTTACTCTCTTGAGTGCAGGGGCTTGTTGCATTATGAAAAAGGGTTCATAAACGACGATGGTAGGTAGGGGTTCTCATCGGCTATATTCCTGCTTTCGAGATATAGTAACTCAGGAGGTATTTTAAGTTGAGGATTAAGTCAAGAATTGCTGAACTTTACATATAGAAGTTAGAGACATTGAAATACTGAAACCATGTATTTATTTTAAGAACTTGGAAACTGATTTTGCCTATGAAATTCTGCAATTAAATTTCAGCTCTTATTTGCATACCTGATTTCGATGCTCTATGTTTCGATATATACATGTTTTGAAAATCATGTTAGTTAAGGTAAAATGCCATTGATGTCTTTCTTCTACTAAGCTTTGTTGGTTAGCTCACTCCGACTATATGTCACAGGTCCAAGTACTGGCGTGACAATTCAGGGTTGCGAGACTGATCCTGATTACGTATCCGAGTAAGAGCCTGAGATTCCTCCTGAGGAGTTTTTCCCAGCTTAGGACTTATTTTATTTTTCCTACTTTTGGTGAGAGTTAGACTTGATTTGTGGGCCCACCTTTGGTTGGATATTTTTATTTAGTACTTATTGATTTATTAGTGTTGTGAACCATGTTTCGATGATGGTCGGCCATTATCGGTGGTTCTTTATTTTATTTTCTTCCGTATTTTTCTTAGCTTTGGTTATTTGTTGTGCTTTACTTTGATATGTGTTATATTTGTTCGGCTTATCATTTAATCGATAGGTTGGCAAACTGGCCTTTCCTATACCTGAGGGATTGGAAAAGTCGGGTCGTCACATTTTTAGCGAGCTTACAGCATAAAGATAGATATTCATTCGACTTTAAATTTTCGTGAGGATTTTTTACCTATCAGATATTTGGGGGTTCCTTTAGTTGCTTCAAGAATGAATCATTTGTTATGTACTCCGTTGATTTAGACAATTCAAGTTCGTCTAGAGAGCTGGAGAGGGCACCTTTTATCGTATGATGGACGACTTCAATCCATTAACTCTGTGTTCAACAGTTTTCGTATTTATTGGTCTGGGGCCTTTTGTCTCCCTAAAAAGACTATAAAGCAAATAGAAAGCATTATATATAGATTTCTGGGTCGAGGGCCTTCTCTCACACAATTTATGCACCCGATTAGCTTGAGCAATTTATGTAAACCGATTGATGAAGGTGGGCTTGGAATCAGGAGGTTGAAGGACTGGAACTTGGCTGGTATGGCAAAACCGTTTTGGACACTTGTTTATGATGGCTCATCACTATGGAGCAAATGGATTACAATGGTGATCATAATATATGGGAATATATGGTACCCACTAATTCATCGTGGGCCTGGAAGGGCATAATCTGAGCAAGGGAACTTGTTAAGAATAACTCTAGAACTATTCTGGGAGATAGGAGCCGAGTTAGTTTTTGGTTTGATCATTGAATTGATGGGCATGCATTGATTCCCAAATATAGTAGACGAATTATTCATGAATCTAGAATTGCCGAGAGTGCTACTGTTTAGAATGTATTACACCAAGGTATGTGAAATTTATCGACACCGTTAACTCTTAGAATGGAAGAAGAGTGGCATGAGATTAATAATGTCTATATGCCTCCTGATGGGGGTTCTGACAAATTAATTTGGGAACCTTCTGAGAATGGCATTTTCAGCATTAAGTCGGCCTGACAGTGTATCAAAGATGAGAATCCTAAGGTTGAGTGGAGCAAATTTCTGTGAAACCCGCAGATCATACCCAAACAAGCTTTCTGTGCTTGGCTTGCTATAAACAACAAGCTCCTTACAATGGAAAATCTGTGTAAGAGAGAAATAGTGATTCCTTTTCGATGCGTGTTGTGTTGGAGCCACTGTGAGGACATTGATCACATTTTTTCTCTTGTGACTATTCCAGCTGGATTTGGTGATTGATTAAGGCTAGATTGGACCTTAAAGATAAAAATATATTACCTTTGAAGGATGAACTAGATAGATGCAAGGATGTCGCGAATTGTGGAGGAAGCTGGAAAGCTGCACTTATTAAGAATGCTTTTTGTGCGACTATATACCATCTCCATCTGTGGAAAGAAAGAAATGACAGAATATTTCGAGATACTCAAAGACATAGGAAGAATGTCTTACATTCTATCATCAATGATATTTCCTTCAGAGTTGATTGACTTGGAATTGAAGAAAATGATAGCTTATTTTCTTCAATATGGTGACTAAGGATGGTGCAACTTAAACTTCCTTCTCAGTGTTGTTGGCTCCCTCCAAAGGATGGATATCGAAAGCTTAATGTTGATGGAGCTTCGATTGATGGCAAGGCTTCCCTAGGTGGGCTTATCATAAACGAGAGTGGAGAAACTATGATTGCTTAGGCTGAACCTATCACAAATAATATTATGCATTGCGAACTTTTGGCTCTAGTCCGAGGTGTAGAAATGGGGGTAGGAATTGGTGCAAAAAATCTTCAGGTTGAATCAGATTCCAGTAAAGCTATTGATGCAATTTTCGATACCAGTAAATCATGGAAATATCAAAAGGAGATCGATCGGATTAACATCCTCAAGAGGAGATTTTCTTATATAACTTTCAAGAATGTTTGGCGCGAAACAAATGGATGTGCTGATTTCTTAGCTAAGCATGACTTACATGTTGACTTGGTGGTGCGATGGTATCCTTTAGATGTTCCTTATGAGCTTCATTCCCTCATTAGAAAGGACTTGATATGCACGTACAATCGATTCTGATGTTTTCTTTATAACAAGGGGTGAGGACCGCATAACCTCGCTTACCTATGAAAAAAAAACTCTATTGACGCGTCACCAATTACACACCACATGATGCCAGTTCGTACTACTACAAAAATAAGGTATTTCAACGGTATTTGCTGTTAAGGGATTTTTTGGTAGCGGCAGAACTAATAGTGGCAATTTTTTGTTAAAAAAATTGACGCTAATAGTGTTATTTTTTATAGTGTACATTGTGCCATCACCTAGATTATATTCGGCCTTGTTGGCCACTCACAAGAATTTATCCATACTGCCTGGTACGTGTGATGTGCAGTTGTTGCACTTGCTCGAGGACTTAGTCGGGTACTCTAAGAAACCGGATACTCGTTATAAATAGAAAGAAAAAAGATTAGATTCACCCTCTAAGATGGCATAAAAAATTATTTCTACCATTGATTAAAACCTATAAACCTAAAAATTTGAGCGCCTATCATATGATTGTTCAAACTATGTTATGGTTTCCTTTTTTGGTGCATGTGCCTTTAATAACATTTCACACCGACGGTAGAGATGGTTTCAATCTATATGATGGCTTCAAGCACCATGATCAAAACCAAATGGACCCAACTCTCCTCGTTATCATGTAAACACTAAAATAGTGTTTAAATGATTTTATACCATTAACGGTTTAAGATGTAGATAATCTATACTGTTAAAATGATAGATCATAAATTAAAGGGCAAAGAGCCCAAAAATTAACATTTTTGGGAGATTTGAATCATCCTATATTTGCACTCTACTACCAACCGTTCTTGATTTTAATAGCTTATATTAAAGTTCATGAATGGGATGATTCACATCCACGGCATAATTCTTTGGCTAACACATGTTCTAACGATGGATTGCCACTTGGACAATTTAGATTAATGACAAATGTGCATCACATGACATAATAATAAAACTAACACTTCAATGATGTAAGACAGAAAAAAAAGTCTAATTTAATAGTGTAAGATCGTTTAAACACTATTTTGATATTCGAATGTCGATAAGAAGCCATTAAAATTGATGACCTAGTCACCACCATGGGTTAAAATGTCGGAAAACTGGTACGTATCGTCCGATCAAAAAATCGGTACATACCGAACGATACGTATTGGAACAATAGTGTACTAGACGATATATTGAATGTATCGTCTAGTATTTGTAATACAAATGAGCGATACGGTACATTTAATGTACTGTGTCGTTCACGTCCGATACCGATACGTATCGGTAATGGACGATATTTTGATCCATAGTCACCACGGTGTTTGTAATCGGAAACATCACCTAACACAAGCTCGATCCAGTGTGCGTGTGCACCCGTGCGTATATGAAATGTGTATAAATGTATAATTATTATTAGGGAACTAAAATTTGCAGAAGAGATTTGTTAGAACAATAGGTTTAGGTTGCAGAAGAAGATAAAGATCGGAATTAAAATATACGCTGATCCGGTTCGAGGCACGTTAAATATCGTTGTCTTTAAACCGAGATTTGCCCCTACCACTATGATCTAGTGGTCACCAATAGATTACCGACAAATCGGTTCCAGGATACAACGAACCGGCAGCGTATCCGTGTGATCAGATTTGGTGAATCTGATCATGCAACCAGAACACCAAAAAACTAAAGCAGAACTCTGAGAAGGAGAAAGCTTAAAGAAATTTGCGAAAATATGCAGTGTGTCAAATGAGGGGTCTTGGGGCCCTTTTATAGATAAAATAGGTGTAACCGAACGGACATATCCGTAAAACAGGTGTAACCGAACGGATATATCCGTAGCATATAACTGAACGGTCGGATAAGACATATCCGTTTAAAATTCAAATGGGCGGTTAGACACTTATTCAAAAGTTTAATTAAATTAGCAGATCGCCACGCCAGGCTACATCGGCTTGTGGCAGCGGCATGTGTGTGATGGGTTGCAATGGTTGGAAGCTACAAAATTCGGTGCCCCCTGGGTGAAGACTACAAGCCTTGAGCCAAGACAAAGATATATAAACCAAACCCAAAAAAGAGTTTACACGATGTGGGACAAATCCCAATTTCAAAAGCTTATTTTTTAAAACCTTTAAAATATCCAACAATCCCCCACTATTTTAAAGATTTAAAATAAAATTAAAAACTTTTCTTAAAAAAATAAACAATCCCCCACTATTTTAAAGATTTGAAATAGAGCAACGCTAGAAAATGTGCATAAATGAAAATGTCTTACAAACTTGAATTTTCACTTTAGTGAAAATAATTCAAAATTTATCAAGATTTTTAGTGAAACTAAGTCTTGAACTAACGATCTTATATGACAAATCGGAATTATTTCACACACATATTTCACATATTTTGGTGTTAAAAAAAAAAGGTTAGCACATTTAGGCCCTATGCTAGTACCCTGGTTTTCGTAACTGTTTATGAGATAAAGCCAAGTCTCATTGAAAGCGGCTCCACCTTCACACTTATATAGGCAGACCTATAAGAGATGTCCCTGTAACTGTAGCATCTCAAAACATAGTGTTATAGGACTGTTAAGAGCAATGCTCTACCTCCCCTTATCCATTACAGGTGAAACACTATCCTTCCTGGGATGTATATGAGATATATTTCTCATCAATGTAGTGTCCTTCAGCTGCCACGGATTTATAACTTGTTTTTTCCTTTGAACCTAAACATTGATTAAACAAGCATTAGGTAGGGTTCCCATCATAAGTGGCTGTTTAGGTTTAATGGCTTTAAACTTATCCCGATTGAAGTTTTATTAATCCCATCTCTGCCAAGGCTTTTAGTAAACGGATCCGCCAGTTTTCATAGACTGACCCCAATTACTGAGATTACTCCATCTCTAAGTAATTGTTTTACATAGCTATGTCTTAGACCAATGTGTCTATTTTTTCCATTATACGTTTGACTATAAGCCTTTGATAGTGTTGCTTCACTATCACAATGTATAGAAATAGGTGGCAATGGTTTAATCATAATTGGAATTTCTAGTAGTAAATTTCGTAACCATTCTGCTTCTTTTCTACTTGCCGCTAATGCAATGAATTCTGATTCCATAGTGGAATGTGTGATGCAAGTCTGCTTCTTTGATCCCCATGAGATCGCAGCACCTCCAAAAGTGAATATCCATCCACTTGTAGGCTTTGATTCTTCTGAACCAGATATCCAACTTGCATCGCTATATCCTTCTAAAACGTGAGGATATCCAGAAAATTGTAGATCATAATTAATAGTACCCTTTAAATATCTAAAAACATGCAAAATAGCATTCCAATGAACAGAACTAGGGTTACTTGTAAATCTACTTAACTTACTTACTGCAAATGCGATGTCCGGTCGTGTACAATGCATTGCATACATAAGGCTACCAATAACCCTTGCATATTCTAACTATTTTACATCGTCCATCATTTTTAGTCAATTTAACATTAATATCTAAAGGTGTATTGGCAGATTTCAAATCAAAATAATTAAATCTTTTCAAAATCTTTTCAACATAATGAGATTGAGTTAAAGTTAATGTATTTTCATTTCTTATAATTTTGATTCCCAAAATTACATCTGCCTAACCCATGTCTTTCATGTTAAAAGATGAACTTAAGAAGTTTTTAGTTTGTAAAATAACTTCTAAATTAGTTCCAAAAATAAGTAAATCATCTACATAAAGACATATAATAACACCATTATTATGAGAAAATTTATAATACATACATTTATCGGCTTCATTAGTTTTGAATCCAAAATTGGTAATAGTATTATCAAACTTTTCATGCCACTGTTTTGGTGCTTGTTTGAGCCCATATAGAGATTTAATAAGTTTACAGACTTTCTTTTCTTGTCCAGGTAGAACAAATCCTTCTAGTTGTTCCATATAGACTTCTTCTTTTAAATCACCATTTAAAAAAGCGGTTTTAACATCCATTTGATGGATTTGTAACTTATGTATAGAAGCTAAGGCAATTAGAAGTCTTATAGTCGAAATTCTAGCAACGGGTGCGTAGGTGTCAAAATAATCAACACCTTCCTTTTGTCTATATCCTTTGGCAACCAATCGTGCCTTAAATTTTTCTATAGTTCCATCTGTTCTAAGTTTTCTTTTAAATATCCATCTACATGCTATGGGTTTAGATCCTTCTGGTAAGTCTACTAATTTCCATATTTTGTTTTCCATTATTGAATCAATTTCATCATTGATAGCTTCTTTCCAAAAAACATTATCTCTAGATTTCATTGCGTCGTTAAAAGTGATAGGATCATCGTCTACATTTAGACACAAATGTTTCTTAATAATTTTGGTCATATTTCCTTCAATCAAATAGATATAATAGTCTTTTGAAATACTAGTTTCAAATCATTGACGTTTATTTCGTCGAGGTTCAATGATGACCTCTTCATCACTTGAAGATTCAATAACTTCTTTAGATTTAGAAGATTTTTCATCTTCATAAGATTTACTTTTAATATTTAATTTATTAGTTAGAGTAGTGAACTTAGATTCATAGAATATAGCATCTCTAGATTCTATTATAGTATTTTTATCGATGTTATCATTAGATTCCATAACTAGAAATCTATAAGCTTTACTATTTTGTGCATAGCCAATAAATGCACACTCAATAGATCTAATCCCTATCTTAGGTCTTTTAGGATCTACTAATCTAACAAGTGCCCTACACCCCCATACTTTAAAATAGGCTAAACTAGGTTTTCGATTCTTCCAAAGTTCATAAGGTGTAATTAAACTTTTCTTATGTGGAATTCTATTTAAAATATGAGTAGCAGTTAATAAAGCTTCACCCCATAAGTTTTTATCGGAATTAGCGTTAACTAATAATGCATTAGTCATTTCTTCTAATGTTCTATTTTTCTCTCGGCAACTCCGTTTTGTTGTGGCGTATAAGGAGCAAATCACCTCATGACGAATTCCATGAATTTCACAGAAATCGGAGAATTCATTTGACATGTATTCTCCACCCCGATCAGATCTAATGACTTTTGTTCTTTTATTTAATTGATTTTCTACTAAAGCTTTATAAACCTTAAATTTTTCAAAAGCCTCATTTTTAGTATTTAATAAATATATATGAGTATATTTTGAAAAATCATCTATAAAAGTAATAAAATATCGTTTTCCTCCTCTAGTAGGAACATTATTTAAATCACAAATATCACTGTGTATTAAATCTAATAAACATGAATTTCTAATAACACTAGGAAAAAGTTTTCTAGTAATTTTAGTCTTAGCACATATACTACAAGCACTACTAGTAAAAGATTCATGTTTTGGAATTAAATCTAAGTTACCCATACATTTCATAGACCTATAATTTATATGTCCTAATCTATCATGCCATAAATTAGAAACAGAGACCAAGTAAGAAGAAGATGAGATTTTATTGATGGGATCAGTTACATTGAATTTGAACATGCCTCCCATGGCATATCCTTTTTCAACAAATTCACCATTTTTAGATAAGATAAACTTATCTGATTCAAATACAAGTTTAAAACCATGTTTAATCAATAAACCACCTGAAACAAGATTCTTACGGATATCGGGTACATGGAGCACATCAGTGAGTGTAACGACTTTTCCGGATGTGAAATTTAATTTCACTTTTCCACGTCCTATGATCTTTGCCGTAGATGAGTTTCCCATGAAGAGATCTTGATCATCATCAGCTTTGTCATAAGTCACAAACATGTCACGATTATTACACACATGTTTTGTGGCACGGTCGATCCACCATTCATTGATGTCACCAACGATTGACTTAGAAAAGAACGGCCACTGTTGTTTTTCACTTCCACTGCATTCGCTTGATTCTTCAACTTCTTGAAGAGGTGACAATCCCGTTTGAAATGGCCGGATTTCCCACAGTGATAGCAACCACCATTCTTCGGTACCATGGTCTTATTCTCCTTGGCGAATTTCTTATTCTCCTTAGAATGAGAATATCCTCTCTTCCTCTTCTTGGACGGTCCACTAACAATCTTAGACTCAACCAAGTTGTGCTTTTGATGTCATATCAATGTGATCTTCTGTTTTGTCCCTAACTCGGGATTCTTCCTCAATACGTAAATGAAGGAGAAAATCTTCCATAGAAATCTTCTCATTATTACGCTTAAGGATTTTTCGGTAATCTTTCCATGATGGAGGCAACTTGGCGATTACCGCACCAACCAGAAAATTCTCATCGAAATGAGAACCATTAGCAACCATATAATTAATAATAACTTGAAAATCATGAACTTGGCTAAGAATAGGTTTATCATCAACCATCGTAAAATTAAAAAACTGACTGATAATATAAGAATTATACCCTGCATCTTCAGTTTTGTATTTCTTCTCGAGTGCATCCCAGAGTTCCTTCGAAGTATCGTAAGAGCGGTAGACGTCGAACAAAGAATCCGACAGTGCATTCAAAATGTAGCCTTTGCAAGTGTAGTCGTCATCGTCCCATTTCTGCTTTTTACGGCCTTCAGCGAGGGTGGATGATTCGGTAATAGTCGGACACGGAGTTGTGATAACGTATACAACTTTTAGTGTGGTTAACAGAAAATGCAATTTCTGTTGCCACCGTTTGAAATTCGAACCATCAAAACTGTCTAACTTGTGGATGTTGTTAGGCGTATTTGGATGAATCTTATCATTGATGAGAGCGAAGTGGAGGACAGAATATGAGCCATAAATCTGGTTTAAAATTGTTAGAACAATAGGTTCAAAGTTGCGAAGAAGATAAAGATCGAATTAAAATATACGGCCGATCCGGTTCGAGGCACGTTAAATATCGTTGTCTTTAAACCGAGATTTGCCCTACCACTATGATCTAGTGGTCACCAATAGGTTACCGCAAATCGTGATACAACGAACCGCAACAGATTCGTGTTCAGATTTGGTGAATCTGATCACGCAACCAGAACACCAAAAAACTAAAGCGGAACTCTGAGAAGGAGAAAGCTTAAAGAAATTTACGAAAATATGCAGTGTGTCAAATGAGGGGTCTTGGGGCCCTTTTATAGATAAAATAGGTGTAATCGAACAGACATATCCGTAAAACAGGTGTAACCGAACGGATATATCCGTAGCATATAACTGAACGGTCGGATAAAACATATCCGTTTAAAATTCAAATGGGCGGTTATACACTTATTCAAAAGTTTAATTAAATTACCGTATCGCCACGTACACATACACATACACGTGCGCGTGCTCGTGCTCATGCCCGTCCCGACTCTGCTCGGCGCGCGCGCGTGTGTGACTGATGGGTTGTATGGCGGTGAAAGCTACAAAATTCGGTGCCCCCTGGGTGAAGGCTACAAGCATTGAGTCAAGACAAAGATATATAAGCCAAACCCAAAAAAGAGTTTACACGATGTGGGATAAATCCCAATTTCAAAAACTTATTTTTTAAAACCTTTAAAATATCCAACAAGATTTATAGCGTAGCACTTGATTAAGTATTATTTTTGGGATATGTGTCACGTTAATCACCATCCAAGCCGTTTGCTTTGAAGACCCGGAAGTAAAGAACGTTGAAGTTATCTTTGTCACCTTATTTGTTAGTCATCTTTAATAATGCCTCAATCATGCCAATCTTTGACGCCAATCATTTTTACTTAATGGCCTTTAAATCGGATGGACTTAGATGGGTTTTCACGTGGGACAGACTTGAAATATAACAAAATCTATTTTCTTACTCATGTGCTACTATACAAATCGTTGTGCAAGTTTTAGCTTATATGTTATATCTCGTCTTACTACCTTTATGCTATAGCCACGAGACACTTGACAAACGAAACGTTCCTTGATTGCTTTAAATCAGCCCCCCGAGATTATTTTCTGGCTTAAATATAGGTTAGAATCTCGGGCAAAATTTTAAATTTTTGGCCGAAACATTTTAATTTTGGCTTGAATTGAGACGAAAATTAGTATTGTATCGCCCCCTGTAAAAATACGAAATTATCATCCGATAATTTAAAATTATTGGCTGAAACTTGATTTTAGAATTTTGAAAATTTTTAAAAAGTTTTAAAACCCAATTTTTGTAAAAAGAAATCCCATTTCTATTCTTCCTTTGACATAAAACCCATGAAAAAAGAAGAAGAAAAAAAAAAAAAAAACGAGGAAGAAGAAGAACAACTTTCTTTTAAGGGTTTTAAAATCTCATTTTTCTTCTTCCTTTGCTATAAAACTTATAGAAGAGGAAGGAAAAAAAAAAAAAAAAGGAAGGAGGAGAAGAAAAAACAAAATAAGGAAGAAGAATAAATATGAGAGTTATTTTCGCCACTGACTTGCCGCTGTTTTTTCCACCGAGCTAGTTTCTCCACCGACCTACAAACATGGTGTAAATATCCTTGCAAACATATTTTATATTGAAAGGAGTATGGGACTGACTCTCATGTCAGTCACGTACACACTAAAATAGTGTTTAAGTAATCTTACACTATCAGGGTTTACGATGTAGGTGATCTGAACCGTCAAAATTATTTTTTAGGGATATTTAAATCATATTATGTGTGGACTATAATATCAACCATTGTTTTTAATTTTAAGGGCTGATATTAAAGTTCATCAATCGGATGGTTCACATTCATTGCCCAACCTTCAATCTATAATTGATTAAACGGCGTTCAAATAATCTCACACCATTAAAATATTACTTTTTATTTCACACCATTAAAGTGTGATTTATCATTATGCCATGTGGCACATACCTATGATTTGTCAAATGATGTTTAAATGATCTTACGCTATTAAAAACTCAAATTTTTTTTTATACCATTAAAGTGTGATTTATCATTATGATTGTTTCAGATCAGATGATGAAAATTTTATTTCAATTCACCCCAATCTTCCACACAATTGATCTTGAGATTATGACGCGAGACGATTAGTTTTATTTTAAATGTCATATATCTCTCAAAAATAACCTTAAAATCATATTTGAGCGTGATGTGTGTCATAGGATTCAAGGGAAATTTTTTGAGGATCTGTAATATGTGAAATAAAAAATTGACCGTGATAAGTGCGATATGGTCTCAAGATCCATTGTGTGGAAGATCAGGGTGAAACACGATCTCCATCATCTGTCCAAAGTAATCAATGGGTTTAAAGGGGTTGCAAATATGGGCACTTTCAGAGATTGTGTGAGCGGTAATAGAGGTATCCATATATATAGAAGTACCCAATATTTCATACAGTAAATCTTGAGATCATAGCCCAACTAACAGACGGTCAGATCTTGATTCCACATTGCATACATCTCCAAAGTGACCCTAACCATGGGCGTATCATGAGAAGGGTTCTCGAGTTACTTTTGAGATTTATTCAATGTAAAATCAAAATCTGATCGTCTGATATGTTTTATATGAGCTCATAATCTATTGTATGATCGAAAATTAACTTCACTAATGTAAATATGTATTCTAATAATGTTAAAGAGTTTAGAAAAAACAATAAAATAAGGTTTGGTAAAGTTCGAAACATTTTATATGAGCTCTTGATCAATTTATGACTCGGGTCAAAAACGAAATCAAAACTGAAACCGAGATTTTGATCTATTGTCTCAAATCTTTCATACAATAAATTTTGAGATGAAGGTCTATTATGAGATGATCAAAAGTTGATTCCTTATAACACACATCGAAAAAAGAAAACGTGAATCACGTTTAATAGTACGCTATAATGACATTCACTTTTCGAGATTTGTGTCATATTTAATCGATATCTAAGTGTACGATAGTAGTCTTAGAATCACAAATTCTATTACTTAAAGGTTGGGATGAAAAATAATATCGATCGTCTGATTTAAAGTTGCGACTTAATGCAGTATTGTATCTCTTTTATTTAATTGAGGTTGCCGTAACATAAAGTAGTGTAATAGTAACACCAGCTTATAATAATAATAATTATTATTATTATTTAATTTTTTTTACAGGACAAGTAGAGAAAACGGGGAACGGGGTCACGTCGAGAGGGGCCACCACGTGAATACAAAGCATTCAATCACCCAACACTCGATTCATCCATCCATCCAACCCTTTTAACGTCCCATCCCCCCCTTCTCCCTATTTTTCTCCCTCTCTCTCTCTCTCTCTCTCTTAACCAGCATCATGAGAGATCCACCAGGACCACCACCACACCATTAACACATAAAAAACCTCTCTCTCTCTCACTCTACATGGAAACATCCATCGCCGGCAACCCAGAACCTCCCGGAGAACCCCCATCTTCGGCCGCCGCTCCCGAACCGTCTTCTTCTTCATCTCTGGCACCACCCAGCCGCTACGAGTCTCAGAAACGCAGAGATTGGAACACGTTCTTGCAGTACCTGAAGAACCACAAACCCCCGCTCACGTTAGCCAGGTGCAGCGGCGCACACGTCATCGAGTTCTTGAAGTACTTAGACCAGTTCGGGAAGACCAAAGTCCACATGACCGGGTGCGCCTTTTTCGGGCAACCCAACCCTCCAGCGCCATGCGCCTGTCCGCTCAAGCAGGCCTGGGGGAGCCTCGACGCTCTCATCGGACGGTTGAGGGCGGCTTATGAAGAGAACGGAGGGCGGCCCGAGTCGAACCCATTCGGTGCACGGGCGGTTAGGATTTATTTGAGGGAGGTGAGAGAAGGTCAGGCGAAGGCGAGAGGGATACCTTATGAGAAGAAGAAGCGAAAGCGGCCGGCGGCCGCAGCTGCAGCCACAGCGACGGCGGCTAGTGGGTCGGCGTCGTCGGCGCATGGGGGTGATGGTGGTGGTGGTGGCGCGGCTTCTTCTGATGCCGCTGCTTCGACTGCTACGGCTTCTAATACCCCCGTATAGCTTCTCTCTGGCTCTCCTCTCTCTCTCTCTCTTCTTTTTGTTTTGAAATATATTTTACTATTGTTATTTGAGGTATATATATCGGGCGATTCTATATAATTTTGTCGACCCATGAAAAAGAACCGGTAGTAGGTTTCACCATTTTTTTAAAGTTGGTTTTGTTATATGATCGGTCAACCACAGAAACCCATTAATTTCCATGATAACACTCTCTCTCTCTCTCTCTCTCTCTCTCTCTCTCTCTCTCTCTCTCCAGTTTAGCTATCAAACGATCTCTCTCCCTGTTTCTCAATAAAATTCAAGTAGATCAATCACCCTTAATCATTCTCTTCTCCTTCAAATCTCTCTCTCTCTCTCTCTCTCTCTCTCTCTCTCTCTATATATATATATATATATATATATATATATATAATTCAAGCCGAACAATCACAATAATCTTATTCTTCTTCTTCTTCTCATGGGATTTGACTTAGAGTGCATTGGTGCGTACGTTAGCAATGAAAGCAGCGCATCCCTGTTGACTAGAGAGTTGCGATGGCACTTGTGAAACTGTTTGGATTTGCAGGTTCGATCTTCCATGATTTGGGGTTGGGGAAAGGGGGGGTGTTTAGTTTTTTCATCATCTAAATTCGCTAAAATAGGCGGAGACCTTTTTCATTTTCCTAACCACCAACTTCAATGAAAACGACAAGCAGCCAACCACTTCTCCATTATATTATATTTACAAAACAAACATCAATCCTTTCCACAGCTCTTACTGATTGGTCTTAGATTTACAATTAATTCACTGATAGGCGTGAGATTTCTATAATCAAGAAGCTTGGTTAATAAGAAATTTTCGAGTACTCATAAACTTACTAGTTTATATGCGACTCTCTCTCTCTCTCTCTCTCTCTCTCTCTCTGATTGAGTGATTATTCTCAAATTTACGAGTAATTAAATGATTCATGTGAGATTTTATATAATCTAGCTACGCCTATGAGAAATGTTTGATTACTCCTACCAATCTAATATATATATATATATATATATATATATATATATATATATATATATCACTAAAAAAAAAAAAAAAAGACTATTAGCTACTGCCGCTATTAATATTATTAGGGAAAGGGCATTAGATTTTTCATAGTGCATATATGAAAAGGGCTTCCATGCCACAATGGGTATGGTGAGCATGACCCCAATGATTCATTCGGAGTTCTTAGAAACCAAAACACCGTTTTAGTGCAATGTAGACTTTGGATGCATTGCCTACATGAATTTTATAAAAATAAAAATAAGAAAAAATTGTTTAAGGCAAAAGTCAAGCATTGACTGATTTAAATGGTCCAAAATTTTAAGGAACAAAAAAGCATCGGGCAGGTAATGTTTTTTTTTTTAATTTAAAGATAATCTAAACGAAACAACCTTCCTCCATGCACATGACACTAAAGTAGTATTTTGCGGGCCACATGGCGCTCTACATGAATCATTGGGGCATGCTCACGGTACCCAGTTGGGGCACCTAACAGATATATATATATATATATATATATATATATATATATATGACTCTCTTACCCTTTTTAATCCTATTAAACTGTGCCAATTAGGAGAAGCGTATACGATATATTGGATACGTATTTGCCAAACCGCCCGATATTCAAGCTCCTTTTGTATTTATAAAATAATAAAAAGTATATTAAAAAATATAAGGAGGGCATTTTTGATAATTTGTCTGAGTCATATTCGATGCATATCGCCATATTTGATCCGATATAGGCTGATATGGTTTAATATTTGACTTGTTTGATCCAATATATGACCTCATATAAAATCGAGGTGTATATCTATATCGGATGGTGCCTCACCTGATACATTTCGGTCGATATGTATCGGATATGTGGCTGATCGTTTAAACCGTGGTGCCATGTGCCACATCACTCTTCAATGTCACCCTTTTCCCTCTATGGGATAACCCTTTCAGGATTTTAATAAAAAAATTTTATATAATTAATCATAGTAAATGAAAATAAACAGTGACATAATCATGGTAAGCGAAAATAAATAGTGAACCATTACACGGAGGTCAATAATATTGATATAAATTCCTAAGATTGCTTCAAGGGGTATTCGAACTCAGAAAAGCAAAAGATATAAATCCCTAAGATTGCTTCAAGGGGTGTTCGAAACTCAGGTTTCCTTCCTGAGGCTGCCGATCCTTGCCCATCACGCAGATCCCCTTGAGATTTTTTTACTTTTTTGTTATGTTATTGCAAAAGTATAATATACTATTGCAATTTCTAGGAAAAAGAGTTTTTTATTTTATTTTAATATTACTCTTACAAATTAAAACTTAAATAATAGGTCTCAAAATCAATAGTTTCCGTCTATTCCCTAAATTCAAATGCAATTTTGCCTATCCATTTTATAGCCTATTTTTTGTATTATATAAAAGACAGCTTAACTAATGCCTCGTAGGGTCCCAGTAAAACATTAGTAATAAGCAGTGCAAGCATTTTGTAACCTTATAAACACTATGTATTCCTGACATGCCCTCCATTATGTTTGCAAGAGTGCAAACCTATTTTAACCATTGATAACATATATTCCCAATCATCTACATCTATTAGAACCCAAACCTTGTTTTAGTTGCTTCACCATATCTCACTTGGCTCGAATTCGAGTTTTTTGTATTGTTTTAAAATGTCATTATAGCAGCTGTAATGAGCTTCATGTACCATTTAAAAGTGTTATAACAACATTGTAATCTTGCTACGGTTTTTTTTATGTACTTTTTAATTTTTTTTTAACTTTTAGTAATAATTTTAATTTTTTTTTTATGAATACATTTAGTAATAATTTCAATCTATGAGATGAACACAGTTAAAAATCTAATAATCATCTGTTATAACAGCCGTTACATTATAACAAAAAAATAATAGTATGTAATAAGATATAATGGCTGTTATACAACCGACCTTTATAACCTATTATAAGATAACACCTTATCAGCGCAGTTGTGAAAACTATGAGCTCGAATTTGTAGGTTGGAATGGATTTCTTTCGAGGAAAGTCGGATTATTTTGGGAAGGGAAGGGCATTTCAGGTATACAATTATATGGATATTACTAACTTTACTATGAAGGACATGAGTTTAGCGTTCTTCATATAATTCTATAAATCTCCTTTAATTCTCTAAATCTCCATTTATCACTTCAAGTGATTGACAGATTTGGTACAGCTATACCCCATTGCTTAAATCAAAATTGGGATTCTATTGCTAAGAGTGCAAATCAACTCGACCTAATTGGGGGATACAATGCGGTGGGTTGGTTACATGTGTAAAATTTCGTGTCATGATATGACATGTTGGTTAAAGCACTGCAAAAAATAAGACTATTAGGAGCAGTTTTTTTAACAAAAAACTACGGTTATTAATCCTGTCGCTACCAAAAACTGTTGTTAGTAGTCTTGTCGTTACCAAAAATTGCCTTAATAGCAAATGCCACTAAAACAACTTATTTTTGTAGTGAGGCGATAAGCGAGCATACACATAATCCATAAATCGTTTTGAATTTGGATCGAGACATTTTAATATTGCATTTAATGACTTGTTAATAAAGTGGAAAACATAACCGACAAATAATAATTTCTTATTCATACATCTAGAGATAGGAGAGAAAAATAAACTAAGGTTTCACGTAGAGTAAAATCCTCTCAAACGTAAACTTATAAAATGTACGAAAACAAATTAACAGGAAACATGTCTCTCTAGAAAATAAAAAGGTCTAGAGCTAAAAGAATGCTCAAGACTCATAATAGTCTATCTGATCTATGCCCCCATCCAAGTGGTAGTCGACATTCTCATCTTCATAAGCCGCCTCTGTTTCAACTGCCTTCATGCCATCATAGGTAGGATGATCTTAGTTCTCACCTGCGACTATTAGATTTTTTATTTTATTTTTAAGGGGGGTGAGTTTATTCAGTTGCGTAAACTCAATGGATTGCACAATCGATCTACCACCATAACTTACCCAAGTGTTCGCGTGTGCAATCGCTTGAGTTGCGGTGCATGTTGAAAATAAAACTAAATATTTTTGCATTACGACAAAAATATCCATAATTTCATAACAAATTATCTAAAATTGGAAACTAGATCATAACAGGAAATGTATATGATGCATCTAATTCATATTTATTTTCCTATCTGTCTTTTCAACTTATCATACGTGAAATATCTGAAGTCTTATTATTATTTCATACACCTATATAACGTACTTCGTATCTTACTTATCTTATTAAAATGACCTGTATTAAGGCCGTTGCTTGAGCTTGCTACGCGAGGTCCACATGTAGATAATCACCTAACTTTCATATCATAATATAAATCACCATCCAGCTAGATGAGGTTGTGCGCATCAGTAAAATAGATTCCCTTAAGTCAAAACCTTCAGTGTTTCCTTAGTTTGAGACAAAGTTATCATATTGTCCTTAATATCCGTCTTGGCTGTAGAAGTTTAGCCCTTAAGGTGGCTCGCAAGGTATGACACGTGTAAAAATTAATTCATGTTCAGCTTACCTTCACAATATATCTTATCATATCATTATTCGGTTATGGGCTTAGGTCCCCACACTGATTTCATATTAACGTGGGCTTAAGTCCCTGCTTTCTTATCATATCCGTATCTTAACATATTTATTTATCATATTTTTCTCTTAACTTAATTGGAGTGAGCCATGGTGCGGTAGGCTTCACTAAACCACGCTTTTCAAGGGATAAGTTGTATAATAACTTGGATGTACTTCGTATGATAGCCCATACTCCCATAGAGGTATTGCATCTGTACATGGATACTTACATTTCAAGTTTCACGTGACCGTGAAAGAAATCCTACCGTGATGAAGACTTACGTCGTGTGTGATATCTTATTTTTTAACTTATTATGTAATGTCCTATCGTAGTTTTTTACATGATGAATGTCATATGATAAAAATGAAGCATATAACAGAAAATGAAACTATAAAATGTACCCTAAGCATTGTGTACTCAAATGAAATCAGTATGGAGCAGAAAACATGGAATATTGAGTAAAATCAGAGCATAAGGATGTTTTCAAATCTTTTATTCTCGGATTGAGCACAACTACTCTTCTTTGGAGGCAGTCGCGTTTATATAACTTGATTGATCGATGTTGTGTTTTGGGCTTGTTCGAACCCTAAGAGACACACGTGACCATACAAGGATTATAGGAGCCTTAAAAGAGGTAACAAACATCCCATTGTATCCGGATGGCCTAAAAATTATAAGATTAAGTCCCTTTTCACTTAAATCGGATGTCCCCGTGAAAAGATCTCGAAATTTGATTTGAAAGGAAAATCAATTTCAGAACTATCAATCTCGACTAGTCGAAAATGGGTTTCGATCAGTCGAGATCAGAGAACAGAGAAGAACAATGAACTTTTATAAAAACTGATCGGTCAAATTTGGAATCACGACCGGTCGAGATCAGATAGAGGACAAAAGTCCTTATAAAATATAAATCTCGATTGGTCGAATTGTATTTCGATCGGTCGAGATCAATGGAGGAGAAATTCTAAAGGAAGGTCAGAACTCTGACTAGTCGAATTGTGGTTTCGACCGGTCGAGTTGACTGATTAAAGTTGAAAAGAATTCAATCTCAACTGGTCAAAAATGGGTTTTGATTGGTCGAGTTGAAAATAGAAATCTGGTAAACAAGTAAACTTGACTAATCGAAATTAGATTTCAATTGGTCGAGTTGTCTAAACAGTAAACTACAAAATTATATGAACTCGATCGGTCAAAGTGGAATTTCAACCGATCGATTTTTCTGAAGGGACTTGATAGAAATTCAATCTCGTCTGGTTGAATTTTGTTTTTAATCAGTAGAGATCAATCAGAGGATAGGTGTCCTCATACAAATACATCTCGACCAATCGACTTTGAATTTCGACCGGCCGAGTTACCAATTTCAAGCACTGGTCGAGGTTTTCGACCACGGTTTAAAATCTTTTCTTCCCCAATTTCTTTTAAGGTTGACTTAGGGTCTTTTATTTGAAAAAACTGAATAATTTAAGATGGATTGAGAGACACCCACCTGTTGAAGCGTGAATCAATTCTCTCGATGATTTGGCTGACGACGGATGAATTCAGAGCGTTGATTGCTCGAGTCCTTTTGCAAGTAATCTTCTCTTGCGACAGAACTATCGCACCAATGAGGATCCTCGATGGGAAGGTGATTGGGCTCCTGGAAAGAATGCTTAGGTCGCCGTTAAAATGGTGGTCCAAACACGTGGTGTTGCTCTGCCGTGGTTCCGATGGAGATCCGGTGAAGGAGGTGTAGCTAATGGTACTACACAATGGTTGTGCTTTTGTAGGGAAGAGAGAATAAGAGAGAGACACGACTGAGAGAGAGAATGAAATAGAGATTCTAATTCTCTTTAGGTTTCCCATATATATAGAAGAGGTAAATAGAGGAAGAGTTCGAATGGGCAAGTTGACTAGCCCAAAGAGGTAAGAGTTCTTTAAAGATTCTAATTGATTGCAAATCAATTCTATAATTGATAGAATTCAATTGCCTTAGCTATTTTAATGGAGTAGGTCTCTTAGGATTCGGTTACCATTCTTGTGGAAACCGGATCTTATTTAGAATTTTCATAAATTAAATGTGTGGGCTAGAATAGGGTATATGCACAAGCACTGGTCTTGGTTCATCACCCATCTATTACCATTAAATAGGGTCAAATAAGACCCGGGCCATAACATTCTCTCCTACTTAAAAAAAAAAATTCACCCCCAAAAATTACGTACTAATTATTTGAAAAGTTCATGATGTTTTCCTTTAATGTCTTCTTCATTCTCCCAGGTTGTCTCCGTTGGCAAGTGATGTTGCCATTGTACCAACACCTATGTCATCGTTTTGTTCTTAAAGATTTATACTTTTCGATCAAGAATCATTCTCGGTCTCGCTATGGTGGTGAAATCATCTTTGATATCGATGGGTTCAATCTCCACTACATGTGAGGGGTCATATACATATCTCCTCAACATTGACACATGGAACACATCATGTATTCCCAAGTACGGTGGCGATAGGGCAACTTTATATGCAACCTCGCCAATACGTTTCATGACTTTGAAGGGCCCTATATATTTGGGGATCAACTTCCCCCTCTTTCCAAAGTGCATAACTCTTTTAGTTAGGAAGACGTGAATGAATACCCATTCGCCAACCTATTAGAAAGATTTTAGTGTTCTAATCACGAGTAAAATGGTAATAAAATTCAAAGTTTGAAATTAAACTATGGTACCTCGAACTTTAAATTACAACGGTGGGGTTGACATACTTTCTCTGACGATCATGGGCTATCTTAAGCCGTTTGCGTATCAATTTGATTTTCTCAATCGTAGTTTGGACTAGTTCAGGCCGAAACATCTTTTTAACTCTAACTTTGTCCCAACACAACGGCGTTCTATAACTTCTGTCGTATAAAACTTCGAAAGGAGACATTCCGATACTTGCCTGATTGCTATTGTTGTAAGAGAATTCGATCAGTGGAAGGTGATCATCCCAGTTCCCTCAAAAGTCAAGTATACATGCTCGTAGCATGTCTTCAACTACTTGATTTAATCTTTCAGTCTAGCCGTCCATTTGGGGGTGAAAGGCAGTACTAAAATCTAATCTAGTGCCCAAAGCTTCTTGAAAGGCTTTCCAATGTTGGGAGGTGTATTTTGAGTCTCGATCGGAGACAATATTGACTAGTGCTCCATGAAGCTTCATAATTTCCTTTAGATATATTTCAGCAAGCCCGTTCTCATTTGTGGTGGTTTTGAATGGCAAGAAATGTGTTGACTTGGTCAACCTGTCAACTATTATCCAGATGGCATCGTTCTTCTTCATCATCTTTGATAGGCCTACGATGAAGTTCATTGCTATATTTTCTCACTTTCATTTCGGAATGGGTAAGGGTTGTTTGAGCCTGACCAGTTTTTGATGTTCTGCCTTGACCTGTTCGCAAACTAAGTACTTCGATATGTATTCGACTATTTCTCACTTCATGTTCAACCACTAGTACCAAATTTTCAAATTCTGATACAACTTAGTGTTGCATGATTTATTTCCTTTATCAAGTATCTCTTTTTTCACTTGAGAGTCATTGGATACGTACAGTCTATGTGTAAAGAGTAACGTTCCATCCGCCCTAAGGATGAAATCGGGTTTTGCTCATTCGCGTAAGGTTTTGATGATTTTCAGGTCTATACGCTGTAATTTTCTGATTTTATCCAAATGAACAGACTCATCACAATTCTTTCCAAATATACACCATCTTCGACTTCCCTGAAGGTAAACGTCTTCTTCGGTGAGTTCATCGAAGGGCCTCAAGGTTTTCAATCTGGCTAACAATGTGAAAAATTTTCTACTGAGTGCATCATGGATGACATTTACCTTTCCAAGGTAATTTATGGAGCAATCGTAATCTTTCATGTATTCCATCCATCTACGTTGCCTCAAATTCAGATCCTTTTGTGAGCAAAGATACTTGAGACTTTTATGATTCATGTATATCTTGAATGTCTCGCCGTAGAGATAATGTCACCATAATTTGAGGGTGAAAATGACTGTAACTAGTTCTAGGTCATGAACCAGATAGTTCTTTTCATAAGACTTGAGTTGTCTTGACCCATAAGCTACAACTTTCTTACTTTACTCAAGCACACAACCAAGTCCTTGGTGAGATGCATTCGTGAATATTTTAAATTTACTAGTGCCCGTAGTAGAAGACAGGGTGAGGATTTGTGTAGTAGTAAACCTCTTTTTCAATTCTAAGAAACTTTCGTCACATTCCTCGATCCACACGAATTTGACATTCTTTCTTGTGAGGTGGTGAGCGATAGAGCAATGCGTGAAAATTCTTCAACAAAGTGACGATAATAACTTGCCAATCTGAGGAAACTCTTAACTCCGGTAACACTTTTTGATGCTTGTCATTCTGTAACTGCTTCGATCTTGGAGGGATCGATAGTCATTCCTTCTGTTGATACCACGTGGCCTAGGAAGGTCACTTGTTTAAGCCAAAACTTGCATTTAATGAGTTTGGCATACAATTGATGCTCGCGAAGTATTTGGAGTGCAACATGGAGGTATTCTTCATATTCTTCCTCCGAGCGAGGGTAGATGAGGATATCATTTACAAAGACTATTACGAACTTGTCTAGATAGTCCCTAAAGACTATGTTCTTTAATTCCATGAAGACTGCTGGGGTGTTCGTAAGTCTGAACGACATGATTAGAAACTCGTATAGTCAATGTTTATAGGCGAAAGCCGACTTCGAAATGTCCTCTTCTTGGACCTTCAACTAATGATAACCTGATTTAAAATTAAATTTTAAGGAACAATTGGCACCCTAAAGTTGGTTGAACAGATTGTCGATACGAGGTAGAGGGTACCAATTTCTTATGGTGACGCTATTCAACTAGCAATAATCGATGCATAGTATCGTTGACCCACTTTTCTTCTTTACGAAGAACACTGGTGCTCTCCAAGGTGACTCGCTACGATGAATGAATCCCTTACTAGATAGCTCATTGAGTTGTGTCTCCAACTATTTTAATTCTTCGGGTGCCATGCGATAGGGTACCTTCGCAATTGGTGTCGTTCCCAGAGTCACTTCAATCTTGAATTCGACTTCTTGATCTAGTGGTACTCTTGGTAAATCTTTTGGAAATATATCAGCGTAGTCCCTGAAAACACGGATCGTCGCGGGGTCTATCGCCTTATCGTGCCCTTCATCTAAGGTTATTAATAGTGGTACTCTCCATTTAATCCCGTGAAATTTGAAGGGACAACTCCCATAGGGTTGGAAAGTAACGACCTTTGAGAAGTAATCCACTATAGCATGGTACATGGTGAGCCAGTCCATGCCCAATATAATGTCGAAGTCTTGGAAGTCCAATATGGTAAGGTCTATTGAAATATCATGATCTTTAATGTTTATGATCGTGTCTCGACAAACTAGGGTAGCCATCATGGTCCTCCCGAACGGTGTCAAGATAGTCAATCTCCTTTTAAGAGTATGGGCTTAGCTTGAATTTCTGACACAAATCCTGGTCTGGTGAATAAATGTGTGGACCTCGAGTCTATAAGAGAGAGGGCTAAGTGATTAATGTCGCACTCATGTTGATAAAAAGAGAGGTTACCTGGTAGCGTAAGCTGTGTTAAGATGTTTTCAAGTTTGACTATAAGGTTTAACATTTATCGAATTCATATGAGGAATTTCACGAAATGAAAATTCATGAAAATCGCACTCGAATCATTGAAAGAAAGATACTTGGATTTGATTTAGTAATGGTACCTTGAATGACCTCGTCGCTAGCCATAGTGTCCTGCTACGACATTGTAAATACTTAACCCTAGTTTTGAGGCTTCACTTGAGTATTATACTATGAGCCTTGTGCTGGGGTTCTTTCGGGACAATCCCTAACCATGTGTCCTTTTCTGCATCGGAAACATGTTCCAGTACCTTGCATGCATACTCTAGGCCTATGTCTCCTGTTACATTTTACGCAAGGTTCGTATGGTGCAAACTCCCTCTGTGGCTGACGAGGCTGTGAAACAATGTTTCTTCCTAGGAAGGTTGGGGTCTGCGGGGTTGTGAGACGTAGCCTTTAATTTTCTGAAAGGGCTGGAGAAGGCTAGGTCCTCTGAGTGAGTGGGTAGGGGTCTCTATGGAATAAATGATCCCCTTTGAATAGCTTTGCCCTTTTAGACCTCAAACCTGACATTCTTTCTATTAAGCATTTCACCTGATTCACTTTCTTGGATATGTGTACAATCCACGAGCTCTTCATATGTTTCTATCTTCATCGTAGCCAATTTCTCTCAAAAGAATAACCCTAAGCCGTTCCGAAATGCGAAGAGCTTATTGCTTTCATTCGCGATCAAATTTCCAACGAATCTGGATAGCTGGTCGAACTTGGCCTCGTACTCGACCACGATCATACTCACTTGCTGTAAGTCTATGAACTCTCTTTTCTTTTGGGTTGTGCTAGCCATAGAGAAATACTTTCTGAAGTATGCTTCCCTGAATTGCTATCAGGTTCATTCCTCTTCATTTTTTCGATTTGCGATTCTCTTTGTCGCCCTCCACCAATTCTCTGCTTCTTGGTCCAGATAGAATGCTGCCCACTTGACCTTTTCATTTTCTGCAGGTGAAGAGATCTTGAAGAACTTCTTGATTTGATTCACCCAATCTTCAGTAGCGACTGGGTCGAGCTAATCATGTAAGTAGGGGGGTTGAGCACTGCTGAATACTTGAAATTGGGAAGGTGCGTGGGGTGGGTTTTCCTGTTGAGGAGGCTGACGTTGATTGACAAACTCTTAGATGACTTGTCTTTGTTGTTCTCTCTGCACCTCCATCTCGTACAACAAGTGAGTCCTTTGTTGTTGATGAGACTGTGTCAGCTGGGTCATCTGTTAACTGAATGTGGTGGCCATCTCACATAGTAGGCACATCGTCTCGAATTTTTGAGAACCTTCCTGTGATGAGGCCTCGTTCACTTTAGAGCTTTTTGTTTCTCTACGTCGTGGAGCCATTAATTCCTGATTCCACAAAACGTCGTCTGTTAGTGAATTTGTATGACTTTGTCTCTAAGTAAGTAAAGCCTAGGCTTTGATACCATCTCTGTCATGACAAAGAATCTTTACACGATCTTGAGACTCTAGAATTCTGTGTCATGACATTGCACGCTGGTTAAGGCGATAAGCGGACATACACATAATCCATAAATCGTCTTAGAATTTGGATCGAGGTATTTTAATAATACATTTAATAACTCATAAATAAAGTGAAAAGTATAATCGGAAAATAATAATTTCCTATCTACGCATCTAGAGATAGGAGAGAAAAATAAACTAAGGTTTCATATAGGGTAAAATGGTCCCAAACGTAAACCCATAAAATGTATGAAAGCAAATCAACAGGAAATATGTCTCTTAAGAAAATAAAAAGGTATATAGCTAAAGGAACGCTTAAGGCTCATAATAGTCTGCCGGATCTACACTCTCATCCAAGTGGTTGCCGACATCCTCATCTTCATAAGTCGCCTCAGGTACAGTTGCCTCCATGTCATCATAGGTAGGCTGTTCAAAGTTCTCACCTGCAACTGTTAGATTAATTATTATTATTTTTGGGGGGGGGGTGAGTTTACTCAGTCGGATAAACTCAGTGGGTTACATAATCGATCAACCATAACTTACCCAGGTGATCGTGAGTGCAATCGCTTGAGTTGCAGTACATGTTGAAGATAAAATCAAATATTTTTACATGATGAAAAAAAATATCCATAATTTCATAATATATTATCTAAAATTGGAAAGTAGACCATAGCAGGAAATGTATATGATGCATCTAATTCATATTTCTTTTCGTATCTGTCTTCTCAACTTATCATATGTGATATATCTGAAGTCATATTATTACTCCATATACTTACACAACGTACTTCGTATCTTACTTATCTTATTAAAATGACTTGTATCAGGGCCGCTACTCGAGCCTACCACGCGATGTTCATGTGTAGATATTCACCTAGCCTCCATATCATAACATAAATCACCAACCAGCCAGTTGAGGTTGCACGCATCAGTAAAACAGGTCCCCTTAAGTCAAATATTCAGTGCTTCCTTAGTTCGAGACAAAACAATCATATTGTCCTTAAAACCTGTCTTGGCTTTAGATGTTGGGCCCTTACAGTGGCTTGTAAGGTATGAAAAGTGTAGAAATTAATTCATGTTCAGCTGACCTTTACAGAAGATCTTATCATATTAGTATTCAATTTTGGGCTTAGGTTCTCGCTTCAATTTCATATTGACGTGGGCTTAAGTCCCCACTTTCTTATCATATCTGTATCTTAACATATTCATTTCTCATCTTTTTCTCATAACTTAATTAGAGTGAGCCATTGTGCGTAAGTTTCACTAAACTGTATTTTCCAAGGGATGGGTTCTGTAGTAACCTGGATGTACTTCTTATGATAGCCCATACTCCGATAGAGGTAGTGCATCCGTACAGGGATACCTACTCTAAGTTTTAAGTGACCTTGAAAGGAACTCCACCGTGACGATGACTTATCTTGTGTGTCATATCTTATTTCTTAACTTATTATGTAATGCTCTATCGTAGTTTTCTACATAATGAATGTCATATAATAAAGATGAAGCATATAACAGAAAATGAAACTATAGCATACTCCCTAAGCATTGTGTATTCAAATGAAATCAGTATAAAGCAGAAAACATAGAGCATTGAGTAAAATCGGAGCAAAAGGATGTTTTAGATTCTTTTATTCTCAAGTTGAGCACAACTATTCTTCTTTAGAGGTAGTCGCGTCCGTATAACTTGATGATTGATCGGTATTGTGTTTCGAGCTTGTTTCGAACCCTAAAGAGACACATGTGACTATACAAGGATCATAGGAGCCTTAAAAGAGGTAACATACGTTCCCATTGTGTCCAGATGGTCCTAAAATTATAAGATCGAGTCCTTTGTCGCTTAAATCAGATGTCCCCACGAAAATATCTCGAAATTCGGTTCAAAAGGAAAATCAGTTTCAGAACTATCAATCTCGATTGGTCGAAAATGGGTTTTGGTCGGTCGAGATCAGAGAAGAACAATGAACTTTTATAAAATCAACCAGTCAAATTTTGAATCTCGACCGATCGAGATCAGACAGAGGATAGAAGTCCTTATAGAATATAAATCTCGACTGGTCGAATTGTATTTCGACCGGTCGAGATCAATGGAGGAAAAATTTTGAAGGAAGGTTAGAACGTCGACTGGTCGAATTGTGGTTTCGACCTGTCGAGTTGACTAATTCAAGCTGAAAAGAATTCAATCTAGATTGGTCGAAAATGGGTTTTGACCAGTCGATTTGAAAATGATAATTTAGTAAACAAGTAAACTTGACTAGTCGAAATTAGATTTCGACCAGTCGAGTTGTTTGAACAGTAAGCTACAAAATTATATGAACTCGATCGGTTGAAGTGGAATTTCGGCCGATCGATTTTTCTGAAGGGAATGGAGAGAAATTCAATCTCGACTGGTCGAGTTTTGGTTTCAACCGGTCGAGATCAACCAGAGGATAACTGTCCTTATACCAATACATCTCAACTGGCCGGCTTTGAATTTTGACCGGTCGAGTTAGCAATTTCAAGCACTGGTCGAGGTTTTCGAACACAGCTTAAAATCTCTTTCCCGATTTCTTTTAAGGTCGATTTAGGGTTCCTTTTATTTGAGAAAGCTTAATAATTTAAGATGGATTGAGAGGCACCTACCTGTTGAAGCGTGAATTGATTCTCGCTATAATTTGGGTGACGGCGGTTGGATTCGTTGATTACTCGAGTCCTTTCGCAAGTAATCTTCTCTTGCGACGGAACTGTCGTAGCGATGAGGATCCTTGATGGGAAGGTGATTGGGCTCCCTAAAAGAATGCTCGGGTCGCTGTTAAAATGGTGGTCCAAACACGTGGTGTTGCTCTGCCTTGGAACTCGATGGAGATCCGATGATGAGGGAGGTGTAGCTGATGGTGCATGATGGTCGTGCTTTTATAGGGAAGACAGAACAAGAGAGTGACACGGCTGAGAGAGATAACGAAATATAGATTCTAATTCTCTCTTGGTTTCCTACATATATATAAATGAGGTAAATAGATGAAGAGTCCGAATGGGCAAGTTAGCTAGCCCAAAGAAGTAAGAGTCCTTTAAGGATTCTAATTTATTGCAAATAAATTTCATAATTGGTGGGATTCAATTGCCTTAGCTATTTTAATGCAGTAGGTCTCTTGGGATTCAGTTACCATTCTTGTGAAAACAAGACCTTATTTAGAATTTTCATAAATTAAATTTGTGGGCTAAGATAGGGTATGCACACAAGCACCGGTCTTGGTGTATCACCCATCTATTACCATTAAACAGGGTCAAACAAGACCCTAGTCATAATAATACAAAACTTGGACTTGATTTTCAATTGGGACCACAAAGATTATATATATATATATATATATATATATATATATATATATATATATATATATAGGAAAAAGGATCCGTCCTTCATGGGGCTTCATGGGAGGATGGTCACCGTCCTCTAACCTTCCACATGGAGCTCCACGTGGCACCCAAAATATTTGTTCGATGGCATGTGAACCTTGAGTATATTTCTTAGATCATCTTTGAAAAAAAAAAAATTTAACTCATCTCTACCGTGTATTTTTTGAACCATGAAATGTGGACCAATGAAAATCGTCAAACTTTAACTTGTGGATTTAAAAAAAAAATTTCTAATTTTTTTTTTTAATATTAATCTAAACTATCCACCTGTGTTTCAAGTGGCACCTAAAAAGTGATTTGAGTGCCACATGAAGCGCCACGTGAAACTTCGAAGATTGTCACCCTCCTCCATTGGAGGACCTAATCGGCTCTCATATATATATATATATATATATATATATATATAGGGAAGAAAACATTTGCATTGAGTCGAGTTGTGGACATCTAGTTGACACGCGATGCATATTGCTGAGATACTCGAGTCACTTTGTGAGTCGAGTTAGCCTATGCCTAAGTCAGGAAAATCCGTAGTTGAGTTCCATAAAGTTGAACTTCCCGAAACCCTCATCCTTGCAAAATAATCAGTGCAGCCATTTATTTCTTGCCAAACACTCCTCAACAAAAAAATAATTAAACTGATGGGACCACTGTTTGATCTTGTTGATTGTATTAACAGTTAAGTGTCCTAAATAAGTGCTCTAACATCACGTCGATCTTCACGTGGAACTTTAACCACTCTGCTGGTGTCACGTGGAGTTTTAGCAAGTTATATAGATTGATTTAATAAAAGAAATTAAAATTAATTTTTTTTAATTAAAAGTCAAATTTTGACTCTAATTGAACGGTCCGAATTTTGAGCTTAAAAAATCATAGTGGAAATATTATTTTAAAATTTATTTTTTAAAATGGTCTAAATAACGCTACCTTTCTTCACGTGGTACCCAAAGCATGTTTTGGCAATGCTACATGGAGCTTGATGTGGACCTTGAAGTATGGTGAGGGTACTCTACCGTAATATCCTATTGGAATCCATATATATATATATATATATATATATATATATATATATATATATATATAGACGTGGAGATGCTAATCTCACACAATCTATTGTTGGGTTAGCACTGTCGTTAGATAACAATATCTTATTAAAAAGTATTTTTGTGAAATTATCTTGACATTTTAATAAAGTTGAATTAGAAAATAAATGAAGTGTATCTCATAAATGAGGACACCTTATTTATTACAACTACATACACTTTATTTATAGAAAAGACAAAAAAAAAAAAAGACCATTAGCGATAGTTTTTTGTAGCAAAAAATTGTCGCTATTAACGAAAAAACTATTAAAATTATTAGCAGCAATTTTTTTGTTAATAGCGATAATTTTTTATTGCCGCAAATAGTCTTATTTTTTGTAGTGAAATCTCATTAATTATTTAATTGAACTTTATTAAACTGCCTTAATAATTTTATGAAAATAACCTTTAGTAAGGGCATTATTGTCAGGAGACGATGCTATGCTAACCACAGAGTGATATGAGGTTAAATAATAAATGAGGTGCATGTAATTATAAGAAAGATGTCCTCATTTATTACTTAATTCAACTTTACTAAAATGTCTCTTATAATTTTATGAAAGTACTATTTAATAAGGGTATTATATATTATTGGAAAATGATGCTAACCTCATGATGAAGATGGCGAAAATAGCATTCCTATATATATATATATATATAGAGAGAGAGAGAAATAGGGTAATTACTTACTATAATTCAAAAGGTTGCTAATAAACCCATCCCAATCTTCGAAGGGTAGGTATAAATTCCGACCTGTCCTCAACCCCGACTGAAAATAAATTTTCCTATTTTATGCTGGGATTTGATCCCGACCTGACCCATACCCATTTGCACTCTTAATAGTTGTACTCAACAACTTCAAATAATTGCTAATGATTATAAATTTATGCATTAGCATTAGTTATCGCAAAGGAGTATCTTTCGCTTGTTGGGGAAAAGACCCTATCCTTTTTACTTAAAGAAAAATAGTAAGTATTACATGTCTAGTTTTCTTAGTGTGTATAGGTCAAAGCCTCTTTGATAGCGTATAACTCAATAAGGGTATATCATTGTTGGTGCTTCTTGTACATCTTTGTTGGTGCTTCTTCCTTAGGTCCCATTTATCAATTAATAGGAATTCTTCACTGTTGTCAAATTGCATCCTGTTTATAACATCACTAACAATCATCACTGTTAGTTTTATCAGAGACGAGGTTCGACCAAGGATCAAAATTTTGGCCGAAATGACTAAAATTTTGGCCGAAATTTCAGTTCAAATTTACGATTTTAGTCAAACCTGAAACCGAAATTTTATCCAAAATTTTAATCCTTGGGTTTGACCCTTCCTTATCATAACATTTTAAAACCAGATATTCTTAATTATCGCATCAATCACCAAATCAATAACTGCCAATGATTTCTTGCGGTTCTCTCTCTGTATAGACTTGCTCCCTTCTTTTGAGAGAGTGAAAAGCATCACCACCTTCTTAATTAGACATTGTTCGGCTAAAATAGCTTCTTGCCCATATTCACTTAAAATTGAATCCCACAAAAGTCATTTAACATTGAAAATAGCCCAAAGCTAGAAATGGCTAAAAGGTTAGAAGAGTAAGCACATTTTTATTAAGTAAAAATGAGAAAAAATAAAGAATCAAAGAATAAAACGGGCGACTTAGTGTTGGAGCTTTGACAAGTCATCACCCCAAAAGTAAAGAGGTTATATATATATATATATATATATATATATATATATATACAATGGGAGCTTGCACTTGAATTATGAAGTTGAACTTTATACTTCAGTCATTTAGGTGTCACGTGGTATCCAATTCAAGAATCGGGTGTTACATACACATGCCCAAGGTCAATTGAAGGTCATATAGAAGACTTATTTTTACACGCTTATTGTTTTATGAAGTGCCAAACTTTTGGTTGAAAAACCTATATGTAATCTAGGAAATAAAAGGTCGAAAAGTTTAAAATTTTATTTTTTCTTAAAACCCTAGAGAGACTAGCTAACCTTCATAAGTTACCATGACGTTATCAACACTCAAAGTAAAGTTGAACTCTACAACTCTAATGCAGAGATCCCTTAATCTGTAAGTAATACATCAAGTGCATAACTGCTACTATATACAAATATATAATCATGTGCTGGTTGACGAGGGGAGTACAATTGAATGATTTTTTTCCAAACTTATTCTTCTTCTCATCTTTTGCACTACAAAAAATAAGATTCTTTGCGGCAGCTAAAGACTATCGTTATTAACAAAAGACTGTCATTAATACCCTTGCTGCTAATAGTTTTAATAACTTTTTTATTAATACTAGCAATTTTAATTTTGCTCCAAAAAATTGCTGCTAATAATCTTATTTTTTATAGTGTTGGTGAATTTTTTTTAACTATCAAGCCTTAAAAGTGTCTAAAGGAACGTCAATGATTTTTTTTTCTAAATTTTTTTGAACAGTATATAATACTCTTCTAACTTTCAGTGATTAGTCTCGTTTCTGTAATTTTTTTTTTTTTCAGATTAGAGTACGCGAACCCATCGAACCAAACCGGATAATCAGTTAGTTAACATAGACCTAAACACTCATTAGGCCTTTTATTTATATATCAATTTTTTTTTTTGATCTTAAATCAATTAGTTAACATAGACCTAAAACGTTCCCTTTTGTTTATATATATATATATAGCCCCACCATCAAGAAACAAAATTTCAGCCACTGTTTCGTACGTGAGGATAGTTATCGTGAAAACAAGGGATTCACTATTATTCAAGTGTTCTTGAATGAGTTATCGTGAAAAACAAGCGATTCACTATTATTGAATATATATATATATATATATATATATATATATATATATATATATATATATATATATATATATGGGTTTTTTGCAAATACCCTCCTAAGTTATGTTGATATTACAAATAACCCCCCCAATTATAGTTATTTGCTTTAAACAGGTTTTTTGCAAATACCCCCCTGAGTTATGTTGATATTACAAATAACCCCCCCTATTATAGCTATTTGCTTTAAACCCCCTGAATTAGCATTTTTGTGTTTATAAAACACCCTCTTTAACGGATATTACTTTAAATGGTTAATCAGCTGTTAAAGAATAGCCTAAATACCATATTTATCCTTTTTAAAATTAAATTACTAAATTGCCACCCTCTACACATGGTAAGATTAATTTTAAATCCACCCCTCCACTTACAAAAAAGAGTAGTTTAAATCCACCCTCCAAATATTTGAATTCACCCACGCTGAAAAACATTGACTGTATTGAATCGGACGATGGAGATCGTTTATCGTCCCAACCTTTCACACGATGGATCTTGAGATCACGGTGGCACCATTAGACGGTTGACTGCATTGAATCGGATGATGGAGATAATTTATCATCCCAACCTTTCACACAATGTATCTTGAGATCATGGTGGCACCATCAAACAGGTAACTGCATTGACTTGGGCGATGGAGGTTGTTTATCGTCCCAACCATTCACACGATGGATCTTGAGATCATGGACCATCAGACGGTTGATTGCATTGAATCGGACGATGGAGATTGTTTATCGTCCCAACCTTTCACACGATGGATCTTAAGATCATGGTGGCACCATCAGATGGTTGATTTTTTATTTCATATGGTACACATCCAAATAAATAATCTTAAAATTAATTTTAACCGTATACGTGATGTTAAAGTCACTTTTCTGAGATGTGTGCCACGAAATAATACACTGATCGTCTAATGATATGCCTAAACGATCTCCATCGTCTTATTCAATACAATCAATATGTTTTAGCGTGGGTGAACTCAAAGATTCGGTGGATGGAAGCAGACGCAGTTAGGCAATCAAATTCCTAAAAATGGGTCTTGAATCATATAGGAAATTGGAGGGACGAGTATTTTGAATGGAACATGTAGATTGAAGGTTTTCTTTTCAAGAATAATTGCATCGTTTGCCACAAATCCTCCATTGGTTGAGTATTCGTCCAAACGTTGACATGCTTTAATGGGGGAATTACTCATCTGATGAGTCTTGAATCTGATGGATGAGTGAAGGGCCTTTTAGAAGAGTAACTTTAAATCCACCCACTGAATCTTTAAGTTCAGTCACGCTGAAACACGTTGATTGAATTAAATCGAATGATGGAGATCATTTATCCTCCCAATCTTTCATATGATGGATCTTGAGATCATGATCGTACCATCAAACGGTCAATGTTTTATTTTACATGGCACACATTTCAGAAAAGTGACCTTAACATCACGTGCATGCTTAAAATTGATATTAAGGTCACTTTTAGGGGTGCGTACCACATGAAATAAAAAATCAACCGTTTGATGGTACACCCATGATCAAAAGATTGATCTCATGAAAGATTGGGATGATAAAAAATCTCCATCATTTGATTTAATGCAGTCGATGTGTTTCAACATAGGTGAACTCAAAGATTTTGTGGGTGGATTTAAAGGTTCTCATTTTAGAATAGTGGTAAATTATAATGGCATGACTTGTAAACAAAGGTGAATGAAGAGCCTTTTAGAATGGTGATAAACTTTAATGGCATGACTTGTAAATATAGATGAATGAAGGGCCTTTTAGAATGGTGATATTTTTAAAATATTGGTTTCATTAAGGGCAAAATAGTCTTTCCGTCCATAAACTCATGGCTAGTTAACGACAGGGGGTTATATGAAACAGAAACACAAAAGTAGGGGTTGCAGAATAAATACCCATAACTCAGGGTGTTTCTTATAATATTAGCATAACACAGGGGGGTATATGCAAAAAACCCTATATATATATATATATATATATATATATATATATATATATATATATATATATATATATATACCCCTCTCCGTCCCTCTCTCTCTCTCTCTCTCTCTCTCTCTCTATATATATATATATATACACGAAATCAAGATTTTCATTCAGCCAAGGCACAAGATAAATTAGATTTAATTTTTTATAAATTATATCATTTATTTATAATACTCTCACACCTATCTAATTCAAATAAGAAATTCAGGTGCTAAGAACTTACGCGAAACAAAAATAGATACTTTAAAGCACACGAGTAAATGATCCTCTCGCGTTATAACTTTGCCTAGAAAATCATAAACAATGAGGTTTTGCCTCTAAACTTTGGAGGATCTCATGTGATGCTACTACAAGCTTCCCCAATCTGCTAATGTGTGTCTAGGCCCGAAATACCTTGAATTTCACATCAATTTAGTTAGGTGGGCCGAAAATGAGTGTATACAATTTTTATGGGTCCACTACAAAAATAAGGTGTATTAGCAGTTTTTGTTGTTAAGGCAATTTTTTGTAGCGATAAAACTAATAGTGGCAGTTTTTTATAGTAGCAAGACTAATAGTAACAGTTTTTTGTTATAAAAATTGCCGCTAATAGTCTTATTTTTTGTAGTGGTCAATGACAGAATAACACCGACAAAGTTTGGTGCATTGAATTTAAGCACCTTATACCTCATTTTCTATGGTGGATATGTATTGGATCATGCCTAAATTTTTTAAGTGGTTCCTCATCAATCTTGTCCAAGTTATGTGACACCTGATCCTTGAAATGGGTACCACATTGTGTGGAAGCTGGATTGGCCTGGAAAATAATTTGCACTGTTTGATCTCAAGATATCAATCGATTGCAGTAGGTTTCGGAAGTAAGCGTGAACAAAAATACTCAGATAAATATGGGTAGCAAAGATACTCATATAAATATGAGTAGCGTTATTTATACTCGTTAAACCTGTGAAGAACATATGCATTTCCACCATAAAAATCAAACTGACTTGAATCAGGCGATGGAGATCATTTTTCATCCCAATCTTCCACATAATAGATCTTGAGATCATGGTGCACCTATTAGACGGTCAGATCGTGATTCCACATGCCACACATCCCCAAAAGTGATCGTGATCATGGGTATACTTATCAAATGATCACTTTTGGGTATGTTTGCCACGTGGAATTAACATATGACCGTTTGATAGGTGCGCCATGAACTTAAAAATTATTGTGTGGAAGATTGGGATGAAAAACATCTCCATCATCTGATCCAAGATAGTTGATGGATTTTTATGGTGGAATTGTGTGCATTCTTCACAAATTTAGTTTAACGGGTGTAAATAATACTACCCTATTTTTTTATTAAATTTTGCCTACCCTTCCAAAACCAATTTGGGATCTCGAGTTAGCTGCCCCCCCCCCTCTTTTTCCTTTAGATAATTGGCTTAAGGGATAAGGGCTCGTCACGAATGTTTAATGTTGTTTAAACGATCTACCAATACTAAATTAAATTGTTTTATTTCACTCCATTAAAGTGTGGTTTCCTAATATGCCATTGACATCGATTGATTGATCTAAATGGTTTAGGAGGCAAGTTCATCATTGGAAAATGTTTTAGCCAAATAATTATGTCCATAAGTGAATCATCAGATTGGCGAATTTGAATATGATCAACCATTAAAACTAAACATAATGATTGATATTAGAATACATAGATTGGATGGTTAAAACCTCTCAAAAAATTTGATTTTTCGGTCCATGCCTTTCAACTTATGATATATCATTTTGACGGTGTGGATAGCCAACACCTTGAATCAATCAATGGGATACCATCATTTAAGCACTATGGTCAGGAGAGTAGAGTCGTGCCCTTAGCTTAATGACAACTTTGGTAAATGCATTGATAGTTTGAGAATCAAAACGCTTCAAGCAATTTGAACTTTTACGGACGAGCTTGTGCATAATTAAATACGCATTTCTCAAGGCTTGACCGTGTGGACAAAACTGATTGATCTAAAGACATTTGGAGGTTGTTTGAGCAAGAGGCGGGAGAAAGAGGTGTCAGATAGGGAGAGGGGGCATCAGTCAGGAGTACGGTTACTCAAGGCTTTTAAAAAAAAACAATTTTTTTTTAAGGTTTAGGGCCTGCACTCGCTCACAGCCAATATATATATATATATATATATATATATATATATATATATATATATATATAGACCCAAGGATATGCGCCCGAGCGTAGAGATATCTCTACGCCAATTTATATGAGCGCGACATATAGTGCCCTTTCTGTGAAGTGATGGATGACATGAGGCCCACTTTACTAACTAGGGTTACAATTTTAAAAATTAAATATCATTTCAGCCGTCATTCTTGACTTTTTTAAAGTCTATTTTTTCTATTTTTCCAAAAAAGTGTCAAACTTACTTTTTCATGCATATTTTACTCAAAAAAGTAGCGTCCGATAACGAAGCGCTAGCACCTTGAGGAGCGAAGTGCCAACACTCTGAAACGAAGTGCCAACGCCCCTAAAACCAAGCATCGGCGCCTCACTTTTGAGGCGCCGGTGCTTCATTTAGTGGTGCCGACGCTTCGAACAAATAAAATAAAAATTATCGAAGCGCCGACACCTCTAAAACGAAGTGCCGACGCTTCGTTTAGGGGCGAAAAAGTGACGCCCGGTAGCTATGCTCCAACACTCCGAAACAAAGCGCTAATGCCCCTAAAACCAAGCGTCGATGCTTTGTTTAGGGGCGTCGATGCTTTGTTTAGGGGCGCTGACGCTTCGAAAAAAATAAAATAAAAATTATCGAAGCGCCGATACCCCTAAAATGAAGCGTTGATGCTTCGTTTAAGGGCACTGACGCTTCCATAAAATAAATAAATATAAAAAAAAATTTCAAAGCGCTGGCACTTCGTTCTAGGGGGTTGACGCTTCCATAAAAAAAAATAAAAAAAATAAAAAAATAAATTTTTTTTTCTGAAGTGCCAGCTCCTCTAAACGAAGTGCTGATGCTTTGTTCTAGGGGCGCCGACGACTACAAAAAATAAGACTATTAGCGACAGTTTTTTTCAACAAAAAGCTGCTGCTATTAGTCCTATCGCTACCAAAAACTGCCGCTACAAAAAAATGCCTTAACAGCACCCTTTATTTTTGCATTGGGCGCTCTATAAAAAAAAATAAAAATTAAATCAAAGCGCTGGCACCCCTAAACGAAGAGCCAGCGCTCCGACGCTTCTCTATAGAGGTGCTAGTGCTTCGAATGGCGGGCGCCCATATTTTTTGAGCAAAATATACCTAAAAAAGTAAGTATGACACTTTCTTCGAAAAAGAGAGAAGAGAGAAAAAAAAAAAGAGAAATTAAAAAGACTTCTAAAAAAGTTAAGAATAACGGCTGAAAAGGAATATAGCTTTTAAAATATTTTAAAAGTTTAACTCTAGTTAGTAAAATGGGCCTAGTATTATCCATCACTTCACAAAAGAGGTTTTACGTATCTCGCCCATATCCATTAGCGTAGAAATTTCTCAACGCCCGAACATATTTTCCTCTTTATCATATATATATATATATATATATATATATATATATATATATATATATATATATATATATTGGCTCCAAGTAAGACATCACATGCATTATCAAGTTTTTAATAAATTTTTAAATAACCCTCTTACTACACGTATTAATTATACACCACCAACTAGCAATAAAACGCGTGCAATGCACTAGCAATAAAACCGTGCAATGCACGGACGCCCAAAGGATTGAAAGATTCAAGAGGGAATTGGAAACATAGTCATAAAAATAGTTGAATTTTCATAAACTTGTGAATTAATCTTAAATTATTCGCAAACGTTTCAAAAAATCGTGTGTCCACAAAAATTTACGAATAATATGCAAATTATTTCCAAAATTTTCAAAAATGGAGTTATAAATTGCACAAGAAATTTATACCATGGCACATGAGTTAAAAGAAAGAATATATGGTGTCTTTTAAATTTGTGTTTCTAGAAACACCATCTTAGCTGTCTTATTTGAAAGCCACGGTGTAAAGACCTTTATACCAAAGATTGGTAAGAAACACAATCTCCACCATCGTATATAACACAGTCAAAGACGATCAACCGATTCAATGATAGTCTGTGTTAAATAAGAGGATGGAGATGACATTTCTTGCCAATCTTTGGCATAAGTCATCAAAAAGGTCCCAGATAATTTCCCCAAAATGGAGATATACTATATGATAAATTGTTGCTAAGACACAACAGATCAAGATCACGTAACATCCACAAACCTCATGATCAAAATGATATATTTTTATATAAAATATGTTTGCTAGAATCAACCTCTAGTTGATGGTGTGAGATCACGTTCAAACATTTTACTTACTGCAAATCGTATTAAATAATATTCCCGAGAAATACTTGAAAAGCATGAATATATGTAATCTCGAAAGCACAACTCAAGCAATGAAGTTATTATAGAATTTTAAAATTTATAATACAAGCAATTATTTTTTTAATTTTTTTTTTGAGATGATTACAAACAATTATTTTTTTAATTTTTTTTTTGAGATGAATACAAGCAATTATTAGATTGGTAATAAGTTGTGCCACCCAAAACTATGTAAGGAAAAACCTAGGTCATCTTCGTTTCGTTGATCATCTTGAAACCACTAAAGGTGGTTTTTATGTACGAAAGAGCTAAGGTATTAAAATATAGAAATGAGACTATTTGAAAAAAGATTTAGTATATTATACTATTTCATAAAGTTTTTTTAAAAAATAGATTATATATATTATAACACAATGTTCAAGGTCTCCAAAAAGTCATTCCATCCATGATGGGAAATGATAGTTTGAAATTACAAAATACGCTCACGCCAAAAATCATTAATTACTTCAGGGCCATATTTTTGAAATCTGTGATATGTGGAATTAAAAATTAATTGTTTGACGGTATGTTTTTAGCCTCAAGATTCCTTGTGTGGAAGATTAGAGTGAAACACAATATCCATCATTTGATTTAAAGCAATCAATGCTTTTTGGCTTTAGCATATTTCAAGATTCCATAGGTTTGAAAAAAGCTAACCTCAATTATTAATGTAAACAACTTTAATTTCTATTTTTAATGATGCTAGACGAAATTAAGATTTTAAATCACAAAAAACATAGAGAACAATAATTACAATATCATTTCACTTTGGCTCCAACATAAAACACAACTTGAGGGGATCATCATTACTTTATAGTCATCGATTTTCCTTAAATACCAAGTGACCAATAAAACGCGTGTTTTGGCATAATTTTTGTGACAGTCCGGATTTCGGTAACCCGAAATCTATTCCATCAACACGATCCTCGAGGCCATGCCTTATATAATATGCGGAACACTTGGTACATCCCAACCATACAGAAAATACAATAAGAATATAGTGCAGAACATATCTCCAGTTCTACAATATACCACATCAAAACATTAATCCAAAAGATAGTTCTAATCTCATACCTCTGTATGGATAAAAGAATTAATCCGAACTATCAGTGCCATTACTACGGTCACCCAAAATGGTTCGACAAAAGAATATTACAAGTATCTTAATTCTTACAAAATAAACAAAACATGGCTGGACGTGCCAAGCCTTAAATCTCTCCCTTACAAAATTTAAAAGTACGCAACAAAACTCCTAGAAGAACTTCTCAGGAGGAGGCTCAGATTCTTCCCACGGAACGTAATCTAAGTCCTCGGGATCAACCTTACCAGCAGCAGCTCCTAACTCTGAACCTGTGACGTATAGTCAAAAGAGGTGAGCTACATCCTAGCTCAATAGGGATAATATCTGATCAGGTAAATCTTACTTACTCACATACATCTAATGACATATATAAAGCATGAGTTCATCAATGTAATTTCATTGAAAACCATTGGAGATGCAATAAAATAAATAGAGCGCTTTTATTATTCTACTCATGACATCTGATGTTAATTAATGCTTATGATTTTAACAAGGCTGGTCCTATGACTTAAAACAGTAATTTAAATAATCCCTACGCAATATAGCATCGAGTCCCGATGGAATACCCTCCATCGTCGTCTAATCTGACTATTTTTGCTATTAACGTGACCCACATCCCTTTCTCATAGGCGACGGGTACATCACTACTATACATCCCTGGGATGTCTACTGGTGCATGGATTTGCCGCCATACCGGTCACGGATATCCTACCGCGTCAGTCACGGATATACCGCCTCGTCGGTTGGGTATTCTCCAAACTTTAAATCAATCATGTGCTACATATAGTTATTCACCTTGTGATCGTGCTAAATAATTATAAGTTCCCAACCTGTTCAACCTCATTTATATATGTTTAAGTCCATGGATCCTTACATCTACCGTACATCCCTGGGATGTCACACTTTCTGATGCACCCTTCGGATGCCCATTGTACACATACATTCCCGGGATGATTGAACTCTTTTATTAGTTCACTTTTTCATATTCTCATAACATTTCTCATTTTTTTCTATACTACCCTACATTTTATATTTTCAACTTATTTTGAAAGTGAACACATTATAATTCAACTCAACTGTAAGAAAAACATGCATTCATAGGTTATCATCATATACATGTTATCGTAATTAAGGGTACGAGGTCAGATATTCCCCCTACCTTACTCGCTTTTACACATTTGAATTCTCTAATCCGAGTTAGCATTCAACCATCACAAGGTCCGGCTTAAACTAGACCTGGCCAAACACATTTATCCCATCACTATCAGTATAAGAACATTAGGTTTGGAGCCTAACTCCAATACACAACTACTTGTATGTAAAAACTTAACAAAAGCTGAATTTCATCCAAATCGATCGAACGATTTCTGAATCGATCAAACGATTTCTTAAAGTCGTTCGATCGATTCCTTCAGAATTCGAATTGATTGAACGATTTTACAAATCGTTCGAACGATTACCTTCAACACTTATTCGCTTTCTTCCTTGTTTCTTCTTTGGTCAAAATCGATTGAACGAACTCTAATTCCGTTCAATCGATTTCACCCACATCTAGATCTAAACACACTCCTCATCTCATCATCATCTATCTTATTTATCACCTATTTAGCTAATATACAACAGTCTTAAATTCTCTATTTAACAGTTTAAACAAAAAAAACTTGGATTTGTAACTCTTACCCCATTCGAATGGTTGGATCTCCTTCACTAGGATTTTTCAAACCCCAAATCTTTACACTCTTGATTCCGAGTTCGATCCTCTAACTTTCCGAGCCCAACCACTTGCATTGAATGCCCCTCTCTAGATTTTACAACTCACTTCTCTCTCTTATTTACTCTCCTTAAAATTTCTAAACAACAAACATAAGAGAAATAATTTCTCATTCTCTTTTGTCTTGTAATCTTAACCCATGCCTTGTGTGTTAAGCACTTATAACTTACTAACATATATGTGTGTGTACATTCCTTTATCTGTATCCATTACACCTCCCTCGCATAATAAATCCATCATATACTAAGTAACTTAAGTCAACTAAGTCTAAGTTGACTCGGTCAAACGTTTGACCCATTGGTCTGCTTATCGAGGTGGACTGTTCAGGTATCGAATTTTCGGGACGTTACATTCTCCCTTCCTTGGGAATTTTGGCCGCGAAAATTTTAAACCCAAGCCCCCCCCCCCCACACACACCGGGATGGGAGCATACCCACACAACAGGGCTATTGAGAGCAACAGAGGTTGGACAAAAAGAAACTGTCACATAGACGCACACACATCGCACATAATTTAGCTGTGCAAACACACACCCTGCAAGAAACTCAATCGCAAACAAACAACTACATCATTAAAGCATAGAATACACACAACAACATATCGCACGAACCAGGACCCACATGAAAACGCAAAAGACATATATAACAAAAATATGGAGATAATTGTGAGTGGCAACTATGCCACGATTGTTAAAAAGAACCTCAGTTCCAAGTACCTGTTTTAAACATTCACAGTATCCAAATTTGTTTCGAACTTGCCCAAAAATATACACCCCATAAATACACATTACATAAATGGAAAGAACCCTCAAGACTCCTCATCACTAGGAGGATTAGTCGCCATCTCAAGTTGACACATCCCAAACCCAAGCCTGCGCTGCCGCCATACGCTGGAGATAGTCGTTAGGATACATGAAACGCATCTCCTCAGCGTGCAATGCGTCGTAGTAATCAAGTCGGCGGTTGAGAAGATGATTATTCTCCGCCATCTAACGCGTATTTGCTTCCAACAATGCATAGAGATCGGCGATGGTCTGCATAGGAATGCCTCCGTAAGGTGGTGGCATGTACTCATGTGCCGGGTGTCGAGGCTCATCAAAAAGTGGAGTATCATGGACTGGCAGGTCAGAGCCATGTGGTTGATCCGCAAGTTGTTGTTCAGGTGGTGGCGGTTCCTCCACCAAGGGCTTCTTGGTCAATTTAAGATATGTTATGTTCCAATCCACCATGGTGTATGGTTGGACGTTACCCGTCAATTTGTGTTCACTCTTGGAGAGGGTGTAGGTGTCATCACCCGTGAAATCCTCGACCATTAAAGAAATGAGTCGGACATACGGCATATCATCAATTGGTTTCTTGGCGCCCTCAAGCATCTTCTTGCGAGCATATTTCATCCCCTCAAGGACCATTTTCGGCGCATTAAACCATCGACCGCTATAAGCCGAAAAAAGTGCCATCTGGACTTCACTGACTCTTTTAGTTTTATGGCGTAACGGGTACACATTACATTGGATTATGGAATCGAGCATCCAAAGCTCGCGAGGCAAGTCGACCCGCTTAATCAAGTGACCTGAACCCGTTTGGCCATGGGTCATCTGAGCAGCGGCATATTTATAATTGAATGGGGCTAGAAAAGATTCAGCCAGGGCGATATCTTCGTGGTTATACGTATGGAAATATTCCAATGCATCGGCCACGCCATAAAAAGTAAACGTATAAGGCCGATTATCAATCTTGGTTTTGAGGATGCCCAGGTCCTTAACTAGTTCCATGTTCTGATAGAACAGTCGAACTATCCTAGGGTAAAAAGTATAGTGACAGGGGCGAAGGATGCCTGTCAAACCCGCGGTGGAAATATAGTCAAAGGCCCACCGGGTTTCATCCCGCTTGGCGAAAATCTTCGGATCTATAGTCCACTCGGGTTCAAAATCTTTGTCAGACCACCACTCATTTGGTCGTTCCCTTGGTTGTGATGGGGGTGGTGCTTGGTAAGGTGGTGCCGACGAAGAACCCGTAGGTGGTTTCTTCCGTGGTTGTTGGGAAGAAGAACCTGTAGTGGTTTTCTTGGATGCCGCACTCGCCGATGCTTGGCGAGTTTTAGGTGGCATTGTGGGGCAAAAATAAAAACTAGGGTTTTAAGTCAAATCTAGCTCAAATGCTAGCTAAAATAGGGGAAATGAATCCCCTTGGAAAGTGTAGTAAACCTAGAAGGGTTTGAGGTTACCTGTGATGAATAAAATTTGCTCGGAGGTGGCCGGAGTTGATGGAAACCGGCGACTTACACAGTTCAAAGACTCTCCTTTGAAGAAGGAAACGCAAGAGGTTGAAGATTTAAGTGAATGGTAAAATGGTTTGCATGCTCTATATATAGGTTTTAAAATCGATCGAACGAATTGAAATTCGTTCGATCGGTTTCCAAAAATTTAAATGGCAGTTCACATATTCGATCGAATGAATTATATTTCGATCGAACAAATTTCCATCGTTAAAGTACCCTCCCAAATTTCGTTCGATCGGTTTTGAAGATTCGATCGAACGATTTACTGGACAAATTTTAAGGCCATTTTGTACTCCACTGGCCAACCCACTTCGTTCGAACGATTCGAAAAATCTATCGAACGATTTCTGGCAACAGATGGAATACTCACTGGGCTTTGCATTTCGTTCGAACGATTTTGAAAATCGTTCGAACGATTTTCTGGCAACACCTCAAAGGTTTTAGCCAACAGAAATTCGATCGAACGAATTTCATAACAACTTTCTTAAGATCACACTTACATGTCCTATGATCCATAGGTGTGTTGTGAGCCAATCAACTTGAAAGTAGCTCCACCAACAAGGTGGCAGCTCTATGCCGAGAACCTACTCATAGTTCAACCCTAAATACTCGAATGCTTAGACTGGAACGTAAGATATTAACACGTATCATTACAAAACATCATCCAAAAGCAATTTACATACATTTGTTCACACAATTTGCGTCTCAACTGAGAATGACAAAACAGAAATCGGGACTAGCACTCGTATTCTATTGCTCAAACAAATGAGGATACAATTCCTTGATTTCGGCCTCTCGTTCCCAAGTCGCTTCCTCGATTGGATGAGTACCCCATTTGACGAGTACTAAGGGAATGATTTTAGTACGCAGAGTTTTGTCCTTCCGGTCCAAAATTTGAGTAGCGTCTTCAATCATAGTCATATCCTCATGTAGCTCTATCGGCTGATTGCCTAAAATGTGCTTGGGGTCCTTTACATACTTCCGGAGCATTGAAATATGAAAAACTTGTGGACAATATTAAACAACGGAGGTAAACTGATGCGATAGGCTACTTCACCGACGCAACCCAAAACCTCAAAGGGTCCTATATAACGAGGACTTAGCTTCCCCTTCCTTTTGAGCCTCATCACACCCTTCATGGGTGATACTTTCACAAAGACGTGATCGCCAATGGCAAAATCGAGGCTCGTTCTCTTAAAATCGGCATAGCTCTTTTACCGACTCTGGGCTGCTTTAAGCCTATTTTTAATCATTCATACAAACATGGCATTGTCCTCAAGGATTTCCGGACCCAACACAAATTTTTCTCCGGTTTCTTCGTAGTTGATGGGTGATCGGCATCGTCTCCCATATAGAGCTTCATACGGTGCCATTCTGATGCTTGCTTGAAAACTGTTGTTATACGCAAATTCGATCAACGGTAGATGTTGATCCCACGAGCCTTGTAATTAGAGCATACACGCCCAGAGCAGGTCTTCGATCAATTGATTTACTCATTCCGTTTGCCCGTCAGTTTGTGGGTGAAATGCCCTACTAAAATCCAATCGAGTGCCCATACCTTCTTGAAATTTTTGCCAAAATTTTGAGGTATACAATGGGTCACGATCAGATACAATGCTGCTCGGAATGCCGTGCTACCACACTATCTCCTTCATATAAATTTCCACGAGCCATCCAGCAGTATACATCGTATTGTAGGGTAAGAAATGAGCTGACTTCGTCAGTCTATCCACAACAACCCATATAGCGTTGTGCCTCTTCGCCGTTCGTGGCAACCCTATTATGAAATCCATGGAGATCGACTCTCATTTCCACTCTGGTATGGGTAGAGGTTGCAATAATCTAGCAGGGTGTCGATGATTGACTTTCACCTGTTGAAACGTCAAACATTTTGACACGTATTCCGCTACATCGCGTTTCAGACCTCTCCACCAGTAGTTCTTAGGCATGTCTTGATACATCTTGGTACTACCAGGATGGATCACATATTGAGACTTGTGAGCTTCATCCAAAATGGTTTGTCTCAGACCTGCATCGACTGGAATACACTGACGTCCTCTGAATAATAAGGAACCATCTTCCCTTATAGAAAAATTCGGCGTAGCACCGTCCATCACTTCTTGCCGAATTTTGACTAACTCAGAGTCTCTCATCTGTAGCTCGTGTATGTGCTCGAAAATTGTCGGTCTCACTGAAATATTGGCCAATAGAGTACCTGAAGCTTGTACCTCAATCGTCGTGTCATACAATGACAGGTCTTCAAATAACTTCTACCTGTGCATTCCCAATATCAGGCTAGCTAACTGAGCCGAACCCTTTCGACTCAAAGCATCCGTGACGACATTTGCCTTGCCTGGGTGATATTGAATGGAGCAGTCATAGTCTTTGAGAAACTCCATCCACCTTCGTTGTCACATGTTTAGCTCCTTCTGCGTGAACAAATATCGGAGGCTTTTATGGTCAGTGAAGATCTTGAAAGTTTTCCCGTACAAGTAGTGCCTCCAGATTTTTAACGCAAAAATGACTACGGCTAGTTCAAGGTCATGCGCTGGGTAATTCTTCTCATGTTCTTTCAGCTGCCTCGATCCATACGCAATTACTTTCTTATACTGGTTAAGCACATAGCCTAAACCGTGATGTGAAACGTCACTATAGACTGTAAAACCCCCACTGCCTGTTGGAATTGCAAATACTGGAGCTGACGTGAGGCGCGTTTTAAGCTCTTGGAAGCTCTTCTCATAAGCTTCGGTCCACTCGAATCTCACATCCTTCCGTGTGAGCCTTGTTAGTGGCCCCGATATCGCTGAAAATCCCTCCACAAAGCGTCCATATTACCCATCTAGACCAAGGAAACTGCGTATATCGATCAACATCTTAAATTTGTTCCCCTTGCACTCTTTCTGACTTCGATCTTTCTTTGGATCACATAGTGACACCCTCCTTTGAGACAACATGCCCCAAAAAGCTTACTTCCTCCAACCAAAACTCACACTTACTGAGTTTGGCGTACAACTGGTGTTCATGCAGTGTTTGTAGAGCGGTTCTCAAATGCACTTCATGTTCTTGCTTTGATTTAGAGTATATGAGGATATCGTCGACGAACACAACGACGAAGGAGTCCAGGTGTGGTTTACACACCCCCCAATTCATTGATTCCATAAACAACGCCGGCGTATTCGTCAACCCAAATGGCATCACTAAGAATTCGTAGTGTCCGTATCTCGTCCTAAAAGCAGTCTTTTGAACATCCTCTGCATTGACCCTGAGTTGATGATATCCCGATCTCAAGTCGATCTTAGAAAAATTTCTTGCCCTCTACAGTTGGTCAAATAGATCATCTATCCTTGGTAATGGATACCTGTTCTTTATAGTGAGCTTGTTCAACTGACGGTAGTCAATGCACAACCTCATTGACCTGTCCTTCTTCTTGACAAACAAGACCGGCGCACCCCAAAGAGATACACTCGGTGTCACAAACCCTTTGTCTAAGAGCTCCTGTAATTGCTCTTTCAACTCCTTTAACTCTGCTGGAGCCATCCTATATGGGGCCTTAGAAACCGGCTCCGTTCCTGGTGCCAATTCGATAGCAAACTCGACCTCTCTTTCCGGAGGTAGTCTTGGTAATTCGTCTGGGATGACGTCATCAAACTTACACACTACTGAAATCTCTGAAGCAACATTTTTCCCGTCCTTGTCATCCTTTAGGAAAGCCAAATAGCCCTTACATCCACTTCTGATCAAACGTTCCGCTTTGATAGCGGACACGAGTGGTAGAAACTTCGTCCTCACTCCTACAAATTGAAAAGAACATCTCGTGTTTGGCCTAAAGGTGACCACCTTGTTCTTACAATCGACTGTTGCATAGTGTTGTGACAGCCAGCCCATGCCAAGGATCACGTCAAATTCTTGCATGTCGAGCAAAATTAAATCTACTGGCAACTCAAAAACTTCCCCATAAATATCCCCATCTTTAATAGCTACGACCATTGACTTGCAGACTAAGTCCGTATCCACCGATTTTCCCGTCAGAATTAGGGGTGTCATCGGGTTGGTTCGGGTCGGTTTTGGGGCAAAATCGAAACCGAACCGATAACTATCGGTTTCTATTTTATGAAATTGGAACCGAACCGATAAGGTTCAAAACCGAAACCGAACCGATAACTATCGGTTCGGTCGGTTTTCGGTTTCTAAACCTCAATTATTTATTTATTTTTATTAGGAAGTCATTGTCAATTCATAAGGGTCAGACCATTGAAAACTCTGTAAGTTGTTGCCTATATCGCTAATTTGCTATTAACCATCCAAAAGTAGGTGATTGATCAGATGGCTAAGAACATTTCCCAGAAATTAATGCACCAATCGGACAGTCCAGATCAATGGGCATTTTCTATATAATTTTATTTTAAATAAAAAATGACAAATATATGAGAACAATTCAGGAAACTAAACTCCCAAAAAATGAAAAATATATGAGAACAATGCAAAACCCCAAAACCCAAATCAACACAAATACAAACTACAAAGGGAGTCCTAAGGAAACTTAAAATCATACATTCAAATACACTATATAGAAATCACAATTAAACAAAATGGGGTCTTAAAACCCCATAAATACACATCCTTTAAACCCATTACCACTCCCCAAAGCCTTTAGCTTAAATGATTCTTCTATCAACAAAAAAACACATGAGAATATAAGATTTCAAAGGGGAAAAACAGACTTCTTTGTTTGCAACCTAAGTTTTGTATGTACTATGCACTTATGCAGCCCTGTAGCACCACTATCGGTTTCTTTCGGTTCGGTTTTAGTTTTTTAACGTTAAAATCGAAACCGAACCGATAACTATCGGTTTATATTTTTCAAAATCGAAACTGAACCGATATGTCCCAAAACCAAAATCGAACCGAAATTTGGGTTGGTTCGGGTCGGTTTCTGCACAGCCCTAGTCGGAATGGACACTGCCAAGACAAAATCCAAAGTCTCTGGCTGAACTTTCATCTTTCTTGCGAATCGAGGTGTGACATATGAATGGGTAGATCCCGGATCCATTAGTGCTCTTGCTACGTACGCGACATCACTTCCCCTCCCATAAACTTGCAAGGTACCTATAAGGCATACCTAGTTCAACATTCCACTCATGCAACACACACTCATGCAACACATATATTATTTAGGTGGATGCTTCTCAAATTAAAAAAAAACAGAAATACATTTTCGAGATATCTACTACGATAAAAAAAATCAATCTAAGTAAAAACTCACCCTGTATGATATCGTTGGAATTTTGAGCGTCCTGAGCCATAACTGCATAGGCTCTTCCCTGCATGATCGGCTTCTTAGATTGGATTGGTCTCGGTGCAGGCGCAGAAGCCGTTCTGCCCTTTGCCATCTCAGGACAATCTCGGATGATGTGGCCGATCTTTCCACATCGATAACATCCTTGCATACCCCGTCTACAATCAACTGTCCTATGAGGCTTGCCGCACTTGGCACAAGTCTCCTTTGGTGTAGAAGAGGCTGCCCTTGAGAAGCCTTGGCTTGCGGACACTCCTGTGGTGGCTGTAGAGTTCTCATACATGATGGGTCTCGCCAATGCAGATACAGCCGGTCTGAAAAAATTGGTATATGCTATCTGTCTAGGGAGCGGTGCTGATGACGTAAATCTCGGCTTTTTGTTCCCCGAGTCATACTCACCCACCCTCCCATGGTCTGGCCGCACTCCATCCGATTGATCCCTCCTCTTGTATACACCATAAATATCCCTCTCAACCACTATTGCCTTTCCCATCACATCCGCGTAACGTTTAAGTTTAAAAATTGACACTCTTTCATGGATGTTTGGTCTTAGGCCTTCTTCAAACTTGGCTGCCTTCATGACCTCTGTGGACACTAACTCTGGTGCAAACCGGGGCAACCGTGTAAACTCTACACCGTACTCTCGCACGGACATGCCTCTTTGCTGGAGATTTGCAAAGTCCCTTCTCATCTGTACTCGTACCTACTTAGGGAAATATTCCCTATTGAACTCTCTAACAAAATCCGCCCAAGTCCATAGGCGATGTGGGTCCTCTACTTCCTTCCTCCTCAGTACAGATTTTCACCACGGATCGGCATCTCCCTCCAGCTGGAAGGAAGCCCATCCTACCTTCTTATTTTCTGTACTTTACAGTTTGTCTAGAAGCTTCTCTATCTGGTTTAGCCATTTTTCTGCTTCTAACGGATCCGTTTGCCTATAGAAGCTAGGAGGTCTCAATCTCCTAAAATCAACAAACGACGAGGGCAACAATGCTGGAGGAGGCGGTGGTGGCGGCAGATGACTATTGGCATTATTGACATTATTAGCTGCCAATAGTGTCGTTTGCTCAGCCAGTATCGCAGTCTGCTGCGTCTGCTGAGCCATCGCAGCGTCCATAGTCTCCATAGCCAATGCGATACGATCGGTCGTTTCACTCCTCCGATCTCCTTCACGAGAATTTTCTTGGTCTCTACTACTAGACCCTGCTTGAAACCCCTCCTCACCTCTCTGGGTCCTATTCTGGCTACCTCTCGGTCGACCCCTTCTTCCAGAAGACATAGCGCTCTGCACATGAAACCATAGTTTCATTAGCAGAAGATCCCTTTTTACTCTGACAATAATCTAAGACTTGTCAGAAATCCTAACGAACTGCTTTGATACCAACTGTGATAGCCCGGATTTTGGCACCCCAAAATCCGTGCCATCTGCACGACCCTCGAGGCCGTGCCCCCATATAACATGCGAAACACTTGGTACATCCCAACCATACATAAAATACAATAAGAATATAGTGCAGAACATATCTCAAGTTCTACAATATACCATTTTAAAACATTAATCCAAAAGATAGTTCTAATCCCATACCTCTGTATGGACAAAAGAACTAACCCGAACCATCAGTGCCGTTACTACGGTCACCCAAAATGGTTCAACAAAAGAATATTACAAGTATCTTAATTCTTACAAAATAAACAAAACATGGCTGGACGTGCCAAACCTTAAATCTCCCGGTTACAAAATTTCAAATTACGCAACAAAACTCCTAGAAGAACTTCTCAGGAGGAGGCTCAGATTCTTCGAAACGTAATCTAAGTCCTCGGGATCAACCTCACCAGCAGCAGCTCCTAACTCTGAACCTATGACGTATAGTCAAAAGAGGTGAGCTGCATCCTAGCTCAATAGGGATAATATCTGATAAGGTAAATCTTACTTACTCACATACATCTAATGACATATATAAAGAATGAGTTCATTAATGTAATTTGATTGAAAACCATTGGAGATGCAATAAAATAAATAGAGTGCTTTTATCATTCTACTCATGACATCTGATGTTCATTAATGCTTATGATTTTAACAAGGCTGGTCCTATGACTTAAAACAATAACTTAAATAATCCCCGAGCAATATAGCATCGAGCCCCGATGGAATACCCTCCATCGTCGTCTAATCAGACTATTTTTGCTATTAACTTGACCCACGCCCCTTTCTCATAGGCGACGGCTACATCACTACTATACATCCCTGAGATGTCTACTGGTGCACGGATTTGTCGCCGTACCGGTCACGGATATCCTGCTGCGTCAATCACGGATATACCGCCGCGTCGGTGGGGTATTCTCCAAACTTTAAATCAATCATGTGCTACATATAGTTATTCCCCGTGCGATCGTGCTAAATAATTATAAGTTCCGAGCCTGTTCAACCTCATTTACATATGTTTAAGTCCGTGGATCCTTACATCTACCGTACATCCCTGGGATGTCACACTTTCTGATGCACCCTTCGGATGCCCATTGTACACATACATCCCTGGGATGATTGAACTCTTTTATTAGTTCACTTTTTCACATTCTCATAACATTTCTTATTTTTTTCTATACTACCCTACATTTTACATTTTCAACTTATTTTGAAAGTGAACACATTATAATTCAACTCAACTGTAAGAAAAACATGCATTCATAGGTTATCATCATATACATGTTATCGTAATTAAGGGTACGAGGTCAGATATTCCCCCTACCTTACTCGCTTTTACACATTCGGATTCTCCAATCCGAGTTAGCATTCAACCATCACAAGGTCCGACTTAAACTAGACCTGGCCAAACACATTTATCCCATCACTATCAGATAAGAGCATTAGGTTTGGAGCCTGACTCCAATACACAACTACTCGTATGTAAAAACTTAACAAAAGCTGAATTTCATCCAAATCGATCAAATGATTTCTGAATCGATCGAACGATTTGTAAATCGATCGAACGAATTTAAATCGATCGAACGATTTGCAAAATCGTTCGAACAAAATTTAAATCGATCGAACGAAACTCTAAAATCGATCGAACGAATTCTATTTCGTTCGATCGATCCCACCATTATTCATTCTACAATACTTTTGTCAGTTAGCAAACCGATTGAACGATTTTCAAATCGTTCACATAGGTTCCATAAATCGATTGAATGATTTCTTAAAGTCGTTTGATCGGTTCCTTCATAATTCGAATCGATCAAACGATTTTACAAATCGTTCGAACGATTACCTTCAGAACTTATTTGCTTTCTTCTTTATTTCTTATTTGGTCAAAATCGATTGAACGAACTCTAATTTCGTTCAATCGATTTCACCCACTTCTAGATCTGAACACACTCCTTCTCATCTCATCATCATCTATCTTATTTATCACCTATTTAGCTAATACACAAGTCTTAAATTCTATATTTAACAGTTTAAACAAAAAAAACTTGGATTTGTAACTCTTACCCCATTCGAACAGTTGGATCTCCTTCACTAGGGTTTCCCAAACCCCAAATCTTTACACGCTTGATTCTGAGCTCGAACCTCTAACTTTCCGAGCCCAACCACTTGCATTGAATGCCCCTCTCTAGATTTTACAACTCATTTCTCTCTCTCATTTACTCTCCTTAAATTTTCTAAACAACAAACATAAGAGAAATAACTTCTCTTTCTCTTTTGTCTTATAGTCTTAACACATGCCTTGTATGTTAAGCACTTATAACTTACTAACATATATGTGTGTGTACATGCCTTTGTCTGTATCCATTACACCTCCCTCGCATAATAAATCCATCATATACTAAATAACTTAAGTCAACTAAGTCTAAGTTGACTCAGTCAAATGTTGACCCATTGGTCTGCTTATCGAGGTGGACCGTTCAGGTACCGAATTTTCGGGACGTTACATTCTCCCCTCCATGGAAATTTTTGTTCGCGAAAATTTTAAACCCAAGGCCCCCCCCACACGCCAGGATGGGAGCGTACCCACACAATAGGGCTATTGAGAGCAACAGAGGTTGGACAAAAAGAAACTGTCACATAGACGCACACACATCACACATAATTTAGCTGTGTAAGCACACACCCTGCAAGAAACTCAATCGCAAACAAACAACTACATCATTAAAGCATAGAATACACACAACAACATATCGCACGAACCAGGACCCACATGAAAACACAAAAGACATATATAACAAAAATATGGAGATAATTGTGAGTGGCAACCATGCCACGATTGTTAAAAAGAACCTCAGTTCCAAGTACCTGTTTTAAACATTTACAGTATCCAAATTTGTTTCGAACTTGCCCAAAAATATACACCCTATAAATACACATTACAGAAATGGAAAGAACCCTCAAGCCTCCTCATCATTAGGAGGATCAGTACCAACATCGGGCTGAGCACCGCCATCTCCACGAGCTGCACCAAGTCGATTTATCCGACCCAAGCTCAAGGCCGCCATACGCTGGAGATAGTCGTCAGGATACATGAAACACATCTCCTCAGCGTGCAATGCGTCGTAGTAATCAAGTTGGCGGTTGAGAAGATGATTATTCTCCACCATCTGACGCGTATTTGCTTCCAACAATGCATAGAGATCGGCGACGGTCGCCGTAGGAATGCCTCCGTAAGGTGGTGGCACGTACTCATGTGCCGGGTGTCGAGGAGGCTCATCATAAAGTGGAGTATCATGGGCTGGCAGGTCAGAGCCACGTGGTTGATCCGCAGGTTGTTGTTTAGGTGGTGGCGGTTCCTCCACCAAGGGCTTCTTGGTCAATTTAACATATGTTCTGTTCTAATTCACCATGGTGTAAGGTTGGACGTTACCCGTTAGTTTCTGTTCACTCTTGGAGAGGGTGTAGGTGTCATCACCCGCGTAATCCTCGACCATTAAAGAAATGAGTCGGGCATACGGCATATCATCAATTGGTTTCTTGGCGCCCTCAAGCATCTTCTTGCGATCATAATTCATCCCCTCAATGACCATTTTCGGCACGTTAAACCATCGACTGCTATAAGCTGAAAAAAGTGCCATCTGGACTTCACCGACTCTTTCGGTTTTATGGCGTAACAGGTACAAATTACATTGGATTATGGAATCGAGCATCCAAAGCTCGCGAGGCAAGTCGAACCGCTTAATCGAGTGACCCGAACCCGTTCGGCCATGGGTCATATGAGCAGCGACATATTTATAATCCAATGGGGCCAGAAAAGGTTTAGCCAGGGCGATATCTTCGTGGTTATACGTATGGAAACATTCCAATGCATCGGCCACGTCATCAAAAGTAAACGTATAAGGCTGATTATCAATCTTGGTTTTGAGGATGCTCGGGTCCTCAACCAGTTCCATGTTCTGATAGAACAGTCGAACTATCCTAGGGTAAAAAGAATCGTGACAGGGGCGAAGGATGCCCGTCAAACTTGCGGTGGAAATGTAGTCAAAGGCCCACCGGGTCTCATCTCGCTTGGCGAAAATCTTCGGATCTATAGTCCACTCGGGTTCAAAATCTTTGTCAGACCACCACTCATTTGGTCGTTCCCTTGGTTGTGATGGGGGTGGTGCTTGGGAAGGTGGTGCCGACGAAGAACCCGTAGGTGGTTTCTTCCGTGGTTGTTGGGAAGAAGAACCCGTTGTGGTTTTCTTAGATGCCGCACTCGCCGATGCTTGGCGAGTTTTAGGTGGCATTGTGGGGCAAAAATAAAAACTAGGGTTTTAAGTCAAATCTAGCTCAAATGCTAGCTAAAATAGGGGAAATGAATCCCCTTGGAAAGTGTAGTAAACCTAGAAGGGTTTGAGGTTACTTGTGATGAATAAAATTTGCTCGAAGGTGGCCGGAGTTGACGGAAACCGGTGACTTACACAGTCCAAAGACTCTCCTTTGAAGAAGGAAAAGCGCAAGAGGTTGAAGATTTAAGTGAATGTTAAAATGATTTGCATGCTCTATATATAAGTTTTAAAATCGATCGAACGAATTGAAATTCGTTCGATCAGTTTCCAAAAATTTAAATGGCAGTCCACAAATTCGATCGAATGAATTTCCATCATTAAAGTAGCCTCCCAAATTTCGTTCGATCGGTTTTGAAGATTCGATCGAACGGTTTACTGGACAAATTTTAAGGCCATTTTACTTCACCGACACGACCCAAAACCTCAAAGGGTCCTATATAACGAGGACTTAGCTTCCCCTTCCTTCTGAACCTCATCACACCCTTCATGGGTGATACTTTCACAAAGACGTGATGTCCCATGGCAAAATCGAGGCTCGTTCTCTTAAAATTGGCATAGCTCTTTTGCGGACTTTGGGCTGCTTTAAGCCTATCTCTAATCATTCATACAAACATGGCATTGTCCTCAAGGATTTCCGGACCCAACACAAAATTTTCTCCGATTTCTTCCCAGTTGATGGGTGATCGGCATCGTCTCCCATATAGAGTTTTATACGGTGCCATTCCGATGCTTGCTTGAAAACTGTTGTTATACGCAAATTCGATCAACGGTAGATGTTGATCCCACGAGCCTTGTAATTCGAGCATACATGCCCTGAGCATGTCTTCGATCACTTGATTTACTCGTTCCGTTTGCCCGTCAGTTTGTGGGTGAAATGCCGTACTAAAATCCAATCGGGTGTCCATACCTTTTTAAAATTTTTGCCAAAATTTTGAGGTATACAATGGGTCACGATCGTATACAATGCTGCTCGGAATGCCATGCAACCGCACTATCTCCTTCATATAAAGTTCCACGAGCCGTCCAGCAGTATACATCATATTGTAGGGTAAGAAATGAGCTAACTTCCTCAGTCTATCCACAACAACCCATATAGCGTTGTGCCTCTTCGCCATCCGTGGTAACCCTACTATGAAATCCATGGAGATCGACTCCCATTTCCACTCTGGTATGGGTAGAGGTTGCAATAATCCAGTAGGGTGTCGATGATCGACTTTCACCTGTTGACACGTCAAACATTTTGACACGTATTCCGCTACATCATGTTTCAAACCTCTCCACCAGTAGTTCTTACGCATGTCTTGATACATCTTGGTACTACCAGGATGGATCGCATATTGAGACTTGTGAGCTTCATCCAAAATGGTTTGTCTCAGACCTGCATCGACTGGAATACACAGATGTCCTCTGAATAATAAGGAGCCATCTTCCCTTATAGAAAAATTCGGCCTAGCACCGTCCATCACTTCTTGACGAATTTTGACTAACTCAGAGTCTCTCATTTGTAGCTCGTGTATGTGCTCAAAAATTGTCGGTCTCACTGAAATATTGGCCAATAGAGTACCTGAAGCTTGTACCTCAATCGTCGCGTCATACAATGACAGGTCTTCAAACAACTTCCACTTGTGAATTCCTAATATCAGGCTAGCTAACTGAGCCGAACCCTTTTGACTCAAAGCATCTGTGACGACATTTGCCTTGCCTGGGTGATATTGAATGGAGCAGTCATAGTCTTTGAGAAACTCCATCCACCTTCGTTGTCGCATGTTTAGCTCCTTCTGCGTGAACAAATATCGGAGGCCTTTATGGTCAGTGAAGATCTCGAAAGTTTCCCCGTACAAGTAGTGCCTCCAGATTTTTAACGCAAAAATGACTGCGGCTAGTTCAAGGTCATGCATTGGGTAATTCTTCTCATGTTCTTTCAGCTGCCTCGATCCATACGCAATTACTTTCTTATACTGGTTAAGCACACAGCCTAAACCGTGATGTGAAGCGTCACTATAGACTGCAAAACCCCCATTGCCTGTTGGAATTGCAAGTACTGGAGCTGACGTGAGGCGCATTTTAAGCTCTTGGAAGCTCTTCTCACAAGGTTCGATCCACTCAAATCTCACATCCTTCCGTGTGAGCGTCGTTAGTGGCCCCGATATCGCTGAAAATCCCTCCACAAAGCGTCGATAATACCCAGCTAGACTAAGGAAACTACGTATATCTATCATTGTCTTAGGCTGTTCCCACTGCACAATAACTTCGATCTTTGCTAGATCCACCGTGACACCCTCCTTTGAGACAGCATGCCCCAAAAAGATTACTTCCTCCAACCAAAACTCACACTTACTGAGTTTGGCGTACAACTGGTGTTCACGCAGTGTTTGTAGAGCGGTTCTCAAATGCACTTCATGTTCTTTCTTTAATTTAGATTATATGAGGATATCGTCGACGAACACAACTACGAAGGAGTCCAGGTGTGGTTTAAACATCCGATTCATTAGATCCATAAACGATGCCGGCGCATTCGTCAACCCAAATGGCATCACTAAGAATTCGTAGTGTCCGTATCTCGTCCTAAAAGCAGTCTTTTGAACATCCTCTGAGTTGATGATATCCCGATCTCAAGTTGATCTTAGAAAAATATCTTGCCCCCTGCAGTTGGTCAAACAGATCATCTATCCTTGGTAATGGATACCTGTTCTTTATAGTGAGCTCGTTCAACTGACGGTAGTCAATGCACAACCTCATTGACCCGTCCTTCTTCTTGACAAACAAGACCGGCGCACCCCAAAGAGATACACTCGGTCTCATAAACCCTTTGTCTAAGAGCTCCTGTAATTGCTCTTTCAACTCCTTTAACTCTGCTGGAGCCATCCTATAAGGGGCCTTAGAAACCGGCTCCGTTCCTGGTGCCAATTCGATAGCAAACTCAACCTCTCTTTCCGGAGGTAGTCCTGGTAATTCGTCTGGGAAGGCGTCATCAAACTCACACACTACTGAAATCTCTGAAGCAACATTTTTCCCGTCCTTGTCATCCTTTAGGAAAGCCAGATAGCCCTTACATCCACTTCTGGTCAAACGTTCCGCTTTAATAGTGGACACGAGTGGTAGAAACTTCATCCTCACTCCTACAAATTGAAAAGAACGTCTCGTGTTTGGCCTAAAGGTGACCACCTTGTTCTTACAATCGACTGTTGCACAGTGTTGTGACAACCAGTCCATGCCAAGGATCACGTCGAATCCTTGCATGTCGAGCAAAATTAAATCTACTGGCAACTCCAAAACTTCCCCATAAATATCCCCATCTTTAATAGCTACGACCATTGACTTGCCAACTAAGTCCGTATCCACCAATTTTCCAGTCGAAATGGACATTGCCAAGACAAAATCCAAAGTCTGGCTGAACTTTTATCTTTCTTGCGAATCGAGGTGTGACATATGAATGGGTAGATCCCGGATCCATTAGTGCTCTTGCTAAGTTCGTATCCATAGCCTCTAGGGTAAGGACTTCGGTTATTAATCGGGAAAGTGTTAGGCACTCGATTGACCCACTCGGAAGCGGTCTCTACTATGGCCAAAAATAAAATAAAGAAAAAAAAGCAAACAACACTTCCCCTTGCTCGAAAGTACCCCGATCCTATTTGAGCCTCCCGCAATCACCGAAATTTCAACGGTATAACGAATCAAATTTTAGGATAGACGAAAAGCAAAAAAGAAGGTACAGGAATAGAGAAGAGAGCCGGAGCTCCATTGTAGCACCGCCACGAATCTTCGCTTTGGTGCTAACTTTGGTGCGCTTTCGAAGGCAAATGGATTAGATATGGGTTTTACCACCCTACTATGACTTGAAAGTCGGAGGGTACGAGGGACGAGCGGAGGTTTCCTAACTGGGTAAGGCTTGAAAATGGTATTGAGGGAAGTATGGAGGTATGGGATGAACTTGGATCTCAAGACCTAGAAGGTTTGAGCTTTGAGACAGCGGGAGACCTTTATAGAGTTTTCTCTATTTTGAAAATTTCTCTGTTAGGTCGGTCTCTTTTTTAGAAATTTTTCTCTCATTGGAAATTTTTTCTAGGTTTGCTAGTGAAGGGTGGGGGCCTCTACTTATAGAATTGGGGGAGATTAAGGGTGGCTCTTAAGCTCTAATGGAGGTTAAGAATTAGGTAATGTTTGATCTAAGGTTTTGGAGGATTTCTAGGGCTTGGAAAAGGTAAAAACTGGTTTTAATGGTGGATGATGGGGATAGCCACGATTAGAATGCCCTGAATCTTGAATCCTGCTTACGATTGATCTTGTTTATGATTGCATCCTGAATACAATTGTATCCTGAATCTTGTTTACGATTGCATCTTTAATCCTGTTTACAATTGCATCCTGAATATGATTGTATCATGAATCCTATTTATGATTGCATCCAAAATACGATTGTAATCTTGAATACGATTGTATGTTGAATCCTGTTTATGATTGCATCCTAAATACGGTTGTAGATTGCATCCTGAATACGATTGTATCCTGAATCCCTGCATTTATGCACTTTCTTCATTTTGTCATAACTTTTGATGTATAACTCGGAATTAGACGAATTTTAGCTCGTTGGAAAGCTAGGAACCTCTACTTTCCAATGATATAGGCCTCAGCTCCCGTATATATATCTATGCAAACTTTGTTACTCCTCTTTTCATTCGCTATTTATGGTTGGTTCAAATCGGGTTCTATGGGTCCAATATGCTCTTCTAAGGGTCTGAGAAGGTTCCTAATGGGTTTGGGTTGGCTTCTAAGGGTTCGAGATGATTCCTAAGGGTCCGAGTAATACTTTCGAAAGCTTAGAAGTATGCCGTTCTTAAAATATGGGTTAATCGAGCCTTGGGCCAAATTTGAGTGTCTACAAGTAAGTTTCGAAAAAACTCAGTCTCCGTTAGCGACAATATCACAAACCTCAGCAGTTATATCAATATGACTAAATTTTTTATTCAAGGCCTCCTTATCTATCCACGGTTCAAACCAAAAACTATAAGAAGCACCATATCCAAGAATCTCTCTAGAGTTTGTGGAAAACACTTCTCTTGTCTTCAAAATGCTTTTCTAAGCCCATAATGGGTCTTGAGGCATGAGACAAATATTATCTTTGCCGATATTTGGATATAATTCCTTGAGTTCATAAAGACGAACAATCATCGGCCAAACTCTTAAATAGTTTAGCGCCAACTAAATTTCAATCTTTTATTCTAGGATTCCAAGTCCCCCTTCACTTTTTAGCAAGCAAATATTGGATTCATCAATTGAGATTATGAAGATCCCTCCAAATATATATATATATATATATATATATATATATATATATATATATATATGTGTGTGTGTGTGTGTGTGTGTGTGTGTGTGTGTGTGTGTGTGTGTGTGTGTATTCAAGTAAACTAAATGCACCAGTCCAATAAACTTGTCAGCGGAGAATATTAACTCTAGTCTTCCAGCATACATAACAAATAAGTTGACCCTCCAACTTTTCAATCTATTACATATTTTCTGAATAAGAGACATGCATAAGGAATGTGTCATTCTGAAATATATGATGAGGAGATAATCTTCCTTAAAATTGAGCATGTTTCTAATGGAAGCGATTGTACATGCCTTTGAAAATCAAAGCACGTTTTCCATCAGGCCAGAGTAATCGTGAAAATCATTTAAGAGTTCTTGGATTTCAAAGGAATGTGGGTGTCCTCCTTAGCAAGTAAAAGTAAATTGTCCGCAAAAAAAAAAGTCTTAATTGATTATGCTATGTGGCATATATCTTTGACAAAGCCAAGTTATTAATGTGACAAAACATCCAGTGAGCTCAATTTAGCCCATAAGGGTTCCCCATGAGAGAACTTGAACCAAACCATCAAAGCACTTTAATAAAGACTATTGTTCATGTTTAGGGTATGGTCCATTTGGAAGTACATAGATTTGATGAAACAGATCGGTTGTTGTTTTTGGAGGGTTAACAAAAGTTCTCATGATATTGTAGGATGCCATGAGCCTAACTCAACCTCACAAGACCAGCTTGTAAGGTGAGTTTTGCCCCAGGTTTATATATAGCCCAATGCCATTGACCCAAACCACGTGAGACTATATGACCTGGAAAGTTAGTAGTGCGGGTTGTTATTGTTGTTTGGCTCTAACTTGGAGGTTGGCTCTAACCTGGAGGTTGAATTGTAGTTTGACTCTAACTAGCGATGACCCAGTTATATTCAGATTCTATATAAGGCTAGTTTCTCTTAGATTAGAAGTGGATTTGTGTCTTCTATATAAAGGGAAAGCTCTTGGCCAGATTATAGAACATAGTTGAGATGTAAAGCTTTGGAAAACCAGTGTAGGGTTTTGAGGAGAACTTTGGTGAGGCTTGAGTGTTATTGTATTCTTGTGTGATCATCAATGTAGTGTATTATCGCTGCTCATGGACGTAGGCATATTGCCGAACCATGTAAATATTGTCTCTTGTGTATTTGTAGTTGATTTTTTTCATTTTGCGTTCTTATTTGATCGTTCATCGTGAGATCGTTGGTTAATTTGTAAGCTTCTGCATAACAAATTGGTATCAGAGCGAGGTTTTTGTTCTATGATCGGAGATGGCATCGATGTCCGCAAAAGTTTTGAATGCGAGGTTCGAGGTTGAGAAATTCGATGGGAAGATCAATTTCGGCTTGTAGCAAGTAAAAAGTTCGAGATATCTTGATTCAACAAGGGCTGCACAAGGCATTGAAAGGACTTTCGGGTAAGCCAACGAATATGTCCGATGGTGATTGGGAAGAATTTGAACTTCAGGCATGTAGTACGATTCAGCTATATCTAGCAAAAGAGATTACGTACAATGTGAAGCGAGAGAACTAGGTGGCCTCGCTGTGGGCCAAATTAGAGGGTCTCTATATGACAAAATCTCTAACGAGTTGTCTATATCTCAAGAAGTAACTATACAAGTTACACATGAAGGCAAGCACTTCTCTTAACGAACATCTTAATAAATTTAATAGAATAATATCTGAATTATTAAATGTTGGAGAAGAGGTTAAGGATGAAGACAAAATACTATTACTTTTTTCTTCCCTCCTTGATTTCTATGAGCACCTAATTACTACGCTACTTTATGAGAAAGATACTATTGAACTGGAGTCGGTTACAGTAAAATTATTTGTAATGAGATGAGGAAGACAGATTCGGATAATGATATACAAACATATGACTTGTTGGTTAGGGGGAGAGCAGAGGACTGTAAATCTGAAAGGGGTAGATCAAAGTCCATATCTAAATCCAAAAATAGAAAGACAGTAGAATGCTACAAGTGTCACGAAAAGGGTCACATCAAAAGACATTGTCTATAGTTATAAACAAATAGGGACGATGCTTAGGATAAGAAGCATAAAGGGGTCATTGATGAGGCTGGTATAGCAGAACAAGCTTCAGATGATGATTGAAACTTATTATTAGTAGTTTCATATAAATACTCGCAGAATATATGGATACTTGATTCAGGGTGCTCTTACTATATGTGTCTAAATAGGGATTGGTTCGTGTCTTATAAAGAAGTGGATGGTGGAAAAATTTTGATGGGTAACAATATGGCCTGTAAAATAGTTGAAAAATAGAGTATCAAAATAAAGATGCACGATGAGGTTGTGAGAACATTGACCGACATATGCTATGTTCCGGAACTGAAGAAAAACCTCAAATTGCTTGGTACATTAAACTCTAATGGGCTCAAGTTTACAGCTCAAGGTAGAGTTCTTAGGGTGACAAAGGGATCTCTAGTTGTAATGAAAGCGAAAAAGGTTGGGAACCTCTACTTTCTATCAAAGAGTACAGTGATAGGTGGATCAACAGTATCTACATCAGATGATAGTGGTTTGTTCTCTACACAGTTATGACACATGTGCCTAGGGCACATATCAGAAAGAGAGATGACAGAATTGAGTAAGTATGACTTGTTAAAAGGTGTAAAGGTCGGCAAAATTGACTTTTGTGAGCATTGTGTCTTTGGAAAATAGTGCAGGGTTAAGTTCAACATAGCGGTTCACACTACAAAAGGCACACTGGACTATCTACATTCAGATGTATGGGGGCCTTCAAAGGTTTCTTCTTAAGGTGAGGCCAAGTACTTCATCTCCTTTATCGATGATTACTCTCGGTATGTATGGATCTACATGATAAAAAGTAGGGATGAGGTGTTGAAAATCTTTAAGAGGTAGAAAATACTGTTTGAGAACCAGACTGAAAGAAAGGTTAAGCGGTTGAGAACTGATAATGGCGGTGAGTACACCAGTGGACAGTTCCAGGAGTTCAGTGAAGAGAACGGTATTGTTAAACACTTCATAGTGAGGAATACACCACAACAGAATAAGGTAATAGAACGTATGAATAGAACTCTACTTGAAAATGAAAGATGTATGTTATCTAATGCGAAATTGGGTAGAGACTTCTGGGCCGAGGCAGTCAGTACAACGTGCTACCTAGTAAACAGATCACTGTCTACAGTAATAGAGTGAAATACTTCGATTGAGATGCGGTCAAGGAAGCCTGCAGATTATAGTGTATTAATGGTTTTTTGTTATACAACTTATTATTATGTTAGAGATAGTAAAATTGACCTAAGGGCTAAAAAAGCGATTTTCTTAGGGTATGCAAATGGTATAAAAAGATATAGGTTATGCTGTCCTAAGCAAAATAAGATTGTGATCAACAGAGATGTGACCTTTGATGAATCTGTTATACGAACTTCTAGTAAATAGATCATGAAAATTAGAGAAGAGGTAGAGAAAAATCAGTTTGATGTGGAGTTAGAAACTCGTACAGTCATTACATCAGAGAATAGTGTAGAAACAGTTGAGAGAGAGCCAGAACAATCCTTAGCAGGTGGAAGACCCAAAAGGAATATTAGAACACCAATTCGCTACGATTACAAGAATATGGTCACCTATGCATTGACATTGGATGACAATGATCCATCTTCATTCAAGGATGCAATCAGTGGTAGATATGCACGGGAATGGGAGACCGTAATGGGTGAAGAGATGAATTCTCTTTACAAGAATCAAACTTTAGAACTAACAGAGTTACCTAAGGGAAAGAGAGCAATTGGGTGCAAGTAGGTTTATAAGAAGAAATAGAGTTCTCCGAAAAATAGTGATGCAAGGTACAAAGCACGGTTGGTACCAAGAGGCTCTGTGCAAAAGAAAGGCATTGATTATAATGAGGTGTTCTCACCGATTGTGATACATACTTCAATCCGGGTTTTGTTGTCAATTGTAGTACAGTTAGACTTAGAGTTGGAGTAACTCAATGTAAAAATGATATTTCTATACGGTGATCTGGAGGAGGTTTATATGAACCAACCTAAAGGGTTCAAGTCTCTTGGAGAAGAGAGGTTAGTGTACAAACTGAAAAAGTCCTTGTACGGGTTAAAGCAATCATTGAAACAGTGGTACAAGAGGTTTGATACGTTCATGGTGGGCAAAAATTATATTCTAAGTGAATATGACAACTGTGTTTACTTCAAGAGGCTACCGGATGGCTCATTTATTTACCTTCTCTTGTATATTGATGACATGCTCATAACTGCAAAGAACATGGTGGAGATCAACAAGTTAAAATCACAACTTGACATAAAGTTTGAGATGAAAGATTTTGGCGTAGTGAGAAAGATTCTTGGGATAGAGATTCAAAGAGATAGAAAGAAAGAGCAGTTGTGTCTGACATAAAAGATTTATCTAGAGAAGGTACTCTCACAGTTTGCGATGGAGAACTCAAAGGTTGTGAGTACTCCATTAGCAGCTCACTTCCGTCTTTCGGCTAACATTTCTCCTACTATAGATGAGGAGCATGAGTCCATTGCTCGTGTTTCTTACGCGAGTGCGGTTGATAGCTTGATATACGCTATGGTATGCACTCGACCGAATATTTTACAAGCCGTTAGCGTGGTCAGCAAGTATATGGCTAATCCAGGCAAGGAGCATTGGTAACCAGTAAAATAGATTATGAGGTATATACGTGGTACCAAGGATGTCGATTTGATTTTTTGCAGTGGTACAAATCATCAGTTATGCGGATACGTAGATTCAGATTACGTGGGTGATTTGAATAAGCGTCGGTCTACAATGAGATATGTGTTTATGTTATCAGGTGATTCGATTAGCTGGAGTCGATGTTATAGGATACAGTGGCTTTGTCTACTATAGAGGCAGAGTATATGGCAGTAACAGAGGCAACGAAAGAAGTATTGTTGCTTCATGGTTTAGTTGGTAATTTGGGGATCACACAGGAAAGTGTCGATGTGTTCTGTAATAGTTAGAGTACTATTTACTTAGCAAAAAATTATGTATATCATGCCCGTATCAAGCAAATTGATATACAATATCACTTCATACGGGAAGTAATCAATGATAGCAAGATATCTTTGAAGAATGTGAGTACAAGGGACAATCCTACGGATATGATGATTAAGATGGTATCAGTGGTCAAGACTAAACATTGTTTGGATTTGATCAATATTCAGCAGGTTTGAGTGCCCTTAGGGTGCTGGTGGCAGCAGTGATACGAGTATAGTGATGATCGAAAGAAAGAGTACATGGTGAAGAAGCCAGGTGGAGAATTATTGCTTGGCTCTAAATTGGAAAGTTTGAATTGTAGTTGAACTCTAACTTAGAGGTTGGCTTTAACCTGGAGGTTCAATTATAGTTTGACTCTAATTGGCAATGACCCAGTTACATTCAGATTCTATATAAGGCTAGTTTCTCTTAGATTAGAAGTAGGATTTGTGTCTTCTATAGAAAGGGAAAGCTCTTTGCAAAATTATAGAACAAACTTGAGATGTAAAGCTTTGAAAAATTAGTATAGGGTTTTATTGAGAGCTTTGCTGAGGCTTGAGTGTTATTGTATTCTTGTGTGATCATCAATGTAGTGTATTATCGATGTCCGTGGACATAGGCATATTGCCAAATTACGTAAATATTGTCTCTTGTGTGTTTGTGGTTGATTTTCTTCCTTTTGCATTTTTATTTGATTGTTCATCGTGAGATCGTTGGTTAGTTTGTGAGCTTCCGCACAACAGTTATTACACGTGTTATAAGGTTGTGAAGAATTCAATAAAACAAGAAAATGACACTATAAAAATAAAAACTATTAGCGGCATAAAAAAACTGTCGTTATTAACAAAAGCTGTTATTAGCCCTATCGCTACAAAAAACTGGCGCTATTAGTCCTGTTGCTATCAAAAACTGCCTTAACAGCAAGTGCCACTAAAACACCTTATTTTTTGTAGTGAGATAATTTATAGGTGACCACATTTCTATGCATGACACGTTTGATTGGAGATGCAATAAGGCAAGCATTCCACCCATTTAAAAGAATCTCCAAAGCATTGGCATGCTGCACCAGCACTATAAAAAATAAGATTATTAGTGGCCGTATAAAATTGTCGCTATTAGCCAAAAAGCTACTGCTAAACTGCCGATGAGGGTATTAGTGGCAGTTTTTTATTAATAGCGGGAGTTTTTGGGCTGCCCCTAATAATCTTATTTTTTGTAGTGTAGGTCTATAGAAATTGAGTGTTTTTCAAGCGATTGCAAGCATAGAAGCACCACCATTGTCATATTATTCTTCTTTTTCCTTTTTTACCATTTCATAATTTTTTTCTTCCTTTTATCTTATTTTTTATCTTTTTGTAAGAGGGACCTATATACAGATGAAAATATATAAAAGTAAGAATAGTTTCTGTTATATTTTCATACCTAAAATGCCTCTAAGAGAATTAAACTAGGACTCTAAAAATCTTCTAATTAAACTAGGACTCTAAACTAGCCCATAACTCATATATGATACAAAATGTAATTCTCTCTCTCTCCCATGTACATGACTCTCTCTCCTAAATAAACGCTAATAAATATCTCCTTCTCCTCATTGAAATTTTATAAAATAAAAGGTGAAAAATAAAAATAAATCATACACCGATTTTCGATAAGCAATGAGTCTCTCATTAACACATCATTTTTTTCCCGATTTCAGGTATGTTTATGTCTTTATTTTATTAATATCTCTTAATTTTCTTTGATTTATTTTTGACCAGTTTTATATTTATTGATGACATGAATCTGATCCAAGATTTTGTGTTTGTTTATTCATCCTGAAACAATTAGATTTCCACAGATTTTCGTTAAGCAAGTAGTCTCTTATTAACACATTGTTTTTTCCCGATTTCAGGTATATTTGTCTTTGTTTTATTTATGTCTCTTAATTTGCTTTGATTTATTTTTGACCAATTTTATATTTTATTGATGACATGAATCTGATCCAAATTTTTTTTTTTTTATTTATCCTGAAACTGTTAGATTTCCATTCGGGTTATTTTTTATTTATCAATTGGGGATATGGGTTAGTTGTTTCACTCAAAAAGATCATATCTTTATGTTATTATCTTTGCCTGACTCTAATATGGAGGTAATAATTATAGGCATTAGAATTATAAGATACAATTTCGTATCGAGTTGTTTGTAATTTTGTATTGGATGGCATAAACCGAAACTGGTTTGTTTTCGCCATGGTCCGATATAGAGGCGTATTTTTATAATCAGAGATCTTTATGTATGACTGTAAATGAGATTGGATTAAGAAATATCATATGAGTTTTTGCTTATTTTATATTTTGATACAGTTATTATTTTTTTCGAACTTGAATCACTGGATCTCCATTCTTCGGCGCCTCGCTTTCCGAACTTGAATCGCCGGATCTCCATTCTTCGGCCCATCAAGAAGACTAAATCACCACCATTAAAACTAGAATAAGATGGAGTTTATATACCGTTCGAGAGAAATGATCAGCAAGAGATGCACCCCAACCTCCATCTCCAAACAACTCTTCACTGATCGAGTCACCGAAAAGAATGATCTTGGGTCGCATCTCTTTCTCTCTCGGCAAATCGACTCAAATAAAATGGGTTTCTTCGATTTCTTCTTCTATTTTCGTCTGGGTTTACTTTCTGTTATATATGGCATGCAATCTGTCCTAGGATATGATATGGTTGAAATATGCTAAAGGATATCGTAGTAATTTAATAATTAGAGTTCTTAAAATATAAATATATTAATTAAAAATCCTAGGTGAATCCTAGCCGTTGAATTTAATTTTAGTTTTAAGGGATGAGATGATTTCTAATCCTTCAATCTACGTGCATTTGCACGTACATCCTTACTAGTACAAATGAAAATAGGACAAAGCTCAATAAATTAAAATGGAAAGAAAGAAGAAATAAAATTATTTCTTTTATGGTAGGTCAATGATTTTGGGTCTCAAATCGGGCTTACACACCCAAAAGGCCTGATTATTTGGATCGTGTGCAAGCTGAAATCTGGACAAGTCCGGTCCATTGAGAGGCCTAGTTTCCTTAAGTCACCAATTCCCAATAGATTCCTAATCTCTATCAATTTGGCTATCCAAACCGGGAAAAATGATGAACAGAGGAATCTTATAGATTCCTTCAGACAGTAAAAAGTGATGAACAATATAGGAATCTTATAGATTCCTTCGAGCTAAGAATCCATGAATAAATATAAGATTAATAACTTGCTCACTTTTTCATATTTTTATCCAATTAAATGCACCCTAAGAAATATTTTTTTGGAGTTTTGGAAAGATTGTTGGGAAAGCTTTTGGGGTGCTTTTGGGATAGCTCCCTGGGGCGTGAGCCACTCATGACTTTGACCGGGGGCTGTGGAGCATGCACTACAAAAAATAAGACTATTAGCAACAATTTTTTTAACAAAAAACTGCTGCTATTAGTCCTGTCGCTACCAAAAACTGCCGCTATTAGTTCTACCGCTACAAAAACTGCCTTAATGGCAAGTGCCGCTGAAACACTTGAATTTTGTCGTGATGTTTGGTAAAACAGATCATCCCAATTACGTTGGAAGGAGCTGTTTTAAATGAAAAGTAAGCTCCCCATAAGAGATGGTAAAACTTGCTCTAACACGAAATTGGTAGGGAGCAGGTAAAGAGCTAGAGCAGAGTTGGGAAGAGCTACGCTAAATTCATGCTTAGAAAAAATTAATCTTTTCATCTCACCATCTCAACTGCGACAACACCCCCTTCTCGCGATATATGTGGAGAGAGAGAGAGAGAGACTTTTATTTTGGCAGACAGTAAAGAAATTTTATTAATAGGATAAAGGGTACGACCATTCTCACTCATTTTCGAAGTAAGAACGACAATGTTTTTCCCGAACAAAAACCATTGAATGGTTTGAGTTAGGCAACGGAGATTATTTGTTCTTCCAATCTTCTACAAAATAGATCTTAAGATCATGTCACACCTATTGGATGGTCAGATATTGATTCCACATAGCACACATCCCCAAAAGTGACCTAGATCATAGGCCAAAGAGTTGACCTTCACTTTTAGGGACATGTGCATTGTGGAATCAACATTTGATTGTCTGATGGGCGCCCGCCATGATCTTAAGATCTATCATGGGGAAGATTGATACAAAAAATAATTTCCATCATCTGATTCAAATCAGTCAATGATTTTAGTCCATGAAAAATTGTGATACTTATTCCAAAAACGGGTGAGAATAAAAGAGTACACAAATGAGATGCATATATATATATATATATATATATATATATAGAGAGAGAGAGAGAGAGAGAGAGAGAGAGAGAGAGGAAAAATGGAAAATGCTGTCCTTTTTGTGAAGTGATGGGTGGCATGGGAACCACTTTACTAACTAGAGTTACGCTTTTAAAATATTTTAATACCATTCTAGTCATCATTCTTGACTTTTTTAAAGTGTCGTTATTTTCTTCATTTTTCTAAGAAAGTGTCAGACATACTTTTTTATATATATTTTAATAAAAAAATATGGCCTCCTAGTAGTGAAGCACTAGCACCTCAATAGCGAAGCGTTGGCACCCTGGCGTCGAGGTGCCGATGCTTCGCTAAAAAAAAAATAGAGCGTTGACGCCTCGTTTTAGGAGCACCGACACTTCGATAATATATACATATATATATATATAATTTTATTTTTATCAAAGCGCTGGTGCCCCTAAAACGAAGCGTCAGTGCTTCGATTAAAAAAATAATTTATTTTTTATTTTTATTTTTATTATTATTATTTTTTTATCGAAGCGCTGACGTCTCTAAAACGAAGTGCCATCACTTCGATAAAAAAATAAATTTTTAGGGGCGCCGGCGCTTCGATAATTTTTTTATTTTTTTATCAAAGCGCCGACACCTTGATATAGAGGCACTACCGCCCTTAAAACGAAGCGTCGGCGCTGGCACCCCGGCACCGGGGTGCTAGCGCTTCACCACCGGGGTGCCAGTGCCTCGCTTATCGGGGTGCTGATGCCTCATTTTTGGGGAGTCGGCAATTCGCTGCCGAGGTGCTGGCGCTTCACTGTCGGGAGGCCACATTTTTTTATTAAAATATACCTAAAAAAATATGTCTGACACTTTCTTAGAAAAATAGAGAAATGAAAGAGACTTTAAAAAAGTCAAGAATGATGGCTGAAAGGGTAGTAAAATATTTTAAAAGTTTAACTCTAGTTAGTAAAGTGGTTCCCATGCTACCCATCACTTCACAAAAAGGACACAATGTGTCACACCCATATCAATTGGTGTAGATATATCTCTACGCCTAAGCGCATAGTCTCGGGCCTCATATATATATATATAGCTCCACGCATCTAACAGGAGCTTGATGCTTCTTACATCAAATTTTGAGCTATCATTATATAATATTTTGAGTCTTGTCATTCTCATATTTATTTGTAAAACTTTTTCGGATTTGTTATATATAATTATGTGTTACATTTATTATTGTAGATTATTGGACAAGCAAACTACATATATTATTGTAGATTATTGTACAAGCTTACGTTTTTCTCTGATGAATTATTGTACGAGCTTACTTGTTTATCTTTTTTTTTAAATAATTAAAGGGGTTGGAGGGACCCTACCCTTTTATTGAAAAAAGAGGAGAAGATTACATAAGATATTGAATACAAATCAAATCCTCCCTCATGAGAGAGTTGAGAAGGGGAGAAATATCAGAGCCATACCACCGGATAACATCATTAACATCCATTCCGGTTTGAGCAAGGAGATTAACGCTATAATTCATCTCTCGCCATATGTGGTGAAATGTGCAACATTGGAAGTGTTGGGCAAGTGAGTTTACCTTCCTCAAAGGGAAGGTATATTGCCATGGAATTGTGCAATAATTTGTGATACATATGGCAAGAAGAGAGTCAGATTCAACAATGAGACTTGTAAGTTGAAGAGAAGTCGTAAGATGAAGTCCTTGTTGGATCGCATTAATTTCAGCATGAGTGATATCATGGGCAATAGGTGGGCATGAAAACTGGCAATATGGTTGCCAATGTGATCTCGCAGAATGCCACCGATGCTATATCTATCTCCCATCTTTGAAGCATCAGAATTTAACTTTATAGAACCAAATGAAGGAGGGGTCCATTGGCAGGGAACAAGACCATTAGAAATCATTGGAGCACATAACTATTAGACAGAGGTGCCAGATTCAAGAATGTTGGTATTATGACTTTTAATTGAGACATCCTCAACAATTCTTTTCAAAATAACTCGTTTGTGCGAAATTGAGTCCTCAAATGTGACTATTTCTTTCCTTCCAAATATACCAAATCGTTGTGGCAAGGGTAATCCTTATCAGTGAGGCGTGGCTATCATTACTTTTATATTTTTCCATGCAGTAATTGATCTCATCAGAAAAATTTCTGATTGTTCTTTTCGTGATTCGAAGCCTATGGAGAATAGATCGCCAAATCAAACTAGAGAAGAAACAATTGAAGAAGAGATGGTCATGATCTTCTGATTAAGACCAACAGAAGACACATCTTGAAGGAATTGCAAGGCCTCTTTTACCAAGATTATCAATGGTTAAAAGTTTTCCTTGGATGGCAAGCCAAGCACAAAACGCATGTTTAGGAATTTTCTGTAGGTGCCATATGAGAGATTTCCAAGGAACAATAGAAGCATCTGATTTGAAGCATTTCCAAGCAGCTTTGAGAGAGAAATTACCAAATGGATTAGATTTCCAAATAATCTTGTCTTTGGTGTTGGCCTGCGGGAGAGGATGCTCTATGACATCTTTCCAAGCATCTTCCAATCGCCTTGTATACGATGTAGGGAGCATCCAGCCGTCAATATCATATAGCTCCGAAACCAAGGTATCCTCATTGATACCCGAATGAACCATCGAGCATCGACGATATTTTTGGAGAAGAGAACCATTTTCTAGCCAAGGGTCACTCTAAATTTTGGTGGTGGTGCCATCCCCAATGATTACTAGAAATTGTGATTTTATAGTATCACGGACTCTCATAATATCTTTCCAAGCATAGGAACAGCTATTGGGGAGGGAGCAACTCCAAACATCAGAAGGAATAATATATCTTGTAGTGCACCAGTTAGCCCATAAAGAATTGCTAGAAACAATATTCCAAAAAAGCTTTGAAAGTCCCGCATTGTTTCAATCCACAATTCTGCGCAACCCAAGACCTCCTTCATTAGTCGGTTTGCAAATGCGATTCCAATTAATAGGATGAAGCGATTGGGCCAAAGAAGGACCCTTCCAAAGGAATCTGGAAAAAATTTGCTTTAATTTTTGAATGACTTTCCTTGAAAGAAAGAAAGCCCCAGACCAGTAAATCTGATAGCTACTAAGTACAGATTTGATGAGCTCCACCCTACTCGCATAAGAGAGAAGGTTACTTTTCCATCCAGCTAGGCGATTTTGGATCTTATCAATGAGCGGATTGCAAGTAGAGAATGACATCTTGCAAGAAAATAATGGAAGACCCAGGTATTTGATCGGTAAAGTTCCTTCAGAAAAGCGAAGTGCAAAGATGATTTGACTTTGGAGGGATCATGCTTCACTACATATAATGGTACTTTTAGAATCGTTTACCTTAAATCCTGAGATAAGGTAAAAGCTATCAAGGAGGCATCGAAGCGCCGTAGCAGATGGAATGTCCTCCTTCATAATAATGAATAGATCATCCACAAATATTAAATGTGAGATAGAAGTGCAATTAGCATATTCCAAAGGTAAAATTTTCCTTTGCTCAATCTGTTCATCAAGGAGGCATGTGAAGACTTCCATTACAAGAATGAATATGAGGGGAGATAAGAGATCTCCTTGTCGAATACCGCAACTGCTTCCAAAGTAGCCTTGAGGGGTGCCGTTGATCAGGAGAGAAAACATCGGAGTAGTAATGCATTCCTTGATCCATTGCAACCATATGTCATCGAAACCCAACTACTTAAAGATAGAAATAATAAAGTCCCATCTGACTTTGTCAAAAGTCTTTTGAAAATCAATCTTTGCGCAGAAAGCTTTTGGTCCAGAAGTAAGATGAAAATTTCTAACCAATTCATGAGCCATCAAGATGTTCTCTGTAATTTTACGACCTTTGATGAAAGCCGATTGATTCCAGCTTACAAGAGAGGGAAACACCAAAGCAAGGCGATTAGAAAGGATCATTGTAATTACCTTATAATGAAAATTATATAAAGCAATTGGATGAAATTTATCAATGGTGTTAGCTCCTAATTCTTTGGGAATAAGCTTAAAAAAAGTAGAGTTCAGAGATTTTGGTAGACACCTTTTGACAAAGAAATAACATACCGAATTGATGACATCGGCACTAACAATATCCCAGAAGGTTTGGAAAAATTCTGCAGAGAAGCCGTCAGGGCCAGGAGCTTTGTTCTTGGGAGAATTGAGAATAACATTGTTTATTTCCTTATCGGTAACCTCCCGTGAAAGAATAGATGCTTGCATAGGATTGAGCTTGTTCTTGAATGGAATAATAGGAACAGGATCCTGGTAAGAAGGCACATAGATATTTTGATAGTGCTTGATCGCAATATCACCAATACATTGAGGATCAACGATTCTTTCACCAGAAGGGAGAAGAAGTTTGAAGAAGGTGTTGCTCAAAATCCGTGAAGCTACAGTGGAGTAGAAAATTTTGGTGTTCGAGTCCCCGGATTACAGCCATTGAACTCTAGATTTCTGTCCAACAAAACTCTCTTCAATAGTGAGTTCCTTATTAAGGGCGATCACAACTTCTTTTTCAGCCATAATCAAGTCATCGTGGGGTTGCATAGGGTTGCTTTTATGTTGAATATCATGAAGGGCACTTCTAGCAACATCGATGCGAGCTTGAACAGAGCCAAAGGAAGTATTGTTCCAAATTCTAATATCAGAGTGCAAGCCTTTTAGTTTCTATTGAATCTTGAAGATTGGATGGCCCTTAATAGGTTCAGCCCATCGCTTTGTAACAAGGTCCCAAAAACTATCTTGGCCACTCCAAATATTAAAATATTTGAAAGGGTTTGGACCTTTCGGATAGGAGTTATTTCCGTGGATGAAAAGAAGAGAATGATCAGACAAGTCCGGAGCTTTATAGTCAACAGTCATGTTAGGGAAAACATTTTCCCAGGCATGATTAACCAAAACATGGTCAAGCTTACAAGCAATGAAACGGGAAGAGCATTTTTTATTTGACCAGGACCATGATTGCCCAATTCTTCTCATATCGGAGAGATTGCATTTATCAATACAATTATTAAACTCTGAGAGGGTTTGAAAAGGAATTGTATGACCACCAAATTTTTCCGAAGTAAATCTGATCGAATTGAAATCACCCCCGACGATCCAAAGAGACTGAATAGTAGTAGAGATATCTTGAAGATCATTCCAAACAAGGCGTCGACCAGACGCTAAATTGAACCCATAAACAACCGTAAGAAGGAATTTGAATCCATCAAACTTCCTGAGAACGTGACAATGGATGGTTTGACTAGATTCACGGATTTTAGTGATGGTGAAAAGTTATGGATTCCACAAAATTCATATCCGTCCAAAATTATGGGTGGCATAGTTGTCAATGATTGACCAATTCCGGGTAAATCTTCTTTTGCTTTTATCTGCCTTTGTGTCTAGAAGTCGGGTTTTTGTGATACAAAGGATTCCGATATCCAACTACTTAGCAGCATTCCTTAATTCAAGTTGTTTGTTGTTATGGCCCAGCCCACGAACATTCCAAAAGAGGTAATTCATTGAGAGTTTGAGGATGATTTGCTAGATTTCGGTCTAGCCTCCAAGTTTTCAGGTTTCTTCTTAGAAGTTTTCTTAAGAAGATCATTTAAGGAAATTTCCTTTGAGGATGCTTCGATGATCCGGAGCCCTTGATTTTTGAATGGGTCTTCTGACAAGGGAGGATTATCGGGGAATTAGTTGGCAAGGATTGCAAACTGATTGTTTGTAGGAGCCTCATGCGCAGAATTTCGAAGCTTTATTGGGTGAGATTGTATGAACTTTCCAGAAGAGTCAATGCTAGGTGGATTGGGAAAAGATTCAGTAGGATATCGTTGGGATTGCGCAGATTGGAGAAAGACCTCAATGGCTGGAGATTGCAGTAATTTTGCAGTTGGTAAATAGGGTCGATTTGCACTAGATAATTATGCAGGAGATTGCTGGAAAGGCGCATCAGATTGGATCGGCTAGAGCTGTCCTTTTGAATTAAGATCCTGAATTTCAGCAGATGCATAAGGCAACTTTCAGTAGAAGGATTTGCACAGGAAAAATCGGCAGGAGATTTCCATTTAAATAATGATCCGAAAAAGGTAGCTTTCCAGTAGAAGGATTTTATAGGATACCAAGGTTGGAGAAGAGCTGTCCCGATTTTCCAACAGTATTAGCATCAGTTCAAAATTCCAGCGGTGGAGTTTGTACAGTTGCCAAGATAGGAAGTTGCACTTCAGAGGAGGAGAGTTGTCCCGATTTTCCAGCAGTATTAGCATCGATTCTAAATTCCAGCGATGGAGTTTGTAAAGTTGCCAAGAAAGGAAGTTGCATTTCAGAGGAGACCGAGATTGTAGCTGAAGAATGTGAGTGCAGATCTGCATGCAGCAAGGCGTTAGAATCTTGAGCCCGGTCCACAATGGGTCGAGGTAGAGAGTGGCCCATACTAACCGACCCATCTCTCTCCAAATTAGAAGGATCACAGATTTCAGGGACTATGGAGAGTCCATCTTGAATTTCAGAAGCTATTGGAACGTCTTCCTCACAGCCCGACGTAGTCCCCGGAATTTCAGAAGTAGGAAGACTAACAATGGCTGCAGCATCAGATGTGGAAGGATCTGTGATAGCTCTCCCAGTTTTGGTCCAAATTTGTCTACGTTTCATTGGAATCTTGACCTTGGGGCATCTGTCATGGGAGTGGTTGAAGGTTGAGCAAGATTTGCAACAGGATGGCTTCCATTCATAGTCAACTTGTTGGTGGAAAATCATAGTCAACTTGTTGGTGGAAAATGTCCCAATCCTCACTTTAATTGAATAACGGATGAAAAATCAAAGGATGTGGAGACCTCGACGCTCTAGTATACGATAATCGAGAGCGAGATGTTGTGGGTCCATCGGCATGAATAGGAATACCAAGTGAACTAGCAATTCTGCTCAAAATTGAAGAGGACCAAAACTGTAGTGGCAGTTTGGGAAGTCTAATCCAGAGTGGAACTGATTGGAGTAGTTCTCTTTCTGGCTTTAATTCCGGTGACCATTTACGAAGACTAAGAGGTGTGCCTCCAATAGTCCATACACCCGCGTCAAGAACCTTGTTCATATCTTCCTCAAGGTGGAATTTAAAGAGGAAGAAACCATCTTCGAAGGAGGTGATTGAAACAGTGCTTTTGATGTGCCATAGTCTCTCCACAGCCGCTTTGAGACCAAGGTAGTAAGGTTTCATTCCGAGCACGTATCCTAAAAGAGTATTTTCCCATCGAAGGGCTTCTTCTTGAATATCATATTCATGGCAGATGATAACTCCATTCTCTGAAGCATTTGGAACGAAGCTAACTTGGAGTAAGAAGAAACGATCTGGCTTTTTTTGAAAAGTGCAGCCCATTTTCCAAGGTTTGGGGGATCAGGAGGTTTCTCCATTGAGAAACCTAACAGAGAAGAAACCTCTATAAGATGACTCTTAATAAGTTTCGTTCGTATCAAAGAGACCCTTAGAGCAGATGGACATAACCGATACAAACAAACCCTTAGATCTCACATTCCCAGGAATAAAATACTTATCTTAGCCATCAATATCACGTATTGGCGCTGATATGTATCGGTTTGCTAAAAAACCGATACGTATCAGTATCGGCCAATATTTGATACCATGATCCCTGGTTTTAATTCTCAGGGATCTAAGGCGTCTCAAATAGGTTTAATACGGAGGCATCTTGTGTCTCGGCGAGATGGTAGGGTATGCATAATTTATTTTCAAAAATGTTAAAAATTAGATAAAATTATATTTGAAATAAAAAAACATTAAATAATATTGAAATTAAGCACGGATACGGATACCGGACACAAGTACAACGAAACAATAATTTTCAGAAAATCAAGATATGATAAGGGGGAATACGTGTATGTAAAAATTATTATTTTAAAGAGTGTTAATATTTGATCCCTTAAACCTATAGATTATTCTCCGATGAAAGTTATTTAATATATTTTGTGTAGTTTTAGTGATTTACAGGTTTGGAGATAAGTTAAACATTTTGACATCTAAAACATCGGATTTGTAAAATTGCTATTTTACACAAAGTTGTAATGCTTGTTGTCTTCTTTTCAATGATTTCGAGTTTGGAGTAAAAAGTTATGACCAAAATATTGAGACTGTGTCTGTTGAAGAGCCAGTGGTCACGAAAATCTGAGAGAATCAATCGAACGATTCTGGTCAAATTTTCACATTTTTAAAGCTAAAAAATGAATTGAACTGGACCAAAATCAATCGATTGAAAATTATAGAGAAATATGTACATTATGTTCGGACTAAAATCGATCGATCAATTTAAGTGATCGAGAATGAAAATTTGAAATTCGAATTATTTTTTTTTGGGGGGGGCGGGGGAATAGGGTTTCCATAGATAATCCTATAGAAGGTGAAGTTTGAGTTAGGGTTGAGGGAACTCTTTTTCTCTTTACTTTTTTCATCTTTTTTAGCTTCGTAAAAAGGGAAATAACCCTAATTTTGTAAGAACTATTGTACGAAATATCAAAGTATAGTCATTTTATAATCAAGTAGCACTTTTGTGGATTGTAATCGAATATTTTAATGAGCTTTTATTGCTTTATTTCATTTCATTTTATGTTTTATTTAGAGATGCGTGACTAAATTTCTAATGTTTTAGGATCTAATGAATCTCATATGAGAGATTCGTTTATAAAATAGATTTGTGATTGGAACTATATTAGATGCTTGTGTGGATTATTTTCTATGTGCTCTTACCGTTTTATAAGATCTAATCATAAGTTCGAGATATGAGAATTAGTCATGCCTTTATCACGATCTTTGATATGTGATTAGGAACCCTAATCTTGTTCTTAAATGCTAAAATTTAAATTCATTAATTCATTGCGATTAGATTTATTTTAATAAAATGAATGTTTTGATTTTTTTCTTTAAAAGATTTGGAAGATCATTACTTTAGATTTTAATATTGATTTAATTGTTTTATTCTTTCATAAATTATTATTTGATTTTAATAATTTATGTAGTGTTGAATCTATACGATTTCCACCATTAGATCTAAAAATATAGATGATAAACCAAAGATAAGAGGATTTAGTATCTTAAATCTCTCTCGTACCTTTTTAGTAATTTCATATTGCGTTTTGTTTAATCATTTGACTGATCATATTCGGTAGGCTAATAAGATTGATGTTAATTCAAGTAAGCTTGTAGATTGATATTTTGTATCCTTTTAAATTTTATTTGGCATTTTTGAGGGATCAACCTCGTACTCTGCACCCGTTTACTACAATATCACTCGTGCACTTGCGAGTAATACTTTTAAATTCACAACAGATACCAAGTTGGTATCCTATTTTTTTAAAACACTACATTTTATTAAAGCAATTTTTAGATATATACAAGCTTATTTTATTTATTAATATTATTTAAATATATATTATTTTATTTTAAATAGATTTAAAATTATAATAAAATAATAAATTTGGGATGAATGATTGGAGTGTATTATATTAAAAAAAATTTATCTCATGGATTTGATATCCCAAATTTGCCACATAAGCCTAAAAAAAATGGGATAGGAGATGCTGTAATGCTTTATATAGCTCGCTGGAAGGTGGTGGGTGCATTAATTATAAAGTCAGAATGGTATCCGATTGTATGCATTGAGCATCCAATACTCCTTAGTCAATGTGATCTTCAACTTGCCTTGTCAGACAATGCAGTCATTGAACGGGTTGGGTTACTCGTCCAAGAGAGAGTCCTTGAAAGGTAAAAGTGACTTCTTTGAAAGGTTTGAAATGAAGCAGGTTGGAGAATTAAAGTATATATTTTCTTGGAATAGAGGTACAAAAGCTCGCATCTGGCATATATACGTTGCTGGACGTCAAACTAAAACTAAGTCCAGACGAGGAGATCTTGGAGGACTCAATTCCATGCACTATGGGAGCCTTAACTATCTCACTGTGACCAGGCCAGGCATGCGATGAATGCATCATTCATGTGTACAATGAGACAAGTGCCCATTTTTTCTACCATATTCGGAGCAAAGGCAGCGATTATTGGTGAATCAAGCTCGTAGCTAGACCCACAGAGTTTCACTCGCAGCAAGCAAAAGTTTTTTTAAATAAAAGCTCGTCTACGATGGGCATCTGGACATGTGGAGCGGGAAGAAAATAAATAATAATAATAAATAAATAAATAAATAATAAATTGCATATCCATACGGCCATAAGATGTGAGTAGACCTCCATGCATTTCATTCCTCGTGCTCTACAAGGGCCATTGTAGAGTAAATCTTACGATAAATTAATATTTTATTTATCACTAATACCAACATGAGAGTTAAGGGCAATTTGACAATTAGCTGTAAAAATATCATCAAATTCCTATGGCTATTTATATCATGCTTTAACTCACAAATTTGACCTCAAATACATGGAAGAAAGCAACAATAATGATTATGGCGAAGAGACGAATTGCAAGGAACTCCTAGGGCCACCTTAAAGTGGAACAAAGTTAGAATGATAAAAAAGGGGCTAAGCAACATATAGAAGTGTGGCATTTAAACAATTATTAAAATTGGCCAACCATCACTAACCCAATTAGTAGAAAATCCTGGCTACGCCCATGTGTGAAAATGTTGCACCATTGAGCATAACTAAGTCAATCTTTAGCTTATTGGCGGCCATCATAACCAACGGTTCAAACTATTGGCTCCCCTCCAATCATAAGAAAATCATTTATTTAATGCTTCGACGCAGTCACTTTTTTTACTTTAGCTTAGTATAAGAGGTTGAAGGAGGATATATAACGTCAGGTTGATAGGTGGCTGCAAAAATTCCATCAAATTCCTAATTGTGTCTTAATTTGTGACATTATTTGATATTAAATAAAAATGAATGAAACAGAAAGACACTTAGAGTTTATATGCTCTTACTAAAGTTTGAACTTCTAACCTCTTATTCTACAATAAAAGAGTGACATTAAGAGTTGACTCCAAATACACCAAATACATGAGAGAGAGCAACAACTATAATGATGAATTGAAAGTGAAAGTGGGTGGGCACAATCAGTGGCGGAACCAGAATTCTCATTTAGGCGGGGCGTAAGATGAATTAGATAGATTTTTTTTTCTTCATAAATATAAAAATAAATTATTTTTTATTATAAAATATAATTTTTATTAAAATTACATAAAAAAAATTAACAATTGTGTATCATTTATCGACAATTGATTATTTGTATTGGCCAAACACGTTTTCGGGTCAATACATGTTTCGATTGTATCGATATTGCACGTATCGCATTATAGCTTGAGAGCACAAAAAGCCTTACATATATTGGCTTAAAAACTCGTTTTCACAGTAGACAAGTAGTAGCCCCAACTTTTGTAACTTTAATAATGGAGTTGCCTTAAAAATGTAGTTTCGTTCAATCGCGATCCGTAGTCTGATTTCCACCAAATTTTGTGAGGTTGAATTGGCACTTAAATTTGTTTGTTTATATGGTGCCTCTTTTCACACCAATAGGTTTGCTGAAAGCACCAATGTTTGAAAGCGCTTGAAACCCATCAACGGCGCATAATCAAATGGTGGAGATCATTTTTTGCCCTGATCTTTCATACAATGGATCTTGAGACTAAAAGTGTACCATCAGATGATCGCCATTTGATTTCACATGGTACAGATACCCAATAGATGACCCTAAAATCATATGCACACATCACGCTCAAATTTAATTTTAGGGTTAATTTTTTTTTGAGATTTGTGACAGATGTTGATTTGTGGCAGTCAATGAGTTAGAAGGGGTAGCACATGTTGGTTATTTTAGAAAACGTGTTGGCGCGAGTAGTGGTATCCCCTATGTATATCATTCACGGGTACCTCTGTTTGCACCTACATCCCAGACCCTTTGAAAATCATTGATTGCTTCGGATCAGATGATGGAGATCGTGTTTCACCTCGATCTTTCACACTATAATTGAGATCTTGTTGCACCTATAAGATGGTTAGTTTTTTACTCCATGTGTCAAAGATCCCCAAAAAATGGCCCTTAAATACCATACATATCACGCCCAAATGTGAGTTTAGGGCCATTTTTTGGGAATCTGTGACACATGAAATAAAATACTGACCGTTTGATAGGGGCGGCATGATTTCAAGATCTATTGTGTAGAAGATCAGGGTAATATACGATATTCATCATCTGATCTGAAGCAATCAATGGTATTCAAGGAATCTTTGACGCGGATCCTTATAGGGAATGCGTGGGGCGCAAACAGAGGTACCCATTGTTCACGGCCGCCCTATTAATATTAACTAAACCATCTTCTTCTCAAGTCTAAACCCTTAATTGGATTTCACATGCTTAAATTGCTGATTGCATTCAATCAAAGATGCTTCAACATTTTTTCTACTGATGGGTTAAGAGGGGCGCAGACATGGAAGTTGGGACTTAGGCGTTAGAGAGAGAGAGAGGGTGCTGGGTTAAGAGGGGCGCAGACATGAGAGTTGGGGCTTGGGAGTTAGAGAGAGAGGGAGTTGGGATAAGAGCAGCGCTGACATGGGAGTTGGGACTTGGGAGTTAGAGAGAGAGAGAGAGAGAGAGAGGGTGTTGGGCAGACATGGGAGTTGGGCTTGAGAGAGAGAGAGAGAGAGAGAGAGAGAGAGAGAGAGAGAGAGAGAGAGGCGGTTGGGTTAAGAGGGGCGCAAGCTTAAGAGGGATTTAATAATATATAAAAACTTTCTTTTAGTTATGGCGGTTGGGTTAAGAGGGGCGCAAGCTTAAGAGGGATTTAATAATATATAAAAACTTTCTTTTAGTTATTTGGGTTTGAGTGTGGGCACTCACCCATACTAACCTGTATGTGGTTCCGCCACTAGGCACAATGGCCAAGATCACGCCTCAAAAAGTGGAGGTCCTGAGTTCAATCTCACCTTATGGTGGCCATCAGCAAGGATTTATCTCTACTTATATGAAGTGTTATGGTGGCCACCTACAAGGATTTATCTTTACTTACATAATATGTGTTATGTGCGGGTGTTACACATGCTGGCAGATTTAGTCGGACACTAAGAGGCACAGATACCTTGTCATCGAAAAAACGGACAAAGATGAGTTGACAGGAGCACCAAGTGCCATTCATGAAAAAAAAAGAGCACCAAGTGCCACCTTGAAAGTGGCACAAAGTTAAAAATATGAAAAAATATAGGGCCTTTGAGCATATCTAAGCCGCTCTCTTTACCTCATTGGGTGCCCCATCACAGCCATGCACGGCCAACTTGTATCACCTCCAATCATAAAAAAAGCTATTTGTTTAATGCTTTGATGCATCCAACTTTTGTTATACTTAAGTTAAAAATAACCCCGCACTCAACAAAAGATGTGCAAACTCTTCAATGATTAATGTCTGTTTTTCTTAATATTAACTAAAAACAATTAAAAATATAAAGGGACCACACCACCAAGAACAATTAACTATATCCATCATAAAAAGTTCTTAATTTTAAAAATATTTTCTTGAAAAAACTTATATTCCTGCAAATTTTTGACAAATTCAGATTTCTAATTTTTCCCACATGCGTTCTAAAGTCATTCCGATTCCTAATTTTTTACCAAATTACTCAAAATCCTATCATTCTCAAGTTTAGCTAAAAAGATCTCAAAATTGGAAGAATTATTAGTTGTGCTCAGATCGTAGACACAGTATCGAGTCATCGGTAAATGAGGCGAACTCAGATTTAGTCAAAATTTTACGAACTATCCATCCATGCGAGGTTCAACATATTGGGTGGTATTTTTTTCGTAATACGACCTTTAGAAGGACAACACCAAATATCTTATATACATGTATGCAAAAATAATATAAAGTCATGAAGATTAAGAGAAATGAGCATAGAAAAACATACTAATATATTTTCATTTTTAACAAAACAAAATTACATATTCAGTTAGGCCATAGTAACGAAATTGGCCTAATTTTTTCTATTAAAAAAAGCAATACAATAGCACTATAAAAACATAACACAAGCCCCAATGATTTGTGCCACATGGCATGTTTCTTTGGGCTGAGTTACATTCCAATGATGGATTACTTAAAGATCCGACTTTTTTTTTATTTAAAAATTTTGATGCATTTTCTAGAATACATATGTATTATTTCGATTTAAAAAATTTATATATGTATTAAATTTTTATTTTTATTTTATATCTTACTAAATCACTCTAGTGATTGATTTAATGCATTGTGAAGTCTAGGTTCTAGGTTCAAACCTACTTATGTGCAATATATTTTTTTTATAATTAATTATACTAGAGCTTATAAACCCTATGTGAGTATGTAGCTCCATACCATAGTGGAGCTCCTTGTCTGAGAAATCTCTCCATTATAGTATGTAGAGCACCTAAATAGATGGAAGTAAGCTAAAAAATGGGCAAAAAATTATGCGTAATTGGGTACCATTATTTGCAATCCAAATTCTATCACAATTATGATGGTTGCAACTAAGGAATCCTTTATTATGGGTAATTAGCCAAATAATTTCCTCTCTTCGCTTTATAATCTTAAACATAGGGTACGAGTATTTGCAACCAAATATTCAGTCTTCTAAATTGATGGTTGCAGTGCTAACACCATTGACTGCGTTGAAACATACGATAGAGATTGTTTTTCACCTCAATATTTGGCTAATTGATATTCAGACCATGGCCAACCTAGTAGACGATAAGATGTTGATTCCGCACGAAACACATCCCCAAAAGTGGCCCGAGAACTCTATTTATATAATGCCCATGATCATGGCCACTTTAGGGATACGTGCCACGTGGAATCAACATATGATTGTTTGATATGTGGGTCATGATCTCAAAATCTATTTTGCCAAAGATTGGGATAAAAAATAATCTCCATGATTTGATTCAAGGCAGCCAACAGTATTAAAAACGCTTCAAGAGCCTTCAACATGGTGGTTGTGGGTAGGGTTGCAACAGAGCCGAGCTAACTCGACAACTCGGCTGCTCGGCTCAGCCCAAAAATGAGGGCTATGCTCTCTTAAGCTCAACTCGAGAACCAGAGCCAATTTTTTTCATTTAAATCTTGGTTGTGGTAGAGTCGAGCTAGAGCTGAGCTTGTAAAGCTCGGCTCGAGAGCCAGAGCCGAATGTTTTATTTAAAGCTTGGTTGTAGTAGAGTCGAGCTAGAGTTGAGCTTGTAAAGCTTGGCTCGGTCTGGCCGGCCTTGATTAATAGTATATAATTCCTTTATATATAATAAAATATATTATATATAATTTTGAATTTTTTTTTATTTTTTTATTTGTACTTTTTCCCCTTATAAGAAGATTGATCTAACATTGAATTTATAATGGATAAATAAGTAATTAACATATAATCCTTATGATCATTAAAGTTTTTTCTTACTTGTCTCAATGAGCAACCACTAACACGGTAATTAATCAATCAATCAACATTTACAACCAGCACCTATGCTCCTAATCAATATTTAGCACATTAAATTTAAACACATTTTTACTTTCCAAAATTTAAACACCATTTTCTCCAATCGATCTGTTAAATCCAAAAGAACTAAGAGATTAAAAGATATTAGGGCTTTCATTTATTAAATTTTATTAAAGCTTTCATCTATTAAAAAAAGAAGATTGTGTTTAAAACAACATTAGGAAAAAAATTTATAATAAAACTTATTTAGCTCGAAGCTTGTCTCAACCCGACTTGAACTCGATAGAGTCGAGTTAGAGCTCAGACTTTTCAGGCTCGAAGGACCTAGAGCCAAGTTCCAGCTTGGCTCGTATAAGGTAGAGCCGAGATAGAGCTGACCCAAGCTCGGGCTTGGCCCAGCTCGGTTGCAACCCTAGTTGTAGGGTATTGAGATAAAAGAGAGTCGTTGGGTTTTAAATATCCCGAAGGCATCGATTGGGTATATATCCCAACGAGAAGTATACTCTCCAAAACTTACATTCTGAGTTAATCTGAGCGAAAACATCTGACCTCTCCATGTCGCTTTCATTCAGAAAAACATGGAAATTATGTGGGTCCTATTGAAACTCACAAATATCGGATTTGCCCATAAAAACTTGGATTTGCCCAGAGAAACTCGCGACACAGCGACCATTGCTTCTATATTCGGGCATTTCAATTACTTAAGTCATTTCCCAATCTCGATTAAATCACGATTCAGTTCACATAATTTGTCATTTTTTTTTTAAATATCGCGAGAAATGCTTTCTGTTTTCCATAATTGCGGAAACATTTTATTTCATTATCAAAGTAATTGCGGAAATATTATTTAAATACTTTTGATTTAAATTCCTAGTCACGTTAACCTAATCGAGCAGATTCGGGCTTACAACTTCAACGTAAATAAATACTACTAAGTGCGGAATTATAACAATAAAATTCAAAGAGATTTTCCAAAAGTTAAACCTTAAAAAAGCCCAACATATTTCAAATTTCCAATACAAGTTGCATCAACAGTTTTCTCAAAAGTATTGGACTTATAACCAAAATCAAAAGAAAGAAATAGATCCAGTCAAACTGTCAGCCCGATGATCGCTCATGGATCTTTTCTCGCCCAACTCCTCTAGCTTTGGTTGGGTGGCTACTGACCAGTTTATGAAATTTTTGGGTCATGAAACGACCGTAAGCGGTAAAACTTAATGAACTCTTAGTTAATTTTGTACAAGATTTTCAGTAGAAGTAGTGTAAGAGAATTCCATACGTGCAAGTGCAAGTGAGGCTTCCAATAGTTGTGATAGTACATAAATTGCATAGAACTAATTAAGATTAAACTAACGCCAATCAGAAATTCTAAGTATGATGATATTAAGTAAATTCTATTGTTGGGTTTATTTTAGATGCTTGTTGTTAACTTTATTTGAAAACAATGGTAAAAATCTGTTAGTAAAAATAAATCAAAAGGTGGGTTGAAAAACACAAAACAACAAGTCCAAAAAGGGTTATTTTGACCACACAGGGGTTATTTTAGTAGGCCCTCCAGATCAGGCTACAGATCTGGCAATCCTAAAAAGGGAGTTTAAGTGTCACAACTAATCTACTAAAAACACCAAGTATAGTCCTAAACTGTAGAAAGGGTTTAAAGAAGGGTGATGATGGTTGTGTGGAAAATAAAGATAAAATTATAAGAAGTAAGCAGCTATGAGTAAATTAGCTATGTAACTCAGATCTATGGTTGATTCTGTAGGAATCCTTCTGAAGGCTACTAGCACATCAGCAAGGTAAAAGAATCCAAAGTAACCCTGCAATCTAGACTCCTCCTAATGCTATAACCTGTCCACTTAAATGGTCACAGACTATCCAATAGAGGAGGTTCAATAACTTGAAGGGATTGATCCTAAGGCTATAACCTGTCCACTTAAATGGTCACAGACTATTCAAGAGATTTCCTCCTAGCAATGAGTTAAATCAGAACATGAATACTATTGTAGACACTATGTTTGCAAGGCTACAAGCACATGCATCCATAGGAGCAATCAGCCCTTAAAATTAGATGAAGACCACCTCAAATCAAAGATTAAAAGGGGCTCTAGACTCAGCTGATCATTGCTACAAAAGACCTGCAATGATCCAGCTTTCAAGTCTGCAATCTCTGTAACCAAATTAGATCTACAATCTGATGATGGCATTGCAAACAGAAGGCATTTTGGTTTTTTACACTCTCTCACAAGGCTAACTAGCTCATGTGCAGAGAAGAAGAATCCATCTCAGATCTGTGATTTAGACCCCTCTTAAGGCTATAATATGTCAACTTAAATGGTCACAGACTATCCAAGGGAGAGGGTTCAATCACAAAGGCCTGAGACATAACAATAAGCCTGCTGCTGCCACCATTGTTACGAGGTAAAATAGCTCAAACAATAATGGGAGTCTAAGACCTATAGGCATCTATGTCTAAATCCAATAGATTTCTATGCAAGGAAAACACAGAGACTACAGATCTAATTAAAGCAATAAAACTGACAAAATTATAACAGAATCTCACAACCCTTGCCCTCGAAGGTAACAACCTGTGCAACACCCTAAATCAGCTCCCAATGTTCCAAACAATACCCATTACAAAACCAAATACATTATTGATGCTTAAAGGAGTTAGCCAGGAAGTGCTGGACTAAGAAAGAATAAAAGAAAAATGGAAGAAATGATCTAACCCTTACCCTAATCTGCTAGAGCTCTCAGCCGACTGAGGTTGAAGGAAAGATAAAAACAGAAGCTAAACTAAGTACGACTTTTATACTCAGTCCTAATGACTTGGCCAATATGGGAAAAAATCCTAATTTTATTACAGACGTAGCTTATTTACATCCCTTGGATGCCTCGGGATGTGTGCCCTAGCAATGTGGAAATCCCTAAAAAGTCCCTAAGCTTGGAATGAGAAGTGAGAACTCGAGCTTCGAGCAGACGAGTGCAGCATTTTGGCTTCCCGCGTAGCTGTCGCGTGATGCATCTTGCAGTGGAATGAACTTCGTGAGGTGCCTTTTGCATTGAGCAGCAGAGTTCGTGCAGGTGGTGCTCAAGATGGCTCAAGTCGCGAAGCTCTCGCGGGTCTACATTGAGTCTTGCCAGGCTGTCGCGATGATGAAAGTTGTGTTGCGCAGGGTTGATTGCTAGGATGGGCTGAACATCTCGAGAGGTTGGCTCTGTCTTGGAGGCGTGCGAGGTTTTTATGAAAAATCTTTTGGGCATCTCTCTCCTCTTTGGTTGCGCGAGCCTTTGGCCCTCTTGAATTGTCTGATCCTCGCGGGGACTTGTCTGTAGCTTTGACCTTTGCGAAAGCTTCACGAGGTGTTCTTTTAGGCTCTTTTCACTTATGAGCTATGCGAGGTGAGTGCGAGCTCCTTGTTCTGTTGCCTAATTGGGTTGCGCAGGATACTCACAAGACTTCCTTCTGTGTGAATTAACCTGTGCGAGAGCCTTGCGAACTTGCCTTCAGCTATGTGAAAACTCTTCTCTGCATTGCTGCTGCTGTGCATAGATTGCTGCAACACCTTTCTCTGTTCAACTCTTCATTCCTCTCCTCTGTCAGACTTCTGGGGCCCACACATGCATCCAAAATAGTCACCATGGTGTGTACCACCATGGTGGTTCTTCAGTTCTTTTATGAGGCTTCACAGTCTGCTTTTAAACTTCTCTGTTTGGCCTCCAAAGCATGACAGTTGTACTAACAACTGCAATGTTATTCTTAACTACAAAACACACTCAAAATGCACTTATTAGATGGCTACAAGGAATAGTAAAGGCTAGGTTAAGAGGTGAAAAATAGTATTTTTCAACACTTAACACACCCCCAAACCTAATCTTTGCTAGTCCTCGAGTAAAACAAAAATTAAATATTTACTCTAAAAATTTAAATGCCACTTTCGTAGGGAGCACGGATGCATTTAGCTTATGCATCAAGTCTTTTAAACCCCTAGGTGATTCCTAATAGATGAGTGAAGTCTCCTGAGGGTTTTCAGTGAAGATACCCACAAACTTCTCAACAAAACAGTTAACAAAAGTGCAAACAATATTAAGTCAGTTTTTAATAAATAGAGAGTCAATCCACCCTTGATCTTTCAAAATATTGAGGAGTTTTTTAAACACATGGAATGCACAGACAATTTAGCATAAACATCTTCCATGCATGCACATCATTCCCAATCAGCTTACAGCATGAAAAATAGTATGCACATGTCAATCATCAATTCAAAAATTAGGTTTAAACAATGCCCAATACATGTAAGTTTAAGACCCAAAACTTATCAGGGTTGTCACTCACAAAAGAATTTGAGGGTTTTCAGTTTTCACACAGGCTCAAGAACAATTACAGACCCCAAATGGGTGTGCAAGCATGAGCATAGGTAAGACTTCTAATTTTTGTCATCATTGACTATTCCTCACCATAGATTATGCAAATCCTCATCTCCACATGACAGGTCATTCCAACTAGGATTAACAAGGTCTTATGACTAGGTTGTATTGTGGCTTATGGGTAAAGGTTACAAAGAATGGAAGGATGAAAAGGATGCAAAATTGAGAACTTAACAGGTGAAGGGGGTGATTCATGACTTCACCTCCTTGCATTCAGCATATTCCATCTTCTTAGATATTTTTCACATTCAAAGTGGCCAGCTTCTCCTCTTCTTTTTACTGTTTCCAATGAAATTTCTTCTTGACTCCTCTCTTCCTTTTCATTATTATTATTATTATTTTAATTTTTTTTTCTTCTTCTGAATTCATGTTTTTATTCTTTTTATTTTTATTTTTCTGGAATGCCACCATCCTCCCAGCTGCTAAACTGTTATTCTTCATATTGTGTTTCTCCTCCATTCACCAAATGTTGACCCTAGCTTGTCGATCTGCAACTTCTTCTCCTTTACCTTCTATATTCTCAGAGTGAGGGTAGGGTTGAATCAAGTTTATAGGTTTAGGTGCAAGTACTCTGGTGCATTTTGAAGAAAATTGGAATTTAAAGCTCAAAATGTGTATGCAAAATGGCAGTTTACTAGGTTAATCTTTTTAGGCTCAAACTCTCTAAGAGAAGGCCTTGATTCTTTCCTAAATGTCATGAGTTCTGTTAGCTGTTTCAATTTGGGGATGCCTAACTTCTAGTGAGAAAATGGTCAACTAAGTCGGTCCTTAAAGCAAAAAGAGTTGCCAAAGACACTCCTCGAAAAAGAAGAATTTTTGTAGGCCTAAATCTTACTCGGTATGGTCTTCCATTGAACTCATGGGCAAGTCTTTACCTTTTCTCTCTTTAATGGTTCACTAATTGCTGACAAAAATTGAGTTTTCTTGGTGTTCACCTCATGCAAATGTTAAAATTTTAAAAGATTTTAATGTTAGAAAGTCTGCAAAAATTTTAAATTTTCTCATGTTTAGAGTTTCTTAGGTGAACTTAGCTGTAATTCTATCTTAATCACTTAAGTCTGCTACACTTAGGTTAACTACGCCATTGGTATGCCCTGCCACACCCCCAAACCTATGAGGAACAATGTCCTCATTGTTTCAGATAATATAAAAGCATGGGCAACAGGGTATAGACAGAAAAATAATACACAAAATATAAATAAGGGACACAAAAGAGAAAATTGTATTCGTGAAACAAAAGTATATACAAGGCAAGACACATTGGAGTACAACCATTACTAAGACAAAAAGGAAATTTACAAAAAGAAACCTAACAAAGGACATCTACAATAGTTCATTATCGGAAGCTAAGTCTATGGGTTCCTGAGCAGCTTTTCCTTTTTCTTTCTTAAGAGCAGCAAATGTGGACTTTGATCTTTTAGCAGTGACCTTCCTATTGTGACGGCATGGCCATCTGGGCCAGCCACAGGGCCACTAGTGTGTAGCATTGGTGGTTACAAGCTGGGGCATCGTAGGCGCTTCATCAAGCCATGAGGTCTTAGTTGTAGATACTCCGAGAGCTTTGGTTGTGACACGATCGCGACACGAACATGACATAGCCATGTGGGGGAGCAATGTAGGATGTTGCGGTGTTTTGGAAAAGTATGTCAAACCAATACGTTTGAGGTCCTCCCGCCATTTGGCCTAAATTAATGTTTTACCCTTATATATGGGGAAGTGATCTAACAGCCATGTGACGTGTCGCTAGCTTAAGTGATCTCCTACGAAACGCGTACGATAGCCTTGTGGGCTTGAGTTCGTGCATCCGGGCCTCACATAAGTGTTAGGTCGCTCTAGTCGCGTTGTGCGCTAGAGCCATCGTGTTTGATAGTTCACGACCACCATCCATGGTGCGGACCCCGACCCTATGAGGGGCTGCCCCTATACTAGTCGTTGCATATCGCTATAGTATTTTCATTTTAAGAATTCACATAGTTTCTAACCTAATGCGTTACCGTGAAAATTTAAAACATGAGGAGGCTGATCTAGTTCGTGAAAGCTAGTTGTTGCACGAGAGATTACGTCGCAAAGAGTAACTCCGTGACATTTGGTATCAGAGCCTAAAGATGGTCGACACTGGGATAAGTAATGATGATACGCGAAGGTGCACAAGGGAACATTTGAATTATCTGGAAGCTCAAGCAGAACAGATATAATTAATGGTATCGATGGTAACGTCCCATGGGGAACGATTGAATGTGTAAGAAGGGAACCATACCACGTTACCAAAGAACGCTTCCACATTAGCAGAGAACGTGGAGATCCTCACTGAGGACACGAGGGGCATCGTCGAAGCCCTTCGTCTACAAATCGATGACCTGGCCGCCAAAATGAATGTTCTAATGAGGGGGATTGGTTCTGGTGCTACTCCGCAACTAGAATCTCCCCAACGGAAGGTTAAAATACCCGAGCCGCGATGTTATGGGGGAGGTCACGATGCCAAGGAATTGAAGAATTTCTTGTGGGACATTAAGTAGTATTTTTGTGTCATCCCACCTGCCACCAAGGTTATGAAAGTGGTTACAGCGACCATGTATCTCGAGGGGATGTTAAATTGTGGTGGTGTACACGCTACGAAGAGATTCAGAGTGGACGCTGTGTCGTAGACACGTGGGAAGATCTAAAAAAAGAGTTGAAAGCTCAGTTCTTGCCCGAGAATGTCGACTTTATCGCCCGACATAAGTTACGGAAGCTACAACACGCGGGCATAGTGAGATAATATATGAGGCAGTTCTCCACCTTGATGTTGGACATCAAGGACTTGTCCAAGAAAGACAAATTGTTCTACTTTCTTGAAGGCCTCAAGCCATGGGTGTAAGCTGAATTAAATAGAAGAGGATTGCAGGACCTTGCAGCCACACAGGCTGCTGCGGAACGATTAATAGATTTTGGACCATCAGACCAAAATAAGAAAAGGCCGCATAAGAATAAGAATGGTTCGAAGAATTCAGCGATAGCCAATAAGAAGAGCAAGAGCAGCACGCATGAAAAGAAGTCACACGGGAAAGAGACTCATGTCAAGTCTACCGAATCAGCTAATTTTGTGCCTAAGTCGGGTTGCTTTCTATGCGGAGGGCCACATCGAGTGAAAAATTGCTCATAAAAATAATCCTTGAATGCTCTACAGAGGTCCACCAGTGCTCCTCCACCTCTTTCCGTCGTTGAGCCAAGAATGGGGGCACTCAGGTTGCTGAATGTCATTAAGGTGCAGGTAGAGAAGGGAAAGACAGTCACGCCCAAGGGGCTGATGTACATAGAGGTGTGCATTAACAGAAAAAATACTCGTGCCATGGTTGACACGGGGGCGATGCATAACTTTATCGTAGATAAAGAAGCATGTCGCCTGGGATTTAAATTGGAGCAAGACTCTAGCCACATAAAGGCAGTAAACTCGGAAGTGCATCCCATTACTGGATTAGCAAAGGGCGTACTTGTGCATATAGGGTCGTGGACCGGAGCAGGAAACTTTATGGCCATACAGATGGATGATTTCAAAGTTATCCTTGGGTTGGAACTCCTACACCAGGCCAAAGCCGTACCCATGCTGTACCTCGGATCAGTGTGCATGTTTGGAAAGGAAAATCCTTGCATGATCCCCGTCATTTATAAAGGCAAAGAAATAAGAGAGTGTTGAGTTTATCTCGGCGCTCCAACTCAAGAAGGTACTAAAGAGGGGGGAACTTACATTCCTTGCTACGCTATAGAAGAGAACACGAAAAGGTCAGTGGAACTTGTGCTAGAGAGCATGTCAGGGCTACTCAGGGAATTTCAAGATATCATGCCACCAGAGTTGCCGAAAGTGTTGCCACCCAAGGGATCAGTGGATCACCAAATCGAGTTAGAACCAGGTGCGAAGCCGTAGGCTAAAACTCCCTATAGAATGGCTCCTCTAGAGCTAGCCAAGTTGCGTCGGCAGTTAGATGAGTTATTGGGGGTAAGGTTCATTCGGCCATCAAAGGCCCTATTCGGCACTCTAATTCTTTTTCAGAAGAAACATGATGGTAGCCTTCGGTTATGCATTGATTATAGAGCTTTGAATAAGGTTACTGTCAAGAATAAGTACCCAGTGCCATTGATTATCAATTTATTTGATCAGTTGGGTAGTGCGAGGTACTTTACCAAGCTAGACTTGAGATTTGGCTATTATCAGGTGAGAATTGTCGAGGGAGATTAAAGTAAGACTACCTGCGTGACAAGGTATGGAGCTTTTGAGTTTTTGGTGATGCCCTTTGGGCTGACTAACACCCCAGCCACATTTTGCACTTTGATGAATGAGTTGTTCCATGCCTACCTCGACAAGTTCATGGTGGTGTACCTAAACGATATCGTTGTATATAGCAATACATTGAAAGAACATCTCAGCCACCTCCAAACTATCTTCAAGATACTGCGATCATATTTTTAGGGCACCGTATTGGAGGAAGAAAAGTGTTCATTTGCACAAGAGCAGATCATATTTTTAGGGCACCGTATTGGAGGAAGAAACATCAGCATGAACCTTGAGAAAGTTCGTGCAATCTAAGAATGGAGAGTACCAGAAGGATTGACCAAGCTGCGATCATTTTTGGGCCTTGTCAACTATTACAGAAGATTCATCCCCGATTATTCACGCCGTGCAACACCACTGATAGACCTTTTGAAGAAAGATCGGCCATGGCAGTGGTGGGAGAAGTGCTAGAGGGCATTCGAAGATTTGAAATCGGTGGTCATGAGTGACCCCGTGTTGAAACTATCTGATCATTCCAAGCCATTTGAGGTAAACACGGATGCTTTCGACTATGCGATAGGAGGAGTATTAATGCAAGAAGAACATCCAGTGGCCTTTGAGAGCATAAAGCTGAACGATACCGAGCGGCGGTATACGATTCAAGAGAAGGAGATGACAGAGGTAGTTCATTGTCTAAGGACATGGAAGCACTATCTACTTGGGTCTAAATTTCTAGTGATGACCGATAATGTGGCGACCAGCTACTTTCAGACACAAAATAAATTATTGTCGAAACAGGCCCGTTAGCAAGATTTTGTAGCTGAGTTCGATATGAACTTGGTGTATAAACCCGGGAAGACCAATCAAGTCGCAGACGCTTTGAGTCGTAAAGCGGAGTTAGCAGCATTGAAAGTTCTTTTGGCAGCGTTAAAAATTGAAGAGCAGGTTGTAGCTAGCCGCGTCAGTTCTACTATCCTCGATCGGTTGCATAATGGGTTGAAGTTTGATCCTCTCGCGAGTACCATCCTACAGCAGATACAAGAGGGGTGAACACAACGATTCTGGACTGAGGAATGATTGTTGGTGACCAAAGGGGGTCGTTTCTATGTACCGAAACTAGGAGAACTTAGGAGAGAGCTTCTTAAAGAATATCATGACACATTGTGGGCTGGTCATCTGGAAATTCATCGCACGCTCGCCTTATTGGAGAGGTGTTTCTATTGGCCCAAGATGGAGGAGGATGTAGAGGAGTATGTCAGGACTTGCCTGATATGCCAGCAGGACAAGGTGGAAAGAGCTAAACCATTTGGACTCCTGTAGCCTTTACCAGTGTCGTCCCGACCATGGGAGAGCGTCTCCCTTAATTTTATATCTGCATTGCCAAAAGTAGGGACACTCGGATCTATCCTGGTAGTTATGGATTGATTTTCGAAGTAAGCGTTCATTCCGACACCGTTAAACTGTAAAGCAAAGCAGGCCGCACGATTATTTTTCAGTAATGTAGTGAAACATTGGGGTGTGCCGCAAGTGATTGCCAGTGATAGGGATCCGCAGTTTATAAGCAAGTTTTGATTAGAAGTATTCAAGCTCATGGGGACGAAACTGAACTTCTCATCCAGTATGCATCCGCAGACCGACGGTCAGACCGAAAGGGTGAATGCTATTTTGGAACAGTATTTGAGACATTTTGTGAGCGCCAATCAAAAGAATTGGGTTAAGTTGTTAGACGTAGCCCAATTTTGTTATAATCTACATAAAAGTTTAGCCACGAATAAGAGTCCATTTGAGTTAGCAACTGGCCAACAACCTTTGACACTGCACACAATTACAATGGGATATATAAGATCGAGCTCGGCAGCCTACCATCTTGCTAAGGAGTGGTAGAGGAACAGAGAGATCGCTAGGACTTATCTAGAGAAGGCCGCTAAGCGCATGAAAAAATGGGCCGATCAGGGTTGACGACCTATCGAGTTACACGTAGGTGATAAAGTATTGATAAAGCTTAATCCTGCGTAGCTCAAAATTTTTAGAAGACAACACACAAGACTAACTCGCAAGTACGATGGGCCATTCCCAATCACAAAAAGGATTAATGATGTCTCATATCGGGTACAATTTCCTCACTGGCTGAAAATACACCTTGTATTTCACGTCAGTTACTTAAAGCCTTATAAAAGAGACCCGACAAATCCCGCGAGAAGTTTGTCGACTCGCACCCAGCCAAAATGCTAATTTATAGTCAAAAAGACAGTTTGAAGAGATCCTTGCTCATAGACACAAGGGAGATGGTAGTCCAAATAATTTTTCTGTGAAAATCTTTTAAAATATAAGGGTCTACCTGAGGCCAAAACCTTCCTTCCAAGAAACTTTAGAGAAGTACTGGAAGCGCGTCGACGAAGACGTCAACGCAACTAAGTAGGGGAGGATGTGACAGCGTGGCCATCTGGGCTAGCCGCAAGGTCACTAGTGTGTAGCATTGGTGGTTACAAGCTAGGGCATCATAGGCGCTTCACCAAGCCATGAGGGCTTAGTCGTAGATCCTCCGAGAGCTTTGGTCATGGCACGGTCACGACACGAACATGGCATAGTCATGTGGGGGAGTGATGCGGGATGTTGCGGTATTTTGGAAAAGTATGTCAAACCAATATGTTTGAGGTCCTCTCGCTATTTGGCCTAAATTAATATTTTACCCTTATATATGGGAAATTGATCTAACAGCCACGTGACGTGTCGCTGGCCTAAGTGATCTCTTACGGAACACGTAGGATAGCCTTGTGGGCTTGAGTTCGTGCATCCGAGCATCGCATAGGTGTTAGGTCGCTCTAGTCGCATCGTGCATGTAGACACCCCCATTTTGCCTTCTCGAAATATATAATTTTGTTTGGTCAACCTTTGACCTCATAACCCTGATATGGGAACCATGCACTGAAATAATAGTACATGGCTGAACACAGGCTGAAACGATAGCTCAGTGGCTCAGATCCTGATGTAGGGAGACTATATACTGAAATAATAGTATATAGTCAGAATGCAGACTGAAACAATAGTCTTGCATTTCAGACTAGAGACCAGACCCGGACAACCCCAAATTAAGCGCATGAAACCCCGCGCGTAATTCAATTGCACGCCAGACCACAAACGTGCAATCATTCCCCCTTTTAGACAAAACTTCATTTCTCAGACCATATCGAGACTCGATCACACTCCTGAAATAAGATGCGTGATCGGATTGTATGCCATATCAACAGCGTGCAATTGGCCTACGCCCGACCTAGCCTCACAGTCCTTAACCCTTGAGTTTCCTTGATTGAGCGCCTTTGAAGAATCACTTAATCGGATTGCGCACGTACTAATAAGCACGCAATTAGCCCTAACGCTATTAGGCATTGAGTTTGGCGTGATCGACTCAAAGCGATTAAGCCAAAGAAACCCGATAAGGTAATTGCTTAAACACCTAAAAAATGGTGCGTAATTGAAGCAAAACCTATAAAAGATTTTTTTCTTAATTCCCCCAAAAAAGGCTGGCAATTTTCGAGAGAGAACGGATTGTTTTCAGGATTCTAAAACCAGAGAACTCCGAGGACAAATCCATAGAGCACCTTAATCATGCTTTCGAGATTCAAGCTTCTAATCTTCGAGATTTCTCTCTGCAGCCCCGACCCTTAGGTAATAATTTAATTTTTAGTTTCCAACCATAATTTCTAGCCTATAGATTTAGGATTTATATTAGTTTAATCATAGATTTTAATTTCAGTCCGAGACCGTAGCACCCTTTTAGACCACGAATATTTTATATTTGATTCTAATTCTCCGAATTCGGAACCAGTTCTTAATCCGACGGTCTAATTCACCGACCCTAGGCTCTAATTTCATTCTACAATCTCAATATACAGTCCTGTCATTAATTTCTGGTACTAATCCTTTGATTCAAAACCAGTCTTTAATCATACAGTCTGATTTTTTGATTTCAGACCTGAATTCAGTCCTAAAAATTAATTTTAATTCCTCAATTTAATACTTCTAAAAATCCTAAATATAATTACAGTTTTTATAATTCTAGTTCATAGTTTAATTCATAATTAACATTCCGAAAGCAATTATGAAAAATCTAAAAATACTATTTTACGGTCTAAAAATTCAATTTATCTTTAACCTCAGCCATCCGATTTGCTCAAGTGAGCTTACGGAGGGTACTCGAAAATGAGGACAATCCTCCTTAGCATAGCGGGCCCAAACCACTTTTTTAGGAATTTTAGAATTAATTAATTGCTTTTGTTTTATCCTTTTAGTATAATTAATTAGTAGATTTATTTTATTTCAGCATATTTAATTAATTAAGTGCCTTAAATCTTAGTATGACTGATTAATCTTATTTAATCAGAATTTAATTGATCAATTCCTTGCTTCAATTAGAATTTGGTATGATTAATTTCATTGCTTTAATTAGATTTTTAATGTAATTAATTCATTGCTTCAATTAGAATTTCAATAAAATTAGTTTACTTATTTCAATTAGATTCAAATAAAAATAAGTTTATTTGTTTCAACTAGATTTTAATAAAAATTAATTCGTTTGCTTTAAATCAGAGTTTCAGTAAAATTAGTCTTCCATTTCAATTAGAATTTTAATACAACTAGTATACTTACTCTGCTTAGAATTTCAGTATAATTGGCATGCTCAAATTAACTAAAGTTTCACTAGAACCATTACACGTGCACTCCTAGTATCGATTGGAGACTGAAATTAATTGGACTTTTAGTAGTACTAGAATACTAATATTGATTAAACTTTTAATAAGATTAGGAAACTAATATTAATTAGCCTTCCAATGAAATTAGGAAATTAATATTAACTGGACTCTTAACAAGATTAGAAGAAACCTATATAATTAAATTCATACCAGAATCAGGGGAGCCTAGACTAACCGAAACTATAATCACGAAGGGAAATGAAAGAAAAATTAAACTATCTAAATTAAGAAAAAGACACTGCTGCTGATGTTCGCAGGTGGACGATTCAGTATAGAAGTAACCCATACCCACTCTTAAGCCTGATCATTGACATGTTGCAATGTCAATAAATATCTGCAGTTGACGATCACAACAAATTAAGAATCCTCCTAGAAACTCCTTTATTTTTAACATTCCAAATACCGCATCGCTAGAGTCCACTAGGATAGAATTGGAAGCCACTAATTCAATAGGAACCAAGAGGAACCTAGAAAAAGCGTGCACCAATAGTGCACTGGAGCCATCGTGTTTGGTGGTTCACGACCACCATCCACAGTGCGGACCCGGACCCTATGAGGGGCTACCCCTATACTAGTCGCTGCATATCGCTATAGTATTTGCATTTCGGGAATCCGCATAGTTTCTAACCTAATGTGTTACCGTGCAGGTTTGAAACGTGGGTAGGCTGATCTTGTTCGGGAAAGCTAGTTGTCGCATGAGAGATTACGTCGCAAAGAGTAACTCCGTGACACTGTGCTTTATACTACTTCTTCACTTAAGAGTGGGTTCAAGCATTGAGGAAGGCTCCTTAATCTTGATGCTAGGTGTTGATGCTGTAGGAGGAGGAGCTGTTACAATGTAAAGAGAGGCTGCTGCAATGGCTAAGTCTTTGTCTACCATAGAAGATAGGGTCTGCTGCAGTAATTCTGGCATAATCATCAACTCTCTCTTCAGCCATTCTGAGGGCCACCTGAAGGTTTTTCACAGTATCTTCCAGGCCCTTAGCTCTATATCGCTCCTCTTAGTAGAGCTGCAAGGTATGTACAAAAGCCTTCTTTATCTGCTTTTTCTCCATCTTGTGATCCATCTTCATTCTCTTGATTTGATGGAGAAATGGTTGCTTGATGGTTGTATTGATTTCAGCCAACCCCTTGATCACATCCCTCCTGATGTAGGCGTTCTCATTCATGGCTTGCAGGAGGGTTGCAAATGGAGGTATGGAGAATGAGGAGGCAGGTAGGATAGGTTGGGCAACAGGGATAGCAGGGTCAGCTAGAGAATGGGATGGTGTGGATGAAGATGATGGGAGTAATGAAGGAAGGGGAATGGGGGATGCCAACTCCTCCTCTTGGGGGTCAGTTTGGGTATGGATAGAGAATAGGGTAGGCAAAGTGGGTATGTCTATCTCCATTGGGTCAGTCTGGGTGTAAGTAGAGGTGGTGGGTGTTGGTGGGTCTGTTTGGGTGGCTGCAAAGGTGAAGGTAGGTTGAGGGCCTTCATGGTTTGATATTGTGTCAGTTTGTGTAGCAGCAATTGATGTTGCTGCTAAAGTTAGGGTTGGGGAGATGGGAAGGTGGAGGCCAGAGATGGTTCTAAAAGGGGCAGCTCTATAGAGTCAGGGTCAGGCTCATGGTCGGTTTGGGTGGCCATCTCTGCTAGGATTATGGCAGGTGTAGGTAAGGGTGATATTGGAGGGGTAGGCTGTGGTAAGGGTGGTGATAAAGGTGGCTGAGTTGTGGGGGCAAGGTTTTATAGGGTTGATTGAATGGCTTGAAGGCTGGACTGAATGGTTGTTTGGCTTTGGGTGCTGGCCATCATTTGAGTTTGGAGGAAAAGAAGAAGGCTAAGGATATGGGGGAAGGGGTCAGGTGTGGCTGATGTTAATGGCTGAGAGGGGGAAACAGGTTGAAAAGGGGAGGTAGGGGCATGTTGGAATTGGGTGGGCTGTGAGGAATCAAGGAGAGGGGTGTACTCATACCTAATGTCACCCATGATGGATTCCATTATGGCAGAGTACCCCTCAGTGGAGAATTGGTGGTGGTCATGGGAATGACCAAATGGTTCAAATGTGGTATATTGGATGGGGTTAGGTTGGTCAATAGGTGCAGATGTGTCAAAGGGATGGAGCTGATCAGTTATGAGAATGTGGGGGATGTCAGTGAACAAAGGTTCATTGGCATCATAGTGGAATAGAGGGGATGGTAATGGTGAGGATGGATGTAACACAGTGGGTATGGGGTCTGGTATGGAGTAAGTTTCTGGGATTGGAATAGGATGAGAGATTAGGATAGTTTCAATGGTTTGGGTGGTTGTGGTTGCAGTGATTGTTTTGGATTGGGGTCTCTTGGTATATTTCTTTTTAATGGTTGGGTTTGGTAGGGTAAATGGAAAAATAGGTTTAATGGTGGCGGCTGGCTTAAGGATGGATGATGTGATAATGGAAGGTTGTGAAGAGGGCATGGTGGATAAAGAGGTAGGTATAGGAGCAGGTAAAGACTATGGAGGGGGTTGTGTTGGTATGGTGGTTGTGGGTGTAGAATCTAGGAGTGGGTGTGAGACAGGAGCTGACATGAGAATGGAAGTAAATGTGGAGGGTGTGGGTGAGGTAATGTGTCATAACCCCAGAATTTCGGGAACCGTGCATGTCACGTACCTCGCACGTGTATGTGTGATTCACAAAGAAACCAAAACTAACATGTATACACTATGTGTGTATGTGTGAAACACACTAGTGTTCACTAATGTATATGTATATAAGTGAAAGAGGGAGGAGAGAGGAGCCCCATACGTAACATAATTCTAGCCTAAATAGAGAGAAGAAAAAATAGAGAGCAAGAAAGGAGAGTCTAGTAAAGGAGGGCTAGGGTTTTATTGGGACTTAAATCGATGGAAGATCTGGAGAAAAGGTTGGATGAGGAAATTTGGAGATCTCTTCGTCTAGTAGAATAGAACTTTGGGTCGAACTTGTGCGAGACCTATCGATGGAGGTACGATTTGAAATGTTTACGTGTATTTTTTTTAGAGTATAATATAGTAGATGAATGAATTTAACACTTCTAAGCGTTGGAATGGGAGAAGAAATAGTTTCTCGAACTGATCAAGTACTTAATTCTGTCGTGGCTCGCTCGAGCGGTCTAAATGGCTCACTCGAGCGAGGACAGAATATATATATAAACCTAAGAACAGATTTCATTCTGGGCTCGTTCGAGCGAGACCCAAAGTAAAGGGGAAGCTCGCTCGAGCGAGACCTAAAGTAAAGGGGAATCTCGCTCGAGCGAGACATCGCGTGAAGCTTCAGATGGCTCATTTTAACCGCTCGAGCGACCTCATTTTAACCGCTTGAGCGAGGAATTAGCCAGTTGAGCGATTAGAGAGACCGCGCGCGCGAGGGTTGGTACCTCATTTTAACCGCTCGCGCGAGGTCAAGTGCTCGCTCGAGCGAGGTTAAGTGACCGCTCGAGCGAGGAATAGTTCCCGCTCACGCGAGACCCTACTCGGATTTTTATAATTTTATGTACAATTCATGGTGGGGTGTGTACTCCAATGGTTCTAGTGACCCTTCTAAATGTGTCCTTGACGCATGCAATGTAGGTTTGACGTAAGATTGTGACATGTAAACCTCTACGAGAAAGGAGTACGTTGGATTTGCATTGAGGTAGGGAATATTTTTGAGACATGTATATTATTTCGTCAACTCATATATGTAGTGTATTGCAATTAAATAGTCAAGTATTGCATGATCATTATGAAACAGGGTGTGTGAGTAAGTTTTAAAAGTAATAGTCATGAAGCCCCCAGGGGACGAAAAAAAATTGTAAAGTGGACATCTAGATGATGCATTGAATCAGTGGCATCCCAGGGATGCAGATGAAAACTAACAGTGAAACAGAAGTAAAGTGATAAGGCCTAATGTAATAAAATTAGCACAATCACGGTGAATAACTATATGTTGAGCACGTTCGATATTTTTATTATTTAAGGTTTGATTAGAATACCCCACCGACGTGGTGGGATAACCACGACTGACTCGACAGGATATCCGTGACTGATATGACAGCCAATCCGTACTTTTATATCACATCCCAGGGATGTAGATTTGAGAATAGACCCTGCCACCTATGAGAAACGGGCTTGGGCAGTATTCCCAGGGAATACACATAACAATTGTCTAGTTAGACGACGATGTTCCATCGGGGCTCGACGCTATATTGCTCGGGGACTACTTAAGTTAAAGATTTAAGTGATTAGGCCAAGTTCACAACTAAACCAGTAAGGTGAGAACAAACAAAGCCATGCAAAGTAATAGTCGTATTCATCATTTTATTCCAGTCATCTTAATTGTTTGTTTTCAAAAGTGATATCCGATAATTTGTGCTTTTAAAACTGCTGACATATATGTGAGAGTTAATCTATATGTTCATTATGTTTCCCTACTGAGCTGGGATGTAGCTCACCCCCTAGACTATAAGTCTCAGGTCCAGGACTAGTGGCAGCGAAGACTTCTGGAGACTTTGATTCAGGGGATTCAGATTACGTGCCCACAGAGGAGTCAGAGCCTCCTCCTGAGGAATTCTTCTAGGAGACCCATTGCGTACTATGAGAGTGAGTTGAGAGTATTAGGTACGGCTTGGTATGTCAAGCCTCTTTATTTGAATGTAATTAAATACCGTTATCCTTTTGACAAACTGTCTGGGGTGAACTATTATCACCAACGATTTGGGTAAGTTCTTATGCCCATGAATTGGCATGGGACAAGAACTGCCTTTAGAGACCCTATTTATTTTAAATGCATGAGTACTTGTTTAGAGGAGATACACGTGCCTTAATTGCAGTATTTGGCTTATACATACCAACGCTTTGTAAAGAATTACAGGGCACGGCCTTGAGGGTCGTGCTGATGACACGAGTTTCGGGGTGCCAAAATTTGGGCTGTCACATAATGGGTGAGGTAGGGATGGAAGGTAAGATAGGGGTAGCTGCAGTGCTGGATGCTGCTGTGGCAGCAGGAGTGATAGCAGGGGTGACTGCTGCAGATGTATCAGCAAAGGTGACTGCTGCAGTGACTAGACTAGCAGCCGCTGCTTCCTAAACTATTGGTGTTGTTGCCCTCTTCTCTTTCTTCTTATTTTCTATCATGGTCATGCTAATTTCCCACTGCGTCTCCCACATTTAATAGGAGGCAAGGTCACTATCTCCTCCTCCATCTGGAATTGGTAGCCCCCTTGCTTCAGCAGAGCAGTGAACAGCCTACAATAAGGTAGGGAATGGGGATTCTATTTTTTCTACACCTTCTCATGTATGTCCTTCATCCCCTCAAATATGATCTGGACAACATCAATGTAATTCCCCAAGGAGAAGGAATAGAGGCTGGTATACCTAGGATTGCTGCTATCCTAGTTGAATTTACTAGCATTTCAAAGTCATCTATCAAGCTCAGCAGCACAGAATTTCCATCATCACCTGTATTAACCTTGATGTTCTGATAGAACAGCTGCACTAGCCTAGGAAAGACTAACTGCAATGGGGGCCAGAGCAAGGGCAACAGGGAGTCCTTGGTTAGGAATTCTATGGATGTAGCAGCCAAGGGTTCTTCCTTAAAAAATTCCTTATCAAAGGCAATCTTACGCTCCAATTTAATGGCAGCCACGAAATCAGAAGGAGTTGTCAGTGGGTTGGTCTCTGGGACAACCTCCTTGCCTTTCTTTTGCTTTTTCTTAGATTTCTTAGGGCTTGAGGAAATACGGGGTGGTCTCTGGCTCTCTTCACATGGGCAGCCCTATTTTTACCTTTATCCACTTGGGGCCCAGCCTAGGGTGCAGGTATATCAGTGGCTTCCATAGTAGAGGCCTCTGCAATCCTCACAGACCTCCTAGTTGCTGTAGGGATGTCTGTTTCAATAGGGTTCAACATGGCATAGAGGTTTGCCAAAAATGGGGCTTTGTCAGCCATAGTCTCTCCTAAAATCTAGGGTTTTGGGTCCAGATTTTACAACTGAAGCTGACTGTGGGTCCACTTAACTTCTCAGCACAACTAATTCCCTGCAATCCAACTACGACTGGTAATCTCTAGTTTAACGATTAACCAATTGGTGAAGAGTTGGAAACTTACTCCCAAACCCTAGGGTTTAGCAATAGAAGTTGTCCCGTGGTCCAAAGTTGACTTTTCAAGCTGCTAAACAAGATGTACGGTTTACAAAGGGAACAGTGGAGCAGCAAGGTCCAATGGTGAAGAAAAATGAGAGTCCGAAAAGAGGATAATTGCTAGAGCTCTGTGAAGAAAATGACTGACAGAGCTCTTGCGGGGATTTTAAAGAGAATCCCGAGCTTCGTGAGGATCCAGATTGGATCTTGCAGGGCTCCTTTTAAGTGTAATTTGGCCTCGCACAGCAAGGAATTTGGACTTAGTGTCGCGCAGTTCAAATGGAACTGCACGAGATGCATTTTCACAGTCACACAACTCCTCACGAGGCTATTTAGTCAGCCTGTCGCGCAGTTCCAATGTGGAACTAACTGCTCGTGCAGTTTAGGATGAAACCATGCGACAGGCCTTTTTAGTTAAAATATGGCCTCGCGAGGCTCTGCTTAGTCTTGCTCATTCTCATTCTCAGTGTTGCATCAGTCCATTTTTGGGTATGTCTCAACACTGTCTTCCCAAAAGCTCTAGACACATGGTCCATGCCCACACATTAGGCTATATGCACACATATCAACAAACACACATGCTAGCAACCAATAAAATTAAATCACAGCAGATTAATCAAGGGGATGCTTAGCAATTATGGTGTACATTCTATTCATTCTTCTAGTTCATGCATAAACCACAGAAAAAAAATATGCTCTAAATCATAGATTCAGCTTCTCAAAACACTCTAAACAAACACAAAATTAGAACAACACACCAAAAACAAATTAAACACACAGTTCATGGCAGAAATCAAAACTGCACACACATCAAACATAAGCAAAACAGGTATGGTACACATGTTACAAGGTTGTGGATCAGTTAGCAGTGGGAAGCTGTTGAAGGTGAATGGTGGCAAGTGGCTCCACAGATTTTTCAACACAACGCTTAAGCCTCTGCCCATTCACTTTCATGATTTTCCCAGGCTTGGGATCCATGATATCCACAGCCCCAGACGGGGATGCATGAATCACAGTATAAGGAGCATCCCATCTGGTTCTCAATTTCCCTAGGAATAATTTTACCCTGGAGTTAAACAGTCATACCTTTGCACCATGCTCAAAGTCTCTTCTCAACAGGCCCTTGTCAAAGAATGCCTTAGCCTTTTCCTTGTAGATCTTTGAGTTGGTATAAGCATCTAGTCTTAGCTCCTCCAGCTCTGATAGTTGTAGCTTCCTGTGAACACCAGCAGCAGTTAGATCTATATCCAATGTTTTAATGGCACAAAAGGCCCTGTGCTCTAACTCTATTGGCAGATGGCAAGCCTTGCCATAGACCAGTCTGAAAGGGGACATTCCTATTGGGGTATTATAGGCAGTCCTATAAGGCCATAGTGCATCAGAAAGCTTAACAGCCCAGTTCTTCCTATCTGTCCTCACTATTTTCTCTAGGTTATGCTTGATTTCCCTGTTGGAAATCTCTACTTGCCCACTGGTCTGTGGGTGGTAAGGTTTAGCAATCCTATGTGTAATAGAGTTCTTCTTGAGCAAGCTCTCAATGTGCTTATTATAGAAGTGGCTGCCTCCATCACTGATGATGGCTCTGGGGGTTCCAAATCTTGAGAAAATAGTTTTCTTAACAAACTTGAGGACTACTTTATGGTCATTGGCCCTTGTGGCAGTTGCTTCTACCCATTTGGAAGTATAGTCCACAACCACTAAGATAAATGTATAACAAAAATATGGAGGGAAAGTGCCCATAAATTTAATGCTCCAAACATCAAACAAATCTATAACTAAGATGGGTTGCGATGGCATGGAATTTATTCTTGACAAGCTACCCATCTTCTGAAATCTGACACAGACTTTGCAATGTGCATGAGCATTCTTGAATAAGGAAGGCCAATAAAATCCACATTACAAAATTTTAGTTGACGTTTTGTTCCCACTGAAGTGACCCCCACAGGCACTTTCATGGCACATGCTTAGAATACTGGGGAAGTCACACTCAGAGACACACTTCCTGATTATTTAGTCTGTACAGTACTTGAATAGGCAAGGATCCTCCCAGAAAAAACGCTTGACTTGTGAAAAGAACAAATCTTTATCCATTTTAGACCAATGGGAAGGGATCCTGCCAGCAACCAAGTAGTTTACAATATAGGCAAACCATGGGACAACAGCCTGAATAGCAAACAGCTACTCATCAGGGAACACATCTCTCACAGGTGTAGCACACTCATCCAACAAAATTCTAGACAGGTAGTCAGCCACCACATTCTCCACTCCCGTTTTATCTCCGATCTCAAGATCAAACTCCTGCAGCAGCATGATCCATCTGATCAGCCTAGGTTTAGCATCTTTTTTGGCCAATAGGTATTTGAGGGCTGAGTGATCTGTAAACACAATAGTTTTAGACCCAAGCAAGTAGGGTCTAAACTTGTCCACAGTAAAAATAATATCTAGCAGCTCCTTCTCAGTTGTAGTATAGTTGAGTTGAGCCTCTGCTAATGTTTTGCTAACATAGTATATCACTGTTGGCAGCTTGTCGTTTCTCTGTCTTAGGACAACACTTAGTGTTAGATCTGATGCATCACACATCAGCTCAAAAGGAAGGGAGTAATCAGAGGCTTAGATTACACGAGCAGAGGTGAGACACTTTTTCAAGGGCTCAAAGGCCTCAAGGCACTCAGCAGAAAAATCAAATTGCACATCCTAGAACAGCAGGTGGCACAGTGGTTTTGCAATTCTGCTGAAGTCCTTAATAAATCTCCTGTAAAATCCTGCATGTCCTAAAAATGATCTAATTTGTTTGACAGTTCTGAGTGGGGGCAGGTGTGAGATCAAGTCAACTTTTACTTTGTCAACCTCTATACATCTGTGGGAAACCACATGGTCTAATACAATTCTTTGTGTTACCATGAAGTGGCTCCTTTCCCAGCTTAAGACCAAATTGGTCTCTTCACACCTTTGCAGAATCAGGTTGAGGTGATTTAAGCATTGACTAAAGTTGTCCCCAAAGACTGAAAAATCATCCATAAAAATTTTCAGAAACTTGTCAATCATATATGAGAAAATTGCATACATGCACCTCTGAAATATAGCAGGAGCATTACACAGTCCAAAAGGCATTCTCCGATAAGCAAAAGGTGCCAAAAGGACATGTGAATGTGATTTTTTCTTAATCTTGAGGATATACAGGTATTTGGCTATAACCTAAGTATCCATCAAGGAAGCAATACAATACTTTTCCTATAAGTTTTTCTAGAATTTGGTCAATGAAAGGGAGAGGAAAGTGGTCTTTTCTAGTTTTGGAGTTGAGTTTTCTGTAATCTATATAAACTCTCTAGCCAGTGGTCTCCCTGGCTGACATCAACTCCCCAGAATCTGAAGTAATAACTATTATGCCTATCTTTTTGGGGACCACTTGAATAGGTGACACCCATTCTGAATCTGAAATGGCGTAAATCACCCCTGCATCTAACAGTTTTACTATATCTTTTAAAACCACCTCCTGCATATGAGGATTTAACTTCCTCTGCATCTCCCTAGAGGGTTTGGAACCCTCTTCCAAGTACATTTTATGCATACACACAGATGGATCAATGCCACCAAGATCAGTAATTATCTAGCCAATTGCCTTTTTGTGCTTCCTCAACACACACAATAATTCATCTTCTTACTCATTAGTGAGAGAGGAAGAGATAATCACAGAAAGTTTGTTATTCTACCCCAAAAAGGCTTACTTTAATGTATCTAATAGTTGTTTCAGCTCCAGATCTGGTGGACTATCAATGGAAGGCAGCAAGGGTGTCTTGGAGGTTTGAGATAGGGGCAGCAATGAAGATTTCCAATTGGAATGTTGCACTAGGCCGACTGAAGACTCTTGGGTGTTGATGTCTTCATTACAGTACTGTGGGGCCTCCTCATCTATAACGTTAGTCCACACACTCTCCAAATAAAAAAAAATATTATCCCAATCCAGCAGCTGGGATAGATTCTCCTCCACAAGGTCATCTAGTACATCAACTATAAAACAGTCCTCATTGTCCAGCTGAGGCTGTCTTACAACATTATACACATTTAGCTCAACCTTCATATTCCCAAAGGTGACCTCCATGGCCTCTGACCTGCATTGAATGCAGACATTGGCAGTGGCCAAGAGTGGCCTACCTAAGATCACAGGAATGGGGGTTTTACTTTTGCAAGGTTCCATATCCAAGACTAAAGAATCAGCAGGGAGTATAACTTGTCTAATCCCACCAAAACATCCTCAACCACACCCATGGGTCTTCTCTCAGACCTATCAGTATTTGGAGCACAATTGGAATTGGTTTCAACTCCCCCAAACCCAACTGCTCATACACAGTAAATGTCAGCAGGTTCACACTGACTCCTAGGTCTAGAAGAGCCCGACCAATGGTGTGGTCACCATTAACAAAGGGGATAGTAGGTACCCTTAGGTCTTGCAACTTTTCAGGTGTGACAATTGAAAGCACAGAATTCAAATTTTCAGTTATAAAAACCTTCTTGGATAAATGGACTCTTGATTTCCTCTTTTGAGTACAAAGGTCCTTCAAGAATTTAGCATAGGCAGGTACCTGTTTAATAGTATCAAGCAAAGGTAAATTTATCTTGACCTGCCTGAAGGTCTCCATCATTTCCTCTATTTGGGCATTCCCTTTGTCAAAAGGGGAAGGTCCATCAAGTGCGTGAGAAAATGGCAGCTGAGATACTGCTGGTACCTCAGCTGCATGCCTAGCTACATCATGATCAAATTTTTATTTTTTATTTTTTCTTTATTTATTTCTTCATGTTGGTGGTCAACATCAGCCCCTTTATTTTATCCCTGCTGATTCACATCAGGGGATGAATTCAAATCTTCTTCTACACTCACATTTTTTTCTTTTTCATTCTCCATGATCTCCTCAGCTGCCCTGCCCACTTGATTGTCAACCACCCTATCATTTCTCAGGGTAGTGATTACATTAGCCTCCTCATGAGTAGAGGAGCCTTCTCCAATCATGTATTGCCCTATAGGGTTTGCCAAGGGTTGACTAGGCGACCTGCCCTCTTCTCTCTTGTTTAAATCATTACAGATTTGACCCAGCTGGTCCTCTATTTTTTTAATGCTTTGCCCATGAGAGTTCACAGTTTATACTAAGTTTTCCAAATTTTGTATTGATGCTAATATTTGCTCTTCAAAAGAAGAGAATCTGGGCTGTGATGGGGGCATAACCAACTGATTTGGCTGTGGGGTAGGCAACTAAAAATTATGCCTAGGTGCATATCCCTGGTTGAATTGGTGTTGTGGTCTGTATGATACTGCCAGTTGCTGCTGATATGTATCTTGTCTCCACCTCAGATTGGGGTGGTTTCTCTAGGTGTACCCAATGGGTTGTTGCTCATATGCTTGGGCAGCATTAGCATATTCCATAATCAAATCAGAGAACTGGTTGGCTGATGAACATTCTTAAAGTGAATGTGTGGGATATTAGTATATCAGACATGCCTCTTCCACTTGTGCAGCCAATCTAGGTTGCATCACATTCATCAACTTATCAAATTTTAAGCTCAGGTTGTGCACCTTCCATTCTAATTCACTCTGTACCTTGTCCTCATACATGCCACCTCTAGAGGTGGATTCTTTCACCATTCTAGCTGGAGTTTGACTGTCATTGCGGGACAATGAATCCTGCTGGATGAAATTCTCACTTATAATGTTAAACAAGTCCCATGCCTCATCAGCTACCCCGACAAGAGACATCCACCATGTCCCTACTTTTGGGATCAATTTCTTGGTAGATGACTTGTACAAGCTGTCACTGCGAAATTGGTGGTGGGAATATTATTTTAACATTTCTTGAAACCTTTCCCATGCTCCATGAAAATCTTCAGTTGAGGATTGAGTAAATGAAAGTATGTTCGTCCTCATCTGACTAGTTATATTTATAGGGAAGAATTTTGTCAGAAATTGATCATTCCATGCCTAGATGTTATTGGTTGGGAGCCTAGAGAGCCAAGTACTGGCTTTATCCTTTAGGAAAAAAGGAAAAAGCCTAAGTTTGGTGGCTTCTGGTCTCAATTCAGTAATGTTAAATGTTGTGCAAAGTGCCAAGAACTCATCGATGTGCTTGTAAGGATCTTCCTTAATGAGCCCATGGAAAGATGGCAGCATGTTGATGGTGGAGAACTTAATCTCATAATTTCTCTCAACTGAAGGAAATTGAATGCAGAAGGGGAATGTATATGCCCCAGGTGCATTATATTCCTTCAGTGTCCTCTGCCTCTCAGCCATCACAGCTGGCATAGTTTCAATAACAGGGGCTGGTGTGGTGTTTCTCAGTCTAAGGAATCTTTCTATCTTAGGATTTGGAGGTTCTAATTCAGGGTTAAGGGACCTTCTACCAAGCATAGACACAGAACAGCAGGTAAAGAAAATACTCACAGCACACTTAAATAATTTGCAAACAAAATTTACAACTAAACTACTGTCAGGGAATTCAATAGAAATGGAACTGAGTCTTTAGGGTAAAAGAAATGCAAACAGAAGCTAGCTAAACTTCAGCTGCAGCTCTAGCTTTTCCCTTCTGCTGTTGTCCAAATTTGTAAAAATTCTAACAAAAATCAGTAGTACTTTTATTCAATTAAAGGCAGTGCTACAAATGAATTTAGTAAACAAAAATAACAACTCAGGTCTACTAATAGATCAAAGGTCCCCGACAGTAGTGCCAAAAGCTTGTTGGGTTTATTTCAGATGTTTGCTGTTAACTTTATTTGAAAATAGCGGTAAAAATGTGTTAGTAAAAATAAATCAAAAGGTGGGTTGAAAAACACAAAATAGCAAGTCTAAAATACACACAGTCCTGCAAGATCCAAGGCTATTGTAGCAGGTTTTGAGTAAGTAAGAGTTTGTCCCACAGGGATGATTGATCTTTAACCACACAGGGATTATTTTAGTAGGCCCTCCATATCAGGCTACAGATCTGGCAATCCTAAAAAGAGAGTTTAATAGGGGAGAAAACCCTAATTTTATTATAGACGTGGCTTATTTATATCCCTTGGATGGCTCGGGATGTGTGGGATTAGATTAGGGCCTCGGGATTTGTGCCCTAGCAATGTGGAAATCGCCAAAAAGTCCCTGAGCTTGCAATGAGAAGTGAGAACCCAAGCTTCGCACAGATGAGTGCAGCATTTTGGCTTCCCACGTAGCTGTTGCATGATGCATCTTATAATGGAATGAACTTCGTGAGGTGCCTTTTGAATTGAGCAACGTCGTTTGCGCAAGTAGTGCTCAAGATGGCTCAAGTCGCGAAGCTCTCGCGGGTTTACATTAAGTCTTGCTAGGCTGTTGCAATGATGAAAGTTGAGCTGTGCGGGGTTAATTGCCAGGATGAGCTGAACATCTCGCGTGGTTGGCTCTGTCTTGGAGGCATGCGAGGTCTTTGCGAAAAATCTTCTGGGCATCTCTCTCCTCTTTGGCTACGCGAGCCTCTGGGCCTCTTGAACTATCTGAACCTCGCGAGATCCTCGTAGGGACTTGTCTGCAGTTTTGACCTTCGCGAAAACTTCACGAGGTGTTCTTTTAAGCTCTTTTCACTTACGAGCTACGCGAGATGGGCGTGAGCTCCTTGTTCCGCTGCCTAACTGGGTTGTGCGGGATACTCTTAAGGCTTCCTTCTGTGTGAATTAACCTGTGCGAGAGCCTTGCGAGCTTGCTTTCAGCTGCGTGAAAACTCTTCTCTACATTGCTACTACTGTGCACAGACTGTTGTAACGCCTTCCTCTGTTCAGCTCTTCATTCCTCTCCTCTGTCAGATTTCTGGGGCCCACACATGCATCCAAAATAATCACCATGGTGTTTCTTCTGTTCTTCAATGGGGCTTCACAGTCTGCTTTAAAACTTCTCTGTTTGGCCTCCAAAGCATGACAGTTGTACTAATAGCTGCAATGTTATTCTTAACTACAAAACACACTCAAAATACACTTATTAGATGGTTACAAGGAATGGTAAAGGCTAAGTTAAGAGGTGAAAAATAATATTTTTCAACACTTAACACACTCCCAAACCTAATCTTTGCTAGTCCTCGAGCAAAGCAAAAATTAAATATCTACTCTAAAAGTTTAAATGCCACTTTCGTAGGGAGCACGGATGCATTTAGCTTATGCATCAAGCCTTTTAAGCCCATAGGTGATCCCTAGTGGAGGAGTGAAGTCTCCTAAGGGTTTTCAGTGAAGATACCCACAAACTTCTCAACAAAATAGTTAACAAAAGTGCAGACAATATTAAGTCAGTTTTCAATAAATAGTGTGTCAGTCCATCCTTGATCTTTCAAAATATTAAGTTTTTTAAACACATGGAATGCACAGACAATTTAACATAAACATCTTACATGCATGCACATCATTTCTAATCAGTTTACAACATGAAAAACAGTATGCGCATGTTAGTCATCAATTCAAAAATTAGGTTTAAACAAATGCCCAATACATGCAATTTCAAGACCCAAAACTTACCAGGGTTGTCACTCACAAAGGAATTTGAGGGTTTTCAGCTTTCACATAGGCTCAAGAACAATTATAGACCCCAAATGGGTTTGCAAGCATGAGCATAGGCAAGGCTTCTAATTTCTGGCATCATTGACTATTCCTCACCATAGATTAAGCAACTCCTCATCTCCACATGACAGCTCATTCCAATTAGGATCAACAAGGTCTTATGACTGAGTTGTATTGTGGCTTATGGGTGAAGGTTACAAAGAGTGGAAGGTTGAAAAAGATGCAAAATTGAGAACTCAGCAGGTGAAGGAGGTGATTCATGACTTCACCTCCTTGCATTTAGCATATTCCATCTTCGGGTTCAAGATTTAGATATACTTCTAAGAAGTTCAAGTTCAAAATCCCATTTCGGGTTCAAATATGAGTTCAAGTTCAAGTTCAAGTTTAAATTCAAGTTCAAGTTTAAATTCAAGTTCAAGTTCAAGTTTAAGTTCAAATACAGTTCAAGTTTAAATTCAAGTTCAAGTTCAAGTTCGAGTTTAAATTCAAGTTCAAGTACAAGTTCATGTTCAATTTCAAGTTCAAGTTCAAGTTCAAGCATATCACTGACTTATATCTATCAATCAGTTTCATCAATCATTCAATTCAAGCAGTTCATTCAAATCAAGAGTTCGAGTCGAGTTTTCAAGTTCCATGACTTGATCCTAAGGAAGGATCTCGTCGGTTCACACTTATACTAAGTGTTACCTCAGTTTAGAGTCCAATAAGGACTTGTGCTTGTCGTTGTTGATGAAATAAAACTTGATCATCTCTAAACAAAATTTAAGGCATCGGGGTGCCTGTTTCTAATAATTTTATGAGTTTGTTTGAGTTAAGTCAATTGATTGAGCACTCATTGATGGGCCGATATTTCTTATTCCTAAAGAATATCCTATGGCTTCGATAACTTTCTCATTTGAGCATTGTAAGGGTCATTAGAGAGTCAAGAGAGAATTTACTCTTTACATGTTTTTCGGATATGGGCCTTTGGGTCCATTCCTTTCTTATTAAAGACTCATTTTGGTCTTGGGTTAAATGGGTCATGGTCTTATTCCATTTATTTTTGTGTTTGGGCCTCAGGGCCAACCACTAGTCCATGTCAAGTCTTCAGGTCGGGTATTTAGACTTAGATATGTCCAATCCTATGAGTTCAAGGTCCATGGATCATTTCCTATGTGGTTTGGGTCTTACTAGATCCAATTCTAGGTATGTGGGCCGTTTCAAGGTCCGAACACATAAAAGGGTGTGGTTATTATTCAAGAGGGGGCTTTATAATTTTATTTTAAAAACACTTTTGGGTTGGGTCATAGCTTAGAAAATCATCTAAGGTTTACCGAGCCGTTGGCCGGGTAGTTGGGTCTTAACAAAATTTCATTTACCAATTACTTAGTATTTGGGCCTTTGGGGTCATCTAAGGGTCCGGTCCAATGACTCAGTTGACCAAGTCAACATAAGTCCCATCACAGGTTGTTCATAGTAACTACTGTGATATGCTATTTCCTAGATGGTCACGAGTTTTGGGGTAAAGTCAAGGTTTTGATTAAAATCTTCAATTTACAATTTTTCCCACAAGTGTGTCGAACAACTTGTCGTAAATCACTTGCCGATAGCCGCATCTTTCTCAGGTAGTGGCACTCAAAAATATGATCAGGCTTGATCATGATTGACAAATCATTGAGATTTGTCCTCCTTTATCAGGTTATTGGGCTTTAGTGTCAGGTCTTTAAATCTTAGTGTTGATATCGAAATCGGGCACTCAGCAGCTATCTGGAAAGCTCAATGAGTTATCTAAAATTTCTTTTTATATTTCGGAAGTTAAAAGTCAAAGGATCAGGATGGAATCAGATCCATCAGATCAAAGGTCGGGTTTGGTTACTAGCTAGGTGCCATGAAACACAATTTTGCTTCATAATGTACTAGATTTTCCAGCCGACGATCCTGATAGAATTATATTGTGAAAATTTACCCAAGTCTTATGTACAGGTCAAGGTTTGACCTTAATTTATCCCAGATTTTTCTGAAGAAGTCTTGGTCACGAAAATCATAGCCCTTCGAGGGCTCTGATTTATGGTGCAGCATGGCAGATTCGCTGCCTTGTGCTCCGAGTGCCATAACTTTCAAACCGCTTGGAGTCTGGGTCTGAAAATTTAATTGGGTATCGGGAACCCATTATCTTATTTAACTAAATTTTTTGGAAATTTTTCAGAATTTATTTCAATTTATTTTGCTCTCTGTTCTGAGAGTAAACTATTGTAGGGTGCTAGACCTACAGGTTTGGGCCATCGATGGAGTCCACCTAGTGGTCCATCGCATGCCTCATATTTAGGGTTGTGCATTTTTTGGACCGAACCGAGCAAACCAAACCGAACCGCCGAGTTTGGTCCGGTTTGGGTGGGTACCAATTTGGGTTTGGTTTGGAAAAAAGGAAAATCAAAAAGTTTGGTTTGGTTTCGGTTCCAAGCCTCCCCAAGCCAAAACCAAACCGAACCGAATGTAGTTTGTAAGTAGTGTTATATATATATATATATATATATATATATATATATATATATAGGCGGGCATTTTGATTAATTTTAAAGGGCATTTAAGTAAAATGCATATTTTTATATAAAATCCTACCCTTGTCTTTAGCATATTCCTAAATCCTAAAGCGGTAAAGTCGAACTTATAGGAAAATCGGTTGAGAAATTGAGAAAATTTTGATGTGCAAGTAGAACTTATAGGAAAACCGAAACCGACCGAACCAAACCGAACCGACGAACCGAATTGAATCGGGTTGGTTTGGTTTAAGAGTTGGACGATTTGGTTTGGTTTGAAAATCTAAAAACCGATTACGACCGGTTTGGTTTGTGGTTTTGGTCCAAAACCGACCAAACCGAACCGAATACACCCCTACTCATATTTTGGGTCTCGGCCCAGGATGATTCTATGTTAGTCCCAGATCCATCGTGGTCTCATTTCTGGTCCATTCTATTGATTTATTCGGCACGAATTGCTTGCACCCGGTACTATCCTATTCGCCAGGTATCGTTCTATTTCATTTATTCGGATTGGCTTGGAGAGTCATCCGATCGAACCTAATTTTCCGGGCACAATAATATTTTCAAATCCTTTTCTTTTCGGAAATCAGTTTACAAAAATCACGCATTTCAAAAACAATTTCAATCAGGTTTTCAAGACTTATCAGTTATATGTGGTATAGCCTAATCAACCGAATTTTCAGGTTTTCATCGATAAACAATCGATCATCGTTAACCATTCATGATCGACATTGGTCATGAGCTTCCAAAGTTGGGAATCTCATCAGACCATCAGTCCATCAAACTGGTCAAACTTAAATTGATAGATCATCTAGTGGTTCCGATTAACGTGTAACTATATAGAACCTATAAATCATGATTTTTCCTATACATGCATCTCTCGCCATTCAAATTTCCATGATCAAAATTCAAGATTCAAGCATGAAATTCCAAAATTTTCCAACTTATCCCAAGTCATCAATGGGTCAAGAATTCATGGTCAAAGTCACATAATTAAACAAGCTCTATGTATCTATACTATACGTGTAACAACCCTAATTTTTCTAGCGTTGAATCGTTGACCTTCGACAAGGATACGATTACCTTGACCGGTTTGACCTTGATCAAGCTTTTGATGCTTGCGATGCAGTCTCTGACCCAGCCATCTCAAATTGGAAAATTCACCCAATTCACAAATCTAAAGCCAATCCCTTATTAGAGCACTAGATTTAAACTCGAAACCTAGTGAGAAGTGTGTGTTGCACATGACTCGAACCCGGGATCGGACCAAGTTCGAGCCTACACTTCCAAACACCATAGTATAGTGTATGGGCTTAATTAATTATTTTAATGAATAAATTAGAACGAGAAAAATGACGGAGTGAAAAGTACCACTTTTCACCTCTTAACTTAATCTCTGTTAGACCCTTAGTCATTTAATAAATGACTGTTAAGACAATTTTGTAGGTAATAAGCAGAAGCTGCAAATAAGCCCCTAACCATGCCATGAAGCCTACTGTTGCCCCAGAAGTTCCTCAGAAGAAAGAAGGTTGAACCAAGACAGAGAATTGGCTGCAGCATAGGCACAGCAAAGCAGAAACAAGTCAAGAAGAATGTCTCGCGCAGATGTCGCAAGGCTCAATTGAACCAGAAAGAATGTTTCACGCAGTTGTCGCGGGCTTCTGAAGGGAGCACACCAACTGGTCGCGCAGTCTTCGCGTCGTTCTCGTGCGGTTTGATGACAGAAGGAATTGAAAAGCATACTTCGCGCGGTTCTCGTGAGGCTCGGTCATAAGTGCTCGCGAAGCACTAGCACAGTCTTGCGCAGCTCAAAAGAGGAGCCGTTAATCTTCGCGCGATTCACTAAGGAGAGAGAGCTCCAGGTATTCCTGAGCGTAGCTGTCGCGCAGTGGCCGCAGGATACAAACCTTCAGGGAACTGCTCGCATGATCCAGAAGCCCATGCACCTTACTTCTTCGCGAGGATCCCCGCGGGATTGACCAAGCAACGAACTGCGCGCGTAATTTCCGCGCCATTCAAATGGAAAGAGCAATCCCGCGACGACCAGAGCATCCCCGCGATGACAAAAGTACCAATCCCACGACGGCAAGAGCTTCAATTCAAATCAACCCCGCGACGCCAATTCTATCACGCGAAAAGACCTGGAAAGCCTTTTTACCTAGCGAGGGTTGGGTTCTTAACTTCTCCCCACTTCTGCAGGGGCAATCTGGGAACTTCCAGCAACTAGGGCACGTACTCTAATGCTCCAATCTCCATGCACACATCCCGAGGCATCCAAGGAATAGAAATGGGCCACGATAACATTGATAAATTAGAGTTTTCCTAACCCTAATTCACAGAGAGCTGACTGTTATATAAGCCCAAGCCTAGTTTAGGTTTAAAGACTGGTCTTCTGTGCTCCTTCTTCTTAAAACTAACTGTAGAATTGCAGTAGGCTAAGGTTAGGGTTTAGGCAGTTTCTTTTTCCCTTTTTCTTCTCTCCATAGTCCAGCACTTGCTGGCTATGTCTTTGTATGTCTATTTGAAATAGAATTAATGGAGTTTTATAATAGGATTTTATACATGTATAGGATTGGTGTTTTATGAGTTGTTCTGTATAAGACTGCTGCCTTGAGATCCTCCATTGCTAAGTTGTATTGTAAGCAATGGATGATTGTTTTTAAGGTTTTATTTAGATTCAAGTGACCTGTGTGTCCAGGTTAGGCACATTGCAGGCTTAGCCCCACCACGGGATCCACTAAATCTGAATCTCCATGGGAGCTTGAGCTGGTAGCCTTGTGAACATGGTGGCAGCAGTAATGTTCTTATTCTGTCTTAGACCTCTGTGAGGAAGATAGCCTCTGTGGATAGTCTGTGACCATTTAAGTGGATAGATTTTAGCCCTAGGGTGAGGCCAATCCACAGATCTAAGACAGATCCTTCTTCCTTGCACTTGTGCTTGTAGTCTTGTGCGAGATTGTGCAGAGACAGACTCCCCTGTATTTGTATAGACCCACCATCAGATGGCAGATCTGATCTGGTTGTAGAGATTATAGGCTTGTGACTGGATCACTGCTGTCTTTCTAAAGCAGTGAATAGCTAAGCTTAAAAGCTAATACTCAAACTCTTGTTGATTCTATATGTCCAGGCTAGTGCACATTGCAGGCCTAGCCCCACACACAGAACTTTAGAGGTTGAGGTTCCTATGGATTCTTGAGCTGGTAGTCTGGAAGAAGTAGTGCCTACAATGATAAACTTGTTCTGACCCATCTCTGGATTGTGGTTCCCCTATTGGATAGGTTGTGACCATTTAAGTGGACAGGTTATAGCCATAAGGGATTGGATCATGGCACAGGGGTGAGTTGGATCCTTTCTCCTCTTTGTGATAATGTAGCCATTGGACAGAATTTCTATAGCAGCAGATCTGAGTATGAGTTATAAGACACATCAGATCTATACCTAATAGCTTACTTCTTACCCTTTTATATTTATTTTCTCACACTCCATCATTCTTCTCAACCCTTTCTGTAGTTTAGGCACTAGGTTACCTTAGGATTTAGATAATAGTGACCTTAAATCCCCTTCCATTTAGGATTGTCAGATCTGGAGGGCCTACTAAAGATAGCTCCCTTGGAGCTTTAGATTAACTTTCCCTGTGGGACAAACTCTTACTTATTAAAACTTGCTACAACAAGTCCTGTATCTTGCAGGTCTGTGTATTTTTAAACTTCCTGCTCTTCAATTCACCTTTGATTTTTACTAACCCCATTCTTATCACCATTTCCTATAAAGTCAGTAGCAAGCACTTAAAAATAGTACGTGATTAAGTGTGATCATGTACTCCATGGGCAGAATCAGGCCAGAACCCAATAACCCAAACAATCATGGGTTTGTGGCTATAGATATACCTTATCTATCTATCTATCTATATATATATATGTGTGTGTGTGTGTGTGTGTGTGTGTGTGTGTGTGGGTGAGAACATTATGCAGGCCACATGATGGCAGTGCTTAGAAGCTAGGTTAGCAAATAAGAGGTCTAGGGGTCAAAACGGGTTTATTGCATTTTTAGATTTCATTTTGAACCATTGAAACAAAGGCCAACACACTGAATTGTGGTTTATCAGCTCCACACCAAACCATCTCCACCTAATATAAGAGAGGAGTGCATTTGAAGGAGGCTCAAACCTCATTTGAAGAGAAAGGAAGCCGTGAGATAGCTAGGGCGTGAGAAGATGAGAGAACCAAGAAGAAGAGACCCATTTCTCTTCTTAATCTTCCCCATTTCAGAGAAACCACCCTAGCCATTAGATCATCTTCTAAACTTCCCCTCTCTATTTCTTCCACATGCAAGAGAATTCATAGTTCATTCACCACAAGAACCCCAATCTTCGATGTCGTGAGATCGAGGAAAACATCATCAGAAGAACGACAAGTTCGACACCGATTCCTTTGATTTCGGCCATCGGAATCTACACATGCGCGATTTAGAAAGGATTTGAGAAATTCAGGTCGGATTAGAGAAAGATTGAATCATTGAAGAGACGAGGGAGAGCTTCGGCGTCGATTCTCGTCGATCCGATCATTGTGAGTCTTGCATGCGTAACTTAAAAGGTAAATTTTGTGGATTCATCATATATAAGTGTTTTAACTTTAATTTAAGTGCTTGGGTAATGGTTTTGTCGAAGTTCGAGGAAGAAGACCCAAATCCCGAAATTTTGGAATGCTAAGAATCCCGCTCAAGCGGAGTCCCACCTGAAGCTTCCTGCTCGAGCGGGAAAATAGGCTTATTTTGGCTATGGGAAAACCCACTCGAGCTGGGTATGTGCATGCCAATGGACCCCGCTCGAGTGGGCCTGAATCCCGCACGAGCATGGTCTCAACTAAAGCTTCCCGCTCGAGCATGCCTGACGCTAAAGTTGGCTTCCCTATTTGAGCCTGATCCACTATTTTGGCCGTAACTTCTTAGTCTGACCTCAGAATTAGGCGACTCTTAAGGTGTTGGAAAGAGGACAATGAGCCCTATAAGTTTCATGAATTAAAAAATTTATGATTGTAATATTTTAAAGGTAAAAAATTAGGGGCAAGCAGTGACAAGTTTTACATGATCCAACGTTAACGCGAACTTGTCCTTTTCGCCCTAGTTTTGAGAAAAGTTTAGGAACTTTGACATGCGTGATGCTTAGTCATTAACATGTGTGTATACGAATACTTTTTAATGTAGGTTAAAGTTTGGGAACATCTGTAAGGACTTTTGCACTATTTTGCGTGATCTTGCATGATTTCGCAACCGAGGTAGGGGAATTTCTTTAACCAATTGCATTTGTGTCTTGAATTCATAGATTGGTATGATGAGTGTTTGATAAGCTAGGATTTGTTTTGAAATAAACTTTCAATCTTTGAAATTGAAATTTTCGATTTCGAACCTTGATAATTGCAATTGAATCTGATACGAACATGAATATGATCTTCGAAATATGAAAATGACTTGAATATTGAGCTTTGTATAAGAATCTGAGTTTGCATCTTGATATTGGAAATACGAATATGAGTTCTGTTTTGCCTAATTTCGAACACGAATGTTGAACTTGAATTACACTTGACACCTAAACTTTGAATGTACACTTGAATATGAACTACGAACTTTAAATTGGCTTGTATGGAAACATCGAATCTAATTTGATATAAGTGTATGCATGAATCGAACCGACACGTCGGATATCCGTAAATCGAACTGGCACGACGGCTAAACCCGTGAATCGAATCGGTCTGACAAGTGGTAGCTCTTTATTTATGTATGTATCTAATTAAGTCTAAACCTATTGCAAGCACACAATGAAAATTGTAATACTAGCATAAGATCGTTCCCATGAGGATATGATTTATATTATATATATTAACTTTCTGAAAACTTATATTTATCTTTTAAGATCCTAAACTACTTGAGAAATATGAATAAAGACTAGTTTCTTAAACTAAATTGGAAAAAATAAATCTTAAATCCTCCTTCAGATTGTGGTCGTTAATCACAATCTTCAGCTATTGGATGTTTACAGATTTAAAATACCGTTACAATATATCTCAATCTTTTAGAATTTAGGCTTCAATCAAAACTAGCATCCTTTAATATAGATTTATACTAATCTTTAATCTACCAGAAATTTGGGCGTCAATCAAACTCCAGAAAATCAAATATGAAAAATAAAAACTATTATACTAATCTGCAAACCTTAACCTCAATCGTCAATTCAAATTAAAACTTGAAGATGTTTATAAAGCAGGAAATTATAATAAAATAAATCTAAATTAGAAAGTAATAAAACTTATATTTTTCACCCCTCGGCCGCAGTCGTCAATTACTTCTGATAAATTATAGATATCTACTCTAATCTTCCAGCTCTTAATCCCAATCATCAATTGTAATCAAGGAACCTTAGATATCTAAACTAAACTACTCTAATGACTAAAAAAAAGCACAACCTCAGTTGTCAATTGATGCTAAGAATATCTTCGATGCCTAATTCCTATATGAAGCCTCTTATTTATAGATCATAAGGCATTGATTTACAAAACTCCTTATTCAAATAAAAGAAACTACTAAAACAAAAGTATCCTATTATAACTCTAATTCCTAAGTTTAATCCTCTTTGTTTTGGATAGTTGATGTACTTCTAGATTGCTCTCTTTATTTTCAGCTATAAAGATCTTTAAAAGTCTTTTTCGTCAATCTTCTCAGATCCATGATTCACTAGACTTCTTCTTTAAGAGATCTTCTAATTTGGTTCATGACGGTGTAAGTTCTCACGTGATCAACAACAGCAATAAGCTTTCATTCTGTAAAATTGTAAATCACGATTTTTTAGCTTTTACTCTTTGGACAATTTTTTATAATGATTGATCATAATCCTCTTTATATCGCTTCCACTTTGAACGTCTTTTTGAAGAATAGTAAATTACGATTTTCCATTTCTTTCTTCAGCAACAACGCTCAATCGTAGAACACGATTTCGTAGCTTTCAGCTTTTACAAATCATCTTTCTTATTGCTTTAAGAGTTCATTTTGATGAACTCTGTAATTTATTAGTAACAAATTAAGGTCTAGCATCACTAAGTTAAGGGTGATAAATTGGTATATTATGTGACTAATCACACCCCCAGACTTAAGCTTTGCTAGTCCCTAGCAAATAAGGAAAAATAAAATATCCTAAACTAAGAATTTAAATGCTACTTTTGTAGGGAGCACGATTGCATTTAGTGGTGCAACAAGCCTTTAAAACCCCTAGGCGATCCCTAGTGGAGGAGTTGTAGTCTCCTGAAGGTTTTCAGTGAAGTTACGTACAAACTTCAAATATTTTTTGATTTTTCAAAATGTTTTCCTCAAAATTTACAAAGGAAACTAAATTAAAAATCTAAACTAATTTCACTAAGTTGATCATCACTTGGTTGTTATGATTATCTAAAATTACCAATCTTTTATTCTTAACTTTTCATTATAACAGTTATCCTTGATTAGAACTCCAACAATTTCAATTCATAGTAAGCACGGAGTGCATGCATCAGTGAACAGTTTATTCTTCATAGATTTTTCTAAACTGAAGTTTCAGAAAATATTTTCATTCAAAAACTCACATTATTGGCATACTCTCAAAAAAATATCGAAACTTTGGGTTCTCTCAATGTATTTAGAAGAATTTATTCAAAGGATAATTACAAAAAATTTTAATCTCATGGAAAAGATAATCTATTCTATTCATATGATTCCTTGTGCAATCCATAGTATCTGTAGTGGCCCGAGATCTCACAACCTCTTGATTGTAAAATCTTAGGTCGTACCTTTATATTATGAACCATAAAAATATAATAAGGCGATAAAAGCACCTTAAATAATGAAAGATAAAATTTCTTTAAAATATTAATTAATCAAAATAAAACCCATGATCATGTTCTTATTCTAATAACAAGTCTAACATGATAAAAGCTTAAATAATTTTGATAAAATACTAACTGATAATAACCACTAATAATAACTAGAAAGGAAAATGGATAATTAGGTCACGAAGCCATCATCGCCATTCAGTCCAATTTTCTGAGCACCACGTGCCGTCTCATCGCCATAGACCCATACGTTGTCATTGGCGACACCTGTCTCATCTGGTCACCCACATCAACAAGGGGTATAAGTTTACACTTGTATAGACCAGACATGCAATCCATCGAAGCATAATATATTAATCATGGCTATATAAATATTTTGATATATTTCATGCGTGTGTGCATGTGGCATGTATAATCTCAATAAGCTGAAATGAACTAAACATAAATACATATATCAATATTATATGAATGCATCATTTCTTTTAATTTCATCTTTCTTGTCATTTAATCCACTTTAGACTCCGTCCCGCTCAAGATGTTGAGTTGTAATCATGCTTATCCCTTGTTTAGTTAGACTTCGTCATGCTCAAGGCGTTTGGTCTAATGAATCATATCATTTATTGCATGTCAAACTCCGTCTCGCTCAAGACGTTGGGCTTAATCATGCTCATCATACTCTTGTTTAGTTAGACTCTATCTTACACAAGATGTTGGGTCTAATACCTTTTTAGACTTCATCATGTACAAGATGTTGGGTCTAATGTTCCTTAATCGTGTTTAGTTAGACTCGATCAAGCACAATATGTTGGGTCTAATACCTTCTTAGACTCCATCATGTATAAGATATTGGGTCTAATGCTCGTTGATTATGACTTGATATTTCATCATATTTTATGTATTTTGATTGTGCATTATATAGATCATCATGAAATATGTAAAGTGTATGAGAGTGATATCATAATACATAATCATTTAAGTGTATTTAATCATGGTACATAAATATTGAAGTGTACACAATCATGGTACATAAATATTACAGTGCATATCATACGATTATAGTGTATAAACATTGACATTTAATGACACTATTATGAGAAGAACTTGAATATAGAACTTAACTATTGACACTCAATCTATTAAACTCATGTTTTGGCTCAATCTATTGATTTATCAATCAATTGACATAAATCCATGCTCATGCTCAATCTATTGAGTTTTACTCAATCCATTGAGTTTTGTCTGTTACCACTTAATGTCTATCCTCAATCGATTGGCATCCAATCGTCAATCGATTGACATCCAATCGTCAATCGATTGACATAATTCTGTGTATTTTTCTAAAATAATATCATTTAGTAGTAGCTGTTTTAATGTCCATCCTCAATCGATTGACATTCAATAATCAATCGATTAATATAATTCTGTGTATTTTTTCAAAATAATATCATTTAATAGTATTTGCTTTAATGTCCATCATCAATCGATTAACATCCAATAATCAATCATTGACATAATTCTGTGTATTTTTTCAAAATAATATAATTTAATCCTCAATAGATTGACATCCAATCGTCAATCGATTGACATAATTCTGTGAGCACACATTAAAATGAATCAAATCACATAGTGAGATTTCGACCGTCTTCTTCTTAATTAAAATTATCAACATTAAGAATCATCAATCATAACATGCATTCATTTAATCATCCATTCATTATTCATGAAATAAACTCACTAATTTACATAAAAATCTATTTAAAAGTCAATATTTTAAGTTTAATGGAAAGTATTATTTTTCCATACCTATATCAATTGTATCACCACGGTTAGATCGAGATCCCAACAATGATAATGATTCTAGAAGGAGGTGAAGGCCGCTTGAGAATATACGCTAACGTCTCGCCGATCTTTCAAAAGAAAGATTCTAAAAAAGCAGATCTAGAATTTCATCTCTAAGGTCTCTAGGGTTTCTAAGGGCTCTATTCTTAAGAAGTGCTCTGAATGAGATTATAATTTAAGGTTCTCCGTAAGACACTTATTTATAATATTTTGAGGATTATCCAGTATTAAGCTAACACAATAAGGAAGAGTGTATAGGCTTTTACCTTAAGGTAAAAAATAGAGGTTTAGAACACACATAATAAGGTTTGATCCCTAAACCTCTTATCTAGAACTTAAAGCCTTTAACCAGTAGGCTACCACATAACTTGTGTCCATAAATGACAGAAATAAATATAAAAGCTTGGGAAACCAAAAAATGTATTTTTAGTTAAAACCTTTTGAAAAGTCACAGCATGCAAGAAATACAATATTAAGCACATACACATATTTTAGGTGTATCAAAGTCATAAAATTCAGATTATAGCATTCTTCCCCACTTATAAAAATTTTGTCCTCGAAATTGAGTCATACCTCACTAGAAGAGATGGGGGTAGTCCCTCCTGATAACATCCTCGCGCTCCCAAGTGACTTCCTCACGAGAGTGGTGCTATCAAATCACAAGGACCAGTGGTATAACTTTATTCCTCAAAATCTATTCTTTTCGGTCAATAATCTGAATAGGCACCTCCACAACGGACATAACCTTATGAACCTCCAAGAGTTCTCAGTCGATAACGTGAGTAGGGTCTGTCACGTATTTCTTTAACATGGATATGTGAAAAACATTGTACGCATCGGCAAACTTTGGTGGTAGCTTGACTCGATATGCCGTTTCTTCGATTCTCTTCAAGACTTCGAACGGTCTCATGAATCTCGGACGAAGTTTTCCTTTCAGCCCGAATCTCATTACTCCTTTCATAGGAGAGATTTTTATAAAGACTTTATTCCCCTCAATCAGATCCCAATTCCTACGCTTCAAATCAGCGTAACTCTTCTGCCTGCTCTGCGTGGTCCGCATTCGTTCTCGGATTAACTGAACTTGTTTGGATGTGTCTTCAACAATTTGAGGTCCTAGCAAACTTCTCACACCGACCTCATTCTAATACAATGGAGTTCTGCAACTTCTCCCATACAAGGCTTCATAAGGGGCCATCTGTATAGTGGACTGGTAACTGTTGTTATAAGCAAACTCTGCGAGGGATAGATGTTCATCCCAATTGCCTCTTTAGTCTAGTACACAAGCGCGAAATATGTCCTCTAACACTTGAATCAGTCTTTCGGTCTACCCATCAGTCTGGGGATGAAAAGCATAGCTAAATTTTAACTTAGATCCCATCCCATCTTGAAATTTTTGCCAAAATCTCGACATGAAACGAGGGTCTCTATCAGATACAATATCAGCAGGTACACCATATAATCTGATAATCTCACGAATGTAAATATCCGCCAGCTGGAAAGCTGAATAGGTCATGCGGTATGGAATAAAATGAGCTGCTTTAGTCAATCTATCAACTACAACCCAAATAGCATCATTCCTTTTCAAAATCCTCGGCAAACCGGTGATGAAATCCATACCATTACTCTCCCATTTCCAACCCAGAATAGATAGTGGCTGAAGTAACCCAGGTGGTTTTTTATGTTCAGCTTTAACTTGCTGGCATGTGAGACATCTTGTCACGTAGTCATCGATCTCTCTCTTCATATCATTCCACCAATAATTTTTCTTTAACTCTTTATACATCTTATTGTTCCCAAGGTCAATAGAGAGTTTAGACTTATGGGCTTCATCCAAAATTTCTCGTTTTAATTCTATATTATCAGGTACACAGTAGAGTCCCTGGAACAGTATCATCCCATCATCCCTGACAGTAATTTCTGACTTCCCACTGTCCTTCAGTTTCAAAAGGATAGGATCTTCAATTTGTAGTTTCCTGATTCGATCAAGTACTGAAGATGTGATAACAATGTGCGAAAGTAATGCCCTTGGTAGAATCACCTATTCTGAAATAAATCTGCTAAGGGCAGCAACAACATCAGCCTTTCTCGGATGATACTTGATCTCGCAATCATAATCGATAAGGAATTCCAACCATCTTCTCTGTCTCATATTCAAGTCTTTATGAGTAAAAAGATATTTAAGACTTTGATGATCTATGGAGATGATGAATTTCTCTCCATACAAGTAATCTCTCAAGATCTTTAGCGCGAATATGATAGCAGTCAATTCTAGATTGTGCGTAGGGTAATTCTTTTCATGTTCCTTTAACTGTCTAGATCCGTAAGCTACAACTCTCTCATTCTGCATCAGGACACCACCGTCCTTTATACGACACATCGGTATTAACGGTAAAACCACCATTGCCAGAAGGTATCACTAGAGTGAGAGCAGTAGTCAACCTTTTCTTCAACTCGAGAAAGCTCTTCTCACACTTATTGGTCTAAATGAATTTTACATTCTTCTTGGTTAGCCCGCTAAGAGATCTTGAGATTTTTGAGAAACCTTCCACAAACTTTCTATGGTAACCTGCTAAGTCAGGAAACTCCGTACTTCAGTAACACTTTTGGGACTTGCCTAATTCACAATGGCTTCAATCTTAGCAAGATCAACAATAATCCCTAGCCTCAAAAATTATGTGGCCTAGAAATGCCACTTCACGCATCCAGAATTCACATTTACTCATCTTAGCATACAACTGGTGGTCCAATAGGGTCTGTATGACCATTTTTAAGTGTTCGGTGTGCTCTTCTTTGGACTTGGAGTAGATCAGGATGTCATCGACGAAAACTACCACACACTGATCCAAATAGGACTTGAAAATACAGTTCATCAAGTCCATAAAGATTGCAGGGGCATTAGTCAATCCGAAAGGCATTACTAAAAATTCAAACTGCCCATATCTCGTATTGAATGCCATTTTAGCTACATCGGACTCTATCATCCTAAACTGGTGATATCCAGATCTCAAGTCGATCTTAGAGAAATATCGTGCACCTTACAGTTAATCAAATAGAGCATCGATCTGTGGTAATAGATACTTGTTCTTAATCGTCACGAGGTTCAACTGTCGGTAATCAATGCACAGCCTCTGAGAACTGTCCTTCTTCACAAATAAAACAGGAGCACCTCATGGTGATGGCTCCTTCCAATAAAGCCCTTATCTTGTAGTTCCTCTAACAGTTTCTTCAATTCTGATAGTTCTGTAGGCGCCATCTTGTAAGGAGTCTTGGCTATCGGTGCAGTGCCAGGTACGAGCTCAATCTAAAATTTGACTTCCCTACTCAGCGGCAAACCTGTCATCTCATCAGGAAAAACTCTTATAAATTTATTTACAACAGGAATCGATAATATATCCCCCCGCTTTTTCTCGACTTCCAATAAAGGAAAGAATTTTGGAATGGTACCCTTTCGTGCACCCTTGAATTTAAATGTCAATCCAACCAAAGGGGTAAAAATCACTGTCTTGGTGAAACAATCAAGGGTCCCATGAGATTCAGCGATCCAATCCATTCCTAGGATAACATCGAAATCTTCAAAATCTAACTCAATAAGATCGACAACCAATGCATGGGTTCAAATCTGAATAGAACATCAAGGGTAAACTCTGTCAGCAAGCACACTTTTCCTCAGAGGATTTGATACGATCAAAGGAATGCTCATAGGAGATGAGTCTTTATCAAGACGCTTAGAGAAGTTTAAAGATATGAATGAATGGGAAGCACCCGAATCCCAAAGCACATGAGCAAAAAGTCCATCGATCAACATCGAACCTGGGCATCCAAGACACGCCACGATTTAAATTATCCAGTATAAAGATTATCTTTCAATTTAAAAGTTAATGTTCATTTCTGAAAATATGTTCATTCATTTTATTTTTTATTTAAAAATATTTCAGAAAGATCGATCAAACCCACATTAGACTTTAGTTCTATATATTCCTGACGTAAGAATCAACCTTAGGCTCTAATACCAACTGTAGTGGCCCAAGATCTCACAACCTCTTGATTGTAAAATCTTAAGTCGTACCTTCGTATTGTGAATCATAGAAACATAATAAGACGATAAAAGCACCTTAAATAGCGGAAGATAATTTTCTTTTTAAATATTAATTAATCAAAATAAAACCCATGATAATGTTCTTATTCTAATAACAAGTCTAATATGATTAAAGCTTAAACAATTTTGATAAAATACTAACTGATCAATGCCTCATTTATTTAAAATCACTAATAATAACTAAAAAGAAAAATAGATAATTAGGCCACGAAGCCATCATCGCCATTCAGTCCAGTTTTCTGAGCACCACGTGCCATCTCATCACCATAAACCCATACGTTGTCATCGGCGACACCTGTCTCATCTGGTTACCCACATCAACAACGGGTGTAAGTTTATACTTGTATAGACCAGACATGCAATCCATCGAAGCAAAATATATCAATCATGGCCATATGAACATTTCGGTATATTTCATGTGTGTGTGCATGTGGCATGTATAATTTTAATAAGCTGAAATGAACTAAACATAAATATATATATATATATATATATCAATATTAAATGAATGCATCATTTCTTTTAATTTCATCTTTCTTGTCATTTAATACACGTTAGACTCCTTCCCGCTTAAGATGTTGGGTCGTAATCATGCTTATCCCTTATTTAGTTAGACTCCGTCATACTCAAAACGTTGGATCTAATGAATCATATCATTTATTACATATCAAACTCCGTTCTGCTCAAGACGTTGGGCTTAATCATGCTCATCATACTCTTGTTTATTAGACTCCATCTTACACAAGATGTTGGGTCTAATACCTTCTTAGATTTCATCATGTATAAGATGTTGGGTCTAATACTCCTTAATCATGTCTAGTTAGACTCCATCAAGCACAAGATGTTGGGTCTAATACCTTCTTAGACTCTATCATGTACAAGATGTTGGGTCTAATGCTCATTGATCATGGCTTGACATTTTATCACATTTTACGTGTCTTGATTATGCATTATATATATCATCATGAAACATGTAAAGTGTATGAGAGTGGTATCATAATGCATAAGCATTTAAGTGCATTTAATCATCGTACATAAATATTAAAGTGTATATAATCATGATACATAAATATTACAGTGCATATCATACGATCATAGTGCATAAACATTGACATTTAATGACACTGTTATGAGAAGAACTTGAATATAGAACATAACTATTCGCACTCAATCTATTGATTTATCAATCAATTGACATAAATCCATGCTCATGCTCAATCTATTGAGTTTTACTCAATCCATTGAGTTTTGTCTGTTACTATTTAATGTTCATCCTCAATCGATTGGCATCCAATTGTCAATCGATTGACATAATTCTGTGTATTTTTTCAAAATAATATCATTTAATAGTATCTACTTTAATGTCTATCCTCAATCGATTGACATCCAATAATTATTCGATTAACATAATTCTGTGTATTTTTCTAAAATAATATCACGTAATAGTATCTGCTTTAATGTCCATCCTCAATCGATTAATATCCAATAATCAATCGATTGACATAATTCTGTGTATTTTTTTAAAATAATATTATTTAATCCTCAATTGATTGACATCTAATCGCCAATCGATTGACATAATTTTGTGAGCATATATTAAAATATATCAAATCACATGGTGGGATTTTGACCGTCTTCTTCTTAATTAAAATTATCAATATTAAGGATCACCAATCATAGCATGCATTCATTTAATCATCCATTCATTATTCAAGAAATAAACTCACTAATTTACATAAAACTCTATTTAAAAGTCAATATTTTAAGTTCAATGGAAAGCATGATTTCTCCATACCTAGATCGATTATATCACTACGGTTAGATCGAGATCCCAACAATGATGTTGATTCTAGAAGGAGGCGAAGGCCGCTTGAGAATATATGCCGATGTCTCATCGATCTTTCAAAAGAAAGATTCTAGAAAGGTGGATCTAGAATTTCATCTCTAAGGTCTCTAGGGTTTCTGACATTTTAGAGATTATCCGGTGTTAAGCTAACACACCAAGGAAGAGTGTATAGGCTTTTACCTCAAAGTCAAAAGTAGAAGTTTAGAACACACATAACAAGGTTTGATCCTTAAACCTCTTATCTAAAACTTAAAGCCTTTAACCACCAGGCTACCACATAACTTGTGTCCATAAATGATGGAAATAAATATAAAAGCTTGAAAAACCAAACAATATATTTTTAGTTAAAACCTTTTGAAAAGTCACGGTATGTGGGGAATACGATATTAAGCACATACACATATTTTAGGAGTATCAAAGTCATAAAATTCAGATCATAAAAGTATATGTTATTCATATCTCTACTAGGCTTATATTTTTATAAATCGTAAATCAAAAATATTTTTTCTTAGGCTTGTAATGGGGTTTTGGATTTTAGGTGTCAAAGACAGGTAGAAAATGATTCAAAATTTTTCTAAGAATTTAGTTCTTCTTTTCTACTTTTTTTTATTATTTCGGTAAGTATCTAGAAATTTGGATGCTTCTTCCCATTTTTATTTTTTGTAAAATCCTATTTTGATCTAAAATCGTCTTTTTACGATTTTTCTCCTTTTCGAAAGCTCTTTCAGAAATCGTCTTTTCACAATTTTTTATTTCTTCCCATATTCCTTTCTTCTGTGTATTTTTTTAGTTGTACCTTTTTTTCAGCATTCCCCTTCTCTGTTTTTTTGCTTTTATTCCTTCCACTCCCTCTTCTTCCCTTCTTTTGTATTCTAAACTCTCAGAAAATATAAGGGTTAAAGGTTGAAAACTTTGGATAGTACATATAGTTAAGGGTTTTCAAGGTTTTTGGTATAAAAAAATTCAGTTTAGGCTTCTAATATGGATTCAAAGGATAAGTTATTTAATGAGATTTTGGCTTTTTGGCTCTGATTTAATAAAAGATGGCCTTTAATTATCTTTACGATTTACTAGCATAGATGTCTTATTGTTTTGATATTTATAATAGATAGTTTTAGAAAAAAAAATCAAGTAGTCATAGTCATAGAATATTTTGATTCTAAATTCAGCAACATGAGATTTCATAACAACAGTAAAGAAGTTCAAAGAAATTTTTGACTTGAATAGAAGCAGTCTCTCTCTCAAGGAAAGGAAAAATTAGTCTCTCATGTTCACTGGTTTATACAAATTTGAAACTATAGTCTAAATGTTTCAAACATTCAATCTAATACAGTGTTCAACAAGCTAAAACATAAATTAAACTGTTCTATATTCTTGATTATTGAACTCCTACTATGATAGATCGTATGTTTTTAAGATTCGTAATTTTTCTATCATGATTCTCATATAATGATTAACTATAAAACTATTTTATTTTTTTTTAAATTAACTATAAAACTATTTAAACAAAAAAAAAAGGAGAGAAAAGAAAAAATTATGCAAAAAGCAAACTAAGTAAAGCTGATTATACTGATTAGCTACTATTGTACACAGAGGTTGTGTATCCCCCCACACTTAATTTGGACAATGCCCTCATTGGCACAAAAACACGGGACACTCAAATTTTTTTTACCTGAATTACTGATATTACCCATTGGATATCGAATGTGAAAAAAATCTTTAAAGAATCTCCCCCATACTTGAGCAAAACACATCCGTTTTATTCTCAGATATCAAATAAAAAAATTGAAATAGAAAAATTAGGAAGAATTACACAGTCAGAAAGTTAGTTAAAAGAAAATGTCATATATTATCAGAATATTTGCAATGAACATGAAAAGAAAATTATAGATAGAAATAAAAAAACTAATTACATAATAAGAAATAATCCTAGGAAAAATTTAGACACACACTATCTACGATACTGGCAGCAACGTCCGAGAGGAAATGTCTTCGATAAAGATTGGTCCTCGGCTTTTAACCAAAATGTTGTTGCCCCTAAAAGATGATTAATCTCTCCTTGGATGGGTGCGTCCAATAGAAGAGGGAAAAGAAAAGACTCATGAAGATGGAGGGGGTGATGATGGGGAAGATTTTCGACGTTTGGGGGATGGGGGTGGTATTTCGTTAGTGGTTTCTGGTTTTGGGAGAAGGGCTAGAAGCTCTTGAATTAGTCGCGCCCTTTCTTCCAGTAGAGAACTAACTTCTTCTTCATGGCGCTTGAGTAGGTGCTCAAACGCTTCGCTTATTTTGAACCAACTTGGTGGTTTTGCTATGGTAAGAGTGTTGGCTGTAGAAGAAGGCGAAAGGAATGGAATGAATTTGTCAGGCGGTACTTGCTTATTTATAATCTCTCCAGATCGAGAATTTAAGGGTTGTCATAAATTGATGTTATGGGTTGGTGTTGAATCATTCGAATCGGTTGGTAGGTCTATTAAATGCTAAGGGACGTGTTTGTGCAGAGTGCCTCGAGGCAATGCCTTTGGTATCGGAAGTTGTGTCTTTCTGATAACAGATGTGCGGTCTGGACAAAAGTGTTCTCTCAGCAACCGTAATTACTACGATTGTTCATGGAAGAATACTCAGGTTACCAAATCCGTCAACAAAATCGTAGATACTATGAATCGTAATCACTACGATTCGATGTATCATAAAATCTGTCGTCGTAACTACTATACTCTAATTTGCTACGGATGAGTCAGTAGCTCGATGATGCCCGAGAGTTTGTTAGTTATACTCCAAATCTCTTAGTAACATTATGGTCATTGTCCCTTTTTCTTCTAAAGATATCTTCAGTTTGACTCTCTGTCCATTAACTTTGAAGATACGATATCTTTGGGATTACAGCCCCATGGGGGAATACTTCCACAAGATTATAGGGTCTGTCCCAACGACTTCGCAGTTTCCCTGGGAATAGTTTTAATCTTGAATTATATAACCAAACTTGTTGGCCCGGCTCAAACCTTTTCCTCAAAATGTGCTTATCGTGAAATGCTTTGGTTTTGGCCTTATAAATTCGAGCATATTGCTAGGCATCATCGTGAATTTTCTCTAGCTCATTGAGTTCAAGTTTTCATTATTCCCCATATGCATCCAACTCGCAATTTAATGCTTTGATGGCCTAACGAGCTCTATGTTCTAATTCCACAAGTAAATGACAGGCTCTTCCATATACCAACCTATAGGGAGACATGCCAATGGGTGTTTTATAGGCCGTCCTGTATGCCCACAAGGCATCATTCAGTCTGAGGGACCAGTCTTTTTTATCAGGCCAAACAGTTCTTTCCAAAATCTTTTTTATTTCTCTGTTGGAAACCTCAACTTGTCCACTAGTTGCAATTTAATGCATCACACTATATTTCTTGAGCAAGCTCTCAAAATACCTATTACAAAAATGGATACCTCCACTTATAATAGCTCATGGGGTTTCAAACCGTGCAAATATACTTTCCTTGATGAAAGAAATTACCACCTTATTGTCATTTGTTCGTGTAGTTGTGCTTCTACCCATTTTGATACGTAGTCAACGGCTACAAGTATGTATATGAATCCGAATGAAGGTAGAAAGAGGCCCATGAAGTCAATGCCCCATACATCAAAAGATTCTACGACCAAAATCGGTTGAAGGGGCATCATGTTCTTTCAAGACATGGCTCCTGACTTTTGGCACCAATCGCAAGCCTGACAAAAATTCTAGGCATCCTTAAATAGCGATGGCCAATAAAATCCTGATTGCAGTACCTTGGCAGTTGTTTTCCTTCTACCGAAGTGGCCCCCACAAGTATATGTGTGACAAAATTATAAAATATTATGGGTGTCACTATCGGACACACATTTCCTAATTATTTGGTCTGGACATATTTTAAATAGGTCAGGATCCTCCAAAATATTGTATTTTAAGTTAAAAAAGATAATATATCTGTTCTGATTGGATAAGGTCAGGGGAATCTTACCTGTTGCCAAATAATTTACGATATTGGCATGCCATGATACTGTTGCTTGGATGGCAAAAATTTGCTCATCTGGAAAGGTATCATATAGAGGCTCTTTACTGATGGTTTCAGGCAGCTCTATTCTGGACAGGTGATCAGCCACCATATTTTCAACTCCCTTCTTATCCTTAATCTCGAAGTTGAATTCTTGTAAAAGAAGGATCCACCTTATTAGTCTCGGCTTGGCATTCTTTTTAGATAGCAAGTATTTTAGTACAGAATGATCAGAGAAGATAACAATCCTAGATCCCAATAGGTACGGTCGAAATTTATCTAAAGCAAAGACTACAGTGAGAAGCTCCTTCTCGGTGGTGGTAAAGTTAACCTGAGTTTCGATCAAGGTTTGGCTTGGATAATAAATTACATGAGGGACCTTGTCTTTCCGCTGTCCTAAGACGGCACATATTACATAATCAGAAGCGTCGCACATTACTTAAAAAAGGTAGGGAGTAGTCTAGCGGTTGAATGATTGGTGCCAATGAAAGAAGTGCTTTAAGCTTGTTCAATACGTCAAGACAGGCATCATCAAAGTGAAAGGGTACATCAATTGCTAATAGATGGCATAGTGGTCTCGAGGTTTTAAAAAAATCTTTGATAAAGTGACAATAGAAGCCGGCATGGCCCAGAAAAGATCGAATCTGTTATACCGAAGTGGTGGCAGTAGATTTTCTATTATTTCGACTTTAGCCCTGTCAACTTCTAGTCCTCTTTTAGAGATAATATGCCTTAAGACTATGCCCTCTTGAACCATAAAATGGCTCCTCCCAACTTAGCACTAGATTAGTTTCTTCGCATCTTTCTAAGACGAGGGTAAGATGATAAAGAAAAGAATCGAAAGTTCGCCCAAATACCGAAAAGCCATCCATGAATACTTCAAGAAACTTGTCTATTATATCAGAAAAGATTGCCATCATGCATCTTTGAAATGTTGCAGGGGCATTGCATAACCCAAAGGGCATGCGGCGATAAGCAAACGTTCCAAAAGGACACATGAAGGTAGTCTTCTCTTGGTCTTTTGGGTAAATCAGAATTTGATTATACCCTGAATATCAGTCGAGAAAGCAAAAATACTCTTGGCTCGCAAGTTTTTCCAAAATTTGGTCGATGAAGGGTAATGAAAAATGATCTTTGCGAGTCATTGAGTTGAGCTTCCGATAGTCAATGCATACGCTCCACCCTGTGATATCGCGTAATGGTACCAACTCATCGGCTGCATTTTCTTTCACAGTAATCCTAGATTTTTTTGGGACTACCTGGATGGGACTCACCCACTCAATGTCGAAAATCGGGTAGATAATACCCACATCTAGTATTTCACAATTTCCTTTTGAACAACTTCCCTTATATTTGGATTTAATCGTCGTTGGCTTTCTCGTAAAGTTTTGACATTGTCCTCCAAATGAATACGATGCATACATATCGAGGGGTCAAGCCCTTTAAGGTCAGCGATAGTCCATCCTATTGCACGCTTATACTTCACAAAGGTGGCCAATAACCTACTCTCTTGTTCCTTGTTAAGGGCAGATGAAATAATTACTGAGAGAGTTTCATTAGGCCCAAGAAAAGCGTATTTAAGGGTATCAAGAAATAGTTTCAAATCTAAGGATGGTGCTTTTTGGATAGATGGTTGTAACGGTTCATTGAAAATAATGGACAGAGGTTCTATCCATGGTTTCTAAGTTTTGGATTGGAGTTCACAGATGTGTCCATCAGATGAATCACTTCCTTCAGTTGGTGGTCTGGTCCTTCCAAGTCCGTATACCATAATGCAGTCTGAAGCGCATGCTTTAATAAGACTAGAGGTAATGCTTCCACTACAAAAAATAAGACTATTAGTGGCAGTTTTTTTAAAGAAAAACTGTCGCTACCAAAAACTACCTTAACAGCAAGTGCAGCTGAAACACCTTATTTTTGTAGTGTTCCTCTACTAATTCTTCAATTTCATCTATGTTGAAGCATTTCTCGTCGTCTATTGAAGTCATCTGGTTGGCTGCGGTGAAGACATTTAATTAAATTCTCATATCTCCAAAAGAAATTTCCATACCCCGGTTTTATAGTTTATACAAGCATTGACTGTGACCAAGAATGGTCTACCGAATATAACGGGAATTTGCGTTAGAGATTTCGAACAAGGTTCCATGTCTAACACCAGAAAATCGATAGGAAAAATAAATTTGTCGACACCAACCATTACATCTTCAATAATTCCTACAGGCTTTCTTTCTGATCTATCAGCTAACTGAAGAGTTACCGAAGTAGGACTCATATCTCCTAGCCCCAAATTTTCACAAATAGAGTATGACAGCAGATTTACGTTAACTCCCAGATCTAGAAGTGTTTTATTTATTGCATGATTGCCTATGATACATGAAATTGCAAGCATCCCAGGATCCTTAAGCTTAGATGGAGTTCTAGCTTGCAAGACTGAGCTTACTTACTCTATCAAGAAAATTTTTTGTGAGACATTGTTTCGCCATTTCCATTTCTGCGTACACATCTCTTTTAGGAATCGTGCATAGGCTGGGACCTATTTAATTGCCTCCAAGAGGGGCAAATTGATCTTCACCTCTTTGAAGATCTTAGTAAATTTCTTCTAATTTTTTTGGATTTTTGTCAAAAGGGGATGGTGCACCCAAAGCATTTGGAAATGGTAACTTTGGTACATAGGGTACTTCGGTTACAGGTTTAGGTGTGCCATCTTCTTTATTTTCTACTTTTTGTGTTTTCCATTTTCTAATTTTTTGGGTTTTTCTTATGGGAGAGTCTCTTCTTTGGCGCCATTCTCTTTATCTCTGGTCGTAGGGACATCTAGTGGGGTAGGCATCTCTACTCTATTGTCGACAGTTCGACCATTCCTCAAGGTTTGAACATCTTGAACTGTGGGAATTAGTGTCTGCGAGCTCGCTTGGTTACTCTCTCTTTCCCCCCACTACAAGGTTAGTAGCCCAATTTGGGTTTCTAGATTTGTAATAGACTAAGTACAAGAATGTAAGTTTTGGGAGATCTGAGATAGTTGAGCTAATTCCCTAGAGCGATGGTGCGCATGTTGTTAAAAGTACTGGAGGATTTGGATTATAGTAGCACCATCGTTCCCATTCTGAGGGTATGGTTGTTGTGCAAAAGATGAGTTGGGCTATATGACTATTGGGAATTCAGAGAATGATGTGGGTATGTATATGATAATTCTTGTTGGGTTACCCTTGGGTAGCCATAAGGCTCCCACTGAAAATTATAAGAGTTCTCAACATTACCCCATTGAGAGGCAAAGGCTTGCTCTGTCTCTAACAATGCTGGATACCAGGGAGTAGTTGGGAATTCCATTAGGGGATTAGTCATATTAAGATTCGGCCAAGATGTTTCATCACGGCCTTGCATCTTTAATATATATATATTAGAAGGCAGGGAGAGAAACAAATCTGAGCCTCTAATTTTTGTGGCCAGCAGAAGTGTTGAACCTTCAATTTGTTACTCCGAATAAACCTGCAAAAGCTTAAGAAGTGATAAAAAAATTAAAAATATAAATAAATATAAAAAGAGAAAGATAAATACTTATTTTCTTACACTAATATAAATATAATATAAAACCTGCTATCCCCGACATCGGCGCCAAAAACTTGGTAATTCTTTACTTATGTATATATCTAATTAAGTCTTAACTTATTGCAAGCGCACAATAGAAATTGTAATACTAGCATAGGATCGTTCCCACGAGGATATGGTTTATATTATATATATTAATTTTCTGAAAACTTATATTTATCTTTTAAGATCCTAAACTACTTGAGAAATATGAATAAAGAATGATTTCTTAGACTAAATTGCATAAAATTAATCATAAATCCTCCTTCAGATTGCAGTTTTCAATCACAATCTTCGACTATCAGATATTTACAAATTTAAAATACCGTTACACTATATCTCAGTCTTCTAGAATTTGGGCGTCAATCAAAACTAGAATCCTTTAATATAGATTTATACTGATCTTTAATCTACCAAAAATTTGGGTGTCAATCAAACTCCAAAAAATCAAAGATGAAAAATAAAAACCATTACACTAATCTGCAAACCTTAACGTGAGTCGTCAATTCAAATTAAAACTTGAAGATGTTTACAAAGCAGGAAATTTCAATAAAATAAATCTAAACTAGAAAGTAATAAAAATTATATCTTTCACCCTTAGTCGCAGTCATCAATTACTTCTGATAAACTATATATATCTACTCTAATCTTCCAGTTCTCAATCTTAGTCGTCAATTGTGATCGAGAAACCTTGGATATCTAAACTAAATTACTCTAATGATCAAAAGAAAATACAGCCTCAGTTGTCAATTGATGCTGAGAATTTCTTCGATGCCTAATTCCTATACCAAGCCTCTTATTTATAGATCATAAGGGATCAATTTACAAAACTCCTAATTCTAATAAAAGAAACTCTTATAACTCTAATTCCTAAGTTTAATCGTCCTTGTTTTGGATAGTTGATGTGCTTCTGGATTGTTCTCCTTATTTTCAGCAATAAAAATCTTTAAAAGTTTTCTTCGTCAATCTTCTCAGATCCGTGATTCTCCAAACTTCTTCTCTAAGAGATTTCCTAATTTGGTTCATGACAGTGTAAGTTCTCACGTGATTAACAGCAACAATAAGCTTTCATTCTGTAAAATCATAAATCACAATTTTCTAGCTTTTACTCTCTAGATGATTCTTTATAACGATTGATCATTATCCTATTTATATCGTTTCCACTTTGAACGTCTGTTTGAAGAATCATAAATTATGATTTTCCATTTCTTTCTTCAACAACAGCGCTCAATTGTAGACCACGATTTCGTAGCTTTCAGCTTTTACGAATCGTCTTTCTTGTTCAATCGTCTTTCTTATTGCTTTAAAAGTTTATTTTGATTCTCTTTGTTGTTTTTCTTAATATCTGCACATCAGTAACTTATTAGTAGCAAACTAAGGTCTAACATTACTAAGTTAATGATAATAAATTGGTATATTATGTGACTGATCAGCGGGATATCCGTGAATCGAACCGGCACGGCGGTTAACACCGTGAATCGAAACTGCACGATGGGATACCCCTGAATCAAACTAACACGATGGGATATCCGTGAATTGAATATCTAAACCATGTAAATGAACTAAAACATAAGTCAAATAAATTGAAGTGGACCACTGTGGGCGGAAGATTTATACGATTATGGACCGCTATGGGCGGAATATTCATAAAATTGTGGACCGCTATGGGCGGGAGATTCGTACGATTGTAGACCGCTATGGGCGGATTGATCATATAATTGTGAACCGTTATGAGTGGATTAAACATAAGAGCATCTAACATAATCTTTGAATCCGAATCGCACTTGACTTTGAACCCTTGTGAAACTTTACGAAGGACACGTGATTTCCAAGTTCATTTTGACCTGAGAAAAAGACTATATATTTCGTTGATGTGAAAATGACATGACTATTCTGAGATGAAAATGAATTTGAAAACAAGTCCTTGTTTTAAAATGAAATTGCTTTTGAAAACTTGTATTAACTGAGTTTTTATGCGAAACTGTTTGAAATCTTGTCAATTAATCTATGCATGATATGATGAAATGTAGTTGTTCTTGAGTTTCCTCTATTGAGCTTGGATTGTAGCTCACCCCTTGACTATACGTCACAGGTGCAGGTCTTGAGTGAGATTTGGAGTGAGGTGAATCCTTTACCATAGAGTATTGGTGGGTTTGATCTCGATTTAGTTGTGAATTTTGAGGTTTGGACTTGGTACGTCCAATCATCTTGTAGACTGGTAGGATTAGAATTGATGTACATCCTTTTTGGGGTACCATTGTTCTGGTGATGGTCGGCCATTACCGGTGGTTTGTCTTAGTTTACTGTTTATGATGAATATTAGAACTGGAGATTTTATTTTATGCCATATATGTATTAATTGCTTTGAATTTCCACAATATGTGGATGTACCAGGTAATCTGTATTCGGATCGTGACCTGTACGACCCAACGGTCCGATTTTTCCCGAGTATCCGTGTTGTAAAAAAAAAAATTGTGTCGGGAAAATCAAGCTATCACAATACGATTCAAGCAATTCAAGTAATTTCAATATCGTCAATCATGACCATCCGATTGTACTATCATCAAGATCAATAAATTAGCTAAAATTTTCTAAGATGAAATCACATAAAACTCAAAATATTTCAGCCACTAATCATGCTTAAAATTTTAAATTTAATCTCATAAAAAATAGGCAAGATTCAATACTACTTCACATGTATACTATCTAATATTAAATTATCTATAGCCATTAATTTCTCATCATGATCAAAACCAGTTAATGATGAAAATATTTATGAGATTTCACATAGCTGTTTCATCTAAAAATTTACTAATATCATTTCACAATTTTCATAATTATAATAAGAAAAGAAATGACATTAATTAACACTAGACTACTCATAGTAACCCACACTACAAAAATACTGTGATTCAGCAGCGGCCAAAAACTGCCACTATTAACAAAAAAATTGGCGCTATTAATCTTATCGCTTTAGAAACAACAAGTTTTTCTGTTAATAGCGGCAGTTTTTGGCTGCTAAAAACTGTCACTAATAGTCTTATTTTTTATAGTACTAGTTATCAACAAGTATCTATAGCCATTCATTTAACCTAAAAATCAGTGATCATCAATTAAAATTTTCAAGATTAAAAATCACTAATATCTTCTAGCTACAAAACTCATGGATGTTATCCATAAGGTCCCTTAACTCTATGCACTACATGAAATTAGAAAACTAAAGATTGAAAATTTCCACACAAGGATGAACATGGCTCATTTTGACCAAATCTAGACCATTAGATGGCCTTGGATGATCATTTTGATCACATGCATAACCTCTAAACATTTTGGTCAAAATATATCTCAGAAAACTAGAAGAACTTCAACAAAAATTCAAGATAATTTCAAGAAAATTCAATATTATGTAGTCTTGGTCAAGTTGACCAAATCTAGACCATTGGATGGCCTTGCATGATTATTGTGATTACATGCATAGCATCCAAACAGACTTGTAAAAATATCATTCCAGAATTTTAAAAAAAATTCAAACCAAAAATCATTTTCTTTTGCAAAATTGCAAGAAAAATCAAGAGTATTCCTACACTTCATAGTCTTGGTCTAGTTGACCAAATCTAGAGCACTAGATGGATTTGCATGATCATTTTGATCACATGCATGATATCCAAATGAACTGATCAAACTATCACTCCAGAAATTTAAAAGTTTCAAACCAAAATTCCGATTTACCTTATAAAACTTCAAGAAAATCAAAGAGCATCAGTGCTCCGATAAGGTACTTAATGCCATCTCAAACAAGATATTGGCAAGGTCCACACAGTGAGGCACGAAAAGACTTTAACAAGACTGAATTTTGGTGAGAGTTCCAATCACACGGTGGCCTACCACCTTAGATATCCCAATCAATGACTAAGATTGCTACATAGTGTTATTTTAGATGAGGAGTTGGTATTAGCTACTCACACCAAGCACCGGCATTGGTGCCCAGGTCAATCGCCGTCTCCCAACTTTGAAACAAGCATTGCATGGATATTTCTTGTGGCTACATAAGTAACAGGTCAAAACTTGACTATTTTGGCAAAAGGACAGCAGTGCTCAGGTCGGGTACCTAATACCAACTCAGAGAGATGCTATAGAGTAGGTATGCGGATCGGGGACCAAACACCACGGTTGGTGTATGTATCAATCATGCACCGCTTACGGTCATCCCTTGACATCTGGTTAAGTTTTGACACTATTCAACGGGTCGATCGGTCGACCGGATACCCGACCTGACATGACCCGACATTCTACAGGGTCGGGCTGGGTCATGTCGGGCATAAGACATTCGACCTAACCTTCGGGTCGAGTCGGGTATTTTTCGTGTCGGATCAGATTGACCTGGCCCGACCTAATATTTTATATGGGAAAATTGTGAAAATAGGGTTTTTATTAGGTCGGCTCGGGTGCAACATCGGGTAAGGTTGTGCTGGGCATATGTAATTTTATTATGAGGAAGCTAATATTTTGACTCAACCCGACTCGTTGACCGCTGACCGCCCTAATTCAATGTTCCAACTTTCAAGTATAAGCTTCAAACCCTAGCCAAAAAATAAAGCAATCTATAAGGTTGACAATTTTATGCCAAAGTAGCAGTCAAACCCTTTGTTTTTTGAATGATGGTGTGATGCCCGTAGGCATGTCTGCGTCCACCCATCATCTGCGGTCAAGCCGGAGGTACTCCATGAATTGTAACGATTGGACTTGAATTGAACCTAATTAAAAATTCACTACAAAAAATAAGATTATTACGATAGTTTTTTAAAGCAAAAAAATACCGCTATTAATAAAAAACTTATTAAGACTATTAGCGGCAAGGGTATTAGCGGCAGTTTTTTGTTAATAGCGGTAGTTTTTTGCTGCCGCTAATAGTCTTGTTTTTTGTAGTGATTGGGTCTGAGTTTGGTACACGTTGGAGGAGACCCAACCCGACCCATGTTGTACTAGGTTGGGTATGGTTCCTTGGATTTTACCCGTTCCAATATGAGAACCAAATATGGATTTTAAGCGAATATATAAGAGAGAAAAATAACAAAATAGATACAACCTCAGCTACTATGGAGCTTCGGCATCGCCATCACCCCACAATTGAAGAGCATAACAAAGAATAACTAAATAAATTAGAACCTGATAGATAGGTTCGGGAGACCTAACCTATCATCATGATGACAAATCCGAGTCTGAAGATTGCACTCGTTAATATCCATAAACTCTTGCGAAAGAGGCAAGAGCATCCGCCACTTTGTTGCCGCCTCTATAAATATGATGAATCGACCATAAGATAGGTTTAAGAAGCAACCGACATTCGCGCAATATAATTTCGATTGCCCAAGGATTGTTAGCACCACCAAAGCATTGAACCAAAAGTTTTGAATCAGATTCAATTTCAATATTCACTATACCAAACTTGATAACTAATTTAATACCATCCAATAGAGCCCGAGCCTCAACTTCAATGTTAGATCCGGCCCCATAAAAACTAGAAAAAACTCTGATAAAACGGCCTGAATGGTCCCGAATAAACCACCATTGGACGAACAACTGGATCCTATAGAACTTGAACCATCAATGTTCAGTTTGTAACCATTCACAGGATGCCTCCACTTGGTCCAAATGATTCTGGGAGCAGGTGTAGTAATCAAATGGATGGCGAAGCCTAGTAAAATATCCTCCTCTCCACAAAGGAGTTTTCTAGTTGGGTTGACCAAAATTCCAAGATCCCTCACCAACTTCAAAATATTAGAGGCAATAAGCTCAGAATTAGCCTTTTTCATCCTGAAATTTAGCATGATTTCTTGCAATCCAAATACATCAAACCACCAACCAAGAAACCATTCTCTTGATGAGGTTAATCTGAGACTTCCTACCAACAGGAAATCAAGCCATGATTTTATTTTTTAAGGTATTCCCTCCACGGGGAATATTAAAAATCTTCTCTAAATTCTCCCAAACCATAGTCGAAATTTTGCACAAATTAAAAAGGTGTTCCATGGATTCTTCAGCACAACAATATAGCGGGCATCGAGATGCTAAAGGAATTTTGCACGATTTCACTATGGAGTCCACAGAAACAACTTTATTCATAATCTTCCACCCAAAAATTTTAACTTTCTTGGGTGAGTTGGTGCTCTAAAGCTATTTCGAGACAACATTAGGAGGATAATTAGATCTTAAACTGTTCAAAGTTGAATTAGACTTGAACGACCCATTCGTACTAGGCTTCCAAAATATTTTATCATTCCCTTCAGTCCAAGGCTTAGTGCACATAATATTAATAGAAGCACTAGGATCCATCACATCAATAAAACTTTCGGCATTCCAAGTATAATTACGGGAGCAATGTAGAATCGATCAGTCAGAACTGATCCTATCAGACATACTCCCAATAAGAGGAATTTCCAAAAACCAAGGATGTTATAAAAGCATGGTATTTACTCCATTACCAACCACCCATTGACAATTTTTCATAGTAAACTTCATTTTAGATCGCATAGAAGCCCAGATTTTCGATTCCCCAATCTTCTTACGATAGTTCTAGAGACCAGTTTTGGCACAATATTTATTGAAAAGAAATTTTGTCTACACCCCGTCTTTGTTGATCATTTTTCAACAGAGCTTAGTCATGCGAATTTGATGTATGTCAGTAAGTTTTCTCATCCCCAATCCACCCTTATGAATCGGTTTAGCAATTTTATCCCAAGAAGTCCAATGAGATATATTTTTGCCATTCGTTTGGCCCCAAAAAAAATTTGCAAATTTTTTCCCAATGGCTTCCGTGAAATACTTAGGAACCGGTACAATAGATAAAAGATATATGGGTTTACTAGCGAGGATGTGATTCAAGAGGGTCAATCATCCACCATCAGAGAATAACTTTGACTTCTAACCCTCCACCTTCCGGGCTATATTATCAACCAACTTCCAACAAGACTCCTTAGTAAGTCTACCTATAAAACGAGGAATTCCAAGGTAATTAGTGGGCAGAGCTCCTTGATTAAATCCTATAATAGAATTAATCAAGTTGATTCTACTATTGGGAGCCTTTTCCGAAATAAAGAAGGAGCATTTCTCAAAGATTATTTTTTGCCCGATGCTTCCTGATAAAGAGTTAAGAAGTCCTTTAGATTTTTCAAGGAATTCTTGGTGCTTTTGGTGAAAAGTAGAATGTCCTCAGCAAACAAAAGATGGCTTATGGAATTTGGATAAGGACAAGTATGAAATGTTTTCATTAAGGCACTCTCTCGCATGTAATGGAGCCTCCTACTAAGCACTTCCTAGGCCAAAATAAAAAGAGATGGGTATAAGGGATCACCTTGTCGTAACCCACGAGATCCTTTAAACTATCCGTGAGGTGTTCCATCAATAAGCACAGAAAACCAACAAGAGGAAATACACCTAGCTACTAGTTTGATCCACTCTTCATAAAAACCAAACCTCTTTAAGACTTCAAATAAGAATGACCATTCAATACGGTCATAGGCTTTCGACATGTTGATTTTCAGGGCAATATATAGTTCGGGGTAATATACAGTTAAGTTAAATTATTATTATATAAGAATTTTCTTTTCTTTAATATAATAAATGTAAAGGTTTATTTATTTTATATAGGATAAGGGTCTTAATATCATCTTGAAATGAGTCATAGATCTAGCCTGTTTGAGTGAATTTGGGACAAGATGTTGGCGGGTTGCACCATAAGTGATAGAAAATAGATAAAAAAATAGCTTCAAGGCAGGATTAGATCATTGTCTTTAAGATAATATTTGTCCCCTATATACAACGGGATAACGGCAAATTCACCTTTAGGATACAATGAAGTCTCGGTGAAGCACCGATCTATCACACACTATGTTGCACTGTAGTACGCGACTCAACGAAACGAAGACACAGAAACACTCTACACGGCACACGAATTATAAGGACACAGATATAGGATTCAAAATTTGCAAGTGAAGTAGAATCCCTCCTCTTGCCTCTATTTATAACTTTTGAAGCACATTTTCAACAATGCACATGTGCGAAGTGTAAAGTGCGTCATAAAAGCGCCAATTGTGTCATTTGCACATCGCACACGCACGCACGTGCGCCACACCGAACCGCCGCTATGAGCCTTGTTTCTATTTTTAAGCCAAACAATTTGGAAGGTAAGTTTCTATATATATGACAAAGAACTTTCTTGTAAAATAGTGAGGTGGGATAAAACTTTTACAATACTTTTAACTTGTTATGGGAAAAGTTTCCGTCCAATATAATTCAAAATTCAAATCACTTTGACTTTAAGGTTGAAGGTTCAAGTATTAGCAAATGCATCTTTTCTTCATGGATCTAAACATTTAAGGAATCATTTAAAGATAAACAAATTAATAAATAAATATTATTAAATTAATAAATATTTATTTTGAAAAATATCCAACATTCCTCCCCTATTTACAAAATAAATATCAACATTCCTCTCCGATTTTGTTAAATATCCAAAATAAAGGGACTGAAAGTCAACCTTAAATTTGATAACCAAAGACAGTATACATATGTACCAAATATTTTTAAGCACTTCTTAACTACTGTATGCATAAATGAAAGTGCTCTAAGGAATTAAACCTTCATTTAGTGATAATACATCAAAGTTGATAAAGAACTTTAGTGATATAAATTCTTGAACTAATTTTCTTGTAGAATCAACCGAATATATCACACACATAAGTAATCTAAGTTTCATTTTATTCCTACAGCCAACACATTTTATGGCCTTATACTTATACCCCGATTATTCATGAGTTTTATTCAAGAAAAGTCTTTATTAATCTTTGAAGCGACCATACTTCGTAACTCATATAGGCTAATTCTATCATAAATGCCCTTGTAACTTAAATATTTCAATGTTATATATTATAAACTGATTAAGAGAATTATCTCAACACTTCCTTACATTACAAGTACCACATTATAACTTGAGATGATTTGAGTTGAATACTTACACTTTTAATAATGTGCAACCACTTATAATTTATTTTTTCATTGAACCTTTAGTTTTTAGACTGCAGAAAATAGGCCGGGTTACCATCATAGGTGATGTAATTTATTAGTCTTTAAACTCATCCCTTCCGATGTTTTAATTATCACATCTCTTGCAAGAGCTTTTGTAAAAGGATCCGCTAAATTTATAAAGGTCCTTATTGAATTTATAGTAATTACTCTTTCATGAAGTAATTGACTAATATAACTGTGTCTTATACTTATATGTCTAGACTTTCTATTATAAAGTTTGCTATAAGCTTTAGATAGTGCAGCTTCACTATCACAGAATAAAGATATCGGTGGCATAGACTTAGGCAAAATAAGAATTTCTAATAATAAATTTCTTAACCACTCTGCTTCTTTACTCCCTACCGCAAGAGTAATAAATTATGATTTCATAGTTGCATATGTAATGCATGTTTGTTTCTTTGATCGCCAAGAAATCGCAACACCTCCAAGAGTAAATACCCATATGCTCGTAGACATTGATTCATCTGAATCATTGTTCCAACTAGCAGTTGTATATTCTTCAAGTACTGAAGGATAACCAATATAATATAATGCATAATCCTTAGTTTTATTAAGATAATTTAATACTCTATCAAGTGCTTTCCAATGTTCATGACTAAAATTACTAGTATATCTACTGAATTTTCCTCCTGCATAAGCAATATCGAGTCTAGGGTAATGAGTAGCATACATCAAACTACCAATTACCCTAGAATATTTTAATTGTGATACACTTCTGTTATCATTAAGTTTTAATTTTATACTTAGATCAAAAGATGTTGGTACTAATTTTTCATTATGTTTAAATTTCTTTAACACTTTTTCTATTTAGTGTAACTAAGATAAAATAATATTATTATCTTATTTAAATAATTTTATTCCAAGAATTACATCGACTTCACCCATATCTTTCACATCAAATTTTGAAGCTAAAAAGCTTTTTGTATTTTAAGTACTTTTTAAATTTGTACCAAAAATTAAGAGATCATCAACTTACAGACAAACAATCACACCCTTACTGTTTGATATTTTACTATAAATATATTTATCTAATTTATTAATCTTGAATCCATATCATAAAATAATATTATCAAATTTTTCATGCCACTATTAGGATCATGTTTTAGACCATATAGGGACCTAATAAGTTTACAAACTTTATTTTCATGTCCCTACATTACAAAACCTTCTGGTTGTTTCATATATACTTTCTCTTCAAGTTCACCATTTAAAATGGCTATCTTAACATCCATTTGATGAACCTTGAGTTTATATATAAAAGTAATAGCAAATAATATCCTGGTTGAAGAAACCCTAGCCACTAGAGCATAAGTATCAAAATAATCAATATCATGCTTTTATCTAAAACCTTTGGTAACAAGTCTAGCTTTAAACTTATTTATAGTGTCATTAGGATTAAGTTTTCTTTTGAATATCCACTTACAACTTATAGGTTTAGATCCACATGGTAAATCTACCAATTCCCATGTATGGTTAGGCATAATAGAGTTCATTTCATTATTTATGACTTTTTTCCTAAATGCGGAATCAATAGACTTAATAGCTTCATCAAAAGTTTTAAAATCTTCTTCGATATTCAAGATAAACTTCATTTTCTTAGTTTTCTCATTTCTAGTTCATTCTACAAGATAAACATAGAAATCTGAACCAAAATTAGTGACTTTTCTAAGTCTCTTACTTCGTTTAGGTTCTATCTCTTCATCTTCACTACTAGAGAGATGAGAACTAGAAGATACGTCTAAGTCAGAGGATACAAGACGTTTAGGAATGATAGAGAAGTTATTCTCATAAAACATTGCATCTCTTGATTCAAAAATTGAATTCTTTCAAAGATATTATTATTCTCACATACCAAAAATCTGTATGTAGGACCAAAGTGTTAAATCGGGTATCGGTCTTAGGTATCGATTTGCTCGAGGCCGATACAATTCGGCCGATACGTATTGACCGATACCGATACGTATCGGCCTATTCCATCATTTCCCATTAGTTTTTTAATTCTAAACTCTAAAGAGCCGTGTCATGTACTCAGTGCAGCGCTCAGCTCTTTACTAGCTTCTCTCTCCTCTTATGTTTACTAGACTATCAGAGTCGTGTCACTTCTCCCTCTCTCCTCTGTTCTTTCTCTCTCCTCTCTCCTCTCCTCAAAGCAATGTAAAAGGGAGAATACCATATCTAATGACTTGTCTGTCTAATTGATTGAAAGTATCTTTGACAATCTAATCACTCTTAACGCATTTATGGCAGTTGACGAAAGGGCTGGCAGTAGCTTTGTTTACGATGAACTAATGGGACTGTTTGATTGATTGAAAGCGTCTCAGACCCAAGCGCTGAACTAATGGGACTGACGGTAACTTTGTTTCCACCCTTGATTTTACATAAAAACGCCAACTACAATCGGGCGATACTTTGTACATATCGGGACTGATACGTATCGGTTTAGCCGAAAACCGATATGTATCGGTATCAGCCGATTTTTGATACCATGTGTAGGGCTATTACTGTAATATCTCACAAAAATACATTCTATGGCTTTAGGATCCAATTTTGTACGTTTGTAATCAGGTACCCTAATAAGCGCTCTATAACCCCATACTTTAAAATAATGTAATTTGGAAGGTTTGTTCTTTCAAACTTTATATGGAGTTTTAGGGAACTTTAAAAGGCATCTGATTTAAAATATAAGATGCAGTTAGTAATGTCTCTCCCCATAAATTTGAATTCAAACCATAATTTGTTAACATAGAATTTATCATTTTTTTTAGAGTCCGATTTTTCCTTTAGAAAATTTCATTAGATTGAGGAGAATATGGAGCGGTGACTTCGTGAATAATTTCATATTTGCCACGAAAATCTGAAAATTCATGTGACATGTATTTACCTCCCCTATCCGATTGTAATGCCTTAATTTTAAAATCTAATTGATTTTTCACTAAGGCCTTATAAGAGATAAATTTACTAAATGCTTCATCTTTTAATTAAAAAAGGAAAACATATATAAATCTAGAACAATCATCAATAAAAGTGATGAAATATCTCTTTCCGCCTCTAATAGTAATGTTATTCAAACTACATAAATCAGTATGAATTAAGTTTAATAGTTTAGATTGTCTTTCAATACTCTTAAATAATTTTTTAGTCATTTTATATTATACACAAATACTATATCTATCTTTACTATAATCTATATGTATTTTAGGAATAAAGTCTAATTTAACCATACTTTTCATAAAACGTATATTTAAATGCCCTAATCTATTATGCCATAAAAATATTGAGTCACACATATAAATTGAAGAAGCAAATTTTTCATTGATGTTGAACTTAAACATCTCGCAAGAGGCATATTGCTCGTTTACAAACACCTTTTCTTAGAAAGTACAATGAAATCAGATTCGATCATGATTTTGAATCCATGTTTGTTAAGAATACAAGTCGATACAAGATTTTTTTGAATTTCAGGACCATAAAGTACATCATTAAGGGTGACAAATTTTTTAGTAGTAAAGTTTAAAATAACCTTTCCTTATCCTACAACTTTGGCAATCGTGGAATTCCCCATGAACAATTCATATCCATTATGTATCTTCTCATAGGATACAAAATTATTCTTATTAGATCTCACATGTCTAGTAGACCCATAATTGAGCCACCATTCGTTTTCACCTTCTATCGTATTGACTTCGAAAATCACTGCAACGAGATCTTCTTCACTCACAATGTTTGCCTGATTTTTATTCTTCAAGAATTTTTGGCAATCACGTTTAAAATGGCTAGGTTTCTTACAATAAAAATAAGTACCCTTCTTTGTCTTTTCCTTATCTTTTTCTCTCTTGAAATCCTTTTTATTTGGCTTTAGGTTGAAGTTCTTCCCTTTGTGCCTCTTCTTCGATGTGGATGCATTTTCAATAATGTGAGTCTTGGAGACGAGTTCAATTTTCTCCTTCTTATCACGTTGACGAGCCTCTTCTTCTATACAAAGATGAGTCAAAAGTTCCTCCATAGTACGATCTTTTTTAGTATGTTTCAAACTCTTACAGTAATCTTTTTATCCCAATGGTAATAATTTGGTAATTACCACAACGACTTGAAAATCTTCGTCTATCGTGCTTCCTTCCACCATAAGGTTGTTGAAGATAATCTACATCTAATACACTTGCTCCAAAATAGGTTTAGAATCATACATCTTAAAATTAAATAATTCACTTACTAAATATGTGCGCACGCCGGCTTCCTCTACTTTGTATTTCCATTCAAGAACCTCCCATATCTCCTTTGCAATCATGTAGGATTGATAGACATAAAAAAGAGAATCGGCGAGAGCGTTGAGAATATAGCATTTGCATGTGTAATTGTCGCTTTCCCATTTTGTACGGATTCTATCTTTTTCAAGTGTTTCATCTTCATGCTCCGATGGTGATAAGTCCATAGTGAGAACGTATGCGACTTTCAAGTTTGTAAGTAGGAAATATACTTTTGATTGCCATCGTTTGAAGTTTGTGTTATTAAAACATTCTAGTTTCGTGATCTTCGTGTTGGAAAGATCCATCACCTTTTGTGCCATAGAAAATATTGTCTTAAATTGTTGGAGGTTTCACGATAAGTGATAGAAAATAGACCGGAAAATAGTTCAAGGTACGATTAGATCGTTGTCTTTAAGAAAATATTTGCCGCTTATATGCAACAGGATAACGGCAAATTCGCCTCCAGGATATAATGAAGCCTAGGTGAAGCACCGATTTGTCACACACTACGTTGCAGAATCCTCGCGATAATGCGCACGTGCGAAGTACAAAGTGCACAATAAAAGCGTCAATTGCTCTATTTGCACATCATGGATGAGCGTGCGTGGCGGTGAACCGCCACTATGAGCCTTGTTTTTATTTTCAAGCCAAACAATATGAAAGGTAAGTTTTCATATATATGACAAGGAACTTTCTTGTAAAATAGTGAGGTGCGATAAAACTTTTACAATACTTTTAACTTATGGTGGGAAAAATTTCCCTCCAATATAATTCAAAATTCAAATCACTTTGACTTTAAGGTTGAAGGTTCAAGTATTGGCAAATGCATATTTTCTACATATAACTAAAAATTTAAGGAACCATTTAAAGATAAGCAAACTAATAAATAAATATTAATAAATTAATAAATATTTATTTTGATAAATATCCAACACAAGAAAATAGCAAGGTAATATGGATAACATTTCTCTTACAAGAGTCATTGGCTTAGCCTATATGTTTAATATTTTAACTATTCATCTAGTTAGTAAACTAATTAGTTATATTTATATTAGGGTTTTGATCTTTGCTCAAGTGGTGATGCCCTCAAACGTGTAGCGTTAAGGTCAGAGATTCAAATACCATGCTTACATATTAAAAAGGGTATTATATTAATTTTATAGGAATGTATCTATAATACTTGAGAGTAAATACAAATTTATAAAGTATGTTGGGACCCGCATCCAAGCCTGATTTAGACCCAACCTGAACCCGACATGATTGTCATTGGGTTGGGTCCTGATCTATCTTGACCCACACCTAGACCCAAACCCAAAAATGGGTCTAAAATTTTTATTTGGACCCAACTCGTACCCGACCCAATTTCAATTGGGTCGGGTATGGTTCACCCTTGTCCCGAACCTGAACCTACCCATATGCACCCTTAATGTCAAGTCTGGCTTACCCTTGTCCCGAACCTGAACCGACCCATTTACACCCTTAATTGTCTTCACACAAGTAAGAGAAAAATAGGTGATAATTTAAGGAAGTGGGAGAAATTTTTTAGATTTAGAGAGAGATTTTTTATGGCAATTAGCAAGGCATCCTGTCATTTTTAAATATATATATATATATCCTTTCATCTCTTCATCTCATGTGATGCAACTCCCTCATCTTGCATTATAATATATATATATATATCCTTTCATCTCTTCATCTCATGTGATTCAACTCCCTCATCTTGCATTATAATATATATATATATATATATATATATATATATATATATATATATATATATATATATAAATTATAAAATAAAGAAGAAAATAAGAAGAAAATGAAAGAGAGAAGAAGAAGATAGAAATATAGAAAACACAAATTGCTACATTGCTTTACAGTGCATTACAGTATTCTGAACCAAAAAAGTGAATAAATAAGATTACAAATGTAACCATGAGTGGTTACAATTGGTTTATTACAAATACAAAATATGTGGTAGTTATCAAATAATATGAACGCTAACACTCCACCTCAAGTTGGAAAGTGATTGTTGAGAACATCCCACTTGAACTTAAAATGGTGATATATATCCTTGCATCACAATAATAGAAATCCTACAGAAGCTTTGATGATGGTGGCATGATAGTTATCAAATAATATGTACACTAATACTCCCTCTCAAGTTGTAATGTGAACGTTGAGAACATCCAACTTAGACTTGAAATAGTGATATATATCTTTGTATCATAACAATAATAATAGAAGCTTTGATGATGGATTAAAAATAATCCCTAAACATTTCCCTTTTCACACCAGACGTATAAAGTCCAAAAAAAAATATAAATGGGTGACCTGAGGAGAATGCATTCAAATTATAAAAGGCCAAAGAAAATATGAGAAAAAATATTCACGTGAATTATAAAAGGCCAAAGAAATTGTAGGAAAAGACGTTCACATGAAAACAAAAGGTCAAAGAAAATGTGAGAAAAAATATCTACATGAATTATAAAAGGCCAAAGAATTTGTGAGAAAAGAGGTCCACAAGAAAATAAAAGGCCCAAAAAAATGTAAGAAAAGACATCCACATGAAATATAAAAGGTCAATAAAGACTATAGTGGAAAATACATCTACTAAGCAAATCAATGGAAAAAATAGATCCATATGAATATAAATACATCTCTTGCTAAATGCAAAAGGGATGAAGAGAAAAAATGAAAATTACATGCATGAATTAATTCTTTATGTAGAAGAGAAGAAAAACAAATGAAAATATCATGATTGGCTTGAATGCACGGAGCCGATTAGGACTTTGATACCATGTTAAAATTCTAAAATAAGGAAGAAAATAAGAAGAAGATGAAAGAGAGAAGAAGATAGAAATATGAAAAATACAAATTGCTATTGCTTTACCGTGCATTACACTATTCTGACTCAGAAAGTGTATAAATAAGATTACAAATGTAACTGTGAGTGATTACAATTCGTTTATTACAAATACAAAATAACTGACATGTGATAGTTATCTAATAATATGAACACTAACACTATATATATTGTCATCTTTCCAATTAAATTTTATGGTGAACCCCCAACCCTCATTATCATCTACCTAATAAATTGACATCAGTGATTTCGGCTTCGGCAATAGAAGCCAGGGGCAATAGACTACTTTTCCAACTTAAATATAGAGTGAAGAATCCTGTAGTAATAGTTCCCAAAGTTGCTGTTTCTAAGTCTTGTGGGATTCTTTTTTCTTGGATATATGCTATCACTTGGTTCTCCTTTGGCCACCACATATGTCTGTACCCACTTGCAAGAGGTGGTTCCATCCATGGCCACATATTCTTATCAAAGTGCCCTACCCTAAAAAGATGCACTTCATTTGCTATCCCCAATCCTCTTTACATTTGTGATAGAGGAGAAAGAAAAAATGAATAGCTCTAGTTGCACCAACCTTTGCACCTTTAGGGGTGTCCATATTTAGTAGTACAATGTGAATGCTCTTAGAGTTTCCGTGGTGAGTGCTTTTGGAGTTTCATTGGGAGCAAATAGGGTCATCCTAAATTTATAAAGAGTATGTTTTAAGTTGTATTTGGCATTGCTCCTTGAAAGAATAGAAATGAGTCATAATTGTCCGATGTTATTGCGAAGAAATAAAGAGGAGGATTGGAAGAACAAAAAAAGGAAGGCTCATCTTCCAAATAGGAAAAGCAGTCATTTTAAAAGATGTGAATAAAAGGCGAAAGAAGCTTTTTATTCACATCTTCTACTAAATGAATCTCGAGACCTTGAGTAGACCACTAGATAGTCAAATTTTGATTCTTTGCGGCATATATTTCAAAAAGCGATTTGAGGATGACCCTTTGATCAAAGGTGATTCGAGGATCACTTTTTTGGATGTGTGCGACATGGAATAAAAATATGATTGCACCATCTTACGCCCATGGTCTTGGATCCATTTTGTGGAAGATGGGACAAAAAAGTGCTCCAACATCTAATTCAAAGCAGTTGGTAAGGGACTTTGGTTTGTTATGAACATGTCATAAGATCGAGTGTTGGTAACTCCCGTTTGCAATAATAGGATGCCCTCGTAAGGTGTGTAAATTTTGAAATACTCGTTTTACGATGGGACCAAGGGCCATGGATCAAAATTTCATCCGATACCGATACGTATCGGTATTGGAGATCGCCGATACAATACATTGATTGTACTGTATCAGTGATATATATGTATTAATTGAACGATGCATTCAATATATCGGCCGACATTGAACGATATATATTAATTTTCCAGCATTTTCATTCATGCCTAGGGCATTCCTTAGGCATAGCAGTTAATAGTTTGCAAGGGTTAGTGCCTTTAGAGATTCATATCTTCAAATAGAACCACCACTAATTTTAAAATATGAGTCCTGCACTCCGTTATACTTTTTTATGTAGATTTAGAAAAAGATTAAGGAGCGTATTGTAAATTCGCAGACGTTGAGGAGTAGAATGTCAATTAGTAAAAAGGGTAGGGAGGCTTTCGTACTTAAAAAATCTTTACGTACAGTCGGCAGAGGAAGACGAAGAGAGGCAGAGAGAGAGAGACAGTTGGCCGAGAATATAGGGATGGCGTACATTTGTGGGGCCTACTTGTTTGACTCGGTGTCATCGTGGTCGCCGACACGAAATCTGATGTTTTGATTTGAATATTTAATGGATGGTTAGTGGACCATGGGCCCACCTCGAATCTCTTCAGACGAGACGAAAAATAATTGTCCTTTTTGAACCGTCTTGATCGAACGGTTAGAATTTTCTGATTAGTGTACGAAAGGAAAGGCCAGGTGCTAGCGGTCACGTGTTCCATTTGTACGGCTATGATTACTCAAAGTATGCTACATAGTCCACACTCCACAGATGCCAGGGCAATCGGTAGAGTCCTTGAAAACTCGAAACCTGTTCTTAAACACAGGCCCATATTTACCTTTTGATTACATAAAAATACACGGATCTCAAGGCTGAAATTCGAAACGTACTTCCGGCCATACATTTTAAAGCGTCAGTTATAAAGGGTAGGGTTCGACGGGCGGGTCTACTTATACCCGACCTGCCTGGCCCAAGTTTTTTACCTGGTCGGACACATAACTTGACCCTTTGGGAGCAAAATTTGGGTCCGGTCGACCCAACTCAATACTTTATGTATAAATTTCATAAAACTAGGGGGTTGTTAATGGGGCCGGGTCGCATTTTCCCGACTTGAACTCATCTTCGTGTGACTCAATGCCCATGATATCAAAACTTTTCCCTTAAAAGATTTGAACGTTGTCAGATTCAATGCAATCAAATGCCATTGAAACTTAATAGTACCTGAATTTATTGGGTTGCCAATAATTTTAGACGATGTTTGATGACTATGAACCAAAATATTGAGATCATTCTTTTCTCCAATCTTTCAAGCCAAAGATCTTTAGATCATGGCTCACCCTTCGAAGGGTACGCGTTAGTTTCTCATGCCACACTTCACAAAAAGATGACCTGTGTACCAAATTACCTTACCTAATATTAACTCAAAACTAATACCAACTCATTTTCTATGTTGACCGCAACTTGCCGGCCTTAGAAGAAAATTCTTTCTTCGCCACTGATTGCACAACATACTCTTAAGGGTTCTCCGACCCCTTTAGGGTTTTACAAAAAAAAAAAATATTAGACTTTTTTGCCCCTCATTTCATCAGTTAAAGAAGTATTTTTAAACAAAAGGAAACTAAAAATCTCATTGAAATTTTTTACCTTTGATAACAAAATCGATGGTGCAAAGAAAACTTTTTTTTTGATCGACCTTGTATATATATGCACATGACACTCAACTAACCTAAGTACAACGGATTCATTGCACTCATGTGAATATACCTAGGCCTTTAAAAAGATTTATATATATATATATATATATATATATATATATATATATAAGATGCAAGGGCTAGTTGGACTTACGGGCTTCAACTTCTTAAGCCCTTACGTGGCCCAACCCAAAGTGAGCTTTTGAAGCCCTAGCCCAGCCCTCGTACCCCATTTTTTAGCCTTACCCTTAAGATCTTAGGCCCGGGTCAAGCAGGCTAACAGGCCAGCCCTGTTCATAGCCCTAAAAGAGCACTGGTGTACTACCACCCTATTCCAAATAAAGGCATGACAGGCCTATTTTTGGGTCAGCTTTTATACTTCATTTTAATGCATAAATTGATTGGTGCACTTTAATAATAATCATTTAAAAATATGCAGGTCATTCATTATTTCATCATAGAAGATTTTTTAGCCTACTTTACTTCAATCGACTAACTATCACCATCTTAATGTCTTTGGATTGCTCAGGAACATCAATACTTGAGGTTGATGGGATTTTTTGTTTAACAGCAGCCATGTCCATAATTCCTTTGTTAAGATGTTCAAAACCTTTATTTCCACCGATTTACGCCATGCCTTTTGGTACACGGGGCTATTTTATAGGTAACAAAATTGTGGCATGTGATTCGTAGCCTTAAAGCTTACCATGATGTTATTTTTACATATATGAACTGACCTTTTTGCCTTTGCTTGTTGATTTGATAAATTAAAGGTTATAAAATGTAATGCCTATAAGATTATTTACGACCATTTATGAGGATCCATGAAGTCGGATCTTAGTTAAAAAACAATGAATAAACAAAACTTCCGCAAGAGGAATGATTTTTAGCTTACAGAAGGCATCTAGGCTTATTGGGCAATGGCCAAGTCCAACCAGGTTGAATCAAATTTCAAGTTCAATCACATCTGCAGCCCTTATAAGTAGGAGAATATTGAGTGCACGTCATCCTATAAAAAGTGAAAACCATGAAAGTATGATTGAACTCGAAATCTGATTCAACCTAGTTGGACCTGACCATTGCCCATGGCCCATGGCTTATATGTTGGATTTGAGATTAAGTCAAATCCAAGGCATATATTAGAGACTCATATGGATAATGCCTCCTTCATTAATGTTGTCAGCAAGTGCCTGTGGCATTAGGCGGGTGCTCTAAGAGGCCTCCTAGACACCCAAGTTATCCAAAACAAACATATATAATAATAATAATAATAATAATAATAATCATAAAAATAAAATAATAATAATGTTGTCAGCCAATTTATGCACTCTCCACGATTTCCTCACCTTGATATTGCCCATCCCTATGTTACCTCAAATCCCTACTCCAACAATGGCCATCTCAACATTGGTAGGTACTTTGATGTTGATTATGTTGGCTCTTTCATTGATTGATATTCGACATCTAGCTCCTACATATTTGTTATGATAAACTTGTTACTTGGAAAAGTAGACAAAACCTATTGTAATTCGATCAAGTTTTGAGTCTATCATGCCATGGCTCATATGTCGTGTGAATAAGTGTGGTTGCGGCAATTTTATTTTCGAGTTTGATTTCCTAACTACCGCTTGCTTGCTTCTTCATTGTGCTAATAAGGCTGCTATACAAATTGCCTCTAATTCAATTCATCATGGGCATACCAAGTACATCGAGGTTGATATTTACTTTGTGGGGAAAAAATTCTAATTGGTCGTATGTCAAAGCAAGCAAGCTGAGCATGATTAATATCTATACTTCTTGTTGAGAGGGTGTATCGGTGGTATCGGGTCTTATGGGTCATTTTGGGTACTTTATTGATAGTAAGGGCATCTTTGTAAATACTTAATGATTATTAGATGATTAATATAAAGAGTGTTTGAGACTTTCTCTAATCTTAAAACACCTTTTTACCTTCTCTTCTATTCTTCTCTCCTCTTCTCCTTATTTTTTTTAATCTCTTTCATTGTGTCACCAAACTATTGGTTTAAAAGTTTATGAATAAAAAACTAGGACTGATCATCAAGATTTCTCTAGTCAACTAGGATTGTTAGAGGTCTTGTTGTGTGGAATGCTCTCACTCAATTCATTCCATGTATGATCATGCATAGCTTTCTTAAACTATATCAAAACATAAAGGACACCCAAATGTATCGTATAAAAGAATCATAAATGCTACTTTAAAAATTCAATAGCTATATATAATCATTAAAGGAGACCTATTAATAGTACCCGAGAAGAAAATAAAAGATTTCCTAGCAAGATCAAAATTTTGGCCGAAATGACCAAAATTTCGGTCCAAAGGTTTCGGACCCCACTGAAACAGAATCGAAATCCAAAATTTCGGTCATTTTTGTATGGGGTTCAAAATTTCGGATTTCGGTTGCAATTTCGGTCATGCTCAAAACCGAAATTTAACCCTAAATTTTGATCCTTGTTTCCTAGCCTAAAACCAAAAGAACTTGAAAAATAAACCCATTGATTATAACCGAGAAGAAAATTTTGATAAACAACCCTTGGCAAGTTTACAAACAAAGGAGAGAATTAAATTTACGAAAACCCTCGAAAGGAAATCTGATGGGGACATCAAACATTACAAATTCAACGTATTGAAGTATTTCAATAAATATTGGAAGGGTCGTGAAGACCCAAGTGCGCGTCAATGTCATAAGAGAATACCTCATTCAAGAAGATACACTTGTGGGGAGCAAAGGAAAGGAAGAAAATCATCATCATTGACGGACGTTACGCCCGTGAAAAAAAGTTGTTCTAGAAATTAATGCATGAACATTCGTGCCCAAGGACGGATGTCCGTAAATAGCACATGGACATCCATGATTGACCCATTATAGACTTGTGCATACCTGTAGAGGATGGACGTTCGTGGCCACAGGACGGGCATCCGTGAGGTCATTCGCGAAAGGAAAAACTAGTCATTTTTAATGTTTGTTTAGATTTAGGACTTTCTCATTTCAAATTTATTGTTACCCTTGGTGTGAAGTCTTGAAACCTATATCTTTCTTACTTTATCTTCTTAATTATTGTCAGGTGTATTATTTCTTTATTCATTTCGATAAAAATCTCAAAATTCCAAAAACCCTAGTTGGTTAGTGGTTGGAATATTTGTTCATATTATTTTATTTGATTCATCCTTTGATTCTCGCTTAATTAAATTAAACCTTTCAGGCCTTTAATGTTTTTAAAACCCTAGAGGAGTCGAGAGACGATAATAAAATTATCGATTTGAGCCAAACTAAAACGAAACTCGAATTCCTTCATCGACGCCTTTTTTTATATTAGGAAACTTCAATGCAAGCGAATGCTATAACTGAATTAATCTAATTGCATTAATTGAATTTGTTGAACAAATTTTATGCGATTGGACAATTTTGAATATTTTCGCTATTCAATTTATTATGAAATTAATCCCAAATTTGCACAATTAGGATTTTGGCATTTGTCTTGCATCAAATTCCCACCCTAATCATAAGGCTTTAGACATCGAATTCAAAGCTGTATTGCCGCAAGGTTGACAATATTATCATTAATGTTCTTATCTGTTACAAATGCCATTTGTCTTTGAAATGATAGAAAGAAGGATATCGCTCAACCAGGTAGAGAGAATTTTGGAAAAAATTTACAAAGGAAGTTACACAAACTAATGAATATAAAATGTGAGAACATAGTCGGTACGTCAACTTCGGAAAATGTAATGAAAATATAGTTTACCGTTACTGAGAAGATAGCATATGGTTTAGTGTTATGTTTTGCTTTTTCTATTTATAGGATATGTTAGTAGTTGCTCCACTCTATAAGGAGCCCTCCTTACGTAACTTGAATTATTTTGAATAGTCTCTCTAACATAACAGGTGCTCTTATTATCTTAATTGAACAAGCGATAACCATCCGAGGCGAGGGCTGCCCTGCCAGCTCAAGTTCACCTCTGGGGGAATGTGAAGGGGGAACACTTTCCGTATGGAGAAAATAGTTATTAGCTTATCTTTAATGACAACTATTCAAGCCAGAATCCAGACAAGACGAAAAAACTAAAAAAAAAAACAAAACAAAACCACAAGAAAAATCAGACTCTCTCTCTCTCTCTCTCTCTCTCTCTCTCTCTCATAAACACTACTTATTTCATCTTTATGTTAATAGACTATAGAGTTTAGCATGGTATCAGAGCGGATTAGATCTCGTTGTATTTCTTTGGTCGAGTTCTCTTGTAAGTTTCGTCGAACGTATCCTCTGTACATCGTCGTGTAGTTGGATCTTTGTGCATCAGAAATTGGAAACCATAAGCATTTCCTTATTAATCTTTGTTCTTTGACTTCATTATGTCCACATTTTCTCCGTTAGTCGCATCTTAATAGTCACGTCATAGTGACGGCGAACGCCAAGATCGAAAGTACCGGATTTGGGCCGCAACAGATTTCTAGTACAGAAGAAACGAAAAGGAAATCAGAATCAGACTCAAAGATCAGAATCAACGTGCTAGAGCAATGCACAGTCAATCGATCGACTCCTAGAATTCGATCAATTGACTGTGGCCTATGTGGGACTGATTCTAGCGACATATATATAAGTCAAACGATCGAATACCAGATATCTTATGACCAGAGACCAAGTGTCGATCAACTATCGCGAACATGAGTTTTTCTACAGAATTCGAAGTTAAGTTTCTAAGGGCACATTTATCTTTTAGTATTTGTTTTAGGGTTTTCTTATGTTTTAGAGGTCTCCTATATAAGGTCTTTTAAAAAAATAATGTAATTAGTTTTAATTATTGAATGAAAGAGCTTATGCTTTTGGAACTTGAGATGAGTTTCTTCGAACGGTGAATCTTCGCCTCTCGAGAAGGGTTTGGTGTGAAGCTCAAAATCTATCTCCTATCTATCTCTTTACTTTTTATTCTCTTTCTCTGCTTATTTTGATCCCATAAACCTTAAATCCAGCTGTTACCTTTTTCCCAAAATTCCTAAATCTGCACCATTGATTCGAACTAATCTCAAAATCCCAAAATCAACCATCTAAGCTTTAAATACCCCGAAGTTTATAAATCCTAGATCTCATCTAAGTCCTCGAAACGATCCGATTCAAGCCTAGACTTCATCTAAGTCATTAAACCAATCCGTATTAGAACCCTTAGAGGACTTGTGATTCCACCATTGACCCACGAGCGGCGTCCTAATCTGGAAAAACTAGAGTTCTACCTTTAGACCGATCTACACCGCGAATCTTATGGATCTAGCGCACGGATCAAACCCTACTTGAATCTTGCGCAATTTTTCAATGGAAAACTACGAAACCCGAAGGTATTCACATTATTTTCGAATTTATTATTTAATTAATTTAGTTTAATTTCGGCAATTAATTAAATCATAGCATTCACGTAGTTTAGGGTCCTTGTCCCGCATCTGTTTTGGTATCAAAGCTTAAGTTCTAGGTCAGGGCATATTTGTGTGACATTTAATTTCATTGCATTTTAATTTTCATTGCATCTTATTTCAGTTTTTATTTGTGCATATCTAGTGTTTGATAAAAGTCCTCATTCATTGTTGGTTCATATGTGCATGTCATTTTAATTTAACAAATTTTATTTCATTTGTATTCATCATTATGCACGTCTTGTGTTCGACAAAAGTCCTTATTCATTTTGAGTCACATGTGTATGTCATTTCGATATCTTTGATGTCATGTCATTTGTGTCTTCATTTGTATGTACGTCATGTGTTTGTGAAAATTCCTCAACTGTTGTGGTCCATAGAATTGTGTCTAGGTTGTGTTTGTGTCAAGTATCATGTATGAGCCACTTATACGTCACCATGAATTCGTTACCCGTCATGAAAAGGTACTAGCCAAACGAGGGAACCACTACACTCCAAATTCTTGGCAAATCTCAAAAGTTGTGATGAGATTAGAGTTTGGGGATATCCTCATGAACCTGAGTACGACCCTACCGAGAAGTTTCTAAAATCTATTCGGAATGAGGTCTCGGATTTTGATGGTACAACGGACCCTAGAACCTTTGTGGAGTGGTTGTCTAGTGTAGAGGAGTACTTTGATTGGTATAGCGTACCAGATGAGTACAAAATTAGGTTAGTAACAATAAAGTTTAAGGGTAATGCCAAAAATTTTTGAATTCATATAGAAATCCGCCGTATTGAGTTTCGTCGGATTAAACCCATTTCCATATGGGAGGATATGATGATGACACTTATTGAAAAGTATGTTCCTTTGACACATCGTCACCTTCTACGGAGTTTGAAAACCAAGGCAAATAAGTGTCCTGATTGTCTTAAGTGTCAAGGATTTGGACACTTTGCTTATCAATGCACTACAGAATTTTTCACTTCGAATTTATTGACTAAAAGCTAAAGTTCTAAAGAGCTGGAAAATATGAAAGTGAAAGAGGAAGTGTATGACCCTAGAATCGTGATGAGTGAAGAGGAGATGGAAGAAGCTAATGAGAGTCTAGCATGTATTAAAGAGGATTCTATTTCCCTTGTGAGTAGTGATGTTGAGTCGCCCACACATGAGTCAATCGGGTCACCCACACAAGAATCTACTGAGTCACATACGCACGATTTGTGAGTGCCTGTAGAACCCGTTGTACACGAGTCCTTGTTTGTGGTAGAGTCTAGTGCACTTGAACCTTTAGTTTTGATTGACACGAGCACACACGAGTTAATCGAGCCGAGTATACATGAGTCATTAATGCCACTTGATTCGATCACATATGAGTCACTAGTGTTGGTAGAGTCCACTACACATGAGTCACTAGTGTTGATAAAGGCCACTGCACGCAAGTCGTTAGCATCGCATGCACATGAGAGTATTGAGTCCATAGACACACATACACATCATAGTCTCGATTCGCATACCGCCTCACATTCCGATTCTTATTGTGAGTCAAGTTTTGAGTCTCATTTCGCATTACATGCCGAAATTTAGCTTAAAAATAATTTATGCAATAAAACTCTCAAAATATCGATACAGTTACCTAAGGCTTTTATGGAATTCCAATTAAATGATCATGCAATGGTTCGGATTGGACCTAAACGATTCCCCTCAGGAGCCGCAAAGAAGTTCCAAACCCGCAACGCTGGGCCCATTAGAATTGTGGCAAGAAGCGAACCTAATACGTACATTCTCGAACTTCCTCCAGATATCGAGGTCAGCTCTACATTCAATGTGGAGGACCTAGTTCCTTCTTTGAACTCAACCCCACATCCTTACAACCCGTTCCAAGCAACCACATCCCAACTTTGCAGCAGTACCCCTTCCCTCCCCAAGCAGGCAGAGAAATGAGGTAATTGAGAGAATTTTAGATGGTATTGTGGCATTCACCTGCGACAAAGAGTTTCTGATTTATGAGATGCAGAGGGTTCGTGAGTCAACTATCAAGAGTGCATGGGTCAATCATGAGAGTTCATCGCTTGAGTTTTGGTATTTCCGACCGATATCGCAATCACATTTCATCGGTGATGAAGACTTTCGAGCGTGGGAGAGTTGATGAGAAGCTTCAAAAATATTTGGTAAAGTGGGTTGGCGAGCTGAGTTATTTGGTTCGTCGTAGAGATATTTACAGTGTGCGTTCCAATACAATCGACCGAGATGATACTCAGACGTTACCAGATGCCGAGATTGTTTGAACTAGTTGCAAGGAGTTCTACCGTTCGGTTCCCCATACACTTGATCCGTACTACATGTGTGTTTCATTGGTGATGAAATATTTTCAATCAAGGAGAATGACGGGGAATGCCAAGATCGAAAGTCTCGGATTTGAGCCGCAACAGATTTCCAGCGCAAAAGAAACGAAAAGGAAATTAGAACCAGGCTCAAAGATCAGAATCAACGTGCTGGAGCAATGCACAATCAATCGATCGACTCTTAGAATTCGATCGATTGACTGTGCTATGCTGTGATCAGAGACCAAATCATATATATATATATATATATATATATATATATATATATGTCAATCGATCGAATTCCAGGTGTCGATCGATCGACTGTTGCGAACATAGATTTTTCTACAAAATTTGAAGTTGAGTTTCTAGGGGCATACTTGTCTTTTAGTATTTGTTTTAGGATTTTCTTATGTTTTAGAAGCCTCCTATATAAGGTCTTTTAAAAAATAATGTAATTAGTTTTAATTATTGAATTAAAGAGCTTTTGCTTTGGAAACTTGAGATGAGTTTTTTCGAAAAGTGAATCTTCGCTTCTCGAGAAGGGTTTGGTGTGAAGCCAAGGGTATGAAGCCCAAAATATCTTCTCTCTCTCTTTATTTTTTATTTTCTTTCTCTGCTTATTTTGTTATCATAAACCTTAAATCTAGTCGTTACCTTTTTCCCAAAATTTCTAAATCTGCACCATTGATTCGAACTAATCTCAAAATCCTAAAATCAGACATCCAACCTTTAAATACCCCAAACTTTATAAATCCTAGATCTCATCTAAGTCCCCGAATCGATCTGATTCAAGCCCAGACTTCATCCGAGCCATTAAACCAACCCGAATTAGAACCCTTGAGGACTTGTGATTCCATCATTGACCGACGAGCGGCGCCCTAATCTGGAAAAGCTAGAGTTCTACCTCTAGACCGATCTACACCACGAATCTAACGGATCTAGTGCGCAGACCGGACCCTACTCGAATCTAGCGCAATTTTTCAATAGAAAACTACGAAACCTGAAGGTATCCGCATTATTTTCAGATTTATTGTTTAATTAATTTAGTTTAATTTCGGCAATTAATTAAATCATAGCATTCATGTAGTTTAAGTCCTTGTCCTGCATCACATAGCCATGTTTGCTCGTGTGGCAGCCATCCAACCATTTTTTCGATTCGTTATTATTCTTTTTACCAACTATTGTTCATATGATCTTTTTTTACACTTGGAGAAGAATGAAGATTTTTAAGATGACTTCGGGAGGTATCATTCATGATACCCGCACATTGCAAGCAATGGCGTTTATTATTCTGAGCCGACGGCAGAAGAATTACCTTGAACTTAGATTGACTAGGCTCCAATGCACTTTAAACTCATCATCTACCAAGCTTGAATCCGACTTTCTCTGCTCATCTTCAAATTCAGATGCTTTCTCATCAGATATAGCCAAAGAAAACTCCAAGTGAGTGTCCCTGTCAACCGGGTTTTTGAAATTACCATCGTGGATATCTTTAGCAGCTTGAGTTGAAGAAGTACCCAACACCTCAGTGATCACAGCAGCCGCAGCATGAGTTGGACCCGAAACAGCACGAGCTTCAGAATCCTCAACATCTATCAGCTGGGAAAGTTCCCGCAAAATCTAGACTTCTGACATCATTGGAAACCTTTTTTTGTAATTCATCCAAATAAATTACATAATGCACAGGTTTACAGAATTCGGAAAGTTGTGTAATGTTCAAATCAGTAGTAATATAATATCGAGAATGGATACTTTCCAAATCCAATCCAAAGTCAACAATTCCCTCCACCAAATTCTCAGTTGAGAGACCAAGTATTCAGACTCCTTCCCCAAATCAGAATTAGGAAGCAAGCTAGTCATACTTGCATTAACTTCATCGCCTTGAACAACGTGAGCAGTCAAAATTTCAGTGCCAATAGATGGCTGCTGAACGTCCATACTAAAGTCGATCACATCACCGAGGGATTCCATGGAAACATGGTGTTGGGACCAGGGACATAAGTTGAAGAACCTGGATTAGCTACATGATCTCAGTGAACAGGCCCACCTTTGTTAATTTTCAATGCAGCAACAATATCAATCAATGGTTGTTAGAGGTTCAGGCTTGATCGACCAGCCCAGCATGTTTCTTTTTGTTTTATGTCTTGCAGCATATACCATGATCATCGCCTTGTTTTTTTGCAGAAGGGATCTCCCCGTAGTCTATAATAGTTTAGGCAAGGCCTTCTCCAAATCTAATAGAAGACTGACGTTAGCAGCAGATAACTTAGGTCCATCTTCAGTAAATAGATGAACCGAAAGAACTTCACCACCAACAATGTAAAAGAACTGATTGGTTCATAGCAAAATACAGGCAGGTTTGGAACTGAGATCCATCGAAGGTGATCGATGGATTTGTCAGATAAACCCAGAGGTTCAGACCTATCCAGCAACCATATAGCGGTCATATCATCTCTTCTGGAAAAATTTACCATAATATATCAGAAATCAAGAATTGTTGCGTCACAGGAGCCTTGAATCTTCAACTTATGAGTAAAGGAAACTTCAAATCACTTCAATATCTGGAAACAGTCCATTCATACCAAGTTTTGGCCGAGGAAGAACCAGTAATAAAAATTTCCCAATCAAAAGAAAACACAGGTTCTCCGAAGTGCTTAGAAAGAGAAACTTCAGGACCTGAGACTTCATCGACAACAGACCGAGGCTGCCAATGCCCGTAGAAAGATCTGGATGGCCACTCATGTGTTTCTTCACGAGCAGCCATCAGAGAAGGCATTAAATGAAGAAGCAGGAACAGAGAACAGATGGAGCACAAAGGAAGAAAAAAGAGAGAAGGAAACTTTCCCATCAAAAACTTTAGTTCATGATTTCAGTTGAAGATGATGAAAAAATAAAAACTTGACATTAACAGATGAATATACTTAGATCAAAGTAAAGCCCCTAATATTAATGATACTCTGATGTAAAAGTACTATATACCTTCAGTTAAGCCCTAAACATATATCAAATAGAAAAAGACTAGTCTAACTACAAGCATGGCAACAGAATACTAAATACAAAGAAATTTAGAGAGCAGTTGATTGCCAAAGTTCTTGGTTAGGGTGAACTTATAGTTTGCCTATGGTTTTGACAGTGGCTTAAAAACGCGGTTAATTGTTCCAGAACTTGCTACAGCCAGTTCAGCTGGTGAATGGAGTCATGTCAATTTGAATTATCAAGAGAGGATAAACTTTCAACCCATCAAGTCCATCGAATAATCTCCACATGTTGACCAAGTTGTACTTGCTCAAGAACCAGGTGATTTGAATTCCAAGCTAAAGCCCTCAACCCAAAGTCTTCAGTATAGATTGATGGAACTTACAATGAAGGAATTTGGAAAATTGTTAAGCCAAATGTATGAGATTGAGATTTTACGTGCCCAAAAATTATATATCCTGGGATATCTCGAAGAGTATGACAAATGAAATCTTTCACAATTATCGGTGACTTCTAATAGTATCACAGCAAAGAATGATTTTCATTATCATCCAAATTGTGTCAACAGTCTCAGGATGGAAAAAAAATTTGAATTGTGCCTTGCAGACTTGAGAAATAAAGGTCACTTATGTAGTAATATATATATATATATATAGGGAAAAGGGTTGGTATCCACAGGGGTAAAGCCCTACCCAATTGGTTTTTTAGTGCCACATTGCATGTTATTTAAAAAAAAAAATTTTAAAGCTTTTTCCCCTTCAAATCATAGGTCAAATATAGGGTGAGACCCACCCATTCTGGTGCATTGAAATTTTCCAACTTTGACCACATTTCAATGGTGAATAGCACCCCTTGTATTTTATTTTTTTTGCATGGTATCTGATCGAGCTTGGGCAAGTTGTTGTGCCACCCTATCTTTGGGTTGGGTACCACATGGCACCCAGCTAGCTCGTGTGTAGCGCTCGTGTGGACAGCATCCCGGCCCATTATATATATATATATAGAGAGAGATCAATTAATATGCAGTTTAAATTCAAGCCAATGCGTCAGCTAATTGTCAAACCAGATTATCCTATAAGATTTAAAGAATATATCAAAATCTCAATTTCCTGATACTAATCATTCGAGTCCCCAAACAATATGTATCGTTCGTATTGGCTGATACATCGATTCATTGTATCGGCCGGTATTTTTTTTTTTTTTTAAATCTCAAAAAATCATGAAAAATGTCTACTGTTTATCGAAAAATATTCAATTTTTTTTAAAGCTAGGTACCTACTTTTTTGATATTTTGAACCAGTATATTGAGTATTTCACAGCTTTTTCAGATTTAAATAGACCAAATAAGATATCAAATTTAACCAATTAAAAAGTGAACTTACATAATATAAAAATAAATAAATTCTACCTTACAGGCTTGCAGCATAGTGCAGAGAGGCTTACAGGCTACAAGCCTACAACCACATCGAGTTCCTGCCTAGTTCTTCTTCATCATCATCATTGTTGCGTCAGCCCTGCCTATAATGCTGGCCATAATCATACCTCCTTGATGTTGAGGCATGGGGTAATAAGGATATGACGGGGCCCCAAATAGCTGTGCAAGAGTCCGCAATAGTGTGAAACTCAAACCCGTTGAAGCTACTAATTGTATGATCAGGTGCATCTTCTGCGGTTACCCATGATTCTGAACGTCCTCTTCCTCCAATACCTCCACCACGAAATGTTGGAATGTTGAACATCATCATGTCATCATCACTCCAGTGGGCAACACCTTCAGAGCTGTCCATAAGATGACATGGCTCCTCATTGCACCCCCCAGTGCCATCACCTCCACAATCACCATGACCATCACCATCACCGTTGTCATCGTCATCATCATTATCACTGACATTGCGACGTGAGCTCTCTTGTGGAGGAGACGTAGATTTACGAACAAGTATTCTCTTTTTAATTATTTGGATTTTTTTGTAATGCTTTATAATTTTGATAATTATTTTATAATTTTTTATATTTTTATAATTTATAAAATTTTATTAATTTTTATAATTATTTATAACTTGTTATAAATATTTCCTTAATTTTTGAAAATTATTTAGAATTTTTTCATAATTTTAAATTAAATTACAATATATTTTTTCGAAATAATTAATAAATAATTAAAATAATACTAAAAATATAAATTTTTATTTTAAAATTATTTATATAAGCTTATTTATCTAATATGATAACTAATTATTAAATTACGATTGATTTATGGCAAAAGCCCCAAACTTAGGGTTAACTAGGATTTCACCATAAAAACCCAACCCAAAAAGAGGAGTTCTAACTATTTTTTCTTTCAATAATGGGTAAGTTAGATCTACAATGTGTAATCTAATGATTTTTTCCCTTAAAAATAGGTAGATCTACCCATTATAAAGATCAAGTATTATATAAAAGAAAATTGGGGGAAAAGGTACCTCTTTATGATTAAATAGTGCTAGATTCGTGTCCTTCACCGCATTTATGCGTCGATTTGGCATTGATTCGAGGTTTAAGGGAAGATATTTGGCTAGGGCAAGGGAGAGGAGATGAGAAAAAAGACGAGAGAGAAAAAGCTGGGAAGAGGTTGCTCTCGGGTCTTTTTTATGGGCCAAAAAGCAACTTCAAAAAAATTTCAATGTATCGGACGATACGGTCAATGTATCGTCCGATACGAACGATACACAGTTCGTATTGGAAGATACATTGACTGGGCAATATCCAGCCAATGTATCAGATGATACGTACTGGTATCGGATGCGATTTTAATCCATGATTTAAAGTATAGTTTTCCCACTGAAGGATCTATCAATAATTACTTCCACAAGACATTATAGATCCCTATCACATTTTCAAAGGAGATAAATTTTCTGTGGAAAATGCAGAAAAAGTTTATATTTTGAGCACCATAAAAGCAATATAACTTCTGGAAGCTGCACCTTTAGCTGTATTGATAACTTGATATAGTGGCAGTTGCAAACATGAATCAACTAACAAACTCCAAGAGATTATACAGTGAAGGCAGTTGTACAGCACCCTTTATCAACCATATAAAATTTCAATGAAATTATTTCTTTTAGAAGAGAATGTGAAATAACATCTAACAACTGAACTTCCACGTAAAAATAAGCAAAAAACAATAGTTTTACAAGGCACAACAAAAAGATTGACTATATAAAATACAGTGGAATAAATGGAACCTTTGATCAAGTTTTGGACCCTCCATCGGCAGGACGCCAGAAACGTTTTCTACCAACAAGAAATTGCTGATCATGTAGAGTGGTATCCCAGTGCAGTGAGTGCATGATAGGAAGTAGCTTCTTAATCATTACCATGGTGTCTTGGACCAAAACCCATCCACCTGGTCTTAAAATCCGATCCATTTCCACTGCTACATCTACAAAATCACACCTGCTGAGAAGCAAAATTCAGAATAAGCAACTTCCAAGTTCCAACAACTAGATTAAAATGTTGGGTTTTTTACATTTACCCCCCTCAAATGTCTTATTTACACTCCAACCCCCCCCCCCCCTCCCCGGCACGTTGCTTCACCTATTTACACTGCGACCCTCGGTTTTGTGTTTCTTTTACTTATTACCCCTACAGTGGCGGATCAGCAGTTGATTATTACGGAACCAAACTTTGATTGCTTCGTATCAAACGATGGAGATCTTTTTTCCACTACAATCTTTCACCCAATGAATCTTGAGATCAAGAGGCTACCACCAGACTCTCAGATTTTGACTTCACATGGCAGGAAACCCAAAAAGTGAACATGATCATGGGCGTCCATCAAACGTGGTTCTTGGATCACTTTTCAAGATGTGTTACATGTGAATCAATATCTGACTGTCTGATTGTAGGCTCATGATCTCAAGATCCATTAGGTATCTGATTTAAAGCAGTCAAAGGTTATTATGTTGGAGAGACCATCACTGTAAGGGGTAATAACAAAAGGAAACAAAAAAGCAAGGGTCGTAGTGTAAATAAGTGAAACCCGTGGGGTGGAGTGTAAATAAGACATATCTAAGGGGGTGGGTAAATCCCAAAAACCCTAAAATGTTCCAAGCAGCATACGTTTACCTTCGTGTAAGATTTCCAAAGAGGAAACTGGAATGCAGCAGGTCATATGTTCGAGGGTAAGTATTAAAAGCCTCACACCAGTCATGATAAATTCCAATCAACCCTCTGTCAAAAATAATAGGAAGAGTATCTGCCCCATCGACAGGGACCGTGTTCATCACCCAAAGAGGCTGATTAATAAGTGCTGCAGCAAAACTGATAAGACATAGTGGATTAATGTCAATATGGTAACAAATCAAAGCACATCATTACTTCTTAATGCTTTCAAAGTATGAGCCTTGATGCTAGGTGATACTTTGCTCTTTCGCATACCAGAATTAATGCAGCTCAATATGACTAATGAACAAAGACTAAAGCTACATATTAACTTAGAGAATTAGCCCTTATTATTAAACAAGAACATGCAATAAGACAAAGGAAATGTGAAAGAAACTAACGGTATATAGCAGTTCATTTGGTCTAAATTCTTCCAACAAAACTATGGGACTTTATGACCAAAATGTGGTATAGTTTTAATGTACTAAACCTCATTTTGATTAATGATGACCTATCCTTTTGAGGTTTTCTCTCCCAGTCTATTTTTACAACCCAATTTGTACATTTTATATCCAGTTATAAATTCTACGAGTGCTTTGTTTCATACCTTAGTGGGAATAGTTGGTGCAAGTTTGAATCCCGGTTTATATTGTAGGGGCATAGATATTGAATAGAATCCATAATCGAAACTGGACCTCGGGCTGCTGAGTGTGCAATGGTTGTCAGCTTCCAATGACTTACCTAACACGCAAAACTATGGTTGTCAGATGTTACTATATCATTAGGACTATCAGTCTAGGAGAGTAACTGGGAAGTCAATTTATTGCGTCAATGCAATGTGCAGATAAATTGCAACATTGTGATGAGCGTGGCAGTTACCTATTTTTTGTAAGAGGGAGACTTATGCATGCAAAAATCACACTAACCCTAAAATAGTGTAAATCTCACATGATAGGATTAAGGTTTCGATCTCCAGGATAAAATAAAAATAAAGAAGAATAAGAGAGAGAAGATAAAGAAATTCGATGAATTATACCACGAAAGATATTGGCCTCACACAAACGGACAAGAATCACTCTTGCTCCAAACGAAAAGTCATCACAATTCTTCAAGGGGTTGAAAGAATCTCTCTCAAAATATGCACAAAGCACTTTTCATAATATTGTCAGACGTTACTATGTCATTAGGACTGAGTCTACGAGATTAACTGGGAAGCCAATTTATTGTGTTGATGCAATGTCCAGATAAATTGCAACATTGTGATGAGTACCTATTTTTTGTAAGAGGGAGACTTATGTAAAAAACAATCACACTAACCCTAAAATAGCGTAAATCCCACATGATAGGATTAGGGTTTCAATCTCCAGGATAAAATAAAAATAAAGAAGACTAAGAGAGAAGATAAAGAAATTCGATGAATTATACCACGAAAGCTATTGGCCTCACACCAACGGACAAGAATCACTCTTGCTTCAAACGAAAACTCATCGCGATTCTTCAAGGGATTGAAAGAATCTCTCTCAAAATATGCACAAAGCACTTTTCATAATCATTCATTAATTCATTAACTGCTTTCGTGGTATAATTCATTAACTGCTTCAATTAAAGGCTTTACATGTGGATTTATAAAATTTAGAAACCCTAACTAAGACTTCTCAAATTAGAACTCCTAAACTAACCATCAAAACTTTTAATCTAACGATCAAAATTAATTCAGTTGTTAATCCCTTTTTTTTATACGCGGCCACTCTAGAAGCGCAACATGATGTCTGAACGACGCGTAATTCGTCTTATTTGAAAGCTCATCGAAGTAGGTTTCCAAAAAGAAAAGAATCACGCTAATGATCTGGAATCAAGATTTGACTACGCAAATCGTGATCTGATTCAGAAAAGAAAGGTAAAAAAAAAGTGAACCCGAAAATGGGTTTTTAAAGACCTGTTAAGAAACATGAAATTCTCATGTGCACGTATGCACCACACAAGAATATCGCACTTTGGGAAGACGTGCACAAGGAAAGAGAAAGAAGGAATTTCGCAAAACCCTAAGTTCTGCGCAATCTTGCGAGTGCGAGTTTCAGTTGCGCGCATGGAGATCAACCTAAGAGGGAAATTTTAATCTGTGCCATCACGCCTGCGACACCAGATCTCGCATGAGCGAGATCAGGCCTAACCCAATCGGTAATAGAATTTAGGTTGCAAGTTTCCTTTTATTTTAGTTTCTTTATTTGCGTTTAGGGGTAGGCACCATGATTGTCATGGTGATGTAATGACGAATAGCGAAGCAAATTGCCATATGAACCTATATGGTGAGAATGTATATATGGCAACGCCATGACTGAATGGAGCGATGTCGCCGCCATGACCGCTATTTTAAATTTTTTGTATAACTTATAACCTTGTAAGTTATAACTTATTTATAACTTATAACTTATGTTTGACAAGTTATATACATTATATTTAGGGTTTGAGGAAAACCCTCTTCTCACTCTTGTAACCTCTCTCAGAGCTCCTCTCTCTTACAGCCACTCTCTCTCTTGTCTCTCTTTTTTTTTGGCGGCACTCTTCCTCTCATTTTGTTAATCCAATTAGCACCTTCACAATCAATCAATCAACGACCGTAAATGCTCAAGTTCTTCACAGACTCATGCACATGTATGATTTTATTTTTATATCTTTTTTATGAACTTTAATGCCAATAAAATTAATTTACAATTTTATTATTATTATTATTTTATGTGTGTGTGTGTGTGTGCCGGGGGGGGGAGGGAGGTGCTACTAACCCCCCACCTTGTGCTGAATATTTCCCATTAGGTACAACTAACCGTTGACGCTTTAAATCGGACTGACAAAGATCGTTTTTCATTCCAATCTTCCCGACAACTGATCTTGAGATCATGAGTCATCAGAAGGTCATTCCAATCTTCCCCACAACTGATCTTGAGATCATGAATCATCAAAAGGTCGCTCAATCTTTCCCCACAACTAATCTGCCTAATTAATTAGTTGATTTTTTGTGTCCCCTATAAAAATATAATAAATATTAAGAAATAGTATAAAATTAAAAATATATTAATGATTAATAAATTAATTAATAAATGGCCACGCCATAGCATGGCAAGCCTCTTTACCACGACCTCGCCACACCTGCCTTAACTACCTTGGTAGGCACATGGATGTCATGTCACCATTAATTTCGTCACTTTCAGTGTAGCCCTCAGAAAAGTGGGCATAACTCCTTCAATACACGTCCGAAAAATGTGTGATTCGTGTCTTGTTGGAAAGTTACTTCGATAAGCTTTCAAATAAGACCAATTTTGTATCAATCGAACATCATTTGACGGTTTTAAAGGGGCCGCGTATGAAAAAACGGGATTGACGGCTGAATTAAGTTAGATTAGAAGATTTAACAGTTAGTTTAGGAGTTCTAATTTTAGTAGTCTTAGTTAGCGTTTCTAAACTTTATAAATACACATGTAAATCCTCTTATTGAAGCAGTTAATGAATAAATGAATGATTATGAAGAGTGCTTTATGCATATTTTGAGAGAGACATTCTTTCAACCACTTGAAGACATGCAATGAGTTTTCGTTTGGAGCAAGAGTGATTCTTGTCCTTTGGTGCGAGGCCAATATCTTTTGTGTAGTGAAATTCCTCGGATTTCTTTATCTTTTCCCTTATTCTTCTTTATGTTTATTTTATTTTATCCCCGAGATTGAAACCCTAATCCTATCGTGCGGGATTTACACTATTTTAGGGTTAGCGTAATTTTTCTTGCATCAATTGATATCAAAGCCTTGTTCAACTCTCGGGAGTAATATGTGCTTCTAAAAGATCATGCATATTATGAGTTCTTAGCATAACTAATGGCAGCTGAAGCAAGGGCTGGAGTTGTCAGGAAGAGCGATGGTTCAAAGGCGGTCATCGTTCGCAAAGGTGGTTGGGTATGCAACGCCTGCGGGAACCTTAATTTCAGAAGGCATATGGATTTCCATATGAACGATTGTGGAGCCCATTTGAAGACAGAGTTCACGATTGAAACTTGTGTTAATATATCTCCTAAGGGCATCCCTAGATCGAGAAACCAGGTTGTTCTTTCGAAACAACAAGTGTTTGATCTCAACAATGGTTGGGCCTTAGCCGGCAAGAGATTCTAAGGTTTGGAGAGGAGCCATGCCCATTTGGGCCTACAGATTATGGCAGGACAGCGTAGGGGAGGTTTTTCGAATGGTCACGTCACCGGTGACCGCAAGGGGATGATGCCGGAACAGTGGGAACCTAAACCTGCATCAGTTTGCATTAAGAAACCAAACATGTTCCCTGGAAATAATATGCATATGAGGGACATTTTGTATACTTGTGGGAAGGACCCAACGATGGCGAACAGAGATGCATTTACTATCGAAATAGATGGGGACCATTATGAGTAAAGATTCAGTGATTGTAATAAGTTGTGGTTGGTGCTATCTGTGATGAATGGAAATCTATTGTTCATTAATATTCATAATTTCTTACACATGGTTGGTGAAGGGGAGAATAAATAAAAAGTACAAAAAGTTCATATATCCAAGCTTTCAAAAAAATTCCTTCTTCGCTTCCAAGAGGGGGATGAGCAGAGGGAGGCCAGCTTAAACAAGGGTTGCTTTCTCTGGGAACATGGCACCCATTGCTTTCACCAGTGAGGGGGACGCTGAGAACTCTACAAACTCAAAAATCAAAGCAAATGGCACCTGGCTGAAGATATACAGCCTCCCACCTCATGCCTGGACCTCAAAATTCCTCCGGCGGATTGGCCAACGGTGCGGTGACTTCTGGGGCTCCTCAGACGAATGGTGGAGCTCTCCGACATGCGATGTGCTAGTGTCCATGTGGCGCTAGAGCCGCGTCGGGAAGTACCGAGGAGGGGAGAGGTCTTCATTGGCAGGCACAGATCGGCTGCTGATAGCCTGATGGAACGAACGGAAGGGGTAGCCATTCAAAATCATGGCAAAGTACCGCCCACAATAGTTCGACCCACCAATGTACAACGCCCAGCGAATGGTGACGGTGTACTGCTCCGCGAGGAGAGGTAGATTGATGGGAAATGAAGGGCAGTGAAGTCGACTGAGCTCCCACAGTTCGAGAAGGGAGGGTACGACCTCGTGTGAAGAGGGCGGTGACCGGAGCAGCGGTATGCATGGGGAGGGGAGGTTAACAAGGCATGATTTCTGCAAAGGTGGAGCTGAAGTGGAGAAAGGTATCGCCAACGGGGCAGAGAATGGGGTTCTTTCAAATGGAAACTTCAGTGGCAGACCAGCGGTCCCTAATATAGACGAAGAGCACATTAATGAGGTGGGGGTTGGCAGATGGGTAGGTGAAAAGGTAAACCCTGGAGGATGTGATTCTTCAGAATGTCAGTCAGAGTTCACCATCGATTTTTTTATTTCCAGGGAAGGGATTTCACGCGAGACCGATGGGGGATTGATATGTGGCAAAGGTGGTGGCGGCATTAAATGTGACTGCGACTCTTTCCTTAATTCGACCGTCTTTGGTAAGAGTGCATATCTCTCGACACCAGAGTTCATCATGAGTTCTGACAGAGCGGGTTCCATTCATGAAGCTTCTTCGCAGAATGAAGCGGATGGGAGAGCGGTTCAAATTTCAAAGACATGAGGAAGATAATGGGGCCAGCTCAGCATCCAATAGATGCTCTTGGGTTGCAGACTCTTTAGATTCTAACCATTTAGTTTGCGCTCAAACAGACACTAGTTCTTCACGGGTTTGCACAAATCTGGTGCACCTAATGAAGCAGAGGGGAGAACGGTTCAAGTTTCAAAGACATGCGGAAGATAATGGGGCCAGTTCAGCATCCAATAGATGCTCTTGGATTGCAGACTCTTTAGATTCTAACCATTTAGTTCGCGCTCAAACAGACACTAGTTCTTCACGGGTTTGCACAAATTTGGTGCACCTAATGAAGCGGATGGGAGAGCGGTTCAAATTTCAAAGACATGCGGAATCTAATGAGGCCAGCTCAGTGTCCAATAGCTGTTCTCGGGTTGCGGACTCTTTAGATTCTAACCATTTAGTTCGCGCTCAAACAGACACTAGTTCTTCACAGGTTTGCACAAAGCTGGTGCACGAGGATGCTGACAGGTGCCCTTCACCTACACCCACGCACTGGTGTGCTGAGAGGATGGACTGGGCCCCCTGATTCACTAACCCCCCTACGAGCCCTTTGGTCCCACAGTTGGCGACTCCTCCTACGGGCTTTTTAGACCACACTTGGGCTAGGCCTTCTTCTACCAATGTTGGGGTTCAAGCCGGGTCTAACACTTGCTTGTTGGAGCTGGCTAAACATATCTCTTACCCTTCTTTTTCTCCTCTGAATTTGGCAAACTCGTGTTCTAATCCTATTGGACCTATTTTTCCCACTGATGTTTGATCTGGTTCTAGGAGGCTTGTGAGAGCTTGTATGGGCGATAAAGGCAACTGTCGCGATGAGTTGATCAACGATACACCCAAGGGTAAGGTGCAACTTTTGGACATCTCTGAGGCTTCTTCTTCCACCAACGTCGACGATTCTGCCCTACAAAATGTTTAGGTTTCAGGTCCGACGAGGAAAGGGACAACCACACAGAGCAGCTTATTAACTTTGGGCGGGACCACGGGATGTCGTTTATGGGTTCTCACGATCAATTGGCCGAGGTGTTTCAGGTAATTAAGAAACAAAGAAAGAAACAGATAAAGGGAATCCGAACGGTCAGAAGACATGATTTACAGAGACTCAAATGGGGGATGTTCTATACCAGATCTAAGAAGACAGATAGGACTGCCGCCAATGGGAATATAGGTGGAGGACCGAAGCTGTAGGGTCTCGCCCTCAGTGCTGATGGCGAGTGGGGCGATGTTTATTGACGTGTTTATGAAGCTTGTTTCCTGGAATGTAGAGGGTTGGGGGATTTAGATAAGAGGGCCACTGTTAAATCTATGATCAAAATGATGAACCCTACTGTGATCTCCATTCAAGAGACTAAGTGGGAGGACACCTCGCAGAGTAAGGTCTCTGTTGTGCTGGGTAGAGGTGATTGGGAGTGGAAAGCCCTAAAGGCTAACAGGACAGTCGGGGGCGTGCTATTGGCTTGTCGCAAAGCTCATTTGGAGAAAATTGACATTGATGCTGGAGAGTTAACGATTTCGGCTTTCCTTAAGGACAGAGACACTAACCTGACGGGGACGCCGACATCGTAGACATCGGATATGGACCATTTCGCGTGTACCGACGTCGGAAAAAGCGGAATGGAAATCAGAAATAGGCAAAAGAGGCGAAAATTGGTGAAAGATGGAAATTTTGGAGGAATCAGCCAATTCGATCGATTGAATTGAAATTTTGATCGATCGAAATTTCCGATCGGTCGAAGTCCCATTTCGATCAATCGAACGGCATCGACAGAATTATATAGTTCTGGAGTGATATTTCAACCGATCGAATGGAATATTAGTTCGATCAAAAATTTCGATCGATCGAAAATTCAATTCGATCGATCGAATGTCGACGATGATATTTTACATGTATAAATTTCGATCGATCGAATTTCAATTCGATCGATCCAAATCGCACCGGGTTATTTAGTTAATTTCTAAGTCTAAAATCAAACTTTTGTTTTTAGGGTTTATTTGTCTTTTATTTATTATTTGTTTTAGGGTTTTCTTTTATTGAAAGGACTCCTATATAAGATCCTTAAGTTAAATAATGTAATTAGTTGATGATTAATAAAAAGAGCTTTTGCTTGTGTGCTTGAGATGAGCCTCCTCGAAGAGTGAATCTTCTTCCCAAGAAGGGTTTGGTGTGAAGCCAAGGGTGTGAAGCCCACAATCTATCCTTTTCTATTCTATCCCTCTTAATCTATCTTCTCTGGTTTAAATCAAACAACCCAAATCTACCTTATCCCATTCAATAACCCGATTCCCAAAACCCTAACTTTCCCTACTCCATTGATGCGACCCAATCCCGTAAACCATAGGACCTGAGATTCCATCCTTGAATTGGGAGCGCCCTAATCTGGGAAAATCTAGAGTTCTATCTCTAAGATCTATCCGCGCTGCAACCTAATGGATCTAACGCCCGAACTGAACCCTGCCTGAATTATACGTGATCCTCCCATGGAATACTACGAAAACCTGAGGTAGTCGTATATTTTGAAGGTTTTATTGTTTAATTTAATTCCATTTAATTTTGGCAAAATCAATCATTGCATTCACGTAGTTTAGGGTACCGTCCTGCGTCATAACCTTTACCATGTCTTTACGGGAGTCTATGGGCCTAATTCTGATGATCTCAGAAAAGACTTTTTCCTTGAACTTAGTTTGTCGTATAGCAAATGGGGTTTGTCTTTGTGCCTGGGGGAGATTTTAACGTCATTTGGTGGCCTCACAAGAAAAATGAAGGGAGATTAGATAGAAGAGCGATGTCTACCTTTGAAGATTTCATTGACGATTGCGGCATGCTCGATCCAGGGATGAGTGGGGGCCAATTCACATGGTCTACTGGCAGGAGTTCCCTTCCTTTTACAGACTCGATAGGTTTTTGTGCTCTATTGATTAGATGGGCGCTTCTCCATCCACATAAGTTGAATGTTGGCCCATCAGTATGTCGGATCACAAACCAATTATCCTTTCTTCACTGGGCACTCCTCGCAGCGGACCATCCCCGTTCAGATTTCAAAATGTTTGGTTAGGAAGTGATAACTTATGTTCAAGAGAGCCGCAGTGGTGGACCGAAGATGGAATCTCTAGCACGAACACATATGTCCTTTCCTCAAAGATCAAGAGGATCAAGGAGAAGATTAAGGTGTGGAACAGAGACATTTTTCGTAACGTGTCTATGGTTAAAGAGCATCTCTTGATGGAGATAAAACCTTTGATGGTATTGATGAAGAGGGTGGTTTGAATGAAGAGGAGAGGGACATTAGGAAGGTTCTTAGACTTGCTTATAACCATAAGTGCCTTCGACAAGAAGCCATTTGGATACAGTGCATTGGTTGCGGGATGGTGATGGCAACACTAAATTTTTCCACAAAGTTGTGAATGGAAGAAGATCTAGGAACCAAATTTCCAAACATGAGATGGGGATGCAACCTTCACAAATGAAGCTTCCATTGCACTCCAGCTGGTTAATTATTATGAAGAGTTGTGCAAGAATGATTTGTCTTCGGCCTAAGTTAGATGGGCTAGATTTCGATACGCTATCTCAAGAGCAGGCAGATTCTCTAGAGAATGGTTTCTTAGAGGATGAGATTAAACAGGCAGTCTTCAGATCAGGGAGAAATAAAGCTCTAGGGTCGGATGGTCTGACCATGGAATTCATTCAGGCGTTTTGGGAGGTAGTCAAAGCTGATTACACCAACTTCTTCAACAAATTCTATATTGTCGGGATCCTCGTTAAGAGCTTGAATTCCACTTTTATAACACTCATTCCTAAGGTGGACAGCGCTACTAACATTAAGGACTTCGAACCGATTAGTCTTCTTGGATGTGCTTATAAGCATCGCAAAGTTTTGACAAATAGATTGAGAAGCGTGATCAGTTCTGTAATTTCGAATGTACAAGGGGCCTTTATTGCGGGTAGACAACTGCTTGACGTCGTTCTCACTACTCACAAGGCTATTTTTTCAGTCCACAAACATAAGGACAAGGTTGTTATAGTCAAGCTAGATATGGAGAAGGCTTACGATAACGTGGATTGGGATTTCCTTTAGTATGTTATGGGGCGGACGGGTTTCGAGGGGAGATGTATACATTGGGTTAAAGGTTGTTACGGAACACCCAGATTCTCGATCCTTGCTAATGGGAATCCTAAAGGTTTTTCTGGAGCTCGCGAGGGCTTCGCCAAGGAGATCCATCGTCTCCCCTCCTATTTAACATAGTGAGAGAGGCACTTGATCGGCTTTTGCTTAGAAGTTCCCAGATTAATCAATTTAAAGGTTTTAAAATTGCAAATAATGGTTTGGCCATCACCCACTTGCAATACACTGATGATACGATCGTTTTCTGTGGAGCTACCAAGATGGAGGTTCAATCGGTTATTAATGTCTTAACCATTTATGAGGCGGTTTTGGGACAAATTGTCAACATGCACAAATCCAAAATGGTGGGAATCAATACCAGTAACACTTTGATGGTTGACCTTATCAGTAGAGTTGGATGCCTTCAAGAAACTTTACCTTTCTTGTACTTGGGGCTATTGATCGGAGTTAGGAAATTAAGGCTACTACTAGGAGAGAGTTACGAACCGGTTCAGGAAAAGGCTCGCCTCGCAGAAAAGCAAGACGCTTAGCACTGGAGGTAGATTGACTCATCAAATCCACTTTTGCTTCTCTCCATGTTTTTTTATGTCTCTTTATGTTGGTCTGGTCAAAGTGGTCAAAGAGGTTGAAATGATCATTAGAAACTTTCTTTGGGAAGGCGATGGCCAAGGAGGGAAACTACACCTTATCAACTGGGGCATGTGTTGCACGCCATATAAGAAAGGGGCTTAGGAATCAGAATGATGGATGTTTTTAACAAGTCAGGAAATGGCTCTGGAAAATTGGGTGCCCTAAGGAAAGGGGGAACTCACTAACAATAATACGGATGTTTCCAGTTGGTGGAAAGGGGTCAAAGGTGTGTCTGACGCTTTCAAGCAGTGGATCAAATTTAGCAGGGGGCGAGGACAACAAATTGTTGTTCTAGAATGATGTATGGGGACGCTTTCAAGCAGTGGATCAAATTTAGCTGGGGGGGAGGACAACAAATTGTTGTTCTAGAATGATGTATGGGCTACCGAGAGATCTCTTAGTGAGGAATTCCCTAGAATTTTCTGAATTGCGGCCTTTCCAGAGGCTAAAATCGAAGATGTTATGGAATGAAGCAACCAAAGTTTTTCTTAGAACATTGCCACTAGGAGGGCCCTGAAAGATGAAGAAATCGATGAGCATATCAGTCTTCATAGATTCTTGGCTAGGGTTGCTCCTAATAATGCTCATAGAGATTGTAGAATTTGGAAGAGGAATGGTAACTGTATGTTCTCTGTTGGGTCTTTCTACAACACTTAGCTTCATCCCTCGGCCCACTCGGTCAGCACCCTCACTGGTTTGGCTTTTGGAGGCTAAAGTTGTCTCTCAAGATCCAGTTCTTCAGCCGGTCTGTAGCTTGGGGCAGAATTCTTACTAGAGATCAGCGGATCATACGGGGCATTTCTATCATAAATAAATCCTTGCTTTGTATGTGAGGAAGGGAATCGGTTGGGCATACTCCTCCACTACCCTTTCTCTTTCAATGTTCGGGGAGTCGTCCTTTCTATGTTTGGTATGCAGTGGGTTTTCCCGAAGAAATCAGCTGATCTTATGGAGCAATGGGAGGGGATCTCTTTTCTTGACTTCAGGGGAGATTTATGGCAGATTGTGGGGTATGCAATTATGTGGTCCTTATGGCTCGAGCAGAACAACTGGGTTTTTAGAAAGAGGGCGTCGTTTCAGGTAGTGATTACTGCGGTTAAGGACCTTGTTCTCTGTTGGCTCCTGGCTCATGGGGTCAATGGTGGGGACGATGGAGATGAGTTGATCCTCCAATGGGACAATCTCCTATTTTCGTAGTTGTGTCGGCGTGCTTTCCTGCCTTTGGGTGTCTCTGCAATCTCGTCTTCTGTGGTTGCCTTCATCCCCAAGAATTTTGGTGAGGTAGCTCCATTTTTCTTTCTTCTTTGGTAGTTGCTTACTACCTTTGTCTGGTTTGTATCTTTATGCGCTCTTTCTTTAATATATTTTTTGACTCGTTATTGATCAACAAAAAAAATCAGGAGTTGGTTCCATCATGAGTAAAGAACTGATTCTCAAAGCCCTTCACGAGTTGAACTATCAGATGTCTAGAATGAAAAAGCTCGTCAGTTGGAGGAAATCGTCAATTCCAGCCATGGGTTAAAATATCGGGTTACCGATACGTATCGTCCGAGCTCCAAAACGATACGTATCGGACGATACGTATCGGTACCGGTCTGTATCGGACGATACATTGAATGTATCGTTCGATACATTCAATACATTTGAATGTATCGAATGATACATTCAATGTATCGTTCGAGTCCAATACCGATACGTATCGTCCGATACGTATCGGTATCGGACGATATTTTGATCCATGATTCCAGCTTTATGTCAAAAGGTTGATAAGGTAGAAGAAGTATGATACGAGGAGAAAGGTTGATCGATGGAGTTTAGGTATTTGGAATCGACTGATCAATATTATTTGGTATTAGAGGATATGGCGCTTCGTGGCGAGATTCACTGAGTTGAGAAGGTCGCATCAAATAGTGGATGCGTTACGCGAGAATTTCATTCAGAGATTCCTCAAAGCTTTAATTCACAAATTATACAAAGACATATGGGCAAGGATTCAGGCTTTGAAAACGAAGAGTGCAAATTTCGTTCCTGTAAGTCCAATCCCATTATCATCCTCTCATCCTCATAAGAAACCCGTACCCATACCCATATCTGTTGTTACCCCTGAAGATCTCATAGCCATGATTGAGGAAACTCCACATAGCCCGATATACACGGTTGAAAATACACCCACCAATCCCCTACTTGGTGTTTTCCTTGATCTCATACCAGTTAACCCCATCCGCATTAAAGATCCCATACCAAACGAAAATCTCATGCCCATTGAAGATCCCATGCCCGTCGATGAGGATCCCATACCTGATGACGATCCTCTACCCATTGAAGATCCCAGACCCATCAATGTTCTAGTAATTGTTGTCATTCCCGAAAATCCCAAACCCATAATGATCCATGTTAAACAGTTAATATATGTCGTCGTGCACCGTCGAGATTCTCAACCGAATCCAGTTACATGGCCTAGTCGATTCCAATTTATTTTTCCAAACCATGTCCCATCAAGATTATATTAAGTTAAAAGTGTAATGTTTCGAAAATCGGCTGGGGTGGCCGCCCGGGAGAATCGGGTCCCTAGCCGATCCGGTTTTGGGTGGGCAAAGCGAGATGGTGATGGGTACCCACTCGCTTGACGACGACACAAAGGTCCATAATCAGGTTGGGGTGGGCTTCTATAAGTAGTTTTAGTTTTTTTCTCATTCCCTAACCTAAGTCGAGCGCCTCTCTTCCTCTCCTCTCCTCTCTTCCACAGCACAGCGGTCACTGGCGACCCCCAGGTAAGGTTATTTTTTCATCTTATTTTTATTTTCTTTTCATCTTATTATTATTTTTCTACAGCTATGTGCTTATTCTTCTTCAAAGCACCAACAAGGCGGCAACCCTCCAAGCTCCGACAAGTCAGCAACCCTCCTGGCTCTGGCAACGCAACAGGTATGTTTTTTTATTTCTAAAATAGCCAACAGGCAAAAGTTGTGTTCTTTTTTCTTCTTTTTTTCTCCCTTTTCTTTTTTCTGTTTTTTTTTTCCTTCTTTTTTTCTTTTTCTTTTTCTTCTTCTGATTTTTTTTTTTTTACTGGTTTTTGTCCCTTCTTTTTTCCTGGTTTTTTTTTCTTTTTCTTTCCTACATTTTTTTTTCTGGTCCTGACAATGTCCTATATGGCTGGAAACTGCAATGTTGCATGATCTTTTTGTTCCTTCTTCTTTCATGCACAGTATATATATATATATAGTAAGCGACCCGGATTTTCATGTCGTTGATGCACTTAGATTTCTTATATGTGCTTAATAACGTATACACCGCATGCATATTTGTCAAGGTCACGCTATAGCCTCGCTATGGCCTCGCCATAGGGAATGGTGATGGGAAACGTCATATATAATCAAATAGTCATGCTGGCTAAATAGCGACGCCATAGCATCGCCATAGCGGAATAGCATTATGACATCACTATGCACGCTATTTCATTTTTTTGATAAAAACGTATAATACTGAATACTTATAAGTTATGATATTTTTATAGTATATAAGTTACAAAAGTTAACTTACAAGTTACAAAACCTTAACTTATAAATTACAAAATCTTCGATTCTCTCATCACAGCAGCTACTAACACCAGCATCGCTGAAACCTCAGCGTCAACGACACTTTTGTATGTGTATTTAATATTTCATATTTTTTAATACACTATATTTGTCGATATTTCTTATTTATTTATTTATTTACTTACTATATTGCAAATTTGTTGATGTTCCATATTTGATTTGTATTTATTGATATTTGTCTATTCCTAGAACATGAAATCCTCAATATTAGAATTTAGAATCAAAGTATGACGCCTTAGTAGTTGAATATTTTTCTTCCTATAGTTTTTTTCTTATATAAAAAATATATTAAAAAAATATTACTATTAATTGATAGATTAAATATATTTTTTTTAAAATTACAATAATAAATATCCTCGCCATAGCTTCATTATGGCCACGCCATGGCGTAGCGCTTCGCCATGACCTCACCACACCGCCTTAACTACCTTAACCGCATGTCTCGAGTTTTCAAAACAGTTTAACCAAAGAATACATATTTTGACTTTCAAGGCTCTTATATTTATTTTTGTCGTTATTTGACGCAAGCTATGTGATAGCCCAATGGTTAGAGGCTTGAGTTTGAGACAAGAGGTCAAACGATCAAAATTTGGTATGTAGATTTCAAACCTTTATTTTGAACCTTGAAGTAAAAGCCTATATATCCTTCTTTGGTGTGGCAGCTTTACACCGGATGATCCTCAATAAATTATAAAAAGGTGTGTTACGGAGAACCCTAAAATCATAATCTCTTGAGAGTTCTTAAGAATAGAGTTGTAAGAAAACCTAATCGTCTTTATCCTTTTCTTTTCTTAAGAAAACCCTCGCCGTCACCACCTTATTTCACAATCTTCTTCTTCAACCCTCCCTATAATCTTTTGGGCATTCTTTCACAAAGATCACCTTGATCATTTCCACCATCAAGATCAAGGATGAAGGAGGAAACAGTGGACGAACGATAGCGTTGAACGTCGATCTCTTCAACCCCAATCATCGTAGATTCACGATTCATGCTCCAAGAGGTGAATAAAATATAGTCTCTTATTCTCGGATATGATTTTCTTATTTTTAGATCTTATATCTCTTAGTTTCGGATATTTGTTCTTATTTTCGAAACTTATTTGCGAACCCTAGATGCTGCAGAAATTTTGAAATCGACCGATCAACTACACTGTTAAATCGGTCGATTTCGGGTCGAGTAAAAGAATAAGGGTTTACTTCGTCAGTCGATCGATCGATTTTGGCATCGAAATTTGTTCCAGATTGTTGTCACTGTTTATAGCATTAAATGATATAACCGGTCGATCGAAATACCATACTGATCGATCGATCTGGAAAAGACAATTTTCAAGTCTTTGTTGTTTAAACTTCGGTTATATACTCGACCGATTGATGTACCATACCAATCGATCGATTCTGTAAAAGTTTTAGAAAGCAATCATTCTGCATCGAGACCGAGGTAAATTATACGCATATATATATATATATATATATATATATATATATATATATATATATATAATTGCCATTAATTCTGATCGATCAATTTAATTATTCGATCGATCGATTCTAACAAAGACCATTTAATTAAAGTATATATTCGCTTTCAGTCCCGATCGATCGACCCATAGTTCGATCGATTAACCTATATATATATATATATATATATATATATATATATAAGTTATTTATGTCCCGAGTTGACCGAATGACTTTTGACCCATTAAATTCGATTGATCGACTCCTCTTGTTCGATCGATCGATTCTGGACAAAATCAATTGACCTGGTTAAATTCGTTCACATATTAATTCCGATCGATCGACTCTTTCCTTCGATCAATCGATTATGAGCAAAACTAAATAAAACCAGTTACATTCACTTGAATCCCGATCAACCAACCATTAATATGTCACCTGTTTATGTAATATAGAAGGAGAATCGGGCAAAATCAATAAGGATCAACTCACTTCCTTCTTGGGGCGTTAGGATCCGAGGTAGGGGAATTTCAACGATCAGTTATATTTTATAATTCTGATTCATAGGTATTTGGTGACTTGAATAAACTGAATGTTGTTTGCTATTTGTTCTGATACATGACCACTCGTTTCTTATGATTTGTTGAATACTTGAACACGAAAATTGAAGACATTGAAATCTCATTGAACCCCTTATGAATCTCATTGAATTTTGAAAACATTTGAACCTGATTGAATCTCATTGAATCCCATGTGAATTTTATTGAACTTTGAAAATATTATAATCTCATTGAAACTCTTATGAATCTCATGAAATTTTGGAAATTGATGTTGAACTTCGAACCAATGAAAAGAAGATACATGATTATAAAGTATGAATATGATACTATGTTTTAGAACATTGCATGTGATTTGAGGTTGATGTGAATGAATCTTGCGCGACGACACAAATTGAATATTGAACCATGCTTCGACACACATTGAACATTGAACCGTGTTTCGACACTCACTGAATCGTGCTATTGCACACATTGAACCGTGACAATGGTCCATTGAACCCCACAAGCTTCCTCACAACGCAAGAGCTACGACATTCTGAAAATTTGTTCATTAAACGACGATGGTAAGGATTCCTATCGGATTTGGCATCGGGTCTAGCGCTATATTTGTGATAGAGATTATTTAAATTATATTTTTAAGTCATGCATGAAAATAGAAACTAGCATGTGTATGAAAAGAAGAAAATACCATGATTGGACACTCATATAAATCACTTTTGATCTTCTGAATATGGCATCAAAACCTCACCGTAGATCATATTACTCAAACTCAATTGCACTTGAAGTTGGATATCTTAAGAATATAAGCGTGTTGTGACTCCTTGTATTTTTGGCATCTTAATCATTGATATTGATATGATCACTAAAACTATGTCTTGGAAGGTTAAAGTACAATTGGTATTTGAGATAACTCTATTGAGCATGTGGATTTTTAGCTCACCCCAACACTGTGTCACAGGTACCGACTCTGATAAGGATCCCGAGTTTGTAGATGATCCTGATTTTGTACCAGAGGACAAGGAAGATCTTCCACCTGAAGATTTCTATCCTTAGAAAAACATGTGTGGTTTAACGAACTCTCTTTGAATATTTAGTTATTGCTTTTTAAGTGCAATGATGTAAATATCATTGTTTGTGTGACATACGGCCGTCACCGATGGTGTATTATTTTGAACCCGTGATTTTGTTCATAGATGTTGGGTATTTATTTCAGTTTTATAGACATTTCTATTATCGCAACGACATCATTGTTTCAAGGAAAATAATAGAAATTCCGCTCATGAGCTTATGAATCAAGTCTAATGATCCGGTATTCCATGTTATCCTTGTGTGGGAATTTCGGGATATATATATATATATATATATATATATATATATATACACACACACACTAAAATGTATGTTATACTGTAATACTATATACTAAAATAATTATATAAATGTGTCTGTGGTTGTGTCCCAGTGTGTATAGCGATCGCCCGATTCTTAAGGCGCCCACCCAGGCACCCAGGCAACCCCCCCCCGCCCCAACCCAAAAATCCATCAAACTGCTCGAACCCGCCCACCGATTTTTAGGAACATTACAAAAGTGTGATGAAGATGTCATTCATTGAAATTGGTCTTATTTGAAGATGCCAAGTCCTCTAAGCGAAGTCACAGTCGAAGGTTTATGCGATGAAGCGGCGAAGGTGTCGAAGTTACAGTTGAGAGTTCCCGCGACAAAGGTACAAATATAAGTAGCTGCGGCGAAACAATGAAGTCACAATTGGAAGTATCTGTGGCGAAGCAGCTGAATCACGACCCCCCCCTTTCTTCACCGCGTCATCCTAGGAGACGAAGGGAGGGGGGTTGGAGGAACAAAGTCCGTATCAATGAGGAATATACTACTAAATAGGTGGAAAATTATGATTCGTCTGGAGTGAAAGTCAAGATTTGTACTTCTTCAAAGACTAACAAAAGACACGTGTAATTTCGTCTATCCAAACTAGCCATAAATGGAAGGTGGTTGTTGGCCCAGGGCACGCGAACTAAGGCGTGAAAGATAGAGCCATTTAGCAGCCACCACGTGTCTAGTTCACCTGAGAAGTCTCTGTTTACTCCTCCCATCCCCAATTCTGATCTCGTGTCTTCGTCTTTAGCTCAGTACAAAGATGCTCAGAAAATTACCTCTGACCAAATAGATAGCTTCTGTAAAAGTTCGAGCCGAACTTTTTTAAAGGAGAAGGGGATGTTGCCGAATGAAGATATAAGCATGGGAAAAGAAGGCTAAACAAGTAGTGAACCCGAAAATGGGAAGACCTTTTAAAGAATCATGAAGGCTCATGTGCACGCATGTGCCATGCAAGAAGACCCCGCTTTGGGAAGACGTGCAGAAGGAAAGAAAGAGAGGGGTTTTCGCAGAACCCTAAATTTTGCGCAATCTCACGCACATGAGTTTCAGTTTCGCGCACGCGAGATCGACCCGAGAAGGAAATTTTGATTTGTGCCTTCATCCACACGAAACCAGATCTCGCGTTGCGTGCGCAAGATCGGGCCAAACCCAGTCGACGATGGAATTTAGGCTACAAGTTGCCTTTTATTTTAGTTTCTTTATTTGAGTTTTAGAGTCAAGCACATGTATGTCATGTGACCATTAATTTCGTCACTTTCAGTGCAGCCCTCGGAAAAGTGGTAAAAACTCCTTCAATAAGAGTCAGAGTTGCACGATTCTTGTCTTGTTGGAAAGCTACTTTGATTAGCTTTCAAATAAGACCAATTTTGTGTCAATTGGACATCATTTTACACTTCAAAAATGGTCGCATATGAAAAAAATGGGATTAATGACTAAATTAATTGCGACCGTTAGATTAGAAGTTTTAATGGTTAATTTAGGAGTTCTAATTTTCGTCCTAATTACGGTTTCTAAACTTTATAAATACACATGTAAAGCCTCTTATTGAAGAAGTTAATGAATCAGTGAATGATTATGAAGATTGCTTTATGCATATTTTGAGAGAGATTTTTTCAACCCCTCGAAGACTTGTGATGAGTTTTCGTTTGGAGCAAGGGTAATTATTGTCTTTTGGTGTGAGACCGATATCTTTCGTGGTGAAATTCCTTGGATTTCTTTTATTTCTCCCTTGTTCTTTTTTATTTTTATTCAAGCCAGCGATAAAGAGACGGATTGCGTGAAGTAGTTGGATCAATTTACTATTGTTGTGTTAATCGAGCACAAGGGAGAGAGCAGCAACAAGGGCAGGAACTTATCGGATGTTGTGAACTATTCTCTATGAAAGAGAGGGTACATCTCTGATATTGGAGGTGCTTGAGTTGTGCACGATTGCATTAAGAAGATGAGAAGAGAGGGTACAAATGGTTGTGCACGTCTTTCATCTTTTTCAGTCTTTTTCTTTTTCAAAAGGTAAAGTGTGAGAAGGTGAGATTTGATCAAGTGTTGCTATGTGTGGTCTTGTAAGATTGTCGAGACAATCGAGCACTCAAAAGAAATAACTACGTATATAGGACTTTAGATCAATCTAAGGTATAGGTTTGGAAAGATCGAACAAGCAAATATACGACGTTAATTCAAGATCAAAGGAAATAAATTTAATTTCCACTTACACGTAGATCAAGAGTTAAAAGTAGATGGAAGGAATAATCTTGGGCCTCACACCAAAGGACAAGAATCACACCTGCTCCAAATGAAAACTCATCGCAAGTCTTCAAAGGGTTGAAAGAATCTCTCTCCCAAAATATGCACATAGCACTCTTCATAATCAGTCATTAGTTAATTAACTGCTTCAATTAGAAGCACAAAATGATGTTTGATTGACGTGAAATTGGTCTTATTTGAAAGCGTATCGAAGTAACTTTCCAACAAGACAAGAATCGCGCAATTTCAACGCGTATTGAAGGAGTTATTACCAATTTTCCAAGGGCTGCGTTGAAAGTGATGAAATTAAAGGTCACATGAGATACATGTGCCTGACCCCTAAACTCAAATAAAAAACTAAAATAAAAGGAAACTTGTAGCCTAAATTCTATTGCCGACTGAGTTCGGCCCGATCGCGTGCATGTGAGATCCAGTGTCACGCGCGCGAAGTCGCAGGTCAAAATTTCCCTCTCGGGTCGATCTCGTGTGGGCGAGACTGAAACTAGTGCACGCGAGATTGTGCAAAACTTAAGGTTCTGCAAAAACCCTTCACTTTCTTTCCTTGTGTGCGTATATAAAAATATAAATACACACACACACACACGTGGTTCTGCAAAAACCCTTCACTTTCTTTCCTTGTGCACATGTGTATATATATATATATATATGTGTGTGTGTGTGTGTGTGTGAGAGAGAGAGAGAGAGAGAGCCCGGGACTATGGGTTCAAACCCACCTCGAGGGGCTGGGTTAGAGTCATTTGGAGGCCCTTCGGCATCCATCCAAGGGATTAGGTTCTACGTCAACTTGCCCGAGAACGATCAAAGGCCACTCAAAAAATTTGGCATGATCCGATGCATATAAACCGTCCAAAATGTGGTCAAAGGTGGGGGGGAATTCAATGCACCAGGATGTATGGGTGGCATCCAAATTTTAAACACTAAAAAAAAAAATTAATTTTTTTATAGGTCATATGCCACATGATCCCAAAACAGTTATTGTTTTGGAATCACGTGCCACGTCGCATGTGATCTGAGGTTCTAGCCCACTGCTCCTCATATGAGTTCAACCCATTGTCCCATTTGCCTATATATATATATATATATATATATATATATATATATATATATATAACAATCTATTATCATTTCTGAAATACTAAGTGTTAACTGCACTCATTCCATCATATGTCATACTAGAAATTAGAATTTAAATCAAATAAATTGAGCAAAACAAAACATTTCATTCAATCGATTTATGAAGTGAAGATAAAAATCCAGTCACATAAAATCAACTTTTTTTCCACCATCTAAAAAAACCTATAGCTGCACAAAGTAAAAGTGTTTCCACCGTATAAAAAAAACCTATAGTTGCACAAGAAAAAGTGTGGTGTAAGTGGGTATTGTATAGTTGTATTGTATATTTATATAATATGTGCCTTTCAAGTTCCAGCTTTTACTAAAAACCCCCCAAATTAAAAAATATATATCTATATAAAAAACCCCAAGTCTTCATTCTTCACCTTTATCCCCAATATCAACACCACCTTCTTTGTTATTAGTTAAATGGTATTTTTCTTCTCTCTCTTCCTCCTCATACATACCTTCCTCTTTCTTTCTTCTCATTATTATGTTTTTTGTAACTATTTTAGGATTAGAGCAGAGGGTAAATAAGTGATAAATTTTTTAGCTAAAAACTAGTTATAATTGAAATCGTGTGTATCGCAGCCTATCATATTGTATCTTATCATGTATCATAAGATATGGTTAAATAAGATACATATCATAAATATGTATCGTTTTCAATAGTATCATGTATTGTATCGCGATCATATCGTGTATCGTAAGATATTGATAACCATATATTTTTCAAGTTGGTTCGCAGCCTGGCCCCACCCAGTCTGCCATTAGTCAAGTATGGGCTAAGGTAAGTAGGCCAGATTCATAGATGGGCTAGCCCAGCCCAGCCCAACTTGATTATAAATCGGGTCGGGTATGGGCTCGCTATTCATCGTTAGCACACAATGTCATGTAATATATGTTAAGAAAAATCTCCATGATATGAAACAAGTAGGAATTGACAGAAACCCACATGTTTAATGTCATGTTGAACTTAAAACGTGAAAGCTTTGCATATGTGTTTGTGTTTATCGGTTTTCTATGCATGTGCATTTCATAGCATTCATAAGAGTGAAAAGATTTCCCTAGCACATGACAAATGAACAAAGTATTCCATGATCACAATAGACTCCTTTGGGTTGTTATGCCAAGAAATTAATATGAACAAGAATGATGAATTATGAAAAAGGTATGCATCCGTGCACTTATGATAAGAAGAGTTAACCATTGTAAGCCATACCCAGCCGGATCCAATGAGTTATACCAAGACCGAAGAGATAGTTATGAGAAAGTTTTCATGTTTAAACTGCTACTTAACCGAAGAGATGGTTATACGAAGGTTAAGGTAGAAATTCTTTACCAATCAAAGGATATGAGAAGATTGGAACCATAATTATGAAAGAAATAACCATGCATCATGATGCATGCCGAGATAATTGTGCATTAAATGAATAATCAAAATGTTCACACAAGGAAAATAGGATAAGGACTTACGCCAAAAATGTTTAGTTGAATTCCATGTTATGTTTCAGTCCTATTTTATTGTTTTGCATATTATATCTCTTGCCATATTGTTATTATCATTGTTGACTGATCCTTTATGATTTAACTTTGGGTTATGATCCTTTTCAATTAAAGCCTTCATGTCTGGTTCATGCCAGTTAACATTGTAACCTGACCCGTAGTTTGGGACTTTCAGGGAGTCCAAATACATACGGAGTTGGTGCCGTTGATGCTTCGTTGTTAGCAGGGAATCCAGATTTGAAAGAAGGGTTTAAGGCTTACTTGACCAGTTTCCTTAAATTTATAGAAAGGAGAGAGACAATTTTATTTTAGATTTATTAATTCAGATTTTGGACAGGTTTATGTTTCCGTTTGGACTATGTTTATTTGCAATTGTAATTCAATTTTAAATAGTTGAACTTTATGGATACATGATTGATATTGTGGCCATTTATTTTATAGTGTTGCATGCATTAGTATGACTCATATGCTATCTGATTATGTTCCTACAACGAAGAATGGTGGCGAAAAAGATATGTGCGCTATTTTATGGTTATTTCCGTTGCAACTTTATGCTGATCGTTATGTTAATGTTGGTATCTCCATGAGAGCACATTGATCCAGTGGGTGAACGGCGTCACAGGTTATGATAGTTGAAAATAATATATGAGCGTCATGCCCTCACTAAAGAGGGGAAACACCAAAGATAATACTAAACATGATATCTAGCACTAAGCACATATACATAACAGAATAATTTTTATGTCCTACAAATTACGATGATCAATCTGAAAATTGCAAAAAGCACCCACATGATACAGAGTTATCGTGCATTATGGGATTGGGTCAGTTAATCGAGATTAGAAGTTGGAAAGGAAAAGATGTGGACGATCATACCGTAATAGTTTGCCAGGGATGTCACTTAAGCGGGCCTGTGTACACCCTTGATATGATAGCTAGTTTGGGGTAGCACACTGATCAAGTAATATGAGTGATGAGATTGGGTCCCAATCGAACGATGACTAACAAGGTGTATAAGTTATATACTTGACAATAGCCTAGTAAGGTTTCCTACTCCTATTAGGACTTCAAGTACTCACTTTCAATAATCCTTATAAACCACAATCCCAGACTTTTTGAGAGAGCCATTGGAGGAAAAGTAGGGAGGACTTGGGCCTAAGGACGGGAGTTGACAATCAACACCATCAATATCAAGATCAAAGATCGTGAAAGGAGGTATGAATACTTACCATCATCAACAAATATTTGTAAACTCAATAAAACTAGAACTTGAAACTGTTGAGAGATTAGAGGGGACGTTACACCTTACACTCATAGTAGTGGTGACATCATCCCTAATTCATGTGATCTAGGTTACACGTCAATGGCACACAATCCTAGATCTAGGATTTTGATGGATCGAACCCCTATACTTTCGATTCTAGTGATACAAATATTTTTATTTTCTTAGCCATAACCCTACTACACTTCCATATTGTTCTTATTTGCTTGCAACTATTTGAGGGTTCTGTGAAACCTCTTTAAAACCAGTTTCAATGAATGAATCGATGATTCATTGTTGTTTTAATTTTTGCATAAAATATGAAATTTCTGGAACTCATTTTTCAAGGTTTATAACTCCATTTTAAATCTGTTTAATGCATCTGAGCCATATCAACCAATTCGAATTCTGTTTTAGGTAATATATATATAAGGCTGAAACCTGTAATTAGAATACTGCTTTTTGTGAAGTCAAAATGGGCACAACAGCTCAATCGTTTTTTATTTTAAAGATTGAATCATTGAACCAGATTAACTACTAATTTGATAAAGGTAAATCAAACTATTGTTGTGGGCTATTTTATATTTGTGCTCTTGTCAGCCCTCTGTATATCAGTTTCAATGCTTTTAATTTAAGGTTTATGACAAAACCATTGAAGCGCATATTAATGGATTCAAGTTAGGTTTTTGAATTACCTTTTCAAATACAGTGTTATGGACCAGAACACGGTTTTTAAGTCCTCAATGTAAGAAGGTTTATGAATAGTAATTACTGTTTTCTAATTATACCTATATCTATATCAAGATTTGTTTTATGGTACTATTTCAATTTCTGGCTTTAAAAAAACCATTCTGACTTATTTACTCTATATTGATCTCTAGAGACCCTCAAATCTACTTTTAGCCAGCCCTATATCAAACCTAGTTTTTCCTGCAAAAGATCTGATCATACTCTTACCAGTTATATACTAGCACTATATATACTCCTAATAATATATTTAAAATCTGTTTTAACAGATTTTCTGTTCCTGGTTTTATCAGTCCCTAATATATTTATTTTTTGATCCATAAATGATAATATATTGAAAAACAGCAACATGCTGAGGGGACAATACAAAACAAAAAGAAACAAAAACAAAAGGGAGAAACAAAAATGAGAAACATCCGGCCCCAGAACAGGGCAGACATCCCCCAGCCAGGCATTAACCCGGGTCCCAGGGCCACGACTCTATCCAAGACTGGTCCCCGACCGTTGGAACCCAAAGGCCTACCAGATCAACAATGTCTTTGACAATGGCCCCAACCGGTTTCGATTTCTGGTCGAATATTCTCCTATTCCTCTCACGCCAAAGGCACCAAATGACCGCGAAGAAAATCCCCTTCCACCTCCTCCCATCTTGTTCTTCCGGTGTCCCCGCATCCCAAGCTAAATAATGCAGATATAGAGTTGCTGGGAGGACTCAGCTCATATGAAAGAACTTCAGCACAATGTTCCAGACTTCCTGAGCCACCGCACAATGCAGGAAAAGATGAGAAATAGACTCGTCACTGTGGGGGCACATGACACACTGCTTGGAAACATCTTTCCCCCTCCGAATGAGTTGGTCCCGCGTAAGGATTTTCTCCTTGAACACCGTCCACGAGAAACACTTTATTTTGAGCGGAATGGGAGCCTTCCATAGCGATGCTCCTTGAAATCTGACAAGAGGCCGGCGGGACAGCAACTGATAGTAGGATTTAACCGTAAACTTGCATTTATTGCTTGGGTACCACAGCCGACGGTCCTGATTCTGAGGGTTTCGCTGCATCTCATATAGCACAAGAAGGAGTTTGGAGAAAGCCTCCTCTTCATCAACTCGAAGGTTTCTGCGTAAATAAACTTCCCATGTTCTTCTTCCACCCGTATGACAGGCAAATTTGTCAATCCTCCCCCTAGGATTCAGTAATAAGGAAAAGATAGTAGGGAACATCGATTTTAAAGGCCCTCCCTCGACCCAACTGTCCTCCCAGAACTGAATTCGAGTGCCACAACCCCAGCTGAAGCCAACCCCCTTGGCGTAAAGATCCCAAGTGCCACAAATCATTTTCCACTAGGCCGAGGTTCTTCTACTGCTATGAACGTTGATGCCCCAGTTAAAATTGGAGTGACCATATTTTTCCACTAGCACCTTACGCCAAAGACTCTCCAATTCCTCCTCGTTCCCGGCTCTCCAAAACCATTTTCCAAGAAGGGCGATGTTGTTGCACCTTAAATTACGAATCCCCAGCCCGCCGCAGCTATTCAGGAGTTGGTAAGTATCCCAATTAATTAAGTGGTATTTCTTCCCGAAGCCTGCCCCCTCTCACAGAAAATTACGTTGTATTTGTTCCATCTGATTGATTACTCCAATCGGACACTTGAACATGGACATGTAGAACGTTGGCAAGCTGGCAAGAACGGATTTCAACAGGATTAGCCGACCACCACTGCTTAACAATTTCCCTTTCCACGTGGAGAGCCGTTGCTCAAAACACAGGATCACCGGTTCCCAAGCTCTCCCCGAAGGATGCCGCAGACCCAAAGGCAGCCCCAAATATCTTATGGGCAACTCCTCGCTTTCACATTCCACCATCTCAGCAATGGCCTGTAACCGCAAATTGTCAATTCCAATACCTGTGACCTTAGATTTGTGAAAATTGATCTGCTGCCCGAACACAGCCTCGTACACAGATAAGGTATCAGCAAGGGACTTGAATTCACCCGTATCAGCCTTACCGAAAAGGATCGTGTCATCAGCATACTGCAAAATTGAGATGGATCTGCCATGGCCCCCTACGCTAATCCCAGAAATGAAGTTCAGCTGTCTCGCCCTTTCGATGAGACCCGTAAGCGCTTCCCCCATCATAATAAAAAGGAAAGGGGAAAGGGGATCACCCTAACGAATGCCCCGAGTACTCTTGAAATACCCAGCAGGCGAACCATTAATTAACACTGAAAACCATGGGGTAGCATAACAGCCCTGCATCCACCTCCTCCACTTTATTCTGAAACCCAACCTACTAAGCATGTAGTCCAGACCGCGCCAACAGACACGATCATATGCCTTTTCTATGTCCACCTTCCAAAAAGCAGCCGGTACGCAATGAAGATGGGCGGAGTGGATGACTTCATGGGCCACAGCCATCTGGTCAACTAGTTGTTTCCCCTGAATGAAAGCCCCCTGGTTGGCTGAAATGATTTTCCCCATTAATGGTCTAAGTCGATTAACGAGTACCTTAGTAATTATCTTATAAAGACAATTGATTAGGCAGATCGGTCGAAAATTCGCAATGTCCTCCGCCCCAACTTTCTTCGGTAAGAGAGTAATGAAGGTAGAATTAAGGTTGCACCCAATGAACCCAGAACAGTGAAACTCCAAGGGCACTTCCATTAGCTCCTCCTTAATCAAAGGCCAGAAAACGTTATAAAACTCCATCCTGAATCCGTCGGGATCCGGCTATTTATTCTTACCCCCCCCTTCTTTATGGCTCTCCAAACTTCCTCTTCTTGAAAAGGTAATTCCAGATCTTCACAGTCCTGGGTAGCAATGGACTGGAAGGATAACCCATCCAAAGCTGGGCGCGATAGGTCATCGTCCGTGTATAACTTGGAATAAAACTCCACCACCTTTTCACGTATCCGATCTATCCCTACATACGTGATCCCCTCAACCCCAATACTACCCAAATAATTATTTTTATTACGAGCATTGGCAATCGAGTGGAAGAACCTAGTATTAAGGTCTCCCTCCTTTACCCATTTCACCTTCGCCGTTTGTTTCCAGGATATCTCTTCGGCCCTGCATAAGTAATTGAATTCTACATTTTTTTGGGTCCGTTCTTCGTGTTCACCTTCCGATAAAAGCCTACTTTCTTCAAGGTTATCAATCTCCAGCAACCTCGTCAGGATCATCTCCTTGTTAAGGTGAATGTAACGACTGAGATTTTTCGTTATTTAGTCCTTAATTATTTGCTAGATTTGTAATTATGAGTAGTTTCATTAATTTGATGGATGTGATTAATTGTTACACATGAATGTAATACGTACTTTATTTTATAATGACTCATGATAATTAATTAATCTAATTAACATACCCTAAAAGCCCTTAAATATGTGTTGGTAATAATTGGGGTGCATTTATTAATGTTTAATGGACTTTTAAAATGTGTTAGTAAATTAACTAAAACCCATTAAGTAGTAGGAAATTCTAAATAGAGTTAAACCTTAAATAGGAAACTTTAAAGTACTCCAAATAGAATTTGATATTAAATAGGAAATCTTAAAACATTCTAAATAGAATTAGATCTTAAATAGGAAACTTTAGAGTATTCAAAATAGAGTTAGATATTAAATAGGAAACCTTAAAGCATTCCAAATAGAATTAAAAATAAAATAGGAAATCATAAAGTATTATAAATATAGAGATTAAATTACAGAATTTTATGTAACTCTTATTACCTAATAACCTTAGAGAGAGAGAGAGAGAGAAAATTCTAGAGAAAGAGAATTAGAAGAGGAACCCTAGAGTTTCCGGTTTAAAGGCTTAAGAAGAACGTCAGACGAGTTTACGACGCGACCGAATTTCGGATTAAAGCTTCGGATTGAATCAATGAGAGGAATTACGCGAAGACTAGAGGAATGGAGAAATCATGTTGAAATTAATCGGAAACGTAGATAACACAAAATAAAATAGAAATTCATAAGCATTAAATGCACAATTAAAAATAGTCACACATGAAATTAGGGTAGAGACCCAAGCCATAATGTTTATTAAGATTTAATGCTATGTTCCAGTTTCAGTCTATTGCTTTACTTATTCTTTATGTCACATATTATATTTCTGTTATTGTTTGATTTTATGAGATGATTTGAGTTATGAACCTGTTCTATTAGTCTCATCATGTCTGGTCCATACCAGTTTACATGGTAAACTGACCCATTGTTTGGGATTCCAGAGAGTACAGCTACACATGGAGAGGATAAAGTAGATGCGTCAATGATTGATGGAAATCCATATTTAAGCGAAGAAGGATTTGAAGTTTAGTTTATAGGTTTTTCTTCATACATTAGGAAAGATCTTAAGATGTTTATTTCATATTATTTTTATAAACAAGTTCATGTTAATGATGGATTATGCTTGATTTCAGTTTTATTTAATTTAAGGAGTAAGCATACAATATGGTATAATAGGTTGTTATCTCATAATTTAGTATTGTTCTCATGATGATATAAAAAAAAAGGAAATTTTATGCATGCACTTTTAATAGTTATTTTTCCGTTGCGTTTATATGCGAATCTTTATGGAATAATTGACTTATATAAGATCATGGATATGAGATGTAGTGTGATGTCTCCAAGTGAGCGCATTGATCCGGTGTGTGAAATTGGGGACGTCACAGTGAAGAAGCCCAAAAGTCTATGTTCCACTCAGTGGTGCGCTTCTTGATCCATTGCAGCTTGGATATGAACCGGTAAGTCGTCGTACCCGTCGGCCTATGCTCATTCCACCATTCTGGCGGCGCCACCCGGTATCGCTCATCTAGTAGCCACATATTTTCAAATCTGAATGGGGTCGGGCCTTTCCCCCTAGCACTGCACGTGAGCATCACCGGTCGATGATCTGGCACCTCTCGCGAGACATTCTAACCTGGCAGCCGGAAACATCTTCATCCAATCAGTACTGCAAAGGAACCGATCCAACCTGCTCATAGATGGATTATCCTGCAGATTGGACCAAGTGAATCTAGAACCCGTTAAAGGAACGTCCATTAGGCCCAAGCCCGCAATCCATGAGTTAAAATCCCTCATGACGGCGATATCCAAAGATCCACCAAATATCTCATGCCCCCATCTGATGGCGTTAAAATCTCCCCCCAAACATACTGGGAGATCCCACCTGGCCATGACCGCCGCCAACTCGAACCAGAAATCGCTTCGCTACCCATCAGTCGAGGGTCCGTAAATACCAGACAACACCCAACACTGACCACTGTCTCTATTCCGTAAAACCACAGAAGCTGAGTAAATGCCCAGCTCTTCGTCAAACTTATCGAAGAGGTCGGAATCCCATGCCACGAGGATACCACTCGAAGCCCCAGCTGAGTCCACACCCACCCAGTCTCAGTTTTTCCGTCGGAGGACGGACCCAACTTTTCCCCTATCGCAATTACCCCAATTAGTTTCTTGCAGCGTAATAATAACCGGCTTAACCAATGCTACTACTTGTGCAACCCCGGCTCGCTTAGCAAGCGTTGCAAATACTCCTCACATTCCAAGAAAGCATCTTCATCAATCAACTATTCTCAAAGCCCGCCCAGTCAAAGAGGGTGGGGATCTAGCTCCCCCATTACCCCTCCCATCCGTCATCCCCCACTGTAATCGAGCGAGCTCGCGTGAACCCGTCCAGTGATGTTTCCTGTTACTCTGACGATTGACCAGAATGGATTTGAAGACCTCCCGCAAAGACTCATCAAAACCTTTGAACGACATACCGAGCTCATGTCCCACCTAGATTAATCTGTCGATTTCGTTCGGCTCCTCCTGGTCACAAAGCACCCCGTTAGATCTCCGTGATTCCACTACCGCCATCTCCATGTCAACCGTCTGACCAGAAGGAGAACTCAAAGTTAGAGTAGGCATCGCTCGGGGAGGGAGACCCGCAGTCGCTAGCTTCAGAGGCAACTTAGGGATCTCAGAGAGACTAAGGTTTATCTTCCAGGTCTGTGGGTCACAGTCGGGCCCCAAGAGGTAAGGAACGTCCTGCCCCAACTAAACTACCCAACCCGGACCCGGAACCAGGGACAAAAGGATTCGGGTCTAAAAAGCAAAAAAGGACCGTCAGGTCATCAACCTCAGCCCAGAAGGGGATCTAGTAGAGTGTCGTAGGGCTGCAACAGATCCGAGACAGCTCGACAACTCGGCTCGGCTCGGCTCGGCTCGGCCCGAAAAATAAGAGCTTTTCTCTTTAGAGCTCGGCTCGAGAGCCGAGCCGAGCTGGGCAGTTTGTAGCTCGAATGAACAGAGCCGAGCTCGGGCTAAGGCCGGCTCGGCCCGACTCGACTCTATGGCTCGGTATATATATATATATAATTAATTAAGTTTGAGAGGTCTATTTTACCCTTCAAAGTAACCGTTTAAGTTTATTCAACGGCTACTTTGGAGGATAAAATAGGAACTTTTGGCCCCCATTTGCCCTAATTTTCACTTTATATATTATATAGTACCCACTGTTACTCCTACCCACGGTTCTCAATATCACCTCCGTTTGAGAGCAAACTGAGATGACTAGTGAATCAGATCAAACTAGTGAAGCCATTTTTATCATTTTATATTTTTTTTAAATAATTAGTATTTTCATCTACCATTACTTTCATCTTGACTTATATATTTTATTAAGGGAATACAATAGTTATCAAGCATATTTCAAGAGTTCAAATTATTATAAAAATATATTATTTTTCATAAATTTTTTAAAAAGCTATGCACTCAACTGACTTCACTCAATTGATCTAATTTCATCAATGGTCATCATGCTACATGAGTCTGAGAAAATTTTCAAACCCATCGTTTAACCATCAAATTAACCAACAAAGAGATACAAATCAAATGATAAGTGTCATTCAAAAGGATATCTACTAAAAAGGTATGCGATTTTTATTTTGAGTTCATTTTTTATAATAAAGCATACTTGGCTCAGATAAGGTAGAGCCAGAGCTAGTGACCGAAATTTCTGGGCTCGGCTTCCGAGCTACAGATTCTTGACCACAGAGTGTGCATGTCGGTTCCTTGCAGACGAGATGTCTGCCACGTGCTCGCCAACTCAGCTTCTAGTCGGCATCGAAAGAAGAAAAACTCTTTAATCCCCCCTAGTCAAAAGCCTCCTTTCTCGAAAGGCAAAAGGCAGGGGTTCTAGCAGGTTCCGGATCAGGACGTGTCGGCATCCCTAGCAAGCTCGCCGCCAGAGAATGGCCATGTGTCGACTATCCAGTACCTCTCGGACCACGACCTTTCGAAAATCCTCTCCTTCTTCGAACATAAACCCTAGCCTTTACCTTTCTTCCTTTGCTTCTCTCCCTGAAAAAGGAAATCGTAGCCACCATTCCCATCAGGTTCCAGGAACCATCTCTGCAGACGTCCTTTTCTGTCGGTGTCCACGTCAGCTCACCTACCACCTCTTTTGTCTCCTGCAGGTTAACGTTGTTGGAGTACGAAGAAATCTCAGCCGAGGCAGCATCAACGGAGAGAGATCCATCAGGTAGTCACTGTTCGAGTAACCCAAAGTCCAGTCCGGCGACTGGTCGTGCGCAACAAAGTCACCCCCACGATCAACCGTCTCCTCATATCCAGTCTCCGGCGATATCGAAACAATATCAATATTCTCCATCTCCCCTTCCTCGAGTTCATCGGACAGAATCTCCTTCTCATGGCATCTGGCAAAGGCAGTAGCAACGGCGGAGGATGTGAACGACGGACTGGCGCTCCAGACCCCTCATCATCCCTTTCGGCTTCTTTACCTCTGTTTGGAGATCCCGTCAACAGAGAGTAGCATCGGTGGAACAGAGAGCAGCATCGGTGGAACAGCGGGGCCGCGGTCGGCCTCCGATGGAGCGACAGACGCGAGGACGTGCCACCCTTCGAGGGGCTCATCGGGTGCAATACGGATCGTGGTTCGACGTGCCAGAGTGGTTTAATCATCGGCGGGACCTCTTCTATGGCAACACGGAGTTTGTATATCTCGCCACCCCCGGTCCGCTCAGATTCGTGATTCGGTTGATGCGGGTGGACCATCCCCTCCATACGCTCCACTTCTACGAAGACAGTGAGTTTTTGGCCGTTGAGGCAGATCTCACAAGATCGGGGGATGTTCTCCTAGTACTCGGATCTCACCAACACTCTGGCGAATCGAGTCTCCCACAAGTCAACGGTGCTTTTGTCAATGAGGATGAATCCTCCACAAACCTCAGCGATGTCCTTGAGAATCTCCGAGGTCCAAGCATGTAGGGGCAAGCCGAATAGCCTAACCGAAACTCCGCCCATCCAACAGTGGAGATGCAAGGAATTCGCGAGGGGGTCCCATTTTGAACATTCAGCCGGTTTGCCATCCATGGAGAAAGCTTTATTGGAAAGAATTTCGCTGGCGACAACAGAAGACAAGCAACGTAGCAGTATCTTAGTATCAGTTAGCATCGAAACTACCAGTCTGTCATGTAAATTCCAATGTTGTAACCAGTAATAGAAATGTAATGGCTGTAAAGTATCTTTAAAGATGTACAAGATAATCCAGTAGTCTCTAATGTTTTTGGCTATAGACTCAATAGAATGATTAGATATGCACCATAAATCAACACTGTCCCTACCAGCATTAGGGGAGGAATTCAAGCAGCTGGGCGGAGCATCATTCCCCCCTGCTAGCGCCCCGACCCCCCCTTCAAGAAGTTGGGTGTCTCCGATAATAACTTCTGCAAAAGACAGCCCCTGTCTTCTACCTACCGAAGGCCTCGAAGAACCTCCGGTCTTCCTCCCAGAACCCATCACCAAATTCCCATGGCCACCGACAATAGACCACCCTCAAGCAATATCCCGAAGCTGGGAATCACTGATAAAGGTCTGATGCCTGGACTTAACTTTCGAAGGAGAGATTTCAGTGCCCTTCACTATGGTTCCTTGTGCCCGCAATACCGGGCAGCCGAATCGGTGACACACCGATCTTCGTCTAAAATTAACATTCCGATAGCGGGAGCAAATCCAATCCCCTGCCCATAGAACCAAAACACCCTTCATCAAACACTTTCCACCATACCGATATTCAAAATCAATTGTTATTAGTTAATCTTACTGTGACGTCCCCAAATTCACACGCCGGATCAATGCGCTCACTTGGAAACATCATACTACGTCATATATCCATGATTTTAAATAAATCAATTATTCCATAAAGATCCGCATATAAACGCAACGGAAAAAAAACAACTATTAAAAGTGCACGCAAATTTATTTTTTTCTTCATCATGCCTATTATACCAAATTGTATGGTTACTCCTTAAATTAAATAAAACTGAAATCAAACATAATCCATCATTAGCCTGAACTTGTTCATAAAACAATTTGAATTAAACATCTAAAAAATCCTTTTAATGCATAAAGAAAATCCTATAAACTAAACTTCAAATCCATCTTCGCTCAGATCTGGATTTCCGTCAATCATTGAAGCGTCTACTTCATCCACTCCATGTATAGCTGTACTCCCTGGAATCCCAAACAATGGGTCAGTTTACCAAGTAAACTGGTATGGACCAGACATGATGAGGCTAATAGAAAAGGTCCATAACTCAAATCATCTCATAAAAATCAAACAATAACAGAGATATAGCATGTGACATAAAGAATAAGTAAAGCAATAGAATGCAACTGAAACATAGCATTAAATCTAAATAAACATTATGACTTGGGTCTCTACCCTAATTTCATGTGTGGTTATTTTTAATTGTGCATTTAATGCTCATGAATCGGCATACATAATGGACATGGTTATCTCTTTCTTAATCATTATCCTAATCTTCTCTGATCCTTCGATTAGTATCTACGTTAACCTTCACATAACTTCTCTTCAGTTAAGTAGAAAGCTTAAAATTAAAGACCTTCTCCATCCCTTCAGTCTTATCATTAATGCATGGATGCATAACTTTTATTACTTGTCATTCTTATTCATGTTAATTCCTCTAGCATAAGCCCATAGGAATTCTATCATAATCATAGAAATATTTTATTTTCATGTGTCATGTCGTAAACGTATCTTTTCACTTTTATGAATGCCATGAATGTACATGCACAGAAAAACTTGAAATCAACCGATCATGCAATAGCTATTTCAGTTGTTTAGGCTTAACACATCATAAACATGTAATCTCTATCGATTCCTACTTGTTTCATGTTGTGTAAATCAAACATCCTAGCTTGCATGGATTCTAAGCAATAAAACAATGATGAACATAAATAAACATTTAAGCATGATGATTAAATATAGACAATATTTGAATAAAAATTCCTTGCTTGCATCCTACACAAATTCTGAAATTCCTAACAAATTACGGATTACGATGATTCTAGATTTTGAATGATTACGAATGCACGGATTACGGTTTCCAAGCATTACGAGATTACGCACGGATTACGGATTCCAAGCATTACGGATTACGAACATATTACGGATTCTTAACGATTACGGGTTCCAAGCAGATTACGGATTACGCACGGATTACGGATTCCAAATGATTCTAGATTACGAACTACGGGCGATTACGGCTTCCAACAGATTACGGATTACGGATTACGGATTCTAAAGCGATTTTGGATTACGAACATATTACGGTTTCCAAGATTACGGATTACGAGCATTACGAATTACGATTACGGATTCTGAATAGATTACGAATTACGCACGTGCGGATTACGCCGAATTTCGTTATCAACCACAAAACCCCGTGTACCATAGAAAACCCGTGATTAAGCATAAAAATTTATCAATCTAATATGAAGGATATTCATTAAATGAAATAAACTCTAATTTCTATTTTATTATGTTATCTACATTTCCGATTAATCTCAACATGATTTTTCCATACCTCTAGTCTTCGCGTAAAATATTCATGTAACTTCTCCCTTGCACTAATCCGAAACCATCGCTAATCAGAAGCTCCTCCTCTTACATTCTTCTAAGCCTTCAAACCAAAAGCTCTAGGGTTCTTCTAATTTTCCTCCTTCTCTAGAATTTTCTCTCTTTCTCTATGAGGATATTAAGTTATAAGAGTTATGTAAAAATTATGTAAATTAATCTCTATATTTATAATACTTTATGGTTTCCTATTTAAGATCTAATTCTATTTAGAATGCATTAAGGTTTCCTATTTAAGATCTAACTCTATTTAGAATACTTGAGGTTTCTATTTAAGATCTAACTCTATTTAGAATTTCCTACATGGGTCTTAAGTGATTCTATGGGCCTTTAATTACTTAATGGGTCTTTAGTTAGTTATTGGGTCTTTAATTACTTAATGGGTCTTTAATTAATTTACTAACATATTTTAAAAGTCCATTAAACATTGCTAAACGCACTCCAATTATTACTAACACATATTTAAGGGCTTTTAGGGTATATTAATTAGATTAATTAATTATCTTGAGTCATTATAAAATAAAGTACGCATTACATTCATGCGTAAAATTAATCGCATCCATCAAATCAATTAAACTAATCATAATTACAAATCTAGCAAATAATTAAGGACTAAAGAACGAAAAATCTCGGTCGTTACATTCTTCCCTCCTTATTAAAAATTTCGTCCTCGAAATTAGATCGTACCTGAAGTAAAAAGGTGTGGATATTCCTTCCTCATATCATCCTCGCGCTCCCAAGTAGATTCTTCTCATGAGTGGTGCTTCCAATTAACCAAGACCAATGGAATCTTCTTATTACACAGTGTTCTCTCCTTTCTTTCTAGAATTGAAATTGGTTCCTCAATGATAGTCATATCCTTCTCAATTTCCAATGGCTCCAAATCGATTACATGTGAAGAGTCCTTGATATACTTCTTCAACATTGATATATGAAAAATATTGTGCATCCCGGCTAACTTTGGTGGCAACTGAATCCGATACGCCGTCTCTCCAATCCTCTTCAATATTTCAAAAGGTCCAACATACCTCGGACTTAGTTTTCCTTTCTTCCAAAATCTCATCACGCCCTTGATAGGTGATATTTTGATAAAAACTAAATCTCCCTTAGCAAATTCTGCATCTCTCCTTTCTTTATCCGCGTAACTTTTACCGCTTTGAGTCATTTGTCTTCATCGTTCTACGATTAATTGCACTTGTGTCGTCGTGTCTTCAACAATCTGTGGTCCAAGTAGGTTTCTTACTCCAACCTCATCCCAGCATAACGGTGTTCTGTAGCTCCTTCCGTAAAGTGCTTCATATGGTGACATTTGAATCGTTGCTTGATAACTGTTGTTGTACAAAACTCTACTAATGCTAAGTGATCATCCCAACTTCCCTTAAAATCTAGCACGCATGCTCTTAACATGTCCTCTAAAATTTGATTCAACCTCTCAGTCTGACCATCTGTCTGAGGGTGAAAAGCTGAACTATACTCCAATCTTGATCACATACCATCCTGAAAACTCTGCCACATACGTGAGGTAAACCTGAAATCTTTATCGGAAATAATACTCGCTGGCACTCCATGTAAACGTACAATTTCTCTTATGTAGATATCTGCCAGTTGCGTAGACGAAAAAGTAGTTCTGACTGGAATAAAGTGTGCTGATTTTGTCAGTCGGTCTACTACCACCCAAACCGAATCGTTTCTTCTCTTCGTCCTCGACAATCCCGTGATAAAATCCATACCAATGCTCTCCCATTTCCATCCTGGTACAGGTAACGGCTGTAATAATCCTGGTGGTTTCTTGTGCTCAGCCTTCACTTGCTGACAAGTAAAGCATCTTGACACATAATCTGTAATCTCTCTCTTCATATCTAGCCACTAATAATTCCTCTTTATATCTTGATACATCTTTTTACTTCCAGGGTGTATCGCGAATTTTGATCTGTGAACATCGTAGAGAAGTTGCTGCTTCATTTCCGCATCATCTGGTACGCAATATCTTCCCTTGAATAATATTATTCCATCATCTCTACATGTTACTTCTGCATTTTTACTCTCCTTCAAACGAACTAGAACTGGATCTTCTAATTGCTTCCCTCTAATTTGATCCAATAGTACCGGCTTAATGTCGATGTAGGATAACAAAGCCCTTGGTCTAAGTATCTTCTCTGGAACATTCCTACTCAGCGCATCAGCTACTACGTTAGCCTTCCCTGGGTGGTACCTAATCTCAGGATTAAAGTCTCCATCCACCTCTGTCTCAAGTTCAGATCCTTCTGCGTAAACAAGTACTTTAAACTCTAATGGTCTGTTAATACGATGAACTTCTCCCCGTAAAGGTAATGTTTCCATAACTTCAACACGAAAATAATTGCTGCGAGCTCTAAGTCATGTGTCGGGTAGTTCCTCTCATGATCTTTCAATTGCCTTGAAGCATAGGCGATAACTTTCTCATTCTGCATCAACACACCACCCAAACCCTTATTTGACGCATCTGTATAAATAAGAAAACCTCCACTACCTGATGGTGTCGTCAAAATTGGTGCGGTTGTCAATCTTCTTTTTAGCTCTTGAAAACTATGCTCGCATTCATCGGACCAAACAAATTTCGTCTTCTTCCTTGTTAAATTTGTAAGCAGTCCAGAAATCTTTGAAAAACCTTCCACAAATCTTCTATAATACTCTGCTAAACCAAGAAAACTTCTAATCTCGGTCACGCTCTTCGGTCGTACCCACTGAACAATCGCCTCGATCTTCGCAGGATCAACAATGGTTCCTTTCTCAGAAACCCGATGGCCTAGAAAAGCCACCTCCGTCATCCAAAACTCACACTTGCTCAACTTGGCAAAAAGTTGATGCTCCAAAAGTGTCCGAAGCACTATCCGTAGGTGAGTAGCATGGTCCTCCTCTGATTTCGAGTAGACTAAAATGTCGTCCACAGAGACTACTACAAATTGGTCCAAAAAGGGTCTGCACACCCTATTCATCAAGTCCATAAATACTGCAGGTGCATTCGTCAAACCAAAAGGCATCACTAAAAACTCAAACTGTCCATACCTTGTATTAAAAGCTGTCTTTTGTATATCCTCTTCTCGTACTCGCACTTGATGGTAACCAGACCTTAAATCAATCTTCGAAAAGCATCGAGCACCTCCTAACTGGTCAAACAAATCATTAATCCTCGGTAACGGGTATTTATTCTTCACTGTCACTTGATTTAAGTGTCTATAATCGATGCACAGTCTCATTGAGCCATCCTTCTTCTTTACAAACAAAACCGGGGCTCCCCATGGTGAGTGACTCAAGCGTATAAAACCTTTCCCCTGTAACTCTTCCAGTTGCTTCTTCAACTCAGACATCTCAAGTGGTGCCATCCTGTATGGTGTCTTTGAAATCGGTGTCGTACCCGGTAATAAGTCGATTCGAAACTCCGCTTCTCTAATAGGCGTTAAACTAGGAAGTTCCTCGGGAAATACATCAGCAAACTCCCTAACTATAGGTATCTTCGAAACATCAACACTCTTCTCTTCCAAATTCGTCATCGCACATAATGTTGGCACGGTTCCTTTTCTCAAGCCCTTGAATTTAAAAATCGATCCGTCGCTTTTCGCAAAGATCACCTTCTTCTCGTAACAATCCAAATCAGCTCGTGACTCTGCTAACCAATCCATCCCAAGAATAACGTCAAAATCTTCAAAGTCTAAAACAATCAAATCAGTCTTCAGGTCGTTCTCTCCAATTCGAACAACGCAATCTGGGTAGTACCGATCAACAATGACGGTTTTTCCCAAAGGTGTTGCGACAACCAAGGTAAAGCTCATTATGCTAGGTTCCTTCTCCAATCGTGGAGCGAAACCCAAAGAAACAAATGAATGTGAAGCTCCCGAATCCATAAGTACGTGAGCGAAACATCCGTCAATCAACAAATGGCCTAAAACAAACACACACATTCATTATTGCTAAGCGATCTTAATTAAGAAAATTTCTAACTTCAAATTTCGCTTGAATTCTTAAGTGTCTTAATTAACGTCTCATATTTGCGTGATTTATAAAGCTAAGGTAGATAAATATGCACATTAAATATAACAATTTGAATAGCTCCTATATGCAATAAAAGGAAGATAAACTATCTAAAACGTACCGTGAATCACATCATCGAAGGCTCTAGCATCCATCTCAGATAAGGTATAAACTCGTCCATGAGCCGTTATCGTCATTGGTGCTTTCTGATTCTTCTTCGGCTCCTTCCAATCCGCCGCTCTATGCCCTTCTTTCCCGCAGTTGTAGCATGCAATCGTTCCTCGTAAACATTTACCATAGTGTTGTTTTCCGCATGTGTCGCACGTCGGTTTCGACTTCATCGTCGTATGAGTTGTCATAGTTGTTGGCTGTCCCTTACATTTGAATCATTGGGGTTTACCATATGGGGTAAATTTCCTCCCTTGTTGATTGTTCTGCCTGCCCATGACTCGATCTAGTCCATTAAATTGATTGCTACTTTGAGTCAATTGACCAAAATTTTTCCCTTGATTTGTCTGGCTAACATCTCTCTCTACAGCATAACATCTATCCAATAATTCTCTGAAGGTAGTACTCCTATGCCCCACTACAAGAGACCTGATATGTGGCCTAAGTCCTCAAACTTCAAACTTCCTAATGCGGAAGGTCTCATCAGCTATCATATTCGGCACAAATCTTCCAAGTTCAGTAAATGCCCTATCGTAGGCATCGATTGTCATGTTCCCTTGTTCTAACTTCAAAAATTCAGTAATTTTACCCTCACGAACACTCTGCGGATAGTATTTATCGTTAAAGGTTCTCATAAATTCTGCCCAAGTCCAAACATGTTCTGGGTTTGCTGCAATTGTAGTATCATTGACTTGGCTCCACCAGTGGTCTGCCGTGTCTTCCAATTTGTAAGTTGCTAGCCTCACCTTACAAGCATCGGGGCACTGCATTATCCCAAATATTTTTTCTAAGTGCTTAATCCACCGTTGTGGCTCCATAACCTCGCCAGTTCCATTGAAAGTCCTAGGATGGTTCTTGCTAAACTCATCCACATCCGATCTAGGCATGGGTGCTCTCGCTGCATTGATCGCCCTCGTAACAGCATCTGCTAACCTATCACCTTGTCTCTGAAAATTGGCCATCTGAAATCAATACCATTCCTACATCAATTTCAATCTCCACAAATTTAGATCGCAAAACTGCTTTGATACCAACTGTGTCGTCCCCAAATTCACACACCGGATCAATGCGCTCACTTGGAGACATCACACTACGTCATATATCCATGATTTTAAATAAATCAATTATTCCATAAAGATCCGCATATAAAAGCAACGGAAAAAAAACAACTATTAAAAGTGCACGCAAAATTATTTTTTTCTTCATCATGAGAACAATACTAAATTATGAGATAACAACCTATTATACCAAATTGTATGGTTACTCCTTAAATTAAATAAAACTGAAATCAAACATAATCCATCATTAGCCTGAACTTGTTCAAAAAACAATTTGAATTAAACATCTAAAAATCCTTTCTAATGCATAAAGAAAATCCTATAAACTAAACTTCAAATCCATCTTCGCTCAGATCTGGGTCTCTACCCTAATTTCATGTGTGGTTATTTTTAATTGTGTATTTAATGCTCATGAATCGGCATACATAATGGACATGGTTATCTCTTTCTTAATCATTATCCTAATCTTCTCTGATCCTTCGATTAGTATCTACGTTAACCTTCACATAACTTCTCTTCAGTTAAGTAGAAAGCTTAAAATTAAAGACCTTCTCCATCCCTTCAGTCTTATCATTAATGCATGGATGCATAACTTTTATTACTTGTCATTCTTATTCATGTTAATTCCTCTAGCATAAGCCCATAGGAATTCTATCATAATCATAGAAATATTTTATTTTCATGTGTCATGTCGTAAACGTATCTTTTCACTTTTATGAATGTCATGAATGTACATGCATAGAAAAACTTGAAATCAACCGATCATGCAATAGCTCTTTCAGTTGTTTAGGCTTAACACATCATAAACATGTAATCTCTATCGATTCCTGCTTGTTTCATGTTGTGTAAATCAAACATCCTAGCTTGCATGGATTCTAAGCAATAAAACAATGATGAACATAAATAAACATTTAAGCATGATGATTAAATATAGACAATATTTGAATAAAAATTTCTTGCTTGCATTCTAGACAAATTCTGAAATTCCTAACAAATTCTTGATTCTGGACAGATTCTAGATTTTGGGCAGATTCTGGATTCTACACGGATTCTGGTTTCCAAACAGTTACGATTACTGATTCGCGGATTACGGATTAGATTACGGATTACGAATAGATTACGGTTTCCAAGATTCTAGATTAGATTCTAGATTACGAGCAGATTAATTCGACGATTCTCGATTCGGATTACGGGCAGATTCTGGATTCTGGACAAATTCTGGATTCTGCACGGATTCTGGATTCTGCACCGAATTTCGTGATCAATCACAAAACCCCATGTACCATTGAAAACTCGTGATTAAGCATAAAAATTTATCAATCTAATATGAAGGATATTCATTAAATGAAATAAACTCTCATTTCTATTTTATTGTGTTATCTACATTTCCGATTAATCTCAATATAATTTTTCCATACCTCTAGTTTTCACGTAAAATATTTATGTAACTTCTCTCCCTTGATCCAATCCGAAGCACTAATCCGAAAACCGGTCGCGTCGTAAGCTCCTCTTGCGTTCTTCTAAGCCTTCAAACCAAAAACTCTAGGGTTCGTCTTCTAATTTTCCTCCTTCTCTAGAATTTTCTCTTTCTCTATGAGGTTATTAAGTTATAAGAGTTATGTAAAAATTCTGTAAATTAATCTCTATATTTATAATACTTTATGGTTTCCTATTTAAGATCTAATTCTATTTAGAATGCTTTAAGGTTTCCTATTTAAGATCTAACTCTATTTAGAATACTTAAGGTTTCCTATTTAAGATCTAACTCTATTTAGAATTTCCTACATGGGTCTTAAGTGATTCTATGAGCCTTTAATTACTTAATGGGTCTTTAATTAGTTATTGGGTCTTTAATTACTTAATGGGTCTTTAGTTAATTTACTAACATATTTTAAAAGTCCATTAAACATTGCTAAACGCACCCCAATTATTACTAACACATATTTAAGGGCTTTTAGGGTATATTAATTAGATTAATTAATTATCATGATCCATTATAAAATAAAGTACGCATTACATTCATGCGTAAAATTAATCACATCCATCAAATCAATTAAACTAATCATAATTACAAATCTAGCAAATAATTAAGGACTAAATAACGAAAAACCTCGGTCGTTACACTTACGGGTTGCAATTTTCTGAAAAGATATTGACCTATGCCAAGGAAACCATCTAGGACCAATCAACGGCTTTATCAGTCCCTAATTTATTGCAGGTTCATGCATACCAGATTTTATAAATAAGCATATAGAGTGTCGAATTGTTTAGATCAGAAAGTATCTGTTTCACAGTAACAAGCATGTGAATGTTATGTATATTCAAACACTTAAAATAAATTAAATATCGTTATCCCATTATAGTTACATGATAAAAAAATTTGAATGGAACTTAATCAATTTTATGTAGATTTTAGAAAGTTGGTCATAGGTTCTATTATAGTTTCCGCACTTCTAGGGCCTATCAAAAAATTTCAACAATGCTTCAATATCTGTGATTTAATGAAATTCTTCTCTATGCAAATGTATCATCTGTTGAGTTATTAGTGTGCATATTTATTTAGGATTTACCAAATCATACTTCACAATTTTTAAAAATAAAATGACAGTAGATATTTCTGTCATGTCAATCCCTATAATTCATTTTATTTATACCTGACGCAGGACATTAGCGTTTACAAACTATATCATCTATGACAGTTAATCCCGGTCCTAAAAGCAGAAAATTCAATCAAAATCACAGATTTAAACAGAAATTATAATCTACGAAAACCTGAGAAAGAGTCGAATGAACCCAATTCATTTAGTATGCATCTTACCCCCCAAAACCAGCATTCATATCCATAACATTCCGAATGCCTGACCAGTTGATAGCAAGGCCATGCAAATAAATTTTTGATACAAGTGCATCCCAGTGGTTAGTGTCCTCATAAAAGTTTTCTTCAGCAGATTTGTTGCTTTCTTTTATAGGAAAAATTGAAGGTCTTGTGCTAAGCCGTTCAGGCCAGGGAATGGGCCAGCTGTATTCATGACTTGAGTCAGCTATTGGAAGTTGGGGAAGACAACCGTCAAGGTCTACATACCTGCCCTAGTGAATAAACGAAAGAAAATTCATAACATGACAAATAGGAATGGAAAATGGCCAACCAATGGCAATAAGTGAGACCACATATATACCATGAAGTGTTGTGCAAACCCTGCTGGTCACATAAAGGAGGACTGTTTACTTCACGTTCTTCATAGCAAGAATTTGTGATAGGCTTCTGATATATTACAACTCCAATACCACCTGAGACTGAAGTCTTCCCCACTACCTTCCAGCAAATAGAATCTGTTAAGGCTACCATAGCTGCAAGAATTATCAAAGTATCCAATTAGTTGGCAAGAACCAGAAACAGTTAAATCTAAATTCATGCAAGGCTCACTTAGTTACCCCTAAAGCACTGTGTCAAGAACACAAGGAAAATTGTGTATCCATAATGAATACAGAGTTTTAAATCCAACAATTAAACCTTATGCAATAAGTAGAATAATCGGTAAGCGGCATACACCCTTTTTCTCTCTAATAGTCAAATGCAGTTTTACTTTTATGAGGATTATGATAAAAGGAAATTTACTCAGGTTGAAGAGATCACATAATAGATTTTATCATAGACACATATGGACCTCAATAAGCACCATCCTTGTCCTAATGAATGCAGTGTACAGGTGAATTTTAAAAGTATGTTACATTATGGCCATTTGCAGTTGCAGAAGTTTTTTATCTTTCTAGTAATGTTGGGCCAACTGGAACTTCTTTATTTTTATTACTTATATTGTTCTCGGGAGAGACAGAAGACTTGAGATTTTGGAATAAGAAATAATTTTCTTTTGGTGGGTGTTTAAACATTACTATTTTTGTGGCTTTTGAGCCTTGTTGATCATCAACATCAAGGGGTTTTTTAACCCCTGAAGCTGCCGGAAGTATCAATCTTTTCAGATTGATTACAGACAGCTGATCTGGAGGTCTTTTGAGACTCAGTTCTGCTATGGAACACTGTATAGTGCTGCTGAAATTTTCTGATCTCTACTGCTTTATATGTTCCTGATTCTTACCAGAGATTTCTGCGGTCTTCCTCAACAACTGTTGCTACTACCGACTGTTATATTGCTGTTAATCCTTTGCCATTGCTGCGACTTGAACATGTCTCACTGCTAACCCTATTTTAACAGTTACTGTGGTGATTCAGATTTGACAAATACAGCAAATCACAATAAGTTTAGACTTATTTATTCTCAGTTTGTGTATATAATTGTTGGGAAGAAGTATAATAATTATTGAAAACTTGAGGATGTTATTTGAGGTTAAATACTATAAATTGCAGTCAGTTCCCTGTGTTTTGACACTTTCTAAACTGACATATTAGTGGGTTCTCATCCACTTACCTGATTTAGAGTAGCTGAGGGTTGCGATCCTCATTACATAGTCACCAAGATGGAGTACGGGAATAAAACAGAAAGTAAGAGAAAAAAAAAGGGGGGGGGGAGGGGGAATCAGAATACTGGAAGAGTACGGCCAAGGGAAAACTAGAACAGAGGAAATGGAGGACGAAAACCGGCGGAGCGACCAGTGGAGAAACTACGTTAGGGGGGATCCGATCGTTATTAGGAATGGCTACTGGATGTGTAAGGAATGCGGCTTGTTAAACTCCAGAAGGAGAATCAGATGCTACTCCACGGGATGTGATGCGCATTGGAGTTCGGGGGTTACCATCTCCAACCCTCTAAAGGTTTGGCCGGCGAACAGGGGAAGGAATGAAAGAAATTTACCCCTTGTAATCACGCGAAGACAAGAACGGGACTTACAGAACGGATGGACCATCGCGGGAAAACGTTACAAAGGTTTAAACTCGTCGTATCAGGCAAGGACAACCAACTCGAGACCTGCGGTTAATCCTTCGATGACGATATCTGCCCCGGTAGCGAAGAAAACGCAATCTTGGGTGAAATCTGTTGAACCACGTCTTGCTACTGTGTGGAAGCCGGCTGAGAAAGCCATTCCCATCATTCAAGTATCGGGAGAAATTTATAAAAAAAGAAAAGAATTTAATCGCAACTGCTGGATGATAATAAACACCGACAACCAACTGCTCAAAGACGATTTCATTGAAACCCATATATTACAGATGTTGGGGAGTGTTTTCAAACGCCATTTACAATCTCAAAATACACAAAAAAAGTTTTCCTAGCAGAGTTTGCTAATGAGGCTCCAGCGGCCATTGAACTGCTGGTCAACCATGGACCGACGAAGAGAGGAGGTAATATCATCATATGCAACAGATGGGAGGAAGAGAGCCTTTCCACAACCATACAAAAAGATGTACACGACGGTTATAGGCTACGTATTTACAGGTTACTGCCGTTCCTATGGACCACAGAGGTACTCAGCGGTATTGACCGAGCCTATGGAACTTTCATAGATGTCGACCCTAGCACTGCTCTGATGATGGACTTCAGGTTCGCGAGGATTGTCATTCGCTCTCCCAATATTGCCAATATACCTCGGTGGGGAGATATCCTCATCGATGGGAGCAGGTTCTATTGGTGGAGCGAACTGGAGAGGAACATACGGCCGGCGGTTAGAGATGACGGCGTAATAACTCCCGTTCGGGTAGGGGCCGGTGAGATAGAGCACACAGCGAGTACTGGCGCCGAAGTTCTCGGCGAGGCAACGGACGTTCACGGGGAAATGCAAGAAGGGGATGGGACGAAGCTCCCACATCTCCAATGCCTGCAGATCGGACTCCCGCCGGAAGGGAACGGCGCTCCGATCCCGATATGCTTGAATCGGGGGACCAATAGGGTGGAGAGGACATGGCAAAATGAGCTGGAGAGGAACGACCTTAACAACTTTGCTGGGAGGGACCACGTCGCCCCGGGAGCTACCAATCGATTTCTTGAAGTAGGAAAGGACATTGAGGACACGTGGGTGATCCAGAGAGAGACGACCGATGTTCGACACGCGTCCCTTGCTCTGACCATTGTGCCTGCTTCCTTAATTTCGAATAGGAATGAAAAGGTACTCTTTTGCCCACACATGAAAAATCAATGGCCCTTGGATGGGCAGATCGCGACACGTGAGGGGACAAAGGGGAAGGAGATGTTGTCCACCATAAAGGCTAAAGGCAGATGGGAGATGCAACTTTCGGCTGAGAGGAGTGGTACGAGCGACACGTGCCCGTCTAGGGTCACAGACTCCTGCGCCTCTTCAAACCTTGAACCAATGACGACTGCGAAAGAGGCAAAGGGGACTTATCATCCCATTACTTCGAAACCAAATGGAAAGGGGACTGGTTGCACGGTAGCCAGATGTCAATCCACAAGACAAGAGGAAGCAGCGTGTCAATCCACAGGACAAGTGGAAACAGCCAGGCTGTCGCACGAGCGGGACAACGTCCACACGCTCGGCAGGCCTTGTGGGCTCACACTGGAACTGAGAAGGCGAGTTATGGACCGGGGCGATGGGGCGCAAGCCAATAGATATGAGGACCGATTGGGCTCAATGGGCCAAATCAAATGTTTTCTTTCTAATTCTGCTGACCCCGGGCCTTCCAGACCCAGGGAGTGTTCTAATGTTTCTTCTGATTCCGGTTTTCAGGGTTTTTGTATTGAGCCAAGCTACAGGACCGAACTGCCGACTGCAGATCTCAGCCGAATAGAAGTGGGAGAAGATCAGCAAACGTTATGAGGAACAATGGCTCATGAGAAGGATACCGAAAATTGTATCAACATGGCAGCATTAGACACCTCAAGGGAAGCCGAAAGATTGCTCAATTTAGGTGAGGACCTAGGGGTCACGTACCATGGGGACAGGAGCGAACTTCTCAAGTTATATGGAGAGTTAATTGAAAAGGGGAAACAGTCAGCTAACACAAAAAGTCTTGAGGCCAGGAAGAGTCGAGTCAGGACGAAGGTGGGCATCAGATCAAAATAGGGGCTCTTTTACACCAGAGCGAGGAACGGAAAGCGAAAAGGAAAGGAACGAATTGGGTGCTCACAGGGGGAAATCCATAGGAGAACCCAATGAGGGCTGGTCAGAGCCAGCTGAAAATCCGGAGGGGTGATCACGTTTTTTTTCAGTTTTTTAATGATTTTTCTCAGTTGGAATGTTGGAGGATTAGGTTCATCGGATAAAAGGGCACTGGTTAAATCGACAATATCCAATCAAAGGCCTAAGGTTATTGGGTTGCAAGAAACTAAATGGGGGGCTACTGATGTCTCTACTGTCAAAACGGTTCTCCCAAGTGCTGATTGGGAATGGATTGCGATGGAAGCCGACGGAACGAGGGGAGGAATTCTACTAGCTTGGAATGCGGACTGCTATAATTTAATTGACTCCGAGATGGGTAACTTCTCGGTCGCTGCGCATATTCAGGATCGCAGAAATGGTAAGACGAGGGTCGCAATGACCGTCTACGGGCCAAATGATAATAGGACCAGGAAGGATTTCTTTTTCGAGCTAATTGCGATGCTAAGCAGATGGGAATCGCTGCTGAGCATCGGGGGGGGGGGGGGGGGGGGGGGGGATTTCAATGCTCTAAAGAATAATGAGGAGAAAAACAAAGGGCACCTTCACGTTACGGCTACTGATTTGTTTCTGGATTACATAACACAAGGGGCGCTGTTCGATCTTGGGATGGAGGGGAGAAGATTCACGTGGTCCAATGGGCAGGACAAACCGACACTATGCAGGCTTGACAGGTTCTTGTGCCAAACTGAGTTCCTTGAGGTGGTCCAGGACCCAACGATTTTTCTGCGCTCCACCACTATTTCCGACCATAGACTAATTATCCTATCTACAGGGGAGTATAGGAGGGAGGGAATGAGGTCGAGCCCTTTCAGATTTTGTAATTCCTGGTTGCAGAATGAGGATTTCAGGCAACATATTCAGACCTGGTGGGAACAAGATAGAACCACCGGAACCCCCCCCCTTTTTGTGTTTACCACCAAACTTAAAAATCTGAAAAACAAGATTAAGGAGTGGAACGTACAGAATTTCGGAAAGAACAAACAGAACCGGGAGAGGATTATGGCTGAAATTGTGGAGATCAACACGGCAGAAGAGGAGGCTGCGTTGTCGAAATCTGAGAGAGATATCCGAATGGCCCTTAAGCTTTAGTTTAACCGGAGCGTCATGCACAAGGAACAGGACTAGCGCCAAAAATCTAAGGCGCATTGGTTAAGAGAAGGAAACGGAAATAATAGATTTTTCCATATGGTTGCTAACGGAAGAAGGAGAATGAACTATATTACTTCTATTACTATCAATCAGAATCTGCTTGAGGACCCTGCCATTACCCCCGCGAAAATAGCAGATTTTTTCCAGCATCAATTCAGCAACGACGAGGCCGTCAAGCCACGCATGGATGGGATTATGTTCAATACCATTACGGAGGATGAGGCTAACGATTTGGAAAGAGCTTTCAACGAAGAAGAGGTGCAAAGGGCTATCAATGGTTCGGGGTTTAATAAGTCGCCAGGACCAGATGGATTCACCATGGAGTTCTTCAGAAGTTGCTGGACAACCATCAGAAGGGATTTTATGGCCATGATGCATAACTTTCATGAAAACGGACAGATTAGTAAATGCATGAACTCTACTTTTGTTACTTTGATCCCGAAGCGGGAAGGGGCGACAGATATAATTAATTACCGCCCAATCAGCCTAATTGATAGTGCGTACAAGATAATTTCCAAAGTCCTCGCCAACCGTCTAAAGCTCGTTATAGACCACCTTATTTCCAATGTTCAAGGGGCATTTATCCCGGGCAGCTAACTAATGGATATTGTAGTGGCCGCTTCTAAAACGTTGCACTCAGCCAAGATGCGGAAAGATAAAGGTTGGATCTTCAAGATAGGCATGGAAAAGGCTTACAATAAGGTGCAGTGGGATTTCCTTGACTACGTGTTGCAAAGGATGGGATTCAGAGGCAAGTGGAGAAAGTGGATGAGAGGATGCTACGCGTTGGCTCGCTTCTCGATTCTCATCAATGGAACACCGCACGGATACATCAAAAGCAAGCAAGGCTTGAGGAAGGGGGACCCCATATCACCACTGCTATTTAACTGTACAGGGGAGGCGCTTCACAAATTATTCAAGAAGGCGGATGATTTAAACTTGATAAAGGCGCTTGCCACGTATATCTCTCATTTTCAATATGCAGACGACACTTTAGTCCTCTGCAATGGTAATAATGGCAACAGGGAAATTAAGGCGACTAAGGATGTGCTCACGATCTTTGAAGCAATCTCGGGGCAGCGGATCAACATCCACAAATCTACCCTCTCTGGTATAAATACGCCCATGGAGGTCACGGACCGGGTGGCTTTGGAGATTGGGTGTACCAATGCAATGTTACCCGTTTCTTATTTAGGAATCCTGATGGGATTCGGAAGGAGGGCACGCCTATGGGACACGGTGGTTCACAGATTTCAGGATAAACACGCGACCTGGAAGAGCAAAATGCTAAGCTATGGCGGAAAGCTAACTCTCATCAAATCAACCTTCGCTTCCATTCCAGTTTTTATGATGTCCTTCTTATGGGCGCCGACTATGGTTATTCATAAACTGGAAAAGATTGTAAGGGACTTCCTTTGGGAAGGAGCGGGGAATCGAAAGAAGGAGCACCTGGTTAGATGGGACGAGTGTTGTATGCCCAAAGACCAAGGCAGTCTTGGTATCAGAAACCTGAGGTTAGTAAATAGAGCCTTACTTGCCAAGTGGGTGTGGCGGATGGAAGATGAGGAAGAAAGAAATAAGCTCTAGTGTCAGATCGCGGCTGCCAAGTACGGGGCTCCGGATGATGATATTTCGAATCCTAGTCATAGATCGAAATGGTGGAAGGCTGCCAAAGGTTGTGCCCAAGATGTCCACGAGGGGACTAAATTTTCGTTGGGTGACGGTCGCCGAATAAGGTTATGGAAAGATGTGTGGGCGGGGGACCAACAGCTATACAGAAGGTTTCCTAATAAAGCAAAAATAGAAAGTATAGAGAAAAATGAAAAATATCGAAAAAACATAAAAAAAAAAATTCATTATGAAAAAATATAAATATTTAATTAAACCCTTTTCGTTTATAACCCTTTTTAATCATTTTAAACGTATAAAACATAATTTTTTCATAAAAAATGTATTTTTTTTTCAGAAAAACAGCATTTTTGTGACTATGGATAGGTGAAACATCCAACGGTTGGCAACTTATTTTAGTCTGTGGAGGAACCTTATATTGAAGATCTTCAACAACATGTTGTTACGATGCGTCAATGAAGTCGAAGCTGCCATGTTTGTGGAAGAGATACATCTTGGGGCCGTTGGTAGAGTTCATTTTATGTGTGTAACATTGTCAGACGTATTGGAGCCATTTATATGAATAGGATTTGAGGGATGTTTATATTTCTTTTACGGGATTACGGGCAACACAGCTCTAACTCTATTTTCTCCTCCTCTTCTCTTTCTCTTCTCCTTCCATTCTCTAACCTTAAACAATAATCACCTTACAATCTACAAACTAAAGTTGGTATCAAAGCGCCCCGATCCTTGACCCTCACTTCTGGCCACGACACTTGCTGGCGTCATGCTGATGACAGCATGATGCCATGTTGACTTCAGCAAAGTCAACCCCATTGACCTGATCTGGAGTAGAAAATATACATTTCTGAGAACCCTCATTTTTCAGAGTAGAATGATGAGTTTTCAAGATTTATGGAGGTTGCTTGCTATTAGTTTTGAATTTTTCTTCGTGGTGGCTGATAACAGGGACTTTAACTTTTAATGGTTTCTTGGTACCCGACACCCTAGAGGCTGTTTATCCGGGTAAGAACTAAAAGGGCCGGTCGGTTTTACCCCAGCTACCTTCTGCTGCATTGGTTTTATTGATCTTGTAGGTTTCGACAACATTTAATATGAATACATGTCTTTTGGGTTTCTTTCTTCACTGTTCATACGGCTGACCCTGTAACTTGATGAATCTGAAGCTTGTGGTTGGCTGCAAGCTGGCCTACAGCAAACTATTTAATGTTCCTTCAGATGTTTTATGATATTTGATGATTCCTATGGCTGTTGTGTTGACATTTTGACTCGTATCAGGTATGATTTGGGTCGTGAATGTGGATAATGTGTCCCAGCCATTACTCTAGCTGTATTGAGTAGTGTTTTCGTTAGTGTTTGATTTATTGAGCTCCCCTTTGATTCGATTGCTCATGTGATCGTTGTATGATTGATTGGGTAACAATTACTTGGTTTTTCTGTGATGAACGAAGTTAAGAAAAAAATTTACCAGCTCTAGAATCATCCAGGACATTCAAAATCCTCTTATTCCTACTGTCTGTTTTGACGGAACAAATTACTTAGAATTATCTTGATCTGCCAAAATCTTATTAGCGGGTAAGAAAAAATGGGGATATGTTAATGGGACCATTAAACAGTCAGCCGTGGATGATCCAACCTATGTTGATTGGGAATCTGAGAATATGATAGTTTTGACTTGGTTAATACATTTTATGCAGCCTCACATTAGCAAAACCTTCATGTTTATGGATTCTGTGAAGGAAGTGTGAGATGTTGTGGCTGAATCCTTTTCACATCAACAGAATTCCACCAAAAGTATAATGGATCGAATTTGATCTCTTTGCCAAGGAGTCAGATCTCTTAGTGACTATTATTCTAAATTCAAAGGCTTGTGGGAGGAGTTAAGTCACTATCAACCTGATGTGTTGTAGTGAGCCAAATAGCCTGATTGAGCCAATGTTCATAAAATCACCGGGTGGGTTTGGGCGGTCGGGGGGATGTTCGGGCGGAAATCGCTGGACGGCGCCCGGGCAGGCGCCCCCAAGATCCAGGCAGCTGCTATATATAATTATATTTTTTATTTATTTAATCATAAATGTATATATTTTAATATATACATTCAATTTTATATCTATGAAAAACACAACATGAGATCAGACTATTAGATGCTTAGAGCATCAAAATAAATTATTATTGTTCAAAATAAAAAACATTCACGATTCAAGTTCATACACACAATCACTTAGCCAAAAAAAAAAAGTTTAACCCCACAATCCCACAATCACTTAGCCCAAATGAAATATCACATATAAAGTAGTGTTCATTCCAAATTTTCATCAATCATCTAACAGTTCATTTTGAAGGTCTTCTTCGTCATCGGAAGGAGTAAACTTGATATTATCATCCCCTTCGTCTGTTGGCTCTCCATCAGCATCCTCTTCATCTATTTCCCTCCATATTTGTTATGCAGATCTGGTGCTCCTCCTAGGTTGTGCCTCTACATTTGCACTCGAAGTCTCGCCAACAAGACCCCACGTCAATGACTCACCAGGAAATACTTATTCTTCATTGGGGTCAATTAACCATTCAAGCACCCCTTCATTGTCTTCAGAAGCTAAAGTATCTCCTTTCTCCTTTCCTTTAGAGTTGCGGTCTAGAAGCTTCGTATTGAATTCCACATACCCCAAATCATTCAACTTTGATGTCCCAATTCTATTTCTTTTTTTCGTGTGAATCTGCGTAAATAAAACAATAAATATAATTATAAATAATTGAATATATAATTATATACACATAATTATGACATAAATAAATAATTAAAGTCTATTATCATCTCAAAAGTACTCCAATTTTCCTCTCGTCCAGAAGAGCTACATGTCAAATTTAAAATTTGTATGGTCATCTTCTACAAGTTAAGAGCATCCACACCATACATTTCCCACCAAGTAGTTGTTAATCAATTATGAAAAATAAATTACTTAACTAGAAACATTAGCAACTTTTATTACTCAATTGAAGATTTGAAACTTATAAAATAAAATAAATATACCAAAGTTAGGCCTCTTAAGAATCAATTGAAATTTCTTCTTCTCCACGTTCCTTTGCCTAATTGTCATGAGATCTCCAAAAGATTTTTCAGCATCCATAAAACAACCCATCTCGTCCATAATCTGGTCACTAACTTCGGGATCAATGAATTTTGATATGCAATCATTCACTCCTTTCATAAACCATTTACATCGTCGAATTTCCTCTTTCTCTGTAATAGTAGAAGGGATTCAAGTAGTATCCCGCCGCAACCAATGGATGTTCAAGGTGTTTTTTAAATCTTTCATCAATAATTTTTATCACCGCTCTAATTGGAGCCTCATTGTTTTAGAAAGAGTTCTTAATTGAAACATAAATGAACCACATTGAAGGAACATCTGAATTGACCATTCGTAACACTTTTATGAGCGATTGAAAGACTTTCAACGAATACATCACGTCATTCTAGAAAGTGGTGCTCAATATAATACTCTCTGCTTATTTTCCTGCTCGTTCCGTGTTCCATTTGCATTTCTTTCATTCATCAGACAAGAACATCTCCCTCAACTTGAGCCTCAACTTTAAAAAACTTTGTTAAGTGAGGTATGCAGTGGCAAAGTGTGTGCCTCGGCTCTAACAAGATCTCTTTTTTGCGTCTTCTTCCGCATCATACTCAATACCCTCACATGACTGTATATAAATGTGGATACAATCTTTGCCTTTTGAACGGCCCTCTTTACCTTTGGTAGCTTCCCAATATCCCTAAAAATTAGATCTACTACATGTGCGGCACAAGGAGTCCAATAAATCTATGGGTAATTTACTTTCAATACCTTCGTTGTAACTAAGTTATTTGCAGCGTTATCAGTAACTACCAGTATAACATTCCTCTCTCCCACTTGTTGGATGCACTTCTCAACCAATTCATAAATGAATTGTGCATCATGAACATCCGCTAACACTTCAACCGACCTTAAAAAAGTTGTTCCAGAACGACTATGCGCTAAGAGATTCATTATACTTCTCCCCTTCCTGTATGTCCATGTATCAGTCATTATGGAACAACCAAGTTGTTCCCATAACTCCTTATGTGAGATCAATTTCTTCAACTTCATTCGCCAACAAAGTATTCCCCAATTGAAAATCTGAAGGGGGAATGTATCCTAGACCATATTGGCCTATTGCTTCACACATCTTCAAGAAATATTTGTTGCAAATTGTGTGAAAAGGGATACAGTTTACATAAAACCATCTTGTAACATGGCTATCTACACGTCCCTTCAGCTCCTTCATAAGTTTTTCTAAAATGACTGTTTAACGTAATTTTCCCTTTCGTTTTACTTCCTCCAATAATTTACGAGCCACAAAACTATCCATTGGCCCATGGGTGTGTGGTTTCTTTGAGAAGAAACTTTGACTTTCTCTATTAATCTCATCATCACTAGAACCAGAGTCTCCATCACTGTGAATCATCACAGACTCTTGTAATGATTGAACTCCTTTCACATTTGCATCTATCTTCTGTTTAATGAAGTTTAAAACAGTAAGCATCTCTTGCATAACATCTGTTGGTACGGAAATGCAAGAGGTTATGCCTCCCTTAATACCGGCGAGGTGTTTCTTCAATCGATTGATGCTCGCCGTATATTCCTTCTTGCAATAAATACATGTAATTTTTTCTAGCACTTTTGGATCCTTTAGAAAACAATGTTTCCAACCAGAATCATTTTTTTCTTTTCCAGATGCATCAGTCGATGCTATAGAAGACGGCATATCTTTTGAAAAAAAAAAAATTCAATAAATCAATGGTCATATAAAAAAAATTCAATACAATTTGGCAATTTGCACAATGCCACAACTAATTTGAAATAAACTATAAAGCAGTCAACGATTTCTCGTCGTTTGATCGTATTTCTAGTCTTCCATATATATATTAGTATATATATGGTTGAATGGTTAGGTGCCCCAACGCCCAACGAAGTACGGTAAATAATTATATATACACACACACACACGCACACACACACACACACACACACACACACACACACACACACACACACACACACATATATATATATATATATATATATATATATATATATTACTATATATTTTGAAATAGATATAATGATATATATTCTCAAATATTTTATATATATATATATATACAAATTTTATTTGAAATATAAGTATACATATATTAATATATATTAGAGTTATACACACAATCACAGCACACACACAGACACACATAGCATATTATTCTTTTTAGTATATATATATATATATATACACACTGGCACACACACACACATATATATGTATTGTGCACTGTGCAAGAAAGAAGAAGAAAAAAAAAGAAGATGCAGCCATGCAGGACCAGAAAAATAAAATGCAAGAAAGAAGAAAAAGAAAAAAAAAATGATGCAAAAAAACAAGAAAAAGAAGAAAAAAAAAAAAAAAAGAAGGAAAAAAACTAGGAAAAAGAAAAAAAATTTAAATTTTTAAAATATATCTACTATTGTTGGAGGGTTGCCACCTTGTCGGAGCTTCGAAGAAGAAGAAAAGAAGCCAGCTGCAGAAAAAAAAAAAACGAAAAGAATAAAGAAATGAAGGAGAAAGAAAAAAAAACTTGCCAGAGGAGGTTTGATATGTGTCAGAGGGTTGTCGAAGGATCGCCAGCCCCAGTGCTTCAAAAAAGAAGAAGAAAATAAGATGCATAAAAATAAAATAAATAAATAAATAACCCTTACTGGAGGGTCACTGGTGGTCGCGGTGTTGTGGAAAACCCACCGTTGTGCTGTAGAAGAGAGGAGAGGAGAGGGAGGAAGAGGCCCGCCCGACCTAGGTTAGAAAGTGGGGAAAAAAAATGAACTTATATATAAGCCCGCCCGACCCGATTTTGAACCTGCCCGCCTCAATGACTGCCCCAACCTAATTCGGATCGGCTGGGGACCCAATGCACCCAGGAGGCCACCCCAGCCAAATTTTGAAACACTAGATTGAGCACATAAAAAATTTTGAATTGCTACGTGAGGTAAATTCAGAGTATGAATCAATTTGAGTCGGTGTTCTTAGAAGGGAGATTCTTCCTTCTATTGGTACGGCTTTGTCTCTTCATCGGCAGGAAGAGGGGCGTCGTAAACTAATGGATTTGTTCGTTTCCAGAGGTACTACTGAGAAGATAGCCTTGCTTCAAAGACTACCAATCGCCGTCGTCGTGGTCATGGTAAAGGCCGAGGTGCCCCATCTCATGATAATAGAGGCAAGCTGAAGTCCACACACTGTGGTCGAACTCGGTACACAAAGGAAACATGTTAGAAACTTGTTGATCGTCCAAAGTTGAGGGTGTACATGCCTATCACACATTCACACTATCTCAGAGGACCACACCTGACGGGGGATTGGAATCCTAAAATGCTTAAATATGATTTTGATGTGATTTGCCGAATAAAATTAATTCAAGATTATTCTCAAAACTATCACGATACCTTCGTGTTCGTAGAATTCCGGTAGGTAAATCACGCAAAATCCGAATAGAGTGTCCAATCTGATACGCAAGTCCCGTTAGATTTGAGGTGGGATCGAGCCTAAAGTTAGGACTCTAGCTTTCCCAAGCTTGGGCGTTCGTCTTCGATCCAATGTAGATTCACGGGTTCGAACTAGAGCTGGGAAATAGCTTTATGGTTTTGTAATAGGCTTATGGTTTGGTTTAGGTTTATGGTTTAGAAAGGGGTTTTGGGTCTATTGATTTAGGGTTCCAGAAATAGTTTAGGTTTTGGGATCAAGAAACTAATAGATTAGGGTTTAGAAATCTGGGATCAATAAAGATGAAAGTTCAAGAGAAAATAAAGATGAATAGATAGCAGAGATAACAAAGGATCAAAAGAAAATGGATACCAAAAGATAACGGTTTGTGAATCGCTCCCTTGGCCTCACACCAAACCCATCTTGGGAAGAAGAATATTCAAGCATAAACGCATTCAAAACATTCAATAACTAATTAAAAAGTGTTTACAAGCCTCTTTATATAGGCCACCAATAATTAATTCGAAATAAAAAGAATCCTAAAACAATAAAAAACTAAAAAGGTAAGTTTTTTTCGCAAAAAGAAAATTCTCGTCACTGGACGGAGTCGTCCACGGCGCGCTGTAGTACTGTTCACAGCACGCTATGGCACTATTCACAGTACGCTGTGGACGTTGTCACTTGACAACAGTTTCAGCCTCATTTCTCCCTTGAAGCTACGGTACTCGAACTTCCTCTACGTTTCTTCCAACACCGGTAGAACTGATGTGCTCCGAATCCAATGTTCATGTATGTAGCGTCCCCGTCAACACCTCTACTTTGCATCCTCCTCCTAGAGAGACTGTCACTCTTTCCAAGAAATAGTATGAAGTAAAAGAGCAACTAACCATAGGTCATCATCTTCTCATGTAGCTCAATCAGGCACCTATGCATCTGCCCATGTTTCCATGTCTCCTCAGACACCCTGGATCATTAACTTGGGGCCACTGATCACACGACCGGTATGTCCTCCAATATTTCTTCCTCTTCTACATTGTCTACTCCTCTAGGATGAAAAGATCAAGGACCATAGTATGGGGCTGCATCAGGTTTTTATCTCTTTCATTTGACTTTGATTTTGGGGTGTTTGGATCTGTTTAGAGTGAGCTTTGGTGTTTCATTGGAAGGAGGTCGCACTGTTTGCAATGGTTATCATTATGTGTGATGATTGTGGGTTGATACTGAGGATTCCTGATGCTACTGCTACCTCGAGATCTGTGAAGATATGGGATAACATTGTTACTTGGTGCTACTCACTCTCACTTGAAAGCTGCAATCCCTTTTTATCTTTGTACTCTAAACCTCCCTCTGTTTCTTTCAATGCTGATTGATTTCTTGGTCAAAATTTGCAGAAATTGAAAGAACAATCTCAGTTTCAATTTTTATACACCCACCCAATTTTTTATCACGTTGCAGTCATTCATAAACTCGTTGAGTTTTTCAATAACTCCCAATTAGATGAAAAAATTGCCTAGGTTTTGGATTTTGTCAAGTACAGGCAATTGCATGCCACTGAATTGACCTCAAAACAGGTCAACCTGGTGAGTTATTAAAAATAGGAGTGGTAGATGTTACTAGGATAGTAATCTGATTGTGACTGAAGTTTCTTATAGTTTGTAAGTTACAGAACTTTCAGCAAGTTTAAAAAGCTTGCAGAAACTATGGAAGGTAAGGTGGCGAAATTGAAGCAATGTAGACTGTATTAACTTCTCTACAACTTATTGTCCCATTCACACAATGGATTAACTTATTGCCCCATTCAGGACCAGTACTTTCCCTTTCTCTGCTGTAGTTTTTCTTTTTCTTTCTGTGACTACTCTATTGTATTAAACTTTTAATGATTGTCACCTTATCCAAAAAACAAAAAAAAAAAAAAGGATTTAGGGATACTCTCAGACTAGCAAAACTGGCTTTTTTTTATGGGGCTTCAGCTGGCCGTCCCATGTATTGTCCTTTGGACTGCACATTGTGTTGGTCATATGTTGCATCTTGTTTTCTTTTCTAAGGCTTTATTTTAGTAATTGACTTGTCCGGAGAAGAAAACAAAAGATCTGCCCTCGGTATTAGAAGTTATTTATTAGTTAAATTAAATACTTTCCCAAGACCAAACATTATTTTTCGACTGAAAATTATGTGAGGTTAAACAGGAAGCGCATGTGTGGAAATCAAGAAAGTTGGTATTTCGTTCTCCTCTTACTAGGCGTATGAACAAAGTATTATCCTTTGGGGACATGGCCAATGGCCAATGAAAACTCTTCATATACATATATAATAAAATATACCCTTGATAACAGGCACACAAATAGGAATACAAGATGTTGCACACATGCTGAAAAATGAGGCAAGGAATTGAACATCGATGTCTACAGACAAAGCTATCTAGGAAAGCATTCAGGACATGCTATGATTTTCAATCCAATTCTTTACATTTAGTTTTATAATTTCATACTAATTTTCCACCAAGTATCGTAAAATTCTATTACGAAAATATAATCACCAAAGAAGAGATTAATGAATATATAAGCATTCATGAATTTATAAACCTAAACAAACACAAGCACACAAACCATTCCAGACATTCTGATCTCTTATGCCCTTGCGATATACTGGTGTTGCAGACCATATAAAAAATCCTCCAGGCCTAAGAATCCTGTTGAGCTCCAACAATGGCTTTCCGCCTACAATTCGAATAGAAGACAATATTATAATCACTAGAGTTTACGTCACTAAATAAATAACAGTGCACTTAGATAAACTAGAACCATTCTTGCCATAAAGATACAAATAACCTAAAATCTTAACCTACCATCTGCATCCCAATGGACCCTGCATCGTGCACAATGGATCAGATCATATACATTATCGGGAAAAGTAAGCCTTTGAGTCCCAATGACTGAGAGAATAGCAGGAATTCCTCGCTCAAGAGCAAACTGTATTTGAGCTTCATGCTCATCCTTTGGGGCAAATGACATGGTAATAACACCTTTCTCCAGCAAGTAGCCACCGAAGCTAGCAACCCCACAACCCACATCTAGGATAACTCTTGTGTGTCTCCCCCATTCGATAATTGGTAAACTCTGGTGATAAGGCAAGAAATTTACACCAAAGTTAATTTTTGCTCCAATGTCAAAAGAAATTATGAAACCATAGGACATCCATCACAAATTATTTGAGTTTACTGTTTAGCTACCAGCAAACCACAAAGCAGATAGAAAAGCTTCATGTCCTACAAGGACAACCATGTGCTTGGTAGAAGTTAAGGTCATACAGTACGCCTCAAAATGTGTTATGACTTATGAGCAAAGAGGGAAAAAAAAAAATCATCTGATTAAGAAGAAAAACAAGAGAATAATCCACTTTGTTGTGATATCTTATCAATATATATTTCTAAATTTTTTATGAAAATTTCATAGATTTACTATTTTTACCATATTATATGTATCATGTATTAATGGTAAGACTCCAAAACGATAAGAGTACTTCTGGGATGTTTTAGTTCCTTCAGTTTCTATTAAACAAATCAGTCATCTCACGACATTCTAAGCCTCTTCAAATGAAAGAAAATACAAATAGTATGTGGATACTTTTATGCACAAAAATTGACACGAAACAGTACCATAGTGGTGGTACTTGATGCTTGTAGGATCAGTTTAACTGCTTTTTTTTTAACTGTTATTTTTTGTACCATATCTCTTGTATTAAAGATAAGACTACAGAAAGATACTTCCAGGATATTTCTTAGTTCCTTTTTTATATTTATGGTAAAGTTTGATTGTTGTTCGTTTCCTCTCGGGTGTCAAAAATATGACTGAAGGTTGTGACGATGAGCTCCAGCAACCTTCCTTCTAACGTCGCAACTATTAAGCTCACCCCTTACAGTTACTTGCAGTGGGCTCGAGCTTTTACTTTGTATGGCCAAGGTCTATAAAGATGGGACTTCTCATGGGTACTACTCCTAGGCCTAAGGTTGGAACTTCAGATGCTGAGAAGTGGAATGCCAATAATGGCATAATGCTATCATTCTCAGTTGGTTGTTTAACTCTATAGATCCCTCTTTTTTTTTTTTTGATCGGTAAGAATAATAATAGTATTAATAAACAGCGAGGCACTGAAAAATACACCGACTCAAAAAAAGCAAGAACAGAAAGCCAAAAAAAACATCAAAAAAGGGGACACAGCCCCAAGACAAAACCCCAAGACAGGGCCAAGGCCGGACCAGCTAGACCCTAACCCAGGTCCCAAGGATCAGGGCTGTCCCCAGCCTCAACAATACCCTTGGAAACCCACAAGTACATATAATCCTTGACAGCCTTAATGACCATCCCCACCGGACACAGTTTATCTACGAAAATCCTAGCATTCCTTTTGAGCCAGATACTCCAACAGACAGAGAAGAATGCCACCTTCCAGTAGTCCCGACGCTGACCTTCAAACCTAACGGAGTTCCAAGCCAAGAAATGCTGGGCAATGGTAGGAGGGATCACCCAGACCACGCCAAAGAAAGTCAGAATCGCCCCCCAGGCCTTGTAAGCCATCTGGCAATGTAAAAACAGATACACAGCAGACTCCTCCTGATGCTGACATAAGACTCATCGATTGGTAATTATCTGCCCCCAGTGAATGAGCTGGTCGATGTTTAGGACTTTCCCTTTAAAAAGGGTCCAAGCAAAGAATCTGACCGTAGGAGGGATACCGATTTTCCACAGATAAGCTTCTTGAAATTTGAAAGAGGACGGCAAGTTAGTATCCGATAATACGTCTTCACACTGAAACTGCCGTCTTTGCTTAAAGCCCCAACCTCTGATCTTGTCGATGCACATTCAGAGAGCTAGAGTAAAGTAGGGACAGCAGATTAGTAAAGGAGACAATCTCCTCATTCCTTAGAGACCTGCGAGTTGAAACCTCCCATATCCTACCATCATTAGAATGAGAGACAAAGTCGCAAATGCTCCCCCCTGATTGGTGGAAATGGCATAGACATTCGGAAACGCCATTTTAAGACAAACCCCTTCAGCCAAATGTCGTCCCAAAACCGAGTCTGAGAGCCACATCCCCACGAGAACCTAACCCATTTAGTGTACGACGACCACGTACCACAGATGGCCTTCCACCAAACCGAAGTAGCTCTGTGTATAGCAATGTTGATTCCCCAATTACGGCGTAAACACCCATATTTCTCAGCCAACACTATTCTCCAGAGACTTCCTCTTTCATTCTCCAGCCCTGCATGCTAGAACCACTTGCCGAGAAGAGCGACATTGGACTCCTTCAGGCTCCTAATACCCAGACCTCCGTAGGACAATGGGAGCTGACAAGACTCCCAATTCACCAGATGATATCGGTTACCCAGACCCGAGCCTTCCCAAAGAAAATTACGATGAATTTGTTCAAGGCGATAAATAACCCCAGCCGGACAAGGGAACATAGACATGTAGAAGATAGGCATACTAAAGAACACAGATTTAACCAAGAGAAGCCGACTCCCATTGCTTAACAATTTACCCTTCCATGTAGACAGTCGTTGCTCGAACCGTTGGATAACCGAATCCCACGCCCAAACAGATAATCTTTTGGTATCAAGAGGCATCCCCGGGTATTTAATAGGAAGCTTTTCGATAGCGTAGCTGACAGTAGCAGATAACTCTTCCAGCTAATCGCTACTTATACCAATTCCCGCAATGACCGATTTGTGAAAGTTAACACGCTGACCAGAAACAGCCTCTTAAACTCCTAGTATGTCAGAGAGGTTATTAAATTCTTCAACATCGGCATACCCAAATAAAATGGTATCGTCCGAATATTGCAGATGCGAGATAGCCCGGCCTTGAGATCCCACTTTAACCCCCGATATAAACTGAATCTCCCTCGCCCGCTCCATCAGACCAGCAAGGGCTTCACCGACCATGTTGAATAAAAGTGGGGACAGCGAATCTCCTTGACGAAGGCCTCTAGAGCTATTAAAATATCCCGAAGGCGTAGCATTGATTAGGACATAAAACCACACCAGAGAAGTAAGCGCGCATCCATTTCCTCCATGTCGCCCCAAACCCAAATCTCCTGAGCATGTATTCAAGGCAGTCCCAGCTGACTCGATCATATGCTTTCTCCATATCCACCTTCCATAGGGCTGCAGGCCGGCGAGATATATGAGCAGAATGGATCACTTCATGAGCAACCGCTACCAGATCGATCATTTGTCTTCCCTGCACGAAAGCACCCTGCTTATCCGAAATGATCTTACCCATGACTGGTTTTAATCTGTTGGCTAAGACTGTGGAAATAATTTTATACAGGCAATTGAGTAGACTAATCGGCATGTAGTCGGAAATGTCCTCAACCCCACTTTTTTTGGGAATCAGAGTGATGAAAGTGGAGTTTAGGCAGCGTCCAATGACCCCATTGGCATGGAAATCGTCGAAAATATCCATCATTTCCGATTTCAGCATCGGCCAAAAGGCACGATAAAATTCCAGCGTGTAGCCATCCGGGCCCGGGGATTTGTTCTTCCCTCCAAATCTAATAGCCCTCCAGATTTCTTCCTCGCTAAAAGGCATCTCCAAATCAGAGTTCTCAGCCTCTGAGATGCGATTGAAAGATAACCCATCCAAAACCGGCCAAGTCAGTCCATCATCCAAGTAAAGATTGGAGTAACACTTAACAACATTGTGTCGGGCCTCCTCCATCTCCGAATGGTGGACCCCGTCAACGGTAATACTTCTCAAGAAATTAGCTTTGTTTTGTGCATTCGCCACCGCATGGAAATACCGCGTATTTTGATCTCCTTCCCGCAGCCATCGAATTTTTGATATTTGTCTCCAGTGCACCTCTTCAGCTTTGCACTTATCGCTGAACTCCAGCTTCTTCAACTCCCTCTCCGATTTTTCTTCCTCTCACAAGGCCCACATCTCCTCAAGATTGTCAATCTCTTTCAGAGGGTGAAGTAAAGCCTCTTTCTCCACTCAAACCAACCCGTAAACTTCTCTATTCCAGATTTTGATGCGCCCTTTCAGGATTTGAAGTTTAGCAGTAAAACGGTATAATGCGGACCCCGTCAGCACCGGCTCACTCCACCATTGAGGGACCAGCTGCTTGAAATGGTCATCCATCAACCACATATTTTCGAAGTGAAACTGAGCCGGACCTCTTCCCCTAGACTCACAAGTCAGCAGAGTAGGACAGTGGTCCGACACCACCCTTGCGAGGCCCTCACGTCTGGCCGTCGGAAAAAACTCCATCCATGGCCGTCGGAAAAAACCTGGTCTAGACGACATAGAGATGGGATTTCCTGCATACTTGACCAAGTAAAATTCGCACCTCTAAGCGGCAAATCCATCAGCTCCCAGTTCGAAATAAAGGAATTAAATTCTCTCATCACCCCCCTATCAGGCGGCCCACCGCATTTCTCATGCGACCATCTAATAGCGTTGAAATCACCCCCCAAGCAATGCGGATACTCCCATCTTGCCGAAATGGCAGCCAGTTCGAAACAGAACTCGTCACGCTGACTATCATTCAAAGGCCCATAAATACCGGAAAATGACCACACCTTGCCAGTATCCCTATTTCAAAGCACCACCGAGGCCGAAAAACAGTCGATCTCGTCATCCACTTTGTCGAACAGTGCAGAATCCCAAGTTACCAGGATGTCGCCCGAAGTTCCAACGGAATCAACTCCTATCCAATCCCAACGATTCCTTCCGAGCACCGATGCTACTTTAGACTTATCGCAACTACCCCATTTGGTTTCCTGAAGGGTAACGACTGACGGATGGATAATCGAGAGGAATTGTTTTACCGATGCCCGCTTGAATCTATCACAGATGCCTCGAACATTCCATGACAAAATCTTCATCGGAAAACATAGGTAGGCCCGCCCACCAAAGACATACGACATTAAGCACCCCCACCTCCCTTCCCGTCTGGCATCCCCCATTGCAGCCTCGCAAGCTCTCTAGGGATTTCACGACGCCGCTTCTTGATGCTATCATGTCAGCTAGCAAGGATGGATCGGAAAACATCCCTGATGGATTCTTCAGGACCAATGACAGACAACTCCAAGGCATCCCCAGCTCCAATCAGGCGATCAACATCATCGCGTATTCCATGGCCTTTGCCAATCTCGGAGGCCCTAAAACCGTCAATAAGATCATCATCCTCTGTATGAGCAGAAAGGTCCTCCGGCAGCAGATTGGAAGTAATGTGAAGAGTTGAGTCCCCCCTCCCCCAAGTCTGGTAATCCTGTCGAGTAGCACCGACTTGACTGTGGCCCCTAGGCCTTAAGTAAGATGGGCCCCCAAAATTTCACATGGGTCGGATCGGGTCCAACCCCCACAATCGCTCAAAAGTTCCCAGCATCCAACCCACCTGTGATCCAACTAAAACCCCCCACCAGTTGTCTTCCATCGAAACAATACCGGGTACGTATCACTAGGAGAGAGCTTCGGTACTTAACACGTTCCGTCAACTGTAGAGAGGGATCGGTTAGCCGAGGTAAAAGCAGGCAGCCAAAATCGCCATGTGTCAGATAGTAGGAGCTCCCCCAAGTCGACTCTGTAGTTTCCCCACACGTAAGGGTGCCAGAAGTGCCACGTGTCGCCGAGATAAGAGTATCATCAGGCCTCCGCTGAGGACCCACGCAAAGGTCTCCAGCGACCGAAGACCCACGTGTCACCATCTCGCGCCACCTCAAAACCCTCCACCCTCTATCTCGCCATCTCCTTCTATAAAAGACCAAACATTTCTTTTTGTCCCTGCCAGCACCTGCCTCTTTAGGCAAGAAATCCTTTTAGTTTCCATAGGATCCCATCGACAGAGATCCTCGACAACCTTCTCCACAGGGAGCCAAGTCAGCCCCTTCGCCACTACAGTTGTCGGTTGACAGACAGCCGAGGAGTACGACGTATCGCCAACCGTAAAGCATGTCAACGGTGTGAAATTTGGATCCGAGTACCCCCTCTGCATCTGGCATTTCTCTGTTGTCGTCAGTAGTCACCTCCCGCCGGACTCATCGGAGACCCCGTCATCGAGCCTCAGGCGACAGAACCATGGGTTAAAATATCGGGTTACCGTATGTCGTTCGAGCTCCAAAACGACACGATCGGTATCGATCTCAGACGACGATATATCGGACGATATCGCTTATCGTACGTATCCGAAAGCTCCAAAACGATACGTGCAGTGCCGGTCATGTCGGACGATACATTGAATGTATCGTTCGATACATTCAATACATTTGAATGTATCGAACGATACATTCAATGTATCGTTCGAGTCCAATACCGATACTTATCGTCCGATACGTATCGGTATCGGACGATATTTTGATCCATGGACAGAACTACTCTATTATCTCCCCGTCTTCAAGCTCCATCAAACCTCCATCATCTGTGCTCTCATTAAGATCATGAGTCACCTTGCGGGCACCCGAGGAACAGCAATCCCTTGTTGGCGTGGACGTCCACCTCTGTGGCCTCAGATGGAGCGACGGATACATGGTCGAGCAATCATTCGAGCCACTCGACCGGGCAGACACCACTACGTACCCAACTCGATGATCGGCTCGATGTCGGTGAGCCGGGACTCTTTATTGGTGTAACGACTGAGATTTTTTGTTATTTAATCCTTAATTATTTGCTAGATTTGTATTATGATTAGTTGATCGATTTGATGCATGTGATTAGTTGTTACGCATGAATGTAATGCTTACTTTTTTTAATAATGACCCATGATAATTAATTATTCCAATTAATATTACCCTAAAAGACTTTAATATGTGTTAGTAATAATTGGGGTGCGTTTAGTAATGTTTAATGAACTTTTAAAATATGTTAGTAAACTAACTAAAGACCCATTAAGTAATTAAAAACCCATTAAGTAATTAAAGGCCCAATAACTAATTAAAGACCCATTAAGTAATTAAAGACCCATTAAGTAATTAAAGACCCAATAACTAATTAAAGACCCATTAAGAATCACTTAAGACCCATGTAGGAAATTCTAAATAGAGTTAGATCTTAAATAGGAAACCTTAAAGTATTCTAAATAGAGTTAGATCTTAAATAGGAAACTTTAAAGTATTCTAAATAGAGTTAGATATTAAATAGGAAACCTTAAAGGATTCTAAATAGAATTAAAAATAAAATAGGAAATCATAAAGTATTATAAATACAGAGATTAAATTGCAGAATTTTTTATATAACTCTTATTACCTAATAACCTTAGAGAGAAAAAAAATTTCTAGAGAAGGAGAATTAGAAGAGGAACCCTAAAATTTTCGGTTTGAAAGCTTAAGAAAAACGTGAGAGGAGTTTACGACGTAACCGAATTTCGGATTAGAGCTTCAGATTGAATCAATGAGAGAAATTACGTCAATTTTACGCGAAGACTAGAGGTATGGAGAAATCATGTTGAGATTAATCGGAAACGTAGATAACACAAAAATAAAATAAGAATTAGGGCTTATTTCATTTAATTAATATTCTTCATATTAGATTGTTAAATTTTTATGCTTAATCGCGGGTTTTCAAAAATACACGGGGTTTCGTGATTGATCACGCAAATTTCGCAAAAATCGTAATCCGTGCGTAATCCGTAACTGCTCGTAATCCGTAATCTGTAATCTAAAATTTGTCTAGAATAATCCGTAATCATAGAATCCGAGAATCTGCTCAGAATCCGTAATCTGCTCAATCCAGAATCTGCGTAATCCGTAATCTCCCGTAATCCGTAATCTGCTCGTAATCCAAAATCTGTTCAGAATCCAAAATCTGTCTAGAATCTAGAATCTGTTCAAAATCCAGAATCTGTCCAGAATTCAGAATTTGTTAGAAATTTCATAATTTTCTAAGATGCAAGCAATGAATTTCTATGTTTAATCACCATGCTTAAAGATTTATTTATATTCATTATTGTTTTATTGTTTAGAATCCATGCAAGCTAGGATGTTTGATTTACACAACATGAAACAAGTAGGAATCGATAGAGATTACATATTTATGATGTGTTAAGCCTAAAACAAGTGAAAAAGCTATTGCATGATCGATTGATTTCCAGTTTTTCTATGCATGTGCATTCATCGCATTCATAAAAGAAAAAAAAAATACGTTTACGACATGACACATAAAAATAAAATATTTCTATGATTATGATAGAATTCCTATGAGCTTATGCTAGAGGAATTAACATGAATAAGAATGACAAGTAATAAAAGTTATACATCAATGCATTAATGATAAGACTGAAGAAATGGAGGTCTTTAATTTTAAGCTTACCACTGAAGAGAAGTTATGTGAAAGATAACGTAGATACTAATCGAAGGATCAGAGAAGATTAGGATAATGATTAAGAGAGATAACTATCTCCATTATGGATGCCGATTCATGAGCATTAAATGCACAATTAAAAAATAACCACATATGATATTAGGGTAGAGACCCAAGCCACAATGTTTATTTAGATTTAATGCTATGTTTCAGTATCATTCTATTACTTTACTTATTCTTTAGGTCACATGTTATATCTCTGTTATTTTTTGATTTTATGAAATGATTTGAGTTATGGACCTTTTCTATTAGCCTCATCATGTCTAGTCCATACCGGTTTACTTGGTAAACTGACCCATTGTTTGGGATTCCAGGGAGTACAGCTATACATGGAGTGGATGAAGTAGACGCTTCAATGATTAATGGAAATTCAGATCTGAGCGAAGAAGGATTTGAAGTTTAGTTTATAGGTTTTTCTTCATGCATTAGGAAGGATTTTTAGATATTTATTCAGATTTATTTTTATAAACAAGTTCATATTAATAATGGATTATGTTTGATTTCAGTTTTATTTAATTTAAGGAGTAAGCATACAATTTGGTATAATAGGTTGTTATCTCATATTTTAGCATTGCTCTCATAATGATATAAAAAAAAAGAAAATTTATGCGTGTACTTTTAATAATTATTTTTCCGTTACGTTTATATGCGGATCTTTATGGAATAATTGATTTATATAAGATCATGGATATGTGATATAGTGTGATGTCTCCAAGTGAGCGCATTGATCCGGTGTGTGAATTTGAGAGCGTCACAGTTGGTATCAAAGCGAAGTTTTGCGATCTAAATTTGTGGAGATTGAAACTAAGGTAGAAATGGTATTGATTTCAGATGGCCAATTTTCAGAGACAATGTGATAGGTTAGCAGATGCTGTTACGAGGGCGATCAATGCAGCGAGAGCACCCGTGCCTAGATCGGATGTGGATGAGTTTAGAAAGAACCATCGTAGGACTTTCAATGGAACTGGCGATGTTATGGAGGGACAAAGGTGGATTAAGCACTTAGAAAAAATATTTTGGATAATGTAGTGCCCCGATGCTAGTAAGGTGAGACTAGCAACTTACAAATTGGAAGACGCCGCAGACCACTGGTGGAGTCAAGTCAACGATACTACAATTGCAGCAAACCCAGAACATGTTTGGACTTGGGCAGAATTTTGGGAGAACCTTTAATGATAAATATTATCCGCAAAATGTTCGTGAGGGTAAGATTACTGAATTTTTGAAGTTAGAACAAGGGAACATGACAATCAATGCCTACAATATGGCATTTATTGAACTTGAAAGATTTGTGCCGAACATGATAGCTGATGAGACCTTCCGTATTAGGAAGTTTGAGCAGGGACTTAGGCCACATATCAGGTCTCTTATAGTGGGGCATAGGAGTACTACCTTCAGAGAATTATTGGATAGATGTTATGCTGTAGAGAGAGATGTTAGCCAGACAAATCAAGGGAAAAATTTTGGTCAATTGACTCAAAGTAGCAATCAATTTAATGGACTAGATCGAGTCATGGGCAGGCAGAACAATCAACAAGGGAGGAAATTTACCCCATATGGTAAACCCCAACAGATTCAACAGAAGGGACAGCCAACAACTATGACAACTCATACGACGATGAAGTCGAAACCGACGTGCGACACATGCGGAAAACAACACTATGGTAAATGTTTACGAGGAACGACTGCATGCTACAACTGCGGGAAAGAAGGGCATAGAGCGGCGGATTGCAAAGAGCCGAAGAAGAATCAGAAAGCACCAATGACGATAACGGCTCATGGACGAGTTTATACCTTATCTGAGATGGATGCTAGAGCCTCCGATGATGTGATTCACGGTACGTTTTAGATAGTTTATCTTCCTTTTATTGCATATAGGAGCTATTCAAATTGTTATATTTAATGTGCATATTTATCTACCTTAGCTTTATAAATCACGCAAATATGAGACGTTAATTAAGACACTTAAGAATTCAAGAGAAATTTAAAGTCATAAATTTTCTTAATTAAGATCGCTTAGCAATGATGAATGTATCTTTGTTTTAGGCCCTTTGTTGATTGACGGATGTTTCGCTCACGTACTTATGGATTCGGGAGCTTCACATTCATTTGTTTCTTTGGGTTTCGCTCCACGATTGGAGAGGGAACCTAGCATAATGAGCTTTACCTTGGTTGTCGCAACACCTTTGGGAAAAACCGTCATTGCTGATCGGTACTACCCAGATTGCGTTGTTCGAATTGGAAAGAACGACCTGAAGGTCGATTTGATTGTTTTAGACTTTGAAGATTTTGACGTTATTCTTGGGATGGATTGGTTAGCTGAGTCACAAGCTATTTTGGATTGGTTAGCTTGTCACAAACACAACTCAGACACAATTCTATTAACCACACAATAGTTGAGGAATTTTAACAAACACATGGCGTGCACACAAATGAAGATACAAATGACATGCACATATGAACCAACAATGAATGGGGACTTTTATCAAACACTAGATGTGCACAAATAAAAACTGAAAGAAGATGCAATGAAAATTAAAATGCTATGGAATTAAATGTCACACCAATATGCCCTAACCTAGAACCAAGGGCTTTGATACCAAAACTGACACAGGACGGTTCCCTAAACTACGTGAATGATATGATTGATTTTGCCGGAATTAAATTAAATAATAAAATTCACAAAATATAACGAATACCTCAGGTTTTCGTAGTATTCCATGGGAGAATCACGTCTGCTTCAAGTAGGGTTCAGTCCAGGCACTAGATCCGTTAGATTGCATCGTAGATCGATCCTAGAGATAGAACTCTAGGTTTTCCCAGATTGAGGCACTCACGACTCAATGATAGGATCACTGGTTTCCTCTGAGTATTTTGTGCGGAAGGTTTAATAACCCAGTTGGGATCTACAGTTTTTGAATCAGAATGATTCAATGGTTTAGGGAAAATTAGGGTTTAGGATCTCAAAAGGGATGATGGCTGAATTAAGGTTGTAGAATCACACAAGCAAATATAAAAGATAAATAGATAGATAGATTGGCAGGCTTCGCACCAAACCCTTATCGGGAAGAAGAATCACTCTTCGTAGAGGCTCATCTCAAGCACACACAAGCAAAAGCTTTTCATTCATAATCAATAACTAGTTACATTGTTCAATTTAAGGACCTTATATAGGAGTGCTTTCAATAAAAGAAAACCCTAAAACAATTAATAAATAAAAGACAAATAAACTCTCAAAACAGAAGTTCGAAATTAAACTCCTAAATTAACTAAACAACCCGGCGCAATTTTGATCGATCGATTTTGAAAATCGATCGATCGATTTGAAATTTCGATCGATCGAAAAAAAATTGATCGATCGAAATTTCATACTTCTATGAAAAATCGCCGTCTACATTCGATCGATCGACTTGAAAATTTTGATCGATCGAAAACGATCGAAATTTTCAATCGATCAAATAGTCCATTCGATCGGTCGAACTTTCACTCCATAACTCTATACTCTGTCGATGTCAGTCGATCGATCGATTTGGCAATTCGATCGATCGAAATTGCTATATTCCTCCAATTTTCTCCAGAATTTCGTCTTTCGTCTCTTTCGCCTAGTTCTGATGATTTCCATTCCGCTTCTTCCGACATCGGTACACGCGAAAAGGTCTATATTCGATGTCTACGATGTCGACGTCCCTGTCACCCATAGAATCATTTAAGACCCATGTAGGAAATTCTAAATAGAGTTAGATCTTAAATAGGAAACCTTAAAGTATTCTAAATAGAGTTAGATCTTAAATAGGAAACTTTAAAGTATTCTAAATAGAGTTAGATATTAAATAGGAAACCTTAAAGCATTCTAAATAGAATTAAAAATAAAATAGGAAATCATAAAGTATTATAAATATAGAGATTAAATTACAGAATTTTTTATATAACTCTTATTACCTAATAACCTTAGAGAGAGAGAGAGAGAAAATTCTAGAGAAGGAGAATTAGAAGAGGAACCCTAGAGTTTTTAGTTTGAAGGCTTAAGAAGAACGTGAGAGGAGTTTACGACGCAACCGAATTTCGGATTAGAGCTTCGGATTGAATCAAGGAGAGGAATTACGTCAATTTTACACGAAAACTAGAGGTATGGAGAAATCACGTTGAGATTAATCGGAAACATAGATAACACAAAAATAAAATAGGAATTAGGGTTTATTTCATTTAATTAATATTCTTTATATTAAATTGTTAAATTTTTATGCTTAATCACGGGTTTTCGATAATACACTGGGTTTCGTGATTGATCACGAAATTCTGTGTAGAATCCAAAATCCATGCAGAATTCGGAATCTCTTCAGAATCCAGAATTTGTCTAGAATCTAAAATGCTCGTAATCCGTAACTGCAGAATCCGTAACTGCCTAGAATCCGAATCTATTCAATCCGAACTGCTCGTAATCCGAATGCCTAGAATCTAGAATCTGTTCAGAATCCAAAATCTGTCCAGAATTCAGAATTTGTTAGGAATTTCATAATTGTCTAAGATGCAAGCAATGAATTTCTATGTTTAATCATCATGCTTAAAGGTTTATTTGCGTTCATTATTGTTTAATCGCTTAGAATCCATGCAAGCTAGGATGTTTGATTTACACAACATGAAACAAGTAGGAATCGATATAGATTACATATTTATGATGTGTTAAGCCTAAACAAGTGAAAAAGCTATTGCATGATCGGTTGATTTCCAATTTTTCTATGCATGTGCATTCATCGCATTCATAAAAGAAAAAAAATACGTTTACAACATGATACATACAAAAAAAATATTTCTATGATTATGATAGAATTCCTATGGGCTTATGCTAGAGGAATTAACATGAATAAGAATGACAAGTAATAAAAGTTATGCATCCATGCATTAATGATAAGACTGAAGAGATGGAGAAGGTCTTTAATTTTAAGCTTACGACTTAACTGAAGATAAGTTATGTGAAGGTTAACGTAAATACTAATCGAAGGATCAGAGAAGATTAGGATAATGATTAAGAGAGAGATAACCATGTCTATTATATATGTCGATTCCTGAGCATTAAATGCACAATTAAAAATAACCACACATGATATTAGGGTAAAGACCCAAGCCACAATGTTTATTTAGATTTAATGCTATGTTTCAGTTTCATTTTATTGCTTTACTTATTTTTTATGTCACATGTTATATCTCTGTTATTATTTGGTTTTATGAAATGATTTAAGTTATGGACCTTTTCTATTAGCCTCATCATGTCTGGTCCATACCGGTTTACTTGGTAAACTGACCCATTGTTTGGGATTCCAGGGAGTACAGCTATACATGGAGTGGATGAAGTAGACGCTTCAATGATTGATGGAAATCCAGATCTGAGCGAAGAAGGATTTGAAGTTTAGTTTATAGGTTTTTCTTCATGCATTAGGAAGGATTTTTAGATATTTATTCAGATTTATTTTTATGAACAAGTTCATGTTAATGATGGATTATGTTTGATTTCAGTTTTATTTAATTTAAGGAGTAAGCATACAATTTGATATAATAGATTGTTATCTCATATTTTAGCATTGCTCTCATGATGATATAAAAAAATAAAAATTTATGCGTGTACTTTTAATAGCTATTTTTCCGTTGCGTTTATATGCGGATCTTTATGGAATAATTGATTTATATAAGATCATGGATATGTGATGTAGTGTGATATCTCCGAGTGAGCGCATTGATCCGGTGTGTGAATTTGGGGACGTCACAATTGGTAGCACCAAGTATGTCTACACCGGGGAGCCAGGACCCCTCGGATTCATCACTCGATTGGAGCGGAACAATCACCCTCTCCAGCAGTGCCACTTCTATGAAGACCCGGAATACTTGTCCGCCAACGATAACTTCACAGCTTCGGGAATGCAATCTAGCGTGTCGGCAGCGACGAGGATCCTCGCACACTCCGCGTCCCAGAGATCGTCGGTGCAGCGGTCGATCCGAATGAAACTCCACAACGGTCCTCGATCCCTTTGAACACCTCCGAGGACCATGCATGGAGCGGTAGCCCAAGAACCTAAATCCAGGTCCCTCCACTCTCTCTCTGGATTTGGCGATCACCTACCATGGGATTCCAAGCCCCACAATCCACTAGGACATCGTCAATACGTAATGATCGTTTGAGACAAAGATCGGAGGCTGCCTTCTCGGACCGAAATCGTAGCAGAAACTTAGATTTAGAGATACTAGACAATGTAGGCCTCTCAGAATTTGTCCATCTACTATATAGCCATCTGTGAATTTGAAACAGCGTTAAGAGTGTCACTGAAAGCATAGAGCACCACCCAGTATCGGCTTAAGCTCCTATCAAGCGAAATATATTGAGCCGAATCAAAACGAAGCTGCCCTGCGGAGTGTCCTAAATCCCACTAGAGCGATCCAGCCCCTCCAGGGAAAGCCGAGTGGCTATCAGAGACCTCGCCGTCTCCCCCCTCCTTCCCCGCAATATCGGAGTAGGACACCCCGTGACACCTGGTGGCCGGACCTTGGAAAGCAGCTTTCACCCTTTGGAATCTTTTTCCAGCAAGAGACCACCCCTTTCGTAAATCGACTAACTGGTTTTTATCAACAACCGGCTGCGAAAATTTTCCGATCAAGGGAGCTCGGTCATCCGTCGTTTTGACCGAGATACCCTCTGTTCTACTAGCTTTGCACCCATAACAGTGACAAACAACCCAGCGGCGGAAATTAACATTACGGCACTAAACGCAGATCCAATCCCCCGCCCTAAGCACGAGAACGTTGGGGGTAGTCACCATCCCTGAATTCAGTTTCAACATTTGGGTTCATAGATCCCTCTTATCTCTAGAACTTTTACGTTCTACAATTATGTAGCAACATTATGGAACAAATTGATGGCAAGGTTTACTCCTTGGGGGGGTGGGGGGTGGGATTTTAGCACTTTGGACAGTATGTGGGAGGAACTCAGCCATTATGAGTCATTGTCTGAATTTGGGGAAGAGGCAGTTCCAAAGCTTGCTAATAGAGGGGAAAGACAACAGATTTACAAGTTTCTTGTGGCCTAAAGCTAGAATATACCAACTCCCTATGACCAAACAAGCATACAAGTACAAGTAATGATCAACATACCCTAAACACTAAATCGAAGTATTTAAAAAAAAAAGTATGCCCATCCCACTGCTACACCAAAAGATTGTATGCAATGTATCTATTTCACAACGGTGGGGAATATGTGTACCCAGTGTGCTGGCTATGACTGGTAGCCCACCCGACCCGCTAGGCCCAGCCCATTTTAAAGCGGACTTGGACTTGATCATAAAGCCCACACACCAGGCTTGAGCTAGCACATTCAGCCCAATAATTAAACAGGCCGGGCCTAACCCCCTAAGCTCATCGGGCTCTCATATTTGATAGCCTCCTATCAACAGTCTCATGCCATCCATTTAAAGTAGAAGAGATCATCTCCCTCTCTCTCTCTCTCTCTCTCTCAATAAAAGAAGATTTCCAAGATTTTGAAAGGACAAAGGACTAAAGAAGCCTCTTTATTTCTCCTCCCATAATCCCATTCATTCGGCTCACCTATGAATAAACAGGTCGGGCCAGGCCAGGCTTGGGTTTTGAAAGTTTGTTACAGGCAGGGTTTGGCAGTGTTAACTAGACATGTGGCACAAGTGCCAAGTGTCAAGGTGCCAATAGATGTTTGACACGTTAATTTCTAAAGATTCTAATACGGCAGCACTGCCTTAAGAAATATAAATTAAATAAATAGCAGTCAAAATTTCGGAAAACCGATACGTATCGTCCAGCCCCGAAACCGATATGTATCGTCCAATACGTATCGGTTTCGGATGATACATTCCAATGTATCGTTCGGTATTTTGGATTTACCGATATGTATCGTCCAATACGTATCGGTTTCGGATGATACATTCCAATGTATCGTTCGGTATTTTGGATTTTTGTATGGGAGACACCGATACAGTACATTCAAAACCAATACGTATCAGACGATACGTATCGGTATCGGACGAGATTTTGATCCATGATAAATAGAACATATATAGAAAAAATATTAAAGGGAAATCTTAGAGAGTCAATTAAAATATGCGATGAAAAGATAAATAATACATGTCATGAACCTAAATAAAACCATACTATATTATAAAAATCGTTCAACAACCCAAACCTTTTATTTAGTAGTAACTAAACTTTATACAATTTTTTTCGTTAAATAAAGTTCATTTATCGTTGTTAAAACGACGAGCATTTTGATGGTATTATGTGGTAGTTTCATATATATATATATATATATATATATATATATATATAGAGAGAGAGAGAGAGAGAGAGAGAGAGAGAGAAATTTTGTGTTGTTTGAGGAGTGACCAAGTGCCACCAAGGGTCGGCACGGCAAAAATCCCAAAAGTGGAAGTGCCAAGGTAACACTGAGGTTTGGGCTTGGAATCATAAGCCCACCACGGGCCCGGGCCCTAGCCGAGCTTGGGTATACTCGAGCTCGGCCCAAACCTGGCCCGTTGCCACCCCTAGTGATGGCAGTAAGAACTAGGGTTAAGTGCATATGAGCCTCCATGAATCTTCAAATCACTTCTTTAGTATGCATAACAATGACTTGTTAGATCGGACGAGGTGGAACGATCATCAAAAGCCGATAAGACAACATACAAGATCCCAATAATTCTCTCTAGTATACTATTGGTCAATTCTAAGTGTTACCGCAAGCGCACGAATCATATTGTAGTACGAGTGCAGAGTCAGGTCAATCCCGCGAGATGGTATGATAAAAATTATAGGAAATAAAAATATCAATCTAAAAGTTTTATCAAACAAAAGCAATCTTAACCTAGCCAACAAAAGTTTTATAGATGATAAGAGAGACAAACTATAGAATGATAAATGTAATCAAGAGAAAAGACAAAGGATTAGGATACTAAATCCTCCCATCTTTAGATGAATATTCACAATATTAGATCCAACGATTGGAATTCACTAGATGGAAGACCACATAGACTATCAAAGCCAATCAATAAACAAAGGAAGATGTAACAATAAAATCACAAAAAGAAACATAAATGTTATTGCTCTTCCAAATCTCTAACCAATAGATTCTAAGCATTCATTGTATTTAATTTATATCAATTTATATCAAACCACAGTGAATAAGAGACTCTACTATAATCAAATTAAACAAGATTTGGGTTTCTAATCACAAAGCCAAGATCCTGGGAAGAGCATGACTACAGTCCATATCTCAGATTCATGATCCGATCCTCACATTAGGCAAGAGCAATTATCAATAAAACCACACAAATATCTAGGTTCTTTCCAACCCCGGATCTAACTGTAAATAATCCCTCAGATGGGATTCATTAGATCCTAAAACCCTAGAAGTTTAGTCACACATCACTATATCAAACATAGTATAAACTGAAATAAAACAATAAGAATTCATTTAAAATACCGGAAGATGATCCACAAACTTGTTATTTGATGAAATAGGGCAGCTACCACTTCGAATCTCCTTTGAAAAATGATACTTTATCTAGGGCTAATCCCCTTTTCTCTAAGAAAAAGATAGAAAATTACAAGACAAAATGTAAAAAGCAGAACCCCAAACCCCAACTCAGAGCATGGTTTATATAGGGTTACACCTGTAACCCTAATATTTTCCCTCACTCTTTCAAAATTCGAAATAACTTTCTAAAAATTCAAGATCCGTATTAAAATAGATCAATCAATTTTGAAATTTGATCAATCAGTTTAAGTCTGAATACAAGACTACATTTTTCTTCTTATGAATCAATCGATCGACTCTTAAAATCGATCGATCAATATCCATCCGAGAGCAGGCCTCAAAACTTGAGTATTTCCCATCGTCATATGTTGATCGATCGATTCCACTGATTTTGATAAAAATGCTTCTTTGAGAGCCCAAGTTCTGGTAAATGTTAGCACCATGTCCCTTTATGCTTTATAATTGATCCAACGGTCAATTTTCTCCTGCAATCTTGAAATCTCAACAAAGACCACTAAATTGATATCATTGGATTGCTAAGTGTAAGTTTTAAGGTGTGAAATATTATCATCTTTTCACACTTATCATATACTCATCTTGTTCACGCATGTGGCATTAAAATATAGCGTCGATGACTGTCATGTCACCGCACCCTAAATAAAAGACACTCTTCCATGGCTGACTTCTTCACCCAAAAACTGATCTTTCTGTAAGAACATATTCCGATGTTGACTGGTTAAGTGCCCATATGATCATCTGCAAGCAACAGAGTAATGTATTGCACGTGTTTGGTCCTTGAGCAAAAAGACTGTAGGTTGCTTCTTAGGACTGTGAACATTTGCCTTTAGTTTCTACTGTGTGATCTTAGGGTGGTTGCAAGACTTGTAACTCTATATCCTGACAACTTAAGTACGACCTACGTGGAAGCTAAGGGCGTGTTTGATTGCACGTAATGGTACAGCGAAACGCATTTCGGATGCACTTTATGCAAGTCAAATATTTTTTTGTTGTTTGGTTGCCACTTAGACCATACACATAGTGTACAGATTTCACTACGCGTCTCCGAAAATGGATACGAGGGCAGACCATCGTCTCCTACCAATGCTACGTGTTTGGCGAATTGTCGGAGCCTCTGTTTAAATCTTCTTCACCATATATGACTCTCCTCTCTCACTTCACAGCACAAACAGAAAAAATGCAAACCCTTCCAAAACCCTCTTCTCTTCTCCCCTCCCTCCAAAACCAAAACCCTAACCCTAAAGATGGAATCAAAATCAAGTAGGCCAAAGGACGCCATGTCGTCGGCATCACCCCACCTGAGGCAGCGGACTTCAAGAGACCTGTCGCGTGAGGAAGCAGCAAGGACGTTGGCATCGGCGTTGAATTGGAGGTTGGGGAGGACCTGAGGAAGGTCGGTGAGAGTAGTGCGGACGCCGAGGGCAGCCATTGCGGCGATTCCGACGAGGCCTGTGCTGGAGCCGAGTTTGAGTATGTGATGGGGTGGGGGACGCGTGGAGAGAGGAGGGGAGCAGGGGGTTTATGGGGTTTTGGTGTTGGCCGAGGAGGGAGAAGAGTTGCGGGCCAAAGTTGAAAAGAGAGGCTTTTGGTTGGGAGTTGTCGGATCAGAAGAGTGGACCCCGTGGCGCCAAGCAAGTGTTGCTGATGCTCCTCCTTTGGCCTACTTGAGGGAAGAAGGGATTATGGGGATTGTGATTTCTTCTTCAGGGAGAGGAGAGAGAGAGAGAGGGTTTGGAGAGAGCTTTGTTCTTGGGCTTAGGTAAAGGAGGAGGGGTTCTGTGTCCATTAAAGATGGAAGAGAGAGAGAGAGAGACCTATCTGGATATTTGGAGAAAGAGAGAGAGAGCATGCACTTTGAAGTTTGCAGGTCTCAGAGAACCCGATAGTTGTGGAAATCAGCTTTTAATGGGAGAAAGTGGGTTCTAAAGCTTTTTTAGGCATGATAAAGTTATAACTTATAATTTAAGTGATACGTTACAAGCTCATGCTAACAAACAACATTTAAACGCGTTTCAGGCCAATACGCATTTCACTCTATACGCTATCAAACAATAGACTGATGCGCATAGTACCATTACAGGTGAAACGTGTATTAGCCTTGTAACGCGCTTCGCCATTACATGCAATCAAACACGCCCTAAGTAGCTAACCTAAACCTTTAAAGCTCGCACCAAAACCATGGAGATTGATTAATATATTTTTCAGGAGAAGGTAGCAATGATAGATATTTGTATGAAGCATGATATATCCCAAAATCCTCATTGCAGGATCCTCATTGCAGCAGATGAATTCACTCAAACAATTCCAAGGGCCAAATTCAGTGGCTCAAAAGCAAGTTGGGCATTAGACTTGTATCAGCACCCATGTTGAGGAATATTATGAGGTAACTCAGAGATGCCGCATATGTTTTTCCCATCCTTTCATCTATGTTCTATTTCATTGCATTTTTCAAATTTTTCTCTTAAGATCACCCATGTGTCTCTTTTGAACTAAAAAGGTACTCTTGAAAACTCAATTGTACGAAGCTGTAGTATAATCTAATGAAAATTTACAGCTCCCTCGTGCTGCGAGATAATTCCCAAAGCCCCTTTTCAGGAATAAAATTTTATAGCTTGGGGAATCTCCTATGCTCCACAAACACAACTCCATTCTATTTCGTTCTTTTCAAATACCTGTTTATTGGTATTTGGTTGATGTTTGCATTTCTTTATTCTGAAAAATCAACTTTTACAGGTGCAGCCACTTGTATTGAGTCCCTAGGAAACCATGTGGGACTCTACTCTCCTCGGAATTTATGGGCAGGAACCCTTACGTGGACAATGGTAATAAAATTAAAATTGTGACTCCATCAAGCATTTCAATAATATGAAAGAGCATTCGAACAATATATGTTGGAGAAAGAAAAAAAGTAGAAGAATATATGCTAAGCAAGGATATGGAATGCAATTTTTTCAATTTTGGAATGGCAGGAGCAAGTTCTAAGCCAGAGTCTAGATAACTGATATGATACCTCCTCTATGAACTGAATATAGTCTGTAACACCTCCTTTGAATTGAGTTCCACCTCCGGGAAAAACGAGATAGTCACCGGACCTTCGCACCCAGTTCTGGTCCTTCTTGTATTCGACAAGTTTAGAGTGAGGGACATTGTCGAACCAAATCTGGAAAACAGAAAACTATATCAAAGAGGACCCAAGGAAAAAGTGGAAATAGAGTATAACTTCTTCGAAGATGATTTATGGATCCAAAATTAGCAAAGGGCACGTAATAAACCATTGAAGAAGATTTCACAATTTTCGTTATCATACCGAATGAAACCATATAGTGCAACTATATTAAACACCATTGTGTCGATACCTGTTGTAAAACAAAATAACATGTGACAAAACAACAAGTTAATAGTACTGTGTTAACAGATTCTGTGATGTTGCCATTATACAAAGGACTTTTGATATAGAATATACAAGGAAATCAAATACGTAAGAATCTGCCTTGATTATTTTATCAAGGCAGACTTGCTTAGAATAAAGTTTCTGCCAGACTTGCATAGAATATAATAACCAATAAAATAATCAAGGCAGACTTGCATAGAATATAGAAGGAAGTCAAATACGTAAGAATCTGCCTTGATTATTTTTTCCATTATACAAAGGGCTTTTTGCCTTCTTGGTACCAAAATTGGCATGAAAAGCTCCCGTAATAGGATACAATTTCTGCCTTGATTTTTTGATGGTTGAAAATCTCAATATCAGAACCTATAACATTCGGCACCAAGAAGGAATATGAAGGTCGAATGTCCGATCGATGACTTCTTACGCCGATTCAAGAGCGATTGAAAGCTTTCAATTTCACTAGAGGAAAGAGATCAACTGAAGGCGCAGAGCTGTAAATAGCGGTCAATAACCTCAGATGGACGGTAGGGTTGGGAGGGAGACTGACAATCTTTTTACAGTGAGGAAACTGAACCCGAGGAAGGCTAGCTAGGGCAGGTGTCCATCCCTCTCAGTATTTGGAATCTTAACGTCAGCCTCTGATATGTATCAGAATCGTTTGAGGTTTTAGTCAATAATAGTATCCCATTAGTGCTCTTCTAGTGCAAGAAACAAAATGTGAACAATCAAAGAGAGTTCAATATCTTTACATTTGAAAAACTGACCATACATGTCACTTGTCCATTGATCCAAATGATATATATACAAGAACAAATCAGTCTGATATGTGTCAGCATCATCCGAGATTTTTAGTCAATAAGGAACAAAAAGTGAACAATTTAATCTACTAGAGCGATTTTGCATTTGAAATATTGATCATAAATCACTTATTCAATAAACCAAACAATATAGGACAAATGTGACACTGCAAACCCTTCGAACTCGGTATGGATCTGATTAGCTTCACATAAGCAATCTATTTCTGTGATTTTTTTTGGTTTTGTTGATGTTTGAAGAAGATATTTCGATTTCTTCCTTTTCAAAAATCGAGTGATCCTGTCTTCTCTCTTGCTCGAATTTCTGTGCGACTTTTTGGGCCTTGGATCTGGGACAGATTGCATCGAAATTCCTCTTGGGATATTTCGACACAGATTTTGTTTGATTTGGTTGTGGATTGATGAACTTATGATAAGTTTTATGGCACGATATGCTGGTTTTATGCCTGATTTTGATTGATATATTCTCCTTGATCTAAATCTGCATGTTTGCTCTAAGTGGATGTCTTCCCCACTTATTTTTCAGTTGTAAACTGTCCTATTCTACTCCTTCCTGCATCTGGGATCCTCTCGTTTATTCCATATAGAACCTAAAACCTCCATACATAATGGTTCTTCGGATTCAAATCCTTCACATGGGATTACTAGTGCCAAATTCAATGGCCAGAATTTTCTCCCATGTTCACGAGCCTTTAAGTTATATTTGAACAGTCGCGGAAAAGTAGGCCATATTCTTCGGACTGTTATCAAACTGTCTCCATCTGATCCCACTTTTTTCCAATGGGAAATTGACAATTATACGATATTAGGATTGTTGTTTAACTCGATGGAGGAACCAATATACAGCATTTTATCCTCCATGAGACAGCTGCATAGTTATGGCCTTATGGGATGCTTTGACTCAAATGTATGCACATGCAAAGAATAACTAGGGTTTATGCATTATTTTGATAGGTCTTTCATGTCGAGCAAGGAGACCATTCGGTTTCGGAGAATTTTAGTTATCTTCAAAGAAGACGGGATGAGGTTAGTCAGTATGAGCCCCCTTCTGAGTACCTTAGCAAGGGTTCTAGGATTATTGTCTGTCGCCTCGAGCACCAACAGATACACCATATTTTTATGGGACTCTGGCATAAGTTTGAGCAGCTGCATGAACAGATTCTGGTGACTGTCCGTTTATGCAAAGATTGATGTTGATGAGAGACGTCACAGTCGTGCCTATTGAGGTCAAGGGTCGGTGGTGCGGTCGTGGCCATGGACGAGGTTGTGGTTAGGGCTCTCAATGGGCCAGGCCGGATTACGGCCCGCACCCAGCCCAAAAAAGAGGGATTTTTTTTTAGTTGCAAACCCGGCCCGGGTCAAACATGCTCCAAACCATATTAACCCGGACCAGGTTTGGATCCGAAGCTCAAAATCTGGGCCCCCCCCCCCCCCACACACACTCACACATACACACATATGCCTGGGTTATTGACTCAGGGGCCTCAGACCATATGACTGGTGCATCTCAGTTATTTTCTTCTATTATTCCACACTCCTCTAGTATGCAAATACAATTGGTTAATAGTTCCTCACTCGTGTTTCTAGTAAAAGAGGAGTTCCTCTGTCAAGCATTGTATCTCTTTCAGATGTTCTGCATGCTCATTTAAACACTAAATTGTTATCTATCAGCTGCAAAACTAAATCTTTGAACTGTTCAATGCCCTTTCCTACTTATTGTAATTTACAAGACTTGACTACGAGGCGGATTTTTGGCATGGGGCATGAGCATGAGGGATTGTATTAATTTGCAGCTGATCAACCAGTGGCATTATCCTCACACACTCACCTTTCTTCTTGCTTCTAGTAACCTTAGGTCTTTGGCATTCTAGGTTAGGACATGCCACTTTACAAAATTTATGCTTGTTATTTCCCTCTTTCAAGCATAGTACTTTCACGCTTCACTATCAAACTTGTGAATTATTTGTAAAGACCCGATTTCTTTTTCGCTTATATATGATAATTAGCTTATGTATGCTTAGTACTATAGACTTTCTTGATATTAATTTATTATACTTAATGATTAAGTAATTTAATTAATCAGTTTTAAATTAATTCAAATAAAAATAGTAAATATTTACATTATTGTAACACTTGTGCATGTTAGACCAAGTGGTTAGAAGTTTTGGTAGTAGAATAAGAGGTTAGAGGTTCAAAACTTGCTAGGAGCATATGTGATTTATTTTTAGTATTTATCTCGTAAGCTTATATACATTACTATTTGATGTTTGTGTGTAGCATAATATATTATCCTATAAAAAGTTTCTAAGAATAAAAAATTAGAATATGGTGGTAGAATAGCGAAATAAAATATTATGAGAATCTTAGAAAAATCTAGAACTTTGACTTACAAGCTTATACACTCTATTATATGATATTAGCCTAATATAAGATACTATCCTACAATTAGTTAGAGTAGAAAGTGGAATATGGTGGTGGAATAGAATATAATAATAATAATAATAGAAACCCTAAAGTTTTATCTTATATTTTTTTTTTCTTTAGAAGTACAATTTTAACTTCTTTGTTTTACAAGAATTTTTTCTACCCTTTTTCATTAAAAAATTAAGAAGAGAGAAGCCATGAAAGACTTTTAAATTTTCTCGCGGATTAAGAGCTTAGACGACTAATTTCAATCGGGGATTTATTCTCTTCAAAAGGTATGTATTTAATATTTTTTCTTGTAAAATAATTAAAAATGACTAGATTTAAATCTCTTTAGGTTTAAACAAATTAAACTTTATTTTGATTCGATTTAAATTTATTTTCAGTTTAAATCATTATTAAAAGTTATTTTATTGAGAAAAGAATTTTTCAATTCTCCTTAATATGTGTTAATGGTATTTTTATTTTGATTTAATTAAAGAGTCTAAAATATAGTTTAGATTTAAATAAAACTGAATTCTATTTTTGATTCAATAAAGGAGATTATATTATTGATATTTAGAAGAGAATTAATGAAAATAAGTATTTTCGAATAAAAACTTTTTATGCATTGTCGGGGTTTGACGATCATAATCACATATATATGTTAGGGTATTTTATTTATTAAAAACTCTTCTTAAATTGAAAAGGATATTTATCTATGTTTTTGACAATTGGATTGTGAACGTTCGATCAAAGCGTTATGGACATGATTCTCTAGAGATCTAGGTATGATAAAATTATGTTTTCCTTGCCCTAATATTCTAAATATCTAACCATGATCATTAATAATGACCAAAATTGAATTAATGTTGATTATAATATGATGCTCTATTATTTTCATGCTAATATTTCTTAATGATTACTTTGTTAGCATGCTATTTTCTACACATATTGTTGGCATGTGCAATTTAATTTAAATATGTAGAATATGAAATGATGTAAACCTCGTAAGTACTAAAAGATTTAAGATTTAATAACTGCATGTATAATTGGTTAGCATCATGAGAGTGCACATGTCATTGCATAAAGAGGAAAAAATAATTATTTACGAAAACATGATCATGATGAAAGCTCATGCACAAGTTTACTTCAAGTCATGATGATACCAGGAATGATGACAAGACATGAATGATGAAAGACATGAAAGAAAAGATATGCATGCATCACGAGCATTCAAGGACATGAACTCATGTGGTCAACCACTGCATGTCGTCACCAGCCCAACTCTAGTGAGTGGCTAGGGATCTCAACCCCTAAAAGATCTTATGATACGTACGTACATGCAGGTCATAATGTGCATACTTGAACATCTTTGCATTGCAACTTGAACACCATATGTGAAAAGTAGTGAACAAAGCTATGATTGATGAACATGAATCGGGACAATTGACATGATTTTTATTTTATGATTATTATAATGTCACAATGCCTCAGATATATAGATTTGCATAGTTTCTCATTTTATGCTTTTCCTAATGATATTATATGCACACATTTTTCATGTTGCAAACACATGCACTTTTCTCATATATGCATATGCATTGGTGGATGTATAGGAAGTTGAGCGGGATTACATGTTTGGTTCATATGAGATTATTTCTTACACTCTTCTCTTTGGGTGGTCAAACGAGACAGGTAACAAAGATGGTAGAGTTTGGGTACATAATAACGCTGTCGTCGATGATCAAGCGATGAATGGAGGAGCTGATGGTTTTGAGTCATAAGCTTATGGGAATGTTATAGAATTATATTTTGGGACATTTAGTTGATTAAATTTATTATTGATGAACCTTTATTAGCTTTATTAGCTTTAGTTATTTCAGTTCTTTGGACTTTTATTATGGGGAATATGATTATTAATTTATTAATTAATGATAAATTTAGTTTGTGAATTATTAGACTTAAATGTTATTTAATGTTCTTCGATATTTGGGCCTATATGTATGAATTGAAGCTCATTATTTAGTTTCTGCGTTGTGCGCTTTAATTTATGGTTGGTATTAATGGATGGATTACTTTGATAAGCGCGCAATATGATGCTATGCTCATGTATGATTAATGTTGAGTGATGGCCTAAGATCTTACGATTAACATTGTGAGGTTTGAGGTCGTCGCATTATCTAAGCATACTTTTAAAGCCACTTATATGCATAGCAGTAGTGTCTTATTTCATCTCATTCATTGTGATGTTCGAGGGCTGTCCCATTGTCTTCTTTTGATGGTTTTAAATATTATGTGACCTTTATTGATGATCATTCTTGATATACATGGGATTATCCACTTAAGTCTAAATATGAAGTTCTCTCCACTTATATTAGTTTTTACAATAGTCCAAACTCAATTTGGTCAAACTATTAAGGCTCTTTGATCTAATAATGGTGGTGAGTACACATCTTTTAAACTTTCGTGCATACGTTCGGAAGATGGGGACCTTGCGTCAATTATTGTGTCCTCACAAAAATCGTGTTACGGAGCGTAATGTGACGGGGCCAATACTCGAGCTTGCAGCATGGTGCTTGAGGCACGACATGTGGTGCCAGGAGGGCACGCGACATGGGGCCAAGTTAGCCTGGCGACGTGGTTGCGCTGCGGGGACACGACACTGTCACATGGGGGTAGGACGCGGGGGCAACACGGTCGCGACACGGACGCGACATAGCCAAGGTGGGCTAGCGATGCAAAAGGCGTTGCAGTATGTCAAACCAAGGGGTTTGAGGTTCTCCTGCCATTCGGGCTGAATGACTGTTTTACCCTTATATAGGGGAAGGGAGCTAGAGAGCTATTCCCTCGCACACGGGGCCTTGCGTTACCAAAGGGGGCGCAAGTGTCTCCTAGGCCTAAAAGGGTGGGCCTAGGACGTCGACGCAACGATGCCGTGTGGAACCCAAGTGAGGTTGATGTATGGCTCCGAACTACGCGTCGCGGTGCATACGGCTAGGCAACCTCGTGAGAACACCAGAGCACTGCGTGGGACTCAGTTGAGCACGCGAGCGACGAGGCACAAGGCTGTGGGCTTGGTTCGGTATGTGAGCCTGACATGATGGCATGGGGAGCTGCATGCCAAAACTGTTGCGAAGCGAGGTACTAGTGCAATGTACAGGGTGAAGCTTGAGCAGGCCAAGTTTAGCGCAGCGGTGCAAACGAGCGTGTCGTAAAGGGGCACAATAAGCTGGGTGGTAGGCCGCAAAACAGAGGTAACCATGTTGGGGGAGTTCCCGTCCTCTAGGCGGGTGGTATCAAAGCTGATGTGTAGATGGGTTGGCTTCGTTGCATGCGGTAGCGGAGCACCGCGCGGGTTGGTAACGCGCGTCAAGGACGCCCGCCATCGTTGGTATCGAGTAGGTCGATTTTAGCGCAGTATCGTTAAATAGACGGATCGAGGTTGCGGAAGTGCAACCCCATGACAGTAAGAATTGGCACATTATGAAGGTGACTAGATATCCCCTGTTGGGATGCATGTTTCCCAATCTTACTGGTTTGTGGCTCTTCTTACGACTACTCATTTTATCAATCGTACACCCACTTGTATCTTCATGATCTTTGTCTCTAAAGACACAAACTTGAGGATAGATCCGCTCATTGTGTTTTTCTTGGATATCATAGTATGTCCAAAGGACATCATTGTAATGATCCTAATTCTTGTAGATTATTTATTTCCGGTGACATAACTTCTTTGAGGAAACTCCATATTTTTTTCAGAAGTGTGTTACTCATTTGTCTCACGTAGTCTTTTGTTGTGCTTTTGCTTCCCATTACTAATCATCCTGCAGGTTCTACACCAGTTTCTCCTATTCCACCACCATCTATGCGTGGTAGTCCTATTCCACCACCAGCTATTCGTGGTAGTCTTCCTCTTAAGCACACCTATGGGCAATGGAGTAAGTCAGCACCTCCACCTCAAACCCATGTGCCAACAGTCCACTCTGATTCAGATCCTCTAGATATATCTGCACCATCCTATCCTTTGACTTCCCCATATTATAATTCCCTCTTCTTCCATTGTTGATGATATTTACGTGATTAATTTGACATACAATTACCTAAAGTTACATAAATAGACAATTAAGCATAAATACAATGAATAAATTAAACAAGAGGACTGAGGGTACCGCTAATTTACAGCCACATAGAGTTATTGACTGGTTCTTATCTTCATCATCGCCATTCTATCGGTTCTGCCTGTAGTGTTGCCCATAATCATATCCATGACTGTATGTCCCTTCTTCGAATTGAGGCATTGGGTTTGGGTAATACTGATATGTCAAGGCTCTAAATAGCAGGGTAACAAATCCCTCATTGTTGGGTAGCTTGATTGAGAGATTGGGTTGATGACATAGGAAACTTCGGTACTATGGAAACCAAATCCGCCAAAGCTACTAATCACATGACCCAAATCATCTTGTTGGGATTGATATGATCCTTTAGGTCATCTTCCTTCAATCTATCCACCCAAAATGTTGGAGTGTTGTACATCGGCATATCGTCATCACTCCATCGCATAACTTACATGAGTAGAACTAAGTAATATCTACCTATTTTACACCATAAACATAATATATCTTTAAAAAATGAAAAAAAAAAAAAAAAGAAACAAATGTAGAAATATACCTTATAATGATTTCCGGTGATCATCCACCAATATTTTTATTGAAATCAAGTAGATCTAACGCATATAGTTACCTAGAAACCTGGTTTACCCTATCATACCAGTCCCCATGCATATACCAGTACCAAGGACTGGTACGAAACGTTTACAGAAACGTGTGTCTATGAGTAAAAGAAACTGGTTTCATTTCAGAAAGAAATTGGTTTCTACCTTTGTTGAAACTTGTTTCAATTTATATAGAAACTCGTTTCTATTATAAAAGAAACCAGTTTCGCCTTTAATTAGTACTTTATATCTTTATTTCGAATCTCGACCTTCTACATTTTTTCTTTTGTAGATCCATTAGATCAAGTAAAATATAATGTTCACGGATTCTTAGAGTTGATTAATCTTAATGTTTTTATTTTGTGAGCTTATCGAATGGAAGTATGGATTTAGTTAACTAGTTATGTTGGTGTTATAGCACCTCTCTCATTAAGTTGGGAGTAAAATGAGAACATTGTCTTCCAAAATATATTTATCATATATAGTTAAAAAAAAGTATCAATGTTAACTAATATCACACACTATCCAAAAAATTTATTTCACATCTATATCGCACCAATAATGTTTCTATGACGAATCCATCTCGTGTCCATATCGGTACTGTACCTATTACATACCTATAATGCATCGACTTCGTTTCTATTTTTGTACCAATAACATATCTATTTCGTTTCTATGGAGTTCCAATGTCATACCAAAAAGGTATCAATAAAAACGTATCCGAACCTTTTTTGACATAAACGTACCAGTATCAGTACCCATATCAGTCCCCGTACCAACTCCTGGCAACTATGATCTAACGAGCATGGTTCAAAATTTCGTCTGAAACCGGTACGTATCGAACGATACCTACTGGTTTCGGAAGGGGGTGGTACGGTATTTATGTAAATACCGCCTGCCCCCTTAATTTCGTCCATATTACCGGAAGAGACAACCAATTTACCAATTCTCTTGTCCGGTATTTTGAAAATACCAAACTACCGAATGAAATTATGATAATTTCGTAATTTTAAAAATAGGTCACTTAAAGTGGCACCATATATTTCCCAGCAAATCTCTTTGCTCACACTTTTCTTCTCTTCTCTCTACCTCCTCTCTCCTCTCTACCTTTGTGTCATTGACTCGTTTGATCTGCCAACGTCAATGAAATATTGGCAAATAATCATCAAAAATTCACCAGAAATCATTCGAAGGTAGATTTCTACCTTCTTCTTGTTTTCTCTTTCATTTTTCTGAGATTATTATTATGTTTAGGATGTGTAAAATAGATAGATCTAACTTAGATCTACCCATGTAAGTTATACGATGGAGTGATGACCTATGTTTTTAAATTGATCGGTGGATGTTCTATGAAGTCTTCATGGCGCCCCAAGATCGTGCAGCCTCAATCGATATATATATATATATATATATATATATATATATATATATATATATATATATATACACATTAGTGATATACATACTTTATTTCAACATAAACGTATATAACATTCATATCCACTTATAGGCTCATCAATTGTATGATTCAAATCCACTTATAGACATGTTTTAATGATAGATTACCACTTGGACAATTTAGATTGATCACATATGTTCACCACGGGGCATAATGATAACCACACTTAAACAGTGTGAGATTAAAAGTCTTAACTTCGGTGGTATAAGATCATTTAAACACCATTCTGGTGTTTAAATGTCGTCAGTAAGGAGTCATTATCCCTTGGCAATAAGGGCTTTAAAGTTTGCGGAGCATCGATAGGTCAGGTTGGGTAGTGTCTAATAAAAAAATGGCATATGCCTAACTTTTAATAACTCGACCTGGCCAGGTAAAAATTCGTTAATTTATAAATCGTCCCGCCCAGGCGGTTGCTCCAAACTCGATCTGCCTGGGAAGCCGCCTAGGGCTAAATCGGAGCGCTCAGGGGCCCGAACCGCCCAAGCAGCTGCCTTTAAGAACACTGGATGACGAGATGACGATGTACAACACTCTAACATTTCGAGGTAGAGGGATTAAAGGAAGATGAGCTAAAGAATCCTATCAATTCCAACAAAATAATTTGGGTCATACGATTAGTAACTTTGGCGGATCTGATTTCCATAGTACCGAAGACTTTCATGTTGCACAACTACTTGGAGTCCCGATATATCAGTATTACCCAAACCCAATGTCTTAAATTTGAAAGAGGGGCATACAGTCATGGATATTATTATGAGCAACACTACAGGCAGAACTGTCAAAACGACAAATATAAAGATGAAGAACCAGCCAGGAACTCTATGTGATTGTAATTAGTAGTACACTCATTCCTCGTGTAATTTTACACATTTTATTTATATCAATGTATGTAAATTTAGGTCATTTAATGTCAAATTAATAAAATGAAGACATAGCTATCGTGAAAATTTCTAATTAGCTAAAAAAGAGTTTACCATCGTTAAAAACTTAAAAAAATTTGAATAAAAAATTAGATTGTTTGGAATTTCTATAAGTTTTTTAGACTTTTGTTTTAACAAAAATGTACTTGAGGATACATTGTTCAATGTACTGCCAATACATCGAAATTTCTGACCAGAATTCCGGAATGTATCATTCTGGGGGCTGAACAATGCATTCCCAAAAACAGGGATTTTGAACCATGCTAACGAGACAAGGACATAACGAGCCAAGAGAGAGGTAGAGAGGAGGTAGAGAGAAGAGAAAAGAAAAGTGGGAGGAAGGGGATTTTCGGGTAAATATATGATGCCACTTTAAGTGGCACCTTCTTACAAAATATTACGAAATTATCAAAATTTCGTCCGGTAATTTGGTACAAAATATCAGACGGAACAACCGGTAAATTGGTTGCATCGTACGTATGGTAATATGGATGAATTTAAAGGGGGTGGTATTTACCTAAATACCGTACTGCCCCTTCCGAAATTGGTATATATCATCCGGTACATACCGGATTCGGACAAAATTTTGAACAATGGTCCAAAATGCCTAACATGCAATGCATGAGAATTAGACTATTTTCCTTAAGCATTTGAAGATGGTAATGCTTCCCAGCTCCCTCATAGGATATTGTTACATGCATCGTTGGATCCGGACCATCAAACCAATGGGCCATCATAATGGTCCATGGCCCAAAAGTTGCACTGATCAAAATAACGTGATGACCCCAAATCTCACAACCGCTAATCGTGAGATCTTAGGCCATCACCTACATAAATCATAAATGATCATAGCATCATATCGCGAGATTACTACGGAAACCTATTAATTATATCCATCAATTTAGCGCATAATACGAAAAGAGCAATCCATGCGTAGGCCCAAATACCGAAAAGCATTAAATAACATTTAAGTCCAATAATTCACCAAATATATTCATAATTAACTAAGAAATTAACAATCATGTTCCCAACAATAAAATCCAAAGAATTGAAATAACTAAATCTAATGAAACTAATAAAAGTTCATTAATAATAAATCTACACAACTAAATGTCTAAAATATAAATCCAAAACATTCCCACAAACTTATGGCGCCATCATCTCCTCCATCCATCGTTTGATCATCGGTTGTAACGTCATTGTGTACCCAAACTCTGTCATCTCTGTAACTTGTCTCATCTGGCTACCCAAAGAGACGGGTGTGAGACATAATCTTGTACAAACCAGACATGTAATCCCACTCAACATCCTCTATATCCACCAATGCATATAAATAAGTAGGGAAAAGTGCATGTGTGTGCAATATGGCAAAAGTGTGTATATAATATCTCGAGTAAGGCACAACATGAAAATTCATACAATTCGTACCCATCAAAGCATATTCACGATATATTAATCATGAAATATGAGCCGTGTTCATTATCATGAATCATGTTCAACAATCATAATTTTATCATTCATTATTTATTCATGTGTATTGTTCCAAGTTTCAATGTAATGCAAGTTCAAGCATGCACAACATGACATCGTGTATGTACGCATCATAAGATCTTCCTCCCCTCAAGACTGAGAACTTTAGCCACTCACTGGATTCGGGTTGGTTACGGCATGTAGTGATTGACCGCATAGGTTCATTTCTTTCATATGCTTGTGATGGATGCAATATTTTTTTTAATTCATATCATTCATCATTCATATCATTGAAACCAAACTTTCCCATAAACATTCATCATCATCATATTTTTCATCAATATTAATTTTTTACTCTTTTGTGATATGCAATGGCATGTGCACTCTCATGATTCTAAACAGTCACACGTGTAAATTAATATCTTAAATCCTTTATTTATTTCAAGATTTACACTATTGTTTTGTATTCTACATGTCCAAATAAAACTGCATATCAACTATATGTGTAGAAATTGGCATTATAACAAAATAATCATAAGAAACATAAATATAGAAATAATAGAACATCATATCGTAATCATCACTTATTCAATTTTGGCTATTATTAATGATCATTCCTAGATATTTAGAATATTAAAGTAAGAAAAACATTATGTTATCATACTTATATCTCTAAAGAATCGTGTCTGAAATGCTTTGATCGAACGTTCACAATCCAATTGTTAATCACAACCTACATAGATATTATTTTCAATTTAACAAGAGTTTTTAATAAATAAAAATACTCTTAGATATTATGTATTATCACCGTCAAAATCCGAAAATACATTAAAAAAAATCCATTTCAAAATAATTATTTCCATTAATTCTCTTATAAATCAATAATAAAATCACCTTTGTTGAAATAAACCTAGAATTCACTTTTATTTAAATCTAAAACAGATTTTAGACTCAACCTATTTAATTAAATGAAAATAAAAACAGCATTAACACATATTAAAGATAATTGAAAAACTTTTTTTTGAATAAAATAACTTTTAATAATTATTTAAATCAAAAATAAGTTTAAATTTAATTAAAATAAAATTTAATTTTGTTAAACCGAAAGATATTTAAATCTAGCCTCTTTTAATTATTTTAAAAGAAAATTAAACATTAAATACATACCTTTTGAAGAAAATAAAATCTGCAATTGAAATTAGTTGTCTACGCTCCTAAATCCTCGAGAAAATTTAAAAGTCATTAATGGCTTCTTAAAATCTCTCTTATGAAGTTTTTAATGCAAAAAGATAAAAATGAATTATTTTAAAACAAAAAGTAAAGTTGGACTTTTAAAAGAGAAAAGCATATAAGACAAAAGCTTTAAAGTTTTTATTATTATTATATTCCATTCCACCACCATATTCTACTTTCTATTCTAAATCGATTTATCGAGATCGAGATGGAGGCGATACGGTACATTAAATGTACCGTATCGCCCATTTATAAGGCTAATACCGGACGATACATTCAATGTATCGTCCGGTATTATACTGTTCCGGTACGTATCGTCCGATACGTACCGGATTTCGGCCCGGACGATACGTACCGGAAAACCGGCATTTTGATCCTTGATTCTAACTGACTTTTGTAGGATAGTATCATATAGTAGGGTGTATAAACTTATAAGACAAAAGCTCTAGATTTTAAGATTCTTATAATATTTTATTTCACTATTCTACCACCATATTTTAATTTTTTATTCTTGGAAACTTTTTATAGAATAGTATACTATGTTACACACAAACACCAAATAATAGTGTATATAAGCTTGTGAGATAAATACCAAAATAAAATTATATATGTTGCTACCAAGATTTGAACCTCTAACCTCTTACTCCACAGTCTACATCCAAAGCTCCTAACCACTTGGTCTCCCATGCACTTGTAATAAAATCATGTAATATTCTATATTCATATATGAATTGGTATAAAACTCATGAATTAAATTATTTAATTATTAAGTATCATAAAGTAATATAAAAATATATATATTACTAAGCATGCATACAGTTATCATATATAAGCGAAAAAGAAATTGGGTCTTTACTCTTTGTAGTAACTCTTCATTCAATTAATAATTGCTTTTGGGCTATATTTATATGTAATGACTGTAAAAATTAAAATAAAAAATTGTTGATGGGTGTTATGATTTTCCAATTGGCGTGATTTCTTCATTCATTGTAAAGGTGGTGATTGATTGGACGGATTAGATCATCATGTAGGATAGATATGGGAAAGCCATCATTTTTTATGGTGCTACATGTCATGGAATAAAAAATGTAATTTTAGAAGACGTGATGAGGAATATTTGTTGAATCAGGGATAAGTCTCCTTTCTTATTTGGTTCTTTATTGGGTTTTTTTTTTGTTAAAATTAAAACAAAAACCCAGACTTAATAAAAAATAGTTTTAAAGACCTTTTCTTTTTATTAAAATTAAAAAAGAATATATTTTTTAAAAGAATTTTTTAGTTTAATTTTCTTAAATATTTATTTTATTATTTTTAAACCAAAAAAAGGATTTTAAACAAAGTATTTTAAAAAAGATACTAATGCAAATGCCAATCATGCTTGCTATCAGATAAAGTTACTACATCTAATACTGCCTACTAATAGAATAAATGATATTTGAGAATGTACAACAATTAGATTCATGATATCCTTGTCCCTAAACTATGGCAAAGGCTGATTTCGGAACCCTTAAAAATCATAGATATTTTTTTCCATAGGATTCGGCAGCTAAGGGGTGCTTCGTAAATGGTGCACATGCTATACCAAGGATGAATTGCCCATAACCACCTGTTAATGATCCTATTTGTGCACTATTTGACTAATATTGCATGAATAATATCTCTACTCAAAGTAAAGGCATTGTCTCTCCTCAGCAGAATTAATAGATTTTAAATAGCCTTGTAGCTACCCAAACCTGTCAAAAGTAGACTACAGATTTCTCTAGACCTATTCATCTGTGGAAAGTTTAAGTTATGCTAATCCAAACGGTGAGCAAAAGATTGGACGCTCAAGATCGTTGGGAAAACTTAATCAGATGGGGCCATTATCTTAAATCTATAATGCCTCTTGGGAAAATAGACATGGAATACCTCAAACCATTACAATCTATAGATGCAGGTGAGGCTTCATTAATCCTTTAACATATATAACACGTTAAAATTTTGCGTATTTTGCGTTAGTATTAGGTGATTGGGCTAGAGCATTAACAGTAGTACTAGAGTAAACTTTAAGACACTGAGGCTGCACAGTTGTTGGTTGATCGAATCGCTGTTAAGGAAGCCATCAGGTGGATTGATCATAACTCAATCATATCTAACAACCAATCCTAATCACCTCAAAGATAGCCTTGTAAAAAGAAGGGTTGAACAGATTACCCAAAAGCTCTAAGATATTTTATTGTCCCTAGTAACCAATACAGCCTTTATGCGTGAACGTAAACATAAATAAACAAATAGATAAAGAAATAAATAAATAAGAAAGCAAAAAATATAAATAAATACCTCCTAAGAGAGACATATATAGGGAACGAGAGGTTTTTCTTTATAGAGAGGTGTTAATTGAAAGTATTTATTGGCTAAACATAGAGTTCTGCCAAACTTGGAATTTTTATTTATAGAAGTACCCGATCCAATCTGATAACCAGTTGACCTTCATGTTCTTAAGCTAGTCAACCTTCGAATTTTGTCATGATTCCTAATCAAATAGATCATTAATGAGAAAATACAAGTGTCCTAAATTAGCAGATAGCAACCAACTCAAAAGCGCAAGCCTATGTTAACCGCTGAGTTTCTTTCATGGTGATAAAGTATGAAAGAGAGAGATTTAAGACTGTTTTACATAGTTAAAATATATGAGCAGATGAGATAGAAAAAAGTTTGGCTTAAGGGTAAATAGGGAAGCATTTAAGGGCTAACAAGGGTATTTTCACCCTAAAATGTGTGAAAACCAAGATTGATAGAAGTTGTGTTTTTTACTTTTACTATATATATATATATATATATATATATATATATATATATATATATATATATATATATATATATATATATATATATATATATTGAAAAGGTGTTTGTCCTCCCATGGAGGATGGTCACCGTCCTTCAAGATTACACGTGGCACCCGAAATACTGTTTCGATGTCACGTGGAGCTCGGGTGCATTGCTTAGATCACATTTGTAAAAACAAAATTGAAAACTTGTCTCCACCATGTGTTTTTTGAGCCATGAAATGTGGACCAGTGAAACTAGTCAAATTTTGACTAGTACTTTTTAAAAAAAAATCCAAAAAAAATGGATCTAAACCATCCCTTCGTGCTCTACATGACACCAAAATAGTGTTTTGGGTGCCACGTAGACCTCGGAGGGCAGTGACCATCCCTCCCATGGAGGACGAAACCAGCTCCATCATATATATATATATATATATATATATATATATATATATATATATATATATATATATATATATATATATATATATATATGACAGGTAAATAAGGAAAAATTTAGGGGCAGGTTGGACTAAGAAAAGTATTTTGATCCTAAAAATGTGTGAAAACCAATGTTACTTAGTTTGTTGTTTCCCTCAGTTGAATTCAACACAGTCAAAGATTATCGTTTGAATCAACCATTGACAGCATTAAATCATATGATAGAGAGTACGTTTCTTGCCAATCTTTTGGAGCAAAGATCTTTAGAACATGGCCTTCAAATCAGATGGCTTATATGGTGTTTCCACTTGGCACAGTTCCCCAAAATCCCAAGTCTTGCATTTAAATTGTGTGCTTGGGCCAGCTTTGAGTGACCAAGTAATGGCTCCCTAAACTAAATGCTTATAATCACTTGGTTAGTTATAGAAATTAAAATGGTACCTCTATTCGCCCGTACAAGATTACTGAAGGTGCCTACATCCAAAATCCATTAACTGCTTGGAATCGGACAATGGAGATCATTTTTCACCCCAATCTTCCACAATGGATCTTGAGACCATGACCGTCAGAGTTAGTTGGTAATTTTAAGGCCACTTTTATGGGATCTGTGACACGTGGAGTAAAAAACTCACTGCCTAATGGAAAGATCACAAAACCATCACCAACTAACTCTGATGGTCGTGGTCTCAAGATCCATTGTGTGGAAGATTGCGATGAAAAACGATCACCATCGTCTGATTCGTAATCAATGATTTCAAGGGGTTTCGGAAGTAGGGGCCTTCAGTATCGTGTACGCGGGAACAGAGTCACCCAAATTAAAATTTATGAGTTCTTAGGTTCAAACCGCTCCCTGTACTACCTAATTTTCGTTTTAAAAACAGAATAGTTAGCATTCACTAGTTGATTCACTTGTCAGGCCGAATCAGACCGAATTAAACATCGAACTGGTTCGCTGTACTCAATTTGTGATTCGCTAAGCAAATGAGCCAATTGAGTTACATAGGTGAAAACTGGTGTCTTAAATTCTACAAGAACCAAGAACCAAAATAATAATAAATGCAAGTGAAGCTTACCAAAGTAGCAATCTCACCATGTCCCTGCTCTTCGGCCAAATAATCGGGATCTTATAACCCTGAGGGAGTGGAACCAAGCATCTCGAACTAGGGTTAGGGCAATGCCTCTCCCTATGCTCCATATGCCGTCTCGATTTCAGCGCCTTTATCGCCTTCGAATTATCAAGACACGGTATGTAATCGACAGAATCTGCTCCAAATCTGCAGATCGCCCAGCTGAATTTGCCTCCTCCTTCAGGGATCTCATCAGGGATCGAAGTCGAGAGTTGTTGAGATTTTTCGAGATCGAGAGGGGAGGGGTAAGAGAATCGGTTGTTGGTTAGGAGGAGGAGCGCGAAGCAGAAGAGGAGGACGGCGATGGAGAAGAAGAATGGGATTTTTTTCTCTTTTAAGAAGGTTTGCAGAGAGGCCATTTTCTTGGTATATAGAAGGATGGATTTAGAGAGAGAAGATCGAAGTATTATAAAGGAAGAGTGGAGTTAGAGAGAGAAGACGGAGTTTGTTCTCGAATGCGCGGAGGTGCGTAGTGGCATCGAGTTTGAGCAGAGAAACTGCAGTACGAAGAGGGGAAGAGAGAGAGAGAGAGAGAGAGAGAGAGAGAGAGGGAGAGAGAGAGAGGAGCGACATGCATGAACAACGAAGTATGGTAGAAAATGACAGCACTGCTTCTTGGTGGCAGCTAAATTATTGCTCTCAACGGGTCGACTGACCCATTTTTACAGTGGGATCGCCGGGTCCGTTAATCCAAGGCCTATTCGGGTGTTTCCCCATTTTTCCCACAAAAAAAGCTCTAATTTTGACAAGTCAGTTGCCAGAAAAAGTCGGTTTCCTGCAGATTCCTGGCCAACTCAGATTCCTTGCTCTTCCCATGTGTGTTCTTTTAGGCTTCAGAAATACTCTGATTCTTGGCTTATCCCAGAAATGAACACACTCTCAGTCTGACTTATAAATCCTACCCGGGGAATGACTGATTCTTTGGGAAAATGGGGTGCTTATCCATGTGTCATGACTTGCACTTGGGGAAGACGAAGGAGCTGGTTGATGGGACAATTATCTGAGGGGATATTTCTAAAACTTTGAAACGCGTTAACCGCTTCATATTCTGAACGAGCGATGATAGGCCCTTTAAATCTTGTTACTTCTCACGAGCAATCCTCCCATATTCGATAAACACTCGGTCTCCTACTAGTAAAAGCGATATGGTATTCACCCATTACATCTGATAACATATATTAAAAATTATGTATCAGTATGAAATAGTAAGTATAAATTTAATTTGAAGAACAATTCGTTAGTAAAAGAGTCATCAGTGAAATGATACTATTGAACATTATTTTATGAAATGAACTCAATGAGATTGTGCATCCCACATTCTATTTGCTATATTATCGCAAAAGCATTCATCCACTCACGATTTGCAAGAGTTTGAGTGCTATGAACGTCCAGGTCTTCTACTTCCACCGACCTATCACTAAGTGGCATTATTTGATCTTTTGGCCATTCGTAAAAGAATGGATCCTCACGATCGTGAATCCTAACATAATTGTGTAGGACATAACATGCAACAACTATCTTATTTTGCATTTATACAGGAACCTTCGTTTGGACTTGGAGAATTGGAAAGTATTGTTTAAGTACCCCAAATGTTCGTTCTACGACATTTCGTAGTGACGCATGTCGCTTATTAAATAGTTTTTGGGAGTCATTGGGAGGTTGAGGTGTTAAATTCTTTAAAATTGTGTCACACGCCACGATAAGGACTCAGAAAGCCGCACATATTCGAATATCCCCTATCAAGAAGATTGTACTTTCTCATTGGCACATGGAGCTTGTTTTCTCTTCTTAATAGCGCACTTGTGAGGACTTTGGAGTCCGGAAATGACCCCTCCCATCCTGACAGTACATACTGAAATAGCATATCAAAGCTCACTACACACAACACGTTTTGTGATGTATCTTGGTGGCGATTGCGATATCTCTTTGAGTCTATCCTCGAAACAATTACAGCTACATGTGTACCATCAAGGGCACCTACCGCATCCTTAAACCACGGATACACCCATGACTTGTTCAATATCTCAGTGAGCGTGGTACTAATTGTTTGCTTAACCAACTCAGGATATAACTTCAAAATTGTCTCAAATGCTGCATTGGAGGAGAGGCTTATGGTTGATCCTGAATGTTGGAATCTATCTTGCACGGCGCGATTTTTTTGATTTTGGGCGACGGTATACAAAAATATTGCAACATGTTCCTCAATCATCATTTTTTGTAAATCATGTAACAATCCCCTAAACTTGAGGGCATTGCACAAGCTTTGGAATGTAGTTGTGCGCATGAGGAATAATTCATAGGCAATGTCTGGATGCTCATTGAGGGTTTCTTCAACATACTAGGGACCAGTGAAGATAGAGGTATGACGCTTCTGCCTCTCGGGTTTATGTATCATCTGGTAATAAATTGTCGTTGTTAGAAGCACATCGATCGCAAGCATTCCTATGATTGCATCATCATATAGAAGGAGTCATTCCTATAAAAAGATTGATAATGTCGATTGGACTGAGATTCAATCCTATTAATATATGAATCACTCACAAGCAACTAGTTAGAAATGAATACTACTAATATATTGGGTACTTAACATTTACGATTACAAGACTATTGGTACGGAGGCCACTGCCTCCCAGTCAACCTAAACAGATACCCTTGGCGGTGCTCAGAGCGCATCGCTAATAGTGTCTCAACCACGCAAGACGAACTGTCAGCAACTCTAATGGTAACATCATAAAAGATATTATCGTCTATTAAGTTCATGCCTTCATCTCTTCCAAGACCTTCATGAATGAGTCAAGTGTGTCTGTTTTGATTGCACGTTGATTTATAAGATCGTCAATCAAAGAACGAAACCTTCTTAGCTCATCCAAAATCTCATCTTCACTTTCGGGTGCCTTTCGTTTCATGCCCGATCTGATAGAACCTTCCCGACTAGGCCGTGAGCATAAGGTCAGGCTCGGACCACTTTCAAAAGTGAAGGGAGAGTTAGCATTGCCGATCCTTCGACCTAGAGAGAGAAGGCCAGCTTATTCCTCTATTTGATCATGATTAGTTTTATTTCGACACCATAAGGAATCTCGATCATTGATGCCAAAGTTGTCAGTGCATCGACAAAATGATTTCTCGCTCGTAGGACGTAAGAGAAAGTAGCATCGTCGAAGCATTCGATCAAATCTTCAAGGCGTTCATGGTACGGGATTAATTATTCATCCTTTATTTTTCAATCTCTATTTGTTTGGCATACGATTAACTGTGAGTCACCGAATACCTTGAGGTGTCACATTCAGGTCAAGGGTTTCTTGCAAGCCGACTACGTAGGCTTCATATTCGGCCATGTTGTTGGTATAGGGGAAATTGAGTTTAATGGAGATTGGTATATGGGATCCTTTTTGTGAAATCAAAACCACACCAACCCCTTGACCTTCAGAGTTCGATGCCCCATCAAAGTGAATTACCCAGGACTCGTCTGCCTCTTCAGTGTCGTCCTCTGCCATGAACAATATGTCTTCATTAGGAAACTCGGTTCTCATGGGTTCATAATCGGGTAAGGGATGTTTAGCAAGATGATCAAGAAGTGTTTGCCCTTTGATTAACTTCTGGTTGATATATGTGATGTTAAATTCAGATAAGAGAAGTTGTCAGTGTGCAGTCCGCCCAGTGAGAGCCGACTTTTCAAACAAGTATTTCAAAGGATCCATTCGTGCTAGAAGGATAATCGCATGGGATAACAAATAGTGACCAGGCTTCTGCGTCTCCCAAACAAGAGCCATACATGCTTTCTCCAAGTGAGAATAGCGTGTTTCATAATCAATGCATTTCTTGCTCTTGTAGTAAATGGCATGCTCTTTTCTTCCTGTTTCATCGTGTTGGCCTATGACACATGCCATTGAAAATTCAGTTGTGGAGAGGTACATCAAGAGTGGTCTTTCGGAGACTGGTGGTACTAAAATGGGAGGTAAGAAGATAGCTCTTGATTTTAGCAAATGCTGCCAGACAATCATTATTCCATTTGACAGTCGAATCTTTTCTCAATAACTTAAAAATTGGGGTATAGATAGGAGTTAGTTGTGCGATGAACCGACTGATATATTAAATTCTTCCTAAGAAATTTCTGACTTCCTTCTCGGTAAATGGTGGGATCATTTCTACAATAGCTTTTACTTTCACTGAGTCAACCTCGATGCCTCTCCTACTAACGATAAAGCCTAGTAACTTTTCGGACATGGCATTGAATATGCATTTCTGAGGGTTCAGACGCAACCTATACTTTCTCAACCTTTCAAGAAATTTTTGGAGGTTCTCTAGATGATCACTCCTTTCTTGAGACTTAGCAATCATGTCATCGATGTACACCTCAATTTTCCTGTGCATCATGTCATGGAATAGTGCTGTCATAACCCTTTGATATGTCACTCCGACATTTTTTAAACCGAAATGCATGACCCGATAATAAAAAGTTTCCCAGGGCATGATCAAAGCTATCTTTTCTCGGTACTCCTCTACCATTATGATCTGATTGTATTTGGAAAAATTGTCCATAAATAAAAGCATCCCATGCTTAGTAGTGTTATCAACCAAAATATCGATGTGTAGTAAAGGAAAGTCGTTCTTCGAGCTTGTTTTATTGAGATTTCTGAAATTAATGCACATGCGAACCTTTTCATCTTTCTTTGGTGTTAACACGATGTTGGCCAACGACTTCGGATAGTTGGAAATCATGAGAAAACCTATGTTGTACTGCTTGATGACCTTGTCCTTTGCCTTCAACATCCACTCAGGCTTAAGACGTCTTAATTTTTGCTTGACAGGCTTCACTTCAGGATATAATGTCAACTCATGCTCGACCAAATCAGTATCTAGACCTAGCTATTCCTCTCATGACCAAGCGAAACGTCTTGGTATGACCGAAGGAAATCAATCATGTTTTATCTTTCGACAGGAGATAGTGAAGTTTCGATCTTTGTAATTTTCGTATCCTCTTTCGTTCCTAGATTAACATCCTCAATTTCTTCAATGATTCGGATAGGGCCATTCACAAAATAAGCATATTACTTAAGGAGTTTTCCGGGGAGCTCCTCGGTCGAGACCTCCTCATTCAGATCCATGACTCCTACTACTTCGTATATTAATACAAGGAAGGGGTTGATTTCACGTTGGACGTGTTCTTTGTGTAAGGCATCATGAATTTTATTTTCTTTTAGTATTTTAAAAGATAATATATTTTGCTTATTTTATACATTTTATATTTTTTTAGGTTTTTTCATTTCTACTTTAACGACTCGAAATTTCCTTCCATAAATAACATGAAATACAAGGTCGTTACATCTCATTTCATAAGTCCTTAAACACAGATTTCATTGGTAGAAAACGAAACTAATTTGAGTCACTAATTTAACTGAAACAATTAATATTTAAAGTGCCATGATGAGCTACTAATCCAAGATATACCATCGGTGATGGTCGTACATCACACAAACAATGGTATCTACATCAATATCCGGAAGGTAATCCCAAACTATTTCAAAGAAAAATTCATTTAAATCATACAAAACCTAAATCTCCAAAAGATTTCTATGGGAAAATTTCCTCAAGTGGAAGATCTTCTTCGTATTCTGGTACAAAATCGGGATCTTTGTCTGCATCAATAGTTGTGACACATAGTCTCGGGGTGAGCTAAAAGGTCCACATGCTCAGTAGAGTAATCCCACATACCAATCATACTTTATCGTTCCAATACATCGATATTCAATGATCAATCAGTGTCAATAACTAAGTTACCAAGTTTCAGTGAGTTAAGTGTCATTTGAGTTTGATTTGTCTAATCTACAGTAGAGTCTTGGTATTAATTTCAGAAATTCCAACAAATTCATGTCATATAGGTATCCAATTTCGATGATTTTCATTTCCATGCAAAAGTCCAGTTTAAAGTGCCTTCTAATATATTTTCATTTCGAATGCAGCTTCATAGTTTCATGCATGACTTAAACCAATAAACTTAAAAATCTCTAACGCGAATATATCACTAGAGCCAATGTCAATGTTGATGGGAGTTCCAACCATCGTCGTTTAATGAACAATTTTTCGAAGTGCCCAAGCTCCTGGGTTGTGAGGAATACTTGTGCGGTTCGATGGATCATCGTCACGGTTCAATGTGTGCAATAGCACGGTTCGATGTGTGCCGAAGCACGATTCAATGTTCGATGTTTATGCTGTCGCACGGGATTTGTTCAAATGAATCGCTTTAAATCACATGCAAAATTCTAGGACATAGTATAGTATTCATATGTCATAGATAGTTCAAAACTTAAATTTCCAACCTCTAATATCCAAAGGAGTTCAATATTCAATGAGTTTCAAATATTCAATGAGTGTGCAATGTTCATTGAATTTCCGATGTCCAATGAGAGTACAGTATTCAATGATTTTCAATGTTCAAGGATCAATTTCCATGATTCAAAGAGATTCGTGTCATATGTCCTCCTTTATGACCTATTTCGGGTTTCTAATTAATTTCCATTTTGTTTAAAGTTCAGAATCAGTCCCAAGTTTCTAAGATCTTCAATTCGTATTCAGACATCTAAGAATCACTATAATCATCATTAACGATGATAGGACAATATTCAAATTATTCAAATCACTAAACATATATGTATCATAAGTATAAAATATAGATTGTGCATTAAAATTCCCCTACCTCGGGTCCTAACATCGTAAGAAGGAAGTGAGATGATCCCTGTCAATAGCGACCGATTTCTCCTACTACATCGCATGCACGAGTGATACATCAATGGTTGATTGTAATTAAGAACACGTCGAAAGTACTTATTACGCAACAAGGAACCCTAGGAAAAATGGCTAAAAAGGCAAAGTTCAGCATGGCTCGCTCGAGTGATAAGCAATGCTCACTCGAATGACGTAAGAGAAATTTTTGTGCATTCTTCAACATCTCGCTCGAGCGACAACCAAAGTCGCTCGAGCAACTTTTGGCCGAAAGTTTGGTCTCATTTTTGAAGCGTTCTCGCTCGAGCGAAAAGTCAACTCGCTCCAGCGACTATGGGCGAGTACGAAAATAAACCCTCTTTATGGCCCAAAATCGAAGTCCCAAATTAAGAGATAAAATCTGACAATTATGAATCTATGACCTGAAAATTAGAAAAATAGAATCCTAAATAAGGGATCATGATATCCACCTCTTGAAGCGTGATTGGTGATTCTATGATGATCTAGGCCTAAGGAGGCTGACAATCAATGCTATCGTTGGTTCGATGTTCCTATCTTTTCCCTCCTTGATCTTGATTGTGAAGAAGATCAAGGTGATTCTTATGGGGAAACACCCAAAAGGCTTTAGGGTGAAGTGAAGAAGAAGATTGAGGAAGAAGAGTGGTGACGACTAGGGTTTTCTTAAGAAGAAAGAAAAGAGAGACGGCTAGGTTTTCTTAAGCTCTATTCTTAAGAAGAATTCCTAAAGAGATTGTAGACACCCAAATTTGGCCCAAGGCTCGATCGAAATACACTTCGAGAGAGGTGCACTTTCAAGCTTCTGATGGCATATATAGAACCCTTAAGAATCTTTCCCTAACCTTAGGAATCACCCCTAATCCTTTATAAACCACCCCAAACCTTTAGAAACCAAATCCCAACCTTTTGAACCCCTTCCGAACCCATACCTAGACTTTCCCGGGCAATGATAAAGAGTGGTACAGCGAGATTAGTTGAGATTTTCTACTATAATCAAATCATATATCATTATAAAGTAGAATTCTCCAGCTTTCTAACGAGCCAAGAATCACCCCGATCAGAGTTGTACATCAAAAGTTACGATGATTCAAAGGTTGGGCACAAGTGGGCATGTTTTGAACCTGTCGAGAGATTCATTTGGAACCTCGCGAGAGGTACTGTGTACTTGGCGCAAGTAATATTTGCGTCAAGACATTTCTCCCCAGAAATGGCCTGGAGCAACTAATAGTTGCACCAAGCACCAATGGACCCCACCTCGGGCAGCCAACTTCCTAAAACCCTATTTGACACTGTTTTATTGTGCCTAAGCTTGGTGCATCTATTAGTTACGCCATGCTTAGCTACAATGACCATGGGTTTTCTGCTCAAATTCGATATTAGGGTTTGACTTGTTGACCATCTCGATCCCTTGGCTGTGTTTTGCTTGTTCTGTTGCAACCATTCCTGTTCTATTTGTAACCCTTTGAGTGACTTAAAGCTCTAACCTATCATCCACCATTGGAGCTAGTTTTCACACTCTTCAAGGCTCAAAAAGCCCTAGAAGACTTTAGATGGCTAGATTAATTAATTCCTAAACCTATTTAGCCTCAAACACCCTCCTAACCTCTCCTTTTGCCATAAATGGAGAGGCACCCTTCCCTTAGAAAGGGCTTGAAAATTTTCTAAAGAGAGAAAAAAGAGAAAGAGCTCCCTTTCCCCCTTTGGTGCACCATCCCCATATAAATTCCAAAATTCCAATATCCCCTTTAGACCTCACCTTTCCTAAAAAACACTCCAAGTTTAGGTGAGAACTATCCCCTAGCTTCCCTTCTCTACCTCTTAGCCTTCAAGCCTTAGGAGCTAGAACCCTTAATCTAACCATACAAGCCATCGGAAGCTCACTGAAGCACACCTACACAAAGGTCCACAGCGGTGCAACAAGGGTCCAAGAGCTCCAGCTCTCTCCTCTATTCCTCTACCTTCTTGGTTTTCCCTTTATCCTTACATTTGTGCTATTACGCTGCCGAAATTTTAGTAGGAACGGAGGGGCACAAATAGGATCTTAGTGCCTTAAAGGCAAGAAGAAGGGCTTTTTTCTTTTTTATTTTTATTCTTGTTTTGGCCATAAGTAGAGATCGCATTAAGCAGGTTGATCGGGTGCCTAAAACCTTCCCGATCGATAACTGAAGCCCCTACCCAAGAGCCTTTGGCGTAGTCCGATAATTCAGAGTCATATTTGTGGCACTTTGGTGCTTATAAAAATTGATTTGGGTTTTCCGGGACACCGAAAGCTCCGGGTGGTGACTCTATATTTTTCAAGAGTGCGCATCGTCGTGATGGGATCATCAAATAATCCCATGGTTTCACAGATGGCGACTCTACTGGGGATTAGCTAATAGAGCTTCCTCTTGAATTTTGGCCTATTTTATTTGTTTTTACTGACCATTTTTGCTATTTTTTTTACTATTTTTACTCACCCTTACAATTACGTCATTTTACTTACCCCTATTTTTACGTCATTTACGAGCCTTAGCCAATTGGCGGGCCTACTTGCACACCGCATTTAAATTCCTTTACTTTTCAATCATTTTGGTGCCTTAGCCGATTGGCGGGCCTACTTACACTTTGCATTTAACTTCCTGTACTTTTAGGTCATTTAAGGTGCCTTAGCCGTTTGGCGGGCCTACGTGCGTATTTACGTTTTGGTAAACATATTCCAATGGTGGACGCCGGCCTATAGAGGCGGCACGGGATCATCACCCTCGATCTTTAAACTTAAGAAAACTCTCATAAAATCAAAAAATTAAAATTGAACCAACAAGGGGGACTTAATCAATTTTTGTGGGATAGATTTTTAAGGGTTGGATTTTTCTAGGCACACATACAACCTCCCGGTTCTTAGTACGGTGGCAGCCCCTAGTGGTGATGATCCAGAAAAGTTCCAACCCACCTAGTACCTGAGAAAGCGCTTGCGCTTGAGGTATATCGGATGGGTAACCTTCTCGTTACTTAGCCTAAAATCGAGAGAAAGTGAGCGTTAGCGGACCCGCACCGGTCTTGTATCCCTTAGGTTCAGTGAGGAGAGACCCGTTGTAATTAAACAGTCAGTCCCCGGAAGCATAGCTTTCAGAAAAACAAAAAAAAAAGACTCATTTCGGGCTGCTGTTCCCTACTGTCAAAACTGTCAAAACCCTCTGTTTGCCTGGCGCCACTAATACATGTGCCAAGGTAAAAATTCTCAGAAGTGTTCTGGAGCATATATTAGTTGTGCCAGCTTTAAACTTGAGCATTTTTGACCTAGCGCATCTATTAGTTGCATCAAGTCTACTTTAAACAAAGCAGCCCGAGTTTATGGCCTGTTCCACCCTCCCAGATTCCCCAATTAGTGATTTTAGTGCCTCTGTTTAGGCCCCGCAATTTCTAACACCCAATACGCCCCCCTTGGCTAAGAGAAGGTGACTTATTTTTTACCCATTTCGGAGGATCGGGTTGCTTTATGTCGATTTTCGTGCCTTCAATAGATCAAAGGATTTCCCTTTAATTCTTCCGAAGCGCTTCAGAGTCGTTACCGCAATACGAAAGCCACCCGAAACGGGAATTCAAAGGCATCGAAATCTTTAATCATTTCATTTCAAAATTTTCAAAAAATTGAGTAATAAAAAAAACCAAAAAATTGATATTTGTGGTGCTGGCACAACGACATCATCTTGTCCTCCGACATCCCGTAGGGCAAGAAGAAGGAAGCTTTATGGGACCCACCGGAGGCACTTGTACCCTACCTAATACTGAGTCATGTCGTGGGCAGTGGATCCAGCATACGCCGATCCCGACTCATCCCCGCCACATTCCCCAACCCATTCCCATGTGAAAGAACTTTTCACATCCATCCCCCTTACCCAATCTCCCTTCACCGTTACCGGCCCATTTGGCGCCCCCATTTTTCCATCTACCACCTCCCAAAATGTTCAAAATCCAACCCCCCATTCCACATCATTTTCCCAAGTCATGCCCATTCCCTCGTCCATGGCCATTCCCAATCCATCTCACCTTCCGTCCACACCCATTCAAAACCTGGCCTAATCCTCCACCTTCACCAATATATCCTAATTCTCATCCGCCCGACGCATACCCAATCCACCAGCATCTACTCATGCCGCATCCGATTTTACCAATCCCCCATGCCATCCCTCCATCTACCCAAGTCATGCCCATTTTTATTGGGGCCATGACTAGTTTTTCTCTCACATCCCCCACTTCCATACCCCATCCCTCATCATCCCAATATATACCCGATCCACTCACATTCACCAATGCCCCACCTAATTTCTCAAACCCCACCCCATGTCCCACCTTTTACCTAGGTCATGCCCACTTTTACCGGGGCCATGCCCAATATTCCCACCACATCCACCCCATCTATACCCCACCATCCCCTAAATACACCATCTCCATCCGATCCCTCTCCAATGGCTATGATGGAGGAGATGGTCCAGGCCTACACTAGATGGAAAGCCTTCCAAAACAACCCCTCTCACCCACACCCCACATCCCTAAATCTATCCCATGCCCTACCAAGCTTCCATGCCTCCTTCCCCCATGATCCCCATCAACCCCCCATCATCCATACCATCCAAACCCCCATTACCCAAAACCTCCAAGGCCCAATGGCCCAAACCCCCATCACCCAGACCCATCAGGGGCCCATGACCCATATACCTCAAGGCCCAAAGCCCCAAACCCCCATCACCCAGACCCATCAGGGGCCCATGACCCATGTACCACAAGGCCCAATAGACCAAACCCATAAAGGCCCAATGGGCCAGACCCAACATGCCCAATGCCTCATGCCCCAACCCTCCCAAAGCCTCATAGCCCAACTCTCTCAAAACTTCATGGCCCAACCTTCCCAAGGCTTTATGACCCAAACCCATCAGAGCTCTTTACCCTACACCCAAGCCCAGCAAGGCCCAAACCTTGGAGCCTCACACCCATACCCTTCACAACTCCTCCAAAATTTCACTCACCCACAACCCTCATACCCAGTTCAAGCCTATGCCCTGCATCAACCCCAATTTACCCATGTCCCTACACCTCAAAGCCATCTCCATTCCCAATGGCCCCATCTGGCCCAAAGTTTAACTTCCACTCACCCCATCACCCAGCAAAATTTCCCTCACATATAATGGTCACACCCGACCCCCATTCAGTCCACACATCACCAACAGGAGAATCCTGCCCTCACTGCACCATATATAGACCAGTAGTATGAAGAGGACGAGATTAGGAACAGTGAGGCATATATTGGGGCATTGGCTAACATTAATCCTTCACTCATGATCACGAACCCCCTAGTAGCACAGAGTGAAGCAAGACCTACTACTAAGAAGATGGCCCCCATGTCTAAGGAATTAGAGTAGTTGAAATAGCAGCTAGATAAAATTCAGAAGCAACTATTGAAAATGGGTGGAGTTGAAATCCATGCCACTGATTTTTCAGACTTATGTTTATTCGCTGAGGTCCCCTAACCCTCAAAATTTAAAATGCTGATTTTTGATATATACAATGGCACTGGCAATCTCATTGCACACCTCAAGTCTTATTGTGGGGACATGTGCCAGTATGGGGGAGATGAAAGACTACTGATAAAGGTCTGTTAGAAAAGTTTAACTGGTCTGGCTTTGAGATGGTTCACATCCTTAGAACCATCTATAATAAAGACATGGAAAGATCTGACTCACTTGTTCCAAGAGCAATATGTCTACAATATAGACATTAAACCTCACAAGTCAGACTTGGACCAATTGAAGCAGAACCCTAATAAAACTTTCAGCAATTACTTAGGGCGTTGGAGAGCACTGGCAGCTCAGGTGAGAAACATGATACTTGATGACGAACAAATTGAGATGATTTTAAAGAATACCCTGCCGGTGATCTTAGACTTCCTCATTTACCAACAACAGTCAAGCTTTGTTGATTTGGTAAGAAACGCCAATTATTGCGAAGATGCTAGCAGAGAAGTGTGTCTAAGCAAGAACATACCCGGTGGAACTAGCGGGGTCAGGAGGTTCTCGGAGCAGAGGAATGAGAAAAGAGCAGAGGCAGATGTGCAGAATATTGCCAACACTCGGCTAACACTAATATAACTCCATTCCAATTCAAAGCCGCCCAACCAGCTCTAGTCAGAATCGAGCCGATACAAAGAACCGGGAATGGGCATGGAGCACAGATGACTCCAGAGCAGAGAAGTACCCGCTATGACCGAGTTTATACACCCTTGGGGCAATCATTGAATGTATTTTTACCTTTATTAATAGAAAATGGATTAGTCACAGCCCTCCAACCACGACCTCCTCCAAATCCCATCCCGAGAAACTATGACCCCAATACTCACTGTAATTTTCACCAGGGTCCGGGTCACCCAACCGATCGTTGCTTTCTATTAAAGCATGCGATACAAGATTTAATTAAGGCCAAAAAAATCATTCCACCAGCACCTTCCCAAGTGAATCAGCACACGAGCATACATCAAGCGTCGCTGCCCCCACACCCTCCCGGTGGGGCAGGTTCGAGACCCATTGTCGGTATGATCAAAGAGGATGATGAGGAGTTTGAATTTGACCCATCAGATTACATCAGTGACCGAGAAAGTTTTGTAGAACCAAGGCCAAGAGATAAAAAAGAAAGAGGTATTGGGGTAATTGAACCCTTGAATTTGTCAGATTATTTTCCCAACCCTACACCCCAAATTGAACCCTTAGATCTTAGGTCTTACTTCTCATTACCCACTCCTGTGAATTACGTACAAATTAATGTCTATCAGCCGTACAATGCCACCCCCACCAATTACCCAATAGTCCATCATGTCCCCCAGATCCCACCACCACCTATTAATTATCAGTGGTCCACTCCTACCCCATTACCGCAAACCTCATCACCCCAACCTGGCCTACTTTTGCCACCCCCCATCCATCACCGAGGTGAACCAGGTCTTACCCACCCTTCCTGAGCCATTAGTACAAGTGCATCAGATACCGGCAGCCACTCCATTTCAGATTTTGGGACCAACTTACAATCCTCATCAGGTCCCGCTCAGTTACGAGCAGACGAACGTTAACGCCAACAGTAACAGAGAAGAGGCAGTGGACTTTGTTACCAGATCGGGGAAGATCTCTAAGTAGCCAAAGGCACCAGCAGTAGCAGAAGCCCAACCAGAGGGGAGGAAAGATAGTGTCGTGAACCCGTTCGAGAAAATGAGCAAAGAACATATACTAGAAACTCAGCTGAAAAGAATGCCAGCTCATATCATGGTTTGGGACCTATTAATGACCTCCCCACTTCATTTTTAAGCCTTAATGGGGCGTTAAAGAACGTGCACGTATCTCTTTAGGTGAGCCCAGATGAAGTCGGGCAAATAATTAGACAGGTGATGGCTCCTAATACCATTTTGTTTTCTGATGCTGATTTGCCGGAAGACGGAAATGGCCACTCAAAATCCCTCAACATCACTGTGGAATCCAGAAATATGATAATTCCCTTGGTATTAATTGATAATGGGCTTACTTTGAATGTATGCCCTCTGAGAACAGCTACGAAGATTGAAATAGATCCATGCATGCTGAGACCTACAAGAACGAGTGCTAGAGGTTTTGATAATACGAGAAGGGAGATAATGGGAGAAGTTGACCTTGAGCTGGTGATTAGGCCAATGACCTTCTCCATATTATTTTAAGTAATGGATATCAAGTCCTCCTTCAATTTACTATTGGGGCGCCCATGGTTGCACCAAGTTGGAGCAATACCATCAACGCTGCATCAGAAGCTCAAGTTTGTGTCTAGGCAAAAAGTTATCACCATAATAGGAGAGGGGCATGATGAAAAGGAAAAGGCCACCCACAGCATTGAGAACCCAAAAGTGTTGGATGTGCCACACACAGCTGAAGATACTGACCTCCATAGTTTCGAATATGAGGTATCGGCTGTAGTCCCAGATCCTCCGAAAAGCATCACTTCAAGAACCGGAGGTGGAATGATAGCGGCAGTGGCCATGCTTCAGAAATGAGGCTATCAAAAGGATAAAGGACTAGGGCCCCGACTGCAAGGTAGGAGAGAATCGATCAAGGCCAAGAGAGGCAAGCAGGTCATATTTGGGCTAGGTTACAAGCTCATAAAAGAAGAGGTCCGAGAGGCCAAAGAGAAAGCCTGAGCCGCAACAGTTGCAAGAGCTAGGGGGATAAACCTAGAGGAGAAACCTTGTCCCAAGCCTCACATCAGAGATTCATTTGTGAGCGCCGGGGTTGTGAAAATCGATCGGAATGGGGTAACTCGATTAACCCCACGTAAACCCGCGACACCTGTTCACCCCACCAATCCCTAGATTATCCCTCCCAACCTGGAAATAGACCTGGCCGCATTATCTCTCTTTGAGGAGCGATGTTCCATATCGGCACAATCTCCCCCTGTGGTAAACCATCACAGGACTATGCTGATGTTTGAGGACCGAATTTCAGATGAATCCATGATCGACATGATGGAGGCTGACTCCAAAGAGCCATATCAGTCAGCACTCTCCATCCAAATCTGAACAGGTAAGGGAGCGGCATCGCAGGTACGTAATTGGGTAAGTAATTCAGCGTCTGTGCCCTAAACTCTTGAAGCGACAGGTGGCCTGAAATTCAACATCGATTTCCCAAAAAAAAATAACCTGTAAAAAGAGAGATGAGCCCTCGGCAGGTAATACCGTGTATATATAGGGACTCGCTCTGCCAAGAGCCCATTTTTGAAGAAAACAAAAATCCCCAAAACATAGAAAAAATACAAAATTCAAAAATATTGTCTTTTAAAATAATAAAAAAAATCAAGGAAAAAGATGCCTTAATCGAGAATCCCTTCCCACGTGAAGTCGACCCTTTCCTATAGAAATACAGGAAGAGGTAGGAGTCTCGAGTCTAGATGAGGAGATCCTTACTAAGGAGCTTCCCAATGAACTCTTAGAATGGTTTGCCAACTTTGACCACGATCTTACCCCTATTGTTGAAGAAATCGAGGATGTCAATCTGTGTACTGAGGAGATTCCAAGAGTCACCCAGATCGGAACATCGCTGTCTCCTGATGAATGAAAAAGCATGATCGATTTCCTTCGGTCATATCAAGACGTCTTTGCATGGTCATACGAGGACATGCATGGTTTAGACACTGATTTGGTCGAGCATGAGTTGCCACTCTACCCTGATATCAAGCCAGTCAAGCAAAATTTGAAGCGACTCCGACCCGAGTGGATGTTGAAAGTCAAGGATGAGGTCATCAAGCAATATGATGTAGGATTTCTCATGGTCTCCAAATACCCCCAGTGGTTGGCCAATATCGTTCCAGTGCCAAAGAAGGATGGAAAGGCCCGTATGTGCATTGATTTCAGACACTTGAATAGAGCGAGCCCGAAGGATGATTTCCCGTTACCGCACATCGACATCTTGGTCGATAACACTGCTAAGTATGGGATGCTTTCATTCATGGATGGATTCTCCGAATATAATCAGATCAAAATGGTGAAGGCGGCCCTAGAGAAGATAACGTTAATCACTCCCTGGGGAACTTTCTGCTATAGGGTTATGCCATTCGGGTTGAAGAATGTCGGCGCGGCATACCAGAGAGCACTGATTGTACTGTTCCACGACATGATGCACCGAGAAATTGAAGTATATGTCAATGACATGATCACCAAGTCACCAGAGAGAAGTGATCATCTGATAAATCTCCAAAAGCTGTTCGAGAGGCTGAGAAAATATAGGCTGCGACTAAATCCTCATAAATGTGCATTTGACTCTATGTCAGGAAAACTATTAGCCTTCATTGTCAGCAGAAGAGGTATCGAGGTCGACCCAGTCAAAGTGAAAGCTATCACAAAAATACCACCACCATTTACTGAGAAGGAGGTCTGAGGATTCTTGGGCAGGATATAGTATATCAGCCGGTTCATCGCACAACTCACTCCTATCTGCACGTCGATCTTTAAACTACTGAGAAAGGACTCTCCCGTTGAATGGAACGACGATTGTCAAGTCGCTTTCGATAAGATCAAGGGCTATCTTCTCAACCCGCCAGTTTTAGTACCACCTGAGCCAGGGAGACCACTCTTATTGTATCTCTCCACGTAAAAGTTTTGATGGGATGTGTCCTAGGGCAACATGATGAGAGAGGAAGAAGGGAACGAGCCATCTACTATCTGAGCAAGAAATTTACTGACTACGAGACACGCTATTCTCATCTGGAGAAAGCATGCCTGGCTCTCGTATGGGCTACATAGAGGCTTCGCCACTACTTACTATCTCAGGCCATTCTACTTTTAGCACGCAGGGATCGGTTGAAGTACCTGTTTAAAAAGTCAGCTCTTACTGGGCGAACTGCACGCTGACAACTTCTCCTATCAGAATTTGATATCACCTATATCACCTAGAAGTCAGTCAAAGGGCAAGCACTTGCCGATCATCTTGCCGACAATCCATTACCAGATTATGAGCCTTTGAGAACCAAATTCCCTGATGAGGACATCCTAGTCATGACGAAAGATGATACAGAAGAAGCAGAGGAATCCTTGGTAATGCATTTTGACGGGGCAGCGAATGCCGATGGCCAGGGAGTTGGTGCTATTCTGATTTCACCGAAAGGGGTACCAATTTCTATCAAACTCAACTTTCCACGCACAAATAACATGGCTGAATATGAAGTCTGTATAGCAAGACTGCAGGCAGCATTGGACCTGAAGATCACTCACCTCAGGGTATTTGGCGATTCGCAGCTAATCATATGCTAGACGGATGGAGATTGGAAGATGGAGGACGAGAAATTGATCCCTTACCACATCCACCTCGAGGATCTGATAGCATGCTTCGAGGATGTCACGTTCTCCTATGTCCCACGGATAAAGAATCGCTTCGCCGACGCATTAGCGACTTTGGCATCAATGATAGAGACCCCCCATGGTGTTGAGATGAAATCCATTACAATTGAGCAGAGGAATGAGTCGACTTTCTGCCCGCAGATCGAGAAACCCCTAAAGCTTGATGATGAGCCACCAATGGTTCCCAGATATAAAAAATTTTCTCGAGACTCGTACTTTCTCTGAGGATACATCCAAGATGGACCGACGGACCATTCAACGTCTGGCAGCAGGCTATGTCATTTGCGGCGACTACCTTTACACACGATCTTTCAATAACGTTCTGCTCAGGTGCCTTACAGAGGATGAAGATGTCAACATCATGAAGGAGATCCATGAGGGAGTATGCGGTGCCCACGTCAATGGTCATATGCTTGCTAAGAAAATCCTACGACAAGGATACTTTTGGACCACTATGAAATCTGATTGTTGTAGACACGTTCAGAAATGCTACAAATGCCAGGAACACTCCAGTCTGATACACGCTCTTGCCATTGATCTACTTTGCATGACCACTCCTTGGCCATCCTCCACCTGGGGCCTCGACGTCGTCTAAATGATTAATCCAAAAGTATCAAACGGACATCAATTTATCCTTGTCGCCATCGAGTGTTTCACCAAATGGGTAGAGGCACTGTCATATACAAACATCACGGCCGGTCATGTCGATAAATTCATCAAAAGCAATATTATTTGTCGATTTGACGTACCCAAGGATATCATCACTGATAACAGCATGAACTTCGCAAACAAGCGCATCAAGGCCTTCTGTGAGCAGTACAAAATCAAACACCACCACTCATCGCCTTATCGGCCACAAACCAATAGGGCCGAAGAAGCTGCTAACAAAACTATCGCTCGCATCCTCAAGAAAATGGTCATCACCTATCAAGATTAGAGCGAGATGTTGCCGTTTGCATTATGAGCCTACAGAACGTCGATCTGTACCACTATAGGGGCAACACTATTCTCCCTTGTGTATGGAACTGAGGCCGTCTTACCAGTAGAGGTTGAAGTACCTTCACTCCACATCCTCATGGAATCAGGCCTATCTGAAGGCGAAAGAGAGAGAGAGATCCCGCTTTGAACAGCTAAACCTGTTGGCTGAGAAAAGGCTACTGGCTTTGTGTCATACCCAAGTCTATCAAAGGTGAATCACACGCGCTTACAACAAACGTGTTTGCGGTTGAGATCTGAAAGTAGGAGACACGATACTCAAGAAGATCTTTCCATCCCTCCAGGCCGATCCGAGAGGAAAATTCAAGCCTAACTGAGAATGACTTTACATCATTCGAGAAGTGCTCCTGGGGTACGCCATCCGCCCACCACCATGGACGGAGATCATTTTCCTGAGCCCATCAACGTTGGATACGTCCGACGATTCTACCCCTAAGTCTCCCGTAGTAAGATAAGTATTAATAAGATGGATGTGTGACTGCTTAAGGACCCCGTAAAAGAGGCCATCATTTTAAAGCCAAGTAGCCAAAAAGTGTCCCTAAATGCGTATACCCTTTTTGCTATCCAATTTGAGTCATTGGCCTTTCTTTCGTACCCCCTCTCAGAAAAAGGAAAAATGTATGTATATACCAGAGAGAAGAGGAAAGAGTTACCCTCAAAAATCTAAAAAAATCAGAAAAGTAAAATCCCAACAATAGGATGTCTGAAAAAAGCAAAAAGAATAAAAAAAAAATAGAAAAGAAAAAGTGAGGCATGTATAGTCAAAATCTCCCAAGGAAGAAGTGTATAATGGCAACTGGAACCCTATCAAGAAAACCTTTTAAACCCAGAATACCTTCAAAAATCCTAACATTATCCATGACCAAGATACATCCCTGAATAAAGCCCTCTTTAAGGTCCATGAGCAGTCACAGTATTCGTTGAGTTAGCACGAGCCAAGCTGTGAGACAAACAAATGAATTCCATCCAGCCGGCTATGATGGAATTGACGTCCATGTCGTGGTTTTTGATAAAAGAAAAAGAAAATAAAATAAGAATATACAAGCTCAAACAAAGATGGACATGGGAAAAACCCGAAAGGGCGCCACGGGTAAAAACAGCTAGCTTGCGCGGACCAGGTGAAAACCTAAAAAGGCGACTGGGATAAAAATGCATACCCATGGACATAGTAAGAATCCCAAGGGACGCTACGGGTAAAAAAGAGGAAAACAACGGGCACGGCGAAAACCTGTCTTGGGCACTGTGAGTAAAATTATTATAAAAGAGAAGAAAAGGAGAAAGTCATTTGGTTACTCCCTTGGTTAAAAAAAATCGAGCTATCTGGTCTTCAACTGGGTCGCTCATGTTAGCTCAAATCAGGTTATGATCAGGTGTATCTTTAGATCATACCGTCAAACGTATGACCCGAGGTAAGGAGAAAAGGTTGATTCGATCCAAAGAGATGGATATTTCGACCTTGGTAAAATTTCTAAACCTCAATCAGGTCAGACCATCAACTGGTTCGACTATGCTCAAAATGGAACCCGTTACTTTGCCTCATTGTTAAGGCATCAAACAAAAAAAAAAAAAAAGAAAGAAAAAATAACAAAAACAAAAAATCTGAAAAATTCTAAAAAATATACACTCCTTTTTATGCCCATGTACATATTTATGGCATTGTAACCCCATCTCAAAATGAAGAAAAAGAACAAAAAGTCTAAAAACAAATCCAAAAAAATATATATATATAAATCTTGAAAAATGAAAAAAAAAAGGTAAAAATTTGTTTCTTCTATCAATTAGGATGCATAGTGTTACCTCTATAAACAAAAAAAAAGGAACTGACGTTATCTTGAGAAATGTGTAGGAACATCAAAATGGTCCAAAGCCTTGAAGTCGACAACCTCTTGACAATGGATAGATCAAATGAAGCATCTCTCCACAGACATCAGTCTACTCAAAAATAATATAGAAAAAGCAATCATTTGAAAAAGAAATCTATGTTTTCATTACGCACACCTACCCACATGTGTGTTTTAATGTGGTAGAATGTCAATATTTTATTGGCAACATAGTTGTGTTACATTAATGTCCTAAGTCTAAGGTTTGCCTTAGATCTTTGGATCCTACTTCAAAGTAGGAGCGACAATGTCAATCTCGCTCAAACAGTCAATGTTTCGATCAGATTGATTCCGCCGCTAAATTATTTGCATTGATCGCTTTATTTTTGAATTTATAAGAACGTGAGTGTCTAACTTCATATTCATCACGAACTTTTTTAGAGGTGTAGACTCTTGGTCTGCGTTGTCTGGGCGTACGCCTTGCGGGGGTTTGAGGTCTGGATAACTCCGTTATGAAAAAGGTTAATTTTTTATTAAAACCAACCTATCAAAAAGAAAATTACCTATCGAACGACTATGTTCAAATATACATTTCAAAGGGCTCATTTTAGAGTACAGGCTTAAAACCTACATTTGTACGGTATCCCTGTAAAGTGTACGCCTTGCGTCTGGTTATCCGTTGGATGGTCGTTTATTCTTGTAAATTATATCCAGACGGGTTCTGGGTCGGGGCTTCTATTCTCCTTTATTTTTATATATCCCTGATGAGTGCATATTTTTGCATAATTATTTGATAATAAGATCATCATTGACGGAGACTAAGATTGAGTGCTTCCTTCGGCAGGCACCCAAGTTTGGCCGGATCTGTTCAATTTTATTTGAAGTTGGATACTCTAGGTCATGTTGATCTAGGGCACTTTATCAAAAATGGCACACACTCCCAAAAAGTGTTGTGACATCTATTTGATTCGCTCAAGTAGTCATGCTATATCAACTTTAGGATCGTTGGGTTCTCCCAAAGACCTCAAACTCTGCATCATGCAGGGGCACCTGGGCCCAGTCAATGGGGCAATCAATGCCTCATAGGGTTGGATGCAAACTGCGGACCTTTGCATATTTGCTTCACGCCTATCTTCAAGTATGGGTCAATCACCCTCTTACTTATGAAGTTGCTGTATTCAGAATGAATCTTGAACATCAAGCACCTTCAAATCATCTCGAGAAGCAGACATTTTTCTTAGCATATTAGGATTTTGTAACTTGCTCAATCTTGGTTATGCCCAGTAATGTCGCTAAGCGCTTGGAGACCAATGACCTTAATAAACGAACGTTTTTTCCAACATACAGGGCTTTCCTTTTCTCACCATGTTACTGACTTGATGTTTGGGGTTCGTTTTGAATATAGCGGACCCGTCAGTAATGCCTTGGGCCTCTTCGAATGTCTCTTATCTTTGACATTCGATCATTAGTGATCGGATACCAAAGAGGAGCATCTGTAGACACCCAAATTTGGCCTAAGGCCCGATCGAAACACACTTTGAGGGAGGCGCACTTTTGAGCTTCTGCTAGCATGTATCGAATCCTTAGGAACCTTAGGAATCACCCCTAATCTTTTAGAAACCATCCCAAACCTTTAAAAATCAAATCCCAACCTTTAGAACTCCTTCCGAACCCATACCTAGACTTTCTCGGGCAATGATCAAGAGTGGTGCACTGAGACTAACTGAGATTCTCTACTATAATCAAATCATATACCATTGAAAGTAGAAGTCTCCAGCTTTCCAACGAGCCAAGTATCACCCCGATCGGAGTTGTACATCAAAAGTTACGGTGATTCGAAGGTTGGGCACAAGGTGGGCATGTTTTGAACCTATCGAGAGGTTCATTTGGAACCTTGCGAGAACCTCACGAGAGGTACTATGTACTTGGCGCAAGTAATACTTGTGCCAAGACATTTCTCCCCAGAAATGATCTAGCGCAACTAATAGTTGTGCCAAGCACCAATGGGCCCCACCTCGGGCAGCCAACTTCCTAAAACCCTATTTGACACTGTTTTACTGTGCCTAAGCTTGGCGCATCTATTAGTTGCGCTAGTCTTAGCTACAGTGACCATGGGTTTTTTTTTGAATTTTGAGATTGGGGTTTGACTTGTTGACCATCTCGATCCCTTGGGTGTGTTTTGCTTGTTCTATTGCACCCATTCCTGTTCTATTTGCAACCATTTGAGTGACTTAAAGCTCTAACCTATCATCCACCATTGGAGCTAGTTTTCACACTCTTCAAGGCTCCAAAGACCCTAGAAGACCTTAGATGGCTAGATTACCTAATTCCTAACCTATTTAGCCTCTAAACACCCTCTTAACCTCTCCTTTTCCTATAAATAGAGAGGCACCCTTCCCTTAGAAAGGGCTTGAAAATTTTCTAAAGAGAGAAAAAAGAGAAAGAGCTCCCTTTCCCCCTTTGGTGCACCATCCTCATATAAATTCCAATATTCTAATATCCCCTTTAGACCTCACCTTTCCTAAAAAAAACTCCAAGTTTAGGTGAGAACTATCTCCTAGCTTCCCTTCTCTACCTCTTAGCTTTTAGGACCCTTGATTTAACCATAAAAGCCATCGGAAGCTCACTGAAGCACACCTACACAAAGGTCCACAACTGTGCAACAAGGGCCCAAGTGGTTCGGCTCTTCCCTATATTCCTCTCCCTTCTTGGTTTTCCCTTTATCCTCGCATTTGTGCCGTTATGCCGCCAAAATTTCGATTGAAATGGAGGGGCACAAATAGGATCTTAGTGCCTTAAAGGCAAGAAGAAGAACTTCTTTCTTCTTTATTTTTATTCTTGTTTTGGCCATAAGTAGAGACTGCATTAAATGAGTTGATCGGGTGCCTAACACCTTCCCGATCGATAACCGAAGCCCCTACCTAAGAGCCTTTGGCATAGTATGGTGATTCAGAGTCATATTTGTAGCACTTCGGTGCTTATAAAAATTGATTTGGGTTTCCCGGAACACCGAAAGCTCCTGGTGGCGACTCTATATTTTTCAAGAGTGCGCATCGTCTCGACGGGATTGTCAAATAATCCCACGGTTGTGCAGAGATTATGACTAGGCTTCTCTTTAATACACCTTTTTATAACTTAATGGAGATTATTCGGAGTTAGGCTGACACCCCAAGGAAGGGTGTATTGGCATTTACATGCAGGTCCAAAATAATGGTTTAATATTCAAATACCAAGGTTTGATCCTTAGATCTCTTGTCTCTAACTTAAGTCTTTAACCAGTAGGCTATTATCCAACTTGTGTCAAGTAACGGTTGGAATAAATATAGGAGCTTTGAATACCAACACATGTAACCTTTGGTCAAAATATTTTGAAAAGTCAAGGCGTGCGGTGTATTTATTATTAAGCGCATATAGATTATTTGGGTGTATCAACGACTTGAAAATTCGAGTCGTTACATCTGTGGAGGTGGGCCACTGGCAAAAAGGGTTTTTAAACATGCATGACGTCATTTGCCAAGGGCTATCTCCATCTTTTACTGGTTGTTTATTTTGGGAATCTAGTACTGAACTTCATGCCACTCGAAGCTTCTATGGTCATGGGAACCGACGCCCAATTTCTCACTTGTGGTGAAGTTCCCTTACCCGGGTTTGCTGGGAAAAAGGATGTGACGACTCGCTGGGGTCTGTCTCTAGCATGTTAATGATATGCTTATTTTGAAATTGTTCCTCAGTTACCCAACCGGGCTTAGGATTGGTTGAGACACAGATGGTTGGGATACAAATGGTTTATGTCGGGGAAGATATCTCTTCCTCAAAGAGTGATAAAGAGGTGAGATATATTTCTTCTTCGAATTTTGCCATTTGGGTGTTGGTTTTCCCCTGTGGGGTGAATTGTACTACTCCACTCTCATTATTTTTTATGACTTCGACGCTCATGAAGGTGTCTGATGTGCGGTCGTGGACAAAGCTCTTCTTCTTTAAGATCTACCCCTCTTGCTCGGGCTATGGTTGTAGTTCGAGATTTTTTCTTGGCTTCTTGGACTTCTTCGTCAGTAGGTTTGTATCCTATCCCAAACTTAATTTGTTGCCGCCCCCTGGCTCTGATGGGATCCCTTTTGCCTAAGCTGGGGCCCAACCCTTTTCCTTTGTGATAGCCCCATCATTCCCCCTCCGCTTCTCAGGGTGACTTTCATGAGAGGTTCTGGTGCCACTGTCGTAACGTTATATTGGAAGCTATGCAAGTCTGCATCCTCAACCATATGTAGTACATCTAGAACTTTGAGGTTCTCAATGTTGTGGGTGGTTCTTTCCCCTTCTTTTTGCCCTTCTCCTAGGATAGCCATGACCTTCTGCTCGGATATGAATTTGAGCTTTTGATGGAGGATAGAAGGTACTGCCCTAATTTCATGAAGCCATGGGCGTCCGAGTAACAGATTGAAGGTAAATTTGTTGTCCATGACTTGGAAGGGAATGGAGAAGGCCATCGGACCGATGGTAAGCTCAATATCTACCTTGCCTATGACCTATCTTCGGGTGTTGTCAAATCCTCTAGGCCCTCTCTTTGCTGGCCTGAAAGTGGACGAATCGACCCCTATCCTGGCGGCGGTCCTTAACGGGCATACATTCAATGCTGACCCATTGTCTATCAAAACTAAGGGAATCACCTAATTCTCTATTTCTGGTGTGATGTTAAGGGACTTTGAATGGTTGGGTCCTTCGAATGGAAGGTTGACGTCTAAAAATAAGATAAAATTAGGAGCTAGTACATGCCCGATCATTTGCCCTACCTCATATGGGGAAAATTTGTCTAACACATGAGCATCTTTTAGGGCCACCATTAAGGCTTTGGAGTGCTACTTTTGCTATCATCTCTATCTATTCTTCATCTAGTATTTTGTTCCTTACTTGGGCTGTTAGGGCTCTCCATCTTCCGAGATACTCATTGAAGGTCTCATCGGATTTTTGTTTTAGTCAGGCCAAATCTGATTTACGCAGCTCTATGTTGATATTATAGACATACTATTCTTGGAACAAATGAGTGAGATCCTTCCATGTTTTTAACAGAGATGGTTCCACAGAAGTGTACCATCGTAATGTTGGGCCCGTGAGACTCTTTCGAAAGACCTTGATAAGAAGGCGATCATCTCCATCGTACTGACACATATCCCCACAGTAGGATTTCATATAGGCAATTGGGTTGCCAATGCCATTGTACTTATCGAACAAAAGTACCTTGAGTTTGTGGGGTATTGGTACTTCAGTAAAAGGGCACAAATTTGAGAAATCGTTGGCATGGATCTCGACTCCTCCAAGCTTCATTAATTGCTTCTGCATTTTATCCATTTACTTTCTTAGCAATTCAGACTCTCTAGACTGTAACGTGGGGGGTGTTCCTCCTACTGGTTGCCCCCACTCATTCCAAACTGCCTGATGATTTGAGAACGTAGGATGCTGGAGATTGAAACCGGCAAATACCGCCATGTATGCCTCACTGCCTCTGGCTTCATCTTCCTCATACTGATGGCTTGAGTCAAAGAGTGGTGGTGGTATAGTATGATTGACTGATGGATTTTGGATAGGTTGGATATGCGTTTGGTGAGGCCATTGATATTATTGAGAATTTTGATGGTTGGGTTAGGGGGTGAAAGGATGTGAATGGTGCATGGTTGGAAGTTTGCGACGGGTTTTCGTGTTGGATTGGGTATGATGGGTTTGGGTTGAAATGATTTATGTTTGGTTGGTGAGTCGAGCAAGATTGGTTTGTAATTTGAGGAGGGATGGGTAAGCTTGTTAGGTTTGGTTGCGCGCAGGGTATTGTGGGAATGATCAATGGTTTGGAAATACAGCCCTTGGGTTCGGGCCCAAGTGGGTTTGGGGTTGGAAGTATGACCTTTGAGGGCAATTTGGGTAATTCCATGGTTGGTGGTGAGAACCTTGAAAAGTTTGGACTATGCGTGGTTGATTGGGATTTATACTTTGGGCGAGAGACGTTTGGAGGGTTGGTTCAGGATTCGGTGGCATTTGAGATTGATTTGGGAAGCTTTGGGGGGCTTTCCATGTCATATAGACTCTCATCATATCCTCCATTAGAGATATGAATTTCGACATAAGGGCGGATGTGGATGGTGATTTGCTTGACGGGAGAGATTTATGGGGTGGCAGGAGTGCTTGGCTTGTGGTGGTGGAAAAATTGGAAAGGCCGAATGGTCCGGTGATGGTGAATGGGGGTTAGGTTGATGGGTTTGAGATGAGAATCTCATATGTGTGAGAATGTGGTGGGGATGTTTCTATGTTGGTGGTGGGCGGCTCGGATGTCGAAGCCATGAATTGAAAACGGGTGGGGAATAGGTTTTTTGGGTAAGGGCCACAAACTTTTCTCCTCCCTTTTCCCACTCGAGGTGGCAGTGGGTATGGGGATGTCGTTGTAACGTGGGTCCAACAAACCAATTTTTTTTTTGGATTTTGATTTTTTGTATTTGTTTTTTTTTAAAAAGATTTTGATTGATTGTTTTGAATTTTTTTTTTTTGGATTTTGGGCGTTAGTCTCCCCTCTTGGGAAAGTTCAATATCCAACAACACCACCTATGGCGGGATTCGAGAGCCCTCTTGAGAGTCAAAGAGAGATCTCTTTCAATCTTTAAGGGCACCGAGTTGTTTCGCGACACTACGAACCCTTGAAAGAGCAAAGAGGAGAGTGACCTCCTTTGACCGACAAGAGTATTGAGTGTCAATGTAGGAGATATTGATAGATTTTGAACCAAAAAAAAATTGAGGGGTCCGGCGGCGGCTTTGGGCTTCCAACCTTAAGGGGAAGTGCCGAATCAACAATGAATGGTTTTAACTCTTACATACATATAATGCACACAGGGCCTTTTGGCAAAATGTGAGCTATGCATGCATAATAGGCACACAACGCTTATGTTGTCGCTTTTAGGCTATCCGTGCATATTATGTACGTGAGGCTACCTGTCTCGAATTTTGTCACTTGCAGGCTCTTAGCGGCCCTAAATAATACCAGGTTCCTCCTCACCGTGCCTAGGGACACAAGGCCATTTCGATTTTATGTATCGCTCTCCCAAGGTTTCGGATTCCGTTGCAAGTTTAGTAACGCAACCAATGTACCTCTGACGTAAACACCTTCTTAGGTACTAGATGGGGATGCCCCTTTTGAGATCATCAGCACTAGAGCTGATGCTCCACTTGGGATCAGGGCTTGGTTGTTTGGATGACTAATTTCCCCCTTTTGAAAAAAGAAACTACCATCGATAAAGATCGGATTATTATGCTCTTTTAAATTTCTTTATGATTTACTTTAGGGATGTTCAATTAAGTCCAATGTTAGAGCTTTTACCAACGTCCAAAATCCGACCTATTAAAGTCCCATGCCGCCTCCATGGGCCGACGTCCGATCGTGAAATATGTTCCACAATATAAATGACAAATGCCAGCCAAGTGACTAGGCAAAAAAAGAAAGTGTGGAGTTGTAAACGTTAATATCCAAATGAAGTCAAATGACTAGGCGGATAAAAATAAAGGCATAAAGTAGATTGTGAGAATTTTAAGAGTTAGAAAGTAGAGAAGTGCCAGTCAAGTGTCGTGGCAAAAAAATACGGAATCGCAAATGTTAGTATCTGATCGATTTTAAATGTAACTCTTGCAAGTGCACAAGATCTATTGCAGTATGGCAAGAACAAAGGTGTCGAACCCACAGGGAAATCTTGAATTTTAATTAATTCTTTCAGAGATTTAAAAACATCCCTAAGGAAGTACCAAATGGCAGATTCAATTTACTAAAAATTTATCACACTTTTTCTAAAAGCAAGAAAAAATAAATTAATCTAAACAACTAATTGCTGATAAATCTAAGAACAATATTTAAATATGATCAAGGAATATGCTACCCCAGATTTGTACCCCTTTTCTATCATTAAAACCCACAGTTTCATTAAAGCATCTTTCACACCATCATTCATCTATAAAAATGATTCGAAATAAAATATGATCATCAATCCGGCATACCCTATCTAAAAATAATGACTCAGCCTATCATTGCGGTATGAGTCATGTAAGAAGCATAGCGTATCTCATGATGTTTAGATCACAACAGTAAAAACATAATCGCTTGATTTCTAGATCGATCTGCAGTCCGAGATCTAGCGATTATAGCCGTTGATACGCGCAATCAACGATCATAACAAGCATTCAATATATTTTCAATAACACAAACTTTTAGCAAAACGATTCCATGATGACAATAAATCAACTATGGTATTAATCATAAATAAGGGTACTTATCTGGGGATCGCATCTTCCCGATCTCATCGATTTAGCTCATCTTTGGTGTATGATCTCCTTGTTCATTCAAAGTCATTCCTCTTTTTATTTCTTCCAAAGATCTTTGTTTACAATGCCTTTTCCTAAATACAATCTATGCTTTCATGAACGTAAAGGAAAAACAATGCAAATCCTAGGTACAATCTACCCAGATGGAACCCTAGAAGAAGGAGAAAGAAGACCTCTTGAAAAGATGCCAAGAGGAGTCTAAAACCAAAAATAATAATAATGAATAATAATCTTCTAAAAAAATTCTCTCCAAAAACTCTAAAAAAAGAAAAGTCAAAACTAACTCTCTAATTATCTATCTCTAATTCCTCTCTCTAATTCGTCTCTCTAATTCCTCTTTCTAATTCCTATCTCTAATTTCTATCTCTAATTCCTCTTTTTTATTTTTTTGAAGTGTTTGATCCGCTTTAAATAGAGCCGAAGTTTCCCAGCCGCAGAGGTGTTCCAACTCGAAAATTTAGGGTCGATTAATCGACCCAATAGGGTCGATGCATCGATCTCTTAGATTTTCGTGAATTCCCGCCGACTTTGCATCAGACACTTCTTTGGTATTTTGGCCATAACTTTCTGTCCCGAATTCGAATTGAGGCGATTCTTACGCCGTTGGAAAGCTGACAGAAAGCTATACAACTTTTATGTTTTGAAAATTTCATAATGTGGCCGCCTTGAATGTACAAATTGAGCTACAAGTCGCACCAAGTTCTCAATGACCCAAAGTTGCAGTGTTTTGACATTATTTTCAGAATTCTTGGGCTGTTTTCTGCACTTGGCTTGTATTTACCTGAAACACTTCAAATCTAATAATTCTTATCAGATAGCCTTCATCAGATAGCTAAATGTAGGTATCTAGGGGTGAAATATCATCATATTTCACTACTCATCAGTATCCGAATAAAAAAGTCAGTCAAGTAACTAGGCAAAAAAAGAACATAATATAACCAAAATGAAAAAACATGTAAAAAGTGGCCAAAACTTCAAGTAGAAGCTCAAATGATTATCCCCAGTGGAGTCGCCATCTGTGCAAGCATAAGCCTTGCAGAGCCTTCACAATGATGGATTAAAATAAGGAGTCGCTCGGAGCTTTTGGTGTTTCAAGAAACTAAAATTAAATATAATAAACACCAAAGTGTTGGATTTGACTCTAATCACCAATCTACACAAAAGGCTCTAGGCATGGACTTCGATTACTGATTAGAAAGGTATTAGGTCCCTAACCAGCCACTTGTAAGTGGTCTCTCTCTCTCTCTCTCTCTCTCTCTCTATATATATATATATATATATATAAAGAGAAGAAATGGGCGGCAATTCCCCTTGCCCGAAGGTTTGTGGACCAGTGTTAAGCTTTCCGCACTATCCAAATTTCGGCGATGTAACGACTTAAATCATAAGATAAAGGAAAAGCCTTAAAAGAAAAAATAGAGAATAGAGGAAGAAGAAGGGAGTCAGATATGAACTCTAGGGCTCTTTTAGCACTACCGTCGGATCTTTACGTGAGACTATTCTAGCAAGCTTTCGATTGCAAGTATGGGTGATGGAATCTGAGGATTTGACTAAGGTTGGGAGATGGAGAGCTTTGAGGTATAATGCTATGATATGGATTGGCTAGGATTTTACCTTGGTAAAATTAGTGTCCTAAATGAGGGGGTGCGTGCTAGTACGCGCTTTTTCCTAGGTCCCTTTTGGGTCCCGGAATAAGTGGCCCAATTCGGTCCAAGTGGACTTTGTTTGTGATGGGAAAGGACTATGGAATAATAAAAGAAAAATATTTAATTACAGGAAAAGAAAATGAATTCTAAATAGAGTGTACTGGGGTTGATGCGATCGCCAGTTACCAATGTTTATCGACGTTGGGATGCGTCACTGATCACGCGTTGCAAGAGGCGAGTTGAACTCCTTTACGGAACGTTGACCAGCTAACTTCAGTAGCTATGGGTTGCCTAAGATATGTCTAGTTTGGTTTTCCTATTCCTACTGGGATCTATCTAAAAAAAGGGGGTGGTAGCCCACTATGCTAAGGAGGATCGGCCCCCTTTCTCGGGTACCCTCTGTAAGCTCCCTTGGGCAAATCAAGATGGCTAAGGCTATTTAAAAAGGCATATGAATGAGTGTTTCGGTCTCTGGGGTTTTTCGGCATGGGTTTCCTAGGGATTGGATCTAAGGCTAAGGGGGACTTGTTCCTATAGTATACTCCTTCGAGAGTCAAAGTTAGTGGGCCGGTAGCACTAATTTGATTACCCTGAGGTTTCTAAAGAAGAGTCTACAATGCAGCTCAACCCCTTTCTTTGAAAGCCTCAGAGAGAACCTCAAATTTTCAGAAAGAACAAGCTTGAGAATGAGATTTGTGTGTTGAAAATCGTGAGATAGGGGGTCTATTTATAGGTATATGAATAATTAGATGCGTGGGGGAATGTGCACAATTAGGCAATTGCGTGCATTGGACAATGCACATAATTGAGTTACCCGCATGGAAACCCCTGCGTAATCCCCAGAAAGCCGATCACCGACTGGGGAATGACCGGCTAACTGGCTCTGCCTGGTGTCCTAGTTCCAGTCTACTTGGAGCTGATTACGCGCATGCAGTCATGTGCATAATCGAATTATGCGCATTGTGTCACGCACCTAATCCTGGACTTAGAGCGGTTCACGGATTCATAGTTCTAGTCCAACTTTGGATTGATTGTGCACATACGTTTACACGTGTAATTGAATTGCGCGAATGTTGTCATGTGCGTAATTCGAAACCTAAGGCGGTATACAGAAGTCCGTGCCTAGTCTATTTTGGACTAATTGTACACAAAGATATGCGCGCATTCGGACTATGGGCATAATTCGGGCACTTATGGGCCTTGTTGGGTTCGAGTCTGCGAGTTAAGATCTCAGCCTAAATCTTGACCATATACTATGTGAATAGTATATAGTCCCCATATTTAGGGTTTTGAGGCTTTCAGAGAGGTTGGTCCCTTCCTGAGAGTCAATGGGCAAGGTCAAAGGTTGACCGAACAGGTTTGTATAATCCTAGAGGGCGAAGATGGCGTGTCTACAGATGCCCTCTTCGGCGCATTATTGTAGAGCAAGAATGCATCGAAGAAGTAAACACCGCCCCCCCTTCCAAGTGCCTTCTCGTTTCTTTGAGAGATCACAAGTGTGAATCAGGGAGCTGATATGAGATGCTTCGCTTTCTTACCTGTCGGGGCAAGCTAAACAATAAGGGTATTCACGAGTCTTTGGTAGCAATCGAGAGGTGTATCCACAACCGCGAGTGCATATCGCATCCCGTCACATGTCGCGGCCTGCTGCATATCACAGTTAAACAGGGGGAAATTGATGCAGATGAAGTATTGGTTGCATCATACGAATGTCAAGCGGCGAAGGTTTTCACAGATCATGTCAGACTGGGCGCGTCATTGCTCACATCGACGACGCTTCAGAGGTCCCTTTCCAGTAAACATTTGTGATTTCTCAAAGTTGAGTATACTCGGTGTTCGGTATACTCAGTGTTCAGTTTTTCAGGGGAAAGAACAGATTGGGGTGATGAGAGAAAGAAATTTTGATAGATAGGAGGTTTTGAAAGGTTAGATTTGAACTTAAGATCAATTCGATAAAATTTTTGGAAAACGTGGCTTTCGAGACGTCACTGAGCAGATCCATCGGTACGGGATTTGAGAACCCGACCTTTGTTTGGTTGTCAAGACAATGCTCGATATGCCAAAAATACACCTTCTAACCTTCTCACGGACACTGATAGTTGTCTCATATGGGAGGACTACAGTAGTTCCGCGAATCAGGAGAGTTAGGTTTTGAAAGCGTTTAACTTAATATTAGAATAATTATATATGGGAATATCGATTTAAGGGATGATACTTACCTGAATGAGTGCAGAGACTCGCGTGTAGAGGTAAATCTTTGCTTGGGATAGAATGACGAGTATTTTTTGATGTGGGGGCTGATATCGACTCTTGTCTTCCTTATTTTGCAATGTAAAGGTAGTTGATTCATCTGGAGACCGGTTGTGGCGATCGAGGGGCTTTTATCTCTGCCGTGAGTGCATGTCACGACTGTACGAGAGATTATACCATGGTCGAGGCATAGGTGGTGCAACCAAAGTGATAATGAGATAAATTTAAGATAAAATGTGTCGAAAGGTGTTAAGTGATATCGGCAACGAGTGCATCGAGATGCAGCTCAAAAAAAGAGTGTCCATTAGAGAATATTCGGCTATTCTTTTGAGAAAAGATTCTTACGTTATTGTTTGGGAGCAATTTTACAGTCTCATTCTCGGTAAGATGAGTTGTACAGATGTGATAGAGAGGGTGAGACAGGATGATGAGAAGGGATGGTAAAGAGTTTATGAGGAGAATTTTGACTATTTATTTTGTAGAGATTTGCGGATGAAAGAGATTGAGAAAGTTTTCTCTGTTTTTTTTGGTGGTCACGCGATGGGACTTTAGAAAATTATTTATATATTTTTCTTGTTCCACAGTGGGATTTAGGAATTTTTTTTATACGGCGGGAGAAAGGGAGGATGGCGTAAATAAAAATGTTTTTTTTTTTTTTGTTCACGATGGGACTTTTAGAGTAGAGTATTTTTGTTTTTCGCGGTGGGACTTTGAAAAATAAGTGTATTTTATTTTTTGTTTTGTTTTTGGGGTCACACGGTGGGGCTAAGGAAAATATTTTATTATTGTGACGATATTTTTGGTTCCATGGTGGGACATTGGAGGAGAAAACAGGAAATAAAATAAATTTTTTTTTTTAAAAAAAAAATGCCCCAGTTTCAAGTGTTGGTTTCGTGACCCGATTATCATTGTCAAGGTGTTAGTGCTAAAAAATGCCCCAGTGTCTAGTGGAAATGGGACTTTTCTCGGCCTCACAGATATCCTGGAGTGGCTTGAGAATTATGAAAAAGATATATTTGTAATGATCCCATGTTGGGAAGTAGTTCGATTATTTTGGCCATGTGACAGGCTTAATTTTGTAAGTACTGAACGATCATCACGTATCGTACCTTTTAACAAGGATGAGGTGAATGGTAGATAATGAGTGGTTGCATCGGTTGTCATTCAAAAGTTTTTGGTTTTATCCTCAAAGAGATTTTGAAAGTCATTTGACTCATTGTCCGAAAAGAAAAAATTAATGGTGAAGAGGAGGCAAGGTTTATTGATCTAGGGGTAGCTTCTTATTCAATAACTTTCTGAAATAGCAGTCAACTCCTTTCTTCTCGGGTGGATAATGCGGTGCCATAGTTGAGCCCTTCGTCATGTTTCAGCACCATCAAATCATCAAATTTTATGATTAGCAGGAGTTTGTCCTCCTCTCGTCATCATACGACGACATCTAGAAGTATGAAGATGCTAGAGATGCCCTCACAGTTTTGCTTATGCTTCTTTGGGTTCATTGACTGTTCATTTCATCGCATGCTTTCGCTCGATTGTGCTTCTTGGTTTTATCTTTTTTTTTTTTGAAGCATATATGTCTATTTTTTTAAACAACCTGCTAATGCAAGAGTTATGAGATTTTATGGAACCTTGCATTTTTATATTTTGTGCTCTAACATCAACTCCAATGGAAGAAGAGGTGTATGCGAATCTAGAGTTTTCCAGATTTCAAAAAAGAGTTTTATGATTCACTAGACCTTTTGATCAACTTGCTCGGATAGGGAGGTGGTCAATGAGTCAGATGATTTCCAAAATGGTTTCGAATATAATGACCTACGACTGGCGAATGCCTCGTGATGACTGCGGGGATGATAAACATATAAGTATGCCTACTTAGGCTATGAGACATGATGATCATTGAGTTATCGATAACATTTTTTTAGGGTTAGGAAATCCTTCCCTAGTAGCTATTTTTTTGGGGCATATTTCCAAAATAATGAAAATGCTTCCCTCGTGGGTTTTGGTTCCCTTCCACATGAGACGGTGGCGTAGGCATTATTTCCCTAGCACTAGCTCTCCAACTTCGAGTTTTTAGTCACAACAAAAATTTGAGTTTTGAAAAATTTGAGCATAAAATATAAGGATGAAGAGATAGACCCACTCATTTTAGAATGAATAGGTCAAAAATTAGGGCTCACTAATTAAGGGTTCGGGCTGGAACCACCAGTTGTGTAATGGTTGAATTTCGATTTAATAAGTCGGTTCTAATTCTGACTAAGATGGCAAGCTTTAATTTTATGTTCATCATTTGGGTAGAAGAAAAGCGTAGTAGATGTGGGGTCCGTGTTCATTGCTGGATAGCGATACCTTCGACCCTTTGGCTGACTTCTAATAAAGATAGAAGTTACCATAAATTAAATAGCTAAAAAAAAGATTCCGAAATAAATGAGATTCAAAGAAGAAATTCAAAGAAGCAATTTTTTTTGAACTTTTTAAAGTATTTATATGTTTATTATTATTATTATTTTGTTATGGTACAACATCAGTTTCTTAAGCAGAGATTGACTTAGAAAGTTTGATTAGTGGGTCATGTTGAATGGTTGGAGTGACCGTTAAATGATCTATTTCGGGGTCCTCGATCACCCTCGATCTAATTGATCAGGGATGAGAGAGAAATTATGTTTAGGTTCGTGATTTAAGTGACATAAGATTTATTGAATAAGGTGTGGAGTCGTTTGATTTCTTATTTTGATAAATCTTTTATGGTTGGGGCCTCCTTGCCAGGAGGGACCTTCTTTAATCTCTTAATGGAGTGAGGCATCTTGTAAAGATGGAGCATGAGACAGGGTCCTTCCCATGAATTTTTGTGTGTTATCCTTTTTAGTTGGTGGTTATTTGAGAATATTTATGGGTTGTATTGTTTTGGTTTGATGGAAGGGGTCAATTGGAGGTGAGTGTGATGTTGATGTCGTAAGGAAAATGATAAGATGAGGCATAAGCAAAATAAAAGAAGATAAGCAAGTGTGGACCATGGTGAAACCTTCCTTGGCAAGGTGAAGTTTGGTTTCATTTGATTTTACGTTTCTTGTTTGATATATAATTTGAGTCTATTGGGAGGTTGTTTTAAGGTTTTGTTTATAATTTTTGGAGGAGGTTTAGTTTTAGAAGTTTGATGTGGTAGTATTGTTGCCGGTTGGGAGTCCGTAAGGATGTTGGTCGTAAGATCTATGGGAGGATCAGAAGCGGTCTTAGTTATGACGTCAATTTTATGTTGTGGTGAGGTTTGAGGATTTGGTGATATATTGATTTGGATGTTGATCGGGGTTGTAAGATTTAATTTTGGTTTGATTTCGAGAGTGAGAGTGATGATAGATTCATGGATTTGTTTATCGTCGGATTTAGTAATTGGTTCAGAGTTGAGTGTCATTGATGTTGTAGAGATAGATTCAACGGTGGGTTCATACTTGATAGTGGGTTCAGGTTTGATGATAGGTTCGAGTTTGATGATTGGTTTAGATTCGATCATAGGTTTAGGTTTGATGGTAAGTTTGGGTTCGATGTCTGGTTTAGGTTCAATAATAGGTTCGAGTTTGATGATAAGCTTAGATTTGGTGAAAAGTTTATGTTCGATGGTGGATTTAGGTTTGGTGACAATGTCGGGTCTACTAGTAAGTTTAGGTTTGATGATAGGTTTAGGTTTAGTGACAAGTTTATGTTTGATGGTAGATTTAGGTTTGGTGACAATGTCGGGTCTGATATCAGGTTTAAGTTTAATGATAGGTTTAGGTTCGATGATAGGTTTAGTTTTCATGATAGGTTTAGTTTTGGTGATAGGTTTAGTTTTTATAATAGGTTTGAGTTTGGGGCTAAGTTTTGTGGTTGGTGAGGTGATAAGTTTGGTGGTGAGTTCAGGTTTTGAGGCGGGTGTAGATATTGATTTGTGAGTTGGTTAAGAGATCGGTTCTACAGTTGATTCTTGAGTGAGTGAAATGGATGGTTTAGAGGTATGCTTGACAACAAATTCAAGTTTGAGATTTTGTTTCGAAGTTGGTGAGGTGATGAGCTCGGTAGTGGATTCCGGTTCTGAAATAGGCGTAGATGTTGATTTGAGAGTTGTTTTTGAGTTTGGTGGGGCGATGTGTTTATTATTAAGTTCATGTTTTAAAGTAGGTGTAGGGATCGATTTGGGAGTCGGTTCTGAGATTTGTGGGGCACTGCATTCGATACTGTGTTTGGTAATGTGTACAGGTCTAATTGATTTTGGAGCTAATTCGGAAGCGAGAAAGTTAGTGGTTTCATGGCTAGGTTTGAATGTGGGTGTATGTTCAGAGTTTAGTTTTGATTTGGGTATAGATGGAGTTATGATGCATTGATGGATTGGCTCAGGGATTGTTTCTGGAACCAGTATGTGACTTTGTTTAGGGGTAGATTGTGGCATTGGTTTAGGTGCTAGCTCCTAGAGTGTGGGGATTGGTTCATTCGTGGGTAAATTGTCGGATTTAAAGGTAGGTTGAGTTGGTTTGGGGGTAGGTATGTTGATTTTACAGAATTTGGAATTGTATTTGGTGATTTTAGTGATAGGTTGGGGTATTTTGGGAATATGTTTGGTGATTTCGACGGTTGGTTGGGTTAGTTCAAGAGTGAGTGTGTTGATTTTGGTGATGAGTTGATTCGGAGTCAGCTTGGTGATAGGCCGGGTTTTGAAGATTTTTGTGATAGGTTGGGTTTTGATGATTTTAGTGATAGGTTGAGTTTTAATAATTTTGGTGATAGGTTGAGTTTTGATGATTTCAATGATCGGTTCAGTATGAAAGGTGACTTCATTTTTAATGGGGTGTGTGACATGGTTAGTGGGTTGTGAGTGATGGGGATGAATGTGATTGGAGGAGGGTTCAATCCTGCGGATTAGCCTATCTGGGTGGACTGGGGCGGGGGCGAATGAGTGTATGATGTCGTATGCGGATTGAGGGCTTGATTGAGTTTGGTCAAATAACAGGTTGTAAAAGGTGATGTGGGATTGCATGGCGTTGGTTTTGATCCTAGTTGGGGTATGGATGTTGATTTTGGTTATGGCATAAATGTTGGTTAAGTTGTAGATATTGGTCTTGGTTAGGGTATAGATGTGTGTTTTGGTTAGGGTATAGAGTTTGGTGTTGGTTATGGTATGAATGTTGATATTGGTTTGTGTGTTGAGTTTGACTATCTTGATCGTAGGGGTGGAAGTTTATTTGGGGTGGTTCTTGGTTGGTGTTGATTTTTTCATGTTTTAGAATTTTGTTTGGAGTATTTGTTTTAGGATCATTGAAAGAGAGTCCTTTGGTTGTTAGAGCAAAGGAATTAAGGTTCCCGTCTTTTATGTGATGTTGTATGCTCGTCGCACGTGAGCAGAGGCTTGAGAAGTCAGGGTAGTCGCTTAAGATAGGAGTGCTTCGAAGGGGCTCCCTGGTATTGTTGATTATAACGTTTATGGCATCGCTTTCTTTTATTTGATTTCCAGTTTGGGCGGTGAGCTTTCTTCAACGATTGGCAAAACTCGCGAAGTCCTCCTCGTTTTCTTGTTTTATTTTCATCAGGTCACTGAGATTGATCTCTACGTAGGTCATGTTTTTGTATTGGTCTAGGAATCTATCGGTCAGATCTCCGAATGTTTTGATTTCAGCTAGAGGTAAAGCAGAAAATCAGTCAAGGGCTTCTCCTTCTAAAGATCTTTGAAAATAGTGAATTAGAAGTCCATGATTATTTCAAATCGGTTGGCAGTCATTACAAAATAGGGTCAAGTAGTGGTTCGGATTTTCGGTACCATTATTTTTGTTGAAATTTGGAGGTTTAAAGTCAGCAAGTACGGTAAAGTCAATGTCACAACAAAATTTGTTGAATGTGCAAGATTGGTTAGAGCGTTCTCTATTAGCCATGTAATTGTCGAGAAATTGAGGGAGGTCATCTATGTTTATGGTGGCGTTTTTTTAGATGTCTCGGGGTAGGATTGTCTGCAGTGGTTGTCGTTGTATAAGGTGCAAGAAGTGCGTCTGTTAAGTGTTGGGGACATCAGGGCACGTGGAGGAGTCAGCGTCCTTTCTCCTTGTCTATGCCTTGGAGTAACTTGTCGTTCATCTATCAATTTTTGATCCATTGCGGCTTTGTATAAACTGGCTAGGGACAGCAGTAGGGCCTTGACTTCTTCTCCTCCTTTCTTAATTGCATTGGTAGTGAGGTCTATGACTTGGCTAGCCGTGTAGTTCTGTCTGACGTCATTCTCTCCGTTGTTGCTGCGGTTATTATTTAGTGGAGTAAAAGGGGGATCTTTCGCCTTCACTGGCCATATTTATTTGAGCGCGACATCGGACTATCTGTTGAGATGGCCTAACGCTATACTTGGGATTGTTATGGCAGCCTCATGAGGGTGGGTCAATATCATTAATGTTCAATTTCCGTATGCCTGACATATTTGTTTTGGAAGAGTTGTGTATGCAATGTGTTCTTCGGGGTAAGGTGGGTGGGTACAATCTGCGCCTAATCAAGTCCTGTTGGAAGGTTCGAAGTGTAGGAAGGTTCCCGGATTGAATCCCAGAAGAGATGATCTCACCGACCCTTACACTCGGAGGGGGGGGGCTTTGTAGAGAATGGTTGCTAGAATGCCTATATGCGGGTAAGTGTGTGAAAAGAAAGTGAAAAAAATAAAGCAGAAAAATAGACAAAAACAAAACTAACTAAATTGGGGCAACCCTAACAAAAAGAGTCCCATCGCGATTGCCGGTTTATTGGTACGCGATTTTTTCCTAGATCCCTTTTGGGTGCTGGAATAAGTGGCCCAATTCAGTCCAAGTGGACTCTGTTTGTAATGGAGAAGGACTATGGAATAATAAAAGGAAAAATATTTAATTGCAAGAAAAGAAAATGAATTCTAAATAGAGTGTACCGGGGTTGATGCGATCGCCAGTTAAAGATGTTTATCGATGTTGTAATGCGTCAGTGATGACGCATCGTGGGAGGCGGGTTACCCCTTTACTGAACGTCGGTCTGCCAACTTCAGCAGCTGTGGGTTGCCTAAGGTCTATTTAGTTTGGTTTTCCTATTCCTACAGGGATTTATCTTAAAAATGGGGGTGGTAGCCCACTATACTAAAGAGGATCGGCCCCATCCCAAGATACCCTTTGTAAGCTCCCTTGGGCAAATCAGAATGACTAAGGCTATGTAAAAAGGCATATGCGAGAGTGTCGGTCTCTAAAGGCGCTAGGGTTTGGGGTTTTTCGGTAGCTGTTTCCTAAGGATTGGATCTAAGGCTAAGGGGGACTTACTCCTTCAATACTCCTTCGAGAGTTAAAGTTAGTGGGCCAATACCACTAATTTGACTCCCTTGAGGTTTCTAGAGAAGAGTCTGTAATGCAACTCAACCCCTTTTTATGAAAACCTCAAAGAGAACCTCGAATTTTCATAAAAAACAAGCTTGAGAATGAGAGTTGTGTGTTGAAAATTGTGGGGTAGCAGGTCTATTTATAGGTATACAAATAATTAGACGTGCGGGGGAATGTGCACAATTAGGAAATTACGAGCATTGGACAATGCGCATAATTGAATTGCACGCATGGAAACCCACGCATAATCCCCCGGAACTCGGTCACCGACTGGAGAATGACTCGTTGGCTCGCTCGCCAGTGTCCCGATTCGATCTACTTGAACTGACAGCGAATATTATATGCATGGTGTCATGCGCGTAATTCTTAACCTAAGGCCGTACACCAAAGTTCGTGCCTAGTCCAATTTGGACTAATTGTACGCACAAAAATATGCACGCAATCGGATTATATGCATGGTTTTATGCCCATAATTCGAGCTCTTCTATGCCTTGTTGGGTCCGAGTCTGTGAGTTGAGATCTCGACCATATACTATGTGAATAGTATATAGTCCCCAAATTTAGGGTTTTGAGGCTTTCAGAGAGGGTTGGTCCCTTCTCAGGAGTCAATAGAAAAGGTCAAAGGTTGACCAAATAGGTTTGTATATTCCGAGAGGGTGAAGATGAGGTGTCTACAGTGGGGGTAATATGCTCTTTATGTTGTTCTAATTAAGTCTTAACCTATTGCAAGCGCACAATGGAAATTGTAATACTACCATAGGATCATTCCCACGAGGAAGTGATTTACTTATTTATTAATTTTCTGAAAACTTATATTTATCTTTTAAGATTCTAAACTACTTGAGAAATATGAATAAAAGAATGGTTTCTTAGACTAATTTGCAGAAAATAAATCCTAAATCCTCTTTCAGATTGTGGTCGTCAATCACAATCTTTAGCTATAAGATGTTTATAAATTTAAAATATCGTTACATTATATCTTAATTGTCTAGAATTTGGGCACCAATAAAAAACTAGCATCCTTCAACATAGATCTATACTAATCTTTAATCTACTAGAAATTTGGGCGTCAATCAAACTCCAGAAAATCAAAGATGGAAAAGTAAAACCGTTACACTAATTTGCAAATCTCAACCTGAGTCGTCAATTCAAATTAAAACTTGGAGATCTCTACAAAACAGTAAATTGCAATAAAGACAAATCTAAACTAGAAAGCAAATAAAAATATATCTTTCACCCCTCAGCCGCAGGCATCAATTGCTTCTGAGAAACTATGGATATCTACACTAATCTTTCAGCTCTCAATCCTAGTCGTCAATTGTGATTGAGAAACCTTGGATATCTTAACTAATTTACTCTAAATTTGATCATAAGAAAACCCAATCTCAGGAGTCAATTGATACTGAGAATTTCTTCGATGATAAATTTCTATACCGGATTCTCTTATTTATAGATCATAAGGAGTCAATTTACATTGATTTAATTCTAATAAAAGAAAATACTAAAAACAATAGATTCCTATTATAAATAGCTCTAATTCTAATTTTATTTTCCTTTTTACTTTAGATAGTTGTTGCGCTTCTGAACTTTCTCCTTTATTTCAGTAACAGAGATCTTTTAGGAGTCTTCCTTTGTCAATCTTCTCAGATCCGTGAGTGCCTAAGCTTCTCATTTAAGAGTTCTTCTAATTATATGTATGATGGTGTAAATCTTCACGTAAGCAGCAGCAGCGCAAGAGTTTCAATTTATACACTCGTAAATTACGATTGTTCTCTTTTTACAGCTTTCACTCTCAGGACGATTCTTCATTTATGATTTCATTTACTATCGATTGCTTTTCTCCTTCGTATTGCTTTTTTACTTTTTGAATGTCTTTAAGATTCGTAATTTACGATTTCTTACTTTTTGTCTCTTCTTCAACTATGTTCAATCGTCTTTTATGATTTTCTAACTTTAAAGCATATAGCGAATCATCTTTCACACTCCATTGTCATTCTTACTATTTTTTGAGTTTATTTTGACGAAGTTTAATACTTTGGATCTCTTTTACTGATTTTCCTTAATATCTACACATCATTAACTTATTAGTAGCAAACTAAGGTCTAGCATCACTAAGTTAAGGGTGATAAAATGATAAATTATGTAATTGATCAGGGGGTCTCTATTTATAGAGGAAGGAGTGATTAAGGGGCTCCTAATTAGGTTTTAGTCATCATGGAAGTTAAGTTTTAGGTAATGGGTTCATCTACGGATTCAGGGATTTCTGGAGCTTGGAGAAGATGAAGACGAGTTTTAATGGTGGGTGATGGGGGAATCACTTAAAGGGTGAAATGGTGATTCTAATGGCTATTGGGGGTGCAAAGGTAGTTTGGAACCTACCCTCAAAGTCTGGGATAGTCCACAAATCAAAGCACAATGGGGGAATCCATGAACTCTCGGATTTGAGGTTTTAACTCATGCTTTCATATTGTGCACGCTTGCCCAAAAAATAAGATAGAAGTTCAGAGTTCGAGCAGACTATTTTCTGGAGAAAATCAGAATCTGGTCATGCGTGAATATTATGCATGCATAGGTTAATTCTGGTCATGCATGCATAATATGCAAGCATGGGTTAATTTTGGTCACATGTGCATAATATGCATGCATGGGGTTAATTTTTGAGAAATGACAAAAGTTTGACTTGTGGGCCCGAGAAAGTTTTGGATGGGTTCTAAGGAATCTTCGGGTTATGGGGGATGCTTTTGGAAGCTTGGAAGGATGTTCTTATCGAATAACGGGTCGATCTTGTGTTGGGCCAAATTTGGGTGTCTATAGTGTGGTTCTTGGTCATTATTAATGGGTCTCCGTCGGGTACTTTAAAAGCTCTAGAGGTGTTAGGTAGGGCGACTCCCTTTCCTCCTTTTTTTTAATTTGGTCATCGAAGCTTTAGACTGTAACACCCACCCGTCAGAATCCGTGTTAGTCAATTAGTTGACTGAGACTCGATGAAACCTGACTGCACCAGGTGATAGCCTGAGGCCAGGTCCTCTAAAAATTATTGAGCGCCCACCTACAGCCCGAAAGAAAGCGGTTATTCCTAATGGCACCCATAGGACACCGAATTAAATAGATGGGTGTGGTAGCAATTTAATGAGCCACACACCCAACATCTTAAACCAACTAATTGAGGCCCGAAATGACTTGCGATTGATCTTGACCTAAGGTTTGACCCGAATTAGGACTGAGCCTGGGTGATGATTTGGAGATCATCATCAATGGTGTGAATCTTGATGTTCATCAAAGTCGTAATCAATAAACAAAGTCAAACTTGGACCTCAAGATCCAAGGGAACAAAAAGAATACACACACTTTCTTAAGTGTATGAGCTTAGCATGGGGCAATGGCAATTGTGGTAAATAGAGGAGAACTCTAAGGGGCATTGTAAAATAATTCCCTAATTTCTAATTTAGAAATTAAAAAAATTACTTTTTCTACCAAATCCTAGCCCTTATTCTAGTGGACAAACTTGGACCACATCTATAACCATTGATCTCACATAGGGGAAATCTAAGGTGATAGATCAAGGTAACTTCATGCAACCACAAGATCTATGAAAAAGTGGCCATTCACACAAATTGAGGGCACCAAGGGCATAGAAGGCCAAGATGGAGGCCAAAGGTGTGGTGGAGAGTGAGCCCATGTGGGCTCCACACTCTCCAATGCACATAAGAGAAAGAGAGTTGGGAAGAACAAGTGTGGCACTTGTCAAGCTTGTCTCCCAAAAGGGCTTAAAGCACATGCCCAAGCGAAATTTGAAATTCATCCTCTCTCTCTTAGCTCCATCCTCTTCCTCCTCTCAAACTCCATTAGAGCCCTCATCTTCTACCTTGAGCTCTCCTACATCCAACCCTTGAAACTAAAATCCAAGCCCACCATTGCACCCCTTAACTTCTAGTTTAACATAGTCTAAGCTCAACCCCATCCCAACTTTTTTCACCTTTGAAAATCGAAGAAGACTTAGTTGTTTATGAGTTATAGCTTTTAATTTAGAGTAGTGTAGACCTAGCTTGAATTTCTTGAAGTCTTCTTTGATTTTATTTTGGTTCTTTGAGAGATGTTAGAGCTAGGATATAAGTGAAGACTAGGATGACCTTGCATATGATTTTTATGATCATGCATGGCCATCAAAAGGTCCAAATAGGCAAGGCTTGGACTATGTGTTGTGAAATTTTAATTGTATTTTTACTCGCAAGTGCACAAATCGTATTGCAGTAATTGGGTACAGAGTGCGAGGTTGGTCCCACAAGGATTTAAAATAGATTTTTAACAAGGAACAAGTATCAATCACATAATTTCCTAAATCTATCTCAATATTAATCTAGTCTCTCAGATATGGAGAAAATAAAAGAACAATAATTAAATAATTTAAGATTACTCAAATAAAACAGGCGAGGTTTATGATACTAAATCTTCCCATCCTTGATTATCATCTACAATTATAGATCTACTGGTTGGAAAATTAAAAGATGCAAAAACACATAAACATTAAAATCAATTAATAGTTTATGAAAGATAAAATTAGTTAATCCACAATAAAATTTTCAAATCATGTCCTTCCAAAGCCTCAAAAGAAAAGAAGCAAAACATTTACTGTATTAAAGCATTCTCTAATCACAATAAATTAATACCTTGGATTTATGCAATAGAAAAATAGAGCATGGTTTCTAAATAACAGATCTGAGATAATGAGAAAAGAATGTCTAGTTCTCATATCTTAGAATGAAAATTGAATTCAGAAAAATAGGCAAGGATAAATAAACAAACACACACTGGAGCATCTCTAAAAAGGTTCCAACCATAGATCTAAATGACGGATGAATACCTCAGATAGGATTCGTTAGATCCTAAATCTATAAGAAATTAGCCAGACATTTCTATGTAAAAATAACACATAATGAAATAACATAATTAAACTTCATTAACATACTAGAATTTAACGTCACAATGAATCCAATGTAGTAAAAACTTCATTAACATACTGGAATTTAACGTCACAATGAATCTAAATCTAGAAAACTGATAAAAGAAGACTAGAAAATGGACAGAAGAAAGTTGAAAAAGTAAAAACTGCTAACCAAAAAGAAGACCCTCAACCCTAATTCTAATTTTCACTTATATATGGTCATGGTCTAAAAAATTAGGATCGATCATTCGACTCCCAATTTTGATTGATCGATTCTAAACAAAGTCTTTTGCGGAATTTATTCTCTTTTAGTCGATCGATTGATTCTAAACATTCGATCGATCAATTTTGAACTGGGCCTTCTACAGAATTTATTCTTTTATGCTTCCGTTTGATCTATCAATTCTTCAAGGATTTTTGTGCATGATGGTCTCTCAGTTCTATGTTCCAATGTTTGTTGTCTGTACACCCTTTTATTCCATTGAATGCATCCAACGGTCAGAATTACTTGAAACCATCAAAACTCCACTAAAGCTGTTAGATTGCTCTCATTGAATAACTAAATGTACATCTTAGGGTGTAAAATATGATCATATTTCTATACTTATCACACCCCAAACCTACACTTTGCTAGTCCTCGAGCAAAGAGAATAATAAACATGACAGAAAAATTAAACTAGCATCTTAAAACAATAAATGTCACTTTTGTAGGGAGCGCGATGAGGGGACCATTGGATCTCAAGTCTCAACTCAATTCTCATAATTATACTCTAAAAAATGGAAACACTCTGATGAGGGGTAAATTTTTCACACACATGTGAGAGATCGAAACAAAACAAATTTAAATGGTCTCACATGATAAACGAAAAATGATATATTCAATGAACAAATGCTAATCTCATGAGAAGGATACTTGTATATTCTAAGCATGCCCCATCACTCACCATAGATGTCGTATATTCGTTCTCCATAAGGCAGTTATTAAGGCAAAATTGGATCATGAATGTCTTTTATCGAGGTGAAATGAGGCTTAGGTAAGGGTAAGAAAGAACGGGAGTTTGGATCTAAAATTCTAAGAAATTGGAAAATGACTAACTTCTAATTTTTCTTTTTCACTTCTTTTACTTTTCTAATTTCTCTTGAATATATATATTCCAATACTTTTCCTTTATCTCAACTCTTTGTTCTTTTCTCACACCTTTTTCTTCTTCTCATCTTTTTTAGATAAGTCATGTAATGTCCCACATTTTCAAACCATTGACACATTAACATTCCGTCAATATGTGTGACCTTCACACCACATGTCTATTGTGTTATACACTATGAAAGTTTACGTAGTAAATTTCGAGGACGAAAATTCTTTAAGTTGGGAAAAATGTAATAACCCAAAATTTTTAAAAACGTTGAATCATTGACCTTTGATGAGAATGCGACCTTTTGACTGATTTGACCTAAGTCAAACGTTTGACCTATGTAACGTGGTCTCGAAACCCCACTGATTATAATTAGAGTTACACGCCAAACACATTAAATCCCAACGTGCACCCTATGTAGAGAGTGCATGTGTGTGCATGTTGCACATGAACCCAAGCCCAATAACCCAACCTGTCGTGTGGCAGCCCACCAAGTATATGTATTTGGCAAGACATTCAACACACTGTGCACGTGTGCAACCTAGAGACAAATTTTCTGTGTAAAATAAAAGTTAGTAATGATTAAAACTTTCTTGGGTTATTTGAACCGACCAGTTAGACCGATTGATTGGGCCGATTATTTGATCAGCCCAGTTGGGCCGACTATTTGAGCGGACCAATTGGGCTAACTAATTGGGCCAACTATTTGGACCAACTTTGGGCCTTAGTTAGGACCCTTAGATAAGTAACAATTGTCGACTTGGGTGTTCGAGCTTCATACCGAGCCAGAGTTGTTTTGGATAAGGCTAACATGTTTTCGCGGTGTTATAGCTTAACACCGAATCGACCCCCTTAGGAAAAAACCCAAATACACCCAATTAGATGTGTGTGCCTAACATGACATATAATACACACCTTGAATTTTTGAAATAATTATTTTTAGAAATACAGGTTTGTGCCAAAGAGTCATGTATGAAATGGTATTTTGGGCCTTTTTGCTAAGAGCCCGTACACCGGTCTTAGTGTACCGGCTTACGACCTAAGTTAGACCCTTTAAGTTAAGTGGATAAGGTTTTAAAATAAATAAATTAGAGAAATACATGTGGTGTGAACAGTGTAGGTACCGAATTAAAATTTGATACGCGAGAATCCCTGAGAGCATCGTCAGTAAAATGATTTAGTGATAAGTGAAGATTTGATCATTTTTGGCCTTTGATAGAAAACCCGTGCACCGACTCACGGTGTGCACGCTTAACACCGAACCGAACCCCGCTATATATATGTGAAACTTCTCAAAGAAGTTTCACTCGTTCGGAAACTTGAGAGAGAAAGGGGGTGAGCTTGAGAGAAAGAGCCCCGTACCCTTCGCTTCCAAGATTCAAAGTCGTCGATCTTCCTCACGAAGTTTCCTCTTTGATTCTTTATTTCACGAGCGCATAGAGTGTTTTGGCATGGTTACGATCAAAATGATCCACGAGCATAAGAAAGAAATTGAGAAAACTCCCAAACCCTATTTTGGTTTGATTTCGAAATCTGAGTGTCCATCGAGCTCGAAAGGTCCTTCGTGCATGAGTTGTTAGTTGTTGCGGATATAGCATGCATCCAGAGGATTGGATCGGTGGTTCCTTTTCGTTTCGTTATGATCACAATCGTAAAGAAGGAAAGAGGGATTCACGTCAAATCCATTGGTTTTGGTCATTGTGGAGCGTGCACGCACGTGATTAGAAGGTGAGATTCGATTTAAATTGGTTGGAATTAGTTTAGAATTGATTTATGGGTGATTGGAAAGCATGTAAATGAGTTTTGCGTGATTTTGGCTAAGGAAGATGAAGCCCGACGGGTTTTGTATCTGCCAAAACTAATCGATCGGTTTGGAAAATCAATCGATCGGATTTGCAAGTGTAAAATTTTTTGGAGAAATTGATCATTCGATTTTTTTTGCCTTGGCAAAATCGATCATTCGATTTTGACTAAAGTACCGATACAACTTTGGTATTTTGGCCATAGCATTCTGCTCCAAACTTTGATTGATGCAATTCTTGAGCCGTTGGAAATGGGACAACTAGATCTATAACTTTTGTGAATTAAATATTTCATGAATCAATTATTTTAAAGGTCAAAATTGAGCGGGAAGTTGGGTCAAGTTTTGAATTAGCACGAACTTACCCATTTTTGCCTCGGTTTTGATAAAACACTTAAATACGTCAAAGTTGTTAGTGATTAAGGTCAATCCTTAATGCATCATCGAATGTGTGATGCAGATTGAGAACCGGAGGCCGTACATAGAGACCTTTGCATTGCTCTATTTCGTGTGACTTCGAAACCTAAGGTAGGGAAATTTCAATGCACGGTTATATTTTTAACTTTGAATCATATGGTTTGATCTTATGCTTTAGATCTGATGTTTGACCTGATATTTTGTTCTGTTATCTGCTTGTTTCTATTATATGATATGCTCTCGCTATGGGATGCTTTGCTTTGATAGTCTGATGTTCAGATATTCTGACAGTTTGTATTGTTCTGTTTCTGATATGCTCTATTTCTGTTCTGATATAATCTAATTCATTTTGTTTTCGTTTATGATCTAGTTATTCTGTTCTTGCTTATGACATGATTCATTTTGTGTAGTTTTGTTTAGATCTGATTCGTTCTGTTTAGTTCTATTTTGATCCAACTCGTTCTATTTAGTTCTGTTTCAAACTGATTCGTTCTATTTAGTTTTGTTTTGATCTGACTCGTTCTGTTTGGTTCTGTGTTGATCTGACTCATTTTGTTTAGTTTTGTTTTGATCTGACTCATTTTGTTTAATTATGCTTTGATCTGATTTGTTCTGTTTGATCTGTTTTATTCTGTTTGATCTGATTCGTTCTATTCCGGCTTATGACTCTTCTGATATGACATGTTTTAGAATTTGTAAATTTGAACTCCGAATATTTGAACTGCGAATACTATAAATGAATGTGAACCTTGACACCCTTGGACCACTTCGGCGGGTTATACTCACACCCTTGGACCGCTATGGCGGGTTATCTATGCACCCTTGAATTGTGAACTTTGGCACCCTTGAACCTCTATGACAGGTTATCTGTGCATCCCTTGGACCAGTACAACGGATATCCATACACGCATATTTGCATCCCTTGGACCGGTACAATGGGTATCCGTACACACATACTTGCATCCCTTGGACTCCATACACATACATGCATACATATCCCTTGGACCGCTAAGGCGGGTTGTTTGTACCCCTTGGACCGCTATGGTGGGTTATTTGTATCCCTTGACTGCTACAGCGGGTTATTTGTACCCCTTGGACCACTAAGGTGGGTTATTTGTATACCTTGGACCGCTACGGTGGGTTGTTTGTACCCCTTGGACCGCTAAGGCGGGTTATTTGTATCCCTTGGACCGCTACAACGGGTTATTTGTACACTTTTAATCCCTTGGGTTGCAAATTCGACATTATTTGCAAATTAGTTATGACTCTGTTTCTGTTACATAGAATGTTCTGATATGATTTGTTTTTCGCTTTCTGATATGATTCTATTCATGCTTTTTGACATGATTCCGTTTCTACTTCCATTATTGGCTTTGTTCCATTTTATGCTCGGTTCCGCTTTACAGTTTTAATATGATGCTTCGATCCGATGTTTTGATTCGATGCTTGCATTCTGATACGTTTATGGTCTGATATGTTTATGTTTCCATTATCTGATACGTTATGTTTCTGAGATGACTCTGTTTCCGTACAATGTTTCGTTATGTTCCGTTTTCTGACTTGAATGTGTTTCAACTTTGTTTTTGTGCTCTGTTTTTATTTTGTTTCCATTTTATTTCTCATTTTGATACGGCACGTCTTTATTCTCTGACATGACACAATTTTATTTTCTGACATGATAGGTTTACTTTCTGACGTGATATGTCCGTTTTTTGATTTGACACGTTTTAGTTATGATTCAGAACTCAATATTGTTTTAAATTCTGCATTGGATATGAAAACTGCTTTTAAATTTAGTCATCGAATATATGCTTTGATTTGATAAGATATGATTTTTATATTGAGCTTTCCTCTGCTGAGCATAAACTGTTAGCTTACCCCGACTATACGTCATAGGTACAAATCTGGATCAGGCTTGAAGAGATCTTGTAAATCGTTGATTTTGGGACTTAGTCCAGTAACTTTTGGACTTTAGACTTGGTATATTCACGAAACTTCGTAGAATTAGAATTTGTATTATATATACATTTTGTGTGCCATTGTTTAGGTGATGGTCGATCATCACCGAAGATTTATTTTAGGCTTTGTTCAGATGCTCTATATAGAAATGAAATTTTCTAGTTCTGCCATTTATGATATAATATTTGCTTTGATTTTTGCATTGTATGGATGTACCAAGTAAATTTTGTATTCAGATTGTGTTCTGCGATCTGGTGGTCTAAGTTTTCCCATTTGGTTTAAAGTTTTTTTTAAAAAAAATATATATCTCAGAAAATCATGTTGGGAAAAATCCGGGCTATCACACCTCATATTTTTCATTTAAAAAAAATTCCTTTTCTCCCTTTTTCATTTATTTTTTTACCATATACTCTTAGTAAACACCACCTCTACTTACCTTTTATGCATCCCTCATTCCTAATTTCTTAGAAATAAGAAGGGTATGGCTAAATTTTCAGAGTAGTGTAAAGCTAATGGTTTATGTGGCTTATTGAAGAATATATCAAGGTGAATTTTTAATGGGCTCAAAGGGGTACTAGAAAGGTGAATTTGTGTGCGGTTGGGCATTTTAGGCATAAACTATCCAAAGATGGCCTTCAATCATATCCTTAAAAGATGGTAACCTTGCCTATTTATTTTGATCAAACATAAAACATATTCTAGTTTATGTGATGTGAATTTAATTTCATGCAAATTCACAAGTCAAAATACAAAATATGAGATTATGAAAGAATTAAAATCGTATTCAAAAAACACTCCAAGTTTATGTAAGCATTCATCAAAGACAGAGATGCGACTCTAAATCACATGGGTTTGGTCTACACTAGGATCCTAAGATTCAATGTTCAAACAAGTTCCTTAATTTCTAAATCCTAACATGGTATAAGTGCAAAAACGTTTAAGTATAAATTTAAAAAATTATCCAAAAATTATCACATTGAATTTTATTATCCCAAGTACCAGTATTCAATATATGATATTGATATTATCAAAATTGAATTCGCATGCATCCCCAATTAAATTTGAAATGCACAAAAATAGCATGTGATGGCTTGAAAAATTCAAAAAGATAGGTTTTAAGGGTTTCAAAACTATGGTCTGATCAAAATAACACAAAGGCCTATAGAAGACGCATATATACAAACTAAAGATCTCAAAATGGCACCACAAAAACACTCCCAAACCTAAATGAAAATGTCCTCATTGTTCTCAAGAATGATATAGAATAGTGAAATTATGAAAATTCTCCCCCATACCTATAAAAAAAGTAGTCTTTGATACAACGGTATGAAAGATGAGTTTGCACAAGACAGATATAAAATATAAGGCAAGAGGGTGAAGAACTAGAACATTGAGAAATACTAAAAATTTAAAATTTCATTAATTTCAGAAAGTGATTACATTTTTTGAAAGTAAAGTGCATATCCCAAATCTCAGAAGGTATCAGCGGAGGCGCTAGAATTGGAGCGATGATGGGTGCAGGAGGCGAAGGCATCTCTAGATCAATGATCTCAACGGTGAGATCAATAAAATTGGACGGAGTGTTACGCCACACCCTTCTCTTCGTAGGTTCAACCATTAAGTTACGAGTGGAACGAGTGCGGAATCGAATGCCAACCATGATGACTTGAAGGTAGAAGGAGAGAAGAGAGAAATTAAGAAGAAAATAAGTAAGAGAGAAAGAGTCCTAAAGGATATTTATAGAGGAAGAGTCCTAAAGAGACTTAAGAACTAAAAAGGAAAGAATTTTTTAAAGAAAACTCGCACACAGAGCCTCCAAAAATCGGGTAACGACTAAGTGCCTGTCCAGAATCGATCGATCGATTTTTGAGAATCGATCAATCGATGCAGATCGAACTGATTATTAAAAATGCAGGGCTTGTAATCGATCGATCGAGTGAGAATTTTGATCGATCGAATCGCACCTGTGAATAAACCATCAGAAAGCCACAGGAAATCGATCGATTGATTTTGTACGGAATAAATGCCAAAAATGAAATAAAAAAATTTAAAGAGGCAATTGAATGCAAATATTTTTTATTTCTCTTTTTTTTTTTTGAAATAACAATAAATCTCAAATAACATAAATACACATCTACGGCTTGGGTTGCCTCCCAAGAAGCGCTAAGTTTAATGTCGTTGGCCCGACATTTTAGATTTTTGATCATCCTGATTGATCGGGATTTCTCAACTATAATTCCTCATAACCTAAAACAACATTTTCCAAAGATGCAATTTGGAATTGTACAAGACTTTTTTACCAAACATGAAAGGCGTTCTGAGAATTTTATGATCATGAACTCGCTTCATCTGACTCTTATATGATTTAGCGCAATCGTAAGCACCAACCCTTATTTCTTTAAGTTCATCGATTTGCGGTCTTATGTGGTCACCGACTTCTTGCAAATCAGAATTCAATTTCTTGATGGCCCAATAAGCTCGATGTTCTAGCTCTACCGGGAGATGACATGCCTTGCCATAAACCATCCGAATGGGGGTTTTGAAAGTAGTACAATAAGCCCATAATGCATGATTCAGCTTCACTGACCAATCTTTTATGTTAGGTTTTACCGCTTTCTCCAATATTCACTTTAACTCCCTGTTGGACACCTCAACCTGACCATTAGTTTGGGGATGGTATGGTGTCGCCACTTTGTGCATGATGCCATACTTTTTCATCATATGCTCAAAAACTTTGTCACAAAAATGCTTTTCATCATCGCTAATGATAGCATTGGGATCTACCAAATCGTGCGAAAATATGATCTTTCAGGAACTTAACAACCACCCTGTGGTCATTAGTCTTGCAGGCTAGGGCTTCAACCCATTTGGCAACATAATCAACTGCAACAAGAATATACAAATTTTCAAATGAGTTGGGGAAAGGTCCCATAAAATCAATCCCCCAGACATCAAATATTGCAACCTCTAAAATTGGATTCAATGACATCATATTTCGCCTTGAAAATTTTCCCAACGTTTGACATTTGTGGCATGAAAGATAGTGTTGGTGGAAATCTTTGAATAAAGTCAGCCAATAAAATCCACTTTGGAAGATCTTGGCAGCTGTCTTCCTAGAACTAAAATGTCCTCCACATGATAGTTCATGGAAGAAGGAGTTGATACTCGACTGCGTAGTTTCAGGAATACATCTCCTGATAATTTGATCGGGACAATATTTAAACAAATGCGGGTTCTCGACAAAATAATATTTTGCTCGTGCCAAAAATACAAATTTATCATGTTTGCTCCAATGTTGAGGCACTCGATCCGTCACTAGATAGTTAATCAAACAGGTATACCATGGTGCACGATCTAAGACAAACAATTGTTCCAAAATCTGAATGAGGTTGTCAGATTTCTCAACTATTATGCGCGACAGATGATCAACTACCACATTTTCAGAGCCTTTCTTATCCCTGATTTCCAGATTAAATTCTTGTAACAGAAAAATTCATCTAATCAACCTGGCCTTCGCATCCTTTTTGGCAAATAGATACCAAAGAGCGGCATGATCCGTAAAAACAATAACTTTTGACCCCAACAAATATGCTCGAAACTTGTCGAGTGTAAATACTATAGCTAATAATTCCTTTTCTGTAGTAGAGTAATTCAACTGCGCATCATTTAATGTTCTACTTGCATAATAGATGACATGCGGTATCTTATCCACCCTTTATCCTAGTATAGCTCCGATTGCATAATCAGATGCATCACACATTATCTCACACGGTAAATTCCAATAAGGAGATTGAATTATTGGGGCTTTGACTAGTTCAGCCTTGATAGTCTCGAAAGCATGTAGGCATTTTTCATCAAACAGAAAAACGGAACATCTTTGGCAAGAAAATTGCACAGCGGTCTCGCAATCTTACTGAAATCTTTAATGAATCACCGATGAAAATCGGCGTGCCCAAGAAATGATCTACTCTCTTTGACAGTCTTCTGTGGTGGCAGATTAGCTATCAAATCCACCTTTGATTTGTTTACCTCAATGCCCTTGGATGATATAATAAGCCCTAGAACAATGCCACTTTGCACCATAAAGTGACATTTTTCCCAGTTCAATATCAAATTTTTTCCTTGGCATCTGGTAAGTACAAGAGATAGATTGTGCAGACATTCACTGAAGCTGTCCCCGAAAATCGAGAAATCATTCATGAATATCTCAAGGAATCTCTCCACCATTTCAGAAAATATGCTTAGCATACATCTTTGGAATGTAGCTGGAGTATTGCAGAGGCCAAAGTGCATTCTGTGGTAAGAGAAGGTTCTGAAAGGACAAGTGAATGCTGTTTTCTATTGATCTTCAGGGACAATGGTTATCTGATTATATCCCGAATAGCCATCTAAGAAACAATAAAATTCGTGATCAACTAATCTCTCAAGCATTTGGTCAATGAATGGCAAAGGAACATGATCCTTCCCTATCATTGAACTTAATTTCCTATAATCAATGCACACTCTCCAGTCGATTTGTACTCTTGTTGGCACAAATTCATTTTCTTCATTTATTACTATGGTGAGTCATGATTTCTTCGGCACACCCATTGACTATCAGAAATTGGTTAAATAATGTCGACATCTAGCAATTTAATTACCTCGTTTTCACAACCGCTTGCATTATTAGGTTCAGTCGTCTTTGTGGTTCTCGTGAAGGTTTTGCTTCCTCCTCCAAATGGATGCGAAGCATGGAAACAGAGGGGCTAATACCTTTGATGTCTGCTATAGACCACCCAATTGCAGACTTGTGCTCTCATAACATCTCCATTAATCTCCCTTCATGTTCGGGGTTTAGTTTGGAAGATATTATAATAGGTTGTGTCTTAACCTTTCCCAAAAATACCTTCTTTAAATCTCTAGGGAGAGGTTTCAGCTCAAGTTTGACCTTTTCATCTTCCCTAGGTATTTATTTCTTGATCATATCAATAGGCTGAGATTTGGGTTGCCATTTTTCATCTCCCAGAAGCGGTGTTAAATTTAGCATTTCATTGACATCCTTTACCATTTGGCTCACATCAAAATGTTCGTCGAAATGAGCGAGACATGCTTCAAGAGGATCTTTTGGTTTTGATCCGAGGAATGTTTCTTCTAATAAGTTGTCTATCAAATAAGCTTGGGCATGTTCTTCCTCTTCATGTGGTTGTTTCTCAATGTTGAAAATATGAGCTCGACAGTCATATTCCCAGAAGAAAGCTTCATTATCTAATTTCTATAGCTGGTCAGTGCATTAAAAGTCACTATGAATGGTCTTCCTGGGATCACAGGGACACTTCTTTAAGTTCAACACTGGTTCGGTGTCAAGGATGACGAAATCAACTGGGAAGTAGGAGTCTACTTTAATCAAGACATCCTCAACTACACCCCTAGAAACTTTGACTGGCCAATCAACAAGCTAAAGGGTCATGGATGTGGGCTTTAGCTCTCCCAATTCAAACTGTCAGTAGGCCAAGTATGGTAAAAGGTCCACACTCGCTCCCAGATCCAATAGCGCGCGATCAATGTGATTCTCTTCAATGACAATTGAAATAGTAGGACACCTAGGGTCCTTGTATTTGATGGGGAGTCGACACTGAAGTATCGAACTTGCTTGCTCCAGTAAGAATGCCTTTTTAGGGACGTTAGTTTTCATTTTTATTATGACCAAATCTTTCAAAAACTTTGCATAAGCCGACACCTGCTGGATGGCATCGAGCAATGGGATATTAATCTTCAATTGTTTGAACACTTCGAAGATGTTGTCCAATTCACACTTCCTCTTAAGTGCAATTAATCTTTGAGGGTAAGGAGCTTTAGGTATATATGTATTTTCTTCAATATCCATTTTATCTTCTGTTTCCTTTCCACTTTCTTGCATGCCTTTTTTATTTTCCTTTTGATCTTCAGTTTGATCCTCAAATATTTGAATCACCTTTTCCTCTAGCATTTTCACCTTGTTGTCAACCTGTTTAGTAGATCTCAGGGTCGTGCCGCCTTGATGTGTTGTTGATTATCATCCTGCGATGAAGTTGATGACTGCTCAATAACCAGCTGCCCTCTTGGATTGGTGGGTTGACTTGGAAACTTCCCCTTTTCCCTTTCACAAAGATGTGCAGTCAATTGACCCATATGGGTCTCCAACTTCGATACTACATAAGTGGTTGTTTTCATAAATGTCCTCATCAACTCATCTACAGGTTGATATTGATTTTGAAAGGGGCGAGGCCCATTGTTCCCTTGTTGATTTTGAAATCTAGGTGGCGGGAGCAAATGAGATGGTTGACGTGATATCCTAGTAATAGTTATGAACGTTGAATATTTTGCGACAACTGCTTTAGTTGGCATATCTGATTTTGGTGATAATGATTCATACCACCGCGGGTCTGCTGAAATTGGTTAGGACCGAAATTCTGTCTCCATGAGAAATTTGGATGATATCACCAACTGGGGTTGTGGTGATCGAAAAAATTATTCCCGGCATTATGACCGTAGTTATTCGATGCATTTAATTGTTCAACAAAGTATTCTGGATGATTTTGCATTGATGGGCACACATCACTAGTATGCATTGGACTTGCGCAAAATGAACATGATTCATTTTGAACATTCACAACATTAGCAATTCTCTTAAGCTGCAAGTTTTTCACTTGTTAGGTTAGGAACTTTAGTTTTGCCCTAAGATCAGGAGTATCCTTGATGACGTACAATCCTCCCTTTTTGTTTGACCCACAGGGTTGATCTCGACTCTTTGTAAAATACCATTGCTAAGAATTTTCAGCCAATTGTTCTAAGAAATCATAGGATTCACTCTCCGTGAGACCTAAAAATCCTCCACTATTCAGACTTGATTAGATTTTGATTAGTCTGATTTAGTCCATTGTAGAAATATTGGAGTAGTCTCCATTTTGTGAAATGTGGGCATTTCAGCAACAAATCAGTGAATCTCTCCTAGGCTTCGTAGAATTTTTCATTTTCTTCTTGAACGAAATCATAGATTTTGTGCCTCAAGGCATTGGTTTTTGCCATAGGAAAGAATTTCATAAGAAATTTCCTAACCAATTGATCCCACGAAGTAATGGATCCAGCCGGTAAAGAGTTTAACCAAGCTTTTGCCTTATCCTTTATTGAAAAAGGAAACAATCGCATTCACACAGATTCCTCATCAAAATTTGGGTATTTTACCGTGGAACAGATTTCAAGGAAGTCTTTGATGTGCATGTACAGATCTTCCCTTTCCATGCCATGAAAAATGGGAAGAATTTGGATTACATTGGTATGGATCTTGAAATGCGTTGCATTAGTAGTAGGCTAGGCCATGCATGACGGAGTATTGGTTGGGATGGGTGCGAATAATTTCCTAAGGGTTGGTTCCTCCAATTGGTCTTACAGGATTTGTGGGCATTGTACCGATATTGAAGTCCTCAATTCTACTTCCCCTCGTCAATCTAGTTTCCTTACGATTTAGACGACACGCGCACTCGATTTCAAAATCTAAAGGCACCAAGTTTTGATCTAAGGATGATCTTGTCTGCATACAAGGGGCCTAGACACAAATGGTTTTAACAAATGTATTTCAATTTCTGCAGCAAAAAATCCACACAAGAGAATTTTTTTTTTAAAATTATGTTTTTATTATATTAATATTATTAAAAATTTTAACTAGTAGAAATATTAATTAAAATCTAAAGAAAAATTCCTATATTTGAGTTTTAATTCCTAAAGTTTCTATTTTTGTATCCTCGGCAGTGGCGCCAAAAACTTGAGAAATTTTAATTATATTTTTACTCGCAAGTGCATGAATTGTATTGCAACAATTGAGTACAGAGTGTGAGGTCAGTCCCACAAAGATTTAAAATAGATTTTTAACAAGGAATAAGTATCAATCACATAATTTCCTAAATCTATCTCAATATTAATCTAGTCTCTCAGATATGGAGAAAATAAAAGATCAATAACTAAATAATTTAAGATTACTCAAATGAAACAGGCGAGATTTAGGATACTAAATCCTCCCATCCTTGATTATCATCCACAATTATAGATCTACTGGTTAGAAAATTAAAGGATGCAAAAACACATAAAAATAAAAATCAATTAATAGTTTATGAAAGATAAAATCAGTTAATCCACAATAAAATTCTTAGATCATGTCCTTCCAAAGCCTCAAAAGAAAAGAAGCAAAACATTTATTATATTAAGGCATTCTCTAATCACAATAAATTAATACCTCAGATTTATGCAATAGAAAAATAGGGCATGGATTCTAAATCACAGATCTGAGATCATGAGAAAAGCATGACTAGTTCCCATATCTTAGAATGATGATTGGACTAACAAAGATAGACAAGGACAAATAAACAACAACACACATGAGCATCTCTAAAAAGGCTCCAACCACAGATCTAAATCACAGATGAATACCTCATATGGGATTCATTAGATCCTAAATCTCTAAGAAAGTAGCCAGACATTTCGATGTAAAAAGAACACATAAATGAAATAACAGAATTAAACTTCGTTAACATATCAGAATTTAACATCACAATGAATCCAAATAACAACTTAAATTAACACACTACGATCTTCCTCCAAAAAGAACTATTATTCTATGATCTAGACCTAGAAAACTGATAAAAGAAGACTAGAAAATGGACAGAAGAAAGCTAGGAAAGTAAAAACTGCTAAACAAAAAGAACTCTCAACCCTAATTCTAATTTCCACTTATATAGGGCCTTGGTTCAAAATCTTAAAAAATTTGGATCCATCGATCAACTCCCAATTTCGATCGATCGATTCTTAACAAAGCCTTTTATGAAATTCATTCTCTTTTAGTCGATTGATCGATTATAAACATTCGATCGATTGATTTTGAACTGGGTCTTCAACGAAATTTATTCCCTTTTAGTCGATCGATCAATTCTAAACATTCGATCGATTTTGAACTGAGTCTTCTGCAGAATTTATTCTTTTAAGCTTCGGTTGATCGATCTGAGATTTGATCGATCGATTCTTTACGGATTTTTGTGCATGACGGTCTCTTGGTTCTATGTTCCAATGTTTGTTATCTATACGCTCTTTTATGCTGTTGAATGCATCCAACGGTCAAAATTACCCGAAATCATCAAAACTCCACAAAAGCTGTCAGATTGCTCTCACCGGATAGCCAAATGTACATCTTAGGGTATAAAATATGATTATATTTCTACACTTATCACTATGTCCAATGCTAGCCTAGAACTCTTCATAAAAGGGTTAGAAATTCTATTTTCTTTAGAGTTTTCAAAGGATTTTTATTTTTGGGATTCAATGGCTTGGATGCATGGCGTGAGATAGTGGTGTGTTTGATCAAGATGATCACACACTTCCATCTCACCACCCATGATGGAGATCGAATGGTCATAAACCCATCTTTTGATGGTAGTGATGCAAGAGGATTTGAGTTGAGTGCATGTGCCATTTGATGGCTTAGCATGACTCCTCAACCCTTGATCACACATCATATGACCATGTGATTGAAGAGCTTTTCAAAAAGATCAAAGTTATGTCTTCATCATGGTAAAAAATTGAATGGTTTAGATCTACTTGCTTGACTTAGCCGATTTCTCAAAATCTAGACTTTTAAAAATAAATGGTTGTTTTGTGGGACATGGTAGAACATTTGCATGAGATTTTATGGTTTATATTGCTTAAATTCTTGATGGAATTTCAGATTTCAAAACTTCATGCTAAATGTTTGGATCATGAATGATGAATGGTGATAAATTGCATGTGTAAGAAATAGTGGTATTTGAATGTTATAGACTATGCCTCGCTCATATATTGGATAATTGCAGTTAAAAATGGTAGAATATTTGCGTGAGACTAGATGGTTTAGATTACTTGATTTCTTGATGAAATTTCAGATTTCAAAACCTCATGCTCATTGTTTTGATCATGAATAATGAATGGTGATAGATTGCATGTGTTAGAAATAGTGGCAATTGAATCATATAGACTATGCCTTGCTCATGTATAAGGTTAGTTGTGAGTAAAATGCATGTAAAATCTTGCCTCTCCTCACTGATATGATTTGTATGTTACTTGAAAATTTTCTTGATTTGATAGGAGATCAATGGTGTTTGATCAATGAGTTAGTTAATGCCTTATAAATTGCTAAACACTAGATAATAGGGAAACTAGTGTCTAACTATTAAGAATGGTGATCAAATGGTCACAAATAAATTGAATTTTGAAAATGATATTCTCTGGAATGATGAATTTTAAAACAAAAATGATATAAAAATTGATTCGATCGGATGACCCCAAGAGGCTAGATCGAGTACCATCAATAAAGGATAAAATTTAGAATATTTGTGAATTGGATAGTGCTATGGCTAATCATGCTGTTAGATCAATAGGTTTAGACCCTAAAAGGTTTACGACAGAACTGCGCTTGATCTAGAGTGTCCCCAGATCACATCTAAAAAAATTTGGTGTATGATGGGCCACTAGGTGGACCCCATTAAATGCCAAAATTAAAAGTTTTAAGGCCCAAAATAGAGAACTCACTGAGATGAGTATAAAATTATGATAAATAAATTAAAGAAAAATATATATAATTTAATAAGTTAAATAAAGGGGTTCCCAACAACCTAGTCAAACTTTAGTTCCTGAATCCTTGTAGCTTGACCTACACGGTGTTCGGAGCAGAAGGGAGTAAATATGTCATGTTTGCACTATAAATTTGTGCCTCAGAAGGGCTATAATTTTATGTGCAAAAACTCCAACAAATCCGTGAAAATTCTGAGTCAAATTTTGACTTGTGCCCTAGCACTAGCATTGTGCAAAATTTCACACGAAATATTCAAATGGTTTGATGGCTAGAAATTCCGAACATTTGGGACATAGAACTGTGTTAAATGACACATGACCCCTGATCAATTCTGATCCCTGATCAGATGGACCTGATTCCATAAGGAATTGTGAATTTTTTACCTTAAAAATATATAGAGGAAATTTAGATAACTTTTAAATCTTTCCAACAAGGTATTAAGTGTTTGATTTTGATATCGGCATTAAAGGATATAGACCCGACATCAAAGACCATTGAATCTGGTCGGATGGCCCATTGAGGAGAAAATAGATCTCTGTAATTTGATGAACCTGATCAACCCTGATCAGATTTTCAAGTGCAACCACCTAGGAAAGATAAAACTATAAGTTCTCTTTCACCCAGTTTTAGAAGGACTCAGAAATTCGATCGGAGTCGAAAATGGTGGCAATTTTACTACAAGGTGTCCGATACCTTTAAGAATGAATTTGAAAAATCTATGAATATAGTCAAAACCTGGATTTTCCCAGAAACCCATGGTAACCAACACAATGCCAGATCACAGTGACCACTGATGATGCATTATGGAGCTTTGATAAGGGTGACTTGGTTTACTAAGTCAAAGAATTGACTTCTTGAAGGCCCAAGAGCCCGATTGCTAAAATTGACTAAGACTAATGACCCAATGCCCGGTCGATGGCCCGATGAATTGTGAGTTTAAGTCAAAATAAGAAATGTATGACCCAGCCCAAGTTACCTTTTGAAATTTTGATAGGATCACCCCTTTGAATCTGTGGACACCCACATATGGACTAGGACTTTGAAAAATCCCATATACCTAGATTGGACCTAGTGAAGGCCCTAAAGATCTAGGAAATGACCCATGGACTCCTAAGTTGCGAACTTACAATAGATTAAGCCCGATGGCCCAATCCAAGACCTGATATGGGCTATATTGCTAGCACCGTCATGCTTAGCAAAGACCACAAATACATAAGTGGACCACCCTTGTAATCTTAGCCTGTTGGGTCCTAAGCCCAACTTAAATAATCTCAAAGCCTTCAATTGAAAAGGAATGAACTCGATGTCCTTACCTTAAATAATGAATAGCCACCACTTAGATTCCACACAAGAGCTTAGAAATGCTCCACGAACACTTAGCCAAATTTTCTTATGGAAATAAAATGATATTGGGCAAGTGACCTGGTAATTGAGCGAAAACTTGAGAATAAGTTAGTGTACCTATTGATAGGGGATACACACAATGAATATCAAAACTTAGTTTACCAAGATAGAATTAATTGAAAATATTCAACTAACAAACTGATAGGAGTCTTAGTCAAAGGTTGACCCGACTCAGGTGTTAGAAAAGTCAAGTTGAAACTACTTAGAAGTAATAGAACAATAAGAATACACCTTAAGATTACTAGAAATGGGAGCCCCGATGCCCTTAAAAATAACTCAAGGTAAGACGAATATTTTATGAATGACAACAAACATACGTCCATTAGGGACTCTAAACTAAAGCAGCACTAGTCATAGGGTGATTTGATCTTGTGCCAACCCTCCCTAAGTATTGAGCTTGGTTTGACAATTGATTGATACAGATAAATGGTGCATGAAAATGTGATTCATATGAGACCTTTGATGATGATATTGTACAATAAAATATACCATGAAAATGATTGGAAAACTTGAAGATAAAATAACCGAAATAGAACTGAAAAATGATCTTCATTTGATGAAAATATTATATAATGAAAATACATTGAAAAATGATTGACGAACTTAAAAAGATGGAGTGACCAAATTGATACCGAATAATGACCGTAAACTGATGACTAAAATTCAAAAAGAAAGAAATATGAGGTGATGGAAACCTGTTTGAATATTGAACTCGATTATGGGATAAATTGAATAATATTGAATTGAGAAAGGGTAATGAAATTATTGGAAATGATATTGATGATTGAACACTGAAATCAAACAATTGATTACTGAAATCTTATTCAAGAAATCAGATCTGAAATCGAACTATTGAATATTAATATTGTGATAACCCGGATTTCCTACCCAGAAACCCATGCCGTCAGATCGTTGATAAAGATGAACCCTAAACATAACACTTGGTATGTCCACATAGAGAGTGGAATTCAAAGCAGATAGAGTCATCATATATGGTAAAAGAAAACTCTAATTCTATATATAATAAGGCAAAATGACGGTTCTATCCTAATGCAAATCATAAGTCTGATAGAATCGAAACAAACCACCGCTGATGGCCGACCATCACCTAAACAGTGGTTCACAACATACGCTTATATTTGATGAATCTAAAGTTCTAAATTAAATATGAATGCCAGACGTACCAAGCCTAAGTCTCACAAACTCAAAATGATCAAATATTCCCTAAGGGAAATAATCCTCTGGCAGAAGATCTGATTCTTCCTCTGGAATATAATCAAGATCTTCTTCACGTTCAGACTCCTCAACACCTGTATCAACACTTGCACCAGTGACGTATAGTCGAAGGGTGAGCTAACAGTGTAAGCTCAATAGGGGGAATATCACTAGCATTTATATCATATTTCAAAGCATAGATTCCATGACTGATTTCGAAAGCACATTTCACATAAAACTGAATTTCGAGATACTTGAATCAAAATAAAATAGAATTCAAATACACATTCGAAATTTGTTTCTTAGTTTCAAAGTTCTTGGTTTTGGATTTTACATGCTTCTTGTATTTCTAAGTGACTTAAAATCATAGCTTAAATAGTCTCTGGTTGATCTTGTTATGTATATTAAAATTATGTTTAAATTCAAGTCTTAACCTATTACAAGCGCACAATAGAAATTATAGTTCTAGCATAGGATCGCTCCTACGAGAAAGTTTATTTATCTAATTACTTATCTATATCTTCTATTTAAATTCTTATCTTAAAAACTTCTATTTAACTTTAAGATCTAATCTACTAGAGAAATATGAATAAAAGAATGATTTCTAATTTAAAATGCATAAAATAAATCCTAAATCTTCCTTCTTCAGATTGGGGTCGTCAATTCCAATCTTTAGCTATTGGATATTTATGAAAATAAATAGTATCGTTACACCATATCTTTAGTTTCTTAGCATTGGTCGTCAATTAAGTATAAGATCCTATCAATACAAATTTAATCTAATCAACAACTTCCTAAAATCTGTGTCAATCAAACCTTAGAAAATTGAAGATGAAAAAGTAAAAATCGTTACACTAATCTGTAAATTCTAACCTGAGTCATCAATTCAAATTAAAACTTGGAGATGTTTACAAAGCTGTAAATAAAAGAAAATAAAATCTAAACTAGAAAGCAAATAAATATATCTTTCACCCCTTAGCCGCAGTCGTCAATTGCTTCTGAGAAACTAGGATATCTACACTAATCTTCCGCACTCAATTGCAGTCGTCAATTGCTCTTGAGAAACTTCTGATATCTAATCTACTCTAACTATTATACACTACTTTGATCGAAAGAAAATCTAACCTCAGGCGTCAATTGATGCTGAAATTCTTCGATGATTATTCCTATACCAAGCTCTCTTATTTATAGATCATAAGGAGTTAATTTACAAAGACTTCTAATTCTAATAAAAGAAACTACTAAAAATAAAAGATTCCTAATAAAACTCTAATTCCTAATTTTACCTTTTTTATTTAGACGGTAGATGTGCTTATTGATTGTTGTCCTTTATTTCAGCAACCGAGATTTCCTAAAGCTTATCTTCATCAATCTTCTAAGATCCGTGACTCACCAGACTTCTAATCTCATATATCTTCTAATTCTATTCATAGCGGTGTAATATGCATGTGATCAACAACAACAACAACGGTAGGAAAGCTTCTTTTCTGGGAAATCGAAAATCACAATTTCTCATTTTCTTCTTTTTTTTAGAAAATTGTTAATCATAATTTTCTATCTTTCATAGATTTCTCAGTTGACGATTTTCTAAATTATGATTTTTTGCTTTTCTTCTTTTTGTCTCTTTTTACAGAATCATAAATTATGATTCTCTAACTTTCAATAGGCAGAAAACATCTTTTTCGTTCAATCGTTTTTCTTATTACTTTTTGAGTTTATTTTGATAAATATTAACACTTTTACTCTATTTTGCTAGTTATCTCTAATATCTGCACATCATCAATTTGTTAGTAACAAACTATGGCCTAACATTACTAAGTTAAGGGTGATAAAATGATAAATTATATGACTGATCAGTCTCTTAGACGAATATAACATTGAGAGCCTCACATATATCAATGGGAATCCTTGAACCATCGTCATTCAATTGAACCATTTTCGAAGTGTGCAAGACCCTACACTAGGAGGGTCACTTGTGCGGCTAAAGTTATCGTTGGCCGGTGTAAATGTACGGATTTCCCGTCGTACCAATACACGATGGGGATTCGTTCTGCCCGAATCTTAAATCATATTGCAAGTTCTAACATATAGTTTATCACCATGTAGTTTATCAATGTGATTAATTTATAATTAATAAGGCATCTATACGAAGTTCTTATGCACATTCTTAACAAAGTTCTCTTCCTTGACGGAGTTCACGTTTCTTAACAGAAATCATATTCTTAACGGAGTTCACATTTCGAAACACATATTTTGGAATCCATATACAAAGCTCATGTTTGTAAAAATTAAAGCAAGTTATATCATATCACAATGTCTATACAAATCACATAAATGTAAATATTATTGAAATTTTCCTACCTCACGACTCACGAAAATACGTAAAATACGCAAAATGAGGCGAAGATCCTCACACAAACATCCAATTTATCACCTACATTCCAATGTGTTCACAGGTCACTAATCGATTCTAAAAGGATCATATACAACAAATATTCAAAATTTTTTTAAGAAAAATCCAAAATAGCACAAACTACCTCAGTCACATGAGCGACTCCACCAGGCACACCCCAGTCGTGCGGCTTAGCGCAAGCGACTGTGTTTGTTCATTTGTCTTTCAAAATTGCCTGAGATAGTCACGTGTGAGAGTTCAAGATCACGCGAGCAACTTCTCCTGGCACCTATTGAGTCGCGCGAGCGACTAATCTACCCATATTTTCAGGCTATTCTGAAGCCTAACTTGGGCGAGCGACTTACACTGGCGCTATTCCTAAGGTCGAGCAAGCGACTTTCGGGGTTTTAGCAATTTTACCCGAAATTCGATTTTCTTTCTTATCCCCCTTTCACTTAACTCTTATTCACATTAAATGTAACATATTTAGGGCGTTAACTGCCTTCATTTATCATCATTAATTCACATTTAATGCACTCAAATTCACAAGATCTTAACTCATTAGTTCGTAGGATTCTCGTGTGATCTTTCGATCCAAAACTCAAGATCCACTGCGCTCTTATCCCTTGTGTCAGAAGGGCTTGAAGACTCGACCTCTCGCAATCATTTTATGATGCGCTCAAAGGTTTTATCCTTGCCAGTATACACAATCAACTCAATAAAACTCTTGGCAATCACACTAGGTTACTCCCTCCCAAGAGGGTTTCTCACCAAGGTTTCACACACGTTCCCACTTTGACGAATCGACTCTTCCAACTTACGCTCACAATGCGTGGTCTTGCGTAGAAGATCGATTGCGTACTCGCATCTTCGGCGGTAACGGTTCACACGGAAGCAAGGGTTGTCTTCTTACTTCTCTCTTAGCTTCGAAATGCAAGGCAAGGTAATGGCTTCCCAACAAGCCATTGCCTTTTATATATAGTGTTAGCTTCTATGAGAAGCACATACACACATATATGTATTTTTGTCAAGTTGTTTTGGTTCCCTTGTGAAACCCCACACACCTAACTTCGGTGTTTGTTCTATCCACACATCTTTGAATGAACTTTAAACAGTCTAAGTGATCTATTAAATCTGGAACGACATAGTGCGCCGTACTGACATGCCTACCAACTGACTTACACGATTTTCCAAAATTTGGGGATATTACATCCTCCCCTCCTTATAAAATTTTCGTCCTTGAAAATTGTTGATGGTTCAGTTGCTTCGCAATGACGTACCGAGAGAACACATAGGACCAACAATAAAATTTAGATTCTCTATAGAAGAGAACACATTCACATTTAACCAGCCATACATTCTCCATAATTTATTCACAACGAGTTTGACAGAATGGTCATACGATTTATTCTAGCAAAATGAGCTAACACAATAGTAAGCTATTAGCAATCTAACCACCATTACTCCTGCGCACACTCACAATTTCTCTGCATATTCCTTTGCATTGTGGCACACGTTACTCTGCATATTTACCACTAATTTTACCTACAAAAATTTTATCCACATTCGATATATGGACAACTACACAAGGATTTCCATAATGAACTTATGGATTGCACCCGCAATAATACTATTCACAATCGTTTGTACATGCCCATCACGACAAAATCATTCACATTTTCCAAAGACAATTTCAATATTCAACATAAATTAGACAAACCATCCAAAAGTTTAAACCATTATCGCATGGCATCCATGCCACTATCTACGTAATTCATTTGCATAATTACAATTAATTTACCTAAAATTTCCAACCAGAGTTTTGAGAACTAATATCCAAAATTTACAAATTTTTTGAAATTAAACATAACATAAAAAAAAATCCCACAACTATGGCCCCTCGGCTAGTCCTCATCACCACTTGGCTGCTTGGCCTCATCATTGGTGCCTCCAGCTCCAGAACTAGATGCATCTGGCCTGTATACCTGTGCCTCTACCATGCGCTGCAAGTAGTCGGAGGGGTACATGTAGCGCATCGTATCATGGAGCAAGGTGTCTTGGTAGTCGAGCTGGTGCCTGATATCAATGTTCTGCTAGACTACTTGCCCAAGCAATTGCTCTTGGAGGTCCATCCACCTGCTCCATGGTATGGTTGTTGGGGTTGTTGTTGTAGTTGTTGTTGATGGGCTTTCCGTGCAAGCTACGACAAGCTCTTCAGTTTGGTGGCGCTTCACGCTCGCATTTAAACTAGTGAGGCTAATCTTTAAGTCCTCATATCTGTACCTCTAGGTGTTGCCGGTGAGTCAGGGCTCATTTCGTGAAATATGATAACCCCTTTTAGCCTACTCGTTCATGTATTACTCGAACATCCGTGTGATCAACCGAGCATACAGCAAATGCTTGAGGGTTACCCGATGAGCACCCTGTCTCGCATTGTTTTGGGCATATACTATCCCTTCACCGACTACCGTAGGGGAGGAGAACCACTTCTCTTAATAGACTAAATATAAGGTCTGGAGAAGACTGTCTCTCCTTTTCTGCTCAGGTTCGAGCGGAAACAAATTCTTCCAAAAAATTATGTCAAGAGTACGCATGTAATGGGGTAACTGGACTCTCTTAGCCGATAACCTGGATCCGGTTAGTCCTTTGGTCATGTTGGCGATGATCTCTTGGAATGGTATTTTCACGGAATTTTGGGGTTGCAATGCCCCACCTTCCACGTATCTCGATGGGCATTCCATCGCGATAGCGATATCGCCTAGGTCGAATTGAAATTTGTGGCCGTCGATCATGGTCACAAATTATGTTTCATCGGCGCTCATTTTCAAATTTTGATAAAATAGGTGTACTAGCCTAGGGCAATAATGGGTATGAAATGGCTCTAGGAGTGATTTCATCTTAGCGGCGGTTAGATATTCGAGGGTCTAATTCGTAGTTCCGTGGCCCTCTAATAAATTTGGGTCAATCGACCACTCCACCTCAAATTTCTTTAAATCCCACCATTCGAAGGGTTGTTCCCTCATGATCGGTGGAAGATCCACCTTAGGTCGCTTAGACGATAAGGGTTTGGAAGCCGATACTTTCTTCGGACCCATTTTGTCTATTTCACAAGAAAAATGAAGGAAATAAACTCAAATCCACAAATCTTACCCATTTTGTGCGAAGAGATTTCGAAGAAAACCCCTGCCAATCAAGGTGCTAGCGAACCCGAAGTCAATCCGTAGCGAATACAATGGAAGAAGGGTGCACAGATTTGGGGAGAAACCTTAGCTTTCGAAAAGTTTTCGCGCCTAAAAAGATGAATTTTTTTTGCCCGTAGGCCTAATATAGCCCCATAGTCGCGGGAGCGACTTTCGATGTCGCGCGAGTGACTTATAAAGTCGTGCGAGTGACTTTCAAGTTAAAATCGGCCTCTGAACAGTTGCGTGAGCAACTGTGTTACCCCTTTTTTTTTCTCACGTGGATATATGAAGAAGTCACGCGAGCGACTTTACATCTCGCGCACACGAGTTCTGCAGTTTCTTTCGATTTGCACATTTTTCGGTTTAGGTTTCTTATATCTCTTTACCCATGCCTAATTCCCTTCATTTATACCTGAAATTCAAGTATAAAATCCATACACATACACTTATCATGTTGAATTAATTCGTGGACTTTCTTTAGTCTAATTCCGGTAATACTTGATGATTTGCGATTTGCATATGACACCCTTAGCACAATGTCTACTAATCACAATTAATAAATAATAACTCATATACTATGATTTACTAAGTTATGTCGCACATTGAAATAACTCAAAACTTTACATGTTTGAGACTCATTCGAAGAGTTGTGGATAATTATCGCTTATGTCCGACTCGCATTCCCATGTAGCTTCTTCCGGTGAATGGTTTCGCCATCTCACAAGTACCAATGGAATACTTTTGGTACGTAACACCTGCTCCTACCGATCAAGAATCTGTATCGGCTCTTCTCTAATGGTCAAGTCTTTTTGAATCTCAATCGGTTGATAGTCTAGGACGTGAGTTGGATCCTTCACATACTTCCTTAGCATCAACACGTGAAATACGTTGTGCATGCTCGATAGTTGTAGTGGTAGAGCAATCTGATATACAACTTCACCAACTCGTCCCAAAACCTCAAATGGTCCAACGTAACGTAGGCTCAACTTCTCATATTTTTCGAAGTGCATTACACCCTTCGTGGGTGACATTTTTATGAACACGTTATCTCCTTGTTGAAACTCAACACCCGTTCTTTTCAAATCGGCGTAGATCTTCTGTCGACTTTGTGCTACCTTAAATCTCTCATGGATCAAACGTACTGCTACGGTTGTACTTTCAATGATTTTCGGACCCAAAATGAATTTCTCTCTGATTTCTCCCTAGCTAATCGAAGATTTATATCTTCTTCCATATAGTGCTTCATAGGGAGTCATATAGTACTATTGTTGTATGCAAACTCAATCAGAGGTAGATGCTGATCCCATGATCCTTAAAAATCAAGCATACAAGCTCGTAGCATGTCTTCTACAATCTGGTTCACCCTTTCAGTCTGTCTATCTGTTTATCGGTGAAATGTCGAGCTGAAGTCTAGTCTTGAACCCATTCCCTCTTGAAATTTCTGCCAAAGCTGTGACGTATACAATGGGTCTCTATATGAAACAATGCTCATAGGAATCCCATGTAACCTGACAATCTCTTTCAGGTATATCAATGCAAAGCCTACTCGCTATATACTTGGTATTGTAAGATAAGAAATAGGTTGACTTAGTTAGTCTATCGATGATTACCCATATAACATCATGTCCCTTCATCGTTCTTGGTAATCCCAAAATAAAATCTATGGAAATGGATTTTCATTTCCATTCTGGTATCGGTAGCGGTTGTAATAAACCTGATGGATGTCGGTGATCCACCTTCACTTGCTGACACACTAAGTACTTTGAGACGTACTCGGTGAAATCTTTCTTCAAACCTCTCCACCAAAACTCTTTTTTAGATTTTGGTACATCTTGGTACCACCCAGATGAATAGCTGTTGGTACACGCTTTTTCTGGATTTTTTTCGGTTCCCGAAGAGAGTGGCCCAATTCCAAGTGGACTCTGGCAAAGGCGATGAATGATAAGTTAAAAGATATTAAATTATAGAGATAAAAGGTAAATTCTAAGAGGAAAATACCTAGTTCGTTGCGTTCGCCAATTACAGATGTTTATTGACGCTACAACACGTCACTGATCACACCTTTTGGGTTGTAGGTTCAACTTCTTTACTGGATCGTCAGTCGGCCAACGCCAGCAACACTAGGTCACCTAGGAGTTTAGTTTATATAGTTTTTCTATTCCTTCTCTAAGTCTAATTGCTTTAGTTTTCCTAGTCCTACCGGGACTCTAATTAATCTAATCACCTAATTATACTAGAAGTTTAATTAATCTCAATAGGCTAACCCTTTTAGGAGTCTGACTAACTTAAGTATCCTGATCTTATTAGAAGTCGAATTGGTATTAGTCTTCTAATTCTGCTAGGAATCTAATTAATCTAAATATCCTAATTCTATTAATAGTCTAATTAACTTAAATATTTTAATTCTATTAGAAGTCTAGTTAACTTAGGCATCCTAATTCTATTAAAAGTCTAATTATTTTAAATACCCTATTTTTACTAGAAGTCTAATTATTTTAAATATCCTACTTATGTTAGACGTCTAATTATTTTAAGTATCTTATTTCTACTAGAAATCTAATTATTTTAAGCATCCTACTTCTACTAGAAATTTAACTATTTTAAGTATTCTACTTCTATTAGAAGTCTAAAAAAATGGGGGTTTGGCCTGCTATGCTAAGGAGCATCGGCCCCGTTCCTGGGTATCCTTTGTAAGCTCCCTTGGGCAAATCGATTGGCTAAGGGTTGTTTTAAAGGTAATATAGATTGAAAAACTAGTTTGGAATTGAAAAGTTAGGATTTTGAAGATTGAAATTAAGGGATTTTGAAGATCCAAATTAAAGCTGAAAAATTATGAATTAGAAGAGACTAAAAACTAGAATTTGAAAATAAAGGCTACGATCTAGAGTAATTAAGGACTAAGAACTGGTTCTAGAGATTAAGAACTAGAACCAGAAATTTAGAGACTAAAATTAAGAACTGGTTCTAGGAATTAAAACCTAGAATCAGAGATAAAGAAAACCAATAATTTGAATTTGAAAATTTAGAGTTGAAATTGAAAATCTAGAAATTAAGAGAATAAAAACTAGAAAAAACTAGAACTAGAAAGAGAACTAGAATTTAGAACTAGAGCTAAAAACTAGATTTGAAATTTAAGACTAAAAAACTAAGAACTGGTTCTAAAAGCTGAGAACCAGAGATTAAGAACTAAAATCAAAACCTAAAATCTAAGGTTAGAAACTAAGGACTAAAAACTAGAACTTAAGAACTACAACCTAAAACCATAAAAGAAATTAAGAACTAGAACCAAGAAGTTACCTGAGGCTAAGCGCCAAAGTGAGAATCTCGAAATCCCAAAGCTTGGAGGAAAGGAACTCGAAAACTCGATTGCTTGATGTTCATGGATGTGGGGTAGGGGGGTCTATTTATAGATATTCGGGTAATTGCTCACCCTGTGGGAGGTGCGTAATTAGTCGGTCAAATCTAATTACGCGCCCTGCCTGGTGCACTTAATTGGATTACGCACCCTATCCCGAGCGCTTAATCACTCTGAGTCGGTGACCGACTTAGTGAGTGACCGGCTGACTGGCTTAGTCAGGTGTCCTAGTTCCAATCCAATCAGAAATAATTGCGTGCCCTGTTTACTGCGTGCAATTTGATTAAGCGCCAGATCATGTGCGCTTAATCGAGGAATTCAAGCAGTCTAGGGAACTAGAGGCCAGGTTCACTTGGGAACCAATTACGCGCAGGTGGTTGAGTGCGTAATCAATTACATGCACCAGTGAGGGCACAAAATCGAGTCTCAAGGCGGTCTATGAAAAGTAAAGGACTGGTTCAAGTGGGACCAATTACAAGCCGGTGATGGGGCGTGCAATCTGATTGGGCGCGCTGAGAAGGGCACGAAATCAGCTCCTAAGGCGGCCCACAGGAAGAACCGGCCTGGTCCAAATGGGACCAATTGCGCACTAGCTATGGGGCGTATAATTGAATTGCTCGCACTTGTGTGGGCGCGTAATTCCGGATTTTCCCTGGGCTAAGTTGGGTCCGAACCACAAGGCTATTGTTTTAGCCTGTGCTTCGACTATATACTATTGTTTTAGTATATAGTCCCCGTATTAGGATTGTGGGGTCTGAGCCATAGAGCTATTGTTTTAGCCTGTGTTTAGCCATATACTATTGTTTTAGTATATGGTCCTCGTATTAGGATTTTAAGGCTTTCAGAGAAGATAAGTTCTTTCTAAAAGTCATGGGCAAGGTCGAAGGTTGACCGAATAGGTTTGTATGCTCCGAGAGGGAAAAATTAGGGTGTCTATAATAGCGTATTTTGACTTATGGGCCTCTTCTAAGATCGTTTGTCAGAGATCGACATCGATCGGTATGCATAGGCTCCCTTTGAATAGTAGCGATCCATCCTCCTTGATGGAGAAATCTGGTCTAATAGCATCGATCACACCTCATCTGATCTCGGTAAGTTCTGCATCTTTCATCTAAAGCCCAAAGATGTTATCGAAGATCGTCGATCAGATAGTGATATTTGCCAATAAGGCTACTGAATCTTTCACCTCGATCTTTGTGTCATATAATAAAATGTCTTCTAACAATTTTCATCTACAGATTCCCATAATGAGGCTCGATAACTGAGTTGAATTCTTTCGACTCAATGCACCTGCCACAACATTCGCTTTGCCTAGGTGATATTGAATGGAGCAATCATAATCTTTGAGAAACTCAACCCATCTTCTCTGCCTCATATTCAGGACCTTCTGCGTAAACAGGCACTTGAGGCTTTTGTGGTCTGTAAATATCTCAAAAGTTTCTTCATAGAGGTAGTGCCTCCATATTTTTAAAGCAAAAATCACCGTAGCTAGTTCAAGATTATGTGTCGGGTAATTCTTTTTATGATCCTTGAGCTGTCTCGAACTATAAGCTATAACTTTCTCATTTTGGTTAAGAACACAGACCAATCCACTATGTGATGCATCACTAAACACGACATAACCTCCACTACCTGATGGAATAGCAAGCACTTGTGCAGAGGTAAGACTTCTCTTAAGTTCCTAAAAACTCCTCTCACACGACTCGATCCACTCAAACTTCACATTCTTCCTCGTAAGTTGTGTGAGTGGTCCTGATATCTTAGAAAAGCCTTCTATAAATCTCCTATAGTAACCAGCCAATCCTAGGAAACTTCGTACTTCTATTATGGTCTTTGGTTGTTCCCATTGTACAACGACCTCTATCTTTGCCGGATCAACCATAACACCCATTTCAAAGACAACATGTCCTAAGAAGCTCACTTGTTCTAACAAGAACTCACACTTGTTGAGCTTCACATATAGCTGCTATTCACGTAATGTCTGTAGAGTCCGCAGATGTTGCTCGTGTTCTTCCTTTGACTTCGAGTAGATGAGGATATCATCCACGAATACGACTACACATTTGTCAAGATGTGATTTAAATACCCTATTCATCAGGTCCGTGAATGAAGTTGGCGCATTGGTTAAACCGAAATGCATCACTAAAAACTCGTATTGCCCATACCTAGTTCTGAATGTCGTCTTCTGAATATCTTCAACTTTAACTTTCAACTGGTGGTAGCCTGATCTCCAATTGATCTTGGAAAAGAACCTTGCCCTTTGCAATTGATCAAAGAGATCATCGATCCTGGGGAGTGGATAGCGATTCTTGATCGTTAATTTATTTAATTGACGATAGTCGATGTACAATCTTATCGACCTATCCTTCTTCTTGACAAATAAGACCGGTGTTCCCCAAGGAGAAACATTTGATCTTACAAATATTTTGTCTAAGAGTTCTTGCAATTGTTCCTTCAACTCTTTCAACTTGGTCGGAGCCATCTTATCCGGCGCTTTCGACACTGGTTCCGTGCTTGAAGCTAAGTCAATTGCGAACTCAACTTCTCGATTTGGTGGTAATTCTGGTAGCTCTTCAGGAAACACGTCTGGAAACACGCATGCAATTGGAATATCGATAATATTGTTCTTCTCTTCCCGTTGCTCTTGTAAAAATGTGAGGTATCCATTGCACCCATTTCTCATCAGTTGTTCGGCTCGAATCGCAAAAATAAACGGTGCTACACTGGATTTGACATCACAAAACCTGAATAACTTTTCCTTCGAAGGACGAAAAGTAACTACTTTCCGTAGGTAATCGACGCTTGCATGGTAAGCGGATAGCCAATCCATGCCAAGGATCACATCGAATCCTTGCATATAAATAGAATGAGATCTGTTGTTGTCTCGTGTCCCTCTACTAAAATGACAATCGATCGACAAAACATATCCGTGCTCACTATACTTTCCGTAGGAACTGACACGACCAAAATAAAATCTAAAATTTTTAGAATGACGCTCAATTCGATCACGAACTGTGGAGTTACGAAGGAGTATGTAGAACCTGGGTTTATTAATACGCGTGCTTTATGATAACAAATGTCGCTACTTTGATATAAATGTAGAGTACCTACGTGTCAAACATGTAACTCAATTTATAGTGTAAAAGTGTGCGGTGGTACTCATGAATTGCATGTATTAAAAACAAACTACAACAAAATCCATTAAAAAGTTTAAGTGAAGACTGATAATTCAAATGGATTATACCTTGTATGATGTTGTTGGATGTCTGGGGATCCAGACAGTGACAGCATATGCACGGCCTTGCACAGTAGGGTGCATGGGTCGTTTAGGCCTCTGTGTTGCAACTGAAGTCGTTCCTTCCTTTCTTAGCTCATCGTAATCCCTTATCATGTGCCCTATTTTTTCACACTTAAAATATCCTCCTAAATTCCGTCTACAATCTACGGTCTTATGTGCTTTCCCACAATGTGCACATGTCTCAACAAGAGTAGACGATGCTGCTCTTGACTGGCTTTGTGCAACAGATGCCCCCGTGGTGATCGTAGGGCCTGATGGGCAAGCGAATCTACTAAGCGTAGGCACAAACGGTCTTGAGTAGACACTATGACTCAATTGCCTTGGTGTCAGTACTAAAAACTTAGGCCTCTTGTTTGCCTACTCATAGCCACTTGACCTCACCTGATTTGCCTTACCGTTATTCTGTTGGTCCCTTCTTTTATATATTTTCTCTATGTCTTCCTTGGCTACAAGGGCCTTGCCCATTACTCCCGCATGAGTCTCCAACTCAAACATCGAGACTATATCTTGAATATTCAGCCTTAAGTCGCGTTGGAACTTCTTAGCCTTCATTGCATCCGAGGCTATGTGCTCTAGTGCAAATCTTGAGAGTCTTGCAAACTCTGTTCTGTACTCTCACACGGTCATCCGTCCTTGTTCCAATTGAATAAATTTAACCTCCATCTGATTCCTTACCACTTTGGAAAAGTATTGCTCATTGAACTCCTCAACAAATTTTTCCCAAGTACACAAAGCATTTGGGTTTTCTTGTTCTCTTGTCCTTGATACTGATTTCCACCATGGGTGGCCTCCCCGTCCAACTTGAAAGCAGCTCACCTAACCTTCTCATCCTTAATACAAGGAAGCACACTGAAGATTTTCTCCATCTCATTAAGCCACTTTTCTACCTCAAGTGAATCGGCTGTCTTGAGAAACTGGGAGGACGCATCCTCCTAAACTCTATAAATGTCGAAGGTAGAGGTTGATGCTGATGATTATTAGCATTATTCGTAGCCATCAACTCAGTTGTGCCATCGCATTGGCCACAGTCTCCATGGCTCGTGCCATCGTCTCTCTTTTATCTCTTCCTTAGTTTCCTTCTTCTAGAGGATCTCTCTCACCAATTGGAATCCTATTTGAATCAGTGGTGATCCCTTCAGCACTCTTTGTGTTTCATATACGATCGCCTCTCGGTCTGCCTTTACCTCTAGTGCACATACTGATCTGTAAACATGAAACAAAAGTTTCATCAATAGACGGTCCCTATACTCTGACAAAACCTTAAACTCCTATTCCAAGTCTAGATTCTATCAGAAATTTCTAAAGCCATAAGCTTTGATACCAACAGTGGCAGCCCGATTTCCTACCCAAAAACCCGTGCCGTCAGATCACCGATAAAGACAAACCCTAAACATAACACTTGGAATGTCCACATAGAGAGCGAAATTCAAAGCAAATATCTCTTGCAAAGCAGATAGAGTCATCATATATGGCAAAAGAAAACTCCAATTATATATACAACAAGACAAAATGATGGTTCTATCCTTATGCAAATTATAAGTCTAACAGAACTGAAACGAACCACCTGATGGCCGACCATCACCTAAACAGTAGTTCACAACATAAGCTTACACTACATGAATCCAAAGTTTTAAACTAAATATGAAGGTCAGACGTACCAAGCCTAAGTTTCACAAACTCAAAATGATCAACTATTCCCTAAGAGAAATAATCCTCTGGCAGAAGATCTGATTCTTCCTCTGGAATATAATTAGGTTCTTCTTCACGTTCTGACTCCTCAACGCATGTATCAACACCCGCACCTGTGACGTATAGTCGAAGGGTGAGCTAATAGTCTAAGCTCAATAGGAGGAATATCACTAGCATTTATATCATATTTCAAAGTATAGATTCCATGACTGATTTCAAAAGCACATTTCACAAAAAACTGAATTTCGATATGCTTGAATCGAAATAAAACAGAATTCAAATACACATTCGGAATTTGTTTCTTAGTTTCAAAGTTCTTACTTGGTTTCGGATTTTACATGGTTCTTGTATTTCAAAGTGACTTAGAACCATAACTCAAATAGTCTCCCAAGAGAATATAGCATTAAGAGCCTCACATACACCGATGGGAATTCCCGAACCATCGTCGTTCAATTGAACCATTTTCAAAGTGCGCAAGCCCCTACACTAAGAGGGTCACTTGTGCGACTAAAATTACCGTTGGTCGGTGTAAATGTACGGATATCTCGCCATACCGGTACACGATAGGGATTTGTTCCACATGAACCTTAAATCATATTGCAAGTTCTAACATATAGTTTATCACCATGTAGTCTATTAGTGTGAGTAATTTATAACTAATACGACACATATACGAAGTTTATATGCACATTCTTATCGAAACACGTATTTTGGAATCCATATACAAAGCTCATGTTTGTAAAAATTAAAGCAAGTTATCACATATCACAATGTCTATACAAATCACATAAATGTAAATATTATTGAATTTTCCTGCCTCATGGCTCACGAAAACACGCAAAATGAGGCAAAGATCCTCACTTAAACATCCAATTTATTACCTACATTCCAATGTGTTCACAGGTCACTAACCGATGCTAAAAGGATCATACACAATGAATATTCATAAAATTTTCTAAGAAAATTCCAAAATAGCCCAAATTGTCTCAGTCGCGCGAGCGACTCCACCAGGCACACCCCAGTCGCGCAGCCTCACACGAGCGACTGCGTTTGTTCATTTTTCTTTCAAAACTGCCTGAGACAGTGGTGCGTTCGAGTTTAAGGTCGCACGAGCGACTTCTCCTAGCACCTAGTCAGTCGCGCGAGCGACTAATCTCCCCTTATTTTCAGGCTATTCTGAAGCCTAACTTGCACGAGTGGCTAACACTCACGCGCGTGAGTACTAAGGTCGCGCGAGCGACTTTCGGGGTTTCATCAATTTTACCCGAAATTGGATTTTCTTTCTTATCCCCTTTTCACCTAACTCTTATTCACATTAAATAAAATATGTGTAGTGCATTAAATGCCTTTATTTATCACCATTAATTCACATTTAATGCACTCAAATCCACAAGATCTTACCTCATTAGTTCGCGGGATTCTCGTGTGATCTTTCGATCCAAAACTCGAGATCCACGGCGCTCTTATCCCTTGTATCGGAAGGGCTTGAAGACCCGACCTCTCGTGATCATTTTGTGATGCACACGAAGGTTTTATCCTTCCCCGCGTACACAATAAACTCATTAAAACTCTTGGTAATCACGCTAGGTTACTCCCTCCCAAGAGGGTTTCTCATCAAGCTTTCACACACGTTCCCACTTCGACGAATCGACTCTCTCAACGTATGCTCACAATGTGTGGTCTTGCGTGGAAGATCGATTGTGTACTCACATCTTCGGTGGCAATGGTTCACACGGAAGCAAGAGTTCTCTTTTTCCTTCTCTCTTAGCTTCTAAATGCATGGCAAGGTAATTTCTTCCCTAACAAGCCATTGCCTTTTATACATAGTGTTAGCTTTTATGAGAAGCACATACACACATGTATGTGTATTTGTTAAGCTATTTTGGTTCCCTTGCGAAACCCCACACACCTAACTTCGGTATTTGTTCCGTCCACACATGTTCGAATGAACTTCAAACAATCTAAGTGATCTATTAAATCCGGGACGACACAGTGCACCGTACCGACACGCATACCAACTGATTTACACGATTTTCTAAAATTTGGGGATATTATAAATATTGAATATTGAAAATTGAAAGTGAAAAGATGATACTGCATTGAATATTGAAATCTCGCATAGCTGACCACTGTTCTTGTGAACGGGCTCGTTATGAGGACTCATATTCAGACGAGTTTTAAATATCAGCTGAGGATTGGGTCTAGTTAGACCAACATGGTCATTGATCCTTGTCTTGATTGACTAAATATTGATATCTAACCATGGTTGGTGTCGAGTGTCGTACTGAATTAATTAAAAGACACTTATTAAACCATTAAATTGATAATCAATGACCCAATAAATGAATTAATTAAAAGATACTTAATAAACCATTAAATTGATATCTAATGAACAAATATTTTGAATAATAAACCCTGTAAATATCTTAAACTTAATAATTCACAATTATTGTGAAAATAGAAATTTATAGTATGTTGTTTCCACCATAGTAGCTACAATTAAATATTTCTAGTGCAAGTAACTGTATACTGTGCTCTGTACGTCATACCTCGAATCTTTCATGCTTAATATTGATTTGATATATCCTTTTTATTCTGTTGATATCACGACATGTTGTAAACCTCACATTGCACAAATCACAATGTGAAACCCTCTTGTGTATATGAACTGTAAGCTTAGCTACATGAAACTATATTGTAAATCATAACCTAAAATAACTAAGACTTTATTAAGCTTCACCACATATGGTCCTTTCATGACTCAAAAATTATAGTGGCAAGCCAGCAGTCACCCAGTCAAAGCTAGGAGAGCAGGACGAGGAGAGATTCAGGAGCGATCACTGAGCTCAAAGTTTTGAGCTCGTTTTGTTTGTAGAGCTACCAACACCTGCACACCTATGATCGGTCTCCAAAATGGTATAAATTATATCCAAATATCAGCCTTATTAGCCCTCACTTTACTACTAATAAATTTTTTAGTTTGTGTTGTGTTACAATAGGTGCAAAGGCTGGATAAAAGAAAAAGTAGTTAAAAGAGCTAAGATAAGAGAAACCCAAAATTGTGGCAAGTGATCCAAGGAAAAATAACTGACATAAGTGACTGAGTGATCATTTCGACCGGTCGAGATTGCTCAGTAGAGAGCTACCCAGGAGAGAAACAGAGAAGAAGAAAAGTATCCAATTGGACCGGTCGAGATTCGCAGAGCTTCAGGTGATATAGAATGGACCAGTCGAAACCAGTTCGACCGGTCGAGATGGAGCGAAACAGAGAAAGAGATTATATAAGTATAATCTCGACCGGTTGAAACCAGAGTTCAACCGGCCGAGGTTTGAATTAGCATAAATTGGAGCGTGGAGTATGACCTGTAGTAATCTTAAGGTCGATCGGTCGAGATTCAATCTCGACAGGTCGAAATAGAGTTTCCACGCGAGAAGATATGTGATGCAACTAGATTCCTTCTGGCTTCCGAGATCACCTCTAGATTCTTCTTCACCGAACTGATTTCTAAGGATTTCCTAGGTAACTTACCTTGTATAATTGTGTTAGGGACTTATACATCTATAAATAAGGACCCTAGGCTTAGGTAATTCTTGACGACATAACTTTTCTAGAGAGTTTTGACGTGAGTATTTATAGGTTTAGGTTAGTTCATAGTTCTGAAATAGAGTGAGATTGATTGTAATTATCGAGAGAAGACCGATTCAGTAATGATGAAGGTCTTACCATCGATGCGAGGCTAAAGTTTCAGGCTGGGATCTCTTGTAAATTTCATATAAGTTTATATAGATTTCTTTTTCTTTTTCTATCTTCGAATCCCATTTTATGGTATGATTGCATGTTTGAGGTTCCGAGAGTCATCGAGAATGAGTGACTGCAAAGGTTTAATTTTGTTTAGTTTAATTCCAGCGGCCTCGTAAGGATTGGGGTTGGGTTGGATTAGATAGGATATTCGTCGATGGACTGGGCCTTGTAGGGTAGTTTTAGTTAGTTACGGGTAATGATACTTTGATGTTTAGATTTATCTAATTCTTATACGATGCAATAGAGCTTGTAGCCTAGAGCGGGGATACTTGGGATTCATCATAGGAAAGAAGTAGGATTTATTAGATACGAGTCTGAGATCCAAGAGAGATCTCAGACTGCCTTCTCATCTCTTATTTCAAAATGTTTTAGGTTTTATTATTTTTTATTTTTAGATTAATATTAGGAAATTTAATTATACAAATTATTTTATAATAGGATAAAGGTTAAACTGTGATAAACGACAAATCCTTTTGGTTCGACACCCTTGTACTGGCCCAAGTACTTCAGACTTGTGGACTTGCAAGGTTTATATTTAAAACGATCAAGTTTTTGGCATCGTTGTCGGGGATTTTGGCTTTATCTTGTTTGATTTCTGTTTTATTAGTGTATCATATACTAACCGTAGTTTTCGTTGCTTATGTTTTATAGACTTGAGAGATCGAAGGCTTCAACTTACCAAAGGTTATCATGGGATGCCGCGAGAGGCTAAGGTGCGTGTTTCCGATTTCCATTAGTTAGGTTTAGTATTTTGTTTTTATTTTCTGTTTATGCCAGGTTGAGGTCACAATTCCCTTCTTTAGAGCGACTAGACATTGACCTTGAGAAAACTTGCCGGCGTATCTGCGCCAGCTCTCATTCTTCTGAAAAAGTTGTGAGCTTTTGACGTTCTAGCCATCCTGCCCTTCCCCCAATTCAATTCAATATGGTGGGAGAGGAAAAACAAGTGGCTAAAACTTTGAGCGAGTATTATGCACCGTCTTCTCTTACACCTCTCTCATGCATTTGCTTACCCGCAGTTGCTCGTAATGGGGTTTTCGAAATCAAGCCCAACTTGCTTCAACTGCTTCCTATTTTTCATGGGCATGGTAACGAGGATCCCTATATGCATCTAACGGGCTTTCTGAAAATTTTCACGACTTTTAGGATTAAAATATTGTCGGAATAGGCCACTCGTTTGAGGCTGTTTTCGTTCTCACTTAGAAACATGGCAAAGTAGTGGTTGAACTCTTTGACTATCAACTCAATTGCTAATTGGGAAGAGATACAAAATATATTCCTTAATGAGTACTTCACAATCTGCAAGACGAGTCGATTCCGGAAGGCCATTACCGCACTCTATCAATCTCTGAAAGAGTCTTTTCATGAGAGCTGGAAATGCCTTAACGAGCTTCTGCATAAGTGCCCTCATCATGAGGTTTCGTGCTAGGAAATAATGCTCAATTTCTACGAAAGCCTAAATTTACAAACCCGGCATATGATTGGCGTTACTTGTGGGGGCATGTTTCTCACACTGACCACAAAGGATGCTTGGGAACTCTTTGAGACCCTTAGTAAGGATTCAACACAACACACTGCATCACGTAGGGCAGATTCGGAGAATTTAAGGAATACACATCCTAAGTGAGGAGGATTGTATAAATTAAATTTAGTGATGATTTTTTTATCAATCACATAATTTACGATTTTATCACCCTTAACTTAGTGATGTTAGACCCCAGTTTGCTACTGACAAGTTAATGATGTACAGATATTAAATATAAGCAGCAAAATAAAGTCAAAGTATTAATATTCGTCAAAGTGAACTCAAAAAGAAGTAAGAAAGACAATTGAAAGAAAAAGACAATTTGCCATATGCTAAAAGCTAGAAAATTCGTAAAAGACAATTGAGCGCTGTTGCTAAAGAAGAAAATGAGAAATTGTAAGAGACATTCAAGAAGCTAAAGCGATTGGAAAAGAAAGACTTTCGTTCGTAAATAGAAATCGTTCCATTGGAAGCTGCACTGAAAGATAGAAAATCGTGATTACGATTTCTCAGAGAAAGGAAGCTTGCGTTGTTGCTGCTTACGTGAAGATCTACACTGCCATGCATATCTTTATAAGTCTTCTATAATTAGAAGTCTGATAGATCACATATCTGAGAAGATTGATGAAGAAGAATCTTGAAAGACTTTGTTGCTAATTAGGAACAAATTTAAAGCGCATCAACTATTGTAGAAACCCAAATTTGGCCCAAGGCCCGATCGAAACACATTCTGAGAGAGACACATCTCTAAGCTTTTGATGGCATGTTTGGAACCCTTCCAAACCCCTAGGAACCACCCTAGATCCCTTAGGAACTTTCCTAAACCCTTAGAGAACGATCCCGACCCCTAGAATCCGTCCCGGACCTAAACTTAGCCTTCCCGAGCCATGGACAAAGAGTGGTGCATTGGGACTAGCTGCGACCTTCTACTATGTTCAAATCTCATACCATTGAAAAGTTGAAGTCCCCAACTTTCCAACGGGCTAAGAATCGCCCCAATCGGAGTTGTTTACGCAAAGATACGGCCGTCGAACTTGGAGGGCAAAATAATAATTTCATGAAAGCCCCTGAGGGATTTGGCGCAACTAATAGTTGCGCCAGTTCAAAGTGTAGACCCCACCTCGGGGAGGCAACTTTCAAGGACTGTTCATACATTGTTTTACTGTGCATATGCCTAGCACAACTAATAGTTGCGCCAGGCATATGAACAGTAACCCCTGATTTTTGCCTCGAACATCGAGACTGGGGTTTGACTTGTTAACCATCCTGACCTTTGGAGTGTGTTTTGCTAGTCCTGGAGCACCCTTTTAGTGCCTATTTGTAACCCTTAAGTGATTTGAAATACCAACCTATCAACCACCATTAAAACCACCTTCACACCTTTCCAAGCTCTCAAAATCCTAGGAAACCTTAGATTAGAGATTACCTAATTACTATCCCCCAATTGGCACCTAACTAGCCTCCTAACCCACCCTTTTCCTATAAATAGAACCCCCCTCCCCTTGGGTTAAAGGGTTGAGAAATTTGCTTAAGAGAGAAAGAGCTCAAAGTGAGAAGTTCTTCCTCCCTTTTGTGCCCCATTTTCACATAAAATTCCAGAATCTCCCAACCTTATTTCAAGCTTAATCTTGCATCCAAAACCCTTAGTCTAGGTGTGTGCTACCCCCTAGACTCCTCTCTCTACCTCTTAGCTAGCAAGCCACAGGAGTTAGAACCCCATTTTCCACCATTCAAGCCTTTAAAAGCTCATCAAAACAAGCCTATGCAAGGCTCCTCAACGGTGCAACAAGGGCCCGAGAACTCCGGCTCTCCCATCTATTCCTCTACCTTTTTGGTCATTCCTCCATCCTCCAATTTGTGCCATTACGCCGCCGAATTTTTGGTAGGAACAGAGGGGCACAAATAGAATTTTAAGCCCCTTTGAGCAAAAGAAAGCCTTTTTCTTTTCTTTTATATTATTTTTGTTTTAGCCATAAGTAGAGACCGCATTAAGCGGGTTGATTGGGTGCCTAACACCTTTCCAATCGATAACCGAAGCCCCTACCTAAGAACCTTTGGTGTGGACCGGATTCAGAGTCATATTTGTGGCATTTTGGTACTTATAAAAATGATCTATGTTTTTCGAGACACCAAAAGCTCCTGGTGGCGACTCTATATTTTTGTTAGCGAGCACATCATCGCGGCGGGATCGTCAAAAATCTCACGGTTGCACAGATGGCGACTCTGCTGGGGAGTAGCTTGTAGAGCTTCCCCTTAAACTTGGCCTTTTTGTTTTTAATTTTACTAACATTTTATTGCTATTTTTTATTTTATTTTTACTCACCCCTCCGATTAAGTCATTTTACTTACCCTTACTTTTATGTCATTTACGAGCCTTAGTTGATTGGCGGGCCTACTTGCGCATTGCTTTTACTTTCTTTATTTTTTCGTCATTTTAGCGCCTTAGCCGATCAGCGGACCTACTTGTGCATTGTTATTTACTTTACTTTTCCCATCATTTAGAGGGCCTTAGCCGATTGGCGGGCCTACTTGTGCAATCATATCCTAACAGTGGATGCCGGCCCATAGTGACGGCACGGGATCATCACCCCCGATTTTGGACTTAAGAAAACTTTCATAAAAAAATTTTTATTTGAAAAAAAATTATTATTAAAATTGAACCAAGAAAGGGAACTTAATCAATTTGTTTTTTTGCGGGGTAGATTTTAAAAGGTTGGACTATTAGGCACACATACAACCACCTGGGTCTTAGTATGGCGGTAGCCCCTAGTGGTGATGATCCAGAAAAGTCCCAACCCACCTAGTATCTAAGAAGGCGCTTGCGCCGGAGGTATATCAGGTGGGTCGCATATCCTACAAAGCTTAAAACCCTTGGGGAGAGCACTAGCGAGTTATACCGGACTCACATCCCTTAGGTTCGGTGAGGAGAGAATCGATTCACTAAAAACAATCAGTCCCTGGAAGCCTAGCTTAAAAAAAAAACTAGTTTAGAGACTCATTTCGGGTTGAAGTGGTTGTTGTCAAAATTTCTGGAAACTCAGTTTTGCCTGACGCAAGTATTAATTGCGTCAATGCAAAAATCCCTAAAAGTACACTGGCGCAACTAATAGTTGCGCCAGCCTTATTTTGGGTATTTTTGCTCTGGCACATGTATTAGTTGCGCCAGGTTGGTTTTAAGCAACAACAACCCGAATCTGAAACTTTTCTCATATCCCGAGTCCCCCGATTAGTGCCTTTAGTACTTCTGTTTAGGCCTCGTATCTCCGACACCCAATAAGCCCTCGCCGGTCAAAAGAAGGTGACTTCTTCTTGACTCGTTTCGGGGGATCGGGTTATTTGCATAGATTTTGTGCCTTCAATAGATCAAAGGTCTTCCTTTCATTCTTCCGAAGTGTTTCAGAATCATTGTTGTGGGTCCTATTTAGGACACAAAAGCCACCCGAGAAGGGAATATTAAAGGCTTGGGAACCATTGTTTTCACTCATAAAAATCTAAAAAAAAAAACAACTAAAATAAAAAATTAAAAATAGAGTCCTTGTGGTGCCGACATAACGACATCATCTTGCTCTCCATCATCCTGTAGGGGAAGGAGGAGGAAACTTTTTGGGCCTTATCGAAGGCACCCGTACCCAACCCACCAACAAACGATGTTGTGGGTAGTGGACCCGGCTTATGCTGATCCCGATTCATCTCCACCACATTCACCAACCCATTCCCATTCGGGAGAAATTTTTACCACTATTCCCATCACCCTATCCCTATTTACAATTATCGGGTCCTTTGGTGCCTCTATGTTTTCAACCACCACTTCCCAAAATATCCAAAATCAACCATCCCATTCCCCATCTTTCTCACAGACCATGCCCATACCCCCTCCCATATCCATGCCAAATCCGACACATTTCTCATCCCCATCCATGACAAACCCAACCCAACTCCCTGCATCCACATCCATGCCCCATTTTCCATCTTCCCCATATAGGCCTGATCCGCCCTCATTCACATATGTCACCTCCACCCTATACAACCCCCCACAAATCCCCCCATCTACCCACTTCATGCCTATTTTTATCGGGGCCATGCCCGATTTTTCCCAAACATTCACACCTTACCCTTCATCATCCTCATACGTTTCCAACCCATCCCCCTTTTCTAATGCCCCACTGCATTCCTCTAATCCACCCCATAGCCCATCTCCTACCCGGGTCATGCCCGATTTTACGAGGATCATGCCCAATTTACCCTCCACATCCACCCCATCCATGCCCCTCCAAACCTCAAATAACCTGTCTCCATCCAATCTCCCTTCCATGGCCATGATGAAAAAAATGGTCCAAGCCTACAATAGGTGGAAGGCCTCCCAACACATCCCCTCTCATTCATACCATACACCCATGGATCCAACCCATACCCTATCAAGCCTCCATGCGTCACTCTCCCATGACTCCCATCAACCCCCCATCATCCACACCGTTCAATCTCCCATTACCCACATGTCTCAAGACCCAATGGCCCAAACTTCCATTCCCCACATGTCCTAAGGCCCCATGGCCCAAAACCCCCAAACCCCTTCCTATCAAGGGCCCATGGCCCAGACCCACCAAGGCCCAAATGGGCCATACCCAACAAGGGCCCATTGCCCATATCCATCAAGGCCCAATAGGCCAGACCCACCAAGGCCAATGGGCCAAACCCATCAAGGCCCATGGCCCAAGCCTATAATGACCAAGGCTTCATGGCCCAACCCTCCCAAGGCTTCATGGTCCAAACCCAAGCCCAAAACCTTAGAACCCCGCACCAATACCCCCCACAGTACCCTCAAAATTTTACCCACCCCCAACCTTCACACCCGGGTCAAACCCAAACCATACCTCAAACCTAATTTTCCCATGGCCCCACACCCCAAGGCCATCTCCAAACCTTCCCCCATGCTCAATGGCCTCATCAGGCCCCGCTCCAAAATCTAACTTCCACTCATCCCATCACCCAACAAACTTTCCCTCATCCCCAATGGGCTCACCCAACCCCTACTCATGTCACTCCCACCCAGTCCATGCAACACCAGCATGATAATCCTACCCTCACTGTGCACAATGTCAACCAGCAGTATAAAGAGGATGAGATTAGGAACAATGAAGCCTATGTTGGGGCATTGACCAGCCTTAACCCTCCCCCAATCATTTCCCACCCCCTAGTAGCACAAAGTGAAATCCAACCAACTATCGAAAAAGCAGCCCCCATATCTAAGGAGTCAGAGCAGCTGAAAGAACAGTTGGACAAGATACAAAAGCAGTTGATGAAAATGGGTGGTGCTGAAATCCACGACTTGGACTTTACAGATTTATGCTTATTCGTTGAGGTCCCCTTACCTCTCAAATTTAAAATACCAGATTTTGACAAATACAACGGCATAGGCAACCCTATTTCACACCTAAAATCCTACTGTGGGGACATGTGTCAATATGGAGGGGATGAAAGACTATTGATATATGTATTTCAAAAGAGTTTGACTGGTCCGGCCCTGAGGTGGTTCACATCTTTGGAACCATCTATGATAAAAATGTGGAAAGACTTAGCGCACTTGTCTCAGGAACAATATGTCTATAATATTGACATCGAACCACATAAGTTTGACTTGGCCTGGTTAAAGCAGAACCCTAATGAGACCTTCAGCGACTACTTGGGGCAGTGGAGAGCACTAGCAGCTCAGGTAAAAAATAGGATACCTGATGATGAGCAAATCGAAATGATTTCCAAGAATACTCTACCAGTGATCTCAGACTTTTTGGTGTACCAGCAGCAATCTAGTTTCACTGATCTGGTGAGGAACGCCAACCGTTGTGAAGATGCCATCAGAGAGGGGTGCCTGAACAAAAGTATACCAAGTGGAGCCAGTGGGGTTAGAAGGTTTTAGAAATAAAGGAATGATAAGAGAACCGGGGCCGATGTCCAAAACATTGCCAATGTCAGGCCTAACAATAATATAACCCCATTCCAATTTCAAGTGGCCCAGCCAGCACCGGTCAGAACTGAACAGATGCAGAGAGCAAGGAACGGTCAAGAATGTAGATGACCCCGGAGCAGAGGAAAGCCCGCTATGATCGAGTGTTTACACCCCTGGGGTAATCATTAAGTGTACTTTTACCTTTATTAGTAGAAAAGGGATTAGTCACTATTTGTCAACTATAACCTCCTCCTCACCCAATCCCAAAGAACTATGACTCGAATACCCACTGTAATTTTTTTCAGGGTCTAAGTCACCCGACTGACCGCTGCTTCCCATTGAAGCACGCGATCCAAGATTTGATCGATGCCAGAAAAATCATTCCACCGACACCTTCTCAGGTAAACCAGGACGCCAACATCCATCAAGTTCCATTGCCCCCACATCTTATCGGGGGAGCAGGCCCCAGACCAACCACCGAGATGATACAAGAGTGTGAATTTGAGTTTGACCTGTCCGATTACATCAGTGATCGAGAGAGCTATGTGGTGCCCTTGCTGAGAAATATTGAAGAAAGGAATATTTTGGTAATTGAACCCCTGAATTTGTTAGATTATTTCCCTGACTCGACTCCACAAATTGAACCCTTGGATCTTAGGGCTTACTTCCCATCACCTGCACCCGTCAATTATGTGCACATAAATGCATATCAACCATACACCACCTCCCCCGTCAATTACCCAGTAGCCCATCCTACCCCCAATCCCCCGCCAGCACCCATCAGCTACCAATGGCCTACCCCTACCCATTTTTCCTCAGCACCACCACTCATAAGCTTCACCACCCCCATCTGGCCTAATTTTTTCACCCAACTAGCTATCATCGAGGTAAATCAAGTGTTACCCATACCTCCAAAGCTCGTTGTACAAGAGCATCCGATACCAATAGCCATGCCATTTCAAATTCCGGGACAAACCTAAAATCCTCATCAGGTCTCGTTGAGTTATGAGCAAACAGATGTCAACGCTGCCAGCAATAGAGAAGGGGCAGTGGATTTCATCACGACATCCGGGAAGATCTTGAAGCAGCCAAAAGCACCAGCAGCAGCACAATCCCAACTAGAGGGAAAGAAAGATAACGCAGTGAATTCCTTTAAGAAAATGAGTCGAGAACATATACTGGAGACTCAGATGAGAAGAATACCTGCCCATATTACTGTATGGGATCTATTGATGACGTCCCCACTCCATTTCCAAGCTTTAATGGGGGCGTTAAAGAATGCGCATGTCTCACTTCAAGTTAGTCCAAATGAAGTCGGGCAAATAATTGGTCAAGTGATGGCTCCAAAAGCCATTTCATTTTCTGATGCCGATTTACCTAAGGAAGGAGGTAGTCACTCAAAGTCCTTGAATATAACCGTTGAGTCTGAAAATATGATTATCCTCCTACTTTTGATCGATAATGGGTCTGCATTGAACATATGCCCGCTGAGAACCACCACCAAGATTGGGGTAGATCCTTGCATGCTGAGACCCACAAGAACCAGTGCCTGAGGTTTTAACAATACCAGGAGAGAGATAATGGGAGAAGTTGATCTTGAGCTATTAATTGGGCCAATGACCTTCTCTATATTATTTAAAGTAATGGACATCAAATCTTCGTTTAATCTGCTACTAGGGCGCCCGTGGCTACATGAAGTTGGAGCGATCCCCTCTACATTGCATCAGAAACTCAAATTTGTATCGGGGCATAAGATCATCACAATCATCGGTGAGGGGCACAGTGAGAAAGAGAAGGCCACCAACAACATTGAAAAGCCCAATATACTGGATGTGCTGCACACCGCTGAGGACGCCGTCCTCCACAGTTTCGAATACGAGGTGTCGACAATACTCCCGGAGCCCATCGAGGGTATCATTCGAAGAACTGGAGGAGGAATGATAGCGGCAGTAACTATGCTCCAAAAGTAGGGCTATCAGAAAGGAAGGAGTCTTGGGTCTAGATTACAAGGAAGGAAGGAGCCCGTCACAGCTAAGGGCGGTCAGAAAGTTAGGTTTGGGCTAGGTTACAAGCCCATGGAAGAAGAAGTGAGAGAGGCTAAGAAGAAAGCATGTGCAACGGCAGCTGCAAAAGCTAGGGGGGTCCACATAGAGGAAAAATCCCGTCCCAGGCCTCACATCAAGAATTCATTCATAAGTGTTGGGGTTGTGAAAATTGACCGGAATGGGGAAACTTGATTAACCCCACACAAGCCCACAACACCAGTCCACCCCTCCAACCCCTACGTCACCCTTTCCAGCCTCGAGATAGACTTGGCCGCGTTATCCCTCTTTGAGGAACGATGGCCCGTACCTGAACAAACTCCCCCTATGGTGAATCACCATAACACTGTGTTAACGTTTGAGGATGTCATCTCAGATGAAATGGGGATCAACATGATGGAGGCTGACTCCGAAGAGTCATATCAGTCAGGACCCTCCATCTAAACAGGTAAAGGAGTGGCCTCTCAGGTAAGCAACTAGGCATCTTTGCTCCAAACCTGGAAGCAGAGAGTGGCCTAACATTTGGCACCTATTTCTAAAAAAAAATAACCTATAAAAAGTGAGATAAGCCCTTGACAGGTAATACCTTGTATATACACAGACTCGCGCTGCCAAGGGTCCGTCTCCGAAGAAATACAAAACCTCAAAAACATTGAAAAAATATAAAACCTCCAAAACATTGAAAAAATACAAAGTCCAAAAATATTATCATTTAAAATTCCAGATAAAATCTCACAAAAAGATACCTTAATCGAAGTACCCGTCCCACGTAAAATCGACCCCTTTCCTGTAAAAATACAAGAAGAGGTAGGAGTTATGAATCTAGATGAGGATATCCCCTTGGAGGAGCTCCCTAATGAGTTCCTTGACCGGTTTGCCGAATTTGAGCATGGCCCTACCCCCATTGTCGAGGAAACTGAGGACATTAATCTAGGGACTGAGGAGATTCCCCGTATTACCAAAATCAGAATGTCGTTATCTCCCGAAGAAAGAAAAAGCATGAACGATTTCCTTCGATCGTACCAAGACATTTTTGCCTGGTCGTACGAGGACATGCCTGGTCTGGACACCGATTTGGTCAAGCATGAGTTGCCTCTCTACCCTGATATGAAGCCAATTAAGCAGAAGCTGAGATGTCTCCGATCCGAGTGGATGTTGAAAGTCAAGGATGAGGTCATCAAGCAGTATGATGCAGAATTTCTCATGGTATCCAAATACCCGCAATGGCTAGTCAATATTATGCTTGTACCAAAGAAGGATGGAAAGGTCTGTATGTGTATCGATTTTTGCAATTTAAATAAGGTGAGCCCAAAGGACGATTTCCCACTGCCACACATCAACATCTTGGTCAATAACACTACTAAGCACGGGATGCTTTCTTTTATGGATGGATTCTCAGGATATAATCAGATTAAGATGGCAGAGGCGGATTGAGAGAAGGTTGCGTTCATCACTCCTTGGGGAACCTTTTGCTACAGAGTCATGCCATTTGGGTTGAAGAATGTCGGTGCAATATACCAGAGAGCTATGACTGTACTGTTTCATGACATGATGCACTAAGAGATTGAAGTTTATGTCGATGATATGATAGCTAAGTCACCGGAGCGAGGCGATCACTTGGTAAACCTCTAAAAATTGTTTGAGAGGCTGAGAAAGTACAAGTTATGTCTGAATCCACAGAAGTGCGCATTTGGCGCTATGTCCGAGAAACTGTTGAGATTCATCGTCAGCAGGAGAGGGATCGAGGTCGACCCAGTCAAAGTCAAAGCCATCACTAAAATTCCACCACCGTTTACTGAGAAGGAAGTCAGAGGGTTCTTGAGCAGAATACAATATATTAGTCGGTTCATTGCACAGCTAACTTCAATCTGCACGCCGATCTTCAAGCTACTAAGGAAGAACTCACCTGTTGAATGGAACGATCACTGTCATGCAGCATTCGATAAAATCAAAAGCTACCTCCTTAACCCACCTATTTTGGTACCACCCAAGTCAGGGAGACCACTCTCGATGTATCTCTCAATGACGAAAGTTTTAATGGGATGTGTCTTAGGGCAGCATGATGAAACAGGAAGAAGAGAGCATATCATCTACTATCTGAGCAAGAAGTTTACTGATTATGAAATGTGCTATTATCATCTCGAGAAAGCATGTCTGACTCTTGTATGGGCTACTCAGAGGCTTTGCCATTACTTGCTATCTCAAGCCGTTCTACTTCTGTCCCGAATGGACCCGTTGGAATACCTGTTCGAGCAGCCGGCTCTCACTGGGCGGACTACACGGTGGTAGCTTTTATTGTCTGAGTTTGACAACACGTACGTCACTCAGAAGTCGATCAAGGGGCAGGCACTCACCGATCATCTTGCCGACAATCCTTTGCTAGATTACGAACCTTTGAGAATTGAGTTCCCCGATGAGGACATCCTGTTCATGACGGAAGACGATACAGAAAAAGTAGAAGAATCATGGGTAATGCACTTTAACGGGGCAGCAAATGCAGAAGGTTAGGGAGTTGGCACCATTCTGATTTTGCTAAAAGGATCTCACGTACCCGTCTCTATCAAGCTCAACTTCCCTTGCACAAACAATATGGCTGAATACGAAGCTTGTGCCTCTGGTCTGCAGGCGGTTCTCGATCTGAATATAACTCACCTTCGAGTATTTGGCGATTCACAGTTAATCATATGTCAGACGAACGGTGACTGAAAGACAAAAGACTAGAAACTGATCCCTTACCATGAGCACCTCGAGGATCTGATAGTTTATTTTGAAGATGTGACATTCTCATATGTCCCCTAGATAAGAAATCGCTTTGCTGATGCATTTGCCACTCTGGCGTCAATGATAGAAATCCCGTATGGTGCTAAGATGAAGCCGATCATAATCGAGCAAAGGAATGAGTCGGCCTTCTGCCTCCAGATTGAGGAACCTATCAAGCCTGATGATGAGCCACCTTGGTTCTCAGATATCAAGAATTTTCTCGAGACACTAACTTTCCCTAAGGGTACATCCAAGACGGACCGACGAACCATTCAACGTCTAGCAGCAGGCTACGTCATTTGTAGGGAATGCCTTTACAAGCAATCGTACAATAATATTTTGCTCAGGTGCCTTACAGAAGGCAAAACGATTAGTATTATGAAGGAGATCCACGAGGGAGTATGCGGAGCCCACGTCAGCGGTTACATGCTTGCTAAGAAAATTCTACGACATGGACACTCTTGGACCACTATAGAATCAGAATGCTGCAAATATGTTCAGAATTGTTACAAGTGTCAGGAACACTCCAGTCTGATACACGCTCCTGCCATCGATCTTCACTGCATGACCACTCCTTGGCCATTTGCTACCTGGGGCCTTGACGTCGTCAGAGTGATTAATCTGAAAGCATCGAACGGACATCGGTTCATTCTCGTCACCATTGAATACTTCACCAAGTGGGTAGCAGCGGCGTCATATGCCAACATCACGACCAGTCACGTTGAAAATTTTCTCAAGAGTAATATTGCGTGCCGATTCAGAGTACCCAAGGATATTATCATGGACAATGGTACAAAATTTGCTTTTAAGCGCATTCGAGCCTTCTGCGAGTAATATAAAATCAAGCACCATCACTCGTCCCCTTATCGGCCTCAAACTAATGGAGCCGTAGAAGCTGCAAACAAGACGGTCGTCCACATCCTAGAGAAGATGGTCGTCACTTACCGAGATTGGAGCAAAATGCTTTCGTTTGCTTTATGGGCTTATAGAACGTCGATCCGTACCGCTACAGGGGCAACACCATTCTCCCTTGTGTATGGAACCGAGGTCGTCCTACCGGTTGAGGTGGAAGTACCCTCGCTCCGAATCCTTATGGAATCAGGCTTACCCGAAGCAGAGAGAGATCCTGCTTCGAACAATTAAACTTATTGGACGAGAAGAGACTCCTAGCCTTGTGTCACACTCAAGTTTACCAGGGGCGAATTGCACGCGCTTACAATGAATATGTCCGCGGTCAAGATCTAAAGATAGGAGACATTGTGTTGAAGATCTTCCCATCCCTCCACACCGATCTGAGAGGGAAGTTCAAGCCAAACTGGGAAGGACCTTACGTCGTTCGAGAGGTGCTATCGGGATATGCCATCCACCTCGCCACCATAGACGGAGATCATCTTCCTAAGCCCATCAATGTTGGATACGTCCGATAGTTCTACTCTTAGTCTATTGCGATAAGGTAAGTATTGGTGAAACATATGCGTGACTGCTTAGAATCACTCAAAAGAGGCCATTATTCAAAGCACAGTAGCCAAAAAAATATTCCTAAAAATGATAATATTCTTTGCTACCCCATTTGAGTCTGGGCCTTTCTTTCAAATAAACCCCTTTCCCAAAAAAATGTGTGTACACATACAAAAAAGAAGTAAAGTTACTATCAAAATCCAAAAAAATTGGAAAAGCAAAACCTCAAAAAGAGATTACTTGAAATAAGATAAAGAAAAAAGAAAAAATAGAATCGTGGGGTGTGTACAGTAAAATCTCCTAAGGGAGAAGAGTGTTGAGAAAAACTAAAGTCATATCAAGAAAACCCTATTTAGCCCAGCATACCTTCAAATCCTAACCTGACCGCCAAGCAGCCATAGTATCTGTTAAGTCATCGCTACACCCTGAAGGAAGCACTCTTTTTAGGTTCACAAGCAGTCATAATATCTGTTAAGTCAACGCAAGTCAAGTTATGAGATAACACCGAAACCCCATCTGGCCGGCTATGACGGAATCGACGTCTGTGTCGTGGCTTTCGATTGAAGAAATAAAAAAAAAAAAAAAAAAAAAAAATACAAGCTCAAAGCAAGATGGACGTAGTGAAAACCCGAAAGGGTGCTACGGGTAAAAACAACGAGTTTGTGCGGGCCAGGTGAAAACTCGAAAGGGTGTTTGGGGTAAGAGAGCTAAATCCATGGACGTTGTGAAAACCCGAAAGGGCGCCACGGGTAAAAAGAGGGCAAAAACGGGCACCCCTTGGGCGTTGTGAGTAAAAGAGTTTTAAAAGAAAAATAATTGTTGGAATGGGTTGATAAAATTAATGTTTGAGGAGCCCTCTTGGTTACTCTCCCTGATCCCCTTTTCTTGGCCGCTCATGCTAGTTTAAATCGGGCCCCGACCAGAATTGTCTTTGTGAAACGGCTTCGTCAAACGTATGACCCAAGGTAAGGAGAAAAGTTTGACTCAGCCCAAAGGGATTGATGTTCTAGTCTTGGTAAGGCTACTGAAACTCCCTCAGACCAGACCATTTAAAAGGGGAGTTCGACTATGCCCAAAGTGGGGCCCGTGACTTCACCTCACTGATAAGGCATCATAAAAAAAAAAAAAAAAAAAAAGCCAAAAAAAGAACAAGAAAAATTCAAATATAAAAAAAATATTTGTATATATATTTCTACTCTTTCCCATGTACATAGTTACAACATCGTACTTCCATCTCAAAAATAAAGAAAAAGGACAAAAAATCTATGAAAATAAAAATTCAAACAAATATATATAAATCTTGATTAGGATGCTTATTGCTACCTATATAAACAAAAAAGGGCCTGACGTTTTCTCAAAGATATGCAGGAACATCAAATGGTCCAAAGCCTCGAAGCAAGCAACTTCTCAGTGATGGACAAATCAGATGAAGCATCCCGCCATCGACGTCAAGTCTATTAAAAAAAAAGGGAGGGAATGAAAATCATTTTGAAAAAGAGAAAAAAAAAGAAATCTGTGAACCTTTCATGCACAGCTACGCACATGCGTATTTTCAATGCGGTAATATATCAATATTTTATCGGTAACGCAGCTGTGCAAAATTAATGTCCTAGGTCTAAAGTTCGCCTTGGATCCTGCTTCAAAGTTGGAGCAACGGTGTCAATCTCGGTCCAAAAGTCAATGTTTCGATCAGGATGATTCCACTGCTAAATCTTTGAGCTAAGCACTCTGTCTTTGATTCATATGAACGTGAGAGTCTAAGCTTCAGATTTTTCACGAACCTTTCGAAGGTGTGGACTCTTGGTCTGCGTAGTGTAGGCGTGTGCCCTACGGGGTTTGCGGTCTGGGTAACTCCATTGAAAAAGGTCAATCGTTGGTTGAAACAAACTTGTTAAGAATAAAACTACGTATCAATCAAACTATGTACAATCATGCATACAGAAGGGTTCATTTCCCTTATTTTCCATAGGCTTAAAACCTGTGCTGGCGCTGTATCCCTGTAAAGTGTACGCCATGCATCTGGATATCCGTAGGATGGTCGTTTGTTCCTGTAAATTGTACTAGAATGGGATCTGGGTCAGGACTTCCATCACCTTTATTACTTATCGCCCCTAATGGGTGCATATTTATGCATAGTTCAATGAGGTGTAAGATCTTTGTTGCTGGAGACCAGGACTGGATGTCTCTTTTGGTAGACACCCAATCTTGGTTGGATCTATTCAGGATTATTTGAAGTTGGATGCTCTAGGTCATGTGGATCTGGGGCACATTTTTTAAAACGGCACGTACTCCCAAAAAGTGTTGCGATGTCTATTCGCTCCGCTCGGGTAGTCATGCCAAACAAACGTTGGGATCGATGGGTTCGCCCAAAGACCTCAAACCCTGCTTCAGGCAGGGGCACTTGCGACTAGTCAAATGGGGCATTCAAATGCCTCATAGGATTGGACACAAACTATGGAGCTTTGCGTAGTTTTGCTTAGTGCCTCTCTTTAAGTGTGGGTTGATCACCCCTCTTACTTGCAAAGCTATTGTATTTAGAACGAATCTCGAACATCAAATACCTTCAAAATCATCCTGAGAAGCGAATGTCTTTTCTGACTATAGGGCGTTCGCAACTCATCGCACCTCGGTTATGCCCAGTAATGTCGCTAAGTGCTTAGGGACCGATTACCTTGAGAAATGAATATTTTGCCTGACATGCAGGGCTTTCGTTTTCTCACCATGTTACCCATCTGATATTTGAAGTTCATCCTGAATGCAGTGGACCCATCAGTAATGCCTTGGGCCTCTTCGGATGTCTCTTTTCTTTGGCATACAATCATCGTTGACCGGATATCAAAGAGGGGCATCTGTAGACACCCAAATTTGGCCCAAGGCCTGATCGAAACACATTTTGAGAGAGATGCATCTTTGAGCTTTTTATGGCATGTATGAAACCCTTTCAAACCCTTAGGAACCACCCTAGATCCCTTAGGAACTCTCTCGAACCCTCAGAGAACGATCCCGATCCCTATAACCCATCTCGGACCTAAACGTAGCCTTCCCGAGCCATGGACAAAGAGTGGTGCATCGGGACTAGCTGTGACCTTCTACTATATTCGAATCTCATACCATTGAAAAGTAGAAGTCCCCAACTTTCCAACGGGCTAAGAATCTCCCCAATTGAAGTTGTTTACGCAAAGATACGGCGGTCCGAATCGGAAGGGCAAAATAGTAATATCATGAAAGCCCCCTTAGGGATTTGACGCAACTAATAGTTGCGCCAGTTCAAAGTGTAGACCCCACCTCAGGGATTCAACTTCCAAGCACTGTGCATGCACTATTTTACTGTGCATATGCCTGGCGCAACTAATAGTTGTGCCAGGCATATGAATAGTAACCCTTGGTTTTTGCCTCGAACATCGAGACTGGGGTTTGACTTGTTGACCATCCTAACCTTTGGGTTATGTTTTGCTAGTCCTGTGGCACCCTTTTAGTGCCTATTTGCAACCCTTAAGTGATTTAAAACACCAACCTATCATCCACCATTAAAACCACCTTCACACCTTTCCAAGCTCTCAAAATCTTAGAAAACCTTAGATTAGAGATTACCCAATTACTAACTCCCAATTAGCACCTAAGTAGCCTCCTAACCCACCCTTTTCCTATAAATAGAGCCCCCCCCCCCCTCTTGGGTTAAAGGGTTGAGAAATTTGCTTAAAGAGAAAGAGCTCAATGTGAGAAGTTTTTCCTTCCTTTTGTGCCCCATTTTCACATAAAATTCTAGAATCTCCCAATCTTATTTCAAGCTTAATCTTGCATCCAAAACCCTTAGTCTAGGTGCGTGCTACCCCCTAGACTCCTCTCTCTACCTCTTAGCTAGCAAGCCATAGGAGTTAGAACCCCATTTTCCACCATTCAAGCCTTCAAAAGCTCATCAAAGTAAGCCTACGTAAGGCTCCTCAACGGTGCAACAAGGGCCCGAGAGTTTCGGCTCTCCCCTCTATTCCTCTACCTTCTCGGTCATTCCTCCATCTTCCCATTTATGCCGTTACGCTGTTGAATTTTTGGTAGGAACGGAGGGGCACAAATAGGATTTTAAGCTCCTTTGGGTAAGAGGAAGCCTTTTTCTTTTCTTTTATATTATTTTTATTTTGGCCATAAGTAGAGACCGCATTAAGCAACTTGATTGGGTGCCTAACACCTTCCCAATCAATAACCGAAGCCCCTACTCAAGAACCTTTCATGTGGATCAGATTCAGAGTCATATTTGTGGTACTTTGGTGCTTATAAAAATGATCTAGGTTTCATAGGACACCAAAAGCTCCGGGTGGCGACTCTATATTTTTGTTAGCGAACGCATCGTCACGGCGGGATCGTCAAAAATTCTACGGTTGCACAACTATTTAAAGCAAAGGAAAAATAGAGTTAGAATTAGAGTTAAAGTAGGAATCTTTTGTTTTTAGTAGTTTCTTTTATTAGAATTAGATCACTGTAAACCAACTCCTTATGATCTATAAATAAGAGAGCCTGGTATAGGAGTTCTTTATTGAAGAAATTTTCAGCATCAATTGACGACTGAGGTTGGGTTTTCTTCCGATCAAAGTTAGAGTAGATTACTTTAGATATCCAAGGTTCCTCGATCACAATTGACGACTGGGATTGAGAGCTAGACGATTAGAGTAGATATCTATAGTTTCTCAGAAGCAATTGACGTCTGCGACTGAGGGGTAAACATATCATTTTATTGCTTTCTAGTTTAGATTTAGTTTTATTGCAATTTACTGCTTTGTAAACATCTTCAAGTTTTGATTTGAATTGACGACTCTGATTGAGATTTGCAAATTAGTGTAACTATTTTACTTTTTCATCTTTAATTTTCTAGAATTTGATTGACGTCTAAGTTTTAGGGGATTGTTGATTAGATTAAATCTGTATTGATAGGATTCTAGTTTTGATTGACAACCAATGCTAGGAGACTTGATATATAGTGTAACGGTATTTTAATTTCATAAATATTTTAGAACAGAAGGAAACTGATTGACGACCAGAATATAGAAGTTTGAAGATTAGGATTTATTTTCTGCACTTTAGTTTTAAGAAACCATTCTTTTATTCATATTTCTCAAGTTATTTAGGATCTTAAAGATAAATATAAGTTTTCAGAAAATCAATAAATAGGTAAATCACTTTCTCGTGGGAATGATCCTATGCTAGTATTACAATTTCTATTATGCGCTTGCAATAGGTTATGACTTAATTAGAACAATATAAATATTACAAGAACAAATTTCTCCCAAAGTTGAAGCTTTGGAAGAGAAAACTCAAGCCCGTGTTGGGTATAAAATCGCATCCAACATCTCACCAAGGTGAGGATTTTGGAATCCATCACAACCCAACTCCTACAATTCCTAAACACCATGTTGCCCGTTTATACCCACAATGACTCAAGAGCATTCAGCTGCAGTAAGTTCCTTCCAATGCTTGGACAATAATTATGGTTGTGTAAATATTTACAATCCAAGCTGGCGGAAACATCCAAATCCATCTCGGCAAAACAACCCAATGCGGAGGAACAATTAGCCTCCTAGGCCAATGCATGCTTCACAATATTTTTCGCCATCTGAGGGACAATAATACTATAAGCCTCACTAGAATAATAGTTTGGAGGAAGCCGTGTTGCAGGCAATCCAAAACTGGCAGTAGCAGGGCCGACATCAAGTACATTTACTCCACATTCTCATGCATTCTACGTCCACGCTAGCAACTAGCAATTGCGTTGAACAAGAGGGATGAGGGTCGGTTTCTGTATCAAACAGTGAATAACCCATAAGGTCAAGTGATGGTAGGGAGACTTCCTCTCCCCTTGACCCACTTGTGCCATAATAAGCACTTTGACCTTGTCAAGCTACCGATGCACCCGTAGCGCTTCTTGGGAGGCAACCCAAGTCCATTGTAAATTATTAATATAGGTTTTTAATTTTTGTTTTTATTAAATTTAATGATTTGTGTGTGTGTGCAGGTAGTAGGTATAGAAAATAAATGAAAACGAATAAAAAATGGAAAAGAAGAAAAGAAAATGAAATTTCAGTAAGTATTAGTGTGGTCTGGGAAGAGAACCATGTTTCTGTTTAGATTCGACCAGTCGAAATGGTTTCGATCGATCGAGATCGGGGACAAAGCTTCAGAACATAAGCTTCTTGAAGAGACATTATATTCTCTTATAATTTCAACCGGTCGAAATGGTTTTGACCAGTTGAGTTCAAGGTTTCTAAGGCTATATAAAGCCCTAAGACATGTCAAAATCCCATTTTCGACCAGTCCAAACCTTAGTTTCCCCATCCCCTTTTTCTTTCTTGAGTCCCGCGAATCAATCGTCTTTGTTTGAATTTGTTTTATTTTTGGCGTGCCCTTTCACCTTCCAACCTTCCACACCCCCCATTAACATGACCTTCCATCTTCCTCAGTTTAAATTAATGTCTCTGCACACCCATTCCAGTCCATTTTCCTTGCCTCCCTCCCTTTCTTGAACACCTTCTGCCATGGCAGACAATCCCTGTTGGTCCAACATCCGGGGAGGCCATCGAAAATCGCATAAAGAGGGAAGAAGTCGTGATGCCCTCGGCTGAGAAAGAGCTTTGGGATCTCTTGCTCCTATTTGTTCTGAACGTCGAATCATCAACCCTTATCCCATCTCCTTCGCCATCCCACCCCCCCATCGTCCTAATCCATTCCCCTTCCACCGGCGGCAGATTGGGGACGTCCCAGAGTCGGGTGGTATGAGATCTTTTTGACGATGCAAATCTTGATGCTGTCTCATGGGTTGCTGCCAGTGTCTCTTGTGTATAGATTTTCCTAGGTTTCCCCCCCTGCTTTTCTTGTTTTCGTTTCTTGCACCCAACCATTGTAATATTTTTCTTTTGAATATAAATAGATATCTTCTTTTTTATTTATTTTGTCCTATGGTTTTATTTTCTAATGTTAGGTGTTGCTGCCTTTTAGACACTGTCGGATATCGTCCTCTCCAAGTTTGGGAGGGAGTTTTATTTTAATAAGCATCCATTTTATGCCCGGTACACTCGGGACCATGCTCGGCATCATGTCTTTAGTATCTCTTGTTGAAGGTGCGACATTTATTGTTGCTGGTGCTGATATGCTTTATTTTTTCTGTTGCCCTCTTGTTGTTTTCACTCTTTACTATTTTATGCAATGAGGGCATTGCACCATTTAGGTTTGGGAGTGTTGTGCCTAATGTTTGGTTCATGTTTTAAAATTTTTGCATCATATACTTGACCACTGTTTTTGTGCACCCTCAACACCACATTTTGTATATAGTTTTTGAACCATCCTTGCTATATTTGTCATAGTTTTCAAATTGTGGACGCTGATGCATGTAAATTTTTATTTTAAAATATTAATGTCATGTTATGACTGTTGTTGCTTAGGATTTCTAATTCCAATGCAAACATTTAAGGGTAGGTCTAAATTTCTTGCTTAGAAATTTTTTTGCACTTTTATCATACTTAGGTTCCGAAATCAAAGGATTAGAATAGATGTTGAATTTAGGATCCTAGGAAAGACTAAACTCGGTGATCTTTAGAACTATTTTCTTGTTCTTGATGAGTGCTTAAAAATTCAGAGTATCTTTGAATTCATGCTTTCTTGTTTAAATCTCCTACACGTTATCTCGGTTCGTTTATTTTGCATTGCTTTATATCATTGTACTAGAACACATTGCATTTGAACTCAAGACAAATTAGCATCGTTACTACCTTTTGAGAAAATGATCGAAGGCTATCTTTGGCTCGTTTGAACTTAAAATGCGCTACCTCATACATTTTACCTTTTAGCACTCTTTTGAGCCTGGTTGAAAACTTTTTTCTTAAATGTTTCTTGATGAGCTATATTAACCATACCCTGATACCATTTCTGAAAATTCAAAGCCTTACGCTTCAACCTCTGAGAAATTGGGAAAGAGGGATGAGCGTAAGAGAGTAAGTGAAGAGGCATGGAAGTGATACTTGCGGGGAGCATATGGCAGAAAATCAATTGTAAAAAGGGATAACAAAATAAGAAAAAAAGAAATGTGAAAAAGGTAGAAAAATGAAGAGAAAAAAATGTGAGTGACTTCAAAAAGAAAAGAGAGTTGAGAAAATAAGAAGAAAAATTCTGAGAAATTTACAATAAAAAAAGAGCGAAAATGAGAAAATCAGATGTGGTTCTTTTTCCAATTTCTCAGAGAAATTTGAATCCAACTTCCCTTTCTTTCGTAACCTTTACCCGAGCCCCCGCTACAACCCAGAAAAAGACCTTTGTGATTCAATCTCGATTGGTAAATGCCTTATGGAGAGTGATAATGCAATGCTTATGGTACTTGGTATAACGTACTTAAGATACAAACATTCCTCTTTATGAGATTTCTTTTAAATTCATTTATGCACCGTGTCTCCTATATCGTGTGAGACTTTTTTATTTGCATTGTAACTCCTTCTTACATGTGTGCAAAAAAGTGAATCATTCATCGGAGCGAGTTTGTTTTGAGTGTATACCTAAGGTGATGATTAAGTAATTACTTGGGATCTGATGATTCCTTATTTTGACTAATCCCGTGATAGAACGATTTGAGCATTGGTAAATGCACACACGATACTCTAGGCATGACTGAAGGATTTGTCTAAGGATCGACACATTGGGTTAGTTTGAATAAGCAACAAAAAAATTAACATGGTATCGGTATTTGAAAATGAAAATTTGCATGTTGAATTGACTACAGGTTTTTGATTTCTAAAAGTATATATATATTATGAAAACCAATTTTGAAAACTCATTTTGCCGATGGTTTTAAAAACAATTTTGGAAGTTTGTGGATACCTTCACTATAAACCCCCAGGAGAAAGAACTCCTCCACTAGGGTCACCTAGGGGTTTAAAGGCTTGTTGTATAGTCTAAATGCAATCGTGCGCCCTACGAAAGTGGCTCTTATTTTATAGATTAGTTTGTACATTGTTAGGTTAGTTTGCTTTTGGGTTATGTTTTTTATGTTGCCTTTGCTCGAGGACTAGCGAAGTTGAGGTTTGGGGGTGTGATCGGTCTCTAAAATGGTATAAAATATACCCAAATCTTGGCGTTGTTATCCCTCACTTTACTACTAATAAATGCTTTTAGTTCGTGTTGTCTTGCAACAGATGCAAAGGCCAGATATACGTAAAAGTAGTTAAAAGAGCTAATATAAGAGAAACCCAAAGTTGTGGCAAGTGATCCAAGGGAAAACAACTGAAAGAAGTAACTGAGTGATCATTTCGACAAGTCAAGATGGAAATCTCAACTGGTCGAGATAGCTTAGTAGTGAGCTTCCCAGGAGAGAAATAGAGAAGAAGAAAAGATCCAAATGTACCAATCGAAATAGCTATTTTGACTGGTCGAGATTCGCAGAGCTTCAGGTGATATAGAATGGACTGGTCGAAACCAGCTCAACCGGTCGAGATGGAGCAGAACAGAAAAAGAGATTATATAAATATAACCTCAACCGCTCGAAACCAGAGTTCGACTGGTCGAGGTTTGAATGATGAAGCATAAATTGGAGCGCGGAGTATGACCTGCAGCAATCTTAAGGTTAACCGGTCGAGATTCAATTTCGACCAATCGAAATAGAGTTTCCACGCGAGAAGATAGGTGATGTAACTAGATTTCTTTTGGCTTCTGAGATCTCTTCCGGATTCTTCTTCACCGAACTGATTTCTTGGGATTTCCTAGGTAACTTGCCCTGTATAATTGTGCTAGGGCCTTATACATCTATAAATAAGGACCCTAGGTTTAGGTAATTCTTGACGACATAACTTTTCTAGAGAGTTTTGACGCAAGTATTCACAAGTTTAGATTAGTTTATAGTTCTAAAATAGAGTGTAATCATCGAGAGAAGACCGATTCAGTACTGATGAAGGTCTTACGATCGATGCGAGGCTAAAGTTTCAAGCTAGGATCTCTTATAAATTTTAGATAAGTTTATAATAGATTTCTATTTCTTTTTCTATTTTTGAATCCCGTTTTATAGTTTGATTGCATATTTGAGGTTCCGAGAGTCATTGAGAACGAACGATTGTAACAGTTTAATTCTGTTTAGTTTAATTTTAGTGGCCTTGTAGGGATTGGGATTGGGATTGGATTAGATAGGATATTCACCAATGGACTAGGCCTTGTAGGGTAGTTTTAGTTGGTTACGCGTAATGATACTTTGATGTTTAGATTTATCTAATTCTTATACAATGCGATAGAGCTTGTTGCCTAGAGCGGGGGTACCTAGGATTCATCATAGGAAAGAAGTAGGATTTATTATATACGAGTCTAAGATCCAAGAGAGATCCCAGACTGCCTTCTCATCTCTTATTTCAAAACTGTTTTAGGTTTTCTTTTTATTTTTAGATTAATATCAGGAAATTTAATTATACAAATTATTTCATAATAGGACAGAGATTAAATTAAGATAAACGACAAATCCCTGTGATTCGATACCCTTGTACTCGCCTTAGTACTTCGGAGTTGTGCACTTGCAAGGTTTATATTTAAAACGATCAACATGTGACCGGTTCACATATTTATTTTATTGGATCTTCTCTTTTTGGTTGTTTTTGTTAAGTTCAGTTCTTTTGTAATCACTGATGAAATCTTGTAATTGGACTTATTGTAAATATTTGATTTTCAAAGTTGAAGTTTTGACTTAAATTTCATTTGTCTTACTTACAATCCCGCGAAAGTAGGATTTTTACGTTGTGAATTTTGAAAACCGAATTAGTTCGACTAAGGTTAACGAGAATGAAAAATCTTTCGCAAAATATTTCCGCTAATGTTATAATTTCTTTCAAAAAGGAAAAGAATGATTTAACGAAAATTGAAATTGATGGCATATGTCGCGCCTACCCGGCTCGTGGATCTGAACGTGTGGGGCGCGAGAGCCGCCTGGTGTGCGAGGCCAGGGGCTGCGGGCGTGACATAGACTGCCTCATTTCTCGTGCTTGGTAGCTTGATTTCATTTCCGACATCCAAGCGGGCTTCCATGGTTGTCACATCACACATCTTCAATATGCAGATTACACTATCCTTTTTTGTAAGGAAAATGTGGCTGAGTTTCGGTCGCTGGAGGAGGTTCTTTGTATTTATGAAGCTGTTTTTGGCCAGCAAATTAATCTGCACAAGTCGGTTGTTATTGGGATTGGAGTTGATGACCAGCTGGTGACCGAATTAGCTGATGTGGTGGATAGTGAGATTGAGCCTCTTCCTATCTCTTATCTGGGTCTCACACTCGGGATCGGACAGCCCACTACTAGGGCCTGAGACCTGGTGGTTTAGAAGTTTGAACAAAGGTTGTCATCTTGGAAGGGAAAGCTTTTCAGCAGCGGGGGTCGGTTCCTCCTTGTTAAACCTATCCTATCTAGTCTCCCCATTTTCTTTATGTCTATGTTCAAGTGCCACATGGATGTGATCCACATACTCAAACAAATTCAAAGGAACTTTTTAAGGGAGGGGTATGGATTGGACAAGAGGTACCACCTTGTAAATTGGGATATCTGCCAACTTCCATTGATTTACGGTGGTTTGGTTATCCGTAGTTTAAGGTGAGTCAATATTGCTCTCTTGGGAAAATGGTTTTGGCAAGCCGGATTGGATAGAGATAGAAAGAGTCTATGGTTGTCGGTTTTGGCGGATAAGTATGGGCAATTGGACGACAATTGGGGTATTAATGTCATTGTTAACAGGTCCTTCTTGGCCTAGTGGAAGGGTATTTGTGGGACTTGGCCTTATTTTTCTTGGTGGGTGCAATTTAGTTGGGGAGATGGAGCTCGTGTCCATTTTTGGGATGATCCTTGGGCGGAGATCAGGCCTCTCAAAGACATTTTCCGACCATTTTTAGCATTGCGATTGATTCCCACGGAGTGGTGGCTAGCTTCTTCTTGGACACCAAAAGGGGGGTATTGTGGGATTTGGTCACTCGGAGACTCCTTAGAGATGAGGTGTCTCCCTTCGTTTCCTGGCTTTGTTGTATGTCGTGAGTAGAAATCAACACCGAGTGGATGCCTGTATTTGGGTGCCTAGTAAGAATGGACTCTTTAATGTCAAGTCGTATTATCAGATTTTGTCGAACCAGCCTTTAATTAAGTGCGATTGGGCGCGTTTGTGGAAGGTCGCTGCTCACCCCAAAGTCAAATTCTTTTCATGGACTTTGATTAGAGAGAGGATTCTTACGATTGATCAACTGATTTGTAGGGGGTAAGATTTGCCTAACTTGTGTGCTATATGCCTTCAATTGGAAGAGTTTGTATCGCACCTTTTCTTCACTGTTGGGTGGCCTATAAGATTTGGGTGTTATCCTTAAGTCTTTGAACATGTATTGAGCTATCCCTCCTTCCATTTCTTAACAGTTTTTGGCCTGGTTTGGTGTCAGCCTGGAGAGCTAGTCGGGGGCTTTCTGGAGGGTCGGCTTCTTCTCGGTCGTTTAGAGCATTTGGCGAGAAAGAAATGCCCGCATTTTCGGCCGGAAGCGTCGTCCTATTGGGATGGTTCTGAAGTTTATTCGGGACTTTATGCGTTTATGGGTATTGCTAGATAAAGAGGGGGCATGGGAGATTCTCTCCAATGGGGCCCGGGCTAGATTGGGTGCTTCTCCCCTTCTCCCAATTTTCCCATCCCCCCTCCGCTTCTCTGTTTGAGGGCTTTCACCTTTCTTTTTCTGCCCTGTGGTTTGCCTTACTACTTATTTTTGCTTTCTGTGCCTTTATTTTCTTTTTCTTCAGGTCGGTGTGGTCTTTTTTATTGTTCTTTTCCAGCTTCTCGATGTTTTTATAAGAAAATTATGAGCACTTACCGATCAAAAAAATATATTTTTTGCCTCAATCTTCCGCACAAAAGATCTTGAGATTCCCTACTGTCAGATGGCCATATGTTGATTTCATTTGGTTCACATCCAAAAAGTGAATGCGATCATAGCGTACCCTCAAGTGTGGTTCACGTTCACTTTTTGGGATGTCTGCCACGTGGAGTCAACATCTCACCTTCTAATAGTAAGGTCATGATCTCAAGATTTGTTGTGTGGAAGATTGAGACATAAATGATCTCTATCGTCTAATTTAAAGCAGTCAACGGGTTTTTATTTTGTTTAAGTGAGGTGGTTGTAATATAAAGTGGTATGATAGTAACACCAGCTTATTTAATTTGACTTTTTTAGAGAATCGACCAGTTGACTAGACTCACTGAGTCATTTCATAAACTTGACCTGTTAACCCATTGACTATATAGGCATCTCTAATTTTCTTTGGATGCCTCTATTAACACCCACCGTTTGACTGAAAGCGCTCACAACTCTCACGTGTAAGGGAAAATCCTCCTATTTTTTGTGAGACCCCTAAAAAAGGCACCCCTAGTTATTTACACGTGAGCACCCACTTTTTGCCTTTCTTTTTCTTCTTAACTCCAGCAAGTCATACAACTCCGGCAAGTCATGTAAATCCACCCTAAATGGTCATGTAAACCCCCCTGAAATCACCCTGAAACCTACTTGAAACCTTTCCGAAATTGTAACGACCCGAATTTTTAGACTTTCTTTTATTGGTGTTAGATGGGGGGAGCACCAAACTTTGTATGGGTGCTCCACACCCTATCATGGCCGACTCTCTCTAAAAGCAATTAGAGTTATAAGAGGACTCTTTCTTTTTTAATGGGTTAACTTGCCCATGTGTGCTCCTTCCTTCACTCCATGAACCCAAGCAATCACCGAAAACACAAGGCTAGTAATAGCCCTCTCTCTCTCTCTCTCTTGAAACCCCCACACGAAAGCAAGCTCCCAAGACCCTCGCTCCCTCTATGTATATCCCCCCTCTCAAACTCTCTGTGTGACTCTCTCCCCATTAAGCTAGCAGCCCCATGCCCTTCTTTTACAAACGTCTCTCTCTTTCTCCCAAGATCCATTCTCTCTCTCTCTCTCTCTCTCTCTCTCTCTCTATATATATATATATATATATATATATATATATCTCACTGAGAAGCAAAAGGCTTCCCTTCTACCTCTATCCGGCAACTCTTCGGCGAGCCTCCGGCGATTCGGATGATGATCCAGAATCCATTAACAAGTCTAGGATCGGCACGGTTTGTGTATCCAAACACAACTTTAAAAAGGGTTCAAATTCAGCCTCATCATAAAAAGCCCTATGCTATCAATTTTAAGTAGTCGATTAGAATGTGGCTGGCTCTTTGTGGAGAACGAGTTGATGGCTTATCCGTCGTCCATTTCATGTTGTGCATTTCTCCGTGTGCTGGACTCTCTTCTGGCCGTTGATCAACTACTATTGGTTCCAAGGAGCATCTAGATTATGAAGGAGAACCACCTGAAAATGGGATTCCAGATCTCATATCATTGTGTGATCCTTGCTCATCTGAATCAGAGACCAATGATCATTTATATTTTTCAAGGGTGCATGGCTACTCCAAATGGGTGTCGAGACTCAGATCGGTCGTCTATCGGCTAAATCTTGCTAAAGACTTTAGTGGGTTTGATCACTTATCACCAGACCTTATAAGTCAAAAGAGACCATGCAAGCCACAATTTCACAACAGGCCAATCAACCAATCCGAATCGGTGATTCAAATTTTGATCTCTTGAATTCGAGCCACTATGAACCCGAACTAAAACAATGCGTCAGATCCGATCTATGTCAACGCGCACCAACCCAAAATCTCTTGCGATCAATGAATAAGGTTGGACGCTAAAGTTGGATATGTGCCTATCCAACCGATCAAAAGCTCATAAAATTTGGTTATCCATCCATCCATCTCGTTCTTCTCAGATCCCGTCACATAGGATACGATTTGATTGCGTATCGACGGGTTAATAAAATGAACGGTGGATTTATTTTATATATTAAATATTGTTTGAGGATTGAAAGAATGATGGTTTAGTTTTATTATTTAGTTTGTTTATTTTCATATTAAATAAATATTATAATTTCGGACTCAGATCTGTTGAGAAATTTCGAAGGCCAATTGACCGACTTAATAAACCCAATCGATTGATTATATGGATCAAAGTTTGGTTTCTGGTAAATTAAGAGGACTGAATCCCCTTTAATTTTGATATTGAGTTCTGTTATTTAGTTGCAGTTGCGATGAGACTTTGATTTTATATAGGGTGAGGTGACAACTTCTCTTATAAAGTATTATTTAATTTATTTTTATAAATTAATTGTTACATGGTACTCAAGTTAGTATTATTTAATTCGCTTTTATAAATTATTTATGGCAGGATACTCAAGTATTATCCTATTTGAAAATTTAAACTTGTCTTTTTATGCATGCTCAACATTAATTCTTATTTCCTATTTCAATTGTGTTTTGCTTACATCAATCGACCGACACCTTAAAATCGATCGATCGATTTCAAAACCAATCAATCAACCCTCGTCCAACAGACGACCTTAACTGCATTATAAATTACACTTTAGAATGACCAAAAAGTTAGTGCACATTAATCACTTGCACTTTTCGATCGATGGTCGTGAATCACTCAATTTAAGAATTGTTGCACTTTTTAAATTTAAGCATTCAAATATAGTACACTATATTTATATCAATTTTATTGCTTCAATGCAACCACTTCGATAACACGGAGTGTTAGAACTTCGATACCTCGTGAAAATCAAACTCTGACCTTCAAATTATCAAAAGCACACAATTACTCCCCTACTCTATATTTATTGATGTGTTATCCTTACTACTATATAAAAGTAAAAATAGTTTGTCACTTTTTCATGCCTAAAATGCCCCTAACTCACATCTACCAGCCGAAGTCCCAAAAACATCTCTGTAACAACTTCCTTTCCTCATAAATTTATCATCAAAACAACAACAATCCACTAAGAAACCAGCCCTTCTTCCTCACTCCTCTACAACCCAAGTTTCTCTTTCTCTCTCTTCTTCTTCCTCCTCAAACTCTCATTCCTCTTCTTATTTGAATTATTATACACCAAGTAGAGATGAATTCCTTGATGCGTTTTCTTCTAATGGCGTCCACTCTGTAGTCTTCCCGTCTCTGGCGAACGCCAACACTCTTTTCTACAAATCTGGATACAATGTTCAGGTCGTCGTAGGAGAAGACGAAAACAAGGAGGCTTTGCTTGGGAGGTTCAAGAGGAGTGTGTTGAGGGCTGTGATTTTGCAGGAGTGCAAGAGGAGGTTTTTTGAGAACAAGAGGGAGGAGAAGAAGCGGAAGAAGCAAGAAGCTGCGAAAAAGAACAGAAGGAGGTGACTTATTTATTGTTTTTATTTTTTTGTGATGATTTTTTGGTTCTTTGGGAGGGGAGTTATGTGTGATTTGTGGGCTTTTTTTTTGGAGGAATTGGTTTTATCTCATTGGTTTGCTAGGTAAGGGTTTTTGGTGTCTAAGGTTTGGAATTTTATTTTATTTTATTTATTATTTGTGTGTGTGTGTGTGTGTGTGTGTGTGTGTGTGTGTGTGTTATTTGGTTGCTTAATTTAATTATATGGAGTTAGAGGGGTGCTTGGAAGATTTTTGTTAAGAATCTAACCAATACTCCAAAAATGCCTAGCCATTAGTGGAGAGGAAAATTAATCTCTTATTACTTTTAGGTCGTAATCCACACCACTACGCTTTGTAGTTGACGTCCACAAAATAGTGTCGCATTATCAGTTGATACTGATCTACATATTGACTGATATGATTAGGGATCTTCCGATATATTTCATAAATGCTCTTTAGGCAAATTTTTATTATTTTAAAATCATATATAAATTTAAAATTTGAAAATAAAAAAAGTACTTGAATACTATTTATAAAAGCACGAAAATCTCCATCAAGAGTACGCCCACGGATCTTTGAAAGCACTTATGTTAAATCCCATTGACTGTTTAGACAATTGATCCCGACTGTGTAAACAGTCGCCATTGACTATTTAAAAAAAAAAAAAAAAAATTAAATAGTTGATGGCGACTGTTTAAATAGTCGGTATCGACTGTTGAAAGAGTCGCCATCGCCTCTTTAAACAGTTAGTATCGACTGTTTACAGAGTTGGCATCGACTGTTTAAAACTTAAAAAAAAAAAAAGAAAAAAAAGAGAGGCAATATCGCCTTTTTTTGCATGTCTATCTTTGGCACCATCGATTTTATATTGTGGCCTTCAAATCAGACGGCATAGATCCCGTTTCACATCGCATAAATATAGAAAAGTGCAAATATTTAAAATTTTAAACTATGTAGAACGAAAAAAAGTGTAAGAAGGGGTATTTCTGACTTTTTGTGCTAGCTGGAACTGGCTCGGGTTGGAGCTGGTCGGTTTGGTTAAAGGTGAAAATATAGGGTCTCTGGCAGAAAAGGTGTATCTGAGAGGGTCAATCTGGTAAATTTTCCTTTATTAAATACAAATTTCTCCTAGATTATAGGATCTAGGTGAATTTTTCCCTATTTTTTATCCCTAAAATTTTCCTATTTTTTCTCCCTTTAAAACACATTTCTCACACACGCTTCTTCTCCTTATCGGAGGGGCCCATGTCATACCATATTCCACTAAATAGAGATCCTATTATGATCCAAGTCTAAGTGTTGAAATAAATTGATGAAATTAGGTCTCATTGGATCTAGACAATCTTGTTTTTTTTTTAACATGAAGAGATAAAGAAGCCATTGCAATTTCCGGAAATACTAGGCCCAATCTGACCCAACGCCTGACCCAAAAATCACCCTAATTTCTCTCACGTTAATTGGTTTAGATGGTGTGCATCTTGGAACTCCATCTAAGCCGTTTGATTTGAAGGTCATGATATAGCAAACCTATCTCCATTAAATGCGTATATCTTTTAAAACTCATCCCATCATGCTCCTTAGGCTTACATATTTGACCCCAATTTTTTCAGTTACGTCTTTGCCAAACCCAGCTCAATTTATCAATTCCCATAATTCCCCTTATCTCTTTATATTTTGTATACAAAAACTTTGTCAACCTAACCTTCAAATGATTCATGCTCGAACATGATCCGAGGGGTCAAGTTCATGTGCTCGCCGTGGTTAAAAAATTGAGTCAAGTTTTGAAATCAAATCAACCTGATAATATTTTGGTTGGTGTTATTGACACCCCACTTTATCTTACAACTATTGCATTTAATGAATAACAACTATTGAAAATGAGTGGACATCCACGGTCCAAAATGTGGTCAAACGATTAAAAAAATCAATGCATTATGATGAGTGAGGCGGTACCCAAACCTTGGCTGATGTTTAGACAACAAATTTTTTTTTTTTTTTTTTAATAGATGACATGCAACATTGCATACGATCCCAAAAAAGATACTATCTTGAAATCAGGTGTCACGTAGCATATGATCAGAGGTTTGAATGTGCAGGTTCATCCATACAATAGAACTCACAGACCTTTTTCATTTTATAAATTTTTTTTTTTTTTTTTATAATTTTATAGAGCAACACATTCTTTGCACGTGCATGCTTACTAGTGTAAATAAATATATGTATAAACATAATAAAATTCGATGTAAATCTTTTGTACGTGTGATACTTCTGTGTTTCCACTTTAATCATGATATGAGTTAATGACATGTTAAGTCATCGGTACGAGAGTATATGAGATCATGTCTATGCTTGGGCGTAATAATTCGCTGAGATGATATCGAAGCGGAGAATATACTGTATTCACATGCCTTACAACTTATGGTGATATGAGACATCATGACGAGTAGGGTGAGTGTAAATTCAGTATAGCCTCGTATACGATGGCATATACGATGACCCGATCACCCCGAGTTCTAATACGATAGGATAAGATATGAGTTAAGTTACGAGGTTTGGACCGTTAGGCCCTAGGCACAGTGGGGTTCTTTTCACGGTCACGTGGAACTCGCCATTTAGGCATCCATGTACGAATGTAACACCTCTATGGTAGAATAGACTGCCACACGAAATACATCTAAGTTACTATGAAACTTATCGCACCATATTCACTGTGGATTTAGGCCTTAGAGGTATGTTATGATATGAGTATGATAAGATAAGATAAGTTATGAGAACGATAATAAGATACCGCTGTGTAGGCCAGCAAAAAATTAAGAACTTAAGTTTTTATACGTGTCGTTCCTTGCGTAGCCATCGTAAGAGCAACGTCTTTCAGTCAAGACGGGTCTCTGGGTGACGTATGAGTTAAGAGTCGTCGGCTGCCCCTGTAACTAGATGGGGTGTATGATATGATATGATATGGACATCGTTATGATATGATGGTATGATACTATAGTGACCCTCACATGATAGCTCGAGCAGTGACTCTGGCACAGATCGTTTAGAATTTTATCAGTATGTTAGTTATACTTATGCGATGTACAAACATATATGCGAGAATAATGAAAGAAAATACGATATGATATGATATGAGATATAATAAGCTACATTAAAATATGGGTGTCTAGATCATAATCCTGCATTAATGATTAAGGTATGAGTTTACGATATGTACTTGATTTTATTATTTTCTTTTGATTTATTTAGATATTATGTTTACCACTCACTTGATACACCCACAATGCATCTGAGTAGAATGAGGTGGATTGGTGGTGTATCCACTGAGTAAACTCATCCCACGATAATCTAACAACTGCAGGTGACTATCTCGACAGAGTAGACGTCGACCTTTTTTATCCTATTAGTGCTAATATCATTGATCCAATGCACGTTGAGTACTAGGAGCCCTAGGAGGGCGACATAGCTGAGTACCAGGAGGACCTTGGTGTGTTGACCTTGATCCGAGTGCTGACTACTGATTGTTGTGGACTTGGTATTGAGTTTCATTGATACTAATATTGTGGATTTTATAGTTCATTTTATCGGATTTGTCTCCGACTGCTACTTCCGTTTAATTGATGAATTATTTAGATTTGTTTTATTGCATTTTTTCCCTATTTACGACTGCTACTATGTTTCTCTCTTATGTGATGACTTTTACGGAGTTCGTGAAACTATTATCGCACGAGAACTCTGATTATGTGTATGTCCACTTAGCATATTCGGGATATGTGCGGGTCATAACTCAGAATTCTAGACCCTCGGGATGGGATAGAATTTCGGGTCGTGACAGAAATCAACTTGAAACCCTTCTTAAATCAACCTGAAATTCATTTCCTCTTGATACCTACCCAAAATCCTCTTGAAAACCACTTAAACCCTAGTTGAAACGCACCGGATATCCACCCAAAACCCACCTGCAACTCTCTTAAATCCTATCCAAAAACCCTCTTGAAGCCCTCCTTGCAATTATCGACGCAACTTCTCGGAGTTATGGAAGATGACGAAGTTGTCATCATCATTACCGGTGGCTTTGGAAGAAGACAAAGTTGTCATCATCATTACCAGTGGATTTTTGGTTGATTTCAGCTAGGTATGAAGAGCACTTGATTTCGGATTTCAGTTTGAGGAGGAAGAAGATTGAGTGCTTCAGGTTGGTGCTCTCTTTTTGTATAGCAGGAAAAGATTGAAATAAATAGCAAGTGTCCTTCAGTAATTTCTAAATAATAAATGGGTGCTTTCAGTAAGTCGCACTTTCAGTAAAGTGGTGGGCACGAATAGAAGTACCCATTTTCTTTTCCATTATGGAGATCACTTGGGTTGTGTTTGGGTTAGCTCTTTTGGGGCAAAGAGTAGCTCTTTCACTTTTTGGCTACGACAGAGAATTACTTTTTCATTTGATAACACAACTCCTTAACTCACTTACTCTGGCAGAGAGCTATTTTAAGTGATAAAACTGTTCTATGCCTGTTTTATCTTAGAGTAGATTTAATTTGCTCTAAGAGAGAGCAGACAGAGAGCTGCTTCTGCTCTTATAAGAGCTAACCCAAACGCAGCCTTGGAAATTAAAGAATCACTTGTATAGGGAAACCAAGCCTGACTCTCAAGTCGGGAAGGGTTAATCTCCTCCTAATGCTAAAATGGTTAATGCACGGAGAAACATGAGCATGCAAATCAGTAAATGTATGTGTTTGACCATTTTAGCACAGGGAGATTGACCCTTACACCCTTGAGAATGCACTGCTCAGTCACTCTATGCCAATGCAAAGATTGGACAAACAAAAGTGCCCCAACAACATGGTTTGAGTCCTCTGTTTGTGGGTCATAGCGTATAAACTACCACTTTCAACAACTTGGATTTGGTCCGATGTATCCCAATGTTTTTGCTTAGGTGGGTCCTGTATAACCTAGGAATTTACTCTACTTTGGTGCTGGGCCTCAAGGCAAGCCTTCAGGCCCAGCGAGGCCTGGCCCATTGATACTCCTAGTAAAGATTATAGTGACTAAATTCTATGACTGTTTCATCTTTAAGAAAAAGTCACGAATTTTTCTGACTAATCACGATTAATTACCATTTTTTTTAATAAAGTGAAACATTTTTTATATTTTATATTTATTTTTCAAAATTGTTAATTTTTTTCTTCAACGTTTTGATTCTTTTACCAATTTCCTTCCGGTCGACTATTCCCAAACTCCAACTTGGTGACTATAATAAAGGTCGAACTCAGTCGATATAGGTACCCTGCCCATATATCAAAGGTGGTGCATGGGTCAATCTCCCTCCACCAAACTAGTCAAACCTTGAGAATTCACAATTCGTTATGAGCTCAAAATCAATGTAAATACATTTTTAACCTTTTACTTGTTTGGTGGTCACGCAGATTTTTGTCCATCTACGGAGGTTTGACCAGTTTGTTGGTGGAGGTAGATTGAACCGTGCACTGTCCTTGGTGCACAAATCGGGCACCTAATACTAATACTAATTTCGTACGAGCGCTAAATCGATGTAAGGTAAAAAATATACTTCCACTGATTTGTGTGCACATAAAAACTAAGGGTAACTCTTGAGACTTTGACTATTTTATCAAGAGATTGACTCGAGCACTATAGGCAGTACTTGGTTGGATACCTAATATCAACTCTAACAAGTGCATAGTTACTAAATACTGGTGATTCAATCCCTACCTATAAAGAATTGAGTTGGTATTAGGCACTCCACAAGAGAACTGACGCTCTTGCTACCTGATCACGTTATGAGACACGTGCTATCCGAAACCACCATGTGTTTCATGTGATTTGACATGATCTCGAGATCTATAGTGCAAAAGAATGGATCGAAGACGATTTCCATCATCAGAGTCAAAGCGGGCAAAGGTCATCTAAAATTAATGATGACTGATGCTAATTTTTTTAGATGATGTTTGACTATGTTGACTCAAATGATCAAGATCGTTTTTCATCCCCATCTTTTTTCAACAAAGATAAAAAAATCATAGCAAACCTATCAGACTGCACAGATGGTGATTCCACATGGTACTCGGGTTAATTTTTTTGGCGTGTCATGTGGAATCATCATGTGTGCCGTCTCATGCGTCCACCATGATCTAAATATCTTTGATGTAAAAGGTTGGAACGAAAAAATGATCTCCATCGTTTGATTCATAGATGTCAAAACCACCATCTAATTTTTAGATTAACTAAAAACCCTTAAAAGAGTAAACAATGTATACACATGAATATATCTCACAAAATCCAATCTGTATTCACTCACAAGCTTATACAATCAGTTTTTATATTGGATACACAAGACCTTTCATTATTTCGCATAGCATGACTACATCACAAATTGTTCTTGTATTAAACTTACATGCAAATCTTGAATTTAAGATGCCCAGAAAATGACGTTATGAAGATATATAAACAAATAATTTAGGGATATCAAGATTCAAATTCTCAGTTTTTCCAGTATGTATCGGCCATCTCCAAAACCAATACATATCTTTGGATGATACATTGGTATGTATCGGCCGATACATACCAATATGTATGGGTTGATATATTCAATTTATCGATACGTATCGGTTTCATCTGGAATTTTGAACCATGAGTGATATGCTAGCCTCTAAATCTTCATCCAATGTTTCAGTCAAGCTGTCGATAAGCTTTTCACAACTTTTCCGTGGCATACGCGACCAAGCAGGTTCCGTTTCTCCGGTTTGAACTGTAGTGATTTACAAGCACTAGTTAAAGTGCCTGTGTATGCTTTACAGATGTAGGTCTCGAAATTTTCGTAGTCCTGAAACAGGAGCAGAGGCAATTCTATCATGTGAAAATATAAGAATATGAGAGGGGGGCATAAAATAGTATCTTTCTTGAAGAGATTGACTCTCCTCAGCTTCATCCAGGCTGTAATGCTTTTAGGCCACCAAATCCCGTGAAATGTTGGATTTTCATAGATTTTGAGGACTCTGAATCTGTGCCACAATTTTTTTTCTGCAGGATTTGGCAGCTAAAAGTTGTTTAAGAGTTTGGATGAAGCCATGATACTGGCTCACCATTAATCATCCTTGAAATCAGATAGACCACAGATCACCTGGTTGAATTTTACTGCTAATATGAATTGGGTCAGGATAATTGTGATAAATACAGTGTAATATTAATATAATAAGTACAAACAGCTGATGCCGAACAATAAGCAGCATGATATTGTCTCATGGGAAGGGCATCATAAACTAATTTGTGGAAGAGACCGACTCAGCTGATCATGATTAAACAGATAGGTCCATGACTACCCACTTATATGACACATTGACACGTGGCGCATATCTTGACCAATCCAAGAGTGCACCTAGCAGCTCCTCATTGGCACGTCTCAGCCAAAAAATCATGAACGTCAAGAGGGATGGAACCGACTGATCAAGGTGCTCTAATATCAACTGGTGAAAAAATATGCACAACCGGCCATATTAGAAAGTCTTGATCGAGCAGATCAAATCCTCCCTTCAATGGGATTTTTAGGCTCCGGTAGCTCCCAATATGAGCTACCATTGACTTAGATTGGTAAAAACTTGTGCCACGTGGGTACAAATTGGAATGGTCATGGTCCAATCTAAAGTTGGCGGTCATATTTCATGAATCCTCTTTGCAAATTAACTAAAACATGCAAAATACGAGGTGTAGTTATTTTCTGTCAGATTTCTTGGGGTGTGAAGAATTAGAGGGTTTTCTGTAAATTTCAACTACTGCCAAAAGGGTGCGTTTTGATAAAGAATTATCGGACACGATCGTAATGAGGTTTCATATCATGAAGCCAATTGACAGATTGGGCCTAAGCTTTCAAAGGAGGTGAATATTTCATGAAACTGAGACAATGCCATGCCAACAAGAATAGTGTTCTCATTTACGAGAAAGTAGACTCCCAAGTCCCAACAGTAGTGCAAGAAGATATGTGATATTTGAAATGTTGGACTAAATTAATTTGAGTTAAACAAAAATCTCATGAATTTTAGCTCTTTTGGAATCTCCCGAATTTGATGCCAAGCTTATATGTGATGGAGATGAGGGCATTCGCTTTGATGATGATCTGGTTCTTTGAGATTCAACGTTAGGGCCCTCAAAAGACCCAATGGAAAGGCATATGGCACAACTTTAAAACACGTTAGTTAGCAACAATAGAAATTGACCAATACATCAACTTTTGATTGCAGTAACTTGGGCCAACCTAATCATATATTGGCATACTAAAAACATAAACCAATTGTCAACTTATGCATGGCCGAGAGAACAGTGATGGAACTAGGAAAAAAATGGAAGTTTCAACAAAGACATTATTACAATATCAAATTCATTGCAACAGATTAAAGAACTAACCTCATAAAGTGGCTGCCCATTTACTACCACCCAAGGCACATATGTATGAGGGGGTTCAAGAGCACTGGTCTCTGCTGCATATTGAAGCTCGAGCTGTATAAAAATAATCCCACAGTCAAACCTAGCCAAATACAACATAAGATTTGCATTGACAGAAAACAAAACTATAGCAATTTTAATTGAAATTTTCAAGAATAAATTACAACAGAGATTATCACAAGGGATAGCTAAAATCTTATTGAATGTTGACTTATTGATGATATTGCCACAGTATCAAATAGCGACACTTGTAACCGATCATTTGCTATGATATGACAATATGTTAAAACTGAAACCGGCGTTCATAAGAATTTTAGGGACCTTTATTGTACAAGTGATTTTTCAGTTTAATTTTCAACAGTTTTGTGATATATATATATATATATATATATATATATTTGATAACCTGGGTATCCGGGCCTCTTAGAGCACCCGCCTAATCCCAGGGGCACATGCGCACCCCAAATTTAGCACATGCCAGGTCAGCACAGGAAATAAATCCCTAGGGTGGCCTCAAGGGGGGGGGGGGGGGGGGGGGGAGAGAGAGAGAGAGAGAGAGACGAGAGGAACAGAGATTGAAAAAAAAAGGTTAAAACCAAAACAAATAAAGTTACCATTCATGTAACAAAAACTTGATACTAATTTGAATGAAAACTATCAACATAACAAAATACCTTATTATTAAAAAGGACACCCACCCAAATCAGTAAAGATAGCCTTCAAATACCGAAATGATTTTTCAAACCACAGATCTTCGACAAGTAAACCCCTTATAGCTGCAAATTCTAGATCAAAACTCACATCCTAAGCTTCTCAAAAGCATATACTCACTTTTAATGGGTAGGTATCCAAGTTTATAGGAAAATTTGAGCATGAGAATTTCGTGACACAATCATAATAGAAATTAGTTGTGCATTAGCAGAGAAGTTGACCAAAATGCTACAACTATCCTGTAGATCAATAACCAAATTACAGCAAGATAGCGCAATTAAAAGGAACTAAAATGTGTTCAATTCCTCTGTGGTACAAAAAAGCACCAATGCACGACCATCATGATATTAAGACTATCAGAAACTTAGGGGATTTTACAACTGTTTTTAAGCTTCATACTACAAATTCCATAATGTTAACAACAAAAGGTTGAGATTTTGTCATTCTGTGGAGTATGAGTAGTGCCACTCTTTATGAACCTCTTAGACTACCAAGTACCCTATATATATATATATATATATATATATATATATATATATATATATATATATATATATATATATAGATTGAGTTTAAATTTATATGAGAATTTGTTTATTTAATTTACTGTCCAGTCAGCATGTCAGCAATTGTCTTTCATGGCATCACCAAAGAAGTATAATGAATTTTTGCCCCTCAATTTTTTCTACAGATGTATTCTGTGCCTTCTGTAGTTTCCTACTATCCTACATTGTCGGTATCAAATTTAGTTTAAGAGTATGACTACAACATTTTAAATTGATTCAGTTATCATCCTTTTGTCCCTCATTTTCACAGATCATTCGTTCTTTTATTCTTTCCAGTTTCCATATTTTCTTCTTCCACCATGGCTAGTTTCTCACTTCCTTTACACTTATTTTACTTTGTATATGTCATGTTCCTCCAATACGAGGGAAAAGGCCAACTCCTACAGATATCCCTTCTTTTCAAATGCAATTTTTCTATCATAAGGTTTTGAAAGTCAGCTTTAAATTCTAGATATCTTCTCAGTTTTGTGGTCCTCATCTCTACATGCCTATGATTCAAATACATGAAGCCTCCATTATTTTCTTCATTTTCTATCAGCTGGTAATAAAGCACATATACAAACTTGCATCCGTAAGAAGTTGATGCCGAAGTTGTGGGATTAAGAGTAAAGTTGGAGAGCCTAAAGTGAGGGTTAGCAAGAGGAAGAAAAAAGAGAGAAACAGAGATCAGTTGAAATTAGGGAAGTGAAATCCCTTCATTCTTTTTCATTATATTATACTAGTTGGATACATGTGCTATGCACGTGCGGAGAGAGGAGTAAGAGATAGGCGGGGGAGATTTATAAGAGGCATTTGACGCATATATGTTGTTGAAAGGTATTTCCGTCATTTTAAGTAATTTTTAAAATAGAAAAATCTAATAATTTCATCCACATGTGTGCATGTTTCCCAACTAACCCTTCTCGCATCATATAGCAAAAGATATGCATCAGTGATAGAATTCTGTATGAGGCACAACCACAAATAATCATACTACACATGCGCACACCAAATAAAGACAAAGTACTAGGTACACACCAACAACGAGAGACATACAAACCAATAGTCCCCCTCAAGCTGGAGCATAGAGGCCAATCATGCCCAGCTTGCCATGTACATCATGAAGTCTAGTAGGACCAACAGGCTTGGTGAAGATGTATGCCAAGTGATGCAGGGTATACACCTTAAGAATACAATTAATGTTTCCATAAAATTCTCACAAACAAAATTGATATCAACCTCAATATGCTAGGTGCACTAATGATACTCCAGATTCTTAGCAAATATGGATAGACGTCTGGTTATCACAACGCAGTGGCATAGGCAAGGAAGGAGGGAAACTAAGCTCATGCAGGAAAGAGCGACATCAATGTAACTCACATGTGCCAAGGTCATACACGTTGGATACAATTGTTTGCCTTTTCCTCTTCTACGTGAACAAATTACCCCCTAGGAAGTTGCCTGATATGAAGCGCTTGGCAACCACATTCACGGTGAAAGCTAGATCTGTAACACCCGGAAAATTCCGAACCCGAACAGACCGAACAAATGTGTGTGGGCGATACCGTAGGTGCACTATAGTACTAAGACTGTATATTTAAGTGTGTAATTAGTACCCAAGCCCCGTGAGAGCACCAATGGTTAAGACATGTCTTTGGTAAAATAAAGGTCCAAGGATCAAAGCCATTAAGTACAGTGTGACTACTGTACCATGAGATGACCGATCGTACAACGATCCGCGGTGTACCGGCTGCACACCGGAATGGACCCTTGGTATAAATACTAAGTTCACGCACAGTTAACTCATTTGCATGAAATTTTGCCTCAAAAGAAAGGGAAACTGAGAGGAAGAAGAGCCTCCTTTCTCCACCGATTTTTGCTCCTCCGACGAATCCGAACCGTCGATCACGGCAAAAATCCTCTTCTCAATGCGAGGGAGCCTTTGCTGCACTTTGCTTCTCAAGAAATCGTTCGGTTGTGGTACCGTTAGGATCAAAAGAGAACGAGAGAAGCGGTCGCGAACTCGCACGCACGATTTCGAAGGTGAGAATCGTATGATAGTCGATTTAGTCTTGATTTCTAAGATTTAGAATTGATTGTACCCATTTGGGTGTTTGCATGCAAAGAAATTGAGGAAGAATGTGAGCGTCGAACGATCGGCGGGTTATGGTGTGATTCTATTGATATAGATCATCGCGAACGTCGCATGCGTGATTAGAAGGTAAGATCTCATAATTTATGGTGGATTTGATTTAAAATTGAAGTCATGTGTGATCTATGTGTGTGCATGCAAGAAATTAGGAATTTTTGGGAATTTCGGGGAAGAAGATGAAATTTTAGAAGAAGTTGCAGAATCACAACAATTTGCTCGAGCGAATCGCCTTAAACACAAAGAGAAAGAAGCTTGAGCGAATTTTCCCCAGATTCAGGCAAAAATTTTAGGGTCAAATTCGCTCGCGTGAAATTGGAGGTGCCATATGCAATCTGAACAACTCGCTCAAGCGAATTTCCCTGTTTCTGGCTGCCTAAATTTTTCTCTGGAAAGGCTTGAAAAACTTTAAATTGGTTGATTCCTACGACATTGACACGTAGTCCATGAACCTCTTGTGATCTAGATTGAGAACGGGAGGACATCGATAGGACATTTGCATTGATCCGTACGATTTTGGAATTTCAGGTAGGAGGAAATTCAATGTTTACTTGCACTTTGATCTTTGAATGCATAGACTATGATTATGGTAATATGAACTCTGAATCCGAATTTTTGAATGTGAATTATTGAATCTTGAACATGAATCATTTGAACCTGATTTCCGAAATTTGAATGTGAATAATTTGAACTCTGAATCCGAACTTGATTTCCAAAATTTGAACTTTGAATTTGAATATGAATCATTGCATCTAAATGTGAAACATCTGAACTTTGATTTCTGAAATTCGAATGTGAATAAACAGAATTCTAAATCCGAACTCCGAACTTTGAAATAATACTAGTTATGAATCTTCGACACCTTATTATGTGTTAAAACATTTGATTTAACACGAACGAATCCCCCACTTCGGTGGGACGGCACAACCGATATGGTGGGTCATACCGTAAATTTGAACCGGTACGGCGGTTAATCCGTAATTCGATACTGGTACAGCAGGTCATACCGTAATTCGAATTGTGACGACGGCCCTTTAGAAAAATGTTCAGTGAACGACGATGGTTATGTGTGGATTCCCCTTGGTATTTCGGCTCAACAACGCCATACTCGCGTTGGAGTTCTTTAAGTTAAAATTTAAGTCATGCATTAAGATAAGAAGTCGCATATAAAATACGAAAACGAATAAGAATCAAAAACCATGAGAAACTTGAATATTGGACAAATAAATGGGTATTTGAAACTCTATTCGATTTTGACTCTTGACATTGGTTTCGGATATGAAAATGCCTTGATTTTTCTGCATCGAATTCTGTTGAGATATATTGCCCTCAATTCTATGTTTCGAATGATAAATGTAAGTTGTATTGAATTTGTTTCTACTGAGCTTAGACTGTTAGCTCACTCCGACATTTATGTCACAGGTGTAGATCTTTATCAGGATCCTAGTCTAGAGGAGGATCCTAACTACATGCCAGAAGAAGCAGATCTTCCGCCTGAAGAGTTCTACCCATAGACGTGATAGGAGATAGACATTGTACTTAGTACAGTATGGGAATTTGTTGGCCGTCACCGGTAATCAAATTTGGTTTTTGATTGGTGTTGTATAGAAATGGGATGGTGTAATTGCCATATAATTACTCTCTACGAGCATTGAGCCTCGGATTCGATGATGATCCAATTTTTCCTAGATTTTCGTCTAGGAAAAACCGGGTCATCACAAATGGTATCAAAGCACTCGGGGTGAGTTTTGAGTATCAGATCCGACGGTCCGGTTATCCTTGAAATCCGTGTGAGAAAAATCGGGGTCGTCACAAGTGGTATTAGAGAACGACTTTAGGCCCGTGTGACACCATAAGAGCGGGTCACCTGTGACACCATGTGTCACAGGAGGTATCAAAGCATAGGGCAATAGATTCTGTCGGGACAAGAGTTGGATTCACGATCATTTCTGACCAAAACCTTTGTTTGATCGTGACAGGTCAGTATGCCTCCACGAGGTAGGCCCTGAACTGTCCATACTATGAGCACACCAGGTGGCGAGGGAGTAGCCATTGGTGCAAATAGCACTCCCTTGGGAAGGGGAAATGATACCGGCATGAGCAATGTCCCTCCAGGGGGAGGAAACAACGGCAGACAAGACAGACAGTTGTTAGAGACCATGGTTAATACAATGACTCAGTAAACAGCTTTGCTCATGGATAGACAGCGACCTTCAGGGTTTGAGCAGCTCAGGAGGATGAAGCCTCCAAGCTTCTATGGTCAAGTCGATCCACTCGAGGCGGAAAAATGGCTAAACCAAATAGAAAAGACTATTCGGTGGATTCCATGTACCGAAGATGAGAAGGTCAGCTGGGCATCCTTCCAGCTAGAGGGAGAAGCCGACCCATGGTGGAAGTCGGTGGAAAGGACAAGGGTAGAGGAGACTCCAAATGCGCCATGGACTTGGGCGCAGTTCATGGAAATGTTCAATGAAAAATATTTCCCCAAAGTAATTTGAGATTAGTGGGAAGTCAAATTTGTCGCGCTGGAGTAAGGCAAAAGTCTGTGAGAAAATACGAGGCCGAATTCAATAGGCAGTCCAGATTCGCCCCGCAGCACGTGGCCACCGAACTGATGAAGGCCAACAAGTTTGAGTGTGGTCTGAGGCCAACCATCAAGGAGAGAATCTCTCTATTTCAGGCAGAGACCTATGTTGGAGTCATGAACCTAACCCTGATCGCGGAATAAGATGTAGAGAATATGTACAAAAGAAGAGACATAGTAAGAATAGAACGGGTCGAATGCAATCGTATTCCTAAGGACAACCAAGAAAGAGACCGAGGTTCTTTATGACTACACCTCAGCGACCTGCACCGACCGCGTATTCGAGACCTACTATACCCGCACCTGCGAGGCCCTTCCGCCCTTCGAATCAAACTACGACCGGGCCATCTATGGTGCAGCGCACTTCACACATTGGTTCTTCCACGCCAGTTGAGAAATGCACATGGTGTGGAAAACGTCACAAGACGGAGGAGTGTAGGAGGAATACGGGCGCTTGCTTCAGATGTGAACAAATAGGACACTTGATTAAGGATTGTCCCGAGTAGAAGAGAGAAAAGACGACTTCGGCTGCTATTCAGAGATCCTCTCACCTACAATACGAGGTCGAGCCTACGTCGTCACGGCAAGTGAAGCCCAAGCAACGAATGAAGTAATTCAAGGTATAAGTGATTATCGCTTTCAAGTTTTTATGCTCTCAATTGATGCATATCCTCGACAATTGTGTGTTATTATGACATTGCATGGATGTTCTGACACAATCATACATACACCGTACTGAATCACATACATGAAACTCGAGGTACCTGATAAATGTACCAACGAAGCAACATTTGTCAGCACAAAGCACGAGTGTTGATAGGCCCAGGGTCTACTCACTCTTTTGTAACTTCTCAATCCACGGCCAAATTGAGCATCACACCTGAACCGTTAGACTTCATCCTAGCAGTGTCAGTCCCTACGAGAAACTCAGTGAGCGCAGACATTGTTTGTCGATCGGTCATCATCGCGATTGAAGATCACGAGACAATGACTGATCTGAGCATGTTAGACATGCAAGGATTCGATGTAATCCTTGGCATGGACTGGTTATCTACCCAGCATGCAAACTTCGATTACCATAGGAAGATAGTCACTTTTCGGCCTAAGAAGGACAAACCATTCAGATTCTATGGCATATGACAAACCATAGCACCGTTTATATCCGCTATTTGAGCAGAGAGTTTGATAAGCAGTGGATGACTAGGGTATCTCGTATTTATACAAAGTCAAAGGGAAGAGAAGGTAAATATTACCGATATTCCCATTGCATGCAAATTCTCGGATGTGTTTCCTGATGATCTACCGAGATTGCCACCGAATCGAGAGGTGGAGTTTGTAATCGATCTGGCATCAGGCACCAAACCGGTATTGAAAGCATCGTATCGGATGGCGCCAGCTGAGTTGAAGGAGCTCAAGGAGCAGCTACAGGAGCTTCTAGACAAGGGGTTTATTAGGCCAAGTGTTTCTCCATGGGGAGCACCAATTTTGTTTGTCAAAAAGGACGATTCGATGAGGCTTTGCATTGATTACCGTCAGCTGAATAAGTTAACCATCAAGAACCATTACCCGCTCCCAAGAATAGATGACCTCTTCGATCAGCTTCAAGGCGCCAAGTTCTTTTCAAAGATAGACCTGAGATCAGGCTATCATCAATTGAAGATTAAGGCAGAAGACATTCCGAAGACGACATTCCGCGACGCACCCGGTATGGGCATTACAAGTTTTTAGTGATGCCTTTTAGCCTAACCAATGCGCCGACATCATTCATGAACTTAATGAATAGGGTGTTCAAATCCCATCTCGACAAGTGTGTAGTGATTTTCGTAGATGACATTCTCATCTACTCGAAGACGAAAGAAGATCACGAGCGGCACTTGCACATCGCTCTTCAAACTCTTCGTGATTACCAACTATACACGAAGTTGAGCAAGTGCGAATTTTGGCTTCAACAAGTCAGTTTCTTAGGGTATGTAATCTCCGAGGCAGGTATAACAGTTGACCCAGCCAAGATCAAAGCTGTGTGAAATGGGAGCAACCGAAGACGGTGACAGAAGTTCGTAGCTTCCTTGGTCTAGTCGGATACTACAGGAGGTTTGTTGAAGGATTTTCCAAGGTTTCGGAGACACTCACACAGCTCACCAGAAAGAACACTAAGTTTCAATGGACCAAATTGTGTGAACAGAGCTTTCAGGAGCTAAAGAAAAGGTTAACGTCTGCATCGGTACTTGCCATTCCTTCAGGCAGTGGAGGTTTCGTGGTTTACAGTGATGCATCATACAGAGGATTAGGTTGTGTACTTAACCAACGTGAGAGAGTCATTGCCTACGACTCTTGACAACTCAAGGACCACGAGAAAAACTACTCGACACACGACCTCAAACTGGCAGCGGTCGTGTTTGCACTGAAGATTTGGAGACATTACCTTTACGGGGAGACGTTTGAGATCTTCACAGACCATAAAAGCCTCAAATATCTTTTCACTTAGAAAGATCTAAACATAAGGCAAAGAAGATGGATGAAATTTCTCAAAGATTACAACTGCTTCATCCAGTACCACCCCGAAAAGGCAAACGTAGTAGCAGATGTCCTGAGTCGGAAGATATCAGCTCAACTGTCAAATCTTATCGTTAGAGTTCGTAGATGGCGTCTATTTAAAAATCTATCCTTATATGACACGAAGATCGAGGTGAAAGATTCAGGAGCCTTGATGGCCAATATCACCATTCGACCAACGATCTTCGACAACATCTTTGAACTTCAAATGAGCGATGAAGAGCTTATAGAAATCAGACAGGGCATGATCAGTGGTACCAAACCAGATTTCTCCATCACGGAAGACAGCTCATTACTTTTCAGAGGTCGATTGTGTATACCGATCAATGCTGAACTTCGACACACAATCCTAGAAGAAGCTCACAAATTGAGATATGTCATTCATCCTGGTCGTATGAAGATGTACTAGGACCTGAAGAAGAGCTTCTCCTGGAGTGGTTTAAAGAAATGTCACAGAATATATTTCGAAATGCCTAGTGTGCCAATAGGTTAAAGTGGACCATCGGAACCCTTCGGGTTTATTGCAGCCCCTGCCGATACCAGAGTGGAAATGGAAGCCATATCCATGGACTTCATATTGGGATTGCCTAGAACAGTGAAAGGGCACAATGTTATCTGGGTAATTGTTGATCGATTAACCAAGTCCACCCATTTCTTGCCATACAACACGAGGCATACAGTCAGCCGACTTGCAGAGTTATATTTCAAGGAGATTGTCAGACTCCACGACATACCTACTAGCATTGTATCGGACAGAGACCCTCTATATACTTCGCAGTTTTGGCAACGTTTTCAAGAAGGAATGGGCTCACGATTGGATTTTAGCTATGCATTTCACCCTCAAACGGATGGACAAACTGAAGGGTGAACCAAATCATTGAAGATATGCTCCGAGCCTGCACACTAGATTTTCAAGGATCATGGGACAAGCACCTACCCCTGATCGAACTTGCTTACAACAACAGCTATCAGGCGAGCATCGGGATGGCTCCTTTCGAAGCTTTATATGGTCGGAGATACAAGTCTCCACTCAATTGGGAAAAAGTCGGCGAGAAACTCATTTTGGGTCCAAAAATCATCAAAAGTACAATCGAAGCAATCCGATTGATTCGGGAAAGATTGAAGGTTGCGTAGAGCCGACAAAAGAGCTACGCCAACCTCAAAAGAACAAATGTTGAGTTTCAAGTAAACTCAGTATAATAAATTGCCTTTAATTTCCGTTATCTCTGTGCAGTACCAACACTCCATATCTTTCAGATCGGGGACCACGTTTTCATCAAGATCTCGCCCACAAAAGGCATGATGCATTTTGGGAAGCGTGGGAAGCTAAGCTCGTGTTATGTTGGACCTTTCGAGGTGTTGGGTCGAGTTGGTGAAGTTGCGTATCCGATTGCTCTGCCGCCGCAATTTTCGAGTGTGCACAACCTATTTCATGTATCCATGTTGAGGAAATACGTGAGAGACCCGACACATATCCTAGACTACTAACCTATCGAGATTCATGAGGATTTGACCGTAACGGAGGAACCAGTGCAAATCCTCAATCGAAAGGAACAAGTCCTACGCACTAAGTGGATTCCCCTCGTACTAGTGAGGTGGCAAAATCACTCAACTGCTGAGGCTACCTGGCAACGCGAGACGGATATATGCAAGGCATACCCACATCTTTTCGACGAATTGTAAAGGCGAACGAATATTGTATAACAACAAATGAACGTGTCTAGCAATATAGAGTAAATTGTGATGAGTTCACTGTTGCATTGAATTAAATTTTGGTGAATTAATGTTACATTAAATTGAGCTTCGATGAATCTATTGAGGTGATTATTGGGGCTATTTTTGCAGTATATAAAGGCTGCAAATTTGTTTCTTTTCATTTGCACGACTTTTGGAAATCCAAAAAAAAAGAGGAGTTTCTGATCCTTCCTTCTTCCCGCGAGAAGCCTTGACAACTTCCTTTCAAAAGCACGCGAGTTTTCTTCGATCCTCATCTACAAGGACTCCGTCACTTCGCGCACAATCATCCTACGTCCCTTCTTCGCATCAAAGATAAACCCTACCTTTGCTCAAAACTTTAAATTTCTTCCATGCAAATGGCACCTAAGAAGAAGGTTGCCCATAAAATACCGACCTCAAAGATGTCCGCCACAAAGGCAGCTTCATCGAAGCGAGCTAAGGTCCATCCCCCACCACTGCCAAGGGATCAACCCACTACATGGTGGCAGTCTAGAGGAATTGAGATCGAATGGTCCTTCGATAAGGACCTATTCGAAGACCAAGACACGACCTATTGGTCGTATGAGTACATAACCACTGCCAGGCTACAATCTTTGTTAGCCCCTTGTCGCAAGTACTACTATCCGAGACTTGTTAGATTATTTTACCAAAACCTTTGCCTGGGGGAAAACACTGGGAATCTATGCACTAAAATAGACGGCAAAGTGTTTGAGTTTGACGTCAAACACATTGCCAGTGCAATGGAATGCCCCCTTTTCTTCATTAAAGACAAGGGTCTATTGGAACCGCGCTAAAAAATGGTACTGTATCATGAAGTAATCACAAAGATGACTGATGGAGAGCACGGTTCAGATCGATCAGTTAGGAGGGCACAATTGCCTCCTGAATTGTGGATGCTAGATGTCGTCATGAGGTGTAACCTGCACCCTCTGCGACATGAGCAAGAAAGAGTAGGGTCTTTCAACAGGCTCTATTCGCTGCTTTTAAAGAGCGATGGCTCGGTGCACCAGAGATGGTGTACGAAGGAATTAAATACGCCCGAGAGTAGTTACTAGAAGAAAGAAAGAAGCCATTGAAGTCGTTGTCGTACGCTACCCTCATCTCCCGGATGATCGAGGAGCACGAGGACAGGGACGACGATAATGCGATATTGCCGGATGAGGAACAACAATCCGACAATGCCAAGAGATACCGATTAGAAGAATGGAATTTGAACTACCGAGGTCAAAGAGAGCGTCCTAGACCGACAACGCCACCGAGTTGCAGACCAAGCTCAAGATGAGCCAGCCCAGCAAGAACCTCAGATGGCCCCACCTTAGCAAGTACCAACCCAGCAGCCACATGCCTCACATGGCGAGGCCCTCACAGTAGCAGAATTCAACCGACAAATGAGCACGATGAACCAGCGGTTAGATTTCCATGAAGCCTTGCTGATGGACTTGATGCAGCAGGCGTACCCGACCACCGCCACTCCATGCATCGCGACTGCACAAGGGTACACGATGGGTGCATCGACCTCCGGAGCTGGTGGTGCTGGTGAACAAAGAGAAGAGCAACCGGATCAATGATGGATCCGAAGTCGGCAAATGCTTTGTCCTTTTGGTTGTGGCACTAAGATGCCTTAAACAATGACTGAATTGAATTATCATTGTTAAAATTTTGATTTCCAGATGATTGTAACTGAATGGTTTAAGTGTGTGGTTTAAGGTGTAAATTTCGTCATAGTAATGGTAGACGTTAACAAATGGTTAACTTGTTATGTGAATGGTACATGTAGCTTTTGATAGACAATGGGCCACACTTTGTTTACAGCAATGATATATTGTAATTAATGGTTAATTTTAACAGTTAATAGTCTAATCTCTTTTGTGGAAATAGCACATTGAATTCGATTGGTGATGATGGTTGCTTCAATAAGCAATTGACTTTGGTTAGATAATGGTTTAAAGATATTGTGGCTATACTATGTCAATGGCTATTAGTGAATTGATTAGTTGTGGATATATATATATATATATATATATATATATATATATATATTCTGTGAATTGTGGATATGTTCCTTGTAAACATGTTGGAGGAATGTCAAATTTCTGATTTAGCGGTGGAAGTATACTAGCTAATTGAATAGTTAAATGTTAGTAAAGTGATGGTTTAAAATATATGGTGGATATTTTCTCCTATTGTAGTTACGGTTATGGATGTTTTCCGATTGCACAGGTGTGTACTCTATTGAGGAATAATAGGGATTGGGATGTGATGGTAGATACGTATCATTACATAATAGTTGTGAATATATCTTTTATGAATTGTGGATGTATCGCTTGTAAAAGTATGGTGTGAGTGGCTGATGGAATTCAGGAATCAGCAGCAGTGGAAGTGCTCTAAACCGTGAAACTCTTGAATGAGCACCGGTTGGGAGAAAAGGACACCCTTGGTGTAAAGCTCAACCAGTAGGATTTAACAGCATAATGTAGACCTTTAGTTAAAAATTGTGTTCTCTTGCTCTAGTGTTACTGCCACTAACAGTAGTTGTGCAGTCATGGCTTTATGTTGTATTAGGGTATGTCTTCCTACCCACATGTACGTAGTGAATTTTCGAGGATGAAAATTCTATTAAGGGGGGGAGGATGTAACACCCGGAAAATTCCGAACCCGAACACACCAATCAAATGTGTGCGGGCGATACCGTAGGTGCAGTATGGTACTAAGACTATATATTTAAGTGTGTAATTGGTACCCAAGCCCCGTGAGAGCACCAATGGTTAAGACATGTCTTGGTAAAATAGAGGTCCAAGGATCAAAACCATTAAGTATGGTGTGACTACTGTTATTTGGACCATGAGATGACCAATCGTACATCGATCCGCGGTGTACCGGCTGCACACCGGAACGGATCCTTGGTATAAATAATAAGTTCACTCACAGTGAACTCATTTGCATGAAATTTTGCCTCAAAAGAAAGGGAAACCGAGAGTAAGAAGAAGAGCCCTCCTTTCTCCACCGATTTTTACTCCTCCGATGAATCCAAACCATCGATCACGGCGAAAATCTTCTTCTCGACGCAAGGAAGCCTTTGCTTCACTTTGCTTCGCGAGAAATTGTTCAGTTGCGGTACCGTTAGGATAGAAAGAGAACGAGAGAAGCGGTCACGAACTCACACGCACAATTTTGAAGGTGAGAATCGTATGATATTCGATTTAGTCTTGATTTCTAAGAGTTAGAATTGATTGTACCCATTTGGGTGTTTGCATGCGAAGAAATTGAGGAAGAACGTGAGCGTCGAACGATCGGTGGGTTTCGGCACCGTTCTATCGATATTGATCATCACGGACGTCGCACGCGTGATTAGAAGGTAAGATCTAAGAATTTATGGTGTGGATTTGATTTTAAATTGAAGTCATGGGTGTTTGTATGCAAGAAATTGGGAATTTTTGGGAATTTCGGGGAAGAAAATGAAATTTTAGAAGTTGCAGAATCGCAACAATTCGCTCGAGCGAATCACCTTCAGACACAAAGAAAGAAACTTGGGAAAATTCGCTTTCCCAAGCGAATTTTCCCCATATTCAGGCAAAAAATTTCGGGTCAAATTCGCTCACGAGAAATTGGAGGTGCCACATGCAATATGAACAACTCGCTCGAGCGAATTTCCCTGTTTCTGGCTGCCTAAATTTTTCTCTGGAAAGGCTTGAAAAACTTTGAATTGGTTGATTCCTACGACATTGACACGTAGTCCATGAACCTCTTGTGATCTAGATTGAGAACGGGAGGACATCGATAGGACATTTGCATTGATTCGTACGACTTCGGAATTTCAGGTAGGAGGAAATTCAATGTTTACTTGCACTTTGATCTTTGAATGCATAGACTATGATTATGGTAATATGAATCTAAATCCGAATTTTTAAATGTGAATTATTGAATTTTGAACATGAATCATTTGAACCTGATTTCCGAAATTTGAATGTGAATAATTTGAACTCTGAATCCGAACTTGATTTCCGAAATTTGAACTTCGAATCTGAATTTGAATATGAATCATTGCATCTGAACTTTTGATTTTTGAAATTCGAATGTGAATATTCGGAACTCTGAATTCGAACTTTGAACTTTGAAATAATACCAGTTATGAATCTTCTACACCTTATTATGTGTTAAAACATTTGATTTAAAGTTTACACGAACGAATCCCCCACTTTGGTGCGATGGCACAACCGATACGGCGGGTCATACCGTAAATTCGAACCGGTATAGCGGTTAATCCGTAATTCGATACCGGTATGGCGGGTTATACCGTAATTCAAACCATGACGACGGCCCTTTAGAAAAATGTTCAGTGAACGACGATGGTTAGGTGGGGATTCCTATTGGTATTTTGGCTCAACAACGTCATACTCGCGTTGGAGTTCTTTAAGTTAAAATTTAAGTCACACATTAGGATAAGTTGCATATAAAATACGAAAACGAATAAGAATCAGAAACCATGGCAAATTTGGAAATTGGATAAATAAATGGGTATTTGAAACTCTATTCGATTTTGACTCTTGACATTGGTTTCGGATATGAAAATGCCTTGATTTTTCTGCATCGAATTCTGTTGAGATATATTGCCCTCAATTCTATGTTTCGAATGATAAATGTAAGTTGTATTGAATTTGTTTCTACTGAGCTTAGACTGTTAGCTCACTCCGACATTTATGTCACAGGTGTAGATCTTTATCAGGATCCTAGTCTAGAGGAGGATCCTAACTACATGCCAGAAGAAGCAGATCTTCCGCCTGAAGAGTTCTACCCATAGACGTGATAGGAGATAGACATTGTACTTAGTACAATATGGGAATTTGTTCTAGGATGTACCTATACCTTTGTACCACTGTTTAGGTGGCGGTCGGCCGTCACCGGTGGTCAAATTTGGTTTTTGATTCGTGTTGTATAGAAATGGGATGGTGTAGTTGCCATATAATTACTCTCTGTGAGCATTGAGCCTCGGATTCGATGATGATCCGGTTTTTCCTAGATTTTCGTGTAGGAAAAATCGGGTCATCACAAATGGTATCAAAGCACTCAAGGTGAGTTTTGAGTATCAGATCCAACAGTCCGGTTTTCCCTGAAATCTGTGTGGGAAAATTTGGGTCGTCACAAGATTTGATTGTTTGTTGGTCAAATATGAATCAAGCAACTAGTCTCTGATACATGTTAGATCAGAAAATAGATCTCCCTCCTCAACATGAAGTGAATGACCAGGGCATGGGAAAACGATATGGATGATAGACAAGCATCCCAGTGTCAACAAGCAAATCAAGGGCATACTTATGTTGTGATAGAAAGATAGCTCGAGAATAATGAGCAAATTCAATCCCCAGAAAATGCTTAAGAGGCCCCAAATAGTTAATATCAAATATCTTGCTGAGAACCGGTTTGACACAGGCAATGGTGGCTATGGTCATCTCTGGTCACAGTGATATCATTAACATAAACTAGGAGAATGGTCCGACCCACTGGACCTGTGTAAATAGAAACAGAATAATCAGAATGACATCAAAGAAACCGTATAGGGAAGAGAGCACTGTTGAATCTTGGGACCAAGTTCATGGAGACTGTTTGAAGCCATAAATTGCCTTCTTGAGCTTACACACCAGACCAGACTCTCATGAAGCTTAAAGCCTGGGGGATGATCCATAAACACCTCCTCAGTGAGATGTCTAAGGAGGAAAGCATTTAGAATTTTCCACATCAAGCTGGTGAAGTGGCACCAACCTCGGTTGGCGCAGTCGATAGTAGTACACGAAAAGGATTGACTTTAGCTACACCGAGGAAAAGTATCATTGTAGTCTACATCATAGGTAAATGACAACCCTCTGGCAACTAATCAGGCCGTATACCATTCGACAATCCCATATGCTTGGTGTTTATCTGAAAATATCATTTGGTAACCAACAATCCCTTATCTGAAGGAGAGGAACAAGTTCCCTAGTATCATTCTTATGTAGGGCTGCCATTTCAGCTTTCATAGCCACTTTCCACAGGGTATCGCAAAGCCTTAAGAATGGTATGAGGAATGTAGACAGCCGACATACCAACTAGATAGGCATGATAAGGAGATAAATCATTGTATGAGGCGTGTTGGGCAATGGGATAACGAATGGTGCAGCTGCATTTGGCCTTGCGTAAGGCCATAAGGAACTCCAATAAAGCAGAAGGCGCAAGATCATTAAGAGTAACTGGTGGATCACCAGGGAGAGAATTGGGACTTATAGACGATTGAGACAAAGGTAGTGGACCTAAGGGTTGTCCCATTGCTTACTTGTACAGGCGAATGAATATAAGACGAGTATTAGCAGCAAGTGATGAAATAGGAAATGAGGGCGAGGGTTGGTGATGGAATGAACTCCAACGGTATAGTAGATGAGAAACTAAAGTGGCTAAGGCAAGAACAGGGAAATTTTAAGGTGACCCAAGAATATATGTTGCAAGAAGGGCAGTATCATGCTCTGTGACATGTTTACCTTCTCTAAGTTTCTATCACCCTAAACCTAAAACCACTAACCTAACCCTAAAACTATGTACCGAATCCACTTATCCACTAACCCTAATTGTCAACTATTGTCACCTAAGAAACACATTGAAGCAATATATGATTCCCCCTTTTGGAGAATCACAAAAACGGACAAGGTTTGTCATAACCCAATATGCAAATAGAGGGTAGGACACCACATGAAACCTAGGTTTGTGGGTACCATACCACGCAAAAAAGGAGTACCCAATCCTCCTCCATGTGGAGTCACTACAAATGAACTATGGTTTCAAACCATAGCTCAATCAAGGCAAGGTTGTTAAAGGTTGCTAAATCAATAATATTACATTTTTTGTTAACTTACTTTCATAGACTGTAAATATGAGATATCAGTAACATATAAAGATATAAATTTGATTGTGCACTCATTAAAGTATTAACTATCATATAAATTTGTGAATCAAATTGACGGGGACGCCGACATCGTGGACATCGGATGCAGACCATATCGTGTGTACCAACGTTGGAAGAAGCGGAACGGAAACCAGAATCAGGCTTAAAGGAGCAGAATTAGTATGCTGGAGTAATGCCCAGTCGATTGATCGACCATTCAATCGATCGATCGATTGTAGCTAGTTTTAAAAAATAAAATAAATAATAATACGATTGATCGAATAAATTGCTATAGTGCTCTGATGCCTCGATTGATGGCTACTCTGATTGCTAATTTTAAAGAATTTAAGTTTTGAGTACATACTTGTCTCTTTTTTTTTTTAGGGTTTTCTTATGTTTTAGAGGCCTCCTATATAAGGTCTTTTAATAAACAATGTAATTAGTTTTTTGTTATTGAATGAAAGAGCTTTTTGCTTCCTTGCTTGAGATGAGCAATTCCGGAGAGTGATTCTTCATTTCCCGAGAAGGGTTTGGTGTGAAGCCAAGGGTGTGAAACCCACAACATCTATCTTCTATTTATCTCTTACTTTATTTTCTTTCTCTGCTTCTAAATATTTGCATAAACCCAAAATCATAAACCCTAGCTTTTCTCTAAATCATTGAACCGATCCGATTCAACCACCGTAGATCCCATCAAAGCTATTAAACCCTTCAGCATCAAATACAAGGAGAAACCCAGTGATCCCATCATTGAATTGTGAGCGCCCTAATTTGGGAATCTAGAGTTCTACCTCTAAAACTGAACTACACCGCAGACTTAACGGATCTAGCGCATGGACTGGACCTTTCCTGAACCCGAACGCGATCTCTCACATGGGAAACAAAGAAGCCCTAAGGTATTCGCTTTATTTTCAAACTCATTGTTCAATATAATTTAAATTAATTTCGGCAAGTAATTAATTCATTGCACGTACGTAGTTTCAGGTTTTGTCCTGCGTCAGTTTTGGTATCAAAGCCTAAGTTATAGGTTAGGGCATATTTGTTTAACATTTAATTCCATTGCATTTTAATTTTCATTGCATCTTAATTCTGTTTTGGTCAACGTGTGCACATTCCGTGTTTGTCAAAAGTCCCATTCATTGTCAGTTCATATTTACATGTCATTCTAGTACCCGTCATTAGTGAACCGTATCACCATGGACATGAATGAGATTGTCGAGGCTCTTAACGGTATGAGGTTGAATTAAAAATCGATCAATGATCGAATGGCTGCCATGGAGACAGCCCAAAGGAACCTTGAAATGCCCAATGAGAGGTTGTTAGACCGAGTCAATCGGCTAGACGAGGGTGATGAGTAGCTCGAACCACACCGTGAGAGTAATGGTCCACATTTCGAACGAAATGGCTACCAACATAATCATGGATATGACTACGACCCGGAAGGGAAACTCCTTAAGAATGTCCGAGTTGAGTTTCCAACTTTCGATGGAAGATTGGACCCTCAAGTCTTCCTCGATTGGTTATCCGATATAGACCAACACCTTGAGTGGTTTGGCATGAGCGATGAGAGACGTGTTAGACTTGCTAAAATGAAGCTCATAGGCCAAGCCCGACTCTTTTGGGTCAACGTTGAGCGCATCAGAACGAATGCGGGTTGTACTCTCATTACCCGTTGGGAGGACATAAAGGAGCAACTTACAGAGAAGTACGTTCCTTCCATATACTACCAGCGTCTCCTCAATCAATGGCAAAATCTATGCCAAGGTAGTATGCCTGTAGCGGACTACATTGACAAATTTGAAGAATTCATAATGAGAGCCAAAGTGTCCGAAGATCCTCAAGTCACTCTATCCAGATTACGCACCGGATTGAGATGTGACTTGCAAAAAGAGTTAGTCTCCCACCTTGTTGAGACTCTCGCCGAATGTTACACCGTCGTTCAGGACCTTGACGGATATTTGAAAATGGCGGTGGTTAGGGGATCTGATTTTCACACCAGTCAACCCCGTACTGGCGAAGTGAGACTTAGTGCTGGAACCCCGCCTCCCAAACCCACACAATCCACATCTGCCAATGTGCGGTTTGACAAAGGAAAGGGTATAGTCGGAGAGTCCTCGAAGAGTGGTTCTCACGTCAAGTATTATAAATGTTAAGGTTGGAGACACTTTGCCGCCTAATGCCCCACGAGAGACCCAAAAAGGAATCTCTTCATCGAAGGAGAAGGAGAAGAGGGTGAGGGAGTTTATGAAGAAGAGGTCTTTGAGCCGAATGTGACGCAGGACGATACCCTAAACTACGTGAATGATATGATTGATTTTGTCGGAATTAAATTAGAATTAAATTAAGCAATAAAATTCACAAAATATAACGAATACCTCAAGTTTTCATAGTATTCCATAGGGAGGATCACGTATGCTTCAGGTAGGGTTCAGCCCAGGCACTAGATCCGTTAGGTTATAGCGCAGATCTATCTTAGAGATAGAACTCTAGGTTTTTCCAGATTAGGGCGCTCACAATTCAATGATGGGATCACTGATTTTCTCTGAATATTTGGTGTGGAAGGGTTTAATAATTCTGCTGGGATCTACGGTTGTTGAATCTGGTCGATTCAATGGCTTAGGATAAAACTAGGGTTTTAGGATTTCAAAAGGGATGGTGATTGATTTAGGATTGTAAGGATCAACATACAAGCAGAGAAGATGAAGATAGATAGAATCGCGGGCTTCACACCCTTGGCTTCGCGCCAAACCCTTCTCGGGAAGAAGAATCACTCTTCGTAGAGGCTCATCTCAAGCACACAAGCAAAAACTCTTTTCATTAATCATCAATAACTAATTACATTGTTCAACTTAAGGACCTTATATAGGAGTCCTTTCAATAAAAGAAAACCCTAAAACAATTAATAAATAAAAGACAAATAAACCCTCAAAACAGAAGTTCGAAGTTAGACTTCAAAATTAACTAAACATCCTGGCACGATTTCGATAGATCGAAAGTGAAAATCGATCGATCAAAAATTTTACATATAAAATAACATCGTCGACATTCGATCGATCGAATTGGAGTTTCGATCGATCAAAATTTTTGATCGATCGAATAGTCTGTTCGATCGGTCAAAATTTCACTCCATAACTATATAACTCTGTCGATGCCATTCGATCGATCGAAATGGGACTTCGATCGATCGAAACTTCAATTTGATCGATCGAATTGGCTGATTCCTCTAATTTTCTTCTTTCGCCAATTTTCACCTCATTCGCCTATTTCTGATTTCCATGGCGTCGGTATACGAAGCGGTCCATATCCAATGTCTCTGACTCGATTCAATTCTCTCGGTAGAAAGGCTTCATCACCGATAAAGCGGCGGCATGATAGCGCTCGAGCATGTCGGGGTCCAAACGTCGCACTTCGTCTTCAGCTAAGCATGGGTTCTCGGAGTCCAGCTTTCCCAACCATTTGACCAAGTACTTTTGAATTCCGCCCCCATGGGTGGATATCGCCAAATCATCTAATATCCCTTCGATCTCATCTTTGCGTTGCTTGAGTGGGGAAGGGAATGGTAGGGGTTGTAGGGTGGGGCTGGTATTCGGGCTCGGGGCTGCTTAAAAGGGGTTGTGAGAGGGTGGGGCCGGGGCCAAAGAAGGAACCGGGTCCTCCACATTGAATGTAGAGCTGACCCCTATATCCGGTGGAAGCTCGAGAACATATGCATTAGGGCCACTCCTTGCCACAATTCTAAAAGGTTCAACACCGCGGGCTTGAAGTTTCTTTGCAACTCCCATTGAGAACCGCTTAGACCTAACCCGAACCATGACATAATCTCCAACCTTGAATTCCTTGAAGCGCCTGTACGCATCCGCAGATATTTTGTATTGTTCATTGCTAGCATTAATTCTTCTTCTAATTTCGGCATGCAGTTCGTGTATATGTTGTGCAAATGAATCGGCTGACTCAGAAACTCTATGGGATGAGACATTGGCATAAGATCAATTGGTGTTCTAGGCCTATAATCAAGGACGACCTCAAAAGGACTCATACCTAGGGACCTATTGACTGAATTGTTGTTTGCAAACTTGGCTAAAGGAAAAATAGAATCCCAAGCCCTAGGATGACCACCAACAAGATAACGGAGGAGATTACCTAATTTCCTATTGGTGGACTTCGTTTGTCCATCTATTTGAGGATGATAGGCCGACAAAAATTGGAGCATGGTACCCATCATGTGCCATAAAGTTTTCCAGAAATAACTGGTAAATCACACATCTCGGTCCGACACAATCGTCTGGGGTAAACCATGTAGACGCACAATTGGCTATGTGAGCCGCATCGGAGGTTTTAGAGCAGGGTATGAAGTGGGTCATCTTGGAAAAGCGACTTACTACCACAATAATGGAATCGTGCTTCCGTTGGGTCTTTGGAAGTCCAAGCACGAAATCCATAGAGACGTCTTGCCACGGGGTGTGCGGCACGGGTAAAGGGGTGTACAAGCCGGTATTCTGTTTGATATGCATCGCAACTTGGCATGTACGACATTGTTTTACGACCCTAGAGACATCTCTCACAAGGCTAGGCCAATAGAACCTCTCCTCGACGAGCGCACTAGTTTTATCACGCCCAAAATGTCCGGCAATCCCTCCCATAACTCCAGATGAAATCACTGATAAAGTACGAGGGATGCACAAACGATTCCCTTTGAACAAATACCCATCCAACAGGGTATACTCGGAGTGTTGTTCAGATTTTCAAGGAAAGCAGTGTATTCTGCCTCGAAATCTGGGCAATCAAGATAATCTTGCTTCAACTGCTCAAATCCGACGACCTCGGTGCTCATAGACTGCAAAGTCGCCACTCGACGACTAAGCGCATCAGCAGCCTTGTTCTCAGCACTAGCCTTATGCTTCAAGACAAATGTCAACCCTTGAAGGTACTCGACCCACTTCGCGTGCCTCGAGTTCAATTTTTTCTAGGAAGCAAGGAAACGTAAGGCTTCGTGGTCAGAAAACAACACAAATTCTAGCAGTCTCAAGTAATGTTTCCAATACCATAGAGATCGGACGACCGCATAAAACTCCTTGTCATAGGTAGAGTATTTCTGCTTTGCCTCATTGAGTTTCTCACTAAAATAGGCCACAAGGTGACCTTCTTGGCTCAGCACTCCACCTATGCCTACACCCGACATGTCACATGCTACTTCAAAGACTTCAGAAAAGTCTGGTAGGCGCATGACAGGTGCAGTAACCATTTTCTCTTTTATCTCGGCAAAGGCTCTCGTCTCGACTTTGCTCCACAGGAACTCCTTTTTTTTCATGCAATCGGTAATGGGAGCCATGATGGTGCTAAAGTTCCGGATGAAGCGACGATAAAACGTTGCCAAACCGTGGAAGCTACGAACTTCACGAATATTCCGAGGTTCGGGCCACTCCACAATGGCCTTACCCTTCGTAGGGTTCGCAACTATCCCATCTACCGAGACAATGAATCTCAAGAATACTACAGAGTGCTGCATGAAGGTACACTTCTTGAGATTTGCGTATAACCTTTCTCCCCTTCTTGTCAACTCTATTGACCGATGGTGCTTTGGGAGCCAAAGGGTTAAGAGTGATTTTCTTACCCTTGTAATTGAACGTGCAAATGTTAGATCGACTAAAAATGGTCACGTTCAAATCATAGAGCTATGGCCTCCCTAAGATAATGTGGCCTGCATCCATCGACGCCACATTGCACCACAAGGTGTCTGAATATGAACCCAACTGTATGGGTACACGACACCTCTGAGATACGGGAATGGATGAGGAGGCAACCCATGGACTTTATAAGGTCTCGGGTGGGCTTCAGGTGTAAGCCCTAAGTGGGTGACGGTCAGTGGCGGACGCAGGACTTTCCTAAAGGGGAGTCAGTCGGTAGTCGATAGTTTCGGCGCAAATTTTTTTCCCAAATTAGTGGTGGCATACGATCATACAGTCAATTTTGATTTCATGTGGCACACATCTAAAATTGCATGGAAGACCTCTTGCTCAAACATGATTTGGGGTCACTTTTTGGGATGTGTGCCACCTGGAAGAAAAAATTGACTGTCTGATGGTACGCCTACGATCTCAAGATCCATTGTATTTTAAATTGGGATGGAAAATGCTCTCCATCGTCTAATTCAAAATAGTCAATGCATTATGCATGAATAGAGGAGATGGGGCGAGGTTACAATTTCACAATGTGTAAATAATGGTACTTAGCGGTAAAACTCTTTAGGTACCTCTGTTCACTCCCACGCACTCTCTAAGAGCGCATACGTTCGAAACTCCCTAAAACTCTAACTACAAATCAGACGATGGAGATTGTTTTTCACCCCATTCTTTCACACGATGGATCTTGAGACCATGAATGTACAATCAGACAGTCTATTTTTCATTCCACGTGGTACAAATCCCCAAAAAATACTGCTTAAACGTGATGAATGCCATGTGAAATTTTGTCTCATGTGCAAGTAGTTGCTCTCTACTTTTGGGGATTTGTACCACGTGGAATAAAAATAGACCATCTGATGGTACGTTCATGGTCTCAAGATCCATCGTGTGGAAGATTGGAATGAAAAACAATTTAGATCGTCTAATTCCAAACAACCAACAAGTTTAAGGGTGTTTCAAACATAGGTGCCCTAAGAGATTGCTTGGGCGCGAAAAGAGGTACCCAACTCTTTATAATAGGTGGGTTAGGAGAGAGATATTTTTTTGTAGGTATGAGAAGAGGGAGCGAGAAAAGATGCATCGCATTTTAAATGGGTACCTACCATTATTAGCAACCGTATGATGTGTAATTAAAACTATAGCTGCAAATAAGGGGAAGCAAATAAGGGTTCCCCTTATGATTTTATTAGATTTTATTACGTCTAGTTTCTCTCTTCTAGCTTTATCATATTAAATTAAGGGAACGGATATTTGCAACCAAGATTCAGTCTCAACAACCAATGGTTCCAATCTTAGCATGTTGTCTGTCTTGAATCAGACGATAGAGATTATTTTTTATCCCAATCTTCCACAAAGTAGATCTAGAGATCATGACCAACCTATCAAACGGTTAAAAGCTTGGGAGGTCCTTTAAATAGATATATGCATGGCCCTATTCCATGGCCCTTAAGGCCTTTTAAGATTTCTTTAAAACTTTGGGGGGGCCGGTGACCCCCCACCATTGTACGTAGATACGCCCCTGGTGACGGTATGTTCTGACACCACATTGGTGCAGCTTCCGCTACCCACAGTTACCCTACAACTCTTTGTCCCACATGTGGTAAAGGTGTGGAAAATATTCTCCCTTCGCCAATCCTCCTTTTCATCCCGTTGAGGTTGTGCAAAGGTACACGTCACAACTAGAGCGCGACCCATGTCATCACCTTCCTCGTCACTAGGTGTGGCATTCGGCTCAAAGACCTCCTCATAAACTCCTTCACTTTCTTCTCCTTCCCCGTCGATGAAGAGATTCCGTTGTGGGTCTCTCGTCGGGCATTGGGCGGCAAAATGTCCCAACCCTTGACATTTAAAACACTTAACATGAGACCCACTTTTCGAGGATTCTCCGGCTACACCCTTACCTTTGTCAAACCTCACATTGATAGATGTGGGTTGCGTGGGTTTGGTAGGCGGGTTCTCAGCACTAGATTTCACTTCGCGGTATGGAATTGACCGGGGTGAAAATCAGATCGCCTAGTCACCGTCATTTTTAAATATCGTTTAAGCTCTTGAACGACGGTGTAACACTCAGCGAGAGTCTCCACAGGGTGGGAGACTAACTCTTGTTGCAAGTCAAGTCTCAATCCGGTGCGAAATCTGGATAGAGTGACTTGAGGGTCATCGGATACCTTAGCTCTCATCATGAACTCTTCAAATTTGCCAATGTAATCCGATCATGGATCAAAATATCGTCCGATACCGATACGTATCGGACGATACGTATCGGTATTGGACTCGAACGATACATTCAATGTATCGTCTGATACAGACCGGTACCGATACGTATCGTCCGATACGTATCGTTTTGGAGCTCGGACGATACGTATCGGTAACCCGATATTTTAACCCATGAATCCGATATGGGCATACTACCTTGGCGTAGATTTTGCCATTGGTCAAGGAGACGATGGTAGTATGAAGAAGGAACATACTTCTCTGTAAGTTGTTCCTTCATGTCCTCCCAATGGGTAATGGGAGCACAACTCGCATTCGTTCTTATGCGTTCAACGTTAATCCAAAAGAGTCGAGTTTGGCCTATGAGCTTCATTTTAGCAAGTCTAACACATCTTTCATCGCTCATGCCAAACCACTCGAAGTGTTGGTCCATATCGGATAACCAATCGAGGAAGACCTGAGGGTCTAATCGTCCATCGAAAGTCGGGAACTCAACTCGGACATTTTTGAGGAGTCTCCCTTCCAGGTCATAGTCATCTCTATGATGATCAAACCTATGGCTCCGGTTCCTATTATGTTGGTAGTCATTTCGTTCAAAACGTGGACCATTACGCTCACGGGGTGGTTCGAAGTACTCATCACCTTCGTCTAACCGATTGACTCGGTCTAACAACCTCTCATTGGATGTTTCGAGAGTCCTTTGGACTGTATCCAAGACAGTCATTCGATCATTGATCGATTTGAGATCAACCCTCATGCCGTTAAGAGCCTCGTCAATTCCACTCATGTCCATGGTGATACGGTTCACTAATTGACGGGTTCTAGTATGGAATGCAAAATGAACTGACAATGAAGGGGACTTTTGACAAACACGTGATGTGCACACTTGAGCCAAAAACTGAAATAATATGCAATTAAAATTAAAGTGCCATGAATGCAATGTCACACAGTATGCCCTAACCTAGAACCTAGGGCTCTAATACCAAAACTGACGCAGGACGGTACCCTAAATTACATGAATGATATGATTGATTTTGCTGGAATTAAATTAGAATTAAATTAAGTAATAAAATTCACAAAATATAACGAATACCTCAAGTTTTCGTAGTATTCCATGGGGAGGATCACGTATGCTTCAGGTAGGGTTCAGTTCAGACGCTAGATCCGTTAGGCTACAGCGCAGATAGATTCTAGAGATAGAACTCTAGGTTTTTCCACATTAGGGCGCTCATAATTCAATGATGGGATCACTGATTTTCTCTGAATATTTGGTGCGGAAGGGATTAATAATTCTGCTAGGATCTACGGTTATTGAATCGGGTCGATTCAATGGCTTAAGATAAAACTAGGGTTTTAGGATTTCAAAAGGGATGGTGATTGATTTAGGATTGTAAGGATCAACACACAAGCAGAGAATATGAAGATAGATAGAATTGCGAGCTTCACACCCTTGGCTTCGCACCAAACCCTTCTTGGGAAGAAGAATCACTCTTCATAGAGGCTCATCTCAAGCACACAAGCAAAAACTCTTTTCATTAATCATCAATAACTAATTACATTGTTCAACTTAAGGACCTCATATAGGAGTCCTTTCACTAAAAGAAAACCCTAAAACAATTAATAAATAAAAGACAAATAAACCCTCAAAACAGAAGTTCGAACTTCGACTTCAAAATGAACTAAACATCCCGACGCGATTTCGATTGATCGAAAAAGAAATTCGATCGATCGATCGAAAATTTTACATATAAAATATCGCCGCCGACATTCGATCGATCGAATAGTCCATTTGATCGGTCAAAATTTCACTCCATAACTATATAACTTTGTCGATGCCATTCGATCGATCGAAATGGGACTTCGATCAATCGAAACTTCAATTAGATCGATAGAATTGGCTGATTCCTCCAATTTTCTTCTTTCGCCAATTTTCGCCTCATTCGCCTATTTCTAATTTCCATTCCGCTTCTTCCGACATCATTATACACGAAACGGTCCATATCCAATGTCTACGACGTCGGCGTCCCCGTCAGAATGTCACACCTAGTGATGAGGAAGGTGATGACATGGGTCGTGCTCTAGTTGTGAGGTGTGCCTTTGTACAACCTCAACGGGATGAAAAGGAGGATTGGCGGAGGGAGAACATCTTCCACACCTTTGCCACATGTGGGACAAAGAGTTGTAGGGTTATCGTGGATAGCGGAAGCTGCACCAATGTGGTGTCAGAACATACCGTCACCTGCTTAGGGCTTACACCCGAAACCTTACAAAGTCACATGGGTTGACTCCTCATCCATTCCCATGTCACAGAGGTGTCGTGTACCCATACAATTGGGTTCATACTCGGACACCTTGATGTGCGATGTGGTGCCGATGGATGTGGGCCACATCATCTTAGGGAGGCCATGGCTTTATGATTTGAACGTGACCATTTTTGGTCGATCTAATATTTGCACGTTCAATTATAAGGGCAAGAAAATCACTCTTAACTCTTTGGCTCCCAAAGCACCATTAGTCAACAGAGTTGAAAAGAAGGGAGGCCAATTGACACGGGACGGGAACCCTAAAATGCGTGAATATGATTTTTAATGCGATTTACTGAAATTAAATAAAATTAATTCAAGGGTAATCTCAAAACTATCACGATACCTTCGAGTTCGTAGAATTTCGGTTGGTAAATCACGCGAGATCCCAATAGGGTGTCCAATTCGATGCGCAAGTCCCATTAGATTTGAGGTGGGATCGGGCCTAGAGATAGGACTAGCTTTTCCAAGCTTGGGCATTCGTCTTCGATTCGATGTAAATTCATGGGTTCAAACTAGGGTTGTAGAATTTGTTAGGTTTGATGGATCGTATGAAAACTAGGTTTTTTTATGGAAATAGGTTTTGGGCTTTGGATTATGGATTCAATATGGGTAATGGATTAACAGAGAAAATAGAGAGCAAAGACAATAAAAGATCAAAAGATAATAGATGGGAATCACTCCCTTGGTCTCACACCAAACCCATCTCAAGCAAAGAATACTCAAGCAATAATGCATTCAAATATTCAATCAACTAATTAAAAGTCTTTACAAGCCTCAATATATACGCCACCAATAATTAATTCCGAAAATAAAAGAATCCTAATACTAGTAAAACAAGAAAAGGCAGTTTCCGCGTTAAATTAAAATTGATGAAATCAACGTTGATTGACAAGATCATGGGTAAAGGATGACGGTTGTCTTATGTGACAACGTTTTATGTCATTTTCTCCTCTTTTTCCTTCGGACTTCCCCTACGCTTCTTTCGATGCCGGTAAAACTGATGTGGTCTGAATCCAATGTCCATGTATGTGGCGTCCCCGTCAATTCCCCTGGACCAAAAAGGTTTCATCACTGATGAAACACGCTCGTGATAAATGTCTATCAGGTCGGGGTTCAAGCGACAAACTTCATTCTCTTGGATCCAAGTAGTTTCGGACTCCGGTTTGCCGACCCATTTAACCAAGTACTTCTGGAATCCCCCGTCATGTGTAGAGACAGCATGATCATTGATTATATCCTCTATTACATATGTTCTCTGTCTGCTTGGGGAAGGAAGAGATACAGGCTGCAAGGTTGGGTTGGGGCTGGGGCTAGGAGGTGGCTGGCGTGAATTTTCAGGTGGTGGGGTGAAACCCAAGTAAGGAACCAAGTCCTCCACATTGAATGTTGAACTAACCCCCATACCTGGAGGAAGCTCGAGCATGTATGCATTAGGACCACTCTTAGCCAAAATCCTAAAAGGTCCAGCGCCTCGGGATTGGAGCTTCTTTGCAGATCCCGATGGGAACCGCTTAGGTCTAACCCGAACCATCACATAATCACCCATGTGAAATTCTTTAAAACGCCTGTGAGCATCTGCAGATAATTTATATTGACTGTTGCTTGAATTAATTTTCTGTTTAATTTCGGCATGCAAGCTATGAATATGTTGTGCAAATGCATCGGCAGACTCTGACACTCTATGAGATGCAAACATGGAGATCAAATCTAATGGGGTCCTAGGCCTATGACCATGCACTACCTCAAAAGGACTCATGCCTACGGACCTATTGACAGAATTATTATATGCAAACTCAACTGTGGGTAAGATGGTATCCCAGGTCCTACCATGATCACCGACAAGACCACGAAGGAGATTCCCAAGGCTCCTATTGGTGTTTTCGGTTTGGCCATCCGTTTGAGGTGGTAAGCTATAGAGAATTAGAGCAATGTGCCCATCATGTGCCAAAGGGTCTTCCAAAAATAACTAGTGAATTTAACATCCCTATCAGACACAATGGTTTTGGGCAACTCATGAAGACGCACTACCTCCGCGAAAAATAGTTTAGTAATATGAGATGCATAAGAGGTTTTGGAACAAGGGATGAAGTGGGCCATTTTGAAAAATCAGTCCACTACGACATAGATGGAGTCGTGCTTCCAAGGGTCTTAGGAAGTCCAAGCACGAAATCCATTCAAAGGTCTTGCCACGGTGTGTGGCACGGATAATGGGGTGTACAAGCCGGTATTTTGTTTAGTCTATTTTGACACTTGGCAAGTACGACAATGCTTAACGACCCGAGCGACATCTCTCATTAGGCTGAGCCAAAAGAACCTATCCACTACGAGCGCAACAATTTTATTGTGCCCGAAATGTCCGGCCATCCCTTCAGCATGTAACTCGCAAATGAGAAAGTCACGCAATGAAGTGCGAGGGATGCAAAGGCGATTGCCTTTAAACAAGTAACCATCATGGATGGTGTATATGGGGTGTGTGTTGGTCGGGTCACTAAGGAGAGCAGTATACTCAACCCCAAAATCTGGGCACACGGGGTACTCATCATTTAACTTTTCGAACCCGATGACCTCAATGCTCATTGTGCGCAAAGTCACCACTCGCCGACTAAGTGTATCAGTGGCCCTATTTTCAGCACCGACCTTATGCTTTAACACGAATGTGAACCCTTGAAGGTACTCGACCCACTTCGCATGCCTTGGGTTCAACTTCTTCTGTGAAGCAAGAAAGCGTAAGGCTTCATGGTCAGAGAACAACACAAATTCTTGCGGTCTAAGGTAATATTTCCAATACCAAAGAGATCGAACGACCGCATAGAATTCTTTGTCATAGGTGGAGTATTTTTGCTTCGCCTCGTTAAGTTTTTCACTAAAATAGGCCACAGGGTGACCCTCTTGGCTAAGCACTCCCCCTATGCCTACACCCGATGCGTCGCATGCGACTTCAAAGACTTTAGAAAAGTCCGGCAATCCCATGATGGGTGCACTACTCATTCGTTGTTTGATCTCAACAAAGGCTTTTATTTCTTGAGATTTGCAAACAACCTCTCGCCCTTGAGGGTTTCACAAACCAGCCTAAGGTGGGTCAAGTGTTGTTCCTTGTCATGACTGTAGATCAGGATGTCATCGAAATAAACAACAACGAATTTTCCAAGAAACGGTCTCAACACTCGGGTCATGAGTCGCATGAAAGTACTCGGGGCGTTAGAAAGCCCGAATGGCATGACCATCCACTCATAAAGACCATCTTTAGTCTTAAAGGCGGTTTTCCACTCATCACCGGGGCGGATGCGAACTTGATGGTAGTCATTCTTAATGTCTATCTTAGAAAAGATAATGGCACCAACCATCATATCGAGCATATCATCGAGCCTTGGTATGGGAAACCGATACTTAACTGTAATCTTATTGATGTGCACGGCTATCCACACACATGCGCCGTGTACCATCTTTCTTAGGAGTGAGTAGGGCAGGTACGGCACACGGGCTCATGCTCTCTTGGATGAACCCCTTCTGAAGGAGCTCATTGACTTACCGAGTCAACTCGGTGTGCTCAACCGGATTCAACCTATAGTGGGGCAAGTTCGGTAAGGTAGATCCGGGAACCAAGTCTATTGTGTGTTGGATATCACGCAGGGGAGGGAGTTCGTTTGGTAAGTCTTCAGGGAAGACATCCGAAAACTCTTTTAAAATCGGCTCAACCTCCTTGGGACACTCGCTCATCGACTTGGGAGCACTCTCTACGGTGACAACTACGTACACCACACTCTCTTCTATCGATGCTTTCTCGAACTCAGAAGAGCTCACAATATTAATGGATTTAGAAGACTACGCCTTCTTTCTTTTGATGGTGTTTTGGGAGGCAAAGGGTGTAAAGTGATCTTTTTGCCCTTATGCATGAACGTGCATATGTTTGATCGACCAGAAAGAGTCACATCCATGTCGTAGAGCCACGGCCTTCCCAAAATGATATGGCTCACATCCATCGGCACCACATCGCACCATAAGGTGTCCGAATAAGAACCTAACTGAATCGGCACACAACACCTTTTCGACACGGGAATGGATGAAGAATTGACCCATGCGACTTTATAAGGTCTCGGGTGGGCTTCGGGTGTAAACCCTAAGCGGCGTACGGCATGAGTTAATATAACATTAGTGCAACTACCGGTATCCACGATGACCTTACAATTCTTTTCACCAAATCTGGCGTAGGTGTGGAAGATGTTCTCCATTCGCCAGTCATCCTTTTCATCCCGTTGAGGTTGTGCAAGGGCACACCTCAAACTAAAGCATGACCAATAGCATCACCCTCCTCATCACTGGGTGTGCTAACCGGTTCAAGCACTTCTTCAACCACTACCTCATCATCATCCTCCTCTCCCTCAATGAAGAGAGTCCTTTGGGGTTCTTTCGTAGGGCATTTGGCGGCAAAGTGTCCCATCCCATGACATTTATAGCACTTTACTTGAGAATTAACCCTTAAGGATTCTCCGGCTACACCTTTTCCCCTTTCAAACCTCGAATTAGTAGGGGCGGGTTGTGTAGGCTTGGGAGAAGTAAATCGTCCCTCACCGGATCGTTGACCGCTATATTGTGACTCGGTCCTCTTCACCACCGTAGTTTTCAAGTACCGTTCAAGATCTTGCACAACGGCATAGCATCTTTCAAGAGTTTCTACGGGGTGAGAAATCAACTCTTTTTGCAAATCAAGTCGCAATCTGGTGCAAAATCTAGAGAGTGATTTCAGGATCTTCTGATACTTTTGCCCTCATCATGAACTCTTCGAAGTTGGCAATGTAATCGGTAACGGGCATACCACCTTGGCGTAAGTTTTGCCACTGGTCGAGGAGGCGTTGGTGGTATGATAAAGGAACATACTTCTCAGTAAGTCGTTCATTCATGTCGTCCCAACGGGTAATGGGAGGACAGCCCGCATTTACCCTGATGCGCTCGACATTAAGCCAGAAAAGTCGAGCTTTACCAACCAATTTCATCTTAGCGAGTGTAACGCAACGGTCGTCATTTATAGCATACCAATCAAAGTGTTGGTCCAAGTCAGAAAGTCAATCGAGGAAGACAGTAGGGTCCATTCTTCCATCGAAAGTCGGAATCTCAACTCGGTCATTCTTAAGGAGTTGAACTTCGGGGTCAGAGTCATCTCTACGATGATCCCTACGGTTCCGGTTGTCTTGGTTCCGGTTCAAAGTGAGGGCACTCACGCTTTTGGTGTTGATTTTCCAGCCCACCCATTGCTTCCAATTGGTTGATTCGATCACGTAATCTATCATTACCAACTCCTAGGGATGTTTGAGCTTGCTTAATGGTACTCAAACGTGCATTAATCGCACCCAATTCTTCTCGCATAGCTCTAAGAGTATTAAGAATCTCATCCGAAGCCATGGTGATCACCAAGTCTATTAGGGTTCTAATATGACATGCAATATGGACTCACAAAAGAAAATAATGCAATAAAATAAATATGATAAGCAGAGGTGCCCTAACCTAGAAAACCTAGGGCTCTGATACCAAAACTGGCGCGAGACGGGAACCCTAAAATGCGTGAATATGATTTTTAATGAGATTTGCCGAAATTAAATAAAATTAATTCAAGGGTAATCTCAAAACTATCACGATACCTTCGAGTTCGTAAAATTTCGGTTGGTAAATCACGCGAGATCCGAATAGGGTGTCAAATCCGATGTGCAAGTCACATTAGATTTGAGGTGGGATCGGGCCTAGAGATAGGACTCTAGCTATTCCAGGCTTGGGCGTTCGTCTTCGATCTGATGTAGATTCATGGGTTGAAACTAGGGTTGTAGAATTTGTTAGGTTTGATGGATTGTTAGATGAGAGCGTAGAGTACGTTGTCGTCACCGTTGAAAATACTCCTGAGTCAGCACGTGAGTACCCCAAGGAGGTCGAGCCAATCATGAATGAATTTGCAGATGTCTTCCCCAAAAACTTACCTAATGAGCTCCCTCCCATGCGTGACATTCAACATGCAATCGACTTGGTTCCCGAATCTATATTACCGAACCTGCCCCACTACAGGTTAAATCCGATTGAGTACGCCGAGTTAACTTGGTAAGTCAATGAGCTCCTTCAGAAGGGGTTCATCCAAGAGAGTCTGAGCCCATGTGTTGTTTCAGCATTACTCACTCGTAAGAAAGATGGTACATGGCGCATGTGTGTGGATAGCCGTGCAATAAACAAGATTACAATTAAATATTGGTTTCCCATACCGAGGCTCAATGACATGCTTGATATGATGGTTGGCGCCACTATCTTTTCCAAGATAGACTTTAAAAGTGGCTACCATCATATTCGTATTCGCCCTGGCGATGAATGGAAAACCGCTTTCAAGACCAAAGACGGTCTTTATGAGTGGATGGTCATGCCTTTTAGGATATCTAATGCCCCGAGCACATTCATGAGGCTCATGACCCAAGTGTTGAGGCTATTTCTTGGCAAATTCTTTGTCGTATATTTTGATGACATCTTAATTTACAGCCCGAACAAGGAACAACACATTATTCACCTAAGGTTGGTTTGCGAAACCTTGAGGGGAGAAAGGTTATATGCGAATCTCAAGAAGTGCACCTTCATGCAACAATCCATTGTATTCTTGGGATTCATTGTCTCGGTAGATGAGATGGTTACGGACCCTGAAAAGGTTAAGGTCATTGTGGAGTGGCTCGAATCTCAGAATATTCATGAAGTCCGTAACTTCCATGGCTTGGCTACATTTTATCGTCGTTTCATCCGAAACTTTAGCACCATCATGGCTCCCATTACCGATTGCATGAGAAAAGGGGAGTTCCTGTGGAACAAAGCCGCTACAAGGGCTTTTGCGAAGACAAACGAGAAAATGATTACTGCACCCGTCATGCGCCTACCAGACTTTTTAAAAGTCTTTGAAGTAGCATGTGACATGTCGGGTGTAGGCATAGGCGGAGTGCTAAGCCAAGAGGGCCACCCTGTGGCCTATTTTAGTGAGAAACTTAATGAGGCAAAGCAAAAATATTCAACCTATGATAAGGAGTTTTATGCGGTCGTCCGATCTCTTTGGTATTGGAAACATTACCTGAGACCGAAGGAATTTGTGTTGTTTTCTAACCACGAAGCCTTACGCTTCCTTGCTTCCCAGAAAAAGTTAAACCGAGGCACGCGAAGTGGGTTGAGTACCTTCAAAGGTTCACATTCGTGTTGAAGCATAAGGCCGGTGCCGAGAACAAGACAGCTAATGCGCTTAGTCGTCGAGTGGCGACTTTGGAGTCTATGGGCACCGAGGTCATCGAATTTGAGCAGTTAAAACAAGACTATCCTGAGTGCCCAGATTTCGAGGCAAAATATACTACTATCCTTGAGAATCCGAACAACATTAACTCCGAGTATACCCTGCTGGATGGGTATCTGTTTAAAGGCAATCGTTTGTATATCCCTCGTACTTCATTGCGTGACTTCCTCATCTGGGAGTTACATGCGGGAGGGATTGCCGGACATTTCGGGCGCGATAAAACCAGTGCAATCGTTGAGGATAGGTTTTATTGGCCTAGCCTTATGAGAGATGTCTCTAAGGTCATGAAACACTGTCATACATGCCAAGTGGCAAAGCAGATTAAGCAGAATATCGGCTTGTACACCTGTTACCCGTGCCACACACCACGTGGCAAGACATCTCTATAGATTTCGTGCTCGGACTTCCCAAGACTCAACGGAAGCACGATTCCATTTTTGTGGTAGTGGACCGCTTTTCCAAAATGGCCAACTTCATACCTTATTCAAAAACCTCCGATGCGGCTCACATAGCCAAATTATTTTTCGGGGAGGTTGTGCGTCTCCATGGGTTACCCAAAACAATTGTCGGACCGAGACATGAAGTTCACCAATTACTTCTAGAAAACTTTATGGCACATGATGGGTACCATGCTCCAACTTTCTTCGGCTTATCTTCCTCAAATCGATGGCCAAACGGAAGTCACCAATAGGAGCTTAGGTAATCTCCTTCGTTGTTTAATCGGTGATCATCCTAAGACTTGGGATTCTACATTGCCTATAGTCGAGTTTGCATACAATAATTCAGTCACTAGGTCCCTAGGCATGAGTCCTTTTGAGGTTGTACTTGGTCATAAGCTTAAGACACCCATTGATTTAATCCCCATGTCTGCATCCCATCGAGTTTCAGAGTCAGCCGATGCATTCGCACAGCACATCCATGAATTGCATGCCGAAATTAGAAAAAAAATTAATGCAGGCAATGAACATTACAAGATAACTGCGGATGCGCATAGGCGCTTCAAAGAATTCCAAGTGGAGGATTATGTGATGGTTCAGGTTAGGCCTGAACGATTCCCATCGGGAGTAGCAAAGAATCTCCAAGCCCGCAACGCTGGGCCTTTTAGAGTTGTGACAAGGAGTGGGCCGAATGCCTATGTTCTCGAACTTCCACCGGATATAGGGGTCATCTCTACGTTCAACGTGGAGGACCTAGTTCCTTCTTCGGCCTCAGCCCCACCCCCCACCAACCCCTTCCAAGCAGCCCCGAGCCCAAATTCCAGCCCCACCCTGCAACCCCTATCATTCCCTTCCCCACGCAAGCAGAGGAGAGATGAGATCGAAGGGATACTTGATGATTTTGCGGTGTCTACCCATCGTGGAGGATTTCAAAAATATTTGGTTAAGTGGTTGGGAAGTCGGACTCTGAGAACACATGATTAGCTGAAGAAGAGGTGCGACGCCTAGACCCCGACATCCTCGATCGCTATCACGACACAGCTTCATCGGTGATGAAGCCTTTTTGGCTCGGGAGAATTGACGGAGACGCCGACATCGTAGACATCAGATGCGGACCATATCGTGTGTACCAACGTCGGAAGAAGCGGAATAGAAACCAGAACCAGGCTGAAAGGAGCAGAATTAGTATGCTGGAGCAATGCCCAGTCGATTGATCGACCATTCAATCGATCGATCGAATGTAGTTAGTTTTTTTTTTTTTTTTTTAAATTGCTTCAGTGCTACAGTACCTCGATTGATCAAGCTATGGTGTGAATTTTGAAGAATTTAAGTTTTGAGGGCATATTTGTTTTTTTTTTTTTTTTTTTAGGATTTTCTTATGTTTTAGAAGCCTCCTATATAAGGTCTTATAATAAACAATGTAATTAGTTTTTTATTATTGAATGAAAGAGCTTTTTGCTTCCTTGCTTGAGATGAGCAATTCCAGAGAGTGATTCTTCGTTTCCCAATAAGGGTTTGGTGTGAAGCCAAGGGTGTGAAACCCACAACATCTATCTTCTATTTATCTCTTACTTTATTTTCTTTCTCTGCTTCTAAATATTTGTATAAACCCGAAATCATAAACCCTAGCTTTTCTCTAAATCATTGAACCGATCCGATTCAACCACTGTAGATCCCATCAGAGCTATAAAACCCTTCCACATCAAATACCCAAAGAAACCCAGTGATCCCATCATTGAATTGTGAGTGCCCTAATCTGGGAATCTAGAGTTTTACCTCTAGAACCGATCTACACCGCAGACATGTAACGATCAAGATTTTTCGTTATTTAGTCCTTAATTATTTGCTAGATTTGTAATTATGATTAGTTTAATTGATTTGATGGATGTGATTAATTTTACGCATGAATGTAATGTGTACTTTATTTTATAATGACTCATGATAATTAATTAATCTAATTAATATACCCTAAAAGCCCTTAAATATGTGTTAGTAATAATTGGAGTGCGTTTAGCAATGTTTAATGAACATTTAAAATATGTTAGTAAATTAACTAAAGACCCATTAAGTAATTAAAGACTCATTAAGTAATTAAAGACCCAATAACTAATTAAAAACCCATTAAATAATTAAAGACCCATTAAGTAATTAAAGACCCAATAACTAATTAAAGACCCATTAAGTAATTAAAGGCCCATATAATCACTTAAGACCCATGTAGGAAATTCTAAATAGAGTTAGATCTTAAATAGGAAACCTTAAGTATTCTAAATAGAGTTAGATCTTAAATAGAAAACCTTAAAGCATTCTAAATAGAATTAGATCTTAAATAGGAAACCATAAAGTATTATAAATATAGAGATTAATTTACAGAATTTTTACATAACTCTTATAACTTAATATCCTCATAGAGAAAGAGAGAAAATTCTAGAGAAGGAGGAAAATTAGAAGAACCCTAGAGTTTTTGGTTTGAAGGCTTAGAAGAACGCAAGAGGAGCTTACGACGCGACCGGTTTTTGGATTAGTGCTTCGGATTAGATCAAGGGAGAGAAGTTACATAAATATTTTACGCGAAGACTAGAGGTATAGAAAAATCATGTTGAGATTAATCGGAAATATAGATAACACAATAAAATAGAAATTAGAGTTTATTTCATTTAATGAATATCCTTCATATTAGATTGATAAATTTTTATGCTTAATCACGGGTTTTCGATGGTACACGAGGTTTTGTAATTGATCACGAAATTGATGCGTAATCTCGTAATCCGAATCATCGTAATTCGAATCGTAATCTGCTTTGGAAACCGTAATCGCCCGTAATCCGTAATCTATTTGGAATCCGTAATCCATGCAAAATCCGAGAATCTTGGAACCCGTAGCCATCCGAATCATCATCGGTGATCGTAAATGCTCGTAATCCGTAATCTGCTTTGGAAACTAGAATCTATTCGTAATCCGTAATCTGCTTTAGAATCCAATCCGCGTAATCCGTAATCATTTGGAAACCGTAATCTGCCCGTAATCAAGAATCTCGTAAATCAATCTATCCGTAATCCGTAATCCGAATTTGTTAGAATTTAATTTGTCAGATGCAAGCAATGAATTTTTATTCAAATATTGTCTATATTTAATCATCATGCTTAAATGTTTATTTATGTTCATCATTGGTTTTATTGCTTAGAATCCATGCAAGCTAGGATGTTTGATTTACACAACATGAAACAAGTAGGAATCGATAGAGATTATATATTTATGATGTGTTAAGCCTAAACAAGTGAAAGAGCTATTGCATAATCGGTTGATTTCAAATTTTTCTATGCATGTACATTCATGGCATTCATAAAAGCGAAAAGATACGCTTACGACATGACACATGAAAATAAAATATTTCTATGATTATGATAGAATTCCTATGGGCTTATGCTAGAGGAATTAACATGAATAAGAATGACAAGTAATAAAAGTTATGCATCCATGCATTAATGATAAGACTGAAGGGATGGAGAAGGTCTTTAATTTTAAGCTTTCTACTTAACCGAAGAGAAGTTATGTGAAGGTTAACGTAGATACTAATCGAAGGATCAGAGAAGATTAGGATAATGATTAAGAAAGAGATAACCATGTCCATTATGTATGCCGATTCATGAGCATTAAATGCACAATTAAAAATAACGACACATGAAATTAGGGTAGAGACCCAAGTCATAATGTTTATTTAGATTTAATGTTATGTTTCAGTTGCATTCTATTGCTTTACTTATTCTTTATGTCACATGCTATATCTACGTTATTGTTTGATTTTTATGAGATGATTTGAGTTATGGACCTTTTCTATTAACCTCATCATGTCTGGTTCATACCAGTTTACTTGGTAAACTGACCCATTGTTTGGGATTCCAGAGATCTTCGCTCAGATCTGGATTGACGGAAATCCAGATCTTCGCTCAGATCTGGATTGACGGAAATCCAGATCTAAGCGAAGATGGATTTGAAGTTTAGTTTATAGGATTTTATTTATGCATTAGAAAGGATTTTTAGATGTTTAATTCAGATTGTTTTATGAACAAGTTCAGGCTAATGATGGATTATGTTTGATTTCAGTTTTATTTAATTTAAGGAGTAACCATACAATTTGGTATAATAGGTTGTTATCTCATAATTTAGTATTGTTCTCATGATGAGGAAAAAAAAAAATTTGCGTGCACTTTTAATAGTTGTTTTTTTTTTCCGTTGCGTTTATATGCGGATCTTTATGGAATAATTGATTTATTTAAAATCATGGATATATGACGTAGTGTGATGTCTCCAAGTGAGCGCATTGATCCGGTGTGTGAATTTGGGGACGTCACAAGACCAAACGGATCTAGCGCATGGACTGGACCTTTCCTAAACCCGAACGCGATCTCTCACATGGGAAACAAAGAAGCCCTAAGGTATTCACTTTATTTTCAAACTCATTGTTCAATATAATTTAAATTAATTTCGGCAAGTAATTAATTCATCGCACACACGTAGTTTCGGGTTTTGTCCTGCGTCACAAATGAGTAAAGAACAACTAACAACTAGGAAGCAACAATTAACACATAGACAAATTAACAACGATAACAAGTGCATCGTTTAGTTTTGAAAAACATAATAGTTTTTAAAGTCTTTGAATATTAAAATTTCAAAATCGTCAACTAATCAATGATAATAAAATATAAAGTTACTTCAATATAAATCTGAAATATGTATTCTTAAGCATCGCCCATCATATAAAATTGTAGGTTGAATGAGTGAAGGAACAACTAACAACCAAGAAGCAATAGTTAACAAATTAAATCGGCTAAAAACAATAACAAAAATCATAATAGTTTTAAAGTCTTTCTAATAGTTTTAAAGTCTTTCAATATAAAAAGTTTAAAATCATCCACTGATCAATAATAGTTAAATATGAAGTTAATTTCATAAAATTTTAAAAAAAAAAAAAAAATTCAAGAAAATGTTTGACCCAATTTTTCTTTAATCGATGTATTAAATATTTAAAAAATAGAGTTATTAAAGGATTGGACCTTTGCTTAAGTGATGATACACTCAAGTGTGTAGTTTCGAATTCAAGCGTTTAAATTCCATCTTTATGGGTGCTTTCATCCCGGGATGACAGCTCCTTGATGTAGCCCTCCCGGCACATGAGGCCATCGATAGCATCAAAAAAGTTCTCGTAGTGATCTCATCTTCAAAATAGATATGGAAAAAGCTTATGATCGAGTTGATTGGAATTTTTTGCATTATCTTCTTAGAAGAATAGGTTTCGGTAACAGGTGGAAACCTATTATGGGTCATCATCTTCTTTGTTATGGTCGACAGATGCCCCAAAGGTTACTTCAGAGGTTCTAGACGTTTGAGGCAGGGAGATCCTTTGTCCCCTATGCTCTTCAACATCGTAGGAGAAGCCCTTCACAGAATCTTTGAAAGGGTCGTGCTGTTGAACCTTTTCAGGGATTCTGTATCAGCGACGACTTAGCCATCACTCACCTTCAATATGCGGATGATACGGTCATCTTCTGCAAGCCTTGCCCTATTGATGTTAACCACACCTTAAACTCTGTTTCCGTTTATGAAGCAATCTCGGGACAAAAAGTCAACCTTCACAAATCCAAATCCATTGATGTCAGCGTAGATCAAAGCACAATGGCTGAACTGGCAGACCTTATTGGATGTAGTGAAGAGAAACTTCCTTTTAAATACCTTGGCTTGCTGCTTGGAGTTGGTAAGCTCAAAGACTGGCACTGGGAACCAGTCATTCTTCGCTTCCAAAAAAGGCTCGCCACTTAGAATAGTAAAATGTTAGGTAATGGGGTAAGGCTGACCCTCATTAAATCCACTTTTCCCACTCTTCCGACCTCCCTATCAATGTACTCTGCACCAACCTCTGTTATTTGCTTAAGAAAATCGAGAGACTTCATGTGGAAAGGAGCTGGGACTACTGGGAAACCGCACCTTGTTAACTGGAGTGACTGCTGCTCTAGTGGAAATGGAGGACTGGGTTTCAGAAATATTAAACTGGTTAATAAAGCACTCCTCGGGAAGTGGCTTTGGAGAATTGGTGAGGCTTCCGAAAGGGACAAGATCTGGTGGAGAACAGTGGTGGCCAAATATGGCATTTAACTGAATGGGTGGTCCCTCAGTGGGATGAGTAGAAATGGTCCAGGTTGGTTTAAAGGAGTTATGTCCGTGAATGATGACTACCAGCAGTGCCTTACGTTTTCTTGGGGGACGGCTCTAAAATTAATTTCTGGCAGGACCTCTGGCTAGGGGGAAAGAGTCTATGCTTGGCCTTTCCTCACATCTTCCATATGGTGGCAGTTTCGAATGAAGTTATAAGTGAGTATGTTGACACCATCAATGGCAACTGGGTCTGGAACATGACCATGCGAAGAATGCTCAAAGATAACGAGATCAATGAATTTGTTACGCTCTTTGGTATACTTCATTCCGCAATACCGAATGCTTCTAATCGGGACCAAAGGATCTGGTCTAAAAGTCTAAAGGGCAAATTCTATGTTGCTTCCTTCTACAAACACCTTTTTACATACAAGGCCAGGCACCCAAATAAGCCTAAATGGGTCAAATTCTGGAAAGTTAAGATCCCGTAAATGGGACAAATTCTGGAAAGTTAAGATCCTGCCGAAGATCAAGTTCTTTACCTGGTCTGCTACTTGGGGTAGGACCCTCACAAAGGACCAGTTGAGAAAGAGAGGTCTGGGAATTACAAATAAATGTCTTCTCTGCATGACTCGTAGGGAGTCGGCTGCTCACACTCTGATTCATTGCAACTTCTCCACAAGAGTGTGGAATAAAGTCCTGCAATTGTTCGGAATGAGCTGGGTCATCCCGAATACTGTGGTCCTCTTGTTTCAGCAGTAGGATGGGTGCCCCACCTGTTTTAGACCTTCAGATCCGGGAATTTACTCCATATGCGGTTATGTGGGCTCTCCGGTTGGAAAGAAATAATAGGGTGTTCCAAAAGAAAGCTAGGCCTCTCCAACTGGTTCTTAACTCCGTCAGAGATTTTCTGATCAACTGGGATCATAATCACAAATTCAGGATTCGACAATAAATCAGTAAGGGTATAAGTCAGGAAAAAACATCATAATTCGCCAAAATTCGGTCAAATTTGGGACAATTTAAAAATTATATATATATATATATATATATATATATATATATAAGAAGAAGAAAGGAAGAAAAAGAAAAAGAAGAAGAAGAGAGAAGAAGAAGAAGAAGAAGAAGAAGAAGAAGAAGAATTTTTCCGAAATTTTGGAAAAAAATTGACCTGCATCACAAAAAATCTCGACTTTTCACGAATTTTTTGAAAAAATCGGGTCTTCATCACAAAATTCGCCGAATTTTACGAACTTGGGCGAATTTTGCAATTATTCGCCGAATTGTTCAGGGAACCAACAATTCGGTGATTTTTGCAGATTTTTTCGAAAATTCGGAGATTTTTGCGACTATGACTGGTATATGGCGATTGGAGAGACTGGTTCTGAAATTGATTTCCTTCTATCTTAAGAAGCTGCACCTTCATCCTCGTCTCGCTTTTTTAGCTACTCCCTTTTACAACCAGCCAACGCCCATACCCTTTCCCTTTTTCTGTGCTATTTCCATTTGGTGCTACGGTGGCGAACGTGGGCTACTGCTCCTGGGTTTGCGAGGTTTGTGTGGAGCTTATATATGTCTTTCTTCCTTTCCTTCTCTCTGCCTTTCTTTTTTTAGCTTTTGGTAATTTCTCACAACCACCAAGGTATGTACTTCTTTTCTATTCTTTTTAATATATTTCTCTTTTTATCGATAAAAAAAATCTATCTTTATCCATATTATAAATTAAACATAAATAAATAAAAATCTCACTTATATAAAAAATGAGTTATTCGAGATTTAAGGATCTTGGCTGACGGGAGCTACGGTTATTTTTTCCTAAAAAGGAGAAAATTAATCTTTTGATAAGCTTGGAAGTTGTATTTTTAAAACCGTTATGGGCAACCCTAGGAAGTCTACTTAGATGCTCTCCTAGAAACCTGACATGCCTATGCTTATGGTGCCAAGGCGATTAAGCTTAAGCGAGTTATTACCTCCCCCCCCCCCCCAAAAGTGGGGCCTAGCCACCCGCACCACCCAAACAAACCCTAAGTTCGTGGAGTTACCCTAGTGAGAAAAGAAGACCATATACCTTATGATGAGGCAATAAAAATGTAGGTAATAAACTCATGTTCGATCAAGGAAGGTCCCACACAAATCTTGTGTTTATGGGATGCTTCCATGAGAATGGTTTGACCATACCGTCAATCAATGTAGGATGATGTATGGCCAATCTTAAGGTTTGCACTAACCTTTATCAAAACAGAGTTATAAACCTTCATGACGAAAGAACATGGCGAACATTCACAATTGTTACAGTATTAAGTATAAGCATATTTTTTGATAACCTGGGTATCCGGGCCTATTAGAGCACCCGTCTCCAGGGGCACATGCGCACCCCAAATTAGCACATGCCAGGTCAGCACGGGATATAAACCCCTAGGGTGGCCTCAAGGGGAAGAGGGGATTTGAACTCAGGTCTCCTGTTTTTGGAAGCAGGTACCAGGCCAGCTCGTCTAACCCTTGAGGTAATTTTTGTCCATTTTCATTTGTTACTTGCCTATGTTTTATGTTATTAACATCATTATGTGATAATATAATAATAATAATAATAATAATAATAATAATAAAGAAGCCATTTTTAATTCATCAAATTCTATCAATAAAAATGGGAAATCAAATTTCAAAAAAATTCTCAGCATTGATATGCAACTAGAGAGCACATAACCTATAACAAAAAAAATAACTAGAGAGTACAGCAATGAAGAAAGCTATTAAGTTCTTAATTCCTTCCATCGGAAACAGTAAATTGTAAGGCAATTCTGTGAACGGGGAAACATCACAATTCATAGTTTCTCTTTGAATATATTGTAGTAGATGTCAACTAAATCCAGAAAATGTGATGAATTAACCTACTAACAAAGTAAAAAAATTCAGTGAAAATGTCAAATCTTCACTTTAGAAGAGCAGAAGGTCAAAGTTCATAAAAAATTATATGCATGTGTGATATATGTAACATAGATTCTATTAAAGGACTTAAATCGCAAACATTTTTTTATTGATATATATATATATAGATAATATACATTATATATAAGAATCTATATTAGATAGAAAATCTTCATACAAGATAAAGTGAATAAATAACCCAAGTCTTCATATCTAAAAAAATGGTTCAAATATTCTCAGTAAATGAAAGTTCCCAATTATTTTGTATAAACAATTCATCATTATTAATCACGAATCAGATTTCTTAAAATGACCAATATAAACATGTAATAAGAGAATAAACTCAAACCTCTTTTCCAATTCCGCTATTGTAGCAATCCGCAATAGGTTGTGAATCAAACCCAGTTTTTTCGAAACAAGATTCCCACTCAGTGTACTTTCTTAGCACCACCAAACTCTCAATACAATAAATAAAAGTGAAATGCTTGTTCTGCATCAAAATTAAATGAAGTTAAAGCATGTTTAAGAAGGGTAGTTAATCATCTTTCTAGGTGCTTTATATGTTGTGTGATCTATTTTCAGTCTACTATAAGAAGAAGAACAATAACCTTATCTTTAAAAATATTTAAGTAGATTATAGCAATCTTCTTCATACCTAGCACATTCTGCTTATAGAGAACAAGAAAGATTGAACATGTCTAGAAACAAGTATCTACAATCATCATTCAAATCCTAAGTATTATATATGAAATAATACAATACTCTTTTGGTAGTGGAATATAATATTGTTTGTATTGGTAGATAATAGCTACCTAAACCAATGTTGCAAGCATGATGCATTAATAAAGTACGCTATTTTCAGTTTTCAACCACCATTTTCTACAATTAGGAAACAGATTAACTAATTAACATCAAAGGGAATCTCATGAGAATTATATACCTGGTGTAAGTGTCTGCATGCATGCATGCATCTGTCCCATGTATGCATATACATACACCCACACATGCATGAATTAGATCCATATGTTGCCATTTATGGGTCAATGTGTATCTTAAAGTATGCATGCATTGTGCAAAATTCACAAGTGACTGAACTTATGATTTTCATCTTCGTACAGCTCATCCATAGTTTTGATGATATATTCTATAAAGCAATCGCTCACTGTCAAAAAACTGATATGAACTGATTTCAGGGGCCATTGACATCTATAGATGTGGATTTTTAAAATCTGAAATTAACTGATTTCAGGGGCCATTGACATCTGTAGATGTTAGCTTTTAACATATAATACCCCTTGAAAGATATTATATTTTTTTTAACAAGACAGCGCTAGCCATGGGAGTCGGTCTCAATTATTTAACAAGTACATTAAAATGCAGTGAGATTGTTGTCGTTTGAAACCACTAAGAAAGTTCAGGACAAGTTTCATAATTTTAAATTGATCTCTAGCATTTTTAAAGTCACATTACTCTAGAATATCAATGTCAGTTTTATTTTCAAGGACAACAATTGTCACTGTTCAGTAGTAGCCAATATTTATTTATAGTAAAACATATCCACTTAAAATAGCGCATATCTGTAATTCTATCTATTAGTTGTGTAGTATAATAATCAAATCTAATATTTCCTTGATGGGGATGAACTTTAATCTATGACGTCTCTTGGATGGTGAACAATGTACCACTGAGAAAACATGTTAAACAAGTTTGTCTATTATACCCCATACATCAAAGAAAAAATATGTAAGGAAACAAATAAGTCTCTTTCTAATAATCACCCTCTACCTGGGTTAGATAGCTACAGCAATGGAAGCTTGTCAGTGATCATATGATGCTAAGCCTGGAGGCCCTGGTCATAATATCCGCAACTAGTTTCCCATTATTCACGTATTAAGGCTTTAGTTCTTCAACCAGAACCTTCTTGTGAACAAAATGATGATCTATTTTGATATAAGATCATAATCATAAGTGAACTAGTGATCAAATGATCACATGAGAACTGAAGCCTTATAAGTTATAAGGATTTCCACAATATGAAGAACAATTATATCGAAATAAAATAGGGCTTTGCATGTGTACCAACAATGATGAAGTATCCGAACCTATAAGAGACCTTCTATGCATTTTTTATTGCCAAAAGGAGTATTTAAAGCAACAAGAAGCCAACTAATACACTCAAATAAAATACTAGAAATTTCTGAAATGGGCAAACTCATGCACATATGTCCACATTTTTCATTTGTGTATGTGCATCTACATGCATGTGTTGAATGTGGTAATTTGGTTGTCACAAAAATGTGAGTTACGGAAAATAAATTCTGAGGGCATGGAAGAAACGGTAAATAATTGAATGGAAATATCCAAAAAACTTATTTTAACAGCTAATTCATCTAAAGTTACAAAGAAAAAATGCCAAAATATTATATTTTACAGACAGCCCCGAGTAGAAACGTATGTGTGCTTCATACACATACTGGCCTACCACAAGCACTCACACCAACGCATATGCATGAGTAACCAAATGTAACAGTAAGTTTTGATGTTTTGTTTGCGTTGGAATATGAAAAGGAAAAGATCTTACAACATCAGGCCACACATTAATTGCACACGCTTCCACGGTATTCAGTAAGCACTCGTAGGGACCATGCTGTGGCAATTAAACAAGAATAGGATAAGCCAATAAAAATAAAAAATAAAAAACACTTTCCAAATCAAAAGAAAAGAAGCATCTTAATTACATTCGACATACCAGAAATGCAAGTTCAAGTACATGAAACACAGAAAGAGAGTGTTGCAAATTAAAATAAATAAAATAGAAATTTTAGAAGAACATAGGAAAAATAATATAATCATATGAACAGTAAAATAAGGGAGACAGTTAACATATCTATATGATATATTTCTTGAATCTAAACTTACACAAAAAATAAAAGGTTTCGGAAAGATAAAAGACAATATGTAGTGACCATTAAGGTAAAAGAAAGAACTATATATATATATATATATATATATATATATATATATATATATATATATATATATATATATATATATATATATATGTTATAGAGAGAGGGGGGGGGGTCCCGAGGATATACGTTCGAACACATGGTTGGGTCCCACAGCAACATGTCCAAAGTCAATTAGGTACCATCTAAAAGAATATTAAGAACGGTAATTTACCACCATTGAAACTTGGGTCAAACGTGCAAAATTTAAATGCACCATGTTTGGGCAGCGAGCCAAAACCTTTGACTTGTGATTTCAAGGGAAAAAAGTCCAACAAAAACCAATCCTAAAACTTTGGGGACCGGGTGAACCCTTAGAGGATTGTGGTAACTCGCATTACGTGCCACATGGGATGTGATTTAGCATTTGAACTATATATTTATTGATTTTTTTTTATATGGAAAATTTGCTAGATGCCTTATAGCACGTTTGGAAATTGTCAACACCCGTATGAGATTTCAAATTTATCAGATCCCTTATGTAACCGTCAAAACCATCATTAACCACCACGAAAAAAGTGTAATAGCAAAAATGTCACCACTTTTTGTCAAAATGGTTGGTGCTAGATTTCCCACTCAAAAGTGTAAAGAACTTTCACTAGAATACATCTAGGAGAGATAAGACACCGAAACGGTCTCTCATAGATGGATTCTGTCTCTAAGAGATTCGATTTTTCAGAGATGGAACAGTCTTTTAAAGACCAAACTGCCTAATTGGGATGGGTATTTTTGTAGAAAGATTGAACGAGAAAGTTTTGGGGCCAAACATTTTGACAAAAAAGTAGTAGTTTTGTCATTTCACTATTTCGGTGGTGGTTAGTGACAATTTTGACGGTAACACAAGGGTTTTGATAAATGTTGAAATTGCATACGGGTTTGACAATTTCCAAACTTTCCATATATATATATATATGGGTTTGAAAGCATGGTGGATCCATGCGTTCGAATCAGGTGGGCTGCACGTGGCACCCATCCAGGGGATCAGGTGCCATGGCAACTTGCCCAGGGACGATCAGGTCCATTTACAATAAAACAATTAAAAAGGGGTGGATATCAATTGTCAAAAATGTGATCAAAGGTCCTAAAATTTAATGCACCAGGTTTACGAGACGATAAGCAAACTTTGACCAGGGTTTTGAAGGGCAAAAACACCCCAAAATCCTTTTGTTTAAATCACATGTCATTTGGCATGCGAACCCAAAACGGGTGTTGTTTTGGGATCACATGCCACAGGGCATGTGATCTTGAGTTCGAACACGTTGGTTCATCCATGCGTTCGATCTCATATGCCCCTTTCCCATATACATATATATATATAGAGAGAGAGAGGGGCCCAGATATGGTTCGAACGCATGGATGATCCATGTGTTCAAACCGCATGGGCTCCACATGGCACCCATGAAGGGAATCGAGTGCCACGGCAACTTACCCAAAGACAATTAGATCCATCTAAAAAACAGAACCAAGAAAGGTGAATATCCACCTTCCAAAATGTAGTCAAAGGTGAAAAAAATCAATACACCAGATTAGGCAAGCTGAAGGGAAACTTTGACCAAGGTTTTGAACAGCAAAGAAGTCATAAAAAAAAAATTGGCTCATATGCCACTTGGCACGTGATCCCAAAACGGGCGTTGTTTTGGGATCATGTGCCACATGGCACGTGATCTTGGGTTCGAACACATGGATCCATCCATGCGCTCAAACCCGTACTCCCGTTTTCCATATATATATATATATATATATATATATGGGACGTTCACACCACACCATAAGTGAAAGAGAGGAGAGAGAAGGCAAACGACTTTTTTATTCACTAGCAAATGAGATAGACGAATGCTATTACAAGAGGTGTGGTAGGTTATATAAAGGTTACCCAAACTGTCTTGGTAGCCGCCCTTCACTAGCCGACCCAACATCTCGTGGTGGATAGAGACCCATGTATAGATGTTGTCTACAAGGTCACCAACTTCCTAAACACTAAGGAAACCAACACTACAAGACCTTTCATCAATAATTCAATACTAATAGACAACATTAACTTTTGAGTGACGTGGCCAACTTGAAATAATCTAAGATGTTTGGTTGTGGTGTTGACCACATATACAAGAAGCAACCATTGAACTTTTGGTAATAACCATGGTTTTAAAACTCACCAAGTCGACTCGGAACTTGGGCGAGTCGACTCGACCCGACCCAATTTCGAGTCAACTCGGCTATAAACTTGATTTTGGGCTGAGACTCGGTCGACTCACCGGTCACCTTGAAAACTAGACCGAGTTTGTCGACTCAGCGAGCCGACTTAAATTTCATGAGGTCTGGACTGGCGGGGATTTTAAAGCATTTGTAAGGGCATACTTGTAAATTAGGTCCTTTATATATATATATTTAAGCCTTTAAGGGCTTCAGCCCTCGACAGAAATCCGACAAAAAAGAAGAAAGAAAGAAGGGAGAAGAGAGAAGGGAGGAAGGAGGAAGGAGGAAGGAGAAAGAAGAAGGAAGAAGGAAGAAGAAGAAGAAAGAAGCCCTCAACTCTCAGCTGCCCCTCTTTGGCCATTAAAATGTGAGTTTTTTTTTCACTTTATAAGCCCTAAAATAGTAAAAAAAAATTATTTTTTTATTTTTTTTAGAAAAAAGAAGTAGCCCTCAGCCCTCAGCCGCCCCTCTTTAACCATTAAAATGTGAGTTTTTTTTCACTTTATAAGCCCTAAAATAATAAAATCTGTTTTTTTGTTTTTTCTTTCACGATTGTGCCACAGATTAGTTTCTTGGGGATATGGGCAATAATGAATTTTCACCTATTAAATATTTAAAATTATATATATATATATATATAAATATATTTTAAATAACCCGAGTCGAAGTGAGTCGAGTCAGACCGATTTTCCGCATTGACTTTACTCAGATGATTTTCGAGTCGAGTCGAGTTTCCATGTTTTAAAACCATGGTAATAACCAAAGGTCACCAGCTACAATTTGGTGGCGTGGTCATTGGTAATCCATATGCAAAATCGCTTAAGCTAAGTTGGTTTCTTTGACCGTTTGAGTTGCCGATTAAGTGTCGTCATAATCCCCCTCAATGCCAACTCTTTACTCGGGACACCGAGCTAGTCTCTGAACTTCGAAAACATTGGAAGGGATAATCCAAGTTTGCTACTTGCTCTTCTGAAGTCCCTGGTAGAAGGTCTATCTCACCTCGTAGCACTTTCTCCCTTATAAAGTGATGTTGCCCCTCCACGTGCTTTGTCTCGCATCAAAGATAGGATTTTCTGTGAGTTTGATGGTGCTCCCATTATCACAGTAAAGACCTACCGTGTATTTCATATCCTGCTTAAGATCTCCCAATAGTGTGTAAGCCATACACACTCTTACGTTGCCATTGATGTTGCTTGGTACTCGGCTTTAGTTGTTGATAGAGACAGTTTGTTTCTCTTACTAAACCAAGAGATTGCTCCAAAGCCCAAACTGAAGGTATATCCAGTAGTTGACTGACGAATCCAACTACTACACCAAGAGATTGCTCCCCGCATAGTTTGCATCGCAGTATCCAACTACTTCACAATTGGTTCCCTTCTAATAGAGAACCCCATAATCTAAAGTTCCTTTAATATCGCAATATCCTTTGAATTGCTTCAAGATGTAGTTTTCTTGGACTCTGCATGAATCTGCTCAGAATTCCCACAACATGAGTGATGTCAGGTCACGTTAGTGTCAAATATGTCAACCTTCCCACAAGTCTTCTTCACATACACGTACATCATAAAGTTCTTCTCCAATATCTATTCTTAACTTGGCATTATATTTTGTGGTGCCGCAATAAGCTTGCAATTCGACATACCGAATCTTTCTAGCAAATCTTCAACGTACTTCTGGCATAGGAATAATCCTTTTTAACACTAATCACTCTCCCATCCAAGGAAAATGTCAGAGCTCCCTAAGTTCTTTCATCTAAAACCTTAGCGCAATATGTTTATGAATTAAACTGATTTTTTTAGTATCTCCTCCCGTGATGATTATATCATCCACATAAATTAGGATCGTCGTGACTTTCCCGTCTTGATGAAGAGACCGGAATCTGCTAGAGCGACTTCATATCCACTAAATACTAAGTATCCAGCTATCTTTCCATACCAGGCTCGTGGAGCCTGCTTAACGCATACAAAGCTTTTCGTAGCTTGCATACGTGATTTGACTTTTCGAGACTTTCTTGGTTGCTCCATAAAGATTTCCCAATCTAGTTCACCATGCATTCTTTTCGTCCATTTGCCAAAGCTTCCAAGACTTGCTTGCTGAGAGTGCTATTAGTACTCGAATTGACGTGATCTTCGCTACGGGACTGAATGTTTCATCGAAGTCAATCCCATACTGCAGAGAGAATCCTCTTGCTACAAGCCTTTCTTTGCAATCAACGGTTCAAGCTAACCGTCTCTTTATCTTATAAACTCACTGGCGGGAAATGGGCTTCACATACATTGGTAGTGGTACAATCAACGGTTCAAAATGATGATCTCTTCACTCATCGCGGTTTCTATTCTTTAGAATTTGCAGAGTCTTCAAAAAATGTTGGTTTATTGGCTTCACAACTGGCCATTGCCAAAGCTGTCAAAACTTTTGCATAAGCCCCATGCTTGTATTTAGGAGTCAATTTAGGAATACACTCTGATCTCCTTAACCTTGGTGTTGGCACTGGTTCTGGTTCATCAAGTTGCGATGGGTGTCAATCTTCAGGGGTCCGATTGACTCTTGTTCTCCATGGGCTTCGAGACTGAGATACATCTCATTGTGGGCTTTGTTGCTGTAAGATATCCTCTCGCAAGTCTTCTCGTTGCTCTTCTTGCAGCTCATCTTGTTGTGAGCTTTCTTGCTGCAAATTTGCTACCTATGGTTCTTTGACAACTTTGTCGTCTAACGGCTCAAGTTTAAGTCTTTCTTGGACTTTATCTTCTAACTGGTGTGAGTCTGGAAAAAGTTGCTAATCGTTTGACCACCAAGATGTCATTTCATCAAAAATGACATTTCTTGGAATATAGACTTTGTCACTGATGGGATCTACACATCTCCATCCTTTCTTCTGTGGATCATATCTAACGAATAAGTAATGCAAAGCTTTCTTGTGAAGCTTTTTCCTTAGCTTATCAGGCAAGAATACATAACAGACGCATCTGAAGACCTTTAGATGACTGACTAAAGGCTTTAGTCATAGAGCTTTTCAAAAGGGAAAATAAACTCCAACTGTGGTTGAGGTAGTCAAATAGTTATATAAGCTTCCATATATGCTCAGCCCGTGGTTGAGGTAGTCGATTAATTATACTTCCATACTCATACACTCGGCCCATAATCGTGGTTGGACGTTCTTTGCATGAATCACACGTCAACAAGTTTCTACCAAGTGTTGATTCTTCCACTCGGCAATGCCGTTTTGCTACGGTGTATATGGACATGTCAGTTATCTTTGTATACCATGCTTCTTCAGATATAAGGTGAATTCATCTTATGTGTATTCACCTCCATTGTCATTTCTTAGACAACGTATCCGGCGATCAAACTCTTTCTCTACCATTTCAAGGAAAACTTCAAACTTTTGAAATAATTTGAATGTCTCCTTTAAGAAATATACTCATTTATAGTGAGAGAAATAATCAATAAATATAATCATATATTGCTTACTACTTATAGATGGTTGCTTTATCCTTCGGAATACGACTGAGTGGACCAACTCTAGTGGAGCCTTAGTTGAATACTTGGACTCTTTGAATGGCAATGTGTGTGCTTTGCCAAACTGACAGCCTAGACATAGTGTCCCCATGAACCTCTAACTTTGGAAGTCGTCTGACATTTCCTTGTTTCGTCATCTCACATAGCTTGTTGTAACTGACATGTGCGAGCCTTGCATGCCATAAATCTGGAGTTTCACTACTCCCTATCTTATCCACATATGCCCTCTCTGCAAACAATACATATATGGATTCGAACTTCCTTCCTTGTAAAGTGAGGGTTCCAGTAACCTGTATCTCTTTGAAGATCTTCATGTTTTGTGGCCTGAATACCACAAAGTCACCGTCCGCAGTTATCTGTAGTACATATAGTAACTTTTTGCCATATCGGGATCATGATATACTTCTTTCAACAACTAGTCATTGTTGAATTTTGTTGTGATCTCCGCATCACCAACATGACGACAAAGTGTTTTGAATTATCAGCAGTCACCACGACCCGATTTCGATTCTATTTGTGCATGCACACAAGCTTTTGTTCGTTCCCAGCCATGTGATTAGAATAGCCTGACTGATCTAATCACTTTGATAATTAATCTTTCGATGAGAGTACCTCTCAATCATTGTATTAACTTTGGTACATGACAAATTTTCCTTTGTCGTCTTTGAAAAAGAAGCATGTTCCATTCTCTGTTTGTAGCTCCCATGCGTTGTGAACCACTTGTCGTCGCATTATTGGGTTCTGCAATCTTCACTCTGCAATCTCTAGCAATGTGACCTGGCTTCCCGCGACAATAACAACCTTGTTTCTATCGTTGTTGATACTTTGGCCTGCTATTGATACGTCGATACCTGGTATCGCTTCTCTCTCGTGGAACACATCATTGAGGTTCCAGCTTCAATTTGAACCTTTGTTTTCCTTTATCGCCTTTTGAAAATAAAGCATCGTCCTTATCTTTCAATGATACTTTCGCCAACGTATCTTGATTTATCAAGAGATTTTCGAGCTCGAGCAGTGAGAGTTGTTTTGGCCACCCTTATATAGTTGCTATGAAGCCGTTGAATTAGGACTTCAATCCGCGAACAAGTATTCTTCGCATACGGGCTTCACTGATCTTGGATTCCAGGTCGATCTACAATATTTCGCTATGTATATTTTTAACTTTCAAGAGATACTTGGAGATGAGCATGTTACCTTCCATGATTGTCCCGAGCTCATTTCTAAAGAGCTGAAGCTGAGCATCATTTGAACGATAATAAGCAAAATCCCATGCCTCTTTCTGAGTAGTGGCTTCTCATATTTGCTCTAAAAAGTCTTTCTGAATTGATAGCTTAATGACGAATAGCTTTTTTGACGGGGACGCCGACATCGTAGACATCGGATATGGACCTTTTCGCGTGTACCAACGTCGGAAGAAGCGGAATGGAAATCATCAGAACTAGGCGAAAGACGAAATTCTGGAGAAAAGTGGAGGAATACAGCAATTTCGATCGATCGAAATTTTCGATCGATCAAATTGCCAAATCGATCGATTGACTGGCATCGGCAGAGTATAGAGTTATGGAGTGAAACTTCGACCGATCGAATGGACTATTCAATCGATCGAAAATTTCGATCGATCAAAATTTTCAAGTCGATCGATCGAATGTCAACGGTGATTTTCAAAGAATTATGAAATTTCGATCGATCGATTTTTTTCAATCAATCAAAATTTCAAATCGATCGATCGATTTTCAAAATCGATTGATCGAAATCGCGCCGGGTTGTTTAGTTAATTTAGGAGTTTAATTTCGAACTTCTGTTTTGAGGGTTTATTTGTCTTTTATTTATTAATTATTTTAGGGTTTTCTTTTATTGAAAGGACTCCTATATAAGGTCCTTAAATTGAACAATGTAACTAGTTATTGATTATGAAGAAGAGTGATTCTTCTTCCTGAGAAGGGTTTGATGCGAAGCCAAGGGTGTGAAGCCTGCCAATCTATCTATCTATCTACCTTTTATCTTTGCTTATGTGATCCTACAACCTTAATTCAGCCATCATCCCTTTTGAGATCCTAAACCCTAATTTTCACTAACCATTGAATCACTCTGATTCAACAACCGTAGCCTCCATCAGACTGTTAATCCCAAATCATATAAAAATAACCCAAACCAGAGATTCCATCATTGCATTGTGAGTGCCTTAATCTGGGAAAACCTAGAGTTCTATCTCTAGGATCGATCTACGCTGCAACCTAACGGATCTAGCATCTGGACTGAACCCTACCTGAAGCATACGTGATTCTCCCATGAAATACTACGAAAACCTGAGGTATTCGTTATATTTTGTGAATTTTATTGTTTAATTTAATTCTAATTTAATTCCGGCAAAATCAATCATATCATTCACGTAGTGTAGGGAACCGTCCTGTGTCAGTTTTGGTATCAGAGACGTAGGTTTCTAGGTTAGGGCATACTGTGTGATATTGCATTCATTGCACTTTAATTTTCATCACATATTATTTTAGTTTTGGCCAAAGTGTTCATCTTGCATTCCATTCTAGAGCCCGTCAATTAGTAAACTGTATCACCATGGACATGAGTGGGATTGCCGAAGCTCTTAACGGCATGAGGGCTGATCTAAAATCGATCAATGATCGAATGACTGCCTTGGAGACAGCCCAATGGACTCTCGAAACATCCAATGAGAGGTTGTTAGACCGAGTCAATCGGTTAGACAAGAGTGATGAGTACTTTGAACCACCCCGTGAGCGTAATGGTCCTCGATTCGAACGAAACGGCTACCAGCATAATCGAAACCGGAACCATAGGTTAGATCATCATGGAGATGACTACGACCCGAAAGGGAGACTCCTCAAAAATGTCCAAGTTGAGTTCCCGACTTTCGATGGAAGACTAGACCCTCAGGTCTTCCTCGATTGATTATCCGATATGGACCAGCACTTCGAGTGGCTTGGCATGAGTGATGAAAGGTGCGTTAGACTTGCTAAGATGAAACTCATAGGCCAAGCCCGACTCTTTTGGGTCAACGTTGAACGCATCAGAATGAATGCGGGTTGTACTCCCATTACCCATTGGGAGGACATGAAGGAGCAACTTACAGAGAAGTACGTTCCTTCTTCATACTACCATCGTCTCCTTGACCAATGCCAAAATCTGCGCCAAGGTAGTATGCCCGTATCGGATTACATTGGCAAATTTGAAGAGTTCATGATGAGAGCCAAGGTATCCGAAGACCCTCAAGTCACTCTATCCAGATTTCGCACCGGATTGAGACTTAACCTGCAAAAAGAGTTAGTCTCCCACCCTGTTGAGACTCTCGCCGAGTGTTACACCTTCGTTCAAGACCTTGAACGATATTTAAAAATGACGGTGACTAGGCGATCTGATTTTCACCCCGATCAATTCTGAACCGGCAAAGTGAAATCTAGTGTTGGAAACCCGCCTGCCAAACCCACGCAAACCACATCTACCAATGTGAGGTTTGACAAAGGTAAGGATGTAGCTGGAGAATCCTCGAAGAGTGGGTCTCATGTCAAATGCTATAAATGTCAAGGATTGGGTCACTTTGTTGCCCAATGCCCCACAAGAGACCCACAAAGGAATCTCTTCATCGACGAAGAAGGAGATGAAAGTGAAGGAGTTTATGAGGAAGAAGTCTTTGAGCCGAATGTCACACCTAGTGACGAGGAAGGTGATGACATGGGTCGTGCTCTAATTGTGAGGTGTGCCTTTGCACAACCTCAACGGGATGAAAAGGAGGATTGGCGAAAGGAGAACATCTTCCACACCTTTGCCACATGTGGGACGAAGAGTTGTAGGGTTATCGTGGATAGCGGAAGCTGCACCAATGTGGTGTCAGAACATTCCGTCACCCGCTTAAGGCTTACACCGGAAGCCCACCTGAGACCTTACAAAGTCGCATGGGTTGACTCTTCATCCATTCCCGTACCTCAAAGGTGTCGTGTACCCATACAGTTGGGTTCAAACTCTGACACCTTATAGCGCGATGTGGTGCCCATGGATGTGGGCCACATTATCTTAGGGAGGCCATGGCTCTATGATTTAAAAGTGGCCATTTTTGGGCGATCTAACATTTGTACATTCAATTACAAGGGCAAGAAAATCACTCTTAACCCTTTGGCTCCCAAAGCACCATCAGTCAATAGAGTTGAGAAGAAGGGAGGCCAATCCAAGGCCATCAACATTGTGACCCCTTCAGAGTTCGAAAGAGCATCGAAAGATGAGAGTGTCGTGTATGTCGTTGTTACTGTTGAGAGTACTTCTGAGTCAATCTGTGAGTACCCCAAGGAGGTAGAGCCCATCCTGAAAGAATTTGCGAACGTCTTCCCTGAAGACTTACCCAATGAGCTCCCTCCCATGCGTGACATTCAACACGCAATTGACTTAGTTCTCGGATTGACATTACCGAACCTGCCCCACTACAGGTTGAATCCGGTTGAGCACGCCGAGTTGACTCGGCAAGTCAATGAGCTCCTTCAGAAGGGGTTCATACAAGAGAGTCTGAGCCCGTGTGTCGTACCAGCATTACTCACGCCTAAGAAAGATGGTACATGGCGCATGTGTGTGGATAGCCGTGCGATTAATAAGATCACTGTTAAATATCGATTTCCCATACAGCGGCTTGATGACATGCTAGACATGATGGTTGGAGTCACTATCTTTTCCAAGATAAACCTTAAAAGTGGTTATCATCAGGTTCGTATTCGCCCTGGCGATGAATGGAAAACCGCCTTCAAGACCAAAGAAGGTCTTTGAGTGGATGGTCATGCCTTTTGGGCTTTCCAATTCCCCGAGTACATTTATGAGGCTCATGACCCAAGTGTTGAGGCCATTCCTTGGCAAGTTCCTTGTCGTATACTTTGATGACATTCTGATTTACAGTTCAGACAAGGAGCAATACATTATCCACCTGAGGTTGGTTTGCGAAACCTTGAGGGGAGAAAGACTTTACGCGAATCTCAAGAAGTGCACCTTCATGCAGCACTCTATTGTATTCTTGGGATTCATTGTCTTGGTAGACGGGATAGTTGCGGACCCTACGAAGGTTAAGGCCATTGTGGAGTGGCCCGAACCTCGGAATATTCATAAAGTCCGTAGCTTCCACGGTTTGGCCACGTTTTATCGTCACTTCATCCGGAATTTTAGCACCATCATGGCTCCCATTACTGATTGCATGAGAAAAGGGGAGTTCCTGTGGAGCAAAGCAGCGACGAGGGCCTTTGCCGAGATAAAAGTGAAAATGGTTACTGCACCCGTCATGCGCCTACCGGACTTTTCTAAAGTCTTCGAAGTAGCATGTGACTCATCGGGTGTAGGCATAGGCGGAGTGCTAAGCCAAGAAGGTTACCCTGTGGCCTATTTTAGTGAGAAACTCAATGAGGCAAAGCAGAAATACTCCACCTATGACAAGGAGTTTTATGCGGTCGTCCAATCTCTATGGTATTGGAAGCATTACCTGAGACCGCAGGAATTTGTGTTGTTTTCTGACCACGAGGCCTTACGTTTCCTTGCTTCCCAGAAAAAGTTGAACCCGAGGCACGCGAAGTGGGTCGAGTACCTCCAAGGGTTCACATTTGTTTTGAAGCATAAGGCTGATGCCGAAAACAAGGCTGCTGATGTGCTTAGTCGTCGAGTGGCGACTTTGCAGTCTATGAGCACCGAGGTCGTCGAATTTGAGCAGTTGAAACAAGATTATCCTGATTGCCCAGATTTCAGGGCAGAATACACTGCTTTTCTTGAAAATCCGAACAACATTAACTCCGAGTATACCCTAATGGATGGGTATTTGTTCAAAGGCAATCGTTTGTGCATTCCTCGTACTTCTTTGCGTGATTTCCTCATCTGGGAATTACATGCAGGAGGGATTGCCGGACATTTTGGGCGCGATAAAACCAGTGCGCTTGTTGAGGATAGGTTCTATTGGCTAGCCTTGTGAGAGATGTCTCTAGGGTCGTAAAACAATGTCGTACATACCAAGTTGTGAAGCATATAAAAAAAACACCGGCTTGTACACCCCTTTACCCGTGCCGCACACCCCATGGCAAGACATCTCTATGGATTTTGTGCTTGGGCTTCCAAAGACTCAATGGAAGCACAATTCCATTTTTGTGGTAGTGGACCGCTTTTCCAAGATGGCCCACTTCATACCCTGTTTTAAAACCTCCGATGCGGCTCACACAGCTAAATTATTTTTCGGGGAGGTTGTGCGTCTACATGGTTTACCCCAGACGATTGTGTCGGATCGAGATGTGAAATTTACCAGTTATTTCTGGAAAATTTTATGGCACATGATGGGTACCATGCTCCAATTTTCCTCGGCCTATCATCGTCAAACAGATGGCCAAACGGAGTCCACCAATAGGAGCTTAGGTAATCTTCTCCGTTGTCTTGTTGGTGATCACCCTAGGACTTGGGATTCTATTTTGCCTTTAGCCGAGTTTGCATACAATAATTCAGTCAATAGATTCCTAAGTATGAGTCCTTTTGAAGTCGTCCTTGGTCATTGGCCTAGAACACCCATTGATCTAATTCCCATGTCTGAATCCCATCGAGTCTCTGAGTCAGCCGATTCATTTGTACAGTATATACATGAATTGCATGCCGAAATTAGAAAAAAAATTAATGCAAGCAATGAACAGTACAAAATATCTGCGGATGCGCATAAGCGCTTCAAAGAATTTCAGGATGGAGATTACGTCATGGTTCGGGTTAGGCCTGAGCGGTTCCCATTGGGAGCCACAAAGAAACTTCAATCCCGTGACGGTGGGCCTTTTAGAAATGTTGCAATGAGCGGACCTAATGCATATGTTCTCGAGCTTCCACCATATATAGGGGTCAGCTCTACATTCAATGTGGAGAACCTGGTTCCTTCTTTGGCTCCAACCCCACCCCCTCACAACCCCTTCCAAGCAGTCCCGAGCCCGAATACCAGCCCCACCCTTCAACCCCTACCCTTCCCTTCCTCACGCAAGCAGCGCAGAGATGAGATCGAAGGGATATTAGATGATTTGGTGAAGTGGTTGGTCAAGTGGTTGGGAAAGCCGGACTCTGAGAACTCATGGGGGCGGAAATCAAAAGTACTTGGTCAAGTGGTTGGGAAAGCCGGACTCTGAGAACTCATGGTTAGTTGAAGACGAAGCGCGACGTTTGGACCCCGACATACTCGAGCGCTATCACGATGCCGCTTCATTGGTGATGAAGCCTTTTCGGCCCAGCAGAATTGACGGGGACGCCGACATCATAGACATCGGATATGGACCTTTTTGCGTGTACCGACATCGGAAGAAGCAGAATGGAAATCATCAGAACTGGGGGAAAGAGGCGAAAGACGAAATTCTGGAGAACAGTGGAGGAATACAGCAATTTCGATCGATCAATCGACTGGCATCGACAGAGTATAGAGTTATGAAGTGAAATTTCGACCGATCGAATGGACTATTCGATCGATCGAAATTTCAAATCGATCGATCGATTTTCAAAATCGATCTATTGAAATCGCGCCGAGTTGTTTAGTTAATTTAGGAATTTAATTTCGAACTTCTGTTTTGAGGGTTTATTTGTCTTTTATTTATTAATTATTTTATGATTTTTTTTTATTGAAAGGACTCCTATATAAGGTCCTTAAATTGAACAATGTAACTAGTTATTGATTATGAATGAAAAGCTTGTGTGTGCTTGAGATGAGCCTCTACGAAGAGTGATTCTTCTTCCCAAGAATTGGTGTGAAGCCAAGGGTGTAAAGCCTGCCAATCTATCTATCTATCTACCTTTTATCTTTGCTTGTGTGATCCTACAACCTTAATTCAGCCATCATCCCTTTTGAGATCCTAAACCCTAATTTTCCCTAACCATTGAATCACTCCGATTCAACAACCGTAACCCAAATCATATCAAAATTACCCAAACTAGAGATTCCATCATTGCATTGTGAACGCCTTAATCTGGGAAAACCTAGAGTTCTATCTCTAGGATCGATCTACGCTGCAACCTAACGGATCTAGCGCCTGGACTGAACACTACCTAAAGCATACATGATTCTACCATGGAATACTACAAAAACCTGACGTATTCGTTATTTTTTGTGAATTTTATTGTTTAATTTAATTCTAATTTAATTTCAGCAAAATCAATCATATCATTCACGTAGTTTAGGGAACCGTCCTGCGTCATATTCCCGTCGGAATAAGCCATTCATGCAATACTTCGACATCGGCCGGCATATTTTCCGATGGAACTACATCCGCGCCTGCCACCATATCCCATAATGCTTGCCCTTGTAAATACGATTTCATGCTCGACCGCCAGTAATTATAGTTACTATTATTTAATTTTTCAATACCGCCCACTGAGCGTCCAAGATCCGCCACATCCCTTGTACAAGACAAACATATCGATTGTACATAACTGGTTGTACGATGCTCCTCTTTATAACAACGTCAATTTGTATTCTTGGCTCGATGTTGCTACGATGGTTGCTGATCAAATCACGATGTCTTTTGCTAAGCCCGACTTGCCTTGAACATGTCTCGAATACCACTTGTAGAGTTGCCGCAGTAGAAAATCGACAACACTTCTACACAATATGATGCAAGGGCAGTGGCCCTTCACTTTGTCCCTATGGGACGTTCAAACCACACTATAAGTGAAAGCCATTCCAAACCACACTATAAGTGAAAGAGAGAGGAGAGAGGAGAGAGGAGAGAGGAGAGAGGAGAGAGGAGAGAGGGGAGAGGAGAGAAGGCAAACGACTTTTTTATTTCACTAGCAAATGAGGTACATGAATGCTATATGTGAGGTGTGGTGGATTATATATAGGTTACCCAAACCATCTTGCTAACCGTTCTTCACTAGCCAACCCAACATCTCGTGGTGGATAGAGAACCACGTATCGATGTTGTCTGCAAGGTCACCAATTTCCTAAACACTTGCTTCAACACTAAGGAAACAAACACTACAAGAACCTTTCATCAATACAAAAAGACAACACTAACTTTTGAGTTGCGTGGCCAACTTGAAATAATCTAAGATGTTGGGTTGTGCTGTTGAGCACATATAAAAGAAGCAACCATTTAACCTTTTGTAATAACCAAAGGTCATCAGTTACACTTTGGTGCCATGGTCATTGGTGATCCACATGCAAACCTGCTTAAGCTATGTCAGTTTCTTTGACCGGCTGAGCTGTCAACTAAGAGTCAGTATTGACTCTTTTCATATGTATAATTGGGCATTGCTGTGGAGATCATGGTTTACAATTCACCCGACATGGCCTTCAATCTTGGCCGAAATCAATGCAGTTCGGCTGATCCTCGATTTTCAGCCAACAAAGACCGAAACACTCATGTAGAGTCAGTATTACATGGGAATCGGCCAATCCGGAACTAGAACGGTTCGGATCGCCCAATTCAGCCGATTTAAACTTAGGATTGGCCAATTTGACCGATCCAAAACGTGTTGTGCACCGTGCAAATCATAAAAGAGGAGTTTTTTTTTCACAACAAGAAGAGGATTTGGTTATCACCTGAAATCTTACACAATAAGTAATGGAAAAATCAACAAAATTCATTTGAAGCTTGACAAAGGCAATATGGGGATTTTTTGTTAATAGCATCAATCTTTACGATGATTTTCTATTGTTTTTCAGGATAATCTTAACTTCATCATCCCTATATTAAAATCTGAAGCTTGACAAAGGCAGTAGAAGTAGAAACAAAAGTAGTAAATCCATTATAGTACTTATCTATTTTTTTTCCTTTTTTTCTTGTTTCCCCTATTTCTTCTGAACTTTTCATTTTTTCCCTTTTTTGTTTTTTTTCTTTTGTTTTTTTTTCAACTATTTTCCCAGCTGGATCAGTCCTTGCATCTGGATCAGCACACACTGATCCGGATCGGTGATTGAGATCAGTTTTGGATTGGTCTAATTCCGATGTTTAAAGCCCAGGTCTCCCAAGAACCGAGATGGATAGAGCATATATGCAGATGAAATAAACCTATATAGGCTTAAATTCGAATGTGTCTTGTCCGATTTGGGCTTGTCTCTCCCAAAACATTTCAAAACAGCTTGACTTCAGGACTGGCCAAAATGATACCTAAATCGGAGACTTAAAACCATGCTGATACTTAGTGCCAATAATTTTGGTTACTTTATTTTCAAAAAAATAAAATAGAAAATTAAAAATTAAAAAGAAGAATAGAAAGAGAGGGAAAAAATAAGAATGTGAATAGTAAAATAGATTTTTAAAAATCCCGTTAAAATTATTTCATCTGTAGTAAATGCAACAAATTACAGAAATACAAAATAGGGGAATCACCCTCAAATTTTAGTATGGACCAAAAAATCCCTAAAATGACCAAACTACCTTTTCAATATAAAAAAATTAAATTAAATTCGAAGCTAATAACCTACTTAACAAGCATATATAGAACCCGGAATCTCTGTGAGAGGCTCACACCAAATACCACCAACTCGACAAAATTCAAAACAGAGAAAGCGAAGAAGATGAAAAAAAGAGACCTGGCAAGCGATGGAGTTGTTGGATCTGATCCTGGCGTTACCATAAGGGACAAGATTGAGATCGACGGCGTTGATGAGGCCGGTGCTGAAGATGTTGGCCAGGTAATTGACTATGAAATTTGCGCTGTAAGGGCATAAGGATTCGTAGTACAGAGCGAGAGAGACTTTTTCAGTAGTTGCAGAAGCTGAATCGGAGAAGAAGAAGAGAGAGAAAATAAATAAGAAAGCGACGAGGCGACGATGAGCCATGACAAGAAGAAAGTGAAATTGGATTTGGGAATTAGGGTTTTAGAGAGGCATTATTCTCCGCCATTATCAGGGGAGCAAATGAAGACGACGTTTGTGTTCGGAGAGGGAGATATGAGGCTTCGAAAATCTACGTTACACCTCTCACCACCACATGGCATGGGTGGTGGTTTTTGAAATTCAGTTGAGTTGACTTAATTGCCCTTTGTCGTAATAATAAATGACTACTGTTTGCCTGATGTTGACCTCCAGTGTTCTAACAAATTAACAATTTAGCATATGTTTGAAAGATAAGGGATGCATCTAGACACAGCCTAGACAACTCCACGTGGATGTCGTATAACCTGCCATGTGGTGGTGACGCCCAAAACAACACCATTTTGGGTTGTTGAGGCATATGATTTAAAGGGACACATACATTTTAAGACTGTTTTTGGCATCGGTGCTTTGAATTGGGGTACTTTTGACATTTGAAACTCTATATATGTACTGAATTAAGCCCAAATTTTTATGCAGCATCTAAAAAAAATTTATCCAAATTGTCGTGCCACTCTATTCCCGTAATAAGAAACACATGACGCTTAAAAGGTGTGCACGTAACGCCCGTGCCTCAAGTATACATTAGCTTTAAACCTTAGGTGTTATCTTTCTTGTTAATTTGATTAAAAAGTTTAATTATTTATTTATAGACTAGGGCGTACGAAGCTCATGTCTTGTATGCAAAAAATGTGTAATCATAAATAAAAAAGTGGTAAAAAGTGTTCTGTGAAAGACCAATTAAATAAACAATAGAGTGAACGACACACTTATGATAGACAAAACGTGTCTTTAGCATTAACGATGGAACCATCAATTAAGGGGAAATAATCTTTGGTTGTAAAGACAACTCTCCATTAATAATTGAGCCCGTTTGAATCTCAAAAATCGGCCGATACAGATACGTATCGGCCCTGATACATATCGGTATCTCAACTCGGATACCCGTATCGGCCGATACGTATCGGGTATCGGCCGATACATCTCGATTTTGACTGAGACATAGATTTTAAAAAAAAAAAAATAGGCCGATACATATCGGTATCGATCAATACGTATTGGCTCAATCGTATTAGTCCTCAGCAAACTGATATCTAAGATCAATACCGATTTTGATACCTTGGTTTGAGCACACGTTAGATTTAATCTTATGTACTATTTTCCTTATTAATTTTAAAAGTGTGTGTAATAGAATTTTTCATAATTGGAGTTAAATAATTTTCAAATACGCACGATTAGATTTGGATTACGACTGTAAACTCTCTAATGGTTTCTCTCAAAGGATCAATTCAGCAACTTCAATATTAAAAAAATAAACTTAAAAAATAGAAAATCTTACAAAATATGTCCTTCAAACAATAAAAACAAAATGAGTTAATTGTGATATAACCGTTACGAATTCAAACTCTTCTTTTTAGGATGTGGTAGGGCATAGACAGCCTAAATATAGTGTCCGTATAAACTACCGCCATCCTTACTTATCAATGGATCTAATTTAGAAAAAAATAGGACCATCCAATAAATCAGCCACCTGTATGATTGTTCAACGCTAGTTATACCTTCCAAAACTATAAAAGCACCCACGCCATCTAACTTTACTTGTATATGATTTGATCGCTCAAGGCAAAGGGGTGCTTTTAGGCAAATAGAGCTACCCTTCAGCATTTTACATTAAGTTTGCATTGGGCAAAGCGTGATGTGTACATATGGCACCAACTTGAGTGTGTCCCCAAATTCCGCGCAGATAAACGGTTGACCGTGTAGACGGAGTATAAATAAGTATAACTATAACTGTTAAAAACAGAGGAATTAGGCGTGCCAACCTCATATAAGGCCTTGGTTGACAAAACTCTTGGAAATGATTTTTTTTTTTTAAACTTTATATGGGCATATAAATAAAAGAACTCATGAGAAGTTTTATTTTTAAAATTTTACAATAGTTTGAATTTATTTTTTTAAGCTGTTTGGCTATATTGTGTACAATTATTTTCTTAAGGCACCATTTTTCACTCCATATAAACTTGTAACATCACCTTATCTCATCGGGCCAAAATACATTAATCACTTTAAATTAGAACATGAAATTAATTTTTTTGTCTCAACTTTTTGCAAGATGGATCTTGAGAATATAGGCATACACTCAGATGGTTAGGTTTTTATTCCGCGTGGTACAAATCCCAAACAGTAACTCTAAACTCGTGAGGCATACAGTAAGCTCAAATATAAATCACGGGTCATTTTTTGGAATTGGTGCCATATGAATTAAAAAAATCGTCTAATGATATACCCATGATCTCAAGATGCATCATGTGGAAGATTGCGATAAAAAATAATCTCCTTTGTCATATTCGAAACAGTCAATGCATGTTGGCCGGAGGAGATGGGGTGAGGTTACAATTTTACAGTGCAAATAAATAGTACGATTATGAGGTGAGGTTCCATCTAAACCGTCTGATATAAAGGTCATGATCTACAGATCTACGACGCAAAAGAGTAGTGCAAAACTCAATCTCTATCATATGATTCGATACAATCAACTATTGAATTGGATAATGGCTTTAGAGTGCATTGAGTCATGTGATAAAGATTATGCTTGGTGTCAATCTGTTCACTTACGATCTTTAGATCATGGCCTTCAAATTAAGTGGCGTAGATGATTGGGTTACATTTATTGGCGTCGTTTTTTATGGGTACCTCTGTTCGCGGCCATGCATTCTCTGAAAGCGCCCATGTCCCAAACCCCTAGAATATTGTTGATTGTTTTGAATCAAATGAGGTTGATTGTTTTTCACCCCGTTCGTCCACAAAATGGATCTTAAGATCATATAGCACCTATCAGATGGTCAGTTTGTGATTCCATGAGCCCCTAGTCCCCAAAAATGATCCTAAAGTCGCGTTTGAGCATGATGTGTGCTCTATGATTGAAGAGTCATTTTTTGGGCATCGGTGATACAGGAAATTAAAAACTGATTGTCAGATTGATGCGCCATGAAACCAAGATCTATTTTGTGGAACATCTTTGTTAAAATAGATCTCCATCATCTGATCCGAAAAAATTAATGTTTTTTCAGGGGTCTGGGATGTAAGCACTCTCAGAGAACACGTGGGCGTGAACATAGAGATTTTGACATGTGTGCCACATCAAAGAAAAAATTGAATATTTGATGATAAGCTTATGATCTCAAGATCCATTTTATGAAAAATTATGGTGAAAAAACATCTCAATAAATTGATCCAAAGCAGTCAAATAATTTTAGCATGAAATATCCGAGTTGAGAAGAACGAATTTTGGGTTGCAGATTTTCAGCTAATTTTTAGCTGAATCTTTTTCCTTAAAGAGTTGAGATTTTACGGAGTTTTTCTAAGAATTCGTTCCGCCAAACAAGCCCTAAAAGGGTCAAGCTCTGGTTCTTCTTTTTATTTTTTAAACCGGCAAATCAAGCTCTCTGAATTTTAAACCTAATACAAGACCGTCGGTATTGGGTGTACCTCACTTGCACTATAGCAGTGCACTAGTTAATCATGCATTGCTAAACTGCTCTGTGTCTAGTTAGCTCCTCCGTAGGGATGCAAGAAAAAACTGAGAACCCAAAATTGACTTGAAAACTAGCCAATTTGAATAGGATCGAAGCCGATTTGAAATCGAACCGAACTGATTCTGGTTCGCATGGATAGGTTTCAATTTTGGGTGACAAAAATTGAAAATCGATTTGGTAAGATGAGAAATTTTTTTTAAAAAGTCCAAACAAATCAAAAACACCCGAGAAACTCAAGAAAAAAAATTTACAGATGCCAAAGAAAAAAAAAAAAACCTCAAATCCGAACTGAACTGAAAAATAAAATAAAAATTAGATTTATGTTATGACCCGGATCATAGGAAGGTCATTTGATGACGTGAGATGCAGTGGAGCACCAAACTCTGTGTGCATACCTACACACTACCTCAGCCCACACCTCTATAGAAAGGAAGCTTTTCATATCTATCCTCCGTAGTTGGCACCGAATCCCAAAACGGTAGCCTAAAGGCAACTCCCATCCCCTCTTTTTTATATTATATATTATATAAATATATATGTATATGTTAAGATATATACTAAATTTATAGAGCTTAATCGGGCCCTTCCTTGTTCAACTTCACCTATTAAATCTCGTGTGCAAGATAACAGAGAGACATCTTGAGCCTCTCTCGTCTCCTTCTCTCTTCAAGAACAAAGCTTGACATAACCATTGTTGCCACCTACTTTCTTCCGGCTGCTACCTCTTTCTCCTCATCTAGACTCGCAAAAAAAAAAAGAAAAAAAACACTGTCATCCCATACACCGCTTCCTACGTCCCTTACGTCGAATCACCCACGGAGCTACATTCCCGAGTGCTACTACTAAAATTGCATCGCCGAATCGATGCGTAGGCGGCCACATCGCGGAATCGATCGGAATCAACCTAAAAACCACGCACACACTCCGAGAAGTGGGTGCCCCTCGATCGATCTTAAAATATTCAGTTTTTATATTATTTTATAAAAATAAAAATAAAAACTCCATTAATGGATCTCCGGTGTTGTTGAAAAAGATTAAAAGATTCAATAAATACCTATTTAGTATATATGGGTACTCTAAATCGGATAATATATATATAGTCATGTATTATAAATACACCAAATCACATCTCCTTCATCATCTTCCTCTCCCACCAATACTGCACGTCTCTAACTTCTAACATAGAAGTTTAGAGAGAGAAAATGGAACAGGCCCAAAGAGAGGGAGACCCAACCACTAACAAAGAGATTAGAGAGAGAAAGAGAGAGGTCCAACATCTAATCCCATAAATAGATACAAAAATCAAGAAATGGAAACACCATTTTGATACTATAGATCACGAAAGGATTTTCCCTTAGATCTGAGGCCATAGACGGCAAAATAAATTAGGCCCAAAGACCTAACACCTCAAAATCATCTTTCTTAAGTATCTGATGGGTCGGGTCCGTTCAAATATAATCGCCACATGGTAGGTATTCTATATGTGCACGTAACTCCTAGATTTTTATAAAATGTTAACTGAAAGATCTAGTGTGCTAGAGGACGGATCAGGACTGGGACAAAAGACCCAACCTTAGGTCAAATTTTATTGTCTGACCATCTAATGGTTAGATTAGATGATGGATGGTTCGAAATTCCTTTATTTTGTTGGGAGCCCTATGTCCAACATGGAACAATGCCATGGGCTACCTTTGACCCTTAAAATTTTGAGAATCAATTCCCAACTAGCCCATAGGATCAACTTCAAAACGATCTTGATAATGATGTAATATAATCTAATGGCTCAAAAAAGTGTCACTAAAATTTTGAGGACGTATTTTGAGGCCTGCAAGTTTGAAAGATTTGGTAAGGGATATGAACCCTTGTATAACTAGGTTAAGGGGATTGTTCGACCAGCCACGTTGACCCACTCTTGGGTTAAACTAGTAAAAGGTCTCGACGCAAAGACCACATAGATCTTAGAAAACTTTAAGAATAGCAGGCCTGATCGCTCCATAAGCAATCTAATGGCCCACAGAATTTTCCCAAAGATATGCAGGAAAGGCTTGTTCATTTCATATTTTAATCATTATATTATGCTCACAAATGTGTAAGGTGTATGAAATAGTCTCGTTTGGTCAGATAAGTCCTTCCATCATATGATATGCATCACGCAGAAAATTATGATAGGGCATATGCATAATTAAAAAGGAGTAAGTTACGTCACACAACTCTTAAGCCTTCGTCATGGTGGGTTTCCTTTCAAAGTCACATGGAACTTGAAATGTAGGTATCCATGTACGGATACAATACTTCTATGAGAGTATGGACTGTCACACGAAGTATATCCAGGTTATTACAGAACCCGTCCTTGGAAAACGTGATTTTGTGAATCTTATCGTATCGTGGCTCACTCTAACTTAAGTTAGAAGTAAATGATAAGAAATGATATATAACATAAGATAAGATACGAATACGGATAAGTTACGCTCTGAAGGCTAGCAAAATATAAATTAAGTTTCTACACATGTCATGTCTTGCGTGCCACCGCAAGATCCAACGTCTGCAGCCAAGACAAGTCTTAAAGACAGTATGATACGACAATGTCCCGAATGTAAAGAGATACTGATTTAAATGCATGCAACCTCATCGGGTTGGATAGTGGTATATGTTATAATACGGAGGTTAGGTGATTATCTACACGTGGACCTCGCGTGATAGGCTCAAGCAGCGGCCCTGGCACAGGTCATATATGTAAATTAAGTAAGATGCGGAGTATATTGTGTAGGCGTATGGAGTAATGTTAAGTTTTAAGATATACCACGTAGAATAAGTCGACAAAATAAATACAGAAAGACATTAAAAATTAGTGCATCATATTCATTTCATTTTATGCTACGTCTTTCAGTTTCAATATGATAGACTACAAGATCTTAGTATTATTGTACTTCATTTATAGCTGCTTGGTTTATTTTAAAATACACCGCAACTCAAGCGATTGCACACACGATCACCTGGGTATGTTATAGTGAATCGATTGTATAACCCGCTGAGTTTACGCGACTGAGTAAACTCATCCCTTCCCAAAATCTAACAGTTGCTGATGAGGACTCTGATCATCCTAGCTATGATGATGTGGAGACAGCCGTGCCAGAGGCGGCATACGTAGACGAGGATGTTAGCTACCACCTGGATGAGGGAGTAGATCCGACGGATTTTTATGAGCCTTGAAAGTATCTTAGGCTCTAGGTATAATTATTTTTATCGGGAGACTTGTTATTGGTTGAGTTTATGTTTTTGCATATCTTATGATTTATGTATGAGATAGTTTTACCCTGTGTAAAATTTCAGTTTATTTTTCTATCCTAGATGCATGGTTAGGACTAATCACTTTACTATTGTCATCTACATTTTTCGTTGTTAATTTATGAGTCTTTTCTCTTTAAATGCTATCTTAAATGCATAAATCCATATGCAAAATCGAATTAAGAATTATGTGTATGTCTGCTTATCGCCTTAACAAGCGTACAGTGTCATAACACGAAATTTTAGGCCCTCGAGATCGGATAAGGATTATGGGTCGTGACAGAGTTGATATCAGAGCCCAGACTTTACTTCCTTTAGGGAGTATGTCGTATGAATTCACTAATAGAGGATGTTTTATGGAATTAGGACTTGATGGCTCCACGACGCAGAGAAGCGAATGACTCCTAGGTGAACGAGGCCTCATCACATGAAGGTCCTCAAGAATCTGAAGTGATGCGCCTATTGCGTAAGATGGCGACTACTTTTAGTCAGCAGATGACTCAGCTGACATAATCACACCAACAAGAAATGACTCAATTACTGCATGAAATGGAGGTGCAAAGGGAGCAACAAAGGCAAGCCGTCCAAGATCTTGTCAATCAACGCCAGCCTTCTCCTTGGCAGGAGATTCCACCCTATGCACCTATCGGATTCCAAGTATTCAACAAAACTCGACCTCCCTATTCCATAGACAGCTCGACCTAATCACTGATGAAGATTGGATAAGTATAATCGAGAAGTTTTTCAGAATCTCTTCACCCGCAGAACATGAAAAGGTGAAGTGGGCAGCGTTTTACCTGGACCAAGAAGCAGAGAACTGGTGAAAAGCAGTAAAAAGAGCTGCAGATCGAAGCAATGACGAAGAATGGACCTGGCAGCAATTCAGAGGGAAGCTTACTTCACAAGGTATATCTTTGTAGCTACCAGGGCTCAGAAGAAGAAGGAATTCATAGACCTACGACAAGGGAATATGATCGTGGCTGAGTATGAGGCCAAGTTTGACCAGCTGTCCAAATTCGCTGGGTATTTGATCGCAGATGAAGGCGATAAGCTCTTCGCATTTCAGAATGGCTTGCGACCATTCTTTCATGAGAAGTTAGTCACATTGAAGATTAAAACATATGGAGAGCTCGTAGAGTGGGCCCAGATCCAAGAAAGAGAGTTAGGAGAAATGATGAACCAAAAAGTTGCTAGAATTGAAGCTCAGAAAAATAAAGCCGTCCAACGAGTCCCTTTTGCTCCTCAGAGGCCGACACCTACATCCTATCAAAGGTTTCAGCCCTACACTAACCCTCTAGGGAATAAAAAGCCTCGAATCGTACCTCAACAAACTCAACCAGCCCTTGCCTTCCAATCGAGAAACGTCATGTCACCTTCACAACAACCACAAGGAGGTTATGCACAGTTCGAGCCGTGCCCCAAGTGCAACAAGCGACATCGACCGGGAGTAGTGCATGCAAGGCACTGGAAAGTGCTATAACTGTGGAAAGGAAAGACATATTGCTAAGGAATGTCGAGAAATATTTCAAGGCCTACAAGCGAGGCCTTCGAACTAAGGGCAAGTATTCGCATTATCGTAGCAGGACACCTTGACTAGCGATGAAGTGATCCAAGGTATGATTGTCTAGTAGAAGTTACTATTTTAATTATTAACATAGCTTATTAAATTTAAAGTCTACATAATCACTATTAGATCAATAGCATTCTAAATCTCATAATACACAAACATGTAATTTATTGGTCATCCACCCAGAGAATACTAATAGACACCTAGTTCTCACACTCATAGATTCGGGTTCCACACACTCTTTTATTACCTCAGGATTCGTGTCAGAAATATAAACTACACTTATACTCCTAAAGAATAAACTGGTCATTTCAACGCCATCGGAAAGCAAGATGAGGGCTACCCTTGTATGTCGAAATACTATCATAAACATCAAGGGTTATGATCTTCCGGTAGATCTCATTGTGTTAGGCTTTCAGAATTTCAATATCTTATTTGGCATGGATTGGCTAGCCACATACCACGCCATGGTTGACTGTTTCTCTAAGGTGGTCACCTTCCAACCACTCGGAGAGCCTCCATTCAGATTTCAGGGAATTAAAAAGAAGAGAACACCTTTATTGGCAGCATTAGATGATGAGCAAGACAAGACAGTCAATCTTACAAAAATTCAAGTCGTCAGAGATTTTGTTGACATATTTCCTGAGGATTTACTCGGCGTACCACCTGATCGAGAAATCGAGTTCAAAATCGATCTAATCCCAGGGACCGCACCAATTGCTAAGGCATCATACCGGATGGCTCCTGCAGAATTAAAGGAACTGGAAATACAACTTAAGGAATCGTCAGATAAGAAATTTATCAGACACAGTCAGTCGCCATGGAGAGCCCCGGTACTATTCGTAAAGAAGAAAGATGGTTCGATGATGCTATGCATCAATTACCGTCAGTTGAACATTGTAACCATCCGAAATCGATACCCCCTTCCACGCATCGATGATTTGTTCGATCAGCTCCAAGGTGCCAAGTGTTTTTCTAAGATTGATCTGAGATCGGGTTATCATCAGCTTAGAGTGAGAGAAGAGGATATTCCGAAGATAGCATTCGCTTGCAAGAATAGATTGTACAAGTTCTTAGTCATGCCCTTCGGACTAAAAAATGCACCAGTTGTATTCATGGACTTGATGAATCGAGTGTTCAGATAATATCTTGATGAATTCATCATTGTGTTCATAGATGACATCCTCATCTACTCACGATCAAAGAAAGAACATGAAGAACACCTTCGTCTCTCACTTCAGGCACTTCGAGATCACCAGTTGTATGCTAAACTTAGCAAGTGCGATTTCTGGCTCAAACAAGTGACCTTTCTAGGGCATATGATATCTGCAGAAGGTGTTACTGTTGACCCTACTTAGATTGAGGCGGTGATCAATTGGCAGGCACCGAAAAGTGTTACCGAAATAAGGAGCTTCCTCAAAATCGAGGGTTATTATTGACGCTTCGTGGAAGAATTCTCTCAGATTGCTCTGCCCCTTACAAGCCTCACAAAGAAAATTATAAAATTCGTATGGTTTGATGAGTGTGAAAGAAGCTTTCAGGAATTGAAAAAGAAGCTTACTACAACACCTGTTCTAACCTTACCATCTAACACAGTCAAGGGTAAATTTGAAACATTCACCAACGCATCTCGCCAAGGACTTGGTTGTGTACTGCAACAAGAGGGGAAGGTCGTTCATATGGGTCGAGACAATTGAAGCCACATGAGAAAAATTATCCAGTTCACGACTTAGAATTGGCAGCAGTCATCTTCGCTCCTAAATTGTGGCGGCTTTATCTCTATAGTGAAATGTTCAAAATATATACAGACCATTAGAGCCTCAAGTACCTCTTCTCGTAAAAAGATTTGAATCTCAGACAACATAGATGGGTCGAGTACATAAAGGATTACGATTGTTCGATTAATTATCACCCCGATAAAGCGAATGCCATCGCAGATGCACTCAGTAGAAAAACTTTAGGATTTTTGACCCGATTAAAAACTTAAGGCCCCTCGATGAACTAGTAAAAGAAGATTTTTATCTCCAAGAAATCAGAGGTGTATATCTGGCAAAAATTCTGATAAATCCATTCATCGTAGATAAAATCAAGGAGCTGCAGCGAATGGATTAAAAAATTCTACGAATCATTGAGGCCATGTATAAGGAATAAAACCCTGATTTTAGTTTTAAAGCAGATAGAGCATTACTCTTTAGACGGAGATTGTACGTACCCAACGACCCTAATGTTAAAAAGGAAATACTTGATGAAGGTCATAAATCAGGGTACTCAGTACACCAAGGCAGCACTAAGATGTATCGAAATTTGAAGAACTTACTGGTAGCCAAACATGAAGCGAGAAATAGCCGAATATATATATCCAAATGCTTAGTGTGCCAACAAGTCAAACCAGAATATAAAAAACAGGCCGGTTTCATTCAACCTTTACCAATTCCAAAGTGGAAATGGGAAAATTTATCAATGGACTTCATCGTTGGTCTACCAAAAATGTTGAAGAAGAACTATGCCATCTGGGTAATAGTTGACAGGTTGACGAAGTCTGCACATTTCTTACCATTTAAAACTACTACAGATGGAGAAAAACTCGTTGAGACTTACTTGAAAGAAATCGTCAAATTGTACGGCGTGCCGGTAAGCATCGTGTCCGATAGAGACTTGAAATTCACCTCAAAATATTAGACTACATTTCAAGCAGCATTGGGGACTCGCCTGGATTTTAGTACTGCTTTCCATCCGCAAACTGACAGGCAAACCGAAAGGGTTAACCAAGTAGTCGAAAATATGTTGAGAGCTTGTATGCTCGACTTCCGAGGGAATTGGGACGATCACCTCCCTTTAATCGAATTCTCTTATAACAACAACTATCAAGTGAGCATCAGAATGTCTCCTTTCGAGGCATTATATCATAGAAGTTGTAGAACATCTCTGTGTTTGGATGAAGTCGGAGTAAGGAAGATGCTTGGACCTGAACTAGTCCAAATCATGACTGAAAAAGTCAAATTGATACGTGAACGACTTAGAATACCCAAGGATCGTCAAAGAAAGTACGCCAACCCCCACCGTCGTAACTTAGAGTTCGAGGTACCACATTTCGACTTGAAAGTTTAAATTTCATTAAAATTATGTTCGTATTTTAAATAGAAAAATCTTTTGTCAGATTGGCGAACATGTGTTCATTCGCATCTCTCTTACCAAAGGAGTAATGCATTTTGGAAAGCGCAGGAAGCAAAGCCCCAGATACGTAGGGCCGTTCGAAGTCACCAAATGTGTGAGCGAGGTTGCTTATAAAGTCGCTCTACCACCATAATACTCGGGGATCCACGATGTATTTCACGTGTCTATGTTGAGCCGATACGTATATGACCTCACACATAGTGGAGATCGAGTCCATCAATATCAAAGAAGATCTCACTATCATTACAAGGCATATCAGAATTCTCGATTGAAATGTACAAGTTTTCATAAATAAGACGATAACGTTGGTGTTGGTTCAATGGCAACATCACATGCCAAAGTAGGCAACCTGGGAGGACAAAGCCGACATCAAAGCTAAATATCCACAGCTTTTTGAATAATTGGTACGTAATTTTCGGGGACAATTTTTTTTTTTTAGGGGGGAAGAATGCTATGACCCGGGTCATAGGAAGGTCATTCGATAGCATGAGATGCAGTGGAGAACCAAACTCTGTGTGCATGCCCGCACACTACCCCAGCCCACACCTCTATAGAAAGGATGTTTTTAGGATCTATCCTACGTAGTTGGCACCGAATCCCAAAACGGTAGCCTAAAGGCAACCCCCATCCCCTCTCTTCTATATTTACATACTATATAAATATATGTGTATATGTTAAGATATATACTAAATTTATATAGCTTAATCGGGCCCTTCCTTGTTTAACTTCACCTATTAAATCTCGTGTGCAAGATAACAGAGGGACATCTTGAGCCTCTCTCATCTCCTTCTCTCTTCAAGAACAAAGCCCGACACAGCCATTGCTGCTACCTACTTTCTTCCGGCTGCTACCCCCTTCTCCTCATCTAGACTCACAAAAAAAAAAAAAAAGCACGGCCATCCCATACACCGCTTCCTACGTCCCTTACGTTGAATCACCCACGGAGCTACATTCATGAGCGCTACCACTGAAACCACATCGCCGAAGACACGTAGGCTGCCGCATCGCCGAATCAACGCGTAGGCGGTCACATCGGTGAATCAATTAGAATCAACTTGAAAACCACGCACACGCTCTGAGAGGTAGGTGCCCCTCGATTGATATTAAAATATTCAATTTTTATATTATTATTTTTAAATAAAAATAAAAACTCTATTAATGGATCTCCGGTGTTGTTGAAGAAGATGAAAAGATTCAATAAATACCTATTTAGTATATATGGTACTCTAAATCGGATAATATATGTATATATATATATATATATATATATATATATATATATAGTCATGTATTATAAATACACCAAATCACATCTCCTTCGTCATCTTCCTCTCCCACCAATACTGTACGTCTCTATAACAGAGACCTTTAAAAAAAAAAAGATTTATATGTATACATATAATGACCCTATAATCTGTTTTGCATATTTTATATATATATATATATATATATATATATATATATATGGGTAATAGTTTAGAAAGAGAGAGAGAGACTAATTTACAAATACGAACCATTATATGTGTGCACCTAACAATGGAGCCAAGCTCCTTTCAACCCCTCCTCTTGACACTTGTCTCTGCAACAGAGACCTCAAATTTTGTTCCTATAAATTAGTAAACATTATATATATATATATACATAGTTTATATACAAGAAAAAAGAGATACAGATTTATATGTATGAGTTTTGTACTTGAGCCAAACCCCAACCTCCCAACCGTCTTCTTCACTGGCTTATCTGTTAAAACAAGAGTATATACAGACACAGGTAAATATTGTCAAATATTAGTTACAAATGTTTATGTAGGAAATTGGTGTATGGCCTTAGTAAGGAATGCAATCCATTTGTTTTTTATTGTTCTTTTACATGCTCCTGCATCATTTTATATATAACATATATACTCTCACAATAGGAGAGAGGTGACAAATTTAGTTTCAAGAAGAGAAACCGAGTTCCCAACCCTCTCCTTCAATCATCTGTTAACAGAAAATGCTAGAGGGATTGAATTGGAGAGAGAGAGCTACAGAGACCTTCCTTCTTCATTTTAAATCCCTGTTAAAGAAATTGAAGAATCAACCTAAGATTAGAAGGAGAGAAATTTGGAGAGAGAAATACCCAAGATTTTAGAGAGAGAAAATTTATAGTTTTTACATAAAGAAGACCCACGGTTTCTCACCAGAATTTAGAGAGAGAATAGAGGGGTGACCCATGCTTTTCTCCAAACAATATATATATATATATATATAGAGAGAGAGAGAGAGAGAGAGAGAGAGAGATAGTTAGAAGGATATAAGACCCAACTAAAAATCTAGAGAGAGAAAGATAAGATCCAACAAAGAAGTTTAGAGAGAGAAAATGGAACAGGCCAAAGAGAGGGAGACCCAACCTCTAACAAAAATATTGGAGCTAGAAAGAGAGAGGCTCAACATCTAATCCCATAAATAGATACAAAAATTAAGAAATGGAAATACCATTTTGATACTATAGACCACGAAAGGATTGACCCTTAGATCTGATGCCTTAGATGCCGAAATAAATTGGACTCAAAGACCTAACACCTCAAAATCATCTTTCTTAAGTATCTGATGGGTCGGGTCCGTTCAAATCTAATTGCCACATGGTAGGTACTCTATATGTGCATGTGACTCCTAAATTTTTGTAAAATATTGATTGAAAGATTTAGTGTGTTAGAGGTCGGATCAGGACTGGGACAAAAGACCCAACCTTAGGTCAAATTTTATTGTCTGACCATCTAATGATTCATATTAGATGATGGATGATTCAAAGTTCTTTTATTTTATTGGCAGCCCTATTGTCACATGGAACAATGCCATGGGCTACCTTTGACCCTTAAATTTTGAGAATCAATTCCCAACTAGCCCATAGGATCAACTTCAAAACGATCTTGATAATGACGCAATATAATCTAACGGCTCATAAAAGTGTCACTAAAATTTCTAGGACGTGTTTTGAGGCCTGCAAGTTTGGAATATTTCGTAAGGGATATGAACCCTTGTATAACTAGGTTAAGGGGATTGTTCGACCGGCCACGTTGACCCACTTTTAGGTCAAACTAGTAAAAGGTCTCGACGCAAAGACCACATAGATCTTAGCAAACTTTAAGAATAGCATGCCTGATCACTCCATAAGCAATCTAATGGCCCACAAAATTTTCCCAAAGATATGTAGGAAAGACTTGTTCATTTCATATTTTAATCATTATATTATGCTCACAAACATGTAAGGTGTATGAAATAGTCTCGTTTGGTCAGGTAAGTCCTTCCATCATATGACATGCATCACGTAGAAAATTACGATAGGACATACGCATGATTAAAAAAGAATAAACTACGTCACATGACTCTTAAGCCTTCGTCATGGTGGGTTTCCTTTCATGATCGCGTTAAGCCTTTGTCATGGTGGATTTCCTTTTACGGTCGCATGGAACTTGGAATGTAGGCATCCATATATGAATGCAATACCTCTATGAGAGTATGAACTATCATACGAAGTACATCCAGGTTACTACGGAACCCGTTTTTGGAAAGCATAATTCTGTGAATCTTATCGCACCGTGGCTCACTCTAACTTAAGTTATAAGTAAATAATAAGGAATGATATGTAAGATAAGATAAGATACGAATACGGATAAGTTACACTGTAAAGGTAAGTAAAATACGAATTAAGTTTCTACACGTGTCATGTCTTGCGTGCCACCACAAGATCTAATGCTTACAGTCAAGACGGGTCTTAAGGACAATATGATACAACAGTGTTCCAAATATAAGGGGACACTGATTTAAATACATGTAATCTCATCGGGATGGATGGTGCTATATGTTATGATACGAAGGTTAGGTAGTTATCTATACGTGAATCTTGCGTGATAGGCTCGAACAGTGGCTCTGGCACAGGTCGTATCTATAAATTAAGTAAGATGCGGAATACGTTATGTAGGCGTATAGAGCAATATTATGTTTTAAGATATGCCATGTAGAATAAGTCGACAAAATAAATACAAAAAGACATTAAAAATTGGTGCATCATATTCATTTCATTTTATGTTATGTATTTTCATTTTATATTACGTCTTTCAGTTTCGATATGATAGACTACAAGATCTTAGTATTATTGTACTTCATTTATAGCTGTTTGGTTTATTTGAAAATGCACTACAACTCAAGCGATTGCACACACGATCACCTGGGTATGTTATGGTGGATTGATTATGCAACCCGCTGAATTTATGCGACTGAGTAAACTCATCCCCTCCCAAAATCTAATAGTTGCAGGTGAGGACTTTGATCATCCTACCTAAGATGGTGTGGAGACAGCTGTGCCAGAGGCGACATACGTAAACGAGGATGTTGGCTACCACCTGGATGAGGGAGTAGATCCGACGGATTTTTATGAGCCTTGAGAGTGTCTTAGGCTCTAAGCATGATTATATTTATCGAGAAACTTGTTATTGGTTCAGTTTATGTTTTTGCACATCTTATTGTTTATGTATGGGACAGTTTTACCCTGTGTAAAATCTCAGTTTATTTTTCTATCCTAGATGGATGGTTAGGACTAATCACTTTACTATTGTCATCTACGTTTTTCGCTGTTAATTTATGAGTATTTTATCTTTAAATACTATTTTAAATGCATCAATCCATATGCAAAATCGAATTAAAAATTATGTGTATGTCCGCTTATCGCCTTAACAAGCGTGCGGTATCATAACACGAAATTCTAGGCCCTCGAGATCGGGTAAGGATTTTAGGTCGTGACAATTTCTGATTTTTTTTAAAGCCAAAAGCGTCGATCCATTTAGGTTCTTGTTTGGTTGCCAAACACCGAAATTTTTTATTTCAATTCAGTTCCAGTAACCAAATCTCCATCCCTACTACTGCTCAACTATTAGGAGAGATTAGAGATTTAGAGGCATGTGAATAGTGTGAAAGTCCGCTTTTGATTCCTTTAGTAGTGCATACCATGGTCCAAAATTTCAGCCGATAAATTAAACTATTGGCCGAAATGTTTCGGTTTTAGTCCCCGTTAAAACAAAATTTTAAACTGAAAATTTGGTCAAATTATGTATGAAGGGGAAAATTTTAGTTCAAAATTTCGGTTTGAGATGCCTACCTTGTTAAACAACCATATGTTTTGTATGATTTGATGTCCATTATCTCAAAATTTATAGACTAAAAATTGAGTCGAAAAATGATCTCCATCATCCGACTTAAGGCGGTCAAATTTTATCTGAAATCGATGATATTTAAATATACATGGTAGCCATTAATTTTAGGTGGCATTTTGCTGCTTTTGACTTAGATGATGGAGATCATTTTTTCTTCCAATTAATCTTTTGCATCAAAGATCTTTGGATTATGACACACGTGTGTCACCGGTGTGTGAGATGGCACACATGATAAATTCCACATGACACAAATAAAGTGACGTAGAGACAGCCTCGAGAACCGAGGAGCAGGCACGCATACACATATGACAATTGGGGAGCGGGGAGTAGTGTGAGGGAGCACCAACTATAATGGTGAGGGTTAACTAACATAACCCAACTCACACCTTGCAAAGACAAGGGTGGGAAACAGCGCAGAGGACGAGTATCGAACCCACAACCTCCTCCCTCATAATGGAGGGAGGTTACCAACTGGGCTAATGAGAAAAAGTCTGTTTGAAGACATGAAATATGTTTATATTAATAAAAAATGAGAAAAAGTCTGAAGTCATTGTTAGTTTTATTTTATTTTTATTTTTTTAAGTTCTAAAAAAATAAACAGTTCTATTTTTCTTTTACGACCAAAACACCTTTATATTTTAAAAGGGAGCTAAAACTTGCATGCGAGATTTGTACAGTGGCACATGATAAACAAGCCTTTGATATTTTTGAGATCTGTGCCGCATGGAACACCATCCAATCCATCTGATTTGAAGATCATATTATAAAGATCTTTTGAGGCAAAAAATTGGCACAAAACATGATCTCTACCATATAAGTTGTAGGTGTCAATCTTTGAATCAATCCTTTAGCTTTATCAATCAAATGATAGAGATCACGTTTCATGCCATTTGGCCTTAGGGATCTCTCCATCATGGTCTTCAAATCAGACAGCTTCAATTGTGTTCCATATTGCACAAATCCCAAAAATAAGGAAGTCTTTCTTTTTAATCATTTACAATAGTTCAAATTTTGTGTGCAAGTTTTAGCTCCCATTTAAAAATTGTAAAAGTGCACGAGTCGCAAGTACACTAATTTAATGTTTACTAGGGCAACAAGTATGGTAGGTATCCCACTTTATTTTCTTTAATATTAGTACAATAAAGAGAGGGTGGCTCTATTTGCACCCACAAAAACTCTAGAGCACTCTAGCTGAAAAACTTTTTTTTTTTTGGTAACCTCGGTATTCGGGCTTACCCGGGCCTCTTAGAGCACCCGCCTAATCCCAGGGGCACACGCACTCCAAATTCAGCACATGCAGGGTCAACACAGGATATAAATCCCTAGAGTGGCCTCAAGGGGGGAGGGGATTCGAACTCAAGTCTCTTGCTTTTTGAAGCAGGTACCTGGCCAGCTCACATAACCTCTTGAGGTTCTAGCTGAAAAGGTGTTATAATTGGTTCTCAAAAGCGCTATACTTGATTCTCAGGCCACTTTTGAGATGTGTGCCTCATCAAATCAACATTTGAGTCGTCTAATGGTACACTTACGATCTTTACGGTTGTTGTGTGAAAGATTGGGATGAAAAATGTGATCACTTGGGCATGTGTCCTTGGGATTAGGCGGGTTCTCTAAGAAGCCTGGATACCCAAGTTATCATATATATATATATATATATATATATATATATATATATATATATATATATATATATATATATAAAGATGAGTTTCTATAATAAAAATTTGGATCATTGGTGTAAATTTTCAACGCATTATGTTTGAGCAGCAAACCACAAACTGAGTCATGATTTAAAGACGAATAAACTCTAAAAAAATAAAAATAAAAATCCAAAATCATTGGGGGGGGGGGGGGTGTGTTAAGTTAGAAGATGTGTAACCCGTGATCTAAAACTTTGAAGGTAAAGTGAAATTGATACATTCGATGGTACCACCCCTCTATCCTACATAATCTCTTTACGAACATTACCCTTCAAGGTAACGTGTTCACGCTATCTATGAATTAGTTGGACGCCATATTGCCATGTGACATCTAAGACAAATTAATTTGGGCATTCTCATGGAGAGAATGGATAAATTGGGCATTTTTGTGGAGATAATGGTTCACAATTCTTTTAAAATGAAACGTCTCCAACCAATCAAGATGGATAGGGTATATATTCAGGTGAGATTAACCTGGATAAGCTTAAATGATTCAAAGTATAATCTCAACTTATTGATATGTGAAGACAAATGCGATTGAAACACTTGGGAGTATTGTTGATTGAGCCACGATTCCGCATCCACCTAAAATTAATGTTTTGTTCTGTGTGATTGATTTGCATTCTTGTTTATTTTCGCTTTCTTTCTTAACACAACTACCCTTTCAACCTAGTAAAATTATTGCAATTCACGAAGCCTTATTTGAAAATTTTCCTTTAAAATTTAATTATGAGTAAATTCCCTTCTTATATCTTTAGATTCACCATCATATAAAAAAAACTCGGAATTTTATGTGAGTGCATCACACCAAATACCATCAACCAGACAACAATTCAAAGTAGAGAAAACAAAGAAGATTAAAAAAAGGAATACCTGGCAAGCGATGGAGTTGTTGGATCCGACCCTGGCGTTGCCGTAAGGGACGAGATGGAGATCGACGATGTCGATGAGGCCGGTGCGTAAGATGTTGGCGAGGTAGTTGACTATGAAATTTGAGCAGTAAGGGCATAGCGTTTCGTAATACAGAGTGAGAGAGACTTTTTCAGTAGCTGCAGAAGCTGAATCAGAGAAGAAGAAGATGGAGAATAGAAATAATATAGCCAAGAGGCGAGGATGAGCCATGAGAGAGAGAGAGAGAGAGAGATTGGCTTTAGGAATTAGAGAGGCGTTTTCTCCGATATTTTCGAGGGAGCAAAGGACTTGGGTTGGGACTTGGGAGAGTGAGGAGGGAGCCCTCCGAAATATTTCTATACGTTCACCACCACATGGCATGGGTAGTTTTGAAATTTAGTTGATTTAATTGCTTTTTTTTTTAAACATAATTACTGTTTGCCATATTGTCCTATAAATAAATATATTTTGAGTACACTCAAGATTCTGCCTTCTCATCCTCCGCTTCATTTGCTTAAACTCCAAAAGTGATGTGCCCATGATCATGTTTAATTTTTGAGATATGTGCCACTTGTAATTAAAATCTGAGTATAGGTTGGTTGGACTATCATATCAAGATCTATTGTGTAGAAGATTGGAAGAAAACATATCTATTGTCTTATTTACAGCGCTATGGTTTAAACACATGAGACATAGGTTGAGAAGGAAGAGTTTTGAGTTGTAAATAAAGGTACTCATATATTATTTTTCAAAAAAATATTAAAATAATTTTTTACAAGATAAAAGCCAAACAAATTAATTTGAAGGCTAGGAAATATACATTAGAAATTTCGTTGTGTACCATTATTTACACCCTCATAAAACTATGACCTCACCCATCTCCTACGGCCGACATGTATTAACTGCTTTGAATTATATATTCAAAATCAATTTTTTCTCTCAAGCTTCTGCACGATGGATCTTGAAAACACAAATTAAAGTGCTGGCAGTAAGTTTTTTATTCAACTTAGCACTCATCTGAAAAAGTAACCTTAAAATTACATAACACACATTATGCACGCTCAAATTTAATTTTAGAGTCAATTTTTGAAATGTGTGACAAATGAAATGAAAATTTGACTATATTTTCATGATCTCATGATTCATTGCATGAATTATTGGGACGAAAAAAGAACCGTCTGATTTAAAATGAACAGCACATTAGGGCTAGGGGAAATGGGTGAAGTTATAATTTCACAAACGTAAATACTGGTGTTCGATGAAGTTTTAAAATTTCTTTTAAACAATAATATAAACCATATAACCTACCTCTAGATGTAGGTGGCACTTAAAACCTTGAAGCTTCACGTGCAATCTTATACTTACCTTGCAACAATAACAACGTAGATCCGAACATATTTTTTAAAGGTAGTAGATACACTAACACGTTACCACTGTCACATAACACTCGATTCCCATTTTTTATTCTGCAGCTTTCCCTTTTACTTTGGCTTTTATCTTTTATTTTTAGTATTAATATTTTATTTTTTTATCCTTTTTCTTTTTTGGGATGTCATACAGTAATATAGTGATTGTGTAAACTTACATGCAGAAATGATCCATCTTTGGCACAACCAAGGATCAAAATATCAGTTTTATTTTCGATTTCGGACATGACCGAAATAAAAAATTCGAACCGAAATTTCAGCCAAAAATTTACCCTCCATATATTTTGACCGAAATTCCGGTTTGAATTTTCGTTTAAGTGGAAACCAAAATCGAGAGTAGGCGCGAGGAGATCCCGCACAAAGGATGAGAGCAGGGGTGAGGACTCAAACCCATGACATGTTGCTTTCACAAAGGAAGAGGATACGAGTTGAACTATCGCTCAACCGGTTCTAATATTCATATTCTACTAGTGTTTCAAAAGATCTTTACATAATTATATAATTATTAAGGTAAAATTAAAAGAAAATAATAAATGGGAACTCCTTAATAGTACTTCTACTACCAAAGAGGCATTAGCCCAGTTGGTAACCTCCCTCCATTGTGAGGGAGGAGGCTGTGAGTTCGATACTCGTCCTCCATGCTGTTTCCCACCCTTGTCTTCACAAGGTGTGGGTTGGGTTCTGTTAGTTAACCCTCACCACTGTAGTTGGTGCTCCCTCACACTGCTCCCCAACTGTCATATGTGTATGCGTGTCTGCTCCTCGATTCTCGAAACTGTCTCGGCCTAAATGGCTGTATAAAAAAAAAAAATAGTAATTCTACTAAGAGCATGCATCTCCAACGGGCTACGAAAATGACATATCAGGTGTTCATGAGTTAAATTTGGCATACCATTGAACTCTACTTGGGTATGCCAAATTTGCCATAAGAATAAATAAAATATTAAAAGTACATAAAATATTAAAAAAATTGTTTGAAACGAATAAAATATGTTAAAAGTGAATTTGAGATAACTAAGAAGTAGTCAGTGACGGAGTCAATACTCGGGGTAGCAGCAAGAAGGCGGGGGGGCCTTGGAGCTGGTTGGCTAGAACCAAGAAGGCATAGGGGCCTTGGAGCTGGTTGGTGGTGCGACGCGGTCGCATGGGAAGATGATGCAAGGAGTCATGGGCGTAGTAGTGTGGGGCATGACACTGTGTGCCACGGAAGGAGTCCGTGTGCCATGGGGGCATGACAAACTAATACATTTGAGGTCCTCGAATTATTTTGTCATAGACGGTGTTTGGACCATCTCTATGAGAGAGGTATTGGATGAGATGTCTCCTACCCACATGGGGCCTTACGTCGTCAGAGGGTGCACAAGTGTCTCCTAGGCCTGAAAGGGTGGGCTTAAGATGTTATTTCGACAATGCCGTGTGGCACCCAAGGTGAGGTTGCCATGTGGCCTCTGACCGGCGTCTCGGTGTACATGGGTCAACAATGAGGGATGCACTTGAGGGCTACGTGGGACACGGTAATGCATGGTAGTTGAGGGCCGGATGCAGACGTATGTTAGTAATAGGGAACACACAGAATTGTGGGTTTGGTTCGGTATATCGATGAGTTATGTTGGAATGGGATGGTATGAGGAGCTGCAAGCTACTTTTGCGAAGCGAGGTACTAGTGCAGGGCACGCGAGGGTGAAGCTTGAGCAAGCCAAGTGAGGCACGAAGGTGCCTGCAGGCGTGTCTTAAGGGGCACGATGCGATAAATGGTTGGCCTCGAGAGAAGGCAACGGTGAACGGGAATTCTTGTCCTCTACGGAGCGGTATTAGAGTCTGATGGTTGGGTAGACTGACCTCATTGAATGCAGCATCGAGGTGCCGCACCGGTGTGATAACCGGTGTTGGGCCCTCGTGACAACCGGCTTCGTGCTCTAAGTTGATATTCTTTCAAAATTAAAGCTTACACTAAAGGGTATTTTTCCCTTAAAACATATAATGCTCTAGTATATGCTTGTACGTTTTCCATTCTCGTTATAATTTGAGTAGCAAAGAGCAAGGTGTGCAAATCGGACTCGCTATCGGGAATCGGTCTTTGGAGGACCGAAACAACTCGGCTAATATGTATCAGTCAAATTTAGAAAAAAAAAGGAAAATAGAGGTATCGACCAAAACCGATACTGTATCGATCAATTCGTATCGATTTGCTGAGAAAACCTATACGTATTGCCAATACATATTGGTATCGGTCGATTTTTGAAACCATGGTAAAGAGTAATAGCTCCTCATCCACATTTAAACACCAAAATGGTGTATAACTAATCTTATATTTATTAATATTATGCATGTGACATATATCTGTGACCAATTCATTTATTTTTTATTTTTTATACGGCTATTTGGTTGCAGAGCATCAACTATAGTGGTAAGGGTTAACTAACGAAACTCAACCCACACCTTATTAAGGTAAGGGTGAGAAATAACTTGGAAGACGAGAATCGAACCCACGACCTACTCCATCACATTGGAGGGAGTGTACCAACTGACCAATTTAAATTGTCTTGGTGTTGATTGTTGAAAAGATTTGAACATGTGACTTTCTAAGGTTAAATAAATACTTTAACCAACAACCATTAGAACCTTCTGGGATTGGATAAATGTAGTCTGGTACCTTCGGGTGGTGGTTATTAGGTTGTTCTTGCACAATATTTTTTTTGTCCCAATCATCTACACAATCTATCTTGAGATCGTGGGCGTATAATCAAATAATTAATTTTTTATTTCACGTGACATACATCTCAAAATGTAACCCTAAAATCAAGTTTGAGCTTGATGTGCGCCATGTGATTTTTGGGTCACTCTCTTAAAGATGTGTGTCATGTGGAATCAATAGTTGATCATCTGAGGGTATGCCCTCAAGATCCATAATGTTAAAGATTGAGATGAAAAAATATTGTTGCCGTCCAACTCAAGGTATAAAAAATCGGCCGATACCGATATGTATCGGTTTCAGCCAAACCGATACGTATCGGTATCTCGTATCGGCCAATACGTATCTGTATCGGTTGATATGTCTCCGTTTTAACCAGGACGTTCATTTTTCCTTTAGAAAAAAAAAAGCTGATACACATCGGTATCAGTCGAGTCATATCAGCCTCAGGCAAACTGATACCCAAGGCCGATACTCATTTTGATACCTTGGTCCAACTGAATCCCGTCATTGTTCACATTCCAGTTGCCAAAGAAAGTTCCTGTAAGTCTTTTTCTAGAGTGGTAATCTCATTGTCATCACCTTGTCTCAGCTATTTGGATTTCAAAGAGCCACACACTCTCTCTCTCTCTCTCTCTATATATATATATACATATATATATATGAGGCCCGAGGATATGCGCTCGGGCGTAAAGATATCTCTACTCATATTGATAGGAGCTCGACAAGTAGCGCCTCTGTCGCTGATATGACAATCCCTCCTTTTCCTAACTTCACCGCGCTTTAACCATGATTACCACTGACACTGATAGAATCAGAAAAGAAAAATGTGGCGACGCGTTGGGAGTCCGTGCCTGACATCATGATTTTGTCATGATTATATTCGAAAAGACATAAGAGAAGGCCACCTAATTTGAAGTGCTTACGTTTGTATGAAGGAGGCGATTGTGCTTCTTATACGACGTGCTATCGCGATGTTAGATGTAATATCATTAATTAAAAGTGGCGCATGATATTGTAGTTTTCAATAGTGGTCATTACATTTTGAAATTACGCTTCGGTACAAAGCAATAATGCTTCCGAACGAAGCGTTTGGGCTTCAGAACAAAGCGTTTAAGCTTCTAACCGAAGCGTTTGAGCTCCTTTTGTGAAATGAAAGATGACTTCCTTCTGACACGTAATGCATCTGACCTTACTTCATTTATTACCATCGTTAGAATATTAAATGAGAAGCGGGGTATGACTTCATGGTTCTCAATGGAAATCATCACCATTTGAATTGACTGTTTGAGAGACCCCTTCGGGCACCCCTTAGGAGAGTCCATTAATTGGCGAAATGTTTAGCATTTATTACTTGAATGTTAAACATTAATGACCTTTCTATCAGAGGAAGCTTCGCTCCCCCTGAGAAGCGCTAGCGCTCATGTAAGAAGCGTTAGCGCTTCTGTGATGAGAAGGAAGCGTTAGCACTCCGTCCATTATACAAAGCGTCCCAAATTTTGACACGTAGCATCATTTTGTGCGAAACAACGCCCGAATGTATTTAATTTATTAACATTATCAGAACATTAAATGAGGAGCGGGGCGAAGCAGATGAGATTACGGTGCCTGACATCGTGTTGTGCAATGCCCATCATTCCCATTGGAGAAATATATTTAAGGCGGAAATTTTGTGAATTACATATTCACAAATTACTTTTCGCCTTTGCCCTCCCAATGTTCAACTTCTCAGATCGCAGTAAGAAATATCAAAGCGATGAAAACTTATTTTTGCATCTAGTGACAAGGTGAGTGTCATTTTATTTATGATAAATAGAAGCGTCATCCCTTCCATAGATGAAGTGTTTACGCCTCATATATGGGCGGGGCGCCTCACCGCTCTAGCTTTTGTAGTGTAGGCCTTCTAACATGAAAGCGACGCCGCTCTTATTATTAGTACTTTCTTCTCTAAACTTCTCTTTTTTCTGTTTCACATATTTTGAAGATGAAGCATTTGTACCTCATATATGGGCGGGGACGCCTCTCCACTTGAAGCGTCGCGTCGGCGCTCCAACATTTGAGGGGCTTGCTCTTGTATATAGAAGCAACGCCTCTCCTATTATTAGTACCTTCTTCTCTAAACTCTTTTTTTTGTGTCACATATTTTGAAGATGGTTCTCAAGACCCCAACTGTTAAGTACACCATTGGAAAGTGTCAGGACATTTATAATGCAGAATTTGAGGGGAGGAAATATTTGCTCAATAATTCGATCTTCCCTATATTCTTTGTGGCTTCAAAGGGCGTAAGAAGCAGCAACAGCCTCCTGGACGCAATCATCAAGTTTTGAGACTATGGTAATGCCTGGAATTTTGGGACTGTCAAGTCTGGCATTATCAGATTTCGGGCCCTTGATTTTGCCTTGATAACTGGTCTTCGAATGATCGATCCCGCCGATTACCCTTCGAAGGTGGAGATTCCTGAAGAACGGACCATTGGTATTTCAAGGGCCTGAAAGATGTAACTAGGGCAGACATCAAAAATGTGACTGACAGACTCGGGCAGGATGTTGACGACGACTTTCTGAGACTCTATTGGTTGTTCATCCTCGCCACTGTCCTCTTTGCAAACATAAAATACACCCTCGACAACTCCCACTTCACCCTTGTTAATGATCTCCCCAACTTCTAATGTCGGTGGACAAAGTGAAGAGGTTGAGGGTTATAGCTGAGAAAGCAAAAGCAAAGCGTGGTTATAATATTTATGACTACACTATTATCCTGCAGGTAATGTCGTCTCTCAGAACGTCTTGTTTTATTTCATTATAAGCGCTGATGATTACGAAAGTCATCAAATATTTATTTTATTTTTCTCATATCTGAGCGTACGAGATTAACGACATGTGCGCTCCACACAAAGTTACTGGCGGCGTTAGTTTCCCAAGGCTGTTGAAATAGAAAGCAAACGACAAAATGAGGCATTCATACGTTACGTAATTCCAGCACAAGGTAAATTCGATACGAGGCGATATCGCATCCAAATATAGGCGCTATCACTACAATGTAGAAGTACAACCGCTTTCAAATAAAGCGATGGTGCCTCTGAAAAATAAGATTTACTTCTAAATGAGGTGATGGTGCCTCTAACACGAGCGCAATCGCTACAAAATGAAGTGATGACGCCTTTATATCGAGCGCAATTGCTACAAAATGAAGCAATGACACCTCTATATTAGGCGCAATCACTTCTTAAGAAAGTGGTCGCTCATTTCTAAATTCTTAATTAGTCGAAATTAATGTGAAATATCTATCATCTTGTAGGCCGCTCGCATCCGACCACTGGAGGCCACACCCAATGAAAGTGCCCTCCCTGTGGTTGAAGCCATATATTGAGAGCAGGGCAGAGACCTGCGGAATCGGGTGAAGAACAACTGTTCCCTCCCATTAGTATGCGGAGGAAGAAAATAGATATTGATGTTATTAGCTTGTCGGATGAGGAAGAGGCAGAGGAGGAAGAAGAAGAGAGGCAGCGGAGGAAGAAGAAGAAGAAGAAGAAGAAGAAAAACCCAAATCTCGTAAGTTTGTAAAATTATGGATTGATGAAAAATGGAAGCATTCTGCTGAGTCAAGAATTACAGATTGTGAGATGTCAATGAGAGAGTGGTGCGAAGCCTTCAATGACATCCGTGTAAAGGTTCTTCAGCTCGAAGAAGAGAGCCAACAACTGAAGGTAAAGGTTCAACTGGAAAAGGAGAACCATAAACTGAAGGGTTATATTAAGGATCGATACGCCCTCCTTCAGAATCAACAACCATCTCTATCCGAGGTATGCTTATAAACAATGTTGGATAAATATTGAGCTTGTAAAAATCCAACGACGAAGTGATGACGCTTCTCTATGTTGCATCGACGCTTTTCTATGAAGCGTCGACGCCTCTATATCTAGCGTTGCCACTTCTACAGGAGGCGACGATGCTTCTCTGTGATGCGTCGACGCTTCGGATATGAAGCGCGAACGCTTATACATGTTAACTATTTTTTAAACATGACCTGATATTCTTATTATATTGCAAACCCGCAGTGTGTCGGAAAGTCTGTTGGGCCTGACTGGGGATAATCAGACATATGTCCCCCAACGTCATAGGTCTACCTTTGCTCGAACCTCAGCCCCAATCCCACCCGCAACCCAATCCCAAGCCCAAGCCTAAGGCAAAGTCCAAGTCCAAGCCCCAACCCAAAGCAAAGTCCAAGTCCAAGCCCAAGCCCACGGAAAAGTCTAAGTCCTTGTCCAAGCCCCAACCCAAGGCAAAGTCCAAGCCCCAACCCAAACCCCAGCACAAGCCCCAGCCCAAACCCTAGCCCAAGCTCAAGCCCAAGCCTCGACACAAGCCAAAGCCCCAATCCCAACCCAAGCCTCAGCACAAGCCTAAGCCCGAGCTCAAGTCTCAGCACAGGTCGAAGCCCAAGCCCCAGCCCCAACCACATTCAGACTCTGCGCCCCACCCAAACCCCATCCTCCCTCCCAAACTGAGCCCCTTACCCAATCGAAAGTCATGTGTCCACCACCCATAGCCCGATCCCAAGCCCAAGCCCAAACCCAAGGCAAAGTCCAAGTCCAAACCCCAGCCCAAACCCCATCCCAAGCACCAGCCCAAGGCAAAGTCCAAGTCCAAGCCCCGGCCCAAACCCCAGCCCAAGCCCCAACCACATTCAGACTTCGCGCCCCACCCAAACCCCATACTCTCTCCCAAATCAAACCCCTTACCCAATCTAAAGTCCTGCCTCCACCACTACCATGGTCCACCCAACCTCCTACAAAGGAGAAACCCCAACGATAGCCATAATCTCTGCCTCCACCATCACCACCGCCTACTGCGTCTCATGACGAACAACCTGAGAAGCCCCTTACGCAACCATGCATCGAGGAGGGGTCTTCTGTGGGAGAAGAAGAAGAAGAAGTGAATGACCAACTCCTCTTATCGTTCAGGAGAAGTGAGAGAACCCGAGCTGAAGGCCTCACGATTCCTTCATCACAAACTCACTCCAAAAGAAAGGGAGAGTTGGTCACCCAAACCCGTAAAAAGAATGCCAGAGTGGAAGCGATGGTTTTATCGGCCGCTGATGCACCACCTCAGACTTATATGAATGTTATTTGGGAAATACCCAACAGATGGAACGAGTAAGTATATACCCTCCATACAACTTTTAACATGTCTTTCGAAGCGTCAACACGTCGTTGTCGAAGCGTCATCGCCTTTATGTGAGAGTGTCAGCACTTTGTAAAATGAGCGCCAACGCGTCAACTTCGAAGCACTAGAGACTGATCCACTTATATTTTAATTTGAACCTAGGACTGCCATCTCGACCGTTGGGTCCCAGTGTATTATCGTCAAGTTGATGCATTGCTTATAATCCAAACAGGAACTAGAAGACCCAGTAAGTATTAGTCCCTATTCAACCTCGTCATTTTCCTGATTCTATATTGATATTTACACTTTTGTATACAGATAATGACTGTGTACTTTAGGGTCATGAATAAGTGGGAAGACATTGAGAAGGAAGAGGAAGACTTTTCGGATGACTACCGTTGGACTTACCTGCATGAGCACGAATTTTAAAGATTTTGAGGAATACCTTAAAACGAGTAGTCCACACACGCCCTCCGACATGGTGGGACGGAGCAAATACTATGCCGATTCTTTTTTAGCGCAATAAGGCACGCCTTCGTTGCAGCATTTCTTCATAAATAAAAATTGGGTCTTGAATTCGATTGAGTGTGAAAGTTTTTTTATTCCGATTCACAAATTAAAGCCACGACACTGGGCGCTTGCTGTGGCGACCTCCTCAGCTCATAAAATCGATGTCCTTGACCCCCTCCCAAATCTTCCTGTGAAAACTAAATTTCCCGAGCCGATAGGGATAATGGTAAGCTACGCTATCATACTCTCAAAAGTAACGCCGGAATAGCTTATCGCTCTTAGCGGAAGTATTGACGCGTTTAATATGGGGCGTAATCACTTTGATAATTGAGCATCACTGCTTTGACAATGGGGCGTCAACGCTTTTAAAATGGGTCATCAGTATTTTAACATTTTACTATCAGCACTTTCACAATGAGGTGTCAGCGCTCCATTGTATGTCAACAAATGTGCAGTTGATATTTTAATTTTTTATTTATTGACAGACGCATTACCTCCCAGCCCTGTTTCATATGCACGATGCAGTGGCTTTCATTTTTAACAAATGGCCTTGGGACAGTAAGGTGACTTGGTTGTTATTGTGTATTATAATTATATTAAATTCAAGTCTTAACCTATTGCAGGCGCATAATAGAAATTATAGCATAACATAGGATCGTTCACATGAGGAAGTTCATTATCTTATTAATTCCTATTTCTATCTAAATCCCTATCTTAAAAACTTCTATTTATCTTTAAGATTTCCTAATCTACTGGAGAAATATGAATAAAAGAATGGTTTTTTAATCTAAAGTGTATAAAAATAAATCCTAATCCTCCTTCTTCAGATTAAGGTTGTCAATCTCAATCTTCAACTTTTGGATATTTATAAAAATAAACAGTACCATTACACCATATTTCTAGTCTCCTAGCATTGGTCGTCAATCAAGTCTAAGATCCTATCAATACAGATTTAATCTAATCAACAATTAACCAGAAAATTGAGTGTCAATCAAACTTTAGCAAACTGAAGATAGAAAAGTAAGCGCCGTTACACTAATCTACAAATTCTAACCTGAGTTGTCAATTTAAATTAAAACTTGGAGATGTTTACAAAGCAAAAAAAATCTAAACTAGAAAGCAAAGTAAAATATATTCTTCACCCCTCAACCGCAGTCATCTATTGCTCCTGAGAAATTACAGATATTTACACTAATCTTCAGCACTCAATTGCAATCGTCAATTGCTCTTGAGAAACCTCTGATATCTAATCTACTCTAACTAATATATACTACTGATAAGAAAAAAATTCAAACTTAGGCGTCAATTGATGCTGAAATTCTTCGATGATTATTCCTATGCCGAACCCTCTTATTTATAGATCATAAGGGATCGATTTACACAGATATAATTTTAATAAAAGAAACTACTAAAAATAAAAGTATCATAATATAATTCTAATTACTAATTTTATTTTTCCTTACTTCCTTTAGTTGATGCGCTTTTAGAGTGTTCTTTATCGAGCAGCTGCAGAGTCCTTCGGATTAGATCTTTATCAATCTTCTCAGATCTGTGGTTCATCAAACTTCTAATTGCAGAAGTCTTCTAATTCTGGATATGGCTGTGATAGTTCTCGTGTGATCAACAACATCATAATAGTAGGAAAGCTTCGATTCTTAGGAAATCATAAATAATGATTTCTTCTTTCATAGCTTCTTCTCTGGAAAATTATTAATCACGATTTTCTATTTTCAATAGGCTTTCTCATAGTTGACGATTCTCTGAATTACGCTTTATCGCTTTCCTCTTTTTGTCTTTTTTGGAGAATTATAATTTTCTGACTTTCAATAGCGGCAAATCATCTTTTTCGCTCAATCATTTTTCTTATTACTTTTTGAGTTTATTTTGACAAAGACTAACATTTAGGCTCTGATTTACTACTTATCTTTAATATCTGCACATCAATATCTCATTAGTAGCAAACTAAGTCCTAGCACTACTAAGTTAAGGGTGATAAAATAGTAAATTATGTGACTGATCACACCCCCAAACTTAAGTTTTGCTAGTCCCTAGCAAACAAGGAAGCATAAATTATTTAAAACTATGACTATAAATGTCACTTTCGTAGGGAGGACGATTGCATTTAGTAGATGTAACAAGCCTTTAAACCCCTAGGTGATCCCTAGTGGAGGAGTTGTAGTCTCCTAACGATTTTCAGTGAAGTTATCTACAAACTTCAAATATTTTTGGATATTTCAAAAAAAAAAAATATATATATATATATATATATATATATATATTTTTTTTTTTTCGAAACTAATTTTTTTATACTACTAATTATTCAGTTAGTCATTATATGTTTATTATTTTAAAATATTTCAAATCTTTTATCCTTAGCTTTCCCTCATCGCAATTATCCTTGATCAGAACTCAATAATATTAATTCTTATATAGCGTGGAGTGCGTGCATATCAGTGAAAAGTTTATTCATCATAGATTTTTCTAAGCTGTAATTTTTAGAAAATATTTTCATTCAAACTCTCACTTATTGACATACTCTAAAAAATAATCAAAATTTTGGGTTCTCATAATATGATATATTCGTAAAATTCAAAGCCCAATCAGCTAAAAAGATAAATCTCATGGAAAGGATAATCAATTCTTTTTATATAATTTTTTCATTTATTCATAGTATATATCTCATATATCTCTCTAGACTCATATTTTTACAAATTATAAATCACAAAGGTCTTTCTTTCGGCTTATAATGGGGCTTTGGGTTTTCAGAAGGTTTCAAAGAAAAAGGTAAAGAAGATTCAAAATTATTTCCAAGAGTTTAGCGCTTCCTTCTCTTCTTATTCTATTTTTCAGCTTCAGTAAGTATCCTTATTTTGGATAACATCTTCCCATTTTCTTTTCTTTTATAAATCCCATTTTTCTTTTTTTTGGAAGCTTTTTGCTTCTCTTTTCACAAAATCATATTTTTTTTTATGATTTTTCATTCTTTTTTCTTTTCTTTTCTTCTCCCATATTTTCATACATTTGTATTTCTTTTTCAATTGTACCATTTTCAGTAGATCCCTTATCTATTAAATCATACTCCTTTCACTCCCTTTTCTTCTCTTCTTTTACATTCTAAACTCTCAAAAATTATAAGGGTTAAGGATAGAAAGTTTTGGACAGTACATATAGTTAAGGGTTTATAAAATTTGGTACAAAGAAATTTAATCTTTAGGTTTCTGATATGGGTTCAAATGGTAAAATATTATGGGATTTTGGCTTCTTAGCTCTGGTTAAAAAAAAGATGGCCTTTCGTAATTTTTACGATTTACTAATATTGTAATATCTAAAAAATTTGAGCGTTAAATAGTAATCTCGGGATCCGTGCTTGACTGGTCGTAGGGTTGACCAAGAGATGGTCAAACAGTGGACTCATGAAGGGATAAATTGATGTGATGTCAATATGACCTAAGTGTAGTGTATAGTGTGAGTTAGTGGTCATGTACACCTATCTCTGGTGTATGTGTTTAACACATAAGCTGGAAAGAGGGTAAAAGGGTTTTAATAAACCTAGTTTGCTTTATTTGGGTTGGTGAAAGAGAGTTAAGAAGAGAGAGAGAAACCAAGAGGAGTTATTGAGCTAGGATTTAATACAAATCAAGAGGAGATTAGAGCATTGAATGCTGGATTCAACGCATGAGGAGCCGTTGAAGCGAAAAGCTGGAACCCTAGCCATCAAACCCAACAAATCAATCCTTTAAGGGATTTACTGAGGTAGGTTTTATTAGATTTCAATACATAAAGATTTGATGAGTTTAATTCAGTCAAGCATAATTAGAATGATAGATTAAAGACCTAGAAAAGAAAGAAATATTGATAAGGAAAAGATTTAGAAGAACAGCCTGAAAAGGGGCTAAATCTGGCCAAATCGATTAATCGATTTTGGTCTAGAAGTTGAAAAGTCAAGGATGCCCAATTTCGATTAATCGATCTGGAAATCGATTAATCAATTTTAAAGGTCGATTAATCGATTTGGAAATCGACTGAGTACCTCCAGTGGCTGGAGAAATAAGACTTGGGGAAATCGACTAATCGATTTGAGATATCGATTAATCGATTTTTGATTTCGATTAATCGATTTGGGATCGACTAATCGATTTCAGATTTTCGACTACTCGATTTGAGAATCGATTTAACCATTCAGGGGAATTCGATTAATCGATTTGGGATCGATTAATCGATTTTGGATTTCAATTAATCAATTTTGGGAATCGATTAATCAATTTTGGGAATCGATTAATCGATTTTGGGTTCGATTAATCGATTTTGGGAATCGATTAATCGATTTTGGCAGTTTCACTTAACTTCTTAGTTGAACCTTGAGGTTCATGGAGGGTCTAGGACCTTCTCTATTGCATCTTTAGTGATATGTTGCATGTGTTGTGATATACCATAGGTGGTACGTGTGAAAGCAAGCATAAGGAGCCATGTGGGACCTTGATGCTTGGACCTTCAGAGACCTGAGGTAGGGAACACCTTGAACATATACTTTAATTGCAAGAGCATGTATGTAGTGATATAGAGATCAAAATTGAAAATGTTTTAACTATATAAATCTTTGAAAAAATGGGTGTGTGTGACACCAAGAAAGTGATAAAGGCATCAGTGTGATGCGAATAACTGAGACCAAGTAAGTTAATGAAAATGAGGCATCCCCAGGAGATGAGAAAGTGATAAAGGCATCAGGGTGATGCGAGTAATTTAGACATCCCAGGGATGTAAGTAAGATTGAATAACTACTGTTAAGGCCTAACTGATATAAGATAGCACATTTACACGGTGAACAATTATATGTAAAGCACATGTTATTTTTGTTATTTGAGGTTTGATTAGGATACCCCACCGACGTGGTGAGATACCTACGACTGATTCGGTAGGATATCCATAACCAGTATGGCGGCCAATCTGTATACCAGTGTGAAGGTCTATCCGTACACAGTAAGCACATCCCAGGAATGTTAAGATGAGATTTAACCCCGTCGCCTATTGAGAGAGGGGCTTCGGTAGTATTCCCAGGGAATACATATAACAACTGTCTATTTAGACGACGATGGAGGGTATCCCATCGGGGCTCGATGCTATATTGCTCAGGGATTACTTAAGTTGAAGATTTAAGTTTTGCTTTAGGCATGTTCAGTGTCATTCATGATAAATTAACAGTAAAGTGAAACATGTAAACTACAAGTAAATTTGAATGCAAATTACCATCTTTTAAACTGTTTTTCTAGCAAATGCATAGACACATCATGCTTAGAATATTATAGAATATATGTGAGATTTTGACTTATATGTTTATTATGTTGTTCCCTATTGAGCTAGGATGTAGCTCACCCTTTAGACTATACGTCGCAAGTCCATTATTAGCAGCGGCCGAGGCTACGAGAGACGTAGATCCGGGTGATTCGGATTAGGTGCCTGGGGACGAGTTGGAGCCTCCTCCCGAGGACTTCTTCTAGGAGACTCTGTTGAGCACTTTGAGAGAGAGTTTTTTAGAGCATATTGGTATGGCTTGGTATGTCAAGCCTTTATTTTGATCAACAATGTAATTATACTTTGATATTTTTTTTGGCAAACCATCTGGGGTGACCTAGTTTTATCACCGATGGTTCGGGCCTGTTCTTTTGTCCATACATTGGTATGGAACGAGAACTGCTTTTGAGCTCTTTCATTATAGAGAATAATATATTATTAATGGATGTTTCTATCAGTTCATACACTTTACTTGATTGGTTTTGCTTGTTATACCAATGTTCCGTACATAGCCTTGGGGCACGGTCTGGAGGATCGTGCTGATGGCACGGGTTTCGGAGAGCCAAAATCCGGACTGTCATAGTTGGTATCAGAGCATTTTCTTTTAGAAATTCTGACAATCATTCTTTTTGTCAGAGCATAAGGACTTTTGCTAAAGAAAACCTTGTTTTCACGTACAGACCATTATGTCTTCTAGAGAAAGGGGCTGACCCAGGGGCGGCCATAGTAGAAGCTTGCGTAGTTGAGATGATTTTATCTCGAATGCAAATAGAGTGCCTGTAGGAGATAGATGGGCTTCAGGTAGTGGTGGCCAAGGGAGTCAGGGTCAGGGAGAGAACCAAGATCTAGATCGTCAGGATCAAGATCAAAGGGAACAGGGAAGGGTTAGAGAAAGGAATGAGGAGAGAGAAGAGCGTCAGAGGATGATGCATACCATGGAGACCATGGCGGCTGCCATGGCACAACAGGCTGCATCCTTGGCAGCTCACACTGCCCATGAGCTGAGTCAGCCACCTACGCCTCCAGTGGGGCCTACACCTCCAGTGGCTTCAGCGTTTACTGAGTTTAGGAGGATGAGACCTCCTAGCTTTTCTGGACAGGGGGAGCCCATGGTGGCGGAGCATTGGCTGAGTGAGATAAAAAAAGTATTTAGTATGCTCACATGTACGGAGGACGAAAGAGTCCGTTGGGCAGCCTACATGTTAGACGGAGAGGCTAGGCCTTGGTGGAAGTCTGTTTCACGAACTAGGGCTCAGGAGACTCCGAATTTGCCCTGGACGTGGGATGAATTTATTGAAGAGTTCAACAAACATTACTTCCCAGAAGTTGCGAGAAATAAGATGGAGATCCAATTTTTACAACTCGTGCAAGGGAAGATGACAGTGAGAGACTATGGAGTGGAGTTCATGCGACTCGCTCGCTTCGCGCCCGATTATGTTGTCACGGACATGATGAGAGCGAAGAGGTTTTAGCAAGGGTTGAGACTGGACGTGAGGAGAGGAGTAGCACCATTCCAGATGAGGACCTATGGAGAGGTCATGAGCAAGGCCTTGGTGGTAGAGGAAGAAAATAATAACAAATATCGCCAGAGGGAACAGCAAGGAAGGTGGAATGTGGACCAGAGCAGAATGGGAAACTACGAGCCGGTGAACAAAAAGCCAAGATTCGTAGCAGGCAATCAGAGACCACCATTCCAGGGAGGTTATGGGAGACCGACGTAGCAGACCAACCAGCAGAGATTTCCATTGCTTTCGTCGGGGAGACCGATACGATATGAGAGCCCTGCTATCGCTACCGGAGCTACAGTTACACAGGGTTTCTCGCGAGCAGCTTCTTCCACACCTCGGGAGACTTGTGCCAAGTGTGGCAAGTCTCACAGGACAGCAGACTATGGGCAGAGAACTCGGGGTTATTTTTGATGTGGCAAGGTGGGCTACCTGATCAAAGATTATCCCGAGGTGAACAAAGGAAAGACGGCTTCAGCTCTTATGCCACGACCTATACAAATAAGGAAGCCGATCGTACAAGGGAGAGCCTACACAGTCACAACTCAAGAGGCTCAATATATGAATGATGTGATCTAAGGTGAGATTTCTTTTAAATAAAGAATTTCAATTCTTGAAACTTTTAAATAAAGAAGGTGCATCCATGTAGAAAATAGAAAAAAACTTGCATGTAATAATTTCTAGTGTGATGATATACATTAAATATATGTGTATGTGATTAGGTGCGTTATAAATCTATAAGAAGGGAATTGATATGACATATGAAGCTCGAGTGTCGATAGACCCAGGGTCTACCCACTCATTCGTTACCCCTCGCTTCACAAAGAAGATGAAAGTTGACCCAAAGAGTTAGACTTTGTGTTAACTGTGACCATTCCGACCGGGAAATTGATTGATACCGAGAAAGTTTGCAACTCCGTGATCGTAAAAATCATGGATGGAGACAACTTTGAACTACCCGCGAACTTAATTCTGCTAGACATGCAAGGATTCGACGTGATCCTTGGCATGGATTGGTTATCGACTCACTGTGTGACGGTAGATTGCAAGAACAAGGTCGTCATCTTCAGACCCAATACGAGGAGATCATTTAGGTTTCGAGGAGAGAAGTCGACGCATATGCCACTTATCTCGGCAGTCAGGGCCGAGCGCTTGATCAGAAAAGGGTGCAGCGGTTTCTTAGAATTCTTGAATGAGGATAAAGAAGAGAAATATTACCTCCGAGATAACCGTGGTGCGAGAGTTTGAGGACGTGTTTCTGGAGGAATTACCAGGATTACCTCCAAAGAGAGAAGTTGCATTTGCCATCGACTTAGCACCAGAAACGGAGCCTATTTCTAAAGCACCATATAGAATGGCTCCTGCTGAGTTGAAGGAGTTGAAAGAGCAGTTACAAGAGCTCATGGATAAGGGGTTTGTTAGACCGAGCGTGTCTCCATGGGGAGCACCGGTCTTGTTTGTAAAGAAGAAAGATGGGTCATTGCATCTGTGCATTGACTATCGACAATTGAACAAACTTACCATTAAGAATCGATACCCTTTGCCTAGGATAGATGACCTGTTTGATCAACTGCAAGGAGTGAGATACTTTTCCAAGATCGATCTGAGATCTGGATACCATCAGTTGAGAGTCAAGGCAGAGGATATTCAGAAGACTGCATTCAGGACTCGGTACGGACACTATGAGTTCTTAGTGATGGCGTTTGGGTTGACGAATGCACCGACGTCATTCATGGACTTGATGAATCGGGTGTTTAAACCATACCTGGACTCTTGCGTCGTGGTATTCGTTGATGATATCTTGATATACTCCAAGTCAAAGGCGGAGCACGAAGAACACTTGAGGATTGCTCTTCAAACTTTACGTGAACACCAATTGTACGCCAAGCTCAGCAAGTGTGAGTTTTGGTTAAAAGAAGTTAGCTTTTTGAGACACGTTGTCTCAAAGCATGGTGTCATTGTAGATCCAGCGAAGATAAAAGCAGTGGTCAATTGGGAGCAACCAAAGACCGTGACCGATGTCCGTAGTTTTCTTGGATTAGCGGGTTATTATCGCCGCTTTGTAGAGGGATTTTCAAAACTATTAGGACCTCTTACAAGGCTTACAAGGAAGGACTCAAGATTCAAGTGGAGTGAGGCATGCGAGAAGAGTTTTCAAGAACTCAAGAAGAGACTCACTTCAGCTCTAGTATTAGTGATTCCTTCAGGCAGTGGAGGGTTCGCAGTATATAGCGATGCTTCGTACAATGGTTTGGGTTGCGTGCTCAACCAACACAGAAAGGTGATAGTTTATGGGTCGAGATAGCTGAAAGAACATGAGAAGAATTACCCGACACATGACCTGGAACTAGTAGCGGTCATATTTGCGCTAAAGATTTGGCGACATTACTTGTACGGTGAGACTTTTGAGATATTCATCGACCACAAGAGCCTCAGATATCTGTTTACACAGAAAGAATTAAATGTGAGGCAGCGCAGATGGATGGAGTTTCTCAAGGATTATGACTGTTCCATACAGTACCATCCAGGCAAGGCTAATGTAGTAGCCGATGCCTTGAGTCAGAAGGGTTCAACTCAATTGGCTCGTTTGATTTTAGGTATGCACCGATGGAAGTTGTTTGAAAATCTGGCACTGTATGATGCTAATATTGAGTCAAAGGCTACAGGAGCCTTCTTCGCTAACATTTCAGTGAGACCAGTGATATTTGAGCATATCCACGAGCTACAGATGAAAGACCCGGCGCTAACCAAGATTCGTCAAGATGTAACTGAAGGCATCAAATTTGAGTTCTCGGTCAAGGAGGATGGTTCCTTATTGTTCAAGGGTCGTCTTTACATTCCGGACAATGCCGACCTGCGGCAAACTATTCTTGATGAATCTCACAAGTCTAACTATGCTATCCACCCGAGTAGCACGAAGATGTATCAGGACTTGAAAAAGAATTACTGGTGGAGAGGTTTGAAGCAAGACATGGCAAAGTACGTGTCGCAGTCTTTGACGTGCCAACAAGTGAAGATCGATCATAGACACCCTACAGGGTTATTGCAGCCTCTACCTATACCGAAATGGAAGTGGGAATCAATCTCTATGGACTTCATCGTTGGGCTACCGCGTACTGCAAAGAGGTATAATGCCATTTGGGTAGTGGTCGATTGCTTGACCAAGTCAGCGCACTTCTTTCCTTACAACATGATGTATACGGCGGGAAGACTTGCAGAGCTATATATGAAGGAGATCGTCTGTTTGCATGGAATTCCAAGTAGCATTGTTTCTGTTCGTGACTCATTATATATATTAAAGTTTTAGAATAAACTTCAAGAAGGAATGGGAACACGACTAGATTTCAGTTCAACATTCCATCCACAAATTGATGGGCAAACAGAGCGGGTAAATAAGATTATTGAGGACATGCTTAGGGTGTGTATGTTAGAATTGCAAGGATCATGGGATCAGCACCTACCGTTGATTGAGTTTGCATACAATAATAATTTTCAGACGAGCATTGGGATGGCACCGTATGAAGCTCTTTATGGACGGCGATGTAGATCGCCCATCAATTGGGAGGAAACTGGTGAAAAGTTTGTTTTGGGACCCGAGACACTTGAAGATAATGCCACCTATGTTCGGATGATAAGGGCCAAACTCAAAGCGGCTCAGAGCAGACAGAAAAGTTGCGCTGATATTAATCGGACCAGTGTAAACTTTAAGGTGGGTGAACATGTATTCATAAAAGTGTCACCTATGAAGGGGGTGATGAGATTTGGAAAGAAAGGGAAGTTAAGTCCCCACTATCTTGGACCATTTGAAATTTTGGGTCGAGTAGGGAAAGTTGCTTACCGCATTGGATTGCCCCCGTTATTTGATCGGGTACACAATGTGTTCTACGTATCTATGCTCAGGAAGTATCTTAATGGCTCTGATCACGTGTTGAGCGGCCAATCATTTGAGATGCATGAGGATATGACCATGATCGAAGAGCCGATGGAGATTTTGGATCGAAAGGACCAAGTGTTGCGGACAAAAGTGATTCTGTTAGTGCTTGTTCGATGGAAGAATCATCCGACTGAAGAAGCCACGTGGGAACGAGAGGACGACATGAAAGGACAATATCCAGACTTATTTGCGACGACTTGAGCGTCAAAATTGTATCACCGCAAGCATATTTGCGAATTTAGACCATAAATTGTAATCCAATGTGGACCTCTTGATCAATTTTTCAATAGAGAGAATGTTAATCGAAAATCATGCTGTGATGCCATATAAATTTCATAATTGGAACTCATCATGCCACAAAATGTCTAGGATGACATGCTTCGCAAAGCCAGTGACCAATTGGTCATGAATCACCAAGCAAGCCAAAGAGATAGAAGAATAAGAAAATTTTGAAAAATCTGATCAAAATCGATTAATCGATTTTGAAATCGATTAATCGATTTGGGAATTCGATTAATCGATTTTTGGTCGATTAGTTGACTGGCATACGCCAGTGAGTGGAGATTGAATGGGGATTCAGAAAATTTATAAAGTGAAATTTCGATTAATCAATTCGGGTTTCGATTAATCGATTTTGGATTTCTATTAATCGATCTGAAAATTTGATTAATCGAGTGACTTGAGAATTTTAGAAAAATTTAAAAGATTTTAAGATTTCGATTAATCGATTTCGCGCGGCTGGAGTAAGTTTTTGAAATTTGATTAATCAATTTTAGAAATTGATTAATTGAATCGGGCCTATATATATAAATCGAAGGGGGATTCTCCTCATTTGAAAATTTTAGAGTTTTGGTTCTTGCCGCCACTTCATCTTCCTCCTCGAGCTATCAGACCAGCTAGGGTTTTGGGAGTTTTGGATCGATTTTGAATCGAAATCGCTTGCCTTTGGATCAAAACCTAAGGTAAAACCCTAGATTTCAACTTTCTTTTCGTTTCAAGCCATTAAACCCTAGTTTTTATTGATTTTTCACCAATATGCCGCCTCAAACTCGCTTAACCTTGAAGAAAGCGACTTCGAAGCTCTCAGTCCGGCATAAGAATGCCGCACCGCCACCACCTACACCGTCACCTGTAAGAACCCCATCCCCGTCGTCATCGGATACCACATCCGATTCGACGAGCGTGTTGTCGCGCGAATCTACACCGACCATACCACCACCACCCGCCGACATGTCCCAACCAAATGAGTGGTGGGCGGCGGAGAAGTTTGAAGATGAATATATCTTCGATATGGAATTATTTACCAACCCCGACGTTGAGGGTGAGACCCAATGGGCTCGAAATTACTTGGTGAAGGCGGGTCTCGGCAACCTGTTAAAGCCATTCCACGGGTGTTACTACCCTAGACTGGTCCGCCTATTTTACCAAGGCTTGGCGGAGGGTCCGACCGACGACATTGTTACGACCAAGATTGATGGTCGTGACTACACCTTCACCCGTCGCCACATTCACGAAGCCCTAGAGTGTTATTTGGACTTCGTGCCCGAGACCACCCTCTTCCCACCATTTGCGGAAGAGGTGAGATTTGAAGAGATAATGACCGCGATGACCAATGGGAAGAAAGGGTCGGGATCGTCCATTAGGAGGGTTGATCTACCCCATTATATGTGGATGCTTGATTCTATAATCAAGTGCAATCTCTACCCAATGCGCTACGATACTGAGTGGGTGGAGTTAGTCCAACAGGCCCTGTACGCGGCATTCTACGGCCGTTAGTTTGACACTACCAAGATCATCCTGGAGGGGATGGTCTATATAAAGGGGAAATTGATAAAGGGTCATTTACGGCCCAAGGAGAAGATGCTGTATGCTAGCCTCATTTCGAACATGTTGAAGTGTTATTCCGTCACTCCAGGATATGCCGTCTCGCCCCATGAGGAGAGGGCTACGGACCACGTGAAGCACTACTCCATCGCTTCATGGGGTAGTAGTTATAGGTTGCTAAAGAGGATCCTACCAGCTCAGGGCCCAGCACAAGCAGCAGTAGCACCACCACCACTCCCACCACCACATCAGGACCCACTTGTGGGGGGAGCACACCCCATTATTCCACCAGCTGAGGGGGCACCCTCGCATACCACTTCATCACCTACGCCGTCATCGTAGTCAGCGGCAGCCACACCCACTTCTTCATACTGCCGGCGAGCGGCTCGCCCGACTCCTACCATAGAGGACGTGTTGGCCCGGATGGAGGCCAACAACTAGATGATGAATCAACGGATGGACTTCTTGATGTGCCACACCATGTGATATATCTATCCGTTGGATTACCAGCAGCGCCTTGAGCAGGAGGAGGCGTGGACTGTAGGCCTGTCCGCTTTTCACTCAGGTGCAGCTTTTTATGTGAGTACCTTTACTGCCGATGCATCTAGCTCGGTGCCCCAACAGCCAAAGCAGCCTGCTGAGACGAGTCAGCCACCACCTGCTGAGACGAGTCAGCCACCGCCAACATAGACAAAGCAGCCCGCTCCAGCACCAGATTAGCCTAGAGAGGGGACAGCGTGAGCGCCTGACGATGGCATTATATTGTGATCACTTTTTGGACATTTTGTGCTGATTGTAATTAAATTCTCAATTGTAATTGTGGAGAACAGTACAAGAAAATTGTAAATTTTGGAAAATGAATAGAAAATAGTTTCGTTTTAATTACCAATGTTCTTTTTACTCCAAATTGTCCTCCAGTTTGTAATCAAGCCTATGCATGTGTTGATGTACTAAGTCAAAGTGTACACGGATCTATGGCGTTCCCTGTGTGGGGAACCCCAACGACACACCTTTGAGTTCATTTTTGAGGATGAAAATTCTCAAGGTGGGGAGAATGTAATATCTCAAAATTTTGAGCGTTAAATAGTGACCTCGAGATCCATGCTCGACTAGTCGTAGGGTTGACCAAGTGATGGTCAAACAGTGGACTCATGAAGGGATAAACTGATGTGATGTCAATATGACATAAGTGTTGTATATAGTATGAGTTTGTGGTCATGTACACCTATCTCTAGTGTATGTGTTTAACACATAAGCTGGAAAGAGGATAAAAGGGTTTTAATAAACCTAGTTTGCTTTATTTTGGTTGGTGAAAGAGAGTTAAGAAGAGAGAGAGAGAGAGAGAGAAACCAAGAGGAGTTATTGAGCTAGGATTTAATACAAATCAAGAGGAGATTAGAGCATTGAATGTTGGATTCAACGCATGAAGAGCCGTTGAAGCGAAAAGCTGGAACCCTAGCCATCAAACCCAACAAATCAATCCTTTAAGGGATTTATTGAGGCAAGTTTTATTAGATTTCAATACATAAAGATTTGATGAGTTTAATTCAGTCAAGCATAGTTAGAATGATAGATTAAAGACCTAGAAAAGAAAGAAAAATTGATAAGGAAAAGATTTAGAAGAACAGCCCGAAAAGAGGCTGAATCTGGCCAAATCGATTAATCAATTTTGAGAATCGATTAGTCGATTTTGGTCTAGAAGTTGAAAAGTCAAGGATGCTCGATTTCGATTAATCGATCTGAAAATCGATTAATCGATTTTGAAGGTCGATTAATCGATTTGGGAATCAACTAATCGATTGGGTACCTCCAGTGGCTAGAGAAATAAGACTTGAGAAAATCGACTAATCGATTAATCGATTTTGGATTTCGATTAATCGATTTGGGATCGACTAATCAATTTCAGATTTTCGACTACTCGATTTGAGAATCGATTTAACCATTGAGGGGAATTCGATTAATCGATTTTGGGTTTCGATTAATCGATTTTGAGAATCGATTAATCGATTTAGAGTTCGATTAATCGATTTTGGCAGTTTCACTGAACTTCTTAGTTGGATCTTGAGGTTCATGGAGGGTCTAGGACCTTTTCTATTGCATCTTTAGTGATATGTTGCATGTGTTGTGATGTACCATAGGTGGTACATATGAAAGCAAGCATAAGGAGTCGTGTGGGACCTTGATGCTTGGACCTTCAGAGACCTGAGGTAGGGAATACCTTGAACATATACTTTAATTGCAAGAGCATGTATGTAGTGATATAAAGATCAAAATTGAAAATATTTTAACTATGTAAATCCTTGAAAAAATGGGTGTGTGTGTGACACCAAAAAAGTGATAAAGGCATTAGTGTGATGTGAATAACTGAGACCAAGTAAGTTAATAAAAATGAGGCATCCCCAGGGGATGAGAAAGTGATAAAGGCATCAGGGTGATGCGAGTAATTTAGACATCCCAGGGATGTAAGTAAGATTGAATAACTACTGTTAAGGCCTAACTGATATAAGATAGCACATTTATACGGTGAATAACTATATGTAAAGCACATGTTATTTGTATTATTTGAGATTTGGCGGATATCAAGTAGATATCCGTGATGCAATCACCAATCAGTATACCGACGGAGGTCTATCCGTACACAGTAAGCACATCTCAGGGATGCTGAGATGAGATTTAACCTCGTCGCCTATTGAGAAAGGGGATTGGGTAGTATTCTCAGGGAATACATATAACAACTATCTATTTAGATGACGATGGAGGGTATCCCATCGGGACTCGATGATATATTGCTCGGGGATTACTTAAGTTGAAGATTTAAGTTTTGCTTTAGGCATGTTCAATGTCATTCATGATAAATTAATAGTAAAGTGAAACATGTAAACTACTAGTAAATTTGAATGCAAATTGCCATCTTTTAAACTGTTTTTCTAGCAAATGCATAGACACATCATGCTTAGAATATCATGGAATATATGTGAGATTTTGACTTATATATTAATTGTGTTATTCCCTATTGAGCTAGGATGTAGCTCACCCTTTAGACTATACATCACAGGTCCATTATTAGCAGCGGCCCAGGCTTCGGGAGACGTAGATCCGGGTGATTCGGATTACGTGCCTGGGGACGAGTTGGAGCCTCCTCCCGAGGACTTCTTCTAGGAGACTCTGCTGAGCAATTTGAGAGAGAGTTTTTGAGAGCATATTGGTACGGCTTGGCATGTCAAGCCTTTATTTTGATAAATAATATAATTATACTTCGATATTCTTTTTGGTGAACCATCTAGGGTGACCTGGTTTTATCACCGATGGTTCGGGCTTGTTCTTTTGTCCATACATTGGTTTTACTTGATTATAGAGAATAATATATTATTATTGCATGTTTCTTTCAGTTCATACACTTTACTTGATTGGTTTTACTTGTTATACCAATGTTCCGTACATAGCCTTGGGGCACGATCTAGAGGATCGTGCTGATGGCACGGGTTTCGGCATGCCGAAATCTAGGCTGTCACAAATATGGATGTCTTATTTCTTTGATATATTTATTAGATAATTTTAAATAAATAAATTATCATAATTATAGAATATATTGATTCTAAATTCAATATTATGAGATTTCAAATAGTAGAGAAGTTCAAAGAAATTAAACATGAATAAAAACAGTCTCTCTTTCTCTCAGAATAAAGAGAAACTAAGCTCTATAGCTCACAGATCAATCGTATAGTATCAAACATTCTCTGATACAGTGTTCTAGAGATGCTTTACTTTGAATTGTAACTATTTTTATTTTGATTTTTTGAATTACTATTATGATGGTTTGCTAAGAAATTCAAATTTTTATATTTTTTTTCATAAATTGCATCTAATGATTCACTTTTTTTAAAAAATTCAAAAAGAGAAATTAAAACTTAAAATTTAAAATTTCTATGAAAAAGAAAACTAAAAAAAAATTAAACTACACTAATATGATGTATCCCCCCCAAACTTAAATAGGATAATGTCCTCATTGTGCAAAACAGGGGACATACAGAAAAAGTTACCTAGTTTATTTACTACTATGTTAGTAACAGGGTATATAATCTGTAAAAATAATAAAAATAATTTCTCCCAAACTTAGGAGAAAAATACTTCCGATTTTATTGAACTAAAAAAATTAGAAAAACAAAATTATTAGTAATGTTAGTAACACACGCTGTTAGTAAAAAATGCAGAGTTAGTAAAACAAAAATTTTATATATATATATATATATATATCAGAATATTTACAATGAACATAAGAGAAAAAAAAACTAAAATATAAGAACTAATTACATAAAAGAGTATAAACCTAGGAAAAATCTAGACACATAATAAACTATGACACTGGCAACAACGTATAAGAGAAGGATTCTTCGATAAAGATCGGTCCTCGGCTTTTAATTACCTTCAATCAAAGTCTCGCCTCCCATACAACAAAAGGAGCTCCAACCTTTGGAGGGTTGCTACTCCAAGAGCTGTCAAATCACTCCCCACTGCCCTTCCAAATCCCTCCATGATTCATCAACTGTACCATTAATGCAGTTACGGGAAGAAATTGAGGAGAGATTGAAGATGACACATCTCAACCCCCCTATTCAGTCTATACTGCTCCCTTACAAAAATTTTATGAAGAGATTATAACGCAAGCTAAGGGAGAAGATGAGCAATGGAGAGGGGTGGTGAGGAGATCAAGGATGGGATGGGAAATGACACTGAAAATTATAACCTACCCTCGTTGTATAAAAAGTCGCATTCTGGTTGGGTTGTGATGGTGTAAAGTTTAGGAAGTGAGGAAAGATGAGTTCTTGGTATATGGTTTCGAATTTGGGTTAGATTTAGGGCAATGGTAGTCTCGGTGGATGATTCAACTTTAAAGACATATCGTTGGTGCTTCAGATCTTTTACTCTCTGTTGTGCAGCCAGGAGCTCATCTCTATATTTTTTTAATATTTTGTCGAGTCTTTTGTTAAAGTCGTTCTGGTTATGTTTTTCCATTATGGGGTGTAAGGTTTCAGACGGAGGAAGGAGAAAGGTTATGAACTGATTTTGGTTAATGGATGTGTATGGATTTATAGGGAAAGGCTCGACTTTAAACCGTCACTTCAAGTAAAGGTCTCTGTGTAGGTTCCTAGGCTACGGTGGTTGGGAAGTGGTGAAATTGAATGCAATTCATGTCCATTTTCTATACAATTTTAAATGGGTCTTATTTCCAATGTACCCGAAAAGACTGATCACTAGGTTCTCCTATTCCCCAGAATTATCGTTTGCAATTATGGATAACATTCACGAGAATCTAGACTGGAAAATCGTACTCGCTACAATTCGAATCTAAACTCACGAGAATTCGCAAATCCATGCGTTTTAAGTGATTAAAACAAAGAAAGAGCCCTTACGATTAGTAATATGTCATAAATCGTAAGGAGTCATTTCAAAAGTATTTATACTTACATATGTTACATATTTGCTACAGGTGAGTTGGTAGCTCGACAAATTAAGGAAGAATTCTATGGCGATCAAGGGGAGTTGATGTCCCTCCCATAAAAGTATTTCCTCCTGGGGTGCCTTCTGACCATGGGGAAAAATAGTTACTCTCTCTTGAGCTAACCAGAATGGTTAATTGCTCAACCTGAGTTTCTAACTGTGTAATGGATTTCAAGAGATTATTGAGTAGATGCATTTGAATTTGACCATGTGGCAGCCAGCTTTCAGCCAATTGCGATAAGGCTTCCTCAATGTCAGTGTGGTCTTAGGTCTGTGTGGGGCAAAGTATAAGAGAGTTATGAGAAATTTCCTGAGTTAAGCCACAGTTACCAACGGATTCTCCTTTTGAGATGTTGGGTGCGATTTTACACCACCAGAGATAAATTTTTTGTCTTCCATAGTTTTAACTTTGGAAGACCATTCATCATTGACTTTAATTTGTATAAACCTCTCTGCCTAAGAGGTATACTCCTTGAAGTCTCAGGTTCAATCTCACCCGGTGCTTGGCATTGTGATGGTTCCTCACTAAAGTTCTTAAAAAATTCCCAAGCAGCCTCAGTAGTCATGGTGTGGAACATCCCCCCAGGCAACATCAACTATGTGCCGGTTTTGGTCATTCAGACCTTCATTGAAAGTGACAACTATTTGCCAACGGGGTATCTCATGATGAGGAAACCCATATAAAAGATCGTTAAGGCGCGTCCACCCTCCTTGAAGAGACTCATCCGGAGATTGTTTGAAATTTCTAGTAAGATACCGGATTTGATTCGTTCTATGCGTCGGGAAGTATTTCATGAGAAATTCTCGTTCCAAGTCCTCCCAACTGGAGAACGAATCATGAGGCAAAGAATGTATCCATAGTTTTGCTTCATCTCTAAGAGAATATGAAAACAGCTTTAGACGCAGAGATGTTTCTGACAAATTCAGGATTTGGATAAGATTGCACACTTCTACGAACCGTCTTAAATGTATATAAGGGTTTTCATCCCTTAGCCCATGAAATATTGGTAGTGTTAGAAATATTTTGGGCGTAATTTTAAAAGTCTTATTACCAGTCATAGGGCTTATCTGTATAAATGGGGGAGGTGTAAGAGGTGTTAAAGTATAATGTTCCCTCATCGTTTTAAAACTGAAATTTTCTATTTTTGTTTTAAATTTTTGTAACTTTTTATTTTAGAAAGTAGGGAGAGAAAAATCTAAGTTTCTAATTTCTGGGGCCCGCAGAAGTGTTGAAAGTATGGTCTATTGCATCGAATAAACCTGGAAAAGATTTAAGTGATCAAAGAAAAATAAAAGTATAAAGAAATATAAAAAGAGAAAGATAAATATTGGTTTATGAAATGATAAAAATACTAGATAAAATTTTGAAAGAATTAGATAAATCCGCTTCCCCGACAGCGGCACCAAAAACTTGACTTGGTTGTTATTGTGTCTTATAATTATATTAAATTCAAGTCTTAACTTATTGCAAGCGCACAATGGAAATTATAGCATAGCATAGGATCGTTCCCACGAGAAAATTCATTATCTTATTAATTCTTATTTCTATCTTCTATCTAAATCCCTATCTTAAAAACTTTTATTTATCTTTAAGATTTCCTAATCTATTAGAAAAATATGAATAAAAAAATAATTTTCTAATAAAAAATGCATAAAAATAAATCCTAATCCTCTTTCTTCATATTAAGGTCGTCAATCTCAATCTTCAGCTTTCGGATATTTATGAAAATAAATAGTATCGTTACACCATATTTCTAGTCTCCTAGCATTGGTCTTCAATCAAGTCTAAGATCCTATCAATACAGATTTAATCTAATCAATAATTAACCAAAAATTTGAGCGTCAATCAAACTCTAGCAAACTGAAGATGGAAAAGTAAAAGCGATTACACTAATCTAAAAATTCTAACCTGAATCATCAATTCAAATTAAAACTTAGAGATATTTACAAAACAAAGAAAATCTAAACTATAAACCAAAGCAAAATATATCCTTCACCCCTCAGCCGCAATCGTTAATTGCTCCTGAGAAATTATAGATATTTACACTAATCTTCAGCACTCAATTGCAGTCGTCAATTGCTCTTGAGAAACCTCTGATATCTAATCTACTCTAACTAGTATACACTACTGATCGAAAGAAAATCTAACCTCAGGCGTCAATTGATTTTGAAATTTTTCGATGATTATTCCTATGCCGAGCCCTCTTATTTATGGATCATAAGGGGTCGATTTACAGAGATCTAGTTCTAATAAAACAAACTACTAAAAACAAAAGTAACATAATATAATTCTAATGACTAGTTTTATCTTTCCTTGCTTCCTTTAGTTGATGCGCTTCTAGAGTGTTCTTTATCGAGCAGCAGCAGAGTCCTTCGGATTAGATCTTTATCAATCTTTTCAGATCCATGGTTCATCAGACTTCTAATTGCAGGAGTCTTCTAATTTTGGATATGGCGGTGATAGTTCTTACGTGATCAGCAACAACAATAATAGTAGGAAAGCTTTTATTCTTAGAAAATCATAAATAACGATTTCTTCTTTCATAGCTTCTTCTCTCGAAAATCGTTAATCACAATTTTCTATTTTTAGTAGGCTTCGTCATAGTTGAAGATTCTCTGGATTACGCTTTATCGCTTTTCTCTTTTCGTCACTTTTAGAGAATCGTAAATTACGATTTTCTGACTTTCAGTCGCGGCAAATCGTCTTTTTCGCTCAATTATTTTTCTTATTGCCTTTTGAGTTCATTTTGACAAAGATTAATATTTAGGCTCTGATTTACTGCTTATCTTTAGTATCTACACATTAATATCTCATTAGTAACAAACTAAGTCCTAGCACCACTAAGTTAAGGGTGATAAAATGGTAAATTATGTGACTGATCATAAGGCTGTTGACACGCTGTCTAAAAAAATGTTACTGATTGTGAGGTTTTCGTAATGAAATACGTAAATTATTTAGAGAAAAGTATCAAATAGCGCCCCAAAATGATTTTAATCACCATTTTGGTGATAATTTTTTTTATTATGAAATGATGCCCATGCAGCATCAAAATGGGTGGCATTTCACGCACGGAGCATATAAAATTGCTATTTTGCCCTTTCCCCAATAGAATTACAATTTTCCGTTGTCATCAACCTTTCACAAAAAAATCGATCAATAAAAGGTGTTTAGATAAAAAAATTTATTTTAATTTATTTTAATTTTTTTATTTAAGGGAGTATCACTTTATACTCATTCACAGCTCCTACATCCAAATTTACAGTGAGGAAGATAATTAGAAAAGAGTCAAGAAATAAACCATTTTCATTATTCTTCATTTTTACAGAGATTCTAAGAAAAATTTGGGGTGAATAACGGATCTAGCAAAAAAGTTCGAACTAGATGGTGAGATCGACCGCGTTTCGGTGGATCAACGGCTTCTTGAGGCGAAACCTGAGATCAGTGTCGAGAACTAAAAACCCTAAATTTGTGGTCTTCGCCTTTTTGATCGCGATCATCTCTTTTTCGTCGTCTTCTTCTCTTACATATGTGTGGATTTCGATATTATGGCTAGACGTCAGGTTTAGAGTGAGGAGGAGAGGGTTCGAAGTTAGGGTTCGCACGTTGCAAAAAGATAGAGAAGAAAAGATAGATTCAGGTTTGGAGTGAGGAGCAGAGGGTTGGAAGTGATAGAGTTTAAGTTGATGAAATAAATGTAATTTAAATGGTTCTTAAGGGGACATATGTAGAAAGGGCAAAAAGGTAAACTACATAAAGATTTTCAAGTGTTCTGCGTGGGTTAAACTCTTTAATCACCTGTTTCAGGGGTGCTTGGGTACTATTTCAAAATATAAAAGTGCACACGATTTTTTGGTAATAAAAAATGGCGCAGGGTGCTATTATGTACAACCCCCAATTATTTAAGTAGGGAACTTCAGTCAGATTTCAAGCAGAAAGATATCGAAACTTTCAAGGCGGAAATTGGGCATGCCATCAGTACGCACAAGGAAGAGAATTGGGATGCCAGTGACGATGTGGAATTTTTTTTATAAATTTTTTGTTTTATATAAATATACATTCATATTTGTTGATATACATAACATTATACTGAAGATTATATGTACATAGGGGTACTTACGTAGGATAGATATACAATATACACTAATTATATTATATGAGAATTTTTTAATATCGGGATTTATTACAGGATATATTATTAATTTCTCAAAAATTACGCTTCAATTGAGGCGTCAACACTTTGGTAATGGGGCGTCAGCGCTTTGATAATGGGGTGTCAGCGCTCTCACAAATAGGGCGTCAGAGCCTCCATTTGCTAAATGCATTGGTAACTTGTATTTTACTTCTATTTCAACAAACGTATTATCTTCTTGGTAAATTTAAATGAATGAGTTTGAAAAGGAGCTGCTTCCGTAATGTTCGAAAAAATTATGCAAAAAGAAGCGTTTTGGCAAAGGTGAAAAGAAGCATTTTTACTGGGATACGAACTGCTGTAATAAATAATGTTGAAAAGAATCCGCTAAAAGACAACACCGTCCACAATTTCAAATACCTCAAAATTCGTAATAAACGAAAAGCCGCTTAGGTAAAGAAGCGTCCCCGCCCTTAATGGAAGCGACAAGGCTTCGAATTTGAAGCGACGACGCTTCGAGCATCGTCTGTTTGGGTAACCTCAAATAGTGACCCGCTTCTTATCGGCATTCGAGAGAGCTTGGGGGAATACGCCACCTTCCAACGACCCTCAATTTATTTTGAAGTGACATTTCAAACCCTAGCCTTTTTCCCTATAAAGCTACGGCCCGTCACAAATACTAACCCTAACCCTATGGCGAAAGTACCAGACTAGGACAACCTAAGCAGAAGGCTTGATAAAATCCTTGAAATGCAAAAGGCCGAGCTTCTGGCTGTAATAAAAAGATTAGAAAAGTTGAAGCGTAGACAATCATCCAGCCACTGGATCGTCTACCGAGACCCCTGAACCTTTTTTTCAATTTCTCACCTTCCCCCACTTTTTAACAATCTCACCATCAAATTCCTTCCTCAGTGCGAGTTTCTCTACGAGGACAGTGGGTTAGAAATTTACACGCCACTCCTTTCCCTTGGTTGTAAATTTCTAACCAAGCTCCCAGCTAGAGGGAGTCATCTCTCTCGATGGAGCCAACAATTTCAAGACCCCGAGGCTGATCCCCATTGCTCCTCCTACCTTGTGTCTCTTTCCTTCCTCCGCCTCGGCCTCCTCGTCTCTACTATCTTGACGTATCTTTCATTGTATTTTGTCTACTGTGTAATCTTTGCTCTGACGGATCCTTGCAATCACCTTATCAATGGTTGAATCAGGGAGTCATCTCTCTATGAGGCAAGAGTGATCCATAAGGTTTAGAAGTCAAGATAACCATTCTTTCCAAAATCTTTACTCTCTGCAGTAAAAACTTTAAAACCTCGACCTCGTCTTTAGAGCCTCCAAAGTATTGGGGTCATCACTTTCATTTGGTGGTCCAACAAATTTATCTTTAATGTAATCAGTTTATTAGTTAATCTTTGTAAATATTTCTTTCAATATTAATAAAAATTTTCTTTTTCAGTATATTACTTTCATTTCTGTATTATTTTCTTATATCCGGTGCACTCGTCACTATAATATATTTTAGGGTATCCCCCTTTTTTTTATTTTTTAAGTATTACAAATGTAGCTCTATAGTCAATCAAGTGACAGCGTCCTGAATATTTGGGTCAACTCTTCGACCAAGCGGCATGAACGTTAGGTCTAGCTGAGGTGCTGTCGCCTTTAACGATGCTTCGATTTAGTTTGGGCATGGAAAGCAAAAGATAGGTTATGGTCAAAAGATTAAAATGATGGAAGGCTAAAAGACATTTTCATATTTTCTGAAAAAAAAGTGTTTTTATTGTGATACAAGCAATAATTAATCTTAGATAAGACCGCGCGAAAAGATAACACAATCCGCTTCAAATTTCGAAGTGAGGACGCTTCGAATTAGAAGTGATGACGCACCAAATTTACAGCGATGACGCTTCGAACTTCAACCGATGACACTTCAAAGTAGAATCGACGACACTTCCTATAAAAAGCGAGGGCGCTTGTAATTAGAGCTAGCGCTTCGAACTTCAAGGCATTATTATTACTAGAAGGCGAAAAGGAATTTTCATATTTTTTTAAGAAAAAAAGTATTTTTATTATGATACGAGCAATAATTAATGTTAGATAAGACAGCACGAAAATACAACACAATCCGCTTTAAATTTCGAAGTGATGACGCGCCAAATTTACAGTAATGACGCTTTGAACTTCAAGCAATGACACTTCAAATTAGAAGCGAAGACGCTTCCTATAAGAAGCGATGACGTTTGTAATTAGAGCTAGTGCTTCGAACTTCAATGCATTATTATTACAGAAAGGCTAAAAGGCGTTTTCATATTTTCTGAGAAAAAAAATATATTTTTATTATGAAACTAGCAATAATTAATCTTAGATAAGACCGTGTGAAAAGATAACATAATCCACTTCAAATTTCGAAACGAGGACGCTTCGAATTAGAAGCGATGACGCACCAAATTTACAGCGATGACGCTTTGAACTTCAAACGATAACACTTCAAAGTAGAATCGACGACACTTCCTATAAAAAGCGATGACGCTTGTAATTAGAGCTAGCGCTTCGAACTTCAAGGCATTATTATTATCGAAAGGCTAAAAGGCATTTTCATATTTTCTTAGAAAAAAGAGTTTTCATTGTGATACAAGCAATAATTAATGTTAGATAAGACCGCGCGAAAATACAACAAAATCCGCTTCAAATTTAGAACTGATGACGCTTCAAACTAGAAGTGATAATGCACCGAATTGCAGCAATGACGCTCCAAACTCCAAGCGATGACGCTTCAAATTAGAAGCGAAGACGCTTCCGTAAGAAGTGATGACGCTTGTAATTAGACCTAGTGCTTCAACCTAGAGGCATTATTATTACCGGCAGGCTAAAAGGCGTTGTCATATTTTTTGAGAAAAAATGCATTTTTATTGTGATACAAGCAATAATTAATGTTAGATAAGATCGTGCGAAAACATAACACAATCTGCTTTAAATTTTGAAATAATGACACTTCGAATTAGAAGCGATGACGTGACGAATTTGCAGCGATGACGTTTCAAATTAAAAACAAAGACGCTTCCTATAAGAAGCGATGACGCTTGTAATTAGAGCAAGCGCTTCGAACTTCAAGGTATTATTATTACCAACATGATTATTAGGGCTACCAGCACATCAGAAAACACAAATTATATTAATTTAAACGACAAAAGCACAGTTGTATGTAATAAATATGAAACGACAAAAGCACAGTTGTATGTAATAAATATGAAACGACAAAAGCACAACTGTATGAAATAAATATGAAGCAAGAGGGAGATGACATGTCATACGCAGGAAAAGATAGCACACCCCTCAAAAATCGTAACGCCACTGACACGCCGCTTAGAAGCGATGACACGCCGCTTGAAATGCGAACAGTTGTATGCAATAAATATGAAGCGATAGTGGGCCACATCAGTCTATTTAAAGAGGTTGCATGAAAAAATTACTATTGAAAGGACCTCAAAGCATCCACTCTTTTTCTTTTTTTATATCTCCTTAGATTTGTATTTTATTTTCCTCAGTTCAAGGGGAAATGTGTCTCACCGGTTTGTGGAGGAGCTACTATTTTGCGTACCGGCATTGTATCAGTTCATACGGTTGTTCGATTCTCGACATCCCCGACGACAACTAGCTAGCTGTCGTCCCCAACGATCCTCCACTTCTTCCTCTTCAACCACAGCCACAACCACTACCACCATCTCGAATCCAACTTCCTCATCCACACCAGCAACATAACAAACTTTCCACATCCGCCTACACCTCTACCTTATCCACCAGCGAGCCACCCCCCCCCCCCCCATCACCACCTCCAACATTTTCATAAAATGTAGCATCCAAGCTCAACCAACCACCACCACCCCCTCCATTCATTCACTTTCCTTCTTACCCTTGCCCCTCACTTACTTCTCCTCTTCATGCTCCTCATCCCTTCTTTCTCTTTCCTAGTTATCCTTGCACACCAGTTGCTCCTTCCCTTCTTTATCTTTCCTACTTACCCTTCCTCAATTCTTTCACTTCTCCTTCTTTTGTCTCGGACTCATCCTCCTCATATCCACTGTCTCTGAGTATCTATTGTGGTATTTGGTTGATAGTGTAATTTTTGCTCCTATGGATCCTTGCGATGACCTCATCAAGGGTTGAATCAAGGTCCACTAGATCATCCAATATATCACCTCCCTTCATTATCTTTCCTTCTTACCCTTGCTCCTCCCTTTTTCCAACGATGCTCCTCCTCCCTTCTTTCTCTTTCCTGCTTACCCTTGCACACCAGTTGCTCCTTCCCTTCTTTATTTTTCCTGCTTATCCTTCCTCAATTCATACACTTCTCCTTCCACCTCGAACTCATTCTCCTCATATCCATTGTCTCGGCGTATCTTTTGTGTTATTTGGTCGATAGTGTAATCCTTGCTCCTACGGATCCTTGCGATGATCTCATCAAGAGCTGAATCAGGGTCCGCTAGATCGTCCAATGCATCACCTCCTTTCATTATCTTTCCTTCTTACTCTTGCTCCTCCCTTTCCCCAACGATGCTCCTCCTCCCTTCATTCCCTTCTTCTTCATGCCGCCTTGACCTAAGCCTCCTCGTCTCCACTATATCGGCTCATTTCGGATTTAGATGTGCCGTGGTTTCTCTTTTAAATGCTTACATAGAATAAGAGGAAGGTAGATGCACTAGTACTAAAGCCTACTTTCAAAATTTTCATAAGAAAAGTACTGAATCTTTGGGAAGACCTTGCTTGTATAATTTCTTGCGGTGACCTCATCAAGGGTTGAATCAGGGTCCGCTAGATCGTCCAATGCATCAAAACCATCATGATTTTATCAGACCCATTTACGATAAATAAAGACTGTGTAAAGAAAGACGATGTAAAGAAATAGTTTTGAGCTATGAATGAAACCTTCGAATCCATGATTTGTAAAAAAAATTTATTTCATCTTATTTTATTCAGTGAGGTCACAAGTAGTCCAACGGAAGCGCTAACGCTATTAATAAGAAGCGACTGCGCCCTGAGTAATATGGCTAGCACTTCAACCATCATGAATTTTATCAGACCCATTTACGATAAATAGAGACAGTGTAAAAAAAGATGTGTAAAGAAAGACAATTTAAAATATATAGTTTTGAGTTATGAATGAAACCTGCGAACGCATGATTTGTAATTTTTTTTTATTTCATCTTATTTTATTCAGTGAGGTCACAAGTAGTCCAACGGAAGCACTAGCGCTATTAATAAGAAGCAACTGCACCCTGAGTAATAGGGCTAGTGCTTCAACCATCATGAATTTTATTAGACCCATTTACGATAAATAGAGACAATGTAAAGAAAGATATGTAAAGAAAGACGATATAAAGAAATGATTTTGAGTTATGAATGAAACCTGCGAATGCATGATTTATAATTTTTTTTTAATTTCATCTTATTTTATTCAATGAGGTCACAAGTAGTCCAACGGAAGTGCTAATGCTATTAATAAGAAGCGACTGCACCCTAAGTAATAGGGCTAGCGCTTCGACCTAGCGCCTTGAAGCCCTTGAATATTAGTGGTAGCTTAGGTAGAGATTGTATTGATATGAACGACAAAATCTGTGCGAAGTTTATATAAATTTCGTGAAATTATTTTGAGAAGCTGAAATTATCTTTATTCATGAAATTAAACGAAAGTGTTTGTATTCATATAAAATGAGACTAATTATAGAACTTCACTATACAAGAAAGAGAAGAAAATGTGAGGATAAAGGTGTTTTGGAGACGGAAGTAAAAAAAAGAAAGATTATGGAATATTCTTTTTTATTGGAATACAACCGACCGATCACTGCTGCACTAATGATGTAAGCACCGACGCTTCAATTAATGAGCGATGGCACTTTGAAAATGAAGTGACCATGCTTCCTAATAATGCACCGACACTTTTATCAGTAAGCACTGATGCTTCTAACAAAAAATATTGAATATTAGGGCTAGCTTAGGCGCGGCCCCTTCCCATGACGGTTCGAGTTTTAAGCAATGATGCTCCTATATAGAAGCGATTTTGTTTGATCTCGTGGCGATGATGCTTCGTTTTTGAAGCGATGACGCTTCTTTTTTATTGCGATGGTGCTTTGATGTGAGAGCAAAAACACTTTAACTTAGAAGTGACAACGTGTCTTGTTGAAGTGAGCTGCTTATTAAGTCCTGTTGACGCATTGCACTTAATGTTACTATAATGCCATGATTATTTGATGTCACATGATTATTTAATGTTATTCTTAATTTTGCTTCTCATTGGAAGTGACGTTTCAATTTCTGACCTTTTTCCATATAAGGTGCTACGTGTCATATCACATAAAAAAGGTGCTACCTGTTAATACCTCGACGATGGTATTAAAAGAAGAAGAGCCGCAACAATAAATAATGTCGAAAAATATCTTCTAGAAAGATGATACAATCCATGATTTGAAATCCTTGAAATTCGAGAAAAATGAAAAATCACTTACCATCAAGAAGCGTCATCGCAGGTAATTAAAGCGTTGATGCTTTTATTTAGAAGTAATGACACTTTTATTTAAGGGTGATAACGCTTCTTATTAGAAGCGATAACACGTCTATTTATTGGCGATATCACTTATAACGATAAGCACCATTGGTAACAAAAAAAAGCGGTGCGCTTCTTATCATATTTCAAGAGAAGTTCATAAAATATGCACGACCTATGCAATAAATAAGAAGCGCAAAGATTTACGAAATCCCTCTGTGGCAGTAGTGCACCTACAATAGTCTATTTAATGAAGTTGCATGATAAATCGCTATTTAAAAGGCATCATAGCGCCCAATTTTTTTCATCTTCTGTATATCCTTGGATAATCATTTCATCTTCTTCAGCCCAGATCAAAATGCATCGTAACGTTTTGAGGAGGAGCCACTGTATTGCCCGTCAGCATTTTATCAATTTCTACGATGGTTTGATTATCGACATCCCCGAAGACAATGAACTGGTTGTTGTCCTCGACAACGAACATGTGGTTCCCCCTTCTCCTGAAGAAGTTATCGTCATTCCGGATGATGACGACCTTCAAGTTATGCTGTTGGTGGTGGGAGACCCTGATCCCCTTCTTCTCCTGGCTCTGGAGTTGGAGCTTCTTCTCCCGGCTCTGTAGTCGGTGCTTCTTCTCCCAGCTCCGCAGTCGATTATTCTTCTTCCGCCTCCACTTCTTCCTCTTCCACTCATAACAACAGCCACCATCTCCAACTCAACTTCCTTATCCACCACCGCCAGCATAATAAACTCCCCACATCCGCCTACACCTCTACCTCAATTTTCGCTTATACCCCAGCCCTATTTATGATAAAGAAATACAGTGTATAGGAAGACAATGTATAGAAAGTATTTTGACGTAAAATAAGCATATCAAAAATAAAGCGCATACACAAAAAATACAATGTGACGCACCAACGCTTCGGGAACGAAGCGACCACGCATCAATTGAGAGACGCCTGTGCCTCCTACTACTCATAGAAAGCATCATACCCATGTTTATTTTTATCTGACCCATTTATGATAAAGGAAGACAATATGAATGAGAAGCGACATCACATAAATGAGAAGCAAAATTGCATCAACTAAGACGCTTCAACTAAGACGCGATGACGCTTTAATTCATATGCGATGACGGTTTGACAACAAGACTCATTTACGATAAAGAAAGATAGTATAAAGAAAAACGATGTACAGAAAGTCAGTGTAAAGAAAGATGATGTAAAGAAATAGATTTGATTTATGAATGAAATCTTCTGTACCCATATTAGTAAATATTTTTTCTTTATAAATAACTCTGAGTAATAAAATAATGCTCCATGAGTAAAAGAAAATGTCAATCCACAGGAAACTGTTCACGAAAAATTAACATTGTATATGGTTCCAGGTTGAGTTGCAGGCGCTTCACTTGCCTGGGATCCAATAGACGCACAGGATTAAAAAGAAGTGCCAGTGCAAACGCTTCAATGAAAAATCGCAGATGATGACGAAGCGCAGATGCTTCAATGACGAAGCTCCCATGCTTCAAAAACTTAGTATCGTCACTTCCTTCATGTGTGTCGTCGCTTCTCATATGTGGCATCGTCGCCTCTGAATGATGGTCACGAAATATGGAAATCAATCCTTAAATCACCGAGAATGAACACATAAAAAAAAAATCAACACATGAATAAATTACCATAGGCTAGCCACATGACAACAAATATAACATTGGTCAAATAAGGGCAGATGCAATGTATCGAAGCGTTAGCACATCGAAAAAGATGCACCAACTAATCTAAGAGACACGCCCACGCTTCATATACGAAGAGATGATGCTTAGAATGAGAAGTGCCTGCGCTTCCTAAGGCAAGTGATTGGGTTTTTCAAGAAATTGAATCAGTGTGACTTGGTGAGACCGCATGTTCCGTCATCTCCTGTTCTGTTTGACTCTGTCTAGCGCTATCAGTCATCATCCTGGCCTTCAGAAGTACGCAAGTTGTGATTTTATGTCTCAAATGACCACAACCCTTATAATGGCGTCTCTTCTTTTATGATTATTCAAAACTAACCTCGATTCTAGACTTTATTCTGTCATTGTTGCTTGGCCTACTTTTGGTGGCACATCGTATTAGATATCGCACTGTAATATTGGCATGTTCTTGCAATAAAATTCCTTCCTAGGTTGGGAGGAGGCGCTCGGACAGGATGCGATGCTAGTCGCTCTTTCATTATCCTCTTACATTCTAATGGTCTCTTCACCTTCTAACAGTTTCATCATCCCTTCCAACATGTAATACACCAACCGATTTGATTCTATCCCAAACTGAATTAACTTCAGTCCAACTCCTCTCACCTTTCATATTTTCATCCTAGAGACAGAATTGGAATCCTCTTTGTCACTCACCCTCAAACTTACAGTTCTGTATCTAGCATCTTTCGTTCATCGACGCAGAATATACTTAGAAGGAATTTGATCTAACTCTTCCCTGAAGTAAACTTTGAAGATGTGAGAACACAACAAACCCTTTGTCTCGAAGTGCTTGCAATCGCATGTGGTCGTAGCATCTCCACATTTGAAACAAACTTTGAATATTTGACTACTATCCTCCTTGGCATCCCCACCACTTTTACTACTTTTACAAACGTGAAATACAATAATCGCCCCGGCTCCCTCTTCAAGCACCTTTTGGGCCTTAAAAGAGGCAAACTTTCATAACTCAGAGTGGAATCTATCGAACATGGTTCTCGTATACACAAAAATGGCATGCTTCTCTATCAAATTTTTGAACAAGAGTGCCGATGTCGTAGACATTGAGATGAGATACTTCTTATTTTCTTTATCGCGACGAGATTGGATGACAAGATCGTATTGCTTGACAAATTCTGTCAAACTCGTCTGAGCATTGACATAGGTATCAAAGAAATAATTTATACTTTCTCCGCGTTGCATAGTGGTCATGCCGGCCTAAAAGGTATCGCTTAAGTAGCATATAATTCATTTCCCTCTAAGAGTGTATATTTGTTTCAATCACTTGTTGTCTTGCAATTGAAACTCCTCAATGAGTTCTGCCCATCTCCTTTTGAAATCATCAATCGTTTGACTGAACTTGCATGGATTGTACTTTCTTTCAAAATTCTTAAATTTTACCTTCAGTTGAGAGAGATGATTCAATTCATTTCTCACTATGTGCCATAAGGAGAGGCGATGCGTGGTCCCCAGAAGAACTTCGGAAATGACCTTACTCATCTCGTTGTATTGATCGGTGATGATTGCATTAGATTTCTTATGACCCATGTACTTCAGCCATGTATTAAACAACCAAACGAATGTCTCCTCTGTCTCATTTGTGAGTAACGCACATCTAAAAAGCATGGTCTGGCAATAATGGTTGACCCCCGTGAATGCGGTGAACAATAGCAACAATTTGTTTGTGTTGTAAGTGGTGTCGAATACGATCACATCACTAAACTATTGATACACCATCCGTGACTTGTGATCAACCCAAAATATACTACGCATATGATATTCTTCGTCTAGTTCGGCTTCAAAGAAGAAACCATCTCCTTTATTTTGCCTATCAATGAAGGTCTTGATCGTGGTCGTGCACATCAGATCAATGCTACTCTCCTTTCTTATCTTCTTTAGGTAATCCTGAGTTTGTTGAGGGCTTACCGTCACCCCAGCCTTTTCATCCAAACTCGACAAAATAGCAGAAATTTTTGGAGGAGGAATTATGCGTCAAATGCTCCTATCAACGATTTACTTGCCCCGTTCAACTTATTATGTGATCATAGTTCCTTCGCCTTGGTAGGTGAATACAACAGATGATTATCAGGCTCTCTAAATTTCATAACCTCCTACAACTTTTGCTCATCAATCCTAATCTTCAACCTTGCCTCACATCCGCATTTGTTATCTCTGGAATACTTTATATTGGCGTATAATTTGCACTTGTCAAGCTGCTTGAACTCTTCGAATGAACATACACATTTTCTCTTTATAATCTCACATTTGCGGATTTATAGGTGTTTCTTTTCCTAACACTGAAACCAATTTTCTTCGCGTATAAATTATAAAAGTCATATGCCCATCTTCAAATTAGAATTTCAAGCCCATACTGTGTAACAGCTGCCACATTTTTATCCTAACAATACCGGGAATGAACTCGAGTAGGGTCAAGCGTGTGCCTAACACGGGACACAAAGTGTTCAATTATAGTAAAGTGTGCGGTCCGTAGTGACCCAGTAACTGTAGTCCATCATGGACGTAAGAATTGTGTATGTAAACCACACTTAAACTTAAAGTACTTCTAGTTCATTAGATACTTCAAGCAGATATCATATATATATATATATATATGTGTGTGTACGTATACATGTTTTACACTAAAGACGAAAAGTCGCTAATACATGTCCTAAAGTGTTAAAGACTTACATTTGAAGAAAAGCCAGCCATACACAATAACCTCAATTATATATACCTGCATCTATTGTAACCAAATTATATAGCTTATCCTGTTTTGGATTATCTGGGTATACACCCAATAGCAAATGCAAGCTTTGTATAGCAGCATAGCCACTAAGAGCTTACAAGTACCAAGCGTATAATAGACTGAGTCACAAATAGCCTATTTTGGCTCATCTGCTGATATTTTAAGAGGCATGTGACTGCTTTATAGGGGATCCTAACCCATTGTAGATTATAAGCTGCTTGCAGCACCTTTGAGTGACACGGCTACTTGAGTCATCTTCAATTCTCATGCACACAAAGTACAACCCATATGCTATAAACTTAAACGAAGTTGCTCCTTTGATCTTCATGCTCCCATCTTCAAAGAAATCTGCATAGCACCTATATGCTATCCGCATAGAAACCAAAAATCCTATAGATATATGTACCGCATTTAACTGCAGCCAGTAAGTAGATCTCTAGTATTTAAACCCATGACTCCATGCATGTCTGCACACCTTCACTTCAATTTGAAACCGTGAATCACATATCGATCATCTGAGTCGGTCGCGAGAAATTCGATCGATGCGTTAGCTTCGACATACAGGTCATGAACTCGGCAAACCCGACACCGACCCATGCTCGGCATCATTATAACCACAGATGCACTAAAATGGTATGCTGGAACGACTAGACTAGATTTCATTTAGTAGAGTATATGTCACAAAGAAACACTAGAAGCTATGTCATTACTGTCGATCTCATATGATCAACTCAACAAAACAAACAAAATCTGTGTGAAGTCTTGTAGTCAAACTTTTCGACAAATCCACTCCAGATCTTCCAAATTGAATGAACATGGATATCTCATGCCAAACTGAATACTGAATTGAATATATATATATATATAGAGAGAGAGAGAGAGAGAAACAAAACCACAAAGGAACACAAAGGCATACCAATCACGAAGGCAAGGCTTGCTGCGGCAACCCCACATGCTTGCCACGGTAAGGTGCAAGTTGAAGGGCTTGCCCCAGCAAGCAATGTTCTTGCCGCGGCAACATTGTGCACTGACCATTGGTTGGAATTTTGGTCATACCTTTTGACCCCGAACTCCAAATGGCGCCATTCTTGATGAGTTAAAAAGGGGACAACGAGCCCTAAAACTTTTATGCAGTAACCAAGTTCTAAATCGGACGTTTAAATGGTCAACAATTAGTGACAAGATGCAGCCAGGTAGTCAGGCTTGCCGTGGCAACATTATGCTCAGACTACTGTGTAGTAATATTGTTATATCTTTTGATCCCAAACTCGGATTAGCACGATTCTTAATGCGTTGGAAAGGGGATAACGAGCCCTATAACTTTTATGAAGGAACATATTTTTGAATCTAATGTTTAAGGGGTCAAAAATTGGTGATAAGGCACGGCAATATGCTCAGCTGAAAAGCTTGCCGCGGCAACCTATGTTACTTGCCGCGACAACCCTGCATCTAACGCACTTGGTGACACCTCTGTCAGGGGTTTGTGATGGGTTGAATTGCTAAGTTTTATCATAAGATTTGTGACCATAAATCGTCCATATTTGGAGTCTATAATGACCCAATAAACCATTAAAAATACTAAAATGATAAACATAAATTCTAGGTATTTTGAGCACATGACGAGTTTTGCGTAAAGACATGCGTGCACGGGAAATCAGTTACGTGAAAATCTGGTATCAAAGGTAGGGAAAGTACCATACTCATTTATATTGCGTTTTCTGATTTTTGTTTAGATAAGCAAGCCATGTGTAATAAGTATGAAATTGATACACATATCAGTTTAGTTTTAGCCATGTGATATAGAAGTTACTCGAAGATCAGTCCAGTTTCATAAGTAATTCAGGATGCATATGTTAGTACCTTCAGAAACATGAATATGCCACGTATGTTTAACTAGCGTAAGGATGATTTATAGCAGTTATGAAGTTTTACATGCCTAAGTTTTGAGATATGCCACGTATGTTTTGCATGCCTATGTTTCAATCAGTTTTGAGGTTGCCAATGCCAATGTGATATCTGAGTTTTATATATAGATATGCTAGATTAAGTTCAATAAACCAAGAGTGATAAGTTTGATGTTTAAGAATGATTTAGCCTGACTTGAGGATGATAAGCTTGGTGTAAGTAAGAGGTAGTAGTTCTGTTTTTGAGTTCAGCCTTGAAACTTCAGTCGTGAAGAGCTCAACTTTGCTATTCCAGCTTTGATAAGTCAGTTTTGTTAAACTATTAGCCTAGTTTTGATACATATGAACATGCTAACGAAATAAATATGAGCATGCTATGCCAGTATGCTCGTTTTCATGATAAACAAGCCTGTGAAGTTCAGTTATGCTAGACAAGTTTTTCATATGATTTTAAGATATATGCGGATGATGTCGCATACATGGAAAACAATATGTTCATCATGTTCTCGCATGGTTGATCTTGTACATGGTCACTTCTTGATACTCGTTTGCTTCATGTTAAGCCAAGCGACCCTGCTAACTCAGCTCAGGGGCTTGACCAATCTCATGTCAAGTAACCTTGCTAACAAAGCTCAAGGGCTTGACTTATTGAACAAAGTGACCCTGCTAACTTAGCTCAGGAGCTTGACCAGTCTGGTGTCAAGTGACCTTGCTAATATAGCTCAAGGGCTTGACTACTTGAGTCAAGTGACCCCATTAACCTTTCCCAGGGGCTTGATTATCTTAGTCCAAGTGATCCCACTAACTCGGGAGCTTGATTTTCTTATTTCTTGTTCTTGTACATGTCTTGTTTCAGCATGATTCCTTGTCAACGTGAATATGTCAGCATGCATAGGGTAGCATGATATAATAATTGCATGTTTTAGTGTTTGTTCTGTTAAGTGCTGCTAGAGTAGATTAATGCTAGACTAAACCTAAGATAAGATGACATGTGTTTTATTTTATTTGCTTCTAGACATGAATGAAAAAGCTAACATATAAATTAGTTGTGTAATTATTCCTATTGAGCTTCAATGATAGCTCATCCTACGACTTTATGTCTTAGCTGCAGATATTGCTCAAGACTCTGAGCACGAGGCTGTTCCTACCTACCATCAGGAGGAGGAGGAGGACGAGGGAGACAAGGAGGAAGATTCTGCGGAGGACTTCTTTCCTTGAGAGGTTTGAGAGAGAGATTTTTTATAAACATTAAACATGTATAAACAGTACTGTGGTTTAAGATAGTTTACTATTTAATGTATAGGTTTCTTTTTATATTTCTGTTCAGTTTACTGCTTTAGATAAATGAATGAATATCAGTTGTTACCATATTTCTACGTATCAAAGTTAATTCAATTCGCTTTCGCATACGTAACACTTTATACGCGATGCCCTTATATGACAGGATCATGTTAGGTGATCTGACGGTGCGACCTTTCCCATTTATGAGAAGGGAAAAAGTCGGGCTGTCACAGGTGGTATCAGAGCCCGACGTTAAGTCTTTGGAGACTTAACTCTGACACGGATATATGGCAAGACTTCTGATGTTCGTTCAATGTTAGAGCCTAGGCTTTAGGTTTTCTAGAGGCTCAAGGCTATGACAGTAGGTTCTGATTAGAGCATAGATTATGGATCTTTACGACCACGTTTGATTGAAGTATTCGGTCAATAGTGACTGACGTATGCCGGTAGGATCCGAGTTAGGACCGAAAACTTCACGTGCCTCTTCATCCATTCTGTTAGCATTTTGTGGAAAATATGGGAAGACACATAACATGGATGAATGTCGTAGAGCGTCTGGGGCTTCTTGCATTGTGGTATGATGGGACATCTGATTAAGGATTGCCTAAAGATGGTGGGAACGACATCAAATACGGAAAAAGATGTCCAAACCAGCAACGATATTATCTAAGGCATGTGAACTATTCAGTTATAAATTATTTAAATTGTTTATGTGAAAGGTGCATCTAAGTAAATACTTTATATATGTGTGTATCTAGCATATTATTTTCTTTCCATTAGTTTTAGAAATGATAAATTTATATTTTATTAAGTAGACACAATTTAGCTAATACTAGTATATATATACATTAGATAATATATACCTTGCAATTGTATCCAGAGGATGCCTACTTATTGTATGAGGCACATGTTTTGGTAGATCCTGAATCGACACATTCCATTGTTACACCCAATTTGCTGAAATGTTGGGAAAGTTAGGAGCCACCCCAGAACCTCTCAACTTTATTGTGACGTGTCAGTCCCGACTAGACCGTCTGTCACTACTAATATGGTATGTCGATCAATCATCGTCGTAATCCAAGATCACGACGACTATGAAGCAATAGCCGAGTGATCTTACTCAATTTACTTGATATGCAAGGATTCGACGTAATCCTTGGTATGGATTGGCTATCCAATCATCCTGTGCGCATTGATTGTAGAAGTCAATTGCCAAGCCTGTGAATTCCCTAATATCTTCCCTGCTAAGTTGCCAGGATTTTTGCCTGGCAGGGAAGTGGAATTCGCTAGTGATTTAGCCCCGAGCACCGAGGAGGTATCAAAGGAGCATTATCAAATGGCATCAGCGGAGTTGCAAGAACTCAATGAAAAATTACAAGAGCTTATTAGCAAAGGGTTTATCAGACCGAGTGTGTCTCATGGGGCGCACTGGTATTGTTCGTAAAGAAGAAAGATGGGTCAATGCGTCTTTGCATTGATTATCATCAATTAAATAAACTACCAATTGAGAATCGTTATCCGCTCCCTAGAATCGATGATCTCTATGATCAGTTACAAGGAGTACGATGGTTCTCAAAAATCGACTTACGATCGAGTTCTCACCAGATGAAGGTGAAAGCTGCAGATATTTCAAAGACAGACAGCCCTCCGGACATGATAGGATCATTACGTGTTTCTTGTCAGGTGTGGTTTGCTTTACAGATATTACGCGATTCACAGTTATATGTCAAGGTCAGTAAAAGTGACTTCTGGTCAAATCAAGTCAGTTTTTTTGGGCCCTGACTTGATAGAAAGTACTAATGTGGTGGTACACGTCATTCGTGAGCAACTGAAGAGTGCCCAGAGTCGGCTGAAGAGTTATGCCGATCTCAAACGAATTCATATTGATTTTCAGGTAATGAAACACACCTATATGTATAATTGATATATGAATTAAATTATGTATATTATATTTCTAACATTTGTATGATAGATTGGCGATCACGTATTTATTAACATATCTCCGACAAAGGGCATGATGCGATTTAGGAAACAAGGCAAGTTAAGTCCTTGCTATGTCAGACCATTTCAAGTCTTGGGCAGAGTTAGTGAGGTGGCATATTGAGTTGCGTTACCTCCACACTTAGCCAACATATACGGCGTATTCCATGTGTCTATGATGAGAGAGTATATCAGAGATCCAACCCAAGTGTTGGATTATCAGCCACTGGATCTCCAGGAGCAACTCAGATTTTGGATCACAGAGACCAAATCTTGAAAACAAAATGTATTCCACTCGTATTGGTCCAATGGAATAATCACGATTCTCATAAGGCTACCTGAGAACGCGAAGCTGATATTCGCGCTCAGTATCCCCACTTATTCACCCAAGGTAAGCCATGTATAGGATTTGTTCGAATACATAAATGTATATGATATCAAGATATTTATCTACATTGATAGTATTGATATATAAAGTAAGTGTTTAAATTTAAAGAATTCGATGGACACCATCTATGATCTCCTCCTATATATATATCGATGACATTGATTGAACTGAACACAGTTAAACTATGTCCAACCCTAGCTTACCTAGTGAGTATACAACTCACTGGTATATCAGTTTTGTGATATCATTTGTATTGTACTGTGTTTGTTTTCTATTTATCATTATGTACATTGTTTCTACATGTGGCACACATATCTTGATTATTATTTCCATTGCTTTTCCTGATTATTGGTTTTACGCACCATTGTCAAACCATAGTATATTGCTTCTTGAGTAGTGATTTTAATTGTATCCACCATGACCTGAATTCACGTCCTGCCTTCTTTTCTTTTCGATGATGAAAATCCCTTAAGTAGGGGAGAGTGTAACAGCTGCCACATTTTTATCCTAACAATACCGGGAATGAACTCGAGTAGGGTCAAGCGTGTGCCTAACACGGGACACAAAGTGTTCGTTTATAGTAAAGTGTGCGGTCCGTAGTGACCCAGTAACTGTAGTCCATCATGGACGTAAGAATTGTGTATGTAAACCACACTTGAACTTAAAGTACTTCTAGTTCATTAGATACTTCAAGCAGATAGCATATATATATGTGTGTGTGTGTGTGTGTGTGTGTGTACGTGTACATGTTTTACACTAAAGACGAAAAGTCGCTCATACATGTCCTAAAGTGTTAAAGACTTACATTTGAAGAAAAGCCAGCCATACACAATAACCTCAATTATATATACCTGCATCTATTGTAACCAAATTATATAGCTTATCCTGTTTTGGATTATCTGGGTATACAATAGCAAATGCAAGCTTTGTATAGCAGCATAGCCACTAAGAGCTTACAAGTACCAAGCGTATAATAGACTAAGTTACAAATATCCTATTTTGGCTCATCTACTGATATTTTAAGAGGCATGTGAATGTTGTATAGGGGATCCTAACCCGTTATAGATTATAAGCTGCTTGCAGCACCTTTGAGTGACACGACTGCATGAGTCATCTTCGACTCTCATGCACGCAAAGTACAGCTCATATGCTATAAACTTAAACAAAGCTGCTCCTTTGATCTTCATGCTCCCATCTTCAAAGAAATTTTCATAGCACCTATATGCTATCTGCATAGAAACCAAAAATCCTATCGATATATGTACCGCATTTAACTGCAGCCAGTAAGTAGATCTCTAATATTTAAACTCATGACTCCATGCATGTCTGCACACCTTCACTTCAATTTGAAATCGTGAATCGCAAATCGATCATCTTAGTCGATCGCGAGAAATTTGATCGATGCGTTAGCTTCAACAGACAGGTCACGAACTCGACAAACCCTACACCGACCCATGCTCGGCATCATTATAACCACAGATGCACTAAAAAGGTATGCTGGAATGACTAGACTAGATTTCATTTAGTAGAGTATATGGCACAAAGAAACACTAGAAGCTATGTCATTACTGTCGATCTCATATGATCAAATCAACAAAACAAACAAAATCTGTGTGAAGTATTGTAGTCAAACTTTTCGACAAATGCACTCCAGATCTTCCAAATTGAATGAATATGGATATCTCATATATATATATATATAGAGAGAGAGAGAGAGAGTAACAAAACCACAAAGGCACACAAAGGCATACCAATCACAAAGGCAAGGCTTGCCACGGCAACCCCACATGCTTGCTGCGGCAAGGTGCAAGCTGAAGGGCTTGCCTCGACAAGCAATGTTCTTGCCGCAGCAACATTGTGCACTGACCATTGGTTGATATTTTGGTCATAACGTTTGACCCCAAACTCCAAATGACACAATTCTTGATACGTTGGAAAGGGGACAACGAGACCTACAACCTTTATGAAGTAACCAAGTTCTAAATCTGATGTTTAAAGGGTCAATAATTAGTAACAAGATTCGGTAAGGTACTCAAGCTTACAGCGGCAACATTATGCTCACACCACTGTGTGGTATTTCTATCATAACTTTTGATCCTGAACTCAGATTGGCAGGATTCCTAATGCGTTAGAAAGGGAAAAACGAGCCCTATAACTTTCATGACGGAACAAATTTCTAAATCTAATGTTTAAGGGGTCAAAAATGGGTGACAAGTTGCGGCAACATGCTCAACTACAAAGCTTGCCGCGACAACCCTGCATCTAACGCACTTGGTGACACCTCTGTCAAGGGTTTGTGTTGGGTTGAATTGCTGAGTTTGATCATAAGATTTGTGACCATAAATGGTCCATATTTAGAGTCTATAATGACCTAATAAACCATTAAAAATACTAAAATGATAAACATAAATTCTAGGTATTTGGAGCACATGACGAGTTTTGCGTAAAGACATGCGTGCACGGGAAATCAGTTACGTGAAAACCTGGTATCAAAGGTAGAGAAAGTACCATACTCATTTATATTGCATTTTCTGATTTTTGTTTAGATAAGCAAGCCATGTGTAATAAGTATGAAATTGAAACACATATCAGTTTAGTTTTAACCTTGTGATACAGAAGTTACTCGAAGATCAGTCCAGTTTCATAAGTAATTCAGGATGCATATGTTAGTACCTTCAAAAACATGAATATGCCAAGTATGTTTAACTAGTGTAAGGATGATTTGTAGCAGTTATGAAGTTTTGCATGCCTAAGTTTTGAGATATACCACGTATGTTTTGCATGCCTATGTTTCAATCAGTTTTGAGGTTACCAATGCCAATGTGATATCTGAGTTTTATATATAGATATGCTAGATTAAGTTCAATAAACCAAGAATGATAAGTTTAGTATTTAAGAATGATTTTGCCTGACTTGAGGATGATAAGATTGGTGTAAGTAAGAGGTAGTAGTTCTATTTTTGAGTTCAGCCTTGAAACTTCAGTCGTGAAGAGCTCAACTTTGTTATTCCAGCTTTGATAAGTCAGTTTTGTTAAACTATTAGCCCAGTTTTGATACATATGAACATGCTAACGAAATAAATATGAACATGCTATGTCAGTATGCTAGTTTTCATGATAAACAAGCCTGTGAAGTTCAGTTATGCTAGACAAGTTTTTCATATGATTTTAAGATATATGCGGATGATGTCGCATACATGGAAAATAATATGTTCATCATGTTCTCGCATGGTTGATCTTGTACATGGTCACTTCTTGATACTCGTTTGCTTCATGTTAAGCCAAGCGACCCTGCTATTGTCTTTCCTAATTTTCCTACTGCCTACTTTACCTACCACTGACACTAAGAAACTCACGTTGTGGCTAACCATGGTTTGTGCAAAAGAACTTTCCCCGTGTCCTCTCCCCATTGGGGGAGCGTAGAGAAATCTCTACCCCCAAGCGCATTTTTCCTATATATATGTGTGTTAAAAAATGAAATAATAGTAAAAAATTGCGTTCTCTGAACTTTATCATAGTGGATTTTCTTGGGAGAATTTTATAACATTTTAAATATGGTTGTCAATGAGTCGGTTGGTACGGGCATAAATTGACAACTTAATAGAAAAATGACATATATATATATATATATATATATATATATATATATATATATATGGAAAAAGGAAAAATGCACTCGAGCGTAGAAATATCTCTATGCCAATTGATATGTGTACCACATGTAGCACCTCTTTTGTGAAGTGATGGATGGCATGGGATCCACTTTACTAACTAGAGTTAAACTTTTAAAATATTTTAAAAGTTATATTTCTTTTCAACCGTCATTCTTGACTTTTTTAGAAGTCTTTTTAAACTATGTTTCTTTTTTCTCTCTTCTCACTTTTTCTAAGAAAGTGTCATATTTTTTCAGGTATATGTTACTCAAAAAATATGAGCGCCAGCCGCCTGATAGCGAATCACTAGCACTTCTATAAAGAAGCGTTGGCGCTTCGTTTTAGGGGCGCCGACGCTTCATTTAGGAGTGTCGGCGCTTCAATTTATTTTTATTTTTTTTTTATGAAGTTTATCGCTTGGAATGAAGCACCGGTGTCAATTTATTTATTTGTGAAGGCGTTAGCTAAGAACGAAGTGTCGTCCGATTTTTTTTTTATGGAAGCGTTAGTCGCGTCGGACGCTTCGTTTTAGGGTGCCGCCGATAATTTTATTTTTTATTCTTGAAATGGGCCCTAAAAGAAGCGTCGGTGCCTCTAAAATGTGGATCCACCGCTTGATTTTAGGGGCGTCGGTGCTTCGTTTTGAGGTGTTGGCGCTTTGCTCCCCTAGCTGCTAGCGCTTCGCTATCGGGCGCCACTTTTTTGAGTAAAATATACATGAAAAAGTAAGTCTGACACTTTTTTAGAAATATAGAGAAAAGAAAGTGACTTTTAAAAAGTCAAGAATGACGGCTGGAAGGATATTTAACTCTTAAAAGTGTAACCTTAGTTAGTAAGTGGGCCCCATGCCACCCATCACTTCATATATATATATATATATATATATATATATATATATGCTCAACCTGACCCAACCCAACCCAATGTGAAAACACGCTTGACGTGGAAAAAATATCCTATTTTCCATGATTTGATGTATAGTGTGACAGCTCGGATTTCGACACCCCGAAACTCGTGCCATCAGTACGATCCTCCAGACCGTGCCCCAAAACTATGCACGGAACATTAGTATAACAAGCAATGATAAATGAATAAAGCAAATAATTGCGTAACGTGGAAAAGTAACATGCCCATCTGGCATAACAAAAGACAGTTCTACTTTCATGCCACTGCATGAATAGAGAACCGATCCGAACCATCGGTGATAAACCAATCACCCCAGATGGTTCGCCAAAAGAATAATCCAATTTAATTACATTATTTATCAAAATAAAGGCTTGACATACCAAGTCGTACAATTAGCTCTCAAAACTACTCTCTGTCAAAATACACAGCAGAGTCTCCTAGAAGAAGTCCTCGGGAGGAGGCTCCAACTCGTCTCCAGACACGTAATCCGAATCACCCGAATCAACGTCTCCCGAAGCCTCAGCTGCTGCTAACAAAGGACCTGCGGCGTATAGTCTAAAGGGTGAGCTACATCCTAGCTCAATAGGGAACAATCACAATGAACATATAAATTAAAATCTCACATATATTCCATGATATTCTAAGCATGATGTGTCTATGCATTTGCTAGGAAAATACTTTAAAAACTAATGATTTGCATTCAAGTTTACTGGTAATTAGCAAGTCTTACTTTACTATTGATTTATCATGAATGACACTGAACAGGCCTAAAGCAAAACTTAAATCTTCAACTTAAGTAATCCCCGAGTAATATAGCATTGAGCCCCAATGGAATACCCCCCATCGTCGCCTAAATAGACAGTTGTTATATATGTATTCCCTGGAAATACTAACCAAGCCCTTTTCTCACTAGGCGGCGGGGTTAAATCTCACTCAACATCCCTGGGATGTGCTTACTATGTACGGATAGACCTCCACACTCGTGTACGGATTGGCCGCCGTATCGGTCATGGATATCCTGCCGCGTCAGTCGTGGGTATCCCGCCACGTCGGTGGGGTATTCTAAACAAACCTCGAATAACAAAAATAACATGTGCTTTATATATAGTTGTTCACCATGTAAAGTGCTATCTTATATCAGTTAGGCCTCAACAGTAATTATTCAATCATATATACATCCCTGGGATGCGTAACTTACTTGCATCACACTGATGCCTCTATTACTTTCTCATCCCCTGGGGATGTCTCATTCTCATTAGATTACTTGATCTTAGTTACTCGCATCACACAGATGCCTTTATCACATTCTTGGTGTCACACACATACTCATTTTCACAAAGCTTTTCATAGTTAAAATATTTACAATTCTGATAAACATATCACTACATACATGCTCTTGCAATTAAAGTACATGTTCAAGGTGTTTCTTATCTCAATTTTCTGAAGGTCCAAGCATCAAGGTCCCACGCGGCTCCTTGTGCTCGCTTTCACACGTACCACCTATGGTACATCATAACACATGTAATACATCACTAAAGATGTAATAAAGAAGGTCCTAGACCCTCCATGAATCTCAAAGCAAAACTAAAAAGTTAAGTAAAACTGCCAAAGTCGATTAATCGATTTCCAAAATCGATTAATCGAAATCCAAATCGATTAATCAATTCCCAAAATCGATTAATCGAAACTCAAATCGATTAATCGATTCCCAAAATCGATTAATCGATATTCAAATTCGATTAATCGATCCCAAATCGATTAATTGAAATCTCTAACATAGTAAGGTCGATTCTCAAATCGAGTGGTTGAAAATTCAAAATCGATTAGTCGATCCCAAATCGATTAATCAAAATCCAAAATCAATTAATCAATTTCCCAACTCGATTAGTTGATTTCCCAGGTCTTGGTTCTCCAGCCACTAGAGGTACCCAGTCGATTAGTTGATTTTTAAATCGATTAATTGTCCAAATCGATTAGTCGAAATCCAATTCGATTAATCGAAATCGGGCATCCTTGACTTTTCAACTTTCAGACCAAAATCGATTAATTGAATCCCAATTTCGATTAATCAATTTGGCCCGATTCAATCTCCTTTCGGGCTGTTCTTCTAAAACCCATTCCCTTTCTTTTTCCTTATTTTTCTAAGTCTTTAATCCATCATATTAACTATGCTAAACTGAATTTAACTCATCAATTCTCTATGTATTGAAATCTAATATAACTTACCTCAATCAATCTCAAATTGATCAAGATCTAGGTTGGAATGGCTAGGACTCCAGCTTTTGTTTCAACGGTGCCTCATGCGTTGAAATCTGGCATTAAATGTTCAATCTTCCTTCTAAACCAACCACCATAACTCCTTGATAAATAATCTCCTTCTCTTTCTCTCTCTCTTCTTAACTCTCTCTTTAATGACCAAAATAAAAGGGATCTAGGGTTATTAAACCCTTATATCCTTTCTTCGGTTTCGGTGTTAAGCACATACACCAGAGATAGGTGTATGTGGCTGTAACTTAACACCATACTCTACACTTAGGTCACATTCACACTACTTCAGTTTATCACTCCATGAGTGCATTGTTTGACCATCACTTGGTCAACCCTATGACTAATCAGGCACGGATCATGAGATCAAAGTTAAACGCTAAAATTTTTAGGATATTACATTCTCCCCACCTTGGGAATTTTCGTCTAAAATAACCCTGCTTTCTGGTGTGTGTACCCCACACCTGTGTGTCGTGCACCACAAAATGTGAACAAGATATCATACAATGTAAAACGTAACAGAATGCAAGCAAATGGCAAAAGAGTTGTAGATTTTACTATTAAATTTTCAAAATTTACAATTTGATCATTTACATCGTTTTGATTACAATCAAATGAACTATCCTCATCTCAATCTCACGTTGTCCCCTCTCAGTAGGGTCAGTCTTTGCGCTGCTCTGACCGGACTGGTTGCTCGGTGGTAGCCGGGTCGTCGAAAGTGTGCCGCTTTCTTCTGGGGTGCGAGCGATGCATCGTCAGCAGATGTGCTCGCATGGAAAATGGTACCCATGTGAAAAGCTGTCCGACCCGCCATCCACTCCGCCTCCTGCACGAGGCGCTGCTAGTAGTCCAACTGATAGATGTACCGCAGTGTGTGGAACATCAAGAAGTCCATCCGTCGGTTCATTCTCTCGTTATTGGCCTCCATCCGAGCCAACACATCCTTGATATCGGGTGTCAAGCCGCCGGCCCGGTAAGAAGACGTTAGTGTGGTACGCGAAATGAGCGGTGCAGGTGAGGCAGGTATGGGAGGGTGCCCCTCCGGTGGATCAATGGTGTGCCCCTACCAGGTGGGCCCTGATGTGGTGGTGGGGGTGGGGGTGCTACTGCTGCTGCTGGTGTTGGTGTTGGACCCTGAGCTGGTAGGGTCCGCTTAAGCATATTGTAGCTACGGCTCCATGAAGAATTTGAGAAAGTCTACACGCGGTCCGTAGCCTCTCCTCATGGGGCGATATGGCGTACTCTGGAGCGTCTGAGTAACACTCCAGCATGCTGGAAATGAGGCAAGCATACGACATCTTTTCTTTGGGCCTCAAGTTGCCCTTCATCAACTTCCCCTTAATATATCTCATCCCCTCTAGGATGATCATAGTGGCATCAAACCAACGGCCACAGAAGGCCACGTAAAGTGCCTACTACACTTTTTCCACCCGCTCGGTGTCGTGATGCAACGGGTATAGGTTGCACTTGATTATGGAATCAAGCATCCACATGTAATGGGGAAGGTTGACCCTCCTAATAGAGGATCCCGACCCTTTCTTCCCATTTGTCATCCTAGTCATTATTTCTTCAAATCTCACCTCTTCCTCAAAGGGTGGGAAGAGGGTAGTCTCGGATACGAAATCCAAATGACATTCTAGGACCTCGTGGATGTGGCAACGAGTGAAAGTATAGTCACGACCTTCTATCTTGGTTGTGACTATGTCGTCGATAGGTCCCTCCGTCAGCCCTTGGTAAAATAGTCGGACCAATCTAGGGTAGTAGGACCCACGGATTGGTTTCAAAAGATTGTCGAGACCGGCCTTTACGAGGTAATTTCGAGCCCATTGGGTCTCACCTGCCACATCGGGGTTTGTAAACAACGTGTTATCGATAATGTACTCGATTTCAAAGGCCTTGGTCGCCCACCATTCGTTGGGTTGGAGTACATTCATGGGTGGTGGTGGCATTAGAGAAGACTCGCACGAAAATGCGCTCATCGAACCGGATGTGGTATCCGATGCCGACAGTGATGCAGTCCTCACCGGTGATGGGGTAGGTGGTGGCGGTGCGACATTCTTACGCAGGACCAGGAGTTTGGACGTTGCCTTCTTCGAAGACAAACGTGTTTTAGGCGGCATTTTAGGTGAAAATTCAACAAAACTAGGGTTTAATAGCTTGAAATGAAGAAAAATCAAAGCTAGGGTTTATACCTTAGGTGTTTGAGCCGGATGCAAACGATTTCAATCTGAAATCGTAAAACCCTAGGTGCTCGATGGTTGAAAGAAGAAGGAGAAGCAAAGGTGCGCAAGAACACAAAACCCCAAGATTTCAAATGGGGAGAAATCCCCTTCGATTTATATATATAAGCCCCGATTCGATTAATCGATTTCTAAAATCGATTAATCGAGTTTCAAAATTAAGTTTAGCCGCGCGAAATCGATTAATCGATTAATCGAAACGCAAAATCGATTAATCAAAATTGTAGTCATTTAAATTTTTAAGTTTTTGAGCTCACTGGCGTGAGCCAGTCGATTAATCGAAATTCAATTCGATTAATCAAAATTCCAAAATCGATTAACCGAATTCCACTTCGATTAATCAAAATCGTAAGGTTCTTCAAATTTTTCCTAGAATTCTTAAGTGACTCGATTAATCGAACCTTCAGATCGATTAATCAAAATCATAAGAATTCTTCAAGTTTTTTCTAAAATTCTTAAGTTATTCGATTAATCGAATCTCCAGATCGACTAATCAAAATCCAAAATCGATTAATCGAAACCCAGATCGATTAATCGAAATTACACTTCTTTCATTTCCTGAATCCTCATTAAATTTCCACTCACTGGCGCATGCCAGTCAACTAATCGACCAAAATCGATTAATCGAATTTCCAAATTGATTAATCGATTAATCGGTTTTGATCAGATTCTTTAGATTTGTAAAGTTTTCTGTCTCTTTTGGTTCCTTGGTAAAACATGACCAGTTGGTCATTAGTTCTACAAAATACATCATCACGGCCATATCATAGCTATGTTGAATTCTAAGTACGCATTCGACCTTGTATTAGGAACATTGTGTGGATAAGAATTTGTTTCTATTACATACACGGATCAAAATATCGACATTGGTTACAACATATGGTTTAAATCCACAACTATGCTTGTGGTGATACAATTTTGACTATTAAGTTGTCGCAAACAAGTCTGGATATTGTTCTTTCACATCGGCCTCTCATTCCCACGTTGCTTCCTCGGCCGGATGATACTTTCATCGAACAAGTACTAATGGAATCACCTCTGTTCGCAACACTTGTTCCTTTCGATCCAAAATCTCTGCCGGCTCTTCTATCATAGTCATGTCCTCATGCATCTTGAATGATTGACCGCTAAACACGTGATCAGGTGTTAAGACCTGAAAAGTACCACTTTTCACCCCTTAACTTAACCTTTGATTAGACCCTTAGCCACCTAATAAGTTCTTGTTAAGTGTTTTGTGTAGGTAATAATCGGCAGTGAAATAAGGCCAGGAATCCTGTTAAGGAGCCTGCTTTGGCACCAGAAATCCCTCAGAAGAATGAACTCTGAATCCAGACCTGAAATGAGACTCACGCAGCTAACTCAAGCTTTAGAGGATTCAGGAGAAATATGCCTCGCGCAGTTCAACTGAGCTTCCCAAGACTTTACAGCAACCTCTCGCGCAGATGAGTGACTGAAGAGCTTCAAAAACTCAAACTCGCGCAGCTCTCACGAAGCTCAAGAGTAGAACACATCACGCAGTGTCGCGCAGTTCTCGCGTCATTCAAGAAGAAAACATCCTGACGAAGGCAAAGCCATCCTTGCGAAGATCAATTAAGACATGGAACCGTGCGCAGTTCAAAACTCATTAAAAGCCTCGCGAGGTAACTCGCGAAGTCCAGTAAAGAGAGGTGCTCGCGAAGTTCTCGCGTTGTTCAAATTCACTCTCATGAAGATCAGCCCAGCGAAGACCGAGCAACCTCGCAACTGCTTGAACTTCAACCCCGCGACATCTGAGACTGTGTTTTCTACTCAACCTCGCGAAGCCCAATCAGCGAGAGCGCAATTCTCTACCGCGCGACTGCCTGAAGAGCAAACCAAGGCAACCTCGCGACGGCTGAAGCTACAATGTCAAATCATCCTAGCGAAGAGCAAAGAGCTACCACGTGACAAGTCTGGGAAACTACAGCTACCTAGTGAAGCTCTGAACCTAAACTTCCATCTCTTCAGCAGAGGACCTTTTGGGAATTTCCAGCGATTAGGGCGAGCACTCCCACACTCAAATCTCCGTGCACACACCCCGAGGCATCCAAGGATCACTGTTAGGCCACGTGGCATCGTTAAAATTAGGGTTTCCTAACCCTAATGTGCCGCCACCCCACTGCTATATAAACCCATACCTAGCTTAGGTTTAGGTATCTGGGAACACATCTCAGATCGTTTTTCTTTTCTCTCTCTTTTCATCTGTAAGTAGTTTTCTTTTTCTCTTTCCTTCTCTCCATAGTCCAGCACTTGTTGGCTATGCCTTTGTATGTGTTTTTAAATTAGATCAATGGAAATTCTGTAATAGGATATATATTTTATGGGATTTATGTTTGAATGTGAGATGCTCTGTGCAAGGCTGCTACCTTGTGATCCGCCATTGTTTTGGCTGTGTTTCAAAGCAATGGAGGACTGATTCTAAGGGCCACTCAGATCCAAGTGACCTGTATGTCTGGGCTATCATGGTCCTACAGCCTTAGCCCCACCACAGGACCCACTAAATCTGAAATTCCCATGGGAGCTTGAGCTGGTAGCCTTGTGACCATGGTGGTAGCAGCGATATTCTTGTTTTGTCTTAGGCTCCATGAGGAGGATAACCTCTGGGATAGTCTGTGACCATTTAAGTGGACAGATTATAGCCTTAGGGTGATTCTAATCCATCGATCTAAGATGGATCCTTCTTCTTTACACCTGAGCTTGTAGAAGCCTGATGAGAGATTTACAGAGGTAGACTCCCCTATATTTGTATAGATCCACCATTAGATGTTGGATCTGATCTGGTTATAGAGATTGCAGGCTGGTGACTGGACCATTGTAGCCTCACTCAACCAATGGACAGCTAGATCGAAGGTTATACTCAATCTCTTACTGGTTCTATATGTCTGGGCTATCATGGTCCTATACAGCCTTAGCCCCACATATAGAGCTTTAGGGATTGAGGTTCCCTATGGATTCCTGAGCTGGTAGCCTGAATGAAATAGTGCCTGTAATGATTTACTTGTTGTGTTTTGACCCATCCCGGGATAGTGGCTCCCCTATGGGATAATCGGTGACCATTTGAGTGGACAGGTTATAGCCTTAAGGGTGGAATCATGACAGAGTGATGGGTTGGATCCTTTCTCCTCAGTGGTGATAATGTAGCCACTGGACAGGACTTCTATAACATCAGATCTGAATCTGAGTTACACAACTCCTCTGATCTGGGCTCAATAACATACTTCTCACCCTTTTATATTTATTTTCCACACTCCATCTATCCTTTCAACCCTTTCTGTAGTTTAGACATTAGAATACTTAGAATAAGTGACCTTAAACTCCCCTCCTTTTAGGACTGTCAGATCTGTAGTCAGATCTTGAGAGACTACTAGAGATGGCTCCTTTGGAGCTGTAGATCACCTCTCCCTGTGGGACAAACTCTTACTTATCAAAACTTGCTACAAAGGACCCTGTATCTTGCAGGTCTAGACTTCGGTTGTAGCCGATTCCATCCCTCGCTTTTACTCTTCCTTTGATTTTCAATGACTTTCACCACCAACCAATAATGTAAGCACACCTGAACCACATCAACAAGTTTTTAGCGCCGCTGCCGGGGAAAGATGATCTATTAGTAGACCCTTAGTTTTTGTATTCTTAGTATTCTTTGCACATGTGAATAATTGATACCGCTGACATAATTTTGAACCTTTCTTGTAGATCTAGACAGTAGCAGTGAAGGATAGTTGGACTGTAATTGGAGCTTAGCTACCTCTTTTTGCAAACTCTCTGACTTTTAAAGCTCTGTCTATCTTTCTTAAAAAAAATTTCTAGCAGCATCTAGGATAGTTTAAATGTATTCTTTGAATAGCTGTAAACTAGTTAGATAAATTTGTTAGTGTACAATCATTCTTTTGCAATGTGCCTGCAAGAAGCTTTCCTTGCTGTTGGTGTGCTTGTATGCTAGGGAGGAGATCCCTCAGCCCTGCTTTAGAGCCTCTTAACCCTGAGTTAGAAAGGGGAAGGAGACTTAGAAGAGATAGGCACACCACAGGAGAGCCCCCAAGTGAATCTGTGACAGCAATTATGGGTGAAGAATAACCCAGAACCCTCAAGGAGTTGAATGCTCCGGATGACTATAACTCCCCTTTTAGCATTCAATTCCCTGTTGTTCAGGGGAACTATGAGATAAAAACTTCAATCATCCAGATGCTGCCAGCTTTCCATGGGCTTTACAAAGAGGACCCTTACAAGCATATTGACCAGTTCTTGGCCTTGTGCACCACTTTTAATATCACTGGTTTGGGACCTGAGGCTACTAGGCTCAGACTCTTTCCCTTCTCTCTGAAGGATAGAGCCAGTACCTGGCTGACCACTCTTCCCAACAATAGTATTGCTTCATGGAAAGACCTACAGACCAGATTCCTAACCAAGTTCTTCCCTTAGACCAAAACTAGCCAGTTGAGGAAAGAGATTCTTGCGTTTGCTCAATCCCCAACTGAGGATTTTAACCAGTCCTGGGATAGGTTTAAAGAGATGCTCAAACAATGCCCCCACCACAAGATCCCTGAGTGGCAGCTTGTACAAAGCTTCTACAATGGGATTGATGAGAAAAATAGAGATATGGTCGATTCCTCTTGTGGTGGATCCTACATGCACAAGACTGCTGAGGAGGCATGGGAATTGTTTAAGGTGATTAGTGAGAATACTTTTCAAAAGCCATTCCTGGCAAGAACTAGTCAGGAATCTGAGTCAAAGGTGGGGCCTGCTGCTGGATCAAAAGAAAAAGTTTATGAGGTGTCTGGGAACAATGACCTGCAGCTGCAGATGGCAAACCTCTCTATGAAGTTTGATAAATTATTGACTGTGATGCAACCCAGAAGGGCTGCTCATGTGGCAGAGGCATGTCTGATATGCCAGTCCCCACAGCACACAGTGGAGGAATGTCCATCTGCAGGGTAATTTCCTGAATTAGTTTTGGAACATGTTGTTGCTGCTCAATCTTATGGCCAGCAATAATCTGGGGGCTACAATAGGCTGCCATATAGATACCAGCACCAAAATGCTGGTTACCAATGGAGAGACCACCCAAATCTGAGGTGGAAGCAAGACAACTACATGCAGCCCCAGCAGATGTTGGCCTTACCACAAAGGCCACAGCAGCAGTTCAATCAAGGGAATGCCCCTAGGTCTACCTTCCAGCACCATCAGCAGCCCCATCCACAGTAAAATCAGTTGGTCTTACCCCCTTCTCAACCTAGAAATACTTCTTTCGAGGACCAGGTCTTGACCTCACTGTAAAACCTAGGTTCCTTGGCTCAGACTGTGAACTCTCATGGTCAGAGCATCAAGAAAATGGTAGAACAGATTGGACAAGTAGCAAACACCTTAGCCAAACGAGAAGAGGGAAGGTTGCCCAGTCAACCAGTGGTTAATCCTAAGGGCCAATTTTTGATTGGTGAAGGATCCTCAGACCCTGAAGGGGATCTTTCATTGAATTGATGATAAGAACTGTGCACCTTTGTATAATATGTACTTTACAGTTTATAGGAATGTGTAGTAATCTTGTTAGAATCTGAGTTTAGTGCTTTATGCCTACTTTTATTCCTGTTCCCCTTGTTTGCTAATTTCAAGCGATTGAATGATAATGTAGTAATTGAATGCTTTTCATGATGTGTGAATTTAATGCCTTGAGAGTATGGGAATTTGTGAATGCTTTATAATACTTATGGGTGTCCCTGGTAGAGAGTCTGTGAGAGAATCCACCCGTAAAGTCAGGGTAAAAAAGCTGACTAGTGGGTGAGTGAATTCTACCTCGGTTAAGCCATCGCGAGGTTCTGAATATTGGGTTTGGTCCCCTCTCACGCAGTTCATAAAGAACTACTTTGTTTTGCTGTCGCGAGTTTCAGATATAACTGGGTGAGCTGCATCGCACAGTTTAAAGGAACATCTAATCTCGCGACCCATTCTTTCCCAACCAGCGAGCGGATATTTTCAAAGCGCGCCGAGCCTCGCGATATTTAAATCCCACCCCGCGCTGCTTTTCCTTACTGCTTTCTCTTTCCTCTCCTTCCAGCGAAACCCTAGCTCCCACTTCTCTCAATCTCTCTCCTCCAGCTTCCTGTCTACAGTTCATTGCTTGTTTTGAAATTCTGGATTTTTGTTCTTAAAGCTTCCATCAACAGTTGTCCCCTGCTAAGAGCTCTTGAGATCCACCGTGTGTCCAATTGAATAGAACCCTAACTTTTAGGGTTAGACTCAGCTCTTGATCTTTCCTTTCAAAATTTCAACTGTCCACTCACCAAGGAGAGTCGTGATGGCTCCTAAAAGTGCACCTGTGAAGAGAGCGAGGGACAAGGCCACTGTGGAGCCTGCCCCTAAGAAAGCCAAGTCCTCTACGACACAACAAAAAGGGAAGGAGGTGGTTCCTGAGGTGGCTGCACAAACACCTGATTACTCTACACCCTCTAAGCTCCTCATTTCCATTCCCTTAGAGCCTGAAGCCATTTTCGATCTCTTTCTTTGAATCAGAGCCGTTGTCAGCACCTGCTATTGAGTTCCTACGGAAGGCTGGATTGTTCCCCTTGATGCAAATGATTCCTGCACTAGCCTACCCTAGGTTAGTGCAACTCTTTACCAAAGACCTTAGGGGGACTGCACACAGGGGCAGCCAGGCCTCCTTGCATTAATTGACAATTTTGAGATGCTGCTTAGCCCTGAGTTAATTGCTGAAGTCATGGGCATCCCTGCCAGTTTTGATCTCAACTGCGGTTATGGTGCCCCTGTGAGTGCCCCCATTGACACAATTGCTCAGGCCATTACAAGAGGTTTGAAGGCCACAGGGGACTCCATCAGAAGAAGATATTTGGAGCCTAAACTGTTGTTCATCGATCAAGTGCTACGGAAGAATATCTATTACTCAGGCCATCAGCAAGAAAGGAGGACACCAATTGCTGATGCTCTCTATTCCTTCTCTCTGGGCCATGGATTTAATGTCGCATGGTTGATCTTCGAGGCTATGAAGGATACAATAGTGATGCTGGGGCTGCAAAAGAAAATCCACACTCTCCCCTATGGAAGACTCATCACCAGACTACTTCTGAGGGGAGGATACAAGATACCAATGGGGGAGTTATCTGCTGACCTCACTCCCACCATTTTTGCCAAAAGACAATGGGGGATCAGTAGAAGTCTAATGGATCCCCAGAAGAAGAAGGCTGAAGCTCAGCGTGTTTCCGAGCTGGGAGAGGGACCTGCTGTGGCAAAGGCCACCCCTGCCCCCAAAAAGAAGGCCAAAGCCCTTGCTCCAAAGAAGGTGGTGCGAGCTTCTGTCACCTCTTCTTCTGCAGCAACTCCTCCATCCACCACACTTGTCTCTTCATTAGTTTCTTCACCTATTCTATCTCTCCCTTTCCCTTTTGTATCTCCTTTTTCCATTCCCCCTCCCACTATTATCCGTACCTGGGAAGAAAGTGTTGAACCCCAGGACAACACTCCACCTTCACCCACCACAACTCAATACACAGCCCCAGTCTCCCCCATATCATATGATCAACACCCTGACAGCCCTACCCTGATAACCTACCTAAAAAAAAAGCCCTCTCACACCACAGCTACCATATCTTCACCCACTTCCACCTCCCCTGTCCTTCCCACAGACACACCCCATATTAACCAACCCTTAGTCTAACCTCTCCATGATCTGGACTTTAACTTAGCCACCACTTCAGGGTATCAGGCATTCATGACTACCCTGCTTGATACCTTGCCCACCCATGACATCCCTCTCCCTGAGTCCCCTCTCCCTTCACCACATCATTCACTGACCCTTCACCTTCTCCCCACCACTTTCCATCATGCCCCACTTCCCTTTTCAACTGTTCCTTCCAATCCTCATACTCCACCTCAACCAACCTCAGATACCCTTACCCATATCCTTTCCCTCATACATGACATCCAAACCCAACTCTCCAACACCACACAAACCCAAGCCCAAATGCAACCGACATAACCACCATACAATCCACCCTTCAAACATTGACAAACCCAATCATTCCCACCCATCCTCCTACCACCCCATTGACCCAACCCCTTCCACCTTCCGACTCCACGCCCAACAGACCTCACCCACATTGACTTACCTACACCCTTCTCCCTCCATGACACCATACCCTACCACTCCTTCCCCTCTCTACCTACCCTACCCCCTCTAATACTACCTCCACCTCAATTTACCCACACTTCTACCCAAACTGACACCATTCCCTTCATCCACTTTTCCCATTCAACCCCACTTATTTGCAACCCCACCCTTCCATTTCGACCCTTCACCATCCCATTCTTCCCCACCGACTCATCCACCTCCACCCTTCCTTCATTTCACTTTCCACCCATACCTTCCATTCCACCTCTTCTCCCTCCCCCTCCCCAATTCACGACCATTCAACATGCACTACCCTACCACTTCCACCTCTTCTCTTGACTTCATCCTTCCACCACCCACTCTTTCCCCCCAGGATCAATCCCCTTCTACTTCTTCCACTCCATTTCTACCCATCTTACCCCGACACTCCTATTACACCCCCTACTTCACCCTCCTCCATGCCATGAGGGACAATCCCTATATAAAGAGGGATGTTCTCAACGGCATGGCCCAACTCCGCCAAGCCATCGAATACCCCTTGCTGTAGAAACTTAGTGACTTGAAGCTTGCTCACAGCGAGCAGCTAAGAGATATTTCCAAAGGGTGGGAGGCAATTTTAGAGACCCTAAATGCGAACAAGGCTGCAGCGACGTATTATAAAATGACTACTGAGATTGAAAAGGCCAATGCAGAGAGGGCGAAAAAGCACAACAGGCTATTAGAGAAAAAATTGAACAATACTCAGAAGATCAACCGACTTAGTAAGGAGCTTGCAGATACCAACCTCCTGTGAGATAACAAGAAAATTGAAATCTTGGAACAGCGAGTTGCCTTCCTACTTTCCCAACCCGTACAGGCCACCCCTCTCGCCACAGCTCCCCCTGAGGCCCCCTCTTCTTCCACACAATCAGGCCCATCTTCTTCCACTATCCCTACCCCAACCCCTACACAATCTGTTCCCCCACCTCCCACAGCCCCCACTCTGGCAGCTCCTCCTGTTCCTCCTCAAATGCCTACTACAGTACCTACACAACCTATTGCTCCTGCTCAAATCCCTACTGCAGTTCCTGCTCCTCCCTCAGTGCCCCCCCCTATTCCCTCTCCTGCTCCTAAAAGAAAATGCACTCCTTCCAAGAAAAAGCCCACTTCTAAAAGAGCCACTGCAGCCCAAAAAGGTAAAAGGCCGGTCCCTCCATCCCCACCTCCAAAGGTCACCAGAGCTTCTGCTCAAGATGATCCCCATGGGCGCCTACTTTCCAAAGAAGAACGCAGACAGGCTGCTGCTGCCCTTGGATTGGACCCTACTAAGCTCTTTTCTTCTGACTCAGAATCTGATGTTGCACCACCTAGGGATCCCAATGCCCAATCTCCTGTTGCTGCTCCTTCATCCAGCCCTGCTGCACAATCCTATCCTCAGCGAAGGAAGGTTGCTGCTAAGAGGACTACTCCCCCAAGTCGCTCTTTGAAAATTGGAAAAGAAACATCTGCCCAGTCTGAGGAGGCATCACCACTAAGCCAGCCCGTGAAAGGGAAGAGCCCTGCCATTCCTGCAGCCAAAGTACCAGATCCATCTTCTGTGGCTCCCCCTAAACCAGAAAAAGGGAAAAGTCCTCTCCGCTCTGTGCAAGCACAAGCTAAATCCTGCTGCTCCCTGAGCCAAAGACCACCCAACCACCTCTTATTCCCCCTCTACCTCAGCAAGGGCAAGCCTCCAAAGGTAAGGGCCCCAAAGGAAAATCTCCCACCAAACCCCCTGAGCCAACCACTGCTAAATCTTCGGAGATCCCTCCTGAACCAAAGAAGAGGAAAATGAGGGTCAGGGCTCCAACCATACCCAAAACTCTCGAGCAACGAAAGGCAGAGAGGGAACGAAAGAAGAAAGAAGAAGAGGCTCTCCTGCAAGAGCATGAAAAGAAGATGGGATGGGACAAGTTTTAAGACAGATTCTAACTAGATTGTACCTAGGATTTTCTATGTTTCTTTTGCTTCTGTTTTCTTGTATTTTGTACATTTCTAATTTTTCATAGACTTTTCCCCTGTCTTTACTATCTTGTTTTGCCTGTTGTGTGTTTTGTTCCCTGTCTTTCCTTTTCTTTTAGCCTCAATAACTCTCAGACACCACCTTTGAACCAGTGAGGACACTGCTCCTCGTAGGTTTGGGGGTATGGCAGGCAGACCCTGGCAATGGAATAGTTAACATAAGTGCAGCAGACTCATCTGAGTAATATGGAAATAGACCTCTGTTCACTTAAGAATCATGAAATTAAGAAGTTTAAAATTTATGCAGACCTTGGACATTATAAACCTCTAATACTCCACATTTTCATGATGATATCACCAAGGAAACTCACTTGTATCAGCACTCAGTGAATCAGTAGAGAGAGAAAAAGGTGAGGACATACTTGAAAATTCAAAGGAAGACCATATCCAGTGAGAATTGGGCCTATACAAAAATTTTCTATTCTTTGAGGAGTAACTAAGGCATTTCTTTTAGTTCTAAGGACTGGCTGAGTCACTGTGCTCACTAGAAGATTAGGTAACTCCAAGTTGAAACAACTGACAGTACTCATGAGACTGAGGAAAGGATCAAGGCCTTCTCTTGGACAGTTTGAGCCTAAAAAGACCAATCCAAAAGCAACTGCCCTTGTCCATACCCCCTTTGAGCTTTAAATCCTAAATTTCTTCAAAATAAACCTAAGTACTTGAACCTGAACCCATGAACCTAATTCAACCTACCCTCACTCTGAGAATTCAGAAGGTAAAGGAGAAAGAGTTGAATATGGACTACCTATGGTCAACATTAGGTGAATGGAGAAGAAGGATCTCAAAAATCTGGCAATATGATAACTAAGAACATGGTGGCATTTCTGAAAAGCAAAAACAAAATAAAAAGAAGGAAACTCTAGTAAAAAGAAACAAAAATAATAATGAAGTGGAATAAGAGAGAAGTCAAGAGGAATTTTCATTGGAAAATCAAAATCAAGAAGAGAAACTGATCACTTCAAATCTAAAAATCTCAAAGAAGATGCAAGGAGCTAAACTCAAGAAGGTGAAGTCATGAATCACCTCTGTCACCTACTGATTTCTCAATTTTGAACCACTTCTCAACCCTCCATTCTTTCAACCCCACTCCATAAGCCACATTACAGCCCAGTTAAAAGCCCTTGTGATCCAAAGTTGAGTGAGCTGTCATGTGAAGATAAAGAGTTATCCAATCTATGGTGAGAAACTATCAATGATGTCAGCACTTAAGAACTCTGCTTATGCTCATGCTTACAAACCCATTTGGGGGATGTAACTGCTCTTGAGCCTGTGAGAGAATGAACCCCTCAACAAAACCCTTATGAGAGTATGCCCTGCAAAGTTTTTGGGTCTGAACTTGAATGCATTATGTATGACCTTAATCTAATTTTTGACCTAAGGATAAGCTCAGTGCTGGCACACACTTGAGCAGTTTTCTGTGATTGTAAACTATTTGGAAATGTTGTGCAATCATGTAGAGTTTATGCTGTTTAAGTTACTGTGAAACCAATGAATTAAATTTCTTTTATGTGTACTGATTCAAGAGTAGACTAAATCTGATTCCTTGATTGCTCATTGGATGATATTGCACTTTTGTTAACTGTTTCATTGGAGAAGTTTGTGGGTGTCTTCACTGAAAACCCTCAAGAGACTTCACTCCTCCACTAGGGATCACCTAGGGGTTTAAAAGGCTTTGTACATATGCTAAATGTATCCGTGCTCCCTACGAAAGTGACATTTAATTTTTAGAGTCAATTTAATATAGCTTTGCTAAGGGACTAGCAAAGATTAGGTTTGGGGTGTGTTAAGACCTGAAAAGTACCATTTTCACCCCTTAACTTATCCTTTGATTAGACCCTTAGCCACCTAATAAGTTCTTGTTAAATGTTTTGTGTAGGTAATAATCAGCAGTGAAATAAGGTCAGGAATCTTGTTAAGGAGCCTGCTTTGGCACCAGAAATCCCTCAGAAGAATGAACTCTGAATCCAGAGCTGAAATGAGCCTCGCGCAGCTAACTCAAGCTTTATAGGATTCAAGAGAAATATGCCTTACATAGTTCAACTGAGCTTCCCAAGACTTTACAGCAACCTCTCGCGCAAATGAGTGACTGAAGAGCTTCAGAAACTCAAACTCGTGCAGCTCTCGCGAAGCTCAAGAGTAGAACACATCGCGCAGTGTCGCGTAGTTCTCGCGCCATTCAAGAAGAAAACATCCTGGCGAAGGCAAAGCCATCCTCACAAAGATCAATTAAGACATGGAACCTTGCGCAGTTCAGAACTCATTAAAAGCCTCGCGAGGTAACTCGCGAAGTCCAGTAAAGAGAAGTGCTCGCGAAGTTCCCGCGCTGTTCAAATTCACTCTCGCGAAGATCAGCCCAGCGAAGACCGAGCAACCTCGCGACTGCTTGAACTTCAACCCCGCGACATCTGAGACTGTGTTTTCTACTCAACCTCGCGAAGCCCAATCCAGCGAGAACACAATTCTATCGCGTTGCTCAAGAGCAAACCAAAGTCAAGCAATGTCAAATCATCCTAGCGAACAGCAAAGAGCTACCACGCGACAAGTCTGGGAAACTACAGCTACCTAGCAAAGCTCTGAACCTAAACTTTCATCTCTTCAGCAGAGGGGAATTTCTAGCGATTAGGGCACGCACTCCCATGCTCAAATCTCTGTGTACGTGCCCCGAGGCATCCAAGGATCACTGTTAGGCCACGTGGCATCGTTAAAATTAGGGTTTCCTAACCTTAATGCGCCGCCACCCCACTGCTATATAAACCTATACCTAGCTTAGGTTTAGGTATCTGGGAACACATCTCAGATCGTTTTTCTTTTCTCTATCTTTTCATCTGTAAGTAGTTTTCTTTTTCTCTTTCCTTCTCTCCATAGTCCAGCACTTGCTGGCTATGCCTTTGTATGTATTTTTGAATTAGATCAATGAAAATTTTGTAATAGGATCTGTATTTTATGGGATTTATATTTGAATGTGAGATGCTCTGTGCAAGGTTGCTGCCTTGTGATCCGCCATTGCTTTGGCTATGTTTCAAAGCAATGGAGGACTGATTCTAAGGGCCACTCAGATCCAAGTGACCTGTGTGTCTAGGCTATCATGGTCCTACAGCCTTAGCCCCACCATAGGACCCACTAAATCTGAAATTCCCATGGGAGCTTGAGCTGGTAGCCTTGTGACCATGGTGGTAGCAGCGATATTCTTATTTTGTCTTGGGCTCCGTGAGGAGGATAACCTCTGGGATAGTCTGTGACCATTTAAGTGGACAGATTATAGCCTTAGGGTGATTCTAATCCACCGATCCAAGATGGATCCTTCTTCTTTACACCTAAGCTTGTAGAAGCCTGGTGAGAGATTATACAGAGGCAGACTCCCCTATATTTGTATAGATCTTCCATCAGATGTTGGATCTGATCTGGTTATAGAGATTACAGGCTGGTGACTGGACCATTGTAGCCTCACTCAAGCAATGGACAGCTAGATCGAAGGTTGTACTCAATCTCTTACTGGTTTTATGTGTTTGGGCCATCATGGTCCTATACAGCCTTAGCCCCACATATAGAGCTTTAGAGATTGAGGTTCCCTATGGATTCTTGAGCTGGTAGCCTGAATGAAATAGTGCCTGCCATGATTTACTTATTATATTTTGACCCATCCCTGGATATTGGCTCCCCTATGGTATAATCTGTGACCATTTGAGTGGACAGGTTATAGCCTTAAGGGTGGAATCATGGCAGAGTGATGGGTTGGATCCTTTCTCCTCAGTGGTGATAATGTAGCCACTGGACGGGACTTCTATAACATCAGATCCGAATCTGAGTTACACAACTCCTCTTATCTGGGCTCAATAGCATACTTCTCACCCTTTTATATTTATTTTCCACACTCCATCTATCCTTTCAACCCTTTCTGTAGTTTAGACATTAGAATACTTAGAATAAGTGACCTTAAACTCCCCTCCTTTTAGGACTGTCAGATCTGTAGTCAGATCTGGAGGGACTACTAGAGATGGCTCCTTTGGAGCTGTAGATCACCTCTCCCTGTGGGACAAACTCTTACTTATCAAAACTTACTACAAAGGACCCTGTATCTTGCAGGTCTAGGACTTCTGAGTTGTGCTGAATTCACCCCCTGTCTTACACTTCCTTTGATTTTCAATGACTTTCACTACCAACAAATAATGTAAGCACACCAGAACCACATCAACATCAGGGTTGTTAAGGTACTTCCTGAGCATAGATACATGAAACACATTGTGTACCTGATCAAACAATGGTAGCAATCCAATGCGGTAAGCAACATCCCCTACTCGACCTAGAACCTCAAATGGTCCAAGATAGCAGGGCCTTAACTTCCCTCTCTTTCCAAACCTCATTACCCCCTTCATAGGTGACACTTTCAGGAACACGTGTTTACCCACCTTGAAGTCTACACTCGTCCGCTTGATATCAGCGTAGCTTTTCTGTCTGCTCTGAGCTGCTTTGAGTTTTGCCCTTATCATACAAACATAGGTGGCATTATCTTCAAGTATTTCGGGTCCCAAAACAAATTTCTCCCCGATTTCTTCCCAATTGATGGGCGATCTACATCGCCGTTCATAAAGTGCTTCATATGGTGTCATCCCAATGCTCGTCTGAAAGTTGTTATTATATGCAAACTCAATCAAGGGTAGGTGTTGATCCCACGATCCTTGTAATTCTAACATGCATGCCCTAAGCATGTCCTCAATGATCTGATTGACCCTCTCAGTTTTTCTGTCAGTTTGTGAATGGAATGCCGTACTGAAATCTAGTCACATTCCCATTCTTTCTTGAAATTTCTTCCAAAACTTTGATGTATATAATGGGTCACGGTCTGAAACAATGCTACTCGGAATTCCATGCAAACGGACAATCTCCTTCATATATAGCTCTGCCAGTCTTCCCGCTGTGTACATCATTTTATAAGGCAAGAAGTGCGTTGACTTGGTCAATCGATCGACCACTACCCAAATGGCATTGTACTTTGCAATACGTGGTAGCCCAACGATGAAGTCCATAGAGATCGATTCCCACTTCCATTCCAGTACAGGTAGAGGCTGCAATAGGCCTGCGGGGTGTCTATGATCGATCTTGACTTGCTGACACGTCAAACACCGTGACACGTACTCTGCCACATCTTATTTCAAGCCTCTCCACCAGTAATTCTTTTTCAAATCTTGATACATCTTTGTGCTTCCCTGGTAGATAGCATAGCTTTACTTGTGAGATTCATCAAGAATTGTTCGCCATAAATCGGCATTGTCCGGAATACAGAGACGACCCTTAAACAATAAGGAACCATCCTCCTTGATCAAAAACTCAAATCTAATGCCTTCAGTTACATCTTGACGAATCTTGGTTAGCGCCGGGTCTTTCATCTGTAGCTCGTGGATATGCTCAAATATTATCGGTCTCACTGATATATTAGCCAAAAAGGCTCCTGTAGCTTGCGACTCGATGTTCGCATCATATAGTGTCAGATCTTCAAATAACTTTCATCGGTGTATACCCAAAATTAAACTAGCCAATTAAGCTGAACTCTTCCGACTTAAGGCATCGGCCACTACATTAGCCTTGCCTGGATGGTACTATATAGAACAGTCATAATCCTTGAGAAACTCCATCTATCTGCGCTGCCTCATATTTAGTTCCTTTAGTGTAAACAAATATCTGAGGCTCTTGCGGTCGGTGAAAATCTCAAACATCTCACCGTACAAATAATGTCTCCATATCTTAAGCGCGAAAATGATCGCTGCTAATTCCAGGTCATGTGTCGGGTAATTCTTCTCATGCTCTTTCAACTGTCTCGATCTGTACGCTATCACCTTTTTGTGTTGATTTAGCACACAACCCAAACCAGTATACGAAGCATCGCTATACACTGCAAACCCTCCACTGCCTGAAGGAATCGCTAATATTGGAGCTGAAGTAAGTCTCTTCTTGAGTTCTTCAAAACTCTTCTCGCATGCCTCACTCCATTCGAAACTTGCATCTTTTCATGTAAGTCTCGTGAGTGGTCCTGATATCTTTGAAAACCCTCAACGAAACACCGATAGTAACCTGCTAATCTAAGGAAACTACGGATGTCGGTCACGGTCTTTGGTTGCTCCCAACTCACCACTGCTTCGATCTTTGCTGGATCTACAGTGACACCATGCTTTGAGATGACATGTCCCAAAAAGCTAACTTCTTCTAACCAAAACTCACATTTGCTGAGCTTGGCATACAACTGGTGTTCACATAGAGTCTGTAGGGCTATTCTTAAGTGCTTCTCATGTTCTTCTTCGGATTTCGAATAGATCAGGATGTCGTCAACAAACACTACTACACAAGAGTCTAGGTGTGGTTTAAACACCCTATTCATCAGTTCCATGAATGACGTCGGGGCATTTGTCAACCCAAACGATATCACCATAAATTCATAGTGTCCGTACCGAGTCCTGAATGCAGTCTTCTGAATATCCTCTGCCTTGACTCTCAACTGATGGTATCCCGATCTCAGATCGATCGTGGAGAAATACCTTGCTCCTTGCAGTTGATTAAACAGGTCATCTATCCTAGGCAAAGGGTATCGATTCTTAATGGTAAGTTTGTTCAATTGTCGATAGTCAATGCACAGACGCATTGACCCATCCTTCTTCTTTACAAACGAGACCGGTGCTCCCCATGGAGACACGCTCGGTCTAACAAACCCCTTATCCATTAGTTCTTGTAACTGCTCCTTCAACTCAGCAGAAGTCATTCTATATGGCGCTTTAGAAACAGGCTCCGTTCCTGGTGCTAAGTCGATGACGAATTCTACTTCTCTCTCTGGAGGTAATTCGGGTAACTCCTTCGAAAATACATCAGCGAAGGCTCGCACCACGGCTATTTTGGAGATAACATTCTTCTCCTCCTTATCCTCCTTCAAGAATGCCAAGTATCCACTGCACCCCTTTCTGATCAAGCGCTCGGCCCTGACTGTCGAGATAAGTGGCATGTGTGTCGACCTCTCTCCTCGAAATCTAAATCATCTCCTCGTGTTGGGTTTGAAGATGACGACCTTATTCTTGCAATCTACTGTCGTACAGTGGGTCGACAGCCAATCCATGCCAAGGATCACGTCGAATCCTTGCATATCTAACATAATTAGGTTCGCCGGTAGCTCAAAGATATCTCCATCCATGACCCTCACGATCACAGAGTTGCAACCCTTTTCGGTATCAACCGATTTTCCAATAGGAACAGCCACGGTTAAAACGAAGTCTAACTCCTCTGGGTCAACTTTCATCCTCTTGGTGAAGTGAGGGGTAACAAATGAGTGGGTAGACCCCGGATCTATCAACATTCGAGCTTCGTATGTCACGTCGCTTCCCTTCTTATATATTTGTAACGTACCTAACCATACATACACATATATATAGTGTTTATTATCATACCAAAATTTATCACATGCAAGTTTTTCTTATATCTTCTAAATATAGATGCACCTTCTCTATCTAAAATTTTTAAGAATTAAAATTCTTTATTTAAAAGGAAGCTTACCTTGAATGACATCGTTTATATTCTGAGCCTCTTGAGCTGTGACTGCGTAGGCTCTCCCTTGGACGATCGGCTTCCTCGCTTGTATAGGTCGTGGAATAGGTGCTGAAGTCGTCTTCCCTTTGTTTATCTCAGGGCACTCCTTGATCAAGTGGCCCACCTTTCCACATCTAAAATAGCCCCGAGTTCCCTGCCTACAGTCAGCTGTCCTGTGAGACTTGCCACACTTGGCACAAGTCTCCCGTGGCGTAGAAGAAGCTGCTCGCGAGAACCCCTGTGTAACTGTAGCTCCGGTAGTAATAGCAAGGCTCTCGTAGCGTATTGGTCTCCCCGACGCGAGCAATGGAAATCTCTGTTGGCTGCTCTGCTGCGTCGGTCTCCCATAACCTCCTTGGAACGGTAGTTTCTGATTGTTTGGTATGAACCTCGACTTTTTGTTCACCGGTTCATAATTCCCCGTTCTGCTCTGGTCCGTACTCCACCTTCCTTACTGCTCTCTCTGGCGGTACTTGCTGTTATTTTCTTCCTCTACCACCAAGGCCTTGCTCATGACCTCTCCATAGGTCCTCAACTGGAATGGCGCTACTCCTCCCCTAACATCCGGCTTCAAACCTTGTTGAAACCTCTTTGCTTTAGTCATCTCAGTGATGACGTAGTCGGGCGTAAAGCGAACGAGTCGCATGAACTCCACTCCGTATTCTCTCACAGTCATCTTCCCTTGTACTAACTTCAAAAATTGAACTTCCATCTGGTTCCTCACCACTTCCGGGAAATACTGCTTGTTAAATTCCTCGACGAACTCGTCCCAAGTCCAGGGCATATCTGGGGTCTCCTGAGCCCTAGTCCTAGAAACGGACTTCCACTAAGGCCCAGCCTCCCCGTCTAACATGTAGGCTGCCCAACGGACACTTCGTCCTCTGTACAAGTGAGCACATTGAACACCTTCTCCATCTCACTCAGCCAGTTCTCAGCTGCCATAGAGTTTGCCTGTCATGAAAATCTAGGAGGTCTCATCCTCCTGAACTCGGTAAAAGCTGAAGACACGGGCGGTGTCGGAGCCACTGGAGGTGTTGGTGGCTGATGCTGCTCGTGAGCGGTATGAGCTGCCAAGGATGCAGCCTGTTGAGCCATAGCAGCCACCATGGTCTCCATGGTGTGCATCATCCTCTGACGCTCCTCTCTATCGTCGTTTCGTTCTCTAACCCTCTCTTGTTCTCTTTGATCTTAATCCTGACGATCTCGATCTTGATTCTCTCTCTGATCTTGGCTCCCTTGGCCACCACTATCAGAAGCCCCTCCATGTCCTATAGGCTCCCTATTAGCGTCCGAGATAAAATCATCTCGACTACGCAAGCTTCTACTATGGCCGCCCCTAGGTCGGCCCCTTCCTTTAGACGACATAACGGTCTGCACGTGAAAACAAAGTTTTCATTAGCAGAAGTCCCTATGCTCTAACAAAAGAATAATTGTCAGAATTTCTAAAAGAAATAGCTTTGATACCAACTGTGACAGCCCAGATTTTGGCACCCCGAAACCCGTGCCATCAGCACGATCCTCCAAACCGTGCCCCAAAACTATACACTGAATATTGGTATAACAAGCAATGATAAATGAATAAAGCAAATAATTGCATAACGCAAAAAAGTAACATGCCCATCTGGCATAACAAAAGACAGTTCTACTTTCATGCTACTGCATGAACAGAGAACCGATCCGAACCATCGGTGATAAACCAATCACCCCAGATGGTTCGCCAAAAGAATAATCCAATTTAATTACATTGTTTATCAAAATAAAGGTTTGACATACCAAGCCGTACAATTAGCTCTCAAAACTACTCTGTCAAAGTACATAGCAGAGTCTCCTAGAAGAAGTCCTCGTGAGGACGCTCCAACTCGTCTCCAGGCACGTAATCCAAATCACCCAGATCAATGTCTCCCGAAGCCTCAGCTGCTACTAACAAAAGACCTGCGACGTATAGTTTAAAGGGTGAGCTACATCCTTGCTAAATAGGGAACAATCACAATGAACATATAAATTAAAATCGAACATATATTCCATGATATTCTAAGCATGATGTGTCTATACATTTGCTAGGAAAACAGTTTAAAAACTGATGATTTGCATTCAAGTTTACTGGTAATTAGCATGTCTTACTTTACTGTTGATTTATCATGAATGATATTGAATAGGCCTAAAGCAAAACTTAAATCTTCAACTTAAGTAATTCCCGAGCAATATAGCATTGAGCCCCGATGGAATACCCACCATCATCGCCTAAATAGACAGTTGTTATATATGTATTTCCTGGGAATACTACCCAAGCCCCTTTCTCACTAGGCGGCGAGGTTAAATCTCACTTAACATCCCTAGGATATGCTTACTATGTACGGATAGACCTCTGCACTCGCGTACGGATTGGCCGCCGTACCGGTCACGGATATCCTGCCGCATCAGTTGTGGGTATCCCGCCACGTCAGTGGGGTATTCTAAACAAACCTCAAATAACAAAAATAGCATGTGCTTTATATATAGTTGTTCACCGTGGAAAGTGCTATCTTAAAATATCAGTTAGGCCTCAACAGTAATTATTCAATCATATATACATCCCTGGGATGCATAACTTACTCGCATCACACTGATGCCTCTATTACTTTCTCATCCCCTGGGGATGTCTCATTCTCATTAGATTACTTGATCTTAGTTACTCGCATCACACAGATGCCTTTATCACATTCTTTGTATCACACATACACTCATTTTCACAAAGCTTTTCATAGTTAAAACATTTACAATTCTGATAAACATATCACTACATACATGCTCTTGCAATTAAAGTACATGTTCAAGGTGTTTCCTACCTCAATTTTCTGAAGGTCCAAGCATCAAGGTCCCACACGGCTCCTTGTGCTTGTTTTCACACGTACCACCTATGATACATCATAACACATGCAATACATCATTAAAGATGTAATAAAGAAGGTCCTAGACCCTCCATGAATCTCAAAGCAAAACTGGAAAGTTAAGTAAAACTGTTAAAGTCGATTAATCGATTTCCAAAATCGATTAATCGAAACCCAAATCGATTAATCAATTCCCAAAATCGATTAATCGAAACTCAAATCGATTAATCGAGATTCAAATTCGATTAATCGACCCTAAATCGATTAATCGAAATCTCTAACATAGTAAGGTCAATTCTCAAATCAAGTGGTCGAAAATCCGAAATCGATTAGTCGATCCCAAATCGATTAATCGAAATCCAAAATCGATTAATCGATTTTCCAACTCGATTAGTCGATTTCCCAGGTCTTGGTTCTCCAGCCATTGGAGGTACCCAGTCGATTAGTCGATTTCCAAATCGATTAATCGACCTTCCAAATCTATTAGTCGAAATCCAATTTGATTAATCGAAATCGGGCATCCTTGACTTTTCAACTTTCAGACCAAAATCGATTAATCGAATCTCAATTTCGGGCTATTCTTCCAAAACCCATTTCCTTTCTTTTTCCTTCTTTTTCTACGTCTTTAATCCATCATATTAACTATGCTAAACTGAATTTAACTCATCAATTCTCTAGGTATTGAAATCTAATATAACTTACCTCAATCAATCTCAAATTGATCAAGATCTAGGTTGGAATGGCTAGGGCTCCAGCTTTTGTTTCAACGGCTCCTCATGTGTTGAAATCCGGCATTAAATGTTCAATCTTTCTTCCAAACCAACCACCATAACTCCTTGATAAATAATCTCCTTCTCTTTCTCTCTCTCTTCTTAACTCTCTCTTTAATGACCAAAACAAAAGGGATCTAGGGTTATTAAACCCTTATATCCTTTCTTCGATTTCGGTGTTAAGCACATACACCAGAGATAGGTGTATGTGGCTGTAACTTAACACCATACTCTACACTTAGGTCACATTCGCACCACTTCAGTTCATCACTCCATGAGTGCATTGTTTGACCATCACTTGGTCAACCCTATGACTAATCGGGCACGGATCCCGAGGTTAAAGTTAAACGCTAAATCTTTCGGGATATTACATATAGTATCAGGTCAGGTGAATCTGACTTGATGGTTAGGTCCCATGCTTCATGCCTGATCTGACCCGACGAGTCAAGTTTATGTACCCTACTCGGTAAAAATTCCGGGTCGGGTGGGTCGGGTATCGGGTTGGCCTGTTGACAGCCCTAAATTTTATACCATATTCGGCATTTTGTTCAAAAGCATATTCCATCCGAGAGATCCATTAAAATTTTGGGTAGCTCTATTCGCGCCTACCACTTTTTTGAAAGCATCCACGATCCCGCATGAGAAAAAAAACATAAACTATTTTTTGGAATGTGGGCACCTGCTATTTTACTTCGGGGCGCCCATGTACATAAAACCCCCTACAGCCGCAAGGTTGTCGCCGGCAAGATTGAATCTCCAACTTTTTGCTTTTTTTTCCCTTCTTTCTTTTTCTTCTTGTTCTTCTTCATCTTCTTCTTCCTCTTCCTCAACTCTAACCTTCGCAATAACGAAGTCTCCGTCACCGACAAACCTTATTTTTCTTCATTTTTTTTCTAAACTATGACACAACACGACACCGGCATGATCGAAACATCATCTTCTTCTTCTTTTCCTTCTCTTTCTTCCTCATTTACAACGTAAACCTAAAAAACAACGAAAAAACTAAAAAAAGAATCCTAAAACTTTTAAAAGAATGCCCTGAACTCGTGACAATAGGCACCCATCGTCAGATGTAAAAGGCTGGTGGTGGGTGCTCACTGCTAGCCTTTTACAACTCATAGTGAGTACCCACCACCACAAGTTCAGTGGTAGTTTTCTTAGGGTTTAAAATTTTTTACGGTTTCTTAGGTTTAGCTTTTTTGTTTTGTAAGGTTTTTTATTGTAGTTGGCAATGGGTAGTTCGGTGATGTTGCAAGTTGTCGGAGAAGGAGAAGAGTCGTCGGAGAAGAAGGTCGTTGCCAGAGGAAGAAAAAAAAGAAAAAGAATAAAAAAGAAGAAGATGGTGCTTCAATAATGCTGACGAGCAATGGCCAGGGAAGAGGTTGGTCGGAGAAGCAGGTTATCAAAAGAGATGAAAAAGAAGGTGAGTACTTCAGGATGTGGGTTCCCCCAAAGGGGAAATTAGGTGGGTGCACATTTTTTTATCCCGCAAAAAAATGCATTTCATTGAGTGGGCGCCCTTAGAGAAAAGAGCATTTTGTGCATGGGTACACAAGAACATAGGTGCATTCAGAGAAGAGGTGGGTGAGAATAGAGCTACCCTAAAAATATTTGTTGGATAATACCAACTTCTCACCTAGCTAATTCCCACAAAAGCAAAAAGGCAGCCACTACTTGCACACCATAAAAGCTAAAAGGCAGCCACTACTTGCACACGGAAACTTGGCATTTGTCTATAAAAAATTAACAGTTTTCCCTCCTACAACTAGGGCTGCAATGGAGCCAAAGCAGCTCGACAACTCGGCTCGGCTCGGCCCGAAAAATAAGAGCTTTTCTCTTTAGAGCTCGGCTCGAGAGCCGAGCTGAGCTGGGCAGTTTGTAGCTCGAATGAACAAAGCCGAGCTCAAGCTAAGGCCGGCTCGGCTCTATGGCTCGGTTTATATATATATAATAAGTAATTAACTTTGAGAGGTCTATTTTACCCTTCAAAGTAATCGTTTTAGTTTATCTAACTGTTACTTTGAAGGGTAAATAGGAACTTTTGCCCTCCAATTACCCTAATTTTTAATATATATATATATATATATATATATATATATATATATATATATATATATATTACACATTGTTACTCCTACCTACGGCTACCTCCTGCAACTCAACTCTTCTCTCTTGTTGATGAAGCTCTCTCACCTTCTCTCTCACAGAGTCACAGTCTCACGCATACAGGCTCCGCCAATTGGATCGTGCAACTCAACTCCTACTTCTCTCTTATTTGAGTGATTTCTAAACCTCACTCACCTTCTTTCTCACGCATAAGGGATACGGCTGCCTCCTCTCTCGCTCTCACACGTAAGCACCCACCGCTGTCGGGCGACTGCGAACAAGCCCAACACCAAGAGGGCAAGAACTAAACCTCCGACAATTGTTTATTTATTTCATATGTTGCGTTGTGTTTAATCGTTCATTTAAATCTTTTATAGAATGAATATTTAATTGAGTAGTAGTTTTAAAAAGTACTAGGAGGAAATTTTTTATAATAAAATATGAGCGAGCTCGGCTCGAGCTCGTGTAATGAAACTCGAGCTAGAGTAACCCAGAGCTAACTGAGCTCTAAGCTCGGCACTCATTGCAGCCCTACCTACAACCATAGTGACAAATTTCACCGAAATTCGGCAAAATTTCACAAAAATTGCCGAAAAGGAGGTCAAACGAAAATTTTGGAATAAATTTGGTATTTTTCTGTATTTTTCAGCAAAACTTTTGTAAATTTCAGTAATTTTTTATATTTTAAATATGTTAATAATTTAGTATATATTGTAGTAGTTTTTTTTTTAAATATTAAATATATATTTTATATATTTTTAATCCCCGAAACTTTCACTAATTTTTTCCAAGAGGTATCAAAATTAATCCGAAATGTACAGAAAGGACCCCCCATCAAAAAATTACCGAAAATGTTTTTTTTTAAGAAATGTATAAAATATTGTTTTATATGAAAAATCATATGAAACGATTTTTTTTCTTGTTTAAAATGTGTTTTATACAATTTTTTTGTATAAAGTAGGGGTGTATTCGGTTCGGTTTGGTTGGTTTCGGTTTTCCTATAAGTTCTACTTGCACATCAAAATTTTCTCAACTGGTTTTCCTATAAGTTCTACTTTACCGCTTTTTGAACCATCACATTAGCAAATCTTACAAACAAATTGCATACATAATAATATAAAATGTACCTCTATTAGCGCCCACACAATCTCTAAAAGCGCCCATGTGTGCAACCCTTTCAAAATCATTGATTTCTTTGGATCATATGATCGAGATCGTTTTTTCAACGCTATCTTCCACATAATGGATCTTGATTCTTGAGATCATGTTTCACCTATCGAACGGTAAGTTTTTTATTCCACTTGTCATAGACCCCGTAAAAATCCGAAACATGATCTCAAGAATCAAGATCCATTTGCTAAAATGATCGAGATCGTTTTTATTTCACCTACGAAACATGTTCTCTATCATTTGATTTAGGACCCAATTCTCCTAATCATCATTTAAACACCAAAATGATGTTTAAATGCTCTTACACCATCGTTGGCTTAAGATGTGGGTGATTCATACAGTCCAATTGATAGATCATCTATCATCAATTGATAGATCATTTAAACACCAAAATGATGTTCAAAAATGTTGTTTTAGGGAGATTTAGACCATATGCATTGTTGACTATATTATCAACCGATGTTTTCAGTTTAATGGCGAATGTTAAAGTTCATCAATGAGATGGTTCACATCCACTAATAGGCATTTTTCTTGGGGCTAAGACATGTTCCAACGATAAATTGACACTTTAAAATTTTAAATTAATCATAGATGTGCGCCACATGGCATAATAGTAACTCACTTCAATGGTATGAGAAAAAAGGTCTAATTTTAATGGTGTAAGATCAGTTAAACACCATTTTTGTGTTTAAATGTTGGTTAGGACTCAGGAGTCATTATCCCTTTGCAGTGATGGTGCCAGGATTTTTCTGATTGGGGGTCCATATCGTCTGATAGTAATAGTTTTATCACACTACCATCATATGATCAGATATTGTTTTCATGTGTCACACATCCCCAGAAGTGAAATTAGAATCAAGTTTGATGTGTGCCTACCATTTATGTTAATTTTTGTGATGTATGCCTCGTAGATCAAAATCGGAACTTTTGATAGTAGGATCATGACCTTAAGATCTGCAGTGTTGAAGATTGGGACAAGGGCTGGATTGTAGTTGGAGTTGAAATCTGATTCAACCTGGTTGGACCTGTACATTGCCCATGGAAAAGTTGTGCCAAGTGGCAATTACCCTATGATATAAGGGTACCTTTATTAGTGTCCATGGAATCTTGTTGGGCACCAACACCAAAAATCATTGATTGCTCTAAATCATATGATGGAGATCGTGTTTCACTCCAATCTTCGACATGAACTTCCTATCAGACGGCCGATTTTCGATTCCACATGGTATAGATCTAAAAAAAGTGTCCTAAAATTACATGGCACACATCACTCTCAAACATGATTTTAGGGTCACGGTTTTTGGATTGTTTCCATATAGAATTGAAAACTGGTCGTCTGATGGTACGTTCATGGCCTCAAGATCCCTTGTGGGGAAGATTGGGGCAAGACATGATCTCCATCTTTTGACTTAGAGAAATTAATGATTTTTGGTGTACTTTCCTAGCTAGATTCCAAGGTACCCATGATATAATCTCACCGGCACCCGAAGAAGCTTTGGTTGAGCAACTATTGGAAATGAGAGATTATGGAGCGAAAATAGAGGTGCGTTGCAAAAAATTAGGTGCTCAAAAATATATAATAGTGAGTCTTGTTGTTTGCAACTAAAGATTTTATATTAAAAATTATGATTGCAAATAAAATTATCTTTTAAAATTAAATAATTTAAAAAAAATAATAATTAATAATAATAATAAATTATTTGTTGTGTTTTCGGCTAGATAATCGGCTTGGGGGTCCCTACGAAGATCGGTAACGCCCAAAAACTCAGACTTATAAGGTTTTAAGTATTTTTTTTCAACGATGGGGATCCTAGGACCCCCATTACACAATGTGGCTCTGCGACTATGACCCTATTATTTGAATAAATAGTTAACAGAGTTGAATCAGATGCTAGAAAACATGTTAGTGCTAATCTTTGACATAAAAGGTGTTTATGTCACGGCCTTTAAATCAGACAGCTTAGATGGTGTAGCATATGGCCTAGGTCCTAAACATACTAAGGCCTCGTTTGAGAGCTAAGAAAATAGGCTTTCCTGAGGATTTTCTGCAGAAAATGAGTTTCTGAGTCATTTTCTGAGGTTTGTTTCTGCTTGAGAGTTTTCTGGGTGTCTATGTTTTCGAAGAGGTTTCTGCTGATAGCAACATTCTGTTTTCGGAGCTTTTTTCTCAAGAAACCTCAGTTTCTGAGGTGGTTGAAGTATACTACATTGTGATAACTATACTGAATTATTTCTTAAATTGCAGTTACTATCCAGCGCCAACCAACGACTACTTGCAGTTAACTGTCATTTAAAATGATTTAAAATGTTTAATTTTAAGTTAGCGGCAGATATCTTAAGATAGCGGCCGCTAACATACTGCTATCTTAAATTTATTTATTTATTTATGTATTTTTTTATTTTTAAGTTAGCAGCCGCATCTTAAGTTAGCAGCCGCTAACTTAAGATAAATAAATAAAAAAAAATTTTTTATTTATTTATTTTTTTTTTAAGTTAGCGGCCGCTATCTTAAGTTAGCGGCCGCTAACTTAAAATTATAAAAAAAATAAAAAATTATTTATTTATTTATTTTTATTTTTATTTAAGTTAGCGGCCGCTAACTTAAAATTTAAAATAATAATAATAAAAAAATAATAAAAAAAATTTATTTTTTTTTTTTTTTTTTTAAAGATAGCGGTATGTTAGCGGCCGCTATCTTAAGATATCGGCCGCTAACTTAACAAGATAGCAGGGATGAGCTGATGATGACTCAAAGCTGTAATAAGGAAGTGGTTGTGATCAGCTGCCAGGAAACTCTGAATTAACATGGATCTGTTATAATAGTAATATAAAAATGAAACTCAATTTGATGAGTAGTAGTGAGTCCAAATCAGTTTCCAAATACTGTTTTCAAAGTGCTTCAAAAGCAGAGGTAAAAATAACTTACAATTTCTGAATCAATTTGTAATTATTTTTTTTCTCATCTTACATTTGCATAGAAATATATTATAATAATTTCAAATTTTGATCTTGACTTCCAGTAGTTTTGTGAATTCACATATGAGTCATTTCATGTCATAACACAAAAATACATCCAGCTGCTGTTATACTTGCATCATAAATTATAGGTTTTTATAGCAGCATATTGGAACCCACCTGATGTTGTCTTAGTTTGCACACTGAATGCTTACAACTAGAAGACTCGATCACACTGCATTAGCTACTCTTTGAATTTCTCCGTTTTTCTTTTCTATTCAATTAAATGAAAAATAGTTTGTGATTAATCCTAGAATCACATGATACTACACTATTATGCTGCACGGGAGGTAGACACAGATTTTTTGATTTTCGGAAGTTCTCATAAATAAAGCATTAATCACAAACTATTGATCGGAGAATCTGACGACCAATGTATTAAACACATAATCGATTTAAAGCATATAAATTTTGACGATCATCTGATCAATATAACCGCTTTGATGAAGGTCATAAATACGTGCGGCTATAGAGCATAAAAGTACACAATACATTTTCTTTACACTTTCTTGATAAAGTGTAGAACATAAGAAAATGTCAATTTTCTTAAGAAAATGAGTTTCTGAGTAACTCAAGAACAATCACTCAGAAAATGACTTTCTTGATAGAAACTGAGGTACCCATTTTCTGGAAAAAATGACTTTGTACTATGAAAGTCTCTAACAAGGCCTAAGCGATTCAGAAAAACTACCAAGCTTAAAGGGAACCGACGTCCTAGGGGGTGGCTCAAAATTTCAAAAGAAATGGGATTTTTTTTAACTTTTTGGTAAATGTGTGTAGGCATGGTGTTGACTCTTGCAATGTAATTGGTGTTTTTTTTTTATAATGGAAATAGAAAAAATATTTGCCATTACACATACAAATTTGCAATGATTGTAAATTTTGTTTTCCAGGGACTTTGGCAAAACTATGTTGTAAATTTAGTTTAACTAGTAAAACCGCACCTGCTAGGCACATGCCATTAAAATGATAGTTAGAAGCCTGAAATCGCTTTTCATCCCAAACTTTCATGGGTTTACTACCAGATGACAAATTTTGGTTCCACATGGCACACATCCTAAAAAGTGAGTCGAGAATCCTATTTTAGGTACACTGATGAAATTGGGTCCTAAAAATGTTCAAAGATGTTTAAAGATGAAATTTTACGTAATATTTGGTTACGAATACCAGTACTCATTTTAGGTTTAAGTGTAGAGGGAGCTAATACTTGCACATGAGATTTGTACCATGACACAAGATTAAAAACAAAGACTTGGTTATTAATGGGATTTGTGTCACGGTGATACACCATCTAAGTTGTCTGATTCGAAAAACATGATGGAAAGATCTTTGTGGCCAATGATTGACACAAAATATGATCTCTATCATATAATTGAATATAGTCAAAGGCCATCACGTGATTCAATGGTTGATTTTGACAAATCAGATAATAGAGATCATGTTTCATGCAAATTTTTTACATCAAAGATCTTGAAATTAAGCACTTCAAATCAAACAGCTTCGATGGTGTTCCATGTGTCCCAGATCTCAAAAATAAAAAGTTTTTCATTTAATCGTGTGCCATGGTACAAATCTCGTGTGCAAGTATTAGCTCCCAAATTTAAATCCCTAATTTTAGCATAATTCGCTATAATTTTAGCATAGCGATTTTATTCGGAAGTGGCTTGGGGTTATACAAGGAGAGCAAATTACTAGTAGAAGAGAAACTTGCGAGAATCCTTGAGTTTTAATAAGAGAGAAAATATGTGAGAATCATATAAAGAGTTGGTTTTAATCGGATACAAAACGGGGGAGAAAGCTATTTATTGGGATTTGGGGTTATATGTAAAATTGTAAACTGATCATGTGTATTTTTGCTAATAAAAAAAAAGTATTTTTAGAAGGGAAAAGGGGTATTTTTGGTATTGAAAAAGTGTGAAAATAAGGTAGCTTTCGTACTTTTATAAGTAGTACTAGTAAAAAGACACATGCAAATGAATCTATATATTAGGACTTTTAAATGATTGAACTTGATTTTTAGACCTCTATTGGGTGATTTGAACGTAAAAGAAAAATATAGTGTTTGAAGTTTTTGTTACTATGTTTTATGATTTATTGAACATAAGAAAAAAGACTTATTGCTATGTTTCATATGTCTCTATTGTGTTTAATTTAAAATTAAAAAGAAAATTAAAAAATATATATAACTTACATGAAGAAAAAAATTAAAAATTAACAAATAAGTATAATCTGGCTAATTCAATTAAATCCAAAATGAGTATTTATTCCTTCTCGACTATAACTTTCTTGAGGATTTTATTCCTTTTCGACTTTAACTTTCTTTAGGATTTTATTGTCTTCATCATCCGCAATCTCGTATTTAAGACTTTGACATATATACGACCGTGTAAGATTATTTTTATAAATTATATCTTGCACTTTGACTTGAAAGAAATACTTTTTTGCGAGATATTTTTTTATGTGAATTTGAAATTTTTTTATCTCCATCCAACATATAATAAAACAAATTAGTCATAATTTTTTTTTATAAGAAAATATAATAAAATAAAATATATTACCTTCATTTTTAAGTGCATAAGATTTTTCAGGAAAAAACTAATAAGAATTTTTGTTTCATTTTGAAATAATGTGAGCTATATTTCTCCACTCTCATCACCAATTTGTACACGAAGTACATAGCTACAATACATATATATTGATAATTAATTCTAAACTTAAATTACGAAGTTAAATAGAATTGATAAGTTTATTTATATTAAAGTCATTACCGTAACGTGTATTCTACATTCTAATTTTTACACTTTTTTGCATTCAGCTTGTTTTTCTTTTAAAATAACTCTTATTTTGCATGTATTGCATGCAATGTACTAAAGATCCTTATCTTAATATATGCTTGTAATTGAAACTTTACAATAATATTATAAAATCTAAATATATAAAAATAAATATTATTTAAAAATAAAATAACATATAAAATAATCATTTGAAAGAAATACTTCTAGTTAAGGTTAATACCTCACACGGTGAAGAGAGTTTGCAGTTAACTATTTCATTAAGTGGAACTTGCTCCACATTCATGAAAGTATTATTTGAATTTAATTCAAATGAACTTTTTCTTTTGAGATTAAGACCTGTATTACACTTATTTTATTTGTAATATAAAAATGATTAAGATTTTAATAAAAAATAATTATAACATTATATTAGCATTTTTTATATCTTCAACTTTTAGTAAGCTTGGATTGATTTGGAATGTGGTTGTTAGTGTTGTAATAAGAAAAATAACTTCTGATGAATATAGATTAATAATATTTTAATATAATTTGATAGTTGAATTGTTAATATGCATACCTTGAAACTCATTGGTAGTCAATGAAGTAGCTACAATGATTGACATTTGATTGATCATTTGATTGAGCGATTCACCTTCATTTTTTGTCAACTCTTTCCATAATGTAAGTTTAATTGAATGGAACTATTAAAATACAAAAAAAAATCACATAATGCATATAATAGATAAACATAAAATATAATAATTGATATTTATAGTAGAAATTTACCATTCACCCAGGGACAGGGCCAAGGGAGGGCTAACAGGGGCCATGACCCCCGCCACTTATTTAGTTTTTTCACCTTTTCTCTATTCCATTACACCTATTTTTGTGGCGTTAAACTAATTGGCCCCGTCCACCTTCTTTCTCAAAGTTCTCTCTCTCCTATCTTTTAGGCACCAAACTAATTGGCCTCGTCCACCTTTCTCAAAGTTCTCTCTCTTATCTTTTAGGCGCCTCAATCAAACACTCTATTTCACTTTCTCTTATATTTTGGCACCAACAGTTAAACCATCCTAATACAACTTCTTTTATCAAAATATATCTAAGAAAACTCTCTCTCTCTCTCTCTGTCCATTTTTCTCAAATGTCATTTTGTAAATCATTCCTGAGACACTTGATTAGCCCATCAAAGTATTAAAAAATAAATTAATCATTAGAATTCCTACAATCTCATGAAGCATAGGAATTCATCATATTCATAAATTCAAATCCACCATTTTCTTATTATTTTATCAAAACATACCCTAAAAGTTAAAGATTAGGCTTAGCCCAGATAATATGACCCCCAACTATGGTAGACTGACCCTAATGGCCCAGTGGTAAAGTCACTAAGGGATGAGTGCGGGCAGAGTTTTTTGAAAAAAAAAAAAAAAAATTGAAACATATTTTATAAGGTAGTTTTGAAAGTAAAAGGGCGGCTTACGCCTTAAAATATATTAGGTGATTGAGTTGAAATTTGAACATATTAAAAAATAATTATTTTGTGATTTTTCTTTTATTTGTAATTTTTTAACAATGAATGAATGTTATTTTTATTCTTTATAATCTTAATATATTTCTCATTCATTCTTTCTCTCTTCTATCTTGATATTTATTTCTCATTCATTCTTTGGCTCTTCTATCTCGATATTTTTTTGTTCATACTTTGCCCCCCTCCCATGAAAGTTTCTGGCTTCGTCCCAGCATTCACCAATAATGATAACTTCACATTTCAATAAATCTCGATTAGTGTTTATACTTGTGACAATTGTAGAGTATTTGATTTCGATAACTATTCCCACAATGTCTATATCAAATATAAATAAAGTTATTGAGTTAATTGATCAAATTAGATAGTAATGTCAAACATGAAACTATTTAACAAAGAGAAATGAAGCATACCGAATATATTTTTTTTGCTAGAATATGAATTAACTTTATGTAGAGGAATGAAGTTATATTAAACTCTTTGAAATCCAATATCACTAAAATTCTCAAAAATAATAATGCCAATAATAAAATATAGTTCAAAACTCTTATGAACGTGTTTATATTCTGGGTTTATGTTATGCACTATTCCATTCGATATAATGTAACATTTTAACATTTTCCTTTCTCCAGTGTGCCTTCAAACTCAGTAACTGCTTCATTAAACATTATTGCTTTAATTTGTGTATCATGCAAAGGAAAATATTATTAGATATAATATAAAGTATGTGACAATGATTAGTTATTATTTTACCTCATCACCTATCAAACTGAATTTCAATAGTTTTTTCAGGACCTTTTGAATTTGTATATGTATATTTGGCCGTTCGATTACTCTTTCTCTAATAGTACATATTTGTTGATTTAATCGGAGCGAGTTAATTGGTATGTTAGCTGTACGAATTAATTCTTCATTCGACATTGTTATTGCATTTAAACTTTCAAACTTTTCGATATAATTATTTAGAAATAATAAGAAAATATTAATTTATGAAAAAAAAATGTGAGATAACAACATAAAATATATCACATACCTATTTGGTAAAAGAATTTTTCTATACACTATATTTTTTATATAATTTATTTTTTCTAACAATTGATTGTATCGGGTTTGATTAACACTTTTGTAGTTGTCATCGATGTCCCTCTTGATAATGTAACATATAATTGCCTATGTGAGAAAATATATTGAGAAATATATATCCCAACATTTGGAATAGTTTTGCCTTGTGCTTTATTTATTGTCATCACGAAATTTAGACGAATTGGAAATTATTTACACTTAAATTTAAATGAGTATCATTCATTTTCTACTGGGCAAAGAGGTAATTTGGGAAGTAGAACTTGTTTTTCAGCATATTGGCCAACAGTAATTCCTGCTAGAATAATATTTTTCTTTAATTTTCGATAAACCATTCTAGTGCCATTGCATAATCCATTTGAAGGATCCAAATTTTGCAGTAGCATGATTAGACAATGTACTTTGAGATCTAACTTATGCGGTGGAAGGCTGTTCGGAGTTAGCGAATTTAAAAATTCTTCTTGATAATAGTTGTTGATTTCATTAATAGCGGAATCAAAGCTATCATAAGTTACACGCTTTAAGTTACACTTTTTTCAGGGAAGCGTGTAATCAATTTCTCATTTAGACCATCAACGAACTCATTCTTAATATCTAAAATTGCTCGGGAAGTGATATATTTCGCAGAATAAGTATATTGTTCTAGTGAATGAAATACACTATCTATCAATAGATTCTCAGATATTTCATCTTCATATTTAATCACTATTTTATTTGGAATACGAATCAAATTTTCTAAAATCGTTGGTTCCTCACCATTACCAACACGAAGGAGAAAGTCATTTTTTTAAGAATCTGATCTTACTCTCATATTCTGTTCCAATCATAATTTTTTCTATTTTTGGCCAAAGATATGACATAACTAAGTCTGTGTCTACCGTTTTGATTCTTGTCCCACGTGGGACAATAGGAAGCACTTGACGAAAATCTCCTCCGAAGATCAAAATTTTTCCACCAAACAATGAATGATCATTCGTTATGTCTTTTAAAGTTCTGTCTAATGCTTCAATTGCATGTCTTTTGGCCAATGGTGCCTCATCCCATATTATAATCTTTGATATACAAAATAAGTTTGTAATTGTATTTTGTTTGGATATGTTGTAAACACTCGATTCATTTATATTGATTGAAATTTTAAATTTTGAATGTACAGTATGCCCACCTGACAATATTGCAGCTGCTACACCTGATATTGTAGTTGCAAGAGCAATCATATTTTTCAACCTTATTGTAGCAAATAGTGCACGATATAGATATATTTTGTCTATATCCTCTGAGCCATCGACAAAGAAAACACCATTTTGGTTAGAATTTAATTGACTCATTATAGTTTCATAAGCCATTTTTTTTTTGAATTCAAGCTTGAGGATGTGCAATAATCTTCATAAGAGATAAGAATATTCATCTCATCAATAATTTTTCTGATATATATATATATATATATTATTGACAATTTTCATCTCAGGCAAATCATAATCATGAATCTTCTTTTTCATACTTTGTAAGAAATAATTTATACTTGACAAAGTGTTTGAAATATATAACTCATCAGATTGATTTGCATTTGCAAATTCTTGTGACATAGCTTGAAAATGTTCATTTCATAATTTTCTAATATTATTGGGTTTGTAATAAACTAATATAGTTGCAAAAAATCTACTAAATGCTAATGACATTTGTAAGTTGGTAGCATCATTTAAACACTCCGAAATGCTATCATCACTTTCAAGTAAACCACATTTATAAGTAGATTCTTTAAATGTTGAACATTGAACTTCATTTACAAGAGGTCTTGAAATGACTTTGGACCTCATACATGATTCAATAATAATCTTAAATAATATATTTCTCCTTCTGAATGATTGGCTGCATTGATTCGGTCAAATGCAATCATTTTCTTTCTAGTATTCCAACAATTGACTTGTTTATTCCAAGCATAATACTCTAGGAATTCTCTATATAGATATTTTCTTACTTCTTCATCGACAACATTCATTTGAAAAAATATGGTTAACGACGTTTTGGAGACATTCTCTATTAGCATTAATTGTTCTAAAATTTGATTTTCCCAATAATATATTGATTGCATATTTAGAAGATGCAATTGTAGGTTAATGACAGATGGATGCATTTCGTTTAAATTAAACTTGAAAATTCTCCACATAGTCTCTTGTGCCGATACCAATCTTCCATCTTGAAATATTTGAATCTCATCTATAACAATATCTCGATCATCAGTTGCAACAGTTACATCTATACGATCACCTTATAAATGTACTTGTAGAGGTACTTCACTGTTGTCAAATCATAACATATCTCTATATTGATATGGCAATTATATCTTGTCAAAAGATATGGATTATAAGGAACAACTTATCGATTATTTAATATTGTATTGTGAACTAAGAATTGTCAGCCATCATCTCTTCTTCTATAAATTGGGTATGAATCTTTACCTTATATTATTTTTGAGGAAAATTATCGAGGATAATAATTTTTGCATCATCCCTTCTCTATATAGGAGTTTTTCTTGTTGAGTTCTCTACAAGGTCCATGCCTCATATGTTTTATATACTTTTTCATATAAACTTGAGTATTTTTTAGGATCTGAAATCTTCATACAAACAAATTTATAGAAAAAAATAGATTTGTAATTTTAAAATCAGACTGCATTATAACTAAAATACGAGCATGTGGGCGTCATTTCTTTTGAAACTCAATTACATGAACATGTGTTGTAACTCGTCAAAAAATTGATTTATTAAATAATTATTCTTTTAGGTCATGTAACTTTGCTCAAAAAAATTTTGCTACCAAATTGGACCTATCTTGAGCGAGTTATCCGAGTTTTAATACCCTTGTATCTCTTTCCATTCTGAATTGCATGTCATTGTAATGAAAAGATCAGGTTTTTCAAATCGTTAAACTAAAGCCATTGAATCAAGATATCTACAACGCATATCTCTAGGTCCTCCAATAAAAGATACTGGAAGAACAATTCTTATTCCCACATTTGCCCTTCTTCTTTCTCCAACCAAAACACTGTCAACAATTCCTTGATATAATTCTACTCGAATAGCAGATTGTCTTTGTCTGAAGAAGTCTAATTGAGTTGTTTCTAACTTTATGTACATATCGACAACGTATTGTTATAGCAATCGTGTGACACATAAAATGATAGAAATATCAAAATCTCAAATTTGGAGTTTATAAGAGTAGTACTGTCAACAAAATATCATTTCTTGATTTATCGTTTTATACCTATAGATTACAAGTAGATAAAATTTGATAAAATAAATCATTAAGAACATAGAATAGATATAGTGTAGCATGTAAAGGCAAATACTTTCATCTTCTTGATGAAATATATCTTCTGCAAATGCGAATTTAACATGATTTAAATTTTCAGTGAATTGTATCTCACTTTCATTTTGAGTATCACTCTCATATATGTTTTGATGCCATCCAACCTCTCCATATGGGAATAAAAGAGGATACTATAATGGATCGTAATAGCCAAAAAAGTGTTTAACTCTATGAGACTTTCCTGAATGCGCGTGGACAATGATATCTCTCTTTTGGACTCCATTGGGATTATTTCCTTCAATCCATATAGCTACAACTTGTGAAGTTGTTGGTGTATTATAAACTCTTTGATTAACTTGGACATCGCTTTTGATCAAAATATTGTAAGTTTCTAACTATGGAATATCTTTCAAGCGTCATAAGAATTGAGCATGAGGATTTACACAAAGAATGCTCATCAAGTTGAAAATTGTAGAGTCTGCCAAGTTTGCCTTTTGTATATTCCCTTTCTATTTTGAGCTTTATTCTCAGTATCATAAAAGTATAATTGAAGGAAGCAAGGACTATTCTTGATTGACAAGAGATACGATAAATCATGATATATTTGCCCCTGTGCTCGAAATGCATATACATTGTGTCTTGAACTCGCAATATCGTTATCAAGACGTACTCCAAAGGATGTAAAAGAGAATATACTAGTGTACGCTCGTATATTCCTTTGAAACTCAATAGATTCATTATTTTGAGCTGTAAATAAATTTAATAAATTTTCAGGAACAGTAGTAGGGGCTAGAGTAATTTATCCATTGTAGTAACAAAATGTTGGTGGTTCATACTGAAACTTCTTTACACCGCAATAAATACAACTATCAACATATCGAAGTTGATGCAATTCAGAACATATTGGCTCATGTGTTGGTTCATTGATATCACCATGATCTATTGCCATAAAACTTATTTGCAGAAAATATCGAGATGTCAAACCTCTATGTCAATTCATAACTGGTTAAGCTAAATGACTATAAACATAAAAGAATACTACAAACCTTGTTGTTGAGTCAAATGTCATTGAGATTTGAGTAAAAATCGTATAGCTTGTTTTTTTTATAATGAAATATGTTCTTTTATTTGATCAATATAATTTGCATCCTCTTTTCGCTTTAGTATTGCTTCCTTGACGTTTTCAATTCGAGCAACCTTCTACTTCTTTGTGAAGTCATTGTACCGTTGTCGATTATATTCACGTTTCCATTTAAGTATTACTTCTAAAGTATAAATATATATTTATAATAACAATATTTCAATACATAAGTAAAATTAACGGTTACTAAACCTTTTTGACAATCAATAGTATAACCAATTGGTGATTGCCCAACTATATCACTTATAGAGTTGTCCGTTGAAGATGTTAGAATATTTTGGGAATCATTATTTTCTCTTGTCACTCTTTTTTGTCTTGCATCTTTGATACTTTGAATATATTGTGTTTTATTCTCACTTGATAGGTTAGCGTATCTCCGCCTATCATATTTACGTCGATATTGACATTTATCTTCATGTAATCATGTTGAGTATATAATATGTTTGTGACAGCCCGGATTTCGGCACCCCGAAACCCGTGCCATCAGCACGATCATCTTGACCGTGCCCCTTAGCTAAGCACGGAACACTGGTATATCAAGCATTGCAATAAAATAATAAACGAAATTGCGGAATTTGAATCTATATTAATTAACTCTCAGAAAGACAGTTCTACCCTCATGCCTCTGCATGAATGGAGAACCGATCCGAACCATCGATGATAGCAATCATCACGGATGGTTCATCCCAAAAGAATAATCCAAAACCCCATATACATGGTTTTAAACAAGATCAAGGCTTGACATACCAAGCCGTACAAAATCTCTCCAAGAACTCTCAAAGTGGCACAACGGAGTCCTCTAGAAGAAGTCCTCTGGAGGTGGCTCCAACTCTTCGCCGGCCGCAAGGTCCGACTCGCCGGGATCAGCGTCTCCTGAAGCCGCGGCAGCTGCTAGTAGTGGACCTGCGACGTATAGTCTATAGGGTGAGCTACATCCTAGCTCAATAGGGAACAAACACAGTTTGAACATATAAATTATAACTCACATGTATTCCATGATATGCCATGCATGATGTATCTATGCAGTTGTTAATGAAACAGATTAAAAGCATTTCGTTTTACTGTTGATTACTTACAGTTTCATTTACTCATGAATGATGCTGAGAAGGCCTAAAGCAAAACTTAAACTTTCAACTTAAGTAGTCCCCGAGCAATATAGCATCGAGCCCCGATGAGATACCCTTCATCGTCATCTATATAGACAGTTTTAATGTATTCCCTGGGAATACCATATAGTACCCAAGCCCCTTTCCCCTGGGGATTGGTGGCGGGGTTTCACTTGTCTCAATCAACACCCCTGGGGTGTGCTTACTATGTCTTGGATAAGCCTCACTGGCCTCTGATTTCGCCGCCCAGATCGGTCAGAATATCTGCGTGTCGATCGTGGATATCCCGCCACGTCGGTGGGGTAACCTATCAAACCTCAAATAATAAAAATATCGGTGCCTTACATATAGTTATTCACCGTGTAAGTGTGCTATCTTATATCAGTTAGGCCCTATCAAACATGATTCAATCTTTGGATACATCCCTGGGATGTATCCATTTACTTGCATCACACCTGATGCTCTTATCTCTTTACTTCTTCATCCCCTGGGGATGGCTCATTAGTTTACTCTTATGAATATCACACACACACACTTTTCACAATTCTTTAAGCAGTAAAAATATTTGAATGGAAATTTATATCACTACATACATGCTCTTGTAAAATAAGGTACATGTTCAAGGTGTTCCCTACCTCAAGTCTTCATTTATTCAATGCATCAAGGTCCCACGTGGCTCCTTGTGCACTAGTCCACACGTACCACCTATGGTACCACATAACAGGTGAAACACATCACAAAGGATGCAATAAGGAAGGTATAAGATCCCCCAAGAATCTTAAAGTCAAACCTAAAAGTCAACATAGTTTATCTCAGTCGATTAATTGAATTCCAAAATCGATTAATCGAAGGTCAATATCGATTAATCGAATCAATTTCGATTAATCGAAATTCTCCTTTTCGCAAAGTCCAATCTCGATTCAGCAATGAGTTTTCATTCGACATTAATCGAATCCAATTTCGATTAATCGAAATTCTTCTTTTCAAAGTAAATTGTTGTTGAACGAATGAGTTTTCATTCGATTAATCGAATCCAATTTCGATTAATCGAAATCCTTCTTTTCGCAAAGGAGACACTCAGTTCGAACAGTCGAGTTTCACAAGTTGATTAATCGATTCCAAATCGATTAATCGAAAACTAAAATCGATTAATCGAAATCTTATTTCGATTAGTCGATTTTTCCTTAAGTCATTTCCTTCAACCCCTGGGGTCCACTGGAGGTTCTCAGTCGATTAATCGATTCCCAAATCGATTAATCGAAATCCAAAGTCGATTAATCGAAATCCAATTCGATTAATCGAAATCGGGGTCCTCTGACTTTACAACTTCCTGGCCAATTTCGATTAATCGAAACCCAATTTTGATTAATCGAAATTGTCAGATTCAGCCCCTTTCGAGCTGTTCTTCCCAATCTTCTTCCATACTTTTTCTTCTATGTTTGTAAGTCATTATCCTATGATTTAAACTATTTTCAACTACCATTTAGCCTCTATAAACTATGCATTTGATTTACAAAATCTTACCTTGAATAGATCTTAAGTTGATTTCAAATCAAATGGTTGGAAGGCTAGGGTTTCCAGCTTTGGTTCTAACAGATCCAAGTCGCGTTGAATCCGGCTTTTATCTCTTGAATCCCCCCTCCAATCGGTTGCAATAACTCCTCTCTTACTTTTCTCTCTCTCTCTCTTCTTTACTCTCCTTCAACAACCAACAATACACATCTAGGGTTATTAAACCCTTTTATCCCCTTTTTCTCACTTGTGTGTTGAGCACATACACCGCGGTAGGTGTATGCGACTTCACATTTTCAACACACATCACATAGGCATTCTATTTTTCACATCTCATCCGTTCATCACACTACATACTGACTGTTGGACTTCCATTTGGTCAAACCTATGACCGATCGGGCACGGATCCCGAGGTCATAGTTTGTGTGATTTTTCGGGCTATTACAATGTTATACTAAAAAAATGGAGCCATATGATTTCTATAATTATATATAAATTAATCACATAGAGTGATCTTAAACCTTTAGTTAGTGCCATTGCAGTAATATTGTAAAATATTGGAAAGATGTTAAGCTGTAACTATGAGAAAGAACAAAATTAGTTATTAAGAACGACTTTGAATAAATAATGCTTGCAATTTATTTTATGAAACAAAAGTACTTTTAAAACATACATTTTATGAATGAATTATAAAATAATGGGAGGATAGTCAAAAAACTCTTTCTTGAATGTTTTTATTAGCACCACAAGTACACTTACAAGAATAAATGAAACATCAATATATTTTAAGTGACTTTTTGAAATATCAATAAAAAAATCACTAATGCACATTTAAAAAAGATTTACATCATATTAGTGCATATAAAATCAAGTGTAAGTTGATTTCATGTAAGGTTGTCAACGGGCTCGATCGACTTGATTCCCAACGTGATATTTTAGTGGGTCGGGCGCATAAACTTGACTCGTGGGGTTGGGTTGAGAATGAGATGGTGGTTGAAATCTCTAAAAAAATTTATTGTTGGGCTTGTTGCTCTTCAATTTATGATCTATTCCTATAAGAAAAAAACATTATTATCTATTACTTTGAAGTTGTGGAGTGCCCACATCTTAAACCATTAACGATATAATTTTATTTAAACACTATTTTGGATCAGCTCGGATCAACCAAGAGGTATCAGGTTGAGTTGAGTCAGATCGAGTCGACCCGATGCAAGATTTTAGGGCCAATTTTTGGGATGGGTGCCACATGAATTTAAAAGCTGGCCATTTGATGGTATGCAATATCAATGGTTTTTGGCATAGGTGCCCAGCAAGATCTTGTGGTTTTTGTCGTCCCATTCATTCACAATAAATCTGAGAGGTCATAACTCATATATTAGACGGTTAGGTTTTGATTCCAAGTGTAACCAATTGATGATGGAGATTAGATTAGACGACTATCTTCTTCAAAGATGATAAAGTGTACCATGTAAAAACCTTGATACAAATTCTTTAAAAACTCAACTCTGTATGGGGATAGAATCCATGTTTGGACTGCACATGGATACTCCATGCACAATCTCAATTTTTTATTAATATTTAGACTCATCATCGGTGTCATGATGGCATCAATCCTGACCACAAACATAGACTGGTGCACACACATTAGCTATATGTAGTTCTACCACTAATCTCTCTTAAAAACTTTATCATGCCCTATCTATCGTGGGTTCGATGCTCGTCCTCCGTGCTGTTTCCCACCCTTGTCTGTACAAGGTGAGGGTTGGGTTCTGTTAGTTAACCCACACCACTGTAGTTGGTGCTCCCTCACGCTGCTCTGCAACTGTCATATGTGTATGCGTACCTGCTCCTCAGTTCTCGAGGTTGTCTCTGCTGAATGGCTGTATAAAAAAAAAATAGTACAAGTTGTGAAGATTGAATTTAAGTTACATATACCATTACCAATACCCTCTATCATCTCTCACAATAACCAATGAGATGTCCACATCTCATTTCTTTATGTTAGGCTAAAAGAGAAAGAAAGAGACGGAGAGAAATTATAATCGGATCGTTTCGACACCATCCACAAATTCACACACATCATAATCGAATGATTTGTATGTCAACAAATTCACTCTATTCTTTAAGAGACAAAGGGGTTGGGTTTGAAGCACCCGCATGGAGTTTGGTGTTTTCACCATCTTAATTACGTAATTTTTTTTACAACTTTGATGGGTCCAAAAACCCGAGTCGCTACCTTCTCTCCTCCTTATAAAATTTTCATCCCTGACAATTTATGTGCTAGACTAATTGAAGAGTTTCAAATATTTGGGACTGACGCATCAATTATAGTTCTTTGGCTACTATTGCTGAACTTAAGAATTATTTGACTTAGGGCTTTAAGGTGAGTATAAATAAGTTGTTGATGAGATATTGAAGACTGATACAGGTTCGAAGGTTCAAATTCTTAAGTTTGACTAGTCAATCTATCAAAAGTCAATTAGTCAACCTACGAAAACGAGGATCGCTACAATCTCTGCTCCTTATAAATTTTCGTCCTCAAAAATTTCTCCCAAAAGAAAAGTTCAACTAACGGTGTTTAATTCATCATTCTCCATCCCATTTTCTTTTTGAGTAGCATACACTATTAAGTTTTTTTTTTCTTATTAGTTAGTGTTACAACTTCTAGCGTTACAGTAGGGTCTCCCTTCCTTATAATAAGCGTTGGTTTAGATTATTGTCAATGTTCAAATCAGTTAATTATAGTCAAATGCCGCTCTCATGATTAATTCTAGGTTCAAAGGTCTAACTAAAAGTTCATTATTTGAAGGGAAAATTCCAAAATAACCCCTGAACTATTATCCCATTATTAACAACACACCTAAACTATTGATAATATCAAATAGGCACCCAAAGTATACTTAAGTTTATCAACTAAACCCCTACCGTCACCTTCCGTTAATGGCTGAACGGAAAACGTTGAGTTGGCATGAAGCTCAGCAAAATAGCGTGTGTGGCACTCAACGTTTAGGTGCGTTATTGATGACTCGGGGGGGGTTATTTTGAAAATTTTCCAAAGCCAAATCTTTGTCACGTTGGGTGCCACACATGCTATTTTGCTGAACTGTATGCCAACTCAGCATTTTCTGTTCAGACATTAATGGAAGGTGACGATAGGGGTTTAGTCGATGAGCTTAAATGTACTTTTGGTGTATATTTGATATTATCAATAGTTTAGGTGCGTTATTAATGACGGGGTGTAAGTTTAGGGGTTCTTTTGAAATATTTCATTATTTAAAATTAAGATCAAGATCCAATTTTTTTTCTTTTACGAATATCCGCATGAATATGCTTTTATTAAAGTCTTGATATACCATAGTTCAAAATCACACTATTTATTTAGGTCGTTTATATCATTATATAGTTAAATATAATAATCATGATTGGAAGGATCTCCCAATTTGGGTCATTAGTTTAAATTTTTCTTGATTTTCAAATTTTCTTCCCTATAGATTTTCAATAACTCCAAGCTCTTATAAAATCCTTAAATCCTCAACCTAAATTTCAATCTACGCAACTCAACCACACTGTTCTCAACAGGTCTACAACTTAAGCTCTGATATTGTGCCAGCCCGGATTTCGGCACCCCGAAACCCATGCCATCGGCAAGATCATCTTGACCATGCCCCTTGGCTAAGCACGAAACACTAGTATATCAAGCAATAGAAATAAACTGAAAATGATAACAATAATTACAGAAATAATTCATTATTTAAGTACTGATCAAAAGACGGTTCTACCTTCATGCCCCTGCATGAATGGAGAACCGATCCGAACCATCGATGATTGCCAATCATCACAATGGTTCACTCCAAAAGAATAATCCCAACATTTAATTACATTGTTTAACGAAAACTAGGCTTGATATACCAAGCCGTACCAAATAAGCTCACAAAACTCTCAAAGATGCACAACGGAGTCCTCTAGAAGAAGTCCTCAGGAGGTGGCTCCAACTCGTCACCAGGCGCAAGGTCCGACTCACCAGGGTCAACGTCCCCTGAAGCTTCAGCAGCTGCTAATAGTGGACCTGCGACGAATAGTCTAAGGGGTGAGCTACATCCTAGCTCAATAGGGAACAAAACACAGTGAATATATAAATTAAAACTCACATGTATTCCATGATATGCTTATGCATGATGTGTCTATGCAGTTACTGAGAAACAGTTGAAAAGGAATCACATTTTACTGATAGTTTACACATGTCTTTTAATTAATCATGAATGACACTAAATAGGCCTAAAGCAAAACTTAATCTTTCAACTTAAGTAATCCCCGAGCAATATAGCATCGAGCCCCGATGAGATACCCTTCATCGTCATCTATATAGACAGTTTTAAACGTATTCCCTGGGAATACAAATAGTACTCAAGCCCCTTTTCCCTGAGAATTGGTGGCGGGGTTTCAACTTATCTCAATTCAACACCCTTGGGGTGTGCTTACTGTGTACGGATAAGCCTCCGCACTGGCTTACGGTTTTGCCGCCGTATCGGTCACGGATATCCTGATGCGTCAGTCGTGGGTATCCCGTCACGTCGGTGGGGTATCCTATCAAACCTCAAATAACAAAAATATCAGGTGCTTTACATATAGTTATTCACCGTGTAAGTGTGGTATCTTATATCAGTTAGGCCCTATCAGACATTATTCAATCTTAGATACATCCCTGGGATGTGTCTATTCACTTGCATCACACCTGATGCTCTTATTACTTCACTTTCTCATCCCCTGGGGATGGCTCATTATTAGATGCTCTTATTGATGTCACTCACACACACTTTTCATAAAACTTTAAGCAATAAAATAGTTTTCAATTTGATTCTATATCACTACATACATGCTCTTGTAAATTAAAGTACATGTTCAAGGTGTTCCCTACCTCAAGTCTCTGATAACTCAAAGCATCAAGGTCTCACATGGCTCCTTGTGCTCATGATCATACGTACCACCTATGGTATAACATAACACATGCAACACACCATTAAAGATGTAACAAGGAAGGTTCAAGACCCCCCGAGAATCTTGAAGGCAAATTAAAAAGTCAACAAAATTTAAGTCAGTCGATTAATCAAACTCCAAAGTCGATTAATCGAAACTGATTCGATTAATCGATTCCCAAAATCGATTAATCAAAATTCAAAATCGATTAATCGATTCCCAAAATCGATTAATCGAGGTCCCCATTCGATTAAGCGAATCCCACATCGATTAATCAAAATTCTCTACTCTATCAATTCGATTTTCAATTCGAGTAATCGAATTCCCAAAATCGATTAATCGAAATTCTAAATCGATTAATCGAAATCCCATTTCGACTAGTCGATTTCCCCAGGTCACTTTCCTCCAGCCACTGGAGTTCACTGGAGGCTCTCAGTCGATTAATCGACACCAAAATCGATTAATCAAAATCCAAAGTCGATTAATCGAAACTCAGTTCGATTAATCGAATTCGGGCTATTTTGACTTTTCAACTTCTTGGCGAAAATCGATTAATCGAAACCCAATTTCGATTAATCGATTTGGCCAGATTCAGCCCCCTTTTGGGCTGTTCTTCCAAATCTCTTCCTACTCTTTTTCCTTCATTTTTCTAAGCACTTAATCTATCATTTTAAACATTCTTGACTGAATTTAAACCTCTATAACCTATGCATTTATTTTACAAAATTTTACCTTCAATCAATCTCAAATTGATTAGGTCAAGGGGTTGGAAAGGCTAGGGTTCCAGCTTTGGCTTGAACGGATCCTTCGTGTCGAATCGGCCTTTTAAATGCTTGAATCCCCCTTCCAAACACCCACAATAACTCCTTACTTTAACTATGCTCTCCTTCTCTCTCTCTTCTTTACTCTCTCTCAACAACCAAACAAAAGAGAAACTAGGGCTATTAAACCCTTTTATCTCCCCTCCAACCCGTGTGTTGAGCACATGCACCAGAAATAGGTGTATGTGACTCCAGATTAATCTCATCCTCCACACATTCACTTAAATTCTCACATCTCACCCGTTCATCATATCCTACGTCAACTAGTGAACTCCTACATGGTCAACCTATGGCCAGTCGGGCACGGATCTCGAAGTCACTGTTTAACACGTAATTTTCAGGATATTACATCCTCCCCACCTTGGGAATTTCGTCCTCGAAAATAACCCAAAGGTGCCGCGGTCTGGGTCCCCCCCCCCCCACACTCGTGGGTGAGGTGGACCAGTTGATTTACACAACATAGTACAGAGACACACATAGCATAAAATATAATTGCACTAGAAAAGTTACAAAATCATTATATTAATTAACATAAAATTTACAAAAATTTTTACATCAATGTAACCCACAGTACAACCAAATTTTTTCCATACAACCAAAATACTATGCAAGTATGGCAGTCCAAGGCTCATGCCATCCCCTCGCCAGACTGGTCGGGTGGTGGAGTAGGTTGCTCCATCTGAGCTGGCGGAGCTATGGGGGTTGGCTGGTCTGCTGGAGCTGGCTGGGTGGTGGGTAGCGGTGGTTGCTGTGGCTATGATGGCTCCTCTGGGGGTGGATGGCTGGTCGTAGTCAACGGTGGTGGTTGTGACTGGCCGGTCAGCCGTGTGGGGTGTCTCGGCGTCGATGGAGCATGGAAGTAAGTACGCCACAATGAATGCGGTACCGGTGTGGAAGGCAGTATGTTCGGCGGTCCACGCCGCCTCCTCAGCTAACCGTCGCTGGTAATCATGTGGGTAGATATGCCTCATGGTGTGGTACAAGAGGAAATCCATCCGACGGTTCATGCGTGCGTTGTTGGCCTCCATACGTGCCAACACGTCCTCTATAGTAATGCTTAAGGAGCTACGCCTCGGACGGATGAAGTTTGCCGCCGGTGGATCTGGGTGGTGGTGTAGCCGATGTGGTAGGAGGTGAAATGATGGGCGCTCACAAATGGGTGGGATATTGTGGAGCCTCCTCCACTGGTGGTGCTCCGTCGGCGGGTAGGTCTAGCTGTGGTGGTGGGGGTGGTGGTGGTGCTACAGCTGCGCCCTCAGCTGGTAAGACCTTCTTCAGAAGGTTGTAACTACGGTTCCATGAGGAGTGTGAGAACCGTTTGATCTTGTCCGTCGCCCGCACCTCGTGGGGCGATATCGTGTACACCGGAGCGTCGAAATAGCTCTCTAATATGCTCAAGATGAGCCGAGCATAGGGCATCTTTTCTTTGGGCCTTAGGTTGCCCTTCATGTACCTCATCCCCCCGAGGATGATCATGGTGGCATCGAACCAACGGCCCTTGCAAGCCGCGTAAAGTGCTTGTTGAACCAAATCTACCCGCTCGGTATTGTGTCGCATCGGGTTGAGGTTGCATTTAATGATAGAGTCGAGCATCCACATAGACGGAGGTAAGCCTACCCTCCGAATTGCGGTGCCCGAACCCCGCTTCCCCTTGGTCATGTCCCTTATGATTTCTTCAACATCCACCTCCTCTGGGAACGGTGGGAATAGGGTAGTCTCAGGGACAAAATCTAAATAGCACTCAAGTGCCTCATGGGCGTGGCGACGTGTAATGGTGTAGTCTCGACCCTCTATCTTGGTCAAGACCACGTCGTCAGTAGGGCCATCGGTAAGGTCCTGGTAAAACAGTCGAACCAACCGAGGGTAGTAGGACCCACGGGTCGATTTCAAAAGATTGCCGAGTCCGACATTTTCAAGGTACCTACGAGCCCAATTGGTCTCACCTTGCACACTAGGGTGTGTGAATAGGGTTGGGTCGATAATGTAATCGATCCCAATGGTCTTAGCTGCCCACCACTCGTTGGGTTGAACCACATTGGTGGGTGGTGGTGGTATAGGTGTGGATTCACGTGGAGACTCACGCGAAGATGAGCCCGTCGACTACGACCAATAGTTCTTTTTCAAGTCTTGGAACATTTTGGTGCTACCAGGGTGGATAGCATAATTTGACTTGTGGGCTTCATCAAGAATCGTTCGTCTTAGATCGGCATTGTCCGGAATGCAAAGACGACCCTTAAACAATAAAGAACCATCTTCTTTCACTGAGAAGTCCGGCCCAATGCCTTCAATCACGTCTTGATGAATCTTTGTTAACGTCGGATCTTTCATCTGTAGATTGTGGATATGCTCAAATATCACTGGTCTCACTGATATGTTAGCCAAAAAGGATCCTATAGCTTTCGGCTCAATGTTTGCATCATAGAGTGTCAGGTCTTTCAATAATTTCCACCGGTGCATACCCAAAATCAAACAAGCTAACTGAGCTGAACTCTTCCGACTCAAGGCATCGGCCATAACGTTAGCCTTGCCTGGATGGTACTGTATAGAACAATCATAGTCCTTGAGGAACTCCATCCATCTGCGCTGTCTCATGTTGAGCTCCTTATGTGTAAACAGGTATCTGAGGCTCTTATGATCAGTGAAAATTTCAAGCGTCTCACCATACAAGTAATGTCTCCAAATCTTCAGCGCAAAAATGACTGCTGCTAGCTCCAAGTCATGAGTCGGGTAATTTTTCTCGTGTTCTTTCAGCTGTCTTGATCCGTAAGCTATCACCTTCTTGTGTTGGTTGAGCACACAACCCAAACCATTGTATGACGCATCGCTATATACTGCGTATCTTCCACTGCCTGAAGGAATCACTAGCACTGGAGCTGAAGTGAGTCTCGTCTTGAGTTGGAGTTCGATCGACCAGTTTATGCACTGATCGATCGATTTGTGAAAACAGTGAGCGCGTTAGGAGTTTCTGGAGAAACCGATCGTTCGAAATGGAATTCAATCGATCGATTTGGAACCAATCGATCGAATTGGGATAACAGAGATATGTAGTTTTTTGAAGAAACAGACCGATCGAAATGGATTTCGATCGATCGATTTGGACAGATTCAGAGATTTTTATGTTTTTAGTATGGGGACTTAGAGGAAACTTTAAGACTTCCTATTTTTCACCACTTCTGACGTATGAGATGTAAATTTGTATGTTTTAGGTGTGACCATGGGTAAGTGCTAGGAGGGCTGCCTCGGGAAAAGGAGACCTTCGTTTTAGCTCTGCTTTGAAGTAGGGAAAATCATATAACATGTGCATTTGATTACAACTAGCATGAGTATTGTGATATGATGAAAGTGTGTGTGATTTATGAATTTTGTCATCACTTAAGCATGAATTTCGTATATGGTTTCAAATATGAAAACGTGTGTGTGTGTGCACTCTGAAAGATATATATGTGTGTGTGAAATCATATATGTGTGTGAAATCAGAAAGATTCGCATAAGTATGTGTGTAAAATTTGAGATTTTAAACTCCAAATCTAGAATAAATTATCACATTTCACGGTGATAAACTATAAGTTAGACTTTACACATTAATTTAAGAATTCATGCGAAACGAATCCCTTGTGCTCCGGTATGGCGGGATATCCGTTCTTTGTTTACCGATTTGCGATAAAAATTTCGTTCGGCATAAGTCTCCATCATTCGAAGGAGCTTGGGCATTGTAAAAATGGTTCATTGAACGATAATGGTTGGGGTTCCCATCGGTATATGTGTGGTTCTCGATGCTATATATGCTCGGGATTGTATTTAAGTGATTGATTTAAGTTTCTTTGTTATGAGAACAAGTTTATTTGGAAATCATGATTAGCGTGCTTTGAAATATACATCAAATATCAGTTTTGCTTCAATTTAATTACTTTTACATTATGAGTTTTTATTTGAAAAACAAGTACAAATTATGTCATGAGATATATGTGTGATGTGATAATAAGCATGTTATTTATGTTTCCCTATTAAGCTTAGATTGTTAGCTCATCCCTTCACTATACGTCACAAGTACAGGTGTTGAAGCGGGTACTGAGGACATTGATCCTGAAGACCCAGAATACATTTCAGAGGAGGAGACTGAGCCCCCTCCTGATGAGTTCTTCTAGTGGACCGAGCTGCGAGAGTTTAGTTTGAGATTTCTCTGTAAAGCTTGGTATGTACAACCAATTTTATTAGAACTTATGTAATTATGTCATACAATATTATTTTGTGAACCATGTTTCAGTGATGGTCGGCCATCACCGGTGGTTCAGTTCGATTCTTTTATCCATGCGTTTTTGCATGAAATTAGAATCATCTTTATTACGATTATTGATATAGACATATATAGAATTGGAGATTTTAACTTTCTTATGATGACTCTATCTGCTTAATTAGATATATCTGCTTTATTTCCGCTTTGTGTGTGGATGTACCAAGTGTTCAGTTTGCTCGGGGATTGCCTTAGCGGCGGTCCAACGACACAGGCTTCTGGGTTCGAAAATCCGGGCTGTCACCCTGGCTATGGTGGCTCATCTAAGTGCTCATTGTTCCTCGATGGTTGGTTGCTATAAATGGAAATTTTTTATGAATAAATTAAAGAAAAAGAGATGTTGGGGGCACGTGCTGGGAATAATCCAGTGCATAAACCCAAGCGCACTACACTCCCCGAGACTCAAATTCAGAGACTATGTGCAAAACTCTCAGAAACTCAAAAGCGTACGACATTCATATTTGTTCAGATTTGGTGTGGGTCCCAGCTGGTTTACCGAATGCAGGAATCGTTCAGATTCGCTCGAAAAAACCACTTTCTGAGCTAAAAAGTCAAAATCAGAGTCTTTCTCCCTGTTTGAATGAAGCCTTAGAGAAATACCTATCCGACCTTTTTTATTGATACAAAATGAAAGTATAAAAGATTTTGCGAATATATTAAAGTTTCAGGTTGCGTATGGCATAGCTCTTTGCTAGCCCCTGTCATAGCATAGTTCACCTGCTTTAGCAGGTTCTCATCCTCTTTGCTAACATCCTGTTATCTACTTTAGCAGGTACCCTTTCTTGCCCTCTCCTTGATAACTCCTTGCATAGCAAGATTTACCTCAATTCTACCCTCCACGTTAGAGCAGATTTTATTTGCTCTAGTAGGGTGTTAGTAGAGAGCAGAGAGGTTGTTGCTAGAGCAAGTAAATCCTCATTTGCATGAGTTTGAAAAGAGAATGGGAACCAACTAAAACAAGTGAACTTTACTGTGGGAGGAGGTAGCAGAGAGTAATGCCATAAGCAACCTCAATCTCTTCTCCCATAGAAATTCAGAGATTCCTTCTATAGATAGGACAACTAAAAATTTGATGGAACTCAATAAATAATAAATAAATTCTACACCTCCAAAAGGTGAGCTAAAACTTGTCGACGAGATTTGTAGTATGGTACATCGTTAAAAAGAAAGAGTTAGTTATTTATGAAATTCGTGGTTCATGAAACACCATCTAAGTTGTCTGATTTGAAGACGATGATGCTAAGATCTTTGAGGCAGAAGATTGGCACACGGAGCGTGATCTCCATCATCTGATTGAATACAGTCAAAGGCCATCATCTTATTCAAATGGTCGACTGTGACAAATCAAATGATAGAGATCGGGTTCAGTATGCCAATCTTCTGCCTCAAAGATCTTTACATCATGGTTTTCAAATCAGACGACTTAGATAGTGTTCCATGTAGCAGAGATCCCATAAATAACAAAATATTTCTTTTTAACCATGTACCACAGTTCCAAAAATTGTACTCCTAATTCAATTTACTAGAAATTATTGATAGGGAACTACAACTTGCACATGAGATTTGTATCGTGGCACATGCTTAAAAAGAAAGACTTTGTTATTTTGATATTTATGTCCTTTGTAACACCACTTGAGGGTTATTGTATGATGTGAAGGCCATGCTGGAAAGGTCATTGAGGCCAAAGATTGGCACAAAACGCGATCTCTATCATATGATTCAATACAGTCAAAGACCATCATTTGATTCAATAATTAACCCTGACAAATTAGATGATAGAGATCATATTTCGTGCCAACACAAAGATTTTCCATCATGGTCTTCAAATCAGGCAACTCAAATGGTGTTACACGTGGCACATATCTCAAAACTAAGTCTTTTTATTCAAGCATGTACCACTGAACAAATCTCATGTGCAAGTTTTAGCTCCCTTATTGAGGGGGTGTCATCAAAATCATCAGTTATCAAACTTTTGACAAGGTTAGATGGGAAATAAGGTTTTACACAAAGTTAATAACCTATGAGCTTATGAGCTTGATAATCAATCTTATGCAAGTATAATTTTATTGTCATGAAAACGGTAATCTCCACGATTATGGCAAAGGTAACAAAATTGGTATCGGACTCGGGTATCGGTCCTGGAGGAATTGATATGACTCGGCTGATATGTATCGGTATCGGCTGATACGTATCGGTATCGGCCGATACCAGATACGTATTGACTGATACAGTCCATATCGGCCGATATTGATACCGAGCTAGGATTCCGTTACATATCGGCAACGGCGCTGATATGTATCAGTATCGGCCGATTTTTGATACCATGGTTATGGCTCTCAATCAATCGGGCTGGCTTGGATTTCGGCTTGGACCCGGCCCGAAAATACCCGAGGCCCGGGTTAAATCAGGTCGGGGTTGGACTAGGTGACCTGACAACCGGCTCAGGCTTGGCCCAATTTTTTATGTATAAATATTGAATATAAAATTATACATACTAATTGGAAAATGGTTCACTAGGGCGTGGTCATAGAGTTCGAACCAAGGTATCAAAAGCTGTATCGATATCAGGTATCGGTCTTGGGAAGGCCGATATGACTCGACCGACACGTATTGGTCGATTCCGATATGTATTGGCCGTTCAAAAAAAAAAAAAAAACCACAAAGTCTCGGTCGAAACCGAGACGTATCGGCCGATACGATATCGGATACCTGATACGAGATACTAATACGTATCAGTTTGGCCAAAAGCTTATACGTATTGGTATCGGCTGATTTTTTATACCTTGGTTTGAACCCTACAACTTTGTCAATTTTGTATGCCACATGGACCCAAATCCTAAAAAGATTCTAGTTACCTCAGGTTCATCCATCCTTCTAGGATTTTAGAAAAATAATAAAAAATTTGAACTTTTTTAAATATCTTGCTTCGCCCAACAAACTTAGTGCATTGATTTTTTTCCAACTTTGACATAATATTCAATGGTAAAAAAACACTCTTCTAATTTATTTTTTTTATAGATGGTGCTTGATCAACTTTGGGCAAGTTTACGTAGCACCCGATCCTTAGATCGGTAGCTACGTGGCGCCGAACTGGCCACGCTGTAGGGTTCAACCCTAAGATCTCGTCCTAGGGAACCAACTTCCATAATAAGAGCACTTACAACCAAGCTATAGTCTCATACTAAATTGCTTTGCTTCAGAGCGGAAAGCTGCTCTTTGCCTCCAAAGAGCAATCCCAAACACAAACTTAACCATCAAAATGGTGTTAAAATGATCTTACACCATTAATGGGTTAAGGTGTGGGTAATCCACACGTCAATGTGATAGATCATGAAGTGAAGTGCAATGGCCCAAAAAATTACACAGTTTAGGTGACTTGAACCATATGATCTGTGCAGTCTAATACCGACCGTTGTTCTTAGCTTTAATGGTTGATGTTAAAGTTCACCAATGGATGATCTACATTCACTTATGGGCATGATTCTTTGGATAAAATATGTTTCAATGATGAATTGTCACTTCAAAATTTTAGTTTGATAAAAAATATACACCATATGATATAATAAAAAAGAGTACTTCAATGGTGTAAGATGACAAAGTCGAATTTAATGGTATCAGATCATTTAAATACCATTTTGGTGTTTAAATATCGGAATCATTATCCCTCTAATAAAATGTTACCAAAGTACTTAAGCCTAGTATAAAAAATCCACACTTCTTAAAAAAATTTAAATTATAAAGGAGTTTGATTTATATATAAAAGAAAATTATTTTTTTAAAAAAATTAACTACAAAAATTTGATTTAATAGCTAAAAAAACAGTCAGCGACTAATCCCAGACCTGACCCGGCCTACTAAGGTCAAGCTTGGGTTAGCATTAAAGATTGGAGTAAATGACCATAGTGTGTTGGAAATTCCTGACTTATGATACTTTAGCGGAATGGTCAGGTCCTGCCATGCAAAACGGGATTTCTAGTCCTACCCCATCCGGTGCCCTTGGAAATCAAAGAATCTTGACTTTCTTTATTCTCACTTTTTATAGCAAAATGTGCAGTCATGATTCTCCTATTTCCAAAGGCAGCAGATGAGGTAGGACTGGAAATCCGGTTCTACTTAGGACCGACCATTGCCCTGGTACTTTGTGATCTTGATTTTGTTTTCATAAATACATGCATTCCTCCGATGCTTAGTTGAAAAGAAATGTGGGGACTTTGTTTTTATTTTATTTTATGATGTCATTCGATATTAGACAATCCGGATGTGCCTTACCGTCACTACAAAAACTAAGACTATCAGCAGCGGCCAAAAAATGTTGCTATTAATAAAAAAACTGCCGCTAATAGTCTTCATAGCCTTTAATAGTTTTTTTGTTAATAGCGGCAGTGTTTTACAGCAAAAAACTGCTGCTAATAATCTTATTTTTTGTAGTATGTGACGACCCACACTTACATGCCACAATATTGTCCAATTCTGGGCTTAGATCCCTGCTTCGATTTTGTTTCTGGCATGGGCTTAAGTCCCCACCCAAAATGCGTCATGACATATAGCGTCCGTAATTATATATAGTCCAAGGTCATGACTTTTCCCTATCCAATGTGGGATTATTATAGCCCCCCACCTTATAAAAGAGCCGTCAGCGGCTCTGATACCATTCTGTGACGACCTAGATCCACATCTCACATTATTGTCTGATTCTGAGCGTACGTCCCCACCCCGATTTTGTTTCTCGCATGGGCTTAAGTCCCCGCTCAAAACGTTTCATGACATGTAGCATCCGCAATCACATATAGCCCAAGATCATGACTTTTCCCTATCTAATGTGGGACTATTACATTTACCTATCGTAGAGAGTATGACAGTTCGGGAGCACCACTTGGGGAATAAATCTCACATACAAAGTACTCACATTGAGTGACTTATAGGAGAATAAATCCCACTTAACAACCCTCACCTTATTAATATAAGGTAGGAAGCATAAATAAAGTTTAGAACTTACGACCTCAAGCCTTACAAAGGAGGGAGGATACCAACTGAGCCTCCACTCAATCGGTAAATGTGGGGGGACTTTTTATGGAGAAGTAATCATGGAATAATACTCTAGGGCAATGGTCAGGTTCAACTAGGTTGAGCCAGATTTCAAGTTCAATAACATCTGCAGTCTTTGGAAATAAGAGAATCTTGACTACACGTCATCCTATAGAATATAAAAATCATGAAAGTCAAGATTCTTCCATATCCAAGGGCTGCAGATGTGATTGAACTCGAAATCCGGTTCAACTTGATTAGACCTGACCAGTGCCCTAATATGTCATTATACATTATTAATGTGTCATAGTTATTTTATTTATTTATTTTTCTCTTCAGGATGTATTATTGGGTAATGGTTGCCTGACGGAGGTACCTTTGATTGTGCAATTTTCGCACACCCACAATGATATGCTTATGGGCTGACACAAGTATTGATGAGAAATGGAATGAAGATAGTATTATATGTAAATTTGATCCTTAATTTTTTGATGAAATTAAAGACAAGCTTGCTTCTAAATCTTTTCAAAGTTAGTGATGCTTTTTTTTTTTTTTTTTCTATTTGCAGTATGTCATATGGCATAGACAGCTCAAACCTGTGCAAACTTGCACTCAAAGAGAATTCACTATTGAAGCATCACATTGGGAGGAGACACCCGCATAAAAGGCAAGAGCAAACTTGGAGATTGAAACACATGATTTGTGCTTCCAAAGAGAATCCACTATTGGGGCATCATACTCGGAAGAGACCGCACAAAGGGCAAGAGCAAGCGGAAGGATTAGAACACAAGATATGTGCTTTCACAAGGGAAAATGAGAAATTGATAATGATGGGTTTTAATTCTAAAACAGCGTGAGAAGTGAGAACTTTTTAGAAGCAAACTTCCAAATAGAAGGGTAAGGCTATTCTCACTCGTATTCAGTGTAAGTTCCGCACATTTTTTCACATTCCCTAAAAGTGAAGCTTCTTTGTCTATAGTCTATGTCACTTTTTCACAACGCAAACCATTAAAATGGTATAAAGATGATTTCAACATCATTTTGGTATTCAAACATGATAGTAGGATCTTGTATGTTTAGATCATGAATCGCAAGTACATAACCCCTGATGTTTACGTGGCAGGTGTTTAAAAACATGACCCATCAACTAAGTGACCTGGTGCTCGGGCCGCTTTCCTAATAACTCTTGGAAAAGAGATAGTAATTCACTCTACAGCACGCACAGTGGGCAACCTAAACTCCACCTCCACACTCTGTCACACTGCCCTCAACCCAACCCAAAACCCATACAGCATTTCTCCACATTTGCTGCCTCCTCCTCTCTCTCTCTCTCTCTCTCTCTAAAACCCTGAACCCCAATCACACAATTCTCAATGGCTTCCTCATTCAATCTCAGCGGTTGGATAGGAGACCACTGGTTCCAACCCCCCCAAAAACCCTTCACTCCCCTCAATCTCATCTCCTTCGCTACACCCTCAACCCTCCCCACCAACTTTGCTTCCCTCTCCTCCACCTTAAACCCCTTCTCCAAACCCAAACCCCCTAAACCCCGCCGCCCCAATTCCCCAACCAAATACAAGGAGATGCTTGACCAGTACTTCTGGGAGTGCGACACCCTGCCCGATCACCGGCACACTCCCGAAGTCGAGCGAATCCTCTCCGAAGACCCCATCTTCGAAAAAAAGGAGAACCCGACGGAAGAAGAGATCAAGGAGAATGCTCAGTGGTGGGAGGAGTTCAGGAAAAGTCCTGTTGTCAAGTTCTTGAGGCGCGTCAAAGAGATCGACGATAAAATAAATGAAATGGAGTTGAAGGAGAATGCGGTTCCCTACAGGAGAGAGGACAGGAAGCTTTGGAAAGCGCTGCCCCATGTGCCCGGGCCGGACGGGCGGCCAATGCCGAGGAAGTCGATTAAGACACGTCGCGAGTCTGATGATAAGTTCTGGGACTTTGCGAGGCAGTTTTTCTTCGGATTGTGGGGGTTCCGGCAGCGGCCTTATCCACCGGGACGGCCAATTGATGTTGCTCAGGCGATCGGATATGAGAGGCTTGAGAAGCGATACTATGATTGTAAGTGGTTTATGGGGAATAAATGTAGTGATTCTTGCTTTAAATTGTTAGGTTTAGTTAGTTTTGATGTAACTAAATCCTATTATTAGTGGATAAATTGTTTTTAATTGAGTATAACATGTTTAACAGTTTAACCCTAATGGTAAGAACTATGATACACTTCCATAGAATTTGGTTCAATGCCAACACACAGAATCAGTTCCCATTATGCCTGACCATCCAACAGGGGCGTAGCCAGGGTTTTCCACTGGTGGGGGCTAGCAATGATCAATAGATGTTAATACTTATTTTAGTGTCTATTTGGGGGCTTGTTCACCATTAGATTTAGGAGCTTATATTAAAAGATAGTTGTATAAGAAGAGTATCTAATACAAATTCAAGAGCTAAGTGGGGGCTTAAGCCCCAGGGCCGGCCCTAGGCCAAGGCTCAAGAGGCGGCCGCCTAGGGGCCCCAAATCTTGGAAGTCTGTACTCTTTACCATCGAGTTGCTTAATATAATTTTTAATGTATAAATGTGATGAAATGTTCTCATTGTTTAGTTGGTTAAGTGACTAGTGTTGTTTTACTTTTTACCACAACAGGTTATGGGTTCAACTCTTCTCAGGTCCCATATTTACATTTTTTTTAAATGGGTCATGGATCGGGTCTCGGCTGGGTCAATGCAGGTCATTGGTTGGGTCAGGCCGACTATATATATTGACCTAGTAGATTCTCTAGCCCAATTTTTGACCAGACTAGATTTTTTTGACCAAATCCTTTATATTTAGGGTACTTCTAAATGCGCCCACGCGTTCTCCGAAAGCGCCCATGTCCCAAATCCCTTGAAAACCATTGATTCATTTGAATGAGATGATGGAGAGCACTTATCAGACCTATCTTTCACAAAATAGATGTTTAGGTCATGACCCACTTATCAAATGGTCAATTTTTATTCCATGTGTCACAAATCCCCAAAAAATGGCCTTGAATCATATGACACACATCACTCTCAAATATGATTTTATAGCCATTTATTTGGGATCTATGACACATTGAATCACAAACCGACTGTTTGATAGGTGCACCATGATCTCAAGATCTATTGAGTGAAAGATATGGGTGAAGAACGATCTCCATCATATGATTCGAAGGATTCAATGGTTTTCAAGGGGTTTGATATATATATATATACATTTTTCTTATTAAATGACCCTAACTTAAAATAGCAATTTCAAGCTCGTTACAGATCCATTTTTTGCAAATGACTTGTCAATTTTGATCTATTCAATGAGTCTTATCCAATGAGCATAGGTTTGGAATTTTTTAAGACTGCTGCAGTGCTAAAATATGACAGTGAAATATTCAATGACAGTTAAAGTAATAAAAAATGTTAAAATGTTATTGGTTGGGTTACTCGATCCGTCAAGTACGTTCTACTATTTAGGCTTTCTCTTTTTGTGTTGCATTTTGTTTTAATATGGACTTTTGTTAATTTGTTAGTTGCATTTTCAAATTATAAACAATAGATGGAATATGGAGATATTTGTAATCTAAAAGTGATGAGTATTGTTTTATTTGTCAAAAAAAAAAAAATTATAGCAATTTTTTTTTTTTTAAAAGGTTAATATGAAAGATAGGCCCCATTTTAGGAACTCGCCTTGGGCCCCCAAAATCTTAGGGCCGGCCCTGTAAGCCCCCACACTCTTGTATGTGGCTACGCCATTGCCATCCAATCCTTCGGATTATGCGATGAATAAGATTGGATATTCTCTTTCAAGAATAACCAGATTTCTTTCCTCAATTAGTAGAAGGCCTTACTTATGTAAAGAGCATTAACATTAAGATGGAATGAAGCAATTATTGAGAAATAGCAATTTGTTAAGGAGTTTGATTCTACTCAAAAGAATCATCTTTCTCATCTCTTTTCTCTTTTTTAAGAGCCTTAGTATCTGTTTGATCATGAGATTACACCAAACTAATGGTCTATTCAGTCGTCATTGTTTGGTTTCACATTTGAGTATATTTTTGGTGAAATTGATAGATATGGCTTAAATTGGCCTTATTAGTTAAAAAAGGCCATTACCTAGGTCTAGTTACGTATTTGTGGGGTGCTGGGAGGGGTAGGCGGGATTGTCTGGCTGTTTGTGCACAAAGTGGCTTATTAGTTAGCAAGTTATAGTCATGACTCATGACTCATGACACGTGAGGGTTTGGAGGAAGCTTAATAAGTATGGCAGAAAAATTGATGTGCCTTATTGTTAGTACCCATATGAGTCTTGTCAATATTTTCATTTTGAACATGTAAATGTAAAGGCTTTCTACTACGTATTTACAAATGACAAAGCAAAAAACATGCAGTGAAAAGAGAAATTGTACAAGTCACATAGCAGATACAAGAGGAAGCCCCCTAGTAGCAAGAACATTCTACTTAGTGTGCCACTCCTGCTTCGGAATCTCGCTCCTGTTCTCGCTTCCGACCATAAAACTATTCAATTTTAAGTTTTTGATGACGCTCCCGCTTCCAACCTACTACACGCTTCCCGCCTCTTCATGCAACTAAGGGAAGCCCTACGAAGAAACCAAATCAAAGGAACCAAAATGAAGCCCTTTTCTTGACAACTAGGATATTTTCAAAACCCCCCCTTATTGACTAGTGAATTCGTTCTTGGGCAATCGATTAATTCCCTGAACTTGGTGACATGATTTTTGAGGTGGTGGTTAGAGAAATGGTTCAAAACATTGGACGATATCAACACGTATCGTATGATACGTAACAACATCCAAGCCCACCGATGCAAGATATATTGGTACGTATTGAGTGATTCATACCAACATATCCCATTGTATTGATAAAATGAGTGTATCGCGATACTCCATATGTATTGTCTCGGTATCAACAAGGAAAGACGCATGGGTGGAGATACTCAGCCATTTGATCATGTTGATGGAGTTTCTCTCTATCCGAAGTTGTGTTGGGATTGACTTCAAAAGAAAAGAGATCCCCGTCTAATACTTCCACCTTCACATTTGTTGTACTTGCCTCACCATGGACCTGGCAAAGATAAATTTCCTCATGAAGTTTATTACAATATACACCATCCATACTTGCCAAACATGACTTCCCTTTGTTGTTATTTCACAAGTTGAGTTTCTGTCAACCTTCATCATATTTTTGCCAAACATCCCTTGGCTTTGAGTTTGGGTCAGTGAAGCAACCACTCTTCCAATCCACGTGAAGATCCTAAGGAAAGCTCCACGAAAGGAAGCTCCATTATGATAATTCTACATTTGATAGTCATCTTGTTGGCTTCTAGCATCCATCTTCTATCGCTCCTAGCAACTCTCTTGCTCACAACTCCAGCTCTCTTGCCATGATCTTTCAGTGTGTGACAACGATCATTGTGCTATTTTTTGCCTTTTCTGATATGTGGTGATGCACTCTCCCTGAGTCATGGTTCACCTATCTTAGGAAGCCATGTTTTAGGGGTTCGGTAAGGCTAGTTGCAGGAATCTTCTACTTAGCGTGCCGCTCCTGCTTCCAACCACAAAATAATGTAATTTTTAGCTTTTGATGACGCTCCCACTTCCAACCTACTACACTCTTCCTAGCGTTTCTGGTAATTAAGGGTAAACCTAGAGGCTCCCATATCTTAGGGAGCCATGGTTTAGGGGTTCGGAAAGCCCCTAGTTGTAGGAATCTTCTACTTAGCGTGCCGCTCCTGCTTCGGAGTCTCGCTCCCGCTTCCAACCACAAAAAAAGTGTAATTTTAAGTCTTTGATGACGCTCTCACTCCCAACCTACTACATGCTTTGTACCACTTCCGAAAACTAAGGGTAAGCCTAGAGGTTCCCATACTCCCCCTTCTTTTGTAGATGCTGTTGGAGGTTCATTTCCAAGGATGAATGATGTCTTTGAAGTACCCTTTGTTCCTCTTTTGGAGAATTGGAGGAGGATCAATGCCTCCCAGAGATCTCCCAATCTTCTTCTCTTGCATTAAACAAATTGAAATTTAACTTCTTCATAAGTGGGTTCTTAGAGTATGAAGAAATTCATAAAAATGTGGTTTCTCGCGATGTCACTTGGTCGGATCACACCATCTTCACATGCTCAGGCACATCTGGTTGGACTATCCTTTTTGTATATGTGGCCAACATTATTCTCACAAGGATGACGAGGCATTTATCATTCCCATGGAATCCGAGTTGGACACTATTTTTGAGGTTAAGGACCTAGGGAATCTCAAATATTTCCTTGGGCTCGAGTTAGCTAAGTCTAAGAAACATATTTTTCTCTCTCGGAGGAAGTATGCTATGGGGGATGCTAGGGTGCAAGTCTGCCACTTCCCCTATGGATCAGAAGCTCTTTTTCATGAGCTTGATGGTGATCTTCTCTCCAATCCCCAAGATTACTAAAGACTTGTTGGAAGGCTTATAGACTTAGTTACCCGGACCTCCAAGAAGCGTGTAATAGGTTGGAAGCAGGAGCGCCATCAAAAGTTTAAAGTTACACTATTTTATAGTCGGAAGTGGGAGGGGGAGCGAGATTCCTAAGCAACAGCGACACCCTAAGTAGAAGATTATTTCCGGCTAGTAGGCTTATATGTCTCACCTTGGCGAGGCAAGACATTACTTTTGCGGGTAATCATGTTAGTTAGTTCATGCATGCTCCTCGCACTACTCACCTTGCTGTTGCACATCGTGTCCTTTGGTACCTTAAAGCTAGCACAAGCTTTGGTTTGTTTTCCCGTTCACATGGTGATATGAGTGTCTCCATATATACATGCTGATTGGGCTGGTTCTATTACTGACATGCGATCCACATCCAGATACTATGTTTTCCTTGGAGGATACCTGGTATCCTAGTAGAGTAAGTGGTCTCTAAGTCAAGCGTTGAGGCTGAATGTAGAGCCATTTCTCATGGCACATGCAAAGTTCTATAGTTGTGCTCTCTTCTGTTCGGGCTCGGATTCTATGTTAGACATCGTATACTGCTTCAGTGTGATAATGAAGCTGTAGAAAAAATAGCCTCTGACTTGGTTCTACATGAAAGAATAAAGGATATTGAAGTTGATATCCACTTTCTTTGGAAAAAGGTTTAGGATGGTTCTTTGAAGCTTATTGACCTCACCTCATCCGAGCAACTTGTGGATATATTCACCAAAGTTGTTGGATCGAATGTTCTTTAAGATATTGTTGTCAAGCTGGGTGTGTTGGATGTGCATGCTCTAGCTTGAGGGGGAGTGTTGTTAGTGTTGCTTTTTTCTTATAAAGTGTGTAATGGGTATGTAAGTTGTTATATTGGCTGTGCATGTAGTAAGCTTATAACTTAATATAATACTAGTGAGAGAACCCTAATATCACTAAGTCTCCTCCTAACTCTCCTCTTCTTCCCTAACCCTAACCATACCAACCCTAATGTTATCAATACTATTGCTGTCAACTAAAACCACTTTAATCATACCCTATTCATCAAGAAGGGACAAAAGCTGACACCTCTCATAGGATATGTTGATTAGCATTGTCACTAGGGATGATAGTGAGGAAATGGTAAAACTCAAGTACTACCTAAGCCAAATGTTTGACTTTAAGGACTTATGGCTCCTTAGGTACTTTCTGGGTATTGAAGTTGCAAGGTCTCAAAGGGGTATTGTCCTTTCAAAGAGAGAGTACACTCTTGATGTGTTGAAACAAGCTGGGATGTTTGGTTGTAAGACCATAGACACACATATGGACCAAAATTATATTATTAATACTGAAGAAGGTGAACAACTCAAAGATGTGAGACAGTATCAAAGGCTGGTAGGTAAGCTCGTATGCTTGACCATGGCCCGACCAGAGATCACATATGCGTTAGTGTTGTGAGCCAACACATGCACTCGCCATGGACTTCAAATCTGAATGCCTTCAGGATCTTGAGATATCTGAAGTCTAGCCTTGGAAGAGGTCTTTTGTATGAAGTTCATGATCATCTAGATATTAAAGTATTCGCCGATGCTGATTATGCTGGGTTTTGAGGCTCGTGAGTGACAGACGGTCTACCACTAGGTACGTCACATTTCTGGGTGGAAACTTGTTACGTGGAAAAGTAAGAAGCAAAATGTGGTTACAAACTCTAGTGCCGAGGCTGAATATAGGGCTATATATCACAAGGAGCCCAAGAAGGAACATGGCTGCAGTTTATACTTTCCAACCTTGGAATCCAAGTACACCTCCCTATGACCTTGTATGGGGATAATGAGGCGGCACTTCACATTGCTGAGAATACAATTTTTTCATAAAAGAGCTGAACGCATTAAGCGGATTGTCATTTCATAAGGGAGAAGGTTGAATCTGAAGAGTCATGCACACCTCAAGTTTCCTTCGAAGACCAACTTGCAGATACGCTCACAAAGACTGTTGGAAGAAATAGACCAAGGGATATTATTTCCAAGTTAGGCATGACTAACATCTATGGACCAACTTGAGGGAGTGATAGAATATATGTAATATGATGGTGTGTTATAAGTCATATTGGGTGTGTCATATGTAAGTCGGTTTACCTACTTTTTTCTCTTTTTTCTATTGTCAAGATAGACGTGGGATATTGTATTTCATATATAAGCTAATAATATGGTGGTGTGTGGATATCTTCCACAACCCTTATTTTCCTGTATCTTCTCCTTCTTCTTCCCTCTCCAACTAAACCCTAACCCTAACTTCATCTAATCGTATTATGGTTGAAGGGGATTCTCATAATATTGTTGGAGGCACTCCGAAAACATTTTGTTAGGCGTACCAAGGCCTTTTACATAGGAATTACCGCTTGGTCCTATTATGACCTATGAGGGGTTAGTTACCAATGAAATTTTTGTGAAGGTGGGGGCCATTTTTATTCTTTTTCATAAGGATTGCTACTAGAAAGGTTCCGTCATGAAATAAGGAATCCCCCGCTACATGTGCGTAAACATATCATGGTTGAAGGGGGGTGTGGATACTTCGAAATTATGAAATGGGAAAGTTAGTTCTTTATCTGCACCTCTTTTTTTTTTTCGCCCCGTGGACTGGATGCAGCGGAGACTTTTTTACCTTGAAACTTTGACAAATGACCGATGGCATTCTTTACTCCCAATCTACCCTGAAAGTTTGTGACATTTGAGCAAAAATATAGGCTATGGTGGGTAATACCCATGCATCTTTGTATCGTTGTTGAATATCGATTCAGGTACAACTCTTGGTCTTGGACTTCCTCGATTCTCAGGTTGTAGAGAACAAGAGCAACCATTTAAAGGTTATCACTTGTTCAAGGACACAACCATTTAATGCTTATCACTCGTTCAAGGACTCGACCATTTAAAGCTCATCACTCGTTCAAGGACACAACCATTTATAGCTTATCACTTAAAAAAATATATGAGTTTGTTCTTGGAATAGGGAGGCGCCTAAAACTCGACTTGAACATCATCCAATTCTTGTTGGCTTGCAAAATTTCTCCAAGTACTCCATCAATTTTTAAAGTCATTCTTTCTGCTTGTTATATGCGATTTTTGATTTGATGCATCTTCTTATATGGCCATAATGGGTTGTCACATTGTTGTCCTCTTTTTTTGCTTGCCACACAACAATGTTCTCTTCGTTTGGTTATTCTATGCATTTTGGTGGGGTCAGTGATTATTTGTTATATTGGCCGCCTGGTGAATGATGGACGAAGATTATGATAAACCCTATCTGATCGCATAGTCCCGCTCAAAATTAGCAAGGACCAGTATTGATATTTTCCCCCCTAAATCATAAGTATGATTTTAGGATTTCAGAAGGCATTTTGTTTTTCGTACTTCAAGATTTTTTTTTTACACTTTTATTCCCATACTTTGATTTATTCCTAAACTATGTTTTATCCATTGCTATAGTTATCATGAGAAGTGGTGGTTGGTACTACAAGGATCGCTTGGGTCGGACTAGGGGGCCACTGGAGCTAATAACACTTAAAACTGCCTGGGGTGCGGGGATAATTGATACCGACACATTCATTTGGGGTGAGGACATGGATGAATGGGCACCTATCGGAATGGTTTATGGCTTGGAGCGTGCAATTGCCACTTGGGAAGGTTTGTTAAATGTTTATTTTTGAAACTTTCTAAATTCCCATTCCTATACACAAATAGGTTCCTGGAATCAGTAGAAATACTTTCAAGCTATTATTTAATTTGTTTCACCTAATTTACTTTGAGTTGGTATTCGGTGCCCGACCATCCACCGTCGCACAGCATGGACGGCATACACCGCATGGACCTTGAGATGCATGCTGACTTCAAGAGCACAGAGATCTGTGTGCATACCCCATGCGCTGGTGGACGGATCATTTTCTTGGGTCTTCGTCTGATGAATAAGATTTTTGCCAATAATATACACCTTTATGTTAGATATAATTTCAGATGAACTGACCTTTAGATCTGTTTTATGGCATTTTATATAATATATAGATCTCCTAATGGAGTATCATTGGTTAATCTCAGTTAGACTAGGAGCTGCTGCAACAGCTTTCATTCACAAACTACAAAAAGGTATACCTCCCTGGGTTCCTGCCAAGGGCCGTGAGAAGAAAAGCTACCAGCAGCTTCAGGAAGAAGCTATTGAGAGCAAGAGGCGTGACTTGGCGGTACTTGAAGCAAATGGTGGTGTTTGGCCTGGAGTTAGGATTCCTAGTCATGCATTGTTTCTCTGGGCTGGTGGCTCTGAACTTACCTCAACCTTGGAAGCAGACCATATGCCGAACAAATACATCCCCAAATATCTTAGGTACAACTTTACCACCAGACCTCCGTCTGATTCCGTTTTCCGTAATATATATTCAAAGGGAACCTTTATTCGCGCCTACCAGATTACTGGTAGGCACCTACACCAAAAACCATTGACCTCATCGAATCAGATGATGGTGATCATTTTTCACTCCCATCTTCCACCCAATGGATCTTGAGACCATGGGCGTGCCATCAGATGGTCATTTTCTATTCCATTTGGCACAAATCCCAAAAAGTGGCCATAAAATCACATGGCACACATCATGCTTAAACATGATTTTAGGGCCAATTTTCGGGATCTGTGCCATATGGAATCAAAGACTTGACCGTCTGATTGCATTCCCATGCTCTCAAGATCCATTGTGTGGAATATGAGAGTAAAAAATGATCATCATCGTCTGGTTCAACGCAGCCAATGGTTTTCTGTGTAGGCCCCTACCAGTAATCTGGTAGGCCCGAATAGAGGTACCCTGCATGCAAATTGGATATCTTATTTTGATACTGGTATAGATTAATTTGCTACAATCTTGAGGAACATGGGACAAAGACTAATAGTGCTGATTTAATTTGACAATATTCACAAAGCTCTGCATGGATAATACTCATGATTTCCAATGAATAACATAATCCGAATTTATTACGAGTGATCCTCAAAGATGTAACATAGTATAATCAAATGACATCTTGAGAAAAATTGGATAGGATCCCACACATTGGAATGTATAAGATCAAATGGATTTGAGGATCGACCATTAAAAAAAAAGGATAGAGTATCTATATTTACTAAGAGAAAGTTGAAGGGCCATATGTTAGCAAGCTTCCAACTTCGAAAAATAAATAAATAAAAATCAACACTAAACATAAGTTGCAAAAGACTTTACCTATTATTGCTGTTGGCCATTGACAGTCCTCAATTCTAGAAATTTTTTAATCTGATCATAACTCGCGATTTGATTATTGTTGATTAGGTGATATCTCTAAATTCCAAAGACTGTTTTCAAAACTAAGTGATGTTTATTATTATTATTATTATTATTATTATTATTATTATTATTATGGTTGTTATTATTATGATAGCACTCTCCACTTCATTGCAACACATAGCACACTTGTTCTTGATTCCAATATCCCTCTTTAGAGATTTTCGGATTTAAAGATCCTTCACCACAGAACCGTCCAACAAAAGAAAATAATTCTTGGTGAGGCACCTCCCTTTTAATGCTTTTAATGAGTATCTAATCATGTGGCAACAAAGGATGCGTACAAAAAACTGATACAAAGACTTCACTGTGAACCCATCATGGCTATTATTCGATTCCCACACCTTTTATCTTCAACAACCCAATTAAGAGTACATCCTTGAGCAAGAAAGGCAATGAAATAACAAGTTCTCTTAATCCCTAGATTTCTTTGCAGCTAAATTTCCCTAACTAAATTTCCATCTAATTTCCTCACTACTTCAGAAATTACCACATGATAAGCCGAGGTTAGTCTATAGAGCGGAGTAAAGGTTTCACATAGCAAACTATCATCCACCCAAATATCCTCTCAAAACCTGATTCTGTTGTCGGAGCCCCATTCAAATTTTATGCACCTATCAAACAATGGTTTAATAGCAAAAATATCCCTACAACAAGCCAAACCCCTTTGATTACTAGCTGTTATTTCCCAACATTTTTGCAAGGTACCATATTTATCGGATATAATGCAAATCCCTTGGGTTTCATACTTTTCCCCAACCATCCACAACCACTTACCCAATAAAGCACAAATCATCTCTTCGAACCTTCTAATCTCAAAAAACAACCACCCAGAAAATCTCAAATTTCAGAACAAAACTCTTGACAATCACATCCCCAACAGTCATCACTTCAATTATAGAGCTCAGAACTCATAGACAAGGCTTAATAGTTCTAAGAACATGAGAAACAGTCACATACGAGATTCAGTACCAACTGTTGTTTTGAAAACATAGGCCGTTACACTCAGTATTCACCACATCTTCGTCAAATACCGATTGAACTTCACAAAATAATATCTAAAAGATTCCTAAGAGAAAACCAATCCAGATCAAATACTGTTTGCTAGATCATTACATCCCACAGAGGTCAAGAGTTATAGATTTTGTGAATCTGGCTGAGAATGGTATGAGACAAAGAGGGCTTTTAAACACCTCTAAAGTGACATCAAATGCCTTCGATCAAACAAAGAAAAACACACAGAACAATATTCCGATTCAAACCATACCTGGATCGAAGACCTTAAAGGTTTGATGACCCAAATTTCTTAGAAACCCTGAATATATATATATATATATATATATATATATATATATATATATATATATATATATTATAACCTCGGTCTCTGGGAGCACGTGCACACCCCAAGTTAGCACATGCCGTGTCAGCACGGGATATAAATCCTTTGGGTGGCTTCAAGGGGGGGATTCGAACTCAGGTCTCCCACTTCCTAAGGCGGCTACATGGCCATTACGCCAACCCCTTTGAGGTTGTTTTTCATGCTAGTTGTAAGTTGTTACTTTACTCTTTCAACTTATAGTTGTATATTATTATTGCTACTGTGTAATCATATTTGCTTCATTATTTCTTCGTTTTTTTTCCCTTCGTTTTTTAAATAATTTATTGTGGATTCACTAAAATCTGTTGTAATGAGAAAAGAAAAGCTCATCTTAAGCCCTGCCAAACGCTGAGAAGGTGGTGGAGGAAGGGGGGGGGGACCACTTGAGTCCGCTTACTGGAATTAGCAATCTTGAAGGAGGGGAATGTTGGAGCTGATGAGTCATGAGATGGCTAATAAAGGATTGTCATTACTAAGACTTGAGATGACACCATGATTGCAATGTATGGGGGGTTTTAGTTTGGGGTTTTTCCCCTTTTGCATTTTTACGTACTTTTGTTTTCTCACATGCTTTATTGGTACAATTTTTTTCTCTGATTAATTAATATTACTTGCCTGTTCCTCTAGTCAATTAAATTGTGATGACAGTCTCCAGTATTAGTCACCAATGACAACTGAGGAAACTAATATCATTGCTAACTGGGCAGGAAACAATTGGCTCAAGTTATCCCTGGTTTAAGGCCATGGGAGGTTCTTAGCGTAGAACAGGCCATGGATCAGATAACATATGGTGGAGAGTGGTATCGTGAACCACTTGGTTCATACACAACGGGTCCTCCATACATCAGATATTGGAATAAGGATGTCAAGGTATGCTTTGCTGATACCAAGTTTTCTATTCAGTCTTTCATGTACTTATTTGTACTCTTCTACAATCACGAATTAGAATTTGGAGTCGTCAATATGCAATTCACATCCATGTTACTTTAATTTATAATGACATTGAATAATCATACCGAGAAACAATGTAGATATTTAATTTCAGGTAAGACACATAAAAGTGCACAAAATATAGGAAAAAAGAAACTGAATGCATGTGAAACCATGTTGATGTTGCCGTTGCATGTGAAGGATAAAGCCACTCCCTCATGTCATCACTTCAAGTAGCTACATGAGGGAGGGGTTGAGTCCCTTGTGAGAGAATCTCTCTCTCTCTCTCTCTCTCTCTCTCTCTTTCTCTCTCTCCCTCTTTTTAGGAGTGACTTCCCCTTCTTGCCTATTATTAGTTAAGAGACTTTGGGTATTCATAAATAAAATACTTATTAATATTTTATTATCAATATGAAATATTCTATAATTGTAATATTATAATATTGTAAAATATTAATAAGAATAATATTGAAGGAGCAATGGTTTTGATTGCATGAAAAGACATTTGCAAGCTGAAAATTGACGGGGGTGTTAGACTGTGTGTGGTGTGTCAATCTCATTGTTTGGTGTGTTTATAGTCGGAGTTACATATATTTGTGTGTGTGTGTGTGTTTGTGTGAGTTTTAGTGCTTCATATGGGATCCTATTCATTTGTAAGTAGTATAAATACTAATATTAAAGGGTGTGAGAAAAAAAAACCTTTCCACACCCCTAATTTCCCTTTCTTCATTCATTTAAGAGCTACATACCCTAATTTACTAAGCCCTAATCTTTAATTCTAATTTGGTATCAGAGTAGGACTTTCGAGGGCTAGCTGATGTGTTGGCATCATATTTTTTGTTGCTGACATCAGCAAGACGTCATGCTGATGTCATCATGGTCAGAGTTTGGCCTCCGATGGGCTCAAAACCAGATGGGTGTTGATTTTTTTTTTTGTTATAAGCAACTTTAATAAAGCACAAATCAGTGTTTGGTCAGTCCATGTATTTTTGAAGCCATCTTTTGTGATCATGATTAAGTCTGTATTTTCGAAGCCATCTTTTGTGATGATGGGGGTTTCACAACTTTTTGTGCTATTTCTTTATGGGTTACAACAATTCACAGTTTTGAGTAGGGGTTTCCTTCAGATTATCCTCTAGATTTATGTTTTCCTATTGATTTGGTGGGTGATCAAAGATCGACAGAGATAATTCCTTTTCTTTCAAATATGCATGATAGGGAAAATTTCCCAAATAACTGTGCTCTTAGTCTGTGTGAGATTTATTGTCTAATACTTTCTAAGGGGTTGGATCGGAATTCTCAATGCTCTCATTTGCAAGTGGTCTTACGAAATTTGGTGACCTATTGAGGGAGATTCGATAGTTTTTGTGTTGGCATAGGTCACGATTGGCTTGGAGTTCCGTGCATCTGATGCAATATGTTCTGTATTCAAAAAATATTGGATAGCAGAGTGTGCTAATAGTATTTTTTATTTATTTATAACATGCTAAATGCATTTCATATGTTTGAAGTGCCCTCTTTATTCTTCCTGAAGCGGGTTGCCATGAATTTTTTGGTATTCAGATCTGGGATGTCCTTACTGTTGGACTATACATGTATCAAACACTGTTTGAGGTTGTGTAACTGGTATGGGGTGTTATTGCTGCAATAGTGCAGTCTTATTGTGAAGCATGGTTGCAGCTGTATAACTCGCCTTTATCATCTGTCATGTGGCCTGTGTAGGCTTATGCATTCCTGTTGCAACTAATTATTGTCTTGTGGGGTTTTTAGCCTGGTTTGGTGATTTTTTTTTTTTTTTCTGGCAATATTACAGTGTTGGTTTGAGGTGTCTTAGTGTAATGGGAGAAGTAAAGAAGAGTATGTGGAGTGATGCTGAACATTGAGAGTTCAGTGAAGGCCCTGTTTCCCTTTGAACCCGTTGGAGCTGAGATAGGTATTGTTAGGTCTTCTCATATTCCCATGTCACATCGCTCTGCATGGATTATTGATTTGGGCACAATAGATCATATGTCTGGTATTTCATCTTTATTCCTGTGTCTATCCCCTATGTCGGCATCGTGTAATGTATGTGTAGCTGATGGTTCTCATGTTCCAGTTATTGGGAAAGGGACTGCGCAGGCTGGTCATCTCTCTTTAGAATCCACTTTACATGTTCCAAAGAAGCCAACTAACTTCCTTTTAGTTAATAGTTTCACTAAACAACTTAATTGCAGTGTGACATTCTTTCCCCTTGTATCTTCCTAGACTTGTCTACAAGGGAGGTATTTGGTCATGGTTATGGGGAGAGAGGATTATATTTGTTCAAGAACATCTCATCCTGAGACTGATGGCTACTGATGTTGCTTTGTCCATCGAGGAGGTTCGCTTATAACATACTCTTTTTGGTCATCTTCTCTTACAATGCTTGTGTCTTTTGTCTCCACAAAAACTTAGTTCTGTTAATATCACTAAGTTTCACTGTGATGTGTCAGATGGCCAAGCATCGTGGAACATCTTATCCCGCTAGTGGTAACAGAAGTAGCACCCCATTTCATATCATACATTCTAATGTTTGGGGACCATCTCCCATTGTTGATTGTCGCAGTTATTACTGCCTTATTTCCTTCATTGATGATTGCACTTGTTTTACTCTGCTCTACCTGTTAAAATCCAAAGATTAAGATGCTTCAATTTTTCCTATCTTTCACAAAATGGTCCAAACTCAATACCATGCTACTATGAAGGGTTTGGGATATGCTAATAAACAAATCAAGGTCAGCTGCAGGAGAAACAGTAAGATTCAAAGTAGAAGAAACAAAGTAAAGCCAGGATTTGGGTACTTTTAGGAGCCACTGGTTGGGAAGATGGAGGAAGTGATTCTGTAAAGGGAGGACCATGCCATCTGCGCCGAACATAAGTAATCACCCTTTTGTGTTGTTGCAGTTGCGATGGAGCAGGAAATGGCAGTGAAGGAACTGGAGTAGGAATGAGACGTTCCTCAAAGAAATAAGGACATTTTCAAAGAAGATAACATCCATAGATGTAAAGAACCGATGAGACTGAGGATCATAGCAGTGGTATCTCATAGACAAGTTGGAATACCCTAAAAACAAATCGTATAGTGTTATCATCTAGCTTTTTCCAAGTAGGGCGAAGATCTTGACAAAGCACGTGCACCCAAATAAATGAGGTTCAACAAAAAACATAGGATCATCTAGGTAAAACATATGATAAGGGATATGGCCACCCAAGATCCGAGATGGAGTGCGATTAATGAGAAAGCATGCCATTAGTAGAGCCATAGACCAGGTCTTTGGCACATACATACTGCGGAGAAAACGAGTCAATCCCAAGAGATGTCTGTTCTTACACTGAGCAATACCATTTTTTCCAGCCTTTAAGGACAAGAGTATTGGTGGATGATGCCATGCATATGCAAATAGCCATCAAAGGATTGGGGCATATGTTCGCCTCCACTATCAGACCTAAGAATTATAATATTGGCCATATTGATTACCAAGACTATGAAATTATTGAGATTTAGTCAAGACATCTCTTTTGTTTTTCAATAAGTATAACTAGGTGGCACAAGTGCAATAATCAATAAAAGTGGCAAGATAATGAAAAACATTGAGTGAGGTGAGTGGGAGGTAATGTGGAATCAAAGCCTATAAGTCGAGATCGTGGCCGGATAAAGAGGAGAAAGTGGACTTGTGAATGAGTTTTTAAAAGGCCCATTAAAAAGGGGTTGAAGACTCGTGTTCACGTTATTTTAGGCGATCTTGTCTAGGTTTAGTTTCCTTTTTTGTTAGGAATCTTTATTTTGCAATTTGATTTAGGATTAGTTTCTTTATTTGAGATATTTAGGGGTCAGGCAGATATATGTGACATGTGACTGTTAATTTCATCACGTTCAGTGAAGTCACTGGAAAAGTTATCATCACTCTTTCAATACATGTGGAAATTGCGCAATTCTTGTCTTGTTGGAAAGCTACTTCGATAAGCTTTCAAATAAGACTTATTTTGCGTTAATCGGACATCGTTGGCTCCTTCAAAAGTGGTCGCATAATAAAAAAAATGATTCGTGGTGAAATTAATTGTGACCGTTAGATTAAAAAAATTTAATGGTTAGTTAGGAGTCTTATTTGAGTAGGATTAGACTTAATTATGGTTTCAAAAGCCTATATAAAACATTGTAATATGTTATGAGAAATAGTTCTATGAATAAAATTGAGAGTTTTTGCCTGTGAAATAGTTCTATGAATAAAATTGGGAGTTTTTGCCAGTGCAAATTCTGAAAGAGTGATTCTTTCGTTTGAAAACTTGTGATGAGTTATCTTCTTTGAAGAGTGATTCTTCAAATCCGTTTGTGCGAAGCTGACAGGCTTCTTTGGAGCGATTCTAAAAATGTTCTATCTTTATTCTTCTTTTATTTTTATTTTATTTGAAAATTGAGAACCCTAAATCCTATCGTGCATGATTTTACACTACTTTAGGGTTAGCGCCGCTTTTCATCATGCATCAAATTGGTATCAGTGCTAGTTTCAACTCTCGACACGTGAAGTTGGTTCCATCATGAGTAAAACATAAAGTTTAGAAGCCCTTCGCGAGTTGAAAGATCAGACGGATGGGTTTGTTCAGTATTTTGGCTAGATGGAGGAAACTTTGAGCTTGAAGTTTGATGAGATGGAAAAAACCTTATATGGATGGAGGAAGATTAAGCCGTTGAAGTCAAGGATTGTTTATCGGGTTCTCTTAAACCCTATTCCATCGTCTCCCTTTATTCTTAATCCCAAGCTTGTCACCGCAGTTACCCTAACCGAACCGATGTCAACCAAAGTCTTATACAATCCTACACCCGTTGTGAATTCTAAAACCGATGAAGATCCTCTACCCATTGAAGAACCCATTATTATGGTTAACCTCCAGCCTGTTGAAGATCTAGTTCCCACGATGAGTCCTAACAATCCCATAACCCACAGGTTCCAGGATCGTATTGATCGTGTATCGACGCAGAACCAGATCGAAGTATCCAATTCAAATCGGATTGACGTGCTCAAACTATGTCCGATTAAGATTTCCACTTTGAATCCGATTTATTTGTCCAAGCTGTATCTGATCATGGTTCCTACAATATTTCTATTGACCTCTGAATAGAAGATTAATTTTGGTTAAAGTTCGAGGTCAAATTTTTTTTAAGAAGGGGGGAATAATACAAAATCGAAGCCTAAATGCCGAGATCGTGGTCGGATAAAGAAGAGAAAGCGAAAGAGAAAGTAGACCTATGAATGAGTTTTTAAAAGGGTTAAAAAGGAGTTGAAGACCCGTGTTCACGTTATTTTAGGCGATCTTTTCTAGGTTTAGTTTCTTTTTTTGTTAGGAGTCTTTTCTGTGAAGACCTAGACCCACATGCCACAATATTGTCCGGTTCTGGGCTTAGGTCCCCGCCCCGGTTTTGTTTCTGGCATGGGCTTAAGTCCCCACCCAAAATGCGTCATGACATATAGCGTCCGCAATCACATATAGCCCATGGTCAGGACTTTCCCCTATCCGATGTGGGACTATTTTTGCAATTTGATTTAGGATTAGTTTTTTAATTTGAGATATTTAGGGGTCAGACACATATATGTGACATGTGACCGTTAATTTCGTCACTTTCAGTGCAATTATTGGAAAAATGATCATAACTCTTTCAATACATGTTGGAATTGTGTGATTCCTGTCTTGTTGGAAAGCTATTTCGATAAGCTTTCAAAGAAAACTAATTTTGCATCAATTGGACATTGTTGACCCCTTCAAATATGGTCGTGTAATAAAAAAAGAGGATTAGTGGTGAAATTAATTGTGACCGTTAGATTAGAAAGTTTTTATGAGTCTTATTTTAGTAGGATTAGACCTAATTAGGGTTTCAAAAGCCTATATAAGGCATTGTAATCTCTTATGAGAAATAGTTCTATGAATGAATTGGGAGTTTTTGCATGTGCAAATTTTGAAAGAGAGAATCTTTCATTTGAAACTTGTGATGAGTTTTCTTTTTTGAAGAGTGATTCTTCAATCCGTTGGTGCGAAACTGATAAGCCTCTTTGAAGCGATTCCGAAGATCTTCTATCTCTTTTCTTCTTTTATTGTTGTTTTATTTGAAGATTGAGAACCCTAAATCCTATCGTGCGGGATTTTATGCTACTTTATGGTTAGCGCCGCTTTTTGTCTTGTATCAGGAGGGACCTCACACATTAGAGTATATGATAATAAAAGCAGAATTAGATCTATGCGTGTGGGAAGGATAATTGTTTTTTACATGTTTGGAGACTTCACAAACCTCACATTGAAATTTATTAGATTGAAAATTTGTATAAGGTTTGGAAGCCAACATGGCCAAGTTTGGCACGCCACAAAGGTAAAAGTATCAAAATTAGCATCTATCGAAAAATAAAAATAGAGGATGAGATGTCATCAGATCCATCCACTACAACTGCAGTAGGTGTACTAAATTCATCATCCAGATCAAGATATCAAATTGGGTATCAGTTTGCCGAGGACCGATACGTATCGGTATTGGCCGATACAGTGATTTCTTTTGTTTTTGAAAAAAATCTAATTTTTTTTTATAGAATTGGTCTTGAAAGTATCAGAAAAACCTATATTTGAACAAGGCAATGAGGAGAATGCGTCCGGGCGTAGAGATTTCTTTGCACTCTGAAGCTAGTAATTTGCCGCATGGAAGAGGAATAGAGTTAACCTAACCCCAATTAGGTTCAACACGAGTTGGGGTTTTTGATTAACAAAACTCTCTCTCTCTAGTTTCTGCGAAATCCCCCTATCCCCCAAGCGTCTCTCTCGTCTCTCCATTGCAGCCGAGGGATCTCTCTCTCCGGTAAAAAAACCCAATGCGAAAACTGACGGCGATCTCTGTAAAAACAATGACGATCTCTCCAAAACCGATGTCGACCTCTCTAAAACCAGCGTCTCTTGCTCTAAAATCAACGCCTCTCGAACCGACGGATTCCACTCTTTCTCTCTCTCTGCAAAATCCAACACTTCTATCTCTCTAACAACTGAAACTCTCCTCTAGGATTTCTACATAGACCAGATTAAGAAGATCCCACCCTCTCTAGTCAAGACTCCCATAACAGAGAAAGAAAAAATCATCGCACGGATTAATGAGCTCCTTTCTTCCATTAGGAAATAAGTGAATGATCTCCCTTCTTTTTTCCATTGTTTGGTAAATCTGAAAACTCTTGCTTTTTTTATTTTTCTTTTATTGTTAATCATTTCATGACGTGCGTTTGTGCATTATATGGAGTTAGAAGAAGTTCTGTTGGTAAAATGAGTTAAAATTAGAAACTTATGTTATCAAGAGTCATGGCTCTATGCCAGAGCGTCATCGGAGCTTGAATCATCGAGGTGGAAGGAAGAGGAAGATGTGCTTTGTAGAGGGAGAAGACCTTGTAGAGAGAGAGAGAGAGAGAGAGAGAGAGAAAAAAAGATGTGAAAAGAGAGGGAGAGTGGTTTTTCTTGTAGAGAGGGAAGACTTGTAGACCACGATTAAGTTGGGTCATATCTATTGTTGTCATATCCTAAATGTATGCAATTGCATACATGTCTATGTGATCGTATACATCTCCAAGGTCATATTTATGACCGCTGGAGCTTTTTTTATTATTATTTTTTGGCTTTTTAAGGCTTCCCAAAGTCTATAAAATGGGGGGTTCCTGTTCCTAATCCATACCACGTCCATCCAATGTATGATTTGTTTCTTTTTTGTCTCTTTTTTGAGTTTTTAGTGCTCTATTTTGTTTAACATCAATAAAATTTATATTTTCCCTTCTAATTTATGGGTTATATACTTATATTATATACTTTTATTTCGCATTGTAGACACTACAAAATTAATAGAGCACAAAATTAACACAAAACATATTACTGATTAATATGAGGAATTTTGGAAATTTTTTTGGATTTTTTTTGAAAAAAATATATATTATGCCATGGCATAATCGCATATGCAATGGCCCTATGCCATCGCATAGATATGCGATTTGACTACATTGGTCATATCTCTACGCCACGTGTCAGCAGAAGGTGGGTGTGCGCAGAGAAATCTCTACTCTCGGACATATAGTCTCGGGCCTCTTTAAACTATTAGATGTTTTTTTTTTTTGTAATAAAAAGGAAATATTTTTTAAAATAAAAAATTTTAAATTTGGTAGATATCGGTCGATACTCGAGACGTATCAGCCAATACCCGATACGTATCAACTGATATTGTGCAGTATCGTCCGATACCGATACTTGTATCGGTATCAGTTGGCCAAAATACCGATACGTATCGGTATACTATCAGCCGATACTTGATACCTTGATCCAGATGGTAGATTCCTCTCTCAGCACCTCTACCAACAATCTTCTTCGTAGTAAGCTCCAGAAACACAATGAGAAGGATAAAATTAACACACCAGTTTTATATTTTTAGCAATGTTACTAACTAAAAGAATATTTATAAAAAAATGAGACAAATGTAAAACACGAGATAATGAAAGAGGAGAGACTGAAATGGTTCGTATTTCTAACATTGAAGTAAAGGACCCATCAACAAGTCGAACATGAGCTAAGGAAGATGGTGGAGAGTATTAAGAATATCTCTGAGACTCACCCGTCATATGATGCGTGGCCCGTGAGTCAATGACTCAACGAGGAGCTGAAGGATTAATCGCAACAAAAGCAGATGAAATGAGAGTATCTGATGGCTCAGTAGATGAAGATGACCTCCAAGAGGCCTCGTAGTGAGTATTTGTATACGTGTCTGCTCATAGTCAGGGCATTGACCTCCAAGAAATTTATAAATCTGATCCCTCTCAAGCTCCAACCTCCTCTCCAAACTCAGACAACTCATAATGGCCAAGTCTTCCCACATTCTCTGTAGGGTGCTATAATACTCCCCCATAGACAGATCTCTTTGTTGCATTTAGCTATTAATTACTTTAACTGGTAAATGCTGGTAAAATTATCGGCAAGATTACTCCAAAGTTTAGCGGCATTATAACATAAATGTTCTATAGATGGAAGGATTCATAGAATTGAATAGCCAAAGTTTTGCGGCATTATAACATAATTGGGATAATACCACTGTCAGCATCCCATTTTTCGGCATCAACCATATTAACTTTGGGTGGTTCTGTGGAGTGAATCCATCTCCATATGACCTTGAACATAAAGGGTAATAGCCCATTTCAAATTCTACGTAGTTGTTGGAATGCAATGTAATAGGGGTTATGCTTGTGGACAGGTTATCAGTGCTCATAGATTTGTAACCCTTGGTCATTTTGGCACAAAGAAGAAGAGGGTCCTTTCAACAAACAAGAGATGGGCACTCTACGATCAAGGACTGCAACACAATTTACCTTTTAGCAGCAATAACCCACATAAATGGTACACAAATATGTGAGATCACACACCAGCCGATGGTTTCAGGCCACAGACCAACACCACCATATTTGTTTGGTGTAGAAAACTAATCAGATGGGCATGCTGCATCCTCCACATGCTCCAATAAATCATAAAGGACAGCATAATATTTGAGAACAGAAACCGAAAAGCAACCAAGTAAAATCGTCATAGATGAGATCGTGAGGAGGCAGACAATACCCAAGTTCAAAACACGATAATAGGCAACCAATTTTTTTGCTTGTTTTCAATCAGTACCAATGAAATTACATGCAACTTGATTCAAATACTTGGGGAACTTGTACATACCTTTACTGCAACAAAATCACCGTCTATCTCGTTGGGTCTTCAGATATGTGGAATCAAGTTGTGAAAAGAGGTGCACAAAGAAGTCGTCGAAAAGCTATTGTAGAGACATCAGAGGCTCAAGCTTCAAGAGGGAACATAAACAGTAAGAAAAACCAATTTGAATCATGGAGATTTCATGTCAATCGGAGGTCAACGACTTTGACCTGCTGACATCTACATTGAATGATGTCATGGCAGTTTTGTGGGTGTGACTCTGATACCAAGAAGAATTCTAGGGTTAATGGAGAGTGGTGTAGGTTAATGCCTAAGTGGTATTAGGTCTAGGGGAGAGAGAGGGCCCAAACGCTTAAGTAGCGTCCCGTTATATATGGGCCGTGCTTCTGGCCCTTTGACACTCCTACTAGAAAGATAACATTGCAAGTGATAAGAGTTCTATCATATTCCACAACTACGTCATAGTCTGAGCATTATCGCTAACTCGTTTAAGATAATTAGGAGCATTACTCAATGATTACTTGCAGGTGAGAAAGTGATACTCCAGAAGAACTATATGAAGAGATTTTACCCATTAGAGGTAATTAAGGCCAATTTAATTTCACAGAAGTAATTAGGCCACTCAAAGAATAAAATGAAGATGAAATAAGGCAATCTTAAAGGAAGGTAAATATTCATCTTATGTAATGGACGGAGTCAAAGACTTTGCTAAGGCTGGCCAATCGCATGAGCACGATTGTAGATGCCACACATCATACAGTGATGGCACAATTCTTCAAAAAATTGCTCATGGACACTCCCTTAGACATATGAAATCACCAATGTACTTTGAACTAGTAGTCCAAGCTTTACACCACACATGGATTTGCCCTTCTCTTGATTTCTTTACCTAGAGCACCACTCGAATGCGGTAAATGCATACAACCACGAGGTTGTTGCACAAACTAAGAAAAAAATAGGTTTCAAAAAGATAGAAATTCTAGAAACTGAAAAAGAAAGGAATAGAAAAGCAAAGAAAAGATCAAGAGAATGAAATCGTAACTTTAGTAGTCTTGATACCATGTAATTAATTATGGTTTTATGTAGTTGAAGTAGGAGTGAAAAGAACCAGGAAGATGTGTGAGAGAGAGGGAGAGAGAGGACGTGTGCGAATCTACATCGTACGCCCTCTCCAAAGTATCAACTCGGGTATCAGTCCATGGAGGACCGATACGTATCGGCCGATACTGATACACCTTTATTTTTTTTTTAAATCAAATAAAGGAGGTCTCGGCCGATACCCGATATGTATCGGCCGATACTGATACATCTTTATTTAAAACAAATCAAATAAAGGAGGTCTCGGTCGATAGAGTCTCATATCGGCCAATATCTATACCGATACGGCCTCGATACTGTATCGGGGCCATATCGGTTGGCCAAGATACTGATGTGTATTGCCGATACATATCGGCCAATACTTGATACCATGATCCTCTCTCTCCCTCCCTTCCCATAATCACCTGTAATAAAGTCAAATATAGTTTTATATAGTTGAAGTAGAAGTTAGGAGTGAAAAGAAGCAAGAAGATGTGTGTGTGTGTGTGTGTGTGTGTGTGTGTGTGAGAGAGAGAGAGAGAGAGAGAGAGAGAGGATGTGTGAATCTACATTGTACGTCCTCTCCCCCCGGCTCTTCACTTTTAATAAAATTATACGTACCATTGTGTTTTTTTTTTTAGGCTATTATATGGACCATTGTTAAGTTATAAAAAGCAGAAATCCCTACTTAATAAAGTTAAAGGAGCGACTACTAGCACACGAGATTTGTGTCGTTGCACATAGTTTGCAAAGAAAGACTTGGTCCTTTTGGGACCTATGCCACGTGGAACACCTTCTAAGCCACTTGATTTGAAGGCCATGATATAAAGATCTTTGGTGCGTAAGATTAGCACGAAGCACGATCTCTGTTATCTGATTTGTCTTTCTTTGCAAACTATGTACAACGACACAATCGTGCCAATTTTACACACCAAAGATCTTTATATCATGGCCTTCAAATCAGGTGGCTTAGATGGTGTTCCACGTGGCATAGGTCCCAAAAAGACCAACTCTTTGTTTGCAAACTATGTGCAACGACACAAATCTAGTGTGCAAGTAGTCGTTCTCTAGAAGTAATGACTAGACGCATAGATGATGCTTCCATCATTATTGAAATACTATTACTAGTAACAATGAATGGTTGGTAAGATCATAAAATATCAATTTTAAATTTTACTTAAAAGTTCTAAATTAATTTTCTGGGAAATTCCGAAAAAGTCCCTGAACTTGGACCCCCAATATTTCCGGGAAAATTTTACTTAGGTATAGTAACTTTTGCTCCTGTCAAACTAGCACTCGAAGATTTCATAAGTTCATCAACTAAACCCCTAGCGTCAACTCCCGTTAATATGCGAACGGAAAACGTAATTAGCACCCGAAGAAAGCATAAGTTCATAACTAGACCCCCTGCCGTCAGCTTTTTCTGTTCGCTTATTAATGGGAGTTGATGGTAGGGGTTTAGTTGAACTTATGGAATCTCCGAGTGCTTGTTTCACAAAAGCGATAGTTTAGGTGTGATAGAGGTATCGGGGTCAAAGTTCAGGGGTTTATTTGAAAATTTCCCTTATTTTCCTAACATTTGTCTACTATTGAGATTCTCTAAACCTTACCTTTTAAATTTATTTATTTTCTTACTGTGTTCCTATTGGATTTTACTGGTTTTTGCCATTCAAGATAGGTAGCTTTTAAAATAGGGTACCTCCGTTTGTGCCTACGCGATCTCTGTTCGTGCCTATGTCTGAAACCTTGTGACTGATTGAGATCGGACAATGCAAATCGTTTTTCACACCAATCTTTCATACAATGAATTTTCAGACCATGAGTGTGCATCAAATGGACAGTTTTGATTCCATGTGTCTCAGATCCCAAAAACGTTCCCTAAGATCACATGGCGCACATCACGCTCATGTTTATTTAGGGTCATTTTCTTGGGATCTATGCCAGGTGGAGTAAAAAAATGACCATTTGATGGTACATGATCTCGAGATCCATTGTGTGGAAGATCGGGGTGGAAACGATCTGCATCATCTGATCTCAAGAAGTCAATGGGTTTCGGACGTAGGCGCGAACATAGGTACCCTTTAAAATATTGGGGGAAATTGATTGCATGGTAAATTTCTGAGAGAATTTTGTGACAGGAACCTCTAATGCTAAGATGACTTAAACGAATGACCAAATAATGCAATTTCCCCATGACAGCTCTTGTTTTCGTATGTTTCTCGACTCACATTGTGAGTGCTGAGTAAGCAAGCTATCTCTCTACTAAGGGTCAAAATTTTGGTCTTCCGGTACTTATCGGCCAGTTCCAAAATCGATACATATCGGTTGATACGTATCAGTTTTGGACGATACATTGGTATATCTGCCGATAAGTACTAATATATATGGGCCGATTCATTCAAAGGACCTCCGAAATCGATATGTATCGGTCGATACATATCGGTCTCGTTCCTTCATAAAAAGCTTCTCATAGTTCTATGGCTCATGTAAAATCTCAAATTGTTTTCTGTAGAGGATGTTTAGGATCTTTTACAAGCTGAGCTACAGAGTCTACAACAAATTAGAAAGGACAATCCCGGGTTTTAATGTTGTAATGGAGAAAGTTCAAGCAGATTTCTACGCGAGGGCTGAAAGGCGGAAGGCAAGGAGGGAAGTGAAGAGGGCCCAGGGTGATTTGGGCATCTATCAAAGACAAGCGCGAGATCGGTGATGGCTCCTCATATTCTCTTAACATATGGAACTATACGGATTAATTTTTCAATCAATCTTGATGTGTGGTCATTGGTTCGTTGGTTTCTTTCAATGAACTGTCACTACTTATAAAACTGAATATAGCATACTGGGGTTGATTATTGAGGATGGTACATGGTCCGATCAGCACCATACACGTGGCACGCTGGGTCATCAATCTGATCATCAATGCAGGCATTTTATCACATGAATTCTGTCACTGATTCTGGTCGTGTAGCAATGTTTTTCCGTTAAGTGTGTGACGTAATCAGAAGGACGTGAAGATCTGGTGGCTCGAAGATAGCATTGAGAAAACATCTCCGTCCTGTGATTCAAAGTAGGTAACCGCTTTGACGGAATCTCCTTACTGTTCACTTTAAAGGTATTGAATCACACAATAGAGATGTTTTTTCGATGTAATCTTTGACGGAACAGATCTTTAGATCGTGAGTCTTTGCTCCAGATGGCACACTTACTGAAAAATAGTGTCACATGTCCAAACAAGTGACCCATTCACGATCTAGTTTGGGAATGATCAGTTAACCTATATTGACTCATCCCATGAAGGGCAGCTGAGTTCAAATCATACCCTTTGGAAAATCTAAACCATTGACTTGCAAATGGACAATTAAACAATGCACTTGCATTTGAAGTGCAAACTTGCACTGATTCAATGGTCAGGGTCATCCTATCGGGGTGAACTTTTCTGTTCTGTTGCTCATCCTTGCTCCCCAATATGCTATATCCATAGTATAAAATCTTGGTTTTCCTATGCCTCTTGCTCTCCAATTTTGTAAATAATGTGGTATACGCGACCATAGTCTAGACTAGATTCAACACAATGTCTACCAACTTATGGAGTGCCTATAATACTTTCAAATGGATGGCTAAGCAGCTCATGGGAAATGTTGATCATATATCAGGCATGAATTTAGTTAAGAGTCCTACCTGCACAGTGCCCAGTTGATGAACTGAATGTGCCACATGTACAGAATTGGTTTGACTCAAGAACCACAGTAGTGCATGGCCAGCGCTAGTTTCCTCTTTTTCTTTTCTTTTTTCTCTTTTTAAAAAGAAAAAATATTTGTAATATTGACAGACATTAATGTTAAAAATCATCATCATCATCATAACCTTCTGTTTGATGATTTTCCATATATCTAGGATGTTAATGTTAAAGATTGAGTAGAAAAAATCATATTTAAGGTTGTGTTTGGGTCTGCTGTCCTAGCATCTTCGAGAGCTATCTCTTAACTAGCCATTTTGTCACATGGATTCTAAGCGGCTAGTTTTTGGAATCCATGTGACAAAATGGCTAGTTACGAGATATCTCATATTTGGGATACTACTATTCATATACCAAATTTTGAATAAATGTATATTTTATTTAATTTACGAACTCAATTTATCAATAAAATTATATAAGAAATTTGTTAAAAAATAAATTTTGGGATACCACTTGGAGTTCACATGTATCCCAAATTTTGTATCCCATTTTTGTAATTTGGGTACCTCTTGGAGAGGCTCTTAGCGAAAGGCAACTCTTCGCCTGCTCTATGCCAGAGAAGTTTTAGGGCGGAAAGCTGTGATACAAAATGCAATTTTATCTCTTATAAGAGCCAAAGATCCGCTCTTTGGCTCGAGTGGCTCGCAGCCTACGGGTCTGTCGGTTGGCATATAACAGTATAACATATAAATGTATCAGTACCAGGCTACTAGCCGTACCTATACTGGTATATTCCAATCACCTTTATTTATTTTAGGGAATTTTGTATTTACAACCCCCCCTAAGTTGCTGTATTTACCCCCTTTCCCTGTGTTTCAATTATTTACATTGCGGTCCTTGCTTTTGTGCTTTCTGTGCATTTTGCTCCTTACAATGACGAATCAATCGTCTTTGCTTTCGTGCTTACTTTGCATGTTGCTCATTACAATGACTATAATAAAACTAAACTTTGACAGTTTAAAATCAGATGATGGAGGTCCTTTTTCATTGTAATTTTCTACCCAATGAATCTTGAGATCATGAGTCTACAATTAGACAGCATGACACGCATATTGAAAAGTGATCTAATAACTATGTTTGATGTACATCTGCGGTCATGGTCACTTTTTATATTGTCTGTCATGTGAAATTAAAATTTGACCGCTCGATCAAGGATCAAAATAGATGTTTCATTTTCGGTTTTTAGTTTTGGGTATGACCAAAACCGAAAATTTGAATTTCAGCCGATAATTTCCCCTTCATATATATTTGGACTGAAATTTTGGTTCAAGTTATCATTTCGGTGGAGATGGAAACCGAAACGATTCGGCCAATAACTCGATTTATTGGTAGAAATTTTGAACCATGCGCCTAATTGTAGACTACCAATTTCAAAATTCATCGGGGTAAAATATTATGGTGAAAATTGATCTCTATCATTTTATTCAAAGCAATTAAAATTTAGTTTTTTTAATAGTCAATGATTGATTCTTCATTGTCACTATACGGACTAAAAAGTAAAGGAAACAAAAAAAGAGGGACTATGTGAATCACCTGGGTGGATGGAGTATAACTACAAAAGACAAATTTTAGGGGAGGTAAATGCAAAAAATCATTTTTTTAATCATAATATTCCAATAAACTGAATATGATTTGACAGAAATTAATGGTATCAAGCCTTGTGATTGACGGCTCAGATCAATTAGAGTGTACAAGTGGAACTCACAAGTCACAACCATAGAACTAAATCCCTTTTTCAGGATTAATAGGAACTGTTTGCTCATCTTCATCTATTTTGACCGTCCATTTTAAGGTACTCCTCAATCAGATTGCTACAATCTTCCAACAGTTTGATTTCCAGACACAGCTTTATCCATACGATGGACTGCCTGGGCATCTCAGATTGACGACCATCTATGTATGTGTATTCCAAAATGATAGAACAAAAAGATGAGCCAATATGATCACCACCGTTGACATTTGACCACCCAATTTTTTGTGGCCTTTTTAGGATCCGTAGTTTGAGGCAAAGTTTTACAGTTGATTTACTTCGGGCATATCGCCCGGGTCTTAGGACCAAGGGTCAAAATTTAGGCCGAAATGACCGAGATTTTGGTCTAAAATTTCGGCCAAATTTTAGATTTCGGTTTCGGTCATGCCCGAAACCGAAATTTAACCTGAAATTTTGATCCTTGCTTAGGACCATACATATTGGGCAATATCGAAATGTATCAACATAGCAACAAATATTGAAGTATGTTTTTTTTTTAATTTAAATATTCAAAATATCTATAATAATAATAATAAACGTGTTTAAAAAAGAAAAATCATCATTTTTTTAAAAAATGAGTCTTTTTGAAAACGGGTTCGCATGGTGACAAATTTCGTCCAGGTCTTTTGAAAATTTTGAGAATTTTATGTATTTTCTTTTTTATATTTGAAAGAAGTATATATTTTAATAATTATTTTTAATATTAAACATATATTTTTAATCCTTAAAATTTTCTCAAAAGTTGTCAAAATGAATCGGAAATATACCAAAAGGGATCCCTAAGGTTAACTCAAAAATTTAACTAGAGCCGGCCCTTGACGCCCAAGACGTGGCTGCGGAGACGCCCACATTTTTTGGGCCCAAAAATTAGGCTCATTTGTTTAATATAATTTTTAATATAAAATCAATCTAATTGTTTAGTTGGTTAAATGACTATTATTATTATGAAATTGCACTCAGCCGCACGTGTAATGAAGATCTTACCTTTACGCCTCAATAAAAATTATAGTTTGAAGCCGCAAATGCTCTTATAGTTTGAAACCCCTTCCAGTGATGATCTTACCTGATCGTTACCACAGTTGACTGCATTGAATAAAATGATGGAAATCGTTTATCGTTCCAACCTTTCACACGATGGATCTTGAGATTATGGTCGCTCCATCAGACGGTTGACTGTATTGAATCGGACGATGGAGATCATTTATCGTCTCAACCTTTCACACTATGGATCTTGAGATCATAGTCGCACCATCAGACGGTTGATTGCATTGAATCGGATGATAGAGATCGTTTACTGTTCCAACCTTTCACATGATGGATCTTGAGATCAGGGTGGCACCATAAGACGGTTGACTGCATTGAATCGGACGATGGAGATCGTTTATCATCCCAACCTTTCACAGGATGGATCTTGAGATCATGGTGGCACCATTAGACGGTTGACTGCATTGAATCGAACGATAGAGATCGCTTATCGTCCCAACCATTCATACGATGGATCTTGAGACTTTGGTGGCACCATTAGAGTATGGATCTTGATATCATGGAGATCGTTTATCGTCCCAACCTTTCACACGATGGATCTTGAGATTGTGGTGGCACCATCAAGACGATGGATCTTGAGATCATGGAGATCGTTTATCGTCCCAACCTTTCACATGATGGATCTTGAGATCATGGTAGCACCATCAACGGTCGTCCCAACCTTTCACGTGATGGATCTTGAGATCATGGTAGCACCATCAGACGGTTGACTGCAGTGAATCAAATGATGGAGATCATTTATCATCCCAACCTTTCACACGATGGATCTTGAGATCAGGTGGCACCATATGACGATTGGTTTTTTTATTTCATGTGGTACTTTGGAACTCATTATGCCTCAATGAAAATTACAGAGAATCACGTTTAATCCTCACAAGAAAAAAAGAAAATCAACACCGTTGATCCCAACGAGGGAGATCCTGAAGCTCCATCGTTCCCTTCAAAATCAAAACAAAAAATCTCTCTGTTTCCCATCTCGATTTCTCTCTTTCATCAAGGGCTGCTTCTGATCCATCAGAACCCACCAACTCGTTTCTAGACCGTCTGATCAGTTCAAGAAGCAGAGACCTCTCCTTCCTCTTCCCCCTCCTCTTCGGATTCACAGATCCTCAAACCCAAACAGACGATCCACAAGACCCAGATCAAGAGACCCAACAAACTTCTAATACCCATGACAGAATCATCTTTGTACATTAACCCAAGGCATGGTGGTGATCCAAGGCGGCAGAAGCTTCGAATCTCTTTGACTTTTTCTTCTTTATATCATATGTGAATATAAAACCCCAAAAAACAAATCCAAACAGCTCCCGTGCTTACTTTGAAGAGATTCTCATGGAAGAAGACTAAGTAGGCGTCTCCAAGTAGAGCCGATGAAGAGTGCTATTTTTTATGGGGCTTCTCTTTACCCTAAGTTGCTCGAATCTTCAAGTCGAGAGGTTGAAGATGATATGACTTTTTATTTATTTTTATTTATTTTTTTATTTTTTTATTTTTTTATAATGATATAACTTAGTGAACAGTAAAGGATAGAAATGATATTTCCTATCGGTTCAATCCAATCAAGTGAAAAGGCGCCCGGGCATGACCCCTGTTTTTAAGGATTCGTCAACCGAAGGGTCATATATGGGTCATGAGTTCCAACTCTTCTCCCGTTCCATATTTGCTTTTTTTTTAACAGGGCATGTATCAAGTCTTCGCCGAGTTGGTGCAGGTCATTGGTGGGGTCGCTGGTCTCGCTGGATCAGGCCGGCCATATGTATTGACCCAATAAATTCTCTTATCCCAATTTTGACCAAATTAAATTTGTTTGATCAAATCCTATATATACGGTACTTCTAAACACGCTCATATATTCTCCGAAAGCGCTCACATTCTAGACCCTTTGAAAATCATTGATTCCTTTGAATGACATGATGGAAATCGTTTTCCATTCCTATCCTTCACAAAATCTTCATATCATGGCCCCCCTATCAAGCATGAAATTTTTTATTCTGTGTCGCAAATCCCCTGAAAATGCCTTTGAACCATATGACACACATCACACTCAAATGTGATTTTATGGCATTTTTTGGGATCTATGATAGGTTGAATCACAAACCGACTATTTGATAGGTGCATCGTGATCTTAAGATCTATTGAGTGAAAGATATGGGTGAAAACGATCTTCGTCATATGATTCGAAGGATTCAATGTGGGCACGTTTAGAGATACCCTTATATATATATATATATGAAAAAGGTGTTCATCCTCCAAGATTAAGGAAAGCCTCTAATTGACAACATAACATCAAATTGATCCCACACAAAGCATGGATGCATTGCTTTGATCATATTTAGCAAAAATAAATAAATGGGAAACTCATCTCCACCATATATTTTTTTAGCCTTAAATTTTAAACCATTAAAATTAGTCAAACTTTGATGGAGGCCTTAAAAGGAAATTTTTTGAAATCTTGTTTTAGGAGATTGATTTAAGTCATTCCTTTGTGCTCTCCATCGCACCAAAATAGTGTTTTGGATGCCATGTTGATCTCCACGAGATCTTGGAGGATGGAACCAACTCCTAGATATATATACACACGCACACACACAAATTTTTATTATTAAATGACCATAACTTAAAATAGTGATTTCAGGCTCATTGTAGTTCCATGTTTTGCAAATGATCTATCAATTTTGATCTATTCGACGAGACTTATTCATTGAATATATTTTTGAAACTTTTTGAAATTGATAAAAAATGACAGTTAAAATAATAATAAATGTTAAAATGTTATTGATTGGGTTACTCGATCTGTCAGGTACGTTCTACCATTTCGCTTTTCTCTTATTTGTGTTGCATTTTTCTTTAATATATATTTTTGTTAATTTGTTAGTTGCATTTTCAAATTATAAACAATAGAATGGAATATTAAGATATTTGTAATCTAAAAGCATTGAGTATTATTTTTTTTTGTCAAAAAAATAAAATTTGTGGCAATTTTTTTATTTTAAAAATTAATATAAAAAATGGCCCCATTTTAGAAACTTGCCTTGGGCTCACAAAATCTTAGGGCTAGCCGATAATTGATATAGCATTAATTCGACCCTAACTTTAGATGCTGGGTTCCAATCCCATCTTCCTATTTGTAGGATTAGAACCAATCTTACTACTTTGTTGTTGGTAAATGCTTTTAGGGTTTCAAAATATAGATTTCACATTTTAAAGTAGCTCACACTACTGGTATTTCCAATTTTTCCAGTTGAACATTTACATTGGGTTTCCACTGTTAAAATCATTGACTACCTTAAATTAGATGATGGAGATTATTTTTCATCTCAGTCTTTCACACAATAGATCTTGAGATTGTAGCCAGTCAAATGTTGATTTGATGTGGAACACAACCCCAATATTATATTGATCGAAGAACCCTAATACGCTCATGATCATGCTCACTTTTGGGCATATGTGTCTCGTAGAATCAAAACTTGACTGTCTGATATGTGGTCTATGATCTCAAGATCTATTGAGTGGAAAGATTGGGACGAAAAGCTATCTCCATCACCGTCATATGATCCAAGGTAGTCATCGGTTTTAACGATGGAAACTTCCACCCTAGACTACAAAAATAGAATCTTCGGCTCAAACACCGGTACCCATTAAAGTAAGTCTATGACCCAGTTCAAATGAACCGGATCAAATTGAACTGAACTGGAAACCGGTTTGTAGCTTCGTACGATTTGGTCTCCTCCCATTTAAAATTGGGAATAGAACTAGACCTATGTTTTACTTGGGTTGGGTCCAGTCCTCTAAAATTAAGACCCAACCCCAACCCCAACCCTTACCAGATTGAGACTGAAATACGTGTACATTTGTGTTATGAATTTAATTAAGTTACACATTAGTATATTGATTTTATTTTCTTATAAAGAATTAAAGGCCTATAGACAATGCCCATTCTAGAGAGGGAATGAATATGGGACTAGATTATAATAAGGTTAGCATTCTCCTGCCACCATTATATATTTAATATTTTAATAATGGGAGCCAGATGTGACGGGGCCAATACTCAAGCTTGCAGCATGGTGCGTCGGGCACGACATGTAGTGCCAGGAGGGCACGCTACATGGGGCCAAGTGGACGTGGTCGCGCTGCGAGGACGCGACACAGTCGCATGAGGGTATGACGCGGAGCGTCACAGTTGCGACACGGACGCGACTTAGCCAAGGTAGGCTAGCGATGCAAGAGGCATTGCGGTATGTCAAACAAAGGGGTTTGAGGTTCTCCTGCCATTTTAGCTGAATGACTGTTTTACCCTTATATAGGGGAATGGAGCTTGAGAGCTATTCCCACATTACCGGGCCTGCGTTGCCGGAGGGCGAAGTGTCTCCTACGAAAGGGTGGGCCTAGGACGCCGATCGACGATCTTGTGGAACCCGGTGAGGATGTATGGCCGGACCACGCTGCGTCAGTGCATACTGGGCAACCTCGTGAGAACACCAAGGCGCCGTGGGACTCTGAGCACGCGAAAGCGAGGCACAAGGTCAGGCTTGGTTTGGTATGTGAGCAAGACATGGTGGCATGGGAAGCTGCATGCCAAGACTGTTGCGAGCGAGGTACTAGTGCAGTGCACAGGGTGAAGCTTGAGCAGGCCAAGTTTAGCACAGTGGTGCAAGTGGCGTGTCGTAAGGGGCACGATAGGCCGAATGGTAGGCCGTGAAACAGAGGCAATCATGTTGGGGGAGTTCCCGTCCTCTAGGCGGGTGGTATCAGAGCTAATGTGCAGATGGGTTGGCTTCGTTGCACGCGGTAGCGAAGCACCACGCGGGATGAAAGCGCGTCAAAGGACGCTCCCGCGATAGTTGATATCAGAAGTGGGCTGACCTAGCGAAGCGTGCATTAGGTGCCCGACAGATCGAGGTTGCGTAAGTGCGACCGTGACACAGGCCGAACATTTTGGGGCTTAAATGGGGCCCCTATTTCATATTATTTTATAATATATAAAAAAATCGCTAAGTTTGACAAATAAAATAATACTCATATTTTATTTTATTATATATAACTTGAAAATATAACTAAGAATTTAATACAAGTAAATATTAAATGAAATGGTTTGAAAATAATTTGAAAATGCAACTAACCATTCCTAGCAGGTCAATCACATTGTAAGGCAATACAACGGTAGATGAAAGTGTTAATAATGCTTTTGAGCATAGAAGCAATATCATCTTCAAATTTTTTGAAGGTTTTTCATTCAAAGCACGAAACAGGATGATCGGAGGTATTATGAACATCGCAAATTTTGGATTCTCTTGATAATATTCTACGAAAAAAGATGGCAACTAGGAATGGTCTTCACCAAGGTGATCCACTTTCTCCCTTCTTTTTCTAATAGTAGTTAAAGATCTTCAAAGATATTAGCAAAGGCAAAGGAAAATGAGAATTTCAATAGCTTCATTTCTAAGCACGATAGTGGGGACATCACTCATCTGCAATATGCAAATGATGTAATCATATTATTTACTACAAGGTCAGGGAACTCACAATTTAAAGAAGTTGCTAATTTTCTTTGAAACGCATTCAGGGTTGAGGATTAACATTTCAACATTCACATTAATTGGCATGGCTAGTGACGAGGATTTAGTTCAGAATTTCTAGAGCATGTTCAATTGAAATTGTGAGCAACTACCCTTTGTGTATCTTGGCATCCAAATAGGGGTTGGTATTCCAAGGAAAAACCTTTGTGGTTCTTTGGTGTATTTTGGAAGAAAGAAATAATAGACTATTTGACAAAATTTGTAGGTTGACTTCTTCTACTTTATTTTCCCTAACCCAAAGACTCATTGATTGAGAACATTGGTTTGATTTCTTCTCTCCAAAATGTACTGCAATTTGGGCCCCTCCTACATTCCATCTGAAGCAAAAATTCCATGGGTGGGCCCTTGGCAATCCTGGACCTCTAGAGGTGGTGGGACAATTTCAAATTTGGGAGGGAATATTCTAGTTTCACTTAGTGTCTCTTTAGGAATATGCACTAATAACAAAGCTGAAATCTTATTTGCATATCACAGTATCAAAATTTTGTTTTCTTCGCCAGCTAATCGTTATAGTTATGATCTAGGTTCTACTTGGCATTTCCTCAAACAAGTAACAGGCAAACTCCAAGTCTCCAACTAATTGGGTGTTGGGGTTGTTAGAGTTATAGTTGAATTTGTCAAAAGTTCATTCAGTTAATAAATCCTATTGTTTAGGATATGTAGGTAAAGTCTGACCATTTCCTTAGCCATTTACCACGTTATTAGGACTAGTAAAACATGGGTTGTTAGTTTCCAATTCTATCTCTTTGTAAGGCTTATATAAGCCAACAACTTCTTTGAATTAATTTATTTTATTTTTCTGAATTGCTTTGTGCTTAGAGTTTACAACAATCTGGTATCAAAGCCAAGTTACGGGGCCTGATTGTGAAAAGAAATCGCAGTTTCTTAAGAAGAGAAAGAGTGAGAAGAGAGAGAATCGAAGTATGACAACTGCAGCTAATTTCATTCAACCTGCAATTCCTAAGTTTGATCGCCATTACGAACATTGGTCCATGCTTATGGAAAATTTTCTTCGTTTAAAGGAGTATTGGAGTTTGGTGGAGACTGGAATCCCTGCTACAGCAGGAGTGGAACTTACTGAAGCAGAACAAAAATCAATTGCAAACTAGAAGTTGAAAGACTTGAAGGTAAAAAATTATCTGTTCCAAGCCATTGATCGAACCATTATGGAGACGATCCTCAACAGAGACACTACCAAGAACATCTGGGACTCTATGAAGCAGAAGTACCAGGGTTCCACAAGAGTCAAAGAGCACAACTCCAAGCTCTTCAGAGGGAGTTTGAGGTTCTACAGATGAAAGGGGGTGAGAGTGTTGATGTGTACTTCGCTCGAACACTCATCATAGCAAACAAGATGAAGATTCATGGCGAAAACATACAGCAAGTGGCGATCATTGAAAAGATCTTGAGATCAATGACCTCAAGGTTCGACTATGTTGTGTGTTCGGTTGAAGAGTCTAATAACTTAGACACCTTAACCATTGATGAGTTGCAGAGCAGCTTACTGGTACATGAGCAAAGGATAAACGAACGGAGGAGATGAGCAAGAATTAAAGGTGACCTACGATAATAGAATTGGTGGAAGAGGAGGCGGTCGAGCTCGTGGAGCTTTTCGAGGAAGAGGCAGACAAGCATTCAACAAAGCTTTAGTTGAGTGTTATAAGTGTCATCAATTAGGGCACCTTCAATATGAGTGTCCTAAATGGGAGAAGGAAGCGAATTATGCTGAGCTTGAGGAGAAAGAAGAAATGTTACTGATGTCATATGTGGAGCTTAATCAATCAAGGAGATAAGACGTCTGGTTCCTTGAATCATGGTGTAGCAATCAGATGTGTGCAAATAAGGAGTGGTTCTCGGATCTTGATGAGGAATTCCGGCAATTTGTGAAGCTTGGGAACAATTCCAAGATGGATGTGTTGGGAAAGGGTAACATTCGGTTGCAAATTGCTGGAGTTACTCAAATAATCACTGATGTTTTTTATATACTTGAGTTGAAAAATAACTTATTAAGTGTTGGACAATTGCAAGAAAAAGGTGTAGCTCTTTTGATACAACATGGAGTACGTAGAGTCTATCATCCCAAGAAAGGGATTATTATGCAAACAACAATGTCTGCCAACAAGATGTGCATATTGCTTGCAAGAATTCTGCCGAAAGCTTCCACTTGCTTTCAAACAATTCTTGAAGACAATACTCACCTTTGGCACTATAGATAAGGGCATCTAAGTTTCAAGGGTCTGAGAACATTGAAATATAAGAAAATGGTGCGAGGGTTTACCACAGTTGAAGGCACCATCCAAAATATGCACTGATTGCATGGTGGGAAAGCAACATAGGGATGCAATTCCAAAGAGGAGTTTATGGAGAGCATCACAAAGACTGCAGTTGGTACATGCTGAAATCTGCGGACCCATCAAACCTGTTTCCAATAGTAAGAAGAGGTATTTCATAAGCTTTATTGATGATTACAGTCGTAAGGTGTGGATATATTTTCTTCCTAAAAAATTTGAAGCTTTTACTATCTTCAAGAATTATAAAAACATTGTTGAGAAAGAGATAGAAGTTTTTATTCGTTGTCTGCGCACAGATAGGGGTCGAGAGTTCACCTCTCACAAGTTCAATGTCTTTTGCAAAGCTAATGGTATTAGCAGGCAGCTCACTGCAGTCTACACTCCCCAACAAAATGGAGTAGCTGAGCGCAAGAATAGGACAATCATGAACATGGTTAGAAGTATGTTATCGGAGAAGCAAGTTCTAAAGAATTTCAGGACAAAAGTAGTAAATTGGACAGTGCATGTGGTCAATAGAAGTCCTACATTGGCAGTGAAAGATATCACTCCTGGAGAGGCTTGGAGTGGTGTCAAACCCAATGCTTGATTATTTTCGGGTTTTTTGATGCATTGGCCATGTTCATGTGTCAGACAGTAAGAGAAAGAAGCTGGATGATAAGAGTTTTCAATGTGTGTTGCTAGGATGAGTGAAGAGTCTAACGCATATAGACTTTATGATCCAATGTCCAAGAAGATGTTAGCAGGGATGTGGTTTTTGAAGAAAATGAGTGCTGGGATTGGAGGAGAAGTAATGAAGAAGCAAGACTTGATATCCTCGAGTGGGGAGATGGTAATAAAGAAGGGAGTGAACATGATCAAAGTGAAGAAGAATCTGAAGAGGAGGTGACAGCAGAAGGAGGAGAGGTTAGCTTATCTTCAAGTGAGTCACCTGGAGAGAATTCTCCAACATTTGAAGAAAGCTCACTTGAAGGGAGGAACAGAAACCATTCCGGATGGAAGATTATGTGAGTGGGGGAGAATTTTCAGAAGAAGAAGTTGAGCACAACAATTTGATTCTGTTTACCTCAACTGCAGATCCGACTACCTTTGAAGAAGTTGTTCAGAGTTCCAAGTGGAGAGCTGCAATGGACTTGGAGATAGGAGTAATCGAAAGAAATGGGACTTGGGAGCTAACAGATTTGCCTAAAGGAATGAGGAAGATTGGAGTAAAGTGGGTTTTCAAAATTAAACTCAACGAAAATGGCGAGGTTGACAAATGTAAGACTCGGTTGGTGGCGAAAGGGTACGCACAACAGCATGGTATAGATTATACTAAGGAATTTGCGCCTATGGCTAGGTGGAAACGATTCGAATGGTAATTGCTTTAGCAACTTGAAATAGTTGGAGTGTGTATCAGCTTGACGTCAAAAGCGCTTTCTTGAATGGAGAGGTAAATAAAGCAGTGTTTGTTGAGCAACCACAGGGTTATGAGAAGAAAGGTGAAGAGTATAAGGTGTACAAATTGAAGAAGGCATTGTATGGCGTTAAACAAGCCCCTCGTGCATGGAACAGCCGGATTGAAGCATATTTCGTCAAAGAAGGATTTGAGAGGTGCAGCTGTGAACATGGATCCAAATATCGTCCGATACCGATACGTATCAGTATTGGACTAGGACGATACGGTACATTCAATGTACTGTATAGTCCAATTTGTATGGGAAGGCCCGAATGATACATTCAATGTATCATTCGGTAAGTTACTATTCCGATACGTATCGGTTTGGAGCTCGGACGATACGTATCGGAATAGCGAGATTTTGACCCTTGGCTGTGAACACACCTTATTCATAAAAACATGAGATAGAGGTAAAATTTTGATTGTTAGTCTATATGTTGATAACCTAATTTTTACTAGTAATGATGAAAGTATGTTTGTTAAGTTCAAGAATTCTATGAAACTTGAATTTGATATGACTGATTTGGGAAAGATGGAATATATTCTCGATGTGGAGGTTTTACAAAATCTTGAAGGCATTTATATTAGTCAAAGAAAGTATGCAAAAGAAGTTTTGGAGAGGTTTAGGATGGAGAAGAGTAATAGTGTGAAAAATCTCATTGTTCCTGGCATTAGACTAATGAAGGATGAAGAAGGAGCCAAGGTGAATGCTACCATGTACAAACAATTGGTCGGAAACCTTATGTATCTAACTGCAACAAGGCCGGACTTGATGTATGTGGTGTCTCTCATTAGCAGATTCATGGCAAGTCCAATTGAGTTGCATTTGCAAACTGCGAAAAGGGTGTTAAGATACTTGAAAGGTACTGTGGATCTGGGAGTCTTTTATCGAAAAGAGGGTAATGGAGAGTTGATGGCATATACAAACAATGATTATGCAGGTGATGTTGATGACAGGAAAAGCACTTCTGGTTATGTATTTCTACTTAGTGAAGGAGTTGTGTCCTGGTCCTCTAAAAAATAGCCTGTAGTTACTTTGCCCACTACTGAAGCAGAGTTTGTGGCAGCTGCCTCTTGTGTTTGTCAAGGTGTGTGGATAAGAAAAGTATTGGAGAAGCTTGGTCATTCTCAAGGCAAGTGTACCACTGTGTTATGTGACAACAGTTCTACTATTAAGCTATCCAAGAATCTAGTCATGCATGGACGCAATAAACACATTGATGTAAGGTTTCATTTCTTGCATGATTTGACCAAAGATGGAGTTGTTGAGCTGAAGCATTGTGTCACACAAGAACAAGTTACAGACATTATGACAAAACCACTTAATCTGGATGTGTTCTTGAAGCTGCGTGAGTCAATGGGTATGTGTGGTACCACGAGTAAACTGAAAGCATTACTGCAACCAATTTAGGGGAGAAATTGTTGGGGTTGTTAGAGTTATAGTTGAATTTGTCAAAAGTTCATTTAATTAATAAATCCTATTATTTAGGATATGTAGGTAGAGTTTGACTATTTCCTTAGCCATTTATCACGTTATTAGGACTGGTAAAAAATGGGTTGTTAGTTTTCAATTCTATCTCTTTGTAAGGCCTATATAAGCCAACAACTTGCTTTGAATTAATTAATTTTACTATTATGAATTACTTTCTACTTAGAGTTTACAACATGAGGCGTGGGCATAACAGATTAACAACCCGGATTACACACAGAACATACATCCAAGAACCATTATCTGACCGAAATTTGTGAATAGCCCCTTTCTAAGAACACCTCAATCAATCCAAACATATTTTTGCATAAATAGACAACAAAATAGAGATAGCAATTTAAAAAAATAAAACAAAACTCCATGCATACCTTTTCTAGAGCCAGATATTTTAGGGTTTCTTTGTAGTGGGAGTCACCTACTTTGAGAGAGAGAGAGAGGCGCAGTGTAACGCCTCGATGCCACATGCCAAGATATTGTCCTCTTTGGGTGACTCCACATGGTCCCACCAGCCGTCCTTGGTTCCACTAATAGCCCTTCAAGGTTTTATTTTTGGTATGGGCCGATCCGATGCATGGGCCGCTGTACCCACCCAAAACGCGTATTGTAAGTAAAAGTGAGGCCATTACTTATGTCTCAAGGTCAGGACAACAATTTACACGATATGGGACTTTACATTCTCCCCATCTTGTAATAGAGTCGTCCTTGACTATGATACCATTTTGTAATGCTCTGATGCTGCGTGTCAAGATATTGTCCTCTTTGGGGCTCCACATAGTCTCACCAGTCATCCTTGGTCCCACCAGTTGTCCTTAGTCCCACTAATAGCCCTTTCTCTTCAAGGTTTTGTTTTTGATATGGGTCGACCTGATATATGGGCCGCCATACCCACCCAAAACGCGTCTTGCAAGTAAGAGTGGAACCATTACTTATGTCCTAAGGTCTGGACAACAACTTACACGATGTGGGACTTTACACGTAGCCTGGCAGGGCACTGGAGAGAGCCAAGAGGAGAGGGTTTGGAGAGAGAGAGAGGCACTGGAGCGGTGGAGCCTGGAGAGAAGAGCGGGTTTGGAGTCGAGAGAGAGGCGTTGGAGTCTTGGAGAGAGGAGAGAGGAGAGAGGAGAGAATAGAGAGAGAGGCGTTGGAGATGGCCAGATGGGGCCTTTATATATGTTTTTTTTTAAAACCTAAGTTTTAAAAGAGAGTTTTTATTTAGGCCCCTAGAAATCGGGGGCCCAAGGCAGCCGCCTGGCTGGCCTTGGTCCAGGGCCGTCCCTGTGGGAGCCATTACTTGCACACGCTTTTCAAGTGATTGCATTGGATTGCACTAAATTTAAAAGAAAGACTTGCAAGTTTGGTAACCTCTATTATGTGAAAACACCATCTAAGCCATTTGATTTAAAGGTCATGATTTAAAGATATCAATTGCAAAATATTAGAATAAAATATAATTTTCTATCATTTCATTTAATGGAGTCAAAGGCTATTATATAATTCAACAGTTGACTATAATAGATCATATGACAAGTATTGTGTTTTGCTCCAATTTTATGTACCAGAGATCTATTGATCATGAACTTCAAATCAGACGGCCATACTGCATTTTTACATATCACATGTCCCTAAAATATCAAGTCTTTCTTTAAATTCAGTGCAATTACTTGAAAAACGTGTGTAAGTAATGGCTCCCATTAATTATTGTACTGGACAGTGCACACTAGCTCTTGTATTTGCATGCAACACAAATTAATAAATTATATCTTGATCGGCATCCAAATCCGACCTAACCCGACTCCGATGTGATCTGATCTTCAATGGGTTGGGTCTTGGCTATTTAGACTCAGACCCAAACCTGAAAAGGGATGATATTTTTTTTGTTTGGACCCGACCCGATTCCAAATGGGATTCACCCCTACCCGGACCCGAACCATCATCGTCCACTTACACGAGCGATGCGTCAGCACCTATTTAAGCATGGGTTGTCCACTTGTCAATCGATAGCTCTCCCAAGTGCCAACAAGGCAAACAACAATCACCTGTTCATTTGCCAGTGCCAGGGGCATATAAAATCTACGAAATTCGAGCCTTCCAAAAACGGTAAAGTAATAAAGAAAGAAAACGAACAGAAGAAGAAAGAAAACGAACAGGGAGGACCCAAAATCCAGAGTCCATAGAAACTAGAAACCCTAAATTTAGTTCTACTACGATCGAAGAAAATGGCTAGCCTGACGCAGGCGACAGGACTCGACGCCGTCCGTCTGATTTCTCTGATCATAACCTCCGCCAGAAACGCTAACATGCACCGTAGGAACTGCGAACAGATCGCCTGTCACGCCAAGATGATCGGTAACTTGTTGGAGAAGCTGAAATCAACGGAACTGGGGAGTTTGCCGGCGACCAGAGAGCCGTTGGATCTGTTGGAGGAGGCGTTACGTAAGGCCTTAGATCTGGTGGAGAGCTGCAGAGACCGGAGTTATCTGTATCTTATTTCGATGGGATGGAGCGTAGTGTATCAGTTCCGGCAAGCTCAGGCGGAAATCGATCGGTATTTGAAGATCGTGCCGTTGATCTCGCTCGTCGATGGATATCGGATTAAGGTAACTGAAATCGTCTGATAACCGATACGTATCAGCCGACGCTACTAGGATCTCTCTCTCTCTCTCTCTCTCTCTCTCTCTCTCTCTTAGTCACTGTTGCCTTTTTCTTCTCGGCTTGATAGTTCTGTCTGTTTCGTCAAAAAGCGCTTCAATTTTTTTTTACTAAAATATCCCCTGACATGAAATCGTCGTCATTTTCGGAAATGTCAGGGAGAATTGGTAGTTTCTGTCAACATATTTTCGGGTGTTGACTTAAATAGACACGGAAAAAAAAGGTGATATTGCCTCTTAAATTTATTTATTATTATTATTTTTTAAATAGTCAATGCCGACTCTTTAAATGGTTGATGGCGACTCTTAAAATAGTCGGTATAAAACAGTCGATGTCGCCTCTTTAAGCTGTCAGTTTTAAGAGTCACCATTGCCTGTTAAAAGAGTCGGGGCATCAAGTATTTAAATATATATATATATATATATATATACATGTATATATATTTTTTTAAGAGGCGATATTGCCTTTTTTCTGTGTCTATCTTTGACACCATCGATTTTATATTGTGACCTTCAAATCAGATGGCATAGATCCCGTTTCACATCGCTTAAATATAAAAAAGTGCAAATATTTAAAATTTTAAACATCAAGCATAAAAAGTGTAAGAAGGTATTTCGACTTTTGTCTTTAGTAAAATGGACTAAAGGTGAAAATATAGAGGTGAAAACATAGGGTCTCTCACGGGAAAGGTGTATTTGACAGGGTCGATCCGGTAAATTTCCCTTTTGTTCTGCTTGCGGAATGGATAATTTTGTAATTTCGAACTACCAATAGGATGTAACGGGCCAGTGCCAACTAGATATCAGGGCCCACATACTTTGGTGACTCTAGAATTCGGTCTGATCTGTAACCGACTGATGGATAATTTAGAGGGATGCTATGAGCACACCACTTTTTTCTTCCCCGTGCACCCAAAATAATATGCAGTGATGTGTGACTAGCGAAATTTGGTGTGAGCCTAGAAAAATTATTTTATTCAACACAAAAGCTGCTATGAACACACTTGTTGCTAAGTAATACATGTTTTGGATCTTTATTAGTCACAGAAAAAGAAAATTTATTATTTCTATTTTTTATTAATTGGTCCGCAGATGGAAAAGTTGGTGTGTTACTAAAAATGGTGTGCAGGAAGAAACAATGGTGTGGTTGTAGTAGTCCTTATAATTTAGTAGGGTACAGGCACTCCATTCAAATACCATTGTCCGGAAGTAGCCATGAGTAGGGCTCTCAATGGGCCGGGTTGGCCCGGATTTTTGCTCTCACCCTGCCCAGAAAAGTGGTACTTTTTATCAAGGAAACCTGGCCCGGTATTCGAACCGGGCTAAACATGTTACAACCCGGATCAATTTGGGCCGGGCTTAGGTTGAGTGTTCCAACACCCGGCCCGGATGTTATATATATATATACATCCTTTTAAAGTTATAAAAATAATTCTTTTAATTAAATATAATTTAGTTAAATGCCTTGAGATTAATCGTTGTCTGTTATAACCATTGTGCAATAAATGTCCTTTCAAGCAACTGTTGTCCGTTATAACCATTGTGCAACAAATTAAAATGACATAGTTGAATAAAAGCATGTACCTAAGCCTCTATAATGTTAATATAATTATGTATGTAATTAAAATTTTAACCTTCTTCAAACTTTTATTAAAAAAAAAACAGCCCAACCAAATTTTATTAGAAGAAATAACCTAAAAAAAGCCCCCAAAAATAGTCCAACCAAAATTTATTAGAAAAAAATAGTCGAAAAAAAGCTTGGAAAAACGCCCCAGCTCGGTCCGGTTCGGTAGGGGCCTGGCTTGGGCTGAGTATATCGCAGCCCGGGTAGGTTAGGGCCGGGTTGAACCCCAGCCTGACCCTAATCCGGCCCATTGAGATCCCTAGCCATGAGGGCAGCTTTCAAATCAGCATAGACAATGTGGCACTCATCATGAGGATCGGGTGTCATGACAACTTAGATAGGATCAATCAGGTACCACCCAAAAAATTTGGGCATAATCCGATTTATATCTACAGTTGAAAATGTGGTCAAAAGTGCCCAAAATCAATGCACCAAGTTGGTTGGGCGTCACCTTCTCTTTGACCCATCAAAGGGAGGTAAAAAAGGTCACAAAAATAAAATAAATATTTTTCTCTTAAATCACATGCCTTATGGCTGATCAACCCAAAACGGGCATTTTTTTGGGTTGATCTTGCCATTTGGCATGTGATTTGGCATCCCGGTGCAGCGCTTCTGGGCTGCATGCATTTCTCGAATTCTGTATGTATATATTTGGTTGGCCTTGTGAGTTTTACTTCACTGAATTCTGTTCTGGGCTAAACACTTTGTTTCTCCACAATCTATTCATGTTGGTTCTCACTACTGTTTTCTAAGTATTCAATGATCTTTTTCTCCCCCCTTTGTAGTTTTATCATTGCAATAGTTTGTACAGGGGCTATTTCAAGTCTTCAATGGGCTTGCCCAAACCTTCTAAAGCAATATTCTTTAATGTCCTTGTTTCTAATCTTATCTTTTCTTGTTACTGCATGTACCCACCTGAACGTACACATCTCCACCAAATGAACTTTGTTTTCTTGTTGCTTCGTTGTAGTCTTAACACTCTGCACTACAGTAATGTAGGTCATACTGCCGGTTTATAAAAATGTCCCATCATAATGGTACTCATTGATCACACAACGAACTACTTGTTTGTCTCCACCCGCCTTGCATTGGTCCTTTTTGGGATGTCCTCCTCAAACCGGTGGCCGATGCAGGATTTTCTTAATGAGGGGGTGCCTGATGGTCGACCAATGTTAATATTTGAATCAGACCATGGAGATCATTGTTTGTCGCAATTATCAATTTTCATTCCATATGACACACATCCCAAAAAGTAACCCTCAAATCACATGGCACATGTCACTCTCAAAGATGGTTTATGGGTCACATTTTCGGATGTGTGCCATGTGGAATAAAAAACTAACCGTCAGATGGTACACCCATGATCTCACGATCCCTTGATGATCTCACTTCATCATTTGATTCATAGTTGTCAACCCATTCCGGCTGGAGGAGATGGGTGTGTACAGTTTCACAGCTGTAAATAATAGTACCCTTACCTTAGGATGCCTTTATTTTCAACCTTTCACTGCTTTCAATCAGACAACGGACTTCTTTTTTCGTCTCAATACACCATAGATTTTGAGATCAAGGGCCTATCATCAGACAATAATATTTTGATTATATGTGGCACACATCTCGAAAAGTGATCCGATGTATGCCATGATCATGCTATTTTTTTGGGATGTGTGTCTTCTGGAATCAAAATCCAACCATTTGAAGGGTATCTCGTTGGTCCTTTAAGTTCACTTAAGAAAAATATTCAAAGTTGGAGGGGGCGGTGTCTCCTTATCAATACAAATGGATATGCCCCTGCCTCAAACCTGCCATAAGGTTGTGCAGTAGTGCCCAAATATGAAAATCTACATCATTTTGACCGAATTATCCTTTAGGTCTTGTCTTCACTAAACTTGCATTCCATTTTTTTAGTCTATGTTCTACTAATTTTATATCCCTCAACTCCACGAAGTTTTTTTCCTTCACAATTCCAACTTGTCATTTACTTTTTTCCTCATTTTACCGCATTATCCACAATCAATATACACCATGGGACGTCATCTTGTATTTTCGTTATCAATTCATCCATAACTAATGCAAACAAATGAGGCCTCAATGCAAGTCCTTTATGCGACCAAATTTACAGGGAACTCAAATGTCTCTCCACGCCTAGTTGTTCTATACAGGTATGGTGGAGAACTCATAATTGCTCAATAGTACCAAGGGTTATGGAAAAATAAAGGAGCCAACTAGCATGTAATAATGACACATAACTCAAGTTGGTGCTTTTAATTTTCAGGAACGCCTGCAAGCCATTGAAAAGGACCATCGAGACTACACACTCAACAAGGAGGAGGCAGAGATCCAAAATGTAATTCTAAAAGCAAAGTATACAAAGGAAGATGCTAAAGTATTGGAGAAGTCATTGTCTTGCCGATACCCTTATCTTGCATTTGATGAAGCTCTTAAAGAGGAGAATGAGAAGTTACATGTAGAATTGCAAAGATCACTAGAGATTAATGATACCAAACAATGCAATGTTATTGAACATCTTATCGAGGTTACAGAGACCGTGCTTCCGAGAGAGAACCATCCCAATCACTTGCAAATTCATACTGGATCAAGGTTGGTAATAATTCTTTATTTTAAATAGTTACCGTTGTGCTTTTCTGTTACTCGATTAAATTGAATTCTGATTGTGCTTTAGAAACAAAGCACCAATTTTGAATCGTTCCGTGGATGAGTTAAGAATGTGGAATTTTAAAAGATAGTTTTAGATATTTGTCAAATGTTGCCTCGCCCATTTTCAGATGTTTTCAGAGGGAGTATTGGACTGCTTTCTGTAATGATATTTTATCTGATCTTATATGTGGACAATGGAACCCTGCACTTGAGTTTTAGAGTTGTCCTCTACACTCGATTCGTTTGGGTGCCACGTGGCACCCACTTCGAGGATCAGGTGCCACGACAGCATACGCAAGGTAGATCAACGACCATCCAAAAAAAATAAAAAAATATCATTTTTGTGGTCAAAGTTTGAACATTTTAAGGGTAAAATTTTTGGGTGAAAAACCCATATCTTTGACCAGTGAAATGAAGGAAAAAAAATTATTTGGCTGGCGAACCCTTGGAGAATGTGGCAAAAACTAGAGATCACGCGCCACGTGGCACGTGATCTACACTCAAGTGTAGAGATGGAACTCTACAACTCGAGTGCAGGGACCCCTTAACCTAGATATATATTTACATATATATAAACTTTCCTAGTCCTTTGGATTAGATAAGTTACCTAGTCTCATACTTGTTGGCTGCCACATGGCACCCAATCAAATTATTGGCTGCTACATAGATGAGCAAGCTGATGATCAAGAGTCAAGAACATTGGAAAAAACATTCTAGTATATATATATATATATATATATATATATATATATAGAGAGAGAGAGAGAGAGAGAGAGAGACCGTCAACAGTGTCAACCATGTCGAAATGAATGGTGAAACTAAACTTGGTTTTACTGTACATTTTTTTCTTTCTAATGATCTTGATCATTGGACCGCTCCAATGGAGCACGGTGTGTCTATTCCAAGCTCTCTAAAATAGGTGTCATGTGGTATCCAATTTTGTTTTGGTTCCACATGGATTAAGGGGACAATGTATAGATCAATTTAAAAAACAAACAAAATCTAATTCCCACTTCATAATTAATACCCTTTGAAAATTTGACAGTTGATTACACGAATTTTTTTACTTTTTCCATGGAGTTGTCTTTTTTGATTATTTGAAAATGATTTATGCAATGCCCTCTTTATCCATGTGGCACTCAAATCATGTTTTGGGTGCCATGTGGACCTTGGAGTATATATATATATATATATGCTCTTACTCGGGGTGTGCCTTTTTGTCAAGGGGTTCAATCTTTGTTTGTTTTCTTTTTTCAGAATGATGTCATGGTATCATAATCACCATAATGTGATAATAACATCAGTGTTCTCTTTGGATTGGATGATTATGGGCCTTATTGAGGATGCAACTTTTTTTCTAGGTGTACATTGCATCAGAATGAATTTCAGTCCACTCTTCTAGCCTGTTCCATCACATGCATCAAAATCACCAATGTTGATAAATGATAACTGTACCATGCTATCTTTCACATATATAGACATGTTAGAATTTAGTTGTCAAATACGCATATTTGTCTGATATCTCTAGAACATGATCGGCAATATGTATTTGTTTTGTAATTTAGTTGTGATTTTTTTCTTGCTTCAGTTCTATTCTATATATTTTTAACTTTATTACATATTGTGCACTGGTGAATGATGAGGAGGTGTAGTATTCGTCTTGTAGGCATGGATCTATAATACAATCGAGCCCCGATGCCCACGATCTGATACCAGAATGTCCAGGCAAGAATGACTGGCAGACAGATCTCTTTGGCTGTTGCAGTGAGCCCTGTTTGTGTGAGTCCTCATCTCCTCTACTTAAATGCAGTTTATATGAACAGAGAGACACAAATTTTCTTGTCTTCATGTCATTGGTGGGTGGAAACACCAATGGATTCTCCTTCGTCTTTCCAATTAGATGACAGGGCAGAAATAAGAATTTATTCCTTTATAGGGGCACACACTGTTACCTAGTTCGTTAATTTGCTTGATTCGAATTCGGGTTCGTAATTCACTACTGTCATGCAGACCTGATTCACTAGGGGTAGGATGAGTTTTTTATTTTCTATTTTCATTCTTTGGTAAGTTAGCTTGAATAACGTATTATTATAATTAAAATTCACATCTTATTACTAAAAGAGCTCTAGCTCACTTAATCAGGCGATAGATAGAACGTGCGCATTTTGTATTAGGTCGTGGGTTCAAATCCTAAGTCTTTTAACTTCTAAAAAAGTTTCAGCTTAATCAATTTACTGCTGTTCACGCATCATGTCCACTGATTCGCTTTGGACCAATTCGCCATTCACTGGGTAAAGCAGCAAATTAAGTAACATAGGGCGCACATACTTTTCGTAGACGTAAAAATGTAGTAAATATTTCCCTTGGTTTACTAGTTTGCAACTCATTTTCAGCTCAAGTTAACCTAGAAAATCTAGATAGGCATGATCCATAAATTAATATGGATAACAGAACAACCTTGTCCTAGTTTGGGTAAAGCTTTAAAGTTACTTTTCCATTATATATGTGTTGCTGCCTCTCTATATAGTTCTCATATATTAGTGAAACCAAAGATCAATTTTTGTGATGGGTAGTTTCTCCCGTCATCCTAATTTTTTTCAATATCGACATGCTGATTACTTGTTCCATAATCTACTATTGTGAAACTTTGAAGATTTTAGGACAATGGAATGTTGATTTCTTCTGGTTCTTTCTTCATAAACTGCTACAGGCTTGAGGACTTGCTTCTTTCCATGTGGAACATTCACTTCTATAGCTAATGTGGCAAGTGAAGGACATATATGTAAGTCCATGTAGATTGTAATTGTAGTTATCACATACCAATATCATTCCTTTCTTTGTGAACATTGATTATTGTCGATGATACTGATTAGCAGCCCTTCCTTCGTGGTTACACTTTTGTTGCCGCTAGTCTGATTTGAAAAACAGATTTTACTCAGTTATATAAGGATCTACTCCCATTTAGTTGGATAATTTTCTTTCCGTGTTTTTCTAATTTAAGAAATCTGATTTATATTTGTACTGATTTATATTTGTAGGTAGTTAACAAGAACCTGTTTCCTTCTCTCTTTTTTTTGGGTAGATGAGCTGGTATTGAACCTTCAACTCAAGGTTGCAATATTGTCATCCTTATATTTATTGCCTTTTGTTTCTGCATCACTTCTCGCATCAAAACAACTACCATGACTACCTTGCATTAATCGACTCTCCTCTTAATCTTCAACATGAATCAAATAACATTGAAAGCTAATTTTCATAAACTTTTAGGCCTCTGAAATCTGTCAGAGTCAAAATTTCATAATATTCAGTGGCAAAGAGGCTTGTCGTCTGGGATGAGCCCTAATGTTCCATTATTAGTAATCTTTGCATTGTTTCCTGCTTCCTTTTGTTATTGTGGTAAATCCTATTTGATAGACTAGACATGTTATTTGAACCAAGACTAAGGCCCTGTTTAATTTAGCCCTGCACAACATGATTCTCGCAAAAGCAAGAATCCGGAAGTGGGTTTAGACAGCTTCCGGATTCTCGCTCAATTTTTAGCTACTTCAGCTTTTGATGGATACAGTTAGGCGAGAAGGTGTTTGGGATTTACAGGGTGAAATCGCCTTAAGTGATCCCAGGGGCCTGAAAAGCATTGCCAAACGGAGGCTAAAGCATCAGTGTTTGAGTTTCCATCCATCATCATCCAATTACTGATCTAACAATGATGGATCCACGAGCTTGGTTCAAAAGTTTCAGTAAAGTGGTGGAAGAGTCCAGTTATGAATCTTGACTAATAAGGGTTGCATTTGATAAATGGCTTTGGTGCTTAGGGCGGGTGACTGGGTTTGTTCAATTTATCGTAATGTTAACTTTTGGCATAGGCCGGTTTGCCATCGCATCGGCTGTGTCTCCTCTAGAGCTGATGGAGTGACCGTAAAATCTGCGGACGACCATATCCCCCGGACGTTCAATAACCATCAGGTGGTCTTAAACCGGAGCCATCTACGGGACCTCCGTCAAGGGTGGTCCATCGCAAGCAGAAAGTTTTACCGGATGTCGGGGTCAGCCCAAAGGGTTGAAGCCGGTTCGTCCGGGGGTTTGGATCGATGAAGAAATGGCATCTCCTCTGCCGATGTCGTTGGAAGAGATGGGAGGAACTTAATGGAGCTCGATGTTTCGGCGGGCAAGTTTCTGCCGCTCGTTTCTTCCCTGATGTCCTTGGAATCAGCTATGCCTCCTCTGGGAGACTGGTTACGTCCGTCTCCTCGTCGCTGTTGACAGTTGGGACCACATCCCTAGATGCTGCGAGGTTAGCATCGGCGGCCAAAAACACCGGGTCTTCATAGAAATGGAGCTGGTGGAATGGGTGCTCGTCCCTCATTAGTCGCGCGATGAACCCGAAGGGCCCTGGGACCCCGATGTAGACATATTCAGTTGTGCCATAGAAAAATCACGCCAGAGATCGAACCAGTCAGGGACGGTATGGAACAGACCGGTCGATCATCGCCGCGAAGCTCGGAGGGGTGCTCGGCCGCGAATCTGCCTTGCCATCAGTGAGCATCCGCGCCAGCGGGGGGGATGGACCCTCGGCCTCCCATCGATCGATTCATATCTCAGATGGAGATCTGGAGGAAGGGGAGTTTGTGGAGGGTTTAGATGAGCTAGATCTTGACGTTCTTGACTCAATGGCCGGCGGTGTAGGTTGCGAGAACCGGCAGCACTCCCCTACACTGGTGAACCTCTGCCAACCCATGATCCCCTCTGTTGGAGATCTATCGCCGTCGAGGTATCCAACGCCTGGGGACAATTCGTACTCTACCAACCCCTGTCTCGTTTGCTGTGTGGCGCGGTTCGTGGGCTGACTTGGATGCCAGAAGAAAAGGACGAGAACAATAGTCGGACCTGGGATCCGATGGCGATAGAAGCTTCGGCTTGTCCCTTGAGATTGAAGAACCGGGGCTGTAAAAAGTGCTTTAAGGTCTTCTTGCGCCAGAGACCTAGGAAAAGGAGGTCTTGGTATTTGAGCCTCGTTGAGGATTCGACACGTGGGGCCACCAATGATGGGTCCTCGATTGGTTTGGTGGTTTCTCAAGACTGCCATATGGTTTCGCAAGTGGTTGAACTCAATGGGGTACGTGGCATCCATCCTGCATCTGGGAACTCGAAACGTGGGCTTTGGAAACAACGCTATTTGTATTACAAGGCGGTCTCTTAAAACAGGCAAACGGTGTTAAAGGAGGTGGATCCGATTGGGACACATGGCATTCAACATGCAGTGGGGGCTGTTGAGTCACGTGGTTTGGCTCTTGTCACTCGCGTTCCCTATGAAAGGAGCGTGCCTCTTCTTGCCAACAGATTTAAGGTAAAGGAGACACATGGATTTCACATAGAAGATGGGCGACAACTGTTCTGGGAGATTAAATGGCCCAAGCTGGGCCGGGTGCTGATGTTACCGCCTTTATTCATTCAGACCGGGGACCCGAGGCATGCTCTGTTATGCTTCGGTTCACCCCTTGGGCGACAAACTGGCATGTGCAGGTCAATGAGGCCACAAATATGGGCCAATGGGCCATCACGGACCGTGAAGGACCGGCGGGCTAGGGTGGTCTCTTCTTTGGACCCGGCTGAAGCTGCGAACTATGGGAATCGATTGTCGCCTTCTGAGCTCCCAGCTTCCTCTCTACTGACTTCTGTACCCCAGGTTTCCGTCACACCTGATGAAATCGAAAGCCAAACCTCTGAAGCGCCCTCTTCCTCCTCGGCTTCCTCTACGGTAGATATTTTACATTTGAGATCTCTTCGACTTGATGAGACCGGAAATTGGGTACACTGTTCATTTAGGCACACTTCTAGCGATAATTCAGATAGCTCCTCTGCTGCCTCAACCCACGATTTTCGCGGCAACCTCACCCGTTCTAACGAAATTGACCGACTGATTCGGGTAGGCCGTGAGCTTGGAATGACATTCAAGGGGTCCAATAATACTCTTAGGGAGGTGTTCCACTCTATTCTGGTAAACTGGGCCGACAGTGCTACAAAGAAACAAAGTGCCAAATTTCGGGAACCCGCTCGCTTTAGTGGGGGACGTCTGATGGGAGGGAACTCGGGGTGCCTAACACCCAGTTTCCTTTATTGGACAGGATCCGATTTGTCTCATTAATGAAGATGTTATCCTGGAATGTAAGGGGGTATCTGTGATGGGTTGAAGCGCGCCAGAGTGAAGCGGGTGTTCGCCATGCTCAACCCGGCTGTTATCACGCTACAGAAAACTAAATGGGGCAGCTGCGAGAGGATCAAAGTGGGGTATGTGCTTGGCGGTAACTGTTGGGGATGGATTGGGGTTGACTCAACTGGTGCCTTGGGGCGTTCTCGTAGCTTGGAATTCTCTACTATTCGAAAAAGAGGATGAGGAGGTGGGTCTTTATTTAGCTTCCGTTGTTCTCCGAAATAGAGACTCAAGCAAGATTTGGGTGTTTTTTGGCATTTACGGGCCCTTGGATGACATATACCAAGCGGACTTCTGGTTCTAATTAGCAACTGTTGCTGCCAAATGGGATCATCCCCTTTGTCTAGGCGGAGATTTCAATGCCATAAGATGGGCTCATGAAAAGTTAGGTGGGCCGCCGGATTTCACGGTGATGCGCCAATTCAACTCCTTCATGTCTGATTAGGAGTTAATTGATGTTCTAGTTGTTGGTTCTCGGTTCACTTGGTCCAACCTTCATGAGTCCCCCTCGCTCAGTCGTCTAGATAGGTTTCTCTGCTCCTCAGAGTGGATGGACATCTTTCCGGATGCGAGATCAGAAGGATTAGCCAGATTGTCTCGGATCATCGCCCCATTCTGCTTAGCTGCGTGTCTCGGGGGAAGGGGCCATCTCCTTTCCACTTCGAAAACATGTGGTTGCTTGATGACAAGGTTAAAGCGGCAGTTTCTTGGTGGTTTGATCCTACCCCTTCGGGGGATGGCAACGTTCCGTTTTATCTCCAAGTTTCAGAGTATAAAGAGCTGCATCAAGACATGGAACATAGAAGTGTACAGGATGGATCACATCTCGAAAGAAGCCTTACTTCTTAGGCTGAAAGAGATTGACAACCTTAAAGAAGGTAGGGACCTCTCGGAGGAGGAAAGAGAAGAGTGGATGAGTAAGAAATCGGAATTCAATGACATGTGTATGGCAGAGGAAGTGTGCTTGAGGATATAAACTAAGGTGCAGTGGCTTAAAGAAGGGGACCAGAACACCAAGTTCTTCCACGCAGTAGCCAACTCTCGCAACAAAATAAACTACTTGGGTAAGATTGCTGTTGAGGGTGTAACCTATTCCGATCAAGAGCAAATTAGAGACCATGTTGTCAACTTCTACACTAATTTGTACTCTGATGAGGGGCTGGCTCGGCCGGAGCTGGATGGACTAGAGTTCCAATCCATCTTGCAGGATGAATGTGCGGATGTGGAGCAGCCTTTCAGTGAAGAAGAGGTGTGGCGGGCAATCAAGTTTGGCGGCAAAATAAATCTCCGGGGCCCGACGGCTTCACATTGGAATTTTATCGCACTTTTTGGCCGATCATTAAATTCGATCTCATGGAGGTGCTTCATGAGTTCCACGCCTTCGGCTTCATTGGCTGAAGCCTCAACTCCACCTTCATCACTCTCATTCCAAAAATTGATGGGGCGGAGGACCTTACCGATTTCCGGCCAATCTGCCTTATTAACTCCCTGTACAAGATCATCTCTAAAGTCCTGGCCAACATAATCAAACCGTTAATGGGAAAGATCACTTTCGTCCACCAAGGTGCTTATGTTCATGGGAGACAACTTGTGGACCTAGTGGTCGTGGCTCATGAGATGATCCACTTAGCTCAGCATGAACGTCAGCCTGCTGCTCTTCGGAAGGTGGATTTGGAGAAGGCGTACAACCGTGTAAGTTGGGACTGCCTAGACTACATGCTAGCTAGGCTCGGCTTCGGGTCTACTTGGAGGGGGTGGATGCGGGCTTACTCTTCGGCCTGGTTTTCCGTTTTAGTTAATGGGACGCCAACGGGGTATTTCAAAAGCTCCAAAGGGATCCGCCAGGGAGATCCGCTCTCCCCCTTCCTCTTCAATATGGTGGGTGAAGCATTATCGGTTCTCATTGAGCATGTTAGGCAGCGACATCTCTTAACGGGAATTCGGGTGGGTTCGCAGAGCCACCATATCTCACTCCTCCAATATGCTGATGACACCGTCCTATTCAGGAAAGTTGATGCTAATGAATTTAGATCTTTGGCAGAGGTTCTTTCTGTATATTAAGCTGTTTCTGGCTAGCGCATTAACTTGCACAGGTCCGCGATTTTGGGAATTGGGATTGGTGATACATTGATAGCAGCAGACCTGGCTGCTATTGTGAATTGTGCAGTGGAGAAGCTCCCGATTAAATACTTAGGTCTTCCTCTTGGGCTCAGGCAGCCGACTGTTCGGGCATGAGAGCCAGTCATTCAGAGATTTGAGCAACGAATGTCGTCGTGGAAAGGAAAACTTCTGAGCAGTGGGGGTCTTCTTCTCATGATGAAGTCAGTCCTATCCAGTCTGCCCATTTTCAGCATGTCCATGTTCAAATGTCCGGTTGGTGTGATCAATCGGGTCGAAAAATCCAAAGGAACTTCCTTTGGGAGGGATTGAGACTAGACAAACGTTATCAGCTTGTTAACTGGGATACTTGTCAGTTACTAGTGAGTTGTGGTGGTTTTGGGATTCGTAGTTTGAGGTGGACCAATATTACGCTTTTGGGTAAATGGTACTGGCGAGCAGGCTTGGATTGCAAAAGTCAAAAGTCTTTGGCGCATGGTGTTGGCTGAGAAGTATGGCCAATCGATTGGTAATTGGGGCATCAACACGGCGACGCACAGAGGTACATCAGCTTGGTGGAGAGGAATCTCTTCTACAATTGCCCTTTATGCCAGGGATCAGATTCAGCTGGGGGAGTGGTACAAGGATCAGATCTTAGGAAGCTGCTTGGGTGGAGTGCTGTAACGACCGAGATTTTTCGTTATTTAGTCCTTAATTATTTGCTAGATTTATAATTATGATTAGTTTAATTGATTTGATGGATGTGATTAATTTTACGCATAAATGTAATGCGCACTTTATTTTATAATGACTCATGATAATTAATTAATCTAATTAATATACCCTAAAAGCCCTTAAATATGTGTTAGTAATAATTGGGGTGCGTTTACCAATGTTTAATGAACTTTTAAAATATGTTAGTAAATTAACTAAAGACCCAATAATTAATTAAAGACCCAATAACTAATTAAAGACCCATTAAGTAATTAAAGACCCAATAACTAATTAAAGACCCATTAAGTAATTAAAGACCTATAGAATCACTTAAGACCCATGTAGGAAATTCTAAATAGAGTTAGATCTTAAATAGGAAACCTTAAGTATTCTAAATAGAGTTAGATCTTAAATAGGAAACCTTAAAGCATTCTAAATAGAATTAGATTTTAAATAGGAAACCATAAAGTATTATAAATATAGAGATTAAACTACAGAATTTTTACATAACTCTTATAACTTAATAACCTCATAGAGAAAGAGAGAAAATTCTAGAGATGGAGGAGAATTAGAAGAATCCTAGAGTTTTTGGTTTGAAGGCTTAGAAGAACGCAAGAGGAGCTTACGACGCGACCGGTTTTCAGAATAGTGCTTCGGATTGGATCAGGGGAGAGAAGTTACATAAATATTTTACGCGAAGACTAGAGGTATGGAAAAATCATGTTGAGGTTAACCGGAAACGTAGATAACACAAAATAAAATAGAAATTAGAGTTTATTTCATTTAATGAATATCCTTCATATTAGATTGATAAATTTTATGCTCAATCACGGGTTTTCGATGGTACACGGTGATCACGAAATTCTGTGCAGAATCCAGAATCTGTTTGGAAACCAGAATCTGTCAAGAATCCAAAATCGCGTAATCCAATCATGCCCGTAATCCGGAATCCGTGCGTAATCCGTAATGCTTTGGAAACCGTAATCATCGAATCGAATCTATTCAAAATCGAATCTGCTCGTAATCCGGAATCATCCGAATCCAGAATCCGTGCAGAATCCAGAATCTGTTTGGAATCCAGAATCTGTCCAGAATCCAGAATTTGTTAGGAATTTCAGAATTTGTCTAGGATGCAAGCAATGAATTTTTATTCAAATATTGTCTATATTTAATCATCATGCTTAAATATTTATTTATGTTCATCATTGTTTTATTGCTTAGAATCCATGCAAGCTAGGATGTTTGATTTACACAACATGAAACAAGTAGGAATCGATAGAGATTACATATTTATGATGTGTTAAGCCTAAACAAGTGAAAGAGCTACTGCATGATCGGTTGATTTCAAGTTTTTCTATGCATGTACATTCATGACATTCATAAAAGTGAAAAGATACGTTTATGACATGACACATGAAAATAAAATATTTCTATGATTATGATAGAATTCCTATGGGCTTATGCTAGAGGAATTAACATGAATAAGAATGATAAGTAATAAAAGTTATACATACATGCATTAATGATAAGATTGAAGGGATGGAGAAGGTTTTTAATTTTAAGCTTACTACTTAACTGAAGAGAAGTTATGTGAAGGTTAACGTAGATACTAATCGAAGGATCAGAGAAGATTAGGATAATGGTTAAGAAAGAGATAACCATGTCCATTATGTATGCCGATTCATGAGCATTAAATGCACAATTAAAAATAACCACACATGAAATTAGGGTAGAGACCCGAGCCATAATGTTTATTTAGATTTAATGTTATGTTTCAGTTTCATTCTATTGCTTTACTTATTCTTTATGTCACATGCTATATCTCTGTTATTGTTTGACTTTTATGAGATGATTTGAGTTATGGACCTTTTCTATTAGCCTCATCATGTCTGGTCCATACCAGTTTACTTAGTAAACTGACCCATTGTTTGGGATTCCAGGGAGTACAGCTATACATGGAGCGGATGAAGTAGACGCTTCAATGATTGACGGAAATCCAAATCTGAGCGAAGATGGATTTGAAGTTTAGTTTATAGGATTTTCTTTATGCATTAGAAAGGATTTTTAGATGTTTAATTCAGATTGTTTTATGAACAAGTTCAGGCTAATGATGGATTATGTTTGATTTCAATTTTATTTAATTTAAGGAGTAACCATACAATTGGGTATAATAGGTTGGTATCTCATAATTTAGTGTTGTTCTTATGATGAAGAAAAAAAAAAATTTATGCGTACACTTTTAATAGTTGTTTTTTTTTTGTTGCGTTTATATGCGGATCTTTATGGAATAATTGATTTATTTAAAATCATGGATATATGATGTAGTGTGATGTCTCCAAGTGAGCGCATTGATCCGGTGTGTAAATTTGGGGACGTCACAGTTGATCTTTATGGAATAATTGATTTATTTAAAGTCATGGATATATGACGTAGTGTGATGTCTCCAAGTGAGCGCATTGATCCGGTGTGTGAATTTGGGGACGTCACAGGTGTGGCCCTCTCAAATCCTCTTTCCCAAACATTTTGCCATCTCTCGAAACCCTCAGGGGCTGATTATCGAGTTTGTCACTGAGAATCTCGGGGGAACTCTGTGGGAAGTCACCACACGTAGGCTCTGTAGAGCTGAAGAGGTGGAATCCTTTTTGCAGTTGCTGACTTCTCTCTACAAGCTCCATAGGAATTCTCAACGTCGGGATGTGCAGGTTTGGACGCCCACTAAAGAGGGTAGCTTCAGCGTCAAATCGTTCTATCATATGCTTATGCGGCGTCCGTTGATCAAATGTCAAGGTGCTGCTTTGTGGAAGGTGGCAATCCCCCCCCCCCCCCAAAGTAAAATTTTTCGCATGGACTCTCTTCAAAGGTAAAATTCTCACGATTGAACAGCTCATTCGGCGAGGGAAAGATCTGCCCAACCATTGTGTGATGTGTCTTCATGGGGAAGAGTCGGCCGCGCACGTCTTCCTTCATTGCTTGGTGGCTCACAAATGTGGAACACCATTCTCTCATCTTTTGGCTGGGGTGGGTATCACCATCGTCGACCAAGCAGCAGGTTTTGGCCTGGTCTTCAATCACTTTGGAGGGTCAGTTGGGGGACTTCTGGAAGGCGGGATTCTTTGCGATGATTTAGAATATTTGGCTTGAGAGAAATGCGTAGACTTTCGAGAATAAGCGTAGGCCGATGGGGATGACCATGAAGTCTGTTAGAGATTGGGAGCAGGCCGATCGACTCTAGGGTTTTAGAAAAAGGCGACTCTAGGGTTTTGGGTTTTTCGTTGATTTTCTAGGGTTTGGCCATGAAGGCAGCCCTCCCACCTCCTTTGGTAGGGGCTGCTATGGTGGCTCAGGGATTGCAACCCTTCTCTCAGGCGGTTTCAAACAGCGCGGGGCAATCCTCTTTTAGGTTGCCAATGAGATATCTTGTGGAGGTTGATAGTGAGCAAGGTTTTTTTTTTCGGAGATCGAGATGACCAAGGCTGCAGAGGATTTCAAGTTTGCTTTGGTTCTTAAGTTCTCACACAGGCGTCCTTCCATGGACGATGTCCGTTTGCATGTTGCAAAATCGTGGGGTCTGTTGGAGGTTCTAGTAGTCAGCTTTATGGATGATTTGCATGTGCTTGTCCAGATGCGTAGTGAACGTGATTTCCAGCATGGATGGGCTCAGGAAGGCCGTACTATAGGGGGATCGACTTTTCGGTTATTTCGATGAACCAAGGACTTCGATTTGTTGGAGTCTCCATTAGCGTCTCAGTGGATTTTTTTGCCTGGCTTACCAATGCATCTTTACCATTCGGACTGTCTGCAGATTTTGGTGTCTCAGTTTGGCCGTTATCTGGGAACTGATAATGCTACGATCAATAAAACAAGGGTGTTGGGGGCTAGGATGTGCGTCGAAGTCGATTTATCACAAGAAACTGTGCAGGGTTTCCCTATAGTTCTTTCCGCGACAAGGAAGATATGGCAGAGTGTGAGGTATGAGAAGCACGGGTTTTATTGTTCTAAGTGTTTTTGTCAGGGTCACACGACGGTAGTATGTAGGTGTAACAATTGAGATTTTTCGTTATTTAATCCTTAATTATTTGCTAGATTTGTATTATGATTAGTTGATTGATTTGATGCATGTGATTAGTTGTTACACATGAATGTAATGCGTACTTTATTTTAGAATGACTCATGATAATTAATTAATCTAATTAACATACTCTAAAAGCCCTTAAATATGTGTTGGTAATAATTGGGGTGCGTTTATTAATGTTTAATGGACTTTTAAAATGTGCTAGTAAATTAATTAAAGACCCATTAAGTAATTAAAGGCCCATATAATCATTTAAGACCCATGTAGGAAATTCGAAATAGAGTTAGACCTTAAATAGGAAACTTTAAAGTACTCTAAATAGAATTTGATATTAAATAGGAAACCTTAAAACATTCTAAATAGAATTAGATCTTAAATAGGAAACTTTATAGTATTCTAAATAGAGTTAGATATTAAATAGGAAACCTTAAAGCATTCTAAATAGAATTAAAAATAAAATAGGAAATCATAAAGTATTATAAATATAGAGATTAAATTATAGAATTTTATGTAACTCTTATTACCTAATAACCTTAGAGAGAGAGAGAGAGAAAGAGAGAGAGGGAGAAAATTCTAGAGGAGAATTAGAAGAGGAATCCTAGAGTTTTCGGTTTGAAGGCTTAAGAAGAACGTGAGAGAAGTTTATGACACATCCGAATTTCGAATTAGAGCTTCGGTATGGAGAAATTATATTGAGATTAATCGGAAACATAGATAACACAAAAATAAAATAGGAATTTGGGTTTATTTCATTTAATGAATGTTCTTCATATTAGATTGTTAAATTTTTATGCTTAATCGCGGGTTTTCGATGGTACATGGGGTTTCGTGATTGATCACGAAATTGCTCGAATCCGAACCGCCCGAATCCGAATCTGCTCGAATCCGAATGCCAGAATCCGAGAACTGCTCAAAATCCATAACTGCCCAGAATCCAAAATCGGATTCGTAATCCGAATCATCCAAAATCCAGAATTTGTTAGGAATTTTAGAATTTGTCTAGAATGCAAGCAATGAATTTCTATTCAAATATTGTCTATGTTTAATCATCATGCTTAAATGTTTATTTATGTTCATCATTATTTGTTGCTTAGAATCCATGCAAGCTAGGATGTTTGATTTACACAATATGAAACAAGTAGGAATCGATAGAGATTACATATTTATGATGTGTTAAGCCTAAACAAGTGAAAAAGCTATTGCATGATCGATTGATTTCCAGTTTTTCTATGCATGTACATTTATGACATTCATAAAAGTGAATAGATACGTTTACGACACGACACATGAAAACAAAATATTTCTATGATTATGATAGAATTTCTATGGGCTTATGCTAGAGGAATTAACATGAATAAGAATGACAAGTAATAAAAATTATGCATCTATGCATTAATGATAAGACTGAAGAGATGGAGAAGGTCTTTAATTTTAAGCATATTACTTAACTGAAGAGAAGTTATGTGAAGGTTAACGTAGATACTAATCGAAGGATCAGAGAAGGTTAGGATAATGATTAAGAAAGAGATAACCATGTCCATTATGTATGTCGATTCATAAACATTAAATGCACAATTAAAAATAGCCACACATGAAATTAGGGTAGAAACCGAAGCCATAATGTTTATTTAGATTTAATGCTATGTTTCAGTTTCATTCTATTGCTTTACTAATTCTTTATGTCACATGTTATATTTATGTTATTGTTTGATTTTATGAAATGATTTGAGTTATGGACCTTTTCTATTAGCCTCATCATGTCTGGTTCATACCGATTTACTTGGTAAACTGACCCATTGTTTGGGATTCCAGGGAGTACAACTATACATGGAGTGGATGAAGCAGACGCTTCAATGATTGATGGAAATTCAGATCTAAGCGAAGAAGGATTTAAAGTTTAGTTTATAGGTTTTTCTTCATGCATTAGGAAAGATCTTAAGATGTTTATTTCAGATTATTTTTATGAACAGGTTCATGTTAATGATGGATTATGCTTGATTTCAGTTTTATTTAATTTAAGGAGTAAGCATACAATATGGTATAATAGGTTGTTATCTCATAATTTAGTATTGTTCTCATGATGATATAAAAAAAAATAAATTTATGCGTGCACTTTTAATAGTTATTTTTCCGTTGCGTTTATATGCGGATCTTTGTGGAATAATTGATTTATATAAGATCATGGAGATGTGATGTAGTGTGATGTCTCCAAGTGAGCGCATTGATCCGGTGTGTGAAATTGGGGACGTTACAGTAGGATAGGTGTGAAAAAAGCAGAGGAGGCCAGGACAAAGAAGAGAGTCCCAAAGCTGACTTGGAAAGGGAAAAATATAAGGGAGGATAGGGCGGTGGATGTAGTTGTTTCGATTACGGAAAAGGAATGGGTGGAATCAGTGCAGGTGCCGCAGGGCATAGTTTCTTCAACGGTTGCGGCCGTGGATAGAGAAGATTGACGGTCGATTGAGTGAGATCGAGGGGTTGGTCAATGATGGTAGAGTGATAGAGAAGGAGTCAGAGGAGGGGGAGGTTTGTGAGGAGATGGGCGGTGACGCTAATACAAAAGTTAGTGAGAGTTTGGAGGGTTTGTTGGGAGAGGATTATTTAATGATTAAGGTAGGGCACAAGGTTGATTCCTTTGCACAATCGGTTCATGAAGTAGGGGAGGCTAGCACGAGGGAGATTCCAATAGGTGATGATTTGGTGTGCACGCAAGTAGTAAACTCGTGTAGGGAGGAATCTGTCCGTGTAGAAAGCAAGTGTGACTTCCAGGCAGCGGTGGTGAGGATGGAACCGGTTGATGTTTTAGTGAATTCTAGTGGCCATGATACCTAGCACTTGGAGATGATAAATGAAACTTTGGCTTCGGAGTGCTCGGTGCATGTGAGACCGGAAGTGACACCCCCTGGGCTAGTAGGGGAGTATTTATCATAACAGGAGAGCGAGGGGCTGTTGAAGCCGCCTGCTGGTGCCAAGCTGTATTATTCGGACACTGAGGTTCAAACTAGTTCAAAAAAAACCAAAGATAGACCTTTGCAAGGATTTAGGCAGTCATTGCTGGAAAAATTTGCAAGGGTGGGTAGGTCGCGAAAAAGGTTGAGAGGGCTAGTTTGGAGGAAAAATTCTTTTTGGCGGCTGTTTCAGAACCATTTACAAGTGTTGAGCGTATGCCGAGGTTAGCATCTTTCTTAGATCTCCCTTTGTTTTGCTCGAATGCCGAAATGGGAGGCAAGCTTTGGTTGTTTTGGAAGGAGAACACAGCCTTAGAGGTGGTGTGTAAGACGGCTCAAATGATTACTGGGTGGTTCTCTTTTTCGGATTCAAAAATTTTTGTTACTTTTATATATGCCAAATGTAGCCAAGTGGAGCGTCGGGAGCTATGGCAATCTTTAGGGGACATCAACATCGGAGTCAGTTCGTGGCTGGTTGCGGGCGACTTTAATATTATTAGGAATGATGACGAATGAATTGGTGGACACCTGAGAGCCATTTCAGCAATGGATGAGTTTAACACTTGTTGGGAATCATGTGGCCTTTTGGATCTCCCATGTGCTGGGGTCGTGTGTCTTGGTGCAACGGCCAGGAGGGCTCTTCGAAGCTGGGAAAAATTGGACAAAATGGTTAGCAAATCATTGCCCCATGGTCCTTAGGTTGCGCAGGGATGTCTCGCGGTATGGCCCCTCAACTTTTCGATTTCAGAATATGTGGTGCGAACATGACTCCTTCAAGGAGTGTCTAGAGATGGTTTGGCGCACACCAGTACAGGGGTCTGGTCTTGTGAAACTAGCGGCAAAGCTGAAGAAGTTGAAGGTGGCTTTGAGCAGGTGGAATAAATCGGTGTTTGGCCGTGTGGAGGTTCACTTGAAGGAATTAGAGGGTCGGTTGGAGGGGCTGGAGAGACAGCTTCAGGATGGTTTCTCTACTGAGTTAGAGGCCGATTATTTGGCCACTAAGATCGAGTTAGAAGCCTGGGAATACAGGGAAGAATTGCGCCTAACTCAGATTGCAAAGAAGGCTTGGATGGTTGATGGGGATAAGAATTTGAACTTCTTTCATGCTATGGTAAACCAGCGTAGAAAGAATAACTTCATTTCATCCATAACCTCGGTGGATGGCACGATCCTTAGCACTCTGGAACAGGTTCATCAAGGGGCTGAGTTATTTTCAGGAATTTCTTTCGGGGGCGGCGGCTAGTGAGGATGCTGATCTCTCACCACTCTTGGATAAGGTTATTACGGATGCGGATACTTTTTTTCTTTGTAAAGCGCCAACTGAATTAGAGGTCAAGGAGGCGATAATGTCCGTTCCGAAGCACAGCAGCCCAGGGCCGGACGGCTTTGGTTCCAGTTTTTTCAGTAGTTGTTGGGAGTTGGTGAAGGATGATGTGGTCGAGGCGGCAAAGGAATATTTCTCGGGGGTCCCCTTACCCCGGTTTTATATGTCATCGTACATTGTTCTTATTCCAAAGGTGCAAGAGCCAAAGAGTTTTGATAAATTCTGCCCTATTAGTTTATGTCGGTGACTTATAAAAATTTTTCTAAGATTTTGGTGCGAAGGTTGATGAGGTTTCTTCCATTGATGATTTCACAAGAGCAAGGCTCCTTTATTCCGGTGAGGAGTATCTTTGAGCATATTACGTTGGCACAAGAGATGGTTCATTCTTTGAATAGAAAAACAAATGGGGGCAACCTTATGGTCAAGATGGACATGTCCAAAGCTTATGATCGGGTTGATTGGAATTTTACTTTACATGTCCTTGAATGTTTCGGTTTTTCTCCTCAATTTCGAGTCTTGGTGGGCAATTGTGTGCGATCTCAATGGTTCTCGATTATGATGAATGGTTCGTATAAGGGCTTTTTTCAGTCGACCCGGGGCTTTGACAAGGAGATCCTCTATCTCCATATTTATTTATCATCATGGAGGAAGTGTTGTCTCGGCTTCTGAAGCAAAATTTCGAGAGTGGTAGGATCAAAGCTTTTTCTCATCCTTTGGGGGCGCCTTTGATTTCCCACTTACTCTATGCCGATGATCTTTTGATTTTTCTAAATGGGGAAAAACAATCCTTGCGATAACTTATTGAGGTTTTGGGATGCTATGAGAGGTGGTCGGGTCAGTTGATAAACAAGGAAAAATCAGCTTTCTTTTTCTCTGATCATATCACTCGGGGAAGGAGGGCCAGCTTTAAGAGGTTGACGGGTTTGTGGAGGGGAAGTTCCTGGTGATTTATCTTGGTGCTCCCCTTGTTGTGGGGCGGCTTATGGTTCGGGACTTGGAGCCTTTAGTGACTAAAATCAGAAATAAAGTGGTGGGATAGAAGTATAAATTGCTTTCGCAAGTGGTGGGATAGAAGTATAAATGGGACTTGGAGCCTTTATGCTCCTTCGACACGTTCTCTCGAGTATGTCTATGCATCTTCTAGCTGTAATCAATATTCCGAAAGTCGTGCATCACAAGATTGATTCGATTTTATCTACTTTCTTTTGGGGTGTCTCGGCTGGTCATCGAAAGAGAAAATGGCGTTTGTGGTCACATTTGTGTAAACCATTAGGAGGAGGATTGGGTTTGTGGAATTCCTTAGACGTTCAAAGGGCTCTCCATATGAAGTTTGCGTGGCGTTTACTGTCTGGTGATAGCTTATGGAATAAATTCTTTCAGGCCAAATACGTAAAGAAGGGTCACGTGGCGCTGGCTAGTGACAATGGCACTCGTTTTTGGAAATCTGTCATGGGGGTCTTGCCAGAGGTGCTTGAGAACGTGCGGCTGAAGGTCAAGGAGGGTAAGGGGTCCTTCTGGTATGATCGGTGTCTTTCTTCTGGACTGCTTTGTTTACAAGCAAATGTGGACATTTCTCCCGCTTTGTGCATAAAGGATTTATGGGTGGAGAATAGATGGGATAGAGATGAATTGGTAGAGCTAGTTGGTGCTGCCAAAACAAAGGAAATTGTTTAGAATATTGCATCGGGCAGAAGTGGTAAAGATGCCAAGTAAAGATGGAAAGTTTTCTTCAGCCTCCGCATGGGATCGTATCTGAGTCAGAGCCCCTCAAGTGCCTAAAATGAAATGGATTTGGCATGGTTTTCTACCTAAGAGAGTATCAGTGTGTGTTTGGAAAGCACAGTATGAATGCTTACCGGTGGATGAGAATATTTGTCGTGTAGGGATACAACTTGCTTCAAAGTGTGACTGCTGTATTTCTGGGCAGTGTGAGTTGCGGGAACATGTTCTGAGCTCAAGTGAGTTTGCAGGAAAAGTGTGGGCATTGGCAGAGGCAGCGTTGGGTATTTCGGTTGTTCCACACTCATGGTGGTCGAGAGTCTCTCAATGGTGATCTTTTGCGAAATGATCCACTTCACGGGGAACCTTGATTGAACTCCTGCCTTGTGTGATAACATGGAGGCTTTGGCTATGTAGGTGTAAGGCACACATGGAGGGAATACAGGAGACGGTCGAAGGCGTTTGGCTAGCTGTTAAGGTGTGGCTCAGAAATATTTCGGACTGTATGAAGAAACGTGGAGAGGTCTCCAGTGTCGATATGGCTATGTTCCTTGCGTTGGAGGTCAGCTGTCATCCGGCTGTTGCATGAAGACCACAGCTAATCAACTGGAGAAAACCAATGGCAGGTAGAGTGAAATTGAATACAGATGGCAGCTGCAGAGGAAATTGTGATGGTCAGTTCCTAGCCGCTTTTTTGAAGCATTTCGGTCACGGTAATAACAATGAAGCTGAGCTAAGGGCGTTGACGGAAGGGGTAAAGCTGTGCAAGGAGTTGGGTTTCATGCACGTTGAAATTGAATGTGATTCTAAACTTGTGGTAGATTGGGTTCAAGCCAAGCGATGTATGGTTTGGTACTTATGGGATTTCTGGGAAGTGTTTCTAGTCGTGGCTAATGAAATTTCTTTCTCTATTTCTCACAAATTTAGAGAAGGAAATATGGTCGCCGATTTCTTGGCGCGAAGTGGAGAGGGAGGGTGTAGCAGACGGTATGAGGTTTATGGAATGCTTCCTAAGGAGTTGAAGGGAAGAATCCGTTTGGAAAGGCTGGGTTTGCCGTATTTACATTCATAGGCGGGGAGGAGTTCGTTTTAACACTGTTGATTTAATGGTTGTAGGGCAATGGGTATTGGAATGTTTTGGGGCTTGAGTTGGGATTTCATTATTCTTTTGTTAATACGGTTTTCCTACGCCACAAGTGAGGGTTATTTCAATAAAGTTCGGAGGTGTCGTCCTTTTTTTTAAAAAAAAAAAAGGTCTGTTAGAGATTGTATGCGGCTATGGGTGACTAGGGGCTATATTGAAATTAGGGGTGATTTTTCTCCCTGGGACCCAGGTTAGGTTGGGGGCTGTATTGGAATTAGGGGTGAATTTTCTCTCTGGAACCTGGGTTAGGTGGGGGCTGTATCGGCTGGACTGCTCCTGCCTTTTGTGGTTCTGTGGGTTTCCCTTCTTTGTCCTTGTCTTTGTTCTGTTCTGTTGCCTTCTACTTTGGTCGTTCTATTGTTGTATTGTCCCTTTCAGCATCTTCCTGGTTTGCAATATAAATTTGAATTATCGATCAAAAAAAAAAACAATGATGGATGTGGGACCCGGAACCATAAAAACAGCCGATTTTATTTTATTTTATTTTTTGTGTGTGTAAGTGATGTGTCCCCCTCCCATCTCCAGCAAACTGGACTCATAACACTTGTCAGATGGTCAGATGTTAGATTGCAACCCTTTATTTAAACTTTTAATATTCAAGGTTGGGCTGCATTGAAAGGAATCAGGATATATGCAGTTATAAACAATAACATTATACCAGATTGTAAAACCATCAGATGGCCAAGTCAAATCGAATGAGACTTCACTACAGATTTTTAATATTATAAATATCAGTACCATATGAATTTAAAAATGGAAATTACTATTTGAGGGCCTACTTTTATATTTGGAATTTTCAGCATATTATATTGTCTGATTTCTAACTTCCTTTAACTGACTTGCAGCTCGTGAACATGCATGCAGTGATCTAATGACGTACTCTATTTTTCTTGGCTGTTGCTGCTACACTTGTTGCATCAGAGGGAAACTACGGAAACTCTTCGATATCACGGTAATTTTTCCTGCTATACCATTGAGGTACAGTTTTACCTTCAATTTTTCTTAATATCTTTTGTTTCGATCTATGCAAGAGCTTAACGTGACTGTTGAAGAATTGCAAAATTTCTGATCCAAATGTATTCCTATACTCAATACTCAGTAGTCACCAAGTTGGGAATCGGGAATTATTGGGAAAAGAAAAGTAAGAAAATAATCGAGATTCCGAATTTATTCGGTGGTGACACAGAATCATAATCCAGGAAAAGCCAGCAAAATTCGGAGAAAATTGAGGAAAAGGTATATAAAAAAATTATGAACTTAGGATTGTTTTATTTAAAATCCCCGATTCACTTATATTTAATTATTAAAAATAAAAACAAAAATAAAAGATTAACTAGAAACTTATAAAGATCATTTTGCTACATTAATACTGAAGAGTGAAGATTACACTTCATAAAAAAATTCATGTAAAATTCGTATTGTAGTTCAGGAAAAAAATATAGAAGAATAAGCAATTTTTTCAATAAGTTGTGATTAAACCATGAAAAATGCATTTCAGAAAATATTCACATTTTAAATGAGTTTCATTAAAATATCAGAGAATTTTTGTTACCATGCCTAATTGCCTATACTGTGGAGTATGGGTACCCACGGTAATAGATGTAGATGCCGTGCAAGGATTGAATATCTTCCCGTGTGATGACTATGGTCTATAATATTTTTCAGACAAGCAGTACAAAAAAAAAATCATTTGTAGTTCACATTATATTGAACAATGCAAATATATAGTACATTCCATATTTATTTGACAAATACCAGTAGTTCTTTTTTATTCTGTTCTGCATATTCTTATACCTATTTTCTGGATTTTTAAATTTTCTTCCTTCAAATTCCGATCATATTTCCTGATACATGTGTCCGTATAAGCAGCACATTGGGTTTCTGGGCTTAAATAATAGGAACTTGTATCATTAAGCTACTTGTCAATTGATATAAGAAGCAACTATTTTATACATATCATATTTCTATAATAAAAAATATTTCATTGTAAAAAGGTATTTTATTTATTTTTAAATATATATTACAAGCTTTGGATTCGTTTAGGACAAAAAAATTGAACTGACTCTATCCAATCAAGTTCGACCGGTGTTTCATTGGCTGGTCCGATTTTTAAAACATTGATTTGTAGGCTATTTATTCCGAACTTCTCACTGACTATAGTCATGATACATTTTTGTAGGGAGGTTCGTGTGATGATTTCTTAACTCACCTAATGTGTTGTTGCTGTGCAATGGTTCAAGAGTGGCGTGAAATTAAGATCAGAGGCTATGATGGTTTCTCTCTCTTATCTCGGACTTTGCTTGATATTTTGCTCCGAGTTAGTATCAGAATTTTGAGCTGGTATTAGGTACTGGGCCCAAGTGCTAGCAGTGGCACTCATGCCAATTTCCTTTTGTTCAAATGGTCAAGCCTTGGAAGACGCACTGCTATGAGAGACACATTGCTATTTACGAGCATGCAAATCAGTGAAAGCTCACTTTTTGCCTTCCACTTGTTTGGTGCTCGAAAACATCAATACAATAACCAAAGTTGTCGGTTTAAGATTGACTCGATTGTTGCCGCTACCTTATACTAGTCCGGAGTTGTTTCATACATATGTCATTTAAATGACCAGCCTATTCGATACATACATAGCCGATACTTTTTGGGAGCTACTACTAACCCCCCACCAAATGCTAAATACCCCCCATTAAGTTCAGCTGGAAACCATTGGCTGCTTTGAATCGGACGATGGAGATTGTTTTTCGTTCCAATATTCCACACAACTGATCTTGAGATCATTGGAATATCATGAGACGGCCAGTTTTTCATTCCATGTGGCACACGTCCCAAAAAAGCGACCCAAGGACTACGTGGCACACGATACACATAATGCTCACAGGTCACTCTTTGGGATGTTTATCACGTGGAATAAAATACTGTCTCATGATATTCCCATGATCTCATGATCAGTTGTGTGGGGATTGGAACGGAAAAAAAAATCTTGATCGTCCGATTCAAAGCAGTCAATGGTTTTCAGCTTTACTTAATGGGGGATATTTAGTACTTGGTGGGGGGTTACTAGCAGCCCCCTACTTTTTTTAAGAGTTCAGCATTTATTAGTGTGGCAAATTTTACTACTGTGCAGGTTACCAAGGGAAGAACATGAGCCCTCCACCAGCCCAGCATATGACGCCTTAAAATGTTCATCTGAGACGATGAGCCTTCAACACTGGTGAATATATTTCTAACCCCCCTGTATTTTTTACTATGTCTCTTTTACCATAGGGAAACGAATATATATAGAAAAAAAAACGCTAAGGAAAGATACACTTCCATATGCATCTGTTTCACCTCCTTGTAAAAGTAGCAATGTAAATATATTGATTATTTATCATGTATTATCGATTTTCACTAGAAAGTTCCTGAGCAGGATCATGGCCTCTGCATCTTCACCAGAAAAAAAAGGCAGCTAGTTTCACGGACCCGAGTCTCCTGACCGTCATTTTAACACCAACATGGTATTTAAATGATCTTACCCCATCAATGGTTTAAAAAGTAGTGATCCATACGGTCAAAGTGATAGATCATAGTTTAAAATACGACAGGCCGAAAAATTGTGTTTTAGGGAGATTTAAACCATCCGATCTGTGAACTATAATATCAACGTTGTTTTAAGTTTTAATGGGTACTACTAAATTTCATCAATCAGATGGTTCACATCCACTTCTAACCACGTTTCTTGGGCTGAGACATGTTCTAAAGCTAGTTTGCCACTTGAACAAATTTAGTTTGATTAGAGATGTGTGCCACATGGCATAATGATAAACCACACATCAATGGTGTGAGATAAAAAGTCCAATTTTAATGGTGTAAGATTGTTCAAACACCATTTTGGTGTTTAAATATCGGTCAGGAGCCAGTATCCCTAGTTTCATTATTCCCAGTTCGTAATGTGAGAAGAGTCACTTTGACGAGCTAGGCCAATAGAATCTACAGCTCCAAGCACACTCTAGTGGCAGGAGTGCTTTTCTTTGTTAGGCAGATGCACTGTCAAGCAATATAATGATCAAGCCTTTTGTCCAAATGGTCAAGCCTTGGAAGACGCACTGCGATGAGAGACACATTGCTTTTTACTAGCATGCAAATCAGTCAAAAGTTTACCTTTTACCTTTCATGAATTTGGCACTCAAGATCATCGACCCAATAACGAAGGCTGTCAGTTTGAGATTGGCCCGAGTGTCGCAGCCACCTTATAGTAGTCCGGAGTTAAATATATATATATATATATATATATATATATATATATATATATATAATGCTCAGGATTCATCAGTGGAAAATTTTACTGCTGTGCAGTTTATCAAGGGAAGAACATGAGCCCTTCACCAGCCCAGCATATGACACCTTAAAATGTTCATCTGAGACAGTGAGCCTTTAATACTGGCGAATATACTTCTTTCTCTCCTGTATTTTTTATTATTTCTCTTTCACCCTAGGGAAAAATATATATATATAGAGAAAAAAAAGCCAAGGAAAGATACGATTCCATACGCTTCTGTTTCATCTCCCTGTAAAGTTAGTTAGCAATGTAAATGTATTGATTTTATATCATGTGTTATTGATTTTCAGTAGATAGTTCCTGCGCAGCATCATGGCCTCTGCACCTTTACTACAAAAAAAGAGAGCAGTTAGTTTCATTATTCCCAGCAAGGATTTAATGAGCGATATATATCAGAATATCAACCAGGTCCCAGGCCGATATGTATCGGATATATCAGATACGTAAGGATACATATCGGCCGATATGACCCGATATGGGCCAGTATTTGACTTGTTTGACCTGATATTTGACTCCGTGTTGAGATATTTGACCCCATGCCAAATCGTGAGTGTATATCTTATCAGATGGGGCCTAATCCGATACATATCGGCCGATAGATATCTATTGGATATGGCCTATATTATAAAACTATATTCTCATTTCTTCAAGTGAAATAGTCACCTTCAGCAGCTAGGCCAATAGAAAGCTACACCTCCAGGCACGTTAAGTGGGAGGACTGCTTTTCTTTCTTAGGCAGAGACACTATCAAGTGTTAAGATAATAGACCCACAGAAAGAGAACAGCAATCAGGTTTACTACAGGAGATGTTATCAGGTGATCGACACATTTTGACGGTGATTTCGAAAGACTTTTTGGGATGAGTGACATGTGGAGTCGCCATGTGTGCCGTTTGATGCTACGCCCATGATCTGGAGAGCTATGGTGCTGAAGATTAGGACAAAAAAAACGTCTTATCATGTGATTTAGAGCAGTCAATAATACCCTTTAGTTGAGCAGCTAGACTAATTCAGGAGATTTCCGTGGTTACGGTTCATTTTTAAGGGCGTTGACTGCTTTGATTTATATGATTGACATTTCTTTAGCACCATAGATCTTCAGATCATGGGCATACAATCAAGCGGCACACGTGGTGACCCTACATAGCACACATCTCAAGAAGTGACCCATTCCAAATCACCGTATAGAATGGGTCGGTTACCATATACCAACTCAATTATCAAATAAGTCCGACTCCTATTCATAGTGACAAATTCCTCCGAATTTCAACAAAATGAATGGTGGTTAACTGCCTGACACTTTCTGGGAAATTTCTTACTTCGCTAAATTGCTGAAAATTTTCAAAATTTGTCGAAGTTCTTTGAAATTTCGACAAAAATTGTAGAATGCTATTAATTGTGAAGTTGGATTTACAGCCTAATTATACTTTATATTGTCTCTTTGTAATGTTCTTTTTATGGTCGTTGATTTGTGATGTATATGAATTTTGAATCATGTAATGTACACATTTTATTATTTAAAGAATATCATTTTTAGCTTTAAATAGGTTTATATGTTTTTTGTATTTCTTTAATAATTATTTTTAATCTCCAAAGTTTTTCCCGAAATGATTCAAAATTAACCCTCACCAAAACATTGCTGAAACCGAACTTTGTTACTATGCTCCATTTACTAGTTCTTGTCTTATTATGACATTGATAAAAAATAAAAATAAAAACTAGCTCCATTTCTTCTTTACTGCTAAATGGGTCATCTACAAACGAGGTTGGGATTTCAAACTCAATCTGATGGGTCAAGGGTTGATGACCCAAAACCGACCCATGGCTGGTCGGGTCGCTCAACCCTTCAGGTCAAACCAATCCATTTACAACCCGAATCCTTTTCACTCTCCAAGCGTTCAGCAGGACTGCAAGTGGATGGCCTGAACAAGCTAAGATTTTAAGAGATGATTGGTTCAAAGTACTTTCCCTAAGAGCAGCTCTCCAGCTGCTCCCCGGCAGAGCGATTTTCTTGTAGCCCCATAGACCAGCTCCCCGCCAGCCAGCACCAGTGCGTTACCAAACGCGCTCTAGATGTTTGCTGTTCTCTAGTGTGGGCGGGGAGCGTTTCCAAATAGTACCCAAATATTTGGATGAAAGCTTGCCAAAATTTTACTCCAACAAAAGATCCCAAAAAAAAAATAAAATGGAATGAAAAGAGCTATGACTAGGATTAAGTTATTTCATCCTATCATGTCTTTATGTCAATAGAGGGCTTGGCTTCGGGAAAATTGAACGACTACAGATTGGCTTTGTTGTCCAAAACTCCAAATTTGAGGAGATCAATCATATCTTAGGTCTTATTTGATAACTTAAATATTGATGGAAAACAAAGTTTTCATACGTATTTGTTTGTAAAAAAAAGTAAGTGGCTAACTCAAACACAAACTCAATTTTCAAAGACCAAGCCATTGTAGGCAAAACTCAAGTCAACCATTATTTAGATGACTGAAACTGAGTATTCTTCTTTTTAGTGTTTTGTTAAAAGAAAAAATCTTTCCAATAGTAAGGGCTGTTATTTTAATGTTTGGGCAAAAAGTTCATTTCTAAATTCCCTACCAAATAAATTAGGGCCCCGATTGGTAATCCTTTTCGAAAAAACATACTTTTGAAGTGCTATAAAGAGTGTGTCACATGATGCTTCTCAAAAAGGTTTATCAACAATGTTGTTCAAAAAGTAACATGAGGTAGCTTTCACTACAACACTATTTTTTTAGCTAAAAGGTGTTCCTCTACCCGGGTGAAAACTATTTTACACCCAACATTTTTCCCTTGAAAAAGTATAATTTCGAAATGGTTGCCAAAGAGGGCTTAATCAGATTGGAGATACCAATTTTCAATGAAAAATATCTCTCGGACAATCTAATCAAACAACAAAAATATCATTTCCATCAAGAGAAGAAAACAAAGATGAAACCATGTCACAAGAAATCAATTATGAAATAATTTTATTTCCCTTTTGGGGTTTCCCTCCGTAGCCAAAAATATTTCACAAACATTTATAGGAGTGCTATAAACACTGGCGCCAACAATTTGTGTCTTCTTTGGCAGAGTTCGATATTACGCACTTGAACCGAGCACTACTAGTGGTGCCAGGGTCAATATTCCTCTACTAATACTAGAAAAATGTACAGATTTTTTTTACCTATTTATTATTTTGCATGAAATCGGAGAATACTTGTTCACTGGTATGTGTGCTCATAAATAACTGTACAGCTCCCGAGGATTGACTGTTTTGGTCGGAGATTGACCCGAGTACCTTCGGATTGAGCGCGCCTAATTGCAAATGGGTGCAACACCAGCATCATAAATAAGATTATAAGCTTATCAAGACCATCGATCACGTCAAATTCTGACATCCACATATGATAGGACCCCTAAAAATCCATAAAAGTCAACAGAATTCCAATGGGTGAAAGGCTATTGATACGCTCATTAGTCTCATGAGGAAAGAGTTGATCACTTTTTCCTACAATCCGTCGTATTGAAATATACTTTTCAAAAACAAAATGGTCTCCACGCTACATTGTATTCCAGTTCTACGGAAGAATCTTTAAATTTATATGAAAAGCTAGTATGTACAAGATGCAAGAACCTACCTAAGTTCTAATGTCTGGCAAAGTAGATTATAAGGGACGTTTTTGCAGAGAGATGAAAGTAAGAAACATACCCAGCTGCTGATCTTTCAAGAAATGAATCCTCTGCTCTTCAAACTGTCCACTGAGTCCTTAACGATCTGCTCCTCCATGGAGCTGAACGTGAAACCTAAATCTATCAACTTTTTCCATGGATTCTGAGCCCTCAACAAACCGGGTTGAGTATCCTTCGGAAACCTATACAGCACACAGGATTATATATAGTTCAGAACATGGTTTGAAAAATCGAAGACTCTGACTTGAATCGAAAGTCAGCTGGGTCCAGTTAACTTGAAGATTCAGATAAACTCGACTTGCTCCAGCCCGATAATTTAGTAAATATTTTATAAAAATAAAAAAATATTCTACAAGGAAAAAGATTGAAAGCTATGTTGGTAAAATGAGTAGTTTAATACTCTTAAAAAATAGGATTTCTAAAATCTTATCTCATGAAAATATTTTATATATAGGGGTAGTTTAGAAAACCCTGGTTAAATCATCCTAGCAAAGTGTCAGCGCGACTCGGACTCAACTTGAAATCCCAGCGACTCGAGTAACTCAGCTGAGTTACTGGATGAATCGTGGAGTTTTAGAACGATGGTTTAGAATGCTTATTACCATCTTGATGAGTGCACTGGTATCTAATTTGGATATCGGAGAAGCCGAGAATGAGAACGTAGCTGAGTTAAGCATATTTTGGTCGTTTCACTGACCCGACAAGTCGTTCACAACTGACTTCTCATCCTCCACCTCAGGTGTTCCTTTCACTACAGTCTCGATGGGTTATGAGCAATGTTTAAAAATCTGGAGACTGCCGGTCGGACTGCGGATCAACTGGGGCTGCCGGTCCAGCAGTACAGTCCAATAGAAAAACACTGTTTGACAGTTGGGCCATTCAGAACTGGTGAACTATACAGTTCAACCACTGGATTGCTGGGTCCGCCAGGTTTTTAATGAACCTGGCGGTCCGGATATTAAAATATTTCTGATTATCAGGAATATTGAAATATTCCTCGATGTTTTCTGCCAGAAACTTACAACTTAAAATGGCAGATTTTGTGTCACTTTGTTTGCCACTACTTTGTAAACTTTTTTTTTTTTTTTTCTTGAAAATCAAATCAAATATCGCCTCTATTCCCAATTCAAATCTAATCAAACTTCATGTCTCTATTCCCAATTCAAATATGGCTTTTAATATTCAAATATAGAAAAAAAAAAAAAAAAACAGAGTCCCAATGGTGGTGGAATTAGTCATTTTAATTCCCTGAGACCCAAAAACCAGGTGGACTCAGCCACATCAGAGTGATTAGTGTTTAGAGCAAAACCCGTAACTTAACTAGATCCAGCATCGTCTTTCATCCACACATTCCATCCATATATGGAGTAACCACTCCACCTGGATGCCAAAAAAATATCAATTGATTGCTTAAGGACGATCGATAATAATGTTAGCAACAACCACCAAAAAATTGGTTAATAGACGGTTATGATTGCCCAATCTGTGAAAATTTTGGGCAACAGCTTATCGACCAATTGATCAGATGATCCAGATCATTATATGCATGAACCGATTGGGAAAACATTGTCTTTCGCGGTGCTAAGCACCATGCTATAAGAAAGCTGCCAGTGTCACTGCATCATTTTACTAATTGTATACATTAGAAAAAAAAAAAAGCTTCTAAGAATTAGTGTGCAGAGTCTTAGGTGGCATTGCATCCCAATTTCATTGATTGGTTTGCATAAAAAAAAATTTTTATTAACTATGGTCAATCTTCCACTAAACCACCTGAAAAGAAGGCATAAACTGAGCATGTTAAGTGAAGCAGGGGTGAAACTAAACTCAACCAAGTCAAAATCTACAAATTAATGCCAAAAGAGGGGATGCGGAATTTAGATCCGCATGTTGGAATCGTGGCAAAGCCGAGAAGAAGAGATCAAAGAGAAAGTGGACTCGTAAATGGGCTTTCAAATGGCCTGTGAAAAAGTCATCGTTATGTGAAGGTCGTTCATGGGTTCTAGAGCGAATGTCTGCAAAAATAATTAAATTGTGTTCCTGAAATTTAAGGCATGAACTTCCGTGCCCAAGGACGGATTTCCGTGAATAACTCACGGACATCTATAAATAAGACCAATTATGGTCCTATACATATCCATCAAGGACGGACGTCCGTAGACATAGTGCGGATGTCAGTGAGTTTCGTCTGCAAATTGGCGGCTAGATGAGTTTTGGGCAAAACTTTCTGATTTAGAGTTTTAATTAGTTGTTTTAGGACTCTCTTATTTCAAATTATTTGTTTAGTTAAAGTTTCTTAGCCTATATAAAAGCATGTAAAAACTTTATTTAGAGAATGATTGATTAATGAAATTGAGAGCTTTGCTTTGTGCAAAACCCTAAAGAGCTTGTGAAAAATTTTCATCCAAAAAAGTAAATCTTTCAAACTCGGAGAGTCAGTGTTTCAAAAATCGACTGGGGCGGCTGCCCAAGCAGATCGGTTGGGGATCTGATACCCAGCCGATCCGGATTAGGATGAGGTGTTCATTGAGGCAGGATGGGGTTGGGGCACCCGCCCAACCCACCCGGGCGGCTATATATAAGTAACTTCTTTTTTTCCCTTTTTCTAACCTAGGTCAGGTGGTGGGACTTCCTCTCTTCCTCTCCTCTCCTCTCTTCCACAGCACAGAGGTGGTTCTTCCACATCACCACGACCACCAACGACCGGTAAGGGGCTTTTTTCATTTTTTTTTTCTTCTTCTTCTCTATTTTTTTTATGCATCTTATTTTCTTCTTCTTTTTCGAAGCACCGATGTCCGGCGATCCTCCGACAACCCTCCGACATATATCAAACCTCCAGCAAGTTTTTTTTTTTTCTTTATTCTTCTCTTTGCATTTTTTTTTTTGCAGTTGTCTTCTTTTCTTCTTTTTACAATTGTCTTCTAGTTTTTTCCCTTCTTTTTTTTTTCTTCTTCTTTTTCTTGATTATTTTTTTGCATCATTTCTTCTTCTTCTTCTTCTTGTTTCCTACACAGTGCATAGTATATATATATATATATATATATATATATATATATATATATATATATATATATATATATATAGATATAGATATATATATATATAGATGGCCAATTTCTTGAAAAAATCCCCCCGTATCCCAATTTATCGCAACTGGACCCCTTAAGATGTAAATACCATATGAAGGCTTCTTTTACTTTCTATCACAAAAATACCCTCCATATAAAAGAGTCTAAAACCTCTTCACAGCACTTTTCTCTCTCTTTCTTTCCTTCTCTCCCTCCCCTTCTTCTTCCTAGAACGGTCATCGCCGTCGCCGACACTCTGCCCCTTTGCAACCGATCCTCTAATGGTCATTGTAAGTTTCTCTCTCTCTCTCTCTCTCTCTCTCTCTCTCTCTTATTGGACAATCTTAATCTGAGAGTATTCTGTATATTTCAGGGCTCTTCTTAATATTCCTGATTATTTCAAAAACCTTATTTTCTTCAATTATCTCACGGTTTTTGGAACGATTTTGAATATTGCAGTTTATGTTATGAAGATTTGAGAAAATTTCGTAAAGGTTTTCGAAAATCTGAAGCAAGTGGTTCTTATTCTTTATAGTTAATATAGGGCTAGTATAGCACATTTCTCTCTCTCTCTCTCTCCCTCTCTCTCTCTCTCTCCTTTTTTTCTTCTATAAAATCGTTTATAAAACTGTCATAGGGTGAGATAAACTGCCCTAGGTGGATGTAAACTGCCCTAGGGTGATACAATCTATATGCTGAGTGTTTCGCAACGCCTTATGAGTTGAAAAATACAATCGTAGTGCAATTGAAGATCTGTACAGTTGGAGATCTCCTAGTGCAGTCTGCGCTTCAAACTGCCCCTAGGGTGGCGCAAACTGCACTAGGGTGAGACAGACGTATTGTTGAGTGTTCTTATTTTGCATTATGAGTTAAAAAATATAATCACAGTGCAGATGAAGATCACTTAGTGCAGTCTACGTTGCAAGTTGTCCAATTTGTGTTGTAAACTCTCTTAGGGTGAGGCAAACTTATTGATGAGTGCTCCTCAATGCATTGTGAGTTAAAAAATACACTCGCAATGCAGTTGGAGATCACCTAGTGCAGTCTTAGCTACATACTGCACTAGGGAGAGGTAAACTTATTGCTATGTGTTCCTCAATGCATTATGACTTGAAAAATACACTCACAGTGCAGTTGAAAATCACCTATTGCAGTCTCCGTTACAAACTACCCCAGTCAGTCTTAGCTGCAAACTGCCCTAGGGTGAGGCAATCCGCACTAGGGTGAGGCAAACTGCGCTAGGAGTGTTCTTATTTACTAGTTGTGAGTTTTTACTTATTGTTGATACCTTCTTATGCATGCCACTTCTGAGTATTGTACCTAAGTTTATAAACAGTAGGTACTGATCGTGTGTTGATTTACGAACAATACATACTTGTTGTTCGTACGTTTGAGATTGAACGTGCCATGTGAGATTGAACAGAGTAAACAAAAAATATTCATTCATCAGGAATATATGGTTGAGCAGTTATTTCAATCGATTTATAATATTAATCTATTATACCTTGTTTTTAGGTCTTCGTAAATCAAGGACTTGAGCAATGGTAATATAATTTAATATTATTTAAAAATTTTCAATCATGATATCTCTTCCATATATGTAAGTTTAATCTTCTGCTTTTATTTTTGCTTTCAAAAGGCTCATCTGCGTGCTAGATGTACTACAAAATCTAACATTTTTTAGCTTGAAAAATGTCTGAGATACTTGCGCTGCGATTGTGAAGAGATTATTTGTAATTCTTGCTTTCGTCAATTTGTAAGTGTTCGTGGATTCAAATTTTCAAATTCTATTTTCACATGTACATTAAAGATATATAGTTTTCCGAACTTAGTAGCAATCGGTGGAATTATCCACCAAATCGATCCCATAGACATTGCGCTGCCTATAGGATTGAGAGTTATCGGGGACACTACGATAAAGTTTGACCTACAAGATATAGAGCCCACGTCTCTTATTGAGAGTTATTTTCCTGGGCATGCGACCTCGGTTAGCGTCGATGACGTAGAGGCTGTTTTTGAACAAGAACTTGGGGTAAAGGACTATGTGAAATTGAAGCGCTGCCTTGTTCTTTATAGTTTTTTGCTATCAAATAAATCTGATTCATTAGATAAGAAATATATACATCTTGTAGACTACTTACACTGATTTAATAAGTATCCTTGGGGGCTTGTTGTCTACAACACACTCCTTGTAGAGATGCAAAATGCCGCTAAGTTCAACTTGGACAACTTCTACAATATGTATGGATGTGCCATAATTGTGCATGTGAGCCTTACATCTTGTAATGTTTGAATTTTATATACATCAAAATTTTATTTCTATGTTTTTATGGTCAAATTGAAAGTTTCAATAATTTTTTTAACTTTTATAGTTGTGGGCGTATGAGCATCTAAACTTTACTGCCCCACTTGTAAGAGATGGACCACAGTTTCCGCGGTTCAAGTGATGAAACCACTATGATGTTCCTCCATACATGCGAGCAATGATGGTAAAGTTTCGGGAGTGCAAATTGGTATTAAGACTGACTACGATTCTTGATTTTAAGAATGCAAACTTGTGTTCTAGTATAATTTACTCCACATTTCATTTTGTCTGTTTAGGCGTCCTTCTAGCTCACCCTACCCAGGAGGAGTTAGGAATTGAAATCATTCATGAGGCTTGGGATAGCAGGCATCTCATAATAATTTACTTCTCTTTTAATATCTTTCATTCGATTATTTAATGCACATACATTTTATCATGTGTTAAATGCTCATAAGGTCTTTTAGGTTTCTCCAAAGACAGCCGCCCTACTTCCTCCTCTTTCACCTACTTCTTTACCTGCTCGTCCCTCTAAGCATAATGTAAGTAACCGTTAAAGTGGTGTTTTGTCTGTTGTGTGAGCTGTAAGTTATAATATATTATGTGTCATGTCATTGGTAGATGAACGTTGGAGGTTTAAAAAGAAAAGAGAGGGAAGAAGAGGAAAAAAATTTGAGAGAGAGGGGGAGGAGGGGAAGCAAGAGAGATAAGCTGTAAGACACCACGCCAGAAGAAAGGAAAGACGAAAGAGAATGAGAATTCAATTCTCTCATGAATATGTGTTAGCAGAGAATGCTTCGCTTAAGGAGAGGCTAAAATCTTATGATGAAATATTACGAAAAAATGAGGTAGAATTGAGAGAGCTGCGTGATAGGCTCATTACGGTGGAGCAAGCTATGAGTGTCAAATCGGTTAGCGTGCACCTTTTGTATTTCATTGCATTCGATAAATTCTTTTATTAAAGACTGAACTTTCCTAACATTGACAAGTTGTTATCATTCAAGACTTTTGCATGGGTTGCAGCCCTGAGCATGTCCTATCGACACACTCTAGCCCCAACACTATCATGTCAACAGATAAAAGCCCTGAGAACGAACCCACGATAGGTCTAAAGGTAACAGTCTTTCCACATGATTTTTTTACTACTTGGAATAACGGATGGATGTATTCTGGGTTCGAAATAACGATATTTTATTTTGCTTAATTTTGTGAAGTTGAACCTGATCATGTAGAGCATGTTGGATTTGAGTGCTCTTATTGTGGTAACACATATTCATATAGTTGATTCCTTTATACGTCATCAATTGTGTTACACCTGTTTATGTTATATTTTTTATTTCAATGGCGTTTAGTCTCTATCACATTGACAGTCACACCTCATATGCTGACAAAAGAGCACAAAGTTGTTTTCATTACCGACTCGAGTGAACAACCAGCAAGGAAGGTTAGATGTGAAGTTCTTTTGCGACCTATTCTAGTATGATTTATTTTTTACGCATTATTTTCATAAAAGAGATAGTAATAAATAATATTTTTTCATCAATTTCAAATCGAAGGGAAAGTTTTGAAGGAAATTGAGAAACGGGTTAGGCCACCGTCAAAATATTTTAGGCCTCCTTTTGTCAGCGTCGACGGTAGAGAGAGGATTGTAGAGGAGCCAACATCTACTTCCACTCTTGTTGCAGGACCCCACACCCCCCTGCGACCTTTGACAGATAAGGAGGAGGCCTTCCTATCAAACTTGATTAATGTACCACACCCTCCAACATAAGTAGCACCCTATCCTTAAGAAAGTCATGCTTAATATAAGATCCTACTCATTGTAGGAAAGGATGCATATGTATTGTGGGCCATAGAGTTCACTAAGCGACCTAGCAGTATACAGTTGAGCAAAATTAGTTGACTAGCGATGTAAGTCTCCCCTTTTGTAACGTATGTTTTTCTTTTAGCAGCATCTATTAAAACTTATATGCGTATGTAAACTAATAAATAATGTGGGTTGATGTAGGTTTTAAACTCACTTTTGATATTAATGAAAAATCGGGAGTGTAAATCCAAATCTCTTCAAGAAATGTTACTTCATGAATTCGTACTTCATGGTAATGGGCACAATATCTGCTTATATTTCCTTTTTTACATAGATTACAATACAATATATATTACCAAACTCTAAAATATGGATAATGGGATTCAACTACTTTTTAGACTAGTTATCATTGTGTGATTCCACGCTTCGACACCAAACAACCTATTCTACGGACGGAAACATAGTCACCAAGTTGGGGTTCGGTAATAGTTCGACAAGGTGAAAATTTGAAAAAATCCGGTAAACCCGGGAAGTTCGGGGAAATATTTGAAGGAAAAATCGGTGAGAATTTTTTTTAAAATAAAATAAAATGATTTAAAATTATAAAAAAAAATTTAGCAAGTCACAACTTTTTAGAAAAATTGAGGAAATATTCGTGAATTTTTTTGATTAGGCAAATTTTCGAAAAATTCGTGAATAATTCAAGGGACCTTAAATTCGCGAATTATTCACGAAATTTTCAAAATTTTGGCAATTTTTGTGACTTGGACGGAAGTACACAACAAAGAAATCAATCAGACCAAGCAACCTGAGAAATTAACCCACCGATGCTCTATTTCTTAGTACCATTACTCTAGTTGGATGATCGTAAATCAAGATCACGGACATACTCATACTTACCTTGCAGTTATACAATCAGGTTATGTGAATTAGTCTAGAATGGGCTATATCCAAGTGCAGTTATGAGTATTGTACCATAGTTTCAGCTATGTGTGTGTTGTCAACTCGCTGAAAGATAACTCCTCCGCTACGATTGTTTATGGCTGCCAATGCATGCTTACACGAGACGCCCAAAATATCAAATTGGCGATAACAGCACGTGCGTTTTCCTAGATGCATGATATTTCTAGTACCTCCAACAATTAAAAATTCATCAAAATCAAAGGGGAGTGTAGTATACATGAACGACACTCTATCATTTTCTTTAAGAAACTCTTTGGTCTTTGGCGTCATAATTGTACTCTATTTTTCGGCCTCGTCCCTTCTATTATAAAAATATTTCATCACCTTCTTATGTGTACTTTCTATCAGATCAGTGATCGGTAACTCCTTAGCATGTTTGAGTACATTATTGAGACATTCAGATTGTGATGTGGTCATATGTTCATATCTCCTAATTGGAAAATGTGCTCTAGTCCAATGATGTTTTTCAATCCAAACAATATAGTCTATGCTTCTTCAGAATTCTTCTAAATTTTACTCATTTCTTTATCAAATTCAATTTCGATATACGAATAACATATTTGCTTTATGTGCTCTATTACAAGTTCATTCTTGTACATACTCAAAATTTTCTCAATATAATGTAAGCAATACCTATGCGAAGCATACTGAAAGATTTTGGCACTGCTTGATCGAGACCTTTTTGTCGTTCACTTAGGATTACTGTACGTTAATTGTATCTTATGATCTCTGTCAATCCATCTAAAAAATATTTCTAAAAACTACTATTATCTTATTTCACCACGACAAAACACAACGAAAATATCCTCTTATTCCCATCAGTGCCGGTAGCTATGAAGAGTGAAACACTATACCTTCTGAATAAATGTATACCATCAAGCGAAATAAGTGGCTGCAAGTACTTTCTAATGAATCAATGCATTACCCAAATGCCCAAAAGATTCTCAAGAATGCATTGTCTTCCTTCGTCTGTAGGTATACATGGCATTAAGGATCCACACGTTTCTGTTCCGTCATGTGTGATGAGAGAAATTTATAAGACTTCTTCCAACTACCTTTAATCTCATTGAGGGCAATCTCTTTTGCACGCCAAGCCCTCTGATATTTTGTATTGGTTTGAAAGCTCGTTCTCACGACACACATTATCTGCTTAGGCATGTAATTATTTTCTTTTAGTTGGTTCTTCGCAATCGACGCCATCCAAATACTTGTAGTTTGATGATGGCTCTGTTGTCTATCTCGTGACAACCCACAAGTATGCACTGGAGTAAGTCTTTCAGTTTTAAAGTAATCTAAGTGTCTCATCTTCGAAGCACATATACGCCAAGAGCATCAATCTTCACGACATTTGGCAACAACCTGCGGGTTAGTTTTGATCGATTTAATTTCAAAGTTTTCATGCATTCAAATTCCTGCAAAGCATTCTGAAATGCTATCTTCCCAGTGAATATTTGGTTTAAATTGAGAACACCATCTGCGCTAGGAATACTGCCCACTTGGTGTGCCTCATTAACCACATATATGTCCTCAAAAATAGGAAGTAAGTCGTTTGTGTCACAAACGTGTGCTTCTATAATATCAATCACTCGATCATTGTGCTTTGGCTCGCTAACATGAGGTGTCCTCTACTTTCTCTTCCGTCAAGTTCACCCCCCTACGCTCACTAATGGTTTCTGCATTGACGGTCCCTATACGAAAATCTATACTACCTCCTTTAGAGAGTGCAGTACCTTTCTCATTCGTAGTGCTTTCTCATTTCCAACTGCAGTAGCTTTCTCATTCCAAACTCAATCGATATTATATGCATTGCCCTCTAACACACCACGTACAGGCGCGCTTATATTTTCGTTGGCTGGATCGATAGGGAGATGCGTTAAAATCGCGCAGACTTCATTTTCACTCTGTAAAACACATGTCACGCAACATGCCTATTGACGATTAACTAATCAATTATCAACTTAATAAATCTAATTTACGAAGTAATCTCAATACTATTATTTTAGTAGATTGAATTAACCTTTCATGCGAGGACAAAGTAGCAGTGGGTTGAGTAGTTATTGTTGCTATGAATGAGGATGAAAAAATACGCTCATCGTTCCTATATCAATGTAAATAGATGAACTTAATTCAAGAAACACAATCTAATAAAGACATAAATACTTGCCCACATTATAAATATAGAGAACTAATCAAGACCGATCATAAGTATATTACGCACCTTTTAATATTTTGACTACTCAGATGAGTGACGGGAGTTTGATATACAGTAGTTGATGCATTTGCAACTCTGTTACGAAGAGTCTCAAACTCCTCAAATAGGCAAGGCCGACCCTGAGATTTTGGGGTCCCAAGGCAAGTTCCTAAAAATGGGACCCCTACTTCATAATACTTAGAAGAAAGAAAACTTTTTGGCATCTCCGAACTTGTTCATCTGTATGCAAAAAGGAAAAAAAAGGTTTTATATTCAAAACAAATATAAACATAAATGTAAAAATATTATTTATATTATACAATTACCTAAAAGAATTCATTTAAATATCTCTCTTCTCGCATTTTTAGCGGCAAAATTGCTGATTAAAGTTGTATAGTCAATCTTATAAAATTTATTTGTCCATCCTAAACTTTATATAAATAAAGAAAAAAAATTATAAAGTAGATTTAATAGAGACAAGATCTTGTTGAAGAAACTTGAAATTAATTGAAAGAGAAAATCTTACAAAAAAAACTCAGCCCAAAATCGATAATGTAATGTAGGTAAGTAGATTTAATAGGGCTACAGCCCAAAAAAATTCATGGCTTGCAGCTTCACACCATGTAATCCTCTACAAGAATCATTTCAAACTGTATCTATAAAACCGGAAATTGTCCCGCGTAAAACTCATAAAATACTAATTGATTTCAAAGCTCACAAATAAATAATATAAAGGTTCCTCAAAATATGCATATTATGGAAAGAAGAAACACTGAAGAGTACTCTTACGGAAAAAAAAAAAAAAAAAAAAGATCTTCATTGAACATAAGTACAATTATTTTGGTGATTAAAAATAGGCAAATTTTACAAGGTAAGTTAGAAAGTACAATTATTTTATTAAGTTAATCGACAAGTATAATATATAGATTTGAATGCTTACCCATTTAAAAGGCCTTTTAAATATAGGTTTCAAGACAATAAGTTATCAATCAGATTTACTGATCAATAACTAAATAAAACTATCAATCATAACAAATGATAAAGGAAGGATTTTTTTTCTATTCTTCTTCTTAACTTGAACTATTTATTGGGTGGTCACGATCTTTGCACAAATTTAAAACATCCATTGAGAATATTGTCATTTATTCTTCATTAAAGGTTATTCAGGTATTTATACTAGACTAGATATCTAAGATTGACAACATTTATGTAATTTCCAACATTTATAACTGTGAGTGGCCTCTTATTTATGTAAAAAGTCAAAATGGTCTCCATACTCTCCTTGGTATTCTTTATTCTTATGCAGGGCTATTTTGGCAAAATAGTCTCCATTCTTATTCCTATAAAATCATCTTTTATATATAAGCTAACTAGCTAAGCAACCAAATTTATGCTGAATAAGCCCCCAAATTGACTAAATGGTGAATAAAACCTTAATTTATAGTGTGAATAAGCCCCCAAATCGATTATATAGTGAATAAGTGTCATGCCCGAAATCCGATACATGATCCATTTCGGCACGTAAACGCATTCAATAATCAAAATTCAAATAAAGGAAACACAACGGTCCATTCTCATTAATAAAAATCAACAAGTACATTTATTTCCAATTATAATGTTTAAACAACTCCTAACCAAGGCTAAACCAACAAGTCTTCTAAGGTCTCCTCCTGAAATGCAGCTTCTGAGCCACGAGGTCCGGTCTCTGAAATTTAAATAGCAACGGGGGTGAAATAAAACTCAACAAGTAACCCCTAATAAATAATATAACTCTTTTGTCAATTTTATCAGTTTCAAATTGATAATATCATATCAATAGAAATAATATCAGCTTTATCATCTAATGATTCAATATAAAGAAGAAAAATAACTTAGTTTATAATTGTACTTCATATATTGTACAATTATTAATTAATAGCACCGATCCAAGTGCATTTGCATTCATATCATCATTCATCATTCATCATGGATGCTAGTCACAAGGAGGGTTTCATACTTTCATCAATTTCATTGTCAACCGTGCCGATCCAGTTTGACGGGTTTACTTCATATTATAGAAGTACACAAATGAATCTGTTCATCCAATACTACCATGCGGCCCCATAGGGATCTTAATTAAAATCATATCATAATCATCTTTACGATATTCATCATTTCTACAGTCATTCATATCAGTTTCTTTTGTAAAACTTATTCAACAAGTTTTACTAATTCTCGTTCTAAAATAGTGTGATATTTCAATATAAACAATATCATATGATAGATAAATCGAGTATACCATGCTTACAACATTTATATTTTTTTAACATGATTCAAAATGAAATAATCATAATTGAACAAGACAAGTATAGAAATATTCATACAATCATTAATCATTCATCATCTACTTATCAATATGATAATATATGTTATGTAAGAACAAAAGCATCATTATCTAATAAGGTACGCGTGTAAAACATGCTATGAGATAGGTCACTTGCCTCAACCGTCGGATTCAGGGGTCTTGTGAGGATAGTGTGAAGTTTCACGATTTTAGGTAGTTATCTGGGCACAAGGAAAATTCGGTCAAGAAGAAAAAACGAACTAGGGTAGATTATCGATGTAAAGTTGAATTCTATCGAGTTATTTCCAATCTCTATTTTAGAAAATATTTAATACCAAAAAACAACGTGATTTATAATTCAATTTTTTAAAAACCCTTGATTTAATGTTAAACAATTAATTTTTAAATCCTTTTTAATCTTAGAATCTGATTATATTTTTTAAATAAAATTAACATAGAACATAAAAATACAATTTCATATTATAAAGCTTTAAATAAAACAAGAATATCAGCTTATAAAAACCCAGATTTAACATATAAACTAGAATATAAAATATCAAGATATAAAATCAAAATATTAAATATTAAAATATAAAATCAGATCTTTAAAATATAAAGTTAGAATATAGAAATCAGAATATACAATTATTAGTTTATAAAACCAGAATATAAAATATTACAATGTAACACCAAATTTCTAAAATATAAAGTTAGAAAAATCAGAATATAAAATTATCAGTTTATAAAATTAGAATATAAAATATAACACCAGATTTCTAAAATATAAAAACCAGAGTCTAAAAATCAGAGAATATAAAACTAGAGAAAATAAACCCAATGTTATAAACCTAAAATAAAACAGAATAGAAAATCAATTTATAAAACTAAATAAAAATAGAATATACTTTTAGCATATAAAACCAATTTAAATATGAAATCCAAATTGTAAAACCAAATATTATACAACCCATAATTTAAATATAAAATCAGAGTTGACCTAAAACCTAAATTAAACCAGATTTACTAACATTAAAATAAATTTATAAAATCAAAAATTTAACTAAAAACTACAAAACTAGATTATAAAATTTAACTAAAATAAACTAAAGGAAAACATACCTCAAGAGAATTAGAGGAGAAGAAAAGTTTGAAGAAGGCTTGGTGTGGAAAAGAGAGGAGGAATAGGACTCTATTTATAGGCTCGGTTGAGTGCCCATTAGAATTTGAATTAATTCTGCGAGTAATGGAGCGAGGCGTTACTACGTTATAAATTTGAAGAAGAAGAAGAAGAAAATTGCTCGACTGTTACGGATGGGTTTTAATTTGGGGCTTTAAGTTGTAAGGGATAAGCTATGGTGTAAGGCATGTGTAAGTTAGAGTGTGTGTGTGTATGTGTATGCTTTGGATCAGATTGGGTCGGGTCGAGTTAGGGTTTGGGTCAAGTAAAGTTTGGGTCCTCACAATACGCCCCCAAATCGACTATAAAATAAAATCTCCCAAATCGACCATATGGTGAATAAAATCCTAATTTATGGTGTGAATAAGCCCCCAAATCGATTATTGGTGAATAAAACCCTAATTACTTGTGAATAAGCCACAAAATCGACTCAACCATATGGTGAATAAAACCCTAATTACTAAATAATAAGATAAAAAGTAAATCAATATTTAATTAAATACATTCAACTATTATGAGACCCATATCAATAAAAAAAACTATTGTGGGCCTTGCGAATTTTTTATCATCAAATATCAATATGAATAATCAATTAATCATCAAGAGAGATAAAGAGATAGAAAGAGAGAGAGAAAGAGAAAAATAACTCAATACCCTAGTTTGGGAGTCGGGACTTAGTCGGTGGAAGAGAGTGGGGCCCAGGGATGCGAATCATGCGATGTGTGGCATGTGCCGATAATGTGTTGGAGCCAATTAAGGGTGGGGCCGATCAGCCGATGGTGGTGTGGAGCCGCAGTGGTGCCGTGGTGGTGACTGGTGTGGAGCCGAGAGCAGTGAGAGAGCGAGAAAGAGAGAGAGAGAAGAGAACGGCTGTAAAGTCAGTAAAGGTAGGGTTTTATTTTATTTTTTGTTTAACGTGCAAGTGGGCTGACAGGCCCACCCGATTCAATAGGGCCCAACCATGGTTTGCATTTTTAGGGGCCCATGTCAACTGGGCATGGGGCCCTTCTGAATTTTTTTCCAAATACTAAAACCCATAAAATAAAAGAGGTTCCAGATTTAGGGGCCCCCAAAATTTGGGAAAATTCAAGGGCCTGAGGCAGCCGCCTCTTGGTCCTTGGTCCAGGGTTGGTACTGATGATAAGGATGTAGCGAAAAAGGACTCGATGGGAGTTAAGCAGTCAAATAAATCAGTGAAAGGATATATATATATATATATATATATATATATATATATATATATATATATATGACAATTATTGTTTTGTTCGAAATGAGCTTTCTGTAAGTAAATACATATACTATACTCGACAAACTGTGAATAATGCGTCATTTCACGCACGTCATTATCGTCATCAAGGTTTATCACATACTTTTCTCCTCGTGCTTGTGACATTACATAACTAAGTTTTAGTTTTATATCTTTGATCTGAAATTTAGTCACCTCATATATTTTGACAATTAAATCCTCCAAACTTATCTCTCTCTCTGCAACCAATACTTTCCTTTTTTCGCCCTCATACACTGGTTTCGTAGAGTTGGAATCTTTTAACCGTCCATCATAAAAGCATAATAGGTAACTTTTATCTTTGGATGTTAGTCATCGTCTACATCTACTAATAATGACTGTGACCAAAATAAAATTAAGTTAAACTAATCACTAGAGAGTCTAACTGCATCATAAATCATTAACAAGAAGGATAACCAATACTAATCACTCTAGTGCAGTTTGCCTCACCCTAGTACAGTTTGCACCACCCTAAGGCAGTTTGCAGCTAAGACTGCAGTAGGTGATCTCCAACTGCACTGAGAGTGTATTTTTTAAGTCACAATACATTGAGGAACACTCAGCAATAAATTTGCCTCACCCTAAGGCAGTTTACAGCTAAGACTGCAGTAGGTGATCTCCAACTGCACTGAGAGTATATTTTTTAACTCACAATACATCGAGAAACACTCAGCAATAAGTTTACCTCACCCTACTGCACTATGTCTTACCCTAGTGCAGTTTGCCTCACCCTAGGGCAGTTTATAGTGCAGACTGCACTAGGTGATCTCCAACTGCACTGCGATTGTATTTTTCAACTCACAATGCAAGATAAGAATACTCAGCAATACGTTTGCCTCACTCTAGTGCAGTTTGCATCACCCTAGGGCAGTTTACAGCGCAGACTGCACTAGATGATCTCCAACTGCACTGCGAGTGTAATTTTCAACTCACAATGCATTGTTGAACACTCAACATTCAGATTGCATCACTAATGTGTGCCATCTCCATCCCCTTTCTCTTGAAACTAAACTCGACCGAGCATTGGGTCTTATGAAATGGAAAACTCAGTAGCAAGTTTCACACGCTCCGACTCAATAATTTAGTAAATATTTTAAAAATACATATTTTATAAAAATGAAAAAAAAATGTCTTCAAGGAAAAAGATGGAAAAATATGTTGGTAAAATGAGTAGGTGTTTAATACTCTTCAGGAAAATAGGATTTCTAAATTTATAAAGCAGGGTTACTGAGACTCAACTGGAAATCCTGGCGAGTTGAGTAACTCAGTTGAGTTAGTGGATGACTCGAAATCCTGGCGAGTTTCAGAATGATGGTTCAGAATGCTAATAACCGTCTTGGTGTTTGATGAAATACATGCTGATAAATACTATAACAAGGATCCCCTAAAATGACGCCATTATCTAATTTGGATAAAGGAGAAGTCGACAGTGAGCGTATTTTGGTCGTTTCATTTTTATCTGTACCTGGCGGTCCGCATATTAAAAAGATTTCTGATTATATGAAACCAAAGGGATGAACAGATTTTCATGATATTAAACACCAAAATTGATTATCAGAATCATTTTAAACACCAAAATTGATCATCAGAAATGCAAGAGATGAGTATAGGGTTTCATGATATTTTTTAATAATTAATAAAAAGTAGTAAGATTAGTGGTACTTGCGATTTTCCATAAAGCTACTTATTAAAAGAAAGAATTAGAGTAAAAAAATATATATTTTTTTGACGGATGAGTAAAAACTATTTTAGACACTAAAGAGGAAGCAAATGTGAAAAACCAAGCAGGCTCTGTTGTTGATTGGCAACCCTTCTCCAAAAGGTACTTTTCAAGTGAGGTGTGTTACTTCCTTCTTCTTAAAAAGGTCTGTCATTGATTCAGGCCTTGTTTTGGCAATCTTTCTCAAAGGGCACTTTTCAAGTGCTTTAAAGAAGTGTGTTACTTGCTGCTTCTTAAAAATGTTTATCACATTACTGAAAAAAATATTGAAGCAGCATGGGACAACTTCTCAACCCAACAACATTTTCATTTAGAAGTGGCAAGGCCCTTTGATAAAATGAGCTTTTCACCCATCATTTTTCTCATAAAAAGTATTTTTGGATAAGGATTGCCAAACAATGCACTTGAGTAGTGTATCATGAGTTGCACATTGTTTATTAACTCAATCCTCGTGACGTTTATTCTTTTCAGGTGATTTTATCAAATGTGGATGCTGGTTATCCCGATCCTATGGACGTTGAGATTGTTGATCCAATGGACACTAAATACCAAGAGCCTTAAGAGGGCCACACCGCAGGACACCAAGAGGACCCCAGTGCTGATTATGATCCTTATACAGATTATTGATAACATAGTTTTAGCACTGACATTAGGATTTATAGTTAGGTAGCTTATTCTTTCCTTTCATGCATGGATTGTTTATTTAGTCTCGTACCTTTTATTTTTTATCGACTTTTATTTTTTTATTAATTAGTAATTATTTCATCTATTCGTATCACATTTATTTATTATTTATTTATGTTCTCTATCTTTATACTATTGGATTCATAGGATTTTTGAAATCATGTTAGCGTGAGAACTCTGATTATGTATATGTCCACTTAACATATATGAGATACGTACGGGTCATAACACAGAATTCTAGACTCTTGGGATGAGATTAAATTTCGAGTTGTTATAGAACTCGATCGGTTTCATAGGAGACCGCAACAGATCGATCTCGTATGAAACTACGACGGATCAGTCTCCTACAAGACCTTAGTCATAATCTAGTATGAGACCGATCGATCTTACTCAAAAACAAATATACACATGCTTTTTGTTATGGGGCAATTTCACCTATTAAAAATGAACAAAACACACATGAGCATTTGTTTTAAGAGCCCTGTTCATGGTATCAAATATGGGCCAATACCAATACGTTTTGATACATATCAACGCCTATACGTATTAAGTATCAACTCGAATATCGGTATCGACAGATACCTTTATTTTCTTAAGTTTTTATTTTTAAAGGAACCGATATAACTCGGTATCAGCCGATTCATATTGGTCCTCTATGAACCGCTACCGACTTCGACACCTTGGTCCCGCTGACCTTATCAATAATCTAGGGATAGATCGGACACTGTAGTATAGGTGTTGACCTCTCAAGTAAAATTTCGTTGTTTAAGCTCAGCCCATTGCCACCCCTAATTAAGTGAATGAGCGTTTTTTTTTTTTGCCCCTACCCTTTTAGGAGCCACGAATGCATGAGTCAATCAATGAGCCGTAAGATAAGATTGAGGTTGGATCCAAGGCGGGCCCTGGGTGGAGTCATTCTATTGAGTTAGGAAGCCCTTTTGGTTGAATATGATAGTTGAACTGGTAGGCAGCTAAGTGGCTAAACATCCTATATGAAGATCTCCCGAGCTAAAAAAATGCCCATCTTAAGGTTCAAACCATTCAATGTGTAACACAGGGTACTTTGATCCAATGGTATCAATCTTCTAGGCAATGCTAAAAAAGGTCAAAATATATTAGATATCCTGCCACCTGGACAACTTGGATCCTTAAAAAGTGAAGTGAGGATTTTATCTTGGGCCGAAGGTAAGGAGACTCCTTTACATGCTGGAACCAAAAAGCGTTTTGAACTAGGTTTAAGCTATTTCACTCGATCATGCTTCTTTCCGTTGACTCGGAATGAGAAAAAGTAGACTGGTAGCAGATTGAATTAGGTCCAAATTTGACAGGGGAGTCAAAAACAAGTTATCAAATATCGGTTGATCCCAATATGTATCGGTTTTTTGGCCAACCGATACGTATCAGACCAGATACTGTATCAGCATCTACCTCGGTATCAATCTCCATATCGGTCGATACGGAACGGGTGTCGGCCAATACCTCTCTCTCTCTCTCTCTCTCTCTCTCTCAAATCTGGGTAGATACGTATCAGAGGATACATATCAGTCCTCCATAGACCGATACCTAATACCGAACCCCGCATTGACACCTTGGTCAAAATGCTTTAACAACATTTAAAAGGATGCTCTAACCGCCGGTCAAATTCTTTTTCAAACTCTGACTTCCACAGATGATAGGGTCCCCAAAAATCTGACATCCACAGATTGACATTCAAAAGAATTTCATTTAGTTTATTCATAAACTCAAGAATATCCAGATGTCCAAGTTTATGTTCTCTTTTTTCCTACATCCGTTGCACTGAAATGTACCTTTCAAAAACTAAATTCCCTCCAGATCAGTGTGACCATATATACTCCTAACCTTTTCAAAAAGTCACTATTTTTCTAGGTTTTTTATCATTTTTTTTTTTTTTTTTTTATAACTTTTACAGTTTTTCATTAGTATCTTTTCAAAATTTTTCTTTTTACTTTTTCCAATTTCTACGGTGTTTCCTGAAATTGCCAAATTTTTCTGAATTTTTTCAGAGCCAATTTTCTCCCACACTTGGTCACTATGTTCCGGACTAGATTGTATTCCAGTTCCAGGGAGTCTACACAGCAAAATGTAAATTTATATGAAGGGAGCCCATCAACAGATAACGTGATTCAATTAACAGGTACCATAAGCTACACGATACTAGAACTAAACAGTAAACACTGAGCGTTCTTATGTCTAGCAAAGTAGATCATAAGGAATGGATATGCAGAGAAGTAAATACCCAGTTGCAGATCTTTCAGGAGATGTATCCTCTGCTCTTCAAACTCTCCACCGAGTCCTTGATGATTTGCTCCACGGAGACGAAATCGACACCCAAATCCGTCAACTTTTTTGACGCATTCGGAGCCCTCAATAACCCGGGTTGAGTATCCTTCGGAAACCTACACAGCACACAGGATTATTTAGTTCAGAATGCTTATTTACGAGTCTCTTGATATTTGATGTAGTACATGGTATAAAACCAAGCCTAGGTACGGGAATAAAACCAGAGTTAAACTCGCTGTAACTTCATATCCTTTCATCAAGCACCCTAGGCTCTTCAGGATCCTCTTAACTAGTGGCTTCTTTCACCTCTTCGGTCTTCTGAAGTGCACTTAAGTCATTTCACCATTTTGCGCGAAAAGACTTAGCAAGGAACATAGCTGTTTTCATTACTGAATTCTCACCATTGTATCTAAGGTGTACCACAAGTAATACTTTCTCCGGGTAGGTCATGAACATTGTTTAAAAGGGGGACTGGACTTCCAGTTGCACAGCAGTTCAACTGGGTCCAACAGTCCGGTCCAATAGAAAGTAGCTATTTGATAATGGAACCACTCAGAACCAGTTAAGAGCTGACAGCTGGATTGGTCAGACCGTGCTAGTTTACACAGAACTGGACAGTCCAAATATTAATCAGAAATCTATGAGATGAACATGAGTTTCAGTAAAACAGTGAAGCTTGTTGAAGTTGAAAAACAAAGGGTAAAAAAGTGGAAACCTGTTGTATTCCATGGGGGATGGAGAGAGACCTTCCTGCCATGATTTTAGGTCACCTTCAAATTGGCAACAATCCACCCTTCCTAGAGAGAGAGAGATGAGTGCCCTGTTGCAGACTCTCTCTCTCTCTCTCTCTCTCTCTCTCTCTCTTCACACACATATAAAAGCATTTTATATTAACCGGTTTTAACCAGTTTGAACCAGTGGTCAAACTGGTTTAGACCAGACTAGCCTCATTAACAGTTCAACATCCAGTCCAGTTCTGAGAACATTCATTATGAAGAGCATTTTTCCACCATCGAGCGCTGTCAAAACCTGACTTCCACCGGTGTCAGAGCCCCCCATAAGATAGTGACAGTTAGCTTTCATCGAGGTCCAGTGGCTAAAAGGTGCTTCATAAGCTTGATAACCTTAACATGCCAGCAATGCTCATTAGTTTAAAATATAACGTACTTAAAACAATTGTATTGGGGTTGGCATTGCCATTATATCGCATTGGTATGGTATCAAACTACTCTGATTTGCACACCAATTGTACCATTCGTTAAGTACCAAAAAGGCCAGTTGAGGAGGAAGGGGTGCTTGGGAAGGCGAAATTGTCGTAGAAGCTTTTCCCCTTGCTTTATAATGATTGTTACAAACTGACTAAATGACTAGATTCTCCCGGAACACTAGCTAAGCTAATATTTTTCTTATATAAGACTATTAATAATTATGATATAGTCTATCTTCGATTAGTATATATTATTAGTTCCCTTCATTTAAATCAATAAGAATGCACGCCACCCTCCTTGAGGGGGGCCCTCGACTTGGGAAGGAGTGCATAGTTAAGCTCTTCCACATTGAAACCATTATGCATTCGATGCAACTCGGGAATGATATAACATGATTGCATTAAGAAATGGCAGCCACAAGATTCAATCAGATTTAATCCCCACTTGGCAATGGTTTTCAGCGCTCTGGAATTCACTTTTGGGCAAAGCTATTCCGGATCTCTAATAATTAATAAGCATTAAATAACAACATGCTTCTCACCCAACTGATTCCCACAAAAGCTTAGGCCCTGTTTGGCAACCCTTTTTAAAAAAGCACTTTCCAGGTGCTGGAAAGAGGTGTATCAAAAGCTGCTTCTCAACACAACACCATTTCCAAGTAGAAGTAGTCTAGTCCTTGGGTGAAATGTTCTTTTCACCCAACATTTTCCCTTTAAAAAGCGCTCTTTGGAGAAGGGTTGCCAAACAGGGGGCCTTAATCTTGGATGAGAATCCGGAAGCTGCTCTGACTCGCTTCTGGATTCTCAGTTTTGCAGGATAGCAGGAGGCAGAAGTGACGCTCCCCAAACAGGGCCTTAAGGCTCAGGGTTCAAATCGGGCGTTATTGGATTTTGGTTGCATTATCTCTCACTTACCTACTAACAGAGTTTCCTTCTCTAAAAAGAACCAAGGAAAAAGGAGTAAAAATCATTACCTGTGCACCTTGTATTCTGGGTGAAGTTCCGCAACTTTATCTGCAAAGTCACTCCAGTGAGATATGGCTTCGACACAGAGATGCCTTCCTGATGCTGATGGGTTCTCATATAACAGAATATGAGCCAGTGCAACATCTTTAACATGTACAGGTCCCATATAAAAATCTGGATATGATTCGGTGCAGCCTGTAACAACACCAAAGCTTCAGATCAAACCTCCGTCAATTTTAAATCCCATAGTCCATAGTGTTGAGAGCATATATACTAGCATGGTATCAAAACTCGGCCGATACTGATACTTATCAGTGAATATGTATCAGTTTCCCGAGAACCAATACCGATACTGCACCGATACAGGTTTCGTGGTGGTGTCGGCCTGGAGTATCTGTATCGGTTGAACGTCTCAGGAATCGGTCGATATGTATATCTCTTGATAGATATTTATAAAATATTTATAAAAGATCTATTAAATATTGGGTCGATATTTATAAAATATCGGTACCAGCCGATACACAGCAGTACCGGTCGATACATCTCGGTATTGGCCCACAGACCCATGCTTTATTTTTCAGATTTTTTTTCACAAAATAAAATAAAGTTCCTGTATCGGCCAATATGTATTGGTGTCTTGGAGACCAGTACCATTTTAAACACCTTGCTTTAAGAGAATATTTTCTTACACAGAAAACGGAGATCATCCATAACAAGTATCACTGAAAATCAGGCTTCAGAGTATACCTTTCATTTCAACTAAGAATTTGTCTGCAGTAATCTAGTAAAGGAGATGGTTTGGGCGTGTCCATCAGAGATCTAAAAGGAGCTCCAACATGACAGATTGCCATCATGCACACACAAAGAAAGTTACATCAATATGCCAACTAGCACACTTATCCACTTGTAAATTATGGGTGTAATACTCAAGTCATTATGGGTGTCAGAATAAGTTCTCCATCAAGTGTGAGTTTCTTTAGTGGGCTCATCCGTGTAAGAATTTGGAATTCCTCTTCCAAGTGATCCCGAAATGGGCGTTGTGGAAAAGGAAAAGAAGAAAACTATGTGACAGTAGCAATCCACCAGAAGCAACCAAAATATTTCGTAATGAAACGAATGAAAACTTGAACTACTCACATACATACTTCTTAAAAGGTCAAACCAAGAGAGAGAGAGAGAGAGAAGAAAAAGAAGGGAAAGGCCAATAAACAGTTTTGGAGGAAAGTAGTCAGAAGTAACATGAAGGACCACGAAGAGAGTTTACCCGAAACAGAAATGAGGAGATATATAGCTCATGGACCCAGCCGCCACTAGAGACAAGGAAAATAGAGAGAAAGAAGGGAAGAATAATGTGAAACAACAATTTTTTATGCCGCTTTAAAGAGAGATGTTTTTATTCCTCAATGACTTATGAGATTCAATATTACAATAGTTTGAGTACTAACAATGATGGCGTCGGCCCATTTCGTCACTCACTTTGGATCAGCGCTAAGCTCTTTATAACTCCGTCCCTTCTCACTGCTTCCCTCCAGGTCTTCACTGGTCTTCCTCTTCTCCCGCTTCCTTATGCTTGGAGCGTCCCAATCCATCATACAGGGTCTATTTCTGACCTCTGATGGACACATTCAAACCACTTCAAACAACAAAACCATCCCATCAGCTTGTACCATCGAAATTTTAGTGATTCCTTCAATAGTTAGAAACTTTATACCAATGCAATTTTTGGGTGATCATGCCCCAAAGGGTAGCCAAAAGATCGGATGGTCCAAATTTATTGAATCTAAGAAAATCTTACGATCCAAGGTTAATATATTGGCATCAGGTAGGTATCCACCAATACCAACCCATATAGATACATATCAGTTAATTGATGTTGTTTTTTCTTTTTCTTTCTTCTTTTTCTAAAACTTTTTTATTCAAAAACAAAAGGGTAATGACCCTATCAGCCAATAAATATCAATATCAACGATACCATACTTGCCCGAAGAGTAACGGACAAGGCAGGCCACCGATACCAAGTTTTCAAACCTTACTACAGTATAGATTGATGTCATTTACTAAATAGAACCCAATAATTAGTAGACCTTATCCATACGTGTGTGTGTGCGCGCACACACACACACAAATGTTAAAAACAAACAATAGAGTGGAGGATTACATTGCCAAATGGAACATGATAAGGGTGAAATGAGGCATGCACACAACTGACAACATAAACTTACAGATGGCGCACATCCATTACCCACATCAACCATCAATGGCTACACTAAACCAAATAAGGATATCAAAATATATCAATTACCACAAAAAGGGTAATGCAAATGAAGCAAGTTGTGAGATTGCAAATCCACATATAATGACAAACTCATTGAAGAAATATAAAACTGAAAATTCAAGACAAAAACAGAGAACAGCCAGCACATTGCGAGAAAACCTTGCATTGTATATATTTCATATTTCTGTGATTACCAAGAAAAGATATCTAGCATACAATTCTTAACACAGATTTTTTGCATCAATGCTCAAGTCTACTTATCCAACATATAATTTTGGACTCACAGAAAGCAGTGTGGCAACCAAAAAGACAAATTAGGGAATCATAAAAAATGAACAACAGATTGCTAATTATATAATTAAACATCCTACCCTTAATCTTTATAAAGCCTCTAAATGTAGTTGTCGCTTGCAACTTCCCTATGTGGCAATTCATACACAAAAAAAGATAAAAGATCCTTCAATAGTAAAAGCTATCGATGGTACCTTGAAGAAGACGGAGGAGTATTAGCATGCTGGCATTGATGCTGGGAGGAAGGATAGGACCCAAGACAGTTCCAGGGTTAATCACAACAGCGTTAAATCCGGTTTCCTTTGCAAACTCCCACACAGCTTTCTCCGCCAGCGTTTTTGAGAGCGGATACCAAAGCTATTGTTCCAGAAAAAATGACAATCCACCAAAATTTTCTATAAATACCATGACCCAAGTCACCCACAATCGATCAAGAAATATATACTCTCTTTTTTATTTCTTAATAATATGAAAAACAGTATTGAAAAGAGAGGCTTTACATAATGCATCTACCTCCTCCGAAGTAAAGAATGGCGCTGTCCATAAAAAATATTCACAATTCTGTATTTCATAATTATTCTGAAAGAGCTCAACCAACCGACCAGTTCACCAAGGTTGGCCACCAGATCATCAAGTTTGTACACATGGCACCATTTTGGTGCCACGTTCTTCACAACACCATCATATAGATTGGATTCATCCTAAGATTGGTGCATGTGGCCTTTGATTGAGACAGTCAAATTGATGAGATAAAACATAGACCAGAAATTGCAACAAATAAACTATCTGATCCAGTTGACAAGCGGTTATGATTCTCCAATCTGTGCAATTTTTGGGCAAACACACCGAATGGTGCATAGAGATTGGGGAAACATTGTCTTCCATGGTGCTAAGCATCATGCTATATAAAGTGTTTCCCTTTACACCTCTCCACACCTTAAGCCTAAGATACAATCCTTAAGTTCTACTTAGGGCTGTTAACGGGCTGGGTTTCAGCCCGGGCCTGGCCCGAATGGGCCGGGTTCAGGCCCAATATTTTAAGTCATTTAATAAACGGGCTAAGCCCAGATAAGAAATGGGTTCAGGTTCGGGCTGCAAAGTGTAAGCCCGAACCCGGCCTAGTAAAATGTGGCCCTTATAAAAAAAAACTCTTAAAAACTATTAGAAACCCGGCCCGGCCCAGCCCGGATAGCTAACTGGGCCAGGTTCGGGGTACAACATTTAAAAATCGGGCTGAGTCCAGCCCGGCCCGGTTTTCGGGCCGGGTTCGGGCTCTCATATATTTTTTTTAAAAAGGGCCTATACAAAAACCCAGCCCGGCCCGTTGACAGCCCTAGTTCTACTTTTAAGTCATATGGTGCCAAGTGGCACACAAATTTTACTTATCCAAGCTGTCCAAATGGCAGATGTGCAGCCCATAAGACATGGTTATTGGCGGATCCATACCATCAAATCTAAGCAATTCAATATGAACCCTGTGTTAGATACGAACAATAGTCCATATTAAACTTCCCACATCAAATAGTTTGAACCATCTGATTAGTGTGTTTTACTTTGCTTCGGTGATCTTCATATGATCTTTAATCACATGGAAAATTTGTAATGGCCAAAAATGTCTGCCAAGTGACGCAGGACGAGTCGCACGCTAACCCTAAAGTAGCAAAATCCCGCGTGGAAGGGGTTTTAGGGTATTTAAACCTTTTATTAAAATAAAAATAAAAAGAAGAATAAGATAGAAATATTCAGATTCGCTCCAAAGAGACTAGTCCGCTTCACGCCAACGGGTTTTCTAAAGCTTCACACCACGGCTGTACGTCGTTTTTGCACCAAGTCGCACGAGAAACGATCGCTCATTCCTCAAGGTTTGAAGGATTCACTCCCTCGGTTGAAAACTCTTCACAAGCTCTCTAGGATTTGCACAAAAGCAACTCTCTTTCATTCAATAATCAAAACTCCCTAATTACATTGTTTTAAAGACCTTATATAGGGATCTTACAATAAAAGAAAACCCTAAAACAAATATTAACTAAAAGACAATTAAACCCCTAAAGTTTTAAAGTTCAAATTTAGAAGTTTAAAACAACTAAAACTCTCATGCGCGATTTCGATCGATAGAAATTGAAAATCGATAGATCGAAATTTAAAATCGATCGATCGAAATTCATATATTTATGAATATCGCCGTCGACATTCGATCGATCGAAATAGAGTTCGATCGATCGAAATAGAGTTCGATCGATCGAATTTGTCATGTATTCGATCCCTTCTCTAGAATTTTCGTCGTTACGCCTGATTTCCTCTTCTTCACCGGCCGTTTGAAAGCCCATTTATGGGTCTATTTCTTCCTTGCTGATTTTCTTCGATTGGCTCGGTCACGGTCGAAACATGCGGATCTGAATTCCCCGTCAATCTCCTTGAACTTTTGAATGGTCTCGGACTCGGTAGGGACAATCATAGATGCCTGTGCTTCGATGATTGCCGATTCGGTAGGGTCTATCATGGATGCTTGGACTTCTACGATCGTGAGCTCTTCGACGGTTTCGAGATCTGCCACGGTCTTAGCAACTGGTATGAACTCTTCAATTGGACATTGTTCTGGCACAAGATCAAGGCGGATAACTGGATCTGCGTGAACAATGGGCGCCATCGGTTCATCCATAGGCATGGAAGTACTTTAATTTACTATAGGTTCGGTATCTTCCACCGATACAGATACAACCACGGGTTCGAGCTTGATTTATGGAATGGGCTTTGAGTTAACGAGCACGGGTTTTGAAAGCTTAGATTTCAAAGCTTCATGCCTCACCGATATGATCTCCTCTTGTAGTTTGAGGAGAAAATCTTCAAGAAATTTTTGAACAAGACTCTTGTTTAATGCCTTCGCTATCTGACGTGTATTTGTTAACTCACGTCTAATCTCAAGAGTAAATGCTCGACCATATAAAGCTGGCCAATATCGAGGTGCTGAATTCAAATTCCTCAGACTCTGCGATCTAGTTTTTACTATCTCCCAAGTTTGTCTAATCTTACCAATCGTCTGATACAAATCAAGGAGCTTTCGCCGATCCACGAACGATCCCATTCTAGCCATCATGAATCCATTCAACTCGTGCAAGGCTTCGATAAATTGCTCTTTACTCATGATGGACAACCTGCTTTGATACCAAATTGACGCAGGGCAAGTCGCACGCTAACCCTAAAGTAGCAAAATCCCGCATGGAAGGGGTTTTAGGGTATTCAAACCTTTCATTAAAATAAAAATAAAAAGAAGAATAAGATAGAAATCTTCGGATTCACTCCAAAGAGGTTTGTCGACTTCACGACAACGGGTTTTCCGAAGCTTCACACCACGGCTGTACATCGGCTTCGCACCAAGTCGCACGAGAAACGATCGCTCACTCCTCAAGGTTTGAAGGATTCACTCCCTCGGTTGAAAACTCTTCACAAACTCTAGGGTTTGCACAAAAGCAACTCTCTTTCATTCAATAATCAAAACTCCCTAATTACATTGTTTTAAAGACCTTATATAGAGGTCTTACAATAAAAGAAAACCCTTAAATGAATATTAATTAAAAGACAATTAAACCCCTAAAGTTTTAAAGTTCGAATTTAGAAGTTTAAAACAACTAAAACTCTTCTGTGTGATTTCAATCGATCGAAATTAAAAATCAATCGATCGAAATTTAAATCGATTGATCAAAATTCATATATTTATGAATATTGCCGTCAACATTCGATCGATCGAAATAGGAGTTCGATTGATCAAAATTTTCGATCGATCAAAATTTAAATTCGATCGATCGAATTTGCCATGTATTCAACCCCTTCTCTAGAATTTTCGTCGTTACGCCTAATTTCCTCTTCTTCACGGGTCGTTTGAAAGCATATTTATGGGTCCATTTCTTCCTTGCTGATTTTCTTCGATTGGCTCAGTCACGGTCCAAACATGCGGATTTGAATTCCCCGTCACCAAGTGATTCAAAAAGTGGGAAGGTGAGGGCCTATCTTAGACCTAACGTAAGCTCCCGTTAACCTTTTTCGAAATCAAGCACCATACAGTGTTGATAAGAGTTCTTATATGCTAACTGACTCATTGCCAGGCAACAATGAGAACGGGTCACTAATTTTGGACGCATGGCACTAATTTTCAAAAAGTGTCACATGATGTGAAGGGCATAATACGACGGCCTAGTGGGTTGAAGATTTCATTCAAAAAAATAAAAATATCTCCATCATGTGATTCAAAGTGGTCAAAATCCTTTAAAATGAATGGCTACTATGTAAATCTCGAAAATCAATTTCAGTCATTCAGTTTAAAGGCATTGATAGAGATGTTTTACGATGCAATTTTTGGCATCATGGATCTTTATATTGTTGTCATTGCATCACATACACTTTGAAAAATAGCACCATGTGTCCGGAAATGTAACCCCTTACCGTCAGGCACACATGTTGCCCCACAGCTCACATCCCAAAAAGTGACCTGTTTCAAATCGGCATCTGAGATGGATCAGTTACCTTATACCAGCTCTTCCTGTATTACGGTTACAAATAATGGACAATCAAACGCCTCTTCAAGAATTCTTCTCTTTGGACAGGTACATGTAATACAGTTACAAGGGGTTCCACATGTAATATGGGAGTAAACATGTGGTATTACTTGCAATCAGATGTGCCCAGCTCTATTTATTTAAGTGTTCATTTTGTAACGTTTTAAAACAGCGTTATAAAGATCATAAAGGCCTTTAGCTGTTACTGTTATAACCCATTATAACGGTTTTAACAAGTTTTTTTTTTTAAACTTTTATAATGGGTTGTAAAGGCATTGTAACAAACTTTATACAGAACCTTATAAGAGCATCTCCAATGGGAGACGCTATTCCAACGTGGCATTCACAACGGATAAATTTGGCATCCCTCAAAAAAATCTTTCACTCCAACCAAGATGCCTAATCCCACGTGGATTTGGCGTTTCACCTTGCTAGGTCAAATTTGGCATATCACTGTAGCTATGCCAAATTTACTTTTAACATATTTTATTCATTTTAAAATCACTTTTTTAATATTTTGTTTACTTATTTATTTATTTTTTTCCTTCTTATGACAAATTTGGTATAGTTGGTTGGAGTTCAACCATATGCATTTTAAAATCACTTTTTTAATATTTTGTTTACTTATTGTTTTCATTCTTATGACAAATTTGGCATACTTGGTTAGAGTTCAACCATATGCCAAATTTCACTCATGCACAACCCATATGCCATTTCCCAACATCACCCAAAATTTGGCATAGCCCGTTGGAGAGCAGCATATTTTCTATAAGCAAAACAAACACCAAAATCATTATTCTAGCGATTGAAAACACCAAAATCCTACTCCAACAAATTCACTATGAGGTTCGCCATCTTTGGCGAGTCCTACTTCAAAGCATCTCCAGCAAGGATAGCTAAATTTGAATAGCTAAAATCCCCTTTTGAGCCCACTCTCTATTTTAGTTATTGCTTTTTTTAAAAAGTTTTCCAGCAAGGATAGCTATTTTAGCTACTCCTCTTTTAAAATAATATTTTTTATTTCTATTTTAATATATATTTAAAATATATGGCAAGTGGAGAGAGAGAAATAGAGAGAAAAGGGGGAGAGAGAGAGAGAGAGAGATTTAATCATATTTTATTAATAGCGAATGGAGTGGGATTCGCTATTAATAACAAATGAGGTGGGACTCGCCAAAGATGGCAAGTCTCATAACAAATCTGCTGCAGTAGGATTTTGGTGTTTTCAATCTCCAAAATAGCGATTTTGGTGTTTTTTTTGCTTATAGAGAATCTGCAGGAGATGCACTCACTGGCTATTAATAGGGAATCCCACTCCATTCGCTATTAATAAAATATGATTAAATCTCTCTCTCTCTCTCTCTCTCTCCTCTTTCTATTTCTCTCCCTCCGCTTGCCATATATTTTTAATATTATATTAAAATATAAATAAAAAATATTATTTTAAAGGAGTAGCTAAAATAGCTATCCTTGATGGAAACTTTTTTAAAAAGGCAATAGCTAAAATAGAGAGTGAGCTAAAAAGGGATTTTTAGTTATTCAAATTTAGCTATCCTTGCTGGAGATGCTCTAAGGCCTTGTTCGGGTGTTCCCCCAGTTTTCCTAGAAAAGCTCTGATTCCTCCTGACAAATCAGTTTCCTGGCTTTTCCCAGGTGCGTTATTTTAGGCCTTAGAAATGCTTTGATTCCAGGCTTTTCCCATAAACGAAGGATTTCCTGTGTTCTTTTAATTTTTCCAGGAAAACACATAATCGATCTACTTTAGGGACATTTTTTTTTATCGGTCTACTTTAGAGACATCATATGACTGTAGTGCATCCGATACTATGCCGTATATATTCGAAGGTCATTTTTGACTGATGCACAATCCATGGGCGACTGAACACTTCCATCGGTGCAATTGTGCAAAATTGATTCGTACAGCTATACTACCTGATCGCCTATTATAATAACACTATCAAGTCGCTTGTACGAAAAAGGAAAGTACATACTACATTAGCCCATTACAGGGCAAAGGAGGCTTAATTTAAAAGCCAATTACAAAATGAAAAACAAAAAGGAGCATAGGAAAAGCGACGACATATAACCCTAAAGATGACTACGAGGTTGCTTTGTTGCCACCCCCTCCTCAAAAGAGTATGAGGTAGTCATTGTATGTATGTCGGAGCTACTCCCGTCGTCCGAGTTATCACCGCGACGCTGCTGCATGGGAGGTATCCAATCGAAGTCCTGCTCATCCTCCGACTCCATTGAACACTCCAGAGTATTGTCCTCTGATTCTGAACTTAGAAGCACTGGGTTATTTGCAATGCCTGGTGGTTGAAGAATCTGAGGCACCGACCGCACAGGTGGTGCCCGATAAGGCGATCGGGCCAGTTGGGTGGCGAGCATGTTGGATGGGTTTTAGAAAGGGCCTCGAATTTCTGGTGCCCTAACTCGATGGCGATGCCTAGGAGGAGCAAGTGGATATGAATGATGTTGTGGTAGTGGATGCGTCTGTGGCCCGCGATATGGAGGATCTAGGTATATTACTTCGATCATTCACCTAGCTGGAGGTGCAGGCAGTGATGATGAAGACTGTGGGTGATTGCGATGAGCCTGGAGTTTCCGACATAGCAGCCACCAATTTATAACATTGCTACTATATTATTTTAAATCTTTAGTTGTAGTAATCGATAAAAATATATATATCAATCAGCAAGCATCTCATTTAATATTCGATTGGTAGATTCATTACATCCTTTGATATACATACACAATCAAAAGAGCTACAAACAAAGTGAATAGCAAGTCATGAAAAAATCCACACACATTGTACACACTCTCTCAGTCTGACTTCTAAATACTACCCAAGGAATGACCGATTTTTGGGGAAAATGGGGTGCTTCTTCATGTGTCATGACTGACATTTGGGGAAGACGAGGGGTTGGTATATCACAATAAAGGTTGATGGGATGATATTATCTGAGGAAGTGTTTCTAAAACTTTGAAACACGTTAACCGCTTCATCATACGTTCTGAACAAACGATGATAAGCCCCCGAGAATTCTGTTACTTCTCGTAAGCATTCCTCCCATGTTCGATAAACATCTGGTCTCCTACCAATAAAAACAATGTAGTATTTGCCCATTACATCTGAAAACATTATTTTAAAAGTTCAGTGTCACCATGAATTTAGTTTGAAGAACAATTGGTTAGTACAAGAGTCATAAGTGAAATGATACTATTGAGCATTATTTTATGAAATGAACTCAATGAGATTGTGCGTCCCACATTTTATTTGCTATATCATCGTGAAAAGCATTCATCCACTCACGATTCGCAGGAGTTTGAGTGTTATAATTGTGTAGGACACAACATACAACAACTATCTTATTATGCGTTTGTATAAGAAACTTTGTTTGGACTTGGAAAATTAGGAAGCGTTGTTTAAGTACCCCAAATGTCCGTTCTACGACATTTCGTAGTGACGCATGTCACTTATTAAATAGTTCTTGGGGAGTCGTTGGAGGGTTTGAGGTGTAAAATTCTTTAAGATGGCATCGCACGCCACGATCAGAACTCAGAAAGCCGCACATATTCGAATCTATCGACAAGATAGTACTTTCCCATTGGCACACGAAGCCTGTTTTCTCTCCTTGATAGCGCACTTGCGAGGACCTTGGAGTCCGGAGAGGATCCCTGCTATATCATCACGAAAAGCGTTCATCCACTCACAATTCGCAGGAGTTTGAGTGCTATAATTGTGTAAGACACAACATCAACAACTATCTTTTTTTGCATTTGTATATGAAACTTTGTTTGGACTTGAAAAATTGGGAAGCATTGTTTCCAAATGTCCATTCTACGACATTTTGTAGTGGCGCATGTCGCTTATTAAATAGTTCTTAGGAAGTCGTTGGAGGGTTTGAGGTGTAAAATTCTTTAAGATGGTATTGCACACCACGATAAGGACTCAGAAAGCCGCACATATTCGAATCCATCAACAAGATAGTACTTTTCCATTGGCACATGAAGCCTATTTTCTCTCCTTGATAGCACACTTGCGAGGACTTTGGAGTCCGGAGAGGATCCCTCCCATCCTGACAGTACACACTGGAATAGCATGTCAAAGCTCACTACACACAGCACGTTCTGTGATGTATCTTGGTGGCGATTACGATATCTCCGTAAGTCTTTGGAATAGTTACAGATACATGTGTACCATCAAGGGCACCTACCGCATGCTGAAATCACAGATACACCCATGGCTTGTTTAATATCTCAGGGGGTGTGGTATTAGTTGTTTGTTTAACCAACTCATGATATAACTTCAAAATTGCCTTAAGTACTGCATTGAAGGAGATGATTATGGTTGATCATAAACGTTGGAATCTATCTTGTATCGCACGACTTTTTTTAGTTTGGGTGACGGTATACAAAAATATTGCAACATGTTCTTCAATCATCATGTAACAATCCTCTATCCTCGAGGGCATTGCACAAGCTTCGGAATGCCACTGTTCGCATGCGGAAAAGGTCATAGGCAATGTCTGGATACCCATTGAGGATTTCTTTGACATACAAGGGACCAGTGAGGAGAGAGGTATGATGCCTCCACCTCTCAGGTTTATGTACCCTCTGGTAATAAATTGTCGCTGTCAGAAGTGCACCGATTGCAAACATTCCTATGATTGCATCATCGGATAGGGGAAGAAGTCATTCCTATAAAAAGAATGATAATGTCGATTGGACTGAGATTCATACTATTAATATATGAGTAACTTAGAAGCAACCATTAAGAAACGACTATTATTAATAAAATGGGTAGTTAACATTTACGATTACAAGACTATTGGTACACAGGCCAGTGCCTCCCAGTCAACCTGAACAGATACCCTTGGAAGTGTTCAGAGCGCATCGCCAATAATGTCTTGGCCACGCGAGAAGAACTATCAGCAACTTAACGATAACATTATAAAAGATATTATCGTCTATTAAGTTTATTGCATTCATCTCCTCTAAGACCTTCATGAATGAGTCAATTGGGTTTGTTCCAATTGCACGTTGACTTATAAGACCGCCAATCAAAGAACAAAAACCTATTAGCTCATCCAAAATCCCATCTTCACTTTCGGGTGCCTTTCGTTTTGTGCCTGATCTAGTAGAACCTTCCCGACTAGATCGTGGTCGTAGGGTCAGGCTCAGACCACTTTCAGCAGTGAAAGTTGAGTTAGCATTGTGGGACATCTCTCCTTGGGGGCTCGATTCATCCTCCAATTGGGAATGGTACGAGCCATCATCAGTTGAGTCTCCCAAATCAACGACGGGCTCTTCATGATGGGGGTCTTGCGGGTGGAATTCTCGTGCACCAGTGTAGATCGTATTGTCATAAAGGAAGCGCAGGAGTTCGTAGTCTACTAGTCTTGCACCCTCCTATATTTGTAGTGACTAGCCAAGTTGAACCCTGAGAGTAGATAATTACTTAAATAATTAGGTATGAGCCCTTATTTTTGTCATGGGTAAATCTCAAAACTATGTAAAAATAGTGACATTTACACATGGCTCACCGGTTGATTGCAAAAATTGGTCCATATATCATCCTCGGCCTCCACCATCTTATCACCTTGGTGTCAACCAAAGCCGCTAGTACTTAAGAGCGTGTTCATTTGTACGTATCGATTTCTCAAGGTTCTTAGGTGGTTGTAACACTTATCCTTGGTTAGCTCGTCTAGTTTATCCTCAAAGCACCTATAAGTCCTCAATTTCATGGCCATTTCCGGCCACACATTTTTACACCAAGTATTGTTATATTGTATTGGTCGACAAGCTCATTTATGAAAGTTGTCCATTTCATCATCCCATACGAAATTTTTTCCCTTCTCTTGGAAAGCATCTACCCTCTTACCCTTCGCCTTGCGACTAGTCATTACTGTTGGAAAACATGTACAACTTGTCATTAGTGACTAGTCATTACTATTGGAAAACATGTATGACTTGTCGTTAGTGACTTGAAACCAGGTGCATTGGCACTAGGAGGGGTGCTAAACAGTAAAAGGAGCATTATTTGTACTATTTTTAAATAAGGAAAAGAGGCTTAATTCGAACCAGTTTTGGTGCAAAGTAGCATTATTTGTACTATTTTCTAACATGAAAGTGCCAATATTATTGACCGCCACCTATGTTCACACATAATTTATTTTTAAAACCAACTATGTTGCACAAGTCCCTCATGAGACATTGCAAATACTCCTCACTTTGGGGTTTAGTGACCACTACTAACTACGATTGGTGAGCATCTATCTACATGATATCAAATAACTCAAGATTGAGTAGTATTTACTATCAATCAACTCACTAATAGGTTTCGCATTGTGTCTTTCCAGTTTTACCTCGGACTTTACCCACATATGGAGCTAATTTTAGGATGCATCTCAGTCGATGCTAGGAAGAAGCAGGAGTACCTCATCATGAAATGCATGGACTGTTGTGTACATCATCAGTCCACGATTTTTATGGAATCTCCACTCGAGTTCTTTCCAATTTGCATCATCTATTTATTCATGACCTCTAGTGTTCATTATCTCCTTACAGTCCACACTTAAGTATAGTACATATTGGTGGTATAAGGAAAAAAAAAAACAAAAAAAAAACTCTAAATTTAGAACACATCCCGCGCTCAGGTTCATCCAACCTGCTTGTTAAGGTGTCGAAGCTTTTAGAGATCGAAAATCAGTCTTCAATAGCCTACACAAGCGATGACCATACATTGTATTAATCTGCAAGTATTGATGTGCAAATTAGTCTAGGTCTATTAGTGAAACAACACAGTCACACCAAAGACTTCAAACCAAATACTTCAAAAATGGTGATATAATTAAACTCATAGTTGTAGAATCAGCAGTTAGAACTCAGACTAATATACTTATAAAAAATGGTGAACTCAAATTTGTAGAATCAGCAATTAGAACTTAGAGTACTATAATTATAAAAAATGAAACTTAGAAGACTTAAAAATGGTAATATAATGAAACTCAAATTTGTAGAATCAACAGTTCGAACTCAGAGTAATATAATTAAAAAAAATGGTGAACTTAGATTTGTAGAATCAATAGTTAAACTTAGATTTGTAGAATTAGCACCCTCTGATTTGTAAAATCGGCACACTCAGAATTACATAAGCTAATTAATATATGGAAACTGAAGATCACCAACCTTTCGTGGGCTATAAACTGAAGAGGGAGATGTGTTCTCTCCAACGGTTGGACATTTTATAGAAGTTGAACCAACAATCTCAGCCAGTTCACATTCAACTAGTCAAACCTCTAATAATGGTTTTTTCAACTCACAAACAGTAGCTTCTACACCAAAACAACTAAAAACATAGCTTCTGAAGATGAACCGATGGATACTTTGAGCAGATCCACTGCTTGTCATGTGAAGCTCAATGAATATCTCACTTCGGGAAGATCGTCGTTGCTAGCTACACCACCTAGCTGCTATGTGTTGTCGCATAGTGCTACACGATGAAGATGGGAGAGAACGAAGTATTTTAATGACAGCTTGGATGGGTTTTACTCGTCTGCTCTGCTCAGGAAGAAAGAAGAAAATGAAGTTGTAAGTTGTTTTAAATGATACCCGTTGTAGAGATAAAACAAGTTTGGGTAATTATATAGTGCATATGTCAGAGAGCACAATAGCGCACCATACTCGATTTCCGAGTATTTCTGCTCAAAATGCTAGGAAACGGTAAAGTCTCCTCAAGTTGGAAAGTGACCATTTTCCTATGGGTCCACGCCCATTACAGAACATAGGAAAAGCACAGAAAGTGCTCCTTTTTTGCACTTTCCGACCACTATTCACAGAATCGTAGCGATTCTGGGTGGTCAAACGAGGCCAGAGTGTTATTTATATTTTTTTGTCTTTTAGTTATTTATTTAAATTTAAAAATAAAAAAATATAGGTAGAATAAATCTAATAACTTGGTGGTTGTTTCAATATAATAGAAAAAAAGGTGTATAATGGAATATAACACCCGTTGACAGTTATATACCCTTGTAACATAACAGCTTATACCCATTTACCGTTACAACCGCCGAAAGTGAAAATGAAACTAAACTAAGGCCTCGTTCGACTACCCAGAATCGCTCGGATTCTGTGAACAGGATTTTGTGAACAGTGGTCGGAAAGTGCAAAAAATGAGCACTTTCTGTGCTTTCCCTGCGTTCGTTAATGGGCGTGAGACCCACAGGAAGGTGGTCACTTTCCGAGTTGAGGAGACTACCGTTTCCTAGCATTTTGAGCATAAATACTCGAACACCGAGTATGGTGCACTATAGTCCTCTCTAGCATATGCACTATATAATTACCCAAGCTTGTTTTATCTCTACAACAGGTAGCATTTAAAGCAGCTTATAGCTTCGTCTTCTTGTTTCTTCCTGAGCAGAGCAAACGAGTAAAACTCATCCAAGTTGTCATTAAAATACTTCATTCTCTCCCATCTTCATCCTATTTAGAAAAAGCCGTGTGTTTGACTAGTTGAATGTGTGAGAGAACACATCTCCATCTTTAGTTTATAGCCTAGGGAAGGTTGGTGATCTTCAATACCCATATATTAATTAGCTTATGCAAATCTGAGTGTTGATTCTACAAATAAGAGGGTGTTGATTCTACAAATCTGAGTTCACCATTTTTTTAATTATATATTACTTTGAGTTCTAGTTGCTGATTCTATAAATATGAGTTTAATTATATCACAATTTTTAAAATCCTTGGTTTGAAGTCTTTAGTGTGACTGTGTTGTTTCACTAGTAGATCTAGACTAATTTGTACATCATTACGTGTAGATTAATACAATGTATCGTCATCAAGACTGCCTTTCGATCTCTAAAAGCTTCGACACCTTAACAAACAGGTTGGATGAACCAGAGAGTAGGATGTGTTCTAAATTTGGAGTTTTTTGTTTTGTTTTTTTTTCTTATACCACCAATATGTATTGTACTTAAGTGTGGACTGTGAGGAGATCATGAACACTGAAGGTCATGAATAAGCAGAGGGTGCAAATTGGAAAGAACTCGAGTGGAGATTCCATGAAAATCGTGAACTAGTGCATATGTGGGTAAAGTCTGAGGTAAAACGAACACAATGCAAAACCTACTAGCAAGTCAATTGATAGTAAATACTACTCAATCTCGGGTTGTTTGATATTATGTAGATATATGCTCACCAATCGTAGTTAGTAGTGGGTCACTAAACCCCAGAGTGAGGAGTATTTGCAATATCTCATGAGGGACTTGTGCAACATAGTCGGTGAGGTGTACATCCTTATCGCGAGGGTTTTAAAAATAAATTATGGGTGAACTTAGGTGGCAGTCAATAATATTGGCACTTTCATGTTAAAAATAGTACAAATAATACTACTTTGCACCATAACTGGTTCGAATTAAGCCCCTTTTCCCTATTTAGAAATAGTACAAATAATGCAACTTTTAATCTTTGAGCATCCCTCCTAGTGCCAATGAACTTAGTTTCAAGTCACTAATGACAAGTCATACATGTTTTCCAACAGTAATGACTAGTCGCAAGGCAAAGGATAAGAGGATAGATGCTTCCCAAGAGAAGGGAAAATATTTCGTACGAGATGATAAATGGACACAGCTTACATAAATGAGCTTGTCGACCAATACAATATATGTCGTAAAATGGCTAACGGTACTTGGTGTAAAAATGTGTGGCAGGAAATGGCCATGAAGTTGAGGACTTGTAAGTGCTTTGAGGATAAACTAGAGGAGCTAACCAAGGATAAGTGTTAAAACCACCTAGGAACTGTGAGAAACCGATACCACAAATGAACACGCTCTTAAGTATTAACGGCTTTGGTTGACACCAAGGTAATAAGATGATGGTGGCCGAGGATGATATATGGACCAATTTTTGCAATCAACCGGTGAACCATCTGTAAATGTCACTATTTTTACATTGTTTTGAGATTTACCCATGACAAAAATAATGGCTCATACCTAATTATTTGAGTCGAGGATCAAAATTTCGACAGAAATGATCTAAATTTTGGTCCAAATTATCGGTTTCGGTCCTCACCGAAACGATAACTTGGACCGAAATTTCGGTCATATTTTGTATGGATTGAAATTATCGGCCGAAATTTTGGCCGATATTTTGATCCTTGATTTGAGTAATTATCTACTCTCAAGAGTTCAACTGGGCTACTCACTACAAACATAAGAGGTGTAAGACTACGAACTCCTGCGCCTCCATTATGACGATACGATCTACATTGGTGCACGAGAATTCCACCCGCAAGACCACCATCATTAAGAGTCCGTCGTTGATTTGGGAGACTCAAATGATGATGGCTCGTACCATCCCTAATTCGAATATGAATCGGGCCCCCCAAGGAGAGATTCCCCACAATGCTAACTCTCTTCATTGTTGAAAGTAGTCCAAGCCCGACCCAACAACCACGACCTAATTGGGAAGGTTCTATTGGATTAGGCACAAAACGAAAGACACCCGAAAGTAAAGATGGGATTTTGAATGAGCTAAGAGGGTTTTGTTCTTTAATTGACGGTCTTATAAGTCAACGTGCAATTGGAACAAACCCAATTGACTCATTCATGAAGGTCTTATAGGAGATGAAGGCAATAAACTTAATAGACGATAATATCTTTTATGATGTTCCGATTAGAGTTGCTGACAGTTCGTCTCGCGTGGCCGAGGCACTATTGGCGATGCACCCTGAACACCACCAAGGGCATCTGTTCAGGTTGACTGGGAGGCACTAGCCTCCGTACCAATAGTTTTGTAATCGTAAATGTTAACTACCCATTATATTAATAATAGTCGTTTCTTAGTGGTTGATTCTGAGTTAATCATATATTAATAGTACTGAATCTCAGTCCAATCATCCCATCAACCAACGCCATCATATAGTAGGATACTATATTGTGATATACCAACTCCCTCGTCTTCCCCAAGTGTCAGTTATGACACATGGAGAAGCACCCCATTTTCCCCAAGAATCGATCATTCCTCGAGTATTATTTAAAAATCAGACTGAGAGTGTGTATGTACAATGTGTGCACGACTTGCTATTCTCTTTATTGTAGCTTTTTTTATTGTGTATGTATTTCAAGGATGTAATGAATCTACCAATCGTATATTAAATGAGATGCTTGTTGATTGATCTAAACTTTTTTATCGATTACTACAACTGAAGATTTTAAATAATACAGTAGCAATGTTATAAATTATTGACAGCCATGTCGGAAATTTCGGGTTCATTGCAATCACGCAAGGGTCTTCATCATCACTGCCTGCATCTCCAGTCAAGTGAATGATCGAAGTAATAGACCTAAATCCTCCATATCGAGGGGGCCACAAACGCATCTACTACCACAACATCATCCATTTCCTCTTGCGCCTCTTGGACATCGCCATCAAATCAGGGCACCAGAAATTAGAAGCCCTTTCCAAAACCAATCCAACTTGCTCGCTGCCTAACTGGCCCGATCACCTTATTGGCCACCACCTGTGAGGTCGATGCCTCAGATTATTTGACCACCAGGCATTGCAAATAACCTAGTGCTTCTAAGTTTGGACTCAAAGGACGATACTATGGAGCGTCCGATAGAATATGAGGATGAATAGGACTCCGATTGGGATGACTACCTCATACTCTTCTAAGGAGGGGGGTGACAACGACGCAACCTCATAGTCATCTTTGGTGTTATGTCGCTTTTCCTGCGCCTCCTTTTTATTTTTCATTTCAATTAAGCCACCTTTGCCCTATAATGGGCTTATATAGTATGTATTTTTGTACAAGCGATTTGATAGTGATATTATGATACGAGATTGAATAGTATAGTTGTACGAATCAATTTTGCACAATCGCACCGACGAAAGTGTTCAATCGCTCATGGATCGTACATCGGCTGAAAATGACCTTCGAATATATACGACACGGTATCGAATGCACTATGGTCATCGGATGTTCCTAAATTAGATCGATTTTGTGCTTTTCTTGAAAAATTAAAAGAACTGAGGAGATCCTCAGTTTCTGGGAAAAGCCAGAATTACACCTGTCTGGAATCGAATTGGCCAGGAATATGAAGGAAACTCACTTGTGAGGGATCAGAGCTTTTCTGTGAAAAGCTAGAGAAACACCCAAACAAGGCCCACGTATTGGGCGTTTTAAAGAGCCCAACTCAGAAGGAGAACGCAGATGCGCACGCTAGCAAGCGACAGAAAGGGAAGCTAAAGTGCGCTGACCCACCTCGTTCTGCTTGCAGTAGTCGAGATCTGTCCAGCAATCCTCGCCCTTGACGACATCTGGAGGCCAGTTGGGGCTCGGGATTATCGCCGAAATCGATGACGTCACCACGACCCGTGTCGCTCCGCTCTCCTTCGCCGCCAAGAGGACGTTCTTCGTCCCTTTGATCGCCGGTTCCAGAAGTTCTCTCTGCCGTTAGAACATAAATAAATTAATAAATTAAAAAAAATGAAGGACGAAAAACCGAGGTCAGTATCATCGACAGCCGTTGGATCTGGTGCTGACCTCGGGATCTTGAACACGATCGACGATGCATGGAGATGCCAGGTGGAAGAGGCCGGCGGTTCCACGGACGGCTGAGATGATAGATTCATAGTCGAGGAGATCGATTTGAAAGAGACGGAGACGGGCTTCTGCGCCTGCTAGGGTTTCCAGGTGCTTCGTCTCGCTCTCGTCCTCTAAAAGAAGAACAATTTTTGTTTTTTTTTGAAATTCAATTAATAATAATAATAATTCATTTAGAATATCAAAATTATATAACTGGCCCTGGTAAGGATTCAAAATTTCAAGGGTGACACTGAAAGCTAAGCATTTGGCCTCCAAATACTCAGCTTATACACCCAAAAAAACAATTAAAAAAAGAAGAATTATTGGAAAAGAATGCAAGATTTTATTTCGGAGACTTCAAATTATCTCATTTCAGTAAGCTAAGTTTAATAGTGCCCCCCTCCCCCAATTTTTATGCATCCACACTCTTCTCCCTCGCTTTAAGCGAGGGAGAGATTACGATGCGCACGAACGTATAGAGTATGGAGATCCGTGCGAGTATCAGAGTCCGTGAATCAGCGCGCTGGTGATCGTGTCAATCGCTCTATACTCGACTTTTTCTAAAATTTAGGATCTAAGAGGGGGGGAGAGAGAGAGCGTACTGAGATCTTTGACGGTGGCGTGGACGGTGTATCCACGGTCGAGGAGAAGCCGCACGACCCACGAACCGATGAATCCGCTCGCTCCGGTCACGCACACCACATCCGCTGACATTTTCTCTCTCCTCTGTCTCCCTGAGCTCCGGATAGACTGAAAGCTTCAGTATTTTATTGAGTGAGAAGGAACTGATCCCTGGAGCTGATGAGTGATGAGTAAATACGGACGGACGGAAGTTATATCATTCCTTGCGCATATAACGTGGATGTTGGACACGTGGCGTACGAACTCGATGAGTCGGGGCCGTTGAATTATTTCTTTGCGCCGGGTGGGCACGGATATAGATGGGGGCAACAAGAGCACTAGCCTTTTGATAACAAAAGAGAGTCAATTTTACATTGAGCGCTAGCGTTTTTCAATTTCATTGTAACGTACCCCAAAAAGGTTCCTCTAATCTTATTCCACAGATCACGCTCAAACATAATTTTAGGGTTATTTGGGAGACCTATGACACGTGAAATAAAAAAAGAATCATATGATAAGTGCCATATGATCTAAAGATATAACGATCTTGATTTTTATTAACGTTGAATCGTTGACTTTTGATGATAAGTTGAGTTCATGGAGAAATACTTCAAACTTATCGCCTCATTTATGTAGAGGACGAAAATATTATAAAAAGGGGGAGACTATAACAACCTAATTTGTTGTGCACTTAATTTTATGGTGTTCGATATGTTTTATACCGTACACGATATTAATGCTTCATATCGAAATATAATCTATTTGAGTAAAACCCTTATATTCATTTATATCAATAATTGAATGTGTGATAGTCTACTAGTTAGAGACTTGTGTTATAATTAAAAGATCAGAGGTTCGAAACTTGACACGTACCTAATCATCGTTGATTCTCATTTATCCATCTCATTTTTCTCAGTCACAAAAGATACGTTCGATCGCGTATCGACGGACTAATAAACGAATCCTAAATTTATTTTCACATAAAATTATTTTATGATTGAAAATATCATTAATCCTTGCTTGATTGTTATTTTATTTATTATTATTATTATTATAGTTTATTTTCAAAACCGAATAGTAATTGCTTCACACTCGGTTATGCGTAGAGTAGACTCTAAGATGGGTTTAATTGCTGAATAAAAACACGCTAGAATCCACCACTAATATCTAAGCTAAAAGTTTATGACCCATTTCATGTATTGCCTTTTTTTTTATTACTTTTTTTTTCTTTATTTATTTTTTTTCCAAAGACGAGACAATACAAACAAGAAAAATCAATACCAAGCAAGAATCAAAATTTCGGCCGAAATGATTAAAATTTCAGCCGAAATTATCAATTTTAGTCCCTACCGAAATGATAATTTAGATCGAAATTTTGGTCCAAATTTATATGGGACCCAAAATTTCAGTTTTCAACAAAAATTTTAGTTCAAATTTTCGGTTTCCAAAATTTCAGTTTTCAACAGAAATTTTAGTTCAAATTTTGATCCTTGATACCGATATTTTGATCCTTGATACCGAGAGCTGACTAAAATTTAATTGCAAACGCATGGATGACAAGACGCGGTGTCACAATTCATATGTGGGGCACCCATACCATATTCTCCTAGTCGTTCCCCTTTCCATCTTTTATAGACTAATATTAGAGTTTGATCCAACAGTCGATCCAAACGAGAAAGTGATAAACACAAATGTTGCATTAGAATGTTAGATCTCTGTGTGCAGGATTGATGATGATCCAACGGTGGGATCTATAGGCACCACCATATTAACGCACTATGGTAGTTACCATTTCAACGCACTACGGTAGTTACAACTGAGTACATAGTATCATGTCCTATGAGTTGTTGTACCCATCTCATTTGGTATTATTAAAATATTTAAAGTGCTTATATATATATATATATATATATATATATATATATATATATATATATAGTATTTGAGAAGGAGAGGGGCTATGAGTTTACATTATAAAACGATTAGGCATTAGTATAATATTGTTATTCATACACAAGAATAAGGGTAACCAAAGAGTCATTAGCCCAGTTGGTAACCTCCCTGGGTTCGATACTCATCCTCCACGATGTTTTCCACCCTTATCTTTATAAGGTGTGGGTTGGATTCTGTTAGTTAACCCTCACTATTGTAGTTGGTGCTCCCTCACGCTGCTCGTATCTGCATCCAATAGGTAATCTCTGTACTTTACAACCGTCTGATGTATCACCATTCTCTTCTAGAAGTAACAGTTGTTGACGCCACATAACAGTATTAAGTGCTCTTATTATCTACATTATAGGAGTGGGAAGCCATAACCTAGATGAGATACCAACCGTCTGATCAAAGCACTTTCAGTGGCATTTGGTAAAAAATATCTCCATACAAACTTTACTCTGTCCATTCTAATAATCTGGAATGTTGTCTGTACTCTCTTTAATTTTATAGTGGACACACTAACACTATTGTTGGTGCCCATCCATGATCTAATCCCAACTCTAATCATTTTATGGCGTTAAACATGATGACATTATATTGTATACCATGTAAGTATATGCCACTACATTATAGTAAAAACTTATATTATATAATACTATATTAAGGTAAAGGTTTATATTATATAATATCATATTAAAATAAGGGCTTATATTGTGTAAATATATAATATTATATTATACTAAAGGTTAATAATTATATAATATTATATATTAAATTGGGGATATAATATTATATAATACTATATTAAGGTAAATGTTTATACTATATAATCATTACACTCTTATATTATAATATTTTATTAATATAATACACAAGTACGGTAGAACCCAACTTCAGACTCGATCCATCGACTCTAAGACTGATCAATTGATTTTGACCCGAATTGAGTATTTGCATATTACATTTTGACCAATCGATTCAAAAATCGGTCGATCGGTTTGTGTCCGACCAGACAACTTTTATTATCTTGTAACCTCACTTGCATGACCAAAACGTAACACACTTTAATTACTCGATGTTTTGATTGATAGTCGTGATGCATTCTACTTCAAATTGCATTGCCTTTTTAATTTGAATATTTAATTATATATATATATATATATCACTTTTATCACTTCAATGCGAACACTTCAATAACATGAAGTGTTAGAAATTCGATACCTTGTAAAATTCAAACTCTAACCTTCAAATTATCGAAAACACACTATTGACTCCCCTATGCTATATTTACATTATTGTTATATAAATAAATATATGTATAAGCATAATGATAATCCAGATGTAAATATTTTTGTATGTGTGATGATTTTAAACTTACATTTTAATCATGATATGCGTTAAGGACATATTAGGTCATATGACGCGAGTGTATGAGATCATGTCTACACTTGAAAGTGGTGATTCACTGAGATGGTATCAAGGCGTGAAATATATCGTATTGACATACCCTATAACTCATGATGATATGGGACATCATGACGAGTAGGGTGAGTGTCAATTCAGTGTAACCTCGTATACGATGACCTGATCACCCCGAATTTTAATATAATGAGATAAAATATGAGTCGGTATGATAAGATATGAGTAAAAAAGATAAGGTATGTTACGAGTATGATAATAAAATACCATTGTGTAGACTAGCAAAAGATTAAGAACTTAAGTCTCTGTACGTGCAGTTCTTTGCGTAGCCATCGTGAGGGTAATAATGTCTTTCAGTCAAGACGGGTCTCTGGTAGACATTATGAATTATGAGTCATCGGCCGCCCCTATGACTGGATAGAGTGTATGATATGATAGGATATGGAGGGCGTTATGATATGATAGTATGATATTGTGGTGACTCTCACATGGTAGCTCGAGTAGCAACTTTGGCATATGTCATTTACTAGTATGTTAGTTACGTATATGCGAGAATGATGAAAAAGATACGATATGATATGATATGATATGAGATATGGTAAGATACGTTAAGATATGAGTATCTAGATCATGATCCTACATTCATAATTATGAAATGAGTTTACGATATGCACTTGATTTATCACTCTTCAGATTTCTGAGATAGTATTACTATCACTCACGTGATGTACCTGAGTAGTATAAGGTGAATTGGTGGTGTCTCCCACTAAGTTTACGTGACTGAGTAAACTTATCGCACGAAAATTTAATAGCTGCAGGTGATTATCCCAACGAAGTTGACTCTGGTTATTTAAATCTCATTGACGTTGATTTCGTTAACCATGTGAACGTGGAGTACCAGGAGCCTTGAGATGGCGACGTAGCTGGTTATCAAAAGGAGTACGGTGCTGATTTTAATCCGAGCGCCGATTATTGATATCTGAGGACTCGATATTGAGTTGACTTTATATTTTATTTTTGATACTATGGTTTCTCTTTATCGGATTTGTCTCCGACCTTGATTACGTTTTATTGTTGGATTTATCACATTTTATTGTATTTATTCAGTATTTATTATTGTTTTATATTCCACCTTTATGTGTTGGCTTTCACGAATTTCGTGGAACTAGACTTGCGCGATAACTTTGATTAAGTGTATATCCGCTTAGCATATTCAGGATATGTGCGGGTCATAACTCGGAATTCTAAGCTTTTGGGATGGAATAAAATTTCGAGTCGTGACACAGGATCCATTGCGTGAAATGTCCGGATGAAACACAATCTCCATCATTTGTTTCAAAGTAACCAATGATTTTGAAGGGGTTTCCGATGTGGGCGCTTCAAAATTACGTGGGTGCTAATAGAGGTACCCAAAAGTAAATAGTGGCTGGATGATTTCGGTAGCAGAAGTTAGAGCATTTCCAATGGGAAGTAGTCAACAATAGTTGTTGGAGGAGGACATGGGACATGATAAATTTGACTCATTGATTTCAGGCTTTAAATCTTGACAGTTCCAATAAAAGACGCCAAAAATATTCGTTTCGAGCAAAGAAATAAGCCAAAGGAGACATTTTTTCTATATAAAATATAACATATTTAAATTTGAAGTCTTAGTACCTTATTTCATCTTAAATAAGGTACTATGCTCGAGAGAAATCAGGCGTCAAAAGGCGTGATTGGAGCCGGTGATGTGGATTTGAAGCCTCCATTGGAGATGCTATTAGTCTATAATAAGAAAATATATTATTTTAACTAGCCGTAAAAAATAAAATCAAGAAAAGTGGAGATGCTATTAGTCTACAATAAGAAAATATATTATTTTAGGTAGCCGAAGAAAATAAAATCAAAAAAAGTTTGTGGTGCACTCAAAAATACACTTATTGATAAATGATAAAAGTATGTTATAGAACTTTATTAGCAAGAGCAAAGTAAAAATTATTATTATTATCTTTAAGGTACCTACGTTCTACATCTGAAATCCACTGAAAACTATTGACTGTTGAGAATCAGATGGTTGAAATTATTTTTCACCCAATCGTCTATATAATAGATCTTCATACCATTATTGTAACATCAGACGATATGGTTTTGATTTCATGTGACATAGATCCTCAAATGTGATCCTAAAATCACATGGCACATATTATGCTCAAATATAATTTCAGGCCCATTTTTTTATAATTTGTGCCATATGAAAAAAAGAAAACCTATAGTATAATGCATGATAGTAGGGTTAGTCTCAAGATCCTTTCTATTGAATATTGGGGTGAAAAACGATCTCATAATCTGATTCCCGGTAGTCAACAGGTTTCATTGGTTTAGGACGTAGGTGCTTTCAGTAATTGTGTAGGTGCGAACATAGATTCCCTTATCTGTATCAATTGGTATAAAAGAAGAAAAAGGTGGCTTCTTTTAGTTATACGTACACGGTTACACCTACCAAAACTCGAAAATCACCTCCCTATCCAAGAGAAACTTACAATTTCAGCCCTCAGCTTTACCATATTTAAAAAGGGTCTCATAGTTTCAAAACTTGCAAGACTGGAGTATAGGACAGATTTGAGTTGAGCTACCATCAAATAACCAAAATTCCCACTATTATTCTCTGGCTTTCTACTGTATAGTTTTCCCACTGAACATTGTCAAAAATTGAAGGCTGCACAATTTTTCTCACCACTAATATTGAACATTAATTATTCTTTTTTCAAAAAAATATATGATTAAATATCAGATCAAGTGATGTGATACCGCATCGACAAATGCGCAACATTAGATCGAGAGATGTGATATGGCATCAACAAATGCTATATCGGATCGACCGATGCAACATCGCATCAACATTGGGGGGTGGGGGGGGGGGATCTGTACCGTCAAAGTGATCTTCAATGTTTTAAGATGGGTGATCTGTACCGTCAAAGTGATAAATCATAGATTGAAGTATCATATGCCCAAAAATAGTATTTTAGAGAGATTTAAACTATCCGATTTGTGGAACATCAATCGTTAATTTTAGTTTTAATGGTTGATATCAAAGTTCATCAATCGGATGATTCACATCCACTTATAGGCATTTTTCTTTGGACTGAGATATGTTCCAATGATAGATTGTCACTTGGATAATTTAGATTGGTCATAAATATGTATCACATGACATATTGATAAATCACACTTCAATGGTGTGAGATGAAAAGTATAATTTTAATGGTGTAAGATCATTCAAACACCAATTTGGTGTTTAAGTCTGTATCCCTTTTAAAAATGGTGGCGAAGTAAGACTAGGTAGGTGCGTTTAGAGTTTTTGTTGGTGCAAATAGATGCACCCTTTACCTATTCACTCGTAATCCAATAAAGTGTAAAGTAAGGCTAGGTAGGTGCGTTGTTGGTGCAAATAGAGGTACCCTGTACTTACTCGTTATCGTTTTTAAAAAGTTTGGGTATTATACTAGTTAAAAAAATTTTAGAAAAAAACATATTCACATAGTTATTTAAGTTCCCAGAAAAAGATTTAGGCTACGTAGGGCATAAATCTCTACTAGCTCCTGCCATAATAGAGTTCACCTGTTTTAGTATTTCCATTATCTTTGCTAATATCCTGCTACCTACTTTAGTAGGTACCCCTTCTCTTTGATAACTCTTTGCATAGCAAGATTTTATGCAAGATTTACATGTTCACCAGTTCTACCCTCCTCTCTATTCACTCCTTGTCAGAGCATATTTTATTTGCTCTGATGGGGAGTTAATAGAGAGCAGGGAAGTTGCTGCTAGAGCAAGTAAATCCTCTTTTGTAGGGAGTTAGAAAAGAGAATGAGAACCAACTAAAACAGGTGAATTCTGCCGTGGCAGGGGCTAGCAGATAGAGAGCTATGCCATACGCAGCCTTAGTCTACCCGAAGATAAAATCACTAGTTAAAATTATTGTACTACCCTTCTTCCATTGTTGTCATTGTTGACCTTTTGCTATTTTTTAAAAGATTGGTGGTTTTTTGCACCTATTAATGGTGACTAGTCAAGTGGATATCTTCTTCTTTCCTAAACGCTCTGCTTTATCGAATAAGGTTAAGTTCTTAAGTCAGAATAGTAGCCTAAGCTTTATGTATCGGTTATATGACCTCATTAATGGTGAAATAAGCTTTATGCAACATTGATAGAGTTTAGAATGCAATGTCTTTGTTGACTTCCATTGTTTCTAAATAATAATTTAAACCATTATAAAATAGAAGCAATGATTTAAAATAATCATAAGAGAAGATTGCAAGCATGTTGTCGACCGTTGCTTTCTTGACTTTAATAAAGAACTACCATCATAAACGTTGCTATCATTATAAAAGGAAATATGTTGTCTGAACCGATTTCTAATTAAACTCTTCTTTCTCTTCAATGCGGAGGAAGAAAAATGATGAAGATTTGTGATTAAAGCCATCAAAGTAGGAAGAAGAACGATTAGAGAGAGAAATGCGTCAACGTGTTTTGATTGACATGTTTGGGTGAAGAGAGAAGGTTGTGTGAAGAGGGAATATGGAATCTTCATTATTTTGATGAGAGATTTAAGATGTTAGGGTTTTTCTTTAGGGAGAGAGAGATTGGTCTTATGATTGAAGAGTATTTAAGTAGTTTCAAATCTCCCTTGCCTTTTTGGGGTCCTTGGAAACCGTGTCAATCCCTTTTTGCTACAACTTTATGAAATGGTTATGATGGGCTAAAACATTTTCTTTCCAATCCTTTTTCTGTAATTTCTCCTATCCAATAATCGTGTAAGGTAAGACATTTTCTTTTCAATCCTTTCCAATCCTTTTGATTGCCAACGTGACGACGCATAACAACTAAGTGATACGAGGTGGATCTTCGTATGCGATTTTTGTAATTGTAAGCTAAAAAGCGCTGGAGCGTGTTGTCTCTTTGGTCTATCAAATGATCGTTCATAGTCAACTTGTTGGTTATAACTGTGAAGAATACCTTTATTTTCACCCACAGATTCTCTTTCCATCCACCCACATAAGTGGGTGCACGACTGAGACAAATCAAATATTTCCTTCCACCCACATATTCATTTCTATTTTCTAACGTTCGAATCCACCCACCGAAATCTTTAGCTATACACCAACATCGTCTTCTTCTCTCTTCCCCTTCCCGCCTGCGCCATATTTGAATTTCGTACACCCACAGTCTTCCTCAATCGTCTCTTCGTGTTGTGCAATGTTAGGAAGGGTTTTCGTGACTGTACGAATCATTTTTGGACTCGTGCCTGTACACCCACATCGTCTTCCCTTATCTTCTTCTCGCACTATAAAAACGTGAGGAAACCTCTGTACACCCATACCTGCAAATAAACCCTCTGAGTTCTTGTTAGGGTTTGTGGGGCAACGACAGTCAACTGTTCAAGGTATTTTTAATTTTTTAGTTGATTGTTCAACATATTTAGTTCATTGTATTGTACACCCATATAGGATTCGTTGTTCAACATATTTAGTTATTTTTATATTTTGAGTACCTTTAAATCTACCAAACAAATCTTCGAGTTCACCCACAGTAAAACATAATGATTTGATTGAACTCAACTATTTGGTGGGTGGATTTGAATGTACTCATTTTTGTTGTGGTTCCAAGCAATCGTTGACGATCTGATTGGATTGATAGGGGGTGTGTGAAATGGGTGATTTCTGTAAACGACCCATGACTTCGTATAGAAGAAGGCTTATAAAAGCCCGAATTGAAGGAGCATCCGAAGAAATGCCTTCTAAAATTGTTGTTGATAATTCAAGATTTTTAACAGTAGCTGTTGAAGCTGCATCTGCAACGACAGTGATATATGAAGAAGAGAGAGTGGAGAAGGGGAGAATATTAGAAGAGAGAGTGGAGGAGGGGAGCGTGATAGAAGGGAGGGTGGAAGAGGTTATTGGAGAGGGGAGAGTGGATGATGTCCCAGTAGAGGGGAGGGTGGAAGAAGTTATTATAGAGGGGAGGGTGGATGATGTGGCAATAGAGGGTGAATGTGAGAGAGTGGAAGTGGGTGAAGGTGAGGGAGCTGAGAGAGTGGAGGAGAGAGTGGAAATGAGTGAAGGTGAGGGAGCTTAGAGGGTGGAAGAGAGAGTGGGTGAAGGTGAGGGAGCTGAGAGAGTGGAGGAGAGAGTGGAAATGAGTGAAGGTGAGGGAGCTTAGAGGGTGGAAGAGAGAGTGGGTGAAGGTGAGGGAGCTGAGAGGGTGGAAGAAGTAGTTGGAGCTCTGAGAAAGAAGAGAAAAATGAAAGTGGTCGACTTGAGCCAACCTAAACTAGAGTCAAGGATAATGTGACACCATTTCTCGGAGGCCCTACGGACACTTCACTTCTACGATGGTATGAAAATCATGTTGCCCACGATCTAAGGATTAACAAAGTAAGTAAGTAATAATATTCAATTCATGTAATGCATTTATCATTTTTATTTAAAATATGTGTACATAATTATAAATTTCATACTAATTTTGTTGTTGGTTGATGTAGGATCAAGGAATGCTTCGTTGCACCCAACATTCAGCCAAACTCGATGTCTGGTCCATCGTTCAAATATTTCGCAAATTTAAAAGTAGGATCAAGGTGGCAGGGTTCCGATTGTTGGCTAGGGTTGCATTCAGGAGCATCAATCGTGTCTTAGTATCTGCCTTGGTTAGAGATGACACCCTTAGATAAATATATTTTACTTCGTTATCGGTGAGATAACTATCACTCTCTACGACGTGAATCATCTCATTGGCTTATCTGTAGTCGGCAAGGAAGTAGTTGCAAACCCTTGCAGTGCAGTTGAATTGGTGGCAACGTGTGCTGAAGCATTTGGTAGTATTGATGCCGGTGACGTGATGGAAGAATTGAATCACAAAGGATGCAAGGGAAAAGCTTTTTGCTTGGAATGGTTGCGTGCTCGTTTGAGCCACCTACATGATGATGCATCTGATGATCAAATTGACTGTGCTGTAAGGGGATACATTCTTTATCTGTCAGGTTGCACAATCTTTACCAATAAATCAGATAGTATGGTGTCAACTCGGTACGTGAAGGTGTTGGTCGATCTGGAGGCAGTTGGTGAGTATGCATGGGGAGCAGTTGCACTCGCTTATCTTTATAGGCAGTTGGGCAGCGCATTAGGAAAGAAGGTTGCGCAAATTTTTGAGTTGCTTAAGTTGGTTGATGTATACTAAATAAATTCGCATAACAATGTCTTATTAAATTGCGTTTCTAATATTTTAATAAATAGTTTATGTGTGTGTATTGTTGTTAAACTATATGTTTTGTTTTCTCAGGCGTGGAGCTACGAGCACCTAGCTCTTGAGCGTTCAACGCTTATCCAAAAGTCTTTTGATAAACTACCTTTGGCCTTTAGATGGCAGCAACCTTTTAGTCAATCAACGTATCCTGAATCTAAGTTGGTTCTTTTACGTGAAACATTAGATGACTTATAAATGAATCAGGTAATATCATAATTAGTAATTTTATGTGAACCTATATGCACATTTCATTATAATTGTAATATATATCTCTCTCTCGTACAGGTTATTTGGAATCCATATTATAAGATTAGAGAGGAATATCCGATTACTCTTACAACATTTTACACCGGATGTCTATTTTGTTTTGACATCATTGAGCCGTATTACCCAGAGCGGGTGTTGAGACAGTTGGGACAAGTGCAATCAAGCCCCCGCCACCAATAACACCTACAGAAGGGAGCATTAGAGGGAGAACTGTGAAGACATATACTATATATTACCGAGCTGCTCCGAAAAATTTTGAACGCTATTGCAGTCACCAATTAGCCGTAGAGGATCGTGGTGCTCAAACCTTTAGTAGGGCCACTGTGGGGCGATTGATTGCACCACAGGAGTTCTCTCATTGGTACAAGAAGTTCTCTCATTTGTACCTCATGGACCCTAACCACCGCAGGAGCTTGAGGTCATCCTAAAGCAGAGATGATGTCGACGATGATGATGTCTCAGAGGGATGGGTACGTATTTGCATTATTATGATGTCTCTTATTGATATAATGTCTAACGCTCATTTTGAATGCAACGATATCACAGAGATAGAGCATTTATGTTATTAGAGGATTCGATAGATGCCAGTGCAAATCAAGACATTGGGTACATGATGGAGGTCATGAAGAAGATACACGATGAGCTCTGATTTGACTTGCCCTCCTCACATGCTGCTACCTCATCCCCCGTCGCTGATACCACTTCAACACCACACTGAAATCCTCCACGAAAAAGGAGAAAGTTTTAGTGAAGTAAAAGTTGGAGTAATATGGGATGTAGAGTTTTTATTGTATATGTATATCTATATTTTTCGGTTTCTAGGGCTTGAAGATATCAATTTGTTGTGTATTATTCCTTGAAGATAACAATTTTTTGTGTAAATGAAGACATTTCTGTTGGGTTGACTTGTTAGTACGACTTTTGCAAATGTCTGAGCACTTTTAAAGTTTGTTTGTAACCATAGAATTGATCATCTTTGATTGAGCACTTTCCCAATTTCTTTTGCAAATGAATATTTGAAAGGGGAGAGTGAACGTAGTTACTTGGTTCAGTTGGACTAGGTCCTCATTGCCACAAGCATTGCGATAGTTTTGGTTACAGATTTTAGTAGCCAACAGTCAAATTTCAGTAACCTAAGCCCCTTAAACATCCAAATAGAGAACTAAAGAGACCAATCAGTTCACTGTTAATAACCAAAAGTCCCTTCAAGAGTTGACAATTGAAAGACTTGAGAATTTTTAAGACAAGTATTGGGGGATATTTTATTTTATTTTGTTTATAGTAAACAAAATAATGATGGAAATAATGAAATAGACCTGATGGCATATAAATGCATATAAATTTTTTGTTTATAGTAAACAAAATAGAGCTGATGGAAAAGTGTTAGGGGATATTTTAAAGAAAAATGATGGCAAAGTGTTGGGGGATTTAAAAAAAAAAAAACAAAACTGTGGTTCTGACGGTGGACACCCACTGTCAAATATTTTTGAACTGATGGTGGGCACCCATTGTTAGAGTTTTTTTTAAACAAATTTGCCCTGTGACGGTGGGCACTCACTGTCAAAGTTTTTGAACTAATGGTGGGCACCCATTGTCAGAGTATTTTTTTTTTTTACTTTTCCCTGTGACTGTGGGCACCCATTATCACAGAAGCAATAGGTGACAGCAGGCACCAACCGTCAAAGCATCCGAAGATGAACTCCAGTGAGGATTTTCACTGGAGTTCATCCTCTGATGGCCTCATGGTGGGAGAACTTTGTCACACTTGTGGTGGGAACCCATCGTCGAGTTTTTTTTGTTTAAATTTACCGTGACGGTGGGCACCTTGCTCATTGAAGCTAAGTGGATGACAGAAACCCTTTGGTAGAGCATTTTCACCGAATTCACCTTCGATGCTAACGGTGGGTTCTGTTCTCATAAGCTTCGTGACGGGGTGCCCACCGTCAGTGGTAAATTAAAAAACTCGACGGTGGGTTCCCACCGCTCTATCCTTTAGTGAGAAGTTCTAACGTGAGGCCATAAGAGGATGGACTCTAGTGAAAATCCGCACTGGAGTTCATCTTCTTATGTTTTGACGGTGCGCTTATGCTTCTGATAGTGTGCCCACATGGAAAATTAAAAAAAAAAACTAGGTTCCCACCGTCAAAAACCTTTGACAAAAATTCCCCCAACACTTTGCCATCATTCTTGTCATCATTCTTGCCATAATTTTTCTTTAAAATATCCCTGGTCACTTTGCCATCAACTCTATTTTGTTACTATAAACAAAAAATTGATATGCATTTATATGCCATCAGCTCTATTTCATTCTTGCCATCATTATTTTGTTTATTATAAACAAAAAAATTTAAAATATACCCAACACTTGTCTTAAAAATTCTCAAGTCTTTCAACTGTCAACTCTTTAAGAGACTTTTGGTTATTAGCAGTGATCTCATTGGTCACTTTGGTTCTCTATTTGGATGTTTAAGGGACTTAGGTAATGACTTTCAACTATCAAGTCTTACAATTGTCAAGGCTTTAAAATTTTGACTTAAATATTTTGAACTGTCAACTAATAGTAATGACTCTCCCTACCTTATCTACCCTTAAATTACCTTGAAGTGTTTGTTGGGGAAATGGAATCAACATGGTTATATAGAAATTGGGGAATAAAGAATGTTAGAGCTATGAATAAGTCATTGTTGGGGAAATGGCCTAATAAAATATTAGCAAAAGAAAATAAACACTTTAACAAAAAAAATAAAATTCTATTCATTTATGTATCATTTCATAGTATTTGTATTCATACTAGTTACATAAAAATATGTTGGCATGATCATAATATTTTCACTATTTACATGAATATACCCTACCCCCAACTAAAAAAACTATCAATCGAGGTCAATGATCTTAGATCATTCTGCAAACTGAGACGGCCATCCCACTGCACAATCATCTCGGTATCGCCTCCATACAATCGTCGATGATGAAATGAGACTATCTTTAATCAAGGTGACTGGGACGAAGTGACACCCGTTCAAGTGAGTGATACAAATAACCTTATCTGTTGTGTCTACTGCTATCCACAGTGGAAAAAAGGTCATACAAAGTCGGGTGCTAAGAAAGACTAAAAGGGTACGATAGCACGACGCTATTAGGTATCCCATGTTTCGCACTGTCATCCAGTAGGCACTCCAAGCATGATCAGTGAAGCAATTGGGATCGCATCTATCTGAATCATTCGTTCTTGGCTGCCGAAAATTGATAAATACTTCTCCGCGCGGGAGGTCAACTCAGCCAACAAATTTGCTCGTACTACCTTCCATCCATCGTAGCCCATCCCTAACCAGTGTGCAACAACTCTAAACCTGCAATGCCCATCTGCCGTTACTTTCCTGATATCAGCTACGACGCACAAACTCAAGGAGTGTCTTTAGATATAATTTCATTCCAGGACTTTTTTGAATGACTGCAGCCTTCTTCGCTTTCTCCTTTATATTAACTTCTTTCATTATGTACTCAAACCCAAATTTCTCTCTTTTCGAGGATGCATCACACTTTCTTTTGTTCCCCTTCCCGTTAGGCCTATCGCGCTTACTCTGCGATAATTTTGGCTCGACCATATAAGTTGTAGTGGGGTCTGCCATCTCATGTAACTGTCTATAAATTTAGTCCTGGACAGCAGGGTCAGACCTCTCATATCTTTCGTATATGCGATGAAAGTATTCTAGCAGTTTAACACCTCTTGATGATGCACCAACTTTAAAGTGTTAGAGTTTCTTTCACCGAGGATGAATGGATTCAAGGGGAATTCTGTCACCGACCAATAGCCATGAAGAAAGTTTATGCAAGCATGGAAGGCCATGTGTCTTACGCAGTATATGCGTGCACTGAGATTCAATAACAGACTGCATCTCAATTGCAACTCTGTTTGCTTCAATAATTTCCAGCACGGCTCTAGACACGTGATCCACTACTAGCTCATAGAAATGGGAGGAAAAATGATGCCCCCTCTTTAGTTTACTTTCCTCAAATGACGCTCGCATCTATATATGTTGCAGTACAACGACGCCATCAATCTTCTCCCATGATTACAGAAGGTCAACGATCGAAGATCTCAACTCGCATTTTATCTGAGCATGTGTGCTCTCCGGTTGGTTAGACGTTGTGTTATCGAAATACATATATTCATTCGTCCATACTAACACGAATCTTTCCATGTACGGTTTTATCAAAGTGGTATGCAAATAGTGGATGATACTTTGATGATTCGCGTACCTATGGGCCAAGGTACCTACCGTGGCTTTGTATTCTTTTACCGATGAACTGTACATCAGACGATTCCATGTCTGGTAGAAGGCATCCCATTCTTCTCCAGTATCAAACACTTTTCTTCAGTTCTTTAGCACACCATATTTATATGCCATATACATAAAATGTGTTTGGCCTCTGGAAAAACTACTTCGATCGCATTCATGAGTGCTAACTCTTGATCGGTGATGAATAGAGACGGAAGCTCGCCTCTCTTTAAAAGTGATTTGAATGATCGCAATGCCCACATATAAGCGTTCTATTTCTTGGATGACATAAACGTGAAGCTAACGTAAAAACTTTTCTGTGTGGAAGTCACTCCGATGATGCTCAATACCGAAAGTTCATATTTGTTCATCTTGTATGTGCAGTCTAAAATAAACACTTGAGGGAAGATGTTCGCTAGCTCTATCGAATCCGGATGAGCAAAGAAGATGTCGGCCAATTCATCTATTTTAGGATCTTTATAATGAAAATAGACGTATTTGGTTTCTTGAAACCTGAACATCAAATGTTGGAGGTGAGTCCTCCCTTCTCTCTTAGTCAACTGCATCGCATGCCTTGCATTCTAGATGACTTGAATGGTCGAACCATTTTTCAGATCTTTCTTTTGAATGCTATGTAGTATGTGACTAGGCTTCACTTCAACAACTGACATCTCTTTCAAAACCTCTCTCGTTTTCTTTCAACTGTCCCGCATATAAATGACCTTCCCCAAATTGCCCCAGGGGGTGGTTGTGAACTCCGCAAAGTACGTCTATCTTTCATACAAACTTTCCTTCTTGTTTAATCTCTGTTCCTCTTAATGAGAACGGGCAACCTAACTTTTTCGTAAAAGTTTTTCTCATTGCTAGGGTCTTGGATTGTCCCTTCTTACACAGATGAAAATTGTTTGCTTTTTCGCAAGCCAACTTCACCCTGACACCGTGGCCTTGAAATCCCTTATTGAACCTCTTTATCATTAACACAGTTTCCGCTTTATTTGCGACATTGCGAGCCCACTCTATCATTTCGTCGCGGGTGCTAAAGAGCTCATTTGTGGTCATAAGGAGAGTAAAGTCAGTATTCTGTGTTTGCGTATCATCCACATGAGCATAATAACATAATGTTCAAAACATAATCACTACTGAAATGAACAAACTTATGCACATAATCTTAGAGACAATGCTATTTTAAAAACATATATACCCTCTCGTAACTTTTTGTACGAGTCTCTCTCATAACTTACTTCGCAATCCTTTTTTAACCAAAGCCAATCCATTTTGAATCAAAGTTAATCCATCAAAAATAAAAAATATATATTACTCTTTCATAAATAAATTCAATATAGAAATGAAATGGAATCTAGCAAACTATTTTTCATTAATGCATAGAAACCCTAAGTTTACTTAAATTGAAAAATTATATAATAAAAATTAATACAAATAGAATAAAAATAATATAATGAAAAATAATGCAAATAGATTGAAAAATAACTCTTTTACAAAACTCTAAATTTAGTTAGAATGAGAAATTATATAATGAAAACTAATACAAATAGAACAAAAATAATAGAATTAAAATAAATACAAATAGAATGAAAATAATATAATGAAAAATAATGCAAATAGAATCCAAAATAAGTCCACTACTACTACCAAACCCTAAGTTTCCTTCGAATGAAAAATAATATAATGAAAATTATATTATTATAGAATGAATAATAATAGAGTGAAAATGCTTACAAATTAAATGAAAATTTATATAATGAAAAATAATATATAATGGAACATGAATACAAATAGAATGAAAAAAAACTCATTTACATGTATAGGAGGTTGCGATTCTGTCCGAGGGAGTTGAGTGAATTCCAAATCATCATCATATGATAGCAGCTCTTCGAAGCTATCTTCTGCGTCCTTTGAACACATATTGAAAGCAAAACGATAGGAATAAGAAAGTATGTGGGTGTACCGAAAGGAAGAAGAAGACGGTCGTGGGTATCGAGCTAAGCAAAGAAGAACAAACGTGGGAGCATGGGGAATGCTCTGTGGTCTTCAAAGAGATCGTAGCGCGGGAACGAGAGGAAGAAGAAGAAGAGCTCGGGAGCATGGGGTTTGCATGCATGAATAGGTGGGTGGAAATAAAGGAAAGGGTGGGTGCATTTGGCTCACAAAGTTCATGGTGGGTTTTTTATTTTTTTAACTTGCACGTGAGAGTGTGGGTGGATAGAAAGCATCTGTGGGTGGAAATAAAGGTACTCAACTGTGAAATGTGTTTCATTTTGCAATCAAACCTACCCTAAGTAGGTGCGCTTAGAGTTTTTGTTGGTGCAAATGGAGTTACTCTTTGCCTATTCACTCGTCATCCAATACATGTCGACCAGTGCTAATTCTTTTGACAATGATTAGTAACTACTAATGTGTACAAAGTATCGACTGTCATTATACAATAACCAAAAACCACGTGGCATAGTGACATTCCTTCAGCATCCGAGTCAGAAAAGTGGGGAAGGTCTTTTCCGGTGACCCACTATGATTTCTAGGAAGTATTACTTATAAAATGCATATAAGTAATCTTGATGTGTTTAAATGATCTTACACCGTTAACATTTTAAGATATAGGTAATCTTTATGGTGAAAGTGAGAGATCAAACATTAAAAGGATATATTTCAAAAAATCACACTTATTGTTAGATTTTAACAATTTGATCTGTGCACTCTCATATCAGCCATTGTTCTTATTTTTAATGATATTAAAGTTCACCAAAAGAATGGTTGACATTTACTAATAGGCTTATTTTTTGGCTGAAACATGTCTCAATGACGGATTGTCACTTGGACGATTTAGATTATTCATAAATGTATGTATGTGACATAATTATATACCACATTTTAATGGTGTAAGATTAAAAGAATAAAATATATAATGGTGTAAGATCATTTAATTTAAACACTATTTCAGAGTTCACATGTCGGTCAGAAGCGTTATTCCTTTATTTTTTTATATTAATAACTTAGACAATTATAAACTACAAGTGTAAACGCTTTTTAAAAAAAAAAAAAAAAAAAAAGCCAGTACTTGAACATACAAGTTTGGCACGTGCACACAATCATGGTTTGAAATCTCGGAATTCCTAATTGTCTCGAATAACCCGAGACCAAGACGTCTTGCATCTCGGCAATACGTCTCGGGGAGATGACGTAAAACGAAAATAACCTTTTGAATGATCTTACACCATTAGAATAGGTGTTTGATCTTACACCATCAAAGAATACCTCACTGTTATTCCATGTTGCAAATAGTTGGGATCGATCTATACAATCTGAAGTGTCTATTCATGATTGGAACACATCTTAGTAAAAGAATCACACCTATTAATCACTTGAATACCGTCTGATCAAAGATCTTTAATATTAGCCGTTAAAAAATAAGAAAAATAGTGGTAATAGTGTGCATAGATTCGGGCACACCATGATAGCCATTCATGAGATCATCACATAGATAAGATACAATAAGATAAAATAGTGCCGCGCATACAAATAGAATGCGTACACTTTCAAAAGTGTACAAGCCTAAGACTCGATATAAATTAAAAATATAAAACTAATATTTTTACTTCTTGCAATGAATCACACCCTCATCTCGTCTCGCTGAGGCGTAAGATGCGAGATGCCTCGGCCGAGATTTCAAACCATGCACACAATTTGAGAAAGAAATTTTGCATTTTGGGGACTTGTGCAATGTGAAAGTACCACTTAAGCCGTCTGGTACGAAGGCCATGATCTACAAATATTTGGTGAAAAAGAATGACACGAAATATGATCTCTAATCATATGAGTCAACAAAGTCAACCACTGAATCAGATAATGGCATTTGACTGCGTTGTAGATATATAGAGATCGTGTTTTCATGTTAATCTTGTGCACCAAATATCGTTAGATCATGGACTTCAAGTAAGTCAGTGTAGATGCTATTTCCATATGGCACAAGTCTCCAATTGTTTGCAAGGCTCTTTGTGTGCAAGTAATGGCTCCCTTTTAGGAATCTTGTCTTCACTATCGGTGCACATTTTATACCGAAAACCAAAACTGACCGAAAAATCGGTTTCGAATTGATCCAAAACCAGCTTAAGTTAAATCATTTTTGGATTGATTTAATTTCGGTTTAGAGAGCAACTGTGCATTTTAATAGTAAAGTAAATTTCTAAAGATGGCAGTAGGCTACACGGAGAAGATGAACACAATGATCGACTGGCTGGAGAAGATGAAGATCGGATGGTTGGGAAAGATCATGATTAGCAATGATCGATTGACTGGAGAAGATGAACATTGGATGGTTGGGAAAGATCATGATTAGCGATGATCAACTGGCTGGAGAAGATGAATGGTTATGGGGAAATAAACTTGAGGGTATTAGACGTGTTTTGTAACTTTTAAAAGAACAACTTCGTTCTTATTTGAAAAATAGGGTATGAAGCCCCGTAATACCCGAGAACGCCAAAGAGCGGCTTTAAGCTGCTCCGAGGTAGCCCCCACTTTGACATCCTGATCTCTACCGCAGAGCTAAGAACATGATTTTCCAAGCAAGCTCTTGTTTCAAGAGCCGCTCTCCAATCTAGAGAGCCACTCCATGCTCCTAAAGAGCATTGCCAAACACAACCTCTCTCTCTTTCTCTCTCTCCCTATCTCTGACGTGGCAAGTCTCTAACTCTTTACTCCCTCTTCAAACTCTTTTAACCCTCTACACTCACTCTCTCTCTCTCTCTCAATTTTATCTTTCCATTTAAACAAACATGTACAAGCACTATGCAATCTACCACTATAAGGGTACAACTTTAAATTTCACTACATTCGTAAGATTGAAGGCTCAAGAGTGCAAGTCTACAATTTCAAATAGGGTACCTCTGTTTGCGCCCACGCGTTCTCTGAAAGCGCGTATGTCCCAAACCCCTTAAAAATCATTGATTTCTTCGTATTAGATGATGGAGATCTTGTTTCGCCTCGATCTTCTACACAATGAATCTTGAGATCATGGCGCACCTATCCAATGGTGAGTTTTTTATTCCATGTTTCATAGATCCCCAAACAATGGATCTTCAAACATATGACACAAACCCTTTCTTACTTCGCTTCTTCGCTTCTTCGCCTTCTCTCTTGACACAAACCCTTTCTTACTTTGCACCTCATGCAAGTCTTCAGTCGAGGATAAATCCCTTCCATTAACCCAGTGACGATTATCCATTTTTCCGCCTTTGACCTCCTAATTTCTACTTCTCTAAATCCCTCGTTGGCTGCTTCACCAGACTCTGTACTAGTGGTGTCAACAAAAAATCACTTTGACCATCTTCCGTCATATAATCTCACTGATACATGGGAAAAGTATTTCTGGTATGATGGACATCTTCCATGAAGTCACTACATTCTGTGCCGAAAACATCATTGCCTCCCATGCCATTACAACTTCCCCTACTAGGTTCTTTCGACTTCTCTATCATTGACTCATCACCATCACTTATGCCTCTACATAAAACGGCATTTGTGTTATCATCATAATCTCAACTACAATATTCGTCATATATGAAATTGAGGATGAGATTTTATATAGACCTATGCACATGGTCATTTGATGGGGGAGTTGTTTAGTCACCTCCGGAGCTATCAGTACTTTCTTCGATATGGACTCTCTCAAATCTAACATAATATGCACTCATGTGATCATCCATTTCCTCCCTATAAACTACCAAATTCATTTATCATGTTCAAAATATTATGAAAATGTGAACATATTCATCGTCACTTCAACTCACCTAATGACTTCTTTTTTCCTTCCTCACTCTCTTACATGGTCTTCAGATTCGTCGATGCTATCTTCAGTAGAGTCCGATCCAAACCGACTAATAAATCGCTTCCTGCATTTCAAATAAAATTACTGATGAGAGCATAACGCATATTCTGAGTGCATAACTAGGATAAAAAAGTGCACATGATGACATACCTGTCATTGGAAGATGACTTATTCGTCGTTTCATGCTTCAAATTTGTTGTAGACATTCCTACACCATCAAGCTGATTCCCGCATTTTGAGTCCATTATGGGTTTACATATATAAACTATAATAAATTCCACTTCCTTTGGACATCCGTGGATCATCTCATGAAGGTATTCTATGCTCTCTAGGTCCATACTAGAATTGATGCTTCGCAATTTGCTGTACGAATATTTGAAGGTTATAAGAAACTTCTCACCTTCCCAATTGCTTATACGACACATCTCGTTTACAAATTCATTATACGAAATGTCATTTCATATAGTCTTTTTCTTTCGTTTACCACCACAATATACCACATCATTTTTATTCTCCATTACAATTCCGTCAAAGCAACATTGCAATGAAACAATCACACCACTCATCATCGAATGTACCTACACATTACAAATTATAGCGGATAACAGTTGAAAGGGACATTACAAACTGATTGCACATTTTATTTTATCAAATACACATTACACCCACTACCAATTTCACTTATATCAGTACGCAACTCTAAGGTTGAAAGGGAAACAACTTCCTTATTGATTGGCACTTGTCACTTATTTCATCACCTGCATGCTACTATCGATTATTTATCTAATTGGGGGTAGGAATTTTAGGTTATGAATTTCCAGCCTAAGTACTTAAAATTCCCTCATAATTTCGGCCTTCAATAACTCCCATGTCACAAACCATATTTTCATCCCTCAATTCCTCAATCTCACACCATACTGATATTGTGAATACCCTATTATTGCACAATCAAGATGACAAATCTATAACACCCAATTGTAACCCCTCAATTACTATTGGAATAACCAAGTTACCACCTCATTCTCATAACATACTGATTTTCGGATATTAATTAATTACACCCATACAAACTAATTGTTTCTCTCATATCTAATAGCCCATAGCGGTTAATCGAGACGCACATTTGGCCAAATGAGTTTCCTTCAAACCTCCTCTCTACAAAAATGAGCCCTAAAAAAGCTGCATAAAAAAAGGAATTTCCATAAATTTGAGTCCTCCTCACTCAACTGCCTCCAATTCTCACACAACCTACCTTAAAGAAACATGGCCTGCTCAGCCAATCAATCTACAGGTCCAACCTTATCAAGAGGCCCTCTACTGTGGTGAATTGTGAATATTAACTTCGTCATATTTTTTTCCAATTCCTGTCATCCTAGTCATGTTCTTCTATGATTACTACAAATCATAGAATAATATAATTACTAATTAAATAAAACATAAATCGTACTTATAAAAAAATATATTCAAACTCACAACCAAATCACCTACATTTTTATCTCCGACCTATCACTACGTTAAACCTTATAATCCACACTTGCATGTTCCTCCAAAAATCACCGAATATCACCGAAACAGAGGTTGGCGAAAATATTCGATATTATTTCCGTCCTTTCTCCAAAAAATAATAAATAAAAATATTCAACATTATTTTCATCCTTTTTGCAACTGTCGACTATAGGGTTTATGCATTAGAGAAAAAATAATAAATAAAAATAGGGAATAAAAGAAGAAGAAGCCATCAAATCACAGAAAGAATTAGATTCTGTGAGGCGAGAGGGTGTCCACAATTTGTGTTCCAGCAACATGTAGTCTCCCTACCCATTGGTGAAGCTCGCCTACCCCAAGTAACCTTAGCAATGTGCTTAGAGTCTCATCATTGCATGCAACGACTAGGGCATACAAGGCTCACACATCGTATGCAAAAAATCGTAACTACAAGGGATAAAGTGCTAAAACGTGTTATGCATAAGACCAATCAAATAACCATTTTGGTCAAAAAAATGCCAAAATGCATTTAAAAGGGGTGCTACATGCTATGAAAAGTGCATATGTTACACACCCAATGTGCATTCCATGTATGCTTTAAAGATGTATACTTCTTGTCTTACCAATTCCTAAACTAAATGCAGAAGAGGCAATGTTTTAAGAGGAAAATCTAAGCCCTCAAGAACTAATTAGTGGTTGGCCTACCCTTTTCACATTTTGTACATAAAGGGCAGCCGTTGTCAACTGAAGATCATAAGAGTTCTATTTTGACCCAAAGCTAATACAAAACTCATTATACATAAAACAAGAACTAAGATCCTACATACAATATGTTAGTTATGTCTTCACTTTGAACTTTCAGCATCCCAAGAGTCAAAGAGTAGGAGGGTAGTCTATTTTTTATGCACCCACAAGAAGTCAGAACCATTAGAGGCTAAGACACAGACCCACACACCAACTTAAGCTATATAGAACACTTCAGTGGTTGTTTCTTCATTGATGTCTATTGATAGGATGCGAGGTTGACACCAGAGAAGGTTGGTTGAAGGGTCTTTCTTAATTTTCAGTTAACCAGAGGTGATTTAAATCCATTTAATAGGGACAAAAGTCCCTATATTTCAATAACAAGTGGATCTGTGAGGGTCTACATAGTCCTTTTTAGCAATCAGATCTCATCTTCTTAAAAGCATAAATATCACTTTCTACACCTTCATTCTCAATAAAGTAGAAGCTTTGAGCAAAACTATTGATTTTATTAGACTTGCAATAGCTTCGACAGTTGTCGTTACTCACCAATGGTTGCTCAAGTTTAATTGTCCACTTGAAATTTGTATCAATAATTCATTAGTATTAATAGTATTAAGTTAACATATAACCACCAATATGTAACTTCGTAAATTCTGAGTTAATATATAACCACCAATATGTAACTTCGTAAATATTACCTGGTACATTTATGAAGGTGATGGCAATGAATGGTGAAATAATAGTGAAACAAGGATGTACTTTGAGATGCGTCATATTGAGGGACCGTAAAATCTTACTAGCATTGAACAAACAAGTCCAAATCAGAGTTGCCTAATTCCCTCAAAGGGTAATTCACCCCTTTATATATACTAGATAAGAACCGAACAACCATTATATACAATTTCTAGAAGCTTCAAACAAAAATTATATACAATTTATATATATATATATATATATATATATATATATATATATATATATATATATACGAAATTTAACTATTTACATGCATCAATTTATCTAGTAAATAATAAATAAATAGTCAAAATACACATCTCAATCACTGCATTTTTTTCCAAATCGACAATTACTGCCGATCGTGCCAACTATTTAATAAGGATAATCGGAAAAAGTACTACCGATCAACAAATTACTCACCTCCTACACTTCAAAAGGGGCTCTTTCCGTTGGTTAAGAAATTGCAATCCTCGTTTGATTGTTCCACGACCTATTTCGACGTCGGCTTCAACAATGCGAAAATTTCTACAGATGCAAATGCCAAACTTTATCGATGAGTTCCACTGCCTCCTCCCATCAGAGCAAACCTCACAGGTTTGAGCATAAACGATGGGTTTTATACTTGTGGAAAAATCGGTGCCTCCTCTAGTCCTCCTCCTGTCGCTGCAATGGGTAACCTAGGGCTTAGTAAGAAGAAGATGATTCAGAGCAAACCGGTAGGTAAATCAGTGCCTCCTCTGGTTCTCGTCTCGTCGCTGCAATGGGTAACCTAAGGCATAGTAAGAAGAAGAGCAAACCTCACAAGTTGAGCAGAAATGAAGCATTTTATAACTGTGGGTGAATCAGTAATTTCGTATAATAACTTAAAGGGTATGGAGGGCATTTCACCTTGCACGTTAAACTGAAAAATCTCAATCTCGCTGGTTCCGGAGCCCCAGTTCTCGTGTCAATCCCTTTTACTTCAAATTATTGCATTGGGTATAATAGGCCCAAGCTTTTCTGGCACAGTCCCTATTAGCTAATATTGCCTTATTTTTTAAGTTCCCAGAAAGAAATTTAGGCTACATATGGCATAGCTCTCTGCTAGCCCCTGTCATAGCAGAGTTCACCTGCTTTAGCATTCCCATCCTCTTTGCTAACATCTAGCTACCTGCTTTAGTAGCTACCCCTTCTCCTTGATAACTCTTTGCATAGCAAGATTTTATGCAAGATTTACATATTCAGCAGTTTTACCCTCCTCTCTACTCATTCCTTGCCCGAACATATTTTATTTGCTCTGGTAGGGAGTTAGTAGAGAGCAGGGAGGTTGCTGCTAGAGCAGGTAAATCCTCCTTTGTAGGGAGTTAGAAAAGAAATGAGAACCAACTAAAGCAAGTGAACTCTGCCGTGGTAGGGACTAGCAGAGAGCTATGCCATATGCAGCCTTAGTCTTCCCGAAGATAAAATCACTAGTTAAAATTATCATACTATCCTTCTTCCATTGTCGTCTTTGTTGACCTTTTGCTATTTTTTTTAAAGAATGGTGGTTTTCTACACCTATTAATGGTGCCTAATCAAGTGGATATCTTCTTCTTTCCTAAACACTATTTTATAGAGCAAGGTTAAGTTCTTAAGTCGGAATAGTAGCCTGAGCTTTATGTATCGGTTATATGACCTCATTAATGGTGAAATAAGCTTTATGCAACATTAATAAAGCTTAGAATGCATTATCTTTGTTGACTTCCATTGTTTCTAAATAATGATTTTAACCATTATAAAATAGAAACAATGATTTAAAATAATCATAAGAGAAGATTGCAAGCTTGTTGTCGACCGCTGCTTTCCCAACTTTAATGAGGAACCACCATTATAAACAAAGGAAGAAGCTTGTTGATATCATTACAGAAGGAAAAATGTCGTTTGAACCGATTTCTAATTGAACTCCTCTTTATCTTCAATATAGAGGAAGAAAAATGATGAAGATTTGTATTAAAACCATCAAAGTAGGAAGAAGAACGATAAGAGAGAGAAATGCGTCAACGTGTTTTGATTGGTGTGTTTGGGTGAAGACAGAAGGTTGTGTGAAGAGGAAATATGGAATCTTCATTATTTTGATGAGAGATTTAAGATGCTAGGGTTTTTCTTTAGGGAGAGAGAAGTGTTTTATGGTTGAAGAGTATTTAAGTAATTTCAAATCTCCCTTGCCCTTTTGGGGTCCTCAGAAATCGTGCCAATCCCTTTTTGCTATAACTTTATGAAATGGTCATGATGGGCTAAAACATTTTCTTTCCAATCCTTTTTTTGTAATTTCTCGTATCCAATAATCATGTAAGGTAAGACATTTTCCTTCTAATCCTTTTCAATCCTTTTGATTACTCACGCGTTTCACAGTTATAACTGACAACGTGACGTCGCATAACGACGAGGTGGTATGAGGTGGATCTTTGTATGAAATTTTCGTAATCGTAAGCTAAAAAGCGTCGTCTCTTTGGTCTATCAAACGACCGTTCACGGTCAACTTGTTAGTTATAACTGTGAAATGCATTTCATTTTGCAATCAAACCTACCCTAGGTAGGTGCGCTTAGAGTTTTTGTTGGTGCAAATAGAGTTACTCTTTGCCTATTCACTCGTTATCCAAGAGACGCCGACCAGTGCTAAATCTTTTGACAACGATTAGTAACTACTAACGTGGACTGAGCATCGGCTGTCGTTATACAACATCCACAAACCACGTGGCATAGTTACATTCCTTCATCATCCGAGTCAGAAAAGAGGGTAAGGTCTTTTCAGGTGACCCACTATGATTTCTAGGAAGTATTACTTATAAAATGCATATAAACTTCTGTAGTATATGTCATATTGTTGCTATATATTGTTACATGCATGTGCATGCTTCTTTTGATCTACAGAGGAAAATATTTCTCATTTTTAAGCAATAATATTCCTCATTTCATGTGGTCATCTATTATTTATTTAAATGAAATATATAAATATATAATTATTATTTTTCTTTTTATCCTTTTAGGTAGAACTATTTTACCATTTATTTTTAGACTTAATTGTCATGACCGTCATTTAACATTATATTTAAATGAAATATATAATTTTATATTATTTTTATCTTTTCATGTAGAACTGTTTTACCATTTATTTTTGGACCTACACTACAAAAAATAAGACTAATAGTGGCAGTTTTTTATTAAAAAAAATTGTCGCTATTAGTCTTATTTTTTGTAGTGCTAACTCTCCTGATCTGTTTAAATGATCTTACACCATTAATATTTTAAGATATAGGTAATCTTTATGGAGAAAGTGAGAGATCAAACATTGAAAAGATATATTTCAAAAATCACACTTGTTGTTAGATTTTAACAATTTGATCTGTGCATTCTCATATAAGCCGCCATCGTTCTTATTTTGAATGATATTAAAGTTCACCAAGCAAACAATTCACATTTACTCATAGGCATATTTTTTTCGCTGAAACATTTCTCAATGATGGATTGTCACTTGGACGATTTAGATTAGTTATAAATGTACGTATGTGACATAATTATATACGACAATTTAATGGTGTAAGATTAAAAGCATAAAATAATTTAAAGACTATTTCGGGGTTCACATGTCGGTCAGAAGCGTTATTCCTTTATTTTTTTTATATTAGTAACTTAGACAATTATAAAATACAAGTGTGAACTCTTGGGCCTTGTTTGGCAAAGCGACTTCTTAGGATTTCTCGCGTAAAAAAATGCGATTTTACGCAAAAACAAGAGAATTCATCGTTTTGTAGCAAGGTGGGCCCCACTTATCTGAGAAAAATATAAAAAAAAAACTCAGATTTTATTTCCCAGCTAATATCCGCTGAAAATCATTTTTGCTTGTGAACCTAGCAAAAGCTGAGAGGAAATTTCGAAAGCTAAAAATTAATAGAATAGAAAATGTGTATGAGCAATGGGAAGGAAGGCCATTTGCTCTAGAAAGTAGAAACCCTAACTTCTCTCTTCTTCTCCTTTTTGATGGCTGGAAAGAACCCACCATCTCTACAAACCCTAACTCCTTCTAGGGTTTGCAAAGAAACCATCGAAAAAGCCATTAACGCTCTCTTAAAGTGGACGAGATCCAAATCTCAGCAACAAAATCAGAAACCCCACCACGAAGATCTTCTATACCTGATCGTAACCCTAAAGAAAATCCCCCAAATCAATGCACCAATCCATTCAAGATCCCTCTCCCCCACCCCTTCAATCTCTCCCAACTGATCTGCCTCATCATCGACGACCGATCAAAGAAGCTCAATTTCAAGATCTCCAAATGAAAAATCGACTCCGAATAGATTTCGATCTCCAAAATCCTTAAGCTCTCGAAGCTCAGATCCGAGTACTAGGCATTCGAAGCCAAGAACAAGCTTTCCGAGTCCTTCGATCTCTTTCGTTGACAGCATTGTTAGATATTTAAAAGTTTATTAAACTTGTATTTTTCCAAGAGGTGTGTCTTTTCAATTGAGGTGCCTTTCCAAAGTGATGTGTCTTTTGAAAATGAAGGGTCTTTCCAAAGTGGAGTCTTTTCAAAATGAAGGGTCATTCCAAAGGGGTGTGTCTTTTCCCAAGGGATGCGTGTTGCACCTTTTCATAGGAAAAGGGTGCATTAACGCACCACTTGATTTCTATTTAAGGAATCTAATATTATTATTTTACATACCACAAAAAGATTCTTCTTTCTTCTCTCTTGTTATATCTTTAAAGGTCTTGATCAGAGTATTCTTGCAATATTTGGTGTTTGGATAGCGTGATCGGATTCGCCAAATCCTTCACAAGAATACACAGCCGGTTCGTTGTATCCTGGAACCAGTTTGCCAGTAATCTGTTGGTGACCAATTTGTCGAAGTGATGGGGGCAAATATTAGTTTAAAGACAACAATATTTCTCGTGCCTCGAACCGGTTCCATGCATTATTTCGGATCAACAATTTATACTTTTCCAACAATTTTAAACCAATATTTGCGTTAGCAAGTGTGTCGATGATTCGAGAGGCTCAGCGTTTATCATGAAGTTCAATCAATGGACCAGATTGAATGAGAACTTTTGTTATTGAAGAATCGGGGAGAGACAATTTTGAAGATGATTATTGGATTGGGGATATAAAGAATTCCATGGATTAAAAGAGGTATGTTTATTTTTATATTTTTGAAATTTTCGGATTTGAGTCAGATTTAATTGCACGACTACATTATAGTCACTGTATAACGGCATGTCCATTGGGATGGCCTGCTAAATCATCACCGGTTGCAATAGGCTAATTGGTGTATACTTCACCAAATCGATAGTGTATTGCTTGATCCACAAATAATTCTTTTTCGGGGAATTCTCTAAGACCCATATATCAATTTGTCCTTTGTTATAAGTATCCACCAAGTATACGTTTTCTCACACCTCCATCAAGCGCAACGTATACTTATAAATCGTTCCTCTCTCGCCATCAAAGTTAGGAAGTGGGATTGTTCGGATTTTTTTTTTTTTTTTTTTTTTAATTTTGCTTTAGGATTGTATACTAATTTAGCAGAACCATAATCCGAGCCAAATCAGAGCCAAATCAAACTAAAACATCAACGTCTGCGATCGAGATTAAAGCATCTCTTCCGCAAATCCAAGTTATATTGGCTCAGAGACTTGATTCACAGGGGATCAATTCAAATTGAGGCGAGTATATCACTCTTAGGATTTCTACTGCCAATGTATAGAAAAGAATTAGATCGTAGATGATATATTTTTTTTTTGAGGAAACTTGAATAAAAAAAAAACACTATATAATGATTGGAGCATCTTTCTTACTCCTCCATACGAATGAGAAAGTGTTAAACTTTACATGCGCTTCCCTTATTGGTAGAATCTTCTATAATCATTGCTTTACCTCCATAATCTCTATAATCATTCACGGTGAAAAGTTTTATACTATCTAACTTTTGAATTGGGCAACACATGGGTGTCTATTCCACATTATAACCAACCTAAATGTTGGGTTTTGTTTAAATGTGGAAAAGTACCAATTACGATACTCTCCCAACAAAATAAAATAATGCGTTTATGGGTAGTTATCGTTTGAGTTTGGATCTATACGGACCTAATGCTATTTTTGAGAAAGACTTTGATACCCATTAGATCACGCGCGTTCAAGATCGTGCAACTATGATTAGCGATCCTGCCATCTGTTGGTGATTGCTTGGGCATGACTGAACGATTGTGTTAGACTAAGCAAAATTATTAGGGTATTGATCTTAGGCTTATCATGATTCATTGGATGCAATTATATAGTCAGTAGGTAACCATAATCAAGTGGCTTAAATTTTAAGACCATTTCATGACCATTGATTGGATTTGATCGAGTGGGCATGATCAAATGGGTGGAATCTTTAGCAATGACCATATGGTCATAATCTTTTGGCAAAATCGAGTTGTCGCTAGAAGATTGATAGAATCATTTGAAGATGATCAAATGATTCTGGTTGAATTATATTAGGAAAGATAATAGATTTAGATTTTGAGATCTAAATCATTTGACGATGATTTTCCTTTTAGAAAGGGAGTCATGATCTCACAAGAGATGTTAAGGAGCAACTATAAATCTCATTGAGTTTGTTGCTTATATCAAAATAGATAGAGAAATGAAGTGACTTAAAGGTCCATTGGTAGACGTACCAATAAAGATGGAGTCAAAACTTCTAAGTTCTCTATGGAACTTGTTTCCTCTTCAATGAACAAGAAAACAAATGATAAATGATTTCAGGCAGAAATGTCTGAAGAAACACTTTATGTGTTGATAATTGTAATTATAAGCAATTATGGAAAGTATTAGTTTAAAAAAAAAATCGAGATGGGTTTAAAGTCATTTATCCACACAGTCACTTACGATGGGAACCCTACCTAATATTTGTTTGGTCAATATTTAGGTTCAAAGGGAAGAACAAGTCGTAAATTCGTGGCGGACAAAGGGGCACTATATTGATGAGAATTAAATTTTTATAAACATCCCAGGAAGGGTAGTGTTTTACCTGTAATAGATAAGGGGAGGTTGAGCATTGCTCTTAATAGACACTATAATACAATGTGTTGAGATGCTAAAGTTACAGGAGCATCTCTTATAGGTCTACCTATATAAGTGTGAGGGTGGGCAATGAGACATGACTTTATCTCAAACACTTATGAAAATTATGGTATCAGCATATGGCCTAAATGTGCTAACTAATTTATTGAACACTAAATATATGAAATATATGTGTGGAATAGTTTCGATTTGTCATATAAGATTGTTAGTTCAAGACTTAGTTTCACTAAAAATCTTGACAAAATCTTGGCAAACTTTGAGTTATTTCTACTAAAGTGAAAATTCAAGTTTGTAAGACATTTTCATTTATGCATATATTTTAGGCTTTGCTCTGATTTCAAAATTTTAAATAGTGGGGGATTGTTGGATATTTAAACTTTTAAATAGTGGGGGATTGTTAGATATTTAAAAGTTTATTAAACTTGTATTTTCTCAAGAGGTGTGTCTTTTCAATTGAGGTGTCTTTCCAAAGTGATGTGTCTTTTGAAAATGAAGGTTCTTTCCAAAGATCAGTGTCTTTTCAAAATGAAGGGTCATTCCAAAGGGGTGTGTCTTTTCCCAAGGGATGCGTGTTGCACCTTTTCATAGGAAAATGATGCATTAACGCACCACTTGATTTCTATTTAAGGAATCTAATATCGTTATTTTACATACCACAAAAAGAGTCTTCTTTCTTCTCTCTTGTTATGTCTTTAAAGGTCTTGATCAGAGCGTTCTTACAATATTTGGTGTTTGGATAACATGATTGGATTCGCCAAATCCTTCACAAGAATACGCAACCGGTTCGTTGTATCCTAGAACCAGTTTGCCGGTAATCTATTGGTGACCACTTTGTCGAAGTGATGGGAGTAAATATTGGTTTAAAGACAACGATATTTCTCGTGCCTCGAACCGATTCCATGTATTATTTCATATCAACATTTTACACTTTTGCAACAAGCGTTGTCGATTTATTAGTTGGTATTGGAGACTAGGTTGGAGATCAAGGAGATTGAGAAGGAAAAGGAAGGAAGGAGAGATATGACCATGAAGAGTTTTAGTGTGACATCTCGGATTTCAGTACCTCGAAACCCATGCCATCAGCACGATCCTCTAGACCGTGCCCCATGACTATGTACGAAATATTTATATAACAAGCAATATTAAGACAAAATGGAACAATAACTACACGATGCAGAAGTAAAATACTATTCTAAGTATAAACTCAAAAGACAGTTCTACTTTCATGCCACTACATGAACAGAGAACCGATCCGAACCATCGGTGATCAACAGATCACCCAAAATGGTTCGCCAAAAGAATATATCAATTAATTATATTGTTTATCAAAATAAAGGCTTGACATACCAGGTCGTACCAATGAGCTCTCAAAACTACTCTCTCAAAGTACTCAGCGGAGTCTCCTAGAAGAAGTCCTTAGGAGGGGGCTCCAACTCGTCCTCAGGCACGTAATCCGAATCACCCGAATCTACGTCTCCCGAAGCCTCGACCGCTGCTAGCATTGGACCTGCGACGTATAGTCTAAAGGGTGAGCTACATCCTAGCTCAATAGGGAACAATACAATGAACATATAAGTTAAAATCTCACATATATTCCATAATATTCTAAGCATGATGTATCTATGCACTTGCTGAAAAAACAGTTTAAAAGATGACAATTATGCCTTGAAGTTTACTGATGGTTTGCATGTTTCATTTATTCTCAAACTGTTCATGACTTACACTGATTAGGCCTAAAGCAAAACTTAAATCTTCAACTTAAGTAGTTCCCGAGCAATATAGCATCGAGCCCCGATGAAATACCTTCCATCGTCGTCTAAATAGGCAGTTGTTATATGTATTCCCTGGGAATACTACCCAAGCCCCTTTCTCATAGGCGACAGGGTTAAATCTCATCTCAACATCCCTGGGATGCGCTTACTGTGTACGGATAAACCTCCATACCGGTGTACAGATTGGCCGCCGTACCGGTCACGGATATCCTGCCGAGTCAGTCGTGTGCTTTACATATAGTTATTCATCGTGTAAAAGTGCTACTTTATATCAGTTAGGCCTTATCAATAGTTATCCAATCTTATTTACATCCCTCGGATGTCTAAATTGCTCGCATCACACTGATGCCTTTATCACTTTCTCATCCCCTGGGGATGTCTCATTCTCATTTACTTTCTTGGTGTCACACACACACCCTTTTTATAAAGATTTACACAGTTAAAATATTTTCAATTTGATTTCTATATCACTACATACATGCTCTTACAATTAAAGTACATGTTCAAAGTGTTCCTTACCTCAGGTCTCTGAAGGTCTAAGCATCAAGGTCCCACACGGCTCCTTATGCTTGCTCTCACACGTACCACCTATGGTACATCATAACACATGTAACATATCACTAAAGATGCAATAGAGAAGGTTTTAGACTCTCCATGAACCCCAAGGTCCAATTAAGAAGTCAAGTGAAACTGCCAAAATTGATTAATCGATTCCCAAAATTGATTAATCGAAATCCAAAATCGATTAATCGAAATCCTCAAAATGGTTAAATCGATTCTCAAATCGAGCAGTCAAAAATCCAAAATCGATTGATCGATTAATCGAAATCCAAAATCGATTAATCGATTCCCCAAATCTATTAGTCGATTTCCTCAAGCCTTATCTCTGAAGTCACTGGAGGTACTCAGTCGATTAGTCAATTTTCAAATCGATTAATCGATTAATCGAAATTGGGCATTCTTGCTTTTTTAACTTCTAGACCAAAATCGATTAATCGATTCTCAAAATTGATTAATCGATTTGGCCAGAACTCAGCTCCTTTTCGGGCTGTTCTTCCAAGTCTTTTTTTTCTTATTTTTCTTTCTTTTTTATCATTTTTATTTGATCATTTCACTCATCTTTCCTATAGCTAATGCACAATAAAGTACTCATTTAAATCTATCAAAACTCCCCTCAAATCAATCTCCTAATTGATTGAACGGTTGATTTGAATGGTTAGGGTTCCGGTCCTTGCTTCAAAGATCCTCCACGCGTTGAATCCGACATTAATGCTTGAAACTCTTCCTTCAATCAACCACAATAACTCCTAACCATTACTCACCTTGGTTCTCTCTCTCTCTCTCACTTCTTAACTCTCTTTCACCAACCAAACAAAAGAAACCTAGGTTATTAAAAACCCTTATAGCTTCTCTCAAGCTTCGGTGTTAAGCACATACACCAAAGATAGGTGTATGTGGCCTTAAACTCATATCATACACTACACTTAGGTCAAATTTATATCACATTAGTTCATCACTTCATGAGTCCACTGTTTGACCATCACTTGGTCAAACCTACGACCAGTCGGGCACGGATCTCGAGGTCACTGTTTAACGCACAAATTTTTGGGATATTACATTTAGTCAGAAGGGTAAAATTGGGGAAACTTGATGGATGGCTGGTGATTTTGATTGTTGTGATGCAAATGAAGTTTTGCAAGTCCTATTTATCCACTCATGTTATTATAAGGCTAAACTCTGAGTCGGACAACAAGCTCTAGGTTTAAGTGATGAAATTATTTGTTTTTTTTTTTTTCAGAAAAAAAACCCTCTTAACCGGCAGTTTTGATCCGCGAGGGATTATGAAGAAAAGTTAAATATTGTTGGCAATTGGTAAATATGAAAAGGATAAACATTGTCGGCGGTAGTTTAAAACTATTGGCATGAAAATTTTATATCTTACACCTTGAAAATTTAACATTTTTTCAACGGTTAAAATCATCAAAAAAAGGGTATGTATCACCCCCAAAACCGCCAGCGAATCATTCGCAACGCCTCTTCCCTTGATAGTCCCACCACCGCCGGCAAAGGTTTTATCGGCGATTTGTGATAATTTTAACGGCGGATTTTTGTGTCCGTGAAACACCTTACAATTTGTAATAGATCTTGAATGTGGGCTTCAATCGGATGATAAAAATTATATAGTGTGTGAATCAATTGTGGATTTTAAAGATAATCAAATTTTACGGATGTTAGTAGCCAAACAGTTAGCAAAAAAACTTTACAACCTTTGGATTTAAAAAAAAAAAAACTTCTCAACAATTTTTTTTTAACGAACCTATGGGAAGTAAAAAAAAAAAAAAACTTCTCGTGGGTTTTTCTAAACAAGGCCTTTAAAATAAAAAAAAAAGGTCATTACTTGAACATACAAGTTTGGCAAGCGCACACAATGAATCTCAGATTTTCGAATTGTCTCGGATAACCCGAGACCAAGAAGTCTCGCATCTCGGCAATACATCTCGGAGAGATGACGTAAAATGAAAATAACCTTTTGAATGATCTTACACCATTAAAATAAGCGTTGGATCTTACACCATCAAAGAATACCCATTGTTATGCAATGTTTCAAATATTTGAGCTCAATCTATACAGTCCAAAGTGTCTATTCATGATTGGAATAAATTTAGTAAAAGAATCACGCCTATTAATCACTTGCATACCGTCTGATCAAGGATCTTTAATATTAGCCGTTAAAAAATAAGAAAAATAGTGATATTAGTCTGCATAGATTCGGACACAACATGATAGTCATTCTTCATGAAATCATCATATAGATAAGATACAATATGATAAAATAGTACCGCGTATACAAATAGAATGAGTATACTTTCAAAAGTGTACAAGCCTAACACCCTATATAAATTAAAAATATATAATTAATATTTTTGCTTCTTGCAACGAATCAGACCCTCATCTCGTCTCGTTGAGGCGTGAGATGCGAGACATTCGTCTCGGGCGAGATTTCAAACTGTGCACACAATTTAAGAGAGAAATTTCGCATTTTGGGGGCTTGTGCAATGGGAAAGCACCATTTAAACCGTCACTACAAAAATAAGGTGTTTTAGCGGTACTTGCTGCTGTACAAGTCTCCAATTGTTTGCAAGGGTCTTTGTATGCAAGTAATGGCCCCCTTTTAGGAATCTTGTCTTCACTATTGGTGCACATGTTATACCAAAAACCAAAACTGACTGAAAAATCGGTTTCGAACTGATCCAAAACCAACTTAAGTTAAATAATTTTTGGATTAATTTAATTTTGGTTTAGAGAGCAACTGTGCATTTTAATAGTAAAGTGAATTCCTAAAGATGGCAGTAGGCTACACAAAGAAGATGAACACAACGATCGACTAGCTGGAAAAGATGAAGATCAGATGGTTGGGAAAGATCATGATTAGCGATGATCGACTGATTGGAGAAGATGAAGATTAGATGGTTGGGAAAGATCATGATTAGCGTGATCAACTAGTTGGAGAAGATGAACGGTTATGGAGAAAAAAAACTTCAAGGTATTAGACGTATTTTGTAAGTTTTAAAAGAACAACTTTGTTCTTATTTGAAAAATAGGGTTTGAAGCCCCATAATACCCGAGAACGCCAAAGAGCAGCTTTAAGCTTCTTGGAGCTAGCCCCCACTTTGACATCCTAATCTCTACCGCAGAGCTAAGAACATGATTTTCCAATCAAGCTCTTGTTTCAAGAGCCGCTCTCCAAATCTAAAGAGCTGCTCCCTGCTCCTAAAGAGCATTGCCAAACACCCTCTCTCTCTCTCTCTCTCTTCCTATCTCTCTCTCTTCCTATCTCTCAAGTGGCAAATCCCAAACTCTCAAACTCTCTACTCCCTCTTCAAACTCTTTTCAACTCACTCACTCTCTCAATTTTATCTTTCCATTTTAAAATATCACTATAAGGGTAAAACTTTAAATATCACTACATTCACAAGACTGAAGACTCAAGAGTGCAAGTCTACAATTTCAAATAGGGTACCTCTGTTCGCACTCATGCATTCTCTAAAAGCGTGCACATCCCAAGCCCCTTAAAAATCATTGATTTCTTCGTTCCAGATGATGGAGAACTTATTTCACCCCGATCTTCTACACAATGAATCTTGAGATCATGACGCACCTATCCGACGGTGAGTTTTTTATTCCACGTGTCACAGATCCTCAAACAATGGATCTTCAATCATATGACACACATCACGCTCAAACATAATTTTAGGGCCATTCTTTGGGGATTTGTGACACATAGAATAAAAAATGGACCGCCTAATAAGTTTGTCATGATCTCAAGATCCATTGTGTGGAAGATCAGGATAAAAATTTATCTTCAACATCCGTTTTGAAGTAATCAACGAATTTCAAGGGTTCTAAAACCTAGGCTCTTTCAAAGAACATCGTGGGCGCGAATAGAGCTACCCTTTTACATATCTTTGAGTAAAGCCTTTTGTTTTCTAATCTATGTTCTTATATAATTTTTCTTAAAATTTTATTATGTTCTTTAATAATAAAACATTTTGACTAATCACCATCATCATCCATGAGAAATGCTGATAAGCATAATCTCATGATACATTTGAGAGAAGCCCGAAATCCTAATGATATATATTCCACTCCCCCCACCTCCTCCAAATGAATCAGTTAAAGTTGAACCTATGACCTCTCCAGTCTCCTACGCTACCATTGAGGCTATAAAAGAAATTAAAAGAAAACCATGTGATGTATGTGATCATTGTAAATAACTTATAGATAAAAATAACATTAAGAAGGTAAAATGAAAGGGATATGGTAACTTCTATGCATGTGACCCAAAAGTACACGGACTACTAGTCTTAGATTGCATCGGAATAAATTCGAAATTTTTTACAAAATATATTAGTAACTCAACAAGGAAGACAGAGTAAACTAATGTAAAATAAAGAGGTCGAAATTGTTAGAATTTGTTGGATCTAGACCCGAATCACACGATCAAAATATACCTTTTTCAAGAACACACATATCTTATATTTATTATCGAATTGTCGCGTGAGTGATCTCCTTAATGAAAATGATGATCTCCGCCAAAGAATCCGAAACCACGTTATCTCTCGTCTTCTCTAAGTTTAGCCTCTAGATGGGAATGAGCTAGGGTTAGAGGAAGAGGGGACGGTGGTCTCCTTATATTGCCATCTCTCTTTCCTAAACCATCAAGGAAAAAGAGTGGAGACATATCACTTATATTAGGAAACTACTTCCTATCGCCTCGAGATATGTGTGGTCAAAAGTTCAACCCAGTTTTTAATGAAAGCACAATGATGGGTTAAGGTGTTGACCACAAAAAATCTAACAGAAATTACTCAATGGGCATTTGATATGACCTTAATAGAGTTTAATAGAAACAGTAAAATACTTTATAATTAGTAAAATATCATTCATTTGGATAATTAGAGCGTATAATGGATACAAAAAGCCTTTAATCCCCAATTTAAATTTATTAGTAGAATAACACTTAGTATTTGGATAATTAGAGCGCATAATGGATACAAAAAACCTTTAATCCCCAATTTAAATTTATTAATAGAATAACACTTAGTACTGATATAATGATTTATTTAAAGAACAATAAAATGTTTTAATTCAATCAGTTAGAAATATTTTCAATGGTATACATCTTACTTCTGACATAGGGGTATTTATAATTGACAAATCATATTTTTGTATAACGGGGCGCATTTTATTGATACTAATTGAATTTTGAAAAAGTATAATTTCTTTCTCTCCGATTTGTGCCCAACATAGGGTGCAAATATAGCTAATGTACTAACTTTTAAAATCTATGTTAAAATGATATTAATGGAGAGGGGAAATGGGATATGCACTATCTTTGGTGCACGAGTTTGGCACATGATAACAGTGAGGCGACACTGTAAATGAATAATCTGGATGGGTTGTTGTCACGACCTAGAATTCTTATCCAATTTCGAGGGCCTAGAATTCGGTGTTATAACATTACACACTTGTTAGGATGATAAGTGAACATACACATAACTCATAAATCAACTTAACATATAGATCGAAACATTTAATATAGCATTTAAAGGCTCAAAAGCAAAAACGAAAAACGTAAATGACCATTAAAAAAAGTAATAACCTAACCATGTATCTAAGACATAAGTAAAACAAGTTTCACGTAGGGTAAAATGGTCTCAAATGTAAACTCACAAGATGTATCAAAAAACTAAAAATATGTCTCTCAAACGTAATACAAAAAACTGGAGTTAAAGGGCACTCATGGCTCATAGAAATTTGTCGGATTTATGGCTCTCATCTGGGTGGTAGCCAACGTCTTTGTCTACTACGTAAGTCGCCTCCGATACAGCTGCCTCTATGTAGTTATCATAGGTAGGATGATCAGAGTCTTCACCTGAAATTGTTGACTCAATCGCGTAAACTCAGTGGGTTGCACAATTGATCCACCATAACTTAACTTAGGTGATCCTATGTGCAATCGCTTGAGTTGCGGTGCATTTTGAAATAAATCAAACATTTCTACATGATGCTAAAATATTCAACCTCATAGCATATCGTATCAAAGCTGAAAAACATAACATAAAATGGAATGCACATGATACTTCTATTTCTTATTTCTTTTCTTACCTGTCTTATCAACTTATCATACGTAACATATCATAAGTCTTAATATTACTCCATACGTTAACACAACGTACTTCGTATCTTAATTATCTTAATTAGACGACCTGTGTCAGGGCCACTTCTCGAGCTTACCACGCAAGGTTCACATGTAGATAATCACCTAACCTCCATATCATAATATAAATCACCATCCAGCAAGATAAGGTTGCGTACAACGTAACAATAATGTCATATTAGTTCGAGACAAAGCTAACATATTATCCTTAAGACCAGTCTCGGCTACAAACGTTGGACCAATATGGTGGCTCATAAGGTATGACACGTGTAGAACTTAATTCATTTTCAGCTGACCTTCATAGTGTGTCTTAACATATCATATTATTATTCGGTTCTCAGCTTAGGCCCCTGCCTCAATTTTATTTCTGGCAAGGACATTATGTTCACCGTCTCCATCCCAATTTCATATTTGTGTAGGCTTAAGTCCCCACTATCTTAACATATGTATCTTAACATGTTTATTTCTCATCTTTATTTAAACTTAATTTGAATGGGCCACGATAGGCTTTACTAAATCATACTTTTCAAGGGATGAGTTTTCGTAGTGACCTGGATGTACTTCGTATGATATCCCATATTACCATAAAGGAGTTACATCTGTACATGGATGCCTACATTCCAAGTTTCATGTGACCGTAAAAAAAAATTACCGTGACGAAGGCTTATATCATGTGTCAAGTCTTAATCTTAACTTATCATGCGTATGCTCTATCAAAATTTTCTACATGATGAGTATCATATGATGATGGTGAACATATATTAGAAAGAAACTATAGCATACACCTTAAACATTGATATTCATAAAGAAAATTAATATGTAGCATAACACATGAAGCATAACACATGAAACATTAAGTAAAAATAGTGAATAAGAAATATTTCAATATGTTTATTTTATAATTGAGTCTAAACACTCTTTATTGTAGTTAATTGTGTCTATGAAACTTGGTGACTAATTGGTATAATAATTGGACATGTTTCGGATTCTAAAGAGGCACATATGTTAATTCGAGGAGTATAGAAGCCTTAAAAGAGGTAATGAATATTCTTATTGTGTCCGAAAGGTCCAAAAACCATAGGGTTGAGTCTTATTTCACTTAAATCGGAGGTTCCAGCGAAAGGAAACTCGAAATCAAAATCGCAAGGCAAAATAATTCTGAAACTGTCAATCTCGACTAGTCGATATTGGGTTTCAACAGGTGAAGAATAAGAATAGAGGGATTTACTATAAAACCGACTGGTCGAGATGAAACAGAGGACAAATTCCCTTATAGAATATAATCTCGACTGGTCGAAAATAGGTTTCGATCGGTCGAGATTTAAGGAAAAGGAGTTCTGAAGATATCAAAACTCGATTAGTCGAAAATTGAATTTTGACTGGTCGAGTTGCCTGATAAGGGCTGGAGGGAGGACATCTCGACTGGTCGAAAATGTGATTTCGACAAGTCGAGTTTCTAAAGGGCAGGAGAGAAACTCCATTTCGACTTGTCAAAATCAATTTTTGACTGGTCGAAATGAAATAGAGAATATTGTTTCTGATGTAAATAATAATCTCGACCGATCGATTTTGAATTTCAACTGGTCGAGCTTGCAATTTCAAGCCCAAGTTGAGTATTTCGACACGGTTCTAGATTCTTTTCTTCCCGATTTCTTTGAGGATTTAAAATCGGTTTCTTTTTATGAAATAACTAAATAATTTAAGATGGATTTAGAGACACCCACCTATTGAGGCGTGAAACATTTCTCGCGATGATTTGGTTTGACGGAGATCGGATTCGAGCGACAATTTGCCCGAGTTAAATCGCGAGAATCCTTTCTCTTACGATAGATCGATCTCAGGGATGAGGAGCCTTGATGGGGGAAGATTAGACTTCAGAATCGGATGCACAGGTCGCCTATATGATAGTGGATTGAAACTCGTGGTATTAATCGGCGTGGATCCCGCCTAAGGGTGAGAGGTGGTGTGCGATGGCTGTGCTAGGCGGAGAAGAGAGATAACCAGAGGGACAGAGAGAGACGACTGAGAGGTAAAGGCATGCATTGTCTGGATTCTCTATTTAATAAGAAAGAGGGGATTAGGGAAAGCGTCCAAACAGGAGGTTGAATTTTTGCAAAAGGAGCAAGAGTCCTTTAAGGACTCTAATTTCTTGCCAAATCAAATCTCAAGAATATAATTAATATGCCTGCCTTAGTTGTTTTAAAGCAGTATGATTCTTGGGAAAATTCGGTTGCTATTTTTGGTGTAACTGGATCACAATTTGAATTTCCTATTTTAAAATTGAGATGACTATGATACGGAATATACACAAGCACCGGGTCTCTGTGCTTCGCCCATCTATTACCATTAAATGGGGCCAAAGAGACTCAGGTCATAATAGCTGTACACTGTGTTTAATTTCAATTTGTAGTTTGATTATTGACGGATGTAATTTAATTTTATTAATAAATGATGGAAGTTATTTTCATATGTAGGCAACTTATGGAGTTCAGAGAGAAAGAACGAACTAGCATATGGTTTTTATTGGTTTAGAGAAAGTTTAAATAGATAACCTTTTGAACACTGAGAAAGAATGCATCATGAACTTACACATTGATTTTTTCAATCCATGTATTAAAGGGCGATAACTGGTGTATGAACGACGTGTGAAAAGACAAGTGAGCTTCCTGCTGGGGTTAAGCTGCATCAAGGATCTGTCTTGAGCCTTTATGTGTTTGCTCCGATTTTGGATGCGTTTTTTCATTAACATACAAGAAGAGATTCAATGTCATATGTTATTTGTGGATGATGATGTACTAATTGTTTAAATAAGGAAAGAAATAAATGCTAAATTTAAAATTATAGAGAAAATCCTTAGAGTCACAAGGTTTGAAAAGTAGCAAAAATAGATGAAATACATATAAAGTGCAAATTTAATGAATATGATAGCTTGGATGAGAGTTTAGTTAAAATAGAAAATCATCTAATGTCACATTGTCATAAATTTTGTTATTAAGGCTCTATTTTACAATCAGGTGATAGATTTGAAGAAGACTAAATGAAATGTAGACAGGCACAGGACATGCGACCCAAGAATTGCACGATTAAAGAGACGATTTTACAAGACGACAATTAGACATGCCACATTATATGGTGCAGAATGTTAGGCTATGAAAATTACGACAACATGATAGAGTACATGTGACAAAGATGTGTATATATTAATATTAATATGTGGAGTCACAAGCATGCGTAAAAATTTCAGACGAAATTGATACGTATCGTCTGATACCCTATCGGTTTCGGAGTAGATCGGGTCAATACATATCAATTACCCACATATTTTGATATGTATCGTTTGATCTATACAAACATATCGTCTAAAATTGGTACATATCATCTAATACGTATTGGTTTAGAAGCTAGACTACTACATACTAGACATCCCTGGTCACAAGAAAGGATAAACTTTGAAACGAGTACATAAGAAGAAATTTGAGAGTGACACTTATAAAGGAAAAAAATTACGAAATTTTGCTTGGAATGATTTGGACATGTCCATCGAAGGCCGGAAACAAATCATGCATGAAGGGTTGAGATACTATATGTCACGACTCGTAATTCTACACCATCATGAGTGCCTAGAATTTAGAGTTATGACCCGCATGCATCTCAGATATGCTAAGCGGACATATGCATAATCAGAGTTCTCAGGCTAATGCAGTTTCACAAAATTCGTGAAACCAACAAAATAAAGAATGAACCAATAGACAAAAAATAAATAATGAATAAATGCAAGAAAATCATAAAAATGTCTAACAATCAAAGGGGAAATAAAGATCAAATTTGAGTAAATAGTACGAGGCTACAGATAGTCAATGGCTGCATGGAATAAAAGGATAAAGTGCCTAAACCAAAGGTCTAAATCTCGATACTGGAACTAGGGTTGAAATCAGCACCGAGGTCCTCCTGGTGTCCTACAGATAGTCAACACTAGGGTTGAAGTCAGCACCGAGGTCCTGCTGGTGTCCTACAACACCACCTTTCCAATACTCCTGGTGCTCCACATTCATAGGGTCAACAAAATCAACATCAATAGGATCAGAATAGCTAGAGTCCAGTTCGTCGATATAGTCACTTAAAATAATAAATGTCATGAGGGCTGAGTTGCTAAACAACACACAACTCAGTGGATACACTACCAATCCACCCTACATTACTCAGGTGCATTGTGGGTATATCTTGTGAGTGATAATAATAATATGACAGTACATGAAAATAAATGAGTATCAATACAATCAAAGTCGGGAACACATACTATAACAAATATGCAAGACTATGATCTAGACACACTCTAATCCTAAAGTACCTCTCCATACCTCATACCTACGTGAAAATGGGAATAAAACAACAATACCACTGCAAAAGGAATTACATCCCAAAGCCGTGGTAAAAAGTCGACACTACAAAACTGTCGTTTAGTGTGTTATAACCGTCATTCTTTAAGAAATGGATAGGCGGGTAATTATATAATTATTAGAAGGGCAAACTTGCCCTTTCAACAAATTTTGTGATATAAATACTAAAAAGTTAATCTAATTTAAGACCTATCTCTTGTCTTCCTATATTTTCTTCCTCTCATGTCAAACCCTAGCTCTTACAATCCTGATCCTTGCCATATATATAGAAGGGAAAAAGAAGAAGACGACAGTGACAACCGTTCAATGCATTTGATGGATCTGGCCAACAATCTCTCTCATATGGACATGGAAGGTCTAGGGTTTTGAGATTCTTCTCTCCTTGCATCAACTTAGGGATTTGATAATCATGGCGGACGGACCAATGAGCCCTGCGCACGAACCACGTGATTAGAAATCAGAGCCTGCGATCTTGAAGAGGACCTTTCAAGAAATTTGATCTCCGTCGCCAACAAGTAAACGAGATATGTGTTGATCTTATAGGGTAAATAAACCTTTTTTTATATTTCATTGTATCTTTCATGCTTAGAGCAATTGATAATGCCCAAGGGAGAAGAAGGTGATTAATGTGATGATTTGCTTTGGGTGATGGGGATTTTAGGGTTTGAAGGTTCTGCTCTGTTTCAACCCTAATTGGTAGGTATTGCAGTCCGATATTTAGCGCAAAAACCATTTTTATGGTTTTTAAGGATGATTCCTCCATCAGCCTCCTTACCATATCGGCCATTTCATCAGATGGTTGGGTCACTTCTTGGGATCTGTGTGGAGGCAACATTTGTGCCATTTGATGGTATGCCTAGGATCAAAGATCTAGTGTTGTAGATTTGGACTAAGAACATGTCTATCATGTGATTCGTAACAGTCAACACCCTTTGAAATGAATGTCTAAGCAGATATTAGAGGTTTACATGGTGGCCGTTCATTTTAAGGATTCAGGGCTTTGAATCACATGATAGGCACGTTTTATTGGTTCCAATTTTTAACACCAGAGATCTTTAGTTTATTGGTGTACCATCAAATGGCACAAATGTTGACTTCCCATTGTACACATCCCAAAAAATGACCAGGTCCAAATTGTTGTCCGGTCGGTTACCCTATACCAGCTCTGAAAAGAAATAGTTTTGTCAACAGTAAGCATCCATCACTCTCTTATATGATCAGATTACAATGGACTCATACATAGTCTCTGCCATGTTACTAATCCACTAATTCATGTGCTAGAGCGGCTATAGCTCAAAGCCCTATTCATCAGATGATCCAACCATTTGATCACTTGCACACCTCTGGAAAGCTGATAAATTATGCAGCATTACTTTGTGAAAGTCTGTTGATCATATGGTTAGTACCAATATGATCATTGCATTTGATCAACTTGTTGACCAATGGGATGGTTAGAATCCTCTAATAGGTGTGACTATTTGGCTGAGGCCTGAATGATTGATGGACTGCTAACTGTCCTACTTGGATTGATCAAACATGAACGGTCATAGGCTAATATATTTAAGGGCAGTCTTAGAAGTTGACCTCATAAGAAATAAGGGAAGTCACATCATTGAATACCGATAAGAGGCTTTCGCGAATGTAATGCCATCCATCTTGGAATCGGCTGGCTATCTCAGAACGTTTCTCAAATGGAGAAAAGGAGGATGAGGCATAAAAGCTAGCGCCGAGAGTACCGTCAAATCTTGAAATGGATGGCATTAGATTCACAAGATGCTCCTTACCTCATTATTTCAAAGATAATAACAACATACCATCTTGGTTGTCAGTATGCGAAGTTTTCAACTATTTCCCGGACTTTCCTGATTTTTACATATGTTTTTTCAATTTTTATAAATTTTTATTAATATATCTTATAACTTTTTATTTTTATTTTTATTTTTAATTTTGGCCTTTTTTTCCCTGATGAATTTTGCCAGATCTTCTGATTTTCTCCAAGCAGATTTATTACCGAATGCCGACTTGGTCAGAATGTTTTCTCCAAACAGATTTATTACCGAATGACTGTATAGAGCCTCTGTGTCATATCCTAGCCATTTGATCATGCGGCTATTGTGTGTGTCATTTGTGTTCATGTTATTGTGTGTTTTTCAGGTGCTTATTAGAGCATTTGGGGAACTCGATGAGACTAATTATATTGATCCTAGGACTGCTCAAATTGCTACCATCGACCATGTCAAACAAGTAATTTCTTTTCATTTTCAACTTCTTTTTTTATTGGTAGGCTGGGATTGAACGACCTCATGGTTATGATATTATCAACCTTTGAGCTACGTGCCCAACCCCTGCTCACAGTTTGTTCTAGCTTCCATGTCCATTTATGCTTTGAATTTTTTTTTAATAATATTTGGAAGTCTTTTGATATTTATGAAATATCTTTTCATATCTCATTTAAATAAAATATTTGTTCCATTAACCAGCCTCTTTGATGCTTAAACTTTTTCCAGTCACAGGCTCATAGCACTAGATGGAATGTGAGAGATGTTAAAAGAGCTCTGTGAGAAGCCATCATTTGTTTGTGGGAATATGCAGATTGCTGACTTTATGTAAATTGAGATTATTTTCTTTGTTTAGTGACAATTTTATTAGAAAAGAGTGAAAATTAAGGAGACAATTAGTCCCAATAAAATGGGAGAACCTGATATTGATTGGTTAGATCAATATATATATATTACTATAATAGATGGTTTCTATTATAGTAATAAATGTAAATTTCTTTTCATCAAAATTTGGAATGTAGGAGCTTTGATAAAAATACTACATATGATGTATCTTAAACAACAAGATCCCATCTTTTCAGTTGCTTGTAATGAAATATCTAGCAATTTTTGCTTCTCTTAACCAGTAGTTAGTGTATGTTATCTATATGACTTTATATGTTTCTCTTTGTATAAAGAAGCTGATTCACATCGTACCATCTAAGTTTTGAAGCCTTTACTCATCATAAACTGTGTTGTGTTTGCCAATCTACTTGTAGTTGAACTCTGCACTTTCGTTTCTTTTTTCAGACTTTTAAAAAAAGAAATGGAGGAAAACACTATTCTGTTGATGGGACCCACCAAATGGAGACTTCTATTACTAGTTCAAACAACCTTAATAGTGGTTGTTTGGCCCTAGGGAAGCGTAGTTGACCATAGCCTAGGGGCCAGACCACTCTCTATTGCCTAGCATCTAGATGGTGATCACTCATGAGAATTCTATGCAAGCTGACATGCTGATATCCCGTTAAGCACGGCATCGTCCATACATCCGTGGTAGTGTTGTAATTACCATAGCCGACATCGGCTAATAACTTTTGCTCCAAAATTGAACAATTGAATAATTAACTAAATAAATTTCACTCAATAGTTGGAATAAATATGGGCATCCAATAAATTATTAATAATAAATTGAGCACCATGGGTAACATTGAGGTTTTGACTAATTGTTCTCAATGTTTTCAAATTGAATGGATGTTTTCTAGTAACCACATATCTTATACAAAAATATGGGTAGTACAATTTAATTTAACATCACTATGATTTATTCTAGGCGCTTCGCATGGTTTTGGAGAAGGAAACTTGGCTAAAATTGGCACTTGACACAATGCAAGTAATTAATTTGGCAGGCCTTGTTGGTGATGGAGCAGCACTAATTGCTCCATCGGATGGTAATCCTATTAAAATTTTAGTTCTTCATTCCAAGAAAATACCTGAGCTAGTTGGAAATTGCACTCAGAAGAATGGATTTTCTCATTGGCTGAAAGTTGGAAATCCGTTTTTGTCAAAGATGTTATGTAGCCCTAGAGCTTATTCAGGTCGCCCCTTGCTTCTCAATGGGAAAGCAGCGTCCAGTATAACTGATGGAAACATCATGGACCTTCTACACTATGATGGGAGCTCACCAATGAGCAACAGTGGGAATCATTTGAATGGAATTAATACATTTTTAGAAGATGAAAGTGAAGATCTTCTTGCTGACTTTATTGACGAGGATAGTCAGCTACCTAGTCGCATCTCTAAACCTACACATGTAAAAAAACACTATTCGTAATGGAGTGAGGATGATACTACAACACAAACAGGGTCCTCTGTTTGTTTATTAAGGTTTGGATTATCTATATTATCTTTTAAACCTGGATTTTATTTTATTTATTATTATTTATTTTTTAAACCTTGAATGTTTCTATATATGCTATTTATATTATTTAAGTTGTGTATGCATCTAAATTAGGTTGATGGACAAATATTCAAGGCTCATGAAAAAGTTAGAAATTGTTAATGTTGAGTTCTTTAAGGTATGTTAAAACAACAGAAGTTATACTTATGGCCAATTGAACCATTTTTTTCCAACTGATCCCTTGACATGGGATTCGAAGTTTCTACTTCTTTTCATTCGATTGATTTTGTAGGGGAATTGCCAATTGTTTGAGGTTTTTTTTTAATTTCTTATATGAAACATTTGGTCAACGGGACACATACTTCAGTGGAAAAAGCCAAACAGTTTCTCTGCCTCGTAAGAGCCTTCTTTGTTCGAATATTTTGTTATCGGTTGTTAAAACCTCAAATGGTTCTCAATTGTTCCTCCTCACCCAGATACTTGAATACCTCATTCACACAAATGGACGTGACACCTACTAGCCCAAATTTTGGGCATGCACCAACTACCTTTGGTTTGAAGGTATTGCTCTTTAGTATTTATTAGTTTTTACCCGAACTAAGATTTCATTCATAATCTATTTCTTCTTCACCTATAGTTCTTGAAATTACCAAACACTTTTCAATTACACTATGACTAAAATGGAAATCATTTAGATGCAAGTAGCAATGCAAAGAAAAGTAATATTGGATAATTGTATAATCTAGGTTTATATCTTATTCAAAATGAGACTTCTCATGATCATTTTGATGCATGTAGCTAGAAAGCCTTCATAAAATAATCTTCATGGGTGGATGGTTGAGGTTGCTTCCACCCTTGTCCATGCGATCCCTTCCTTTGATCTAAATGTAGAAATAAAACTAACAACTAGGCTTATGGACCACCCAACTGCTCACTAACTATAGCTTAATGTGTTGTCTATTTTGAGGCACACTTATTTTAATCCTAAAAATAAATATAGACAAATTGGGTGGTTTGTGGCAGGGCTCATGACTTTTCCAACAAAGATGAGGACCATCTTGGGCTAAATTTTTAAAGTCATTCTTTGTTGGTAATACATAAGATTCTCATTCAATTTCGAGTTAAAATTGGAAAATAGCACTTTTATTATATTGTTGGATTTTCAAGACAGACTTCCAAAAAGTACTTCTATGTTCTTTGAACTCATTTTCAAGAAAAAAATGACTATACTAGGCCGAATATTTAACATGCTTGATCCTGTCTGCATTTTGGCAACAACTGTATACATCACAATTATTATAATTGCTCTTTTCTGTACTCTTTATGTAAGATCCAGCGTATGCTTTTATATATATTGTAAATCAAGTTATTTGTTTTGTTTTAAAGTAGACTATCATCTTGGGATCTGTGATCATGTAGTTTTCAACTTTTGCCAAGTTCATAACAAGCTCTTAACACTTATTGCAATCGTGTTAAAGTTTGGTGCTCTTGTTTGGTAAGTTGGACTTCATGCATTCTTTTGATATGTTACTTCTCATATCATATTTTATGAATATTTTGATAGTATTGCATTCATCATTCTCATACTTCTATTTATTATGAAGAAGTGATAAACCTTTTGTCTCTATCTTCTGTTATGGACCTTACTACTTTGGTGAGTTTTGTAGTGTTGGCTGATAATTTCTTGGTTGAATTTTTACAGGGTTTGCTTCAAGCTGGGTTTTTTGTGTCTCAGTTTTGTAAAACTTTTTGAGTTTGATTGCTGGTTTCAAGAGCAATTAGGTAGTTTTCTCCTCTAGAATTCAATTGGCAATTAATTTTGTTATGGATCTTTAAGGAATGTACATGAACTGTGGGATTGCATTACACACTACTTTGATATACATGATCAAGATGTCGAGTAGAGTTTTATTATTGTTGTTACAACTGGTTTTATTCTAGAATTGTGTTTTCACACTTCTATAGAAGAAATGTTAGTTTTATTGTCTTTTTTCTGTTATTTCAGTTTAGCTTACTAATTTCCTACAAATTATTATTGAATTGAGTTGAGTGCAAGTTGCAGTTTGCAATACTATTACATGTCAAAATCTGACATTTACAGATGTCAATGCCCCTGAAAGATGTACACGTCAGTTTTGAGTGGTGAAAGATCAAATTCAATAGATATAATGGAAGTTGGTGCTGACCCCATTTTCCCTAAAAAAAAAAACTTCAGGGACACCACATAGTGCAAGATATTTTTTATATTGCATCTTATATTACTTTTTAGTTGTTTTATTTTCTTCAAAGTTTGAACTTTTGCTATGGATGCAGGTTCTTGGGAATCGGATAAGCCCCCATCATTGTTTGTGTCAGGGAATGGTGTTTGATTTAGAGAAAGAAGCAACTCTACAACATTGATCTTGGAAAGTCCAATTCAAGGACCAAATGCCCAAAAGCAGGTCTGCAGAAGCTGCATTTGATTTTTTCTTTTTTGTTCAATGTTGGCTTATCTTCTCTTTGATTAAATATTTTTCTGTTATTTTCACGAGGGCTGAAGTATTCCTACTTGTGTAATAAAAAAAATTTAAATTTGTTGATATTGTGAACTGATTTGTTACTTTTGTGAAATAAAGAATGGAATGCGTAATTCAAACAAGGAAGAGACGGGTACGCGAGGATCAGACCGTATTACACATAACAGATTTGTTTGGGATTGACACTTCACATTTTACTAGATTTTCCTTTATTTTTTTTTACTTTTCCCGATGCTACAGACCAGTTGAATATCAACACCAATGATAATGTTAATATTTTGGCCATAGATAAGTCGAAATGACATGATGTATGTTTGTTGAAAAGCAAACTTGATGGAGATAATTGGACTTGCATTTTACTAGATTTTTCTTTAGTTTTTTTTACTTTTCCCGATGCTACAGACCAGTTGAATATCAACGCCAATGACAATGTTAATATTTTGGCCATAGATAAGTCGAAATGACATGATGTATGTTTGTTGAAAAGCAAACTTGATGGAGATAATTGGACTTGGAAGGTCTGGGACATGATCACACCTAGTGTTGGAAATCCTTTCAAAGGATGGGTCGGGCATGTGTTGAGCTTTATTTATTTATTTTTTCTTATATGCATTTCTCATGTTAAAGTGGTGAAAGTATTCGAAATATTTTTAAATCTTTATATCATGTGGTAGTTTTAAGTAAAAAAAAATGTTTTAGGTGTAAAGAATAATAGAAAGTTGGGCAACAAAGTGGGAGAGTGAAAAAAATATATATATTTGGGTTTGAGTGATGGTTAGGATTTCTGAAACATATATATTTCAGTTTCTTAAATTAATGTATTAATTTTTAAAAAAAAAAGATATATATATATAAATGACAGCCTAAAATCGTCATTTTTCTTCTCATCTATGACCGTCGTTGTATGAGAGAAAAACGACAGTCATAATGGGTCGTAAAAAAAATGGTGTGAGTGTTTTTTTTTAAATTACGTGTAAAAATGACAGCTCAAAACCATTGTTTATGGTCGACAATCGAAGATAGCCGTTATTTTTCATGAAATAAACGTTGGTCTAAATTTGTTGTTAAAAAAAACTACTGCATTTTTTAGGACAGCTCACTCGATAGTACATGCTTCTATACATCGCATGGGCGTACCTACATACTCATAATCCTAACACTACCTATACCAGAGTTGCTGTTCGAGCTTACCATGTGAGGGTCACCATAGTAGCATACCACCATATCATACCGCCCTCCATATTATAGCATATCATATCGTACACCCCATTTAGTCATAGGAATGGCCGACAAGTTGTACGGTCTCTAAAGGCAAGAACACGTACTTCATAACATAACTCATATTGTCTTTTGAGAGACCCGTCTTAACTGTAGATGTTGTGATTATTACGGTGGCTATGTAAAGAATAACACATATAGACTTAAGTTCTTAATCTTATGTTGGTCTACACAGCGGTGTCTTATTATCATACCAATATCTTAACATTTAACTTAATATGAGTTTAACCTTAAACAAGTCCTACACTTAATGTAAAGACCCGTATTTTAAACCCGAGTTAGACTGACCCTGTGTGTGTATTCGGCTCGGCAACCGACGTCATCATTTATTTTGGATTTTTATCTAGATGTGATTGTGCGGACAGATTTTAATTTAGAGCCCATTTGGACCCTCGTGCGAAAGTTGTGCACCGACCTCGGTGTAGCCGCTCAACACCGGACTTGAGTTTTAAAATTAGAAGTGTATAATACATAAGATGTGTGTGTGTTTTACTTTGTGAGCAATCCTATTATAAGAAGGAATTGCATTCCCGTATTATACTAGGTTTTGTTAAGAGAGGATAGTTACCCAACCGTGTGAAACTCCGTCTTCTCTCTTCTTCAATCATCGTAGGAGATCGGTTTAGAAAACCTCCTTCTCTAGAACCCTCTTTGTTGAAAACACTTAAACCTTAGAAAGAACTTGAATAAACCTTGGATTCGCAGTTGGCTATTGGGAGAGGTTGAGATCATTGAGGGCGTGTTGGGGTTGTCTCTGTGAACTTGTGGGATCGATCGCGACGCGAATCGTTGAGGAAACCCGTCGGTTTCGTTCCGAAGCTCCATTCGCGTGACTCATTTCTAATCTAGGAATCCTTAGATTAAAGGTACGTTTTAATTAAACTTTTTGATTAAATCATTAGATTAGCCATGGGTTTTGCTTTGGGATGTATGGGTTTCGATTTGAAATCGCGCGTTCGTAGCTCGCTCGAGCGAGCTATTATCATCGCTCGAGCAAGGTATCACCGAACTCCGACATTGCCTTAGTATTTTAGTCATAACTTTTTATCCTGAACTCTGATTAAGACGATTCTTTTTGCGTTGGAAAGCTAATAGAAAAATCTACAACTTTCATGTTTTGACCAACTCATGGATCAATCGTCTTGATGGTCAAAAATATATGAGAATGTTACATCAAATCGCTCGAGCGAGCTATTATCATCGCTCGAGCGAGGTATTGTCGAACTCCGATATTGTCTTAGTATTTTAGTCATAACTTTGTTTCTCGAACTCCGATTGAGACGATTTTTTTTGCGTTGAAAAGCTAATAGACAAATCTACAACTTTCATGTTTTGACCAACTCATGGATCAATCGCCTTGATGGTCAAAAATATATGAGAATGTTACGTCAAATTCTAGGATTGGCGCAACTTGCCTGTTTTGACTTGTTTTTGAGGAAACACTTAAATAGGTCTATATTATTAGTAATTAGAGTTAATCTTAACGCATGAACGTATATTGTGATATAGATTGAGGGCGAGAGGCCATCAATAGGACTTTGCTTGACTTCGCATAACTCCGAGTTTTGGTAGGAGAATCTCATCTTTACAGTATTTTATTTTAATTCACATTGATATTTTGAATTAAAATCTTTGAACTTGCATATGCCATTGAAATCACATCTGTAAACTGAAATTGATATGAATGACTGAAAATCTAAATCTACCTGAATCCTGAAACCTGAATCTGCTTAACCTCTGAAAATCTGAAATCAAGAACCTGAACTATGTATAAGAGACTTGTATCTGATTTATATTAGTATCTGCATTTGTTTTATGATTGACCGAACCCTCAAAATTCTGAACAACTTCGGCACAAGTTTCCCTCATTACGCAGGGGCTTGTTGCATCCTGAAAAAGGGTTCATGAATGACGATGGTAGGTAGGGGTTCCCATCGGCTATATTCCTGCTCTCGAGATATAGTTTACTCGGGAGGTATTTTAAGTTGAGGATTAAGTCATGAATTACTGAACTTTGCATATAGAAGTTAGAGAAACTAAGAGAAACTCTTGCATACATTCTTAAAATTATTTTCACACATTTAGAAATAAATCTTACATATGACTTTCGCACCTAAATTCAGTTTATTATCTGCTTATATGTTTGACAAGCTATATTCCGATATTTATTTTGAAACCATGTTAGTTAAAGTAAAATGCCGTAGATGTCTTTCTTCTACTGAGCTTTGTTGGTTAGCTCACTCCGACTATACGTCACAGGTTCAGGTACTGACGTGGCTATTCAGTAATGTGAGATCGATCGACTACGATGCTCGAGGAAGAGCTTGAGGTTCCTCCTGAGGAGTTTTTTTCCCAGTATAGAACTTACTGATTTTCTTATTTGTGGTGAGAGTTAGACTTGAATTTGTGGGCCCATTTTAGTTGGATATCATAGTTTTATACTTGACGTTGATTTCTGTTATGAGCCATGTTTCGATGATGGTCGGCCATCATCGGTGGTTCTTTACTTTTAATTGCTTCCGCATTTATTTTAGCTATGGATTTTTATGAAGCTTTACTCTGATATGTGCCCTGGTTGTCCGGCTTATCGTTTATTCGATAGGTTGGCGAACCGGCCTTTCCTATACCTGAGGGATTGGAAAAGTCGGGTCGTCACAGTTGGTATCAGAGCTTAGATATTAGGTCTTGTTGGGACCTGAGAATATGACAGTAGGTTCTATCAGGACATAAGAGACTCAATTAGGACCTTGTCAAAGTTAGTAGAATTTTTGGCCTTAGGTCTTTTAAGGGACTCACAGCTAGGGTTGTAGGTTATATTTAGAACCTGAGTTGTAGATCTCGCTATCACTTTGAGTGGAGATAATTAATGATCGTGATAGATGTACGGTAATAGTAGGTGAATAAAGTTTTAGATTTTTGTCGGAACCTAGGGCCGTGGTGATCGCGATTTTTTTAATTGGAACCTTGTGTCATGTTGACAGATCGAAATGGCACCACACAAGAGATTGAAAACTGTATGCATCGATGAAAATGAGCAGAATAGACAGTTGCGGGAGACGATGATCAACACAATGACTCAGCAGACAACATTACTCACGACAATATTGAGTAAGACGACTCACACCTCTCCCTCCACACAGGTTGAGTCATGCTCAAGTTGTGGGAAACGGCACAGGACGAAGAAATGTAGGTGGGCCACAGGTGAGTGTTTCAGATGTGGCAGACTAGGACATCTGATAAAGGATTGCCTTACGATGGAAACGAAGAAGGCCACACCCGTATCTCAACAACCTACTCAAGGTGCCTATCCGAAACCGACTATATTTACACCTTCAAGGTCATTCCGTATTTTGAACCCTGCTATAACGGGAGCGTTCAGAGTTCCACAAACTTCACGCACCTCTTCATTCAATCCGATAGCATTCTGCTCAAGGTGCGGGAAACCACACAAGACCGAGGATTGCAAGAGGAACATTGGAGCGTGTTTTCGGTGTGGTGCAATCGGACACATGGTTAAGGATTGTCCTCAGGAGGACAAGGGAAGAGATCGACGACCCTCGCTTCAAGGTCGAGCTTATGCCGTGATGGCTCAAGAAGCCGAAACATCGAACGACGTGATCCAAGGTATTATTGAAAGTTGAGATGTCTTCTTATTTTATGTGTTATATATAATTGCTTGATATTTAATAAATTTTGTTAATAAGTTATGGATGAACACACATACTTAGAAAATTTTAATTGAAACGCTGGTCTAAACTAAGGTACCCTTTTTATGCATCGGGGGAGCGATGTAAGCAAAACCGAAGCGCGAGTGTTGATAGACTCCGGGTCTACACATTCTTTTGTCACTCCATTGTTCGCTAAAAAGTTGGGCATCATTCCCAAGGCCCTTGATTTCATCTTGGCAGTGTCAGTTCCTACTGGTAACTCAGTGAGCACCGATACCATGTGTCAATCAGTGATTGTGATGATCGAAGACCACGAGACAGTGGCTGATTTGATCATTTTGAGCATGGAAGGGTTCGACGTGATACTAGGGATGGATTGGTTATCTACTTACCATGCGAGCGTGGATTGTCTTCGAAAGATTGTAACATTTCAAGAGAAAATCTTTTCGATTTTTGAGTCAAATCTTGTGTGATACCGTTTATCTCTGCCATTCGAGCAGACCGTATGATGAGGAACGGGTGTTGTGGTTATCTGGCCTACTTGCAAGATCATAAGGAGGAGAAGAAAAATATTGCAGATATTACGATTGCTTGCGAGTATTCAGATGTTTTTCCTGAAGATCTACCTGGATTACCACCTGACAGGGAGATTGAGTTTGCGATTGAGTTAGTGCCGGGTACTGAACCAGTATCAAAAACTCCGTATCGAATGGCGCCTGCAGAATTGAAAGAGTTGAAGGCGACTTGAGGCTAGATAAGGGCTTTATCGAGTGTGTCACCACAGGGAGCACCGGTTCTATTTGTAAAGAAGAAAGACGGTTCAATGCGGCTTTGCATCGATTACCGCCAGCTAAATAAGTTGACAATTAAGAACCGTTATCCACTTCCAAGAATTGATGATCTGTTCGATCAGTTACAAGGAGCAAGGTTCTTCTCGAAGATCGACTTGAGGTCAGGCTACCATCAGTTGAAAGTTAAGTCTGAAGACATTCAGAAGACAGCGTTCAGAACCCGATATGGGCACTACGAGTTCTTGGTCATGCCATTTGGGTTGACAAACGCACCCGCGTCATTTATGGACTTGATGAACCGGATATTCAAGTCACATTTGGACAAGTCTGTAGTAGTTTTTGTAGATGACATCCTCATCTATTCAAAGACGTGAGAAGAACATGAGCAACATCTGAGTGGCTCTACAAACCCTTAGAGACCATCGGTTATCGCAAAAACTTAGTAAGTGTGAGTTTTGGCTTGAGCGTGTCAATTTCCTAGGCCATGTTATCTACGAGACCGGTATTACGATTGACCCAAAGAAAGATTGAGTCGATGATGAATTGGGAGCGACCAAGACCGTTACGGAGGTTCGTAGTTTCCTCGGTTTGGCAGGATACTACAGAAGGTTTGTGGAGGGCTTCTCCAAGATATCAGGTCCTCTTACACAACTTACGAAGAAGAATACTAAATTTGATTGGACAGAGCAGTGTGAGCAAAGTTTTCAGGAACTCAAGAAACGATTGATTACTGCACCAGTACTTGCTATACCATTAGGCAAGGGAGGCTTTGCAGTATACAGTGATGCATCATATGGGGGTTTAGGCAGTGTGCTTAACCAGAATGAGAGAGTCATTGCTTATGGGTCTAGACAGCTAAAAGACCATGAGAAGATTTACCCGACGCATGATCTTGAGTTGGCAACAGTGATTTTTGCTCTGAAGATCTGGAGGCATTACCTTTATGGGGAGACCTTCGATATATTTACTGATCATAAGAGTCTCAAGTATCTCTTCTCACAAAAGGAGTTGAATATGAGACATCGTCGATGGATGGAGTTCTTGAAAGATTATGATTGTACCATCCAATACCACCCCGGGAAAGCGAACGTAGTGGCAGATGCGTTAAGTCGGAAGTTCTCTGCTCAGTTATCACATCTCACCGCAAGGGTGCGAAGATGGCATCTATTGGAAGATATGGCTCTAAGTAGCATGAGATTTGACGTAAAAGGTTCAGGTGCGTTAATGGCTACACTGGTGATTCGTTCCACCCTTTATGAGAACATTCGCAGACTTTAGATGACGGATGATGAACTTATGGCTATCAGACGGGATGTGATTGGGGGAAGCAAAATAAATTTTTTCTATCAAAGATGATGACACTTTGTTGTTTAGAAACCGGGTATGCGTACCAACTAGTACTGAGCTTCGAGACACTATTTTGGAAGAGGCTCATAAGTCTATGTACGCTATTCACCCTGGCAGTACCAAGATGTACCAGGACTTAAAGAAAAGCTTCTGGTGGAGAGGTTTAAAGAAAGATGTCGTTGTGTATGTCTCGAGATGTCTTGTGTGTCAGCAAGTAAAGGTGGATCATCGAAATCCGATAGGACTGTTGCAACCACTACCGATACCTGAGTGGAAATGGGAGGCCATTTCTATGGACTTTATTTTGGGATTGTCAAGAACATTAAGAAAATATAATGCCATCTGGGTCATTGTGGATCGATTGACTAAGTCCGCACACTTCCTTCCTTATAATACGTCGTATACCGCCAACAAGCTCGCAGAATTATACATCAAGGAGATAGTTAGGCTGCATGGTATACCGGTCAGTATCGTATCCGATAGAGACCCGATGTACACATCTCAGTTTTGGCAACGATTTCAAGAAGGAATGGGCTCTAGGCTCGATTATAGTACAACATTCCATCCTCAAAAGGGCGGTGAGAGGGTGAATCAGATTATAGAAGATATGTTACGTGCTTGCATGTTGGATTTTCAGGGGTCATGGGACCAACATTTACCGCTGATCGAGTTCGCCTACAATAACAGTTACTAGGCTAGTATCGGCATGGCACCCTACGAAGCCTTGTATGGACGACGGTGCAGGTCTCCGCTTAATTGGGAAGAAGTGGGTGAGAAACTTATTTTAGGTCCCAAGTTCGTGGAGAATACAACCGAGATAGTTCGGTTAATCCGTGAGAGACTACGCATTGCTCAAAGTCGTCAGAAGAGCTACACTGATCTGAAAAGAAACCATGTTGAGTTTAAGGTGGGAGATAACGTATTTGTCAAAATCTCTCCTACAAAAGGCATGATGCGTTTTGGGAAGCGTGGGAAGCTGAGTCCGCGCTATGTTGGACCTTTCGAGGTATTGGGCCGAGTCGGCGAGGTTGCCTATCGAGTAGCCTTGCCACCGCAGCTATCGGAAATGCACAACGTGTTTCATGTGTCCATGTTACGAAGATATGTTAAGGACCCGACACACGTATTGGACTACCAGCCCATTGAGCTCCAAGAAGACCTATCCTTGGTTGAGGAACCGATACGAATTTTGAATCGTAAAGAACAAATCTTACGGACAAAGAGCATTCCCTTAGTACTCGTGAAGTGGCGGAACCATTCTTCAGAGGAAGCCACATGGGAGCGTGAAGCGGAGATTCGCGAGCAATTTCCACAACTTTTCGAGTGAAGGTATATTATAAACTATAGTTATGTAAGAAAACCATACGTACCTTTAAATTCTTGAATTTACTTCTTTAAAAAAAAAAAAAAAAAAAAAAAGAGAGAATTTCTTCAAAATCTTCAATGTTAAATTAGTTTATAACATCGATGCTTTACATATATATCTATAACGATCACACAATAAAATCTTAAATGTCATATTTATTCATTCTCGGTTAGAACCGTATGTCTGTTGGAACCCGTGTCATCAGTTAGAACATGTTACCAGGCAAGTGATCATGCTTTTGAATAAGTATTCGATTCTGACATCTGAAATTTCTGCTTAAATAATTATCAAAAGGGTGAGGTAGGTGTGTGTGCTAGGTTTGTGTCATGGTGAAGTATGTTTCCAGGCACGTGACACTTGGGAAGGTATGCATCCATGTATGGATGCAATCCTCTATGGCAGTATGGGATGCCACACGCAGTACATCCAGGTTACTACGGATCCCGACCCTTGAAAGCGTGCTTAGTGAAGCCTACCGCATCGCAACCAAAGTTCTTTGACTTTAGGCATTTTGATTTTGCTTTATCTTGGTGTTAGGGTAAGGACTTACATGATTCGGTTTAGCTATCCGTACATTTTCGAGGACAAAAATTCCTAAGGAGGGTAGAATGTAAAGACCAGTATTTTGAACCGAGTTAGGCGACCACTGTGTGTGTATTCGGCAACCGCGTCACCATTTGTTTTGGATTTTTATCTAGATGTGATTGTGTGGACAGATTTTAATTTAGAGCCCATTTGGACCCTCGTGCGAAAGTTGTGCACCGACCTCGGTGTAGCCGCTCAACACCGGACTTGAGTTTTAAAATTAGAAGTGTATAATACATAAGATGTGTGTGTGTGTTTTACTTTGTGAGCAATCCTATTATAAGAAGGAATTGCATTCCGTATTATACTAGGTTTTGTTAAGAGAGGATAGTTACCCAACCGTGTGAAACTCCGTCTTCTCTCTTCTTCAATCATCGTAGGAGATCGGTTTAGAAAACCTCCTTCTCTAGAACCCTCTTTGTTGAAAATACTTAAACCTTAGAAAGAACTTGAATCAACCTTGGATTCGTAGTTGGCTATTGGGAGAGGTTGAGATCATTGGGGGTGTGTTGGAGTTGTCTCGCGTGAACTCGGGATCGATCGCGGCGCGAATCGTTGAGGAAACCCGTCGGTTTCGTTCCGAAGCTCCATTCGCGTGACTCATTTCTAATCTAGGAATCCTTAGATTAAAGGTACGTTTTAATTAAACTTTTTGATTAAATCATTAGATTAGCCATGGGTTTTTCTTTGGGATGTATGGGTTTCGATTCGGGTGAAAACCAGCGAAATCGCGTCGCTGTAGCTCGCTCGAGCGAGCTATTATCATCGCTCGAGCGAGCTATTATCATCGCTCGAGCGAGGTATCACCTAACTCCGATATTGCCTTAGTATTTTAGTCATAACTTTTTATCCCGAACTCCGATTGAGACGATTCTTTTTGCGTTGGAAAGCTAATAGAAAAATCTACAACTTTCATGTTTTGATCAACTCATGGATCAATCGTTTTGATGGTAAAAAATATATGAGAATGTTACGTCAAATCGCTCGAGCGAGCTATTATCATCGCTCGAGAGAGGTATTGCCGAACTCCGACATTGCCTAAGTATTTTAGTCATAACACTTTGTCCCGAACTCCGATTGAGAAGATTCTTTTTGCGTTGGAAAGCTAATAGAAAAATCTACAACTTTCATGTTTTGACCAACTCATGGATCAATCGTCTTGATGGTCAAAAATATATGAGAATGTTACGTCAAATTCTAGGATTGGCGCAACTTGCCTATTTTGACTTGTTTTTGAGAAAACACTTAAATAGGTCTATATTATTAGTAATTAGAGTTAATCTTAATGCATGAACGTATATTGTGATGTAGATTGAGGGCGAGAGGCCATCAATAGGACTTTGCTTGACTTCGCATAACTCCGAGTTTTGGTAGGAGAATCTCATCTTTACAGTATTTTATTTTAATTCACATGGATATTTTGAATTAAAATCTTTGAACTTGCATATGCAATTGAAATCACATCTGTAAACTGAAATTGATATGAATGACTGAAAATCTAAATCTACCTGAATCCTGAAACCTGAATCTGCTTAAACTCTGAAAATCTGAAATCAAGAACCTGAACTATGTATAAGAGACTTGCATCTGATTTATATTAGTATCTGCATTTGTTTTATGATTGACCTGAACGACCCCTCAAAAATTCCTGAACAACTTCCTGGCATAAGTTTCCCTCATTACGCAGGGGCTTGTTGCATTCTAAAAAAGGGTTTATGAACGACGATGGTAGGTAGGGGTTCCCATCGGCTATATTCCTGCTCTCGAGATATAGTTTACTCGGGAGGTATTTTAAGTTGAGGATTAAGTCATGAATTACTGAACTTTGCATATAGAAGTTAGAGAAACTAAGACACTGAAACACTGCATCTGTTCTTGAAACTGTTTTCACACATTTAGAAATAAATCTTACATATGACTTTCGCACCTAAATTCAGTTTATTATCTGCTTATATGTTTGACAAGCTATATTCCGATATTTATTTTGAAACCATGTTAGTTAAAGTAAAATGCCGTAGATGTCTTTCTTCTATTGAGCTTTGTTGGTTAGCTCACTCCGACTATACGTCACAGGTTCAGGTACTGACGTGGCTATTCAGGGCTGTGAGACTGATCCTGACTACGTGCCTGAGGAAGAGCTTGAGGTTCCTCCTGAGGAGTTTTTCCCAGTATAGAACTTACTGATTTTCTTATTTGTGGTGAGAGTTAGACTTGAATTTGTGGGCCCATTTTAGTTGGATATCATAGTTTTATACTTGACGTTGATTTCTGTTATGAGCCATGTTTCGATGATGGTCGGCCATCATCGGTGGTTCTTTACTTTTAATTGCTTCCGTATTTATTTTAGCTATGGATTTTTATTACGCTTTACTCTGATATGTGCCCTGGTTGTCCGGCTTACCATTTATTCGATAGGTTGGCGAACCGACCTTTCCTATACCTGAGGGATTGAAAAAGTCGGGTCGTCACACTTAATCTATTATATTTAAGGCTCAGGGTGATAAGATTATCGTTTATGACACCGTGTATGAGGTACATTGAATCCACACTCATCACACTCGTCATGATGTCTCATACAATCATAAGTTGAGACATGAGAATACGGTGTGATTCCTGCTTCACTATCATCTCAGCAAAATATCACGCTCAAGCTTAGACATGATCTCACACACTTGCGTACACGACCTAACCTATCCATAACTCGTATAACATAACCAAGATGGAAGCATAAAACCATCTTACTAGTGGATATATTTAAATTTAAGATTACGTTATATATGTATATATATCTATGTAGCACACCCATATAACTGTGGAATAAGGTAGTTATTAATATATGTGAAATTGAGAACATGAAAGTTACAGTTCGATTTCGCGAGGGCATCGAATTTCTAAGTCTCCATTCTATCGCGAAGATCACATTGAAGCGATAATATATATATATATATATATATATATATATATATATATATATATATATATATAATGTACTATAATCTAATAATTAAGTGAAAGATCTCGTAAATCAAATTTTGGTAAATCATGACCATCGATCGAAAACCTAATTTGGGATTAATATGTATTAAGAGTTTTAGTCATGAAAAATAGAGTTATAATATTTGATACTCTGCCAAAAGACATCGATATTTCGAGACCCTAGACTTCGAATCGGGTATGAAACGAGTCCAAACATCGTGAGTCGATTTCTCAGTACTTAAAGTCTTATCTTAAGAAAGATCTATGATGTCCTTTAGAAACATGAAAATTCAAAGTTTGACTTCATAGATGACATTGAAGTCCTAAGGTATCGACGTCATCACAAATATCACATCGAGGCGATGAATTTCGACTACTCATATACCACATTTTGATAAGAAATGAGTTTGGTATGAGCAGTCAAAGATTTCACCTTAAATGCGTGAACGCACATACTTTGATGATGCAGAAGCAACGGACGTCCATCCTACGCAGACAAATAACGGATGTCCGGGCGTCCATCATGAAACCACGGACGTTCGTCCTGTGCAGAACAGTGGGGTATTCAAAATGTGGGCGCTCGTCCTGTAGCTGCGAACGTCTGTCCTGAAGCTGCGGACATCCGTCTTGCACATAATAGTGGGGTGTTCAAAATGCGGAGGTTCGTCTTGTAACCACGGACGTTTGTCCTGAACGGATCCGAATTAATCAACCTGAACAAGTTGGAGCCATATCCAACAGATTTGTGGTTGGTTTCTCTACGGCCATTGGAGCTTGGGGTAGGGTTGGACCTCCTTGCCAATTTCCCGCACCGTCCAGCCAGTTGTTCATTGGCGGAGGCCAAACAATCGACTGAAACAAAAGAAAAATAACAAAATATATTGATTAAAAAAAATATTAAATATGCTGGTCTATCAAATTTACGAGATAATAAGGTTTAAATAAAAAAATTTAACTCATCGATGCGTGATGGAACGCATCTTATGTGACGAGATCTGAGAAGAACGAAGGGGATTGATGGGTACCTACCTGTTGAAGCGTGAATGTTTGATTTACGGTGGTTAAGTTGAAGAGATCGATGCTTAACGTGTCAATTCTTCTAAGCTTTCCTTCTTCCTCCTTGATCTTGTCGGTCGTTGAGCGGGAGGTTTGAGGAAAGAGATTAGTGAGTTTTGGAAGAGATGAGTTGAAAGAGAGAGGTGGTGATAATTAGAGTTTCTTAAAAGAATAAAAGACAAAAAGAGAGTTACGTAAATTAAATAGGATTTAAAAAAAAAAAGTGGGTTTCGGTGTGGAGTGTTAACACTGTGCACAGTGTAAAACCTCATCTAACACCATTAAAAAGAAAAAAAAAAAGAGTCGGGTTGTTACACTATAAGCACATGAAAGTATGAGAAGAGGAAGACTAGTGAAGACATGAAAAGAAGTGGTGAGAAGAGACATAAACGATTGCGAAGTTATAGAGACATTAGTGCTAATCAGAAACGAGTGGAGAAATAAGACTCGCAAAGCTAACCTCAATTAGATGAGATAAGATTATGATAATGACGATGATGGTGATGATAACGATGGAAAATAAAATTTCCATCGATCCTATAATATATGTGGCATGCATGCCTAAAGATTATTTTTTGGTATTGATATTTGCAACCAAATATTTTTTTACCTACAAGTAGGATATTCACACGTGAGAGCCATTGACCGCTTTGAATTTGACGATGAAGATCATTTTTCATCCCAATATTTACACAAATGAACTTGGGATCATGACGCACCTATCAAATGGTCATATGTTGATACTTAAAGGTACAACATATGTTGACTCCAAAAGTGACTCGAGAACTTATTCTCATGGTACGCCGATGATCATTGTCAGTTTTGTGGGTGTGTGTCATGTGGAGTCAACATTTGGCCGCCTGATAGGTAGACCATGATTTGAAGATCTATTGTTCATATGATTGAGACGAAAAACGATCTCCATTGTCTGATTCAAGGCAGTCAATAGCTCTAACTCGCGATAACCCTAGTTGCATATACTTAATATTCAGTTTCAAATATCGATACCCTTTATTTTTCAGTCCCATTCTTTTTATTGTAGGGTAACAAGTATTTCCAATCGAAGATTCGGTCTCTACAACTAATCATTCCACTGTTAACACCGTTGATTACCTTGAATCAGATGATGGAGACTATTTTCCATTCCAATCTTTCACAAAATAGATCCTGTGATCGTGGCCCACCTATCAAACAGTCATGTTGAATTCATTTGGAAAACCTCTCTAAAAGTGACCCAAGAACTTCTCATAGTATGCCATGATCACGTTCACCTTTAGGGATGTGTGCCTGTGAAATCAACATCTAATCGTCTGATAGGTGAATCATGATCTCACGATCTAATGTGTGAAAATTGATTCGAGGTAGTTAATGGTGGAACCATCATCTACAAAGAATGAATCTTCAGTTGCTGTACCCTTCATTGTACTATCTAACTTGTCTTGAGGATAACCTCGGAAGGGGTGGAGCCTGAGGTCTCTCTCTCTCTCGCTCTCTCTCTCTCTCGTTCTCTCTTAAATGTAACCAAATGCTCAGATCGAGCATCAAGCCTAGCGTTCGGGTAATTTTTATTTTTCTAACAAAATTATGCAATGAAAAATTATAAACGAAAGACAGATTTATTGAGGAAAAAGTGTAAGCAGCTGACGTGACATGACGTGACTGGTTGCACAGCTGCCTGCACTGACCTGCATTAATTGAGCCCCACCGCACTTGCAACCAATTTCATCACTCCACATCAACCGCCTGTAATGTAAAATCTGTCCTCCATATAACATTGTTTTTATACAATATCATTTTATATCAATCTACGTGGTTAATATGGATTGGGCGTAAGTCAAGATCCACATAGACAAATCGATTCTAACCATCCGATCAAGAGTCCGATATGAATGATCAAACCGAACCCTGTCAAGCATCAATTGGACCAGAGACTTAAATATGAAAACAAGCAGTCATCACATAAGAAACGCTATCCAAACAATATCATTAGAGTATGGAGCCTAACCAGAACCAGTAACCATAAACCGACTTTCAATCGACAATATAGAGATAGATAGGGCTCTCAATGGGCCGGGCTAAACATGTTGCAACTCGGATCAATCTGGGCCAAGCTTGGGTTGAGTATTCCAACACCTGACTCGCACCCGGTCCGGATATATATATATATATATTCTTTTAAAGTTAATTTTTTTTTCTTTTAATTAAATATAATTTGCTTAAATATCCTGAGATTAACTGTTGCCCATTATAATCATTGTACAACCGTTGTCTATTAAAATCATTGTGCAATTGTTGTCCTTTCAAGTAATCGTTGTTCGTATTGTCCAACAAACTAAAATGAAATATTTGAATAAAAGCATGTATCTTATCTTCTATAATATTAATATAATAATTTAACTAAAATTTTAATCTTCAAACTTCTAATGGACAAAAAAAGCTCAACTCAATCAAATTTTATTAGAAAAAATAGTCAAAAAAAAAAAAAGAGCCTCGAAAATATAGCCTAACCAAATTTTATTAGAAAAAAACTATTCAAAAAAAACTTGGAAAAACGCCCAAGCCTCCCAATAGGGGCTGGGCATGGGCTGAGTACATTGCGATCGGGCTAAAAAATTTGATAACTTGGCCCGGATAACTTAGGGCTGGGTTGAACCCAAATCCGGCCCATTGGGAGCCCTAGAGCAGGATGTTCAAAAAATTGCTCATTACCTTACACGTGTCAACGCTGCAATGGGCCACCACATTTGAGCAAAGTAAAAGGAACAAAACCTTGGAAAGACGTGTAACACATCTATAAATAGTGCAGGCCGTGAAGCAGAGCATAGAGATGGAAGACTTCGTATCAGAAAGTGAGAGGCTTGTTCCTCCTGTAGATCTGAACCTTGAAGAAGAAGAAGAAGTAGGTAATGAAGAAAACGCAAAGCATGAAGAGAAAGCAATAGAGAGAGAAAAAGGAGATGGAGAAGAGAAAAAGAAAGAAGAAGAGAGAGAAAAAGGAGATGGAGAAGAGAAAAAGAAAGAAGAAGAGAGAGAAAAAGGAGATGAAGAGAAAAATGAAGGGCTCATCAATCAGCTCATTACCAGCTTACCTGTCTCCCTTTCAGGTTTTCTTCTTCTTAACTCTATTTTTCTCCCTTATTACTAGTTACTAGCTACTAGCCCTACCATACTACAAGAAGATCCCTTCAGTTGGACGGCTTTAGATTGATGCATTTGTACATGGATCCGACGTATGCTCTCGTTTAACTCGCTCGATTCGTGAGTCAACTCATGAGTCTTCCAAGTCCCGTACTCTGCTACGTACTTAGAGGGCTGAGAATGGGTCCGATCGACTCGCTACCCGACCCGATTAAAATGACCTATTTTCTTTATTTTTTGTACAAAATATGGAGGAGACCCGACCGGACCTGATTTTTTGCTCAGACTAACAGATGTATTTGTGACCTGTAACTTAGATTTGAAACTGACTTGCTAGTCTTATCAACAAAAAACATAAAAAAAAAAAAAAGAAAAAAAAAAGGAAACTGAAGATGATCTGTCAACCATATTAGGGCCTGACATGAATCTTTTAATTATAATCTACGCATATGCCTTAGTGGGAAACAGGTACCAATTGTTGGGTTTGAGTCGGGTCTGGGAAAAGACTAAGACTTGTATCATGTCGGGTCATATTTTCAATCCGATCCAACTTGAGAGGTCCAATTTTTTTAAAACCCAGACCCGACTTGTACCAAGTTTCCACCCGATCCAACATGACAGGTCCAGTTAAACCCAGACCCAACTTGGACCAAGTCTAGTATAAAAAACGGCCTCCTCCTCCTCTTCTTCTTCTTCTATAAAAGAGCATTGTATACAACCAAGTGTACAATATGTTTCCATTATATGAATGCATTGCAATGCAGCCCTAAAGCTACACATCAATGTTAGATCACGTTATCTCTGAAACAACATCTGTTTTGGATTATTGTAAATGGATATTGTGCCATGTGGCACATGATTTAATTTAATTTATTTTTTTTTATTTTTTTTTTAGTTTTAGAACTTCTTTGCCCTTCAAAACATGGGTAAAAGATAAGGTACTGCTCCCATCAGGCTAGTACATTGAATTTTCCTAACTTTGACCACACCTTTAACGCAGAAAATTATGAAAACAATTTTTTATTTTTTTTGTATGGGATCTGATCAACCTTTCCTAAGTTGCCATGACACCCGATCCTCGTGATGGATGCCACGTGGTGCCTAATTGATTGGTGTGGATCGTTTTGGGCTACACTAGAGTGCACAATCCTCGCCAAGGATCAAAATTTTGAAATCGGATAATTTGGCTGAAATTTTGATCCCCATATAAAAAGGACTGAAATTTCGATCATTTCGGCCAAAATTTTGATCCTTGATCCTTGATCCCCGCCCTCTAGGCCTCTAGAGGGGAATACAGCTTTTAATACTCCCAAGAGAATACTTTCATTTTTTATAATTTACATTAGGGTTTTTGTATTTAGCCCCTAAGATATGTCTTATTTGCACTCCACCTCCTATGTTTCACCTTTTTACAATGCGACCATTGCTTTTGTGTTTCCTTTACTTATTACCCCTAGCGTGAAGGATTGGTTACAAGGCTAATCTTTTGAATGCTCTGAATCAGATGATGTTGATCATTTCGCAACACAGTCTTCCGCGTAGTGAATCTTGACAGCGGAAGCCTCCCATCAAGTGGTTAGATTTTGATTCCACATGATGATCACAGGTGTACGTCAAATGTAGTTCTTGGATCACTTTTTGAGATGTGTGTCATGTGAAATCAAAATCTGATCGTGTGATTGTAGGTCCATGATCTCAAGATCAATTAGGTCAAAGATCCGGGTGAAAAACAATCCCCATCAATTGATTCAAAGTAGTATTTTGTTGGGGAATTCATTGTTATAGGGGTTAATATGTGAAGGAAACATAAAAATACGGGCCCCAATGTATATAGGGAAAACACGGGGGAGAGTGCAAATAAGGCATATCTCAGGGGAAAAATGCAAAACCCCCTTTACATTATACATAGCCTAAACAATATTGATTATTCCCGTTTGTGTTGATCATATTTCAAAGTATAAGCTCATACCAATAAATATTTTTTTTTTGATAATTAATGGGGGCATCCCTACGTAACATTGTCGCCACCACAGCCCGTCGAAGACGAAGCGTAGAGGGACAAATGTAACTCGTACCAATAAATATTACTAATATGCATTTATCATTATCTGTTTTGGCTGATACTTAATGGAATCCATAGGCAACAAGAGATTCCATCGATGCATATGAGTATCGGCTGATACATATCGAAAGTGTAAAAGAAAAGTTATTTACCCATATTAGCCGATTTTGATTGATACATATCGGTATCGATGATACGTACCAATGTGGGCACCAATTAATACAAGAGATGATACCGACATTTAAACCTTGGTATTGATACTAACACTGACAACGCTACCAAGTTTTATAAATCTTACATTATTTTTCTTCGGCAGGGTACATTGTTGTTTCACTATAATTTGATGCAGATGGAACGCTATTTTAAAGATTTGTTGTTGTTGTTGTTGTTGTTATTTCAGAGGATGCAGCGCCGACAAGTGAGGAGGCCTCCATTCTGATATCCATCATCAAGGACTGATAAAGGTTGAAGATGAACACTGTAAGAGAACCTAAATGACTCAGATGTGTGAAAATGGAAATTAGTAGTGATGTTCAGTTTTGGAAATCACTTTTTGGGATGCATGTTATGTGGAACAACCGTTGTGTTTCGTATGATTTGAAGCCCATGATTTCAAGATATGTTGTAATAGTCCCACACTAATAGGGAAAAGTCCTGACCCTGGGCTATAAGTGATTGCGGACGTTACATATCATGACGCATTTTGGGTGAGGACGACGAAATGTAACTCCCATGCCAGAAACAAAATCGGGGTGGGGACCTAAACCCAGAACCGAACAATATTGTGGCATGTGGGTCCGAGTCATTACATATGGTGCAAAAAACTGGTCGAAAAGAGATCTCTATGGTATGATTCAAAGCAATCAAAGGCCATCTAAAAATAATGTTATATTAGATTTTACATGTTAGCGATTAATTTTGTTTGATTGCTTTGATTCGGATGATGGATCATTTTTCGTCTTCTCTTTAGATCATGGTGCACTTATCAATGAGTGACACAAATCCCCAAAAGTGACTTTAGTATAAATTCAACTTACGCTTGGACTGCTTAACTAATCCTTGTGTTTTTTTTTAAGTACTTTCTTCTTTTTCTGGTTGTGAATAAGTTTTTTGACTGTTGGCTTTGATGTACTCTTTAGGGTTGCAGGTTTGAATGACAAATCCCTTCTAGTTGATGAGAGATGATAGTATGATGCATAGTCCCATCGAACTTTACGCTTTACCTGTGACCACCTGTGACCCCATTTCCGCTTATCTGTTCGGACCGTCCACTTATCGTACATTCTCGAGTCGTCATAGTGACACGTGTTAAGCGTGCATGGGATTGGCTTGAAAGAGCACAAATGCTAACGTGTAGAGCAAGGTATCAAACTCGGAATTGGAATCGGCATCGGGTATAAGTAAGGTATCAAAAATTGGTCGATACCAATATGTATCTGCGATACGTATAAGGTATCATAGAGCTGCAATTGACGCTTTAAGTAAATAAGTGGGTGCAAACAAAGTTACTCTCAGTCTCCATTGGTCTATAGGCACTTTTAGTAACTGCAATAAATGCGTCTGAGACGCTTTCAGTCAACAGGCGCTTTCAACAAATGTTGTAAATGCGTCAGAGACGTTTTCAGTCAAGAGCGGAGCTATAGTGACTTATTAGTTGTCACTTGTCACAGCCCATTAAATTTGCTGAGCATTGAGCTAGTGGTGATGGCTCGATTAAACCTATTCTTTAGATTTAAAAAACTAACAAGTTATTGGTATAAGTCGATACATATTGGCCGAGTCATATCGGTCCTCGATGGATTAATATCCAAAGTATCAAAATCTGAATCAGTATTGGGTATTGGTCCATGGAGGACCGATACGACTTGGCCAATACATATCGGCCGATAACGATATGTATCGGCCTATACCGGTAATTAGTTAATTTTTTAAATCTAAACAATAGGTTAAATTGAGTCATCATTGTCAGCTCAATGCTTAATAGGTTTTATGGGATGTGACAAGTGACAACTGATAAGTCATTACTGCTCAGCTCGTGATTGAAAGCGTCTCTAACGCATTTATATCATTTGCTGAAATAGCCTATTGACATAAAACGGTCTGAGACGCATTTATTGCATTTACTGAAGTCGCTTAGGGAACCAATGAGACTAGGGGTAACTTTTTTTGCACCCACTTATTTACTTAAAGCACCAACTGCAGCTCTGCGGTACCTTATACGTATTGGGACCGATACATATCGGTATCGGCCTATTTTTGATACCTTGGTATAGAGCATCATGTGGAACAAGCTGTAATTTTAAGCTAGCACAACTTTCTAACATTGTATTAGAGTAAGCATCTGATTACCATGGCATGTCTTCAATCCTAATTTTCCCATTGCTGAAGTTTCTAGCAGTCTGTTTTAACACTCAGCTTCGACCTCCCTAACGGGGATTTGATTGGTTACTGGACTCTCTACTTTTTGTGTGGGTTGTCTGCTAGGAGCTAGGGCTGTCAATGGGCCTGGCTCTATCCCGAGCCCGTCTGGCTTGGGTCAGGTTTGGGCTTAAATAATAAACTTGAGCCCGAAAGCGCTCGATGCCCGATTTTGTATTAGGGATGGGTTTGCACCTAGATTTAGGGTTAAATGGGCCTACCAAAACATGGCCTGAGATTGGCCTGGCCAAGCACGATTATATTAAGGAAAAGGGCTAGGCTGGCCTGAATCCGGCACGGCTCAATCCCAGTTCGGATTGAGTTTGGGCTTAAATAATAAACCGGCACCTAAAGCAATTGAGCCAAAACCAGCCTGATTTTGTGTCTGGGCCGGATTCAAGCCCAGTTTTTGGGGACAAAAATAACCGGGCATATAAAAAACATGGCTCAAGCCCAAACCTGGACCCTTCTATGGGCCCATGCGTAATTTGTTGGTGCACATCATGGTTCACTTTCGCTCAGAATGAAATCGTATTTGACCTAACATTTTAACATTGAGGCATGGATGATTGGGCCTTAAATCACACCTAACTCATTCATAACCGGCTTGTCTCGCCCGAAACAAATCGGAAGTAGCTCAAACAAAACAAGATGCCGATATTTTAAACCATGGTGTCTAGGAAGTAACTGAAAATGCCGAGATACCATGGTGTCTAGGAAGTAACTGAAAATGCCGAGATGCTCGAGAGCGATACAACAAAATAAATAGGTGAATATGTATTTTACCTTCAGATAATGACGCTCATGGCCGACATTTAAACAGCAAAATTGTGTTAGAATGATCTGACCCCCTTAAATTAGTCTTTTTATCCTACACCATTACACCATTTAACTGTGGCTTATTATTATGCCACGGGCTGCACATTTGTGATTAATTTAAATTGTCCATGTGGTAATCCATCATTTGTAATTAATCTAAATTGTCCAAGTTGTAATCCATCATTGGAACATGTTTTAAACAAAAAAATATGCCCATATGTGGATGTGAATCATCCGATTAGAAAACTTTAATCTCAGCCATTAAAACTTAGAACAATGGTTGGTATTAGAGTGCACTACGGGATGGTTCAAATTTCTTAGAAAATGTATTTTGTGGCCATTGACCTTCAATTTATAATCTATTACTTTGACAATGTGGATTGCACAAATCTTAAAACCATTAATGGTGTGAGATTATTTAAATACCACATTTGGTATTCACATGGTGTGAGATTATTTATATCTCTACAGACTAGAAATCTCTCTCTCTCTCTCTCCCTGTGGATCGCATGTGCAACCAACTACTATATGCTCATGACATCATAGAGTGGATAGAAGTTCTGTTGTGAGCCATATTTAGCCTGCACTTATATACTCTATAGTCTATACGAAGTCACAATTTGTGGGTTACGGCACCTTTCAAAGCATGCCTTGCAAGCTGAAGGGTTCAGAGACTACCCTCATGGCTCAATAAATTTCTTCAAATTGGGCCTAAGCATTGCCAATGGCCAATTACCAGCTCCATAAAAACATTTTTTATGCTAAGTAACTCCCTAAAATTATGATAGTCATGTACTTCTTTTTATCGTAAACACTAAACACCATACAACCCCCATGGGAAATTAAAACCTCTCCATATTATTATATCTAATATAGCTCTATTTGCACCCATTGAAATAAGAGTACCCACCTTGCACCTTTAGGGGTGCAGATGCTAACAGTGCTCTAACATGTTTCCATAAATTTTGCATTAATAATGTCATTTCAGGCTTTAAAATTCTCTCAAGAGCTGAGCAACTCGCCCCTTCACTTTCTGAGTGAAACCCTAAACCCTAATCCTTAAGAAGTGCACAGCTATTTATGGAACTTCAAGTCCACGATAGTTGAGAGTAAACGAGTCGGTTACCCTATACCAACTTGGAGCTTATCTTTAGAGTTAGTGTAAGGTAACTGACATGTTGACTCTCAAGATAGAATGGGTCAAATTCGCTATGCTAAAATAGCCTAACCACCACATAAGCATTAGCCCAGTTGATACGCTCCCTCCAATGTGAGGGAATAGATTGCGGGTTCGATTCTCGTCCTTCACGTTGTTTCCCACCCTTTTACAAGGTGTAGGTTAGGTTCTATTAGTTAACCATCACCACTATAGTTGATGCTCTCTCACGCTGCTCTGCAATTGTCATATGAAATAAATAAATAAATAATAAAACAAGGATAAAAAGCAAAAATAAAAGATTTGGCATCACGTACCAGCTTGTGCTCGGGTTAATCTCCTTCAGCCAAAATGATCAAGTTTTAGTGGGTTGTCAACCAAAAAAATATCCATGCATCTCCAAATTTTGGTGCCTAATAGCAAATCAAAATAAAACTTCACCATCGCACTTTTAAGTCATTTGGAAGAATTTTTTTTACCGAGAGACCAAATATAACGTGTGAATATTACTCAATAAAAAAGTATGCTCATCAAAAGATTTGAACCATTCTATCCTAATACTTCAAAGCCGTTCCGATCATAAAAGTCTTTATCTTCTGATGGGCATATTTTAAGGGCTGAGTGAGGTTCATATGATGTTCTAAAACTTAGACGAATTCGGTTTATATAAAAATATGTGCCACGTGGCTTAAAATAGAATGGAGAGGGCATCATTCCACCATAAAAAAAGATGTTTTTGTGCTATAGCTGAAACAAATCCTCAGAAGCTTCTGTTTTAAAACCACAGGTCCTGTAAACATCAGTGGAACTCTTCCAAGAGCTTTAAAAAGGTAAATACATTTTAGAAGAAAATTGTATCATTAGATGAGATTGACACAAATATAAAATCACCAGCCTCACTATTAGAAGTTGAATTATATTAAGAGAGCAGTATCAAAAATCCAAAACTGAAGAAATAACTGATTCTTCTACCTGGGGAGAAGTTTCGGGCACAGCCCAAAAATGCAAAAAATGTAGTTCAGATTGGATCGCAAAGAGGAATTCAGTAACCTGTTTACCACCATGAAGATGTCCATCATCAAGTCTTCTTATATTAACAAACTTCTGTGCCGGGAAGAAACACGGATGAAAAGAATGTTAGATTGCTTCTTTTGCCCAAGAAATTATGGGGACAGTTTTACTAATGATTCGTGTAGATTATAGTTCTGCTTTTTGTTCATGCGAGTCCCATTCGTCACCCTTTTTCTGAAAGAACCGAAAAGGAAACAACTTTGACAACATACGAGTAATTGAACAAGGTTTTTGCAGTTCCGACTCAGGTTTTGGGGATTCTTCCTTTACATTGCAAATTGACTCATAGTCATGCTTCAGATGGGGATTCACAATTCTTTCCTGAAAATGATATTACAGTCAGCTCAACAAGAGATCGGATATTCTAAAGGGTACTGGTATTTGCAACCAAAAATTCGGTAACTGCCATTAGGGTTTTTGCATGTTAAAATCATTGACTGCCTTGAATAAGACAATGGCGATCATGTTTGGGCCCAATCTTCCACATAATTGATCTTTAGATAGTGGACCATCTACAGATGGTCAGATGCTGATTTCACATGGCACAATCCCCAAAAATGACTGATCATGGGCACACCATGCACAGGGGTGGTTCTCAGGTCACTTTTAGGATGTGTGCCACGTGGAAGCAACATCTAACCATGTGAAAGGTGATCTATGATCCAAAGATCAGTTCTGCGGAAGATTGGGCCCAAAAATGATCTCCATCATCCGACTCCAGGAAGTCAACAGTTTTAACGTGCAGAAACCTTGGTTGCAGATGTAGAATGTTCTGTTGCAAATACTGGTACCCTACTATAAAACACCCAAGCAGGTAAAGATGAGGGTACCTTGAAAACTTCAAATGGGCAGAAATCGGTATTATCACAACCCTGTCCACACATAAAATCACAAACATCACAATCTTATTGCAAGATAAACGACACTTGAAATATGATGATAACCATTATTTAGGATGAGATGGTATAAGGTTACTTGACCCAAGCGCTAGGGGCAGCGCTTTGGTCAATCTCATTATGCCCAAATGGTAAGCCTCAGGAAGTGCACAACTATTTATGAGCACACAAATCAGTGAAATACAATTTTGACCTTTCATTGATTTGGCACTGAAAAATATCAGTGCAGTTTCCAAAGTTGACGGAGAGATTGACCTGAGCGCCACTGGTAGCACTGAGTCGGGTACCTTATACTAATTCTATCTACGATAATACATATGTAAAATGGCAGACATCCATATGATGGATCAAAGTAGTTAAGGCGGTGTGGCGATGCCATAGTGAAGAGGCTAGCCATATCATGGCGAGGCTACGGTGAGGCCATGGTCCAGCCATTTACTATTTAAAAAAAAAAAAAAAATATATATATATATATATATATATATATATATATATATATATATATATATATATCATTAATATTTATTTTTTCAGATTTTTACTATTTTTTAATTTCTATATTTTTTCTAGAGGACGAAAAAAAATTCAACAAATTAATCAGGCATAAACAAATATCAATAACTAGAGAGCAAATATTAATTATGAAACCTCACTAAATTTGCAAATCCCAACATGAGCAAGTATAAGTAAAATATACATTAAAAAAATGTCAAAACATTAAAAAAAGTGATGTGCATATAGCCAAAAAATATATGCACGTTAAAAACAACCAAAAAATATATGCACATTAAAAACAATCACAAAAAAATTGTGCACAACCATATCAATACAAAATTTAATTTATTTTTTGCTGAAATAACAAGCCACATATCCTAGAAATAACAAATTGAAAAAAAAAAATGTCCCACACTACAAATTTGTGGCCTGTGCAAAAAATCTGTAGCCTGTGCAAGTTTTACCACACAGTTTGTGCAGAAAATTGGGAGCTAAAAATTTGTGGCCTATGCACAAAAATTTGTAGAGAATCCGACAGATTAGAAAAATATGTGCAGTTTATTGTGCGCAAAAATTTTATAATTTTTTTTCAATTGATCCTACTCTAAGCACAAAAATTTGTAGAGAATCCCCAAAAAATTTAAAAAAGGAGAAACTAGTGAGATAGGGAGAGAGAGAGTGTACCCATGCACAACTTCATCTACTTCTTTTGTTTCGGTGCTTTGTGCGATGTGGGTTGTGTCTAGGGTTTGCAATGGAGCAGAGAGAGAGAGAGAGAGAGAGAGAGAGGAGAGAGAGTCAATAGTTTGGATCGACTTTGGAGAAGTGTAGCCTCTCCCTCTCTAAAAAAGGGTTTTTAAATGCCTTAAAAGGGGTTTTTAAATGGTTTGAATTTGTTACAAACCTTATACAACATTTATAGTGTATTAGTTTTTTTTTATTTTAACTTTTAGCTCTCTTTCTTAGCGTTTAATTTATAAAAGTATAACTTACTATTATATAACTTATTAAAATATTAGTTTTATATGCTACTTTATATATTGCGGCTATGGCGACGCCAACAATGTCGCCATTTCAGTGTATATGGCGAAATCCATCGCCCATCGCCATTCGCCATGGCGTCGCCTTGACTACCATGTGATGGATACTTTCCAAATTTTCTGAATCCAATGATTGGGGTGACAGAAATACAATTGAAAATGAGTACATAATAATTAAATGAGTATTATGTGAGTGTTCCGATTACTGAAACCAGTTATTATCTCCTAAGCTTATTTGAAATGAACATGTATGCAGCAGTATCTTTTTATGTATGTAGTCTTTCATTCCGATTATTGAAGCCAGTTATATCTTCTAAGCTTATTTGAAATGTTTGTTTATGGTCCACAAGAGAATATTAGTATCAACCAACACCAAGATAATGGGACATCAAGCTCACACATGGTGAATGAACCAGGCCCAGCTCGGGCTTTTAAAATTCATCTTCAGCTCAGTTCCGCCAAGTCAGTCAATGGTGAGTTCTGGCCAAATCTGCATAGGAAACACACCTAACAGGCGGGTTCTGGGCTGACCCTGGCCAGGCTCGAACCAGGCCCATTGCCATCCCCAAAGATGAACCCATCAAAATTTCAAACCCAAAGCAGCCACCTCCATTGATTCACATTGATGAAGTTAAGATTGTGAAATTCCTAGCCTTATTTCTTTATTAGCTTTGCAAACCCTTTCTGAGGCCCCAATACTAAGCCTTGCTGCATTTAAGTATCCACCGCCGAAGAAGAGATTTACCATCATCATAAAATCCATAAACAATATATGCAAAAAATAATAGACAGACATCTAGGGGACTGAACAAACTGTAATATAGCCAAGACACCGAGCAAGACTTAAGCTGTGTTTGGGATTGCTCTTTGGAGGCAAGGAGCAGCTCTCTGCTCTGGCGCAGAGCACTTTAGTATTTGACTGTGTTTGGTTGTAAGTGCTCTTAGCTCTTTTGGAGAGTGAAAGAGCTGAATTTGGGTCTCTTTAAAAGAGCAATTTAAACCTGCTCTTTGCCTCCAAAGAGCAAAGCCCAAAAACAGCCTTAAACAACCACCCAATGTTACAATGATTGCAAGTAGAATTAAAAAAATCATATGCTACTACACTATATGTGTTATATGTATGCAGTTTTTCACTCTGATTACTGGAAATAGTTAGTGGTTTTGTTTCCTAAGCATAAGAAATATTTGTTTATGGTCTATAAGAAACTTTAACCATTGACCTACACTAAAGTTAACGGGATATCAAGCAAGTTCAGCCACTTTCCAAGTCTAGGCTGTGACTTGGCTAGGACATGTTTGAGTTAAATCAAACTTTCTGCATTCCAAATTTTGAACCACCGGTCATTGTGCCCATTGAGGTATCAATAATTATCTGAAATTTAAACGGAAGTCAAAAAGGATGCTCTATATTTGGAATACAAGTAAACGGTAATATACAAATTATAAACAAATGCAATGAAGGTTTACGTTGAGCTTACCGGCGTAGGAACTGGAATTTCATTGTGCAGAATTTGCACGAAATACTTGCTTTTGTTAGCTTCTGATGATACGATGCTTTTAGAATCAGGATTAGAACACTTATACAAAACCAGCATGTTGTTCCCAGCAAATGGTGCTACTATGCTACCCTTCCAATTTCTGTCCTGAGGTGGCTTTGGAGGTAATTGCAAGGGTTGCTCGGCTTCTATTTGCTTGAATTCTGAAGTAGATGAAAAAATATACCAATCAGATAAACATGGTCTTATTTTTCAGATACTCAGACAATTAGACACCTATAGTATGAATCAGACCACATAATTGAATTTCCTAGATAGAAAGCTCACCAGATCCATCAAGGAAGAGCCCAAGAAGACAAGTGAATGGGACGACAGTCTCAGCATGAGCAAATCGAAGTCTAGCTTTTTCCAAAGTGCCAGTGGCATTGTGCCCTAGAAGGATAACGCAAATAAATTATGAGAAAAACTAATGTATAACAAATACAGTACCCCAAAATAATCAATTAGTATAGCCTATATAGCACCTATTGCATCCAAGGTATCAATATCAGTATTAGGTATCAGTCCATCTTGGACCGATAGGATACAGTATTGCCATACTGAATCGGTTGTTTATTTTGAAAAAAAAACTTTAAAAAAAAAAATTGTGGATCGGTCAGTATCGGCCAATACTGAGATAACAGCCAATACTGACCTGCATCGGCCTGATATTGATAGCAATACCACCCCGATACCTGTATCGGGGTGGTATCAGTATCGGTTCTCGATGAAACCAGGGCCGGCCCTAGACCAAGGCAGCCGCTTGGCTGCCTTGGGCCCCCGGATTTCAGGGGCCCCCAAATCTAAAATTCCTTTTATACAATAGGTTGAAAAAAAAAAAAAAAAAAAAAAAATATATATATATATATATATATATATATATATATATATAAAGGGCCCCATCCAGTGCCTCCCTTTCTCTTTCTACAAACCCTCTTCCTCTCCAAATCGGTAAACCTCTCCTCTGAGTTCTCTCTCCAGCACCTGTCTCTCTCTCCAAAACAGCAAACTCTCTCCTCTCTCCAACGGCCAATGCCTCTCTCTCTCCAAACCCTCTCCTCTCTAGCTCTCTCCAACGCCTCTCTCTCTCTCTCTCTCCAAACCCTCTCTCTCCAGCGTCTCTCTCTCTCTCTCTCTCTCTCTCTCTCTAGACTCCATAGTTTCCACAGGACCAGCGCCCGACCTGCTAGTGCCTGAATGGCTGAAACCGCTTAGCCACTGAACCTGGCCGACACCCTCCCTAGCTCCCTTGCCCCTGTCTCCCCGCTTTTGCCTGAGCAGTGAGCAGTCCCGCTGACTGCCTGCGACCGTCCGGTAAGGTAAGCCCCCTTTCTTATTCTTCTTATTTATTTTTTTTAATTTAGATTTGTATTTAGATTTGCTGGTTGCCTGCTTGGTTAATTTATAACTTGGTTTTGATAGAACTCTTCATTTAGGTTTGAGTATTAACCAACAGCCAAGAAAACTAAGGACCCTCGTCAGGTTAGATTCTGAAGGCATTCAAATGTTAGCCAAAGTTATTTCTGTCGGCAGTTGCATTTTTATAATATTTTGTTTTCTTGCTTAGTGCTGTAGCCCCAGCTCTTCTTTATTTGAATAAACATCAAATATAAGTCTTCCGCAACCTTTTTTTCTTTTTCTTTTTGATGAATAAATCTTTAGTAACTTTTGATAAATATGCTTTAAATTTAGCCTCAAATTCTGGCCGGTCAAACGAAACTAAGGATGAATCACAAAAAAAAAACAGAGATCTTCAAACTCCATGAACCGCTATGCGGCAATAGAAATAGAATATAAAGTAGTGTGTTTTACAAGCATTCCATATTCTATTTATTTCCGTCTCTATTCTAAGTTAAGCTTCATTGTTCTCAAGTATCTTTAGTCTTAACATAATTAAAGCGGAAAGAAGGCTCTACTCATTGAACCTTGGAAATACAGCTGAGTTTGCTATCTTTCTTCTTTAAATTAGATTCCCGAATCAAACTAATTAAATCTGTTATATTAGGAATCATTGGAATCACACCATCACCATAGGTCCACGTACAACTTGGAAAATATCTTTATTTTGATATTTTTATGATAAAAAAGTGATATACATGATTGATTTGTCTTCCCATATAATAAAGTATTCTATGAATGACTATTCTGGACATGTTAATTTGTAGTTTAATATTGGATCTCTGCTGTCGTGAGACTGCTTGGAGTAATTAATAAAAAGTATTGCATTGCGTGAAGTGGTGTTGCATTGAATTTAGTAATGCTGGAAAGTTTTCAGCAATTGAATAATCTTAGCTTGACAAATAGAAAGAGTAATTTCAAATAGACAGCGAGTACAAAATGTTTTTTAAGGGTGTATTTGGCATTGACCTCCATCACCTACTCTTCCTCTCCACCTGTTCCTTCCCAACTCCTCACTGGATAAGATTTTATCAACTCCGATGAGAAGCTTCTTTTTAACTTAAAACAACTCTCTCTCTCTCTCTCTCTCTCTCTCTCTCTCTTAGGGCGGGAGCTGGTCTACCAAATTAACACACTCCTAGCTATGGGAGGAGCCACATAGAAGTTATTAAACCTTCTAGCCTAGTTAGATTGTATAGTAAAGATACTTAGTTAAGGATATCCTCCCCCTCCCCTAGCTAGGATATGGGTGGTTGTCTCCATTTAATTTGAAGTTAGTATTAGGTACCTGACTTGAGCTCCAACTCTCTCGGTTCAACTTGCTTTTAGGGGTGTGTGCCACATGAAAAAACTGGCGTTCCATGTGACATGATGCTCATGACCTCAAAATTTATTTGTAAAAAGATTGGAATGAACAAACTATCTCCATCAGTCAAACACCATCTTAAATTAACTATATGTGGATTAAATGGTAGCCCTTAACTTCATATGGCATTTGATGCCTCTGGATCAAACGATGGAGATCGTTTTGGTTTCAATCTTTCGAAATAAAGATGTTTAGATCATAGAAAACCCATCAGCCTTGGCATGCTTTAAAAAAAGTCAACTAAAACTAGTGCCAAGTCATCTAACACTTGTGCCGCTTACCTAATAGATAGTCATTTCCTCCTTTGTTTGCAATTCAAACTCGTTTCATTTTTTACAAATGACCTGTCAATTTTGATCTACTCGACGAGACTTATCCAATGAAACTATTTTTTGAACTTTTTGAGATTGTTAAAGTGCTAAAAATATTAGTGAAAGATTCAATGATAGTTAAAGTAATAAAAAATATTAAAATGATATTGGTTAGGTTACTCGATCTGTCGATATACTACTATTTAGTTTTTCTCTTTTTGTGTTGCATTTTTTTTTAATATATACTTTCGTTAAATTGTTAGTTGCATTATCAAATTATAAACAACAGAATGATATATAGAGCTATCTGTAATCTAAAAGCAATGAGTATTGTTTATTTGTCAAAAAAAATAAAATTTGTGACAATTTTTTTTTAAGATTAATATGAAAGAGGGGCCCCATTTTAAGAACTCGCCTTAGGCCCCCAATATCTCAGGGCCGGCCCTGGATGAAACAGATATGTATCGCCAATCCATATCGGTATCGGCCGAGTTTTGATGCCATGATTGCATCTCCCATTCAATAAATATCCAATCCACACATGTTTAATTTTGTTTCTGATATCTCCTTATTTCATTGTCATGCACATTAGCATGAGGGATGAAGACTGGCATGTTGTACTCATTGAAAAAAAAATACCCTTGTTTTTCATTTTTTATATAGCAATATTTTTTCTTCTTTTATGTTTATCTTTCTATGTTCTGTGCTCTATTGGGAGATAAAATTAGCAAATCGAAAAAAAAATGAAAGATCCAAACAAACACCCAAAGAGGTGCAGAAGGTGTGTAATTTTTTCTCTATAAAGATCAAACAAAAACACCCTTAGCCAGAGTTAAGCGTGCAGATATCTAGTCTAGAAGATTGTCTTCAAAAGTGAGATCTCCCAACAGTAACTTTCATATACAATAAATTACCAGCTCTGCACACTACCCCTCCTATTATAGATATTAAAGAGAGGGAAGAGAGGTCCATCTAGAAGGAATTTGAGGTGGCAACTATTGGCAACTAGAAGTACATGAAGCAGCTCGGCCTTCAAATTTCAACTGTACAACACTTTCATTCTCCCCAATAAGAGGAAGACGTGTTCACAAGCTAGGTGAAACAGAATCTCACATGCTCTGATCTCTGGTGAACTCAATTTTGACACATAACATCATATCTCAGGTGCAACATCACATGTTGTCTTCTTTTAGGTAATGCATCCAGACAAAATAATCAATTGCGTTCTAGATTTCTAAGGATGAGTACAAACCATCAAGTCAGGAACAAAGTCAATAATTTAGATAGTACTTGACCAAAGGAACTACAATTGCTTCAAACTTCGTTTTGGGACCAGTCTAAAACCCACCTCAAAGGAGCCTCAATCAGAATGACCACTAACATCGTGCAGACATTGTCAGAACCTTACTTAATCTGCAAGTCAGGTTCTACTTAGAGCACCAAGGTAGCTCACTTAGGCCCTATTTGGCAGCTCTCCTCTAAAAGGCAATTTTCATGTGAAAAATGTTGGGTGACAAAACACTTTTACTTTTCACCCAAAGTTCTGACCACCTCTAACTAAAAAGGGTGTTGTCTTGAGAAGCTGCCCCAAGCTGCTTCTCACAACACCATTTTCAGCAATGTGAGAGACCTTTTTGAGAAGCAAAATTTGAGAAGAACACCTCTTTACAGCACTTGAAAAGTGCTGCTTGGCAAAGGGTTGCCAAACAGAATCTGCAAGCCAGAATAAGTTCTTCAATACGAATGGTTAAGGAGATAGTTCATTGGAGATTAATTTTTCAGCTTCACAGTGATGTATTTAGTTTTCTTTTGATTCACCAAATTACTGTGATGTGCTTTTGCATGTCGTCTAAGTCCTGTGAATGGATAACACAGTATGTTGTGATTATTCATCATTTGAATAGTTGCCATATTATATGGTGCGGGATGTTGGGCTAAAAAAAGGGACGAGAAGATAGAGTACATGTGGCGAGATGCATATGCTGAGATGAATGTGGAGTAACAAGAAAGGATAAAATATGAAATGAGTACATAAAGAGAATTTGAGAGTGGCACCTTTAAAGGAAAATATTACTGAGTGTCGCTTGAGGTGGTTTGGACATATTCATGGGAGGTCAGAAGCAAATCCTGTACGAATGGTTGACTCTACAAGCACAAGGATGTAGGAGAAGAGAAAGACTAGTGAAGACTTGGATGGAAGCCGTGAGAAGGGATATGAATGATTACAAAGTTACAGAGAGGTTAGCACCAATCAGAAACGAGTGGAAAAATAGGACTTGCAAAGCTGACTCCAAATAGATGGGATAAGGCTATGATGATGATGACGAGTTAATCTGTATACCTGACCAGGATGTTGAACCACAACGATTAGCCAAGGGCATCTTAGCCGAATGAGCATATTTTCTCAGTTGCTATAAGAGCTACGAATTATTTAACGTGTTAAATCAGTGCATTTGTTGAATGGAGGTTCAGAGTTGAATCCTTACCTTCAAGACCTAGGGAGTTTAATGACATGTATGTAATACTCACTCATTTGGATAACTAGTGGCCTATTTGGCATATGTTGGATCAGGTAGTTTTATTTGAGGTGCCGTGGGTGTGTAAGGCTTTATGAATAGCATGATGTCTTATTTTAAAATATCAGGATTCTAGGGGAAGGGGCACAGTAGAAATAGGAATTTTAGCTGTGATACATCTCCAAAAATGAGATATTTCTAAAGTACATGAAAGATTGTATTAGCTGATGAGTACATACTATTGTATCCACTAGTTCTAAATTTGAGCAGTCCATGATACCACTTGTACAATAGAAATTGACTTGATTACCATAAAACGGGGATTAATGGGATGTCTCTAACATCAATAGATAGTGTTACTTAGAAGGGCCTTTCTGTGACAGAGTACTGTCAAAAATTGACATTTACAGATGTCAGGCCCTCTGAAGATATATGAATGTCAACTTTTATCAACATTTAGTTTAGTCCCTTGAATCAATTTACAAAAATTATAGTTCTTTATTTTAGTTCTTGCAGGAAATATTTTAAAAGGAAATCAGAGAGATGGTAATTTTCAACATACAGAAAATTGATATTGTCAAAATTTTATTATATCTTTTGGAATTTCCGGGATTCAAACTTGCATCTGTATCCACAAGGAGAAGTGGATATTTTTAAAAATATTGGCATTTCATATGCGTTTGCGTGATTGTGTAAAAATAGAGTTTTCCTTTGGAAAACATTCATTCCAATACGGTCCTATAAGTTATGAGGAATCTTCTAATCAATGGGAACGTAATCTATTTTAAAATGTAATTTATTTTCCTAGGGACGAATAATGTGATGGGGACCGTTTTAGTAGACTATTGGGTGTGTTATATGTCTTGACATTTCAAAGCCGTATATCTCCTCACTTGAGTGATATCCATATAAATACGGGAACCCTAGGTGAAGGATTGTTGGAAAACTATGGTTGAGAGTCTCCAATCATATTCTGAGTTTCAGTATTTAAGCAGGGACAGACGAGGAGTGTTGCAACTAGGGTTGGAGATTTCAGTCATCTTTTCCAAGCATCGATATGGACAACCAAAGAGTTTTTACTTTTTATTTTTTTGAACATGTGAACTCTATCAAATTTCTATTAATATGAACCAATTCATAGCGGACAAATCATAAGTGAGTCTCCCCCCAACCAAAGCTTTTAGTAGCATTAATCATATGTCTATTTGATCTCTTGTGAGGCATTACTTCAGTCCCCCCTCGATACATAGGTTGGTCACATTAATCCTGCGAGGTAAGGATAGACCTATCCAAAGTGCCTCAATCTCTTTGTCAATGGAATTTTCCAGTCAGTTTTGAGTAGGAGAGGAGCTCTATCTATTTGCAATAAAACTCCCCCACCCCAACTTGACCCAAATTCACCTTATTTCTATTGTCGAAATTTAATTCATCCTCCCAAACATTCTTCGTTTGATAATGGATTTCAAGCAGGAGCATGCCTTCTAGTCTCCAAGCAGCTCTTGAAGAGATATTCCATGAAAACATCTAGGAAGTCATGTTCACTCTGAAACTCCTAGTATGACCTTTTATGACGATGTTCGCATTAAGGCCTTGGCATTGAAAACTATTTCAGTTCTTTCTTTCTAGAATCTGCATATTATTACGAGAAGACTTTTTTTCCACAAACGCGCTGCTCAAGTTTTGCCACTCTTATTCCAAGCTACTCATAATTCTGAAGAAAAAAATAATTAAATGAATAGCTATTGTAAAGAATTTAGAGAAAAGCGTCCATATCTTCCTAATCAAGATACAATTATCAAAAACAAAAATCTTCATTAGTAGTAGTACAATTATCAAAAACAAAACTCTTCATTAGTAGTAGTACAACCACAAAAAATGGTAAGGCATCCTCAGATGAATATTTCTCTTTTGTAATTCATCTCCCATTGATATTTTCCCACAATGCTATCCAAACAAAGCACTAAGCTCTGGGAGACAGACTTCCTAGGTCATGCATGGAATGAACTGAAGAGAGAATTTACATATATACCCTAGAGGATACACCAATACCAAAATAATGGGAGAAAAGGAGAGACTGTGACATGGCACACTGCTCTACCACATATTTGTCCAAAATACCAAATAGAACCAGTATAGGGCTGTCAATGGGTCGGGTTGGGTCGGGTTAAATGGCCGCTCGACAGGTCAAAGGTATATGCCTGACCCAACCCGACCCACTTCCAAACTCCTTTTCCCTTAGTTCTACATTATAATATCGGGTCCGGTCATGTCAACCCGACCCGTCCCGCTTTTTGCCTAACCCGACCTAACCCAACGTGAAGGTCGGTCGGATGCTTCATGCCCGACCCGACTCAACAGGTCAAGTTTATGTGCCTAACCGTTGACATCCCTAATCCAATATCTCCTCAAAAAAAATTATTATATTCTTTCTCTGCACATTTCGAGTAGCCCTAAACGCGCCCATGCGTCTCTGAAAGCACCTACCTTGGAACCCCTTTAAAACCATTGATTGTGTCGGATCATATGATGGAGATCGTGTTTCACCGAGATCTTCCACACAAAGGATCTTGAGATCACGTCGCACCTATCAGACGGTCATTTTTTTATTCCACATCTCACAGATCCCCAAAATATGGTCCTAAAATCACGTTTGAGCGTGATGTGGCAATGCACACAAAGGATTTTTTTTGGCGATCTATGAGATGTGGAATAAAAAATTGACAATCTGATAGGTGAGACATGATCTCAAGATCCATTGTGTGGAAGATCGGGGTGAAACACCATCTCAATCATCAGGATGCAAAGCAATCAATGATTTTTAAGGGGTTGCACATGTGAGCGCTTTTAGAGAGCGTGTGGGCGCAAACAAAGCTACCCACACATTTACGCATGTGATAGGGATTATTTCTCACAAATGGGAGATAATTGCCGTCATTTCCCACTAATTTGTTATCGAGTAAAATAGATTAGGGAAGTTGAATACACACAATATATCTTCCAAAATTAATATAAAGTAATTTCTTAATTGGTAAACCCCATCCCCTGCAAGGAGAAAAACCACTCTTCTACCCCCCCCCCCCAAAGTCGAAGAAAATGGTCATTCTTCTCACGCTTTCCTCTAATTATTTCAAACCAGAGGTTCAAGTGTGGCTTCTTCCTAGTGGTGGCAATCTTTTACTACTTTCATAATAGTTCTTTCAGAAACAATCTTTCAAATAACCACTCCCCTCGCTACGCTAGTTTTGGTGACAATATCTCAATTAACTAAGTAAACCTTGTTATATAATGCTGCTTCAGAGTAAATTTTTTCAAATTTGGAAAATATTATTCGTCGCAAAAGTGGGAATAGTGTAAATGGACATAAAATAGATTGCAAGTTTTCCAGGGTAGAAGGTATCATTATTTTTCTGCCTAGATGCATTTCTGTAAAAGAATGATTATGAGGGCAAGATGTATAACTCAAAGCACCTTGCAACAAAAATCCGGGTAATACCTATGGATATCGGGAAGGATAAAACTTCATCGTCACGGTGGTTGCAACAATAAAGATATTGTTCTTAGTGATGTGCGTTGCATATTCTTGGGAAAATTTTTGTTACTTCGGCAATCGATAGTTTTGTTAGCTTAAGGTTGGTGGTGACGTGAATCACGATCAAGGGAAAATGAGGAGAAAAGAAGTGAATGCGTAGAGAAGTAGAAAAAGAAAGAGAATTAATGTGGCATTTTGGGCCACACGCAAGACAATAGACCTCTGATTGCTGCTTTAGAATTTAATTTCCAGCAGCAGTAACAGAGCTCATAAAGAATTAATAGGTGATGTTAAAGAGCCACAGTAAACGGGCCTTTAATTACTGAAACTAGGCCCTTAGTGGGCTTCATATTAGTTGTGTGCGGTGTTTAAAAGGAGACCCATTGTCACTTGATCACTTTAGCGTAAAGTGATCCTGTGACTAACATGATGTGAGATTCACAAAGGAAAAAATAAAACCAACGAAACTATTGACTGGTATCAAAATTTTCACTTTCTTAATAAGTAGTTAGTTTATTTAGGAGTAGGAGTTTTACTAAAAGAGGAAACTTGAGTTTCTTTGTTAGTTAAAAAAGAAAAACGTGGAATAGCATAAAGACAGTTTTGTGGATTTTTTTTATAGACACCTGTGTTGTGGGCGAGTGCAACCTCAATACTTATGAAAAATGACTGCTCTGTCTATTGTGTTTATCGCGAGTTGAAGGTACAGTAATGACGCAGGACAAAACCCTAAACTACGTGCGTGTGATGAATCAATTACTTGCCGAAATTAATTTTAGATTAACTTGAACAATAAATCGGAAAATAATGCGGTTACCTTAGAGCTTCATTGTTTTCCATACGAAAGATCACGTCTGGGTTTAGGAAAGGGTCCAGCCTTTGCGTTAGATCTGTTAGATTTGCGGTGTGGATCGGTCCTAGAGATAGAACTCTAGGTTTTCCAGATTATGGCGCTCACAATCCAATGATGGGATCACTAATTTTCTTCGAGTATTGGATGTAGACTGGTTTAATGGCTCAGGAGAGATCTAGGGTTATTGAATCAGATCGATTCAACGATAGATCATAAAACTAGGGTTTATGATTTTCGGGATATTTAAAAAGGTAATGGCTGAATTTAAGGCTTATGAAAATAAAAGTAAAACAGAGAAAGATAGATCATAAGAGATAGTAAATGATAGATTGTGGGCTTCGCACCCTTGGCTTCACACCAAACCCTTCTCGGGAAGAAGATTCACTCTTCAGAGAAACTCATCTCAAGTTCCAAAAGCAAAAGCTCATTCATTCATAATCAATAATTAATTACATTATTTATGGAGAGACCTTATATAGGAGGTTTTAAAATAAAAGAAAACCCTAAAACAATTAAATAATAAAAGACAACTTTAACCCTGATACTTCAAATTCGAATTCGAGAGAATTCAATCTACGAAATTTCGTTCGATCGTAATAAGTGTTTGATTGAACGAAAATTTTCGTTCGATCAAAATAAGTATTCGATCGAAGGAACATTTCGTCTTCGCCCTTTACGCCTAGTTCTGAAATTTTCGTCCATTACGCCTGGTTCTGATTTCCATTCCGCTTCCTCCGACATCGGTACACGCGAAACGGTCTGTATCCGATGTCTACTATGTCAGCGTCCCCGTCAATTCTCCTGGACCGAAAAGACTTCATCACCGATGAAGCGGCGTCGTGATAGCGATCGAGCATGTCAAGGTCCGGGCGTCGCACCTCATCTTCAGTTAATCATGTGTTCTCGAAGTTCGGCTTTCCCAACCACTTAACCAGATATTTCTGAAATCCTCCACCATGGGTGGATACCGGAAAGTCATCAAGTATCCTCTCGATCTCATCTCTCCTCTGCTTGCGTGGGGAAGGGAAGGGTAGGGGCTGCAGGGTGGGACTGGAATGTGGGCTTGGGGTTGACGTGAAGGGGCTGGTAGGGGGTGAGGCTGAGGCCGAAGAAGGAACTAGGTCCTCCACATTGAACGTAGAGCTGATCTCTAGATCCGGTGGAAGTTCGAGAACATATGCATTAGACCCGCTCCTTGCCACAACTCTAAAAGGCCTAGCGCCGCGGGCTTGGAGTTTCTTTGCGACTCTCGATGGGAGTTGTTCAGGCCTAACCCAAACCATTACATAATCCCCCACTTGGAATTCTTTGAAGTGCCTATGCGCATCCGCAGTTATCTTGTATTGCTCATTGCTCGCATTAATTTTTTTTCTAATTTCAGCATGCAATTCATGGATGTGCTGTGCGAATGCGTTGGTTGACTCAGAAACTCGATGGGATACAGACATGGGGACTAAATCAATGGGTGTTCTAGGCCTATGACCAAGTACAACCTCGAAAGGACTCGTGCCTAGGGACCTACTGACTGAATTGTTATATGCAAACTCGGCTATAGGAAATGTAGAATCCCAAGTCCGAGTCCTAGGATGATCACCGACTAAACAACGAAGGAGATTACCTAAGCTCCTATTAGTGGATTCCATTTGGCCATCAGTTTGAGGATGATAAGCCGACGAAAATTGGAGCATGGTACCCATCATGTGCCATAAAGTTTTCCAGAAATAATTGATAAACTTCACATCCCGATCCGACACAATAGTTTTGAGTAACCCATGGAGACGCACAATCTCCTCGAAAAATAACTTGGCTATGTTAGCCGCATCAGAGGTTTTAGAGCAAGGTATGAAGTGGGTCATCTTGGAAAAGCAGTCCACTACCACAAAAATGGAATCGTGCTTCTGTTGAGTCTTGAGAAGCTCGAGCACAAAATCCATAGAGATGTCTTGCCACGAGGTGTGGCACGAGTAACGGGGTGTACAAGCTGGTATTCTGCTTAATCTGCTTTGCAACTTGGCATGTACGACATTGTTTCACGATCCTAGAGACATCCCTCATAAGGCTAGGCCAATAAAACCTATCCTCAATGAGCGCACTGGTCTTATCGCACCCAAAATGTCCGGCAATCTCTCCGGTATATAACTCCCAGATAAGGAAATCACGCAATGAAGTGCGAGGGATACACAAACGATTTCCTTTAAACAAATACCCATCCAGTAGGGTATACTCGGAGTTAATGTTGTTCAGATTTTGGAGGATAGCAATGTATTCTGCCCCGAAATCTGGGCAATCAGGATAATCTTGTTTCAACTGCTCAAATCCGATGACCTCGGTGCTCATAGACTGCAAAGTCGCCACTCAATGACTAAGCGCATCAGCTGCCTTGTTCTCGGCACCGGCCTTATACTTCAATACGAATGTGAACCCTTGAAGGTAATCGACCCACTTCGCGTGCCTTGGGTTTAACTTTTTCTGGGAAGCAAGGAAACATAAGCTTCATGGTCAGAAAACAACACAAATTTCAGCGGTCTCAGGTAATGTTTCCAACACTAAAGAGATCGGACGACCGCATAAAACTCTTTGTCATAGGTGGAGTATTTTTGCTTTGTCTCATTAAGTTTCTCACTAAAATAGGCCACAGAGTGGCCCTCTTAGCTCAGCACTCCGCCTAGGCCTACACCCGACGCGTCACATACTACTTCAAAGACTTTAGAAAAGTCCGAAAGGCGCATGACCGATGCAGTAACCATTTCCTCTTTGATCTCGGCAAAGGTCCTCGTCGCGATTTTGCTCCACAGGAACTCCCCTTTTCTCATGCAATCGGTAATGGGAATCATGATGGTGCTAAAGTTTCGGATGAAACGATGATAAAATGTGGCCAAACCATGGAAGCTACGAACTTCATGAATATTCTTAGGCTCGGGCCACTCCACAATAGCCTTAACCTTTGCAAGGTCCGCAACCATCCCGTCTACCGAGATAATGAATCCCAAGAATACAACAGATTGTTGCATGCAAGTGCACTTCTTGAGATTCGCGTATAACCTCTCTCCCCTCAAGGTTTCGCAAACCAACCTTAGGTGGATAATGTGTTGTTCCTTGTCTGGACTATAAATTAAGATGTCATCAAAATATACGACAAGGAATTTGCCAAGGAATGGCCTCAACGCTTGGGTCATGAGCCTCCTGAATGTGCTCGGGACATTGGATAGCCCAAGAGGCATGACCTTCCACTCATAAAGACCGTCTTTGGTCTTGAAGGCGGTTTTCCATTCATCGCCAGGGCGAATACGAACCTGATGGTAACCACTTTTAAGGTCTATCTTGGAAAAGATAGTGACGCCAACCATCATATCCAGTATGTCATCGAGCCTTGGTATAAGAAACTGATATTTAACTGTAATCTTATTAATTGCACGGTTATCCACACACATGCGCCATGTACCATCTTTCTTAGGAGTGAGCAATGCGGGTACAACACACGGGCTCAGACTCTCTTGAATGAACCCCTTCTGAAGGAGGTTACTGACTTGCCGAGTCAACTCGGCGTGCTCAACCGGATTCAACCTGTAGTGGGGCAGGTTCGGTAATGTAGATCCGGGAACCAAGTCGATTGCGTATTGAATGTCACGCATGGGAGGGAGTTCATTAGGTAAGTCTTCGGGGAAGACATCCGCAAATTCATTCATGATTGGCTCGACCTCCTTGGGGTACTCACGTGCTGACTCAGAAGTACTTTCAACAGTGACGACAACACACTACACTCTCATCTAACGATGCCCTCTCGAACTCTGAAGGGTTCACAATGTTGATGGCCTTGGATTGGCCTCGCTTCTTTTCAACTCTGTTGACTGATGGTGCTTTGGAAGCCAAAGGATTAAGAGTGATTTTCTTGCCCTTATAATTGAACGTGCAAATATTAGATCGACCAAACATGGTAACGTTCAAATCATAAAGCTATGGCCTCCCTAAGATGATGTGGCCCACATCCATCAACACCACATCGCACCATAAGGCGTCCAAGTACGAACCCAATTGTATAGGTATACGACACCTTTGTGACACGGGAATGAATGAGGAGTCAACCCATGCAACTTTGTAAGGTCTCGGGTGGGCTTCGGGTGTAAGCCCTAAGCGGGTGATGGTATGTTCTAACACCACATTGGTGCAGCTTCCGCTATTCACGATAACCCTACAACTCTTTGTCCCACATATGACAAAGTTGTGGAAGATGTTCTCCCTCCGCCAATCCTCATTTTCATCCCGTGAGGTTGTGCAAAGGCACATCTAACAACTAGAGCACGACCCATGTCATCACCTTCCTCATCACTAGGTGTGACGTTCGGCTCAAAGACTTCTTCATAAACTCCCTCACTCTCTTCTCCTTCTCGTTCGATGAAAAGATTCCTTTGTGGGTCTCTCGTGGGGCATTGGGAGGCAAAGTGTCTCAAACCTTAACATTTATAACACTTGATATGAGACCAACTCTTCGAGGACTCTCCTACTACACCCTTGCCTTTGTCAAACCGCACATTGGTAGATGTGGATTGTATAGGTTTGGGAGGCGGGTTTCCAGCACTAAGTGTCACGTCGCCAGTACGGGGTTGACCGGTGTGAAAATCAGATCGCCTAACCACCGTCATTTTCAAATATCGTTCAGTGAGTCTCAACAGGGTGGGAGATTAACTCTTTTTGCATGTCAAGTCTCAATCCGGTGCGAAATCTGGATAGAGTGACTTGAGGGTCTTCGGACACTTTGGCTCTCATCATGAGTTCCTCAAATTTGCCAATGTAATCCGCTACAAGCATACTACCATGGCGTAGATTTTGCCATTGATCGAGGAGACGATGGTCATATGAGGAACGTACTTCTCTGTAAGTCACTCTTTCATGTCCTCCCAACGGGTAATGGGAGTACAACTTGCATTCATTCTGATGCGCTCAACGTTGACCCAAAAGAGTCGGGCTTGGCCAATGAGCTTCATTTTAGCAAGTTTGACACATCTCTCGTCACTCATACCAAACCACTCAAAGTGCTGGTCCATATCGGATAACCAATTGAGGAAGACTTGAGGGTCCAATCTTCCATCGAAGGTTGGGAACTCAACTCGGACATTCTTGAGGAGTTTTCCTTTCGGGTCGTAGTCATCTCCATGATGATCCATCCTATGATTCCAATCCCGGTTATGTTGGTAGCCATTTCGTTCGAAACGTGAACCAATGCTCACGGTGTGGTTCGAAGTACTCATCACTCTCATCTAACCGATTGACCCGGTCTAACAACCTCTCATTGGACGTTTCAAGGTTCCTTTGGGTTGTCTCCATGGCAGCCATACAATCATTGATCGATTTTAGATCAGCCCTCATGCCGTTAAGAGCCTCGGCAATCTCATTCATGTCCATGGTGATACGGTTCACTAATGACGAGTTCTAGAATGACATGCAAAATGAACTAACAATGAAGGGAACTTTTGACAAACACGGGATGTGCACACTTTGGCCAAAACAGAAATAAGATGCAATGAAAATTAAAGTGACACACAATATGCCCTAACCTAGAACTTAGGCTCTGATACCAAAACTGACACAGGACAAAACCCTAAACTGCATGCTTGCGATGAATCAATTACTTGCCGAAATTAATTTCAGATTAACTTGAACAATAAACCGGAAAATAATGCGGTTACCTTAGGGCTTCACTGTTTTCCATACGAAAGATCACGTCCGGGTTTAGGAAAGGGTCCAGCCTTTGCGTTAGATCTGTTAGATTTGCGGTGTGGATCGGTCCTAGAGGTAGAACTCTAGGATTTCCAGATTAGGGCGCACACAATCCAATGATGGGATCACTCGTTTTCTTCGAGTATTGGATGTGGATTGGTTTAATGGCTCAAGAGAGATATAGGGTTATTGAATTTGATCGATTCAACGATTCATACGAAAACTAGGGTTTACGATTTTTGGGATATTTGAAAGAGTAATGGCTGAATTTAGGGCTCATGAAAATAAAAGTAAAACAGAGAAAGATAGATCAAAAGAGATAGTAAATGATAGATAGTGGGCTTCGCACCCTTGGCTTCACACCAAACTCTCCTCGGGAAGAAGATTCACTCTTCGGAGAAACTCATCTCAAGTTCCAAAAGCAAAAATTCATTCATTCATAATCAATAATTAAATTACATTGTTTATGGAGAGACCTTATATAGGAGGTCTTAAAATAAAAGAAAGTCCTAAAACAATTAAATAATAAAAGACAACTTAAACCCTGATACTTTAAATTCGAATTCGAGAGAATTCAATCTGCGAAATTTCGCTCGATCAAAATAAGTATTCGATTGAACGAATTTTCGTTCGATCGAAATAAGTGTTCGATCGAACGAAAATTTTCGTTCGATCGAAATAAGTATTCGATCGAACGAAAATTTCATCTTCGCCCTTTACGCCTGGTTCTAAAATTTTCGTCCTTTACGCCTGGTTTTGATTTTCATTCCGCTTCCTCCGACATCGGTACACGCGAAACGGTCAGTATCCGATGTCTACTATGTCGGCGTTCCCGTCAATTCTTCCGGGCCGAAAAGGCTTCATCACCGATGAAGCGGCATCATGATAGCGATCGAGCATGTCGGGGTCCAGGCGTCACACCTCATCGTCAGTTAACCATGTGTTCTCGAAGTCCGGCTTTCTCAACCACTTAACCAGATATTTCTGAAATCCTCCACCATGGGTGGATACCGCAAAGTCATCAAGTATCCCTTCGATCTCATCTCTCCTCTGCTTGTGTGGGGAAGGGAAGGGTAGGGGCTGCAGGGTGGGACTGGAATGTGGGCTTGGGGTTGCCGTGAAGGGGTTGGTGGGGGGTGAGGCTGAGGCCTAAGAAGGAACTAGGCCCTCCACATTGAACGTAAAGCTGATTCCTATATCCGGTGGAAGTTCGAGAACATACGCATTAGGCCCGCTCCTTGCCACAACTCTAAAAGGCCCAGTGCTACGGGCTTGGAGTTTCTTTGCGACTCCCGATGGGAGTCGTTCAGGCCTAACCCGAACCATCACATAATCCCCCACTTGGAATTCTTTGAAACGCCTATGCGCATCCGCAGTTATCTTGTATTGTTCATTGCTCACATTAATTTTTTTTCTAATTTCGGCATGCAATTCATGGATGTGCTGTGCGAATGCGAATAACTACTTAACTTATGGTGCTTATTTTTCTTCTTTTGGATTATTCTTCCTCTTTTATTTTACCAAAGTGTTATTAGAGCAAGTTAATCTTTACTAATAGAATCTGATGAGCATCGATTTACATGAATTCAAAATGACGCATCATAGAGCTCATGAAAGAGGAGGAAGAGAGCACGATGAGTGGAAAGACCTTTGCTTCTCTAGCATAAAACCAAACTTTCCCCTGCATGCTCGCTGTTTTATTCTGTTGTTTTTGAGTTTATTTGAAAAATTATTTCAGTGAAAATACTTCTCGTATATAAATTATCTACTGGGTTTTGTTTTATTCAAAGCCATCATGTACTTGTTAATGGAACCTCATGAAATCCTTTTAATAAGTCGTTATTAATAAATCATCATGCTGCTTTCCTGTAGGTTTTCATCTTCTATTTTTCATTTGGGTTTTGCGGGATATTACACATTTACTTGGGTTTTTTTGTATTTATGCGGTAATTTTAGTTATCATTTCGCCATATGCAATACAATCGATTACTTCCTTTACCAGTCTGGTGCTGATAGGGTGTAATAACTAATAACAATGAATCTGTTCCATGTGATATGCCATACCACATTGTAGGAAACTTGGACAATATGTGGGAACTGGACAATAGTGAATTTAGTTATTCTACCAAACTCACTGCTACCCATTAATTTGATAGCAGTACCACATCCAATAAAGTAGAATAGTTCTTATAAATTTATTTATTTAATTAAGAATGATGAATCGGGGGTACACTACTCCAATAAATACATATGGATACATGTATATGGGTGGTGCTATTCACACCCTTTTTTCCTGTGAAGAATGCATTGTTTTTCACCATAAAAAATCTTTGACTGCCTTGAATCAGACGATGGAGATTGTTTTTCATCCCAATCTTCCACAAAATAGATCTTGAGATCATAGCGCACCTATTACACGGTCACATGTTGATTCCATGGGGAACACAACCCCAAAAATGACTCTGGTCACGGGCGTGCCATGAGAAAGGGTTCTCAAGTCACCTTTGGGGCTGTGTGCCACGTGTAATCAAGATCTGGCCGTCTGATAGGTGCTCCATGATCTATTGTTTTTCATCTCAAGATCTATTGTTTGGAAGATTGAGATGAAAAACAATCTCCATCTCCTGATTCAAGGCAGTTTGCTGGAAAATCGAGTGTTATTCGCACGAAAACAGGTGCGAATAATGCCACCCTATATATATAATCTTTTTTTCACAGTGCTATACAGACCAGTAGTTTTCAATCGCATGCCTGTAATTTGCTACCCAATCTGAACCAATTGCTGAACATTGACATCAATTTTTTCATAATTGCAACTCACTTTTTTTGGATAAATAATTGCAACTCACACATGATTTTCTTTGATTTGCACGTTAAGAGATTGGACTCTCAAAACACAATTATATCGCATGATAGCAAATTGGCAATGCTTCGTGATATTGCATTGACAGCTATTGCGTGCTGTTTTATAAACAGTCCTAATCTATATTGATAACCATGTATAACGCCAAATCAATCCTTTACAATACATGTACATGAAAGTTACTTATATGATGAAGCCTTTTATTTATTGTTATCACTGCATGTTATTATAATACTTAACGAAATATTATATGCACATGATTCTACATACAATAGAGTGCACATATAATTTTTAATCATAACATATATCAGTTCTAATAGAACCTTGCAAAGTAAGTCATAGGTTCTTTTATTGCTTCCACACCATCCGAAGACCTATCTGAAACTTTCACAGGCAAACATAGGGAAAAGAGGTGAAGATATGAAAGAGAACGAAGGAGAGAGAGAGAGAGAGAGAGAGAGAGAGAGAGAATTAGTGTGGCATTTCGAGCCACACGTGACGCAATAGAGCCCTGTATACATATCTAGAATTTAATTTCCAGCAATAGTCCCAGGGCTTATAAATAATTAGAATACCTTTAAATCCACCCACCAAATCTTTGAGTTCACCCACGTTGAAACACATTTACTGCATTGAATCAGATGATGGAGATGGTTTATCGTCCCAATCCTTCACACAATAGATCTTGAGATCATAGTCGTACCATCAGACGGTCGATTTTTATTTCATGTGGTACACACCCAAAAAAGTGACCTTAAAATCAATTTTGAGCATGCACGTGATGTTAAGGTCACTTTTCTGAAATGTGTGCAACATGAAATAAGACACTGACCGTCTGATGGTACGCCCATGATCTCAAGATTCATCATGAGAAAGATTGGGAGGATAAACGATCTCCATCGTCTGATTCAATGCAGTCAATGTGTTTCAGCGTGGGTGAACTCAAAGATTTGGTGGGTGGATTTAAAGGTACTCAAATAATTAACAGGAGTTCTTATTGGGTCACAGTGAACAGGTATTCTACTTACTGAAATGGGACTCTTCATGGGCTTCCCATTAGAAGCATGTGGTATTCAAAAAAGACCCATTGTTCCGTGATCACTTTAAGTAATCAAGTCACTGCCACAATGTGAAATTTACAAAGAAAAAAAACAATGGGATCATTGACTGCTAACAGAACATTGACTTTCTTAAAGCAGTTAAGTTCTTTAGAAATAAAAATTTATTAAAATGGGAAACCTTAGTTTCTTTAGTTATTAAAATGCAAAAAGTGGAATGGCTTAAAAGACATTTTTATGATGTGATCTGTGAATTGTGGGTTAGTAAAACTCTAATGTTTATGAAGCTATTGTGTGCACATCGAATGTTGAAACTTGGAAGGTACGTTAGTTTTTATGTGTATCTTTCTTCTTCTTCCACTTTTACCACCCCAGGTGGAGTCTCTATTCTCCTAGGGATCCTATGCTGTTTAGTGTATTTTGCTTTCTTTTTTACTTTATCATGTATTTGTTTTCTTTGAACCATTAATAAAATCAATTATTAAAAAAAAAAATTCATGCACCATTTCCTATGAAGCGTCCATTGCCAAGAAAAAGCAAAAATTTTGATGACGGTGCAATATTTGACGAGGAACCAATCAAAGTAGTCAAAGGCACATGGTGCACCTGAGGTGCCAAGAGTCATCGGGGCCTATGTGTTAAGGCGCACACCCTGTTTTTGGGATATATATATATATATATATGGAAAAGGTGTTCATCTTCCATTGGAGGACACTCAAGCATCCTCCAAGATTGGGGAAACTCTCTAATTGGCAGCATGACACCAAATTGATCGCACACAGAGCACGGGTGCATTGCTTAGATCATATTTAGCAAAAAAATTAAATTGGAAACTCATCTCCACCATGTATTTTTTGAGCCTTGAAATTTAAACCATTAAAATTAATCAAACTTTGACAGAGGCCTTAAAAAGAAAATTTTTGAAATCTTTTTTTGGGAAATTGATCTAAACCGTTCCCTTATGCTCCCCATCGCACCCAAATAGCGTTTTGGATGCCACATTGATCTCCACAAGATCTTGGAGGACGCTTGAGCGTCCTCCCATGGAGGATTGAACCGGCTCCCTATATATATAACATGGACGATGGCAATGTATTCTTCATTTGTACTATAATTTGTCATGTTTAAATTTTTAAATATGTTTATCTCTTAAATTTGTTATGCGTAAACATGTATATAAAGAACAATAATAATCAATGCATATACAATACAAAAAGAAAAGAAATCATAAAAAAGTAACATTATATGCACTAAAATACAATTTACCAAACAGACTACTAACTCTCTACGTAACAACTAACAAGAGATAACTAACAATCAACAAATATAAAATATCGATGAATAAATAAACATCATAAACATGATATTCACCAAAAAATAAGTTAACAAACTAGTAACTATCTAAGAAACAACTAACAAGTAAGCATTGTGAAAGTTAAGCAAGTAAAACATCCATATGAAGGGGACGGGAAGGGAAGTTAAGCAAGTAAAACATCCATATGAAGGGGACGAGAAGGGAGTAAATTTTTGGCGTCAAAAGTCAAAAGTGCACTGGCTACAAGAAGGGGATGGGAATACTAAATTTTTCCATTGGGTGGCGAATGGGAGAAGGAAGCACAATCGGATTTCTTCCATCAATATTAATGGCACTGTGTATGCGGACCCTATTACTGTGCAGAATAAGATTGTGGAATTTTATAAGGAGCTTTATTCGTCGGAGGAGGTGCGCAGACCTCTACTGAACAGTGTTACTTTCAGTTCTATTGATTCGGAAAAAACAAGCGATCTTGAAAGGATGTTTAGGGAGGATGAGGTGAAGGAAGCTATGGAGAAATTGGGAAACAACAAATCACCGGGCCCGGACAGTTTCACTATGAAATTTTATAAATTCAACTGGGAAGTTAAAGGAGCTGACTTTATGGCATGGGCAAGTTTCACACGTCGGGTAGCTTGGCCAAGAGCATAACTTCTACGATCATTGCTCTAATTCCGAAGTGTGTAGGGCTACCAATATCTCGAATTTCAGACCGATCAGCCTCACCGAGTGTGCTTACAAAATTGTGGCGAAAGTGCTCGTTGATCACCTCAAGGGAGTCATCGGTACGCTCATCTGCAATGTCCAAGGGGCTTTTATTCCGGGTAGACAATTGCTAGAAATTGCGGTAGCGGCAGTCGAAACTATTGATTCTGTGCAAAAGCGAAGGGAGATGGGATGAATTTTCAAAATAGATAAGGAAAAGGCTTACGATAGGGTCCAGTGGGAATTTCTTGATTATGTTCTCTACAGAATGGGGTTTGGAGTGGTTTGGAGGAAATGGATAAAAGGGTGCCATGCATCGGTTCAATTCTTTGTTCTGATCAACGGGACTCCACATGGGAATTTTAGGAGTAAGAGGGGGCTAAGGCAGGGAGATCCGATGTCACCTATGTTGTTTAACTACGTAGGGGAGGCCTTGCACAAATTGTTTAAGAAGGCTGAAGATTTAAATCTGATCACGGGGTTTAAGGTGGCAGAAAATGGTCTGACCATCACTCTCCTACAATACGCCGATGATACGATGGACTTTTGCAATGGAAGTCTTGGGATGCTGGAAGTGAAAGTTGTTATTGATCTGCTGGTTATCTTTGAAGGGGTGTCAGGTCAGAGAATCAATTTACATACGTATAGCATGGTGGGAATCAACATGCCGAATGAGGATACGGATCGTGTGGTGATGGAAATTGGGTGTATGAAAGACAAGTTGCCGATTATGTACAATGGAATCCCTTTGGGTTTCAAGAGGTGTAGAGCCAAAAGTTGGGACGTGGTGGTCCAAAGGTTTCAAAAACGGTTGGCTACGTGGAAAAGTAAGCTGCTCAACAACGGGGGGAGGTTGACTTTGATAAAGTCTACTTTCGTGTCTATTCCGGTGTTCATGATGTCTATTTTCCTGGCTCCAGTTAGTATAATGAAGAAATTGGAAAAGATTGTTCGAGATTTTCTATGGGAAGGAAGTGGGGACCGTAAGAACTTGCACCTTGTCAATTGGGGGGAGTGTTGTGAGAGTAGGGAAGATGGGGGATTGGGAATTAGAAGATTACGGTTGGTGAATCTTCTTGCCAAATGGCTCTGGAGGATTAGTGAAGAAAGAGAAAGGGACAAGCTGTGGTGGCAAGTGGTGACGAATAAATATGGGATTTCGGAGGATTTCTGGAATTCTACTATCAGCTCTACTCAAGATTCTGCATGGTGGAAAGCGGTGAAGGGATGTTGCCACAAATTCCAGAATGGAATTACGTACAATTGGGGTGACGGTCTGCGGATTCGATTTGGAAGGGCAGATGGGTAGGGGAGCAATCATTACAAATTGCGTTTCCTACGATAAATATGCTCTCGGATCTTAAGGATGTTGTTATAAGGAATTTTGTGCAAACGGAAGAAGGGAACCAGGTTTGGAATGTGATGACTCGGCGAAATCTTAGAGATTGGGAAACGGAGGAGTTCATGAATCTTATGACAATTATTAGGGGGACTGCCCCTAACTCGATAAATAGGGACCGGGGAATATGGAAGCATTCCAATAAGGGGGTTTATTCGGTGAAACTTTCTACAATTATTTGTTGAATCAAGAAGGGAATCACAACCCTACCAAGTGGTGGTTTGGTTTCTGGGAGGTCAAAATGCCACCCAAGGTGAAATTCTTCTCTTGGGTGGTGGTTTGGGGGAGAATCCTTACTCGGGACCAATTGGTTAGAAGAAACATACCAGCCCCCAATAAGGGGGTTTATTCGGTGAAATCTTTCTACAATTATTTGCTAAATCAAGAAGGGAATCACAACCCTACCAAGTGGTGGTTTGGAATGTGACGACTCCGCGAAATCTTAGAGATTGGGAAACGGAGGAGTTCATGAATCTTATGACAATTATTAGGGGGACGGCCCCTAACTCGATAAATAGGAACCGGGGAATATGGAAGCATTCCAATAAGGGGGTTTATTCGGTGAAACTTTCTACAATTATTTGCTGAATCAAGAAGGGAATCACAACCCTACCAAGTGGTGGTTTGGTTTCTGGGAGGTCAAAATGCCACCAAAGGTGAAATTCTTCTCTTGGGTGGTGGTTTGGGGGAGAATCCTTACTCGGGACCAGTTGGTTAGAAGAAACATACCAGCCCGCAACAAATGCCTACTCTGCATGAGGGGGAGGGAATCGGTTGCGCATATTCTATTGTAATGCTCTTTTTCGCGAACCATCTGGTACAAGACCTTCTATATTTGCAATGTCAAATGGGTTCTTCATTTTTGGCCGACCCAAATGATGGAAATGTGGAAGGAGATTGGGGTTGATGATCATAGGAGGGAGTTATGGCCTCTTACTGTGTACGCAATTTTTTGGGCCATTTGGGTGGAGAGGAACAATAGAGATTTCGGACGAAAGGCTATACCTTTCAAGTTGGTCATCAGCGATATTAGAGACTTGGTAGTTAGCTGGAATGCTGTCAAGATGACTGAGTTCAATGACGGTTTTCAGCATTTCCTTATGCTATGGGACTGTTGTAACCCTTAACTACTGGGCTTTGTCTTCACGATGGGGGTTGGTTTGCTTAACAGATCTGCTCGGCTCCCTAGGTGAGTGCCTTTATTTTTTCGAGGGGGGGGGGGGCTCTTTGCCTGGATAGTTTCTTACTACCCACCAAAGTATGTACTTCCTTTTTGTTTCGTTTTTAATATATTTACTTTGTTACCGTTTCAAAAAAAAAAAAAATCCATATGAGTTTAGTTATATCTAAGTTAGATTATAGGTTACTTATAACTTAAAAGTTATACACTTCTTTTAAGTTATAAAGCTATAATATTATAGGTATATAGTAGTAGGTGGGGGGTGAGAGAGAGAGAAAGAGTTTATAGGGGTGGGAGGCTGAAGTTATCTCAACTATCCCCTTCTCGCTTTATATATAGTAAAGATATGGAAGTATATAACTAAGTTTATATATATATATATATATATATATATATAGATAGATAGATAGATAGATGAGTGTGTTTATATCTTTAAACTAAGGCACGCTTAGGCACAAACGTAGAAAAGCACGCCTAAGCTAGAAAAGTGTATCTACGCATACTCTTAAACACTCGGGGTCAGGTGCAACAGGTGAGTGTTGGCAGAGGAGCGCCTAGGCACACGGATAGGCGTCTTGGACAACACTGAAGCCTATCTTTAATGGTTTTGTCTTTGATCACCCATCTTTGATAAACCAATATTTGATCAGTCTCAAGCAGGGTTACCGATTCACTCGCCACCCTAGCGAAATGTGAACCAGTACATAGCAAACCAGTTTGCGGTTCACTTCAGTCTGGCTCACGAACTACTTCATGAACCGGTTCGGTCCTAGTAATTTAGGTAGGTTCGGGTATAAGGTATTAAAATTTTAAAAATCACATATGTTGAGAACAGGATTTGAACTCTGGTCACTTGCTTTCAAAGTACAGGTTTAAACTAACAAGCCAGAGCTACTTGTTTGATTTAAAATACAATATTGTCATATATTTAATATTTTTACATAAAACTCATCATTAGGTAACACTAACGAATCGAGTTTGCTCAACATTGGCAAACAAAGAACTGCGAAACCGAATTTCAACTGAGTGAACCAGCGAATTAGGTAACACTGGTCTCAAGAAGAAACACTAAACAGATTGACGAAAAATTGATGAGGTCGAGTTCTTTGCCAACTAGGCTGAAATGGTGCAACCACCAAAATGGTGAACACGTGCTTAATGAATAATCCAATATCAATCGCATTGCATATGACTAATGAGGCAGGCAAGGTGGTGGTGATGAAAATTAATACTGACAGGTTGAAATATTCATTTGGTTCGAGTTTCATTTTGGATATTCATGAGATTCAAGGCATATAACATGAAAGTAATGTGGTTGTACAGTCTAAGGGATGGACCCTAGGGAGGCATATATGTGTTACACATGGTGATTGGAAACAATGTGAGCCAATTTACTTAGTGGAAAAAGATTTCAAAATGGAATGAAACTGTGATACCCTTGGAAAGCCTATTGAATTATCTATCGAATGAGCCTAAAATCATGTGATTCTGATGAGTATTGAATGAGCTAACGCCAAAATACATACAAGATGAAAAGATGGATCAAATTTTAGGAATTTTATTTTTTTAATTAGTAGTTGATTTAGGTTAGGAGTATTGAATGACATTTTTTCTTTTACCAAGTGTTTGTCTGGTAGGATTAGTTACTATTGCCTAAAGGTTGTAGGTTCGAGCCCAACTTATATATATATAGCGAGAGAGAGAGAGAGAGAGAGAGAGAGTTAGTTAGTTAGTTAGTTAGTTACTATTGAGTAAGAATTCAATGTTGCATACATGCAGGTCAATGAGAGTACTTATGTTTTCAAGTTATTAGTTTTAAATAAGATATGGAAGTGTCTTTTATAAGAATAGGATCCTAAGTCAATAGAAAAGCCAGCAAGGTGCTGGGAGAAACTAATACAGAGGAAAGGCCGAACAAAAAGGCCGCAAAAACATCAAACATAAGAGAAAGCAAACAGCCAAGACACTAAACATCCCCCCACGACTGTTCGCAATGGAGTACCCCGGATCCCAAGGTTCCGAAGTCATCTCAGTTCCGTCGGAAACCCAAAGATTGGTTAGGTCCTTGGCCGCCTTTACAATACACCCCACTGGTTTCTTCTTTTGTTCGAAAATCCGCTAGTTCCTCTCTTTCCAGATACTCCAGATGACAACAAAGAACGACACTCTTCAATTGTTCCTAATCTAAATGTCCATATCCACAGCAGTCCAGGAGAGATAATGATCATATATCGTAGCATTCATGACCCACTTCATTTGGAACAAATTTAGTACTATACCCCAGATCTCCGAAGCTACCTCATAGTGTAAGAATAAGTGCGGGGCCGATTCCTCCTCCCTAGAACACATGACGCAGCAGTTCGCCATATTCCTTCCCCTTCGAATGAGAGTATCCATCATGAGAACTCTCTCTTTGAAACCTTGGAATTGTTGACTAATTTATCCAGTAAAAAATTGAAGTTTATCTCCTCTTTGAATTCCAAAGAGTGATTGACGCGAGACAAATGCTAAAACCCTAATATGCGAATTTGGGATTAACTTTTAGAAAGAATTGAATAGCAGAAATATTCAAAATCATGCCACACATTAAAACTAATTCAATGAAATTAATAAAACAAGTTAGATTAATCCGTTTAGCGTCTGCATGCATGAAAATTTTTCCGATCTAGAAAAACGGCTCCAATGAAGGAACTCGGAATTTGTTCTAGTTTAGAGTATCAAGCGATAGTTGCGATATCAGGTCTTGACTCCTCGGGGATTTTGAGATTTTTGTTCTTTTATCAAAGGATATAGGGAAGATATTACCTGACAACAACTAGAGAAAGATAAAATAAAAGGATAGATTCCAAAGCTTTACACCAAGGGTTTTCCGAAGCTTCACACCACGGTTGTACGTCAGCTACGCGCCAAGTCGCACGAGAAACGATTGCTCACTCCTCAAAGTTTGAAGGATTCACTCCCTCTGTTGAAAACTCTTCACAAGCTCTCTAGGGTTTACACAAAAGCAACTCTCTTTTCATTAATCAAAACTCAAATCCTCAATTACATTGTTTAAAGACCTTATATAGGAGGTCTTACAATAAAAGAAACCCTAAAACGGATATTAAATAAAAGACAAATAAGTCCCTAAAACTTAAGTTCGAAATAGAAAATTTTAAACTAACTCGCCGCGATTTTGATCAGTCGAATATAAAAATTGATCGATCGAAATTCATATCTATGAAATTTCACCGTTGACATTCGATCAATCGATCAAAATTTTTGATCGATCAAAATTTAAATTCGATCGATCGAATTTGCCTTATATTCGATCCCTTCTCCAGAATTCCCGCCTTTACGCCTAGTTTTGGTTTTTGCTTCGCTTCCTCTTGGCTGAAAAATCTGTTGCGGCTCGAATCTACGGCTCTTGATCCTGGCGTCCCGCATCAATCTCCTCAGGTGGGAAAAACTCATCTCCGATGAGTTAGGAAATCCATGGATGGCACACTCCGGAAGCTTCATTCGTGGCTTACCTTTCCACGCTGTGAGATACTCATGATGTTTACCTCCACTGGCATAGAGGCTTGAAAATTCTATAACCTCCTCATTCGACCTTTTCTCATGTTGCACAGGTATGATACGGGATAGAAAATGGGACAATGAGGGTGGTTCGATTGGAAGCTCAAGAAGGAATGGATCAAAGGGCGGGGTAGTAGGATCAAGAATATGTGTAAGATCCGTTATGACAACCACCGGATGATTGCCCTTGTCTAGAAGATCTAAACCTTCACCCTTACCTCTTTCCGAGATTAAGAAAGATTCCACATGCTCAGAACCATCAGGAATTAACACAAAACTGTTAGTATCAAATTCATTAAATAGATTCAATGTGTTAGTCCGATCATGTGTATTTCCAGTGCTCAATAAATTCAAATTGTTAATCCCATGCAAATCAGAATGATGATGCGATCCTACCAACTCTAATGACTCACTTGAGATGGACACATTATCAACACCGTCCTTGGCAATGGGAATTGTCCTAATGCAACCTATGGCTCAGACTGGAACCTCAACTTCCTCATCACTTGGAGTGCTACATGGTTCGTATACTTCCTCAGGTATCTCGCTGTCCTCTTTCTCCGTATGCCCCTGAATGAGCAAAGCCTGACTCTTACTAGGACATTGGGATGCAAAGTGACCAAAACCTTGATACTTATAACATTGCTGCGGGGCATGCTTAGAACTTTCGACCATTGGTCCCTTTCCTTTGTCAACTTGGGGAATTATGGATTTTGAGGGTTGACTAGAGGCATTATTTCCCTTTTCGATAGGGTTAGATTGATGCTCAAATTTGGAAGAATTAGATCGGCCATGACTGGGGGTGTCGAGATACCGTTCTAATTCTTCAACCCTAGCAAAACATTCCTCGAGATCTGCAACGGGATAAGGAATGAGTTTCCTCTGTAACTTTGGTCGAAGACCCATTCGGAATCGAGAGAGGATAACTTTTGCTGGTTCATCTACATCGACCTGGGTCATCAGATCTTCAAATCGATTGATATACTCTGCGACTGAGGAGTCTCCTAGATGCAATGACTGCCACTGATCAAGAATACGTTCATCATATGATATGGGAACGTACTTTTCGTGCAGTTGAACTTTCATTTCAGCCCACGTGGAAATAGCACGAAGACCCTGGATTTGCCTACGACGCTTGCCTACGACGCTCCACTCCCAACCAATAAAGTCTGGCTTGACCCATAAGCTTGACTTTGGCAAATTTGACCTTGCCGTCTTCGGACATGGCATACCACTCAAAGTAGTTTTCCATGCTGGCGACCCATTCGAGAAAGACCTTGGGTTGTCTTTTCCCGTCAAAAGTAGGGGCGTCCATTTTCACAGATTTCATGACCTTATCGTCCAGATTGGTTTGGACCTCACGTCGGGGAGGAACATCTCTCCTACGGTCACAGTTGTTGACTCTATTGTGATTCTCAGCGATGAGCTCATTGATCTCTTCGAAACGGGTCTCTAAAGCCGCATACCTAGCTTGTTGATCAGCAATGTGCTCATCCATCCGAGTTTGACTAGTGGTCACCTTAGATGCAAGATCTCTAATTAGGGACTCTAAGGTACTGGTATCCATGTCGGAATTATGCAAGACAAAATATACTAAAATCAAGTGAACCTTAAAATCTATATGACACGGACAACCCTAAACTAAGACTGTGCTTGGATACCAAAATTGGCGCGGGACAAACGCTAAAACCCTAATATGCGAATTTGGGATTAACTTTTAAAAAGAATTGAATAGCGGAAATATTCAAAATCATGCAACACATTAAAACTAATTCAATGAAATTAATAAAACAAGTTAGATTAATCCATTTAGTGTCTGCATGCGTGAAAATTTTCCCGATCTAGAAAAACGGCTCCGATGAAGGAACTCGGAACTCGCTCTAGTTTAGGGAATCAAGCGATAGTTGCGATATCGGGTCTTGACTCCTCGGGGATTTTGAGATTTTTGTTCTTTTATCGAAGGATATAGGGAAGATATTACCTGACAACAACTAGAGAAAGATAAAATAAAAGGATAGATTCCAAGGCTTCACACCAAGGGTTTTCCGAAGCTTCACACCACGGCTGTATGTCAGCTTCGCACCAAGTCACACGAGAAACGATTGCTCACTCCTCAAAGTTTGAAGGATTCACTCTCTTAGTTGAAAACTCTTCACAAGCTCTCTAGGGTTTGCACAAAAGCAACTCTCTTTTCATTAATCAGAACTCAAATCCTCAATTACATTGTTTAAAGACCTTATATAGGTCTTACAATAAAAGAAACCCTAAAACGAATATTAAATAAAAGACAAATACGTCCCTAAAACTTAAGTTCGATATAGAAAATTTTAAACTAACTCGGCGCGATTTCGATCGATTGAATATGAAAATCGATCGATCAAAATTCATATCTATGAAATTTCACCGTCGACATTCGATCGATCGAAATAGGACTTCGATCAATCGAAATTTAAATTCGATTGATCGAATTTGCCTTATATTCGATCCCTTCTCCAGAATTCCCGCCTTTACGCCTAGTTTTGGTTTTCGCTCTGCTTCCTCTTGGCTGAAAAATCTGTTGCGGCTCGAATCTACGGCTCTTGATCTTGACGCCCCGCATCAGTGATTTTGATTTCTATGTACTTCATATGCACCTTTGTTATATTTTGGTATTTTTGAACCTCAATGATAACGCATTGCATCAAGAAGGATCCTGAAATATGGTTGCTTCTACTGTAATACTGTTTTCACTACGTGACAAGTAACTAACATGTACCCTCCATGCCTCTCACCAAATCGAGTGGAGTTCTTTAATTACGAGGGAAAAAGATTTTGTATTTATATACATTTTGCTAGATAGGTCTAATATTTGCATTGCCTAAATCACATTTGACATTTAATTTGTTACAAGAAAATTCATGCAATACCAATTGGAATAAATTATAATCAATCCAATTTCAATGATCACATGATGGCAATCAAATTTATGATGCAAGCTCATGTTTTTGTAAGATGACCTACAAAGTGAAGTTTTGCATTTTTGTCCATCCAAAATTAGTGCCAAACAATAACGTAGAAACACATGCTAAGAGATTTAGTGGTGAAAGACTTACAAACTCTACAGTCGAAAAAAAAATCCTTCTATATTAAAAGAAACTTAATTAGGTAAACATAGAATTGCTACATTACCTTCTTTAGCCACAATAGCCTGCTCCATGGATTGCAAAACATCTTGGAGCAAGGGTACTCCCATTCGATGATTTATTGATTTACCATAGCCCTTTAATATAAATGCCTCCACATCATCTGTCCACTCAAGCAAAGCAACCTAAGACAAAACAAAAAAACCTCAAAGTTAAGCAGCATTGAAACAGAGGAAGAAACAATATCTTCAAAATCATTAAACCCAAATTGTAAAAGGAACAACAAAAACTGGAATTGAAGGTTTATAAAAACCAAAAAATAAAAAATAAAATCAAGCAAATAAAAATAACCAAAGCTTACCAGAGAGAAAATACAAACATCTGTTTCTCCCATAGGTCAAACTATCGGACGATGCCGATACGTAATGTCCGATACGTATTGTTTTAGGGGGTCTCTGGTACGATACATTGCAATGTATCGACTCCTCAATGTATAGGCCGATACATTGAAATTATCGTTTGATAATTTGGATTTTTAATTTTTTGATTTTTTTCTTAGAAAAAACATAGTATGTATCATCCAATACATTGAACATTGTATCAGCGATACATTCAATGTATCAGACGATACAAACGATATGTATTGGTGTGAGGGCAGACCGATACGTATCGGATTTCCGAGATTTTGACCCATGGTTTCTCCTTAATTAAACTTCTGTCATAGAAAAAAGTTCTGTGAAAAAAACAGCAAACAGTCCATAAAGGCAAACAAAACCCCTCTTATCCCCCTAGTTTTCTATTCCTAATAAACTTGCTAAAATAAAACTAACTTAACCAAAGATATCTACACTTAAACCAGTTAAAAATTAAAGTTAGGTTAAGTTATGGATTTTGGTAATTAGTGTTAGAGTTTGTTAGATGGAGCAGGAGAAGAGAAATAGAGAAGGGAATATTAGGATTGAGAGATAGAAACTTCACACCCTTTCATTATTATATATCTTACTTATATTAGAAATTTAGAATCTCATGTACATTACTAAGACACTGTAATAGTTCCACATCGGATAGGAAAATGTCCAAAGCCAGGGTTATAAGGTGTATGCATACCTTACATGTAATGGCGCATTTTGGGTGGGGACTTAAGCCCATGTCAAGAACAAAATTGGGGAGGGAACTTAAGCCTATAACCGGACAATATCGCAGTGTGTGGGTCTAGGTCGAGACAAAATGGTATAGAAGAGCCGAGGACGGCTCTTCTATGAGGTGGGGGGATTGTAATAGTCCCACATTGGATAGGGAAATGTCTAGAGCCTGGGCTATAAGGTGTAAGCGGACCTTGCATGTCACGGCGTGTTTTGGGTGGGGCCTTAAACCCATGTCAGGAACAAAACCGGGAGGGGACTTAAGCCCAGAACCAGACAATATCGTGGTATGTGGGTTTGGGTTGTCACAAAATGGTATCAGAGCCAAGGACGGCTCTTCTGGGTCATCACAGGTGGGGGGATTGTAATAGTCCCACATCAGATAGGGAGATGTCCAGAGTCTGGGCTATAAGGTGTAAGCGGACCTTACATGTAACGACGCATTTTGGGTGGAGACTTAAGCCCATGCCAAGAACAAAATCGAGGAGGGGACTTAAACCCAGAACAGAAGAATATTGTGATGTGTGGGTCTAGGTCGACACAGATTGGCATAGAAGAGCTGAGAGCGGCTCTTCTATAAGGTGGGGGGATTGTAATAGTCTCACATCAGGTAGGGAAATGTCCATAGCCTAGGCTATAAGGTGTTTTGGGTGGGGACTTGAGCCCATGCCAGGAACAAAACCGGGGAGGAGACTAAAGCATAGAATTAGACAATATCGTGGTGTGTGGGTCTAGGTCGTCACAAACATGATGGCCTTAACACCTGTAATATTCTAACTACTGACACACCTTCATTAATACTAATGACACACCAGCATTACCCCTCAAATTGTGCATAGATATCAACCATGCTCAACTTGGATGCAAGTTCACGCAATCTTAACCTTTACATCAACTATTTTCTCCTGGGACGTAACTTGTCGGTTATAAACTTATTCAATTCAACTCTCTCATGAATGAAATGACAATCAACTTCATATGTTTAGTCCCTTCTTGATAGACGGGGCTTTCTTCTACATGTTTTGTTACTTTGTTATCTCCAAAGAGGTTCATAGGGAGCGGGGAGTTTTACATTGATTCCCAGGTCGGCTAAAATGAACCTAGTCCACATTCCTTCATGAGCCCCAAGAGACATGGCTTTATATTCTGCTTCTAAACTGAAATTGGATGCAACCTAATGCTTTCGATCCTCCAAGCCATTACATTTTACTCAACAATGGTGCAATATCTTGTGGTAGATCTCCTACCAGTATGAGATCCAGCCCAATCTGCATCTATGTATACCCAACATAGAAGTGACCTCGATTACTATATAGCAGGCTCTTCCAACCTAGACTTCAAGTATATGAGAATTCTTTATACATCAGTCAAAATGAATAGTCCGTGGAGCATGCATACGCTGACTCACAACACTCACTGCATAAGCAATGTTCGGCCCAGTGATGATGAGATGTATTAACTTTCCAATCAGCCTTGATATATTCAAATGTCGTGAAGTCGTTCTCCATTTTTAAAATTGATTCTAACCTATTGGAACATCTCAGGGCTTACATCCTAACATGTTTGTCTGCTTAGTAAATCCAAAGCATACCTTTTCTGGGAAATACAAGTTGATCTAGCAACCTCAATTCCAGGAAAGTATTTCCGAAGCCCCTAATTTTTTATATCAAACACTAGACTCATGTATTGTTTTAGTCTCCTAATCTCTTCTTCACCATCACTAATGACAACAATGGGTATGCGGTGAAATGTGAACTAAGGATGTCGTTGATTGAAATAATCGATAGAAGATGAAAGTGAAGAGATAACGATCATACCCTGTTAAAAAACAATAAAAAGATATTACTAAAATGGAAAAAAAGTAGGAAAAGAGAAAGGAGAAATCTATTTATTCCTTAAGCTAGGGATTTCCTTTCTCTTCACCTCCCTATTCCAACAAAGGAACAAAGATAACGATCCATGAAACTTGCAACTTATAAAATCTAGCGATTTGCATCCAACATTCCTCTCTCTCTCTCTCTCTCTCTCTCTCTCTCTCTCTCTCTCTCTCTCTCTCCATTTTTCTAAATGGGTTTGAGCAGTGAAACCGTGAAAGACGGTAAATGAAGGAGGTTTTAAAAGTAGAACGCATTCATAGGGTTTTGATTTTAATAGCCCCAAAAAGTTTCTAATAAAGCATGGAGCTTTAAAAATCAAAATCCCATGTATATGGCCCCCTCTCTTAAAAAGACTTATAAAGAGGGAGGGTTTCGGTTGTAAAACCCTATGGCCATTAAAACAAACTCATCGTCATCAAACACCGTGTTATTTTAGCCGTCAATCTTGTATATAGGCTGATTTTCACAAATTTTGTGGGCCATCGAATGTGTGAAAGATTTTGATGATACTGATTGTGGTTTGTAATGGGCTGTATAACGTGGAGCGTGGCTTGTAATGGGTTGTATAAACATGGAGCAATTTGGGTTGTACAAAGTGGAACGGAGTCACTTTTTTAAACATGTGGCACCCTTTTTCATCAAGGGTGCCATGTGATTCAAAAGGCTTGATACAAACATCTGGTGGATCATAGACTTGCATTGGATAAAAAAATTGGTGTGTCAATTCAAAGCCGTCAAACACTTTCAACCGTTAAATTTAAAGGCCTTGACTACATTGAATCGTACAATGGATATATAAGTCAATAATCTTTCATTCCAATTTTCGGCACCACTGATCTTTGGATCAGTTTTCGAATCACATGAATGACATATATGATGAACACTTGATGAAAAACGGTGACAATGCCATGTTAAAAAAAAGTGAGAAATTCTACTTTTTCTATTTTGAAACGGGTCGATTTACTATATACCAACTCATCAAATTTTGCATATAAAAAATTGTGCCCGTAATATATTGTTATATATTTTTTTCAGAAATGACTAGAAAAGAAGAGGAAGCCCTATTATGGCAATTCATGGAAATTCTAGAAGTGATTTCCCAATCGCGGAGTTAGGCTCTATTCTGCAATTGCTGATGAAATGGAATCTAAATTTCAGAAATGGATGAAATGACACACAAAATAACCCACTTAGAGTAGGTAGTAGGTCAAGTGTTAATATACCATTGCCCAAATTTGAAGACTAGGGAAAAAAGGAAAGGAGATAGCAGCATAGCTAGGTGTTTTAATGTTTAGCCAGAGATGAGCTTGATCACTTGATAGCTCATACTTTTTATGCAATTGGAATATCCGTCAACTTGATTAGGTCACAATATTTTAGACAGATGATTAAGCATGCATGGGACAATCGGTTGAAAGGAAATATATTGCCAACATATGTTAGACTAAGGACTACTTGACGGGGACGCCGAGTATGTGGACATCGGTTTCGGACCACATCACTTCTACCGGTGTCGGAAGAAACGTAGAAGAAGCCCGAGTACCACAGCTTCAAGGGAGAAAATGAGACACAAGACACAAAACCGTCATTGATGAACAGTGCTGTGAACAGTGTCAGACATCCAGGATTTTGAGCCCTCACTGTCCCTAGGCGACGGACGTCCGTGGGCACTTGACGGATGTCCGTGGAAATCTCCGCCCCAGTGACGGAATTTTCATATTTTCTACAAAAAATTGCCTTTTTAGTTTTTATTTCTTTTAGGACTCTCTTTTTATTCGAATTATTAATGGTTGCCTATATAAGGAGGCTTGTAAACACAATTTAATTAGTTATTAAATATTTTGAATGTTTTTTGCTTGAATATTCTTCTTTCCCGAGATAGGTTTGGTGTGAGGCCAAGGGAGTGATTCTCATCTATTTTCTTTAATCTATTACTATCTTCGCTATCTATCAACCTCTGTTTTGCTCTAAACCTTGATCAACTTGTTTCATATTCTAAACCCTAATCTATTAGTTTATCAATCCTAAAACCCTAAACCTCTTCTAAAACCCTAAATCAATCAAAACCATAAGCCTATTCCAAAACCATAAACCTATTACAAACCATATACCTGTTCCAAACCCTAAATCCATTCCAAAACCCTAGTTAGAACCTGTGAATCTACATCGGATTGACGACGAACGCCCAAGCCTGGAAAAGCTAGAATCCTATCTCTAGGCCCGATCCCGCCTTAAATCTAACGGGACTTGCGCATCGAACTAGACCCTACTCCGATCTCACATGGTCTACCTATCAAAATTTCTAAAATCCTAACGTATTTAGATATATTTAGATAATTTTGCGGTTAAGTTTGAATTAATTTTATATAATTTCGACAAATCCCCCATCAAATCATTATTCACACATTTTAGGGTTTCCGTCCCACGTCAGTTTTGGTATCAGAGACCTAGGTTTTCTAGGTTTGGGCATTATTGCTTGTCATATTTATTTTATAGCATTGTTTTTTCTTTCGTGAGTCCATATTACATCCATATTAGAACCCTAATAGGTATCTGTGATCACCATGGACTCGAATGAGATTCTCGATGCCCTTAAGGGTATGCAAGATGAATTGGGTGCAATTAATGAGCGTCTAAATACCATAGAGTAAGCCCAAACATCCTTAGGAATTTCTAATGGTCGGTTGCATGCCCAAATCAACCAATTAGAAGTGGATGATGAGCTTCAGGATCAGCGCCGAGAGCGTGAAGGTCCACAAATTGAACACGATGGTAGCCAAGGCAATTGGAACCAGAACCGTAGGGATCATCGTAGAGATGACTATGACCCCGAAGTTCAACTCCTCAAGAATGTTCGAGTTGAGATTCTGACTTTCGCTAGAAGAATGAACCATACAATCTTCCTCGATTGGCTTTCTGACATGGACCGACATTTTGATTGGTATGGCATGAATGACGACTGTTGTGTCAGGCTCGCTAAGATGAAGTTAATTGGGCAAGCTCGACTTTTCTGGGTCAATGTCGAACGCATAAGGGTGAATACGGGTTGTCCTTCCATTACCCGTTGGGACAACATGAAGGAACGACTTACTGAGAAGTATGTTCCTTTATCATACCACCAATGCCTCCTTGAACAGTGGCAAAATTTACGACAAGGTGGTATGCCCGTGACCGAATACATTGGCCAATTCGAAGAGTTCATGATGAGAGCCAAAGTATTGGAAGACCCAGAAATCACCCTCTAGATTCCACACCGGATTGCGACTTGATTTGTAAAAAGAGTTGATTTCTCACCCTATGGAAACTCTTGAAAGATTTTATGCCGTTGTACATGATCTTGAACAGTATTTAAAATCGGTGGTGAAGAGAATCAAGCCACAATTTAATGGTCATCGCTCCGGTGAGGGACAATTTAATTCTCCTCCCAAACCTACACAACCTGTCCCTACCAATACGAGGTTTGAAAAGGGTAAAAGTGTAGTCGGGGAGTCCTCAAAAGGCACCTCTCATGTTAAGTGCTATAAATGTCATGAGATGGGATACTTTGCCACCCAATGCCCTACAAAAGATCCCCAAAGGAATCTCTTTATTGAGGGAGAGGAGGATGATGGTGAGTAAGTGGTTGAAGAAGTATTTGAGCCAGACGTCACAACCAAGGATGAAGAGGGTGATTATGTGGTCGTGCTTTAGTTGTGAGGTGTGCCCTTGTAGAACCTCGACGGGATGAGAAGGATGACTGGCGAAGGGAGAATATCTTCAACACCTTTGCCAGATTGGGTGAAAAGAGTTGTAAGGTCATCGTGGATAGCGGTAGTTGCACCAATGTAGTGTCAACTCATATCATACGTCGCTTGGGGCTTACAGCCAAAGCCCACCGAGACCCTATAAGGTTTCATGGGTTGACTCTTCATCCATTCCCATGTCGAAAAGGTGTCGTGTACCGATTCAATTGAGTTCTTATTCGAACACCTTATGATGTGATGTGGTGCCGATGGATGTGGCTATACGACATGGACGTGACCCTTTATGGTTGATCAAACATATGCATGTTCATGCATAAGGGCAAAAAGATCACTGTACACCCTTTGCTTTCCAAAACACCATCGACCAATAAAGTCAAGAAGGAGGAGACTTCAAAATCCATCAATATTGTGAGCCTTCGGAATTTGAAAAGGCTTCTCTGGATGAGAGCGTGGTCTACATTGTCATCACCGTCGAGAAAGCTCTCGAGTCTATTGGTGAATACCCCAAGGAGGTTGAACAACTTTCGAAAGAGTTTATAGATGTCTTCCCCGAAGACTTGCCTAACGAACTCCCTCCACTGCGTGACATTCAACACGCCATAGACTTAGTTCCTGGATCCACCTTACCAAACCTGCCCCACTATAGGTTGAATCCGGTTGAGCATGCCGAATTGACTCGGCAAGTCAATGAGCTCCTTCAAAAGGGGTTCATTCAAGAGAGCATGAGCCTGTGTGTCGCACCCGCATTGCTCACACCTAAGAAGGATGGCATATGGCGCACGAGTGTGGATAGCCATGCGATCAATAAGATTACAGTTAAGTATCGGTTTCCCATACCGAGGCTTGACGACATGCTAGATATGATAGTTGGTGTCACTATCTTTTCAAAGATAGATCTTAAGAGTGGCTACCATCAAGTCCGAATCCGCCCCGGTGATGAGTGGAAAACCGTCTTTAAGACCAAAGATGTCTTTATGAGTAGACGGTCATACCATTTGGGCTTTCTAATGCCCCGAGTAGTTTTATGAGACTCATGACCCAAGTGTTGAGGTCGTTTCTAGGCAAATTCCTTGTTGTATATTTCGATGACATCTTGATTTATTGTCATGACAAGGTTCAACACTTGAAACACCTTAGGTTGGTTTGTGAGACCCTAAAGGGCGAGAAGTTGTTTGCGAATTTCAAGAAGTGCACCTTCATGCAATGTTTCATTTTCTTGAGATTCATTATCTCGGCCGATGGAATGGTCGCGGACCCCGAAAAGGTTAAAGCCATTGTAGAGTAGCCCGAACCTAAGAACATACACGATGTCTGCAGCTTCCATGGATTGACTACTTTCTATCGCCGCTTCATCAGAAGCTTTAGCACCATCATGGCCCCAATCACTGATTGCATGAAAAAGAGCGACTTCAAATGAGGCAAAGCCGCGACGAAAGCCTTTATCGAGATCAAACAACGGATGAGTAGTGCACCCGTCATGCGCTTGTAGGACTTTTCCAAAGTTTTCGAAGTCTAATGTGATGCATCGGGTGTGAGCATAGGAGGAGGGCTTAACCAAGAGGGTCACCCAGTAGCCTATTTTATTGAAAAACTTAATGAGGCGAAGCAAAAATACTTCACCTATGACAAGGAGTTCTATGCGGTCATCCGATCTCTTTGGTATTGGAAGCATTACCTTAGACCGCAGGAATTTGAGTTGCTCTCTGACCATAAAGCCTTACGCTTCCTTGCTTCACAAAAAAAGTTGAACCCGAGGCACGCGAAGTAGGTAGAGTACTTTCAAGGGTTCACGTTCGTGTTAAAGCATAAGGCCGGTGCTGAAAACAGGGCTGTTGATGCGCTTAGTCGACGAGTGACGACTTTACACTCTTTGAGCACTGAGGTCGTCGGGTTCGAACGATTAAAGGATGAGTGCCCCGATTACCCAGATTTTGGGGTAGAGTACACTGCTCTCCTTAGTGACCCGACCAGCACACACTCCGCGTACACCATCTAGGATAGGCACTTGTTTAAAGGCAATCGCCTTTGCATCCCTCGCACTTCATTGCGTGACTTCCTCATTTGGGAGTTACATGCCAGAGGGTTAGTCCGGCATTTCAAGCGTAATAAAACTGTTGCGCTCGTAAAGGATAGGTTCTTTTGGCCTAGCCTAATGAGAGATGTCATTCGGGTCGTCAAACATTGTCGTACTTGCCGAGTGTCAAAACAGACTAAACAAAATACCGGCTTGTACACCCCATTTACCCATGCACACACACCGTGGCAAGACCTCTCAATGGACTTCGTGCTTGGACTTCCCAAAACCCCAAGGAAGCACGATTCCATCTTTTGTCATAGTGGACCGATTTTCCAAAATGGCCCACTGCATACCTTGTTCGAAGACCTCCGATGCATCCCACACTGCTAAGTTATTTTTTGCGGAGGTCGTGCGTCATCATGAGTTGCCCAAAACCATCGTGTCTGATAGGGATGTCAAATTCACTAGTTATTTTTAGAAGACCCTTTGGCACATGATGGACACTATGCTTCAATTTTTGACGGCCTATCACCCTCAAACGAATGGCCAAACCGAAAACACCAATAAGAGTCTTGGGAATCTCGTCTGTAGTCCTGTAGGTGATCATGTTAGGGCCTGGGATACCATTTTGCCCATAGCTGCATTTGCCTATAACCAAGGATCAAAATTTCGGCCGAAATGACCGAAATTTCGGTCCAAATTATCGGTTTCAGTCCTCACTGAAACGATAATTTGGACTGAAATTTTGGTCAGATTTTTGTATGGGAGTTAAATTATCGGCCGAAATTTCAGTTCAAACTTTCGGTTTCGGTCCCCTCCGAAACCGAAATGAAACCCGAAATTTTGATCCTTGCCTATAACAATTATGTCAATAGGTCCATAGGCATGAGTCCCTTGAAGTAGTACATGGTCATAGGCCTAGGACACCTTTAGATTAAATCCCCATGTCAACGTCCCATACAGTATTTGAGTCTGCCGATGCATTTGCACAACACACTTATAGCTTGCATGCCGAAATTAAACAAAAGATTAATTCCTGTAACAATCAATACAAATTATTTGTTGATGCTCACAGGCGTTTTAAGGAATATCAGGTAGGCGATCAAGTGATGGTCCGCATTAGGCCTGAGCGGTTCTCATTGGGTTCCGCAAAGAAGCTCCAATTCCGAGGCGCTGGACCTTTTAGAATTTTGGCTAAGAGTGGTCCTAATGCATACGTGCTTGAACTTCCTACAGGCATGGGGGTTAGTTCAACGTTCAATGTGGAGGACTTGGTTCCTTACTTGGGTTTCACCCCACCACCTGAAAACCCACTCCAGCCACCTCATAGCCCCAACCTCGCAGCTCGTACCTCTTCCCTCCCCGAGCAAATAGAGAAAATATGTGATAGAGGATATAATAAGTGAGCATGCCATCTCCACACATGACGGGGGATTCCAGAAGTACTTAGTTAAATGGGTCAGAAAAAGGAGTCCGAAAACACTTGGATCGACGACAATGAGGTTCGACGATTGTACCCTGATTTGATCGACATCTATCACGAGCGTGTTTCATCGGTGATGAAACCTATTTAATCCAAGGGAATTGACGAGGATGCTGAGTACATAGACATCAGTTTCGGACCACATCGCTTCTACCGGCGTCAGGTAAAACAAAGAGAGCCCGAGTACCACAGCTTCAGGGGAGAAAAGGAGACACAAACACACAAAACCGTCATTGATGAGCAGTGACTCTGAACAGTGACAGACATACGGGATTTTGAGCCCTCACTATCCCTAGGTGACGGACGTTCGTGGGCACTTGACGGGTGTCCATGGAAATCTTTGCCCCAGCGCCGGAATTTTCGTATTTTTTGCGGAAAACTGCCTTTTTAGTTTTTATTTCTTTTAGGACTCTCTTTTTATTCAAATTATTAATGGTTGCCTATATAAGGAAGCTTGTAAACACAATTTAATTAGTTATTGAATATTTTAAATGCTTTTTGCTTGAGTATTCTTCTTCCCCGAGATGGGTTTGGTGTGAGGCCAAGGGAGTGATTCCCATCTATTTTCTTTAATCTATTATTATCTTTGCTATCTATCAATCTCTGTTTTGCTCTAAACCTTGATCAACTTGTTTCGTATTCTAAACCCTAATCTATTAGTTTATCGATCCCAAAACCTTGATCAACTTGTTTCGTATTCTAACCTCTTCTAAAACCTTAAATCAATCAAAACCATAAGCCTATGTGAAAACCATAAGCCTATTCCAAAACCATAAACCTATTACAAACCATAAACTTGTTCCAAACCCTAAATCCATTCCAAAACCCTAGTTTGAACCTGTGAATCTACATCGGATTGACAACGAACGCCCAAGCCTGGAAAAGCTAAAGTCCTATCTCTAGGCCCGATTCATCCTTAAATCTAACGGACTTGCGCATCGGACTGGACCCCACTCGGATCTCGCGTGATCTACCTATGAGAATTTCTATAACCCTAAGGTATTTAGATAATTTTGCGGTTAAGTTTGAATTAATTTTATTTAATTTCGGCAAATCCCCCATCAAATCATTATTCATGCATTTTAGGGTTCCCGTCCGGCGTCACTACTCTCATATAAGCCAAGAAAGCAAATATCGAGTCGTACCCGAAATCGATTCGACAATCATAGACTTGTAAAGGGGTTTCGACCGTTAATAATGGATAGACCAAGTCCAATATAAAGAGAAGTATATTCTAGCAACATCCGAGAATGGATTTTTTTCAAACCTATAGATGCAACAAATGAGGTTAAGTCAACATAATATATTGGGAAGTTGTTTTGGGAAGTTATTTCAGAAGTTGGAAATTCAAATGTCGCCCAATTGACGGATAATGTCATCGTATGTAGGACAATAGGCTTAGAAGTGGAAGCAAACCACCCATTTATTTTTTGGACTTCATATGTACTTAACACATTAAGCTTGGCATTGAAAAACATATTTACCACCGAAGTAGACAAGTCAGAAAGGTATGAGCAATTTAATTGGAATGGAAAAATTGATAGTAAAGTCGGGTTAATAAGGAAAAAAAATTCGTAGGTAAGCATGGGATTTGAACCCCTAACCTCAACACTAGTCGCTTGAGGGCATCACCACTGGGGAAAGTTCAATATGCTCAATAAGAAATTTTGTTGTAAATCACAGTTTTAGTACTATTTACGACAAACAGTCAAAGTTGAAGCTTCTTGGAGAGACTGAAACAAGATTGGCTTCTACACTAATTAGCGAGTAGAATCTTTCAAGTAAAATCCACTTTACAATGTATGGTGATAGTTGGAGATTTTATAGAGAAGAAGACAATCAAAAGACACAGAAGATCAAAGATATCTTAGTTAGTAACTTATGGTGGGATCAGATTGAATATTTATTAAATTTAATTGAACCAATTATTTCCATGCTTCGAGTTATTAACATAGATGCTCATATTCTTCACTTGGTTTATGATAAGTGGGAATCAGTGATTGAAGAAGTTCGAAAAAGGATAGTTAAGCAAACAAATAAAAATATGTCGACAAATGAAAACAAATTTTATGAAGTGCATGAAGTCTTAGTTCGTAGGTGGAATAAAATTAGCACTCCAATCCATTGTTTGGCACATTCACCAAATCCTACATATTATAGTGATGAGTGGTTAGCTGAAGGAATTGGTCGAGTTCCCCCAAAAAGATGGGAGTCTCTTAGCGAACAATACTCATTGATCCAATGCATCCACACTTGCTAGTTTTGCATTCAGGTATAATATTTTTTTTGTTTATAATTTTTAAAGCTATCCATATATATATATATATATATATAGAGAGAGAGAGAGAGAGAGAGAAGGGCCTACGAAATTTGAATTTGCAAACTGATCTCTTGATGACCCAGTACTAGAGACGAATTGATGCAAACTTTAGATCTACCTGTTTGAATCGTGGCCGGATAAAGAGGAAACGTCAAAGAAAAGTGGACCCACGAATGGGTTTTTAAAAAATGCCCATTAAAGACCCTGTGTGCACATTAATTTAGGCAATATTTTATCTAGGTTTAGTTTCCTTTCTTATTAGGATTCTTTTAATAAGTGATTTGTTTTAGGACTAGTTTCCTTATTTGAATTATTTAGGGGTTAAGCACATATATGTGATATGTGACTGTTAATCCCGTCACTTTCTGTGCAACCATCGGAAAAATAGTCATAAGTCTACCAATGTGTCGGAATTGTGTGATTCTTGTCTTGTTGGAAAGCTACTTCGATAAGCTTTTAAACAAGACCAATTTCACGTCAAGCAGACTTCGCTTAACCCTTCAAAAGTGATCGCATAATAAAAAAATGAGATTAATGATAAAATTAATTATGACCGTTAGATTAGAAAGTTTTAATGATTGATTAGGAGTTTTATTTTAAGTAGTATTCCTAGGGTTTCTTTTCTTTATAAATACACATTGTAATCTCTTATGAGAATTATTATTGATGATGAATGAAAATTTTGAGTTTTGCTTTGTGCGAATTCTAGAGAACTTGAGATGAGTTTTCAATAGAAGAGTGATTTTTCTCCTGCTTGCGGTTTGGTGTGAGGCCAACTTTTTTCCTTGGAGCGATTCCTTGGATGTTCTTATACCCCTATTTTCCTTTTTATTTTTCGTTTTAATTGAAGACCGAGAACCCTAACCCCTATCTTGCAGGATTTACGCTATTTTAGGGTTAGCATGCAATTTTTCCCGCATCACGAATGCACTTCGATTCAGAGGAGATTGACGAGCCTCATTGAATCGATCAAGAAAATATTATGAACCAAGGTGATGGTTCTAAATGAGTGCCACGAACTCTAATTTGCAAAAACGTATTTGAGAATGAGTGATTGTAATTTTTTGGAATCATTAAGGATGTTACACAGATTTTGAAAGTATTTTGAACGTTTATTTTTCATTTATGTTTAAACTTTCAATTTCATGTGCATGGATATTTTGATGAGATCATATTATTGAAAAAATCATGGAATTAATTGCTTATTTACCAACTATTATGAGAAATGCAGAATTTATTGACTAATATAACTTTACTCTTAACTTTTAAATATTATCAAACAAAAATTGTACGGTCATGTCGTCAGATTGGAATTTCCAGAAGTTTTAGCGCCAATACTTTAGAAGGTCAGACATTAGTGTGATGACAAGTGCTCTCCGCCCAAAGCGATGCCCCGCAGGTTCGAGTCCTGGAATCAGCCTCTCCAAATGGGGGTAAGGCTACCTACAGTCTACCTCTCCCAAACCCCGCTAAAAGGAGTCTTGTGCACTTGGTACGGCCTTTTTTCGTTTCAATACTTTATGGACACCTTGACACTTGGCACCCGTGTCGCGTGTCAAGGTAACGCTGCTCCTCATATTTTTGGCTGCCCGGAACTACCTGAAGTGGTTCTCTGCGGTGCTGGTCTCGGCTCTTTCTCGGCTCTCCTCTGCTTGAACTGTGCCCTGGTTTTTTTATATCTCAAGGTGCTTGCCCACCTTACAACGAAGGGCTCGGAACAGTACAGCGCTTGACGGAAAGAAAAGAGTTTTCTCTGCGACACACTATGATCTGCTTGAACTGACTGGCCCTAAAATAAAAGATAGTCCTTGCCTGGAAACAAGAACTGTCTTTTCCTGAAGAGGTCAAAGCAAAAACTATAAGCAAAGTTGCCTTCCGAGCAAAACTGACGAACCTACCTCTTTCTACGAGCGCTGGAACTTGAGTACCGAAACTGAACGACTTCTTCGAGTGCCGGATCTCTTAGGTGACGCCTACCCGCTACCCGCAATATTTACTCCCTCCTGCCCCAGTACCGTTACTGGCTCTCTTCAGTTCCTTCTGGGTGCAGGTTCAACTCCACTGAACCGTTTCGCAGATTTACCTTCCAGTTATCGCAACAAACTCTCCCCAAAAGTCATACGGTGTATCATTTATTGGGTTTCATTATTCACCAAAGGGTATAAGTGCTATGATCCTTCTTGACGGGGACGCCGACATTGTAGACATCGGATATGGACCTTTTCGCGTGTACCGACGTCGGAAGAAGAGGAATGGAAATTAAAACTAGGCAAGAGAAGATATTCTGGAAACCGCAAGGAGAATGCCGCAGCAAGCCCTCGCTCGAGCGGTTATAATCCTCGCTCGAGCGGGCCCTCGCTCGAGCGGCCACTTAAGCTCGCTCGAGCGGTTATAATCCTCGCTCGAGCGGGCCCAGTGACGAAAATTTTCTTTTATTTATTTTTTTTTAGTCTTTTATTATTTTAGAACTCTTTTAGTGCGAGTTTTATTTCGTTTAGGGTTTTCTTAGCCTATATAAAGGCCTTGTAAACACTCTATTAAGGGGATTGATTATGAATGAAAAGAGCTTTTGCTTATGTGTGCTTGAGATGAGCCTCTACGAAGAGTGAATCTTCTTCCCGAGAAGGGTTTGCGAAATTCTATCTACCTCTTTTATTTTGTTTTGCGTGATTCTACAACCCTAAATCGACCATCTTCTTGTGAAATCCTAAACCCTAAACTTCTAAATCCTTGAATCGATCCGATTCAACAAACCGAGAGCCCAAGAGAGTTATTAAACCTTCCGCACTTTGATATTCGGAGAAAATCAAGTGATCCCATCATTGAATCGTGAGCACCCTAATCGAAAGAAACCTAGAGTTCTATCTCTAGGATCGACCATACCGCTAACGGATCTAGCGCCTAGACTGAACCCTGCCTGAATTATACGTGATTCTCCCAAGGAATAGTATGAGACCCTGAGGTATTCGTTATATTTTGCAAGTTTCATTGTTTAGTTTAATTCCCATTTAATTTCGGCAAAATTCAATCATATCATTCACGTAGTTTAGGGTACCGTCCTGCGTCAGTTTTGGTATCAAAGCCCTAGGTTCTAGGTTAGGGCATACTGTGTGACATTGCATTGATTGCACTTTATTTTCATCACATATTATTTCAGTTTGGCCAAAGTGTTCATCTTGCATTCCATTCTAGAGCCCGTCAGTAGTAAACTGTATCACCATGGACATGAGTGGGATTACCGAAGCTCTTAACAGCCTGAGGGCTGACCTAAAATCGATCAACGATCGAATGACTACCTTAGAGGCAGCCCAAAGGACTCTCGAAACATCCAATGAGAGATTGTTAGACCGAGCCAATCGGTTAGACGAGGGTGATGAGTACTTTGAACCACACCGTGAGCGTAATGGTCCACGTTTTGAACGAAATGGCTACCAACATAATCGGAGCCGGAATCATAGGTTTGATCATCATGGAGATGACTACGACCCGGAAGGGAGGCTCCTCAAAAATGTCCGAGTTGAGTTCCCGACTTTTGATGGAAGGCTAGATCCTCAAGTCTTCCTTGACTGGTTATCCGATATGGACCAGCACTTTGAGTGGTTTGGCATGAGCGATGAGAGGTGTGTTAGACTTGCTAAGATGAAGCTCATAGGCCAAGCCCGACTCTTTTGGGTCAACATTGAACGCATCAGAACGAATGCGGGTTGTGCTCCCATTACTCATTGGGAGGACATGAAGGAGCGACTTAGAGAGAAGTACGTTCCTTCTTCATACTACCATCGTCTCCTTGACCAATGGCAAAATCTGCGCCAAGGTAGTATGCCTGTATCGGATTACATTGGCAAATTTGAAGAGTTCATGATGAGAGCCAAGGTATCCGAAGACCCCAAGTCACTCTATCCAGATTGTCTCGGATTGAGATTTGACTTGCAGAAAGAGTTAGTCTCCCACCCTGTTGAGACTCTCGCTGAGTGTTACACCGTCGTTCAAGACCTTGAACGATATTTGAAAATGACGGTGACTAGGCGATCTGATTTTCACACTAGTCAATTCCGTATTGGCAAAGTGAAATCTAGTCTTTGAAACACGCCAAACCCATAACCCACACCTACCAATGTGAGGTTTGACAAAGGTAAGGGTGTAGGAGAATCCTCAAGAGTGGGTCTCATGTCAAATGCTATAAATGTCAAGGGTTGGGACACTTTGCCGCCCAATGCCCTCAGAGACCCACAAAGGAATCTCTTCATTGACGGGAAGGAGAAGAGAGTGAAGGAGTTTATGAGGAAGAGGTCTTTGGAGTAATGCCACACCTAGTGACGAGGAAGGTGATAGCATGGGTCGCGCTCTAGTTGTGAGGTGTGCCTTTGCACAGCCTCAACGGGATGAAAAGGAGGATTGGCGAAGGGAGAACATCTTCCACACCTTTGCCACATGTGGGATAAAGAGTTGTAGGGTAATTGTGGATAGCGGAAGTTGCACCAATGTGGTGTCAGAACATACCGTCACCCGCTTAGGGCTTACACCTGAAGCCCATCCGAGACCTTACAAAGTCGCATGGGTTGACTCTTCATCCATTCCCGTATCTCAGAGGTGTCGTGTACCCATACAGTTGGGTTCATACACTGACACTCTATGGTGCGATGTGGTACCAATGGATGTGGGCCACATTATCTTAGGGAGGCCATGGCTCTATGATTTGAACGTGACTATTTTTGGGCGATCTAACATTTGTACGTTCAATTACAAGGGCAAGAAAATCACTCTTAACCCTTTGGCTCCCAAAGCACCATCAGTCAACAGAGTTGAGAAGAAGGGAGGTCAATCCAAGGCCATCAATATTGTGACCCCTTCAGAGTTTGAGAGAGCATCAGAAGATGAGCGTGTTGTGTATGGCGTTACTGTTGAGAGTACTTCCAGTCAGTCTGTGAGTACCCCAAGGAGGTAGAGCCCATCCTGAATGAATTTGCGGATGTCTTCCCCGAAGACTTACCTAGTGAGCTCCCTCCCATGCGTGACATTCAACACGCAATTGACTTAGTTCCCGGATCGACATTACCGAACCTGCCCCACTACAGGTTGAATCCGGTTGAGCATGCCGAGTTGACTCGGCAAGTCAGTGAGCTCCTACAAAAGGGGTTCATAAAAGAGAGTCTGAGCCCGTGTGCTGTACCAGCATTACTCACGCCTAAGAAAGATGGTACATGGCGCATGTGTGTGGATAGCCGAGCGATTAATAAGATCACTGTTAAATATCGGTTTCCCATACCGCGGCTCGATGACATGCTTGACATGATGGTTGGAGCCACTATCTTTTCCAAGATAGACCTTAAAAGTGGCTACCATCAGTGCCCTGGCGATGAATGGAAAACCGCCTTCAAGACCAAAGACGGTCTTTATGAGTGGATGGTCATGCCTTTTGGGCTTTCCAATGCCCCGAGCACATTTATGAGGCTCATGACCCAAGTGTTGAGGCCATTCCTTGGCAAATTCCTTGTCGTATACTTTGATGACATCCGATTCTACGGACAAGGAGCAACACATCATCCACCTAAGGTTGGTTTGCGAAACCTTGAGGGAGAGAAGTTATCTGTGAATCTCAAGAAGTGTACCTTCATGCAAGATTCTTGTATTCTTGGGATTCATTGTCTCGGTAGGACGGGATGGTTGCGGACCCTATGAAGGTTAAGGCCATTGTGGAGTGGCCCAACCTCTAATATTCATGAAGTCCATAGCTTCCACGGTTTGGCCACATTTTACCGTCGCTTCATCCAAATTTTAGCACCATCATGGCTCCCATTACCGATTGCATGAGAAAGGGAGTTCTATGGAGCAAAGCGACGAGGCCTTCTTGAGATAAAGAGAAAATGGTTCGCACGTCATGCGCCTACCGGACTTTTCTAAGGTCTTCAGTAGCATGTGACGACGGTGTAGGCATAGGCGAGTCTTGAGCAAGAAAGCCACCACATGGCCTATTTTAGTGAGAAACTCAATGAGGCAAAGCGAAATACTCCACCTATGACAAGGAGTTTTATGCGGTCGTCCGATCTCTCGTGGTATTGGAAACATTACCGAGACCGCAAGAATTTGTGTTGTTTTCGACCACGGCCTTCGTTTCCTTCCTTCCCGGAAAAGTTGAACCCGAGGCACGCCAAGTGGGTCGAGTACCTTCAAGGGTTCACATTTGTTTTGAAGCATAAGGCTGGTCCGAGAACAAGGTCGATGCGCTTAGTCGTCGAAGTCATGACTTTGCGCCTATGAGCACCGAGGTCATTTGACGGAGCGTTGAAGCAAGATTATCCGATTGCCCAGATTTCGGCGAGAATACACCGCTTTTGAAAATTCAACAATAACTCAATATACCTGCTGGATGGGTATTTGTTCAAAGGGAATCGTTTGTGCATCCCTCGCACTTCATTCAGTGACTTCCTCATCTCTGGAGTTACATGCCTGAGGGATTGCGGACATTTTGGCGCGATAAAACCAAAGGCGCTTGTTGAGGATAGGTTCTATTGGCCTAGCCTTGTGAGAGATGTCTCTAGGTCGAAACAATGTCGACATGCCAAGTTGCAAAGCATATAAAATAAAATACGGGCTTGTACACCCTTTGCTGCCACACACCCCTGGCAAGACATCTCCATGGATTTCGTGCTAGGACTTCCAAAGACTCAACGAAGCACGATTCCATTTTTGGTAGTGGACCGCTTTTCTAAGATGGCCCACTTCATACCCCTCCAAAACCTCCGTCGGCTCACATAGCCAAACTATTTTTTCGGGGAGGTTGTGCGTCTACACATGGTTTACCCCAGACGATTGTGTCGGATCGAGATGTGAGATTTACCATTATACGGAAAACTTTATGGCACATGATGGGTACCATGCTCCAATTTTCTTGACTATCATCCTCAAATGATGGCCAAACGGAGTCCACCAATAGGAGCTTAGGTAATCTTCTCCGTTGTCTTGTTGGTGATCACCCTAGGACTTGGGATTCTATTTTGCCTTTAGCCGAGTTTGCATATAACAATTCAGCCAATAGGTCCCTAGGTATGAGTCCTTTTGAGGTCGTCCTTGGTCATAGGCCTAGAATACCAATTGATCTAATTCCCATGTCTGCATCTCATCGAGTTTCTGAGTCAGCCGATTCATTTGCACAACATATACATGAATTGCATGCCGAAATTAGAAAAAGAATTAATGCTAGCAATGAACAATACAAAATATCGGCGGATGCGCACAGGCGCTTCAAGGAATTCGTGTTGGAGATTACGTCATGGATCTAGGTTGGCGGTTCCATTGGGAGCCGCAAAGAAACTTCAAACCCGTGGGCCTTTTAGAATTGTGGCAAGGAGCGGCCCTAATGCATATGTTCTCGGGCTTCCACCTGATATAGGGGTCAGCTCTACATTCAATGTGGAGGACCTGGTTCCCTCTGTAGCCCCCCCCCTCACAACCCCTTCCACGCAGCCCCGAGCCCCCATTCCCGCCCCACCCTGCAACCCCTACCCTTCCCTTCCCCACACAAGCAACGCAGAGAGGAGATCGAAGGAATACTAGATGATATGGCGATATCCACCCATGATGGTGGAATTCAAAAGTACTTGGTCAAGTGGTTTGGAAAGCCGGACTCCGAGAACTCATGGGTCGCTGAAGACGAAGTTCGACGTTTGAACCCCGACATACTCGAGCACTATCACGACGCCGCTTCATCGGTGATGAAGCCTTTCTACCGGGAGAATTGACGGGACTAGACATTGTAGACATCGGATATGGACCTTTTCAAGGTCTGAAGCGTGGAAGAAGAGGAATGGAAATTAAAACTAGGCAAGAGAAGATATTCGAAACCGCAAGGAGAATGTCAGCAAGAAGCCTCGCCGGTTATAATCCTCGCCGAGCGGGCCCTCGCCGGCCACTTTTCTTCGGCGAGCCCTCGCCGAGCGGTTATAATCCTCGCCGGCGGGCCCAAGGACTAAAAATTTTCTTTTATTTATTTATTTTTTTGTCTTTTATTATTTTAGAACTCTTTTAGTGCGAAGTTTTATTTCGTTTAGGGTTTTCTTAGCCTATATAAAGGCCTTGTAAACACTCTATTAAGGGATTGATTATGAATGAAAAGAGCTTTTGCTTATGTGTGCTTGAGATGAGCCTCTACGAAGAGTGAATCTTCTTCCCGAGAAGGGTTTGATGCGGCCAAGGTGTGAAGCCTACAATTCTATCTACCTCTTTTATTTTTGTTTGCGTGATTCTACAACCCTAAATCGACCATCTTCTTGTGAAATCCTAAACCCTAAACTTCTCTAAATCCTTGAATCGATCCGATTCAACAACCGTAGAGCCCAGTAGAGTTATTAAACCTTCCGCACCTGATATTCAGAGAAAATCAGTGATCCCATCATTGAATCGTGAGCACCCTAATCTGGAAAGAAACCTAGAGTTCTATCTCTATGATCGATCTGCGCTGCAACCTAACGGATCTAGCGCCTGGACTGAACCCTGCCTGAATTATACGTGATTCTCCCAAGGAATAGTATGAGACCCTGAGGTATTCGTTATATTTTGCAAGTTTCATTGTTTAGTTTAATTCCCATTTAATTTCGGCAAAATTCAATCATATCATTCACGTAGTTTAGGGTACCGTCCTGCGTCACTTCTTCTGGTAAAAGTTGTCACCATGGATCTCGCTTTCTTCAAATCAAATCAGTTTAACTCTCCTCCTCAGTGCCCTCTTTAGGGGAAGAAGACTACAAGTGAAGAGCGCACTGATGTTGATGTTGGTGTTGATGTCCCTTTACCACTACCATGTGTTAATCAAAAGGGTGACGATGAGGTCGAACTAGAAGTCGAAGAGCTTGGAAGTGCAAGGGACCTTATGAAAGAGGGGTTTGATAAAAACAAGAAAAAAAGAGACGCAAAAGCCTTCCCCTCTCTCTCAAGATACGCACCAAATGTAATCATCCAATGCAGATCCACAAGATATCTCTGACCTGGACCTTCCAATCGCTCTACGGAAGGGTACCAAGCACCCTACAGTAAGTTTGTGTCCTAGTAGCAGGAAGTTCCTAATTAGTGAGCCCTCCTGCTTCGGAATCTCGCTCTCGCACCCGCTTCCGACCATAAAATAGTGTATTTTTAAGCTTTTAATAACGCTCCCGCTCCCAATCACTACACGCTTCATGCCGCTTCCGGTAACTAAGGTTTGTGTCCTACCATGCCATTTCTAATGTGTATTCCCATTTTATCTCTGCTTTAGATTCTAACTCCATCCCTTGCTCTGTTTCTGAAGCGTTATCTCTATCAGAAAGGAAAAAAACTATGTTACAGGAAAAGGAGGCTTTGGCAAAAAAACTCAGACCTTGGAGATTACAGAACTTCCACTGGGAAAGAAATCAGTAGGATGCAGATGGGTACTACCCAGATGGATCAATTGAGATGGACAAAGCCAGGGTCGTAACAAAAGGATATACCCAGACTCTGGGTATTGATTACAAGATACATTTGCTCCAATGGTGAAACTCTATTCAATTCGAGTTCTTCTATATCTGGCAGCCCAGAAGGTTGGCCCCTATATCAGTTGGATGTCAAGAATGCATTCTTGCACCGATGCCTCAAGAAGAAGTATACATGGACTTACCTCGGGCACGAGCATGCATACATGGCGTGGTGCAGTGCAGTTATAAATTAATTTTAAAAAACAATTAGGCTAAAAATGAGGATACAATGTGGGAAAATGAAACTTCCATTGAAGAGAAGCAAACGAAACATTTTCATCAAAATTCTTGGAGAATCAAGAAAGAATTTTCCATTCTAAGCCGTTGTGCATATTGACATGTGCAGTGTTGTAGGTAATGCGTTAAGTGGTATGTAAATTTTTGGTGCGGCTACTGTTGGTGGCGAACTCGCTTTGGGGAAAAACATACTAGTAGCTTTTGTCATGGAAAGGCTAAAATTTTGAAGACATGGTACTCATTTGCTCCTTTTTTACCAATTGAGTTTTTGACCTTTTAAACTAAAACGGTCATGTTTGAACCTACTAGTTGCTTAAGGCCATAGCATAAAGACCAAATTCACAAGCTTTATGAATAAATCGCTAATAATTTGTGAATTTTTGAAGAAAAAAATTGAAAACAAAAATCAAATTATTCGTGATTTTTGCGAATTTTCCGATTTTTTCCTAAATATTTCATTTTTTATAATTTTTTATTAATATATTTTTATAATTTTCTACTTAAGTTTCCAAATCTTTATAGTTTCTCTCGAATTTGTCAAATTTTGCCGAAGTTTTTCATATTTTTCCCAAGCCGATTTATTACCGAACACCAACTTGGTCACTTTGGGCCATAAGTCACCAAGTCGGGGTACAACCGTTCGGGTATCAGTCGGCAAGAGAAAAATAAAAAAAGGGTAAAAAATCGAAAAAAGTTCAAGAAAAAGGCAGGAAAAATCAAAGAAAAATATAAAATATAAAAATAAGATTAAAAGTATGAAAAAAAGAAATTTTTTTTTTTTTAAAAACCATGAAAAAGTAGCGATTGAAAAAGTCGCGAATTTTTCCCAATTTAGTTGTGAAATTTGTGATTCTTTAAAAAATGACGAATTTGATGGAGAAGTACGGGTAGTCACTTGGTGGCTGGGGTATCAGTATTGAAATCAATAAAGGTACTTCTCCCTGGTGGAAGGGCATATGCAAAACGTGGGAGGCCTACGTTAGAGGGGACCGCTTTAGGTGGGGGTGTGGCACACGCATTCGCTTCTGGGAGGATGTGTGGCTGGAGAGCGGGCCTCTCACAACGTCCTTTCCGGACATTCATGCCATCGCCATCAATCAAAATGGTAGGATCGGTGAGTTCATCTCGAAATCGGAGGGGGGGCCTGTGTGGGAGGTGCTTACGAGAAGGCTTCTACCCGAAGAGGAAGTGGTCTCTTACTCTAATCTTTTGAGTAATCTTTACGTGGCTAGGAGGCACCATAGCAGGCAGGATCAGAGGATTTGGGGGCAGAATAAAGATGGAAAGTTTCGGGTTAAATCCTTTTACAGGTTGCTCACGAGGTGACCGTTGATCACTTTTCAAGGGGCTGGTTTGTGGAGGAAGGTCATTCCTCTTAAAGTGAGGATCTTTGTGTGGATGCTATTTAAAGAAAAAATTCTTACGCTGGACCAGTTGATTCGGAGGGGGAAGGAGATTCAAAACTGTTGTGTCATATGTAACAAGGGGGAGGAGACTGCTCCTCATCTGATGATTCACTGTGACGTGGCGCAAGAAATCTGGAGCATTATCCTTAAGTTCTTCGGTATGAGTTGGGTGATGTGGGAGAAGCCGTATTCTCTATACCTAAGCTAGGAGATCAATGATTTGGAGGGTCCTCTTAGGGAGTATTGGGATGTGGCCACTTTCGCGGTCTTTTGGGGTCTATGGAGAGAGGAATTTACGCAGTTTTGAGCACAAATACCAGCCGGTAGGGGTGATCATGAAATCCATAACGGAGCTGCTGTGGAGCTGGGTATCGGGGGGGCAGGCCCGGTACCCATGAGGGGTCCTTCCTTTGGGATCTGGGCTAAGTTTTGTTTTGTTGTTTTTGTTCCGTCGGATGCCTCAGTCTTCTGCATGCCCATTTTGTATTTTTTTCTGTTCTTTTTGGTCGTTTACATGTATTGGTTTTTCAGTGTCTTACTGCTCATCAATATATTTCTTTTAGTGATTTTTTTTTTTAAAAATGACGAATTTTGAAAAAAGTCGGATTAATTCACGATTTATTCGGCAAACCAAAAATTCTCGATTTAATCGTGACTTTTCAACAAGTTGGCGATTTCGGTGAGTACACTTAAGGCAACTAACAGTTATTTGTTCATGAATAGTTGCATTTACAACCTTCCATCTAATCCTTCAATCTTGTAGATCTATGACCGTCCAATTTGAAGAGGTGTTTTAACAACTCTTTAGTATCTAATTTAAAGAAGCTCGATTCTAACATATTCTTTCACTTCGATATTTTTGCTCTTGTTGTCTTTATTTCTTGCTTTTAAAAGTTTGTCAGAGCTCTAGCCACTATTCTGGTGTTCGAAAAAGTGTGAGTGGATTTACCAAATCCTTCACAACAATACAAAGCCGGTTCGTTGCATCTGGAACCAGTTTGTGGGGAAACCATTGGTGATCGCTTATTGAAAGTGGTGGGGGAAAATATCAGTTTAAAAATAACAACATTTCGTGTGCCCTGGATCGACCCATTTTATTTTAGTGGTTAGTTTTCATATATTCTTCAAATTTTCTCCAACACAAGACACCTATGATATAGACTCTGATAAGTGATCAGGGAAATTAAATGTCATCCGCATTTATTTAAGGTTCTATGAACTATTGAGGTACATCAGATAATAGTCAAACAACACAATTACCCATGCAACAATGAACCGCCAACATATTCAAATTCCAAACAAAAACATATTTCGTGCTGAACATGTTAAAGACAAATGGCAAATTTCTCAAAATTTCAAAGACATATAGCAAATTTCTCAACAAATAAAATAATGTTATAGCAAATTTATCAATGATAAAATAATGGTAAATGCTTTAATATTAATAATATATAGTTTATAGACATGCACACGCATACTTACAAGAAGGCATATGTTAGCAATCAAAACATTAAAATGATCCTTAAACAAGATACAAAGTTTTGTTATAGTCTAGAAGGTTTCAAAACTCAGTTTGGGTGGCCAACTTTACCTGGACGAATTCTGGGTTAACTCTTACACAAAGAATCTGGTACGACCCAAACAAGTCATGCTTCTAAAAGCATATCCCCATCCAAGGCATATGTGTGTCCACTCAGTAACAAGTAATAAAGAAACTGAGTAGACTTGGCCAAGTCATACAGACTTGACCATGTTTTTAAACTAGAGTTTCGCATAAAAGATCACAGGCAGCAAGAGATATTCTTAATTGCATATTTCGAACAGAGAACTATCAAAATAAGTATTTGGAGCATACCTCATCAGGACTGAATAGACCACAAGATTGATCCGTTATGTCCAGCAAAGATGCTTCCTAAAAATGAAATTCAATTCATCACAGAAACATATCTTAAAAACACAATACAAACAATAAATCGTAGTGAAAACTTGCCTGCTTGCAGAGAAACCAGAGGGAAGCAATATCCTGTCTTGTGAAATTCAGCTGGTAGCGTTTAATTAATGAAGAGGTGATTTCATCCAATATAGGTTCTTTGAGCTTATCAACAGCAGGCTCTTGGTTTTTCCTATATTCCTGCAAGAGAAGAGAAGCACATACAAAAGAATGGATTATAATCAAACTAGATTCAACCAACACCCAGTAACATGGAGTTCCTAAACCACATCCTCAGTCATGGAAATGAAAGCTAAAGTGATGCAGTAAAAATGCTAGAACCCTAGTTATACAATTTTAAAATCAATTTGAGATTTAATTGAGCAGCGGAGGTATCGAAATTAATCCCGAAACACATAAAATATTTAATAACTTTATTAGAGCAATTTAATTGATTCCATTTAGCGTCCATTAGCACATGAATTTCCCAATCTAAAAAATAGGTCTAAAGATAGACTCTAGTTTCGATCTAGTTTAGGGGCACCGAGCAACAATCTCGAAGTTGTCTCTTGACTCCTTGCTAGGATTTAAATAATTTAAGGTCCGAAGGGTTTAAATCATTCAAAGGGAATCAACAAATAAGAGTTAGAAATTTAGGAACAAAATCCCAACAATAATATAACAAAGAAAAAACTAGATAAATTACCTAACAATAATCAAAAGATAAAATTGAAAAGGGATAGAAGATCCAAGGAATCACTCCAAGGAAGAAAAGTTGGCTTCAAACCAAACCGCATGCAGAAGAAGAATCACTCTTCTAATAAAAACTCATCTCAAGTTCTCTAGAATTCGCACAAAGAAAAACTCATAAATTTTATTAATCATCCATTCAATATTCTGGTAAGAGATTACAATGCGTTTATAAAGAAAAGAAACCCTAAGAATACTACTAAAAATAAAACTCCTAATCAACTATTAAAACTTTCTAATCGAACGGTCATAATTAATTTCACCACTAATCCTGATTTTTTATTACGTGCCCACTTTTAATGGGTCAAAGAATGTCCAATTGACATGAAATTGGTCTTGTTTGAAATCTTATCGAAGTAGCTTTCCAACAAGATAAGAATCACACCATGGGTGAAAATCAAGGAAATCCGAGACGTCCAAGCATCTGGACAATATGTATCCCAAAAAATACCCTAAAATTTTGGAAAAATATATTTAATGGTTTTCTATTTTTTTCAAATTATTTAAGGCTTCTTTGAGACATCTTTGGGAATTTTATCACCTTAGAACTTGAAGAATAAAACCTCTCAAATCTCAACTTAACATTGCATATAAATATAACATTAAAGTCACCATAGTAGACTACTGATCATAGCACATTGTACATGAAAAACTTACATTAAAGCCACATTGAATTCCTTGGTGGTTCTTCGTCGTCGTCATTATCATCATCATCATCAATGCACCAACTTTGCCTATAGTGTTGGTCATATTGGTGCGCATGATCATATGTCTCCCTTTCAAACTTACGCATTAGCATAGGGTATGGGTTAGTGTAATATGGAAATGTCGGTACTCCAAAAATTTGACCAACGAAGTATTCATGTTGGGAGTAGGTTGGTTGAAGGATTGTAATATCATTATATTATTAATAAAAAAAAATCATATGATTATATTATTAATATATGATTATAAATTAATATATGAATATATATTGATTACATAAATACATGATTACACATATCATTATAATTTTTCAAACAATAATTAATATATGATTATATATAAGTTAATTTTGCAAAGAGTAATTAATATATGATTTTTCAAAATCTATAAATCTATAGCAAAATAAAAAATAATTTATTATCTAGGTTAGGAATCAATTACCAAAATATTATGATCTAGATTAGAAAATAAATGAACCTAGGTTAGTAGATCTAGGCTAGGTTAGATCTAGGTTATAAACCCTAACAATAAATCAAATATGGGACACATTAGAGACATCTAGGGCCTCAAATTTTAGAGTTTTAACATAAAACCCCCAAATTTGGGCCTAAAATTTCAAGATCTACCATATTTATGGGTAGATCTATTATAAGTAAAAGCAAAAATGTAAGAAAATGGAGAAAAATAAGCCTAAATGATGGAACACATACTTTTTCTACAATCTGCGGCGGGATGGCGGAGATCCCGAGCATTTTTGGGTGGTGGTTTTGAGTCTCCGGATGGGTCAAAAATTCGGAAAACCGATACATATCATCCAGCCCCAAAATCGATACATATCGGATGATACGTATAGGTTTCGGACAATACATTCCAATGTATCGTCCGGTATTTTGGGTTTTTGTATGGGAGGCACCGATATGGTACCTTGAATGTACCATATCGGTGAGGTCCAAAACCGATAAGTATCGAATGATACGTATCAGTATTGGACGATATTTTGATCCATGATCTCCGGTGCTTAGGGCGGAAGAGGAGGAAGGAGAAGAGAAAAGAGAGAAAATAAGAGAAAAAGTGGGGGAAAAGGAGATAAAAAATTTGAAATTATAGGACGATAATTTCAAATTATGCCGATAATTTCAAATTATCGATTTGGTGTTTTTTTGGGTGCCCGATAAAAAGGGTATTTATCGTCTCGGGGGCACCCTAGAAACCGATACGTATCAGTTTCGTCCGATATTTTAACCTATGAATCACACAATTCTAACCATGGATCAAAATATCGTCCGATACCGATACGTATCGGACGATACGTATCGGCATCGAAGGTGGACGATACGGTACATTAAATATACCGTATCGCCCATTTATATGGCTAATACCGGACGATACATTCAATGTATTGTCCTAAGAGGTTATCGTCTCCGAGACGATCGTCTGACACCGCATTTTGATCTATGATTCTAACACATATTGATAGACTTATTACCACTTTTCCAATAGTTGCACAGAAAGAGACAAAATTAACAGTCACATATCACATATATGTGCCTGACCGCTAAATAATTCAGATAAGGAAACTAATCCTAAAATAAATCACTTATTAAAAGAATCCTAATAAAAAAATGACACTAAACCTAGATTAAAAAATGCCTAAAATAACGTGCACGCGGGTCTTTAACGGGCCTTTTTAAAAAACCATTCCTGGGTTCACTTTCTCTTTCAATGTCTCCTCTTAATGCGGCCACGATCTCGGCGTGTAGGCTTCAATTCCACATCATAAAGAGTTCACTTTTTTGAATTAAAAAAAAAAAGAGTAATTGAATTGGTCAATATGGGCAGATACTGACCCGTGTCGGTTCAATATGCTGATACCGATACCTACATCGGTATTTAGGGCTCTTAATGGGAAGGATTAGAGCCAGGCTGGAGTTCAACCTGGCCCTAACCTACCCGAGCCAGGTTCCCAAATTTTTCAGCCCGAGTTATGCCCGAGCTGTGATGTACTCAGCCCAAGCCCCACCCTGCCGAGTTGGGCTTGGGCGTTTTTCCAGAGTTTTTTTTTACTTTTTTTTTTCTAATAAAATTTGGTTGGGCTATTTTTTCTAATAAAATTTGGTTGGGCTTAGGCTGTTTTTTTCTAATAAAAGTTTAAAGAAGGTTTAAATTAAATAATTGTATTAACATTATAAAGGCTCAAGTACATGGTTTTATTCAAATATTTCATTTTAGTTTGTTGCACAATATTATAACGAACAATGGATGCTTGAAAGGACAACGGTTGCACAATGGTTATAACGGACAACGGTTAATCTCAGGGAATTTAAGTAAATTATATTTAATTAAAAGGAATTTTTTTTATAACTTTAAAAGGATAAGTATATAATATAATATATATATATATATTATAACCGGGCCGGGTACAGGCCAGGTGTTGGAACACTCAACCCAAGCTCGGCCTAGATTGATCCAGGTTGCAACATGTTTAGCCTGGTCCAGATACCGGGCCGCGTTTGCTTGATAGAAAGTACCACTTTCTCCGGGCCGGGTGCGGACCAAAATCCGGGCCGACCCGGCCCATTGAGAGCCCTATCGGTATCGGTTCTTGACAAAACTAATATGTATCGCCGATACGTACCGGTATCAGTTCACTTATGATATCTTGGTACAGACACTATGATTTGACCCATGCTTATTTTTGGTATAAGTATGATGGGCATGAACGTGCAACCCAAGATTAAGTCATGGCGCACCTAGTTGAACTAGAGGCCCAACCTCCCTTCTATTTAACCAATCAAATGAGGATGGATATCTCAACTTCTCAAGTACTAGTACATTTAGCGCACATCTTGGCAAAGCATATTCTTCGGTGCAATGGTGCTATGGAATGTGCACATGCACTCACTTGCTATTATCACGATTCAGCGCAGATACTCTCTAGGTACATATTCTATATTCAATACGCAAGTGTTGGAAAAGTTGACGAACCCATAGTGAATTGTCTGCACAACTTAGCTTCTTTGCGGAAAGTCTATTAGAAGACACAGTAATGGGTAGCAATTTTAAATAGCAGTCTAGGTCAGCGGCTTCATTTCCTTTCCATAGATACATGGCTGAACATACAAAAGGACGGATTACGAAACAGAAAATGTCGACATATGCTTACAAAGAAAGTCGTCCTTTAGAATTCCTGGAAACTTGTAACGACCAAAATTTTCATGCTTATTTAAACCTTAATTATTTAATTTAAATTGTGATTATGATTTGTTTCGATGCACTTGATTGTTATTGCATGTTTGTTTTATTTAATTATGGCCTACGATAGTTATTTAATCTAACTACTGGACCTTAAGAACTTTTAATTAAATGTTAATAGATTTCGTGTGCCATTAGTATTTTTAAGCAATGGACCTTCAGGACCCATGAGCTAATTAATAAAGCCCAACATAAGAGATAAGTTAGTAAAGACCATTACTAAGGCCCATTAGTAATTTAAAGGCCCACGGGATTAATAAAGACCCATGTAGGAAATTCTATTTAGAGTTAGATTTAAATAAACTTAGATTCTTATAAATAGGGAAGATTAACTAGATTAATTTACAAAATTTTAGAACTCTGGAGAGAAAAAGAGAGAATTCTAGAAAGAGAAAGAGAAGAGAACTAGAAGAAGACTAGAAGGAGAACCCTAAAATTTTCGGTTCGAGGATTCGAAGAACTCAAAGGAATCTACGACATCAGTGAGGCTTCGACATCGAGGTATGAAGAAATCATGGGATCTCACCCTATAGTTTTTATTATGAATAATTATGAGTTTTCTTTTTTGAAAATTATGATGGTTTATGTATTTCAAATCTCTTTCATGAAATTACGTTGATTTAAAACGAGTTTCTTTGAGATTGAGGGAATGAATCTGTTTTTTAAAAAGTTAAGTTTACTTCGTAGAGATTTTGTATGATTTCTTCAGATTAACGATCAAGGGTTTTTGTTTTTAAAGCACAACTATGAGTACTAATGATTATAGCATGTTAAAGATGTGATTTTAAGGGCTTTTGGGTTTTTAAAACGAAAAGATCGACCAAAAGTAGAGTTAGATTTGATACATGATATTTTAATATTTTTTAATATTGTTGGGATTAAATTTAAGATCAATTAGGGAGTTCAGATCGAAACTATGTCGATTTGACGCGAAAGAGGATGCAATGTAGGAATCCGCAGTGCGGGAATCTGCAGTGCAGAATTCGTTTTTGTGCGAATTCGATCGACCGAGTTTAAGGTTAATATATGTATGTTGTTTTAATTTAAGTTTATGGTGTAATTGTCAAAGTTATGATTCCACTTTATGTTTTAATTCGTTTTCTTTCATCACAAATAGGGTATGTCATTTTATTTTTAAAAAAAGTTTAAAGGAAGTTTCTCGTGCACTATGCTCCATGTCACTTTTAGTGTCTTCCTTTTACGATGAATAATGACCTTATGTTTTCAAAGCAATTATACGTTGATTGATGGGTTTGATTTCTCATGGCTGGTTTCATACGTTTACATGTGGGTGGCCAGCGAACACAGAGCGGGTACTTTCTTTAAGGCATACGTGATCGAGCTTTTGAGCGAAAGGAAGGAGCTGAACTTCTACGATCTTTTGAGACCATAGTTTAATTTTTTTTTTTTATCAGTAAAAATCAGTATATTGAAACACAGCAAGGTGCTGAGAACCCAATACAATAGGTAGAACTGACAAAAGAGACCCGAAAAGGGTGTCGAAATACATAAAAAAGAGAAAGGAAAACCGCGATAAACACCGGACATCCACTCAGCCTGGATCCCACAGAGTAGAGATTTGCCCACTCCCCCTCGCACCTTCTCCTCCCCAAAAGCCCACTAGGTCCTTGATGGATTTGACAATGAGACCCATAGGTCTGCTAGTATTCTCAAAAATTCTGGCATTGCGCTCCAGCCAGATGCACCAAAAGACCGCGAAGACAGCGCATCTAGTCTGCACTTGTTGTTCCGAATACCCCAATCGCGGGGCCCAGGTAAGGAGGTGCTAGTAGGGGTCTCCGCCATTAGCCAGCTCAGGTTCAAGGATCTGAGTACCGCATTCCAAACCGATCGGGCCATACGACAGTGAAGGAAGAGGTGTGACGTAGTGTCCTCCCCCGTACTGCACATGACACAGTTAGTCGCAACATCTTTCCCCCTACGCAACAGTTGGTCCCGTGTGAGAATTCTATCCTTGCAGAGGATCCACACGAAAAATCTGATCTTGTAGGGAATAGGAACTTTCCACAGCCATCGCCCCTTGAAAAGCACCAGCGGGCGACGAGTCTCCAAATTGTATAGGCTTTTCACCGTAAAATTACCATCGCGATTCGGAGCCCACACCCTCTAATCCGCCCCCCTTTGGGTCCGCTGCTCAGCATACAGCAGCTGAAGTAGACTGGCTAAGTCCACCATCTCACGCTCATGCAGTGATCTGCGTGTGTTGACATTCCAGACCACAGCCCCATTATCAGTCGATACAAATTGATTAATCATCCCCCCCTAGTTGGCTGATAAAGCATAGATAGCCGGGAAAGTGGATTTCAAAGTGTAGGGTGTCAGCCATACGTCTTCCCAAAACCGAATTCTGGTACCACATCCCCAGTTGAACGTCAGTCCTTTGGCAAAACTGGGCCAGATCCGGCACAGCCCTTTCCACCAAGCCGAAGCGCCGCTGCGTGCAATCGAACAGATGCCCCAGTCACCGGATGCTTGACCATATTTCTCGACCAGCACCCTCCTCCAAAGCCCGTCCCTGTCCTCATCCCTACCCGCTCTCCAAAACCATTTCCCAAGAAGCGCGGTGTTGGTCCGCCTCAGGCTGCGTATACCCAATCCCCCATAGGCAATTGGCAACTGACAAACCTCCCAGCTTACCAGATGAAACTTTCGGCCCAATCCCGACCCCTCCCACAAAAAGGAGCGCTGGATTCGCTCAAGGCTGTGTATTACCTTCGCCGGGCAGTGAAACATTGACATATAGAAAATGGGCAATGAAGATAATATCGCCTTTGATCGTAACCAACTCACAAAGACTGCCGTAAGTTTACCTCTGTGTCGACACACGTCAAGCGATGAACAACCGGGTGCCAATCACGAGCCAAAAGCTTCCTGATACCCAATGGAAGACCGAGATAGGTAATAGGCATGTGCTTAATCGAACACCCAACTGAATTAGCAAGTTCCTCCAACTCAGTGTGATCGACTCCAATTCTAGTAATGGAGGACTTGAGTAGATTAGTTCACTGTCCCGAGATAGCCTCATATACTGACAACACATCCCCTAGCACCTGGAGCTCGGCCTCGTTCGCTTTCCCAAACAGAATCGTGTCATCCGCATACTGCAGATGCGTAATACACCTGCCCTACAATCCCACCCGAATACCGGAAATGAGTTGACGCTCCCTAGCCTAATCGAGCAAGCGGGACAGCATCTCACTAACCACATTGAAGAGAAAAGAGGATAGAGGATCCCCCTGGCGTATGCCCCTAGAGCTTTTGAAATACCCAGCCAGAGCACCATTGACCATAACCGAAAACCACGTGGAGGAGTAACAACCACGCATCCATTTCCTCCAAATATCCCCAAACCCCATCCTTCCGAGCATGTAGTCCATGGCCTCCCAACTGACCCGGTCATAAGCCTTTTCCATATTCACCTTCCAAACCGCCGCCGGGCATCACTGAATGTGTGCGGAATGGATAGTCTCGTTCGCCACCGCAACAAGATCCACCAACTGTCTTCCCGGCACAAAAGCCCCCTGATTCCCCAAAATAAGGGTGGTCATCAAAGGTTTGAATCTGTTGGCAAGCACTCTAGCCACGATCCTATAAGTGCAGTTTGTCAAACTGATGGGCCGAAAATCAGAAATGTCATCAGCCCCCTCACGCTTTGGGATAAGGGAAACAAAGGTGGATCCAAGCGCCCTCCCAATGAAACCATCAACGTGAAAGTCCGCCATAACCTCCATCAGCTCTGCCTTGATGAGCACCCAAAATGTTCGAAAGAATTCCATAGTGAACCCGTCCAAACCAGGTGCATTGTTCCGTCCCCCAGATCTGACTGCATACCACACTTCCTCCTCCGTGAATATCTGTTCCAACATCTCCCTTTCCGCCACCAAAATAGTTTGAAAAGGCACCCCCTCCAACTGTGGACGCGTGAAACCATCATCCGTATACAGGGATTTATAGAACTCGACCACTTTCTCCCGAACCTGATCATCCCCCTCAGCCGCAGCCTCGTCCACCACAATCCTCCCCAAGAACTTAGACTGAAACTTAGCATTCGCCACAATATGGAAGTACTTTGTGTTCGCATCCTCCTCCTTTAGCCACTTAACTTTGGCTTTTTGCATCCAGCTGACTTGCTCCGACCTGCAAACGCTGTCAAAATCCATCTTCATCCCCAGCCGCTCGTCCCTTTCCTCCCCATTTAGATCCCTCTCTTCTTCCAGGTCATCAAAGGCCTTTAACCTACTCAGCAGATTTTCCTTCCGAGCCTGCACCCTCCCAAACACCGTCCGATTCCATTCCTTAATCCTCCCCTTCAAGTGACGAATCTTGGAGACAAGGCGGTACGCGGCAGTTCCCGTGTAGCTCCTCTCCCGCCACCACATCGTCACATTCTCTCGAAACGACTCCTCCAACAGCCACATGTTTTCAAACCGAATCGGGACCGGCCCCCTCCCTCTTGAATCACACGTGCAAAGCAAAGGACGATGGTCAGAGACCGGCCGAGCAAGGGCTTCCACCCTCGCCCCAGGGAACATATCAAGCCATCCCACCGATACAAGAAATCAGTCCAATCTGGATAGCGATGGGTTATCCTGCTGATTTGACCACGTGAATCGAGCCCCGAGAGCGGGGCATCCATCAGCCCCCAATCTGAAATGAAGGAATTAAACTCCCACATCACTCTCGCATTCGGCGTACGACCCTTCTTCTCAAACTCCCACCTAACCGCATTAAAATCCCCCCCAAGGCAGATAGGATAGTTCCATCGACCCGCCAAAGCTGCCAATTCAAACCAGAAATCGCCACGTTCGTGATCCACCGATGGCCCATAGATGCCTGCAAAAACCCACCGAGACCCCGACTCCTTATTTCGTAAATTCCAGCTTTCCAAGCCAATCCCACCTCCGCCTCTTCTTTATCAAAAATTCCAGCTTTCCAAGCCACCAAAATGCCCCCAGAGGCACCAACCGAGTCCGCCCCAACCCAGTCCCACCCAATCCCGCCTAGAATGGAGGTAACCTTCCTTTGATCGCAGCAGCCCCACTTAGTCTCCTGTAGTGTGATCACCGCCGGCTTAGCAGCCGCAATGACCTGTTTAACCCCAACCCGTTTAGACCAGTTACATATCCCTCTGACATTCCATGTTAGCATCTTCATTATCAAATTTTGTGTAGCCCGCCCATCCGGTCCCCACTTATAGACCCCCACCCTTCTCCCATCCGACATCCCCCATTGCAATCGCGCGAGTTCTTTTGAACCACCCCGCCGCTTCCTTCTAGCTACCTGACGAGTAGAGACAACCGACCCAAAAACCGCCTGTAGCTCCTCGTGCGATCCACCAAACGTCATGCCGAGATTTCGTCCCACGTCAATCAGTCTATCAATTTCCAGGTCATCCCCCATGGGCAGATCATCGTCGCCCCCAGAGGCCACTTGAGGGGCTAGCAGCTGCAATCGCAAGCCCCTGTGATGCCCACCATCCTTAGATTCATCAACGAGCCTGTCCCCCTCTGGAGCAGACGACTCAGTCACATCACAAATTCCATCTACAGACCCGGAATCTACAGACCCGGAATCATCAGTCGGAGATTTCCTTCGTCGCAAGATCCTCTGGAGGACTCCCTCTCCGTCAAAAGCTTAATCCTCCCCTGCAAATGTTCCCGCGGATCGACCCTGCTTCAAATTGTAAAGGGGAAACCGGATCTAGCCCCAGCCAGCCCCAAAGATCCAAGAGCCCGACCCCCGTACCAACCTGAGTTGAAACCCCTTCAAAATTCAAATGACCCGGGCCCAGACAATTAAAGTAGTCAGCGCCCACGTGGGACACCCGAGGCCCGTCAACACCAAAGATACCATGACCACTTAAACCCCCCCAGCGACACGTCAGCAGCCCACATGTCATCCCCTGAGAGTTCAATAGTGTCAACTCCCCTATATAAGACCCGCAGTTGCTATCCAACTCCATCACCACCAAAGACCCAGAGGATCGAGAAGCTTCCAGGCAGGATCGACGTGTCAGCCTCCGATACCCCCGCGCACCCCAAGGCAAAAACCCGCCCTTTCTTCTTCGGCGATAAACCCTAAAGGCATTGTTGGTGACAGACAAAGGCTTTCGCATCTGGAAACCACCGATCTCCTGTACCAGGATCCCAGGTACGCTCTCCAAGGTCCTCCTTCCCTTCCGACAAACCTCTGATTTCGCCTAACCTCTGCCTGTGCAGGTGTACCATCTCGACATCCTCGTACGAATCGATCTTAGCCGTAGATCTGAGCACAAGTTGACGATCTGTCACCGAGTCCACCATTCGGATCAGCCCATCCTCCGGACCCCGACGGCAAATAAGAATGAGTGATTAAACGAATCGAAGCATCACCATCAAAGGTAGCCGTCACCGAGATCGAAGGGCTGAGAAATCCTCTCCTATTCGTTGTGTGCGTGGGCGAGCACGCCTGCGAGCATCCCGTCGGTATCCCATCCAGCGTAGCCCCTCCGTGTCCGATTGGATCCCGAACCGGCTGAACTTCTACTACCGGGCAATCGACTATGCCCAAACCAAAGGAATCAGGCCCCGGCACAGCTTCGAGAGAATGATACACGACGACCGTCCGCTCGACTCGCTCGAGTTCTACAACGAGCTGACAGCACTAGCCGCCAATCCGCAGTTCGATGGTTCGGGGGATGGCAGCGATAGAGTCGATCGCGACGAGGATGCGAATGTGTGTCGTATCCTAGAGATCCGCGGAGCGCCGGTCAACACGGATAAACCGATCACATCGGTTTCCGATCTCAAGTAGCACCTCTGGGGACCACACATGTAGAGGGAGCCCAAAGATATGCAACCAAATCCCTTCCTCCTCTAGAACTCGTACCTCGCTCACCGAGGGCTCCCATCGTCGACAAGAAACCTGACAACCTTCAATGAAGACCCGCTTTTTGCCAGAAAACTCCAATGCACCTTCCTCCAACCCGAATCGCAGCAGGAACATGGATGTGGAACCTTCCTCCGACCCGAATCGCAGCAGGAACATGGATGTGGAAATTTTTAATAGTTTAGGTCTATCTGTAAATGCCCAGTTGTAATTAATCCAACGATGTACAGCCAGCAATGATAAGCAATCAATTTTAGTATTAATGACCACCCAGAAAAATCTTAGATTAGTATCAAGAGAGCGCAGTTGTGTAGAATCTAGTTCGATATGACCGAAACAAGGATGGTCTTCCACCAAGAGGGCCCTCCCCGGCACCGAACACCCCCGGCTGCTGCTCACAGCACCAGCGAACAACATGCTGGGTTGTAGACCCGCGGCCGCCACCGGTCAATTTTTCTTGGTGGCAATCGACCATCCCCGATCAATGTCCCGCCATTGTGCCTTACTTAAAAAAGTCTGGTTCCCAGAACTCATTATCGGACTGCCGTTATCGACCGGTGCTACAACTTTGCCCAAAGCCCGGGTGGCATCGCATCCAATTCGATGGCAAATAGACCGCCGGCAAAAATTAACATTATGGCATTCCCCACAAACCCAATCACGGACCCTCAGCACTAAGACATGATGATTCTTCATCTCTTCACTAAACCAATATCCGAACCAAAAAAATCATCGGTTCATTCTTTCAATCATCTTTTCGTTCTCATCTCCTCCATCATCATCACTAGCGTTGTCGTTGTCATCGGAATTATCTCCTTCTTCTACATCAAACCATGACCATTCCGAGACCATAGTTTAATAAGGTGATGTAATAAAACGAGTAGTACAAAATGAATTATTAATGTTAGAGTTTTTAATTAGAACTATTATGGATTTTTATTTGATGATTAAAGTCCATTGTATTCATTCTTTATTATTTATGACTAATGGTTATTTGGGTGCTTACATTAGCAAGACCTACATGCAGAATGTTAAAATTGGATAGCTTAATTAGATTAACCACAAGGTTAAACATAGATTAAAGTAAAGTAAATGAATTTTACGCCCACTGAGTAAGGATTGAATAACATATCTTTATATTTGTGAACTAAATGGATGTCACGCGGTGTGATGCCTCCGGTTATAGTGTATTGATAAGTTTTTATGAAACTGGGGACGTCACAAAACTACTCCTAACCTCTAGGATAATGACATCCATCAAGAGCTTAAAGGCATTATAGGAATCAATTGACACAATCTCTTTTGAACTTGTTTTAAGAACCTTTATTTATGCATTTTGAATAACTCAGGAGTCAGGATTCCATAAGCAGCAGGTAATTGCAATTTAAGACCATGCAACGATCTAGGGATCGTTATAGAATTTTTAGTTAAAATATTCCCGAAGATCTGCTAACTTTTGAAGTTGCATCATCTAATTTAATTCAGAGCAATAATTACACAATTTCTTAACCATTTAATGCACTAAAAGTTCTTATCAATCTTATCTTTACAGTTCCTACTCCAAAGCTTCTCAATATCTGCCATGTCGCATTATCTGGCCAATCAACCAAATAACTAATAATATATTATATATAGCACGGAAAGGAGGGAATACTAAGTACTAACCAACACTAAGGCTATTAGAAAAATAAGAATAAAAAACAAAAAAATTCTCTCCATTATTCCGCATGACTTTCATAGGTGATATCATGAGTAGAGTTTATGTTCTAGAAAACTAAAACTCCCCCTTTTGTAGATCAAGGTTTGTATTTGCAGGTGTGTAACTAGTTGAAAATGTTGAAAATATTTTATCCCTAAAAAGGTCTGTATTTATACATATGTAAAAATGTTTTAATATATACACGTATAAATATAAGAGCTAGAACTATGTGAAGAAGTGAAACAAGAATTTTGCCAATCAATGGATAAAATAGTACGAGCCATACCCAATCGTGAAAGCATAGTGATTGGAGGTAACTTTAATGGACACGCAAGGAGGGTGAGAAACAGATATGAAAGGATACATGGAGGATATGGTTTTGATGAAAGGAATAATATGGGGAAGCTATCTTTGATTTTGCAGTAGCTTCTCACTTGGGAATAGTGAATACCTTTTTCAAGAAGAGGGACGAGAATCTTATAACTTTCAAGAGTGGAAAAAATAGAACTCAAATAGATTATTTCTTAGTAAAGTGAAGAGAGTGGGAAAACTGCAAGGATTGCGAAGTCATCCCAGGAGAGACCCTTACGATGCAGCATAGATTGATAGTTTTGGAAATTTCAATCAAGAGCCAAGTGACTAAAAAGGTAAAAAAGGATTCCCTAAAATAAAATGGGAGGAATTAAAAGGGACAAAACAACAACCTTTATAGGGAAAATGAGTGACCGATAAGTGATGGGAAAGGGGTCCAAATGAGAAGTGAGAACTAATAATGCAATGCCTTAAACGAGTTGATAAGGAGGGTGCTCAGGGAATTTAAAAGAAGAAAATGTATATAAAAGGAAACATGGCAGTGGAATGCAGACATTCAAAAGTCAATTGTCGAGAAGAAGTGTTTTAAAGAATGACAAACAAAAAGAACTACAGATGGTCTTGAAAGATATATAACTCGCCAAAAGATATGCTAAAAAATGGTGAGTAACGTTAAATACAAGGGGTACGACAATTTTACATACTAGGGTGGGAACAAATGAAACAAGATTAGTAAAAGGAAAAGTAGAGATGTCAACCAGGTAAGGTGCATTAGAGACGAAGATCAAAGGGTCTAAGTAAAGGACAATGTGATAAAAACAATGACAAGAATATGCTAAAGATCTATTGAACACAGAATATGCGAAGGAAGCAAACTAAGAAGAAGAACCAAATCAAGGGATGAGCAATGAATTAATGGAAGTTAAAGTAAAAGCAGCCATAGCAAAGATGAAGAAAATGAGCATTAGGACCAAATGGAATAACTACAGAAGTTTGGATTGTGTTGGTAGAGATGGACTGAATTGGTTGACTAAGTTATTGAATAAAATACTTACAACGAAGAATCTGAGGAATGGAGGAAGAGGATTGTTGTCCCTTTCTATAAGAACAAAAGGAGACTTCCCATCCTCCACCTGAACTTGGTACATTGAAATTCCACACCTTTGACCAAGTTTTAAATGGTGGATAAATACCCTTTCTAAATTTTCTTTTAGACGGACCTGATCGACCTAGGGAAAGTTGCCCTGGCACCCAATCCATTATCAAATTTTGCACGTGTGATAAATGTTCCTTCTATTTCTCCAAGTAAAGCCCTTCTCATCACGATACCTATCGTATCTGCTTGACCTTTCATAAGCGGGAACAGCATCACAGCATGAAACGGCCATAATAAAGATGCAATTTGAACTATAGTCCCAGGCTGCCTTAACAAAATATTGTAAAAAATGAAAAAAAAAAAAAACCTTCATCGTGTATTTCTTAGTCTTAAAATCTGGACCATTGAATCACAGTCAATGTGTGACTTACATTTTAAAATTCAGTTTTACTCTTTTTTTAAAACATTGATCCATACAAGTTACAACCTGCTGGGTTCCATGTGTCACTAAAACATTGTTTTGGATGCCATGTGGAGCCCCCATAAGCTTGGTGTACTATCATGCATACTCCACTGTAATACGCTATCTTTTTCTTTTTCCACATATATACGTACATATACACACACACACGCGCGCACACACACACACACACACAAACCGAGAGAACTAGATCCAAACCTTGTAAGTTTTGCAAGTATCATAAAACCTCAGGCATATATCACTGGCACGACTTTCGGTAGAGACAGCAAAAGCACGATGTCGCCCTGGCCCAAGATTCCCTTTTTCAGAAAACAACCCAACGCCAAAGGCCACGGCACTAGCTGATGCTCGAGGAACCTACATCAACAAATGTGTGAATTTATATTGCTTATATTCGCTGCGGCCACAAAATATTGTTAATAGAAATGTAATTAAAACACAATCAGGGGATTTGTGCGAATTGGTCATTCAGGATACGACTTGCCGACCTGCACTACCCAGCCACTAGAAAATGGTGGTTAGATAGGTGCTTAACACTCTCCTAAAATAGAGAGATTATAAACATCACAACTTTTTCTAGATTCCTCTCAATCAATTGAATGTACCGTAACCATGCTGTCCCAAACAAATAGATGCAGACAATAATATTCCAAAGGAATAATGGAATATGACTGACATTTAAACACCAAATGGTTTTTCAATAATCTTACACCATTAAACTACGCTTTTGATCCTACACCATTAAATTACGCTTTACTGTTACACCACATGGCACACATTTGTGATCAATCTAAATATCCTAAGTGGAAAGCTATCATTGGAACATGTCTCAGCCAAAGAATGATGCCAATAAGCAGCTGTGAACCCTCCAATCGGTTTTAAAAAAACGTTGATTGATATTAGAGTGCAGAAATCAGATGGTTTGAATCTCCCAAAAAGCGAGTTTTGATCCCATTGCAGTTCAATGTATGAGTTATTGCTTTGACGGTTTGGATTGGTCACATCTTACACCTTTAATGGAACATTTAAACACCAAGATGTTGTTTAAGTGACGGTCAGGAGAGTCGGGTCAGCCCTATTCCAAAAGAGGAAAATATAGTGACAGGCAAATGTAATTCCTTAGATAATGAGATGGTATAACCTCTAGTGATGGGAAAACATAAGTTCCTGACCTTAGGCCTCATCCAATGCTTCACTCGTAAGGTCGAATTCAAATGGGAAGGTTGTTACTCCTTTTCTCGTTTACAACAACAAAAGAAACTGTCCTTTTCTTTAGCGAGCCTTGTAAGAACTATTTGTATCTTTCCTGAGTTGGGAAACTTCTACTGGGGTAAATCGACATAGAAGTGAGTCTACCAAAACCCTTGGCCCAGCTGCTAAACAAGTCAAAGTGACCCTTTGAGATTTTCAAGCTAGCTGGCATGTTCCAGGGCCAGTTTGGAAGGAAGATCTAATTAGATTAGACTTAGACAAATGGTGCTGCCACTGAGTTAAAATATCAACAAGCAGGGCTATCCTATGTTATTTACAGTAAAAAAAGTCCAAACTGCCTCCCAGTTGATCTCCCTGTGAGGGGATTAGAGAACCAAAAATCGTTTCAGGTGCATGGGGCAGTGTTCTACTTGTGCACAGGTTATAATTCTAGAAACCTAGACACTTATTCATCAATATTATGTACATATGATATGCATAAAGTTACTTAGATTAGATTCGGCAAAAAAATTGAGCTGTTAAACAATTTCTACAGCCTGATCAAGAGCCAACAGCCTTCAAATGTATGGCTAAAAAAATATGGGCAAAGGTTATATGGAAGTAGATCGACTGGTTAGAAAACATCTGAGAAGATTGAATTTTAGGCTGAGTCCCATCTACATCTTGGCCTGCCCACCAGACATCTCAATCGATGACTAGGTGAATCACGGTGTACCAAGTTGGCTGAAATGTGCACCTAATACCAATTCCAGAGCTCTGAATATAAGCAAATAGCAGCAATAGAAAAATAAATACTCTAATCAGAATTAGAAGATGAAAACTGGGGTAATGAGGCAGTATAAAATTCATTCCTATTATGAATTTTGTAGATCTATATATTCAATTGAAAGAACGTATGCATCTGAATTCCTCGCACATATTCAATCTCAGTGGTAGACACAGCATTTACAGAACAAACAGGACACCTTAAGGGTGTGCTTGAACCTCAATAATGCTTTGAGTTTCCTAAATCATATTATAATGAAGTTTCAAATGATCATCCACCTCTGGGATAGGCCAACCCCATAGCAGGATGATGAATACATGCTTTACATTAGAGCTGGTATTAGGTATCCAAATGCCAGTGGTAGCAGTTAGGTAATCTCCTCTTGTTCAAATGGTCAGGCCTCAGGGGCTGCACTACTGTATATTAGCAAAAGAATCAATGAAAAAACTTTACTTTTTACCTTTCAGTGATTTGGCGTCAAACCAAGGTCGTTGGTTTGAAGTTGACCCAAGATTCACCACTCGCACTCGGGTCGGGTACCTTCTACTAGTTCTTCACATTAATGAAGGGTACTTCACACATTCAAATGGAAATATAAAAAAAGGAAGATATGAGGAACCTGAGTTGCTTTTATTGTGAAAATATCGGGGTGATAGTCCACATTGAACAAATCTGGGAATCTTTCTCTGATTCGAATTCCAAGATGATACAATTCCTCCTCGCCTTTGCTAATTAATTCCCCACCGGTCTGTTTCCCTTTCCAAGGAGATTGCCAGCCCGGTAACCATGCAGGAATTTTCTGTGAAGAGGCCTTGCCTTCCTTTGCCCAATGTTTTGCATCATTCAAGAGGGCTTTTAAACGAGTTTCCAATCGATCTAACTCTTTAATCCGTTTCTTGGTAGGAGCGCGAGTCCCATGCCTTGCCTGTGAACCAAAAGTAGAAATTTTAAAGAAAACATTTGGTGCATGTACAGAAACTGAAATGTGATTTTGATTCTACAATTAGCTCACTCATGCTATCAGGCATAGCAAAATTAAAATGGAGTTGCTAACAATGACTTTGAAATCTATGTAACTCATAGATGGAATTGTCTATCAATGTCACACAGATACAAAGTGTTAGGCACTACAATCCTAAAGACATGAGAGGGTGTAGTAATATGTAATGATTAAATATATGAATATAAAGGGTGCAAATGGGTAACGTCGAGCCGAGACCCAACCTGACTGGAACTAAAATTGACCAGTCCGATTAGGCACAATGGGGCAGGTCAGGTTCAAAACCTCCTCCTGAAGAGAGCACGAATAGGACTAGAAGGTGCATGGGACACTAGTATGGTTCTCCTCAGCACTACAATTCTCCTCTGGAAAAACAATTCCAAAGAAGGTGACATCCATGGATATAAACCGTTTCTAATGGAAATATCATAACATCTATACCTTTCTGAGAGGATGGATAGCCAGGAAATATGCAACGAGATGCCGTAGGATCCAATTTATTACGATTGGAGCGAGGGACATGAACAAGACAATTTAGACCGCAAAGCTACTTTTTGTATAGTTCTTAGGTATCCTCCTTAAAATGGTAGATGCACTAGCAAGTGAGAGTATCAATCTTGGTGAGATTGTACAGGATTGAGTTGATGTGGGTTTCTTATGTACTTGATGTTATTGTTCTTTGTAATCGGTGGCCTTTCTTTTGATGGCCTTGGTTCCACTTTATTCTAGCCTTTGGCTTTTAGTTCGTCAGTGCTTTTCCCAATGTAATAAAATTTAATTTACTTGTTAAATTGTATATATATATATATACTCTCTCTCTCTCTCTCTCTCTCTCTCTCTCTCTCTTTCACACACACACTCGCTTAACTATTTTGATGCTATTCAATGACCAGTAACATCGTATTATACAGAGGAAACTGGATATGAACATGATCAGAGACCAGCTGACCTAGCAGTTTGGGATGGGTTCAAGCCAAGTTTTCTTGCTCATATAATATATGGGTCGGGCCGAGTCAGTCCTAGACATCCCAGCTCGTTCGACAAGAACTTGATCTAGCTCGGATTGGACCTTGGCCCTAATTAAGTGGGTCTGGCTTACTTTGTAGCAGGCTTGGGCTAAGATTATTTCCACTTGGCCGAACCTGATTATTAACAAGGCCGGATTCTGGTTGAAGCGTATGGCTCGATTAATAATCGGCGGATTCATTGATATGTCATATATATATATATATATATATATATATATATATATATATATATATATATATATATATATATATATCCATTTAAAGAAAAAGAACATTTTTGCCCTTATAATTTGAAAGACTCCTAGCTTGGAGAGAGATGTCAACAACTCTCTCTCCCTTCAAGGAGTCATGAAACATCCTCCTTCGAAGGGAGAGAGATGTTGACATCACTCTCATTGAAATGGGGTTAAAAGGGAGGAAAAAAAAAGAGATCAGATGAAGACATCTTCCATCTCCCTCTCTAGAGGTGTTGTTCCTTAACGCATGTCATTACATGTTGCAAGCATGCCGTTGTTGATAAATGCATTTGGCTACGGAAGGCCAGGTTTGATATATAATTATCTTATGGTGTCACCTAGAAAGCTTAGTATTCATGGAGTGGACAATAAATGGATTCAAATCCTGTGGGAAATTGAAGAACGTATGATGCTGTTTAACTCTTTCATCCCAAGCACCAAATGTAAGAATTTTGTTTGTTTAAAATGCTCATTTAAAGGCAGAAAAATCATAGTTTGATCTCTTACGGAACAAAAGACATCATGGAACATCAAGAAGAAAGTGTACTGGTCAGACCATTTTGTACATTTTAGGGATTAATTATGCCCAGCAAATCAAGAAGTGTGAGACAGCCCATACATGTTCATATGTGGGACCATGCACTAGAGTCAGACTTCGACAATATAGCTACCAAATGAAAAATCTTTCTTGATGGAATATCGATGACTGTTGGTGAAAAAAAATGCAAGGGATAATATAATGATCAACAGTTCACTACGATAAACCCATGGGGGAAAAGTCACATGACTAAAATAAACCACTATCAAACTATTCATAAGTTCAAACAAACGTTACCACAAGATTTACGTGGATTACACTACATCCATCTGGAATAGTAGAAGGCACAAAGGCATTGTCAGTGACAACTTTTGAGGCACCATATCTGCAAGAGGATAGAGATAATTAAATATGTTGAAGTGTCATATCAAATTATAAAGCAAGTTACAAAGCATTTATTTTTAACATGGAATAACACCATCACATCCGTAATCAGAAATGCGATTATGCATCAGCGCCAAGCCGCCAAGTACTCCCTACCATTCTGTGTGACCCTCATGAGATCATCTGGTGTCCCTGGACAACAAGAATCTGGCTTTCTATTTTTAAATATGACATTTTTATAAATTTAAGTCTACATAAATCATAATCTGATTTGTGGAAACAAGGTTCAAAACGTAATACCCTGAATTTTTATAATTTTACACCTGCTAAAAGTATACATGGCCAACACCTTAGATGTACCAAAAAATTTGGATAAATATAGCCGAAGGCATAAATGTAATTTTATAAAAGACCAATTGACGGGGACGCCAAGTACGTGGACATCGGTTTCGGAACACATCGTTTCGACCCGCGTCGGAAGAAACACAGAGGAAGCCTAAGTACTACAGCTTCGGGGGAGAAAAGGAAAATCAAAGCCACAAAACTGTCATTAATGAACAGTGTCATGAACAGTGACTGTGAAGAGTGACAGGCATCCATGAACAATGCCACATACGTCCGTGAACAGTGCCATGAACAGTGATGGACATCCGTGATTTTAAGCCCTCATTGTCCCTAGGCGACGGACGTCCATGGAAATCTCCGCGCCAGCGACGAAATCTTCTATTTTCAACGGAAAATTACCTTTTTTAAATCTTTATGTATTTTATGACTCATTTATTATGAATTTTATTTTGGTTGCCTATTTAAAGAGGCTTGTAAACACTTTTTAATTAGTTATTGAATATTTTGAATGTTTTTTACTTGAATATTCTTCTTCCAGAGATGGGTTTGGTGTGAGGCCAAGGGAGTCATTCCCATCTATTCTCTTTTGATCTTTTATTATATTTGCTATCTATCGATCCCTGTTTGTTTCTCTAAACCCTAATCTATTAGTTAATCGATCCCAAAATCCTAAAACTCTTCTAAAACCCTAAATCAATCAAAACCATAAGCCTATTCCAAAACCATGAACCTATTACAAGCCATAAACCTGCTCCAAACTCTAAATCCATTCCAAAACCCTGGTTTGAACTTGTGAATCTACATCGGATCGACGAAAAACGCGCAAGCCTGGAAAAGCTAGAGTCCTATCTCTAGGCCCGATCCCGCCTTAAATCTAACGGGACTTGTGCATCAGACTGGACCCTACTCGGATCTCGCGTGATCTATGTATCAGAATTTCTAAAACCCTAAGGTATTTAGATAATTTTGCGATTAAGTTTAAATTAATTTTATTTAATTTCGGCAAATCCACCACCAAATCATTATTCATGCATTTTAGGGTTCCCGTCTTGCGTCAGTTTTGGTATCAGAGCCCTAGGTTTTCTAGGTTAGGGCATTATTGCTTGTCATATTTATTTTATTACATTGTTTTTTCTTTCGTGGGTCCATATTTGAACCCTAATAGGTATCTATGATCACCATGGACTCGAGTGAGATTCTCGATACCCTAAAAGGTATGCGAGAAGAATTGGATACAATTAACAAGCGTCTGTATACCATAGAGCAAGCCTAAACATCCTTAAGGATTTCTAATGGTCGGTTGCGTGACCGAATCAACAAATTAGAAGCGGCTGATGAGCTTCAGGATCAGCGCCAAGAGCGTGAGGGTTCACATATTGAACACAAGGCAATCGGAACCGGAACCGTAGGGATCATCGTAGAGATGACTATGACCCCGAAGTTCAACTCCTCAAGAATGTCAGATATGAGATTCCGACTTTCAATGGAAGAATGGACCCTATAGTCTTCCTCAATTGGCTTTCAGACATTAACCAACATTTTGATTGGTATGACATAAATGATGACCGTTGTGTCAAGCTCGCTAAGATGAAGTTCATTAGGCAAGCTCGACTTTTCTGGGTCAATGTCGAGCGCATAAGGGTGAATGGGGGTTGTCCTCCCATTACCCGTTGGGACGACATGAATGAACGACTTACTAAAAAATATGTTCCTTTATCATACCACAAACGCCTCCTCGACCAGTGGCAAAATTTACGACAAGGTTGTATGCCCGTGACCAAATATATTGGCAAATTCGAAGAGTTCATGATGAGGCCCAAGGTATCGGAAGACCCTGAAATCACCCTCTAGATTTCGCACCGGATTGCGACTTGATTTGCAAAGAGAGTTGACTTCTCACCCCGTGGAAACTCTTGAAAGATATTATGCCGTTATACAAGATCTTGAACGGTATTTAAAAACATCGGTGGTGAAGAGAATCGAGCCACAACTTAGAGGTCATCGCTCAAATAGGGACGATTTAATCCTCCTCCCAAACCTACACAACCATTCCCTACCAATACGAGATTTGAAAAGGGCAAAGGTGTAGTCGGGGAGTCCTCAAAGGGCACCTCTCACGTTAAGTGTTATAAATGTAATGGGATAGGACACTTTACCGCTCAATGCCCTACAAAAGATCCCCAAAGGAATCTCTTCATTGAGGGAGAGGAGGATGATAGTGAGTTAGTGGTTGAAGAAGTATTTGAGCAAGACGTCACACTAGCGATGAAGAGGGTGATGATAGTAGTCGTACTTTAGTTGTGAGGTATGCCCTTACACAAACTCAACGGAATGAGAAGGATGACTGGCGAAGGGAGAATATCTTCCACATCTTTGTCAGATTGGGTGAAAAGAGTTGTAAGGTCATCATGGACAGCGGTAATTGCACCAATGTAGTGTCAACTCATACCATACGCCGCTTGGGGTTTACACTCGAAGCCCACTCGAGACCCTATAAGGTTGACTCTTCATCCACTCCCGTGTTGAAAAGGTATCATGTACCGATTCAGTTGGGTTCTTGTTCAGGGACCTTATGGTGTGATATGGTGCCGATGGATGTGGGTCATTCATTTTGAGAAGGTCATGGCTCTATGACATAGACGTGACCCTTTATGCTCGATCCAACATATGCACGATCATGCATTAGAGTAAAAAGATCACCTTACACCCTTTGCCTCCCAAAACACTATCGACCAACAAAGTCGAGAAGAAGGGCGAGGCTTCAAAATCCATCAATATTGTGAGCCCTTTGGAATTTGAAAAGGCTTCTTTGGATGAGAACGTGGTCTACGTTGTCATCACCGTCGAGAAAGCTCTCAAGTCTATGGGTGAATACCCCAAGGAGGTTGAACCACTTTTGAAAGAGTTTATGGATGTCTTACCCAAAGACTTACAAAATGAACTCCACTGTGTGACATTCAACACGCCGTAGACTTAGTTCCTAGATCCACCTTACCGAACCTGCCCCACTATAGGTTGAATCTGGTTGAGCATGCCAAGTTGACTCGGCAAATCAATGAGCTCCTTCAAAAGGGGTTCATTCAAGAGAGCATGATGTGACGGGGGCACACGGCGTGGCCATCCGGGGCAGCCGTAGGGCCACTTTTCCTCTCCAAGTGTTGAGTTTGACTGGTGCGTCAAGGCCACGAGGGCGGCACCGTATGTACTGAGCTGAGCCACGATGGCGTCGAAGCATGTTGGGGGTGGAGGGTGAAGACACGGTCGCGACATGGACGCGACTGACTCAAGTTGGCCTAGCGATGCGGGAGGGCGTTGCGGTATGCTAAACCAATACGTTTGAGGTCATCCTGCCATTTGGGCACTGTTGATGTTTGAACCATATATAGGGGGACATGAGTTGGTGAGTTGGGGTCCCCCGACCCTACACGTGCACTAGCCTCGTGGGCTTATGTGCGTGCCCACGCTTAGGGCGTGGTCGCCCTAACTACGTCGTGTACTAGGGCCATCGCGTTGGTGGTTCCCAACCACCTTCGAGGTGAGTTCTAGCCCAAAGGGCTTTATGTATGCTCGCCGCCTATCGCTATATCACTCGTTGTTGCATGTTGCCTTGGCCGGTGCTTCGTTCGCTCTAACTTTCTGCGTTGCTAGGCGAAGTCCGAACGTAGAGGTTGAGGTGAAGCTTGAGTAGGACAAGCCTTCCACCCTTCGTAGCATCTGGGAATCCGCATCGCGTGTCGCTTTTGAGAGAATTAGTGACTTAAGCGCAGTTAAGCGTTGAGTGCCGCGGGTTATCCGCTAGAAGAGTGACCCCGTGACATTTGGTATCAGAGCCACAGTGATGGCTGAGATGGAAGGGACCAGTGAGGATGCAAGACGACGAACAAGAGAACGATCAATAAGGGAACGATTAGATAGCTTGGAAGCTCGCGGATCGATTCGAGTCGGTGGTATCAGTAATGACACTACATGGTGAACGACTGAATAGGCATGAAAGGATCAATGCCGATGTGGCTGAGACCGTAGAGCAATTGGCAGCAGAGGTACGAGAAATCAAGGTCACGTTGGAGGAGGTACGTGACGAGATGAGCGTGCTGAAAAAGCTCATCCTGGCAATGCCAGCTGGGGTGCCAGCAGGGACGCCGACACCTCGATTTAAGTTCCCCGAGCCAGAGACGTTCAAGGGCTCCCGCGAGGCGAAGGACCTCGAGAACTTCATATGGGACGTGGAGGAGTACCTCGAAACGTTGGGGGACCTCGATGCTAAAGTTAAGCTAAGAATTGCATCGAGATACTTGGTGATGATGCCAAGTTATGGTGGAGGCACCGAGTGTCGAGGTGCACATGGAGAATGCGATCGATTCTTGGGCCGACCAAGAAAGAGTCATGCTCAATTCCTACCTACCAACGTCGGATGGTCATCACGAAAGGCATTATCGACGTTGAAGCATACGGACCGCTAGACGAGTACATTAAGACTTTCACCAGCCTGATGTTGGACATTGATGAAATGAGTGAGAAGGATCGGATCTTCTACTTTATAGATGGCCTGGCACCGTGGGCACAGCGGGAGTTGACTTATAGAGGGTTGAAGACCCTAGATGAGAATTTGGCTGCTGCGGAGCGGCTAATCGAACACCGCTTTGAGAAAGAGAAGACAGTCCAAACATCCATTGACAATGCTGACAAGCAGGGAAAGAAGCAGAATGATACAGGATATGTGCGATCTGGTCAGGACAAAGGCGGTAGGTTTGAAAAGAAGAAAGACGAAAGGCCGAGCAAGAAGGGGTGCTTCCTGTGTAATGGGCCACATATGGTGCGCGATTGTCCAGAGAAGGCCGCCTTGAACGCGATGGTCGCGGAGAAAGGCAAGAAGAAGGCTGATGATGAGGCGCCCATTGCTAGAGTTGGGGCGCTCCGACTAATTGACTGTTGAGAAAGAAGAGCACCGCGGTTTTGTTGGTGTGGGCCGTGGGAAGACTCAGACACCAACATTGTACAGATTTTGAAATGTGCAGTTTTGGTCATGTACAGTTTTGCTACAGAGAGTGAAGGCAGGGTGCTGTCGAGGAACCGTGGCAAGTGACATACAGGACTGAATTTCAGAATGTGTGCCTTCGCGTCAACGAGGACGTTGACGATTTTGAGTGGAGGAGGATGTGACGGGGGCACACGGCGTGGCCATCCGGCAGTGTAGGGCCACTTTTCCTCTCCAAGTGTTGAGTTTGATATGCGTCAAGGCCACGAGGGCTGACCGTATGTCCGGTGAGCCACGATGGCGTCAAGCATGTTGGGGTGGAGGGTGAAGACACGTCGCGACATGGACGCCGACTCAAGGCCTAGCGATGCGGGAGGGCGTTACGGTATGCTAAACCAATACGTTTGAGGTCATCCTGCCATTTGGGCACTGTTGATGTTTGAACCATATATAGGGGGACATGAGTTGGTGAGTTCGACCCCACACGCACTAGCCTCGTGGGCTTATGCGTGCAGATCCGCCACGCTTAGGGCGTGGTCGTCCTAGCTACGTCGTGTACTAGGGCCATCGCGTTGGTGGTTCCCAACCACCTTCGAGGTGCGGGTTCTAGCCCAAAGGGGGCTTTATGTATGCTCGTCGCTGCCTATCGCTATATCACTCGTTGTTGCATGTTGCCTTGACGGTCGTCGTTGCCGGCTCTAACCTGCTGCGTTGCTTCGCAGGGCGAAGTCCGAACGTAGAGGTTGAGGTGAAGCTTGAGTAGGACAAGCCTTCCACCCTTCTTAGCATCTGGGAATCCGCATCGCGTGTCGCATTTGAGAGAATTAGGCTGACTTAGCGCAGCAGGCGTTGAGTGCCGCACGGGTTGTCACTGCTAGAAGAGTGACCCCGTGACAATGAGCCCATGTGTTGTACCCGCATTGGTCACACCTAAAAAGGATGGCACATGGCGCATGTGTGTGGATAGCCTTGCGATCAATACGATTACGGTTAAGTATCGATTTCTCATACCGAAGCTCGACGACATGCTAGATATGATGGTTGGTGTCACTATCTTTTCAAAGATAGACCTTAAGAGTGACTACTATCAAGTTCAAATACGCCCTGGTGATGAGTGAAAATCCACCTTTAGGACCAAAGATGGTCTTTATCAGTGAACGGCCATGCCATTTAGGCTTTCTAACGTCCCGAGTACTTTCATGAGACTCATGACCCAAGTGTTGAGGTCGTTTCTAGGCAAATTCCTTGTATATTTCGATGGCATCTTGATTTATAGTCATGACAAGGATCAACACTTGAACCACCTTAGGCTGGTTTGTGAGACCCTAAAGGGTGAGAAGTTGTTTGCGAGTTTCAAGAAGTGCACCTTCATTCAATGTTTCATTCTCTTCTTGGGATTCATTATCTCGGCTGATGGAATGGTCGCGGACCCAAAAAGGTTAAAGCCATTGTGGAGTGGCCCGAACCTAAGAACATACACGATGTCTATAGCTTCCATGGATTGACTACTTTCTATCGTCGCTTCATCAAAAGCTTTAGCAGCATCAAGGCCCTAATCACTAATTGCATGAAAAAGGGGCAATGCCGCGACGAAAGCCTTTGGCGAGATCAAACAACGGATAGTAGTGCACCAGTCATGCTCTTGCAAAACTTTTCCAAAGTCTTCGAAGTCGCATGCGACGCATCAGGTGTGGGCATAGGAGTGCTTAGCCAAGAGGGTCACCCAGTGGTCTATTTTAGTGAAAAAATTGATGAAGCGAAGCAAAAATACTCCACCTATGACAAGGAGTTCTATGGGATCGTCTGATCTCTTTGGTATGGGAAGCATTACCTTAGACCGCAGGAATTTGCGTTGTTCTCTGACCATGAAGCATTACGCTTCCTTGCTTCACAGAAAAAGTTGAACCCGAGGCACGCGAAGTGGGTCGAGTATCTTCAAGGGTTCACGTTCGTGTTAAAGAATAATGTTGGTGCTGAAAACTGGGCAGCTAATGCGCTTAGTCGTCAGGTGGCGACTTTGCACTCTTTGAGCATCGAGGTCATCGGGTTCGAATGATTAAAGGATGAGTACCCCAATTGCCCAGATTTTGAGGTAGAGTACACTGCTCTCCTTAGTGACCCGACCAGCACACACTCCGCATACACCATCCAGGATGGGTACTTATTTAAAGGCAATCGCCTTTACATCCCTCGCACTTCACTGTGTGACTTACTCATTTGGGAGTTACATGCCGAAGGGTTAGCCAAGCATTTCGCACGTAATAAAATTGTTGCACTCGTAGAGGATTTGGTCTTTTGGTGCTTGGACTTCCCAAAACTCCAAGGAAGCACGATTTCATCTTTGTCGTAGTGGATCGATTTTCCAAAATGGCCCACTTCATACCTTGTTCGAAGACCTCCACACATTGCTAAATTGTTTTTCGTGGAGGTCGTGTGTCTTCAAGGATTGCCCAAAACCATCATGTCTGATAGGGATGTCAAATTCACTAGTTATTTGTGGAAGATCCTTTAGCACATGGTGGGCACCATGCTCCAATTTTCGCCGGCCTATCACCCTCAAACGGATGGCCAAACCGAAAGCACAAATAGAAGTCTTGGGAATCTCCTTCGTAGTCTTATAGGTGATCATGTTAGGATCTAGGATACCATTTTGCCCATAACTGAGTTTGCCTATAACAATTCTGTCAATAGGTCCATAGGCATGAGTCCATTTGAAGTAGTACATGGTCATAGGCCTAGGACACCTTTAGATTTGATCCCCATGTCGGCGTCCCATAGAGTATCTGAGTCTGCCGATGCATTTACACAACGCATTCATAACTTGCATGCCGAAATTAAACAAAAGATTAATTCAAGCAACAATCAATATAATATAAATTATCTGTGGATACTCACAGGCGCTTTAAGGAATATCAGGTGGGTGATCAAGTAATGGTTTGCATTAGGCCTGAGCGATTCCCATCGGATTCCACAAAGAAGCTCCAATCCCGAGGCGCTGGACCTTTTAGAATTTTGGCTAAGAGAGGTCCTAATGCATACATGCTTGAGTTTCATCTAAGCACAGGGTTAGTTCAACGTTAAATGTGGAGGACTAGGTTCTTTACTTGGGTTTCACCCCACCTCCTGAAAATCCACTCCAGCCACCTCATATTCTCATCCCCAACCCAACCTTCCAGCCTGTACCTCTTCCTTCCTCAAGCAGACAGAGAAAATATGTGATAGAGGATATAATAAGTGATCATGCCATCTCCACACATGATGGGGGATTCCAGAAGTACTTAGTTAAATGGGTCAAGAAACCGGAGTCCGAAAACACTTGGATCCACAAGAATAAGGTTCGGCGATTGAACCCCGATTTGATCAACATCCACCACGAGCGTGTTTCATCGATGATGAAACCTATTTAGTCCAAGGGAATTGACGGGGACGCAGAGTACGTGGACATCAGTTTCGGACCACATCTCTTCTACAGGCGTCGGAAGAAACGTAGAGGAAGCCCGAATACAACAGCTTCAAGGGAGAAAATGAGACACAAATACACAAAACCGTCATTGATGAACTGTGCCATGAACAGTGACTATGAACAGTGATAGACGTCCGTGAACTGTGCATGGACGTCCGTAAACATTGCCGTGAACAGTGATGGACGTCCGTGATTTTGAGCCCTCACTGTCCCTAAGCGATGGACGGTGGGGACTTGACGGACGTTCGTGGAAATCTCCACCCCAGCGACGAAATCTTCTATTTTCTACGGAAAATTACCTTTTCTAAGTCTTTATTTATTTTAGGACACTTTTATTACGAATTTTACTCTGGTTGCCTATTTAAAGAGGTTTGTCAAGAGTTTTTAATTAGTTATTGAATATTTTGAATGTTTTTTGCTTGAATATTCTTCTTCCCCGAGATGGGTTTGGTGTGAAGCTAAGGGAGTGATTCTCATCTATTCTCTTTTGATCTTTTATTATATTTCTTATCTATCGATCCTTGTTTGTTTCTCTAAACCCTAATCTATTAGCTAATCGATCTCAAAACCCTAAACCTCTTCTAAAACCCTAAATCAATCAAAACCATAAACCTATTCCAAAACCATAAGCCTATTCCAAACCCTAAATCCATTCCAAAACCCTAGTTTGACCCTGTGAATCTACATTGGATCGATGACGAACGCCCAAGCCTAGAAAATCTAGAGTTATATCTCTAGGCCCGATCCCGCCTTAAATCTAACAGGACTTGCGCATTGGAGTGGGGGCCCTACTCGGATCTCGCGTGATCTACCTATCATAATTTCTAAAACCCTAAGGTATTTAGATAATTTTGTGATTTAATTTCAGCAAATCCCCATCATATCATTATTCACGCATTTTAGGGTTCCCGTCCCGCGTCAATTTTGGTATCAAAGCCCTAGGTTTTCTAGATTAGGACATTATTGCTCGTCATATTTATTTTATTGCATTATTTTTTCTTTCGTGAGTCCATATCACATTGCATATTAGAACCCTAATAGGTATCTGTGATCACCATAGACTCGAGTAAGATTCTTGATGCCCTTAAGGGTATGCGAGAAGAACTGGGAACAATTAATGAGCGTGTGAATACCATAGAGCAAGCCCAAACATCCTTAAGGATTTCGAATGGTTGGTTGCGTGACAGAATCAACCATTTAGAAGTGGATGATGAGCTTCAGGATCAACGCTAAGAGCGTGAAGGTCCACATATTGAACATTATGGCCGCCAAGGCAATCGGAACCGGAACCGTAGGGATCATCATAGAGATGACTATGACCCCGAAGTTCAACTCCTCAAGAATGTCCGAGTTGAGATTCCGACTTTCGATGGAAGAATGATCCCTACAGTCTTCCTTGATTGGCTTTCAGACATGGGCAAACATTTTGAATGGTATGGCATAAATGACGACCGTTGTGTGACGCTCGCTAAGATGAAGTTAATTGGGCAAGCTCGACTTTTCTGGGTCAATGTCGAGCGCATAAGGGTGAATGCGGGTTCTCCTCCCATTACCCGTTGGGACGACATGAATGAACGACTTACTAAAAAGTATGATCCTTTATCATACCTCCTCGACCAGTGGCAAAATTTACGACAATGTTGTATGCCCGTGACCGAATACATTGGCAAATTCGAAGAGTTCGTGATGAGGGGCAATGTATCCGAAGACCCGGAAATTACCCTCTCTAGATTCCGCACCGGATTGTGACTTGATTTGCAAAAAGAGTTTATTTCTCACCCCGTCGAAACTCTTGAAAGATGTTATACTGTTGTACAAGATCTTGGTGGTGAAGAGACTCGAGCCACAACTTAGAGGTCATCGCTCTGGTGAGGGACGATTTAATCCTCCTCCCAAACCTACACAACCTGTCCCTACGAATACGAGATTTGAAAAGGGCAAAGGTGTAATCGGGGAGTCCTCAAAGGGCACCTCTTACGTTAAGTGTTATAAATGTCATGGGATGAGACATTTTACCGCTTAATGCCCTACAAAATATCCCCAAAGGAATCTCTTCATTGAGAGAGAGGAGGATGATGGTGAGTTAGTGGTTGAAGAGGAAGTATTTGAGTAGGACGTCACACCCAGCGATGAAAACGATGATGATAGTGGTCGTGCTTTAGTTGTGAGGTGTGCCCTTGCACAACCTCAACGGGATGAGAAGGATGGCTAGCGAAGGGAGAATATCTTCCACATCTTTGCCATATTGGGTGAAAAGAGTTGTAAGGTCATCGGGGACAGTAGTAGTTGCACCAATGTAGTGTCATCGGGGACAGTGGTAGTTGCACCAATGTAGTGTCAACTCATACCATACGCCGCTTGGGGCTTACACCCCAAGCCCACCCGAGACCCTATAACGTTTCATGGGTTGACTCTTCATCCATTTCCGTGTCGAAAAGGTGTCATGTACCGATTCAGTTGGGTTCTTATTCGGAGACCTTATAGTGTGATATGGTGCCGATGGATGTGAGTCATATCATTTTGGGAAGTTCGGGGCCCTACGACATAGACGTGACCCTTTATGCTCGATCCAACATATGCACGTTCATGCATAAGGGTAAAAGGATCACCTTACACCCGTTGCCTCCCAAAACACCATCCACCAACAAAGTCGAAAAGAAGGGCGAGACTTCAAAATCCATCAATATTGTGTGCCCTTGGGAATTTGAAAAGGCTTCTTTGGATGAGAACGTGATCTACGTTGTCATCACCGTCGAGAAAGCTCTCGAGTCTATGGGTGAATACCCCAAGGAGGTTGAACCACTTTTGAAAGAGTTTATGGATGTCTTCCCCGAAGACTTGCGAAATAAACTCCCTCCACTGTGTGACATTCAACACGCCATAGACTTAGTTCCCGGATCCACCTTACCGAACCTGCCCCACTATAGGTTGAATCCGGTTGAGCATGCCGAGTTAACTCGACAAGTCAATGAGCTCTTTCAAAAAGGGTTCATTCAAGAGAGTATGAGCCCGTGTCCCGTACTCGTACTGCTCACACCTAAGAAGGATGGAACATGGCGCATGTGTGTGGATAGTAGTGCGATCAATAAGATTACGGTTAAGTATCGGTTTCTGATACCGAGGCTCGACGACATACTAGATATGATGGTTGCTGCCACTATCTTTTCAAAGATAGACCTTAAGAGTGGCTACCATCAAGTCCGAATCTGCCCCAATGATGAGTATAAAACTGCCTTTAAGACCAAAGATGGTCTTTATGAGTGGACGGTCATGCCATTTGGGCTTTCTAACGCCCCGGGTACTTTCATAAGATTCATGACCCAAGTTTTGAGGCCGTTTTTAGGCAAATTCCTTGTATATTTCGATGACATCTTGATTTATACTCATGACAAGGATAAACACTTGAACCACCTTAAGCTGATTTGTGAGACCCTAAAGGGCGAGAAGTTGTTTGTGAATTTCAAGAAGTGCACCTTCATGCAATGTTCCATTGTCTTCTTGGGATTCATTATCTCGGCCGATGAAATGGTCGCGGACCCCGAAAAGGTTAAAGCCATTGTGGAGTGGCCCAAACCTAAGAACATACACGATGTCCGCAGCTTCCATGGAATGACTACTTTCTATCCTCGCTTCATCTGAAGCTTTAGCACCATCATGGCCCCAATCATTGATTGCATGAAAAAGGGGGGCTCCAAATGGGGCAAAACCGCGACGAAAGTCTTTGCCGAGATCAAACAACGGATGAATAGTGCACACGTCATGCGTTTGCTAGACTTTTTCAAAGTCTTCAAAGTCGCATGCGACGCATCGGGTGTGGGCATAAGAGTGCTTATCCAAGAGGGTCAGCTAGTGGTTTATTTTAGTGAAAAACTTAATGAAGCGAAGCAAAATACTCCACCTAACAAGGAGTTCTATGAGGTCGTCCAACCTCTTTAATATTGGAAACATTACCTTAGACCGAAGGAATTTGTGTTGTTCTCTAACCATGAAGCCTTACGCTTCCTTACTTCATAGAAGAAGTTGAACCTGAGGCACGCGAAGTGGGTCGAGTACATTCAAGGGTTCACGTTTGGGTTAAAGCATAAGGTCCATGCTGAAAACAAGGCTACTGGTGGGCTTAGTCGTCGGGTGGCGACTTTGCAATCTTTGAGCATCGAGGTCGTCGGATTCGAACAATTAAAAGAGTACCCCGATTGCCCAGATTTTGGGGTAGAGTACACTGCTCTCCTTAGTGACCCAACCAGCACACACTCCATATACGCCATCCAGGATGGGTACTTGTTTAAAGGCAGCCTTTGCATCCCTGACACTTCATTGCGTGACTTCCTCATTTGAGAGTTACATGCAGGAGGGTTAGCCGGCCATTTTGAGCGTAATAAAATTGTTGCGCTCGTAGAGGATAGGTTCTTTTGGCCTAGCCTAATGAGAGATGTCGCCCGGGTCGTCAAACATTGTCGTATTTGTCAAGTGTCAAAACAAACTAAACAAAATACCGACTTGTACACCCCATTACCCGTGCCACACACACCGTGGCAAGACCTCTCAATGGACTTCGTGCTTGGACTTCCCAAAACTCCAAGGAAGCACGATTCCATCTTTTTCGTAGTGGACCGATTTTCCAAAATGGCCCACTTCATACCTTGTTTGAAGACCTCCGATGCATCCCACATTGCTAAGTTGTTTTACGAAGAGGTCGTGCGTCTTCAAGGGTTGCCCAAAACCATCGTGTCGAATAGGGATGTCAAATTCACTAGTTATTTTTGGAAGACCCTTTGGCACATGATGGGCACCATGCTCCAATTTTCAACTGCCTATCACCCTCAAACAGATAGCCAAACCGAAAGCACCAATAGGAGTCCTGGGAATCTCCTTCGTAGTCTTGAAGGTGATCATGTTAGGACCGGAGATACCATTTTGCCCATAGCTGAGTTTGCCTATAACAATTCTCTCAATAGGTCCATAGGCATGAGTCCCTTTGAAGTAGTACATGATCATAGGCCTAGGACACCTTTAGATTTGATCCCCATGTTAGCGTCCCATAGAGTATCTGAGTCTGCCGATGCATTTGCACAACACATTCATAGCTTGCGTGCTAAAATTAAACAAAAGATTAATTAAAGCAACAATCAATATAAATTATCTACTGATGCTCACAAGCGTTTTAAGGAATATCAGGTGGGTAATCAAGTGATGGTCCGCATAAGGCCTGAGCGGTTCCCATCAGGTTCCACAAAGAAACTCCAATCCCGAGGCGCTGGACCTTTAAGAATTTTGGCTAAGAGTGGTCAATATGTGTTTGAGCTTCCTCCAGGCAAGGAGGTTAGTTCAACGTTCAATGTAGAGGAGTTGGTTCCATACTAGGGTTTCACCCCACCTCCAGAAAACCCACTCCAGCCACCTCATAGCCCCATCCCCAACCCAACCTTGCAGCCCGTACCTCTTCCATCCCCAAGCAAACAGAGAAAAGATGTGATAGAGGATATAATAAGTGATCATGCCGTCTCCACCCATGACGGGGGATTCCAAAAGTACTTAGTTAAATGGGTCGGAAAACCGGAGTCCGAAAATACTTGGATCCACGAGAATAAGGTTCGACGATTAAACCCCGATTTGATCGGCATCTACTACGAGCGTGTTTCATTGGTGATGAAACCTATTTGGTCCGGGGAAATTGACAGGGACACCGAGTACGTGGACATTAGTTACGGACCACATCTCTTCTACCGGCGTCGGACGAAATGTAGAAGAAGCCCGAATACCATAGCTTCAGAGCAGTAAAGGAGACACAAAACCGTCATTGATGAACAGTGCCACGGATGTCCGTGAACAGTGATGGACGTCCGTGATTTTAGCCCTCACTGTCCCTAGGCGCCGGACGTCCGTGGAAATCTTCGCCCTAGCGACGGAATCTTCTATTTTCTACGAAAAATTACCTTTTTTAAGTCTTTATTTATTTTAGGACTCTTTTATTACGAAATTTACTTTAGTTGCCTATTTAAAGAAGCTTGTAAACACTTTTTAATTAGTTATTGAATACTTTGAATGTTTTTTGCTTGAATAATCTTCTTCCCCGAGATGGGTTTGGTGTGAGGCCAAGGGAGTAATTTTCATCTATTCTCTTTTGATCTTTTATTATATTTGCTATCTATCAATCCCTGTTTGTTTCTCTAAACCCTAACCTATTAGTTTATCGATCCCAAAACCTTAGACATCTTCTGAAATCCTCAATCAATCAAAGCCATAAGCCTATTCTAAACCATAAGCCTATTCCAAAACCGTGAACCTATTACAAACCATAAACCTATTCAAAACCCTAAATCCATTCCAAAACCCTAGTTTGAACCTGTGAATCTACATCGGATCAACGACGAACGCTCAAGCGTGGAAAAGCTAGAGTCCTATCTCTAGGCCAGATCACGCCTTAAATCTAACGGGACTTGTGCATCGGACTAGACCCTACTCGGATCTCCCGTGATCTACCTATCAAAATTTCTAAAACCCTAAGATATTTAGATAATTTTGCGATTAAGTTTGAATTAATTTTATTTAATTTTGACAAATCCCCCATCAAATCATTATTCACACATTTTAGGGTTCTCGTCACGCGTCAATTTTGGTATCAGAGCCCTAGGTTTTCTAGGTTAGGGCAATATTGCTTGTCATATTTATTTTCTTGCATTATTTTTTCTTTCGTGAGTCCACATTACATTCCATGTTAGAACCCTAATAGGTATCTGTGATCACCATGGACTCGAGTGAGATTTTCGATGCCCTTAAGGGTATGCGAGAAGAATTGGGTACAATTAATGAGCGTGTGAATACCATAGAGCAAGCCCAAACATCCTTAGGGATTTCTAATGGTCGGTTGCGTGACCGAATCAACCAATTAGAAGTGGATGATGAGCTTCAGGATCAGCGCCAAGAGCGTGAAGGTCCACATATTGAACACGATGGCCGCCAAAGCGATCGGAATCGAAACCGTAGGGATCATCATAGAGATGACTATGACCCACTGTTGAACCACTTTTGAACTAGTTTATGGATGTCTTCCCCGAAGACTTGCTAAACGAACTCCCTCCACTGTGTGACATTAAACACGCCATAGACTTAGTTCCCGGATCCACCTTACCGAACCTGCCCCACTATAGGTTGAATCCGGTTGAGCATGCCGAGTTGACTCGGCAAGTCAATGAGCACATTCAAAAGGGGTTCATTCAAGAGAGCATGAGCCCGTGTGTCGTACCCGCATTGCTCACACCTAAGAAGGATGGTACATGGTGCATGTGTGTGGATAGTCGTGCGATCAATACGATTACGGTTAAGTATCGGTTTCTCATACCGAGGCTCGACGACATGCTAGATATGATGGTTGGTGCCACTATCTTTTCAAAGATAGACCTTAAGAGTGGCTACCATCAAGCCCGAATCCGTCCCGATGATGAGTGGAAAACCGCCTTTAAGACCAAAGATGGTCTTTATGAGTGGACGGTCATGCCATTTGAGCTTTCTAGCGCCCCGAATACTTTCATGAGACTCATGACCCAAGTGTTGAGGCCGTTTCTAGGCAAATTCCTTATTGTATATTTCGATGGCATCTTGATTTATAGTCATGACAAGGATCAATACTTGAACAACCTAAGGCTGGTTTGTGAGACCCTAAAAGGCAAGAAGTTGTTTGCGAATTTCAAGAAGTGCACCTTCATGCAATGTTCCATTATCTTCTTGGGATTCATTATCTCGGCCGATGGAATGGTCATGGACCCCGAAAAGGTTAAAGTCATTGTGGAATGGCCCGAACCTAAGAACATACACGATGTCAACAGCTTCCATGGATTGACTACTTTCTATCGTCGCTTCATCAGAAGCTTTAGCACCACCATGGCCTCAATCACTGATTGCATGAAAAAGGGGGACAGGACTTCAAATGGGGCAAAGCCGTGACGAAAGCCTTTGCGGAGATCAAACAACGGATGAGTAGTGCACCTGTCATGCGCTTGCCGGACTTTTCCAAAGTCTTCGAAGTCGCAGGCGACGCATCGGGTGTGAGCATAGGAGTGCTTAGCCAAGAGGGTCACCCAGTAGTCAATTTTAGTGAAAAACTTAATGAGGCGAAGCAAAAATACTCCACCTATGACAAGGAGTTCTATGCGGTCGTCCGATCTCTTTGGTATTGGAAGCATTACCTTAGACCGCAGGAATTTGTGTTGTTCTCTGACCATGAAGTCTTACGCTTTCTTGCTTCACAGAAAAAGTTAAACTTGAGGCACGCGAAGTGGGTCGAGTACCTCCAAGGGTTCACTTTCGTGTTAAAGCATAATGTCGGTGCTGGAAATAGGGTTGCTGATGTGCTAAGTCGTCGGGTGGCGACTTTGCACTCTTTGAGCACCGAGGTCGTTGGGTTCAAACGATTAAAGGATAAGTACCCCGATTGCCCAGAGTTTAGGGTAGAGTATATTGCTCTCCTTAGTGACCCGACCAACACACACTCCGCGTACACCATCCAGGATGGGTACTTGTTTAAAGGCAATCGCCTTTGCATCCCTCGCACTTCCTTATGTGACTTTCTCGTTTGGGAATTACATGCCGAAAGGTTAGCCGGCCATTTCGGGAGTAATAAAATTCTTGTGCTCGTAGAGGATGGGTTCCTTTGGCCTAGCCTAATGAGAGATGTCGCCCGGGTCGTCAAACATTGTCGTACTTACCAAGTGTCTAAATAGACTAAACAAAATACCGGCCTGTACACCCCATTACCCGTGCCACACACACAGCGGCAAGACCTCTCAATGGACTTTGTGCTTGGACTTCCCAAAACTCCAAGGAAGCACGATTCCATCTTTGTCGTAGTGAACCGATTTTCCAAAATGGCCCACTTCATACTTGTTCGAAAACCTCCGATGCATCCCACATTGCTAAGTTGTTTTTCGCGGAGGTTGTGCGTCTTCAAGGGTTGCCCATCATGTGCCAAAGGGTCTTCTAAAAATAACTAGTGAATTTGACATCCTTATCAAACACGATGGTCATGTTAAGACCTGGGATACCATTTTGCACATAGCTGAGTTTGCCTATAACAATTCGGTCAATAAGTCCACATGAGTCCCTTTGAAGTAGTACATGGCCGTAGGCCTAGGACACCTTTAGATTTGAATCCCACGTCAGCGTCCCATAGAGTATCTGAGTCTGTCGATGCATTTGCACAACACATTCATAGCTTGCATGCCGAAATTAAACAAAAGATTAATTCAAGCAACAATCAATATAAATTATCTGTTGATACTCACAGGTGCTTTAAGGAATATCAGGTGGGTGATCAAGTGATAGTTTGTATTAGGCCTGAGCGGTTCCCATCGGGTTCCACAAAGAAGCTCCAATCCCGAGGTACTGGACCTTTTAGATTTTTGGCTAAGAGTGATTCTAATGCATACGTGTTTGAGCTTCCTCCAGGCACGGGGGTTAGTTCAACATTCAATGTGGAGGACTTGGTTCCTTACTTGGGTTTCACCCACCTCCCGAAAACCCACTCCAGCCACCTCATAGCCCCATCCCTAACCCAACCTTGCAGCCCGTACCTCTTCCTTCCCCAAGCAGACAGAGAAAAGATGTGATAGAGGATACAATAAGTGATCATGTCATCTCCACACATGACGGGGGATTCCATAAGTACGTAGTTAAATTGGTCGAAAAATCAGAGTCCGAAAACACTTAGATCCACGAGAATGAGGATCGGCGATTAAACCCCAATTTGAGCGACATCTACCACGAGCATATTTCATCGGTGATGAATCCTATTTGGTTTGGGAGAATTGACGGGGACGCCGAGTACGTGGACATCGGTTTCGGACCACATCTCTTCTATCGGCGTCAGAAGAAACGTAGAGGAAGCCCGAGTACCACAGCTTCAGGGGAGAAAAGAAGACACAAAAATACAAAACTGTCATTGATGAACAGTGACTGTGAACAGTGGTGGACGTCCGTGAACAATGATGGACGTCCGTGATTTTGAGCCCTCACTGTCCCTAGGCGACAGACGTCCGTGGGCACTTGACGGACGTCCGTGGAAATCTATGCCCCAGAGACGGAATCTTCTATTTTCTGCGAAAAATTATTTTTTTAAGTCTTTATTTATTTTTGGACTCTTTTATTACGAATTTTACTTTGGTTACCTATTTAAAGAGGCTTGTAAACACTTTTTAATTGGTTATTGAATATTTTGAATGCTTTTTGCTTGAATATTCTTCTTCCCCGAGATGGGGTTTGGTGTGAGGCCAAGGGAGTGATTCTCATCTATTCTTTTTTGATCTTTTATTATATTTGCTATCTATCGATCCCTGTTACATTCTCTAAACCCTAATCTATTAGTTTATAAATCCCAAAACCCTAAACCTCTTCTGAAACCCTAAATCAATCAAAACCATAAGCCTATTCCAACCCATAAGCATTCCAAAACCATGAACCTATTACGAACCATAAACCTGTTCCAAACCCTAAATCCATTCCAAAACCCTAGTTTGAACCTGTGAATCTACATCGGATCGACGACGAATGCCCAAGCCTGGAAAAGCTAGAGTCCATCTCTAGGTCCGATCTCGCCTTAAATCTAATGGGACTTACGCATCGAACTGGACCCTACTTGGATCTCGATTCATCTACCTATCAGAATTTCTAAAACTTCAAGGTATTTAGATAATTTTGCAATTAAGTTTGAATTACTTTTATTTAATTTAGGCAAATCCCTCATCAAATCATTATTCACACATTTTACGGTTCCCGACCCGCGTCTCCAAGGGTAAAATGATAATTTTTCATTTAAGAGATAGGGATGCAAGAAAATGACGAAATGACAAATCTGCGTGAGTTGATACTTGATACACCCAACTAAAGTGTAGCACATTAGCATCGTAAACCAAGATTGTGTCAAAAGAAGTGGAGACTGGTCAAAGAAGTTGGAGATTGGTAAAAAAGGTGATGCAACATTTAACCCTTGGAAGTAGTCAAGGAGCACCAACGAGGTAAGGGACTTAACCCTTAAGATGGTCAAGGGGCATAATCAAGGAGGTGATGCAAAGACGTCAAGAACGAGAAGGTGATCTGACACTTGCGGCCCTTAGAGGTGATGACATGAGGGCACAATCACCGAAGGAAGAGGCGACAATCACTTGACTGACTTTTGAAAGAGGCCAAGGGGCACTGTAGAAGACGTGACACAGGAATTAGCCCTTGAGTAGTCATGGGTTACAACCAAAAATAGGATAAGTACAAAAAGGGGGATCATTGGTATTTCTAAATTGTCAATGGGAAAACTGTAAGTTAACCCTAAGGGCAGCTTTAATATTTCCTAATTAATCAAGAGCAAAAAGTAATTTTGCATAAAGGATAACGATAAGTTTTAAGATAAGGATGATGACAAAGATGAGGATATATAAATTTTATGTGGTCTAAGTGAAGCCGCATGATTAGATGGGTGTGTAAATGTGTGAATGGAGGAAGGGGGAGATGGCGAGCCCCACCTAGGTTCCCCCCCCCCTCTTGTGTTGGAAACTCTATAAATATGGGTGGTAGGGGAATGTCCCCACTCCCCATTTAAGGCAAAGAGAGCTAGGCAAGTTATTTTTCATTTAGTCTGGTTAGTCTAGTTAAGTATAATTAGTCTAGTTAATCATGCTTAGGCTAGATAATCCTACTTAAACTAGGCAATCATACTTAGTATAAATGATTGTGCTTAGACTAATCACGCCTGATTAATTTAATTAATATTTTTTAGTCTAATTAAACTTGTTTAATAATTAATCCTGTTTATCCTGATTAAGCCTGTTTAGCCTAATTAATCATGCTTGGATTAAGTAAGCTCAGTTTAATCATGCATTTGCATAAAAAGGAATTTGAAGAGTTTATGATCGTATTAGCTGGGCCGGGTTGGACTTTATGATTGGCAGGTTCGGGTTCGGAGCTAGGTGGAGAAGATGGATGCAGGGCTGTTATGTAACAGCTTGGTTTTCAGTGTTGATTAACGGCATGCCAGCTGGGTATTTCAAGAGCTCCCGTGGTATACGATAGGGCGACCCGCTTTCCCCATTCTTATTCAATATGATGGGGGAAGCGCTCACGGGTCTCATGGAACGAGCGAGACAGCTGAACCACATCAGGGATCCAAGTGGGAGCCCAAGGCCAGCACATCGCGATCCTCTAGCATGCGGATGACACTTCTATTTGGGAAGGCCGAGGTGGAGGAGTTCAGGTCTTTAACTGAGGCCTTATCCGTGTATGAGGCAGTTTCGGGCAGCGTATCAACTTTCACAAATCGACGATCACGGGTATTGGGATCAATAACACGCGATTGCAGGAATTAGCTAATACAGTGAATTGCGAAAGCGAGAAATTTCCAATCAAGTACTTGGGACTGCCGTTAGGGCTCAGACAGCCTGCGGCAAGGGCATGGGATCCGGTGATTCAACGTTTCGAACAACGGTTGTCCACATGGAAAGGAAAACTGCTTAGTAGTGGCAGGCGTCTCGTCCTGCTAAAAGCGGTCCTAACTAACCTACCCATTTTTTACTTGTCTATATTCAAGTGCCCGATTGGAGTAATCAATCGGATTGAACAAATTCAACAAAATTTTCTTTGGGAGGGGTCGGGTCTGGAAAAAAGATTTCATCTGATTAACTGGGACACATGTCAACTTCTGATGAGTTGCGGCGGCCTGGGAATTCACAGTTTAAGGTGGACTAACATAGCACTCCTGGGTAAATGGTTCTAGCGAGCGGGGACGGACGATGAAAGGGATAGCCTGTGGCGTAAGGTGTTGATTGAAAAGTACAGGCAATCCAATGGTAACTGGGGCATCAACACCTCGGTTAATAGAGGCGCATCGGCCTAGTGAAAAAATATTTGTGGCACTTGACCTCTTTACTCTAGAGGGCTTCGGCTTAGTTGGGGGTGTGGCGCCCGAATACAGTTCTGGGAGGAAAACTGGGTTGATGGAGGGCCTCTCAAACTGACGCACCCGAACATCTACTCCATATCCCTGAACCCTCATGGGCTGATCGATGAATTTGTCTTTGAAACGCGTGGAGGCAGACTGTGGGAAATTAATACCCGCAGAAATCTTTGAGGCGATGAGGAGGAATCATTCTCGAAGCTACTACACTCTCTACGAGCTGCAGTGGAACCCACATAATCAAGACCGGCGGGTTTGGGCCCCTAGCATAAATGGCATATTCAGCGTCAAATCTTTCTACCAGATGTTGTCGCGTCGGCCACTATTTAGACTTCAAAGAGCAGGGGTGTGGAAAGCTACCATCCCTCTCAAGGTCAAGTTTTTCGCATGGACACTATTCAAAGATAGTGTGCTAACGATGGATCAGCTCATTCGGAGAGGGAAAGATATCTCTAATCGCTGCGTCATGTGCCCACAAGGGGAGGAGTCGATCGCTCATCTCTTCCTTCACTGTGGTGCGGCGTTCAAGATTTAGAACATTGTCCTAAACCTGTTCGGTATGAATTGGGTCATCCCAGCCACGCCTTACCTTCATTATTTGATGTGGGATGCGGTCAGATTCGAAGGTCAAATAGGGAATTAGTGGACGGTGATGTTCTTTGCTGTCATTTGGTGCATCTGGCGAGAGAGGAACATGAAGATTTTCGAGCAGAAAAGCAAAGCGGTGGAGATTATTTTGAAATCAGTCAAAGATCTGATATGTCTATGGGGCTTTACTGGCAGCAACACGAACAGAGACGAACCTTCGCCCTAGGACCCGGGTTAAGGAGGAATCGGGACGGGGGCTGCTCCTATCCGATGGGCTTTTGTTTTGTTTTTTACCTGATGTACTAGTTTTTTTTATGTCTTGCTTTTGGTTGTCCTGTATTGTATTGTTCTATTCAGCACCTTACTGGTTATCAATATAATTTCAAATTACTAATCCAAAAAAAAAAAAAAATTACCTACAAGAATGGTTTTTATGCCTGGATTTAATTACTCAAAAGAGTTTTATTGCCTGAGTTGCGTACTGAATTTGATTATATGACCTGATTTAATTACTGAATTTGTTACATGACCTGATTTAATTACTGAAGTAAATCCATGACTAGAATGGATTAACAAAATTGGATTAGAACTTCTTTTACTTCATGTACTTTCTGGATTTCCGAGAATTGTTATTTAACACCTGATGACTGAAAAACTAAGTACTAGATAAACCAATATTTATTAATGATGATTAATATAAGGTATTGCCTTATTTCTCATTTTTCATGACTGAAATACCAAATAAATGGATGCACCACGACTGGTGAAATAGCTGGCCAGCATATGAATAATTTCCTGAATTGAGCATCTGGTATACGTGCTCGTAGCTAAGTAGTAGCTCTAGCTATATGGTAACCCGACCACTATATGTTGGTACGATAAACAAAGTGACGCATTTAATACTGACTTTCAAGACGGAGAATACTGATTTTAAATTCCTCAATTTCTTGAATTTCCTAAATTTAGCATCTGAGACTCGTGCTCGTAGCTACATAGTAGCTCTAGCTATATGGTAACCTAACCACTATATGTCAGTTCGGTAGATTAAATGATACGTCGAGTACAAAATTTCAATACTGGCAATACTGGGTTTAAATTCTTGAATTTCCTGAATTGAACATTTGGTATTCGTAGTAGCTCTAGCTATATGGTAACCTAACCACTATATGTCAGTTCGGTAGATTAAATGATACGTCGAGTACGAAATTTCAATACTGGCAATACTGGGTTTAAATTCTTGAATTTCCTGAATTGAACATTTGGTATTCGTGCTTGTAGTTGCGCAGTAGCTCTAGTTATATGTTAGCACAACCATTATATGTTGGTTCGGTATTTTAAGTTATATTGTTCTACGAAGAAAGAGCGTTCATAACAGAAATCCTGCTACTCTTTATAACTGATTTTCAGACACATGTTTAGATACCTGATACTTGTTTTCAGATACTTGTTCATGTAAATATTGACACTGGTTTCAAAGTATCTATTGCCTATAGCTTTAATCACGAATTTAAAGACTTGATTCCTATATAGCATGTCATTTGATATGACTCCTCCCTTATTACCTGTTTTTATTTTCCTTTATAGTTACATCCATCACATATTGACTTTATGCTTGTTATAGACTACTAGACTAAATGACATTTAACTTGCTGAGTTGTTGTTCCTCTACTCACCCAATATTTTTACCACACAGATTAAGAATCAGATTTAAAGGAAAATCAAGTATCTAGTAAAGGAAAGACAAGAAAAAGTCGGGCTTAAGGAAAAAATTATTACGAAATTTGCCTTCACTCGAGTTGTACTGTAAGTATTTCTATTATTTTGTTACTTTTTCCAAGTCCATGTTGTCAAGTTCTTTTGATATGAGTGAGCTCGCACCCCGAATTCTACATACGTTGATTTGGGGCGTGACATAGACTGAGAGGCAACACTTTAGCAGTTTTCTAGTGAACAGAGCAGGCATTAAATACCTGACCCGAGTGTTAATGGTGACACTAGGGTCAATCTGCTTTTTCCAATATTATCAAGCCTCGGGAAATGCACTACAGTTTTTAGCATTTAAATCAGTGAAAGTTCACTTTTGACCTGTCATTGATTTGACGCTCAAAATCATTAACAAGGTTGTTGGTTTAAGAATGGCCCAAAGTGCAGCAATACTAAGTCTTGTGAAAATCTTGCAGGTGTTTGGATTGTTTGGAAAGAGAGTAATAATCGCAGCTCCAACGGCTCTTCTGAAGGCAATATTGTAATTAGGAAAATAACCATTGAAGCATTTGAAAAAGCATGGAAACAAAAGTGCTTTGTGGGGTGCCTCTCCAGGATTAGTAGCATAATGGAAAAGTTCTAGACGGAGGAGGCCAGAATTGGGTTGGGTGAAACTTAATTTGATGGCAGCAACAAGGGCAACTCAGACCTCCTGGGTTAGGTGGCATATCTTTTAACTCTAATTATGAGAACCTACTATGTCATTGTGCCCTTTAGAAAAGTAAATGCATTTGAATGGAGATAGAACTCTACGGACAGAATTATATTTCCTTCCAAAGGTCAGTCTACGTAAACTTTCGATCGAACAAGACTCAATCAACGCCATCAGATGATTGAATCACCTTTCCTCCCCACCGTGGAAACATGCCACCAATTTAAATTGAATGCATCCTTCAAGAGGTGGAGGTCAAAAGTTGTTCCCACATTCACAAGGAAAGAAACATAAGGATGATGAGTTACCCAATAAGGGAGTTCGGCAAACAAAGGGAGGTTTTAATTTCAGTGTCATTTATTTTTTAGGTTATGTTTTGGGGAGTTCCGAGAATTGAATTAGAATTTTCAAGCCTTTTTGTCTTTCTTTGTATATTGTTAGTCGTTATGAATAAAAATGCCACCAATCTAAATTGAATGCATCCCTTCAAGAAGTGGCAGTCAGAAGTTGTTCCCATATTCACAAGGAAAGAAACCTGAGGATGGATGAGTTAGCCAATAAGGGAGTTCGGTGAACAAGGAAGACTTTAATTTCAGTTTTCATTTTTTTTCGGTCATGTTTTGGGGAGTTCAAAGAATTGTATTAGGGTTTTTCAAGCCTTTTTGTCTTTCTTTGTACTCTGTTAGTGGTTATAAATAAAATTTTACAAGTTAAAAAGAAAAAAAAAATAACTATTACTTTTGTCAAGGAAGAAAAGGTCATATTTTGGTCTTCCAGCTGTTTCAGGGGTGAGCTTTTGAGTGGGGCTTTTTCTTCTCGTAAAGGTAGTGTCTCACTACCGATAAGGTATGTACTATTTGCTTTCACTTTTAACATATTGTTTCTCGTTTTGCTGATCAAAATAAAAAAGGTCAATTTTCAATCAGAAATTGCTAATTAGAAAAAAAAAAATCAACTTTATTATAGCAAGGGCAGATTCATGGAAAACTTAAGTTACACAACTTTTTTACTTTTTTTTTTTTGTTGGCAACTACTCATTATTATCTGAAATGTGCATAAGAATACTGTTAGATAAATATGGATAAGAATTTACTCATAAGGGTGGGGCCTTCAGCTTTTTGAAAATTTTATTACAGGTAGCACATTCATGTTAACCAAGATATTAGACCGCGTCATATCATATCCACCAAATTCTAGTTCAATTAAGATGACCATTTATCTAACGGTTGTCAAATTTATAGTGCCTTAACTATAATTTTTCTTTCAAAGAAAACAAAAAAGAAATAGGACAGAAGAATTCTTATTCTACATACCACACTAACAAAAAAGAAATAGTCAAAAGACCTTTTTTTTATATATATATAATCATTATCAAACAGTAACACTCAAACAGTAACAAAAACAACAAGCAATATCATAAGTACTATGAAATTATCAACAAAAGATTACATACTTATAATATTTCTCCAAACTTTAATACTTCTGCACGCCAATCCTACTTCACAGACTAACACTACTACTGATACCAACTCAAATCTTACAAACTTAAACTATGAAAACCTGGCTTTGATACCATTTACACACAAAGCGGACACTCTCTTAGACTCGATGTATATCGACAGGACCTCCATTTTTTGTGGCAACAATAGGCAGACAATAAGCTGCAGCCTCTATCAGGGTAAGGCCAAATGGTTCAATGTAAGCTGGATTGATGAAAACTCCCTTTGTGTTTGCTGCCAGGCGATAAATATCAGGAACATCTGACTGTTTGTGGTGTTTTGGATATGCCACCTGACCATACAGATCATATTTATCAGTTAATTTAAGTATTGAGGTAAGAACAGCTGCATTTGTGCTTGACATCTCATCAATGCCTTCACGGTTACCATTATTAATGTAAGGTCATTGGTAAATAAGCTGTGAGAAAATTATTTCCTAATAAAAAATCGCCATTCATATTAGGAAAACAGAGAATTTTTGGAATAATGAATTTTTTATCATTAAACCAGATTGAAATGTTTTTAGCTTTTAAATCAATGATAGTTTGTCTACCTTCAATACCTTTGACAAAAATGGGGTGCTTTATTTTAACCCATTTGTCATATGGTAATGCATTGTATCGACAAGCACTAATTGTTGCTCCTGTATCCATAAGGACATAAACTATATGGCTTATAACTAGAAGAAAAGAACATTTCAGCATTTTTTGCTTGAAAAAGATATATCTGAAAAGTTTTAATTTCATCTGTGTTTAGATGAGATTGTGATTGTGTTCCTGAAAGAATAGTAACTTGCACAGTTTTTAATGCAATGTGTCTCGGAATCTGATTTGATTCACCAAAGGTAGATGCTCTAGAATCGATATTGTTTCTTACAGTACTCCATTCATCTTTTTCAGAATTAAAAGAGGCTGATCTATTATCTCTAAAATATAAATTATTTCCTGAGGCTTGAATTTCCATTATCTGGGTTTGAGACTTTGGTTTTTGTTCTAACAGATCTTCAAATAACCATTTTTTAGGTATTTGTAAATCTTTCCAATTTATTAATCATGGTTGGATTTCGGAATCATATGGTCTTGGTTCAAATATTTCTATTAAATTTTTATCTAAATTATCATAAATTTTAGTTACTGGTTTATATGTTAATTCATGTTCAATATGCCATTGAATGGCCAAATTATGAGAATCTTATTTCATTTCTAATCCTTTGATTTGGATTTTTATTTTTATTGTATCTTCAATATTAGGATCTTCTAGAGAAATGAAATAGTTTGGTATAATTTTAAACCAAACAAAACAATATACTAAATTTGATTGAATTCCTCCTATTAAAGATTGTATAGGGTTTAACAATCTTTTGTCTAAAACAACAGCAAGTATAGGTGTATCTATACCTAATCTAAATAATCCAAAAATACATACCTGGAGTAATCCTATATGAATGTATCTCAGTTTAGGATTTTCTTTTTTCCATCTTCATATTTTCTTTTTATCAAATAGAGTTATTTCTGCTGTTAAATTCAACGTATTTTAGCTGTTGTGTTACCAGTAAAAGCTTCAAATATTCTTTTTGAAAATATTTTATCAATGGGGGATATTTTGTATATATCTTTCTTATTGATTTTATTTCTTTTAGTTTCTAATTCTCTAAGTTGTTCTTCAGAGAATGTTATTTTTTTTCCAATTACTTCTTTTAAGGTAATCATTTGATGCTCATCTTCAGGGGTTCCGAAAATATTCATCATGAAAATGAGTTCTCCTAAATTTGTATCAGAATCAGTTTCTGACTCAAATTCAAATTTATAGATGATACTATTATCATCATCACTTGATATTTCTTTTCAAAAATAAACATCTAGATCTTCTTCATCTAAATCTTTAATCATCGTATATTTTTTCCTCATCTCGGACATTGATGAGCATAATGTCCTTCATTACAAATAGAACATCGACATTTCTTTTTAGTCTTGTTAGGTTTATCTGTATTTTTCTTTTTCTTTATATATTTTTTACGTTTAAAAAATCTTTTCTTTTTGTTCCATGGTTTCAATTTGAATTTTTTCTTTTTGAAACCTTTTTTTAATCCTTTAGGTTTAGGATTATTACAACCAATTTTTCAATTTTCTTGGAGAATTTTATTGCAACATTTATCACCGAAGGCAGAATTTGTAATTTGATTTTTAACTTGCTTTTTTACCTTTAATTCTAAACACCTTTCATAAATTAATCATAGGACAAAATTTGTTCTTAGTCCTAGTGTATCTGTTTTAGATAATTTTGAAAGGAACTCAGGATAGCCTTTTATTTGCCAGTTCATCCCATGGAGCAGGTAATTTATGATAAAATTATTCTAACCATGAAATATTAATTGGGGGTTCCAATTGATAATAATATTTTTTAAATGTATTGCAATATTCTTGAAATTGATAAATATTGCATAATTCAATTTTTTATAAAATGAAAACAACATCTTCTTGTAGATTCTGTTCACCAGTGTAACCACAAAGATGTTCTTTGATAATTACCGTAAAGTGTTTTAGGATATCATCAAGGGTATAAAAATCGCCTAATAATTTTATTTTTGTAATTTTCCGCCATTTGATTTTTCCTATTGTTTTAACCATTGCAGGACAGCCCCTTGAAGTGTAGCTGCAATGTAATCAAGAAATCTTTCTTTAGACCAGTGTGTTTTCTGGTTTGTTATGACAATGGACATGGATTGTGCCCAATCATCAATAACTTTTTCTTGATCTTTAAAAGGAACACTTGTGAGATCAAGATATGTTCCTCCTTGAGCGACGGTTTGTTTGTTTAAATCGTCTTCCCTAGTATTTGTAGGAATTGGTACTTCATCATCTTTTGTTCCTGACGTAGAACCACGATCATTTGTATGTATATGTTCTTTTAAATATTATTCTTGTTCTTCAAGAGTAAGGGTTTTTAAATATTGCTCTATATTTTCAAACTCTTCTAATGGTTCTTCTGCTTTTCGTTTTCGTGTATCCAAAGGTGTTTGAGACTCACTTAAGATTGAAGAGGTTTCTAATTCGGATTGATCAAAATTCATATTTATGAAAGGATTCTGTTCTCTTTCAGATTCTTGTTCTAATTCTTGGTTTTGGTTAAAAGAGGTTCATGTGTTATAGAGATTTCTTTTATTTGAAATAATATTTGATTTCTATCTTCTATTGGAAGGGTTTTATCAAAATAGAGATTTTGCCAATATTCCAAAACATCTTTGACATTTAAATATTTTTTATAATTATAATTATTATTTTCAAGAACATTTATATTTTCTATACTTATTCTATTCAGACGTGGGGCAAGCCCAATTACTTCTTTCGTTAATTATATTATTTTCGTTTCTTTTCAAAAAACTCGCTATCAATTGATAAAAGAAGTATGGGTGCAATAGTTTTGGAGCATTGTTAAATAATTTGTAGTTAAGTTAGTCGTTCATTTCACAGTTAATTATAGTGATTATTGAAATAAGTGATAAATTTCTTCAATTCACCATTATTAGAGGGAATAAAATCAAACATCATGAAGAGTCACTCTGAGTAAGCGAAATTGAGTAAGTATGTAATGGGTTTGGGTCTACTACGGGTTTCCTTATTATTATTCCAAAGCCAACCCTTTCCTCAAGTTTTTAGGCATATCTGAAAGACAATCATAAGTTTCCAAATTTTATTTGAATCAATCAATTCTCCAAGAGGCCAACAATTTCAAAGAACCTATCAGTACATCAAAATAATAATAATAATAATAACGACAATAATAATACTACTAATAAATAAGGAAAAGGGGAAATGCATTTGAGTGCAGCATTTGAACGCTGCACTCAAGTGGCTTTTCATGTGCCATGTGGCATATAGAGTTCACCAGTCCCTAGTGCTTTTTATAAATAAAAAAAATAAAATACAAATAAATAAAAATCCATGTGTATGGCCTTGATCTAACAATGCAAAAAATCAAACGTAACATAATATTGCATTTCACCCTTCATTTTCCCATGGATTCACCACTTGATCAAAGTTGATTATTATTTATTAGAAAAGTTATTTTTTTTAACTGTCTTTGATTGATCCTTTGCATTACCACATGGCACTCAACTGGTTCAACTCGAACGCACCAACCTGGGCCTCTAAGAATAATTAAGGCAATGATCCAACAAATACAAATCAAGAAACTAAATTAAATTAAAAATAGGGTCTCTGAACTCTAAATTCTGACAAATATAGTCAGATTGATCAGCTACCAAACACATAAACTTTGACGGCGACACATAAGAAAGACATCACGGAAGCCAACGACTCAGTCCATTCAGACCAGGATGCGACCCGGTTCGATTTTTAACAAAAACCAAAACCCGGTCCAAGCATTCTGAGCCAAACCCGGTCTAACCCCGGCCAGAGCTAAATTCCTACGAATACAGAAACTAAAAACCCTATTCTCTGTTATTCATAATTCTATACGAAGCAATGCATGAAAAAAAATAAAAATAGATACTAGCAATTCCTGTAACATGGAAACGAGAATCGAGAATCGAGAATCGAGAACCGAAAATACCTAGTAACGGTAGAGAGATGTTGGCGAACGTCGAAGGGTTCTTCTGCTTTACAGATGAAGAGCAAGGGAGTTAGCAGCAGGAGGAGCATGGCTATGGCCATCGCTTCTTCCTTTTTGCTTTTTCTTTTCAGTGGGTTTTGATTTTAGTGGGTATTGATGGACTCACTTTTTCAGCTACGTGGGGAAATAAATGGTTTGGCCAATACAAAGTGTCCACCCGTAGGTTTAATCATAATCATATGAACCGAAATGCTATGCTGATCCCACGGTTCAAACTATTCCATTTGGGCATTTGCTTGCTTCGACACGCGCAATCAGGATTACTTATGACTCGGTAATAGTTGGAGGGGATATAGGGTACCTCTATTCGCACCCACCAAATTACTGAAAGTGTTCACTTAATTAACATACACGCTAGCACCTACCATCATAGTAACCAAATTCGTCAATTTTTTTTAGAAATTCAGCAAATAATTCACAAATTTTTTTCAAAAAATTAATAAAATCTGAATTATTGGAATTTTTGAATAAAATTTGAAATTTTCAAATCTTCACGAATTTTACGAATTATTTGTGAATTAAATGAATCTTTCCCGAATCATTTCGGATTTCGTCACAAAATTTTATTTTTTTATTTTTGATTAATATATATTTTTCAAATTTTGACCGTATTTTCTATATTTTTTTGAATTTTTTTCAAGCCGATTTATTCTTGAAACCTAACTTGGTCACTATGTACACCACCTGACATCATTAAGTGGACGCTTTTCAGTAAATAGGTGAGCACTAATAGAGGTACCTATTCAGTGGAGCCAGGATTTATCTTATGGGGGTCCTAAAAGTAATCGTGATCATGAGAGTGCCTATCAGAGGGTCGGTTTTTGGAATGTGTGCCACGTGGAATCAACATGTGACCATTTGATAGGTGTGTCATGATCTTAAGATCTATTGGGTGAAAGATTGGGAGGAAAATGATCTTCATCGTTTGTTTGAAGGCAGTCAACGATTTTATAGTGGATATCAGTGTGTTCTTTACAAGTTTAACAGGTGTATATAGCACTACCCTAATAAGTTAGGGCTTCTATTTCTTATTAAACAAATTAAAATGATAATAATGCATGTGAATTTGATGTAAACGTAGACATTCTTGAGCACTTGAGGACTTGAATATGGCAAAAAAAAATGATAGTCTTCAAGAACTTGAACACTCGAAGTTGAGGGAGAGAGAAAGAGAGAGAGTTGGCAAAAAAAATGGTCTTCGAGAATTTGAACAATTTGAACATTATGAGAAGTGCTTTCGAAAGCTCGGGAGTACGCCTTTCTTGAAGTATGTGTCAATCAAGCGTTGGGCTAAATATGGGTGTTTACAAAGATGAAGAGAGCCGGAGATGAAATCTCAGGCTCTTGTAACACTACTGTCGGATCTACGCATATTACTATTTCGGCAAGCTTCCGATTGTAAATATAGGTGATTGAATCCTAGGATTTGACTAAGGTTGGGAGATGGAGAGCTTGGAAGTATGGAGTTATGAGCTGAATTGGGTAAGGTTTCACCTTGGTCAAATTAGTGTGTCCTAAATGAAGGGGGTGGGGGTCTCTATTTATAGAGAACGTAGTGATTAAGGGGCTCCTAATTTAGTTTTAATCCTAATGAAATCTTAGGTTTTAGGTAATGGGTTTATCTAGGAATTCAAGGATTTTGGGAGCTTGGAGAAGATAAAGATGAGTTTTAATAGTGGGTGATGGAGAAATCACTTAAAGGGCAAAAGAGTGGCTCTAATAGCTTTTGGGGATACAATGATAGTTTAGAACAAACCCTTAAAGTTTTGGATAGTCCACAAATCAAAACACAATAAGGGGACCTATGCATTCTTGGATTTGCAAGTTAATATGCACACATGCTTTAAACCCAAAAATGAAAGTGAGAAGTGAGGAGCCCGAGCCGAAAGCTATTTTCTTAAGAAAATCAACATTTGATCATGCACACATACTATGCACAGGTGGGTTAATTTTGATCATATGTGCATATTATGCACGCATGAATTAATTTTTTATAAAAACCAAAAGCTTGTTTTGTGGCCTAGGAAAGTTTAGGATCAGTTCCGGGGGTTCTCTAAGCTGTGGATGATACTTTCAAAAGCTTGGAAGCGCATTCTTATCGAAAAAGGGGTCGATCATGTGTTGGATCAGATTTGAATGTCTACAATCTCTTATAGCAAATAAGAACTAGGTCGGGTTCGAATCAGGTTTGGGACTTACATGAACCTAAGTTAATTCTGTACCAGGTCGAAATTTTCAACCTCACCCAACATGTCCAATTTTTGGAACCCAAAGCTGACTTATAGCAAGTCGCGCCTTAAAAACTTGCAACGTCAACCACATTTGTACCCCTACATATGCTACTAGTCGTCGGGCGCCCGTTGTGTAAAAAGCTCATTAATTAAGCGTTCAACATGTTGCCAACGAATGGAACACAAATTATAACACTTGCAAACGAGAAATTTTAGTTTTCTTTTTTAATTTTAATTTACATAATAAACAGCCTAAAACAAGCTGATTATTCCCATTTGCTACGACTGTCAAAGGGTCGGCCCCATATATAGGAAAAGGTGTCCGTCGTGCATGAAAAGACGCTTGACGTTCAAGCGTCCTCCAAGATTAGGGAAAACCTCCATTTGGCAAGCGGGACATCAAATTGATGACACACAAAGCATGGGTGAATTGCTTAGATCTTATTTTTTTTTCAAATTGCGCCTTGAAATTTGAATCGTTAACACTACAAAAAATAAAACTATTAGCAGCAGCCAAAAACTGTTGTTATTAACAAAAATTGTTGCTACTAGTCTTATCGCTACAAAAAACTGCCGCTACGGCCCTTAACAGCATGTGCCGCTGAAACACCTTATTTTTGTAGTGTTAAAATCGGTCAAACTTTGATGGAAGCCTTAAAAAAAAATTAATTTTTTTTAAAATTAATCTAACCCATCCCCCATGCAGCGCGTGGCACCCAAACCAAGGTGTCCAAGTCGGACTCGATATCGGGTATCGGTCCTTGGAGGACCGATTCAACTCGGCCGATACTGATACGTATCGGCCAATTTTTATTTTTTTAAAAAAGGAAAATAGAGGTATCGGGATACCGAGCTGAGATACCGATATGTATCGGGGCCGATATGTATCGTATCGGGGCCAATACGCATTGGTTTACCGATACCAATACGTATCGGCACCGAGAAAGCGATACGTATCGGTATCGGCCGATTTTTGATACCATGACCCAAACAATGTTTTCGGCGCCACGTGGAACTTCACAACATCTAAAAGAATGCTTGAGTGTCCTCCCTAGGAGGACGAATCGACTCTCATATAAAGTAACCTCCCACCATTTTAATCACATTATACATCTTTTAATAAAATATTATAATTATTATCATTTTTATTTATGGGATTAACATGTTCATCGCACGTGCACTTTTACTAGTACCAATAAAAATCGCCAAAATGCATTTTTCAGTATCTAACTTGATTGATACCTATTGGAATCCGCCGGTGTCAAGAGATATATCGGGTCATATTTGCCAATCTTTATTCGATATGAACCAGATATATTATACCAAAAATGCCCTTTGGGAATTTTTTTTAAATATTTTTAATTTTATATATATATATATATATATATATATATATATATATATATATATATATATATATATATAGGTTTTTAATATATTTGTTTGAAAAAGGGGTCCGTCAATATCGGTCGGTTTGGCCAATATGTCCAATAGGTGTAGTGTTTTTTTTTTAATGATGCCATACTATATAAACAATATGAATGTGCTCTACATATTGTAGTGAGTATGATAGTTCATCAATAGCACTTAGGGAATAAATCTCACGCAACAAAGCACTCACATTGAGTGACACATAGGGGAATAAATCTCGCACAACAGCACTCACCTTATTAATATAAAGGAGGAAACAAACGTGGAGTGTAGAACCCACGACCTCAAGCCTTGTACAGGAGGGAGGATACTACCCCAACGAGTGATGCAACCTAAATGAGCAATGAGGTTTTCATTTGACTATCTATCATTCAGGACTAATAAAGGCTGAAGATGTCACGACCCGAAATTCTACCCCATCCCGAGGGCCTAGAATTTCAAGTTATGACCCGCACATATCCCGGATATGCTAAGCGGGTATACACATAATCAGAGTTATCGCGCAATTCGGGTTCCATGAAATCCGTGAAGTCCAACATATAAAGGTGGAATAATAAGCAACCATAAATAATAGAATAAAAGTAATGAATCTGAATAATCCACCAATAAAATAATAATAGAGGTCAGAGACAAATCCGACAAAGGGAAACCATAAAATCAATCATAATAATAAGGACCAAATCCACTACCGAGTCTGTAATGATCAATATCCGGTGTTCAGATCGAAATCAGCACTGTAGCCCTCCTGGTACTCAACTCCATCGCTAGGGCTGCAATCGAGCCGGGCCAAGCTGGGGTCGGCTCTAGGCTCTTCAAGCTCAACAAATTTCAAGCTCTAGCTCAACTCTCCGAGCTTGGGCCGAGCTTCGAGCCAAGTATGTTCTATTATAAAAAATGAACTCAAAATAAAAATCGCGTATCTTTTAATAGATATCCTTTTGAATAACATTTATCATTTGATTTGTATCTTCTTGTTGTTTATCTCCTTGTTGGTTAATTTGATGGTCAAGCGATGGGTTTGAAATTTTTCTCGGACTCATGTAGCATGATGAACTTTGATGAAATTAGATCAGTTGAGTGCATAACTTTTTAAAAAATTTACGAAAAATAATATACTTTTATAAGTATTTGAACTCTTGAAATATACTTGATAACTAATGTATTCCCTTAACAAAATATATAAGTCAAGATGAAAATTTTGGCAGATGAAAATTCTAATTATTTTTTAAAAATATAAAATGATAAAAATGGCCTCACTAGTCATCTCAGTTTGCTCTCAAATAGAGGTGATATTGAGAACCGTGGGTCAGAGTAACAGTGGGTACTATATAATATATAAAGTGAAAATTAGGGCAAGTGAGGGCCAAAAGTTCATATTTTATCCTTCAAAGTAGCCGTTGAAGCGTAAAATAGACCCCTCAAAGTTAATTTTATATGTATATAAACCGAGCCATAGAGCCGAGCCAGGCTGAGCCGGCCTTAGCTTTAGCTCGGCTCTGTTCATTCGAGCTACAAACTGTTCAGCTCGGCTCGGCTCTCAAGCCGAGCTCTAAAGAGAAAAGCTCTTATTTTTCGGGCCGAGTTGTCGAGCTAGCTTGGCTCTGTTGCAGCCCTATCCGTCGCCCTCCCAAGACTCCTGATACTCAACGCCCGCGGGATCAATGAAATCAGCTTTGGTGGGATCTGAATGGCCGACCTCTACTCCACCAGCGTAATCACCTATAACTTTTATATTATCGTGGGATGAGTTTACTCAGTCACGTAAACTCAGTGGATACGCCACCAATCCACCTCATATTACTCAAGTGCATTGTGGGTACATCTTGTGAGGGATAAACATAATATCTCAAAGTAGATACTAAGAGAAAGACAAAATTATTTGCATATAGTAAAACTTATATCATATTATAAATGCATGACCATGATCTGAACACTCATATTCTAACGTACCTCACCATATCTCATAACATATTATATCATATCTTATTATCATTCTCGCGCATACATCTGTATATCGCACGAGCGTAATTAACATACTCGTAAAATCCTAAACGACATGTACCAGAGTCGCTGCTCAAGCTACTATGGGAGGGTCAATATAGTATCATACCACCATATTATAACGCCCTCGTATCATACTCATACTCCACCATCTAGCTAATGGGGAGACATAATAGCCAAAGTCACTCATAATCTCTCTCAGAGATTCATTTTGGCTGAAAGACGTTGTTGCCCTTACTGTGGCTACACAAGGAACGACACATACAGAGACTTATATTTTTAATCTTTTGCTGGCCTATACAGCGGTGTCTTATTATCGTGCTCATAACTCATCTTATGTCATACTTATGTCTTATCATACCCATACACTTAATTCTAGGACAACTATAGTGAGGTAACTTTTCTAAATCACGCTTTCAAAGAAAAATATTCCGTAATAACCTGGATGTACTTCGTGTGACAGCTCATACTATCATAGAGATGTTGTATATGTACATGGACACCAGCATCCCGAGTTTCACGTGACCATAAAAGAAATCATACCACAGCTAAGGCCCGAGGCTCGATCCTCGTATCATATCTCATATCTTAATCTCTCATATTAAAACTCAGGGTGATAGGGTCACCGTATATGTCATCATATACGAGGTTACATTGAATTCGCACTCACCCGACTCGTCATGGGTCTTATTCCACTATGAGTTGTAAAATATGTAAATACAGTATATTTCTCGTTTCGATACCATCTCATCAAATCACCATGCCCAAGCGTAGGAATGATCTCATATACTCTCGTATATATGCCCTAACTTACTCATAACTCATAATGTAATTCAAGATGGAAACACAAAAATTCAGACGTACAGAAAGATTTACACTAGATTTTCTTATGTTTATATATATACATTTATTTACACACATTCTCATATAATATAGAATATAGTAGTTATAAGTGTATTCTCGATAACAGAAAATTCGGGATTCAATATTCACAAGGTATCGAATTCCTAACACTTCGTGTTATCGAAGTGATCGCGTTGAAGTAATAAAAGTGATATTTAAATATATTATTATTTATTATTATAAAATATTTAAATTAAATATTATTATTTTAAAAGTTAAATGCATCACGACCATCGATCGAAAAGTGCAAGTGATTATTGTGCATTAAGTTTTGATCGTGCAATAGTAGAATTTTAGTGTAAAATCAGGTCGTCTGTTCGGACGATAATTGATTAATTGGTCTTGGAATCAATCAATCAATTTTAATTATATTATATAAGCTATTTAAATTTGAGTACAAATCAATCAATCGATTTTAGAGTCAATGGATCGAGTCTGAAGTTGGATTCTACCATACCTGTGTATTATAATATAATTTTATATTAATAAAATATTCTAATATAATAGTGTAATTATTATATAGTAAAAGTTATATAATATATCATTAAACTCATGACAGGTTCAGAGAATTGAGAACGCCCCGTATTTTAAATATAATATTACATCCCTATTTTAATGTACAATATTATATAACTATTAGCCCTTACTATAATATAATATTATATACTTATACAATATAACCCCTTAAGGTCGGTCAAGGCTGAGGTGTTCGGACTCATTGAGATAAAACAAGCAAGAACTAAGTTCAATTAGTGGGTCTTGGTCCAACACTAGACGGGTCACAGTCCAATGTCAGATGGGCCATGGTCCAACATCAAATGGGTTACGATCCAACATTAGATAGGTCATGGTCCAACATCAAATGGGTCACAATCCGACATCAAATGGGTCAAGGTCCAACATCATATGCGCCACAGTCCACAATCAAAAGGGTTGAGGTCCAACATTAGATGGGTCACAGTCCAACAGCAGATGGGTCATGGTCCACATTAAATAGGTCACAATCCAACGTCAGATGGGTCATGGTCCACATCAAATTGGTCATAGTCCACATTAGATGGGCCAAGGTCCAACATCAGTTGGGCCACGGTCCACAATCAAATAGGTCGAAGTCCAACATTAGATGGGTCACGATCCGACATCAGATGGGTCAAGGCTAAACATCAGATGGGTCACGATAATATGGGATGGGTCATTACCAGTCAGAGTTTGAGGGTTATCAGTGATGGTTGTAATTTTATACCTGTATAAGGGATTCACAAGGAATTCCCTCTTTAACATACACCTGAAGGGCCGAACATTTCGACCCATTGCTTGTTTTCCCACCAAATTTCGTATCTACGTTCCATGACCGAATATCAAATTTCACATGTTAGACATTTATATATAATTTACATATTTATTTTCATAATTATAAGTAATTTACATATTAGGATTGAATTTGGTCAAAGGCATAAATTCCGTGTGGGCCTATGGTAATAACATGAGGTCTATAGACTATAGCCGTTGGATCACAATCTAATGACTGAGAGAAAACAAGCAAACCACTTGATGAAAACCACGTCATCTACTACCATCGCATTTTTATTCATACTATTAGCATATAGTGATTATTAGTTTAATAATATTGATTCAAACCAACCATCCTTTCAAATATAATATAACATATATAATTAGAAAGGGGCTTTGGGTATATAACGATAGTTACTGACAAGCCATTATTACCTTGTATATAATACAATATATTTATAACCTACTATAATGGCTACAGTGCCTTAACCGATGGTTTGACATGAACATTAAATCTACGGTAAGTCTATGTATAGCAAATTTATGAATATTTTATTTGGTACTATATATATATATATATATATATATCAAATTCAAGGATATTTTATTAGTTACCATATGCATTTATAATATATATAAATATTCTTCCAATAGGAATCTTGGTTTATGCCAAAGTGTCATATTCCGCAACTTTGTATTGTCTCGTCTTTAGTATTTTGTAAGGAGACTAATAAGAAAGAGGTCGAACATAAAAGTAGGGATCCTTGTGCGTTTTTACTCAACAATTAAAATATTGAGTGTGAAGCAATTATTGTATAACATAAATAAATAATTAAAATAAAAATAAAATAAGGATTAATTATATTTTTAATCCTAAAATAATATAATCGAAAAATAAATCTAGATTCGTTTTACTAGCCCGTCAATACGCAATCGAATCGTATCTTATGCGACGGGATCTGAGAAGAACAAAGTAGATGGATGGGTATCCACCTCTTGAAGTGTAACGGCAAATCAACGGTGATGAGATCGGCGTCCCACGCGATGGCCCGTTCACGATTGTTCTGTCTTTTTCCTCCACGATCTTGACGGCGAAATAACCCACGGAGTTCTTTGTGGAAGAACACACAAAACTTTTAGAGAAGGGGTTAGGGATTTAGAAAAGAGATGGGTTGAGAAGAGGAAGTTGTGGTGGCTAGGGTATCTTAAGAGAATAAAATAATAAGAATAAGAGACGTCTAGCTTTCTCTTAAGATTAGAATTAGAAAAAGAGTTTAAATAGATTTTCTAAAACAAGGTTGGTTCCGATGTAAAGCACTAACACCAAACACGATACAAAACACCATCTAATACCAATAAAAAAAAGTCAAAAATTTCGGGTCGTTACAAAAGATGAACATTGTGAGTAATAACCCTAGGTTTACCTTTATTTTCAACTCAAGATTCTTCCATTTCAACTTGGGTTTCACGTGCTTAAACTGTCGATTGCTTCGAATCAGACAATAGAGATCGTTTTTTGTCCTAATTTTCAACACAATAGAAATTTGAGCTCATGGGATTACTATTAGTCGATCATATTTTGATTCTATGGGGCACACATTCCAAAAAAGTATTCCAAGAATCATGTTTGATGTACGCCAAAGATCATGCTCCTTTTTGGGATGTGTGCCATGTGGAATAAAATTTGATGTCTGATGGTACGTCCATGATCTCAAGGTATATGGTTTCAAAGATTGGGATGAAAAACAAACTCCATCATCTGATTCAAAGTAGTCAACTGTTTAAGTACAAGAAAGTCAAGTTAAGAAGAAAGATTCTTAGGTTGTAAATAAAGTTACCCCAACCCTAAATGACTTGACTGTATGAAAATGGAAATCAGAAATGTTTTTTAATTTTGGGTTGGTATTAGGTACCTAACCCAAATATCGATACTTGGGTCACTTTTGGGACATATGCCATGTGGAACCACCATATATTTGTATAATATGATGCCCAAAATTTCAAGATCTAAGGTACAAAAGAATGGACCAAAAAAAGATCTCCATGGTCTTATTTAAAGCCATCAAAGGCTATCTGACAGTAATGGTATATTAGATTTACATGAAACAATTAATTTTAGATGATGTTTGACTGCTTTGACTTAAATGATGATTTTTTTCACCTTAGTCTTCTACACTAAAGATCTTTAGATGATAACACACTTATCAAACGGTGATACATTTCTCACAAAGTGATATGAGTATCGATACGTCTGGCACTTAGGCTGCTTACCTAATTTTATTTTCTTTTTTTTTATAGTTGACTTTAAGTGGTTGTTTGGATACAGGGAATACATGGTAAAACGGTTTACCATAGATTCAGCTGTTTGTGCGTTTTTAAGGGAGGTAAACATAGTGACAAATTTCGTCGAATTTCGCCGAAATTTCACGAAATGGGGGTCAAATAAAAATTTTGGGAAAATTTCGATTTTCGGTATTTTTCGGTAAACTTCGGTAATTTTTTTATAAAAAATATTTTATATATATATATATATATATATATATATATATATATATATATATATATATATATATATATATATATATATATAAATTTTTAATCCCCGAAACTTTCCCAAATTTTTTCAAAAGATATTGAAATTAATCCGAAATGTACTGAAAGGACTCTCCACCAAAAAATTCCTGAAATATTTACCACAAAACACCAAAAGATATTACAACAACCCCTCCCTCCCTCGAGAATAGGGAAGAAATCAAGAAACGTAGTACTATTCCTGCAAGTTCGGAATTCGTGGTAAAAAATCAACAACTTTACCACGTTTTACTAAGTTCTCTCTAAACGTATCATAATATGACTCTTTCGGGTTGCAGTTTTGAATCAGAAGCCCTCTAGTTGATGAGAGACGATAGCATGGTGCATAGTACTATCGTACTTCATGCTTGGCTCCATTTATTATCATCTACCATCCACTCATCGATATTCTGGAGGAGTCAAAGTGACACATGTCAAACGTCTAGGGTATTTATTTTAAAATGGACAAAGTTATATGGCGGACAGGAAATAGCAGATCATTCAACGGATTGCCGATGTGGCATGACACAAGCGCAATGTGGCCAGTCACACATATCACGCTAAGTAAGCATCTATTGATTGGTCTGCTGTTTTCATCTGTTTATTATAATTGTACTTTTGAAATAGCACAAATGTTAACGTGTAGAGCATCATGTGAAACAAGCTATAATTTTAGAGGTAGTATTGAAAAAGGAGTCCTAACGTCCCTGTGACTTTCTGACATGCACAGACTATCATGTATTGGAAGTCCGTGAACATCACAAAGTTACATAGAAGTGCGGACTGCCACAGCCACCCATTATGGGTGGACACCCATTGTAGGCTAACTCTAATTTCAAATTAGCATATATTAATAATTAAATTTAAAATTTACTAAAATCTCGGAATCGGATTCGCTTGAATGTAGCGATTGGGGATTACAAATCCAAATTTGTACTGAGCAAACCCGTGAATCAGGTAGCATTATTTTAAACCATGTTGGGGTAACATTTGATCGAATGTCATAGAGACTTTTATTTATCAAAATGATTGAAATGCTCTTGAGTCTCTCATTACTTATGATGACTAATAGTAAGATACGGATTGGTTATATCCTTTGCTTGGTCCATCGGATCCAAGTCCCCAATCTGTGAGGACTTTTAATCCATTTCATATAGTTGTAGAATCCACAAGCACGCCCATTGTAGCTTCCTTTTTAGACTGCCAATCAATGATCAATTGCATAAAAGAGGACTCCATATCCCTTTTCAGTACTCTCTCTACTGGTCTGACAGAGAAGATCATAATCTTATCTTTTTAGCATGCAGTTATTCTACATAGATTTGGAGGTCCATCTTGGCAAGGTTGGGGGTTTTGAAATATCAAGCTAGGGAGCCTCTTTGAGGAACTTCGTGTCATTCATAATCGATTCCAGGGAAAGGGTTAGATCACTTCCATGGCTTGCCTTGCCCACGGCCATTCATCTTTGGAAGGAACGAAACTTACGTATTTTTGAAAAATTAATGATCCTCAAGAACATTATTTGAGAGGTTCATACCAAGGCCTCTTTCTTTAAAAGTTATGAAGTTCACACTGAAGAGAAACTGCCATAGTGACGCGGGACAATTGATTAGTCACATAATTTACTATTTTATCACCCTTAACTTAGTGATGGTAGGACCTAATTTTCTACTAACGAGATACTGATGTACAGATATTAAATATAAACAGTAAATTAGAGCCTAAATGTTAATCTTTGTCAAAATAAACTCAAAAGGTAATAAGAAAGACGATCGAGCGAAAAAGACGCTTTTCCGCCTACTGAAAGTCAATGAATCGTAATTTATAATTCTTCAAAAGAGACAAAAGGAGAAAAGCGATAAAGCGTAATTTAAAGGAATCGTCAACCATGAGGAAGCTTTGAGAAATAGAAAATCGTGATTAACGATTTGTCAAAAGAAGCTATGAAAGACAGAAAATCGTGATTAACAATTTTCCAGAAAAGAAGCCTTACTACTATTGTTGCTGCTGATCACGTGAGTGAGAGTTTAATACCGCCATATCCAAAATTAGAAGACTCTTGCAATTAGAAGTCTGGTGAACCACGAAGCTGAGAAGATTGATAAAGATCTAATCCGAAGGACTCTGCTGCTGCTCAATAAAGAACAATCCAGAAGCGCATCAACTAAAGAAAGCAAGAAAAGATAAAATTAGAAATTAGAGTTATATTAAGAATCTTTTATTAGAACTAGATCTTTATAAACCGACCCCTTATGATCTATAAATAAAAGAGTTCGACATAGGGATAAGCATCGATTGACGCCTGAGGTTGGATTTTCTTTCGATCAAAGTAGTGTATACTAGTTAGAACAGATTAGATATTAGAGGTTTCTCAAGAGCAATTGATGACTGCAATTGAGTGCTGAAGATTAGCATAGATATCTGCAATTTCTTAGGAGCAATTGATGACTGCGGTTGAGGGGTGAAGGATATATTTTACTTTGCTTTCTAGTTTAGATTTTATTTGCTTTGTAAACACTTCTAAGTTTTAATTTGAATTGACGACTCAGGTTAGAATTTGCAAATTAGTTTAATGATTTTTTACTTTTCCATCTTCAGTTTTCTAGAGTTTGATTGACACCCAAATTTCTGATTGATTGTTGATTAAATTAAATATGTATAGAATCTTAGACTTGATTGACGACCAATGTTAGGAGACTAGAAATATAGTGTAACGGTACTGTTTATTTTCATAAATATCCGAAAGCTGAAGATTAAGATTGATGACCTTAATCTGAAGAAGGAGGATTAGAATTTATTTTTATGCACTTTAGTTTAATAACTCATTCTTTTATTCATATTTCTCCAGTAGATTATGAAATCTTAAAAATGAATAAAAGTTTTTAAGATAGGGATTTAGATAAAAGATATTAACTAAGAATAAATTAGATAATAAACTTCCTCGTGGGAACGATCCTATGCTAGTACTATAATTTTCATTGTACGGTTGTAATAGGTTAGGACTTAAATTTAATATAATTATAATATATACATAAAAGCAATCGAGTCAACAACGACCCTAAAACGCGTGAATGATAATGAAACGAAGATGTGCTGAAATTAAACTATTTAATTCAAACATAATCTTAAAATTACTTCAATACCTTAGAGTTTCATAGATTTTCGTTTGATTGATCATGCGAGATTCGGCTAGGGTCTAGTCCGATGCACAAGTCCAGTTAGATTCGTAGAATGGATCGATCCTAGAGATATAACTCTAGTTTTTCCAGATTAGGGCGTCTGGTCATAAATTCAAAGCGAAATCACTAGATCTAATTAGGGTTTGTTGAATTAGGTCAATTTAACGGCTCAGATTAATCTAGGGTTTGAGTTTTCAGAATGATCAAATAGAAAATGGTTGCAGTAGGTTTATGGGATCAGAAAGAAAGCAGAGAAAATAGATAGATAGACAAAAAAGATTAGGAAATTATAGGCATCGCACCCTTGGCCTCACACCAAATCATCCTGAAAAGAAGAATCACTCTCTATTAAAAGCTCATCTCAAGTTTAAAGCAAATAACTCTTTTCATTAATAATCAACTACCTCCAAAAGATGTTTTACAGTAATCATAAACAAAAACAGAAAAATTAAAAAATAAAACCTATGAAAAGTACTAAAATTGTCAAGGCTCGACGTTGACTCGCTTGAGCGACAACCGACGCTCGCTTGAGCAACTTTTGGCCAAAAGAGAGGCCTTATTTCTGAAACCTTCTTGCTCGAGCAGGAAGTTAGGGCGCTTGAACGAGTTTGGGTAGTGTGTCCTCCTTTAGGCCTGGTTCTGGTTCCCTTTCCATTTATTCTGATGCCGATATATGTGAAATGGTCCAAAACTGATGTCCATAGTGTCGGCGTCCCCGTTAATTCCGTCGAACAGAAATGGCTTCATCACCGATGAAGTGGAGGCATGGTAGTGCTCTAGCATGCCGAGGTCCAGGGGACGAACCTCACCTTCATTGATCCATGTGTTTTCAGACTCTGACTTACCCATCCACTCTGACTTACCCTCCGCCACGAGTGGATATGACACGATCATCTAATATTTCCTCAATTACCTCTTTTCTTTGTCTGCTTGGGGAAGGAAGGGGTGTCAGCTACAAAATTGGGTTGAGATCAGGAATAGGAGAGGTGTGGAATGGGTTGGTTGAGTCTAGATAAGAAACTAACTCTTTCACATTGAACGTTGAACTAACTCCTGTATTTGTAGGAAGCTCAAGAAGATATGCATTAGGACCACTCATTGCCACAATCTTAAAAGGTCCAGCTCAGCGCCACGGGCTTGGAGTGTAACAGCCCGAATTTCCGTCTCCAGAAATCCGTGCCGTTAGGATCATACTCTGGATGATCCCGGATCGATCACACGTGTCCGCGCATATAGCGGAAGCTAGGTGGACACATCCGAGCAGCGGTATTCTGAGTCAAACAATTTCTATGCTAAACACACATCAATAATAGTAAATGGAAAGAAAACACACACATTCCCAAAAAGGAACCAAGAAGAACCATCGGTGATGGACGTACATCACCCAAACAATGGTTCCCGATAGTGGTTCCGAAATGGAATGTGGACTAACATAAAATAAGTAAATGCAGAACTATATACGTTTATACAAAGGTGGCCACGCACACAGAATCCAAAAGATCAAAAATACAAAATGTCGCATCAATACCACGGATAAAACTCGCCTCACCTCGACGTCTCCTCGCCCTCCCGCCTCGGCCTCGGATCCGGTGATAATCCGTCACTTTGCGTACGCATCCTCGTAACCTAAAAGTGTTTTAAAAAGCAGGGTGAGCTACATCCTAGCTCAGTAGAAGAAGTTCGATTAATTTGCATCTAATTTATTAAACATGATTGCAGAACATATCTTAAATCGATAAGTGAAACAAAACTGAACAGAGTATGGATTGATGCTCAAACATGCAGGAGATCAGAATGCATAACTGGTAATAGCAAACAGAACTTCAGAATTTGCAAAATGCTATGCTTATTATATTTAAATGACTTAAATCATGCATATCTCTAACTTAAGTAACTCCCGTGTATATATCACGGTAGCCGACGAGCCGATAGGAAACCCCAACCAATCGTCGTTCAATGAACAATTTTCAGGAATGCAATAATGCCCCACACATGGAGTGCATATTTTGCCGAGGATTTTCAAGCAACTGCACATTGTGCAAGAAACGGATATACCGCCGAGTCGGTGGGGATCGTCTGAATATTAAACCTCAAATCAAATACATACTTATTACCTCATGAATCAGATTATCAGAGCAGATTAACAGAGCAGATTATCAGAGCATATGCAAAGAACAGAAACAGATATCAGAATACGGGAATCAGAGTTTAATGCATATGCAGGCATGCTTTCGAAAATCAGAGATAGAATACAATGTTAAGATATCATGCAATTAAATTTAGATACACTTTAAGTTGAATTTTCCTACCTCGGTCGGACCTCTTTCTAAGCAAATCCAACGCCGTTCTAAAGCGTCCAAAAGTTATTATCTACGGCCTCCACTCTTTTGTCTACATCACACACATGATGATGTATAAAAATTGATCCTAAATATTAATAATATTGACGATTTAAGTATTTTCTCAAAACAGACTAAATGGGTAATTTCATGTTGATTCAAAACTTAACCCAACTTCCCACTTCGTTTTGACTATTAAAACACTTGATTTAAGATTTGGCTAATTCATGAAAGAGTTAGATCTCGTCGTACTCTTTCCAACGCATCAAGAATCGCGTCAATCGGAGTTCGGGACAAGGAGTTATGGCCAAAATCAAGCAATACGATACTCAGCTTAACACGTGCTAACTTAGAACTTGGCCAAACTTCAAGCTCAATTTTGATTATCAAAACAATTTATTCATTAGTTATTTAATTCATGAAAGTTGTAGATTTAGTTGTCCTGCCGCAAGAATCGCATCAATCGGAGTTCGGAGTAAAAGTTATGACCAAAACACGTCGATGCCTAGGTTGATCGATCACCACCTTGGTGATAGATCACCAACTCCCTTGTAGATCGATCACCACCTTGGTGATAGATCACCAACTCCCTTGTAGATCGATCACCACCTTGGTGATCGATCACCAACTCCCTTGTAGATCAATCACCACCTTGGTGATAGATCACCAACTCCCTTGTAGATCGATCACCACCTTGGTGATCGATCACCACCCTGCATGAACTTCTAGCTTCGGGGTCATCGTTCCCATAAGGCTTTATATCGATTGATCGATCACCACCTTGGTGATTGATCACCAACCCTCCTGTAGATCGATCACCACCTTGGTGATCGATCACCAATGACAGAAAAGCTGTCATTAATGGAGTTCACCTCCCTTCCATTTTTTTTTTATCTCCTTCCACTAATGGTTGTTCAATCACCATTAATACTTCATAAATACACACTAAACTAAAACAAGGGTTAGTGCTATAATCTAAACCATTAAAACTCATATGGATCTATATATTAATTGGATTGTTATATGCGAACTCGGCTATTGACAAGATAAAATCCCAAGTCATAATTGATCACCGACAAGACCACAAAGAAGATTGCTTAAGCTTCTATTGGTGACTTCGGTTTAGCCATCGGTTTGAGGATGATATGCCGAAGAAAATTATAACATGGTACTCATCATATGCTATTGGGTATTCCAAAAGTAACTAGTGAACTTGACGTCCTTATCAAACACGATGGTCTTAGGCAACCCATAGAGACGCACAATCTCCTTGAAAAACAGTTTTGCAATATGAGCGGTATCGAAGGTTTTAGAGCACGGTATAAAGTGGATCATTTTGGAGAAGCAGTCCACTACCACAAAAATGGAATCGTGTTTTTGCAGAATCTTGGGGAGTCCGAGCATGAAATTCATCGAGATGTCTTGCCACGATGTGTGTGGAGCGGGTAGCGGGGTGTATAGGCCAATATTTTATCTACTCTGTTTGAACACTTGGAATGTACGACATTATTTCACAACCCGAGAAACATCTCTCATTAGGCTAGGCCAATAGAACCTATCCTCCACAAGTGCAACGGTCTTATTATGCTTGAATTGTCCGATAATTCCTCCAGCATATAACTCAAAATGAGAAAGTCACACAATGAAGTGCGAGGGATGCATAGGCAGTTGCCTTTGAATAAATACCCATCCTGTAGGGTATAGTTGGAGTTAGTGCTAGTCGGATTACTAAGGAGAGCATTATAGTCCATCTTGAAATTTGAGAACTCGAGATACTCCTCCCTCAATTGTTTGAATTCGACAACCTCGATGCTCATAGTTTGCAAAGTTGCTACTCGACGACTAAGTACATTTTCCGTTTTATTTTTAATATCGGCATTGTGCTTCAATACGAATGTGAACCCTTTGAGGTATTCGACCATGTCGCATGCCTCAGGCTCAACTTCTTTTGAGAAGCAAGAAGCGTAAGGCTTCGTTGTCGAAAAATAACACAAACTCTTGCGGTCTAAGATAGTGTTTCCAACACCAAAGGGATTGGAGGACCGCATAAAACTCCTTGTCATAGGTGGAATACTTTTGCTTTGTCTCGTTAAGCTTTTCACTAAAGTAGGCCGCTGGGTGACCCTCTTGGCTAAGTACTCCGCATATACTTACACCCGATGTATCACATGCAACTTCAAAGACTTAAGAAAAATCTGGTAGACGCATGATGGGTGCACTAATTATTTTCTCCTTAATCTCGGCAAAGGCTTTTGTCGTGACTTTGCTCCATTGAAACTCCCCCTTTCTCATGTAATTGGTGATGAGAGTTATAATGGTGCTAAAACTTTGAATGAGGTGATAATAGAATGTAGCCGAGCAATAGAAGCTACGAACATCGTGAATATTCTTAGGTTCGGGCCACTCCACAATAGCCTTAACCTTTTTTGAGTCCGCAACCATCCCGTTGGCCGAGACGATAAATCCCAAGAAGACAACGAATCGTTGCATGAATGTGCAGTTCTTAAAATTCGCATACAAATTTTCTCCCCTCAAGGTTTCACAAACCAACCTAAGGTGGGTCAAGCGTTATTCCTTATCATGACTATAATTCAAGATGTCATCGAAATACACCACTATGAATTTGCTTAAAAACGGTCTTAACACTTGGGTCATGAGCCTCATAAAAGTGTTTTGGGAATTAGAAAACCCAAAAGGCATGATCATCCACACGTAAAGACCATCTTTGGTCTTGAAGGCAGTTTTCCACTCATCACCGGAGCGGATACGAACTTAATGGTAGCTACTTTTAAGGTCTATCTTAAAAAAGATAGTGACACCAATCATCATATCCAACATGTCGTCGAGCCTTGATATAGGAAATTGATATTTGATCGTAATCTTATTGATGGCCCGACTATCCACACACATCTGCCAAGTACCATCCTTCTTGAGTGTGAGTAGTGCGGGTACGACATAAAGGCTCAAGCTTTCTTAGATGAACCCCTTCCGAAGGAGTTCATTGACTTGTCGTGTTAACTCGGCATGTTTAATCGGAATCAACCTATAATGGGGCAAGTTTGATAGAGTAGATCTAGGAACTAAGTCTATGGCGTGTTGTCTTCTAGGAAGACACCGTAAGGAGGGAATTCATTGGGTAAGTCTTCTAGGAAGACATCCGCAAATTATTTCAAAAATGGGCTCAACCTCCTCAGGGTGTTTCGCTCATAGACTCGAGAGCACACTTAATAGTGATGACAACGTACACCACGTTCTCATCCAAAGATGCTCTCTCAAACTCTTAAGGGCTCATGATGTTAATGGTCTTAGACTGACCATCCTCCTTAACTTTGCTGGTCGATGGTATTTTGGGAGACAAGGGGTGTAATTTGATCTTCTTGCCTTTATACATGAACGTGCACACGTTAGATCGACTAAGAAGGGTCATATCCATGTCATAAAGCCACGACCTTCCCAAAATGATGTGGCCCACCTCCATCGCCACCACATTGCACCACAAGGTGTTTGAATACAAAACCAATTGAATCGGCACATGACACCTTTGAGACACAAGAATAGATGAAAAGTCGACCCATGCGACGTTATATGGTCTCGGGTGAGCTTCGGGCGTAGGCCCTAAGCGGGTGATGGTATGAGTCAACACCACATTGGTGCAACTCTCGCTATCCATGATAACCCTACAACTTTTCTCTCCATATTTAGCGAATGTGTGGAAGATGTTCTCCCTAAGCCAATCCTCTTTTTCATCCCATTGAGGTTGTACAAGGGCACACCTCACAACTAAGGCACGAACACTATCATCACCTTCCTCATCACTAAGTGTGATGTCCGGCTTGTACACTTCTTCTTCAATACCTCCATCATCCTCGCTTTCCTTTCTCTCATTCAAGAGATTCCTTTGAGGGCAAAGTGTCTCAGCTCATGACACTTATAATAGTTAGTTTGAGAACCACCCTTCGAGGATTCTTTAACCACACCTTTTCTTTTTTCAAATCTCACATTGGTAGGAGTGAGTTGTGTAGGTCTGGGAGGTGGATTTTCGGCACTAGGCCTTCCCTCATTGGTACGATGACTACTGGTTTGTGAGTCAAATCGCCTCACCATTGTCATTTTCAAGTATCGCTCAAGGTCTTGTACAACGGCGTAACACTCGTCAATAGTGTCAATGGGGTGGGAGATCAACTCCTTTTACAATTTCAATTGCAATCCAGTGCAGAATCTAGAGAGAGTGACTTGATGATCTTTCGATACTTTGACTCTCATTATGAATTCTTCAAATTTTTTAAGATATTCAATCACGGGCATACTACCTTGGTATAGATTTTGCCATTAATCAAATAAGCGATGATAGTATGATAAAGGAACGTATTTATCTGTAAGTCGTTCTTTTATGTCCATGTAACGGGTAATGAGGGCATAGCCCGCATTCGCTCTCATGCGCTCGACGTTGACCCAAAAGAGTCGAGTTTAACCGATGAGTTTCATTTTGGCGATCCTAACACATCGCTCGTCACTCATACCATACCACTCAAAGTGGTGGTCCATATCAGAGACCCAACCGAGGAAGACTTTGAGACACATTCTTCCATTGTAGGATGGAAACTCAACTTGAACATTCTTGAGGAGTCTTCAATCCAGGTCATAGTCATTTCCACGTTAATCTACCTCCCTATGGTTCCAATTCCGATCATTTTGTTGACCACTATGTTCAAAGTGTGGACCGTTACGCTCATGGTGTCGGTCTTGTTGCTCGTCAACTCCTTTCAATCGATTTAATCGGTCATGTAACCTACCATTAGAAACCTCTATGGACGTTTGGGTTTGTTTCATAACATTCATCCTCTCATTTATCGCATTCAATTTGGTTTGGATGCCCCTAAGAGCATCGACAATCTCACTCAAGTCCATGGTGATCATGACTTTCAAATACAAGTTCTGAAATGACATGCAACTATGAACCAACATGAATAAGAAATTTTATCAAACACAAGACATGCACACTGACGAACACAAATGAAATAAAATGCAATAAAATTGAAATGACGTCCAAATATGCCCTAACCTAGAACCTGTCTCTACCAAAACTAACGTGAGACATGATGAGTGTTGAAATTTCTTATTCATGTTGGTTTATAGTTGAAATATGATCATATTTCACACCCTAAAACATACACTTAGCTATCTGATGAGAGCAATCTGACAGCTTTTCTGGAGTTTTGATGGTTTCAAGACATTCTGACCGTTGGATGTATTTGATGGCACAAAAGAGCATAAGAACAGCCAACACTGGAATATTGAACCAAAGAACCGTTAAGCCCAAAAATACGTGAAGGATCGATCAAATCTCAGATCGATTGATCGAAGCTACGAAGAATTAATTCCGTAGAAGCCACTGTTCAAAATCGATCAATCGACTATTTGTGTTCAATCAATCGACGTAAAGAGAATTTTTGTACGCCAAGACTCTGTTTAGAATATATCGATCGAACTCTTAAACCAATGGATCGAATTTAAATGAATAATTCTCGTACTTGACTCTGTCCAGATTCGATCGATCAATTTTAAGTGAATTGAAGCACGACAAGTTTTGGTTCAAAATCGATCGATCTAATTTGGGAATCGATTGATCGATTTTAGTGTTTTGGCAAGGGGTTAGGGTGAACCAATATAAACTAGAGTTAGAGTTGGAGGGTCATCTTCTTTTTGTTAGCAGTTTTTACTTTTTCAAGTTTATTCTTTTAGTTTTCTAGCCTTCTTTTTTCAGTTTTCTAGATCTAGACCATAGAAAAGTAGTTCTTTTCGGAGGAAGATTGTAGCGGGTTGATTAAAGATGTTTGAATTTATTTTGACACTAAATTCTAGTATTATAATGAAGGTTAATTTAGTTATTTCGTTTGTTTATATAGTTCTTATTGAAATGTCTTTAATTTCTTAGAGATTTAGGATGTAATGAATCCCATATGAGGGATTCCATGAAGTTAGATTTGTGGTTGGAATGTTGGTAGACGCCATTATAATTTTTACGGTTGTAAGCTTTTTCCGTTTTCAGGATTTAATCATCAATCTGAGATATGAGATTTAGTAATGTTTTTCCCATGATCTCAGATCTATGATTAGGTACCCTAATCTTGTTTTTAATGCAAAAATCTGAATCATTAATTCATTATGATTAGATTTATTTTTAATACATTGAATATTTTAGTTCTTTTCATTTGTGGATTTGGAAAAGAATTACCTTGGATTTTTATATTAATTTAATTGTTTTAATCTTCCATAAAATTTTAAATGATTTTAATCTTTATGTTGTTTATGTCTCCAATACTCTACCCTTTAGATCTGAACTCATGGATGATAACCAAGGAGATCTTTATGCAATTGAATCAAGGAGTGAAAGGCAAGATCTTTGTGTGGACTCTTGCACACAAGGTTGGGAGTGGTATGGATATCGAAACATTGAGAAGAAGCTTGACCTAATGTTGTTAATTGGGAATCTCCAAGGAATAAAGACGCTCTAATTTCTTCTAAAACCAATACCAAATGGATAGATTTGGTGGCCAATACCCACCGAAGAGACACACCACAAAATTCTATTAGTTCTCTCTATTCATACACCCCACAAAACTACAATTGACACAACTCTAGAAGAGGTTTAGGGTTAGGAAAATGAGAGGTTTACATAAGTGGTATTTGGGTTAGAAAGATGTTATTAGCTTAGTGCTTTTAGCGTTTTAGGTTTAGGGTTAGAGATAGAAGAGGAAGAGGGAAGAAAGGTGAAATAGAGGGGAGGTTGAAAGAGTAGAGAGGTCCTCATAAGCATATATATTAAGTGAATATTACATAAACATCCCAAAGCTTCTCCCAAAAAAAGTGAAATGTCAACATGTTTTGCCCATTCATGCAGTACTGAGTCTAAAGCTATCTTCTCAGCTGCTTCATTATCATAATGAAGCGATATGAAGTCACTAATAGGAAAATTGAGCTAAGATAGAAGATATTGCTGCTACAAGATCTCACAAGTGCCATGAGCAATAGCTCTATACTCAACTTCCACACTCCATTTGAATACCACAACTTGCTTCTTACTCTTCAAAGAATTTGGCTCCACAATAGCTCTATACTAAACTAAATAGTCAGCAAGAAACATACAATAACTCCAAAGAATTTGGCCCCATTTTTGTTACTACCACATCACTTAAACAAAAAAGATATCGTTGATAGATAATGTATGTTGTTTTTGGTCTCTATCACCACACAATGGATCTTGAGTTCACGGGCTCACCGTCATATATCAAATGTTGATTCCACACGGCAAACATCCCACAAAGTGACTATGATCATTTTTTTGGGTATGCCTCGTAGGATCAACACGTGACCATATGATGGAGGACCCAAAATCTAAAGATCTATTGTCGGAAAGATTGGGACCAAAAGCTATCCTCATCATCTCAGTCAAAGCAGTTAACGAAATTTCCTTTATTTCAGTGGTGACAAAAATGGGTGTGGAAGAAACACAGCTCTAAATAAAAACCGCCCATGTTTTCTCAGCAACATTTTCTACCTTCTCCGAGGAGACCCACGAAATCATGGAGTAGAACCACAGTGATACCCCTCCAAATCCTAACACCAGAAAACATAGACTGATCGTTCGGGTGGGAATTTTCCTCGTAAATCACAGCTCCATCATCAGGTAACAGTGATCCCCTCATCTCTGTCCACTAATTTGATTCACACGACCGTCGGATCTCTGATACAAAATTTGAAACAATGTGTTGTGTTGTACCCTATCATTTCTCGCACTCTTTCGCCTCCCTGTTCTGGCTAAGACCACTTATGTTTATGAAAATGTACCAATGCCAGGTCAGATGTTCAGAAGAGTAAAGATTACTTGTAAAATGAATATATTTTTTGAAGGTATATGTTTTTAAGGTTACCGTTGGTGATTCACCACAATTTGTGGCTAAATCTATATGCTTTACAAGTGATCCAATTATTTATTTCATTTATTTTGAATTTGTTGAGTTACTAAAAGGTAGGAGTGGATGTGGGAATGGAGAAACTAGAGTTAAGATTACTTATAAAACACATATATTATATAAAGGTATTCGTGAAGATTTTTAATGTTGGTGATTCACCATTTGTTGCTAAATGTATGTGTTTTACAAGTGATCCACTTATGTATTTAGTTATTTATTGAGATTTACTTAAGGGGAATATAAAGGTAATGATGGAGTATATTGGGCTAAGTACTGAGGACAGTAATCTCACTTGTCAAATATATTCATCTTTTGAATTCGTGATATAAGGAACCCAAATCAATCTTTCTCCCTCAAACTTGAAAACCACTGATGTATTTTAGGCAAAATCAGCAAAATGTCAACATTGTATTTTCACAGATTTACATGCTCATAAATAGTTGTGTGCCTTCCAAGGTTTGACCAACTGGACTGAAGGCGGTGCTCTGGCTGGCCTAAAGGCCCGTGAATTCACCCTTCGTGATGCCAATTAACCAATCTAATTAATATATTGTTCAATCTAACTATGGAGTATGGAGGAGTTAGTTGATCGTTGTTTATATATAATGCAATTATTCACCGAATTTGGTAATGTGGCCCACACTCCACATGATAATCCAGAAAAGACTTCAAAGTGTCTATGGCTTGAAAAAGCAATAGAGAAAAAAAATATACGGTTCCATGCCACTTGTAAAGTGCAAATTGTCCAGATTAATATCCTCCTTACATTATAATTTGTGTTCCAAAGAATTAAGTGAAAGCCATTACTCTTGTTGATTGATCGACTTTGATCTCCATTGTTGTGTCAAAGTAGGAATTGCTTCATGGGCGTAAAAGAAGGTGAAATTAAAAAGCGATATGACTGTGCTATTTTCGAGCTCTTCTTTTATCTTAGCGGGCATAGTACATTTTAATTTGGGTGTCAAAAAACTGTTTAGGAGTTTTGGCTTTCCTCATGTATTTCCAATATTTTTATCAAAATTAACTTGAGAGTAGAGGATGCAATAATTGGATTGGATATATGACACAAATTTCTATCCTCAAAGGGTTTTATGGTTACATAAGAGAAAATTTTAAATATTGCTATGGAGATGTATCTTTTATCTCCGATATCAAGATGATATGTATTTTATTATTATCCGATATGAAGTTGCATTGGATGATATTTGTGACCTTGTGACGTCCACAGACTCTCATTCACTGCAAAGTTCGTGCATGTCACATGGTTGCATGGATGAGCGGACCACTTTCCAGTCCATGATGGATGGACCACCCATCGTAGACAAACGCTTAAAATATTCCTATGGGGTCGTTATCATTTATCTTTGATATCAAAATCATATGTATTTTATCATCTTCCGATGTAAAGATGCATTGGATGCTATGCGTGAAAATAAGTCCATATTGGTTTTTAATCAAGTTTATTAAATGTATAGTTGACTTTGGGTGATGGGAAAATTGGTGTAGTTTTAATCAACTATATTAGGTTTAGGTTGGGTTTTGGGATCATTCATAATTTCAAGTTTTTGGGAGGAGCAATGGTGCGGTTCTTTAACCAAATTCTTAGGGTTTCCAAAGTCATATTGCGTTGTTGCAATGTTCATCTTGGAAGAAACAAGATTGAAAGGTAAATTGTTAGATTATCCTCTCTATTGGGTAGGTTTGGTAGTTTTTACATTAGGTTAGGGTAGAGGGTTTGAAGAGTGCCTCTTTTTAGTTCAGTCTTTTTCCTCATTTAGGTGTTAGGTAGATGTTCGTTTGGTTTAGGTTATGGAACTTTTCGGCACCCCCTTGAGGGCTTTCTTTTGCATGGACTGTAGCTAGAGAAAAAAAATTCCCTCCATCGAGCCCCTTCGTCTTCAAACAAGGGAAAACACTTTGCCATCTGATGTATCAATTGCCTTTTCTAGTAGAGAATCAGTCGACCACCTTCTCTTTCTTTGTAGATTTGCATCCCACTTTGGGCTTACTTCTTTGCTCTTTTTGGTAACCGCTATGCCCTCCACACCAGAATACCTAATCTTTTGGGGTGTTGGCATCATGGTCATTTCAAAGTATTGTGCCTTCTTCTTAGGGACTTGACCCCATATGTGATTATGATAGGGATCTGGATTGATAGGAATGTAAGAATCTTTAACAACAATTTCAGGTCTTTATGCACTTGAATCAAGGAGTGAAAGGCGAGATCTTTGTGTGGGCTCTTGCACACAAGCTTGGGGGTGGTATGGATGTCGAAACATTGAGAAGAAGCTGGGCTTAATGTTTTTATTTGGGAATCTCCAAGGAATAATGACGCTCAAATTTCTTAAAAGACCATTACCCAATGGATAGATTTGGTGGCCAATACCCACCGAATTGATGCACCACAAAATTCTTTTATTTCACTCTATTCATACACCCCACAAAACAATAATTGGCACAACACTGGAAGAGGTTTAGGGTAAGGAAAATGAGAGGTTTACATAAGTGGTTTTTGGGTTAGAAAGATGTTATTAGCTTAGTGCTTTTAGTATTTTAGGTTTAGGGTTAGAGATAGAAGAGGGAAGAAAAGTGAAATAGAAGGGAAGCTGAGTCAGAAGAGAGGTCCTCATAAGCATTTATATTAAGTGAAAATATTACATAGACATCCCCAAGCTTCTCCCAAACCAAGTGAAACGTCAACATGTTTTGCCCATTCATGCAGTACCGAGTATGAAGCTATCTTCTCAACTGCTTCATTATCATAATGAAGCGGTATGAAGCCACTAATAGGAAAACTGAGCTTTGATAGAAGATATTGCAGTCACAAGATCTCGCAAGTGCCATGAGCAATAGCCCTATACTCAACTTCCACACTTGATTTGAATACCACTACTTGCTTCTTACTTTCCCAGGAAACTAAATTGCCAGCAAGAAACATACAATAACTCTAAAGAATTTGGCCCTGTTTTTGTTACTACCACATCACTTAAACAAAGAAATTATCGTTGATTGACAATGTAAGTTGTTTTTGGTCTCTATTACCACACAATGGATCTTGATATCACGGGCCTTCCGTCATATGTCATATATTGATTCCACATGGCCAACATCATAAAAAGTGAATATGATCATTTTTTCTGGTATGCCTCGTGGAATCAACACGTGACCATCTGATGGAGGGTCCAAAATCTCAAGATCTATTGTGTGAAAGATTGGGACCGAAAGCTATCCTCATCATCTGAGTCAAAACAATCAAGGAAACTTCCTTTGTTTCAGTGGTGTGGCAGTCACAAAAGTGGGTGTGGCAGTAACACTGCTCGAAATATAACCCACTCATTCTTGCACAACAACATTTTCTACCTTCTCCGAGGAGACCCACAGAATCATGGAGAGGAACAATAGTGATACCCCTCCCAACCCTAACACAAGAAAACCTAGTCTGATTGTTCGATTGGGAATTTTCCTCGTAAATCAGAGCTCTGTCGTCAGGTATAGTGATCCCCTCATCTATGTCCACTAATTTGATTCACACGGCCGTCCGATCAATGATTATACAAATTTTTGAAACAGTGTGTTGTGTTGTACCCTATCATTTCTCACACTTTTTCTCCTCCCTGTTCTCGCAATGAACACTTACGTTTATGAAAATGCCCTAATTATAGGTCAGTTGTTTAGTAGAGTAAAGATTACTTGTAAAACACATATATTTTTTGAAGGAATATGTTATTAAGGTTTCCGTTGGTGATTCACCCCAATTTGTGGTTAAATGTATACGCTTTACAAGTGATCCAATTATTTATTTCATTTATTTGGAATTTGTTGAGTTACTTAATGGTAGGAGTGGATTTGGGAATGGAGAAACTGGAGTTAAGATTACTTGTATAACACATATATTAGATAAAGGTCTCTGGGAAGATGGTTAATGTTGGTGATTCACCATTTGTTGCAAAATGAATGGATTTTACAAATGATCCACTAATTAGTTATTTATTGAGATTTCGTAAAGGAGAATATAAGGGTAATGAAGGAGTTTATTAAGCTGAGTACCGAGGACAGTAATCTCACTTGTCATATATATTAATCTGTTGAATTCATGATATATGGTACCCAAATCAATCTTTCTTCATCAGACTTGAAAACCACTGATTTTTTTAGGCAAAATCATTAAAATGTCAACATTGTATTTTCACAGATTTACATGCTCATAAATAGCTGTGCGCCTTCCAAGGTTTGTCCAGCTGAACTGAAGGCGGTGCTCTGGCTGGCCCTTGCATTCACCCTTCGTGGTGCCAATTAACCAATCTAATTAATATATTGTTCAATCTTACTATGGTGCATGCAGGAATCAGTTGATCATTGTTTATATATAATGCAATTTTTCACCTAATTTGGTAACGTGGTCCACACTCCACTTGATAATCGAGAAGAAGACTTAAAAGTGTCTACGGCTTGAAAAAGAGATAGAGAAAAAAAATATAAAGTTCCATGCCACTTGTAATGTGCAAATTGTCCAGATTATTATCCTCCTTACTTGGGGGTATATTACATTATAATTTGTGTTTCAAAGAATTAGGTGAAAGCCGTTTTTCTTGTTGATTGATCGACATTGATCTCCATTATTGTGTCAAAGTAGGAGTTGCTTCATGGGCGTAAAAGTAGGTGAAGTTAGAAAGCGATATGACCGTGCTTTTTTCGAGCTCCTCTTTTCTCTTAGCGGGCATAGTACATTATAATTTGTGTGTCAAAAAATTGTTCAGGAGTTTTGTCTTTCCTCATGTATTTCCAATATTTTTGTCAAAATTAACTTGAGATAAGAGGATGCAATAATTGGATTTGATATATGACACAACTTTCTATCCTCAAAGTGTTTTATGCTTACATAAGGGAAGATTTAAAATATTGCTATGGAGGTGTATCTTTTATCTCCGATATCAAGATGATGTCTATTTTCTTATAATTCGATGTAAAGTTGCATTGGATGATATGTGTCACCTTGTGATACCCACGGACTCTCATGCACTGCAAAGTCCGTGCATGTCACAGGGTTGCATGGATGGGTGGACCACTTTCCTGCCTAAGATGGATGGATCACCCATCATAGACAAACACTTAAAATATTGCTATGGAGTTGTTATCTTTTATCTTTGATATCAAGATTATATGTATTTTATCATCATCTGATGTAAAGATGCATTGGATGCTATGCGTGAAAATAAGCCCATATTAGTTTTTCATCAAGTTTATTAAATGCATAGTTAACTTTGGGTGATGGGGAAATTGGCGCAGTTTTAATCAATTGTTTTAGGTTTAGGTGGGGAGTTGGCAATTTGGCATCGTGGTCCTTTCAAAGTATGGTGCCGTCTTCTTTGGGACTTGACCCCATATGTGATTATAATAGGGATCTGGATTGAAAGGATTGTAAGAACCTTTAACAACAATTTCTAATCTTTATGCAATTGAATCAAGGAGTGAAAGGCGGGATCTTTGTGTGGGCTCTTACACACAAGGTTGGGAGTGGTATGGATGTCGAAACTTTGAGAAGAAGCTTGGCTAAATGTTGTTATTTGGGAATCTCCAAGGATTAATGATGCTCAAATTTCTTCTAAGACCAGTACCAAATTGATAGATTTGGTGGCCAATACCCACTGAATTGACACACCGCAAAAGAAATTTCTCTCTGTTCATACACCCCACAAAACTACAATTGACAAAACTCTAGAAGAGGTTTAGGGTTAGGAAAATGAGAGGTTTACATAAGAGGTATTTGGGTTAGAAAGATGTTATTAGCTTAGTGGTTTTTGCGTTTTAGGTTTAGGGTTAGTGTTAGAAGAGGAAGAGGGAAGAAAGATGAAATCGAGGGGAGGCTGAGTGAGAAGAGAGGTTCTCATAAGCATTTATATTAAGTGAAAATATTACATAGACATCCCAAAGCTTCTCCTAGACAAAGTTAAACGTCAACACGTTTGGCCCATTCATGCAGTAGCGAGTCTGAAGCAATCTTCTCAGCTGCTACATTATCATAATGAAGCGGTATGAAGCCACTAATAGGAAAACCAAGCTCAGATAAAAGATATTGCAGCCACAAGATCTCGCAAGTGCCATGAGAAGTAGCCCTATAATCAACTTCCACACTAGATTTGAATACTACAACTTGCTTCTTACTATTCCAGGAAACTAAATTGCCAGCAAGAAACATACAATAACTCCTATGAATTTGGCCCCGTTCTTGTTACTAGCACATCACTTAAACAAAGAAAATAGTGTGGATAGACAATGTATGTTATTTTTGGTCTCTATTTCCACACAATGGATATTGAGATCACGGGCCTACCGTCATATATCATATGTTGATTCCACATGGCACACATTCCAAAAAGTAAATATGATCATCTTTTCTGGTATGCCTCATGGAATCAACACATGACCATCTGATGGAGGGCCCAAAATCTCAAGATCTATTGTGTCAAAGATTGGAACCAAAAGCTATCCTCATCATCTGAGTCAAAGCAGTCAACAAAATTTCTTTTGTTTAAGTGGTGGTGTGGCAATCCCAAAAATGGGTGTGGCAGTAACACTGCTCTAAATAAAACCAGCCCATGTTTGCACAACAACATTTTCTACCTTCTCCAAGGAGACCCATGGAATCATGGAGTAGAGCCACAGTGATACCCCTCGAAACCCTAACACCAGAAAACCTAATCTGATCGTTCGGTTGGGAATCTTCCTCGTTAATCACAGCTCTGTCGTCAGGTAACAGTGATCCCCTCATTTAAGTGTACTAATTTATTCACACGGCCGTCCGATCTCTGATACAGATTTTTGAAACAGTGTGTTGTGTTGTACCTTATCATTTCTCGCACTCTTTCTCCTCCTTGTTCTCGCTAAGAATACTTACATTTCTGAAAATGCCCTAATGCCAGGTCAGTTGTTCAGTAGAGTAAAGATTACCTGTAAAACGCATATATTTTTTGAAGGTATATGTTATTAAGGTGACCGTTGGTGATTCACCACAATTTGTGGCTAAATGTATATGCTCTACATGTGATCCAATTATTTATTTCATTTATTTTGAATTTGTTGAGTTACTTAATGGTAGGAGTGGATGTGGGAATGGAGAAATTGGAGTTCAGATTACTTATAAAACACATATATTATATAAAGGTATTCGTGACGATGGTTAATGTGGGTGATTCACCATTTATTGCTAAATGTATGTGTTTTACAAGTGATCCACTTACTTATTTAGTTATTTATTGAGATTTACATAAGGAGAATATAAGGGTGATGATGGAGCGTATTGGGCTGAGTACCGAGGACAGTAATCTCACTAGTCATATATATTCATCTTTTGAATTCATGATATAAGGTCCCCAAATCAATCTTTATCCATCAGACTTGAAAACCACTGATGTTTTTTAGGTAAAATAAGTAAAATGTCAACATTTTATTTTCACAGATTTATCTGCTCATAAATAGTTGTGCGCCTTCCAAGGTTTGACCAGCTGGAGTGAAGGCGGTGCTCTAGATGGCCTAAAGGCCCGTGCATTCACCCTTCGTGATGCCAATTAACCAATCAAATTAATATATTGTTCAATCTTACTATGGAGTATGGAGGAATCAGTTGATCATTGTTTATATGCAATGCAGTTTTTCACCTAATTTGGTAATGTGGTCCACACTCCACATGATAATCGAGAAAAGACATAAAAGTGTCTACGGCTTGAAAACGTGATAGTGGAAAAAATATAAAGTTCCACGCCACTTGTAATGTGCAAATTGTCCAGATTAATATCCTCCTTTCTTGGGGGCATATTACATTATAATTTGAGTTCCAAAGAATTAAGTGAAAGCCGTTACTCTTGTTGACTGATCAACTTTGATCTCCGTTGTCGTGTCAAAGTAGGAATTGCTTCATGGGCGTAAAAGAAGGTGAAATTAGAAAGCGATATGACCGTGCTATTTTCTAGTGGAGAATCAGTTGACCACCTTCTCTTTCTCTATAGATTTGCATCCAACTTTGGGTTTAGTTCTTTGCTCTTTTTGGTAACCGCTATGCCCTCCACACCACAATATCAAATATTGTGGGGTGTTGGCATCATGGTCCTTTCAAAGTATTGTGCCGTCTTCTTTGGGACTTGACCCCGTATGTGATTATCATAGGGATCTGGATTGATAGGAATGCAAGAACCTTTAACAACAATTTCAGATCTTAATGCAATTGAATCAAGGAGGCAAAGGCGAGATCTTTGTGTGGGCTCTTGCACACAAGGTTGGGAGTGGTATGGATGTCCAAACTTTGTGAAGAAGCTTGGCTTAATGTGGTTATTTGGAAATCTCTAACGATTAATGATGCTCTAATTTCTTCTAAGTCCATTATCAAATGGATAGGTTTGGTGTCCAATACCCACCGAATTGACCCACTGCAAAATTCTTTTATTTCTCTCTATCCATACACCCCACAAATCTACAATTGACACAACTCTTGAATAGGTTTAGGGTTAGCGTTTTAGGTTTAGGTTTAGGGTTAGAGATAGAAGAGGAAGAGGGAAGAAAGGTGAAATAGAGGGTAGGTTGAGTGAGAAAGAGGTCCTCATAAGCATTTATATTAAGTGAAGATATTACATAGACATCCCAAAGCTTCTCCCAAGCAAAGTGAATAGTCAACATGTTTTACCAATTCATGCAGTACCGAGTCTGAAGCTATCTTTTCATCTACTTCATTATCATAATGATGTGTTTTGAAGCCACTAATAGGAAAATCGAGCTCAGATAGAAGATATCGTAGCCACAAGATCTCGCAAGTGTCATGGGCAATAGCCCTATACTCAACTTCCACACTTGATTTGAATACCACAACTTGCTTTGTACTTTTCCAGGAAACTAAATTGCCAGCAAGAAACATATAATAAGTCCGAAGAATTTGGCCCCGTATTTGTTACTACCACATCACTTAAAAAAAAGAAAATATCGTTGAGAGACAATGTGAGTTGTTTTTGGTCTCTATTACCACACAATGGCTCTTGAGATCATGGGCCTACCGTCATATATCATACGTTGATTCCACTTGGCACACATCCCAAAAAGTGAAAATGATCATTTTTTCTGGTATGCCTCGTGGAATCAACATGTGATCATCTGATGGTGGGCCCAAAAACTCAAGATCTATTGTGTGAAAGATTTGGACCAAAAGCTATCTTCATCATCTGTGTCAAAGCAGCCAATGAAATTTCCTTTATTTCATTTGTGGTGTGGCTGTCACAAAAATGGGTGTGGCAGTAACACTACTCTAAATAAAACCTGCCCATGTTTGCTCAGCAACATTTTCTACCTTCGCCGAGGAGACCCACGGAATCATGGAGCCGAACCACAGTGATACCCCTCCAAACCAGAGAGCCTAGACTAATCGTTCGGTTGGGAATTTTCCTCGTAAACCACAGCTCCGTCGTCTGGTACAGTGATCCCCTCATCTCTGTCCACTAATTATATTCACCTTGCCATCCGATCTCAGATACAGATTTTTGAAACAGGGTGTTGTGTTTTACCCTATCATTTTTCGCACTCTTTCTCGTCCCTGTTCTCGCTAAGAACACTTATATTTCTGAAAATGCCCTAATGCCAGGTCAGTTGTTGTAGTGTAAAGATTATTTGTTAACCACATCTTTTTTGAAGGTATATGTTATTAATGTTACCGTTGGTGATTCACCACAATTTGTGGCTAAATGTATATGCTTTACAAGTGATCCAATTATTTATTTCATTTATTTTGAATTTGTTGAGTTACTTAATGGTAGGAGTGGATTTGGGAATGGAGAAACTGAAGTTAAGATTACTTATAAAACACACACACACACACACACACACACATGTATATATATATATATATATATATATATATATATATATATATATATATATATATATATATTATATTATATTATATTAAGGTATTCATGAAGATGGTTAATGATTCACCATTTGTTGGTGAAGGAATGTGTTTTTCAAGTGGTCCACTTATTTATTTAGTTATTTATTGAGAATTACTTAAGGAGAATAGGAGGGTAATAATGGAGTGTATTAGGCTGAGTATCGAGGACAATAATCTCACTTGTCAAATATATTCATCTTTTGAATTCATGATATAAGGTACCCAAATCAATCTTTCTCCATCAGACTTCAAAACCACTGATGTTTTTTATTCAAAATTAGTAAAATGTCAACATTGTATTTTCACAGATTTACGTGCTCATAAATAGTTGTGTGCCTTCCATTGTTTGACCATCTGGCCTGATGGCGGTGCTCTGGCTGGCCTGAAGGCCCATGCATTCACCCTTCGTGATGCCAATTAACCAATCTAATTAATATATTGTTCAATCTTACTATGGAGTATGGAGGAATCGGTTGATCGTTGTTTATATATAATGCAATTTTTCACCTAATTTGGTAATGGGGTCCACACTCCACATGATAATCGAGAAAAGACTTAAAAGTGTTTACAACTTGAAAAAGCGATAGAGAAAAATAATATAAAGTTCCATGCCACTTGTAATGTGCAAATTGTCCAGATGAATATCCTCCTTAATTGGGCGATTATTACATTATAATTTGTGTTTCAAAGAATTAGGTGAAAGTCGTTACTCTTGTTGGTTGATCGACTTTGATCTCCATTGTTGTCTCAAAGTTGGAATTGTTTCATGGACGTAAAAGAAGGTGAAATTAGAAAGCGATATGACCGTGCTAGTTTTGAGGTCTTCTTTTATCTTAGTGGGTATAGTACATTATAATTTGTGTGTCAAAAAACCGTTTTGAAGTTTTGGCTTTCCTCATGTATTTCCAATATTTTTATCAAAATTAACTTGAGATTAGAGGATGCAATAATTGGATTTGATATATGATACAAATTTCTTTCCTCAAAGTGTTTTATGCTTACATAAGAGAAGATTTAAAATATTGCAATGGAGGTGTATCTTTTATCACCGATATCAAGATGATATGTATTTTAATATTATCCGATGTAAAATTGCATTGGATGATATGTGTGACCTTGTGACGTCCACGGACTCCCATGCATTGTGTCACATGGTTGCATGGATGGGCGGACCACTTTCCTGCCCATGATGGATGGACCACCCATCGTAAACAAACTATTAAAATAATGCTATGGAGTCGTTATCTTTTGTCTTAGATATCATGATTATATGTATTTTATCATTATTCGATGTAAACATGCGTTGGATGCTATGTGTGAAAATAAGTTCATATTGGTTTTTAATCAAGTTTATTAAATGTATAGTTGACTTTGGGGGATGGGAAAATTGGTGTAGTTTTAATCAATTGTATTAGGTTTAGGTAGGGGTTTCGGGGTCATTCGTAATTTCAAGTTTTTGGGGGGAACAATGGTGCTGTTCATTTACCATATTCATAGGGTTTCCAAAGTCATATTGCGTTGTTGCAATGTTCATCTTGGAAGAAACGGGATTGATAAGTAAATTGTTAGCTTATCCTCTCTATTGGGTAGGTTTGGTAGTGTTTACTTTAGGTTCGGGTAGTGGGTTTGAAGAGTGCCCATCTGTCACTTTTTAGTTTAGTCTTTTTCCTCTTTCAGGTGTTAGCTAGATTCTCGTTTGGTCTAGGTTATGGAAATTTTCCACACCCCCTTGAGTGCTTTCTTTTGCATGGACTATAGCTAGAGAAAAAAATTCTCTCCCTTGAGCATCTTCGTCTTCAGATGAGGGATACCACTTTGCCAACTGATTTATCATTTACCTTTTCTAGTGCAGAATCAGTAGACCACCATTTCTTTCTCTATAGATTTGCATCCAACTTTGGGCTTACTTCTTAACTCTTTTTGGTAACCGCTATGCCCTCTACACCACAATACCTAATATTTTGGGGTGTTGGCATCATGGTTCTTTCAAAGTATTGTGCCATATTCTTTGGGACTTGACGCCATAGGTGATTATGATAGGGATCTGGATTGATAGGAATGTAAGAACCTTTAACAACAATTTCAGATCTTTATGCAATTGAATCAAGGAGTGAAAGGCGAGATCTTTGTGTGGTCTCTTGCACACCAGGTTGGGAGTGGTATGGATGTCGAAGCTTTGAGAAGAAGCAGGGCATAATGTTGTTATTTGGGAATCTCCAAGGAATAATGACACTCTAATTTCTTCGAAGACCATTACCAAATGGATAGATTTGGTGGCCAATACCCACCAAATTGACACACCGCAAAATTCTTTTAGTTCTCTCTATTCATACACCCACAAAACTACAATTGACACAACTCTAGAACAGGTTTAGGGTTGGGAAAATTAGAGATTTACATAAGTGGGATTTGGGTTAGAAAGATGTTATTTGCTTAGTGGTTTTAGCGTTTTAGGTTTTGGGTTTGAGATAGAAGAGGAAGAGGGAAGAAAAGTGAAATAGAAGGGAAGCTGAGTCAGAAGAGAGGTCCTCATAAGCATTTATATTAAGTGAAAATATTACATAGACATCCCCAAGCTTCTCCCAAACCAAGTGAAACGTCAACATGTTTTGCCCATTCATGCAGTACCGAGTATGAAGCTATCTTCTCAACTGCTTCATTATCATAATGAAGCGGTATGAAGCCACTAATAGGAAAACTGAGCTTTGATAGAAGATATTGCAGTCACAAGATCTCGCAAGTGCCATGAGCAATAGCCCTATACTCAACTTCCACACTTGATTTGAATACCACTACTTGCTTCTTACTTTCCCAGGAAACTAAATTGCCAGCAAGAAACATACAATAACTCTAAAGAATTTGGCCCTGTTTTTGTTACTACCACATCACTTAAACAAAGAAATTATCGTTGATTGACAATGTAAGTTGTTTTTGGTCTCTATTACCACACAGTGGATCTTGGGATCACAGGCCTACCGTCATATATCATATGTTGATTCCACATGGCACACATCCCAAAAACTGAGTATGATAATTTTTTTTGGTATGTCTCATGGAATCAACACGTGACCATCTGATGGAGGGCCAAAATTCTCAAGATCTGTTGTGTGAAAGATTGGGACCAAAAGCTATCCTCATCATCTGAGTCAAAGCAGTCAACAAAACATCCTTTGTTTCAGTGGCGGGTGGCAGTAAGAAAAATGTGTGTGGCAGTAAGTTTGCTCTAAATATAACCTGCCCATGTTTGCTCAGCTACATTTTCTAGCTTCTCCAAGGAGACCCACGGAATCATGGAAAAGAACCACAGTGATATCCCTCCAAACCCTAACACTAGAAAACCTAGACTGATCGTTCGGCTGGGAATTTTCCCCATAAATCACAGCTCCGTTGAATGGTAACAGTGAACCCGTCATCTTTGTCCACTAAGTTGATTCACACGGCCGTCCGATCTTTGATACAAATTTTGAAACAATGTGTTGTGTTGTACCTGTTCATTTCTGGCACTCTTTTTGCTCCCTGTTCTCGCTAAGAACACTTATGTCTCTGAAATTGCCCTAATGTCAGGTCAGTTGTTTAGTAGAGTAAAGATTACTTGTAAAACGCATATATTTTTTGAAGGTATATGTTATTAAGGTTACAGTTGGTGATTCACCCCAATTTGTGGCTAAATTTATATGGTTTACAAGTGATCCAATTATTTAGTTTATTTATTTTGAATTTGTTGAGTTACTTAATGGTAGGAGTGGATGTGGGAATGGAGAAACTGGATTTAGGATTACTTATAAAACACATATATTATATAAGGTATTCGTGATGAAGGTTAACTTTGGTGATTCCCCATTTGTTACCAAATGTATGTGTTTTGCAAGTGATCCACTTATTTACTTAAGGAGAATATAAGGGTAATGATGGAGTGTATTAGGCCAAGTATCGAGGACAGTAATCTCACTTGTCATATATATTCATCTTTTGAATTCATGATATAAGGTTCCCAAATCAATCTTTCTCCATCAGACTTGAAAACCACTGATGTTTTTTAGGCAAAATCAGTAAAATGTCAACATTGCATTTTCACAGATTTACATGCTCATAAATAGTTGTGCGCCTTCCAAGGTATGACCATCTGGATTGAAGGCGGTGCTCTGGTTGGCATAAACACCCGTGCATTCACCCTTCGTGATGCCAATTAACCAATCTAATTAACATATTGTTCAATCTTACTATGCTGTACGGAGTAATCAGTTGATTGTTGTTTATATATAATGCAATTTTTCCTCTAATTTTGTAATGTGGTCAACTCTCCACATGATAATCGAGAAAAGACTTTAAAGTGTCTACGACTTGAAAAAGAAATAGAGAAAAAAATATAAAGTTCCATTCTACTTGTAATGTGCAAAATTTTCAGATTAATATCCTCCTTACTTGTGGGCATATTACCTTATAATTTGTGTTTCAAAGAATTAGGTGAAAGTCGTTACTTTTGTTGATTTATCAACTTTGATTTCCATTGTTGTGTCAAAGAAGGAATTGCTTCATATGCATAACAGAAGGTGAAATTAGAAAGCAATATGACCATGATATTTTCGAGCTCTTCTTTTATCTTAGCGGGCATAGTACATTATAATTTGTATGTCAAAAAACTGTTTAGGAGTTTTGGCTTTCGTCATGTATTTCCAATATTTTTATCAAAATTAACTTGAGATTAGAGGATGCAATAATTGGATTTCATATGTGACACAATTTTCTATCCTCAAAAGTGTTTTATGCTTACATAAGAGAAGATTTACAATATTGCTATGGAGGTGCATCTTTTATCTCCGATATCAAGATGATCTGTATTTTATTAATATCCGATGTAAAGTTGCATTGGATGATATGTGTGACCTTGGGATGTCCACGGACTCCCATGCACTGTGTCACATGGTTGCATGGATGGGCGGACCACTTTCCTACCCATGATGGATGGACCACCCATCGTAGACAATCATTTTAAATATTGCTATGGAATCGTTTTCTTTTATCTTTGATATCAAGATTATATGTATTTTATCATCATCCGATGTAAAGATGGATTGGATGCTATGTGTGAAAAGAAGTCTATTGGTTTTTAATCAAGTTTATTAAATTTATAGTTGACTTTGGGTTATTGGGAAATTGGTGTAGTTTTAATCAACTGTAATAGGTTTAGGTAGGGGTTTGGGGGACATTAATATTTCAAGTTTTTGGGAGGAACAATGGTGCAGTTCTTTAACCATATTCTTAGGGTTTCCAAAGTCATATTGCATTGTTGCAATGTTCATCTTGGAAGAAAGAGGATTGATACGTAAATAGTTAGCTTATCCTCTATATTGGGTAGGTTTTGTAGTGTTTACATTAGGTTAGGGTAGAGGGTTTGAAGAGTGTCCATTTGTCTCTTTTTAGTTCCGTTTTTTTCCTCTTTCAGGTGTGAGGTAGATGCTCGTTTGGTCTAGGTTATGGAACTGTGTTGGCACCCCCTTGAGTGCTTTCTTTTGCATGGACTACAGCTAGAGAAATAAATTCTCTCCATTGACCTTCTTCGTCTTTAGACAAGGGATACTACTTTGCCAACGGATGTATCATTTGCCTTTTCCAGTGGAGAATCAGTCGACCACCTTCTCTTTCTCAACAGATTTGCAACGCAGTTTGGGCTTACTTCTTTACTCTTTTGGGTAACTGCTATGCCCTCCACACCACAATAAATACCTAATCGATTGGGGTGTTGGCATCATGGTCCTTTCAAAGTATGGTGTCGTCTTCTTTGCGACTTGACCCTATATGTGATTATGATAGTGATCTGTATTGATAGGAATGTAAGAACCTTTTACAACAATTTTAGATCTTTATACAATTGAATCAAGGAGTGAATGGGGAGATCTTTGTGTGGGCTCTTACACACAAGGTTGGGGGAGGTATGGATGTCGAAACTTTGAGAAGTTGCTTTGCTTTATGTTGTTATTTGAGAATCTCCAAGGAATAATGACGCTCTAATTTTTTCTAAGACCATTGCCAAATGGATAGATTTGGTGGCCAATACCCACCGACTTGACACACCGACTTGACACAACAAAATTCTTTAATTTCTCTCAATCCATACACCCCACAAAACTACAATTGTCACAACTCTTGAAATGGTCTAGGGTTAGGAAAATGAGAGGTTTGTATAAGTGGTATTTGGGTTAGAAAGATGTTATTAGCTTAGTGGTTTGAGCGTTTTAGGTTTAGGGTTAGAGATAGAAGAGGAAGAGGGAAGAAAGGTGAAATAGAGGGGAGGCTGAGTGAGAAGAGAGGTCCTCATAAGCATTTATATTAAGTGAAAATATTACATAGACATCCCAAAGCTTCTCCCAGACAAAGTCAAACGTCAACATGTTTTGCCCATTCATGCAGTACCGAGTCTGAAGCTATCTTCTCAGCTGCTTCATTATCAGAATGAAGCGTATGAAACCACTAATAGGAAAACCGAGCTCAAATAGAAGATATTGCAGCTACAAGATCTCGCAAGTGCCATGAGCAATAGCCCTATACTCCACTTCCGAACTTGATTTGATACCACAACTTGCTTCCTACTCTTCTAGGAAACTAAATTGCCAGCAACAAAAATATACAATAACTCCGAAGAATTTGGTCCTATTTTTTTTAACACTTGATCAGTCACATAATATACCAATTTCTTACCCTTAACTTAGTGATGTTAGGACTTAGTTTGTTACTAATAAATTACTGATGTGCAGATATTAAAGAAAAACAGCAAAAGAAAACCAAAGTATTAATATTCGTCAAAATTAACTCATAAAGCAATAAAAAGATGATTTAAGTAAAAGACGAGTCATCGCCTACTGAAAGGATAAAGACGAGTCATCGCCTACTGAAAGGATAAAAATTTATGTTTTACGATTTTGCGGATGTAGACACCCAAATTTGGCCCAAGGCCCGATCGAGACACATTCCGAGAGAGACGCATCTCCGTGCTTTTGATGGCACTTCAAAACCCTTAGGAATCACCCTAGATCCCTTAGGAACTTTTCTGAACCCTTAGAGAACAATCTCGACCCCTAGAACCCATCTCGGACCTAAACCTAGCCCTCCCAAGCCACGGACAAAGAGTGGTGCATCGAGACTAGCTGCGACCTTCTACTACATTTGAATCTTATACCATTGAAAAGTAGAAGTCCTCAGCTTTCCAATGGGCCAAGAATCGCCCCAATCGGAGCTGTTTATGTAAAGATATGGCGGTCCGAACTCGAAGGGCAAAATAGTAATTTCATGAAAGCCCCCTTAGGGATTTGGCGCAACTAATAGTTGCACCAGTTCAAAGTGTAGACCCCACCTCGGGGAGCCAACTTCCAGGCACTATGCGTGCACTGTTTTACTGTGCATATGCCTGGCGCAACTAATAGTTGCTCCAGGCATATGAATAATAACCTCTGGTTTTTGCCTTGAACATCGAGACGGGGGTTTGACTTATTGACCATTTTGACTTTTGGGGTGTGTTTTGCTAGTTCTGTTGCACCCTTGTGCACCCTATTTACAACCCTTAAGTGATTTGAAACACCGACCTATCATCTACCATTAAAACCACGTTCACACCTTTCCAAGCTCTCAAAATCCTAGGAAACCTTAGATTAGAGATTATGACGGGGACGCCACATACATGGACATTGGATTCAGATCACATCAGTTTTACTGGCGTCAGAAGAAGCGAAGAGGAAGCTCGGAGGAGGGGAGAAAGGATCTGAGAATACAGCCTTTGCTGGCCGCTTATGACATCTGACATCTCCACGGTAGCGTTGTATGTGTGTGTATGACATCCATCATGACAATCACACAATTTACAGAATTTGAATTTGATGGGAAAACTGCATTTTTTCGTTTTATTTCTATTAGGACTCTTTTCTATTTCGAATTAATTATTGGTGGCCTATATATAGAGGCTTGTAAACACTTTTTAATTAGTTGATTGAATATTTTGAATGCTTTTATGCTTGAATATTCTTTGCCTGAGATGGGTTTGGTGTGAGGCCAAGGGAGTGATTCCCAAAAGCCATTGTTATCTTCTCTATTATATTTGCTTTCTCCCGATCTGTGTTTGCTTCCCCTACACCGTAGCCTAATTGTTTCCTTGCTTTCCCAAAACCTAAACCCTTTTGAAATCCTAAATCAAACATAGCCAACAACCTTTTCCAAACCATAAACCGATCCGAAAACCATAAACCTGTTACAAAACCAAAACCTATTACAAACCCATAATCTAATTTCGCAACCCTGGTTCGAGCCGTGAATCTACATCAGATCGAAGACGCGCGCCTAAACCTGGAAAAGCTAGAGTCCTATCTCTATGCCCAATCCCGCCTCAAATCTAACGGGACTTGCGCATCGGATTGGACACCCTATTCAGATCTCGCGTGATTTACTTACCGAAATTCTACGAACCCGAAGGTATCGTGATAGTTTTGAGATTACTCTTGAATTAATTTTATTTAATTTCGGCAAATCGCATTAAAAATCATATTCACGCATTTTAGGGTTCCCGTCCCGCGTCAATTTTGGTATCAGAGCCCTAGGTTTTCTAGGTTAGGGCATCTTTGCTTGTCATATTTATTTTATTGCATTGTTTTGAGGGTCCATATTGCATTCCATATTAGAACCCTAATAGACCTTGTGATCACCATGGACTCGAGTGCGATTCTCAATGCCCTTAACGGTATGCGAGAAGAATTGGGTGCGATTAGTGCACGCTTGAGTACCATAGAGCAAGCCCAAACATTCCTAGGAGTTGGTAATGATAGATTACGTGATCGAATCAACCAACTAGAAGCGATGGGTGGGCTGAAAAATCAGCACCAAGAGCGTGAATGTCCTCACTTTGAACGTAATGGTCGCCAAGACAATTGGAACCGTAGGGATCATCGTAGAGATGACTATGACCCCGAAGTTCAACTCCTTAAGAACGTCCGAGTTGAGATTCCGACTTTCGATGGAAGAATGGACCCTACCATTTTCCTCGATTGGCTTTCTGACATGGACCAACACTTTGATTGGTATGCCATGAATGACGACTGTTGCGTTAGACTTGCGAAAATGAAAATGGTTGGTCAAGCTCGACTTTTCTAGTTCAATGTTGAGCGCATTAGGGTGAACGCGGGTTGTCCTCCCATTACCCGTTGGGACGATATGAAGGAACTACTTACTGAGAAGTATGTTCCTTTATCATACCATCAACGCCTCCTCGACCAGTGGCAAAACTTACGTCAAGGTGGTGTGCTCGTGACCGATTACATTGCCAAATTCGAAGAGTTCACGATGAGGGCAAAAGTATCGGAAGACCTTGAAATCACTCTCTCTAGATTTCGCACCGGATTGCGACTTGATTTGCAAAAAGAGTTGATTTCTCATCCCGTAGAGACTCTTGAAAGATGCTATGCCGTTGTGCAAGATCTTGAACGATTCTTGAAAACTACGGTGGTGAAGAGAACCAAGCCACAATATAGTAACCAACGATCTGGTAAGGGACGATTCAATCCTTCTCCCAAACCTACACAATCCGCCCCTGCCAATTCCAGGTTTGAAAAGGGAAAAAGTGTAGTCGGAGAATCCTCAAGGGTTAATTCTCAAGTAAAGTGCTATAAATGTCATGGGATGAGACACTTTGCCGCCTAATGCCCTACGAAAGAACCCCAAAGGACTCTTCATTGAGGGAGAGGATGATGATGATGAGGTAGTGGTTGAAGAGGAAGTATTTGAACCGGTTAGCACACCCAGTGATGAAGAGGGTGATGCTATTGGTCATGCTTTAGTTGTGAGGTGTGCCCTTGCACAGCCTCAACGGGATGAAAAGGATGACTGGCGTAGGGAGAACATCTTCCACACCTATGCCAGATTTGGTGAAAAGAATTGTAAGGTCATCGTGGATAGCGGTAGTTGTACTAAAGTAATATCAACTCATGCCGTACACCGCTTAGGGCTTACACCCGAAGCCCACCCGAGACCTTATAAAGTCGCATGGGTCAATTCTTTATCCATTCCCGTGTTGAAAAGGTGTTGTGTATCGATTTAGTTAGGTTCTTATTCGGACACCTTATGGTGCGATGTGGTGCCGATGGATGTGGGCCATATCATTTTGGGAAGGCCGTGGCTCTATGACATGGACGTGACTCTTTCTGGTCGAACAAACATATGCACGTTCATGCATAAGGGCAAAAAGATCACTTTACACCCTTTGCCTCCCTAAACACCATCGACCAACACCGTTGAAAAGAAGGGCGAGTCTTCTAAATCCATTAATATTGTGAGCCCTTCTGAGTTCAAGAAAGCATCGAAAGATGAGAGTGTGGTGTACGTAGTTGTCACCGTAGAGAGTGCTCCCGAGTCGGTGAGCGGGTGTCCCCAGGAGGTTGAGCCGATTTTAAAAGAGATTACGGATGTCTTCCCTGAAGACTTACCAAACGAACTCCCTCCTCTGCGTGATATCCAACACGCAATAGACTTGGTTCTCGGATCTACCTTACCGAACCTGCCCCACTATAGGTTGAATCCGGTTGAGCATGCCGAGTTGACTCGGCAAGTCAATGAGCTCCTTCAGAAGGGGTTCATCCAAGAGAGTTTGAGCCCGTGTGCCGTACCTACCCTACTCACTCCTAAGAAAGATGGTACGTGGCGCATGTGTGTGGATAGCCGTGCAATCAATAAGATTACCGTTAAGTATTGGTTTCCCATACCAAGGCTCGATGACATGCTTGACATGATGGTTGGTGCCACTATCTTTTCAAAGATAGTCCTTAAGAGTGGCTACCATCAAGTTCGCATCCGCCCCGGTGATGAGTGGAAAACCGCCTTTAAGACTAAGGATGGTCTTTACGAGTGGATGGTCATGCCTTTTGGGCTTTCTAATGCCCCGAGTACTTTCATGCGACTCATGACCCAAGTGTTGAGGTCGTTTCTAGGCAAATTCCTTGTTTATTTTGATGCCATATTGATCTATAGTCACGACAAGGATCAACACTTGACCCACCTTAGGCTGGTTTGTGAAACCCTCAAGGGCGAGAAGTTTGCCAATCTCAAGAAGTGCACTTTCATGCAGCATTCCGTTGTCTTCTTGGGATTCATTATCTCGGCTAATGGAATGGTCGCGGACCCTGAAAAGGTGAGAGCCATTGTGGAGTGGCCCGTACCTAAGAACATACACGATGTTCGCAGCTTCCATGGCTTGGCTACTTTCTATCGTCGCTTCATCAGAAGCTTTAGCACCATTATGGCCCCAATTACAGATTGCATGAAAAAAGGGGATTTTAAATGGGACAAAGTGGCGACAAAAGCCTTTGCCGAGATCAAACAACGAATGAGTAGCGCACCCGTCATGCAATTGCCGGACTTTTCCAAAGTCTTTGAAGTTGCATGCGACGCATCGGGTGTAGGCATAGGAGTGCTTAGCCAAGAGGGTCACCTTGTGGCCTATTTTAGCGAAAAACTTAACGAGGCGAAGCAAAAATACTCCACCTATGACAAGGAATTCTATGCGGTCGTTCGATCTCTTTGGTATTGGAAACATTACCTTAGACCGCAGGAATTTGTGCTGTTATCTGACCATGAAGCCTTACGCTTTCTTGCTTCACAGAAGAAGTTGAACCCAAGGCACGTGAAGTGGGTTGAGTACCTTTAAGGGTTCACATTCGTGTTAAAGCATAAGGCTGGTGTTGAAAATAGGGCCGCGGATGCACTTAGTCGGTGAGTGGTGACTTTGCGCATAATGAGCACCGAGGTCGTCGGGTTCGAAAAGTTAAAGGATGAGTACCCCGAGTGCCCAGATTTTGGGGTTGAGTACACTGCTCTCCTTAGTAACCCGACCAACACACACTCCGTGTACACCATCCAGGATGGGTACTTGTTTAAAGGCAATCGCCTTTGCATCCCTCGCACTTCATTGCGTGACTTTCTCATTTGGGAGTTACATGCTGGAGGGATGGCAGGACATTTCGGGCGTAATAAAACTGTTGCGCTCGTAGAGGATAGGTTTTTTTGGCCTAGCCTAATGAGAGATGTGGCTCGGATTGTCAAACATTGTCGTACTTGTCAAGTGTCAAAACAGACCAAACAAAATACCGGCTTGTACACTCCTTTACCCGTGCCACACACACCGTGGCAAGACCTCTCTATGGATTTCGTGCTTGGACTTCCTAAGACCCCTAGGAAGCACGACTCCATCTATGTCGTAGTGGACCGATTTTCCAAGATGGCCCACTTCATTCCTTGTTCCAAAACCTCCGATGCATCTCATATTGCTAAATTATTTTTCGCGGAGGTAGTACGTCTTCATGGGTTGCCCAAAACCATTGTGTTTGATAGGGATGTTAAATTTACGAGTTATTTTTGGAAGACCCTTTGGCACATGATGGGCACATTACTCCAATTCTCAACAGCTTACCACCCTCAAACGAATGGTCAAACTGAAAGCACCAATTGGAGCCTTGGGAATCTCCTTCTTAGTCTTGTCGATGATTATGTTAGGACCTAGGATACCATCTTACCCACAACTGAGTTTGCATATAATAATTCTGTCAATAGGTCCATAGGCATGAGTCCTTTTGAGGTAGTGCATGGTCATAGGCCTAGGACCCCATTAGATTTGATCCCAATGTCTGCATCCCATAGAGTGTCAGAGTCTGCCGATGCATTTGCACAACATATTCATAGCTTGCCTGCCGAAATTAAACAGAAAATTAATTCAAGCAACAATCAATATAAATTATCTGCAGATGCTCATAGGCGTTCTAAAGAATTTAACGTGGGTGATTATGTGATGGTTCGGGTTAGGCCTGAGCGGTTCCCATCGGGATCCGCAAAGAAGCTCCAATCTCGAGGTGCTGGGCCTTTTAGAATTTTGGCTAAGAGTGGTCCTAATGCATACGTGCTCGAGCTTCCTCCAGGTATGGGGGTTAGTTCAACGTTCAATGTGGAGGACCTGGTTCCTTACTTGGGTTTCACCCCACCTCCTGAAAACCCACTCCGCACCCCTAGTCCCAAATTTCAATCCAACCTTGCAACCTATACCTCTTCCTTCCCCACGCAAACAAAGATCAGATGAGATAGAAGATATAATCAACGATCATGCCGTCTCTACATAGGACGGGGGATTCCAGAAATACTTGGTTAAATGGGTCGGCAAACCGGAGTCCGAAAACACTTGGGTCCACGAGAATGAAGTTCGCCGCTTGAACGACCAGACATCTCATTGACGAGCGTTTCGCCGGTGATGAAACCTTTCGTCCAGGGAATTGACGGGACGCCACATACATGGACATTGGATTCGGACCACATCGTTTCTACGCATAGAAAGAAGAGGAGAGGACTGAGCAGAAATTACAACATGTGTGTTTCATCGGTGATGAAACATTTTGAGTGGAGAAAAAAAATTCCGTTCACGATGAAGCGATGACGCCGTGAATAGTGACGGACGTCCGTGATGAACAGTGACGGACGTCCGTGAAACACTGACGGACGTTCGTGATTTTGCCCTTCATCGTTCAGAGGTCACGGACGTCTGTAAGTACACGGACGTCCGTGGACGCCAGACGCTTTCGAATTTTGAGTTTTTTTTTGGCTAAAATTTACCTTTTTTGTGTTTTATTTCTATTAGAACTCTTTATTTCGAATTTTAATTATTGGTGGCCTATGTATAGAGGCTTGTAAAGACTTTTTAATTAGTTATTGAATATTTTGAATGCTTTTATGCTTGGATATTCTTTGCCTGAGATGGGTTTGGTGTGAGGCCAAGGGAGTGATTCTCAAAAGCCATTGTTATCTTCTCTATTATATTTGTTATCTCTCGATCTGTGTTTGCTTCACCTACACCGTAGCCTAATTGTTTCCTTTCGATCCCAAAACCTTAAGCCTTTTGAAATCCTAAATCAAACATAGCCAACACCCTTTTCCCAAACCATAAACCGATCCGAAAACCATAAACCTGATACAAAACCAAAACCTATTACAAACCCATAATCTAATTCTGCAACCCTGGTTGAAGCCGTGAATCTACATCAGATCGAAGACGAACGCCCAAGCTTGGAAAAAGCTAGAGTTCTATCTCAAGACCGATCTCGCCTCAGATCTAATAGTACTTGCGCATCGGACTGGACCCTAACTGGATCTCGCGTGATCTACCAACCTGAATTCTCTAAACCCTAAGGTATTTAAGATAGTTTTGAGATTACGCTTGATTTAATTCTAATTAATTTCGGCAAATCGCATTAAAAATCATATTCCGCATTTTAGGGTTGTCGTCCTGCATCACACATACACATCATAGTCTCGAGTTGCATTCCGCTTCACATTCCGAGTCTTATTGCGAGTCAAGTTTTGAGTCTCATTCTGCATTGCATGCCGAAATTAAAAACAACATTAATTCAAGCAACAATCGCTACAAATTATCTGTTGATACTTCGACTACCGAGAGTACATGGGCCAGTCATGAAAGAGCTCACCGCTTGAGTCCCTGTATTTTCGACCGATATCGCAATCACATTTCATCGAGGATGAATTCCTTCAGGTCCGGGAGAGTTGATGAGAAGCTTCAAAAATATTTGGTAGAGTAGGTTGGCGAGCCGGGTTATCAGGTTCATCAAGGAGAGGTTTACTGCGTGCATCCCGCTACAATCAACCAAGATGAGGATCATACGTCACCAGGAGCCGAGATTGTTTGGGTTAGTTGCAAGGAGTTACACTGTGTGAGTTCCGATACACTTGATCAGTACCATGTGCGTGTTTCATCGATGATGAAACATTGAGTGGAAGAGAATGACGAGGAACGTCAAGATCGAGAGCATTGAAGTTGAACCGCAATAGAATTTCAGCTTCAAGGAAATAAAAAAAATTAAATGAAGAGTGTCCGTGAACAGTACCACGGACGTCCGTGAACAGTGTCACAGGCATCCATGATGAACAGTAATGGACGTCCGTGAAACAGTGACGGACGTCTGTGATTTTACACCCTCACTGTCTGTATGTCACGGACGTCCATGGGGCACTACGAACATCCGTGGACATCGTGATGAGATTTCTAATTTTGAGTTTTTTGTTACGAAAACTTTCCTGTTTTATTAGTATTAGGACTCTTTATTTTGAATTTAATTATTGGTGGCCTATATATTGAGGCTTGTAAAGACTTTTTAATTAGTTGATTGAATATTTGAATGTATTATTGCTTGAGTATTCTTTGCCTGAGATGGGTTTGGTGTGAGACCATGGGAGTGATTCCCATCTATTATCTGTTATTCTTTGATTGTGTTTGCTCTATATTTTCTCTGTTAATCCATTACCCATATTGAATTCATAATCCAAAACCCAAAACCTATTTCCATAAAAAACCCTAGTTTTCATACGAGCCATTAAACCTAACAAATTCTACAACCCTAGTTCGAACCCGTGAATCTACATCGGATCGAAGACTAGCGCCTAAGCCTAGAAAAGCTAGAGTCCTATCTCTAGGCCCGATCCCGCCTCGAATCTAACGGGACTTGCGCATCGGATTGGACACCCTATTCGGATCTCGCGGGATTTACTTACCGAAATTCTATGAACCCGAAGGTATCGTGATAGTTTTGAGATTACTCTTGAATTAATTTTATTTAATTTCGGCAAATCGTATTAAAAATCATATTCATGCATTTTAAGGTTCCCGTCCCGCGTCACAACCCGTCAACAAACGATGTCGTGGGTAGTGGACCCGGCTTATGCCGATCTCGATTCATTCCCACCACATTGACCAACCCATTCCCATACGGGAGAAATTTTCACCACTATCCCCATTTACAATTACCGGGTCCTTTGGTGTCCCCATTTTTCCAACCACTACTTCCCAAAATATCCAAAATCAACCCCCCCCCCCCCCCCCCCCCCATTCCCCATCTTTCTCACAAACCATGCCCATGCCCCCTCCCATATCCACGCCAAATCCGACACATTTCCCATCCCCATCCATGACAAACCCATCCCAACTTCCCGCATCCACATCCATGCCCCATTTTCCATCTTCCCCATATAGGCCCGATCCGCCCTCATTCACATATGTCACCTCCACCCTATCCAACCCCCACAAATCCTTTCATATACCCGGGTCATGCCCATTTTTATAGGGGCCATGTTTGATTTTTCCCAAACACCCACACCTTACCCTTTATCATCCTCATACATTCCCAACCCATCCCCCTTTTCTAATGCCCCACCTCATTCCTCCAATCCACCTCATATCCCATCCCCTACCTGGGTCATGCCCGATTTTATCGGGACCATGCCCAATTTACCCTCCACATCCACCCCATCCATGCCCCTCCAAAACTCAAATAACCCGTCTTCATCCGAGCCCCCTTCCATGGCCATGATGGAAGAACTGGTCCAAGCCTACAATAGGTGGATGGCCTCCCAACACATCCCCTCTCATCCATACCACACACCCATGAATCCATCCGAGACTCTGTCAAGTCTCCATGCCTCACTCCTCCATGACCCCCATCATCCACACCATCCAAACCCCCATCTCCCACATACCCCAAGGCCCATTAGCCCAAGCCCCCATTTCCCACATGCCCCAAGGCCCATTGGCCCAAACCCCCTTTTACCACATGTCTCAGGGCCCAATGGCCCAATACCCCACCACCCAGACCCATCAAGCGCCCATGGCCCAAACCCATCTCGCCCAAGCCCAAACCACAAAGGGCCCATGGCCCAAACTCATCAAGGGCCCATGGCCCAAACCCATATGGCTTAGTCCCAAACCCACCAATGGCCCAAACCCCCCAAGGGCCCATGGCCCATACCCCTCAAAATCCAACGGGTCAAACCCACATACATCAAGGGACCATGGCCCAAACCCTCCAAAGCCCAAAGGGCCATACCCATCAAAGCCTAATGGGCCAAGACCCTCCAAACCCTTGCCCTTTACCCAAGCCCAACCTAATCAAGGCCTTATGGCCCAGACCCCAAGGCTCATACCCTCCACAATACCCCCAAAATTTCACCCACCCCCAACCTTCACACCCGGGTCAAACCCAAACCATACCTCAAACCCAATTTTCCCATGGCCCCACACCCCAAGGCTATCTTCAAACCTTCTCCCATGTCTAATGGCCCCATCAAGCCCCACCCCAAAACCAAACTACCACTCACCCCATCACCCCATAACACTTCCCCCACATCCAATGGTCTCTCTCCCACCCCCATTCAGACCATGCCCGCCCAGTCCATGCAACAACAACTCGAGAATCCCGTCCTCACTGCACCTTACGTAGATCAGCAGTATGAGGACGAGATCAGAAACAGTGGGGCCTATGTCGGGGTATTGACCAATGTTAGTCCTCCACCTGTAATTACCCCACCCCTGACGGCCCAGTGTGAGTCAACTCACAATTGAGAAGACGACCCCCATGCCCAAAGAATCAAAACAATTGAGGGAACAGTTGGACAAGATCCAGAAGTAGTTATTGAAGATGGGTGGTGCTGAAATCCACGCCACAGACTTTACGGACTTGTGCTTGTTTGCTGAGATCCCCCTACCCCCTAAATTCAAAATGTCAGTCTTCGATAAATATAACGGCACAGGCAACCCTATTGCACACCTTAAGTCCTACTGTGGGGACATGTGCCAATACGGCAGAGACAAACGACTCCTCATTAAAGTGTTCCAGAAAAGTTTAACCGGCCCAACTTTAAGATAGTTCACATCTCTTGAGCCATCAATGATTAAAGCATGGAAAGATCTGACCCACCTATTCTAAGAGCAATATGTCTACAATATAGACATTGAGCCACGCAAGTCAGATCTAGCCCGATTGAAGCAGAACTCCAATGAAACTTTCATTGATTACTTAGGGCGTTGGAAAGCACTGGCAGCTCAAGTTAGAAATAGGATACCTGATGATGAGCAAATAGAAATGATCTCAAAGAATACCCTACCAGTGATCTTAGATTTTCTTGTATACCAGTAGCAGACCAGTTTTGCTGACTTGGTAAGGAATGCCAATCGCTGTGAGGATGCCATCAGAGAAGGGCGATTGAACAAGAATGCATCCGGGGGGCCCAGCGGGGTTAGGAGGTTCTCCGAGCAGAGAAATGATAGAAGAACAGGGGCAAAGGTACAGAATATTGCAAACACCCGGCCCAATAATAACAATGTAGCCTCCTTCCAATTTAAAGTAGCGCAACCAGCTCCCGTCAGGACAGGGCCAGTACAAAGAGTAGGGAATGGGCAGGGGACGCAAATGACCCCAGAGAGGAGAGCCCGTTATGATCAAGTCTATATGCCCTTGGGGCAATCTCTGATTGTGCTTTTACCTCTGTTAATTAAAAAGAGATTAATAACTACTCTCCAACCGTGACCTCCTCCCAATCCGATCTTATATAATTTTGACTCCAATATTCATTGCAATTTCTACCAGGGTCCGGGTCACCCAACTTATCACTGCTTCCCATTGAAGCACGTGATCCAGGATTTAATCGATGCTGGGAAGATCATTCCCTCTTCACCCACCCAAATGAACCAACACGCAAATATTTACCAGGTGCCTTTGCCCCCACACCATACCGGAATAGCAAGTCCCAGACCCACCATAGGAATGGTAGAGGAATCTGAAGAAGAATTGGAGTTTGATCCGCCAGACTTCATTTGTAACCAAGAAACTTTCTTGGCCCCAAGGTGGAGAGACCAAGAAGAAAAAACTGTTGGGGTAATTGAACCCTTAAATCTGGCAGATTATTTCCCCACTCCTACACTACAAGTTGAGCCCCTAGATCTTAGGGCCTATTTTCCAGCACCCACACCTATCAATTACGTACAAATAAATGCGTATCAATCGTACAACACCACCCCCATCAATTACCCAATAAACCAGCAGGCCACCAATCTTTCATCGCCAATAAACTACCAATGGCTTGCGCCCATCCCATTACCCCCGGTTCAACCACCTGCAAACTCCACCACCCCCGTCAATTACCTAATGGCCCATCAAACCCACAATCCTCCACCGCCCATTAGCTACCAATGGCCTACACCCACTCCATTACCTCCTGCACAACCATCTGCAAGCTTCACCACCCCTACCTGGCCTAATTTTATCACCCACCCATCAATAACTGAAGTAAACCAGGTCTCACCTGACGGGGACATCGACATCGTAGACATTGGATATGGACCATTTCGTGTATACCGACGACGGAAGAAGCGGAATGGACATCAGAACTAGGCGTAAAGGAGGCAAAATTAGTTCAAGTTGTACTTGGGCAGTCGTATTCTTAGAACTACTCTGATCCTCGGGATCCCAATGAGAAATTGATAATTTTACGACAACTCAATGGCGGAGTCTATATATACCATTTGTATGCTCATGCGAAGAATAGAACTCGAAGTTGTCTCTTGTTTCGTAGGTGTCGACCGCACAGTCTTCGACTATTTTAGATATCTCGAGAGCAGATGGGATGAATGAGTCCGCTTCTTCTCTTGCACCACCAGCTACTTCACCTGCCTATCATGCACCTCTTTCGTCAGTTTCTTCACCGAATCTGTGTTGCTAGGTTTTTGATTTCAATCGGTCATGGTTTGGTGTGGAGATGGCTCTTGTTCCTTCTGAGGATCGGACATGGAGATCTTCAAAGCCGATCTGGAGAGCGGCGTGGTTCCGGAGACACTCTTACGAGAGTATCGTCGATGTGAGGCATTTTTCTTTGGATCATCATTAGAAACCCTAAATCTGATCTGTTTTGATTGTTGATATGAGGCATTTTTCTTTGGATCATCCTTAGATCCCTAATTAATCAACCCTACTTGCATCATTATCTAGTTTAGTTTGAATCCTTGTTTCTTCTCTACAGATGGAGATTCTACGTGTCGGAGAGCGTCCATTGATATCCCTTTTGTTCGATTTGGCTTAGGTTTTCATGATCAACCCTGAAACTTAGGGTTTTCGCCCGAAATTGTGGCCATTGAAGAGGCTTGTGTACAGGGTACGTGAGATTTTTTTTTCTATTTGTAGTGATTCATTCTGTGTGATGGCCTTTGATTGGTAAAAATGATATGTATAGTGCTAGTTTTCTTTTCAGTTTCGATTATATATCTTGGTGCTAGAAAACGAGGGGTTTAATACACATATTTTCGCGTATAGAACACAAACTATACATGGTTATTAAAATCAATCTTTTGTTTTATTGATTCGAATTGATTGAGTAAAAAAAATTTAGATTTCACGAACACAAAAAAACTATCAGTGATTGATTTTAGTGATTTTTTAAAAGTTAGGAGTCTGGTCTTGGCACTTATGGCCAGCTAAATGAGGTAATTCAGCCAAATTCCAATTCAATCAGTAGTTTGAATATTAAAATTTTACATGCACCTTGAGTAAATAGGCTTGATGATCGAGATTTGCTGAGATTTTGTTGTTTATTAATTAGTAGTCGTACGTTTGGTGGCTTCATGAGATTATTGAGGATATTTTATTTATTTATTTTATTTTATTTTTTTGTGGAAATAACGTTTTACGAGTTCTGAAGGAAGTGCTTGTTAGACAACTAGGTATAATGAATTACCTAAAGCAGTTATGAGTCATGAATCTAGAGGGTTTTGATCCTTGTGATTGCTGCCGAAAGTAGGAGTCTTTTGAGAGTGATCTTTTGCTGTTCTGGTGGATGTTTGGACCTCCATTACTGCTGGCTATCAAGTCTTCTAGACTAATTCTATGCTGCTGATGAATAATTTCTTTTTGATGCTGTTTATGCTGTCTGTGGAAATATTATTTACTGCTGAAATTTCTGTGGTCTCTTCAACAGCTGCTACTGCTATCGACTGATGTATTGTTTTCTTCTCATATAGGACTTCTGCTACTTCATTATGGTGCTGATGTTCTTTATCTAACTCGAGTCTATTTGCAGAATACTAGTTATGATAGCAGATTATTTCATTATAATTAATATAGTGGTACAGTAGTGGATGGGGCAGAAGTTATATAAATAGTTGGGGGGGGGGGAGGATCAGAGTGACTGTTATTGCAAGTTTAACACAAAATCTGAATCTAATTATTGCAGATCAGGGTCTGTTAATGGTGTTTTGACTTTGTGAGAGAATTCTCCCACTGCTCATAAAATGTCGAATTTTAGCACCCCAGATATCTTTTGCAGCAGCAATAGAAGATGTACAACATACAAGCAACATTACCATTGAGTTTAGGGTTTTAGATATCAAGATCTGAATGAAAATCTCGAGAGGAAGATGAGAGCAAAAATATTGCTTCTCCTTTTTTTCCTAACAAAAATCCGCTTTATCATAAAGTTTTGACCAGCAGTAAATATAAAGAAAAATCCTACTTTTATTCCTGGTTTTCATTCTAAATAGGCTCAAAATTTAAATAAAAAATAAGCTCTTCTATATTATGCATATCTCGACTACCACAATTTCTCTGTTTATACTCCTAGTCACAATAAAACTCTAGTAGATTAAAACAATAACAACCAGGATTTACTGTTCTAAATTTTAGGGTCTTGAAATCTTACAGAAGATTTAAAAAGCTTAAGATAAGATTTCCTACAATGAAACTCTCAATCCCCTCTTTTCATGTGACCACATTTAGGTAACTACGTGACTCAAGATCTCGAGAAATTTCTCATTATATTTTTTCTACTTCATGTGACCACTTAAAGTGGTCACATCACTCCTAATGCCCACTTGACCTTCTTCATTAAGGCTTAGCTTTAATCTCTGGCCTCTCATGAGGCTGATTTCTGGGCTGACTTTGCCCTTTGTCCCTTTTTAACCTCTGTTATGGCCTTCAAACAGTCTCAAATCTACCCTCTGTGGATTGCATCAGTTTATTATTGGTTTTTAGATTAGGATTAGATTGCATACGAATTTCTATTGGCCTATATACATGTTGGTTTGCAAGTTTTATTTTGGGTTCTGGTCCTGAATGCCCAAGAGTTGTCACCTTGTAAGTTGATTCCATGTAATTTGTTCACGTGGGCTCTCTCGTTGTAGGTGATCTTGAAGAAAGATTGGGCCTGGTTTCTGAATTATTGGTCATGAACACAGAAATCAAGCTTGTCATACTTATAACAGACTTAAAACTCAGGGGCCAGTAAATAGGCTTAATGTGCTTAACTGCTTAATATAAAAACGGATTAGGCCTTTAAAACAGTCATACGGTAATTAGACTTGGACGTTAAGCTGGCCATTTGAGAGCTCTTGTAGGGTCTTCATCATATGGTAATTTTGAGTTGAGTCCCATCTACTGATGGCCTGCCACCTGGACATCTCAATTGATGAACTGGATGTTCCCAGGTGTGCTAAATTCAATGACCAATGCATCACAATGGTGCACAGCCTGTGCACCTTTACAAATTCATGATTGCTTCGTTTACAGTTCTGCATGCAGAGAATTTCATGACTGGCCAACTTGTCGTTTTTGATCGAGAGAGGAATGTGCTAGGATGAAAGAACTTTAACTGTAGGTGCATTTCGATCACTCATGTAAGTTGTGGAAGCTTTTTGAGTAATGCAATATATAATTACTTTGACCTGCAGGTTACAATATTGAGGATGCCAGTTCTTTACCGAGGTAGTGTACTCTTTCACCATCGCAATCATTTCTCACTAGCTTTTGTTGTATAAACTCCTTTTCTGCTCTATGTATAATTTAGTTGTAAACACCTTTCTTTCTTTACACATGTAGACTAATTGTTAAGAGGCGTTAATTTTGGGATGCTGGGAATTCTCGATTTGCAACAAACCAAAACTTATTTTTTTTTGCTGAAATATTTTATTTTATGGAAAAATTGTGATCTTATTTCTAATAGGAATCATTTATTGCCTGTGTTTTCTTTGTCAATCCATTTGATTTCTTGTTTCCATTGTAGTTTTAATTTGTTTATTTTCTGATTGACAAACAAAATCTCTTTTGGAGTTTGCAAAAGTGAAGGCAAAAGAGCAGGTGGTTGCGGGTACTCTGCACCATCTTACTATTGAAGTGATGGATGATGGTAAAAAGAAGATCTATGAGGCAAAGGTTTGGGTCAAACCATGGATGAATTGCAAGGAGCTGCAGGAATTTAAGCCTGTTGGGGATGGCTCGAAAACCAGTGCGTAGTAAGGTAAATTACTCCCATCCCAATTACCATGTAGTATGTGTTCCCTTTGATCTTTTTTTATTTTTCCCGATTTTTCCGACTTGTACCATTTTTTGCCGATTTTTCCTTACTTATCAGACCCTTGCCGATTTATTGCCGAGTGCCGACTACTGACTTTGTGACTATGATTCTGAGCTTCCCTTGTTTTCAACTGATTAGGGTTTAATCCTTTGTTTTTGTCCTGCTACATATGAATGCACGTTATTTCTATTGACCATCCCCCACCTTCTGAGGTTTCTTTTCAGCTGATTAAGGTTTAATCCTTTGTTTTTTGTTCTGCTCTAGGATGACGAAAAAAATTCGCATAGAGGGTTTGGTTTTATCATATTTGCTGAGGAAATTTCAGCTGAATATGCTTCTTAGAAAATTGATAGGATTCTTAGCCAGAAGGTGAGCTTCAACTTCCAACATTTTTTAGCTATTCTTTTAGGAGAAATATAATATCATAATGCATTGTTGTTTATATCCATTGTTCTCTCTATCTTTTTAGCTGTATCGTTACAGTGATCATTGGCGTGGGACATTTTATCAAATTAACACATGTTAGATGGATCATGGCCTCAAAATAGAACCAATCACCTATCAGATGATCCAAACCCTTTGATTTGTGGAACTTTGAGTGGACTATTAACTGTATCTTTATTCCCTCCAAAAGTAAAGGATTGATCAGATGGCTCTGAACATCTAGTCGGCTGTGCTGTGCTATAGTGAAATTTTGACTCATTTTCTCTCCTCTCTTCTCAATTTTCTCCCAGTCCCTATTTCTCGTATTCTCTCTCTCTCTCTCTCTCTCTCTCTCTCTCTCACACACACACACACACACATTATCTCTTTCTCCCTTTGTACCTTCTATAATTCTTCCTCTCTCTTCTTTCTTTTACGCTAGTTTATATCTTATGAATCCCTTACATAACAACCAAGTTTTTTGAGTACTCACAAATTATTCCCTAACTTGTCCTACTCTTGAAGTATGTTAAGTCAACTAGCAAGCTCTCTGATATTTGATTGACCTTTAAACTGTTATATATTAAAATTTTATAATATCAGCCATCTTGTTAAGTGCCCTGGGTTCGAGTTTAAGGCTGAATTTCTTCATCCTTTCCTCTGCACTAATCTTGGACCCTTCATGGTTCTTATGTGAGTTTAGATCTGAATGAATCTGACTCCATCTAATCTTATGGTTGGACAGTCTTTTGATGTGGAAATAGCTTGCCCCATCACTGGATCTTACGGCAGGTAATGAGCATGCTATTTCCACATCCCCAAACTAACAAATAATTTTTCGACAGCTTTTGACTTGATCACATTGAATTTAAATATAAGTTCTATTATAAATCTTTCTTCTTTGATTCCATACGCTCTTTACTTATCCAAGTGCTGGTAAGCTTTTGGGAATCCACAGCTTCTGTTCTACCTTATCTTGTATTCGACAATATAGTTCTGAATACTTCTTGGAGGTACCAGTAGCAGTGTTGGTAAGATTACTTCATTCTGGCACAGAAAGCACAATTATTGGTGCATTAAATGCCCCTACTCGTATTGGAAACTGATGATGCAAGCAGTGCTGAAGCAATGGTGGAGAGCGGTGCTGTAGATGCACTTTTGAAACTTCTTAGGTGTCATCAGTGCGAGGATACTGCAGCGAGACTGTTAGAGGTTTTTTTTTTTTTAAATAATTTTTTTTCTTAAAAAAGCACACCTATGTTGACGGCTGCAGCCGTTGGCGTAGGTGGGGAAATAAATTAAAATTAAAAAAAATAATAAACCTATGCCGACGGCTGCAGGCGTAGGTGGGGAAAAAAATTAATTTATTATTATTATTTTAAAAAACATCTACTCCAACGGCTTTAGCCGTCGGCGTTGGGCCCCTACCCTATGCCGACAGCTTCAAAAGTCGGCGTAATAATTCCCGGACGAAATTATCGCCGACTGCTGCCCGCAGTCGGCGTAACCTACTCTGATGGCTGGGGAACTCATCGCCGGCGGTTGGCAGCTGTTGGCGTAGGTCCCTTTTTTTGTAGTGAAACACAATCTACATGAACATTTTAGTTATTGGTCTCTGGTAACAAACTACAAACTTTAAGACTGTCAAGTGGTTTAGGTTACTTTTTTTTTGGTTAACTGTGAAATGTGCTGAATTTGTATATGCTTGTCATTTCCTCTATTTAATTGCATTAAGAAGGGAGACTCGGTCTTCTAGGATTCTACGGAGAATTTTGTGAATAGCTAATGGTGTTGCTAACAGTGTTGGCAACAGAGTGGCTGACCGAGTCTCAATCCACCACAAAATAAAAGTTATGTTGGTGGTGGAGATAATGGGCAAAAGGTTGCCTATGGAACACAGAGGAACGACCACAAAAGAGAGTGCAGGGGCTACCACTTTGGTAACAATCTGGGGGCGAATAGAAGAGAAAATGGTGGGATCTTTTTATCGGTATTTAAGCAAGAGACCACTTGTAGACCAACTTTGGACTATGATGTGGAAAATGTGGCTCTGCATAGAGTTAAATGTTTAAATAGGAGGTGATATTGGGGAGAGTTCTAACATGTGCCCAACTATGGAAAAGGGGGAGGGAGTTGCTTATCCAATGTAAGTTTTATGGCTTGAGGAAGAAATTATTGAATCCTGGTGGTGATTAAGGGAAAAGAGAGCTATCTCCGGCTCTGCGGAATCGGTTTACTGAGATATGGGTTCCCCCAGCTACTGATCTGGATGAGCTAAAAAGCATTGCTGCAGAGAGGTAAATTGATAATCCACTAGTAATTTATGGGCAAATGCTTACAGTAGAAATGTTTCCAATTGGCCTTTTGTATCATTATTTTTTCTGAAGATTTGTCAAATCAGAACTCCAATGGATTGCAGACCATATGCTGAAGTTTTGGGAATTATGTAGCAGGTTCTTTTTGTTCAATGCCGAAATTTTGTTTTTCTTTTTGATAACATAACAAATTTTGCTATGACTTGTCCTGCCATTTAAGATATTAGGAAATATTAGAGGCATGGCTAGCAATCTCATGATGTAATAAAAGTAGGTGTAGATCATATATATATATATATATATATATATATTTCTCTTGTGATAATATAATAAATTATGCTTTGATTGTCCTGCTATTTAAGATACTAGGAAATATTAGTCGTATAGCCTGCAATCTGGTCTCATGATGCAGTAATTATAGATCATATTCTGTTATGTTGAGAATTCTCCCATTTCACATTTAAGTATCGCTTGTAATTGCCTATTGGAAGGGGAACCATCAATGAATCTTGGTCAGTTCATCAACTCTGTCTTGATGTTACACACCATGATACCTTGTTCATCTGACATTTTTTCTTTATCTTGAATCTTAGAGCCGTGCTTCAGATAAGGAACCTGGTTCCGTGAATGTTGGAGTTTCACCTATTTTATTAGGATTAAGTATCGCTAGTAATTGCCTATTGGAAGGTAATATTTATATTGCAAACAAAAAGCTTATTTGATAATATTTCTATCTGAATTTTACTTGTTTGGACTTTACTATTTGAGGTAATGTTCTAGTTATGTTTCCGAACTCTCAAAGACTTTTCTAGAGGTTGATTTGGTTATTACTGATTTACTGTACACACACACATATTAACTCTGTTGTTTTAAATGGTGATATTCTTTATATCTGCAGATTACAAAGAATCTTCATAACCTTAAACCGATCCGTGGTTCAGACCCAATTTATCATGATATTTGTTTCTCTGGTGCTGGAAGGTAATGTTTATATTGCAAACAAAAATCTTATTTGATAATATTTCTGGGAATGCTGTCAGTTTTTTGTTGATCATGTAATGAATCTGTCTTTTTTTCCCATTCATGATTGCTCAAATTTTTAATTGTGGGATTTGATTCTTCATTTAGATTTTGGCCCTTTGGATTTTGCTCAGTATGCATGCTTCTTATTTTTATTTCAACGCAATGGTTGATTTTAGTGTTCTTGGTTTTGATTCAAATTTTCTTTTGCCCTTTGGTTTCTGTACAGATGGACTCCTTATGGAACAACCAAATACATCATTTGCAAGCAACAGGTTCACCAAGATTCCTGCTACTGTCACACGTGCGCTTACAGCAAAGGTATGAAAATCCAGTGCTTTTACTCCGTGTTGTACTGAAACCTCCTTTTCTCTTACCTTCTTGCCCTTTGTATCTTTTAAGGCTGTTCTTTTTCAGTGATGTTTCTTTAATTCATACTCTGGTCAATGGTTGATTTTTTATTTTTTTCAGTACGAGACTGGAATAGTCGTCTCTTGTTTCTTTTTTTGTGGATCCACCTTATGAGATTTTATTGCGATGTGAGAGGTTTTTGACATGCTTTATATCTGTCCAGGAGTTTGTGCTATGTGCGGCAAGCAAATAATCGATACGAAGCATTACAAGCAAAGCAATGTGTGATCGATCATACTGGATTTGGTGTAAATCTACCTGCCAAGGGTTTCCCCATTTGGCTTGTTATATAAACTGGCAGAGACTAGCTTTTCTTGAAAGTTACACCCCATGTTTATAGGTGCGATTTAGGACTTAAATTGCACAATTATATTTGTCAATCACTGAGTTGGTATCTTTGTTATTTATTACTTAGATACTAGTGAATTGAATGCGGTCGGATCCATGTGAACTAGATGGTTGATATTCAAGTTCAACCATTGTTTTTAGTTTTAATGGCTGATATTAAAGTTCATCAACTAGATGGTTCACACCCACTTATAGTTTCTTTTGGCTGAGACATGTTGCAATGATAGGTTGCCATTTTGACAATTTAGATTGATCACAGATGTGTGCCACAGGGCAGAATGATAAATCATGCTTCAATGGTGTGAGATACGAAATCTAATTTTAATGGTGTAAGAACATTTAAACACCAGTTTTGTGTTTAAATGTCGGTCAGGAGCCATTATCCCTTTGACCAAAGGTTTATGGTATCTACTACCTGTGCACGGAGTAGAAACTATCCAAATATCACAACATTCAACATTTCCTTGCAAGAGTGTGTGTGTGTGTGTGTGTGTGTGTATATATATATATATATATATATATATATATTTCTCTGCATACAGGAATTGCTGCAAAAATCAAATGCAACGTGGTAGTCGGAGATATTGGAGTTCATATCTGGCAGCAGATTAAGTTCTTACTAGTTCAGTTTGTCACTTATATTTTTCAGATTTTAGGAAAATGAATTGCATAAGTTCATGTACCATGGCCTAGACTTTAATGATGTTCTCCTTTTGATATCAGGCGAAGCTTTCCGATTTCAAGTTCACCTCAAACGGATCACTAGGGGTCGGGGACACTTGACGGGAGAGGCGAAGCAAATTTAATTTTTTTTTCTTTTATTTTGAAAATGGGTTATGGGGTCTTTAGATTGTTAACTCTCTTTATTTTCTTCTTTTTGTTTGAATAAAAGGATTGGGCATGTAGAGTTTAAAATATTTTGCTGATTTGAAAGACAACCTTTTGTTTGAATAAAAGAATTGGGCATCTATTTTTTTTATTAATGGCATTGAATGATTTGTATTTGAGTTGAATGGATGTGTTGAAATATGAGATTAATAGTTTTTTTTTCTTTATATATGTTTTTTTAAAACATTAAAAAAATTGCATTAAAAAAATTGTATTAAAAAAAAACATTAAAATAATTGCATTAAAAAAAACATTAAAAAATTACATTAAAAAAAAGCATTAAAAAAATTGCATTAAAAAAAATATAAAATAAATTGTATTAAAAAGGCATAAAAAAAATATTAATTTAAAAAAAAAATTGCATAAAAAATCGTTGAGTAATTAAAAAAAAATAAAAATTGTTGAGTAATTAAAAAAAAAATCGTTGGTATTTTTTCTATGACTGTTGAGAGCGGTTGTTGAAGTTCATAAATCATCGTCATGTACAGTGGTAAAAAAAAATCATTGCTTTATTTACAATTGGTTAGGGCAGTAATTTTTTCCAAAAAATCACTGTCAAAGACAGTGATTTGTACGCTCCCTTGTCTCTTGGTGGCTTCAAATATTATGCTGCTTTTATCGCTGATCATTCACGATGTTCATGGGTGTATGTACTTAAGTCTAAAGGGGATGTTCTCTCCACCTATATAAGTTTTTCTACTATGGTCCTAACTCAATTGGGCATACCATTAAGGCTCTTAGGGTTGATAATGGTGGTGAGTACACATCTTTAGGCTTTTGTTTATACGTCAAGAAGATGGAGACTTTGCATCAATTTTCTTGTCCTTACACTCTGTAACAAAATGAGATTGCAGAGTAAAGAATAGGCATCTTATGGAGGTGACTAGATACCTCCTTTGTGGAATGCATGTACCTCAATCTTAGCGGTCAGTGGCTCTTCTCACTACTACTTACCTCATTAATTGTACACCCACTTGTATATTAGATGGTCAAACTCCATGCAAATTCTTAAACCTTGCACTGTTTTGTTTGAGATTGCACCGACCGTGCTTGGGTGTACCTGTTTTGTTCAGATACTCGTCCCAAACACATAAATTGGATGAAAAACTACGCGTCGTCTTTCTGGGATACTTGGGTAAATATGAACGGTATTGCTGTTATAACCCAAAACTCATAGATTATTTATTAGCGTATGTGTCTTTGAGGATATAGCATATTTCTCTATGAGATCCTCTTCTGAGCTATCTCATCCTCTTCTGAGCTATCTCATGTAGAGCCTTCTATTGTGCTTTTGTGTCCTATTTCTCACATTCCTGTAGGCCCTTCCTCAGTTTCTCGGACTGTCCACCACCTACACATGGGTGTTTTCCTCTCGGGCATATCTATCAGCGTTAGAGCAAATCAGTGTGATGCAGGAAAAATGCTATAACCTTAATTATGTGAGTTTGGGATTAACTTCAGATTAAATTAAATAGCAGAAATATTCAAAATCACGCAACACATAAAATAATCCAATAAATTTAATTAAACTAGTAGGTTAATTCGAATTTTAGCGTTCACATGCATCGAAATTTTTCGATCTAGAAAAACGACACTGATGAAGGAACTCAAGTTTCGATCTAGTTTAAGAAACCAAGCGACAATTACGATATCGTCTCTTGACTTTAGGATTTAAAATAATTAGGGCTTGAAGGATTAAATTAATTAAAATGGAAGATCAAAAGCTATCAATTAACAAGGGTTTGGGGTTTTGACTTTATCAAAGAAAATAAGGGAAAATATTATTTGACAATAATTAAAGAAAAGACAAAATGAAAATATAGGGTTCCAAGTTTACTCTAAGGGTTTTGAGGCTCCACACCAAGGTTATACGTCGGGTTCGCACCAAGTCGCACGAGAAATGAAGATTCGCTCATTAGGTTTTGAAAAATTCACTCTTTCGGTTGAAAACTCTTGACAAGTCTTCTGGGGTTTGCACAAAAGCAAGTGCTTAATTTCATTAATTAATAATCAATTATATTGTTACAATGCTTAGAAGGACCTTAAATAGTAGGCCTCAAAAGAAGAAAATCCTAACACAATTAAAACACTAAAAATGACAAGTTTACCCAAAAAAAATTAAAATTTCATATTTTGGCGGATCTGACTTATGCGATAAATCGATCAATTTATAAATTTATAAATCGCTCGAAGTCTCGGTCCATAATCGATCGATCAAAAATTTGAAATCGATCGATCGACTGAGAAAAATAAATTCACTAAAAGCTTAGAAGCCTCTGTTCTCAATCGATTGACTGAGTATTGTTAACGACTTAACTATGTATATCTCTAATTAAGTCTTAACCTATTACAAGTGCACAATGGAAATCATAATACTAACATAGGATCGTTCCCACGAAGATAGGTTTATCTATTTATATTAATTTTCTGAAACTTATACTTATCTTTTAAGTTCCTAATCTATTGGAAAAACATGAACAAAGAATGATTTCTTATACTAAATTGCATAAAATAAATTCTAATCCTCTTACTTTAGATTATGGTCGTCAATCACCATCTTCAATTATCAGATGTTTACAAATTTAAAATACCATTACAGTATATTTCAGTCTTCTAAAATTTGGGCGTCAATAAAAAACTAGTATATTTTAATATAGATTTATACTAATTTCTAATCCACTAGAAATTTGGGCGTCAATCAAACTCTAGAAAATTAAAAAGGAAAAATAAAATTCATTACACTAATCAGCAAATTTCAACCTGAGTTGTCAATTCAAATCAAAATCTGAAGATGTTTACAAAGCAGTAAATTATAATAAAATAAATCTAAACTAGAAAGCAAAAATAAATCTAAATTAGAAAGTAAAAGTAGAATCATCCAAAGGGTTGATCTTTCAGCTTCCTCAGCCTTGCTTGTCAGGCAAGACCTTAGAGAACTGTTGACGATATTACTTTGTAAATCCTAAACTACTTTGATCGGGAGAAAACACAGACCTCAATTGTCAATTGGTGCTATGAAATTTTTCGATGGTTATTCCTATGTGCTAAGCCTCTTATTTATAGGTCATAAGGGTCGATTTATAAAACTTCTAATTCTAATAAAAGAAATTACTAAAATAAAACTATCCTAATATAACTTCTACTTCTAATCTTATCTTCCTTGCTTTCTATCTGTTGATGTACTTTTAGGTTTCTTCTTTTATTTCAACAGCAGAGTCCTGTAAGAATATTCTTCGTCAATCTCTCAAATCCGTGATTCACTGGACTTCTTATTTTAGAGATTTTCTAATTTTGTGTATAGCGGTGTTAATCTCACGTGATCTATAGCAACAATAGGCTTTCTTTTGTAAAATTATAAATCACGATTTTCTATTATTCTATTGTAGCTTTCTCTGAAAAATCATAAATCACGATTTTCTATTATTCTATTGTAGCTTTCTCTGGAAAATCATAAATCACGATTTTCTATTCTCTACTATACAGCTTCCTATTGAATGATTCTTCAATTACGATTTGTCGCCTTTTTATGTATTGTTCTTCTTTTCTCTCTGAAGAATCGTAAATTACGATTTCTACTTTCTTTTACTTTGTTCCGCCAAATCGTAATTCACGATTTTTCATCTTTTCAGTAGGCGAAGATTCGTCTTTTTATTACTTTATGAGTTCATTTTGGCGAATATTATTATTTTGGTTATCTTTTGCTATTTTTCTTTAATATTTGCACATTAGTGACTTATTAGTAGTAAATTAAGTTCTAGCATCACTAAGTTAAGGGTGATAAAATGATATATTATGTGACTGATCACACCCCCAAACTTACGCTTTGCTAGTCCCTAACAAACAAGGAAACATAAAATATTCTAAACTAAAGAAATTAAATGTCACTTTCGTAGGGAGCACGATTGCATTTAGCAGATGCAACAAACCTTTAAAATTCCTAGGTGATCCCTAGTGGAGGACTTGTAGTCTCTTGAAAATTTTCAGTGAAGTTAGCTACAAACTTCAAATATTTTTAGATTTTTCAAAAGAAAAGAAAAGTTACAAATTTAAACTAATTTTGTACACTAACTAAATTATCTAAGTTGACTAAGTTAATCCTCACATAGTTATTATGATTTTATAAAATTACCAATCTTTTATCCTTACTTTCCATTATAACAATTATCCTTAATTAGAACTTTAACAATTTCAGTTCATAGTAAGCACGGAGTGTATGCATCAGTGAACAGTTTATTTTTCATAAGTTTTTCTAAACTGCAAATTTAGAAAATATTTTCATTCAAAAATTCACTTATTGACAAACTCTCAAAAAAAATATCGAAACTTTTGGATTCTCTCAATGTATTATTTCAGAAAAATTCAGTCAAAGGATAATTGCAAAAAAATTTCAATCTCATAGAAAATGATAGTCTATTCTATTCATAGGATTCCATGTGTAATCCATAATATTAAGTTTTCATATCTCTACTAGGCTTATGCTTTCACAAATCATAAATCAAAAAGGTCTTTTCATCAGTTTGTGATGGGGCTTTGGGTTTTAGAAGGTATCAAAGAAAGGTAGTAGGATTCAAAGTTTTTCTGAGAATTTAGTTCTTCTTTCTCCTATCTTTTCCTTTTCTTTTTACTTTAGTAAGTATCCATGATTGGATAACTTTTTCCCAAATTTTCTTCTTATTTCTGTTATAAATCCCATTTGTAAAATCATATTTTATGATATTTGTTTCTTTTCTGAAGCTTTTTTCTTTAGAATCATCTTTTCACGATTTTTCACTTCTTTCTCATGTTCTTCTTTTGATTTCTCTGTTGTACTCTTTTTTTTTTTACATTCCCCTTATCTGTTTTTACTTTTTACTCTTTTCACTCCCTCTTCTTCCCTTCTTTTGTATTCTAAAATCTCAAAAATTATAAGGGTTAAAAGTTGAAAGCTTTGGGTAGTACTTATGGTTAAGGGTTTATCAGATTTTTAGTATAAAAAAATTTGGTTTAGGCTTCTAATATGGGTTCAAAGGATAAAATTTTGTGGGATTTTAACTTTTTTGCTCTGATTTAGCAAAAGATGACCTTAAATCATCTTTATAATTTACTAGCGTAAATGTCTTATTGCTTTAATATTTCAAATAGATAGTTCTAGACAAAAAATCAGGTTATCATATTCATAGAATATTTTGATTTTAAATTCAGCAGTATGAGATGTCATACACGCATAGAAGTTCAAAGAAATTTTTACTTTGAATAAAAACAATCTCTCTCAAAGAAAGGAAAATTTGGCTCTAATGCTCACTGGTTTATACAATTTTGAAACTATAGTCCAAAATATTAGAGTTTAGATCAATCTATTGTTTCAAACATTCTTTCTAATACAGTGTTTCATGAGCTAAACATTAATTGTACTATTCTTTATTTTGATTATTAAATTTCTACTATGATGGATCGTAAGTTTTTCGGATTTTCACTTTTTTCTATCATAATTCTGATATAATGATCAACTATTAAAACTAAAAATTCGAAAAAAAATTTACAAACTAAATAAAACTAACTGAAATACTACTATACTAATTAACTACTATTATACACAGAAGTTGTGTATGCCCCCAAACTTAAGTTGGACAATGCCCTCATTGGCACAAAAAATAGGGGACACTTAAATATTATTTGAAAATTCTGATATCACTAATTGTTTACCAGATGTGAATTTTTTTTTTTTGTAAAGAATGTCCCCCAAACTTGAGGAAAACACAGTCATATTATTCTCGGAGACATCACTAACAAAAATTAAAGAAAAGTTAGTAACAATTACACAGTTAGTGAAAAAGAAAGTTAGTCAAAAGAAGATATTATATATTAACTGAATATTTACAATGATCAAGAAAAAGAAATATCTAAAGTACTGAAATAAAAACTAATTACATCAAATATAAACCTAGGAAAAATCTAGACACACACTATCTTAGATATCGACAGCAACGTCCGAGAGGATGTCTTCGATAAAGATCGGTCCTCGGCTTCTAACCGCTTGAATAGAGTCTCTCATTCCTTCCTACCAAAGAAGTATCCACTCCTTGGCAGGGTCACTACTCCAAGAGTTGTCGGAACACTCCCCACTGGCTTCCAAATTGCTCTCCCCCACACTGAGCACATCACAGGTCTTCCTTAGAAGAAATGCAATGCCACAGCGGTGGTTCAGTGAAGCGTGGGGAAGTGAACACATCTCCATATCACCCTTCACTTATATTGCTCCCCTGCGAAGATCCTTCCTAGAGATTGAAACACAGGCAAGGGGAGAAGATAAGTAATGGAAAGGGGTTGTGATGGCATAAAGGTTAGGAAGTGGGGGAAGATGGGCTCTTTGAATGTGATGTCGGGTTTGGGTTAGGTTTAGGATAAAGGGTAGTTTTGGTAGACGATTCAGCATCTGGTATAGGTTGATGGTACTTTAGATTTTCTACTCTCTATATTGCAGTCAGGAGCTCAGCCTTGTGTATCTCAAGGATTCTATCAAGTTGCTTACTGAAATCGCTCTGGTTTGATTCTTTCGTCATAAGGATTAGGGTATGAAAGGAAGACGAAAGAGATGAGTTTTTGGGAAGGTAAAGGTTTGATTTTATAGGAAAGGGAAGGGTTCACGTGTCAAGGTATAGGCTCATAGGCTTGGATAGTTGGGAAGTGGAGATATTGAATGCGATGCGTGTCTGCTTCCTCTATGAATTGAATGGGTTCAAGTTTCAACGTAACCGATAAGATCGATCACTGGAATTGCCTATTCCCTAGAATTGTCATTTGCAATTCTATAGAATGAAAGTGAAACTCTATGACGCTTCAAATCATACTCGCTACGATTTGACTCTACGAATCATAAGAAATCGTAAATCCATACGCTTAAAGTGATTGTGACTTGACCAAAGAGTCTTTACGATTGAGTGTACTTTCGCATACTGTAAATCATAAAATACTCTCTAATATTAAAACATATGTTACGGGCATTTGTTACGGGTGAGTCAGTAGCTCGACGGGTGCTAGAAGAATTCAATTTAAACAGAGGGAGTTGATGTGCCTCCCATAAATGCGCGTTCTCTAGACGTACCAATTGCACGTGAAGGTAGTACGTTACTCTCTCTCTCTCTCTCTCAAAAAGGGTTAGTAGCTCAATTTGAGTTTCTAACCTTACAATAGATTGCTAAAGGTGATTGAGTAACTGTGTCTGGATGCGGCTATGTTGCACCCAGTTGTGAGCTATTTGCAACAAGGCATCCTCAGTAGCAGTGTGGTTTTGGGCTCCTGTAGAGTAAGAAGAAACAGTTGGAGATTGATAAACTGCCTGAGTTAGGCCATGGTTAGGACCATGGGCTTCTCCTTTTTGAGATGTTTGTTACGATTTTATACCCACAAGAGATTGAATTTTTACTTTTCAAAGCTTCAACCTTGGAAAACCTTTCATCGTTGACTTTAATTTACATAATCCTCCTTGCTTAGGAAGTATATTTGTTAAAGTCTATGAATCTATCTCACTCGATGAGTGGTGTTGCATTGGTTCCTCGCTAAGGGTCTGAAAGAGTTTCCAAGCTTCTTCTGCTATTAATGTACGAAACATACCACCACAGGCCACATTAATCATATGTCAGTTTGCATCTTCAAGGCCTTCATAGAAAGTGAGTACAAGTTGCCAACATGTAACCCCGTGGTGAGGGCACTTGTGCAGAAGTCCTTAAGATGGTTCCAACATTCCTGCAGAGATTCATCTGAGAATTGGTGAAATGCTACGATAAGAGACCGAATTTTATTCGTCCTACAAATTGGAAAGAATTTTGTAAGAAACATACATTCCAGACCTTCCCAATTAGCAATCGAATTATGAGGCAGAGAGTTTATCCACTGCTTTGATTCATCTCTAAGGGAATATGCAAACAGCCTTAACCGTATGGATACTTCTGTCGAGTTCTTAATTCGAATGATAGTGCACACTTTTACGAATTTATTTAAATGCGAATAGAGGTCTTCGTCTATTAGCCCATAAAAAGTAGGAAGTATTTGAAGTACATTGGGTGTAATTTCAAAAATCCTATTACCGGCTGTAGGGTGTGTTTAAATACATAGGGGAGGTGTAAGAGGTGTCAATGCATAATACTCCCCCAATGCTTTAGCCACATATTGGCCTTTTCCTATCATTCGGAATTGAGTTCGTGCAGAGCAGGGTGGCTAAAACAGTTATTGTAAATGTCTATTTTATTTTTATTTTTATCTAATTTTTATTCTAGAGAGCATGGAGGGATACAAATCTTAGCCTCTAGCTTATCTGATCAGGGGAAGTTGAAACCTTAATTCGTTACTCGGAATAAACCTGTAAAAGATTTAAGAATTGATCAAAGAAAATTAAAAATATAAAGAAATATAAAAAGAGAAAGATAAATACTTATTTCTTAAATTAATATAGACAATATAAAATGCTATCCCCGACAACGGTACCAAAACTTGTTAGCGACTTGGCTATGTATATCTCTAGTTAAGTCTTAACCTATTATAAGTGCGCAATGAAAATCATAGTACTAGCATAAGATCGTTCCCACGAAGATAGGTTTATCTATATATATTAATTCTCTGAAAACTTATACTTATCTTTTAAGTTCCTAATCTACTGGAGAAATACGAATAAAGAATGATTTCTTATACTAAATTGCATAAAATAAATCCTAAATCCTCCTACTTCAGATTATGGTCGTTAATCACAATCTTCAGCTATCGAATATTTATAAATTTAAAATACTGTTATAATATATTTCAGTCTTCTAGAATTTGGGTGTCAGTAAAAAACTAGCATCCTTTAATATAGATTTATACTAATCTCTAATCCACTAGAAATTTGGGCGTCAATCAAACTTTAGAAAATAAAAATCATTACAGTAATCTACAAATTCCAACCTGAGTTGTCAATTCAAATCAAAATCTGAAGATGTTTATAAAGCCCAAATTTCTACTGGTTTTTATTTTCACGATGCTTTATGGGTTCATTTTGGCGAATATTATTATTTTGGTTCTCTTTTGTTATTTTTTTTAATATCTGCACATCAGTGACTTATTAGTAGCAAACTAAGTTCTAGCATCACTAAGTTAAGGGTGATAAAATGGTATATTATAGGACTGATCAAGTATCTGGATCGATCGATCGATCGACTAAGACACACCCTAATTCTTCATTGTTCTCAGTTCTTCAATTCTAGCTCCCTTTTTATTTTTTCCGACGCTGGAAAATCTGTTACGGCCCAAATCCAACGCTCTTGATCTTGATGCCCCATCACAGTGCCTCCTCCTTGAGTCTTAATACTACCAAGCCACTCAGATTCAAATCCTTCAGGTATGCCTGCACCACCTCCGCCTTTGAATTCTTCTCTTATAGCTCCAACTTCTACAGTTGATGACTGCTCGTTGCTTATAGCTCTTTGCAAAGGTAAGAGGAGTTGTATCACTGCTCATCTCATTTCTCAATTTGTTTCATACCAGGTGCTATCCCATTTTTATCACACTACTCTTGTCAGGGCTTCATCTACTTCTATTCATCGTTGCTCATCTCATTTACTCTCCCTGTCTATAGCCCTTCGCAACGGTAAGAGGAGTTGTATCACCGCTCATCTCATTTAACCTTAAATTTTATTGTTGTAAGTTGGTGAGTGTAACATCCCCAAATTTCGAATCCGCACGCATTGACCAAGTGCTCGTGCTCGGGATGACACCATGTGCGGTGTGCAACCTAGAATCAAATAAATTCAGGAAAATAAAAGTTTATTAATGATTAAAACTTATTGAACTAGTGGGCCGACTATTTGGGGCCAACTGATTGAGACAACTATTTGAGCCGACTGTGGGCCTTTGGCGAGGGAGCTAAGGCTTAACTTAAGTGTATTGGCATAACACTGAATCCGATGGATAAGTGGTTAGGGTGTGCAAGCCCTTGGATAAGGGTTAACACTCAAGTCGAGTGTATGCGCTTCATGCGGAAGCAAAATATTTTTAATATAAAAGGACAAAGCTTCTCAAGGAAGCTTTATCCGTTTGAGAAATGTGCTTGGGGCTTGGGTTTTAGAGAGAGAAAAAGAGAGAGGGAGCTTGAGGAGGGGAGATCCGTTCCGTTTGCCGTTGATTGTTGATCTTCCGCTCAACTTCTTCTTCTTCTTCGATTCACTGCGAGAGAATGCCGATTTGACGTGACTACGATCATGAGCTTGAGAAAACCTCCAAACCCTCTTTTGTTCTTGATGTTAGAAACCCTAAACCCATTGATTACACTCAAGAGAACCTTTGAGTTGTTGTGTGCGTTGCGAGAAGTCGATCTCCGTCCACTTCGATCGATAGAAAAGGTGGGTTTTAAACCCTTTTGATGCGTGTGGCGAAGACGCCATTGAGCACGTTCCTCCGTTCAATTTGTGCGTGAATTCTGTGAGTTAATAAGGTGATATCTCGTAGTCTAATTCTAGTTTAATTATGTATTTATTACACTAGATGTGTGTATTTCATTTGGGTTTGAAAAAGGGGGGAAAGAGAGAGAAAGAAAATGGAAATTCGGGTGGATTTACTGAATCCCGAAAGTCCCTTGCGCGACTTTGAAACTCGCTCGCGCGCGAGTTGAGTCACTCACGCGAGATAGGCTTCAGAATAGGCATATAAAAAAGTTTAGTCAGTCACTCTCACGACTGTGAGGTGTGCCATGCGAGTCGCTCGCGCGCGCGACAGAGTAACCTTGGTTTGTATAAGATAAAGATGAACATAGTCGTTCGAGCGAGCTCGTGCGACTGTGAGGTACCATATGACTTGGTCACACGACTTTGGAGCTCACGCGCGCGACTGAGACAGTTTTGACTATTATGGATTTTTCTTGGAGAATTTTTGAACATTAGTTATGTATGATCCTTTTGGCATTGGTTAGTGACTTTTGGATACAATATGATGTAGGTTGGGAGTCGAAAACGTGTTTGGGGGAAACTATTACTGCTTCGCGTGGGTTCTTGTGAATCATGGCTAAGGTGGGGAAAAATTTTATACACAATTGTATTTTGATTTAATTTCATAGATGCTTGATATGATCGAATGAAATGTGATAAGTTTTGATTTAAGCATGAATTAGTATTTGAACTTGTTGATATTCAAAATCCAAATCTGCTTTTGAAAAATGATTAGTGAACTTGAAATTTACATCCGAGTGATGAGCTTTATTTATATGGTTTCAAAAACTTATATTTCATTTGATACCTGAATTATGACAATTGCCATGAAATAAGCACAATGCATAAAGTCGAATATGTATATGGATCTGAACGCAAATCGAATATAAACCTTGAATCGAACTCAGAAGTTAAATTTGAATCAAATTATAAGTACACCTTTGGACCGCTTTGGCAGGATATATGTATGCCCTTAGATCGGTTTGGCAGGATTTACGTACTCCCTTGCACACCTTTGTATTCATGTACGCCCTTAGACCGCTTTGACGGGATTTACGTACTCCTTTGGACATATTCGTATCTATGTACGCCCTTGGACCGCTCTGGTGGGATTTATGTACAATTCTGGATATCTTTGTACACCCTTGGACCGCTCTGGTGGGATTTAGGTACAATTCTGGATATCTCTGTACACCCTTGGACCGCTCTGGTGAGATCTATATACGCCCTTGGACTGCTCTGGCGAGATTTACATACGCTTTGGATCGAACTCTCTGTGAATCGAACTATAAGTCAAGAAAATTGAAGTGGACCGCTATGGGCGGATTATGTGTCTGTGGACCGCTATGGGCGGATTATAAGTACTCTGTGGGCAGCTAGGGCGGAGTCAAACTGGAAAAACCAAGATAAGACATGTAAGTAAAAAAGAATCGAATTTAATAAAATCAAGATAAGACATGTAAGTGAATGTGAATCGAATTCAGTAAATCAAAGATAAGATACGTAAGTGAGTGTGCTCAGTAAATTCTTTTTCGTTTTGACATGAACAAAACACCATGTTTTGATACGAAGTTTTCTTTAGTGAGAAAATGCATTTGGAATCAGTTTCATTTTGATAAGAAAATACTTTTGAAATCAGTTTAAGTTTTGATAAGCAAAGACATTCGAAATTAGTTTAAGTTTTGATAAGAAAAGGCATTTGAAATCAGTTTCAGTTTTGATAAGAAAAGACATTCGAAATCAGTTTAGGTTTTGATAAGAAAATGCACTTTAAATCCAGTTTCTATTTTGAGTATGAAAATATTTTTATCTGTCTTTGAATCTATGCATAACTGAGGAGATGTATATTGGTATCAGTTTTCTCCACTGAGCTTACACTGTTAGCTCACCCTGACTATACGTCACAGGTATAACACTTATTAAGACATCGAACTTGAGGACTTGAGGACTTGTCAGATTTTCGGGATCATAGAATTAGTACATTGTGGATTTTGGTAAGTTTAGACTTGGTACGCTCGTGTTATTATACATGTATGGTACACCACTGTTAGGTGAGGGTTGGCCATCATTGGTTGTTTGTTTTAGTTTACTGTTTATGTTGGATATTAGAATTGAAGATTTTAATTACAGCATGTATATTCTACTTTGATTTCAACATGTGTGTGAATGTACTAAATATTCTATATTCAGATTGTGATCTACGATCTGGCGGTCTGAATTTTCCCAGTTGGTTTGGGTACAGTTAAAGAAAAAAAAAATCTCAGAAAAATCACGTTGAGAAAATCTGGGCTGTCACAGTGAGTAAATTGGTTCTTGGTATATGTTCTCTTTACCCTGAACTAGAACATCTTAATCTAGAAATAGATATAACTTGTAAGATTCTTAGGAGAGGCTGTCGTACCGAGGTTAATTTTGTTAATTGCAACATAGCGGAAGAAGAACAACTTAGGACTCTTGCATTCGACTACTAGCCACCTCAACAGAGGCTTTTGAAATCAAACCCTCTACCATTCAATCGATTCCATTGTTTCGTGGATTGAGCAATGAGGACCCTTAAGCACTTAAATGAATTCCTTGAACTCTGTACCACTTTCAAATTGGTTCATCTCTCAGAGAAGCTATAAAATTAAGATTATTCCCCTTTCATTGAAAGATAAAGTCAAGCCTTGGTTGCACTCTTTGCCAGTCAATTCACTTACCACATGGGCTCAATTAATTCAAGAATTCCTTAAGAAATTTTACCCCATCAGGAAGACTAATCAAATTAGGAGAACCATTACTACTTTCGCCCAACTTCCATGGGAAGAACTTCATGAAAGTTGGGATCATTTAAAGGAAATACTCAAAAAATGTCATCATTATGGCGTACCCAGATGGCAATTGGTGCAAAACTTTTATGAGGGGTTAATAGAGCGCAGCCGACACATGGTCAGCGCTTCGTGCGATGGTACGTTCCTTACCAAAAATGAAGATGAGGCTTAGAACCTCTTTGAAACCCTCAGTGAAAACTCATTACAACATGCTGCTTTGACTCACCGAGATGGTGATGTTCCCTCGCGTAATATACCTCTACATCTAGATGTAGTATTTACGAAGTTAATTGGACCAGTTAGTGCTAGTGACTCAGCAGCAGAATCAAGCTCCCATTCATGAGATATGCTCCATTTGTTAGAGTCAAACTCATACCATTACTGAATGCCCATCCGCATAATGTACCCTGATTTCGTGCAAGAACAAGTACATATTGCACAATCCTTTGGTAGGCAAGAGGCGAATCCGTTCTCAAATACATAAAATTCAAGGTGGAGGAATCACTAAAACTTTTCATGGAGAGTGCAAGGTCAAGGCGCAACATACACTCAGCCTGCGCGACCAATTGCACAAGTGAGGCCTCCTGAATTTCATCAATCTCAACACAATCAGTCCTATAATCCACAAGCTGCTCCATCACCACCTAAGAATTCTGCTTTTGAGGACAAAGTCCTTCAAGCCAGCGATAGATTTAACACTCAGTCGCAAATTCTTCACCCCCACACTCAGTCAATAGATAAGCTCAAGACACAAATTGGGCGAATAGCTAACTCGTTGAATCATAGGGAGGAAGGCAGCCTACCAAGCCAACCTTTGGCTAATCCCATAGGACAATATCAGGGAGGGACCTCACAAAATTCTCACGAGCAAGTTCAAGTTGTTACCACTCTTCAAAGTGGAAGGATGGTCGATAATATGGTGGATTGAGGAAAGAAGCTGACGAGAACAGAGAAAGGCAAATAGAGATCGTAGAGGAAGAAAATAAGCAATCAACATTGGAGGGGAAGAATTTCTTAGAAACTGGTGAGCAATCTGAAATCACCATGCATACACCTGAAAGGAATCCTACATCCAAACAAGTGGAAAAGAAATCATTCATACCAAAAGCTCCTTTTCCACATTGTTTAGAGACGTCATCACCCTTCAGTAAAGATAAAACAAGGATTGAGGAAATGATTGAAACATTTAAACAAGTGAAGATCAATCTTCCTCTCCTTGATGCGATAAAGCAGGTCCCATCTTACGCTAAATTCTTGAAAGCATGTGCACACAGAAGCGTAAGTCATGGACCCCTATCTCTAAAAAAAAATTCCTGACCAAGCGGGTAAGTTCCTTACTCAGGTTAGACACACCCCAAAAATGAAGGACCCAGGCGTGCCAACAACTTCATGTGCCATTGTTGGACACACCACTAATAAGGCATTGCTGGATTTAAGGGAGAGCGTTAACCTTTTATCATACTAAGTCTACAAAAAACTTGGTTTGGGTGAGTTGCAACCCACGGCAGTAGCTCTTCAGTTAGATGACAGTTCAGAGAGACATCCAAGAGGAATTTTATAGCGTGTTTTGGTGGGAATAGATAAGTTTTTCTTCCCATTAAATTTTGTGTTGTTAGATATGGTCCATTCTTCTGTTTCTAGCAAACAAGCCCCAATTATTCTTGGTCAGCCGTTTTTAGCAACGGCCAACGCATGTATAAATTGTCAAACAAGGGTTATGGATGTTTCATTCGGGAACATGAAAATAAAATAAAATTACCATTCTAAATTAATTAATTATAGTTTGGGGGATTCCTCCACCCGGGATTATAAGTATTGGAGAACAGGGCAAAGGATTATGCAGCATATACTTGCTCTTGCACGAATTCAGGGTACATTGATGCGGGTGGACATTAAGTCGCTAACACTAATTGGTCCAATTTTTTTTACGACTTTATGAGACAAGTCCAATTGTGTGTTAACTTTGTAAATACCACCTCGAGATGTAAAGGTATTACACGAGAGAACATTGCCTTATCGGCATGTCAAAACAGAATGCTGAAATGAGTTTTCACTGAGGGTTTCAAAGAGGTTCCAAGCGTCATCTTCATTTTTGGTAAGGAACGTGCCACCTGTGTTGGTTGCGCTCTGTTAACCCCTCATAAAAGTTTTGCACCTATTGCCATTTGGGTACGACATGGTGAGGACATTTTCTAAGTATTTCCTTTAAACGGTCCCAACTTTTATGAAGTTCTTCTCCTGGAAGTTGGGCAAAATTAGTAATGGTTCGCTTAATTTGATTAGTATTCCCGATCAGATAGAATTTCTTTAGGAATTCTTATACCAATTGAACCCATGTGTAATTGAATTGGCTGGCAAAGAGTGCAACCAATGTTTGGCTTTATCTTTCAGTGAAAAGGGGAATAATCTTAATTTTACGGCTTCCTCTGAGAGATGAGCCAATTTGAAAGTGGTACAGAGTTTAAGAAAATCATCTAAGTACTTATAAGGGTCCTCATTGCTTAATCCATGAAATAATAGAATCGATTGAATGATAGAGGGTTTGATTTCAAAAGCCTCTGTTGGGGTGGTTGGTAGCCGAATGCAAGATGGTGGTGTATAAGCAGTTGGAGTGTAATATTGCATAAGCGTCCTAGGTTATTCTTCTTCCGCCATGTTGCGATTAACAAAATTAACCTCACTACAGCAGCCTCTCCTAAGAATCCTATAAGTTCTCTCTATTTCTAGGTTAAGATGTTCTAGTTTAGGGTAAAGAGAATGTCTACCAAACATATACCAAAAATCGATTTCGTGTTGTGCTTGCATATTTGGAAGGCTAGCAATAAGGTCGCAGATCGCAGCAGAAAGCTCTTTCCTAGTCATAAGTGGTCAACACACACTCTATATGAAACCCTAAGGTTAATCTAGAATATAAAATATAAATAAAAACCTAATGCAACCCTAAACTGGATTGTGCTATGATCCCAAATTTGATGCAGGACAAATGCTAAAACCCTAATTACGTGAATTTGGGATTAGTTTCAGATTAAATTGAATAGCGAAAATATTCAAATTCACCCAACCACATAAAATAATTTATTAAATTTAATTAAAACAATTAGGCTAACTCAATTTTAGCGCTTATATTTATTAAAATTTCTTGATCTAGAAAAACTGCTTCAATGATGAGATTTATTTATCAGTTATTTGTCCTTGATATTATCACACAGAGCATCATATTAAGAGAACCCAAAAATTTCGATATTCTTTTAGAGAGTATGCCTCAGTGAGAGTTCGGATGAAAAGATTTTCTAAATTTGTAGTTTAGAAAATTATATGATGAATAAACTTGTTAATGATACGCACATACTCTACGCTTCACATGAATTGAAATTATTGAGGATCTTGATCAAGGATAACTACTAAGATGAGAAGTCATGTATGCATGAAATCATATTTCTGAAAGTTATAATAACCATATAATGATTGACTGATAATTAGTTAGTGAAAATAGTAGTATAGAAATTATATTTTTTATTTCAAAAAAATCTTTGAAAAATTCAAAAATATTTGTAGTTAGTAGGTAACTTCACTGAAAACCTTCAAGAGACTATAACTCCTCCACCACCTAGGGGTTTAAGGCTTGTTGCATCTGCTAAATGCAATCGTGCTTCCTACAAAAGTGACATTTAAATTTATAGTTTTAGGATAGTTTATTTTTTCTTGTTTGCTAGGGACTAGAAAAGCTTAAGTTTGGGGGTGTGAATAGTGACATAATTTACCAATTTATCACCCTTAAATTAGTGATGTTATACCCCAGTTTGCTACTAACGAGATGTCTTTGAGTAGATATTCAGAACAGATAGCAGAATAGAGCCAAAGTGCTAATCTTTGCCAAAGTGAACTCCAAATGTAGTAAGAAAGACGATCGTATACAATTACGACTAATTATATTGAGAACTAGTCCATAAGCCAAAGAAAGACGAGATACGATCAATCGAATGACCAGTCGTAAGCTCGCTAGAATGAAAGAGGCTAAGAAGAGAGAACAATCATACTTACGATTCCTCAAAGAGACGATGAAGATTGGAGGAAAATAAAAGGAGAAATATGATCGATTGAAAGGAAGAAATCATACTGAAGAAGAGAACAATCGTAAATTACGATTAGTCAAAATTAAAACTTCCGCTGCTACTGATCACGTGAGATATACACCGTCATGCATAGAATTAGAAGATCACTTGAATTAGAAGTTTGACAACCCATGAATCTGAGAATATTGGCGAAGAAAAGAAAGAAAAAATTCAAAAGATCTCTGCTACTGAAATCACGGAGGAAAGTCCTGCGCGCATCTATTATCTCAAAGCAAGGAAGAAGTTAGAGTTATATTAGAAAACTTTTATTTTAGTAATATTCTTTTATTAGAATTCGAATAATGTAAATTAACCCCTTATGATCTATAAATAAGAGAGCTCGACATAGGAAATAAGATCATCTAAGAAATTTTCAACATCAATTGACAACTGAGGTTGAAATTCTGAAAAATCACCGTAGAGTAATTTTTATCAAGTAAAATCGTCCACAGTTCTCTGAAAGTCTTGCTTGACAACCAAGACTGAAGAAGTTGAAAGATCGACCCTTTGGATAGTTCTACTTTTGCTTTCTAGTTTAGATTTATTTTATTGCAATTTCCTGCTTTGTAGACATCCAATTCTTCTTGATTTTAATTAACGCCTAAGATTGAGAGTTTGAGGATATTAGTGTACCGATTTTCATTTTTCATCTTCAGTTTTCTTGAGTTTGATTGATGCCCAAATTCGGAAGGACTGAGATACGATATAACGGTACTTTACTTTTGTAAGCATCCGAAAACAGAAGGATTGTGATTGATGATCATAATCTGGAAGGAGGAGGATTTATATTTACTTTTCTTGCAATTAGTTTAAATAATCAATTTTTTTTATTCTTATTTTTCCAATAGATTAGATTCTTAAAAGATAAATAAAAATTTTCAAATCGTATAAAATTTTGACCTTCCTCGTGGGAACGATCCTATACTAGTATTGTAATTTTTATTGTGCGCTTGCAATAAGTTAAGGCTAAGTACAATAATAGCTATGAACATGGATGCACATGAGTGGAAATAGCAAGTATTGTGGTCCCCCGCTTTTAACCAAACGTCCCTCGATCTTTGCCTCCACATGATTTCTTTTCGTTCAAGTAATTGATTCAGGGTTATCTTTACGTCTTGTCCGCTCCATGACCGTGTGGTTGCAACTCCTCTTGCTTCTTCTTTATTTGTGAATCAATATTTCCAAAATGGGTTTGGTTCTATTGGCGAAGATGGTGCATTAGATTTGCAGTTTTTGATGCAAAAGAATTGGATTGTTCATCATATTATGACCGGAGAGATTCTCACTTGTTTTCTACCAACTGCCCAAAGCTCTCCTCCCTAAGCCACATAGCCACATAGCTTTAAATCAGCATGGTTTTGGTCCTCTGGGTATCACCTTCGTTGGAGTGTCGAGCAAGACTAGAACGGGAAAATGATCATATCTAGAGATAGCTTGATTGTATACTTTATGATTAGGGAAGAGGAGACTCCATTCATGATTGCCAAATTCTCTGCCCTCTCGTCCATTACACCAAGTGAATTTTTGCTGCCCCTCATATCCAAGATCTCGGAGGTTGCAATCATCAAGGCACCTTCTAAACATATCCACCTGAGCGTCGTTACAAAATCTGGCTCCCCTTTTCTCATGCTGGTAGAGAATTTCATTGAAGTCTCCAGCCACTAACCATGATAGGTTATAGTTAGTGTGTAGAGTTCGAAGTAGATTCCATGTGAGTTCTCTGTTATTGGATGTCGGTTCACCATAGATACCTGTGAATCGCCATTTAGTTCCATCTTCCGATGATTCAATTATAACATCAATATGAGAATGGGACCATGATTGTACCGCAACATCAATGCCAATTTTCCATAATAAGGCAAGACCTCCCTAGTGTCCAATGCTGTCGACAAAGATTCTGTTAGAGAAACCAAGTCTTGTTTTAACATTCTCCATCAATTAAGAGTTCAATAAGGTTTCGCTCAAATTAAAAGCAGATGAAAGGATCTTTTGATGTTCCATCTTTCCCCTCCATCTCAACCATGGGTTTTGTATTGGGTTCGTGATCGTGAGATAATGTTAGGGCTTGAGAATACTGTTCTCTCCATTGGTTTTTTTATGAGGGCTTTTGGGATGGCCCTCAACCAAGGTCCGCATGTTGTAGTTGATTATCAATACCATGTCCATTTGAGATGTTTGGACATTCTCTTCCACCAAGGCCAAGAATGCCCCATCGAAAGTAGATATCAAGTGGCTGCTTATATTGTAAAGGGATCCATAGTGGTTTATCCTCTTCCATCTCCAAGAAAAGACTTTTGCGGAAAGGCTTTTAATATCAATGGGATTCTTAGAAATTTACCCCATCATCGACCATCATCATTAATGTCCACTCTTTCTAGAAAGCCCAAGTGCTTCCCTATCTTATCACCTATTTTGGCATTCATAGCTGTTACAGGAAGATCGAGTGCCGAATCCAAAAGGAAGCTCTATCAAAAGACATTCTAGAGATGGGGATCATTGGTGCAATTAGTTCCTTTAATGCGACCAGTTTGTTATTGAAAGACCAAGGACTAAGCGTAGAATACGCTCCTTCCAATCTACGGTCGGGAATTCAAACAAAAAGGTTTTATCATCAAATTCGATAACCTTAGCATCAAGGCAGTTCTAAGCATTAAGGATGGTATCCTTAAAAATATCACCATTCACATTCCGACATGTGATTATTCGACCAACGAAACAGTGGCGCCTGCTTTGTGAAAAAGTTTATGTACCCTCATCATCGACAGAAATCTTCTCCTTTTCATCGGAAGTGAGGGTTAATTTTGTTTTACCATCCTTTATGACATTTCCATATCAGCGATGGGAGGCTGCCAAAGAGATGAGTGTAGGGGAGTGAAAACAGGATTTCAAATAGAAAAACAAAGGAAAGAGAGGGAGAGAGAATCACTGCTGATTCATGGAAGAGACGGTTACACTACACGGTTACAGTAAAAAAAGTATGCAAGTAATGGTTCCTTTTCCTACCAAGCCTATTAGTAATTCAGATTAGCAAGAGAAGTTACACACCCTTTTTTTTTGTTAAAAAGAGAAGCCGTGTGAAGGGATTGATAAATGATTTCCTGTAAAAAGAAAAAATTAAAAAGACGAGAAAATTTGTGTATCCTTCTCATAAGGGTACTACGTGCTTAGGCATTATATATGTACCCTTTAGTTTTTCCCAAACCACCGCCCCACTTTCACAAAGCTTAAACCTCTCGAACTTCGTTAAAACAAGCTACTGACGATATTAGAGGGTGATGATCATACCTGGAATGCCTGGTTAATCCTATTTTCTTATCTTAATACCCAAAAGGGTGGGATTATTTGAACTTGTTTTTCCTGTGAATTCAACCATAGAAAATCGTTGGCTGCCCTGAATCAGATGATGGAGATCATATTTCGTCCCAATCTTTCATACAATAGATCTTGAGATCATGGGGCACCTATCAAACGATAAAATGTTGATTGCATTTGGCACACATCCCCAAATGTGATTGTGATCATGAGAAAGGGTTCTCAAGTATCACTTTTGGGGATGTGTGCTACATGGAATCAAGAGCTGATTGTCTGATAGGTGGGCCTAGGGCCGGCCGGCTACCCAGGCAGCTGCCTTGGGCCCCCGATTTTTAGGGGCCCCCAAATCAGTTTTGCATGTAGAAATTTAGGTTTAAAAATAAAAAATTATGTAGGCCCCCATTTCTCTCTAGCGCCACTCTCTCTCTCTCTCTCTCTCTCTCTCTCTCTAGGCTTCAGCCATCCAGCGCCTCCCCACTCTCTAGCGCATTTTCAAGAATCTTAGTCGTCTCTGTAGCAGCCCTAAAGTCTAAATACCCCATCCGGCAGCATTGTTTGGCCGACCTTCAATATCTCCGACGATATTAGTCGTCCTTCCGGCGTATGACTCCGACAATCACTATTTGGAGATTTTGGGCTCTCTGGTTAGTGGTTCTCTCTCTCTCTCTCTCTCTCTCTCTTTTCCTCTTCTAATACAATATTAAGTTCTGATTTTTTAAATCAAGTATAGTTTTTTACGCTTCGTTTCTTTACTTTTGGTGAGTATGGTTAATGGGTGTTCACATTTTTACTTCCTTTTTTTTTCCCTGCATCTAAGCTTTTATAGGGTTTGGTTTTGTGATAGGATTTTATTGACATGGTGGGCCTTTATTTATACTTTGTTGCTCTTGTTGTGATCATGATCTAGATTTTTAATTGAATTTGTGGTTATAGCAATTAATCAATCTATGTTTATGTGTTTTTTGGCTGTTGAATCTTTTATTTAATTATTAAAAAGATTCAATCTACTATTTTTTACAAATTCAATTACTATTTTGAGATTTTTGGTTCTCTGGTTCTCTCTACCCCCTCTCTCTCTCTCTCTCTCTCTGCTAGGCCTACATCTCTCTCTCTCTCTGCTAGGCCTACATCCCATGTAAGACTATCCTTCAATCTCCTATTTAATTTTTTATAAAATACTCATTTGGTTTAAGTGATTTGTGACCCTTGATTTCTGATGGATTGGGTTCAATTGTTAAATTGCTAGAAATGATGTTAGATTGCTAGAAATGTAAATTCAAAATCGACAACATAATAATCCCATCATGTTAGATGGCTAGAAATGATATGAGTTATGTTTTGATCGTAATCACCAAGACGAAATTCTGGAATTATTTTGTCAAAATGGGTAGAGTCTAACTACCTTAACCGTCTGATTGTATACTGTATAGTCATGATGCCAACTCTCAAGATTGATTATGTGAAAAATTAGGAGGAAAAGAGATTGTTTGAGGATTAGTCATAATAAAAATAGGTTTCCTCTCTGTAGTGAAATTATTTTTAAATGGTGAAATTGTAATTCTGATTTCCTCTCTTTGTAGTTGAGAAATTAGTTTTCTTCTATTTATTAAAAAAAAATTATGATAAGTTTTTTTAGGCTAATATGAAGGGCCCCATTTTAGGAACTTGCCCTGGGCCCCCAAAATTTCAGGGCCGGCGGCCCTGGGTGGGCCATGATATCAATATTTATTGTGTGTAAGATTGGGACAAAAAATGATCTCCATCGTCTGATTCAAGACAATCAACAATTTTTTATGATAGAAATGTGCACATTCTTCACCAAAAAAAAGGGGTCCAAATAATGCGGCCATACCCAAAAATATTTGTTTAGCCATTTAGTCGGGTTGTTTAGTAGATTATAGTACGTTTAGGAAGATATCTCCTTAGAAAAGGTGCTAACCAATTTTAATATGGAGTACATGGTTATCCCTGATAATCTCTTATGAAGGACTCCACGGTTTCGAGGAAAGATATTTTGCTTTCAACCTTGAAATAAGTGACAGTCAATTTTCTTTTTAGATCTTTGATCATGAAACCTCTTTGGAACACACTAAAAGATCACTAGGAAAGACAAGACTATTAGCAGCAGCTAAAAATTGTCGCTATTAATAAAAAACTGTCGTTATTAATAAAAACTGCCGCTAATACCCTTACCACTAATAGTCTTAATAGTTTTTTATTAATAGCGACAGTCTTTTGCTCTAAACAACTGCCGCTAATAGTCTTATTTTTTATTGTGCATGTTGGAAATGACATTCCATAACAATAAAACAGTTCCAGTCATTTCTTTACATATATCAACATAAGTAAAATATATCTTGCATTCGAGAAGATTATATATATATATATTATTTTGCATGCCAACAGTAGTTAGGTTTTAGACTTACTTTTGATATAAGTAATATAGAGGTAAGATCTTGTAAGTTACATTAATAAACTGTTACGAGTTTACACATCTCTGAGTTCATCATAGACTTAAGATTCTCAACAATCTTTTTAAAATTGTGTGATAAAATTGTCTATTAAGAAGTTTGAAAGTGATCGATAGGCTGCTTCACTTGGATGCACGGCATCAAAGAATAAGTACTTAGATGGGTCTTTGCAGGGTGGAGTCCAAATATTGCACAAGGGTCCAATTTCTACCAGCCCGGTCCCACAACACCCTTTCAAAGTTTCTGTAAAGCCTGTTTAACAAGTGAGATAAATGAATCAGTTATTAGGCCATATCAAAATTTCAAGGAATAATCTAATCACTCTCTTTCTCTCTCATGCGTGTGAAGGAAAACATTGCATTCTTAGTGAATCCATGTTTGTTGTATTCATGAATCTTTTGTCGTTTAAAGCTGGTTGACTTGTTGAACTTGTAATTGTGAGCAAAGTGACCAAGTCGGGGTTGGAAAAAAATCCAAAAAAATTCATCAAATTCGGAAAAGAATCGGTCAAAATATGAAAAAATAAAGCAAATTATAGAAATATATTAATTAAAAATTTTAAAAATTGAAAGAATAAAAAATCTGAAAAAATTAGAGAATTCGTGACTAATTCTTTAAATTTGCAAATAATTATTGAAATTCACAATATTTTGAAAAAAGTTGCAAAAAGTTATAATTTATAACTTTTTCAAAAAATCGCGAATTATTCGTGATATTTGTCAGAAGTTGGAGATTTTGGTCACTATGATTGTGGGTATGATTTATGCTCGCGAAAATTTCATGTGTTGTACAATCAAAATAAATAAATAAAAATAAACAATTCATGTGTTGTTCTGTGGTTGCGCAATAAAAGTGCATATACATTGGCAGCAAAATTGAGATATTGGGTCTGCCATTTCTAAAAATTTGATTGCTCAACCAAATGATCAATTGCAAATTATTATTGTTTCTTTGAGTTTTCTTATTTGTTTGGTCTTTATAAGGTAGTCTGGGATCTTTTGTCTTTTCTCTTGTGCCTTTTGTGTATACAGTAGGGGCCGCAAATGGCAATGACCAGTTAAACAATAGTCAAAATCATGGTATATACACAAAATAGGGGCCGCAAATGGCAATGAGAAATTAAAGAACCATGAAAACCATGGTATCAAATATAAGCCGATATCAATATGTATCAGGTATCAATTCGGGTATTGATATCGGCCGATACCTCTATTTTCTTAAATTATTCCTATTCTTTTTAAAAGGTACCGAAATAACTCAGTATCGGTCTATTCATATCGGTCCTCCATGGACCGATACCCAATACCAATACCAAGTTCGACACCTTGGTGAAAACCTTCGCCGCTTATTTTATACCATTCATTTTCATCACCATTGATTAGGGTAATATATATTTTTGGGCACTTGACCAAACAAGGAATCAATATACAAAATAATAATCATTTTATACCAATTTAAAAATAATAATTATATAGGGTTTTATGATAAAAAAATATAGAAAAAGGTTTCTGAAAAACATACCTCCCCTTGTAAAATTACATATTTACCCATTATTTACATCTTATTAAGCCTTTAATATAGGGGTAAACTGGTCATTTGCTACATAAGAAAGATAGCCATTTAGTTAAATATAACTTCCCTCTCTAGTAATTAAAATGTTTGAAATAAGTATAAAATTGACATTATTTTTGGGAATAAAGTTATTATGGTAAATTTACTCATACTTTTTTTTCTAAAAGCCCCAATAATGGGTGTGAACTCTGTGAAGGAATGGGTGCTGCATGGGGGGTGAGGTGCCACATGACACTTAAATGCTCATCTTCCTCAATCATCTTGGGTGGCGAAGAGTTGTTGATTACCATGGACACACATTATAGATGTGTGAAAGCTTAGACACTCGGTAAGCCACCTAGCGTTGCCAAGTGACACCCAATCTAAATATTAGGTGTCGAGGCAACATACACAAGATCAATTACATCCATCACCAAGGAAAAAAAAATTAAAAAACATCTTATTCACCATTCAAAACATGATCAAAATTCTATGCATCAAGTATGTTAGGTGGCAGCTAATATTTGACCATATTTTTGAAAGTCAAAAAAATATTTAAAAATAAAATAAAATTAGATCACACGACATGTGGGACATGTACATAAAACGGGCACATGCACAATGCTCATCGTTGGGTGAATGATACAGGGACTCTTTCTATATATATAATTTGTTTGAATGGTTCATCCATGTATTCCAACTAGTTGGGTGACACGTTGCACCCAATCTGATAATCAGAGAACTACAAAAACTTGCCTAAGCTTGATCAGGTCCATCTAAAAAAAATTTAAAGGATATTTATCCATCATTCACAAGTTGATCAAAGGTACAAAATTTCAGTACACCAAGTTTAAGCATCTGATGGAAAACTTTGACCTAAGATTTGAACAGGACAATGATTAAAATAATCTTTCTTTTCTATTGAATGAACCCTTAGAGGATATGTATAACTAGCGATCACGTGCCACATGACACGTGATTTAGGGTTCGAAAGCACGGTTCACACTATGTGTTTGAACTCATATAATTCTTTCTCTTTGCGCTTTTTGATATATATATATATATATATATATATATATATATATATATATATATATATATATATATATATATATTGTTGAAGTTTACTCTCATATCCGCTTTTCATAGCCTTTTTCTCTCATCTTATAAGATTATGGGCCCCTCCACTCATTGCCAATTCACTATAAAAAATAAGACTATTAGCAGCAATTTTTTTAACAAAAAACTACTGCTAGTAGTCCTGTCGCTACCAAAAACTGTCTTAATAGCAAGTGCCGCTGAAACACTTTTTTTTTATAGTGTGGTTTTGAGATGGACACCTAAATTTATCATGATATCAGAGCAGACCTTCTCCACTCAACATCACCCAATTTAATTGTTCACGTAATTTGGCTCAATCCAACCAACACATGTGAGAGTCTGTTGAAATTTAGTCTCACATGAGATATTCATGGCCCTGTCTCTCCTCTTATAAGATTATGGACCCCTCTACTCATATATATATATATATATATATATATATATATATATATATATATATATATATATATATATATATATATATTCCTTAAAGAAAAGTTGCTTACCATATAGTTGGGGTTTGTTAACCATGTCCATCAATGGATTGTAGATGTCGGCAAAGACTATTTGGCTCCCTGGAAGGGATGCCTGTAGTTTGGGTAACAACTTCTCAAGCTTAACATTGTAATCAAGAGAATCAGAGTTTTGTTGATTAATGCATGTTCGGTCCAGTGGATTCTTTAATTGACCAGTGATTTGGAGTGGTATACATCCGATTGGAGGCAAACTAGCTATGGCAAATTTTCTGCCACCAAGAAGATATAGTTCCTGCATTGGGAAAAATAAAGAAATCATGAAAACCAAAGTGAATAATAATAATAAAGAAGGAGAAATAAATATCTTTGCTACAGATCAAGGCCTTGATGAAAGCTTAACCGTCTGATAGGTTTAGATTATTATACTCGAAACCTTTCGTAACTAATGATTTTACCATCCTTTCTACTTATGTATTAGTGTATTGCTGACTTAAAAGTGTTAACATCCACGACTCAAAAGTACATCGCAGGTCTAGATGTCGTAATATTTTTTTTTTAACATATAATTTAGGGTATCTCAAACTTACACATGAACTAATCCCTAAAGGATGCCCATGTCCCCACCATGAGTTGATGTGATAATATCTTAGTTGAAGTACATTTTATATTTATATGCACAATTATATATATATATATATATATATATATATATATATATATATTATTGAAAACACCTAGTAATAACTCAGTACTTAAAAGTTCATCTATATTAAAGTATGAAGAAAAAAAGTGTTGACATGGCAGCAGTTTCTTCTTCTATTTAAAAAAGATAAACATATAAAAAATAAATAAAGGGATAATGACATAAAGGACTCTCTTTAGAAAAAAAAAATGTCAGTTTTATACTATTTTCAAAATAAAATAAAATAATAATAATATTTTTTTTCTTTGAGTTAGAGATTCAATCATAATCCGACACACCACTGACTTTTCAATCAAGCGCGAAGCTATCAAGCTACCGTGTGTCGAATTATAACTGAACGCCTCTCAGTCATGCAGAATCCAAGTTAAAGAAGTAGCGCTTGCATAATAACCCTAAAGATTCTATATTTTGGGCAACCTCTGCGGTTTCCCAATAGAGAGAAAAAGAGAGGTAGTACCTTCACTATATTTTGTAGCCTTTGGTGTAGAAAATCTTGGTATCCACTAATGTTGTATTCTAAACTTCTTGTGGGTATGTCATAATAATTGAAAAAGAAGTCATTAGATCCTGCACTAAGCAAAAACAAGGCTTCGCTAACGATTTTAGAAGATTCATTTTCTCCAACAATTCCTTTAAGTCGAGCCAAATACGACTTAAACATTCCGGGTTGCTTCGATACAGGAATCACCCCAGATGCAGCAGTTGTAAGGTCATCAAAACCGGACCCTGCTGTAGCAAAGCATACTCCAGTTCGGATGTCTTCATTTGACAAAGATGGGTCTAGAAATGGTGGGAGAAATTCCTTAAGACCCAATTGGGAGACTAAGAAATCGGGTACGAGTCTTCCATTTGAAAATCTTCCCGTAGGCTTCTTATTTGGTAATGATGATCCAAAAGGCTGGTGGTCACTCCTGAAAAGCGTCAACGTAAAATCGTTGTTGCCTGTATCGACAGTAGAATCACCAAAGGCATAGAGGCCGGAAAATTTCGGAAGTTTCGCGGCACTAGCTGTAAAGATCATTACACATAGGAGCATCAAGTGGATGGAAGAGAGGAGAATGGATGTTGCCATTGTTTGAGATGCAAAATGAGATTGGAGAAGGGATGTTACCATTGTTTCAGATGCAAAATGAGATTGGCTAGAAGGGCTATATATATTATTATGATCACGGTATGAGTCAATAGGAGTTAGTTTTTTTTTTTTCCTTTTTTTCCTAAAATAACCATTAATTGCTAGATTGTAATTTGTTAAGACAGAATAAAATTATTCATAGTACAACTAGAATTCTCCATCCATATCTTAATAGAGGGAGTCAATAACTTCAAAGGGTGACTTGGACTTTGGTATAATTTTTCATTAAAAATAGAAAATCAAGAAAATTATCTTCTCTGTCCTTCCTTTCTCTCCTCTCATTTATTTCCCCTTCACAGTTTTAAGTTTTCCCTTCATTTGACGAATCTCTCTCTTTTAAAATTTCTCTCTTCTTTCTCATTCCTCTCCTCTCTTAAAAAAAAAAAAATTTTGTTTTTTGTAAGGATTTTATCAAAGTTTGATTGATTTCTAAGAAGATAATTTTGATTTTTTTTATAATGATCTAAGCAATGCACCTGTGTTGTGTGTGTCATCAATTTGATGTCCCACTGCCAATTTGAGGCTTTCCTCAATCTTGTAGGAAGTTTAAGCGTCTTCTAATGGAGGACGGAAGCCTTTTCATATATATATATATATATATATATATATATATATATATCTAAAGAAAAAGAGCCTAGGATGGTATTAGAAGTATTGAAAGCTATTACAGTGCCTTCGGGGCTGTCACATGGCCCCCAAATCCCGTGGCACCTTGTTACCTATAAGATTTACCCATCCCTCACGAGTTCTTGAAAAGGAAAACTTATGTGTATGTACTTGATAAAACATATACTATAATAGTCAACGGTTATTAAAATAATTAAAAAAAAAGAAATTAAATGATTTTGAATTGACCATATGCATGTCCACATGACACCTAATCCTCGTTTTGAGTATCATGTCGCGCTCAAATAGCATTGTGATAGGATTTAATCCTAGAATTCACTGGGCTGCTCAAGCATGGGAGGGAACACAGGTGGTGGTATGGGCGCTGTGGGTTGTGGAACCAATTGAGGTGGCTCTTCGGGCTGTTTAGATCGGCTAGAAGACGCAGCCTTGGAAGCTGGTCGTTTAGAGGTGGGATTTCGAATTGGGGTTTGCTTCTTAGGTCCCATGTAAACAAAAATAGAACCCTAATAGAAAATGCAGGAGGATAAAGCTCCAAAATTTAAAAATTAGTGAGGGTTTACCTTAAGAAAGCCCCAAAGCCGATTTCCAAGTGTGGAAATCCAATGACCTTGCACGTTGCAGTCGATTTCCCCCTCTGATTTTGGCCAAAAATGAAGATGAAGCCCCAAAATCACCAAATCCCCCTAAAACCCTAAGCTCAAACCCTCAAATGTGCAAACCTGAAAATGCCAAATAAAACGGAACCCCCACACTTAATCAAGAAAATCGACCCTCGATTTCAAATTCGTGGGTCGAATTTGAAATCGACCCTCGATTTTGAATTTGACCCTCGAATTCTGCAGAATTTTGTCAGGCTTAAACTGCCTGGTGACTATTGATACAAATTCGACCCTCAAAATTCATTTTCGACACTTGAATTTTAACACACCTGTGGCCTTCAAAAATTTTCAAAATTTTTGAAATTTATAACTTGTCTTTGGGTCTAAATGGACCTTGTTGGAGCCCTTTGTATCCCAATCATGAATTCAGATCATGACAGCAGTATCAAGGCCAATTTCTCATGGAAATTGAAGGAAGTAGCTTATTATAGGCCGAAATTTAGGTCACCAGACCAGTAGGGAGTAACATACCAGAGTTTGGTCTAAGGCCCAAAAGTATCCAATTTCCATAATGTAGGGACTTTTAGACAGGCACAATCATGAAGAGACATTTACCCGCCAAAATTTTATAATTTCCTAAACGAAGAAGTACATCACACAAAGCTCAAATACAAGACAGCCCATATACAGGTTCTCAACAAAATCAATCAAAAAGGCGGGGAAATTGTTCTCGAAGCTCAGCTTCACGCTCCCAAGTGGCTTCCTCTGGGGTATGATTCCGCCATTGCACGAGAACCAAAGGAATCCTCTTAGTGTGTAGGATCTGCTCCTTGCGATCTAAAATATGAACCGGGTCCTCAATCACCTTCAAACCATCCCGAAGCTCGATGGGTTGGTAATCAAGCACGTGAGTCGGGTCACGGATGTATCGACGGAACATCGACACATGGAAGATATTGTGCATGCTTGACAATTGCGGCGGTAGCGCCACACAGTATGCAACCTCTCCGACTCGGCCTAATATCTCAAAAGGCCCAACGTACCGAGGACTCAGTTTCCCTCGTTTCCCGAATCGCATAACGCCCTTCGTAGGCAAAATCTTAACAAAGACATTCTCGCCGACGTGAAAAATCAATTATTAGTGCCAATTTTCATATGGAATATATACCAAGTGAAGAAATACACATTAGTGCAGTTAAACTACCTCAAAATCCACGTGTCTTCGCTTGAGATCAGCGTAGCTCTTCTGACGACTCTGAGCTACTCGTAGTCACTCGCGAATCAACCGAACCGTCTCGATCGTGCGCTCGACTATCTCAGGGCCAATAATGAGCTTCTCACCCACTTCTTCCCAGTTCAACGGCGATCTACACCGTCGTCCATATAAAGCCTCGAACAAAGCCATACCGATGCTAGCCTGAAAGCTATTGTTGTAGGCAAACTCGATCAGAGGCAAGTGTTGATCCCATGACCCGTGAAAATCCAACATGCACGCTCTCAGCATACCCTCAATGATCTGGTTCACTCGCTCAGTCTGGCCATCCGTCTGTGGGTGAAACGCCAAACTAAAGTCAAGACGAGAACCCATTCCTTCCTGAAATCTCTGCCAAAAGTGTGAAGTAAACAACGGGTCTCGGTTAGACACAATACTAGCCGGTATCCCATGCAGTCTAACAATCTCCTTCAGGTATAACTCTGCAAGTCTACTGGCTGTATACGTGGTATTGTATGGCAAGAAATGAGCAGACTTGGTTAGCCGATTTACAATGACCCAAATGGCATTGTTTTTCCTCAGTATTTTTGGCAACCTGAGTATGAAATCCATTGAAATGGCTTCCCATTTCCACTCAGGCACAGGTAAAGGCTGCAATAGGCCTGCAGGATTCTGATGATCAACCTTAACCTGTTGACAAACCAAGCACTGCGATACTTACTCAGCGACGTCGCATTTCAAACCTCGCCACCAGAAACTCTTCATCAAGTCCTGATACATCTTGGTGCTACCAGGATGTATGGCATACATGGATTTATGAGCCTCTTCCAGAATGGTGTCCCGAAGCTCTGTACTCGACGGTACACATACACGGTCGTGAAACAACAAGGTTCCATCTGCTCGTATGGAGAAATCCTTCTTGCTCCCATTCTCGACATCTCGTCTGATTGCCATCAACTCATCATCGTTCATCTGAAGCTTCCTGATTTTCTCGAAGAGCGTAGGGCGTAATACTAGTGTAGCCATCAACGCTCCCGAGCCTTTGACATCGAACCGTGAGCTGCCCAAAGCCATATCTTCCAAAAGCTTCCATCTCTGAATCCGGCTAACAAGATGTGACAACTGTGCTGAAGACCTCCTACTAAGAGCATCAGCAATGACGTTCGCCTTTCCCGGATGATACTGAATCGAGCAATCGTAGTCCTTCAAGAACTCCATCCATCGTCACTGCCTCATATTCAAGTCCTTTTGAGTGAATAGGTACTTGAGACTCTTGTGATCGGTGAATATATCAAATATCTCATCGTAGAGGTAATGTCTCCAGATCTTCAAGGCGAATATAATTGCTGCTAGCTCTAAGTCATGCGTCGGATAGTTTCTTTCATGGTCCTTCAGCTGCCTAGAACCATACGCAATGACCCGCTCATGTTGATTAAGCACACAGCCTAATCCGCCATAAGAAGCATCACTGTACACTGCGAAACCTCCACTGCCAGAAGGTATAGCAAGTACTGGTGCCGTAGTCAATTGACGCTTCAGCTCTTGAAAGCTTTGCTCGCACTGCTCTATCCAATCAAACTTCGCATTCTTTCTTGTGAGCTGCGTAAGTGGACCTGATATCTCCGAGAAACCCTTGACAAATCGCCGATAGTACCCTGCCAAACCAAGGAAACTTCAGACCTTTGTAACTGTTGTAGGTTGTTCCCATGTCACCATACAATCTATCTTTGTAGGATCCACTGAGATACCCGCTTTAGAGATTACGTGACCCAAGAAACTGACCTGCTCAAGCTAAAACTCACACTTACTGAGTTTGGCATACAACTGATGGTCCCTGAGTGTTTAAAGAGCCATCTTCAGATGCTGCACATGCTCCTCTCTGGTTTTCGAATAGATGAGGATATCATCTACGAAAACTACCATAGATTTATCAAGATGTGGTTTGAACACTCTGTTCATCAGGTCCATGAAAGATGCAGGCGCATTCGTCAATCCAAATGGCATCACTAAAAACTCATAGTGGCCATAACGCGTCCGAAACGCTGTTTTGGATATATCTTCAGCCTTAATCTTGAGCTGGTGATAGCCTGACCTCAAATCAATCTTCGAAAAGAACTTGGCACCCTGTAATTGATCAAACAAGTCATCTATCCGCGGAAGAGGATAACGATTCTTAATCGTCATCTTGTTGAGCTGCCTATAGTCAATACACAGACACATCGATCCATCCTTCTTTTTCACATAAAGAACCGGTGCACCCCAAGGAGAAACACTCGGTTGAATAAAGCCTTTGTCCAACAGCTCCTGGAGCTGTTCCTTGAGTTCTTTCAACTCAGCAGGCGCCAGCCGATATGGAGCTTTAGATAACGGTTCTGTACCCGGCGCTAGCTCAATTGCGAACTCAATCTCTCGGTCAGGTGGTAATCCAGGTAAGTCCTCTGGAAAGACATTAGGACAATCGCTGACCACCTTGATAAGAGCCAAGTCATTCTTCTTCTCTGTAGAATCTTGCAAATAGGCAAGATACCCACTGCAACCATTCTTCATCATGCGCTCGGATTTTATGGCTGAAACTAACGGCGCAACCTTTGATTTGACTCCACAGAATCGGAAGGATTTTCGCTTTGGCGGTCGGAAGGTCACTATCTTCCGCAGACAGTACACGCTCGCATGATAAGTTGCCAACCAATCCATTCCAAGAATGACGTCGAACCCTTCCATGCTTAACGTAATCATGTCGGTCACTATCTCATGCTCATCAATCATCACGATGACTGACTGACATGCCGTATCAGTGCATACTGAAGTTACCATAGGAATCTTTACGTCCAAAATGAAAGCAAGGGGTTCGGGAGTAATACCCAACTTCTCTAAGAAGAGAGAAGTAATAAACGAGTGTGTAGACCCAGGGTCTATAAGTACTCGTGCTTCAATTTTACTCGTGTCGCCTCGATGACTCATCATAAGGGTACCTTTATTGAAAAGCTTGTTAATTATATGCAATGATTTCAATGTGGTTTAACATAATACTTGAATGAATTCGAACATTTAAATAATAAAATCAATGCATAAATGACATCTCAATTTTAATGATACCTTGGATTACGTCATTCGACGTTTGGGCATCCTGGGCAGTCACCGCATAAGCTCGACCTTGAACTGTAGGTCGCGTTGACTTCTGCATAGAGACTGACGTAGTCCGTCCTTTCTCAACAGCAGGACAATCTTTGATCATGTGACCAACTTGTCCACACCTAAAGCATCCTCCAGTGTTCCGCCGACAATCCTCTGTCTTATGAGGTTTCCCACATCTTGCACACACTGGGGTAGAAACAGGAGTAACAGCTGATCCTCGCGCTGAACCCTGAACCATAGAAGCTCCACTCGCAGTAGTACTCCCGGCTCTAAAAGGTCGCCCTGGTGACGAACTCTGCAGTCTCTGATAGGAAGACGTCACTGGTCCTGAAGCAACAGCTGGTCTAGAATATGATGGCTGACTAGGGTAGGGAGGAGGTTTAGAGAACCTCGGCTTTTTGTTCACCTGCTCTGAAGCACTCTGTTGTCCCTGGCCAAACCGATTTTTATTTCCCTGCTCTCGCCTCAAGTATTATTTTTGAATGTCTTCCTCTGCAATAAGGGCCTTGGACATGACGCCTGCATACGTCTCCATTTCCCACATCGACATCCTCTCCTGAATGTTCGGCCTCAACCCTCTCTGAAATTTCTGAGCCCTCATCAGCTCAGTGGCCACGTGTAAGGGTGCAAATAGGGAAAGTCTATCAAATTTTGGGCCATACTCGCGCACCGACATCTCATTCTGCTTCAGCTCAATAAATTGGACTTCCCATTGGTTACGTACAATCTTTGGAAAGTACTAATCGTTGAACGTCTCCACAAACTCTGCCCAAGTCCATGGAGTATTGGGGTAGTCCTGCTCTCTCATCCGGGAAACAGACTTCCACCACGGGCTGGCCTCGCCCAAAAGTTTGAAAGATGCCCAGCGTACTTTCTCGACGTCGGTACACTGCAACACCTCAAAAATTTTCTCGATCTCATCCAGCCATGCCTCGGCTTCCATCGGATCCGTCTGCCCTGAGAATGTAGGAGGTCTCATCCTCCTAAACTCTGTGAATCCTCCTGGCTGATGTCTGGCTGCCAGCATTTCAGTCTGTCGATCTATGGATGCAGTCTATTGAGCCATGTTGTTGGCCAAGGCTGCCAATACCTCGTCAACATTTCACCCTTCAGGCCTAGCAGCTCCCAAAGGATCTGCATTAGGGCCAGATGTAGCTCGCCCTCTGCCATATGAGGTGCCTACGCCCTCATCTATCTCTTCAATGCGAGTTGTACGAGGTCCCTCTATACCTCGGCCTCTGCCTCTAAACCGTGGAGGCATGCTGATTTGTCATTGTTGAAAAACAATAACAATAGATCAGTATTGACTGTTAAAACAATCTAACCCTTAGTCCTAAGACTCTGAACCTAGAGCCTTGCTCTGGTACCAACTGTGACGACCCGACTTTTTCAATCCCTAAGGTATAGGAAAGGCCGGTTCATCAACTTATTGATTTCTCAATAAGTCATAACAAACAGAAGCCAGCAACATAACAAAGATCTAAAGATAGAGGCAAAACATATATTAATCCAAAATAAAAGCTTTTAACAACAAAAAATGTCACTATGAGGAACCAAGAAGAACCACCGGTGATGGCTAATCCAACACCTAAAATAGTGGTTCACAATAATGGTTCCTCGAGTGATATCAAAGAACCAAATAACAAAATGGCCTAGGGCCCAATATTCAAAAATATTATGACAAAAGTACCAAAAATAAAGGATCTAAGATCAAGGGAAAAACTCCTCAGCTGGTATGTCCAAATCCTCCTCGGGAATGTAATCGGAGTCCTCCAGATCCTCTGACCCAAGGTCAGCCTCAGCACCTGTGACGTATAGTCGAGGGTGAGCTAACAGCCAAGCCCAATAGAGGAAACAGATCTATTTGAGTTTCTTTATAAGTAAAGGTTTTCAAAAGACAAAAATCGGATCAAATATGGTTTCAAATGATGCTTTCCAAAGTAAATCTCCAGTTCTAATCCTGAGTCAAAATTGATAACATAATCTAATGTGTTCGAAAATCTTCTGATTTAGCATGCTTCTTGTCTTAAATTTATAACTTAATTTTATCTCCCGAATTTTCTATAGCATGAGAGCGGACTACGTGACCGATGGGAAAACCCTACTGACCATCGTCGTTCATGAACCCATTTTCTGAAGTGCAACAAGCCCCTACGCTATGAGAGAAACTTGCGCCAAAGTAATACCGTCAACACGGTTGGTAGAATCTAGGGCATCGTCCGTATGAACCCCAAATCGAATGCAAATGCTAACATATATCAAGGTTTATTATTAATAATATAACACTGATTTTTTTTCGAAGTTCTGATTCAAAGTTCTGATTCAAAGATTAACTGAGGTTCTGAGGTTCAAATTTCGAAGTTCTTAGTCATAACAAGGTTTCCAATTTTTCGGATTTGTGTCATACATTCAGAGTTTTATTCATGCTGTATGCAACATAATTTCCTAAATTTATGCTTCTTAAATGAACAGTCAAATCAGGTATACTTATAATTCAATGCAAATTAAATATAGGGTTCCCCTACCTCAACAAGAAGATTTAAAATCAAGCACAAGCAGTCCTCACCAAGGACTCCTAATAGTCAAAACCTACATATATTAACACTCTCAATGTTAATATAGAACCAAAAAATCAAACCAAAAGCTTGCTGAGAAAAAAATCCAACAAAATTTTCAAATGCCTGAAACAGGACAGAATTCGACCCTCGAATTCAAATTCGTGAGTCGAATTTGAAATTCGATGGTCGAATTTGATTTTGACCCTCGAATTTCAAAAAAAACTCATCAGTCACAAAAACCTAAAAATCGACCCTCGATTTTCAATTCGATGGTTGATTTCCAAATTCGACCCTCGAATTGGAAATCGACCCTCGATTTTCAAAATTTGCTTCAGGCACTAAAAATACAGATTTCGACTGTCGAATTTCAAATCGATGGTCGAATTCCAATTTTGAACCTCGATTTGAAAATCGACCCTCGAATTTCACTAGTTCTGTGGCTGTCAACTTTTCATGTCCGGACTTTTTCTTCATTTTCAACCACAGCCATCAGATTTTATAATGAACACACATCATTCAAATCTAAACAAAACATAATTAAATTGACACAAGGAGGTTTCAAAGACCCGCCTCTTGTAGCTTAAACCGTTGATCCCGTTGCACCTATACACGCACCGGAACCAATCTTCAAGCTCAATGGTTTAAAAACTTCAAATCAGCCCATTATAAACCTTCCTCTACTGCACAAATCCTTATCAACACAGTAACCCTCTCTCCCTTATCCTTCTCTTCTACTAGCTCAAACCGATCAGATTTTAAGCACAAGGCTAATTAATGGTTGAGATGGGGAGAGGAGCTCTCAAGCTCACAAGATCTAAAGATCGAAACGCAAAGCAAAAAGGTTGCAAATTCTAATTCAAATGAGAGAGAGGTGTAACTTCTCTTTCAATTCTCTCTGTTATAATACAAAACAAATCCTAATAAAATCTAGACATTTTTATTTTCAACTTATCCACTTAATTTGCAAAATATCCCATGTTGAACACATACACCAATCCTATTGTGTAATTCAATTGCTTACTTGACTTGCACACCTCTCAAGGTTAATTCCTTTGGCCATTAGTCTTATTATAGCCTTAGCTTACCAAAAATCCAAAAATATTCCACAATATTTTTTAGACACGCTTATCGAGGTAAATGAAAAATAAGCCAAAATATTCGGGATATTACAGAGCGCGAGAGGTCTCAAACCGCTTCGCGTGGAAGAATCGATGCCAGTTTTCGCCCGAAATACGCAACGAATGCATGATTTAAAAAGGTGAATGATCTCTTATTTTTAGATTAAATTAACGTTTTAATGTGATATTAAATGTTCTAGACTTGGATTAACGAGTGTGTGAAGAATAGGTATGAAAATCCTTGAATTTGGGAAAATGAATTAAGGAAGAAGAAGCCCGAAGGGTTTCTGAAACTATCAAAACCGATCGATCTATTTTAAAATCGATCGATCGGATTATATAGAACAGAGATATGTAAAAATTTATGAAGGAATCGATCGATCGATCAAATTTGAAATTCTTAAGGAATTGATCGATCGAATTATAAACCGATCGATTGATTTTTAAATCGATCGATCGACTTTGACAAGACTGATATGCCAATTTTCTGAAGAATTCGACCAATTGATTTGGAAAATTGATCGATCGAATTTAGATTCTGAAGAACTCAAATGATCAATTTGGAAATTGATCGATCGATTTTCCCTGTTTCTGGCTTTTCGATTTTTCTTTGGAAAAAAACTCTGGGAGACTTTGAGACATTTATTTTCGACACTATTGACACGTAGTACGGAGTTAATGAAATCTAGGTTAAGAATGGGAGGTCATAGATGAGGGCATTTGAATCGCTTTGAACGGCTCTAAATCTGAGATAAGGGAAACTAATTACTCATTATATTTTTGAATTGATTTCATAGATATCGTTGTAAGATCGAATGAGGTGATTAGAACTCTTTGAAATTGATGCCTTGAATCTGATTTGACATGATATCCGTTTGAATTAAGTTATGATCTTAGGAATGGATTTGGAACTTGTTAATTTGACTGTATTCAAACATTTGGACTGAAAGTGATAACTGTGATTTGAAATCTAATTTGTAAGATTGACTGCATTTGAGAAATTGAATCCTATGAAGTCTAAAACTCTTTTTGTATGAATATTAGAAACTGACAGCTTAACTGTACACTATATGCATACTGGACGATGACGAGTTTTTTTCATACATATCGCATCTTGCATATCTTGGACGATCGACATGTATTTTTCGTACATCTTTATATCGTATACCTGTGGACCCGGTATGGCGGAGTTATCCGTACTACTGCTTTGCATGTATATTGAAAGATGTGAACACACTGGAAGATATAAACACTAAGAGATACTGAAAGATATGGACACACTCGGCGATAAAAATCTGAACCTTAGGACTTGAATTATAAGATATGAACATTGCAAGAATTAAACACTGTAAGATGTGAATAATAGAAACTGACATACTGTTTGGTGTGACTAATGAAAACTGAATTTGAATACTTAATTTACTTCCGTTTTTGTTTCAATTTGAATATCCACTCTGTATTCGTATTTGTTTCGATCCTTGAATGTCTGCTCAGTTTCGTTTTTACTTCTGTCATTAAATCTATGTGATTATATGATAAGATATCAATTGAATTTGAGATTCATTTACTGAGCTTAGACTGTTAGCTCACCCTGACTATACGTCATAGGTGTATGTACTGATTGGGATCTTGGCCTTGAGGAAGATCCATACTACGTACCGGAAGAAGAGGATCTTCCTCCTGAGGATTAATTTGTACCCCTAGTTCAGGGATCGTAGATTTAGTACATTATGGATTTTTGTAAGTTTTGACTTATACATTCATGCTATTGTACACCACTATTTGGTGATAGTCTGTCATCACTAATGATTTGTTTAGTTACTGTTCATGTTGGATATTAGAACTGGAGATTTTAGTTATGCTATATGTATTATCTGCTTTGATTTCTGCATGTGTGTGGATGTACTAAGTAAATCATATTTTCAGATTGTGATCTACGATCTGGCGGTCTAAGTTTTCTCATTTGGTTTAAAGTTTAAAGAATATATATATATATATCTCAGAAAAATGAGTCGGAAAAATTCGGGTTGTCACAAAGACCATGATATAGACATTCATATCCAAACGTACCTTACCATATCTCATAACAAAACATATTTTATTATTCTCGCAGATACGTCTGTACATTACATGATCATAACTAACATACTCATAAATCTTAAACAACATGTGCCTGAGTCGTTGCTTGAGCTACCATATAGGGGTCACTATAGTATCATACTACCATACCATAACGCCCTCATATCATACTCATGCTCCTCCATTCAGCTTAATGGGATGACATAATGGCCAAACGTAACTCATAATATACTAATACTCATAATGTCTCTTAGAGACCCGTCTTGGCTGAAAGACGTTGCCCTTACGGTGGCTACACAAGGAATGACATGTGCAAAGATATAAGTTCTTAATCTTTTACTGACTTACACAGTGGTATCTTATTATCATACTCATACTAATCTTATCTCGTATTCGTATCTTATCATACTCTTACAACTTAACTCTAGGACAAGGTATAGTGGGACAATTTCACTAAATCACGCTTTACAAGGAAAGGGTTCCGTAGTAATCTGAATATACTTCGTGTGTGTGACAACCCGACGTTTCCTTTCATATCATTAAGGAACCGTCGCGTCGTCGGATCACCTAATATGATCCTTTCATCTAAGGGGTCATTTCTTGTACAAAGTTTTATAAATGCGAAAACAATGTAGTTATTCTGGCAGTTGTTAATATGGAAAAATAACTGAGTTTTGCTTATCTATGCAGTACTAGCAACGATATAAACAAGCTCAAAAGATATGATGTATAGCTTTCCACCGATGACCGCCACCCGTCATCTAAACAATGGAAAGAAAACCTATACATCCAAATGATAAAATATCTGAAACTATCGTATATAAGTTTTACAAGTCTTTCAAGTCTATCTCTACCTCTCTCTCTATCTCCCTAATCCCCACGTCACAACCTATTTTGGGAAGAACTCTTTGGCGAAATCGTCTTCCTTCTCTTCTCCCTCCTCTTCGGGCACGTAAGTAGGATCTGCAGCGTGCTCCGAATCAGGCTCTGCAGGTAAGACATTTAAGTCGTGGAATGAGCTATCATCAAAGCTCAGTAGAAAATATTACATTGCTAACATACAATGACAAGTTATGGCATTTTCATCGAGAAGCATAAAACCTATGACTTTACAATTATATGATTAATATAATGATACAATATTCATGATGCAAGAGGTATGAAAAATCAAGCTGAAATAAGATACACATCGAGGTCGCAACAGCAAAATCAAGCTCCCAAGTTAGCGGGATCACTTGGACCAAGATAGATCAAGCTCCCGAAGTAGCGGGATCACTTGTCAAACTCTCGAGTTAGCGGGATCACTTGACTCAAGATGGAGCAACAACGTATAAAGGATACTACAAATAACATGATTCTGAATAATGATCAATGTATAAATTCAAAGAAGGGGTATGCTTACTTATATTCATTTCTATCTCATTATCATAGTATAAAACTACTAGGCACAACTTATACTTAGTCCTATCCAACTGAAGGGCACAATTAGTAAACCTTTTTAAAAAAAATGGATTTCCAAACATATATATATATATATATATATATATATATATATATATATAAATGTACTAAACATGTGGTCAACTAATATGTGGTTTCATCAAACCAACTGATAATCTAGTTCCTTGATATCCTATCCGATCCGGTTTATCACGCTCAGAGGTCTACATGTTACCCGAAGCATGTTTATCAGTAATTCATCACTATCATTATTTTAGCTCTAAGAGGAATAATTGGCATCCTTATGATAATATGACAAACGATTAATTATATATGAACAACCATATATTCCCTACTTGTTTGTAGATTCTTACTTGACTAGGAATGGGCATCAGTAGGTATGTGTGATCATATATCTGAGAACACCATGCATGTGCATAAAACTGCCTAACTGCACCATGTTGCACCAATCTATGATAAATAGAATAGATTTATATTAAAAGTTAGTATTCAACAGATGGACTCATGGTGTACCTGAGACCCTGAGACCCAAAGATATAATTATCTGGATCCTTAATGGACCCAAGGTCCGATATGCAAGAAGCACTGCCCAAAACCTCATCTGCTAGTGGTTGCTGCGGCAAGCTTCTAGGGTTGCCGCGGCAAGAACCTTGTCGCAGCAACCCTATGAGGTTGCCGCGGCAAGCCACTCAGCAGAGTATCTTGCCGCGGCAAGCAAAGGTTGCCGCGGCAAGCAAAGCTTGCTGTGGTTTCTGCCTGGCTTTTCTGGTTTTGGTGTCTTTGTAAATTGTTGCATTATATATATATATATATATATATATATATATATATATATATATATATATATATATATGTACAGATAGACTGCTATCTATAATTCCTTATATATCTTATATATACAGATATATACATTGCTCACTTGCCTTCAGCACACAACAACACTTAGTGTTCACTGTTTGTGTTGCCTATGCGATTGTAGGTGCTCGACATCAGAGCTCGCGTATCATATAACTTCGGGTATCATAAGGTGTTCGTTATCGTACCTTTTGGTGGATTTGTGTTAACCGACTATCGATGTTGTGCTTGCCGTGTTTGATAATTACAAGGTCGTTTTGAGTTAACCTCAACGTAATGCTACACAAAATGCTTTGCACTTCAACTAGCGGATGCAAGATGTGGAATCGAAATTGTGGGATCATAAAGCGCACTATGGTCTTAACTTGTAACAGAGGTCGTCAGGGCTGGGCTAGGATTGCTATACGTGACCATGGTGTCATTGGATATGTAGACCATAGGTGCAGGATTTGCTTTCACTGAACTTTAAAGGAGGAAGATGACGGTAATGGTATTAGATTTTATAAGGGGTTACTGCACTTTGCGTGCATGAAACCGGAAGATGACTCATTTGAGTCATGTAAACAATAATCCATGCAAGTAGCTTACAAGCTCCTTCAAGTTAAAATTCCATATAAAGCCAGCACTACCTATGTACATGTATTGCAGAAAAAAACAAAACATGCAGAGCCGGCGTCTTCTTGTATTTAAATCAAAACAAGATTTTTTGTGTTTGTACTTGTATATAAGTGACAACAGGGCTTTAGTAGTGTGTAAAGCTATTATACTAAATCAAACCTCTTTGTCCTTGTGTATAAATCAAAACAAGGCTTTAGTTTTGTGCCAAGCTATTATACGACACCAAATTTCTGGAATAGGGAATATCAAGTTACTGTGGCTATACCTAGCTTAGTGTATATCAGTGTATATGGTTATAGATATATACTTTATAGGGATTTATTTCCATCAGACCACATGTTTGACTTGACCGGACTCTTATCGCTACTACGTAGTGTACAAATCTGGGAATCGTTACATTCTCCCCAATTTAAGGAATTTTCGTCCTCGAAAATAAATCGAGACAACGATGGGCAGTAGGTGAATGCCGCAATAGCGAACATCAATAGTTTCGTTCATACGACATGTGGAACATGACAACTAGAAATATAAAAAGTAAGATAACATACAGTAAAATCTCAAATGAACAAAACAAAATCTAACTAAAACAGATAGAACCGCAATGATATTAACAACAACACTTATCACTCATCAAGTCGAGACATGAGTGATATATATTACACAATTAAACACAAGTCTACTATTTTGGTGTAGATGAACTCAAATGAATCCTATGCAAGATTAAAATGTCATATATAGACTACTAGCTTCTAAGGTTATAATTTACCGGGTTGTGGACTCGGTTGTTGTTGACCAGCGGAGGAAGGACCCTCATCTTGCTGCTGAAAGTTTTACTGGAATTCTTGCACCAGTAATGCTTCATTGCGGGTGTATTGGGAGACGAAATTGATGCCCGCCCAATGTAAGGGTTTGTAGCAGTTTGGAATGTATGCTTCATCATGATGTTTGTTGCTTCTTCAATATAATCAATGCGTTGATAGAGCATATAATGATTTTGATATAAATTATCGAATTAGAGAATGTCTGCTTATGGTTTTCATGCATGAACTGTGCCAAAGCAGCATTGGTGCAAGTTTCAGGTGCCAAGGGAACTGATTCGGTTTGTGCTTGAGTGTGAGATTGAGGGGGAATGAGGATGTCTTGGGTTGGTATCGAGGGTGGTACTTGTGGAGGTGGTGGACGAGAACGGATCTGGTGAGCTTGGTTGTTTCGAACCACTTGGGATGACCTTTGACATACATTTCGCCAGATAGCTGGGCTAAAGACCCGCATATTATCCGTGCGGACTTCTTCACCCTAGGGAATCTGATAGGGAACTTGATTCACACTATCCGAATGTCTTTCTAAAAGACGGGAAATTAAACGAGGATAGGGGCATGATGGCATGGGATTAGAGACATTGCTTTGCAAATGGATATTGGCATATTTAATGCCTTCCCATACCACCCTAGGGCCATTTAATCATCAATTTTCATGCACAGTGAATAGAGCTTGTAAGAGAGCATCTCGGTGCTCTCTCTCATGCTGCATTGGGTCTAAATTACAACATAATACACAGTCAAGAAACCACATTTTCTGTGGTAATTGGCTGCGACGGACTGCAAAGCCGTTACCTGAAGAGGTCTGCCCATCAGTCATTTTTGTAGTGATGTGATGAAATTTCACATCCCTTTGTCGAGGCATTTGCAATCCGAGACTGACATCGAAATTTGGACTACAATCCATAGCGTGTGTTATATCTTGTAAATTGAAATAAAATTTTCGATTATCGATTTTAGTCTCCAATTGGCCAACTGTTGGTGATACTTTTAGATTTTGGTAAAATAAATGGGCGAGACGCGGATAAAACTAGGTATGGAATGGTTGATATAAGGCGTCTAACCGCGCCTGTTCCATATACCTAATGGACCATGCAGTCTGGTCGTTCGATATCAGTAGTCGATCATCAACGATCCATTCGGATTCCATAGCCTTCGCAGCCCACCATGGGACGGGTTGTTCTTGCTCAACGGGTGGATTGATTGGGTCACGGGAAGGAGCAGGGGCTTTGCCCTTTGCTTGAGTTGAGGCTTTTGGGGGTTTTGATACCCCGGCCTTCCTAGGAGGCATCTTAATGAATTTAAAAGACAATGACCGAAAACTAGAGCTAAGATTATAGTTTTACCTCACACAGACACCAAAAATGTGGTTGAACTGATAGAATAGTAGCAAATGGAGAGCTGCTAAGAAGAAATGAGTAGCATGCAACTGGTTTTTGCTCGATTTGTCGAGTGCATGCAGATAAAATGGATTGGAAGGTAGGAGAAACAAGAAACTGTTTAGCAAGTATAACAGAAAACCAACTTGAAGTGGGTTTCGGATCCACACAAGGTTGCCGCGGCAACTAGATAGGCTTGCCGTGGCCAGCACTGTTCCTTGCCGCGGCAAGGAGGTCAAATTTTTGCCGGCCCAGATTTTGAGGCCCCTTGACTTTGGTGTAAAATGTGTTGGTACCTGGGTATACTTATCAGATACAAGGTCTGTAGAAAAATATGTGTTGACTTTTTTGACATGTGTTGCTATATGAAATTATTTTAGTTTGATGAAATAGTAAGTGGAAATTACTGTGGCAGCCCATATATGGCCTTGTAGTTTTTAACTGGGACTTGTGGTGGTATGCTAGGATGTGTCACCATGCTTAGGTGTCATCCTCAACAATTTACAACTTTATTGTTTCTTCAAAAAATATTTTTAACCATTTCAATAAAAACAAAAAATAAAATAATTGTTATTTTGTTTCTAAAATCAAATATTTGTATTTTAGTTCTAAATTACAATAGATAAAATAAAATACTAGTATTTTATTTTATCTATCTCTAAGGCTTAGTGGGTGTACTATATTTGATGTGGTTCCTTATAGACGGGTACAGGTGCATCAAATCGAATATTAAAATAATAAAATTATAAATGTAGCAATCATTATTTCTGTTATTTATTCCTAATTAGGTGAAACTTAGAAATATTCATGAAGCATAATCATATTGTAAGTGTACTTTAAGTACGTATCTTATGTAAGGAATTGAGGGTATTGAGCACAAATATCAACTTCGCGTTCTCAGGTAGCCTCATGCAATCCATAATTCTTCCATTGGATCAAGATGAGTGGAATTCGTTTTGTTCGTAAAATTTGATCTCTGCAATCCAAAATCTGGCCTTGTTCTTCGGTCACCGTTAAATCTTCTTGGATATCTAATGGTTGATAATCCAACACATGCGTTGGATCGCTAACGTACTTCCTCAACATAGACATGTGAAATACATCATGAATGCCAGATAGATGCGGAGGTAAAGTGAGTCGATACGCGACCTCCCCTATTCTGCCTAAAACGAGGAATGGTCCAACATAACAAGGACTCAACTTGCCTCATTTCCCAAACCGCATCACGCCTTTCGTCGGAGAGATTTTGATAAAGACGTGCTCGCCAATCTGTATACCATTTATCAGAATGATAATATAGTTTAGTGAAGTCACAAAAGACTTATCAGTGTTGGGTATTACCTGAAAATCAGCACTTGTTCTTTTGAGATCGGCGTAGCTCTTTTGTCGACTTTGAGCACTCTTCAATCATTCTCGAATAACGTGAACAACTGTATCGGTGCTTTCGATCAAATCAGGGCCTAAAATCAAACGCTCTTCAGCTTCTTCCCAGTTAATCGGAGATTTACATTGGCGTCCATATAGTGCCTCGAATGGTGCCATACCGATACTTGACTGGAAGCTGTTATTGTATGCAAATTCGATCAGGGGTAAATGTTTATCCCACGATCCTTGAAAATCTAGCATATAGGCCCTTAACATATCTTTTATCACCTGATTTACCCTCTCCGTCTGCCCGTCGGTCTGAGGATGAAATGCAGTGCTGAAGTCTAACTTGGAACCCATACCTTCTTGGAAACTCTGCCAAAATCACGAAGTATATAAAGGGTCGCGATCTGACACAATGCTGACGGGTATCCCATGTAAATCGCACAATCTCTCGCAGATAGATTTCAACCAATTTTGACGCTGTATATCGCGTACTATAGGATACAAAATGTGCTGATTTGGTGAGACGATCAACAATTACCCAAATCACATTGTAACCTTTCTGAGTACAGGGCAAACCGAGAATAAAATCCATGGAAATATTTTCCCATTTCTACTCTAGAATGGGCAGTGGCTGTAACAAACCAGCAGGGTGCTTGTGCTCAACCTTTACTTGCTGATAGGTTAAACACTTTGCAACATATTTCGCAACATCACGTTTTAAACTGTTCCACCAAAATGTCTTTTTGAGATCCTGGTACATCTTGGTACTGCCAGGATGAATAACATATGCTGACTTGTGAGCTTCTTCGAGAATTTTCTGACGTAAGGCATGATCATCAGGTACGCATACTCGACCTCGAAACAATAAGGACCCATCGTCCTTAATCGAGAATTCTGGTTGTAGCCCACTTTGTACTCCTTGTCGGATGGAAATAAGCTCTGTATCTTGCATCTGGAGCTCTCTGATCCTATCAAAAAGTGGAGCTCGGATCATTACTGTAGCAAGTAAACCTTCAGTTGATGTTGCTCGCAGAGTGGCACTCGATGATACAATGTCATTGAGTAGTTTCCATCTTTGTAACCGGGTCACAAGATGAGATAACTGAGTAGATGACTTGCAACTCAGTGCATCAGCTACAACATTGGCTTTGCCGGGATGGTACTGAATAGAACAGTCGTAGTCTTTCAAGAATTTCATCCACCTTCTCTGCCTCAAATTCAACTCTTTCTGGGTAAAGAGATATTTAAGACTCTTGTGATCGGTGAAAATTTCGAATGTTTTACCATACAGATAGTGTCTCCAGATTTTTAATGCGAAAAAAACCGCTACTAATTCCAGGTCGTGAGTGGGATAGTTCTTCTCGTGGCTTTTCAATTGACGGGAACCATAGGCAATTACACATTCCCATTGATTTAAAACGCAACCTAACCCACTGTATGACGCATCACTGAAGACGACAAAACCACCACTACCTGATGGTAATGCTAAAACAGGTACTGAAGTGAGTCTCCTTTTCAATTCTTGGAAACCATGTTCACAAGCCTCAGTCCACTCGAATTTAACATTCTTTCAAGTGAGCCGCGTGAGTGGTCCAGCAAGTCGTGAAAATCCTTCTACAAAATATCGGTAATAACCTGCAAGACCTAGAAAACTTCGGATCTCGGTTACTGTCTGTGGCTGCTTCCACTGTACTACAGCCTCGATCTTTGTAGGATCAACAGTAATACCCGCTTATGAGATAATATGGCCCAGAAAACTGACTTGATTCAACTAGAAGTCGCATTTACTGAATTTTGCATACAACTGCAAATCTCTCAATGTTTGCAATGTCAGACGTAGATGATCTTCATGCTCTGTCTTTTTTTTTCAATAAATAAGTATATCGTCGATGAATACCACGATACACTGATCAAGATAAGGTTTGAAGACTCGATTCATCAAGTCCATAAATGCAGCAGGTGCATTGGTCAACTCGAAGGGCATGACTAGAAACTCGTAGTGATCGTTGTGCGTTCGAAAAGTTGTCTTCGAAATATCTTCAGCTTTCACCTTCATCTGGTGATATCCTGATCGTAGATCAATTTTTGAAAAGAAATGCGCTCCTTGTAACTGATCAAAGAGATCGTCGATTCGAGGGAGTGGATATCTATTCTTGATCGTCAGTTTATTGAGTTGACGATAATTAATACAGAGGCGCATAGAACCGTCTTTCCTTTTCACGAACAACACCGGTGCGCCCCACAGAGACACACTCGGTCTAATAAAGCCTTTATCAAGAAGCTCTTGCAATTTCTTCTTGAGCTCTTTCAACTCTGTCAGTGCCATTCTATATGGTGCTTTCGATACTGAATTGGTACTCGGAGCTAACTCAATAGCGAACTCCACTTCTCTGTCAGGAGATAAGCCTGGCAACTCATCAGGAAATACCTCAGGGAATTCACAGACAATTGGTACATCTGAAAGTGAAAGTGTCTTCACTTCTCGATCTTTACTTTGCATGAAAGCAATATACCCCTGAGCACCATCATCAAGTAATCGCCATGCTCGAATTGCGGATATCAAAGAAAGATTAGTTGACGGTACCCCATAAAATTTAGCTGATTTCTTCTTTTGTGGCCGAAAAGAGACAATCTTTCGTCGAGAGTCAACATTCGCATGGTGATTGAACAACCAATCCATGCCAAGGATAACATCATATCCTTGCATCGACAGTAAGATCAAGTCGGCCACTGCTTCATATCCCCAGTAGTCCTTGATCCAAACGATAACCGATCGATATACTATATCAGTTATGAGAAACTGTCCAGTCGGAAGTGTTACATCGAGAATAAAGTCAAGAGGTTCTGGGATACCTCTCAACTTCTTCAATTTTTCAGCAAACTGGGGTGTAACAAACGAGTGTGTAACGCACGGGATCTATCAAGACTCATGCGTCATAACATAAATAAACATCTTTTGGATATAATTGCAGGATACCTAAAGCATACCATCTAGTGTTAGCTGGATTACTTTTACTTATTCAAAAATAATAATATGTAAATCTAACAATTAATAATGTAGTATTTATAGTTTACTAGATGCACTTCCTCTATCTAAAAATATAATATGTAGCAAATATTAACATAGATATTTAATAGACCAACATACTTTGAATGATGTCATTACTAGTGCGTGCATCCTTTGCAGTGACAGTATAAGCTCGGCCTTGAACCGTAGGCCGTGCCGATCGTAACACTGGTCTCGCCTTTGCTACTAGTTTGACTATTTTCGGGCATTCTTTAATCCGGTGTCCCATCTTGCCACATTGAAAACATGTACCAGAAGTTTTACGACACTCATCTGTTTTGTGTGCCTTTCCACATTTCTCACAAATTTCTTTTGAAGCTACTAATGAAGCCGTGTAAGATCCCGTGCGAGAACCTGTCGGCCGTGCTTGTGAAAATCCAGATGTACTTTTTGCCGCCAGTGGAAAAGATTGGTTCTGAACACATGGAATCGTTGGTGGTAATGGGAACGTCGATGAACCATATGTCCGTGCATAAGCTCCTGCAGCTGGTTGAAATGCAGCTTGTCCTTAAAATCATGGTTGTTTACTAATTTGACCAATATTATAGGACAGAGATGGAGCTTTTCTGGCCTTCTATTTTTCTTCTCTCCTGTTGAACATGGTATCCACATCAGTTTTCGCTATCAAGGCCAATTTCATCACATTGGCATAGGTCGTGGCCTGAAATAACGAAATGCGTTCCTTGATCAAGGGTTTCAAACCTCGCTCAAACTTTTGTGTTTTCATCAACTCGATGGCGACCAATAAAGGTGCAAAACGAGAGAGACGTGTGAATTTTGCCTCGTATTCTCATACAGTCATCTGGCCTTGAACTAAGGTTGCAAATTATACCTCTAGCTTATATCTCTCAGGTACTGGGAAATATTTTTCATTGAATGCCTTGGTGAACTCTGCCCATGTCCATGGTATTCTGGGCATTCTTGTTCTTTCGACAGACTGCTACCATGGCTCTGCCTCACTCTCCAATTTATATGCTGCCCAGCTCACTTTTTCTTCCTCGGTGCACGTAACTCTTTGTAGCACTTTCTCAATCTGCGTTAACCACTTCTCAGCCTCCATCGGATCATGCTGACCATGGAAACTTGATGGTCGGAGTCGAACAAATTCTGTAAAACCCTCGGGACGTCGAACAACAAGCATGGCCGTAGTGTTGACCATAGTTTCTATCAATTGCGGATTGTGTCCTGCATTTTGCTCAACTCCAGGAGTACTTCCCATCGGAGGAGTATTTACAACTGGTGGAGTCTGCGCTGGCAGAGTATGCTCTGCAACATTCTCCATCGTCGTTAGACTTTCGGCCATGTGTGCATTCTCACCACTTCCTGAAGCAGTGTCATGCTCATAACCTGCTACTGGAATCACATTCGGCCCAGTGCGATGGGGCAATGGTGGTCTACCCCTACCTCTTCCACGACGCAGAGGCATCAACAACCTATTTCGATTAGATAACACTTAATCAGACAACATAACTAAATCTAATTTCTACTTCTAACCAACTATCAGACATTTTGCCATATATATGCCAGAATTAAGTCTCCAAATGACTTAACGCCGGAGCTCTGATACCACCTGTAACAACCCGACTTTCCCTTTCATATCATTAAGGAACCATCGTGTCGTCGGATCACCTAACATGATCCTTTCATCTAAGGGGTCATTTCTTGTACAAAGTTTTGCAAATGTGGAAGCAATGTAGTTATTCTGGCAGTTGTTAATATGACAAAATAACTGAGTTTTACTTATCTATGCAGTACTAGCAACGATATAAACAAGCTTAAAAGATTTGATGTATAGCTTTCCACTGATGACAGCCACCTGTCATCTAAATAATGAAAAGAAAACCTATACATCCAAACAATAAAATATCTGAAACTACCATATATAAGTTTTACAAGTCTTTCAAGTCTATCTCTACCTCTCTCTTTATCTCTCCGTAATCCCCACGTCACAACCTATTTGAGAAGAACTCTTTGGCGAAATCGTCTTCGTCGTCGTCGTCTTCTCCCTCCTCCTCTTCGGGCACGTAAGTAAGATCTGCAGCATGCTCTGGATCAGGCTCTGCAGCTAAGACATTTAAGTCGTGGAATGAGCTATCATCAAAGCTCAGTAGAGAATATTACATTGCTAACATACAATGACAAGTTATCGCATTTTCATCGAGAAACCTAAAAATTATGACTATACGATTATATGATTAATATAATGATACAATATTCATGATGCAAGAGGTATGAAAAATCAAGCTGAAATAAGATACACATGCAGGTCGCAACAGCAAAATCAAGCTCCCGAGTTAGCGGGATCACTTGTCAAGCTCCCGAGTTAGCGGGATCACTTGGACCTGGATAGATCAAGTTCCCGAGGTAGTGGGATCACTTGTCAAGCTCTCGAGTTAGCGGGATCACTTGGATCAAGAAACTCAAGCTCCCGAGTTAGCGGGATCACTTGACTCAAGATGGAGCAACAACGTATAAAGGATACTACAGATAACAGGATTCTGAATAATGATTAATGTATAAATTCAAAGAAGGGGTATTCTTACTTATATTCATTTCTATCTCATTATCATAGTATAAAACTACTAAGCACAACTTATACTTAGTCCTATCCAACTTAAGTGCACAATTGGTAAACCTTTCTGAAAAAAATGGATTTCCAAACATATATATATATATATATATATATATATATATATATATAATTATAATTGTAAATGTACTGAACATGTGGTCAACTAATATGTGGTTTCATCAAACCAACTGATAATCTAGTTCCTTGATATCCTATCTGATCCGGTTTATCACGCTCAGAGGTCTACATGTTACCCGAAGCATGTTTATCAGTAATTCATCACTATCATTATTTTAGCTCTAAGTGGAATAATTGGCATCCTTATGATAATATGACAAACAATCAATTATATATGAACAACCATATATTCCCTACCTGTTTGTAGATTCTTACTTGACTAGGAATGGGCATCAGCAGGTATGTGTGATCATATATCCGAGAATACCATGCATTTGTGCATAAAACTGCATAAGTGCACCATGTTGCACCAATCTATGATAAATAGAATGGATTTATATTAAAAGTCAGTATTCAACAGATAGGCTCATGGTGTACCTGAGACCCTGAGGCCCAAAGATATAATTATCTGGACCCTTAATGGACCCAAGGTCCGATATGCAAGAAGCACAGTCCAAAACCTCATCTACTAGAGGTTGCCGCGGCAAGCTTCCAGGGTTGCCGCGGCAAGGCACTCAGCAGAGTAACTTGCTGCGGCAACCCTTTGAGGTTACCGCGGCAAGCAAAGCTTGTCGTGGTTTCGGCCTGACTTGCTTGTCGTGGTTTCGGCCTGACTTTTCTGGTTTTGGTGTCTTTATAGATTGTTGTATTATATATATATATAGATATGTACAGATAGACTGTTATCTATAATTTCTTATATATCTTATAATTATCTTATATATACAGATATATACATTGGTCACTTGACTTCAGCACACAACAACACTTGTGTTCACTGTTTGTGTTGCCGATGCGATTGTAGGTGCTCGACATCAGAGCTTATGTATCATATAACTTTAGGTATCGTAAGGTGTTCGTTATCGTACCTTTTGGTGGATTTGTGGTAACCGACTATCGATGTTGTGCTTGCCGTGTTTGATGATTACAAGGTCGTTTTGAGTTAACCTCAACGTAATGCTACACAAAATGCTTTGCACTTCAACTAGCGGATGCAAGATGTGGAATCGAAATTGTGGGATCATAAAGTGCACTATGATCTTAACTTGTAACAGAGGTCGTCAGGGCTAGGCTAGGATTGCTATACGTAACCATGGTGTCATTGGATATGTAGACCATAGGTGCAGGATTTGCTTTCACTGAACTTTAAAGGAGGAAGATGACGGTAATGGTATTATATTTTATAAGGGGTTACTGCACTTTGCGTGCATGAAACCGGAAGATGACTCATTTGAGCCGTGTAAATAATAATCCATGCAAGTAGCTTACAAGCTCCTTCAAGTTAAAATTTCATATAAAGCCAGCACTACCTATGTACATGTATTGCAGAAAAAAACAAAACAAGCAGAGCCGGGGTCTTCTTGTATATAAATCAAAACAAGGTTTTTTGTGTTTGTACTTGTATATAAGTGACAACATGACTTTAGTAGTGTGTAAAGCTATTATATTAAACCAAACCTCTTTGTACTTGTGTATAAATCAAAACAAGGCTTTAGTTTTGTGCCAAGCTATTATACGACACCAAATTTCTAAAATAGGGACTATCAAGTTACTGTGGCTATACCTAGCTCTATGAATATTAGTGTATATGGATATAGATATATACTTTATAGGGATTTATTTCAATCAAACCACATGTTTGACCTGACCGGACTCTTATCGCTATTGCGTAGTGTACAAATCTGGGAATCGAAATCTCGCTACCATCGAGGTTCCAAACTACTATGGAAGAGATATTTCAAGTTTCACGTGACAGTAAAGAAATCTCAGTACAACTAAGACCCAAGACTCAGATCTCATATCATAACTCATATCTTATCCTCTTATATTAAAACTCGGGGTGATAGGGTCACCGTATATGAAGCTATACTAAATTCGCATTCACCATACTCGTCATGGATCACATACCACCATAAGTTGCAAGGCATATGAATACAGTATATTCGTCGCTTTGATATCATCTCAGTGGATCACCATGCCTGAGCGTAGGCATGACCTCATACACTTTCGTACATATGTCATAGCTTACTCATAACTCATATAGCGTAGAGAAAGATTTATATCGGATTTTATTATATTTATACTTATAATTTATTAACACCTCATCTCAATACAATATAGAATAAGGTAGTTAAAGTGTGATTTCGATAACTTGAAGGTTGGAGTTTGATTTTCACGAGATATTGAATTTCTAGCAATTCGTATTATCGATGTGGTCGCGTTGAAGCGATAAAAGTGTTATATATAGACTAATATAATTAAATATCCAAATTAAAAGACATTAAAAGAGAATGAGTAAATCACCTCCATCGATCGAAACTTACACATGATTAATGTACACTAAGTTTTGGTCGTACAAAATGAAAATTACAAGGTAAAAGCAATATTAATAAAAGTTGTTTGTTCGGACACAAATCTATCGATTGATTTTTGAATCGATTGGTTGCTTATATGCTATGTAAATTATTTGCTTTAGGTCAGAATCGATTGATCGTTCTTGGAGTCAATCGATCGAATTTAAGTAATTTAAATAAACTATGGTTCGACTCTGTACAGAATCGATTGATCGGACATAGCATCGATCGATTGAATAAAATATTCAATAATATAAGACCAATAAATTAAAAATAAGAATGATGTCATGCCTGTAAATTAAAAATAATTTATATGATTAAAATAAGATAACACTAGATAATTATAGCTTATATAAAAATATTATATAATAATAAGTTGTATAAAATATTATTAAATATAAAATAAAAGAATTCAAAACTCACACTTCAATATAATATTCTATAAAATAAGTTTTTCCTTTTATATAATATTATATTATTTAATATAAGTCTTCACTTAAATATAATATTATATAATATAAGCTTTCGTTTTATTATATAATATAAACTCTTAAAATCGATTGAGTATCAAATCTCATTTAATTAAAAAGACAGATATCAAATTCAGTCCTATAATATAATCCCTCGAGATCACTTGAGTCTCAAATCTCATTCAATTAAAAGGACAGATATTAAGTTTCCGATATGTAAATCGATGAAAGAGGTATCGATCGAAAATAACAAGAGGTTAACGAAGTCCGAGTCTCTTGTGAGGCAGTTATTATTACTAGTTACAAAGAGACTATAGAATATAAAATAATAATAAAGTTACAAAGAGTTTATAGAATATAATAATGAACAATTCTTGGATATGGTGACTTCACTAGATATATAATAATAGTTATATGCATAAGGAATATAATATTTTATTAACTAAAGGATGCTGTAAGGAAAGTAACGATGACCGCTTGATGTAGAGTGATGTAACATGAATACATTAATGTCATATAAAGTAAGGGGTGGAATATTTTATTAGTCAAAACGAGTTAGAACCCATGTTAAAGTAATATGGCATGACGAGTTCCATCAAACATCAAACATCCCATGAGCTTAATCGAATATATAATCCAACCGAGTATTTATATATTTAATAGAGAGCGTTCGATAGCAAATTAATCGACCTATCGAAAGTGTAAATGAATCAATCGATTGTCAAAATTTTAAAGCAAAATATAATTCTAAAATAAATAAAAAATAACAAAAAATTATTAAAAATAATTATTAAAATAAGAATTAATTAATATTTCAATCTTTAAAATAATTTTATAAGAAAACAAATTTAGAATTTATTTAATATTTTGTCGATATACGATCGAACATATCTTATGCGATCGGATTTGAGAAGAACGAGATAGATTGGCGAGTATCCACCTCTTGAAGCGTGATTGACAAATCTACGGCGATTAAGGTTATAGAGATCGGCGTCCACGTGATGACCTGTTCACGATTTCGCCTTCTTTTTTCTCCTTGATCTTGACGACGGAAAAATAAATCACGGTGATTCTTGTAGGGGAACACACAATAGTTTTAGAGAAGGGATTAAGATATTTTAGAGAAGAGTGAGTGGAAGAGTGATGACGGCTAGGATTTCTTAAGAAAAAGAAGAGAATAGAAACGGCTAGAATTTCTTAAAAGAAGAAAAGCGTAAAGAGTTGTGCATATCTTAATCTTAAATAGAGTTTTCTCAAATAGGTTAGGATTTCTTAAAAAAAAAAACATAACATAGACAAGTAGGATCTCTTAAAAGAAGAAAAGTATAAAGAGTTATGTGTATCTTAATCTTAAATAAAATTTTTTCAAATAAATTAGGTTTCGGTGTAGAGCACTAACATTGTGCACGATGCACAACACATCTAACACCGCAAAATTAGATTTATAAAAATTTAGGTCGTTACACTGCTCTTTGCTTCTAAAGAACAATCTCAAACACAAGCTTTGCTCTTTGCTTTTAAAGAGCAATCAAAAAACAGGCTTAATATGCACAAGCAAAGCAAAACTTTGAGAAACTCTCTACAATTATGCACTCGAGGTTTAAACTAAGCTGAGTTGGAGCCATTCCAAGATGATAGGGAGCTTAATTATGCATTTGTTATTTCTTGATGAAGGTCTAGAGAGACTCACAACATGAAAACTTATCTCATATCTAATGATTTTACCATCCTTTCTACTTACGTGCATCTTATCATATTCATGTATTAGTGTATTACGACTCAAAAGCATATTCACGACTCAAAAGTATAGACCGTCTAAATGTATTAATATCCTTTTTTTTTATAATTTACGATATCTCAAGTGTACTCGTGAACTAATCTCTAAGAGAAGCAAAAAAAGAACGTCACTTTCTTGGAATTATTTGATTATTGGTGATCTCGAATTAGTGTAACTACTAAGCTCCAAATCTGCAGATATGAGAAAAAAGGCGAGAAAAAAGTTCACCGAATCGCAAATGATATATTGTCAAAGGCTGTCGACGACAATACCATTAGAGATCTGTTGGAGAAGATGGCGTTGAGGGTTCTTGGCTGAAGAAGAGAAAATAAAAAGAAGAGGAGTTTGGCACCAAATTTATGAACGGGAAAGAGAGAGAGAGAGAGAAAGAGACTGGGCATCTCTCTCAAGTTATAAAGGGCTGAGTGTCACGTTGGCAAGTCCACATAGGTAGATAACGAGGGTAAACTGCTTCATCAACAGTTTCCATTGAACAGGGAGACGGAAGTTGACGGTAGGGGTCTAATTTTAGGGATTTATATTCATCGAGGGGTTATGTTGCATTCAGTAAAGTTCAGGTGCCTCTCAGACATTGAGATAAAAGTTCAAGGGTTTATATAAAAAATTTCCTACATTTTATATTCATGCACATACCCTAATATTATATATATATATATATATATATATATATATATATATATATATATATACTAGTGGACCCTGCACGTGCCATACACGTGGAGCTGTTTATTCTAAGAAACCCGATTCTGACAATCCGAAAATCGAAACCCCAAAAGGTAGGATGAGAAAACTGAAAAAGAACCCGAGTAGGTAAGAAGAAGAAGAAAATCAGAAATTTGGGAAAAAAAAATATTTTGAAAATAAGAAAAAACCCGAAACAAAAGAACTGAAAGTTTAGAGTTTTGGTTCAATTTCGGTTTCAAATAAAAATAAAATAAACCAAAGCAATTCATTGGTTTCAATTCCGGCTGAACAGAACTGAAAACCGAAAATTTTGATTTCGGTTCGGTACCGAACTTAACATCCCTTGTATTAGGTTGGATGACACAACTTGTTCCCTGCACTAAACAATGGCCATTTGTACAGCACCTTACATAATATGCAATCAAAGTGCATCCGTAGCATATAGAATTATGGCCCGTGTGCCATCAAGAGCCTTATTAAAAGCGATGGCTAAACAGAAGTTACCGTTATTTCCTTCTCAAGACTTGGTCTCCAAAGCCAGTGATTCCGTCCTTGAAAATGTTGACTGCCTTAAATCATAAGGTTGAGATCATTTTTAATCTCAATCCTCCACACAATACATTAGATATTGAGATCGTTTTTCATCCCAATCCTTGACAAAATTAAACAGTCTCATATGTACCTTGAATCATACCGCTTTGTCTTGCAAAGAGTAGTAGAAGCCTGCGACTATGGATCAAAATATCGTTTGATACCAATACGTGCCTGCGACAAATCGATCTTGTAAAAAGACCGATCGGTCGGTTCTAATCTCATACAAGACCGATCAATCGCGGCCTCTTAGGAGAATTATCGGTCTCACTTAAGAAAAAATGTGCACATACTTTTATTTAAAAGGTCTTTGCGTATCAAAATTAAAAAATGCACATGCAATTTTTAAAAAACAGAGGGTCTCATACAATTTTTGAAAAACAGAGGGCCTCTGACACAGATATTATGTGGAAGTTTGTGACCCTTTCACAAGTGTGATTCTTATGCACCAATTATGAGCTGTTAGCAAAACTATTTCTTGATCAAATAAATGCACCACGTGGCATATATCCAAATGGTCATGGGAATCTGTGTACGCGAGATCAGGAGAGTGGCTCTCTAGAATCTATTAAATGAGTCGGGCACCTTCCTTAGTAATTTGGCACAGGCACCTCATAACAACTATGTCCACAAGCTGACAAGCATGGTAGTAAAGAATGAATGCACAAAAAATGGAGAACTTTGGTAAACTTATTTCATTGTAATGAAGCAAATAGAGAAAAGATGCTCTCTTAAAGTCACTTTAATTTGTATAGTTTACAAAAGATTGGGAGAGTGCCTGTTGGAGGTATTTGAAAGCATTCTGGTAATTAACAAAACCCATAAACTAGAATTCGAAATTATCAACAACAACTATCTGTATATATTTTTCTGTTGGCTTGTTCACATTCTCACTTGGGTTAGCTCATCTTATCTTTCTCAATGGTATTAACACCTGTACAGAGTCACCAGATCCAAAATCACATTTTAGTCAAAAGATCCATTTGATATATATATATATATATATATATATATATATATATATATATATATATATATATATATATATTTTGGATCTATGGAAATTGAAATGACCTTGTAAGGAGTTCTAGCCAATCTCCCAGTAGAACTGAAGGTGAGAGATCTATCACTGCAAAATACGATCTTTTCAGTAGAAATAAACAGCAAGCCTGAAATTGGACTAGCTGTGGTTGACAAATAGCATAGGGAGACCTTTAACAGCTTTTCTCCTTCCCCAACACTGAAAACCTGTTTGAAGACTCGCTCCACGCCACCTCTTTGAAGAATTTAATTTTCGCCCCCAAGTTCAATTTACCCTTCACAATTTCAGAGATCTTGGGTCCCAACTTCACTGAAAATTTTCATTAGACAACAATATTAGATAGGGTGTCTAGTAGTTGCATACAGGATTTATTTGTATTATCAATCCATACACAATACTCATTCATTTTGGCCATGACCCTTCAATATAAGAAATCTTTGATCATGAATAAGGGATCATATATATAATTTAGATATCCATGGGAGAAAATAAAATTTAGATAATTATCACACTATTTGAAGTAACAGCTAATGAAATTAAGATTTCCATGGCATACTATGTTCCATATTGATTCCTTCAACAGGGATTTATAGTGTGGAAGATAGTTGATGACTATAACATAGTTTAAGATAGTTGATGACTATAACATAGTTTAAGATTGAATTTTAATCAAACCCAAAAAAGAAATAACCAGAAGAACAGAGGAATTTATCAGAAGCATGGATTTATTTTCAGTAGAAATATTTGTGATGCAAGAAATGGAAGTATGGAACCATTGAAAATTTCTCCCAGTAAACTGAACTAAAATTTCCCTCTCATTAGAGCAATGATTCAGATTTCAGAAACCACAAAAAAAATTAGGATAAAAGAAATTTTGAAGAAGACAACAAAGTTGGAAATATGATCAATTTGGTTCAAGATAGAATTATTCACTTCCGTACCATGTTCGCGGATGCCTTGTGCGAATTTGTCTGTTTTTTTGCTAAACTTGTTCGTCGAGCCCATGATCGTATTGATTTTAACTGCAAACCCATTAAAGAAACAAATTAGAAGATTAGAATTTTGACATCAATGTGGTCAATTATTAGGTATCCGTAACAAATATGATTAAAATTTAGACATCAATTCGGCTTGACAAAGGAATAGATTTTGTTATAAATAGGGATCCGTAACAAAGGAATAGAATTTCTTCTTTGACATAGCTACCTAATCAAATATATAAAAAAAGAACAAAAAAAGAAAAACAAAAAACAAAAGATGTCTTTATTTGTCCAAAAAGGTTGGACTTAAAGCAACCTGAATATTTTTTATCCTGAAAATGAGACCTAATACAAATTGGGGGTCTTTGGCCTCAGACTTTTTATTTAAGCCCAACTTCGATCTGGAATGGGTTCATTCTGAGCCCGGCCCGCCCATTGATAGCCCTAAATTAGTAGAACAATTTTCTGAGTTTCACGTATCCACGTCCATATGTTAGGAAAAGGTGCAAGTAAAATGAGTGAAAGTGAGCTTTTGTTGATTTGTTCTTGTGATTCATTCAGAAACCGTAGTTGCTCAATTAAAATCATCAATGTGCAAGTGCAATCTATATCTCACTCTGAATTAAGTGCTTGTGAGAGGTTTCTTTCAAGGGATTCGACCAAAAAAACTAAACAAAATCAACCAAAACAAAAAGGCTGATTAGATAAATCAAAACCACAATATCTACATAATTGGGGCAAGCCCATCACTAAAAAACTCAAATTAGAAGAGGAATAACAATAATCATAGATAAGAATCGAAACAACCAAAGACAAAGTGAACTCTCAAAAACTCAAAATCTGTCCCAAATACCCTCTTTTTCCAATCTCAACTGAACACATGACTGCAAATTTGATAAAAATAAATAAACCCTACAAAGCTATAACCCATTTGAACCAAAATTGATATCCTAATCAAAAGCTCAAAACCTGTCTCTTTTCCCAATCTAAATGCCTTCTACAAATTTGATGAGACAAGAAAACCTTCAACCTATCATCACAAAGATCACAATCAAACAGATTTTATAGATTAAAATATGTCTTAACAAATTGGCTAATAATTTAAAACTTGTCTTCATTGCAAATTGAACTTCAATCAGCTAATAATTTAAATCAACCCTACAAACCTATGACCCATTTCAATACATCTTAATCTCAAAAACTCAAAACATGTCCCAAAGAAACATACCACTCTATTGGCATCGCTACGTAAGCGGGCAATTATTAGGCAAAAGTCTACTAACTATATTTATGACAAAAAAGTAAGCTATATTCCTTACATTCTTATGCTAGGGGTGCAAATTTCTCACAGAAAATCAAAATTGATTGAAAAACCGGCCCACTGAATCGGACTGAAACCGATCCAAACCCGAAAAAAATCAAACAATTCTAATCGATTCGGTTCGCTTTGGGTAAAATGAAAGTTTGGTAGATTTAGAAAATCGAACCAAAATAATAATAAAAAATCGACCCAAAATCGAAAAAAAACTTGAAGAAATAATATTGTATTGATTTTCTTTGGTTTCATTTTCGAGTTTTCAAAATGTAAGCAAACCAAAACTGAACCCACTTGTTTCAATTCGATATGGTTCAGGCTAAGCCAAAACTTTAGGGTTTTTTCAAAAAAACTCAATCCCTAAATCAAATATAACTGTAACAAAGGAGAAACCTAATCTTTAGTTACTTACAGTGGATCTTGAACTCCTGAGAAGGCTTTCAGGATCTACTTGATTTCTGCAAAAGAAAATATAAAAAGGAAACAAAAAGAAGAGAAAAACAGTAGGGATTTAAAAAAAAAAACCAAATAAACCCAAGCTCTGTGGATCAAAACCAACAAGGTTTTGATTCTAAAAACTCTTGAGAACTCAATCCGTTTTTCTAAGCAAAACCCAATTTAAGAATTAGCATATGCTAAAACAGCTAAGACTACTTTTTTGCCTTAAAAGGATGGAGACTTTGATAAATTTGAGCTGCCAAAACTACTTTTTGGCAGACACAATCATGTGGGTGGCTTAGAATGAATCAGAAATTCGGTGACTGAAGGGGGCTTATTAGGTAGAACCGAAAGGGTAGAGATAGGACTGAAAGAGTAGAATTTTGTCCGTTAGTTATGCAAACTCTACGCACTATTTTCAAACTACATCATGTGAATGGCCCCTATCTTTTAACCACAACAAACACCGTAGAAATTTTTTATCTTTTAAATTCCTTGGAAATTGTTCATCTACACAAGTGGTGGAAATTCCTTGTCCCATCTGTTTAGAGTTGGCTTTGGAATGCCTATATATCCACTCGTTTCGGTCATTAATGGTTAGAGCCAAACGCTCTGCCACTCTACAAAAATTCATGTCACTTCCCACCACTTCCCCTTTCCCTACTTATGCTTATATCATTTTTGTGCTAGGATTCTCTCAATCCTTCGATATGAGCAGCTACTACCTAAAATCGCCTCAATAATTTATTTTAAACAATAAATCCAAAATGTGAACATAATGTAGAGCATACTTTGTTCAGAAGCAGTAGACTCTTCAACTGTTTCGACCACATCACTGCGGGAGATTCCGCTCTATCCCTTCACAAAAGCTGCTGCCTTGGAGCTTGTCCCAAGCATTGTCAAATGCAGTTTTCCAGTCATGCAATTCCTCTGAGGTTTCAGCCTGTTACGCCAAAAGGAAGACCTGTTAGAGGCATATATAAAAAAATTTCAGCAATAAAAATAGAATGTCTTTTGAGATAGGAAGAAATTTAAGCAGAAACTAAATAGCATTATACAAATGAACCTTGAGCGTGAAATTTCAACAAGGATAATTTTAAAAGCAGACAGAAAATTAACTATATTTATTTCGATCATAAATACCAATCACAAACAAATTCATTGTCAAAGACAAGGAAGCAATTTTCCACCTTTATTTCCATCATAAATACCAATCAGAAAATTAAGATGTAAGCAGGATCTACCATATAAGTTTTAGTAATTTCATAAGACTGGAGGCTTTCAAAATAATTCTTATATATATATAATGATTAAAGTTCTTTATCTCAATAAAAAGTAAATAACTATAAGAGGAAAAGAATGATGGCAGTAAACAGGAACCCCAACTCAACGCATCAAAAACTACGAATCAGAAAGAAAAAAAGCAAAAAAATAAATAAACATTTATCTGAACTATGTACCTTTGCAAGTTCTTTATCTCCTTCTTCAAGTCTTTTGGTTGTTTTATCCGTTTTGCCTTGTAGTGAAAGAACCCAAAACCTAAAAACCCAAAACTAAAGGTGAAAAAATGAAAGGTCTCCAAAAAAACGAAAGGTCTCCTAGTAATTGGTCTCAAAAAAGGAAAGGTCTCGTTTCCTAGTATTTTATCCTTTTCTATTTTCTCTCCAAAAATAAATCCCAACCAAAACGGAAGGTGCAAAAACGAAAGGTCTCGTGGAATTTGACCTCAAAAAACGAAAGGTCTAGTTTCCTAGTATTTTTTTTTTTTGAATAATCATTAGAGTTTTGCCCCCATTTTATTGAAGTGTGTTTAGAATTCAACAATCACCAGTATCATTAGCCTCAGTAGCTTCACACCCCCATTTTTTGTTATGGCAAAAGTAAATTGCACATCAAAACCTTGAATAGTTATTATATGGTTCAATCAAACCTCAACGAAAAAAGCTAGAAAAAACTCAAAGAAAACAGATATGAAAAAATGCCGAAAAATGGTGTCAAGAAAGACACAGACCATTAAAACTGAATAATCTAAGCAGCAAAACCTTCTCTTCATTCATCTTCTTCCTCTGGAAAGTGCAGGTGCTTACCCAGTGGCATTGGCATACCCTTCAAAGGTACCACCACATTAGGCGAAGCAGAATCTGAGAAATCTCCCCGAATTTCCTCCTCGCCTTCAATCTCATCGTCGCTATTGTAGATGAATCGGATGTGCTTGCCCTTGAACTCAGGGATTCCTCTCTTCTCTTCCACGTATATCTTTCCGAGTCCATCAGATAACTCATCGATTGCTTCGTCATCTTCTTCAAAGTAATCGGCTTCCTCTTCTTCTTCATAGTAATCTTCTTCGTCTTCTTCTTCATCCTCTTCTTGTGAACTTTTATTGGCCTGAATGGACTAAACTGAATAATCATCTTCCTCGAGAGATTTCTTCTGGCAACTCCCTTCGTAAGTAACCTCAAATAGTGCAGAGGAATCAGAGATCTCTGATTTTTCAGGGGTATCAAACAAGAATGCCCTAGTGATCAGAGTCTCTCCAGAATCCAAGGTTTCTTCTCTCCAAAAACAAATCCCAGCCAAAACGGAAGGTGCAAAGATGAACGGTCTCGAAAAACGAAAGGTCTCCTTTTGTAGTATTTTATCTTTTTTATTTACGCTCCAAAAACAAATCCCAAAAAACCAAAACTGAAGTTGCAAAAACATAAGGTCCCTAGAAACGAAAGGTATCATTTCCTTTTGTGGGATAATTTACTCATTAGTTATGCATTTTTTTTATAAGTTATAGATTATATATTATATATATATATTTGGGAACAAGGGGCGGATGCACATATTAGCCAAACCTTTTAAAGAGATTTTAAAGGACTTGTATAAAATATGAAAAAGAAAAAACAGAGAGCGCCCCCACTATTCAATAAAGCCATAACAAAAAACGAAAACATATCTCGCATCTTTACTCTCTCCATGCTTGGGCAACGTCTCTCTCTCTCTCTCTTCGCTACTTTGTTGCAACTCTCTACGCATTTGATAATGGGTCACTGTATTTACAATCAAGAATCTTCTTTCTCAACCCAAGTTTCATATACTTAAGTTATTGACTACTTTGAATCAGATGGTAAAGATCGAACTCCACTCTTTCACACAAAGGATCTTGCAATCATGGGCCTACCATCAGACTGTAAGATTTTTATTGCACATGGCAGCACACTCCCCAAAAAGTGAACATGATCATAATATACATCAAATGTGATTTGGATCACTTTTCTAGATGTGGAACAAAAATCTGACTTCATGATGACAGGCCCATAATCTCAAGATCCACTATAAAGAAGATTGGGCCGAAACTCGAGTTGAGAAGGTTCTCCATCATTCAAAGCAGTCAACGGTTTAAGCACATGAAACTCGAGTTGAGAAGGTTCTTAGGTTGTAAATACAGATACCATTTTGGTAACTGAAAGCTAGTTGATATGGGTTTCTATTCAACTTTAGTTAGTCTAGTTGTGAAGGGTTTCTCTCGTGCCTACCCAATTATTGATTGGGCATAAACTGTGAACCCGTTGACGGCATTAAATCGAACGATGAAGATCGAATTTCATCCTAATATTCAATATGATTGATCTTCACACTATGGGCACACCATCTAACTATCAGGGTTAGCACATATCCCAAAAAGTGATCCTAAGATCACGTTTGAGCAGGATGTATCCCACATGATTTTTGAAGATCAATTTTCATCCCAATATTCAACATGATTGATCTTCACACCATGGGCGCACCATCTAACTATTAGGGCAGGCACAGTTCCCAAAAAGTGATCCTAAGATCACTTTTGAGCAGAAGGTATCCCACATGAATTTTGAGTACCTTTTTTGGAATCTAAGCCGCTTGGAAAACTAAACTAGCAGTCTGATGATACGACCATGGTGTCAAGATCAATCACGTGGAAGAATGGAATGAAAATCAATTTCTATCGTCCTATTCAGTGTAGTCAATAGGTTTACAATGAAGGCGCCCTCAATAGTTAGATAGGTGTGGATAGAGTTACTCATTGTTAATTGTTACTTTATTAGTTGAATGGAATCATTAGTTCCACATAAGAAGTTGGCCCTTGCACATGATTTAAAAGAAAGACCTCATATTTGGGGCAGATGCGCCATGTAAAATCACCAACTAAGCTATTTGATTTGAAGGCCATGATCTAAAGATCTTAGGAGAAAAATATTGGCACCAAACATTATCTTTAAGGAAATTTACAGGATCAACCATGTTAGATTCACCTTTTCCGCCAGAGACCCTATAGTTTCACCTTTCCCATAACCGACCAGCTTGAAGCCGAGCCAGTTCCAGCTAGCACAAAAAAGTCTGAAATACTCCTTACACCTCTTATCGTTCTACATAGTTGAAATTTTTTTCTTTTTTATATTTATGCGATGTAAAGCAACATCTATGTCGTTTGATTTGAAAGCCACAATGTAAAGATTGATGGTGTCAAAGATCGATACAAAATGTAATCACTAATATATGATTCTTTAAAGCCAACTATCAAATTTAATGATAAGTTTAACAAATGAATCATCACCGATAAAATAATGAATCATCATCGTTATTGTAACATCCCGAAACTTTCGACCATTGAGCAGTACGCCTCGGTGTGCATGTCCGACTGGTCATGTACCCGACCCTTTGAAAATAATTGATAAGTCATATTAGGTCATGTGTTAAGTGAAAATCAGAAGGAGTAAAATTATGCATGAAGCTTTAAATGAGTTTCAATACACCTAATTGCGGTGTATGTGCTTAACACCAAAACCAATGACTTAATACAAGTGTATGAAGCCTAAGAGAATTTATATCTCTTATGATTTTTGGGTTCTAGAGAGGGAATGAAAGTTTATTAATAATTAAACAACTTATTTGACTAATTAGGGCAGCTATATTTGGCTGACTAGTTGGGCCAACTGATTGGGACGACTATTCGAGCCGACTATAAGTCCTAATTGGGTGCATGTCTATTAAAAAACACGTCACCGTTCGGATTTTTCAAATGTAATCATTTTGGGTTCATTTGAGTTCGTGTGAGATTTTTAGGACCAAGTTCATACACCGTGGTTATGTATATTGTCTCAAGACCGAGTCCAATTGATAAGTGGTTTGGGTGTACAGGCTCCGCACCGAACCAAAAGATTAATTCTATAATAGCTAACACCTCGCTTAGGTGTATTCATTTCACGTGGAGTCTAGTTCCTTGGATATGGCTAACACCCAAAATGGGTGTATGAGTTTTATAAGGGAACCAGTCCCTTTAGTTATAAAACAAAACAAAGGTTCTTATGGAAGCTAATTGTCGGGTTCATTTCTTTGTGGCGTGGGGTTTCTAGAGAGAGAAAGAGAGAGAAGATGAAGGAGATCGCACACGTGAACGTCCGAAGCTTGGATAGATCCGTTGGACTTTAAGGTATTAACCTCGTATAAATTTGTGTGACGCATGAGCCGTTGGATTCCGATATCTGTTTTGAGTGTGTGGGTTGAAGTTAGAGGGAGCCAACCTTTTTTATCACAATATACGTGATAGGAAGAGGGAAGAGTAGTCTGTGTTGGAGTAGAGCGTCATTTTAGGCTTCGTTTCGATTCGAACGCTAATTAGATCAACGAAATTCACTCTGAAACCCTCTCGTGAGCGTGAGCGTGTGGATTGAGAAATCGATTGATTTAGAAGGTAAGAATCTTTATAAATTTATAATGAGTTGATGTATTAGTTAGCTTAAGTATATGGGTTATGATAATTGAATAAGAAAGATAAAAATTTAAAGAAAATGGGTTGTTGAAGTTCAAACCCGAGTTGACAAAGCCGACCGGTCGAATTCGTCTGAGCTCGTCGACACTGCCTCAGTTTTTAGGTCATACCTTTCTCGTACGATCTCCGATTTTCGAGATTCTTACGGAGTTCGAAAGAAGCTAGAATGATCTACAACTTTTGTGAATTGACCAATTTATGAATCAATCATTTTAAAGGTCAAAATTTAGTGTGAAGTGGGGTCAAATTCTAATTCTGTCAAAATACGAAACTGACTGATCGAAATTATTTCGACCAATCGAAAGTAGCACGACCAATTGATTTATGAAAAACTGTGAGGGTGTAAATCTGGTGCTGGAAAAATCGACCGGTCGATTTAGAAATTGAGCGATCAATGTTGGAAACCGACCAGTCGAAATTAAAGTCAACCGGTCAATTTTGTCAGAGCTTGCCGACACTGCTTCGGTATTTTAACTATAACGTTTTACTCCAAACTCCGATTAACGCGATTCTTATGGTGTTGGAAAAAGGAAAACAAGATCTACAACTTTTGTAAATTAATAATATTATGAATCCAAATATTTAATGATAAAATTTTAGTGGAAAGTTTGATCAAATTTCAAGTTAGCACGAACTTGCCCATTTCCGCCTCGATTTTGAGAAATCAGATAGATACACCAAATTTATTAGTAATTAGAATATGTTATTAATATATCATCATATGTATAATGTATATTAAGAATGGGGGGTTGTCGATAAAGATTTTGGTGTCGCTTTGAACGGCCCTGAGCTTAAGGTAGGGAAAACTCCTTAATATATGTAGTGATTATAATTCGCATGTATTTTATGATATGATAAGACATATGTGTGGTGTGTAACTTGACATCTATTTAGCATGAATTTTGTGAAGTGAGAAATATAAGTGTGATTTATGAAACTCGTCATTTAGTCAGCATGAAGTCATTCATGGTTTTAAATATTAAAAGTGTCTATGTGTGTGTGCACTCAGAGGCGTGTGTGTGTGTGTGACATCAGAAAGATATGTATGTGTGTGGAATTAATTATGTGTGTGTGAAATATTAGCAAGATGTGAATATGTGTGTGTGGAAGCTTTGAAACTCCAGACCTATGGTGTGGAAGTTTTGAAACTCCAAACTTAATATAATTTATCACAATACCCGGTGATGAACTATAAGTTATTGTTGCACTTTGATTTAAGATTAAAAATGATACCCACCCGGTACGGTGGTATATCCGTACAAATTGTGAATCCGGTGCAGCGGGATATCTGCTCCTTGATTACCATTCTGTGATAAATTGTGAATCCAGTGCAGCAGGATATCTACTCTTTGATTACCATTATGGGGCTTGTGTAACATATTAAAAGGATTTAATTGAACAGTGATAGTGGGTATTTCATAGGGGCTCGATGCTATAGTGCTCGAAGATTATTTAAGTTATTAGTTTAAATTTTTCTTTTGTCATAGGAATAAGTTTTGAAATCATGTGTTTAAGCTTTAAATAAAAAAATTCGTATGTGATATCAGTTTTGCTTCAAGTCAAATATTTTTCAAATTGTGAGTCTATGTGAAAAGCTTGTTTGATTCTGTCATAAGATATAAGTGTGATGTGATAATATGTATATTATTGATGTTTCTCTACTGAGCTTAGATGTAGCTCACCCATCGACTATACGTCACAGGTACAGGTGTTGATCTGGAGCGGACTTTGGGAAAAGGCTTAGGATCTTCTGTTTGGGAATATTACCTTAGGTGAGGATTGGGCTAGTCACGTTTTGGTTTGTATGGTGGATTTTGGGGAGTTTTAGATTTTGGACTTGGTACGTCTTGGGATTAAATATAGTGGTAAGATTTATTTTGTAAGTATGTTTTGAAGCCATTGGTTAGGTGATGGTCGGCCATCACCGATGATTTTTCCTTTGGCCTCTTTTTATTAAGTGGTTATGTATAGAAGAAAACTTGTTGTTGCCATATTTATCTATGCTTTGACTCTACTTTTGTAGACATATCAAGTAATTTTGTATTCGAATCGTGATATGTGTGATCCGACGGTCTGATTTTCGCTGAGTTTATGATGTAAGGAAGAAAAAAAAAATTGTTCGGGTTTTTGTTCCTTGGAGAAAATCGGCCTGTCACAGTTATACTAATCAATCGCCACCGACTCGCCATCGCTCTGATAAACAATCAACAATCTGATAAGAAATCGTCACCGATCTGATAACAAATCGTCATCGATCTAATAAGAAATCGTCACTGCTGCAATCATGTATCGCTGATTTTTAAGTATCAATATATATTAAAATTGTTCCAACACTAGCACCAAAATAACTTGTAGTGCAATAGTAGAGCGTTTGAACCTACAATAGTTTTAAATATAAATATGAGAGCAATGACGATTAGTTATCCAAGCGATGATTTCATGTCTCACCAATCAGATGGTCCGTTTTCATTCCATGTGTCACAGATCCCCAAAGAATCTTTGAATCATATGACATTTTTTTGGCATCATATGACACTCTCAAATGTGGATTAGGGTCATTTTTTGGAGATCTATAACACATGAAATAAAAACCGAACTGTCTGATAAGTGAGACATAATCTCAAGATCTATTTTATTGAAGATCAGGGTGAAAAATGATCTTCATCATCTAATCTGAATCAATCAATGGTTTTCAAAGGGTTTTTAGGACATGATCGCTTTCAAAGAATGTGTGGGCGCAATAGAGGTACCCATCTCTCATCTCTAAAAGTAGATCTCTTCATACATGCATTTAAGTACTAAGACTGTTGACTTTTTTAATCGGAAATTATTTTTCATCCCAATTTTCGACACCACAAATCTTGAGATCGTGGTCCCAAATTAAAAAAAATATCATTAATTTTGGCGAAATTTAATTAAATTCATCGAAATTAATGAAATTTTTGCAATTTCAGGGAAATCACTGAAATTTTATTAAAAGTTTCGTCCGACCTCTGTTTTAGTGAATTTCGGAGAATTTCGTCAAAATTTATCGCTATAACTTGCGCCCCGGCTAGATGAAAATCCTGATTCCGCCACTGATCAAGAGAACGGGTTCTCAAGTAGTTTTAGGGATATGTGCAACGTCCAATTAACATCTTATTGTCTGATAGGTGAGCAATAATATAACGAGCCAAAAACGATCTTCATCATCTGATTTAGGCTTTCAATAATTTTAAGAACAATGACCCTAGTGGTGGAGACCGAATCTCCACGTGCAAATAAGGTTGCCCATTTAAAAAACAATGGGTATTTGCATCAAAAGATTCGGTCTCCTCACTCGAAGGTTCCACTGTTAGCAATGTTCCCTGCCTTGAATCAAATATCTTTTTTGGGCCAAAATTTTCACACAAATAGATCTTGAAATGGTGACCCACCTATCCGACGGTTAGAAGTTGATTCCATGGGGCAACATCCATCAAAATGACCTTGAACATATTATGAGAAGGTTATGAGGCCACCTTTAGAGATAGATGTGTCATATGTAATCAACATCAAATTGTTTGATATGTGAGCAAAGATCACAAAATCTACTACGTGAAAGATTGTGACCAAAAATAATCTTCATCGTTTTAGTTAGGTTGGTCAACAGTATTAATGGTGGAGCCACCAGTTCTTGAGACCGAATCTTCAATTGCAAATACCCCGACCCATTTAGAAATGCTAGGAAATCAACTCTGCATAACTGATCTTCAGATCATGGCTCCCAATGCCCGTTTCAGAATCGGGTATTGGTCCATCGAGGACCGATATGTATAGGCCGATACCCACACATATTGTAGTTTAAAAAGAAAGAAAGAAAGAAAGAAATGGAGGTATTGAAGATGAGGTGTGGAGGAACTGAACGTTTCACCCCTTGTGTCATTCGTCCGTTAGATTGCAGCTAGGCAGGTTTGGCAGGTTGGACGCCCTCCCATGCGTCCCTTCTCTTTCATTTTTGTTGTGAGAAGCGTGCATCCCTGTTTTTGGAAGCCCACGTTCTAACCCCCTTGAAAACCATTGATTGCTTTAGAACAAATGATGAAGATCGCTTTTTCAGACCTATCTTCCAAACAATGGATCTTGAGATCATTTCCCACCTATCATAAGGTCGATTTTGTATTCAATGTGCCACATATCCCCAAACAATGCTCTTTAATCATATGGCACACATCACACACTCAAACGTGATTTTAGGGTCATTTTTGAGGATTTAGGGTACATGAAATAAAAAAAATGATTGTATGATAGGTGCGCCTTGATCTCAAGATCCATTGTGTGGAAGATCTTCATGAAACACAATCCCCATCATCTGATCCGAAGCAATCAATGGTTCTCAAAGGATCTGAGACGTGGGCGCTTTCAGAGAATGCGTGGGTGCGAACAGAAATACCCAAAAAAAAAAACCTAATAATCTCCCGCCTGGTCCGTCAATATCTGACATTCTTTTCTCATTTCCCAAGTAATGATGATGCATATCTTCAAACGGCTCATGTCGATCAGTTGTATGCCAGCAATCGCCTGTAACAAGTTACTCTGCCAACTCATATAGTGTGACGACTCAGACCCACATGCCACAATATTGTCCGGTTCTGGGCTTAGGTCCCTGCCCCGGTTTTGTTACTAGCATGGGCTTAAGTCCCCACCCAAAACGCGTCATGACATGTAGCGTCCGCAATCACATATAGCCCAAGGTTAGGATCTTTTCCTATCCGATGTAGGACTATTACAATCCCCCCATCTTATAGAAGAGTCATCCTCAGCTCTGATACACATGCCACAATATTGTCCGGTTCTAGGCTTAGGTTCCCGCCCCAGTTTTGTTTCTGGCATGGGTTTAAGTCCCCACCCAAAACGCATCATGACATGTAGCGTCTGCAATCACATATAGCCCAGGGTCAGGACTTTTCCCTATCCGATGTGAGACTTTTACATATGGTCCTACTCTATATATCACTCACACGAACATAAAACAAATGGATCGTATACCATGAAGCCCTGAAGAAGATGACTCGCAACGCACTAGCACTACAATATTTGATACCATGGGTTCACCTATCAGTTTGTAAGCTGTTGATTAAACTTGACAAACAATTCCAAAACTAACTGTGATTGTGATTGTATGATGAGAGGGGTTCTCATGTAGTTTTGAAGATATGTGCCACGTGGAATTAACATTTGGTGAGGGATGATCGAACGATCAGGTCGGTTGAAGATTGGGCCTAAATAGTAAACACAAGTTGTGTATGGCATAGCTCTTTGCTAGCCCCTGCCACAGCAGAGTTCGCCTACTTTAGTTGGTTCCTATTCTCTTTTCTAACTCTTTGTAAAAGAGGATTTACCTACTCTAGCAGCAACCTCCCTGCTCTCTACTAACTCTCTACCAGAGCAAATAAAATTTACTATGACAAAGAGTGAGTAGCGAGGACGGTAAAACTATTGAACAGGTAAATCTTGCATAAAATCTTGTTTTGCAAAGAGTTATCAAGGAGAAGGGGTACCTGCTAAAGCAGGTAACGGTATATTAACAAAAAGGATAGGAACCTGCTAAAGCAGGTGAACACTGCTTTGGCATGGGCTAGCAGAGAGCTATGTGATAGGGAGCCACAATGTCTAAAAACTATTGTTGTGAAGACCATGAGTAAATTGACATACCAGATATGAACGTCTAGACACTAGACTATGAGTAAATTCACATTGAGTGCCAAACAAAGTTACGTTATTTTGTTGAAATTCCTTAGGCCTCGTTCAGGTGTTTCTTGGTTTTTCCCAAAAAAGCTCAGATTCTTGGACACTCAGATTCCTGGCAGATTCTTAGCAGACTCAGATTTTTGGCTTTTCTCATATGCGTTCTTAAGTTTCTCATATTCCTGACTTTTCTTATAAAAGATGAAAATCCTTTGTTTTTACATTCCTCTCAGAAAATCCTCAGAATCTATTCAATGGGTGATTATGTTATGACCGTAGAAATGTTATCTAATCATTGATTTATGTGATGTACTCAGATTTCTCTAAAAAATTTTGGGCAATCAATCAAGATGAGGCTGAACATATTTGATGGAGTCTTTTTTCGAATCTGATTTAATGGCCATTACTTGCATGCGACGCTAGAACTGTTGTTTTGTCGCTAGGTCGGCCTAGTTTCACACACAAAGTAGGCTCCAAGCATATATTTTGAAAGATAGACTAGTATTATGGTGACCTATGCCATGTGAAAACACCATTTAAGCGGTCAGATTTAGTGGTTATATATGATCTATAAATCTTTAGATTCGCATAAAATACGACTTTTATTATATGATTTATCGTAGTCAAGGGCTATCATCTGATTTGGTGGTTGAGTGTCATATGATAGGATTCATGTCTCGTGCCAATTTTTTACTCAAGAGAACATTAGATCATGACCTTCAAATTAGACGGTGTACATAATATTTTAAATTTACCTAAGATTACAAGTCTCTTTTTAAATTGTATGTAAGGGCCAACTTTGTCTCTTCGCTGTCAAAATTTGACTTCACCCACTCTAAAACACATTGATTGCATTGAATAAGACGATGGAGATTGTTTGTCGTCCCAATCTTTCATGGGTGTACCATCAGATGGTCGATTTTTTGTTTCATGTGGTACAGCCCATTAAAGTGACCTTAAAATCAATTTTAAGCATGCATGTTGTGTTAAGGTCACTTTACTGAGATATGAGCCACGTGAAATAAAACACTGACGGTCTGATGGTACACTGATAATCTCAAGATCCATCGTGTGAAAGATAGGGAGGATAAATGATCTCCATCATTCGATTCAATTCAGTCAATGTGTTCAATGTGGGTGAACTCAAAGATTCGGTGGGTGGATTTAAAGGTATACTCTATTAAAAACTGATGGTCACTTTTTCAATGGTGCATAACTAGATAAAGAGATCCCATTTGATCTCAACGATATCTCAACTGATCGAAACAGTTAAAATTGAGAGGGGCCTTCTTAATGGGCCTAGTCAGCACAATGGAATACCACGTGGCAAGCTAAGATGTGATTTTAGATTGACAAGAACCCATTATCATTATTAGTCTCAAGGTACCAAATTTCCATCGCAAGAAACAAAAAAAATTAGAGAAGAAGAAGAAGAAATAAAGGAAAAAAAAAAAAAAAATTAAAATTTTAATTTCAGGGGGCTAGGGCAACAGTCAGGTAGCTCCTCTTTTTTTTTTTTCCTTTGTTCTTATTCATCTCCAATTTTTTATTTTTTTGGGATTAAAGAAGAAAGCAAAGAAAAAAAAGGGGGCAATTGCCAGGTCTGATAAAACCCATTGATAGAGTGAGAGGATTGAATTTTTGATCCATGATTGCCAGATCTAGGGTTACGGATGAGGATTTTGGCAAAAACCTATTTTTGAAAATTTTAGGGTTGATTTGACAGAGTGAGAGGATTGAATTTGAGAGTCTTTTGATCCAAAGTTTTTTATGGCAAAGTTTCGTCTAAACGGTTCTAATTCTTCATATATTGAGGGCAATTGCTAGATCTGAGAAAAACCATTGATATTAATACAAAACAACCAACCCTAGAACGTGAGAAGGAAGGTGTTGGTTGGTTGGCGCATGAGGAGAAGGGAGGTGTATGTTGGTTGGTGTTGATTAGTCACATAATTTATCATTTTATCACCCTTAACTTAGTAATGTTAGGACTCAATTTGCTACTAACAAGTTAACGATGTACATATATTAAGGAAAAATAGTAAAAGAGAGACAAAGTGCTAATATTCATCCAAATAAACTCAAAGAGCAGTAAAATGATAATTTAGCGTAAAAAGATGATTCGCTCTATGTCGAAAGCTAGAAAATCGTAAAAGACGATTGAGCATTAATGAAGTAAAGAAATAAAAAATCGTAATTTACGATTCTCTAGAAGCGGAAGCAACACAAGAAGAAAAAGTGTGCAATCATAATTGAAGAATCGTCATTGTAGGAGAAGCTAGAAAATCATGATTTGCGATTTTTTGAAAAAGAGAAGAAAATAGACAATCTTAATTTACGATTGTGCAAAATAAAAGCTTCCCTACTACTGAATTACTACCGCTGATCATGTGAAAACCACCACCGACATGCACAAAATTAGAAGTTTGATGAATTACGGATCTGAGAAGATTGATGAAGATAAACTTCGAAGATCTCTGCTGATGTTATCAAGGAAATAAAGCCGAAGCACATCTACAGTTTGAAAGCAAGGAAGAATAAAATTAGGAATTAAAGTTATATTAGGATACTTTTATTTTAGTAGTTTCTTTTATTAGAATTAGAACTATGTAAACCGACTCCTTATGATCTATAAATAAGAGGGCCCCGTATAAGAATAAACTATCGAAAAAATTCTCAGCATTAATTGACGACTGAGGTTGGGTTTTCTTTCGATCATTATAGTAGATTTTTATTGCTTTGTAGATTAGATATCAGAAGTTTCTCAAAAGCAATTGACGACTGTTATTGGGTGCTGAAGATTAGTGTAGATATCCTAATTTCTCAAAAGCAATTGACGACTGCAGCTGAGGGGTGAAAGATATGTTTACTTTGCTTTCTAGTTTAGATTTTATTTGTTTTATTTATATGCTTTGTAAACATCTTTGAATTTTGATTTGAATTGACGACTCAAGTTGAAGTAAATATTACACGGGGCAAAATCCTTAAAAATGACCTTGATCATAGGATATTATGAGAAGGTTATGAGGTCACCATTAGAGATGTGTGTCATATGTAATCAACGTCTAATTGTCTGATATGTGAGCCACGATCACAAAATCTACTACGTGAAAGATTGTGACCAAAAATAATCTTCATCGTTTTAGTCAAGTTGGTCAATAGTATTAATGGTGGAGCTACCAGTTATTGAGACCAAATCATCAATTGCAAATACCTCGACCCATTTAGAAATGCTAAGAAATCAACTCTACATAACTGATCTTCAGATCATGGCTCCCAATGCCCGCTTCGGTATCGGGTATTGGTCTGTCGAGGATCGATACGTATAGGCCGATACAAATACATATTTCAGTTTAAAAAGAAAGAAAGAAAGGGAGGTATCGAAGATGAGATGTGGAGGAACTGAACAGTTCACCCCATGTGTCGTTCGTCCGTTAGATTGTAGCTAGGTAGGTTTGACAGGCTGGACGCCCTCCCATGCGTCCCTTCTCTTTCATTTTTGTTGTGAGAAGCATGCGTCCCTGTTTTGGGAAGCCCACATTCTAGACCCCTTGAAAATCGTTGATTGCTTCAGAACAGATGATGGAGATCGCTTTTCAGACCTATCTTCACACAATGGATCTTGAGATCATTTCCCAATTATCATATGGTCGATTTTGTATTCAATGTGCCACATATCCCCAAACAATGCTCTTCAATCATATGGCACACATCACACTCAAATGTGATTTTAGGGTCATTTTTGAGGATTTGGGACACATGAAATAAAAAAAATGATTGTATGATAGGTGCGACTTGATCTCAAGATCCGTTGTGTGGAAGATCTTCATGGAACACAATCCCCATCATCTGATCTGAAGCAATCAACGGTTCTGAAACGGTTTGGGACGTGAGCACTTTCAGAGAATGCGTGGGTGCAAACATAAATACCCAAAAAATAAGCCCTAATAATCTCTCGCCTCGTTCGTCAATATCTGACACTTTTTCTCACTGTCCAAGTAACGATGATGCATATCTTCAAACGGCTCATGTCAATCAGTTGTATGCCAGCAACTGCCTGTAACAAGTTACTCTACCGGCTCATATGGTGTGACGACCCAGACCCACATGCTACAATATTGTCCGGTTCTGGGCTTAAGTCCCCACCCCGATTTTGTTTCTGGTATAGGCTTAAGTCCCCACCCAAAATGTGTCATGACATGTAGTGTCCGCAATCACATATAGCCCAGGGTCAAGACTTTTTCCTATCCGATGTGGAATTATTACAATCCCCCCACCTTATAGAAGAGCCATCTTTGGCTCTGATACCTACGACCCAGACCCACATGCCACATGCCACAATATTGTCCGGTTCTGGGCTTAGGTTCCCACCGCAGTTTTGTTTCTAGCATTGGCTTAAGCCCCCACCCAAAACGCGTCATGACATGTAGCATTCGCAATCATATATAGCCCAAAGTACTTTTCCCTATCCGATGTCACTACAAAAAATAAGACTTATAGCGGCAGTTTGTTTTAATAAAAAACTGCCACTATTAATCCTGTCGCTACAAAAAATTGCCGCTACAAAAACAATAGCGGCAGTTTTTTGTAGTGACAGGACTAATAGCGGCAGTTTTTTATTAAAAAAAACTGCCGCTAATAGTCTTATTTTTTGTAGTGTGTAAAACTATTACATATGGTCCTACTCTATACGAACAGAAAACAAATGGATCGAATACCATGAAGCCCTGGACTCGCAACGCACTAGCACTGCAACACAGGTGGCGGATACCTAATGCGTATCGGTTTGTTAGAAAACCGATACGTATCAGTATCAACTGATATTTGATATCATGGGTTCACCTATCAGTTCGTAAGACGTTGATTAAACTTGACAAACAATTCCAAAACTAACTGTGATTGTGATTGTATGATGAGAGGGGTTCTCATGTAGTTTTGAAGATATGTGCGATGTGGAATGAACATTTGGTGAGGCATGATCGGATGATCAGGTCGGTTGAAGATTGGGCCTAAATAGTAAACATAGGCTATGTATGGCATAGCTCTTTGCTAGCCCCTGCCACAGTAGAGTTCGCCTGCTTTAATTGGTTTCTATTCTCTTTTCTAACTCTCTATAAAGGAGGATTTACCTACTCTAGAAGCAACCTCCCTGCTCTCTGTTAACTCCCTACCAGAGCAAATAAAATTTGTTATGACAAGGAGTGAATAGAGAGGAGGGTAAAACTATTGAACAGGTAAAACTTGCATAAAATCTTGTTGTGTAAAGAGTTATCAAGGAGAAAGGGTACCTGCTAAAGCAGGTAGCGGAATGTTAACAAAGACGAAAATAGGTGAACATTGCTTTGGCATGGGCTAGCGAAGGGCTATGCGATAGGGAGCCACGACGCCTAAAAACTATTGTTGTGAAGACCATGAGTAAATTGACATACGTGACATGAACGTCTAGACGCTAGACTATGAGTAAATTCACATTAGTACCAAACAATAGTTACCTGTCTTTGTCGAAATTCCCTAGGGTATATACCTGGTTTTGTCATTACTTCTAAAATAGTATAAATTTAGTATTTTTTATATAATGGTACCAGTTTTTGTCAAACCCCCAATAAATAAATACAACCTTGCCTACTACTTTTGTAGAAATGCGTTCATTCCTTACAAATTTTGAAAAAAATTTACTTTTAGAAAAAAACCATTTTTTTCGCAGGGAATAAATACCATAAATCTCTCTTAAATTTTTGTTTTTGAATAAGTAACCTGGGCTAATACTGCCACATTGAGGTTCAATATGATTTTCTTTTAAAGAAAAATATGTATTTTTTTTTCTTGTATGATGTAGCATATGTATCTTCAAACAAACTTTTTTTCTTGTATGATGTAGGAGATGTATCCATCCAAATTATATTGACCACCTAAAATTATATAAAATCTTCAAACAAATTGTTTTATAGTATTTGTTTTCATAACAAATATTTCTTCATTGATTTTTTTTAACTAAATCCCACAATTTTGGGTTAGTTTTAGGCTCCCCTCTATCTAATTTATTGCATCGTAACAATATTTGAGCTTAAAACCTAGCTTTCATAAAGCACTAAGTCGACCACTAGAGCAATTTACTAAAATATGTAAAGAATAAAAAAAACTTAATACATATATAATTTTTTAATCAAAATAATGCATATGTATATTTTTTTATTTTAGTTAAAAGTCTAATCACTAATAAATGTGAACCCTCATTCCCTCAACTAATCTATTTTTCTTTTAAATATTTGGAAACTCTATACTAAAACCCTAATTACCTAGAAACATTGATCAAAATGGTATACTTTATATATATTTTTTAGTGTTTATTTAGAAAAAAAAATTATACAATTCTCCAACATTAATTGATTATATGACAACCTTATGCAAAAAATATGGCTCCACCCCTGCCAAAAGTGACCTAGATCATGGCAAAGTTGACCTTCGCTTTTAGAGACATCCACCATCAGAATCAACATCTGACTATCTGATAAGCAGGTCATGACCTTAAGATTTATCGAGAGGAAGATTGGGGTGAAAAATGATATCCATCATCTAATTTAAACTAGTCAACAATTTAAGCATGTGAAATCCGAGTTGAAAAGGAAGAATGTTAGGTTGTAACTGAAGATACCATTTTATATATCTTTTTATATATTTGACATTATCGCATCTTACTCCTCTCAGTAATAATGGTACCTATATTTACAACTCAAGATTCTTTCTTTAAAACTCGGGTTTTATGTGTCCAAATTGTTGACTTCTTTAAATCAAACGATAGAGATTCTTTTTTGCTCAATTTTTGACACACTAGATCTCTAGATCGTGGGCTTACCATCAGACAATTATATTTTGATCCAAACACACAGGATTTGATTAATCCTACATTTCTCATATATGTATCGAAACACAGAGTTTTCCTACAATTTCCTACATGTGTATCCAAATACAGCATTTGATTAATCCTCTGTTTTCTCGGCTAGCAATTTGATTATCCAAAAAAAAAAAAAAAAAGGAAACAAAGGTATCCCATGATTTCCTATAACTTAGGTATCCATGAGAAAATATAGGAATATTATTTTACTTTCTCATGTTTCCCATATTTTTATCCAAACAGGCCTTTAACCTCCACTGGAAATTCCCACTCAAGGTTAAAATCATTGGGTGCCTTAAATCATACTTTAGAGATTATCTTCTGTACCACTCTTCCACATGAGTCTCTCTCTCTTTCTTTCTCTCAATCATGGACTTTCTTTCTTTGCATATCTTCAAAAAGGGAGCGTTAACTTGCACACAAAATTTGTACCATTCCACATAATTAAAAAAAAAATTCATTAAACATGATTTATATGGTTAGACGTAGTTATTTTTTGGAAATTTTTCATATAAACGCTTGAACTTTCACCTCAATGTCCGAGAGGTACTTCAACTTTACTAAATGCAACCCGATGAATACAAATCCCCAAAGTTAGACCCTTATCGTCAACCTTCGTCTCCCTGCTCGACGGAAATTGCTGATGAAGAACTTAACCCTCATTATATGCCTACGTGGACTTTCCAATGTGGCACTCAACCCTTTATAACTTGTGGGAGACGCCCCATCTCTCTCTCTCTCTCTCTCTCTCTCTCTCTCTCATTCAGAATTTTGGCGCCAAAATCTTCTTCTTCTTCTTCTTCTTCTTCTTCTTCTTCTTCTTCTTCTCTTCTCTTCTTCAGTGTAGGATTTCTGCATCAAGGAGTCATGACGCAACCTTCACAACCGATAGTATAGTTTAGGTATGTGAGAGTAAAGGAACCTTCTCATTGATGTGTCATTTTTGTGTATTTACTACCAAGAACCCTTGGTCTTGTGCCCAAGTGTAGGATTACGCCATTCTCCCTTCTACTGAAGCCTTTTATTGGACAATGACGACCAACAAAACTCTACCAATCAACTACGTTATGAGCCAAAAGTGGACAATCCCAAGTTGGTGTACATTGTATAAAAGATGCAAAATCCGTTGAACACATCTTCTTACATTGTTAGAGCACAAGGAAAGCCTAGAACCATTTTGCTAAATTGTAATATCCCTGATATTTTGACATACTTTTCGTTTACCTCGGTAAGCGTGTCAGAAAAGATTGTGGAATAATTTTTGTTTTTTTTTTTTTTTTTTTTTTTTATGAACCAGGGCTATGATAAGATTAATGGCCAGAGGAATTAGCCTAGAAAGGGGTACAAGTCATGTACACAATGGCATACACAATAAAGATGTGTTAGTGGTTAGCAAGGAATAAATTCTAAATTAAGTAGATAAGTTACAATTGTAAATATCTAGATATTGGTGGTTGTTTAACTTGGTTATAAGAGAGAGTGCAAGAGAAGCTTTGTTTTTCTCTCTCGTTGGAAAAGCCCTAAGGAAATAAACCATTCAAGGTCCCATTTGATTTCCAGATCTAGGAAGAAAGAGAGCTCCTCTTTCTATCTTGACCATTGAGTGCATTAGTGATGATCTTTGGATCAGTTTAAGCTATAAAAAGGGAAAGGTAGAGGAGAAGACATCTGTGCCTACAAATCATGCCAAAGGAGAAGGGTTGCAATGAACAAAGTGATGCCATTGAACCCCGGTTTAGAAACCGATTTGAAGCACAAATCGATGAAGGATCTACCGTTAAAGATAAAAAGAGGTATGTATTGAAACCTCGTATGAAAATCATGGATGTTTTTCTTTGAATTAAAAATATATATGTGCAATAAATAAGAGGGTTAATGTGAAAAGATCGGAAAAAGATCCGAAGAATGTCAAAGTGCATGACCACGAACACGAATTCATGTCGATTTCAAAATCATTGTCGAATTAATTCGGCTCGATTTGGAAATCGATCAATTGCGTAATTTAGGCTCGATGAGATTTGGAAATTCGATGATCGATTTTGGATTCGACCATCGAATTTCAAATTAGACCATCGAATTTGAAATCGATGGTCTAATTACATCAGCCTGCTTTTTAAATTTTGATTGGATTTTGTTTTATAAGCCTTTGGATTAAATTTTGGGTTGTATATTAACACTTAGGTGTTAATATATGGTTTTAGTCAAATTGGGAGTCCTTGGAGAGGATTGCTTAGACATGCCTTTGATTTTTGCTTGGTTAAGGTAGGGGAACCTTGTATTTAATTTGCATCAAATTATAAGGATAAATTGTTGACTATTTCAATTAAGGGTAAATTTTTAAAGTCCTGTTGCACACAAGATAAATAAAACTCGAACACATGGCCCAATTTGAAAATTTTGTGAACCTTGCTATAACTAAGAACCTTTGGAATCCGAACATCGGGGACCTCGTTAAATTTGAATCGAACCTCGATTAACTTTTGAATCGAACTTGAATCGAACTTTGAAAATCGATAAGATATGAATAATAAGCTTGGATACGTGTTAGCATTTGCATTTGATTTTTGGTTCATACGTACGATGCCCTAGATTCCACCAACCGTGTTGACGGTAAAACTTTGGCGCAAGTTTCCCTCATAGCGTAGGGGCTTGTTGCATTTTCGAAATGGGTTCATGAACGACGATGGTCAGTAGGGTCTTCCCATCGGTCACTTAGTCCGCTCTCATGCTATAGGAAATTTGAGAGATATAATTAAGTTATAAATTTAAGACAAGAAGCATGCTGAATCAGAACATTTTGAACACTTTGAACTTACTATCAGTTTTGACTCAGAATTAGAACTGGAGATTTGAAATTGAAAGCATCTTTTGAAAAAATCATATTTGATCCGATTCCGTCTTTTGAAAACCAGTACTTATAATAAACTGCAAATAGATCTGGCTTCTTCTATTGAGCTTGGCTGTTAGCTCACCTCGACTATACGTCATGTCGAGACCGACATTGGGTCAGAGGATCCGGAGGACTCCGATTATATTCCAGAGGAGGATTTGGATATACCAGCGGAGGAGTTCTTCCCTTGATCTTTGGATCCTTGTATTTTTTGGTATTTTGTCTGGATATTAATTTTGGAATATTGAGCCTTAGGCTATTTTTTTTTGTCCTTTTGATATCACTAGAGGAACCATCATCGTGAACCTCTATTTTAGGTGATTGGATTGGCCATCACCGGTGGTTCCTTTTGGTTCCTCATAGTGATATATTCTTTTGCTATCTGTAGTCTTTTGTTCCTTTTGGATTATGTTATGATGCCTCTGTTCTTTAGACCTTTGTTTATGTTGTCGGCTTCTGTTTGTTACGGCTTATTGAGAAATCAATAAGTTGATGAACCGGCCTTTCCTATACCTTAGGGATTGGAAAAGTCGGGTCGTCACATAAATTGTTTGAAATCATTCAAATTCTTACAAAGTGGGTACTGAACTTAATTTGGAATGGAATAGGTAGAATCCTACAGAAGTCTCTCTTATTTGCAATTATGTGGTGCCTTTGGAACGAAAGAAATTTATGCAAGACAAAGAAAATTCATACCTTCATCTAAACTATCAGTTTCAAGAAATTGACGCAAGATAGAGAAAATTCATAACTTCAGCTAAACTTTCAGTTTCAAGCTTTGTATTGAATCCTGATAAATATGATAGGAACAAATTCACAAAAGAAGAAAATCATATTCGGTCAACTTTTGTTGTCACCTCCTAGTTCAAATAGGTCAACTAAGGGCAGAGTATGAGCCAATATCATTCCAAAGCGCATGCACATAGTTTTCATAACACAATCTAAACTTCAGGTGTGCATAACTTTGCAACCATGAGTCTATTATGGTGTCTATGTTTTCACTTGAGTGGAGCTAAATTTTGATGTGGTTAGTCTCACAAATTCAACCCTTTTAACAATAATTTAACTAAGGGACCGACTCTCATGACCGTCATTTAATCATCAAATGGTGTTTAAACGATCTTACACTACTTATTGGTTGATGATATTGGAAATCCATACCGTCAAAGTGATATATCAACAATTGAAGGGCTATTGTGATAGCCCGGATTTTTCCAACCTAAATTTTCTTTTATATATATATTTATATTTATTTTCTTTTATTTTTTAGACTTTAACTAAATCTCTATGAAAACTCAGACCGCCAGATCGCAGAACACAATCTGATACAAAATACTTTGTACATTTACACACATTGCGGACATCAAAGCAGTTATAGTATAATTGGCATAACTAAATATTTCATTTCTATACAGACACATGATCAGAAGAGCTTAAAGAAACTACCGGTGATGACTAACCATCACCAACAGAAACTCTATAACATACCAAGCTCAAATCTTAGAAGTCATTGTGCCAAATCTAACTGAGCTTTTCCCCTAGTAGGCAACTTCAGATTCTTCTCAAGTCTAGGACCCTGGAGCTATCTGAAGCTATACCTATGACGTATAGTTGGAGTGAGCTAACAGTCTAAGCTCAGTAGAAGAAATATCAATGTCAACTACATCTTATCAATGACAGAGTTCAAAACAAATCATGAATTCAGGATAACAGATCAAATATTCGATGACAGAACAACACCTCATATTTTCTTATTCATATTCAATGATTCAATGACCATTGTTCACAGTGTTCACATCATTCACCTCACTTACTGTGTTTATTACATTCAATTCACTCATTGTGTTCACTTCATTCACTTTGTTCATTTTGTACAGATAACTGCCGCACCGGTCCACTTATGTATGCTATGCAATGCATACGGATAGCCGTCGTACCTGCCCACTTATGTATGCTATGCAATGTGTACGGATAGCCGCCGTACCAGCCCACTTATATATGTTATGAAATGCGTACGAATAGCCGCCGTACCGGCCCACATATGTACGCTATGTACTGTACACTGTGTACGGATAACCGTCGTACCGGTCCACTTATCAATGTCCACTCACTATTTTATCGTTCAGAATATATTCTATAAGTTCACATTTACTTTGGATACGGAGTTCAAGGTTCATACTTAATCTAATGACTCAACACTAAGTCCACCTTGTTTCAGAAGTTTAGAGTCCAATCATCCACTCTTTATCCTTCACCTCATCCTCGAAAATTCAGCAAGTACAATTCAGGTCTACAAGTAACCTTCATCCTAGCTAACAAAAGCTCTTAACATATTAATTTTGAATATTTGCTTAATTTTAATAGACTGGCCATAGTGCGATAGACTTTACCAATCACGCTTCAAGGGACGGCTTCGTAGTAACATGATGTACTTCGTGTGACATTCTATACTATCATAGAGGAGTTGAATCCGTACATGGACGCTTATATTATAAGTTTCACGTGTCTGAGAAAGAAACCTCACTATGACTCAGACTGAAAAGTCTCAGGTCAAAAGTCTTCAAAGATTCAAATGCTACATCACCCAAAATTTAAAGTTTCAACTTTCCATAGTTTCTATTCAATTTGTCAAAATAGAGTTCTATGTTCATTCAAATTCAAAGTTTGTATGCAAGTTAGACAGAACGGATCAAAACAAAAACATAACGAATCAGATTAAACAGAACGAACATATCATCAGAACGAATCAAATCAAATTATAACTGAACGTAACGAATCAGATCAAAAGTGGAAAAACAATACAGTCAGATCATATGCAAAAATAGGACGAAAACAAAGCATTAGGTCAAACATCAAATCGAAACTGTCAGAAACTATGAACCAAATTCATAAATTGTATTTTTTCATTGAGTTTCCCCTACCTTAAATTCGGAGCCGTTCAAAGCGATCCATAGGTCCTCACATACGGTCTCCCCACAAAGATCATACTAAACGTCAATAGTGTCAAAAAACGTATTGGTTCAATGTCTCTTAGAGTTTTTCCATAGAAAAATTGAAATAGCCAGAAACAGGGGAAATCGATAGTTCGATTTCAAATTCGAACGGTCGGTTCCATAATCGATCGTTCAATTTCCTTCAGAACCTAGCACCTCTATTGTGCCAAAATTGATTGTTCGATTCTTAAATCGATCATTCGATTTCAAATTCGAGCATTCGATTTAAAATTCGAACGTTCGATTTTTATAGATTCTGCAGTTTTTCAAATTTTCTCTTCCTTGACTTTTTTTTTTCTCCAAAACCAATCCGATTTTTTTTTTACCTTTATTTTCCGACACACACAGTACGCAACTAATTTAAGTAGTCAATCTACTAATTTAGACTCATATAATCTCGTACCTTTCACCGATCGATTTCACGGCTTTAATAAATATTGTTCAACGGGGTTTCGAAGCAAAACTTTCGGATTTCTTCGACAATTCCATAGCGATCGATAAAAGCGAGGCACAAGGTGATGTCTTCTATGATGACAGATCAATTTCAACCTCTTCAAAGCATGAAAGATGATCTCAAGACGGAACGTTGAATGGGTTTGAATGGTCGGAATTCACTAAAGGCGGAACTCAAGCGATGATTGGCGTCAAGTGCTTCGCAAAGAGTGCGGAACTTGCGGCGCGATCACAATGTCGCGGTCAAAATCTCACAAAGAAGCTCTCACTTGTTCTCTTTCTTAATGTTTGCAAGATAGCTTAGCTATTAAGCTAGCCTTCCCCACTTATAACCAACGAAAATCCCTAAATATCCTTGATATTTATACCCAAATTCTATCCACACACCATTAGGTTATGATTCGGTGTTAGACGCACACACACCGAACAAAGGTGTTCAACCCTATCCACTTATCTTTCTAAGGTTCAGATTTGGTGTTGAGCGACACACCGTGAGTTGGTGCATGGCTTCACCACTAAAGGTCTGAACCAACTTTTTAACCTTATTTCTTTTTACACAATTTATCCCAAAATTATTTAATTATTTATTTAAAAGTTTAAGTGACATCGGTTTCTGTGCCGGATACAGACACGGGATCAGTCAAGTTCGGGTTCGAAATATCCGGGATATTATATTCTTCCCACCTTAAAGAATTTTCTTCCTCAAAAATTTATCCTATTATTGTTAGTGTGTATCTTAGTAATTGGTTGTTACCAAGTACCTGCGAATGACTGTGTTAACATTTAAACCAGTATCACAAGAAATCGAAACCATTTATTTACAAGAAATCACCACCACCACAAAAGTTTACTACTCATTATTGTACACGAAAGATGTCCATTTTCTCATGGAGTTCATACAAAATATCGAAGACATTGAGTACATATATGATGTAAACTCAACTCTTGAGTTTGTGACCTACTCGGCATTTGGGCATCACTGTGGTTTAAGAGGCCTCTAAGTAGTCGCCTATGTTGGCGTTTCGTTCCTTATGTGGGGAAAATCCCTTATACGATGTCCAACCTGTCCACATTTAAGGCATGCCTCAGTAGCCCACCAACATTCGTCGGACTGATGCCTTTTCCCACACCATGTGCATGATGCAACTGATGCAGATAAAGTGGGGTGCGAAGGTTGCTGCACCCTTGACACGGCAGCCGTAGTAGGGTTTGAAAGGCGGAAAGGCCACGAAGACGTAGGTATGGATGGGCTCGAGTAGGGGGTTGGAGCAGGCTAAATAAGTGTTGGCATCAGTAGTTCGGTTCCATGCATGTCTGCTTAAAAGCATAAGATTGTGCACGACATGCCTCACTCCTATTTTGTTGGTCTTTCCTCCTATACATCTTCTCGATGTCTTCCTCAATGATAAGGGCCTTAGCCATTATCCCTGTATATGTTTCTAGCTCAAGGATCGAGATTCTCCTTTGAATGTCAGGCCGTAAGCCACGTTGAAACTTCTTGGCCTTCATCAATTTTGTGGCCACATGTTGAGGTGCAAACCTCGAAAGTCTTATGAACTTGGCCTCGTACTTGCGTACGCTCATCAGGTCCTGTTTCAATTCTATAAACTGGACTTCCCATTGATTTCTCATTACGTTGGGAAAGTACTCGTCGTCGAACTTCTCAGTAAACTCGGCCCAAGTCCATGGTACATTCGGTATCGCTTGCATTCTATCTCTTTGAACTGCCTTCCACTAGGGATCAGCCTAACCATCTAGTTTGAAGGTTGCCCATCTCACTTTCTCATCCGTAGTGTAAGGAAGCACACTGAATATCTTCTCCATCTCATTCAACCGCTTCTCGGCCTCAAGTGGATCGACTTGACCCAAAAAGTTCGGAGGATACATCTTTCTAAATTCTAAAAATCCTGAAGGTTGATGCCTAGCCTCCAATAGGTCATCTAATGTGTCATGGACTCCATCTGTTGCGTCATTGTGTTGGCCATGGTCTCCAACAGTTGTCGATCACTCCCACTGTCACTACCTCCCAATGAAATGGTGTGAGGACCGGTGGCGATTCCTGCACCACGCGATGTGCCCTCGCCTTCAGAAATATCTGTGATGCGAACCGTCATCGGTCTACCTTAGCCTCTGCTAACACGTGGGGCTATGCTGATCTATCATGTTCAACAAAATGGTTCAATCATAAGTGATCATGATGACCCACTGCCATAACCTAACATAGACTGATTCTCCTATGTTCCGACAGAATCTAATGTCATATTCCTGCACTTAGAGCTATGGCTCACAGTCTCTCATAAGACCTAAAGCCTAGGTTCTGATCCCAACTGTGGCAGCCTGGATTTTTCTAAGCTAAATTTTCTAAGATATACATTTTTTTCTTTAGACTTTAACCAAATCTTTCGAAAAATCTGGACCGCCAGATCGCAGAACACAATCTGATACATAATACTTTGTACATTCATACACATTGCGAAAATCAAAGCAATTATAGCATAATTGACAAAACTAAATATTTCATTTCTATACAGACATTTGACAAGAAGAGCTAAAAGAAACTATTAGTGATGACTAACCATTACCAACAGAAACTCTATAACATACCAAGCTCAAATCTCAAAAGTCACTGTTCCAAATCCAACTGAGCTTTTCCCCCAGTAGGCAACTTCGGATTCTTCTCAAGTCCAGGATCCTAAAGATCCCTGAAGCTATACCTGTGACATATAGTCGAGGTGAGCTAACAGTCTAAGCTCAGTAGAAAAAATATCAATATCAACTACATCGTAGCAATGGCAAAGATCAAAACATAAACAAATCATGAATTCAAGATAACATATCAAATATTCGATGACAGAATAAAACCTCATATTTTCTTATTCATATTTAATGATTCAATGTCCATTGTTCACAGTGTTCACATCATTCACCTCACTCGCTGTGTTCATTACATTTAATTCATTCACTGTGTTCACTTCATTCACTTTGTTCACTTTGTACGGATAACCGTCGCACCGATCCACTTATGTATGCTATGCAATGCGTACGGATAGCCGCCGTACCGGCCCACTTATGTATGCTATGCAATACGTACGGATAGCCGCCGTACCAACCCACATATGTATGTTATACACTGTACACTGTGTACAGATAACTGCAGTATTGGTCCACTTGTCAATGTCTACTCACTATCTTATCGTTCAGAATATATTTTATAAGTTCACATCTACTTTCAGATACGGAGTTCAAGGTTCATACTTAATCCAATGACTCAACACTAAGTCCATCTCATTTCTGAAGTTTAGAGTCCAATCATCCACTCTTTCACCCTTCACCTCATCCTTGAAAATTCAGCAAGTACTGTTCAGGTCTACGGGTAACCTTCAACCTAACAAAAGCTCTTAACATACTAATTTTGAATATTTGCTTAATTTTAATTAGACTAGCCACAGTGAGATAGGCTTTACCAACCACGCGTTTCAAGGGACGGCTCCGTAGTAACCTGGATGTACTTCGTGTGGCATCTCATACTATCATAGAGGAGTTGCATACGTACATAGACGCCTACATTCTAAGTTTCACGTGCCTGGGAAAGAGACCTCACTGTGACTCAGGTTGAAAAGTCTCAGGTCAAAAGTCTTCAAAGATTCAAATGTTGTCAGATTATATCACCCAAAATTTAGATAGAACAAATCAAATTAAACAGAACGAACATAATTATCAGAATGAATCAGATCAAAGCAAAACTGAATTGAACGAATCGGATCAAAAGCAGAAAAACTGTACAGTCAGATTATATGCAGAAACAGGACGGAAACAAAACATATCAGAACCGAAATAAATCATCAGGTCAAACATCAAATCAAAACTATCAGAAACTATCAACCAAATTCATAAAATATAATTTTTCATTGAGTTTTTTCATTGAGTTTCCCCTACCTTAAATTCGAAGTCATTCAAAGCGAACTAAAGGTCCTCACATACGGTATCCCCTTCTTAACCTAGTTCACAGAAAGATCATATTACGCGTCAATAGTGTCGAAAAACATATTGGTTCAAAGTCTCTTAGAGTTTTTCCAAAGAAAAACTGAAATAGCCAGTTTCAAACATTCGATTTCAAATAGCCAGTTTCAAACATTCGATTTCAAATTCGAACGGTAGGCTCCATAATCGATCGTTCGATTTCCTTAAGAACCCGGCACCTCTGTTGTGCCAAAATCGATCGATTGATTCTTAAATCAATCGTTCGATTTCAAATTCGAACGTTCGATTTTAAGTTCGAACATTCGATTTCTACAGATTTTGCAGTTTTTTGGATTTTCTCTTCCTTGACTTTTTTTTTTTCCTCCAAAACTAATCCAATTTTTTTTTAACCTTTATTTTCCCACACACACACATTACTCAACTAATTTAAGTAGTTAATCTAATAATTTACACCCATATAATCAATTCAATCATACCTTTCACCGATCGATTTCACGGCTTTAAGAATGGTTGTTCAACGGGGTTTTGGAGCGAAACTTCCAGATTTCTTCAACAATTCCACAGCGATCGATCAAAGCGAGGCACAAGGTGATGTCGTCTATGATCACAGATCGATTTCAACTTCTTCAAAGCACGGAAGATGATCGCGAGACGGAACGTTCATTAAAAAGGGGTTTGAACAGTTGGAATTCACCAATGGTAGAACTCAAGCGATGATTGGCGTCAAGTGCTTCGCAAAGAGTGCGGAGCTTACGGCACGATCACATTCTTGATGATTGGTATTTCAAAATATTTTTTCTCTCTTCACATTTTATCACTCTCATTATATTATTTTTACTTTATAATTCTTTTCTAGCTTGTGCATCGCATAGGATTTTTGTTAGAATAAAATAATAATTTACTTCTTTTTTTTAATTATTTTTTATTTCTTAATTTTCACTACAAAAAATAAGACTATTAACTGCAGCCAAAAAATGCCGCTATTAACAAAAAATTGCCGCTAATAGTCTTTAATAGTTTTTTGTTAATAGCAATTTTTTGCTCCAAAAAACTACTGCTAATAATCTGTTTTTTTGTAGTGTTTCCTCTCGGTGCATCGTGCATCGACAAGGATTTTTTTTGTTAGATTTACTTTTTTCTATCCTCCCACTTAAAATAAAGGTGACAAATATATATGAATGACAAATTTCTATTAAAGTATTTTTAGTAGTTATTTTTATTTCTATTTTTCAACTATAGGATAATTTTTTACTTTTTAATATTTTCTCAATTTGTAGTGTCTTCTATTGAAAAAATTTATAAAAATTTAAATTTTATTATTATAATCATTTTTGTTCAATAGTGTATCGCACGGGTTGTTTGCTAGTTACTATTATATAATAAGAGAAGGGAGAAAAAAAAATTATTTTTGAAATGACCCTTTAAATATCATTCCCCTCAAGGGACGAAGCAATTAATTTTGTCAATTGCCCTGAGAAATCTCTCCCAAATTGTCATAAATCTCCCAACTTTACTAAATTACCAGTTTTTTTTCTCTCACTCACGTGTGTAAAATATTCACTTGCAAATGCATAATAATTCTATTGAAGGGTCATCCCCTTAAAAAAAAAAAAAAAAAAAGTCATTCTACCCCTACCATAGTGACAAATTTCGCCGAAATCACCGAAAATGGGGTCAATTTAAAATTTCGATAGATTTCGGTGATTTGGCGGTAAAAAACTGAATTTTACCGCCACCTTTCGGTATAAAACGAGAAAACAAAAACTTGGACAAAAATTGCAGGATAATTTTTGCTGAAAACTTTTTCAATCCCCCGAGTCTGGCGAAAATAAGGCTTGGCCTACTTTAAGAAGTTGGAGATCATTTTTCATCTGAATCTTCCATACAATAGATCTGGAGATCGTGGCCAATCTATCATATGGTCAAATGTTTATTTCACGTGCAGCACATACCAAAAAATGACCCAAGAACTCCTCATGATAGCTATAATCACGGTAACTTTTGGAAATGTATGCCATGTAGAATCAATATCTTAACATATGATAGATAAGTCATGATCTCAAGACTATTGTATGAAAGATTGGGTAAAAAATATCTTCATCATCCGATTCAAAGCGGTCAATAATTTTAATGTGGAAACCTTTGGCTGTTAAAGTTTTTTTTTTTTGTAAATATGGTTACCAAAAAAAATTAGCCTTCTTTATCTTTCCTTATCCAGCAGGAGTGAGTTTGTACAAGATAATCACCAAAATGGTGATGAAATGCTAGATTCTTGCATCATTAATGATATAAGATATGGGTAATCCATATCGTGGATGCAAGGATCAAAATTTCAGGTTGGATTTCGGTTTTAGGCATGGCCTATATCGAAATCCGAAATTTTGGCCAAAAATATGAATTTTGGCCAAAATTTCCCCCCATACAATTTGGACCGGAATTTTTTATTTCGGTTTCGTTTCGGCCATGCGTGAAATAGAAACATTTCGGCTGAAATTTTGATTCGTACGTGGATGTGATAGATCAAACATTGAATGACAAAGGGCACAACAATCGAACTTTCTTAGAGATTTGAACCGTCCAATCTTTGCACTCTAATGTCAACCGTAGTTCTTAGTTTCAAATGACCGAGATTAAAGTTTACCAATCGGATGATTCACAGAGACGTATAGGCATGATTCTTTGGCTGAGATATGTTCCAATGATGGATTGTCACTTGAATAATTTATTTATTTTTTGAGAAACACTGAATAATTATAGATGTGTGCCATATGGCATAAATAGAAAATCACGCTTTCCTAGTGTAAGATCATAATTCTAATTTAATGGTATAATATAATAACCCGAAATTTTTCAAAATGTTGAATCACTGACTTTTGACGAGAATGCGACATTTTGACTTATTTGACCCGAGTCAAATCATTTAACATGGGTAACGTGGCCTTAAGCCTTATTTGTTATAATTGGGGGTACGCGCCAAACACATTAAAGTCCAACTCGTCCCCTATGTAGAAAGTAGGCGTATTTGTGCATGCTGCACACGAACCCACGCCCAATTTTCGAACTTTGGCCTTTCCCCAAATACATCGACTATTTGAGCCGACTGTTTCGGTTGACTAACTCGGCCGACTATTTGGGCAGACTGATTGGGCCAACCAGTTGAGTTAACCAATTTGGCCGACTTTGGGTCTTAACTTGGACCTTAGAATGTGTGACAAACACACAACTTACATGTTAGAGCTTCACACTGAGTTACAGCAAGTGGATAAGTTTAACACCTTACTTTGGTGTTATAGCTTAACACCGAGTTACAGCAAGTGGATAAGATTAACACCTTACTTTGGTGTTATAGCTTAACATCGAATCCATTAGATAAGTGATTTGGGTGTGCAAACTCCACTCCGAACCAAATATTATTTTGTGTAATAGATTACATCTTACTTAGGTGTATTCGTTTCACATGGAAACTGAGTTATTTAGATAAGAACTAACACCCAAATGGGTGTATATGCTTCACATGGAAGCAAAGGTCTATTTTATAAGGCAAACTTTTCAAGGAAGTTCAACCGGTTTGCATTTGCTTAGGGTTTGGGTTTCTAGAGAGAGAGAGAGAGAAAGTTTGAGGAGAATCGCCGTCGTGAACCATCCAAACGCCGAATCGGCACCGTTAATTTTCGATGCATTTGGCTTCTTGGTGTTTGTATGCCACGGAGACCGACAATCATCGACGTGATCGTAATCCGTGAAGAACGAGGGTTCCATTTTCTCTAAAATCCCGATTTGAAACCCTCTTTTGCAAAGCCATATGATCACAAGGATATCAAGGATTTATTGGGCACGAACCATAGAATTTGACCCTTGATTGCACCCCTTTTTTATTGGGAGAAATTTGGGTTTCGAAATCTCGAATTTGAGAGAAGCGTGGGTTTTGGCGTGATCGGTACTGTCCATTGTGTGCTCCGATTTTGCGAGTTTTAGTCGGTAAGATTTATGCTTAATAATATAAATATTGTTTAGATTTGATGTATGTGTGTTTGGGATGCATATGAATGGGTTTTTGGATGATTTTGATCAAAGAAGAAGTCCAAATGGTTTTTGAAATTGTCAAAACCGATCGATCGATCGAATTTTATAGAACAAAAAAGTGAAAATTTACTAGAGAAATCGATTGATCGGTTTTGGAAATCGATCGATCGGATTTGAAAATTGATCGTTCGATTTTGATTAAGCTTGCCGACACTACCTCGGTATTTTGGCTGTAACTTTATGCTCCGAATTCTGATTGACGTGTTGCGACTTTGAAAAGAGGACAACGATATTTACAACTTTTGTGAATTAACCAACTCATGAATCAAATATTTAGATGGTCAAAATTAAGTTGTAAGTTGGATCAAGCTCTAAGCTAGCACAAACTTTCCCATTTCTATCCCGATTTTAAGAAAACACTTAAATATGTCTAAGTTATTAGTAATTAAGATCAATTCTTAATACATTGTATATTTGTGATATAAATTAAGGGCGGGAAGCCATCGATAAGACTTTACTTTGCTTCGCGCAACTTCGAGGTTAAGGTAAGGAAACTTCAATATAAACTTATATGTTTGGCTTTGATTCATAGTTCTTTGATATGATTGCATGAAAAATGATAAGTTTGACCGTATATGAACTAGTGTTTGAATTATTTGAAAAATAGAATTTGAAATCTTTTGAATCTGAAAATGAATTGAAATCCTGCATATGATCTTTAAACATGAAATCTGAATTATGACCTTGAATATGAATTTGAACCATAAATATGAATTTTAGAACTTGGATGCTGAACTTGGACATTAAACTTTGAATATGATCTTTGCACTTGAAATTTCAAATCTGAATTTCGTACTCTGAATCTTTCGAACTCAGTACAGAAACTTTGAATCCTTTGAACCCTGAATATGAACTTTGGACTTTGATTTAGATATCTGAACTTGAATTCGAATTCTAAACGCTTTGAGTATTTTGGACTTGTGTGAATGTAAACCCTTAGATCGCTTTGGTGGAATATATGTACGCCCTTGTACCGCTCTGGAGGGATTTACGTACACCTTTGGACACCTTCGTATTTATGCACGCCCTTGGACCGCTCTGGCGGGATTTACATACACGTTTGGACACTTTCGTATTTATGTACGCCCTTAGACCGCTCTAGCGGGATTTACGTACACTTCTGAAAATCTTTGAACACCCTTAAACTGCTTTGGCGAGATATATGTACGCCCTTGGACTGCTCTAGAGGGATTTACGTACACCTCTGAAATGCGAATTTTGAATGTGACTTCTGAACTATGTATTCAAAACTCTGAATTTTGACACATTGACTACTTTGGTTGCAAATTCGACATTGTTTGTAAATTTGTTCTAAACCCCGATATTCGAACTCTGAATCTTGAACAATCTTTGAATAATCTTGATCAGTAATTGACACCTTAAAAAATCACTTTTATTTATGCCTTGTTTTCCGCCTTTGTCAAGATAAATCAGAAATCAGAACTTCAAAAAATAAATAAGAAATCTGAATCTTAGGAAACTTCAAAAATTAATCATTGATCATATGATTTGAAATTGTGTTTCTATATGAAAATGGCCTTGGAAATTAGTTTATGTTTTTATAAGAAAAATGCCTTTGAAATCAGTTTCTGTTTTGATAAGAAAAATACCTTTGAAATCAATTCCTGTTTTATATAAAAATATTTTCCGTTTCGATATGAACATGTTCTGGATTTTGTCATTGAATCTATGATTCTTCATAATAAGATGTGAAATTGTTTTGAGCTTTCCTCTGTTGAGTTTAGCTTGTTAGCTCACTCCAACTATACGTCACAGGTGTAAGTATTAATTAGGATCTTTGACTTGAGGAGAGTCCAGTTTGCGTACCAGAAGAAGTAGATCTTTTATTTGATGATTTTACTCATAGATTGGGGTTTGTAAACATTGGTAAGATTTTGAGGATCGTAGATTTCTGACTTGGTGCATCTAGGTGGGTTGTGTAAGTATAGTATCAATTTTTGTACGTGAAATTGTACACCACTGTTTAGATGATGGTCGGCCATCACTGGTGATTTGTTTTAGTTACTGTTCATGTTGGATATTATAACTGAATATTTGAATTATGTTATATGTATTATCTCCTTTGATTTGTGCATGCTTGTGAATGTACCAAGTATTCTGTATCAGATTGTGTTCTGTGATCTAACGGTCCAGATTTTCTCAGTTTGATTTGGTTTAAAAAAGAATATATATATATATATTTCAAAAAATTGTGTTGGAAAAATTCGGTTTATCACATATAAGATCATTAAAACACCATTTGAGAGTTTAAATGTTGCTCAATAGCCATTATTCAAAAAAGACACCGGGTTATATTAGAGGAGCTTTGATCAAAGTTACAATCGAATGATTCACAACCACTTATACTATGCTTGTACATAAATGGATATTTTTCATCAAATTTGTTAGTTTTAATTGGATTGTCAAAATTATCATATTATCCGTATGATAATTTTGACAATCCAATTAAAACTAACAAATTTTACCACTTTTATTACCTAACAACTTAAAAATAAAATTTTGCAACCATTTCTATTTATACAAAAAAAAAAAAAAAAACCTTCTCATCCTTTTTCTTTACAAACCAAAGGAAGTTAAAAATAAAAAACTTTCCATGAATTTTACCAAAAAAGGCCTTTAGTTTAATTGGCACGTGACACAACTCTCTCAAGGTCACTCAACATTTGGGATTTTAAAAAAAAAAATTTAATAATTTAATAGGATAATGACTATGACCGACATCTCAACACCAATTGATGTTTAAATGATCTTCCACCATTAAAATGTCACTTTTTATCTCACACTATTAACGTGTGATTTTATCATTGTGTTATGTGGCACACATCTATGATCAATCTAAATTTTTCAAGTGGCAATCCATCGTTGGAACACACCCCAACCAAAGGATTGTACTTATAAGTTGATGTAAACCATTTGAACGGTGAACTTTAATATTAACCATAAAAATTAAGAACAATCATTGATATTATAATACACAGATCGAAGGAGTGTGATTTTTAGACTCATTGCTCTTCAATAGATGATATATCACTTTAATGATATGATTTTCAAAGACCATAAGCCAATAAATGGTCTATGATCATTTAAACACCATTTAGTGCTTAAATGGCGGTCAGAAGTGTCGTCCCTAAAAAAAATAAATATACAATTTTGACCAAATGGTGTAAAAATGAGACCAAAGGTCTCGTTTGTCAAAACCCATGGAAAGTACAATTTTTCTTTACTTTTTCATGGCAAGTAAAAAAGAAACTTTTATGAAAAAAAAATTTACACATTGCTTTGACTTGGTTTGGCAAGAAAATAAGTAATTATTTTTTCTTACACTTAGATAGGCTCAACAAGTTTTTTACTGTCAACTGTCAACTGTCAACTGTCAACTTAATACTAACTCTTATGTAGGCTCAAAAAATTTTATAACTGGCTGTCAACCCTACCTTTTATATTCAAGCTTGGCACAGGCAGTCCCCAACAAGCATATAACTAATGGCGGAGCTACATTGTTCAATAGGGGTTTTGAGATCTCCTCATAAATTTTTTTTCTTTAAAGTCTCTTAAGTTTTATCTTTTTAAGGGCAATATCTTTTAATAAGGATTTCCCAAATCCCAAAACTTTTTAAATATTTTAAAAACTTATTTTTTTATTCACAAATTTTTTTAATATAAATAGACTCCGAAAATTCTCTCTTTTTCCAAATATAACTCCCAAAATTCTCTCTCTCCCTCTCTCAAAAGTGTCTCTCCCTCACTCCCAAGTCCCAACATCTCTGTTCTCTCTCTTCTATCTCTTTTAAATCTTAGCCACCCATCTCTTTTTATAATATCTCATTCACTCTCCAATCGCCAACACCAAGATCTCTGATTGTCGTCTATTTTTCACTGAAATCAAAAATATACTATAATTATTAATTTTTAATAAAAAAATAAAAATATTAATTTATTATTTTTTAATAAAAATTGCTTCTTTTTTAAAATTATTTAATTATTATTTTTATTTTTTATCTTATGATTACGATTTAATAAAAGCAAGTGTGACAAAATTATTACTATCTTATGTGACCCAATCTTTTCTCTTTTACTCAATATGGGCATTACGAAACTAACTTTAGCCAAACTGAAGTGAGATTGCGGAAGATTTTCTCACATATAATGCCATAATTACCACCATTATCATAGCCCTATACAGTTATACCAACTATTTGGGGTTGGCTTAGCCATATCTTATTACTCTAGAGTACCTCTGTTCGTGCCCACGCATTTACTGAAAGCACCCATCTTATAAACCCTTTACGACTCATTGATTACGTCAAATTAGATGATGGAGATTGTGTTTCACGCAAATCTTCCACACAAAGGATCTTGAGATGATGTTGTTCCTATCATACGGTCAGTTTTTTATTCTGTGTTACAAAGCCCCAACAAAGGACCCTTGAATCATATGATACATATCACACTCAAACATGATTTTAGGGCCATGTTTTGGGGATCTGTAACATGTGGAATGAAAAATTAACCGTCTAACAGGTGCTATAAGATCTCAAGATACTTTGTGTGTAAGATCAAGGTGAAACACGATCTCGATCATCTGATTTGACCCAATCAATGGATTTTAAGGGGTTTCCAACATGGGCGTGAACAGACGTACCCATTTCTCTCTATTCTTATGCATATGAATGTGCCCATAGCAAAACCTGGTGTGCCATTAGCAGCACCCTTTTTCCGTTAGGGTTGGGGTTGGGGTCGGGGTCGGTGTTGCCGGGTCAAATGGCTGGCAAACATGAGAGCAGCAGACATCTGTTACTCACGTTGTACAGAGCCACTGTATATTGACTACTGAGAGAAAGGGAACCCATGAAAAATAAACAAATGCAACATATCGTAAGTTACAACCCACCGAGGAGAGCATTCACACTCGACAAAGACAGCAGAGTAGGCAGGACACTTACCCGGCCCTGTGTGAGTTGAATTACACTTTGTAGTGGATAAAGCGCCAGAAAGGTTCGACAGGCCAGCCTAACCCATAACTTATTCATCTCCCAACAACAGAACATGAACAATCAAGACCAATGGTTTCAGCTGCACTACTGAGTTAATATCAGCAATAGTGTCAACCAATGGAATCAAGAGGTTTGGTTGGGGAATTCGCATTCCAGTATCAGAGTGAGAAACAAACGATGCTTTACCAGTAGACCGGCACCCTCAAGTTACCATTACTTAATAAGAACTGGTCATAGAAATATAAGAACATATCATCCACTTCCAACAACCTCATCTAGACCTTCGAGCAGGCTCTGCAGGATCAACAACCATAGTTGCACAGAGTACTGTAGATTCCCGTACCAATTTTTTTTAAAACATTTTCGGACTAATCTGTTTCTAATTGAAATTCACCTAAAGCTTAAGGTTTATACCTCACAAATCAAAAACAACATCCAAACCTCTAGCAGGAAATATAGAATGCTCGTAGAAGAACTCCTATAACCAAAACCCAAAAAAGGAACAAGCGATCCATTACTTTTTTCCATCCTTACGCAGCGATTTCCTCGTTGAGAAGCATCTGATCAAAATGCCACACTCCTGCAAACCCACCAAAACAGTGCCCATTGTCACTTAAAACCATGGAATTAGAAAGATTTAAAATAATATAACAAAATAAAATGGTATTACGATCCCATGCAGACAAAGTGACAAACATACCATGCCCTTTGCCCACCCTTCTCAGTTGAGCAACATATTCTGATATCTTTTCTATGGCATCCACCTGAATATATCCAAATCAACAAAAATCAATCTATCCTCTGAAACTTCCATTGAAAATAGGGATTTGTTACTAAAACCATGCCAAAACCAAACTTATTACCAGAAGCCACGTGGAAAAAAAAAAAAAAAAAAAAAAACCACACGGGCCATTTACCATGTGTGGACCCTGTGATATTAATGTTATGCCTTTGACAATAATAAACCGATTTGTCCACAAAGGGGCCAATCAGTCCTCAACAAGACCTATCTGTCTGCTATAAGATTGACCAATCTATTATTGTCAAAGGACATAACAGAGATATCACAGGAGCCTGTGGTACATGGGCCTGGTCATTGTTTATTTTATTTTATTTTAAAGGCAGTTTTTGGTAGTAAGTTTGGTTTTGGTAGAAATCCCTTGAAAAAAAAGGAAAGCTACCATTTCACAAAGAAAGAAAAAATACAATAAAATAAAATTATAATATTTCACCTGTTCAGTCAAGAATTCACTCTCGACAAAGTCTGCCATCTGCACGTCTTTGCATATGTCTGCTATCTGTTCATAGAAGGATCGCATCTCAGTAATCAAAACCGTTCAATATATATTGACAAATAATAATAATAACAAGACAGACAGGGCATATGGCAAAATAATTAAAGAAAGTCATGATCGAGATCTTTTACATTGTGTAGCTTGAGAAGCTTCTCATTTGTCAACTTCTCTAGAGACAAAGCAAGCTCCATTGCTGCATCAAGAAGAATCCAAAGCAAGCTCATGTGTCAAAAGAATAGATAAAAGTGGTGAAATTTGTGCACCCTAACTCACAGAATAATTGGTTAAACAAGAACTACTTAACTATTCAAATAAAAAATCAACTCAACTAGGCCTATTAGATACATAATCCTAGAATAGCATAACCCCACAAAAACCAGATTGACAGAATTTCCCTAGAATTTCCGTCCCTCCCTCTCGGCAACACAAAGTCTGATCTCCCATATAACCTATTGCTCTCTCTTAAATAACATCAAGGTGGACTGACAATAGACCAGCCAAAGTGCAGAACTACTACTCCTTATCTGGGAGCAGTAACTGGTTCGAGCTGATATGAGTCAAGTGGGCCTAATGTGATGCATGACCAAGGATGGTAAGTTTGTTGACCTACACTTCTTCCTATTCACTTTCGATTTTGTATTATGGCGAAGAATGCTCCAAAACCTTATTTGTGTGCTCTATATTTTCCGCTTGTTTCTCTACGATCTTCTGTCCCTGTGATACAACCCTGCAGACTTGTTGATACCATAGTTCTAAAACTCAGCGAGGCATTGAGTAACTCGGCCGAGTTACTTAACTAGCCGGGACCGAGTCGGAGCGAGTCAAGTTTACCCGAGTCTTCGAGTTAACTCGACCCAGCTGACGTCCGAGTCGAGTGGAGCTTTTGAGTTTTCAAACCATGGTTGATACTTTCCACACGTGCATAGAACATGTGTACATGCATCCATATTAAGCATGTGTACATGCATAGTTCGGTACATGCAAACTACCATATGTCGCATTTGTACCTGCACAGAACATGTGTGCATGCATCCATATTAAGCATGTATGTACACCCCCACATACATAGTTCTGTACATGCAAACTACCATATATCGCATTTGTACCTGCATACTAAATTACCGAGTCGGATCGAGTTGAGTTTACCCAAGCCTTCGAGATAACTCGACCCAGCTGACGTTCGAGTCGAGTGGAGTTTTTGGGTTTTCAAACCATGGTTGATACTATCCACACGTGCGTAGAACATGTGTACATGCATCCATATTAAGCATGTAGGTGTGTACATACATACATAGTTCTGTACATGCAAACTACCATATGTCGCATATGTACCTGCATAGAGCATGTGTACATGCAACCATACTAAGTATGTAGGTGTGTACATACATGCATAGTTCTGTACATGCAAACTACCATATGTCGCATTTGTACGTGCACTCTCCCTAATTTACATCCACATGCATGCATATGCATACATATGTAAGTAGTTTCATTTAATGTACATACGTAGAAAGTTGCAAAAACGCATGAAAACACATCACACGGCTCAGCACGGCTCCATTAGAGAGATGATTAGCCATATGATTTGCTCTCTGTATATAGGAGCAACCATTTCATTCAATAGTCTAGGTTGGATGGGTCTTGATTGCATTTTCAACCTTAAGTTGAAACCCTTTGTGTTTTCAATCGAGCGGCCATGAATTTCCTAAACAATCAAGCATGGCCATGATAGATATGCATATACATACAACCATATTCAAATATTGTACATATAATATGGGTACACAGCTGCATCTCAGTAGACATGCAACCACAAGTTATTCGTTTTTATCAGTAATCAAAGGGAATACAAGTAAATTATGTTATGGCCTGGATATATTTTTCTATGAAATTATACATGATCGACAGACTGTCCATGCTGGGCAGGAACTTGTGGATGCATCTCAGTAGACATGCATCCACAAGTTATTCGTTTTCATCAGTAATCAAAGGGAATACAAGTAAATTATGTTATGGCCTGGTCCGCCTGGATATATTTTTCTATGAAATTATATATATGATCAATGGACTGTCCATGCTGGGTGGGAACATGAAGCGCATCCGTGCGACCTCGTTACGCTTGCGGATTTCCATGCATTTCAAAGTCCACATGTCACAAGGTTCCGCCGACATGTGGTTCACTTTCCCACCCAGTATGGGCAGTCCGTCTATAATAGACAAACCCTTTTTCTCTAGTTATTTGTGGGAACGAATGCATACACATGAATATCCATTGGGGATGTATTAGGTGCACATGCTGTACAATATAGAGGTCAATATCACCCAGTAAAATGGTCAATCTTTCTTTGGCTGATTTCATGGCCCTAATATCTGCACATCTCCTGAGGATTATTGACCCATGCACCAACCTTGGTTCATGGCTTGTGCACCAAAAATCAGTTCATATGTCCCATACATGAGTGATAGCACGGACAAGCACACCACCATAGCGTATGGTGCACCCATCCCTAACCACAATCAATCCCATACATGAGGAATGATAACATGGACAAGTGAGCCACCAAGTGTATGGTGCACCCATCCCTAACCACAATCAACCAAACATGCCAATGATCTTGGATTGATCAATCAATGGATCATCTCTTGGATGGATCATAGTCCAAAAACTTCAGTGTAATTGAATGATCTAAACCATCTGACCAATGGCAGTTTTTTTTTAAACACTCTGGTCATGACTTTATGACAGTCCAAAAGCAAATCGTCTTGTCACCCATTTGGGCTGTGGATCATCCAAGAGGCTTCATACTAAAATATGTGTATATATGTATGCATATAGGCCAACTAAAGAGAAAAATGTTCCATTAAAAGACCAATTCAAAGCTTACCATACAGTGCATTTCCCTTCTCAGGGTGATCAAACCCGGTGAGGGGCATCAAATGGGCAATTTGGGTTGTGAGTCATCCAAGAAGCCTCATACTTATATGTATGAGTATATGCATACAGGTCAACTGAAGAGAACCATTACAAGACCATTTCAGAACTCACCATGCAATGCATCTCCTTTCTCAGGGTGATCAAATTCAGCGGGCGGCATTAGAATAGACTGTAGTTTTACGCGCCCTCCTCTCTTGTTCTGACAATATTAGAAGGACAACTTTGAAGATCAAAATCCAAACAGAATAATATATATATATATATATATATATATATATATATATATATATATATATATATATGGGTGATGATCCTGACTCGAGTATCTAAACCATATACTCGCGCGTCAACGAGCGACATGTATGGTGAGAAGATTTGAGTCACAGGTAACTTGAGTCATATGCCAATTTTCATATATATACATATATAACTCCAATAGAGAGTACCTTCATCGTACACCAAGGTCTACATGGAGGCACCCAAAATGGAGCACGGTAGCTTTGTTTGGGTCCTCTAAGGAAAAAACTAAAAATAAATAATTAACTGAACAACATCTCCATCGTCTATGTTTTGAAATTTAAACTTTGGACTGTTGAAAAGTCAAATTAATTTGACATATATATATATATATATATATATATATATATATATATATATATATATAAAAGCTAAACAAAAATGAAGATGATGGGTAGACACCTGATATTCCATCAGTTTCTCTGCATGTTCCCGTTCCTCTTCGCTAGCAGCCTTGAAGAACCTGAAAATAGCAAGAGCGTGAATCAGCTTAAGCAGTGAAGCAAACAACAGAGAAATAAAATATGATAGTTGGGTATTTCAATCAATTACTTGGCAAGGCCTTTGAGAGCAACGTTATCCCTGTCGAAGTAAGCATACATGGCATGATACACGTAAGAAACATTGTACTCGACACTGCAATTCCAAAATCAAACAAATCCACAACTTAAAGCATTCCATATAACTCACAAGTGAAATGGAAGAAAAGGTAATCAAAGTGTCAAATTTCGGTAAAATTTGCCGTCATTTCACCAAAATAAGCTGAAACAGGTCAGATGAAACTTTCCACAACATTTCAGTGACTTCGCCAAAATTTCATTAATTTCGGTAATATTTTTCAAATTTCATTAATTTTGGCCTTTCTAAATAGTATTTTAAATATTTAAATATATTTCTCTACTCCCGAAATGACCCCACACCGAAATATTGCCGAAAACAAAATTTGTCACTATGGACAGAATGGAATTGGGGAAGGCAATAAGAAAACGGGGGGAAACTCATTAGAGTACTCAGGCCAATCTGTACCATACATGTGTACTCTAATGAGTTTACCCCAGTTTTCTTATTGCTTTCCCCAATTCCATTCTATCCATAGTGACAAATTTCGTTTGTAGCATTATAATAATAATAATAGGGCATACATCTTTGATCATTACAACTCATAAGGGTTTCATGCGGATGGCCATCATTTGTAGCATGCTCAATCCAAAAATCCAGCATACCATAGCATCGGAACCAGATATGAACAGTACATATTAAACATCTATGATAGGATGGTTCCAATGCTTTTATATGTGTGATTTTCAGCCTGGGTGTGGTACAAGTGATGGTCATCCATATGAAATACTTAGAACAGTAAAAAAGGTATGCCCCTCTACCTTCAAATGTTTCTCAAATCACATTATTCTTTAAGGACCCGACTCTCCCAACATTTAAAAAATGGTGTTTAAATGATCTTACACCATCGATATTTTAAGATGTGGGTGATCTGTACCATCAAAGTGATAATCATAGATTGAAGCGCAACCGGCCCAAAAATGGTGTTTTAGGGAGATTTAACCCACCTGAACCTTGGACTATAATATCAACCATTGGTATTAGGTTTAATGGCTGATATTAAAGTTCATCAATCGGATGGTTCACATCATACTTCAATGGTGTGAGATAACAAATCTAATATTAATTGTGTACGATCATTTAAACACCACTCTGTGTTTATATGTAGGTCTGAACCTATTATTATTAGGGCTCTCAAAGGGCTGGGCCAGCCCGGATTTTGGCCCACACCCGGCCAGGAAACAGAAGTATAGTTTATGATGTCAACCCCGGTACCCGGCTTGGGTTGAATGTTTCAACACCCGGCCCATATATATATATATATATATATATATATATATATATATATATTAAGTTAATAGTATTTTAATTAAATGCCCTGAGATTAAACTGTTGAACGGTTTAAAATCAACGGCATTGAAGTAAAAATGCACTTGCAATCCTAATCAATACTAGCCATGGATCAAAATATCGTCCGATACCGATACGTATCGGTATTGGACTCGAACGATACATTCAATACATTCAAATGTATTGTGAATGTATCGAACGATACATTCAATGTATCGTCCGATACAGACTGGTACCGATACGTATCGTTTTGGAGTTCGGACGATACCTATCGGTAACCCGATATTTTAACCCATGGTACTAGCTTCATAAATAGAAACCCTAAAATAGAGTTTTTATTTTTTTCGCAATATTTATCATCTTAAGTCCCAGTCTAAGTAAGCAAGTTTCTGGCTCCCTCAAACTCTCTCTCTCTTTGAAAATTGATTTGCAATTTTTTATTTTACCAAAGTTTATTTTTAAAAAAATCGCCCAAAAAAAGTCCGGGAGAAGGCCCAAGCCCAGCCTGCTATGAACCAGGCATGGGCTGAGTACATTGCAGCCAGAGTTAGGGCCGGGCTACAAAAATGGGGAACCCGGCCCACATAGGGCGGGCCGGGTTGAACCCCAGCCCGGCCCTAATTCGGCCCATTGAGAGCCCTACCCATTACCACCCCTTCTTAAAGGAAAAGTCGGTTATATGGTGGTGCTAGGCACCTCAATAGTACCATATGATACTCCCCCATCCTTACCATTAATTAGTGAACTTTACAGTCCAGAGGATGGAACCCACGCTCATGTGGGTCACGGCCCAAAAAGCACACTGATCAGAAAATCCTAACCGCCCACTCAGTTGCTTGATATTTGATGGCCAACAAAAATATGTCCACAACAGAATTTTTAGACTGGTGAAAATGATCCTCTAATTCATGTAATTTCTGAACTTGGCCCCCCAATCAGTAACGTGTGGACCACAAAAAATTGATCTGACGGTCTGGATTGAGATGGGGGCTATATCATCTCTGAGGGTGCGAAGCACCATTCCACATTTCTTCAAAATACCACCATAAAAGAGCGACAAGGACACATCTCTCACCGTCTAATTCAAAAAAAAAAAATCCTCAAGAAATGTGTGAAGCATTACAAATCTTTCAAAAGTTAGGGGTTGCATGAACCAGAGATTGACGAGCTAGGGTTACAGCGAGAAAAATAAACGAAATCCCCCAAGAGGCATCATATGAATTATGAAGCGTTTTTCAAGGTCCCAGAAATCCGGGACAGTCAGATATTGACGGGATTCAGTGGCTAAAAGGCACTTCACGAGTGACGATGCCTCTGACGGTCCATCAACGTCTTTCAAGGCCCAAGAAATCCGGGACAGTCAGATTAATGATAAAAAAAAAAAATCGAGATCAGAGAAACCCACTTGATCTGCTCGTTGATGGCGGCCTCGCAATCATCCGAATAGTTCTGTCGAGCGATCGAAGCTTGGGAACCGGAGGGCACGAGATTGAGCTCCTTCTTCAGCTCTTCGAAGGGCTCGAAGAGAACACCTGTAAGTGACCTACTGTTACTTTCTTTCTTCGAAGCCAATACAACTACTCTTCTCGAAGGCACTGAAGAAGAAGAAGAAGAAGACGACAAAGAAGAAGGAGAAAGGAAACTAGGATTAGGGTTTTCAGGTTGTGGGGAGGAGAGAGAGAAAGCAGAGACTGCTGGTCTGAGAAGCATGGTTTGTTTCTTAGTTTGTTTGGAGGATGAGAGAGATGAGAGGGGGAGGAGAACAGCTTGCACGATTTTATAGGGAAGACTGAGGATATTCATTTTCTGTGAATGTCGATTTCCTAGTTGTGACACGTGGACGGCTATGATTGTGTGGACAAGAGGTGCGCGTGGGTGGCTCATGTTGTCCATATGGACCATATGCTTGGTTGGAATGTGCCAGGTCATTGTACCAAAGGAAGGGCGTTCTTTTGGGTACAGTCCCAAAATATCTGGTTAGGATACCTAGATGGGCACATATACCGTCGGTTAGTTGGATATTTTTATGTTTGGATGACAGCCATTGGATCTCTTAAGAACATCTAAGCAAAAAATTTTAGGGTCACATTTTTCCGTTTCCATATTCCACGGTTATATCTATTTGCACCTACTAAAACTCCAAGGGCTCCAAAAATCATTGACTGTTTTGAATGAGCCCATATTTTGCCCCTCTCTAACACATGGGAACTTCAGATCACATGAGTCCCATCAGACGGTCACATTGTTTATTTTTAGGCAAATTTCTCGGATCGATACATGTTTCCGTCAGCTTTATCCAAACCGATCAGCTTTAGCCAGTTGGAAAAGTCAGAAATACCCCTTCTTATATTATTTTTTGTTTTATATAGTTTAAAATTTTAAAAATTTTTATTTTCTTATATTTACGCAATATGAAATGAGATCTATATCATCTAATTTAAAGGCCAATATATAAAATCAATTGTGTCAAAGATAGATACGAAAGAAGGTGATATCGCCTCTTAAAAAAATTTAAAAAAAAAAATTTCAAACAGTCGAGGCCGACTCTTTAAACTGTTGATGGCGACTCTTAAAACAGTCGGTACCGACTGTTTAAAGTGGCGATATCGATTGTTTACACAGTCGCCATCGACTATAAAAAAAAAAATAATAATAAATAATTTTTTTTTTTCTTTTTACAGTCGATGACGATTGTGTAAACAGTCGATGCCACCTCTTTAAGCAGTCGGTACCGACTATTTTAAGAGTCGGCATCGACATTTAAAAAAAAAATAAAAATTAAGAGGTGATATCACATTTTTTTCGTGTTTATTTTTGACACCATCAATTTTATATTATCATCTTCAAATCAGATGACATAGATCATGCTTCACATCGCATAAATATAAAATAGTATAAATATTTAAAATTTTAAAGTATGTAGAACAAAAAATAAGTGTAAGAAAGGGTAGTTATGATATTTTGTGCTAGTTGAAATTGGCTTGGCTAAAAGTTGGTCGGTTTAAGTAAAAGTGAAAATATAAGGTCTCTGATAAAAAGGCGTCGATCTCATAAATTTCCCTTATTTTTATCCTATTCCTACTCTATGATTAGTAATGGCATGTGGATGAGATATCAATATTTACAATGTGCATGAGAACAAAAACGAGCTCCATTGTCTAAGTCAAAAATACATATTTTGGGTAGCATTTCACTTTAGGGCTAAGTGAACGACTCAAATGGCATGGCTAAAATTGGTGGTTTCCCGTAAAGCATCGCCATTCAATTTACACCAAACCAACGCCCGTCTAGAATGGCACGTCAAACGCTAAATTCCTGAAAGCATAAATATAGCATACTACAATGAGGTGTTAAGAGAAAACCAAGGCTCGACTATCTAATGTCGCCTACAAAGTGATGGATCCTGAGTTTGAATCGTTGGTGTCATCATCTTCATCATCCACATATTCCCCATCAATAAGATCACCACCTTCATCGTCCTTTGAATCCTCTTCTTCTTCTGAGGCTTCTTCATCTACATTGCTTGCATCATCTACATCATCTTGTAGTACCATTCCTAGACATTACACATGTCTCCACATCTATGATTGTTAGGGGAACGCGACTTGACTGCGTTATAGGGTTTGATGCATATGATTCAACTGATTCAGCCATACTTGCACTTATATTATGACCTCAATCAGAATTCACAATGAGAGCGTTTCGAAAACTTAACATACATTAACGTCGATGTCCTTCCTAGAGGGATGTTGCAATGGCCTCGCAATATTTTCGTGCAATTTCAGCCCTTGTGTGTGATCCTCGGGTTTCATTCTCATTCAAAAGGTTCAGCCACTCCTAAAGAATTGCACGACAATGCCCTTACATTCAATGCCCTTACGTTATCATCTGCATCCAATGCCCTTACATTCTGCTACTCCTAAAAAATTGAGACTTCATTGCGAGACATGTATATGAAATTATACCGTACACAACATGCAACAAGAATCTTTGTTTGAGTTATAATTGGATATATGGCATGTACATTGAGAATTGAAAAGCGTTGTTTAAGGGCACCAAATGTGCGTTCAACAACATTTCACAATCATGAGTGGCAATGGTTAAATAATTCTTTCAAGTCCGTTCGAGGGTTCAAAGGATTCGAGCTGCTAAAATCACCTAAATAATTATGAACTCGACATTATGATGCAATGAAGCCAAGCATGTTATATAACCCTATCAACAAGGTAGCATTTTCCAACTAGGACGGTAAGCTTATTTTGAGGACGTGATAATGGGTGAGCTAGAACTCTTGAGTCAGCAGTGGATCCCTCCCAAACAACAATGACTTATTGGAATCTCATGGCCATGGAGACGGCTGCCAATACCTTAAAAGTTCTTACGATTGCGATAATATGTTTGGTTACATTTTGGAGCCTAGGCTAGAATGTAGGCTCTGTTAATTGCTCCTACACAGTTTTTAAGAAACCCAACAAACATTTTAGATATTGGTGACACAAATATTAATGTAAGGATTGGATAAGGCACCAACAATTTTCCTTAAAATAGGGATAGTAGCGTCTATAGTGCTTTGTCTCTGGTGGAGTGACCCTCAATGGTAACACGACGATGTCACGGTGGAGTGCTATTATAACATCTAACACTACGTGAAAGTAGCGAGTTATTGTTGAACCTAAATGTTGGAACCTATTTTGGGTTAAGTGATTCCTTGAGTGGTGCGATAAAGTCAAACATAAATATTGCAACTTGCTCTTCCACCAATAAGTGTATGGTGTTATATAACAATCCTCTATCTCGCATGGACGAACATAACTCTAGGAAGACAAGGGGTCCGCATTAAAAATAAATCACAAGGATTACGCCCATGCCCAATAATTGTTTCATGGACGAATGCATGACTTGTAAGTATTGATGTATACAGTCGTGCCCTATCGTCTCTTAGTAAGCTAACGTAGTGGTAAGTAGATACATAAAAGACAATATAGGACCATGTGTGTGGTGGAAAGGTAGATATTCACAAATTTTGAGGGCCAAGAGATGCAAAAAAATAAGATAGGACCATGTGTGTGATGGAAAGTGAACCCAAGTGGGGTCCACTCCCACATGCGCATGGAATCTTTGGAGAGAGAGAAGGTAGATTAGGGAAGTAAATTTGGGACACTTGGCTATCCTTGTGAAGAGCTTGTCCCCCCACTCCCATTGCAAAAATCGAATTCCTATGGAGACTCCTCCATTTACTCCATTGTCATCTCCTTCTTTCCTCCAAAGCTCCATTAGAGATCCACCTTCTTTCATGAATTTAATGTCTTAATCCAACCATCCATTTTGAAATTTAAGACCACCAATCAACTCCTCATCTTCCCTAGACTCACATGTATAAAGTTGAGGCCAATTCCAGCCACCATTAGAGACTTTCTAAACTCTTGAACTCTCAATCTGACCATTGAAATTTTGATATAAGCTCATGGATCAAACCCCCTTAGCCTCTAATACCGCATAGTGTGAGTTTGTGTAAATTTTAGCCCTTTTGATGCAGGAATTTACTAAATACAATGTTAAGGCTGAGATTAGAATTAAAATTAATTTAATTAATTAAAAAAAAAATTCTCATAACAAATTATCACGAAAATTTTTAGAAATTCAATTAGGTGATTTAATTCTGGCCGAAAATAGCGTTACTTTAGTGTACATTCCCTATCGCGGATCTAGAAGATTAGGGTTCTTATGAACGGCTTAGTCTCTGATAGTTTTAAGGCGTCGAACGAACTTGCAAGCGGGTTCCTTCGATACCAAACGAAAATAAAAGGCTAATAAAATTAATGGTAAATAAAATATTGATTTAGGGCTTTTATGAGATCAATAAAATAATTAGGATTACACTACTTACGCAAACCGTAAATCTAAAGAAGATAGAGATGAAAGAAGAGTTGGCCCCTCACCAAACCGCAAGCGGGAATCAAAAAATCGCTCTCCATTTTGAGAAAATCACACCCTTAAGAAAGTTTAGAACTTTCAATTTTGCATAGGCAATTTTCATTAACCAAAAATTAATAATAAAAGTGTTTACAAGTCTTTAAATAGGCTAATCAATGCATAAAATTAGAAATCTTAGTATAACTCTAATTTCTATTCAAATAAAAGATATATCATAATTCTTCTAAACAATAAAATTCTAAAACAATAAGGAAACTAATAATAATTCTAATAAAAAAAATAACACTTATTTTCTAAAATAAAATAATAAAAGAGACTAATCCTAATTCAATTAGGATTCTTGAAATTCGTCACTTTATGTATAACTTTCGAAAACTGATCATAACTTCTTCAATACTTGCCAAAATTACATGTTTTTTAGCTCGTTAGAAAGCTACTTCGATAAACTTTCAAATATGACCAATTTCACATCAATTCGACTTCGTTTGATACTTCAAAATAAGCCAAACATAAAAGTGACGGGATTGGAAGTTGAAGACCCTAATAAATTTTAAATTTTCTTCTTTTTGATCAAACGGGTCTTTTACGGGCCATTTTTTAAAAATCCATTCATGGGTCCACTTTCTCTTTTGACGTCTCCTCTTTATCTGAGCACAATTCAACCAGGCAGATCTAAAATACGCATCAGTCCCCTCTACTTTGAAAAAGTTTGACCTCGAATTTTGATTGATTCATGATCGCAATCACAGACAATATATAGGGAACCTCGATCAGAAGCGGATTGAATCAGGCGTCCCTATCAACTCTCCCCGGGTTAGAAGGATGCATTCCCGATGAATACTAATTGTGATAGAGCTCCAAGAGATCTGGGTCAATCTGCTGAAACTCTTGTGTAATCCACGTGTTCTTTAAAACACTCTTGTTCTTTCACTTGACCAAATACTTTTGAAGTCCCCCTTGATTGGTGGACACAATCTGATCTTCCAGTACATTTTCGATGATCTCACAAGTTTGCCAAATAAGTGAGGGTAGTGGTGTGGATAAGAAAATTATTAATTCATCAGATGTAGAAGGCTTAAAAGGGTTGGCAGGAATGGTTGAAGGACCATGGAATGGAGCAAGGTCCTCCACATTGAAAGTCGTCCTAATCTCTAATTCCGACAAAAGATCTAAGATGTAAGCATTAGAACCGACACACTTCAAGATCTGATAGGGTCTAATACTAGGAGCTTGTAACTTTTTTACAACTTCTTGCGGGAATCGCTTGGGTATATTTCGAACCATCACAAAATCACCCGCTTGGAATATTTTGCATCATCTATAAAAATCTGTAGAGAGCTTGTATTTTTTATTCTTTAAATTAATTTTTTTCTTAATCTCAACATGCAACTCATGAATGCAATATGCAAAAGTGGATGCAGACTCTGATGACCTTTGATGAATGGACATTGGGAGAAAATCTATGTTTGTTCTAATATTCGGCTTACCCTTCCATTGGATGAGGTATACCTGATGCTTCTCATATTGTGTTCTCCTTGCAGTACAAGAGTTGTAAAATTTTAATTTACCTTTCCACTTAAGAAGATACTCTCGATATGCTTAGTATGTCTTTACCTTAGTAACAAAATATGGATCTCCCAAAACTTTTCTATCTAACATATTCACATATTGTTCAGGCGGGTCTTTGGAAATCAATGAGTTGATAGGATTGGGCTCAGGTGGATGGGCATCAAGGAATGGGTCTGAAGGTTTTATTGCTAAGCCTAAAAAAGGTGTACGTGCATCTACAGACTCTATAGGCTCATGTGTAAGTGACACTACTAACACTAACAGTCTTGTGTAAATGATGCAAAGGGCATTAATAGCTCATGTACACTCGATTCGATTAACTCATGTGTACTCGCTTCAACCAAAATCAAAGACTTTGGGGTACTCGATTCAATTGACACTAATGGTTCTTGTGTACCCAGTTCGATAGACTCACATGTATTTGACCCAATGAGCACTAACAAGTTGTGTGCGCCCAACTCTACGGGTACTAATGACTCATAGGCAAGTGGCTCTATTGGTTCAAGTGTGAGTGACTCAACATCACTACTCACATGGAAAATATAAGTCTCTTTAACCCAAACTAGACTTTCATCAGCTTCTTCTATCTCCTCTTCACTCAACACGGTACTAGGGTCGTACACTTCTTTCGCTTCCCTATTCTCCGGCTCCTTAAGATTCACTCTTTTAGTCAATAAATTCGGAGTAGGAAATTTTGTGGGGCATTGATATGCAAAGTGTCCAAACCCTTGACACTTAAGGCAATCAAGACACCTATCCGTCTTGGTTTTCAAATTCCGTAGAAGGTGACGGTGTGTTAAAGGGATATACTTTTCGATAAGTTTCACCGTCATACCCTCCTATGTGGAGATGTGTTTATTTCGAAGAGATTAACTACAACGTTCTACGCGAATCCAAAAATTTTTGGCATTACCCTCCAACTTTATTTTTGCTAGCCGAATTTTGTACTCATTTGGTATGTCATACTAATCAAAATATTCCTCTAAACTAGACAACCACTCTACGAAGGTTTTGGGGTTTAACCATCCCTCAAAACTTGGAATCTCATTCCGAATAGATTTGAGAAACTTCTCAGCAGGGTCGTACTTGGGTTCACGATAATAAGGGTATCCCCTAACTCTACTCTCATCACAATTTTTGGAACTTTGCCAAAAATTTGGAGTGCAGCGGTTTCCTTGTTCGACTAGTATCCTTTCATGACGGATAAGGAATTCACGGTGACGTGTAAATGACTCATACATGATGCTTGACACAAACACAACTCAGACACAATACTAAAAATACACACTATGAACCAACAATGGACAAGGACTTTTGTCAAACACTAGACGTGCACACTAATGAGCACTAATGAAATAAAATACAATAAGATTGAAATGACATGCAATTATGAAACTAAATGATGCAAGACAAAAGTAAGACAAAAAAAAAAGACTCAGACAAAAGCTAGACGAAAATTTTCAGATAAAAATTTTTAGACAAAAGCCAGACAAAAATTATAGACAAAAAGTAAGATAAATTTTGAGACAAAAGCTAGACGGATTTGAAATAATTATTTTATTTTTATTTTTATTTTTATTTTTTAAAATAAACCCTAAAACTAAACTGACGCTCTGATACCAATTTGATGCGAGAACTTATTAAATGCAATATTAGGGTTGAGATTAGGATTAAAATTAATTTAATCAATTAAAAAAATACCAATTTCTCATAACATATTATCACAGAAAATTCTAGAAATTTAATTAGGTGATTTAATTTAGGCCCAAAATAACATTACTTTAGGGTACGTTCTCTATCACGGATCTAGAAGACCAGGATTCTTATGAACAGCTAGATTTCTGATAGTTTTAGGGTGTCGAACGAAATCGCAAGCGAGTTCCCTCGATACCAAACGAAAATAAAAGGCTAATAAAATTAATGATAAACAAAATATTGATTTAGGGCTTTTATGAGATTAATAAAATAATTAGGATTATATTACTTACGCAAACCGTAAATCTAAAGAAGATAGAGATAAAAGAAGAGTTGACTTTGCATCAAACCGCAAGCGGGAATCAAAGAATCACTCTACATTTTGAGAGAATCGCACCCTCACGAAAGTTTAGAACTCTTAATTTTGCATAAGCAATTTTCATTAATAAAAAACTAATAATAAAAGTGTTTACAAGCCTTTAAATAGGCTAACCAATGCATAAAATTAGAAATCCTAATATAACTCTAATTCCTAATTCAAATAAATAATATATCATAATTCTTCTAAAATAATAGTCCTAAAATAATAAGGAAACTAATCATATTTCTAATAAAAGAAATAACTCTTACTTTCTAAAATAAAATAATAAAAGTGACTAATCTTAATTCATTTAGGATTCTTAAAATTCGTTACTTTATGTACAGCTTTCGAAAACTGATCATAACTTCTTCAATACTTATCAAAATTGCACATTTTTTAGCTCGTTGGAAAGCTACTTCAATAAGCTTTCAAATATAATAAATTTTATATCAATCCGACTTTGTTTGATACTTCAAAATAGACCAAACATAAAAGTGATGGGACTGAAAGTTGAAGACTCTAATAAATTATAGATTTTCTTCTTTCTGATCAAACGGGTCTTTTACGGACCATTTTTTAAAAACCTATTCGTGGGTTCACTTTCTCTTTTGACGTCTCCTCTTTATCCGACCACGATTCAAACAGGCGAATCTAAAATACGCATCACCTTTTCACCATAAAGATTTGCTAAGACCAGCATTCATGCCCAAGCTAAGCTAAGGTAAAATATTAGTTCAGATTATTCTTGTAAATTCTGGTATAAATTTGACTTTGATCAAGTTTTAATGATACTAGATCTCATGTTGTAGGAATTAGTAGATTACTATGTTTTAATATTTCATGTTATGGTATGATTAGTGGTGATTAGAAGTTTAATTTGTATGGATTAGATGTTAATTAAAATCTATAAGTCATAGAATATTGAAGTTCTTTTTATGATTGAATTAAATGGTGTGTAATCTAGAAGCATTTTTTGATGGATTAGTCACTGTTTTATATATATAATATATATTTTTGATTGATTTTGTGGTCATGATTTGACCATTGTCTAGACTTTAAAAAATTTTAGAAAATTTTATAAACGTGTATACATGAGTGTAGATCATCTCACTACAAAAAATATATTTATTGGAAACGGCTTTTGGCTGTCTCCAAAGATGTCTAAGTTGTCTCCAATACTATTGGAGACGGCTTCCATGTAGTCTTCGATAGCCCCGTCTCCAATGTCCTTGGAGACCAAACGCTGGAGACGGCTTTTGATCGTCCCCAATACTTGAGCTTATTGGAGACCGCCATAAGTCGTCTCCATTACCGTATCAATGCATGTTGGAGACGGCTTTCAGCCATCTCCAATAACAATCTTCTACAATTGGAGACGGCTTGAAGCCGTCTCTAATAAGTTTTACTCTATTATTGAAAACGGCTTTTAGCTCTCTCCAATGAAATTTTTTTATTTTTTTAATATTATTTTTTTCCCCAGGCATCATATTGTCCAATAGTGCATATCCATAACCTGTAAATAATATAAAAATAATAATTATTCTATTTTATATTTAAAATAAGAAGAACGACACAATGAATTTCGTATTGGGAGGAATATTCCTACAAATAATGTAAAAAACTAATTATTCATGCACGGATATCCATGCTCTTTAAAGTTCAAACAAATTATGTAATACTCGACAACAAGAAGAAAGAATTGAAATTCCAACAAAAAATAAATTATGAATAAACTACGAAACTACTGAGGCCAATTTGACCAATCTCTATTTGGAGGTTCGGTAGGTAAGACTGTACATGCAGCTCTCCATGTATTTCACAAGATCTTCCAGCTGAGGAAGACACGTAGCTAGACCTATATGAAGCAAATAAGATTGTATAGCTATTAGAATTTAAGGATTCACCAATTAACAATGAGTAAATGAAGATCTGGAAATAAATAAATAATTCACCAAGCTCGTATGCTTTGGCGGCAACATCGACAGCTATTTTGGCGGATAATTTTCTTATATTTGTGAAAGGCGGATAGATCAAATGGGCTGCCACTTGCAAAGATCGCTCTGCCCTGCAAATTAGGAAGAAGAAATAGAATGAGTTTTATTTATTACATATATTTGTTTAATTTTCTTGCACAAATATCAGTAATTCTATATTTAGTAGATAGAGGAGAAACGCAATATGATGTTTAGTTAACTCCACGTACACTCAGACTGCGAAGTTGGGTTCGATAGAGCAAGAATAACAAGTTTCTGAATCACATTTGTAACAATGTTTATTTTCTATCAAATCCTCATATTTGACTACCAAAAGCAAAAAGAAGTGTAAATCGGGCGCATGCTAACTTGGGGCACGCACGTGCCCCTGGGATTAGTTGGGTGCTCTAAGACTAAGAGACCCGTAAATCTAGGTCATCAACAAAAAGAAAAAGAAAAGAGAAGTGAATAAGTGGATGTTAAAATACCACATTAAATGAGGCCATGGCCTCAACCACATCCTTGGTAAAAGTTTTTCTTGCCCAAGACGAGCCAATCAATACAGTTCGGCTTGATGCCCTAGGAAAATGAAATCATGCAATGAAGTGAATCCCTTTTACACGGAAAATATTCATGTAAAATTGATATGGTGCATACACAGAAGAAACTAACACATGATCTGAGCCAAAGATTGAAGTTATGACATTTTCTTTGACTATTTCGCTAAAACAAATTAAAAAAGAAAAGAAAAACAATCATTTGACTATGATAAAGTTGTATCCAGATGGAGTTTAACAGATTGGGCTAAAAAACTATGGTCTGCACTATCAATGTAACTAGATGTCCATCTTAACCACTAAAGGAGAAAGCATATATGAGATTGGTCTAGGCATTTGTTGTCAAATTTTAGTTGATTTAGATGCCTTTAGCTCTTTTTGGATGTGCACAATGAAAACCTTTTTACATTCAACCTAAAATGACATTAATTATGTTTTGCGGCTAAAACTGCTCTTCCATTAAAAAAGGGCTAACCTAGGTTGATACAAAAAAATTTATTCCACGTGATCAAAGATCACCTCAACTTGTGATCATGAGCCCATGGCTTCTTGAAGTGTTGGAGTGATTCCTTCCTAGAGCTTACAATCAATCCCTTCATTAATATAAGGAATCACATATCAGTCGTACTGAGGTACACATTTCGAGGTCTGTGCAAATATGCCTAGTATAGAATACCATAAATATGGCTGAGATTGAGCCTGTGGATTTCTTGCTATAAAATTTCCTAAAAATTTTGTAAAATTTTTAGGATGGAGCTTTATCAGTCTATCATCACTATATAAAATTTTAGATCTTAATTCGATTTTTTTTGTCCGATAGAAAATTTGGGATCCGAGAATGCAGAAATCCGTTCTATGTGGCTACTATCGGACAGTTGATCGGATGACTCTGTTTCCATCATGATCCCAATAAATTTATCATTTATAATATATAGAAATATTGTAGAAGATTTTGAGAGATTTCCAACGAGCTCTCACCTCTTGAATCAGACAACGGCAATAAAAGTTATGGTCGATTATCTGAGGCCTTAAAATCTGGTATGATGACCAATTGAATTAAAAACACGTTCTGTAAATTAATAGCCCTGATCAATTATGATCAAAATTATGAGTGCCATCACTTGTAAAGGATGAGACTATCAGTCATCTTTCACTAGATTTTGGAATCACTCAAAAATCAATCGGGGTTGAAAATGGCAGCCCGATTACTGACAATGGTCCAATACCCTTACCTGAAATTTATAAAATGAATCGAGTAAATCCAAATCTCGACTTTCTCCTTAAAGCCCATGATAGTGTAACTAATAATGATATCAAATAAGGGTATTGGACCTTAGTTGACTCATGACCTGTAATCAAGATGGTTGACCTTAGTTAACCGAGTCAAAATTGACCCTCAGAAGTCCCAAAGGCCGATATGGCCAGAAAATGACCTAGTTTAGAGCTAACACTTCATGGACCAAGGTGACCCCACGAATCCTATAAAATTCTGAGAAAATAAATTTACAAAAATATTGAATTCATCTAGATATTTGACCTCTGACTTGATCGGTTTAGATGGATAGACAACCCGAAAAATAAGGGTACGAGACTATGTAAAGTGGCATATACTATGGCCAATGTTGGACATCCGATCAGATGGCCATCCATCATGGTCCCGACATGTTTAGTATTATAAATATACTAAGATATCATAGATAACTTGAAGTGCTTTCCAACAAGCTCTAATTCGCCCCATTTCAATATCGGAAATGAAAGTTACGATCAGATTATCGGAGACCTGAAAATTTGGTCTGATATACGAATTGGTGAAAAACCTATTCGGTAAACTGATAGCCACGATCACGCTTGATCATGGTCATGATCATGTTTGATGGTATTTTTGAGTGCCATTACTTGTGAAAGATGAGGCTCCCAGTTCTCTTTCATTGAGTTTTCGAATCACCAGAAAACTCGCCCGAAGTTGAAAATGGCAACCTGATTACCGACTATGGGTTCGAAACCCTTAGCAAAATAACTAATTTTGAAGGGATAGAGTCAAAATCTTGACTTTCCCTCGAGTCCCGTGACAGAGATCATCGATGATCACTGTTTTGGTCTCAATAACCACTGATGACCCTTGATTAAAATATCAAATGGTTGACCACGAGTTTGACCAATCGAGATGGGACCCGTAGGGGCCCAAAAATCCGAATTCTTGAGATTAGACCAATTAGAGTCTAGAAACCCGATACACCCCAACCCATGGGTCTAAGCAAATAAGTCAAGATAACTTATAGGACATGATGTCCTTATTTAAAAATTGAGTGGGCCACTGCTATTGGCACCCTTCAAAATTTGGAAGCACCTATGCTTAAAATATGAATGTGCGTTCAATGTAGGATCGGAGTAACCCGATATAAGAGATCCAAGGAAATTAATAAAATCATTAGGACCTGATGTCCCTATTTTGAAGCCTTGTGGGTCATTACTACTGGCACCCACTAAAGACTAAGAGCACCCACATAAAAAATGTGGAGACATCTTAAAGATAGAAGCTGATTAAGATCCTATTTGGCCCAACTTAAGAGGCCCAAATGGACGATGACGAACCTAATGAGGATACGATATCCTCTTCAATCAGGTGGTTCATTTGTTATGGACACCTGTGAAATTATAGGAGAGTTCTACACTATACTCTCTCAAAATCTTAGTATTAATTGGACTTAAGATCCAAAATTGACCCAACCAATGGACCCAACAAAAGGTCCGACATAAGTAATGAACTATAGGGACATAGTACCCCTGATTATTAAACTGGTGTGCCCCAACTAACGATACCCAGTCAAAATTAAATGTACACCCACCTGAATTAGTACCTTAAATTGAGAAGTACTAAATATGAGATAAGAGAATGAATTTTAAAATATCAAGTTCCGGTCAAAGCTTGACCCATTCTAAGATATATGACCCTAGACAAACCACCAATAACCCCTATTGGTGGAAGACATAGTTACACATTATCTGTGTGCAACTAATAACTGACATTGATTCTGTCTTAATGAAATTGTTTGAAACAATTGGAGAGATAGACCTCTTCCGTAACTCTAATGATTTGTTTATGAAAATATGTCCCCGATGGACTATGAATTATGGCAACACTAAGTATAGTGTAAACTGATTCGAGAAATCAGTATGTCTAGTGATACCATTATGAGTATATATGGGATCAAAGCATTTACAGTAATTAATGTGATAGATCTGAGGATTCGGTCTGATTGAATTGGACCTAGAACTTGACTACATTGTTGAATTGTAGTGTTTGAATTCGAACCCGATATTGATTGAAACTCGTATTTGATTTGAAGCTGATATTTGGTTTGAAATCGGTATTAGACGAAACTCGTGTTTGAATATGAACCCGATATTGATTGAAACTCATATTTGATTTGAAACCGGTATTAGACGAAACTTGTGTTTGAATCAGAACTCGATATTGATTGAAACTCGTATTTGATTTGAAACCGATATTTGATTTGAAACCAATATTTGATTTGAAACCGGTATTAGACGAAACTCGTGTTTGAATCCGAACCTGATATTGATTGAAACTCATATTTGATTTGAAACCGATATTTGATTTGAAACCAATGTTTGATTTGAAACCGGTATTAGACGAAACTCGTGTTTGAATCTGAACCCGATATTGATTGAAACTCGCATTTGATTTGAAACCGATATTTGATTTGAAACCGGTATTAGATTAAACTCGTGTTTGAATCTGAACCTGATATTGATTGAAATTCGTATTTGATTTGAAATTGATATTTGATTTGAAATCGATATTTGATTTGAAACCGGTACTAGGCGAAACTTGTGTTTGAATCTGAACCCAATAATGATTGAAACTCGTATTTGATTTGAAACAGATGTCTGATGGAACTCGTATTTGAACCCGAACATCGAATGAATCATTGATTTTTTATATAGATTGAGATTTAATCTGAAGATTGCTTGAATTATTAAATGTTGATGTATTTTGAATATTAAATATTGAACATTGAATACCGATTATTGAACCGATTATTGAATATCGAATATCGAATATTGAACATTGAATATCGAATATCAGTATGATTATCAAACATTGAGCATGGAATTATTGAATATGAACTATTGAACCCTGATTATTGATTTATTGATAACGAATATTGAAAACTCAAAAGTGAAAAGGCGATACTGCATTGATTATTGAACCTCACAAAGCTGACTATTGTTCTTACGAACATACACTATGAGTGACTCATATTCAGGCGACTTTGAAATGTTAGCTGAAAATTGGGTCTCGTTAGACCAACAAGATCATTAATCCTTATCTTGATTGACTAAATGGCGAAGGGGGCGAACTTTTTTTTTTGCGACATTGACAATCGAATATTGAATCTTGGACCATGGTTGGTGTTTGGTATTGCACCGAAATAAATAAAAGATATTAATAATTCATCAACCAACTGCATTAACTTAATTACCTAATAATGTGATAACATATCTAAACAATTAGTTAAATGAATAAACTATGATTAAGTTGTAATGAAGGAACCTGATACTTCTTAAAGACATTGTTTGAATGGTAGATTGGCAATTGAATTTGATATGTTACTATTGGTATTTGTAAAATTTGTACTAATAGAATAAATGATTGAAAGTCAAACTTGACATTGCTTTACTGATGTTGATAATTGGAAATTTTGATTGATCATGCCTTGAAAATGGGAATTTTGAATGGTCACTTTGTATCGAATGGATCCTTGAATGTTATCGTCATTATCTCGTTAATGCCTAATGAGTCATTGATGGACAGATTGATAGATTTAGAATTGAGATATATGGATATTGTGATATTGATCAGATAGATAATTGATGAAATTTGACTGAAAATATTGATAAATTATGAGAATTTATTGGAATTGCATTGTTAAATCTAGCTAATACATTATTAAGCTTCGCCGCTTACGTCGTTTCATGACAAAAAATTTCAGAGACAGGATAGACGTAACCCAGCCAGAGCTAGAAGGAGTGGCCAGGTAGAGATTTAGAAGAACCCCTCGAGCTGAAAATGTTTAACTCAATTTATCTGAGTTACTAGCACATACGTGGATGAACCACGTGACACTTACACTGATTTTGACTTTGTACAGTTGATTTACTTTTGTTTAAGACTAGTTTGGTTTATCATTTTATAAAATCATTGGTCTCATTGTAAATATTGGATTTTGAAATTATTTTGATTGAAACCACGCATACTTTTATTTTAACTTGTCTTTCCACAACAAGTAGAAATTTTGAAGGAGCTCCTATTTTCCTAATAAGTGAATAATGAATTTGAAAACTGATCAGGTTAAGAAAATGAGATTTTTCGTATTAAATAAACTTTATATTTTCCTCCGATTTGGGAGAAAATTTTTGAGATTGAACACCGAAACTCGAGGTGTGTCGGGTCAACCCGGATCATGAATCGAAACATGCGGGGTATGAGAGCCACCCGGCGTGCGAGGCCAGGGGTTGGGGGCATGACAACGTTCTTGGGAATCTCGAACACTAGAGGATTGGGAACCATGGCTTACAAGAATGAGACTCGACGGATCACCGAATCTAGTGGTCTCCTGGGAATTATGAGTGCTAGTGTCATCAGCATGAAATTGACCTCTACCATCAGCTATACTGTCAAAGAAAATGAGACAAAGACTATCCCAATCATGAAGGTGGTTGGTCTGGTAAGTTTTGGCGCATGGATGAGCCTGTATGTTTCATAATTACTTGTCTTCTATGATATTAAAATTTATACAAGTGGGTATTTGATAATTACAGCCTCATAACTAAGCCACACAGCCTGTTCAGCCATCACCGTTTGTAGCTCGTGATCCATTCCAAACCCACTTTGGCCTAGAAGATCCTTAACACAAGAGTAGTGCCTCTTAATCACTCGCAACCGATTGCACACATGCTATTTTTTCACGGACACACCCCCAACCTAAAACTCGGGTAAGGAGTTTAGCTTTGCCCCCATCTCTTCCCAAGCCTATATGGATGGAAGGTGCCATCTTTGCTAGGAATCCTTCTCCCCATTTAATAGCACTGAACGAACATTTCGACGACCATGAGCTCTTCCAGTCCATATGTCTATGAACATTTTTTTACGATCATTGTGCTTTGTCTTAGGAGTGGATGTCCATATTGCTTGACTTGGCTATTTATATATGATGTGTTCTACAAGTTATGGTTTCATTTACGATTCAATTTTTGTAATCGTAAGGTCATTACCACTTCATTTTTGTAATCGTACGATCCCAAACCCATTGCATTTTTCGTCATTTAAAGCAGTGGGATATAAACCATTCCATTCATTTGAAGTTTTGATTTTTCGCAACCGTAAACGAGGCTAAAAATCGTCTAAATGAACTAGTAATGGCACATAATGTGCATCAAACCTTCAAATGGACGAGCAATGTTCAACTTTGATTATCTTAGTTACCAATGTGTATTTTTTCGTGTGAGACGATGAGCGCCCACAGAAGATTCAAGTTTAGCTCAGGGAGAAATAGAGAACGCAGATAACCGGCACAAAAAATATATATATTAATTTACATGTATAGGCTAAAATAGCACTAAAAATAAGAGCGAGAAATGCGAACCAGAACCGAACACATTTAACCTTACCATCTATGTGGAAGGAAAGTTCGGGAATGCTTCAATTTCACTCTGCGATGACAACATAAGAATGATATGATTAGATCGGTATAGGGCTCTTCAATAAAGACATCAATGATATCTACGGGTTTTGAACACGTTCCAACCCAAGTGGATATGAATCAATGTGCAATCTATGCAGGAATTGGATAACATGGATAGATATAGTTGAACAAGTTAGGTTAAAGCGATTGAACAAGAAATCTGGTTCAATCTGGTTCAAAGCATAAAATCAAGTTGAATTTGGTTCAACAAGTAATATGAACTGCCCGAACTCATATTCAAATTTCGTGAGAAATTTGGATCAAGAATAAAATAGGTCCAAAAAATAATGGGGACAAGAAGAAGATAAACATGGTAAAAAATATTGGTCCCTACTTTGCAAACCATTAAATGGCACTAGTTTATAAACCTTAATAATGTAGAACAGGCTATAGAAAATTCAATATCAGCTAACTCGTTGTTGTTGTTTTCACGTAGGGAGAAGATGGCCCAACAATCTAATTTATAGTCATTTATTGAATCAATAAGCATATAAAAAATTCTTTATTCTTAAGTACTCCTTCGAATAAAATCTTGCAAAAAAAAGTTCCTTCAACTATCTTGGGCCCACCTGGTTATAGCGATGATACACCCGTGAAGCTTTAGATTCTTTCATGGTGGTTTGAGAGATTTCATGTTAAACCATAGGTCAATAGGGTAGCTTCAAGAAACCTTTCAATACATGAGAATCTTACAGACTTACCTGGGGATGATGAATCACTACATCATGTTGAGAGGAGTAGAAGGGTTAGCTTCATTAGGGCTAGGAAAAAGAAGAGATTCGCATGGCATGGCGAAGATGAAGAAGTAAAGAAAACCATTAAAAATGTCTTTCTATGTATCCAAACAATACTCTGAGTTCGAATCCCCTCCCCCCTTGAGGCCACCCTAGGGATTTATATCCTATGCTGATTCGACATGTGCTGAATTTGGGGTGTGCATGTGCCCCTGGGATTAGACGGTTGCTGTAAGAGGTCTGGATACTCAGGTTATTTAAAAAAAAAAAAAAAATACCCGTGACCATTGGGTATGATCAAACACTCACTCTAGTACACGGAAAATATAGCCGTTGGCATATTGAATAACCTTTCATCTTTTTACCAGCTATTTGTGGGTGAGTAAGAAAAATTACCTCTACGGAATCTGACAAGGTGACAACTGATTTTAACGCCACAGAAGCACGCAGAAAATGAAATCCTGTCGATTTTTTAACCATTTTCTGCGTAATAGACACCATTATGCCGAAGTAAACACCGCCTAAATCTTTCACCCCAACACGTTAATTGTACACGGAGATTTTGCGGATTGCAAAATAAAGCGAACTTAGGTTTTACAACTCAAAATCCTTTCTGTGTAACTCATCTGTGAGTTGTACATGAAGTTTGTGGAATGCAAATAAAATCACCTGAAAAATTTTGTTAACAGGGGTTGTCTCTTTGTAAATTAACTTTGGAAGTCATTACTTGCAAATGAGAAGTTGGCCCAAGCCAACTAATTTTAAGACATGATCCAGAGATCATGGCTGCAAAAGTTTAACACAAAATACAATCTTTATCATATTATTCAACACAGTCAATTATAAGATCAAACAATGGACTTTGACTACATTGAATCATATGACACTACAAAAGACAAGACTATTAGCGGCAACCAAAAACTGCTGCTATTAATTTAAAAACTGCTGCTAATACCCTTGCCGCTAATAGTCTTTAATAGTTTTTTGTCAATACTCTTTAATAGTTTTGTGCTCCAAAAAACTACCGCTAATAAGTAGTGTGATAAAGATTATTTTTCGCACCAATATTTTTACAACTAAGACCTTTAAATCATTACTTTAATGTCAAACAACTTCGATAGTGTTTTCACATGACATAGTAGCCCAAAACAAGGGTGGAGCCAGAATTTTTTCATAGGGTGGTCATCTAATCAATTAATGTTGGAAAATTGTATAATTTTTTTCTAAGCAAGCACTAAAAAAAGAAATATCTACAAATGAAACTAGATACGAAATAAAAGAAAATCATATACGTATCAATTAACTAGTTTCAACAAAATTGACCTAATTTTCAAAATTCCCTCGAAGAATGACTACGAGATAGTATTATCCACGTCATCATCCTCCAAAGAGTAGGATGATGTGGCAGTACATTGCAAGGAGCCCATGAGACCATCGAAGTTGTTGAACATATCCCGATGATGAACGACCAATGTTTTTTTATTTAATAATTTTGATGCCTTTATAAAATTATATATGTATTAAGTTTTTTTTTGCTCTTTACATATCTTAGTGAATTGCACTGGTGGTAGACTTAGTGCTTTGTGAAGGATAGGTTCTAGGTTCAAACTTTGTTATGTGTAATAAATTTCTTAATCTTTTTAATTAAATATACTAGCATACACCATATATGTGAGTATGTAGCTCTACAACATAGTGGAGTCTATGAGAGAAATCTTTCGAAAATAAGTCTGTGAGCACCTAAATAGATGAAGGGGAGCCTAAAAATAGGGCAAAATTGTAGGATTTAGTTAATAAAATCAAAGAAGAAATATTTGTTATGAAAAAAAATACCATAAAAAAGTTTGTTTGAAGATTTTAGATAATTTTGGGTGGTCAATATAATTTTGGATGGATGAGAATCCACTAATATAAATTAGGACACCTAAAGCTTAGTAACAAATTTTTAGAAAGTTTGGGTGGTCAATTGACCACCCAAGTCATAACGTGGCTCCGTCACTGCCCCAAAATACCAACTATGTAGAAGAGCCAATTTCCTGTGTCGAAGTAATGACTCTAGGGTACCTCTATTAGCTTCCACCATTTTAGTGAAAGTGCCAACCTGTTGAAAGCACCCACTTATTATTTAGAAATTACTTAAGGGCACTCACTTAATTGTTCATTTTCTACACTAAACAAAAAGAGTCATCCACTTAGAGCACCACTTCTTCTTCCTTCTTAAACATAAACCCTAAACAAAAAATCATTTTCAAATCCGTCTGAATTATACCGGCAATGACAATGATAACTTCTTTGTTTTTCTTAGCTCCAACAAGTTGCATCAACGATAGCAATGAGAGTTTCAAAGGGGTTTTGGGTAGGTTTCAAGAGGGTTTTCAGATAGGATTCGAGAGGGTTTCGGGTGGATTTCTGGTGGGTTCCAAGAGGGTTTCAAGTAAGTTTCAAGAGGATTTCAGGTGGCCTTCGAAAGGGTTTCGGGTGAATTTTCGGTGGGTTCCAAGAGTTTAAGTAGGTTTCAAGAGAATTTCAGCTTGATTTTGGGTGAGTTTGCATGACTCGTCGGAGTTGCACGAGTTACCGAAGCTATAGAAGAAGAAGAAGGTAAAAAAAGTGGGTGCCCTCATGTGAATAAATGGGATGTACCCTTTTTTTAGGAGGCTAAGAGAAAATGGGGTATTTTTCCCTTACATGTAAGACTCGTGGGTGCTTTCAGTAAAATAGTGGGTGCTAATATAGATACGCATGCCTCTATTAACTTTTAAGTTGTTGAATGGTCAAGTTCGTAAAAATTTGTAAAGGCCTTCACTCATGTGGAAGGTAATTGTTGACAGAATTATCAATAAGATGCTTTTGATAGGGAGTTACATGATCTTCATGTGGACGGCTCAAACTACTATTCAAGATATTAGAGTTGGCTCTCCTATTGTAAGCATGAAAATCCTTACTACTATATAAAAGTAAAAATAGTTTTTGTCATATTTTCATACCTAAACTACCCCTATATTTTATAATTTTCTATAACTACCTTTACGATGCATGTTAAACTAGGACTCTTCAAGCTAAGCAACTCCTAATAAATCTCTCTCTCACCGTCACTCTTCTCTTGAAACAGTGTTCAAAAGTCCTAGAGACTAGGGATTGATAGGAAGATGAGAATATTTAATTTGTTTCTATCTTTAGTTATAGAGTCCAAACAGATAAGGAAGCCTAATTAGAATAGAATTTGCTTATTACTTTTTCTATCTTCGTAATTGAACCAAGAGATTAAATGTTTACAGATTTTTATGGAATAAGAGATATTTTCTTTGCTGCTTTTAAGCTGTTCTTATTCGAGATTATATCTATGCTGGTAGTTGTTATTCAAGATTATATCTTTGTTGTTAAAACCTCTGGGTTTCTGCTGAAATCTAGATCCTTAAATCCCTGTGTAACTCCTACATCTTCATTACTGATGAATTGCTCCTTATGATGTGTTGATTATTATATAAACTTTTGTTAGTCGGTTCGATTTATTCTCTTGACTCATACCCGTTTACACTCTTAATTCCTACATCTTTCATCAGAAGGTATTCACTATCATTATATTACATTCATGTAATCAAGCACTATAATTTGTATGTAAGTTGTAACAGTTTTATCAAACTCGTGGGCGTTGTTCTATAGAGATCTTTGGATAGATTTAGCGATTATTATCGCTACTGACCTCTGTGTCCTAACAAAAAATTTTAATTCAAGCAAACCTTTTCAGGCGTTCATGGTGTAGACGTGAGGGGAGTACAAAGGTTAAGTTATCTTAACACATATTTCTTTTGATATCCTAAAATTTATGATGTGAGCCCCTAGTTCTAGGGTTTATTTCCATTTTTTTTTGTATCAATTATCCATAAAGTAATTACAGGAACTGATCACACTCAATTGCTCTCATTATTTTGTCCCGACCTTTTGTATCATGTGGTGCATAAAATGAATTGAAACCAAATCGAATAAGAATTGGTTCAAATTGGTTTCGGTCCGGTTCGGTTTGGCCGGTTTATTAGTAGGGTTTAGGTTTTAGTTTAATACTTGCATTCCTATCTCTGTTCTTTTGAGAAAATCTCAAATACTATTTCTTGGAATTTTTTTAGCCGTAGGAATAGGGAACGGAGGTTTTTCCAAAGGAAGTGTGAGGTTTTTCATGTATTCTTTTGAAGGTGTGCGCAGTGGTTAAGTGTTACTCCAGCTCTCTTCACTTCTGCATTGAGCCCAAGTTTGGCACTGCTTAGATTCCTCAAGATGTGTCAGACTCATATATGTATATAACAAAAGTAAAAAGTTGACTATAGTCAAAGGTCCAATTGTTGAGATCAGATTTCAGTTTTAATTTTTTATTTTAAATCGATCTCAGCAATGTCCATGTGACACCAAAACGGGATCTTGGGTGCCATGTGGTGCCTTTTTTAAAGGCTGGAAATTTGGTGAAGGTATCCTTGGGAACCTTTTTCCCTATATATATAATACATAAATAATTGTTGTTATATCATGTATAATATTCTTATTGTAGAATATTATATATAGGGGAAAAGGCACAAGATGGTTTCCAATGGGTGTGAGATGGCAACAAAATGCACCAATCAGAGTCATACTATTGATGTAGGTTGCGTGCACTACAAAAAATAAGACTATTAGCAACACCAAAAACTGCTGCTAAGCGAGGCCTTGGTAGGGCTTAGGGCCGAGCCTAGGTGATAAAGTAGAATAGTTATGAGAATGAAATGACGCCCCAGCTTGGCTCGATAATAGGCCCACCTATATGCCCTCTAAAATTCTAGCATGTCTCTTTATGACTCTCAAGGCAGGTAAAGCATAAGCGGGCTATGTCTATGCAACAATCCTCCCTAAGCGAGGCCTAAGAAGCTTTTTGCGTGTGTAAACTCGGCCTGGGAGCCAACCCGGGTTAGGAATGATCCAGCCTAAGGCAAATCAGGCTAAGCTTGGACTAAATACTATTGGATATTTATCAAATAAATATTTATTTATTACTTTAATAATATTTATTTATTATTAATTTAATAATATTTATTTATTAGTTTTACTAATCTTTAAATGGTTCCTTAAAATTGTTGGTTCCATGTGGAAAAGATGCTTTTGACAATACTTTAACATTCAACCTTCAAGTCAAAGTTATTTGAATTTTGAATTATATTGAAGGGAAAAATATTCTCACCACAAGTTTAAAAGTGTTGCAAAAGTTTTTTCTCACCTCACTATTTTACAAGAAAGATTCATGTCATATATATGGAAGCTTACCTTCCATATTGTTTGGCTTAAAAATACGTGCATAGCTCATAGCTGTGGTTCTCCACAAGTAGGCAGTAAAAGATGTATGGCGCAATTGGCGCTTTCATCATCATGAGGAGCTTGAGGAGCCTTTCCTATTTGAACTGAGATAGACCGATCGGTTGACTTATTGACCATATACGGATTGCCTTCATACATGTGTACAACATGTGTGCACATGGCAATTTCCGACCATTCATGTAAACGGTCGGATTCCCGATTCAGACAAGTCAGTTGACCAAAAGATGTAATTGTTCGTGTGTGAACCATCGGATCCTTACAACCGTTGATCGGATCAATCATGACCCTCGATTGCAAGAAACAGGCAAACACAACTACCCCTGAAAAGGTGCTTCGAGAGTTATAAATAGAGGCCAAAGTAGGGATTCGAATCACTTGCAAATTCCGAATCCTACATCTGTGTCCTTAGAATTCGTGTGCCGACCAGAGCATTCTGTGTATTCGCTTCGTTGGGTCGCACACTACAGTGCAACGTAGTATGTGACGGATCGGTACTTCACTGAGGCTTCATTGTATCCTTGAGGCGATTTGCCGTTATCCCGTTGCATATAGGGGGCAAATATTATCTTAAAGACAGCGATCTAATCGTACCTTGAAGCAATTTTTTGGTCTATTTCTATCACTTTTGTGTAAACCCGCTAACAAATACCCTCGACGGCAGGCCAAGTCGTGCTTGATATTTATATATATATATATATATATATATATATATATATATATATATATATATATATATGTAATTTTATGGATAATAGCTCCTAACCGACATTTAAACACCAAATGGTGTTTAAATGATCTACCACCACCAAATTAAAATTTTCTAATCTCACACCATTGAAATGTGGTTTCCTTTTTTTTGCAGAATCATTGAAGTGTGGTTTTCTAATATGCCATGTCGCACCGATTTATGATGGATTTAAATAGTTTAGCCAAAGAATCATGTCCATAAGCAGATGTGAACTATCCGATTGGCGAGTTTGAATATCTTACATTAAAACTACACACAACAGTTGATATTAGAGTGCACATATCAGATGATTTAAACCTCTCAAAAAGTTTGATTTTAACTCTATAACTGTAATTACGATCTTTAACTCAGGCCCACTGCCTTTCAACTTACGATCTATAACTCTAACGGTGTGGATTACCCATACGTTGATGACGGTCAATAGTGTTGTCTCCTAGATTTTAATTAAAGGACATTTTTATTATCGTGAATAATTCATGAATTTAAGCTTTCTAAAAATTAATAACGAATTATTCACAATTTTCCAAAAAAATTATATGTTATATAAAAAATGCATGATTTTCATGAATATTCACAAATAATTTTACAATTTTTTTTCAATATATCATATTTTCAGTGTTCCAATCCAGGTCTACAATCGACAGTCGTCCACCCTTTATTCTAACTTGCGACCATGCCAAATTGACCTCCCTCAATGTTCGACCCAACCCAACCCCATTGATGCAATCAAACTAATCCAACCCGACTCTGACCTAAATAAACATAAAAAATACTTTCCACCGTTCTATGCGTAGTCAAAGTTAGAAAAATATCAATGCACCACATATGTTGGACATTGCTTAATATTTGATCACATTTTTTAAGGTCAACCCTACAATACAAATGCAAACATGTATTAATTAGCCAAAGAAGTATGTTTATAGCAGCTTTGGAGTGAACACTAACTTTTCCTAATTTTGTCTCTTTTTCCGAAAGCAAAGTTCTGCGAGATCATCGTCGTCACATCAACATATTTTTATTAAGGTAAGTGGGCGTTGTCATGGTTTAACATCTTATATTTTTTTACCTAATTATTTTATACAGTTGTTGTTACCTTTTAAATAAATAAAACAAATCGTTATGGCATTTTTTGTGACAACCATTGTCCCAAAGTTTAGGTTCAGAAATGATTCGGTAAGCAGTTAGGTCGATTTAATTCGGATAATTTAACGCATCAACATATTTTTATTAAGGTAAGTGAGCGCTGTCATGGTTTAATATCTTATATTATTTTACCTAATTATTTTATAATGTTGTTGTTACCTTTTAAATAAGCAAAATTCTTAATGTCTATATTTATTTTTTTGGTAATATATAATCAGCTATATCAAGTTCAATCATTTAAAAGTCCTAATGTCCATTTGCATTTGCACGTGGCTTTTTACTAGTCAGCTAAAGTACATACTTGTCCAATGTGGCATAAGGAGAGTAACCACGGCTATTATGAGGTTACAAGTGAAAGTATAAATTTGGCAAACATAAGAACTCAACCCAAACCTGGCCTGACCCAACCCGACTCAAGTAGGATATGGGCTTAAATAAAAAAGCCCAAGCTTGAATGCACCCGGGCTGTGCTTGGCCCAATTTTTGTATCTGGGCCAGGTTCGGGCCTCATTTTTATGATAAGAAATAATTGGGTCGTTCAAAGCTCAGTGCGAAGCTAGCCCGGCCAAGCCCGATTAGTTTAAAAGAAGGCGTCTGTATGACACGAATTCAGACCGACCAAACCCGGTTCGAATCGATTTGGGTTTAAATAAAAAGCTCGAGCTCGAAAAGACTTGGGCTGCCCGAATTTCTATCTTGGACGGGCTAAAGACTAGTTTTTTGCAGCAAAACATAATTGGCCCAACCAAAACCCTGGCCCTCGACCCATCGACAACCTTACGTTTGTTAGTCTGATGATGCACTTCTCTCTCTCTCTCTTCCTAGGTCCTAACCCTATTCCTCTTACAAAAATCAAGTTTATGACACATCTCTAAAACAAACAGCACAAAACCATTTATGCACTTCCGAAGTATTCTCTATTCCAAAAAATAACTCCAGCTGATACAATGATTTAAAAATTGCATTTATTGTCTTAAACACCTATAATAGAAGGAAACTTTTTATACCTCCACGCATTAAAGAAAGCAACAAAAATCCATGGAATTTTGCATTCTTTTCCAGTATCTTATTTTATAAAAAATATACATAAAGTTAAAAGGCTAAATGATATATATATATATATATATATATATATATATATATATATATATATATATATATATATATATATATATATATATAACTTACATAAATATAATTGTTTTAAAAATAAATGTTTAAAACATGTTTCTTTCCCACCCATTAAGCAGTGTGTACCATCTATTCAACTGTGTGTCAACCATCAATGCCTCCTCACTAGCATTCTTTCTCATTTTACAAATATTATTTTCTGATAAACAGGACCAACTAATTGAATCAGACGTTGAGTTCAATCAATTTTACCCCTTAGATATAAAAGAACCTTGACTTTTACATTTTTCATTTATAGGCTGATGTGGAAGTATTTCTATTTTATAGGTTGATGCTAAAGTACTTCCCATGTCGAAATTCCTTTTATCTAATCTAAGGATTCTAAAGCTTGTTGAATCTCTATTCTTATTTTTTATTTTACTATTTTTTATTTTTTTTTATCTTCTTTGCTATTATGATGCAAGAAGGAGGACTTGCGGGAAGTTGCCTATGGTGAGATGAAAGTATTTGCTCAACTCAAGGTGATCATTGTGTTTGAAGGTAATCCTTGGCGAACCTATTGCTCTTTGGACCCCACAAGTTTTACCTAATACTATTAAAATTATCTCTAATTTCATCTCTAACTATCTTTATGTCTTAATATTTTTATGTTATCTATGGTTTCATTTCCTGATCTCATTACCATCATCATTCCTAATCTCTTTACTATACTTCTTATGCAAATAATGAAATAGAAATCATACATAATAAAAACATAAATCAGTCATTATATACCTTTTTTGCAATAGTATACTTTCAAAGTAGTGTTCGCTCGGGACATTCAGACACTAACGAATCACGTAAATCGACTATTATCTTGTGTGTGAGATTGTTAGACTTTCCTTTTTAATTTTTCACAAAAAATCAATTGTTGTTATGCAAATAGGAACTCTGGAATCAGTGTTGTTGAACCATAGGAGGATAATGTCCCGTCTTGAAAATTTGAATTGCCCATTTTTAAATATTTGCAGCTCAAGACCAGTCCCCAGATGTTTGTAAATAATTATAAGTGACTATCCACAAATTCATGTAAAGATAAGTTATATACCCATCATTCTACGTAATCGCGTCCACATGGATGATATCAGACATTTATTAGAGTTTAAATACTATGATAAAAAATTGCATTCATATATTTAGAACTCTCAATATCAGGATTGCACATCAACTTCATGTATTAGATAGCTCTAGGGTAGTTTAGTACATTATCTTATTAATGACAAACTTGTACAATAATTTTGTGAACTAATTAAGGGAGCAACTAGTTACAAATGAAAACTTTGATATTGGACTCCATCACAAAATATTGTCATTTTTAATGTCTCTTTTACCCCTACTAGTACTTACACCCCATATATAAATTGTCTTCATGCGACTTCCTATTATTATTTATGAGACGGGGTTATTAGCAGGAATAACATGACCGGATATGTTCCATTTATGTGTTCCAATTTATGTAGAGCTATCACAATTTATATAATTCGCAAGTGGGTTATGAGAATAATATGATTTGTTGGAATAAAATGTGAATCTACAGCAATAGATATTGTTCCTGGTGATGATTACAGAGGGTGTGTAGTGGCCCACTATATTATGATGGATTTGTAGGTTTCTAAATTCTAATAGTATTCTTGAATGGTTAAGATGGGTTTGCACATTTTTTTTTTCTAGTGGCACTGAATAATTTTTGGCAAATGGGTAAATGTGTTATTACAGGTGGCAATGTGGATTCGTGGCAGAGATGGTTGCAATGGTTCGTAATAGAGTTGTTGTTTATATGGTGTTCAAGTGAGGTTGATGGTCATAGACACAATTAGTAATGAAAGATAGAGGGTGATAAATTTCACGATATTTAAATGAAAGATCTTGATAAAGCCTCATCAAATGAGATTAAAATTTTATTAACTTCTTGTCAATTGTAGTATTGTGATTAATTGTTTGACCGCTACGTGATTAATGAGGTTTGTTTCACCTTGAGTATTAATGGACAAATTGAAACTTCTATATAATGAGGTTGATTTACCCATTTGATTTGTGGAAAAACACAATGGTGTTATGGTTCTAATGGTAACAACTTATGAATCAAGATAATCGAGATAAGACCTTGACTTAAGGAGAACAATGTCGGACTTTGAAAAAGGAGAGGTCGGAAATAAAGGTTATCCCTATCCCCTTCTTTGTTTCGATTATACTCAAAAGACTTGCTTATGCTAAAGATTAGAAAAATAGGCGGGTTGTAAATATTATTATGTGATCGCCACCTACGGATGTTGACCCTATAGACCATCTATTGCTCGCTTAATCTTTTACGGGTTATTACGGTTATCCTTCGATCAGGTATCGACCAACCGATCCTGATGGCTGGATTGATTAGGTTGAGTCTAGGGATTCCTATTCCTAAAAGGTTTGCTATACTAATGTTCACTATCCTAAATTAAAAGAGTTGGGCTTGTTATGATCATGGAGAAGATTAAACTCGTATCACCGAGTACCCCCTCCGATCTCCCGTAGGCAAATCGGTTTAAAGGCCATGTAATTTGAAAACAATGTGGGTGGTTAGTTTCTATTGAGCGATAGCCCCACATCGTCTGGGTATCATGACCTTGGGCTATATATAAACCTGGGACAATCCCCACCTTACAAGTCGATTTTGTGAGTTTGACTTAGGCTCATGAGATTCAACACCTACGAGGTTCTAGGTTGATCATGATTGGACGGTTCCTAAGGGTTGGATCTAATCTAACCTAGGGTCTACGAGTCTTCAGAAGTGCTTGAGCGATCGGGCCAATTCTTATCCTCCAAGCCGACTCCTATTTTTTTGAATTTATAGGTAGACTAAGGCTAGTTCACAAACCTATAATTTGAAGTTGCTCTGGAGTTGTAGTTGTTAATTATGTGTTGAGAGTGGGGCCCTAGGCTTGTTTTTATAATTTTCAAGCTAAATTATGCACACAAGGGCGCGTGCGAAATTGAATTGCGTGCACAACGGTGTGCGCATAATCAATTTTTAAAACCAATTTTTTTAAAAAAATTGAATTGTGCGCACATCGCCGAGCGTGCAATTTTGGGAACCTTCCGAAAGGTCTTGAAAGCAAATCAGGGGCTAAAAATTGTGCGCACAAGGGTGTGCACATAATTCGGGGCACCTCAAAATCCATGTTTTAGGAACCCAGGCTTGCAACGGCCTTTTCGATCGAGTTTTTGGGTTGTCGTAAGACCTCGCGAGTCACACGAGGGGTGTTTTAGGTCTTCGCATGCCATGTGAGAATCTTTACGAGCCTTCACGCATCACGCAAGAGGCGTATCGGGTCTTCACGCGTCGCGTGGAGTGCTCCATGTTTGTGTAGAGGCAGTCTAATTGTCATATCCCGAGACAGGTCGGAGCTTTGTAAACTGAAAACTAGTCCAAAATCACGAAAGGTCGAAAATGGGTGTCTACAATCAGTATCTTTGCGACATTCACTCATCGATCAAGTGATGGTAGGCAATCAATCAATGGTCCAAATATTTGGGGCCAATGGGATGAAGTAATAATTGTGACGACGGTGATGACATGGATTCATTTTGAGAAGCCATTTTAAGATGATGATGTTGGATACCTGATTTCAACTTTAGTTATGTGTAAAGGCTATTGTTGTCTTGCGCATTTGGACTCATTACATTGAAGGTTATCTTCTATAACTATATTTATATCCTAATACTATACATTTTATCTCTCAAATTTCTCCTAAGAGTAATGATAATCATCATCACCTCTCCGATCTCTTTATATTTTCATCTCTTCAGTCTACCGCTTCTGCAAATAACAAAATCTATACAAACAGTGAATTGTAAAATCACACAAAATAAGAACATAATTTCTCATTATATACCTCTTGTGTAAATAGTAACTCTCCAAGCAATGTTTACTTGTGGACAATCAAAGAATGACAAAACATGTAAATTAAATGTTGTTTATATTTATTAGACTTCCCTTCTTATTTTTCCATTGTAAATCAATGTTAATTCTACAAGTGAACTCTCCAACTTGTTTTGTCAAACCATGGAGCGGGAGAACTTCTCAACTTAAAAACATGACATGTCACTCCTTAGTTTACAATCATTAAAAAAAGTGGAGATACAATTCTTTTTTTTACAATATAATAAGTCATATGAAGCGTAATGACTCCAATAAATAACTAGGTCATATGCAACTAATCACTTCTATTTATGAAAGGACCCAACTCCCCCGACCGTTATCTAAACACCAAAAAAATGTTTAATAAATTTAAACGAGTAATGGTTAAAGATGTGGTAATCCACCGTCGAAGTGATGGATCATAGATTGAAGGACAATGCTCCTAAAAATCACACTTTTTGAGATATCTAAACCATTTGATATATGCACTACCAGTCATTGTTCTAAGTTGTCAATGACAGATACTAAAGTTTACCGATCCAATGGTTCACATCCACTAATAGGAAAGATTCTTTAGCGGAGATATGTTCAAATGATGGATTGACACTTATAAAATTTTGATTAATCGTAGATGTACGCCACATGGCATAACGGTAAACCACAATTTAATATTGTAAGACAAAAGTTTAATTTCATGGTGTAAGATCATTTAAACATCATTTTTTGTATTTAAATATTGATTAGATATGAGAATGAGAATCTTATTTCATTGTCACTTGCCACCAAAACTCCTCACTTAATAAACGTGGTGTGTCACTATATATCATAGTTGTGTTAGATCTTACTCGTGTATTAGGGGTGTACACTTTTATCTCTCATTGCCAAAATCGATGAAACTTCGAACCAATGCACACAAGTTCATGACCGTGCAAAAAATGAACTCACAATTTTGACATTAAAAAATATTTTTACACTACCAAGGTTCACGAAGAGCTATTCATGCACTACTTGTCATACACAGGTTACTGACAAGTGTACCAAAATAGACAATCGTGCACCACAATTGGTGCATGCCATATACAAAAGGATTTTCCTAGAAAATAAAATTATTCACAAAATATTTTAGGGTGTGTTTGGATATGTGGAATGTGGTGGATGTCGAAGGGTTGGATTCATAAATCCATTATATTTTCATCGATTGGATACAAGTATTAGCCTCGGAAAAGTTGCTAAATAGATCCAATTTTTTTCAGTACCCCTTGCAGTTTATATTTTCCTCACCCTCAAAAAAAGAATAAGTGTGCTTCTCTAGGTTTGTATTATGTTATCTTTTTTTTGCCTTTTTTTGTCATTACTGCACTTCTCCTTCTCCAATAAAATAATTAAAAACCCTCCACATTCTCTATATGGTCTTCACAATCTAACAATACCTATCTCTCTCTCTCTCTCTCTCTCTCTCTCTCTCTCTCTTCTTATCTATGTAGACATCTCTATAGACACCCCAATTTGGCCCTCTCGGAGTATACAAACCTGCTCGATCAACCTTTGGTCTTGCCCTAATACAGAGACCATATACTGAAACAATAGTATATGGCTGAACACAGGCTGAAACAATAGTTATGTTGCTCAGACCCCACAACCCTGATATGGGGACTATATACTGAAACAATAGTATATAGTCGAAACACAGGCTGAAATAATAGCCCTGTGGTTCATACCCGACTAGGAAAGATTAAAGCAATTAGACTTAGAGCAGGATTAAGAAAACAAACTAATCATCCAAGTAACCTAGTGCTGCTGACATCGGCAAGCCGATGATTCAGTAAAGAAGTCGAAGCCACACTCCGAAAAGGCGCGATTAGTGACATGTTGCAGCGTCGATAAACATCTGCAGTTGGCGATCACAACGAACCAAGTATTTTCTTCCTATAATTTACCTTTTACTTCTATGCTTTTCACTTACCATCAATCGCCTTACATCAGAGTCCACATAAACCAATTTGAGCCACTCTTTCTGGGGACCGAAAGGGACCCAGAAAAAAGAGCGCACTAACAATCTCCTTTTTCCTTCTTTTTTTTTCTTAAATAGTATTTAGTGATGGTGGTTGGAGGGTATTTTATAACGTGTAAATGATGGCTGAGTTGGTATTCAATAATCGTGGTTGAATTGCTATGTTTGTTATGGTTGTTAATGGATGATGATGATGCTTCCTATTTAATGGTTGTATTTGAAAAAATGATTTGGATTGAAATCAATCATGACCAATAGATTACAGAAATGCTAATATGTTAAGCATGTTGACTATCACTTATGCGATGAAATGTCTTATATAACAATTGTGTTGTTTGAGTGAAATCGGATTCATATCTGATTGATTAAGCCTATATTTCGAGAATATCAATATGTTTATCCATACAAAGGAACTGATGGAAAATGAAGGAATCTTGGTAATTCCTGCACACTAAGAATCTCTGAAAAATATTAAATTTTTTTTTTTTCTTCATTTTCCTATGTTTTATGCAAACACACCTTTAACATATATTATTTCATAAATATTTAGAAAAAGGATTGTCATGGTACCTTGGCCCTTAATAAGATGTTTTGTCACAATACGAGAAACATTTATAATTTTAATTACCAATTCACCTTTTTTCCCAATAAATACTCGATATAATTTGTGCTATATGACATTTTATACAAGAGTAGTATTTATTAACTACTCGATATCATTTGTGATATACAACATTTTATAGATGAGTATTTAATTAAATACTCGATATCATTTATGTTATATGACGGTCTATAGAAGGGTATTTTCAAAATTTCAACTATAAGGCCCCGTTTGGTTGTTTTTGAGCTTTTCCCAGAAAAACTCAGAAAGTGAGGAGGTTAGATTCTTAGCAGATTCTTGATTTTCTCAAAAATGCACTTTCTTCGCAAGGTTTCTTTGCAAGCATTCTCGAGGTGGTTAGAAATGCTCAGATTTGTGCATTTTCTCAAAAAAATACCTGTGTCTTGTGTTCTTGAGTTTCTTTAGGGAAATTGTTAGAAATTGGAAGTGCCTCAACCGTCCAATACATACGCATATCATCAAGGTGTATGTCATTATCGGATGACCCTCAAATTTGACGTCCTTACAATCCAGTGCATGTTGAACACATTTGCCGGATTGATTTTGAAAATTCAATTTGGTGATGGGGGGTTAAGAATACATCATTAAATCGTATATTTCCACGCACGTACAATAGTGTTGTAATTGTAAAAAGCAATTGTAAGCATCATTAAGAACCGATTATATCCACTTCATTGGTCGGACCGTGAAGGGAACTTTGTTTTCTTTATGGGGTTTATCATAGTTCTTTATCAGGTATTTTTTGCAATTATATGAACGCTATTAACGAAGTAATTGATGGCTCGAGACACTTTTAAGTAACATACTTAGCCCAAAAAAGGAAATACATACGTTAACAAAAAAGGAAAATACATCAGCGATTAGGCCGTTTTAAAATAAAATTTGACATAATATACATAACATATAAAGAAAATTAAATACAGTAAACTAAACGGGCAAACATAACAAATTAGACTAGTACAAAGTGGGAGAGGCGACGTCGTCTCATCATCATCACCGTGGGAAGAGTGGGTGGAGGTCATTGTACGTCATGGGGAACCGGTCGCGTCGTTGAGGCTGTCGAACATAGCATAACGACGGCTCGGGAGTACCCCCAACCCACTGTCGTCGGAAGCAAAGTCCAAATTGAGAATGATTGGGTTGCAGCACATAATCGGTCGACGTCGAAAGTGTGGCACGGGCCGAATGGATGGTTGTCCATTCAAAGGCCGGGCTGGTGGTATCATGAGTAGAGGTCAAGCGAGAACTGGTGGTGGGACCGGGCCATGGACAGGCGGTGGTTGATGGGCATGAACTAGTGGTTTGTGATGGGCACGAACTGGTGGTGGGGCTGGCGCACGGACTGTCGCGGTCATAAGAACCTGTACTACATGGGGGCGGGGGGTTGCAACCTAGGTCCATACCTGGTGACGCAAGTGGGTAGAAAGGGGGTGGGCTTGCTGGTTCTATTGTGGCTGGGGCTCCAGTGGGTCCAATTCCACCACGTCAATCTTATGTTGGGTGCCCGGCGTGGATCCAGAGGAAGAGCTGGGACATGTCCATGAGTTTGAGGAGCCTGGTGTTCCTGCCATTTCTACACATTTAATGAAAGTGTTTAACCAAAAGAAGCAATAATTGTTTAGAATATCAAGTTTTTCCATTACATCATTTTAAATACAAAAATAAATAAAATAGGTACAATGAGTATAACTACAACTCGTGCAAGCAGTCCGCATACATAGTCTATGTCCAAAACAACATCTGTTGGTCTACCTACGACTCTTCTACAACATGTGGACGCTGGTTAGAGCCAGAAGACTGTTGGGGAACACGAGTGTCATTAACCGTCGATGATTGATTATTAATATTATAGTCACGAAGAGCGTTCATTGCTTCTTTGTATGTTTTGAAGGAGCGATAATTCGCTCATGCAAAGCTGATGACTTCTCTCACGCATTCATCCTAGGTTTTATAAATTTCAGGTCTCCTTCCTATGAAGGTGATGTAAAACTTGGCCATATCATATGCACAACAAATAGATATGATAAATATGAATCATGAAATTGGAACATATAGACGAGGCATAATGAGAAAGTAGCTACACAGTTACATTTATGAGACCACACAGGTGGTATTGGAATTGCTACACATGATATGTTAGAGATGAAAAAGTAGGTAGATAGATATATTTACTCGATGGGTTAATGATATAAGTTGTTTACTCAAATTGCAATCAACGTGATTGTGCATTTCACCTCCTTTCTGCTATATCGTCGCGGAAGGCATTCATCCACTCGCGATTTTGTCTGGTTTGAGAACTTTGAACATCTGTGTCTTCTTCTTCCACTGAATCGTCAATGGGTTTGACTATGCATTCCTTTGGTACTCATTGAAGAATGGATCTTCTCGATCATATGTCTTTATATAATTATGAAGAATGCAACATGCAGTGACTATCTTCACTTAGGTCTTAAGTGGAACCTTGTTTGCACTTGTAGTATTGGGAGGCGTTGTTTGAGAACACCGAAAGTGCATTCGACAATATTGCGTAGTGGAAGCATGTCGCTTGTTGAACAATTCTTGTGGAGTTACAAGGGGATTGGAGGAGTTGAACTCCTGAAGATAATATCTTACTCTACGGAACGGGGCTAGAAATCCTCCTATACTAGAATATCCCCCATCAACAAGGTAGTACTTCCCAACTGGGATGTGGAGCCTATTTTCTGGCTTTGAAAGAGCACTGCTCAACACTTTTTAGTCAGGTGTCAACCCCTCCCAACCATTAAGAACGTATTGGAACGACGTGTCAAAATTGACAACGCATATGACATTCTGTGTAGTTGATTGCTTTTGATTGTGGTATCACTGTGAATCTACTTTTAGAATAGTGACATCAACATGCGTACCATCTATAGCCCCTTTGGCATCCTTGAAACATGGATACAACCTTGGAGAGTGTAATATCTTAGGAGGGTAGCACTGGTTGCTTGTTTAACCAATTTCGGATACAGCTCTTGGATCGTTTCGAGAACCGTATTAAAACAGAGGCTAATAGTTGATCCTAAACGTTGGAATCTATCTTGTATGACCATATTCTTTTGATTTTGGGTTACCATGTATAAGAATATTGCTAGCGAGCTCCTCGACCATCATCCTTTGGGTGTTTTCATAGGCTCCTAAAAGCAGGAGTTTGCATGCAAAAAAGTTCAAATGCAATGTCTGGATGACAGTTAAGGGTTTCTTGAACATGCAACGGGCCCGTTAGAATAAAGGTGTGGCGACGTTCAATTTCGGGCCGTAGAGTACAGTAGTAGCATGTCGCAACAATGACTACATCCATCACTAACATGACTATAAGTTCGTCATATGAAAGTGAAGGTGCCATTGAACATAAATATAAAAGCATAAAAGTTAGAGCCGTTTTAATAAAACTTGGATAGTACGATTAGAAATTATATTAGTGGTGAACCGAAAAAACTATATTATTGTGGTGGCCATGGCCTAGAGCATAAAGTGATAGCCTTGGTGATGATTCGAGTGCATCACCAACATTGTCTCTGCCAAACGGGACGTGGTCGATGCGACATGCACACAATATTTTGTGAATATTTCATCATAGATGTAGTTGTTCAACTTCATTTCCTCTAAAATATCCGGGGTTTCAGAGCTTGTTGACGTTGATATAAAATATTAGAGATCTACTCTCTAGCCTCACAGTTAATCAAGAGTGTCTTCTTGGAGCTCAGAGTTTTTTCGCTTCCTCCCTGAGTCAGAGGTCCTAGAAGTGTCTTGGTTCACTTTTCGAGATTCGTCGGTTGGGGCCAGCGGTTGGGGCTGGAACACTCTCGGCAGTGAAGGGGGAGTTCGCATTAGTTTAGAACTCCCCGTTAGGCGCTTCTCCTTATTCAAACTGGGGGTGTTGCGAGTCACCACTGTCAGAGTCCCCTAGAGGAGTCATGAGCTCTTTTCAACGGGGGTCCATTGGATGAAACTCCTGTGTCCCAGTATAAATGTTATTGTCAAATATGAGGCAAAGAAGTTCATAGTCTTGCACCTTCCTATTTTGGTAGTTCCTACAATATTGGTGGCCATGGAGAGTACAACATATTTGTAAATTGGTGGTGAGTGCAGTAGTTCAACGTCTACTCTAATTGCCATTTTCCTATTAAAGTAATATTGCTACTCACCAATCAAGTGCAGTAGTTATCCCAAATGTCCTATGCATGAACCTCCTTCTTATGGTTGTCCCACCCAAAACCACTAGTGATGAGGATGTCCTTCATTTGATCGTAGTGGCTTCTCACTATTCTCAAGTGGTTGTAACACTTGTCCCTCATCACCTCGTTAGTCTTCCCAATGAAGTAAGGGTAAGACCATAGCTTAATTGCCATTTTTGGCCACACATTTGTTTGTCATGACCCAATAGCCAATTTCCGGCCTAGGTGGAACTGATCAACCAACTCCACAATGAAAGCCTCCATTTTTGGAGTTCAGGCATAATTCTTTCCTCTCTCATCGGTGGAAGAGGCTACAACTTTACCATTGGAGCCTCTGGTAGACATGGTTGTTCTATTCCGAAATCTAAGGTGGTGAAACCATGGTATCAAATATCGGCCGATACCGATACGTATCGGCGATACGTATTGGTTTTCTGGCAAACCGATACATAGCTGGTATTGCACAACTCTATTTGACATTTTAAGTAAAAATGGGGTGTACACAAAGTTACCCCTTGATTTTTAGGAACAAATAATAAATGTTTTTCAAAAAATAAAACTAAAGGAATAAATGCGTCTGATGGAGACGCTTTCACAGTGTCACCTTTCAGTAAAGTAAAGAGCTCACTAAATTCAAATAAGCACTAATTGCTTTTCAAAAAAAGAAAGAAAGCAGTAAATGCGTCTCAGAGCAGAGCTATCACCTTTCAGTCAATGAGTCTTTCAGTGAAAAGAGGCGTTGTCACTTGTGAGTTGTGACCGAGTTGTAAAATGTAAAGATATAAACATGTAATAACACCGAGTTGTATCCGCATCGGCCGATTCGTATCGGTTACGGGCAAACCGATACTCGATTTGACACCTTGGGTGAAACAAATGTGCAACATATTTGTGAAAATATAAAACATTACACACTTGACAGCTCTAAGCCAACTAATAGTTTTAGCAGTGGAGTTGGCAACCCATGAAAAAAATAAGGTTGTAGTTAACCCAATAACTAATATTTTTGGTTGTGGGTTGTAGTTAACCCAATAACTATTAAACCCTTAACCTAAGTTCACAGTGATAAGACATTGAAACTAGTAAATGAAAGGGCCATATGCCTATTTTAATATTACAGCCACATATGGCTATGAAAAATTCAACAAATGGCCAATTGAAATCTCTGTCATCAAGAAAATGATACAACAATCATCATAGTTGTTGCTTACACTATTATTCTCAATGTTTAAGGAACATAAAATTTTCCTCTAAATAGTTTTCAAACACAGGCATAGCTGCTGCCATTAACACTAGCTATTTTCCTCTAATTCCTTATGTGATTTAATAATGCCTTAAAATGAGTACAAAACAACATAGCCACAACCATAACTGTTGTTTTGTACTCATTCTATGTAGTTGTTGTTGTTTGAAGAGTTTACTCACGATTAGTAAATACCAATTGTTATGGTGGTAGCCCTTGCAATCCAACAGGTATTCTGTTTGACAATAGCTGGCCCATCAACAACCTCATAAAATGCAATTTGGGAAGGAGGTCAAATAAGCAATAAGGGTGTAGTCAACCTAAGTCCACTCATATACTGGTCACTCTAATTCATGGTCGATTACACCGGTTGATGCATTAAGGGTAAAACCAATTGAAATGGCAGCTTAATGTGGCTAAAATAAACCATGTAACTAATGGCCACTGAATGGTCCATCTAATAGCAATCAGAGATTAACTCTCCACTGTAATAAGGTGACAACTGGCTTCTATTAAAGAAGTTTTGGTTGATGAAATAAGCCAAATCCTCCTTAGTGAACTAGCATTTCAATTACCGGTGGCCACACTAAGGTCCATCTAAAATTCTGGTTTGTCATTAAAGAGCACCTACTACTTTCAATTTAAAGAGCCTCCAAATTAACTTTACGACCAGTTTATTGCAATTGTCTAATAGCTCTCACCAACACTGCACCCGTGTAGAGCTGCTGTGATGGTTAGAGCTACAATTGGGTGAAAATTAGCACCTTCAGTTCTACTTTGCTTGGGAGTTTAAGTGAGTAATCAACCTACTCGGTCCCTAAAATAGAAGACCAAAATGCATCAATCAAGCTACAAAGGAGTCATAAATAATAATTTGGTTTGGATGCACATACCACATACACAGAACTTGAGTGGCTTGATTGTAGGGGGGAGCTGTTGTATGAGAGCACTTGATTAGAAATACACACATAAATCCAAAGAAAGTGAAGTTAATTATAAATCTGTACCCACTCTATAAGTACTTGAGTGTTTTCATGAGAGCCAATATGTCAACAATCCATATTTCTAAGCATGATGCTAATAGAAATTGCATCATTTTAAGCATGATGCCATTAGAAATTGCATCATTCCAAACTCCATACCAGTTCTGTGTATGTATGAGAGCCAATACACACATAAATATTTTGAAATGCATCATTCTAAACCCTACACCAGTTCTGTGTCTGTATGAGAGCCAATACACACATAAATATTTTGAAATGCATCATTCTAAACCCTACACCAGTTCTGTGTCTGTATGAGAGCCAACACACACCGAAACCTTTGTAACTGCATCATTCTAAGCATACCATCAAACACTCAAGTGTAGCATGTGACCCCCTATGAAACTCCTTTGTTATTTCTAATCATGCCATCAGACTTGAGTGTCTGATTCTAAGCATGTCATTAGATACACAGTTCTTGATGAAGTTATTTTTAAACCTATACCAACTCTAATGCAAACATAGCCAATTCATGTTATATCAGTTATAACTCCTATTAATTGGAAGGCATGATAAGAATAAAACCTTCTCAAGCACTTCAAAGCTATTCTAAGCAATTCAACAAAATTGCGAAGCAATTATATGAAGCAACCATAAGGGCAATTTTAAAAATTAGCCCATCATTGATACAAACTTGTAGTACCGAGTTCTATACAACCCCAAAGAAAAATACACAAAACTTTTTTTTCAAAAAAATGTTATCATTATATATTTTTTTGACAATTTTAATGGAATAGAAGCTGTCATTATATTGGGGAAGATGTTTGATTCAGACCAAGATGACATAAAAAGATAAAGAGCATCAATAGGGGATTACCTGAGTAGTGAGATTGGGAGGATGTGAAGTCTCTTCAAGGCACAAGGCATCCATTTATAAAGTGATCAACCCCTCCCTAGAGATCTTGCGAATCCATATAGCTCCAATATTTTAATGTAACTCTAATGGCTATGCACCTAAATTCTGCATAAAGCCACAACTGTACCATCTATATCTAAGCAAAACCCATTGATTTCCCTCTCTAGATTGACATTTGCTACTAATGATCCTGTGACATTCATAGGTGTTGGCATCTGAGATCGTCCATGGGCATCAACAACATACCCTATGGCAACATCGTCTTGTCTCCTCAATGGAAAATGCAACAGTTCTCAACTGTATTAGGAGGTGACTTCAATGTTTATTTACTTTGTAACAGAGGAGTTGGTTTGCTTTTTCCATTGTTTTAATGGTATTTTAATGTTTCAAATGCAATTAGTGCTTTCCTCAAGATAACGTAGGCTACCGTGCTTGGAGAAAATATTCAGTGCATATATTCCGAGAGAGTACTCCCTTCCTACTCCGAATCTGAGCTTATCTGAGCAAATTGCTCTGAAAACAATCCATCGCTATCAAGGGAAAATAGCTAGAAAACACGATCTCCCAAAAATATTCGCGAACGAGTAGAAAAGGTAAAAACATGATTTTTTACGCATTTTCTGCGGAAAAGTCTTGGATTCAGAGACTTTCCGTTCTCTTGAACGAGGCTTAAATGTTTCTTATACTTTGACTGAATGACTTTTTGAAAACTTTTTGTCATAATTTCAATTCACCATTTTCCGGTGGCCAAATGACATTTTGGGGACATTGGAAATTGTGACAAGCCTCTTTTTCATAATTTTTTTGTAATATAATATGCTACAATTCTCTAGGCAGCTGTTGGTAGTACGTTTCCCACCATCGTAGGATAAGTTTTTGCCATTGACCCCGTCTTTCTTCGGGTAATTTTTCTAACTTTATCAAAATTAGGGTTTCATGGGTCAAGTCGACTCGATGCTAACCTGTCGGACTCAAATTTTTACCAAGGTCAGGCACATGAACTCCACTTTTTAAGGGTGAACCGAAAGGGCAAGTTAGGTTGGATAGGGTCGACCCAACCCGATCCGACCCGAGTCAAATGGACCCGTTGACAGCCCTTACTATAAATTGAAAGCTCCAAACGCCCCGAGCACAGTAAACTCATTACTTCTCGCAAGACCAGTCGATTAACATCGGAAAAAAGCATGTCTGGGATGTACGGTTCCGGAGGAGCCGACGGTACAGCTCCTCCTCCTCGCGGTGGTGGAGGCGGCGGTGGAGGCTATAATAGAAGTGGAGGATACGGTGGAGGCTCACAAAATCGAGGTAGGGTTTCTGTTTTCATGCCTCTACTGCTTTTAAAACTAGGGTTAGGGTTTTCTAATACGAGTTCTTTCTTTTGTTTAGGCGGTGGCGGTGGCGGTGGATATGGTGGTGGTGGCGGTGGATATGGTGGTGGTGGTTACCAAGGCGGAGATCGTGGCCGAGGGGGCGGAGGCGGAGGTGGAAACCGTGGCGGTGGTGGTCGCGGTAGCAGCGGCAGCGGCCGAGACGGCGATTGGCTTTGCCCTAACGCTAGGTTCTTTCTGTCGTTGATGTTTCTTCCTGTTTCATTTTCTAGGGTTTGTATTTTTTAAAATCTTTGTAGTTCGAAATTAGAGTTCTTGAAACCCTATGGTTTCTTTCTTTATGTAGCTGCGGCAACTTGAATTTTGCGAGGAGAACGGAGTGTAATAAATGTGGTGCTCCTAACCCTGGTGGTGGATCTGGGGATCAAGGAAGTGGCGGTGGAGGCAGTGGTTATAACAGAGGTGGTAGTGGCGGCGGCGGCCAGCGTGATGGCCGGAGTAGTAATTATGGCAGTGGAAGAGGTGGCGGTTCTTACGGTGGCGGTAATAATTATGGAAGAGAAGATACTGGGTATACGCAGGTTCCACCGCCCCAATCCGCGTCTTATGGGGGCGCTGCAGGTGGAGGAAATTACCCCCCTCCTCCTACTTCTTATGGAGGGAACAGTTATGGGGCGGCCGAAGCAGTTCCTCCGACTAGCTACAGCGGTGGAGGCGGGCCCAATTCGTATCCTCCGACGTACGGTGCTCCTCCTCCGACGAGTAATTATGGTGGTGATGGATTGAGCGATACACGCGGTCGAGGGGGTCCACCAGTCTCGTATGATGGTGGGTACAGTGATTCACGCCAAGTCCCCGGCCGTGATGGTGGTGGCGCCCCAAGACACCCTGGTGGGGGATTCGGTGGTGGTGGTGGTGGTGTAGTTGAACCTCCTCCTGCGAAGGTAAAGCAATGTGATGAGAATTGTGGGGAGTCTTGTGACAACTCGAGGATTTACATTTCGAATTTGCCACCGGATGTCACTAGCGAGGAATTGAGGGAGCTTTTTGGAGGGATTGGGCAGGTGATTATTGCATTTCTTGTCCTCATTAGTTGGATTGAATGCGTATTTGTAGTTCTAAATTTAGAGATTGTACCTATATGGTGGTTTTGGTTTCCCTATTTGATATTGGATATGCTTATCAACTGCGTTCTTTTTGTCATTAGAGACATAATGATAGTACGATTCATAGTACTTTGTTTCTTCTTTTTCCATATAAAAAAATTGACTGGGGGTTTGAATGTCATTGTGCTTAATCATGATATTTATTTTATAATGTTGAAATTTTTTGTATAATATACAATTGTATTTTACAAAATCACACATTTTTTACTGTTTGGATGGTCAATAGAAATTACAAAAAATATAACTGCAAGTTGTATATTCAATTTAAACCTGTTTGATTAGAAGATTATGGCTAAGCATGAAACCTACCATGATGTTAGGCAGGGAAGGCCTTGCAAGCTCTAAAGAAACTACATCAAAGTTTGCCTTGTCTTCTCCATTTTTCATGACTATATTGCCCAATCCTATATCAATAATGTCCAAGAGCCTTCGAATTAGTGACTAAACAAGCACATGAGCAATGGTCTGTATTAAAGGAATAGAAAGTGCTTTGATGATAGTGAGAAATATTCTATAATAATTTGTCCCATCTACACGTTAGCTTAACACTTGGAGGACAACTTGCCTAACACCTACCCCATTAACGTCTTAGTCCAACTACATAAGAATTTATTATAAGAATGCAGCCTCACTTGTAATTAAAAATAAATGATCCATGGAACTACGCCATCCTCGTCTTGTATTTCTTTAGATTAACTTTGTTATGTCTAGCTTTCACCATTGATGAACAATCCAAATTTCTATTGGTCTGATTCTATTTGTGATTACATCAAAGCAAATCAATGAACAATGGATTTCAATCAAAGCAAAGCAAATCAATGTCAAATCTCTCTTTGTGATTCTATCACATGCTATACATGGTATTCCACGAATATAATATTATCTGGCTAACGCCCATGGTGCAGTTTGTAACTCCAATAATTTGAATCCATATAAATCAATGCCAAATCCTATTCCACGACTATAATGTTATCTATTTAACGCCCATGGTGCAGTTTATAACTGCAAACAAATTGAATCAACACAAATCAATGCCAAATTGTATTCCACGAATATAATATTATCTAGTTAATGCCTATGATGCAATTTATAACTCAAAATAATTTGAATCCATATAAATCAATGCCAAATAGTTAAAAGGAATAATATGATTTTTATTCTTGATTTCAACCAACAGGAATAAAATAAAAACATGATTACTTCTATTCTTGGTCCATGTTCGAGAGCATGCGTGAGACTCTCAAACTCAAGCACGAATGCATGCGTGAAACTTTCAAGCATGTGACTCAAGAAATTAGTTGCAAGTGGCATGCAGGATATTAATTAAGTCATTGTAAGTAAGTTATTTGCCACCAAGCTGATGCATGCATCAAGACTATTGCTATTTGACCATATCTTATTCTTGAAAGTAATAAATTATTTGATCAAGATGCACTTACCTAACATTCTCTCTTATACAGAAGACAAAAAGTTTTTATATGATTTGGGCGACGAGAAGAAGCATGCCCGAGAGATTTGGTTTTAAGGTCCTTTATGGTCTTCTACCTGATTTGATTTTAAGGTCTTCTACCCATGGATCAAAATATCGTCCGATACCGATACGTATCGGACGATACGTATCGGTATCGGAGGTGGACGATACGGTACATTAAAAGTACCGTATCGCCCTTTTATATGTGTAATACCGGACAATACATTCAATGTATCGTCCGGTTTTTTACTGTTCCGGTACGTATCGTCCGGTACGTACCGGTTTTTTGACCGGACGATACGTACCGGTTTTCCGGCATTTTAACCCATGCTTCTACCTGATTTGGGCAGTGAGAAGAACAGCACATCGATGTTTTAAATGTTTTTAACCTGATTTTGGGTCGTGAGAAGCCCCATAGAGATTTTGGTGATAAGAGTGACTCACCAGAGAGATAGAAATATATAAAAGAGGGAGGGAGATTCTTGAGAGAGAAAATTTCGAGAAAAAGAGAGAATAGGGTGGGCAATAGATATGGGAAGGGTCATGCACCCGTGTTTTATGAATTTAGGAAATTAGATTTAAAAGATTCTACTCGACGTGGAATTTTCTAAAATCATATATTCAGGTGCCTTCTTATTTTAAAAATTATGCTTTTACCAACAACTATGATATTTGTGAATATCATAATTTTTTTATTTAGGATATCATCCAAAATCACGCTTAATTGTGATTTTGAGGTACCTCCAAACTGGCGAGAGATTCATAGTACAAATCATCATTAAATATTGAACATAAGTAAACATCATAGTTTGAAAATTTCAAACAAAAGTACAATCGTAGTCTAAAAAATACTGAGAAAAAAATGTACGTTGAAAAGTTGTTATTTATTGCACTAAATGTCCTTCTGCCATTATCTTTGAAGTATCTTCATTTAAAAAAAACCCAAATGTTAGGAAATGACCCCCCCCCCCCCACCATGCTTTCCCTTCTTATTATATTTTCAGAATGAAGTACGAACTACAAAGTAAAAAAGGATCGTAATTTATTATGAAGCATTATTTTTAATAAAATCAAAATTCTTGTTTTGTTTCCTTATGAAAAAAAAGGTTTCATACCAATGTTACGAGGTTCTTTCGTTTGCTCTGTTCGGGTTAAGGTTCACGCTTCGCTACCTTGAATCGGGTTTGCTAGGGGTAGGATGAGTTTTTTATTGAAAAATATAATATATTAGATTTTTTTTTTGAAAAAAAATCAACAAGTTCTAATTACTTGTTGGTTAGCCACTCATTAGCAAACTCAAGAGACCAGGGTTCAGCAAGATATTGTATGCGTGTTATATCCACATTTTCTGCCTTTTTAGTTAGCCCCCACATATGTCTATGGCAATGTGTGTGTCTTGTCCCTCTCTCGTCCTCCCCTTCTCTCTGCGTGTGGGTGGGTAGTGTGCACGCGCATGTGCATGCCCTATACTTAATAGCTTTATTTGAAATGATTACAAGGGTAATTTCAGTAGGGCTGGATGCATTGATTCATAGGGGGATTGGATTTATCAATTCTCTCTCTCTCTCTCTCTCTATATAGATTTATTGTTGTGTACTAACCTGCTTACTAGGCAACCTTGCTTGAATTTACAAGTTGCTGAAGAATCGTAGTTGTGAATTTAAAAAAAATAAATATTCTAAGGTTTTGGTTTCGGAGAATCCCCATACCTGAGCTTGCATTACTTGATATCAGTGTTACGTAGGCTCTTCTACTTCTGAGATTTTTGCTGTGCTGACACTTGGTGGCACTTGGACACTCCTCAGCACAACACGAAACTTCTAGACATTTATGAAAATACCACAAATACCTTCAACATGTTCCTCTTTTCGACACGATAAAATGAATCGTCGTTTTATAACAAAAAAAATTGTGTAAAGGTTAGTAATAAAAAACTTGTGTCCTTGAAAACCATTTATGTAATCCAGTATAGTTTTAGATAGGTTCATGACATTTGTATCTTTTCATTACATATCTTAATTGGCCCTCTAAGATTTCCCTCAATTTTTTTTTCTATATATGTTCTATTTCTTTTTTTAATTCTATTTTTCTTAAGGCCATGTCGCCATATTGGAATATTTAGAAATTGGCGTGCCAAACATCTATGACACCTTGACACTTGGCACCCGTGCCACGTGTCCTAATAAGATCGCTAGTCTATACCCTTACTGATATTTATTCCACTTAAATGCTTGAAAAACTTTTGCTGTTGCACTGCACTGTTCTTGCTCTACAATTTCTTGTCTGGTTTCTCATTCATAATTTATCGTAGTTTTTGATGGTTGCTCATCTTGGATAGGTTGGAAGAATTAAGCAGAAGAGAGGCTATAAGGATCAGTGGCCTTGGAATATAAAGATATACACTGATGATGCTGGGAACAGCAAAGGAGATGCAGTTCTGTCTTATGAAGATCCCTCCGCAGCACATTCTGCTGGCGGTTTTTACAACCGTAAGTTCACCCATGCAACTTCCCGGTATCTGATTTTAGTTCTATATTATATATATTTTTTGTACAAACGATTAAGGATTATCTTGCTTATCAGAGTATGACATGAGGGGCTATACAATCAACGTTGCAATGGCAGAGAAGTCTGCACCTAGAGCTCCACCTGCCTATGGGTAATGCCCTCTCTTATATTCTCTCTCTCTTGCACACACGCATACATTCATTCTATGTCTCGTTTATCTTATGCATGTTGGCCAATTGCGATAATTAGGGCCCTCTTAACTGGTGGTTTTATTGGACCTGTTGTTCAATCTCCGATGATTCCCGATTACTGTTATATGTAGGATGTGGTGTAGTTCTTGTGGTTACGTGACACACATCTGCTTCTATTTTTAATGAAAAGTACATAGCTTGGGTGTAAAGTGTGTTGTTTTTGTCATGTGATTAATGTTTCAAGTAATGTAGTTCAATGTTCTGAAATAGATCACATCATATGATTGTAGGAAGGCTGGATTGGATTGGATTCAATTGTAAATTTGGATCCTAAATCATCCAGGTCTTTGACACAGATTAAATGGATCCGGTCATATGATTTTAGGTGAATTGTGTTGTTTGCGCACAAATTTTATCAAATAAGATTGCTTTAGAGATATTGGGTTGAATGAGAAGTTGATAGATTTTAACAAAAATTGGAAAAAGCCCCTGTATTAGGCTACACATCCTAATACAGGTGGTTATTAGACAACATCTTTGGTGTGCATGCTTGCTATGTTGTCTACTCTATACCCTAGTCACCTACTGCATTCAACTGTGAGAATGGTTGCCAGGCGCCATCATTGTTAAAATGTGTACGAAATTTATTTTGGCACATCTAAGAATCACACCAATGGATACTTCTACATGGTTTATGTCTCATACAAAAATATTTTAGTAGTATAAAATATCTGTTATTAGGGTACTTATGGACCTCCGTGATTTATACGACCGGTATCGGGTATCGGCCGATACATTCAATGTATCGCCGATACATTGAATGTATCGGTTTGATACATTGATTTTTTTTTTTTCAAAAAATCCCAAAAAATTAAGAAAAATAAATTTAATGATTTTCTATTTTTTTTCTTTCTTTAAAATATATTTGAAGCTTATTTGATGCATATTTCATAATAGGACGGAACCCTAACTAAAGTATGGTCTCTTCCGACCATGCATAATTACGACTAAAAGCTTTCAATTTTTTCCTTTATTTCTTATTGCTTAATAAGAAGTATAGTGGTTTGCAAGTGAAGAAAGAAGAAGTATAGTGGTGTAGAAGAAGGGATCCTCGGGTGGTTTGCAAGTAAAGAAGAAGAAGAGATCCTTGAGTGATTTGCAAGTGAAGAAAAAAAAGAGATCCTCGGGTGGTTTGCAAGTGAAGAAGAAGAAGGATCCGCGGGTGGGTTTTATAGCTGGTTGCAACTATCCGTTGCCGCTTTCCGTTGCAAAAAGTAACGTCTAATAAAAAAAACATAAAAACAAAAGCAACGGATATAAAAATATATCCGTTGTTGCTATTCGTTGCAAAAAGCAACGCTTAATTAAAAAAAAAACATAAAAACAAAAGCAACAGATATAAAAATATATCCGTTGCCGCTATTCGTTGCAAAAAGCAACGTTTAATAAAAAAATAAAAATAAAAAAACAAAAGCAAAAGGACAAAACAAAATAAAAAATACAAATTTGTGGGCCAATCCGATAATTTTGTTTTTTTAATTTAAAAAAAAAAGATTATCGGGCGATAAATTGAAATTATCGTCTGTATTGTCCGATATGGGCGATATATTGCTCGTATCGGACGATAATTACACTGATTTTTAGGGGGTACGATACATAGGCATTGTATCTTACTGCCCAGGTCCAAAATCGATACTTATCGGACGATTTTTTGACCCATGCTTATGATTATGTCAGTGTTTTGGGCACATGCTGGAAGCTGCCCTTGAGGTGAGGCATCAAGCAATCACATAAAGGCATTGGCTCTAATTGTCTATTGTTAAATAGTGTAAAACCATCCACTTTGTATGAACATCCAGTAAACTATTTTGTGATTGGTAATCAGAATGATAATTATCATTCTCATTGTCGCCTTTTCCTAGGTATTTAGGGTTTGGCTTTGTGAGTTTTATTCTCCACTCATCCATATTTTGGTCTAGGCTCTTCACTTTGCAATGTTGTGTGTCACTTCTCACTCATGGGGCAAAAAATCGTCCGATACCGATATGTATCGTTCGATACGTATCGGTTTTGGACTTGGGCGGTACAATATAATGCCTATGTATCGCCCGTATCGGACGATACATTGAAATTATTGGACGATACAATGCCTATGTATTTCTTGTTTTGTTTTGTCTTTTTGCTTTTTTTTTTTAATTTTTTAATTAAACGTTGCTTTTTGCAATGAATAGCGGCAATGGATATATTTTTATATCCGTTGCTTTTGTTTTTATGTTTTTTTTTTTATATTAAACATTGCTTTTTGCAACGAATTGTTTTTTTTTTATTAGACGTTGCTTTTTGCAACGGATAGTTGCAACCAGCTATAAAACCCACCCTAGGATCCCTGTTCTTCTTTACTTGCAAACCACTCGAGGATATCTTCTTTTTCTTCATTTGCAAATCACCCGAGGATCTCTTCTTCTTTACTTGCAAACCATCCGAGGATCCCTTCTTCTACACCACTATACTTCTTCTTTCTTTACTTGCAAACCACTATACTTCTTATTAAACAATAAGAAAGAATGGAAAAAAGTGAAAGCTTTTAGTTGTAATTATGCATGGTCAGAAGAGACCATACTTTAGTTAGGGTTCCGTCTTATTATGAAATATACATCAAATAAGCTTTAAATAAATTTTAAAAAAAGTAAAAAAAAAAAGAAAATCATTAAATTTATTTTTCTTAATTTTTTGGGATTAAAAAAAAAAATAAATAAAAAAATAAATGTATCAAACCGATACATTCAATGTATCGGTCGATACCCGATACGTATCGTGCTGGAGCTCAGGACGATACGTATCGGTTTACCGATTTTTTGACCCTTGTTCTCACTACTTCCGTCCAAGTCTTTGTTGGTTTTCCCTTTATCTTTTAGGTCTCCTATTAAAACACCCAATTGTTGGCTTTAAAATTGGACAGGAGTCTGAATTTTTTTTTTTAAATTATAAACACTAGGGAATGAATTTACATAAATTTCAAAAATATTAAATTATTTGAAATGTCTGAATAAAACATTTTTATTTTCAAAGAAATCTCGAATAATTTACATGGGCATAAATAATATATTATGATTCAAAAACTATCTAATACTTATTATAATACTACTTAATTCAAATATTTGCAAAACTATTTAAGAAACACACAATTGGGACAGCTATATGTGTTTAATTGAACAGAAGGACTTGCATTCTAAATGTTGGATGAATTCAAACTTAAATTGCTCGAAAAACCTCAGATTCGACCTTGGAATGACCTGATTTCACTCAGTGTCACTGTAATTTAGCATAGTAGAAAACTGAAACTCGAAAAAAAGAAGCATAATTTTCTGTCTAATTTTCGCATATTAAAAGCAAACTTTGGAGATTTATAAGAGTTTTTTGCATGTTAAATATGTGCCTGAATCTACTGTGCATGGAAAAGCTGCCGATCTGCCCGATTCAGCCACCATTGTGGTTTCATATGATTCTATGTAGGGATCGCCTTTTAAGAGGGCTGGACCAGCGGTTGGAGTGGTCACAGTCGGACTGTGGTCATACCACAGGGGTGGTCCAGTCTTTAGATCATTGCCTATAGTCCATCTCAAATGACATTCAAGGGGATGTAGTCGGATCGCCTTTTAGGAGTGCTGGACCAGCAGTTGGAGTGGTCACAGGCGGACTGCGGTCTAACCACAGGTTTGGTCCGTTTTTTAAACATTGCAGGTAGTTCATCTCAAATGGTATTCAAGGGATTATAGTTCAGTTGGTTGAGCTATACTCGTGCAATTGGGTCGTTGAATGTCTAATTGACCAGGTGGTAACGGTAGAATTTTAATTTGAATCGATGGCTCACTTTTCTAAGAAATGGGGAAATTGACTGAAACATGCTGTGGAAAGACTCATGGGCACGTGTGACGTCTCCATGCAACAGTCTTGAAGTTGATGAAGTAAACTTTGCTTAAAGTGATTGATGCAGTAAAGACGAAGGTGATTCAAAATAGGAAAATGCACGATATCAGTGTATCTTCAATAAAGGATCCGCATGCAAAGAGAGAGACCAAATACAACGATTTTTCATATGAAGAAGAGTTTTACTGTTCTTTTTACAGATCTCGCCAGTCATATATAAGTAAAGAGAATAATCTATTCTACACCCCCTAGTGTACTTACCATTTCAACTCTTCATCGAGTAAAATTATATAAAGTGAAATTACATGACTACCCATCTTCTTGTTCTCAGGGAATTACATGCTCGCTTTAAGTGATCAATCATGAGACATACCACGTCTTTCGTTCCCAAGATATTGAGATTTACCTCCTATTTATTTTATTTCTCCTAAGAATCCTATTTACCTACTCCTAAATAATAGGAATCCTACTGTAAACATAAAACATAGAAGTCAAATTCTCATGAGTTTGTACCAATTTTCCCCCTACTTCAATCCTCCCTAATAACTCTCATGGTTTATTAGTATAAGAAATTTTTTTCTTTCCTAACAACAGGCTAGATGCTCTCTCTCTCTCTCTCCCTCCCCCCAATCATGTTGGCAAGAGAGAATTTTCTTTTCTAAAATTTAGGTGAGAGATTAATCTCACGTGTTATTATTATTTTTCTCTCTCTAAATGGCACATGATACTTGGCTTTGAGTATGGGCTTTTATTCAAAGGACAAAATTTTCTTTTGGGTCTTTATTTTGGCCGCCGTTGGCTCTTTGTTCTCCTCTTTATTCTTATCTTCTTCCACTTCACTCATCCGTCTTTCCTTCGTTTTCGTCTCTTTAATGATCACATCGATGGTTGCTTATGGAAAAAACTCTTTGCTTAGATCCTCCCTAAATCCCAAATTTCCTCTTACATGCCCATTTCTATTTCTATCTTTCTTGTTACTCCAAGCATCCACCTTAACATATGTCTCTCTCACATGGACCGTCTTCTTGTGCTGACTCTAAATAGAGGGGTTAACGCAATGATGATATGATGGACTGTCTTCATGTGCCTTATTTGTGGCCCAAGATTTTGAACGATACAACAATGGTGGTCTTACCGCTGTCTTATAGATCACTCCTTCAATTGAAGTGGCTCTTGTTAATTGCACAACATGCTGATGTTAGGCAATGAGTACTCATTGGGTTGGTTTTGGGTTATATTGTACTGGAGAAAATTAGAGAAGACATATAGGTTGAGGGTCTAACCCTAATATTTTTTATATTTTTATTTTTAATAGGGAATTCACTATATTAAAAAAATTATTAAGTAAATAGTACGAAACATAGGAGGGACAATAATATCCAAAAAAGGAACTCGGCCAAAGTCCACAACCCATCCTCAAACAAATCCCCACATGGGATCCACAAAAAGGTATAATGGTCCTATTGTCTCAAAACCAAAGAGACACTCCAGAGTTGGTAAGAGAGTCCACACCGCCGTTTCTCCATGATGGATATGATTGCATTGTAATTTCTTTGTGCTGTCTTTTTACAAACTCGAATAATAAAGAAAGTATTCTTGCCCCTACTTAATTGAGATAACTTCCTTTCATATTGAACTATTGACTGAACTACTTCTAATTCTTGTTTTACCTAATCAGATTTTGAAAGTATTGGGTGGTATATGGGTGGTATACCCGGTATGTTCATACAGATATATTCCTCCCTATCTAATCTTGGGCTACAAAGAAGGTACATGAAGACAGTCCATCATGTCATCATTGCGTTAACCCATCTATTTAGAGTCAGCACAAGAAGACGGTCCATGTGACAGAGATGTATGTTAAGGTGGATGCTTGGAGTAACAAGAAAGATAGAAATAGAATTAAACTCCCGCTGCTATGATGCGGGAGTTTAGTTCTTTCTTCTCAGATTGGGGTTTGTTGGATGTTCCGTTAACGGGCTTGCGCTTCACGTGGTCGAATATGCAGGATTCCCCATCTCTGAGCAGGCTGGACAGATTTGTTTGCAATGTGGAATGGATGGGTCTTTACCCGGGTGCTAGATTAGAGTGCTTGGCAAGGGTTGTTTCTAATCACCGACCCCTTGTTCTTACGTGCGAGGCACGCCAGAGAGGGCCGAGTTTGTTTCGCTTCGAAAACATGTGGCTGATGAATGGTAGTTTCCGGGCAAGGGTATTGGAGTGGTGGAGTGAATCGACATCTTCCGGGACAGCTGCTTACCGTTTCATATCCAAACTTCAGCGGGTTAAAGAAAATATCAAATTATGGAATAAGGAAGAGTACGGGATGGTTCAAGTTAAGAAGGAGGCTCTATTAATACGGCTGAATGAATTGGACAATATGGAGGAGACGAGAAATCTTTCGGCGGAAGAGCGTGAAGAACGCTATCTAAAAAAAATGAAGTTCAACAGTGTTTGCCTGGCTGAAGAGGTGAGTTGGAAGCAAAAATCCAAGGTGAAATGACTCATGAAGGGGGATGCTAATACCAAATACTTCCATGCGATTGCGAATGCACGTAACAAGGCGAACTACCTAGGCAATATTGTGGGAGATTGGGGTCACATATACTGATGAGGAGCATGTTAGAGAGAATATAGTGGGTTACTATAAGAAGATGTACACGGATGAAGGCTTGCGGCGGCCAGTCTTGGACGGGATTCCTTTCCAATCTCTCGCAGTCGAAAACGTTTAGGGAAGAGGAGGTATGGCAACTTATCAGGTATGGGGCTAAGAACAAAGCACCGGGGCCTGATGGGTTCACTATAGAATTCTTCAGGTGTTTCTGGTCGACTATAAAGGCTGACCTGATGGGGGTCTTACATGAGTTCCATACTTCCGGGTTTATCGAGCGTAGTCTTAATTCTATTTTTATTACCCTCATTCCCAAGAAGGATGAGGCTGATGATATTGCTGATTTTCGATTTATAAGTCTCACTAACTGTCTCTATAAGATTATATCCAAGGTCCTTGCTAATAGACTTAAACCGGTTATGAGCACGATCATCTCGGATAATCAAGACACTTTTGTGAGGGGTTATAAGCTTCTCGACTTTGTTGCGGTGGCTCATAAAACAATCCATTCGGCTCATCAAGAACGCATACCTGCCACCCTTTGGAAGGTGGACATGGAGAAAGCTTATGACCGGGTTAGCTGGGACTGCTTTGATTATATGCTCGGTAGGTTGGGTTTTGGGTCGACTTGGAGGAAATGGATGCTGGGCTGCTATTCTTCAGCATGGTTCTCGATCATGATCGACTTGGAGGTACTCCTGCTGGATACTTCAAGAGCTCTAGAGGTCTCCGTCAAGGGGATCCGCTATCTCCTTTCCTATTTGATATGGTGGGAGAAGCATTTTCGGGGATGATTGCTCGGGCCAGGCAATCTAATCTCATAACCGGTATTAGGGTGGGATCTCAAGGCAGATACATTTCGCACCTCCAGTTTGTGGATGATATCTTAATTTTTGGAAAGGCTGATGTTCAGGAATTTAGGTCCTTGATTGATGTTCTATCCATTTCTGAGGCGGTTTCAGGCCAACGCAAAGTTGGCTAAGTCAGCGATAACGGGTATTAGTACTGATGATGCTTTGTTAGAGGAGTTGGCACAAACTATGAATTGTGTTGGCGGTAAACTTCCTATTCGTTACCTGGGGCCCCCCCTTGGCTTAAGATATCCCACAGCTAGCGAGTGGGGTTCGGTGGTGCAGTGGTTGGAGCAAAGGTTGTCGACATGGAAAGGGAAGTTGCTAAGCAGTGGAGGGCGTCAAGTGTTGCTTAAATCGGTATTGTCGTCGCTGCCCATTTTTTACATGTCAATGTTTAAATGCTCGATGGAAGTTATCAAGCGCCTAGAACAAATTCAACGGTCATTTCTGTTGGAGGGTTCAGGTATATCCAGACGGTATCACTTGGTAAATTGGGACGTTGTTTTGCTACCAGTTTGTTGTGGGGGGATTGGGTATTCGAAGTTTGAAGTGGACCAATATTGCGTTGCTCGACAAGTGGTTTTGGCGAGCAAGGAGGGTAGAGGAAAGGGATAGCCTTTGGCGTGTAGTGCTGAGTGAAAAGTATGGTAATTCGGTCGGTAACTGGGGCATTAATACCACGGTTCATAGGGGCTATTCAGCTTGGTGGAAAACTATGTGTAGCACGTGGGAGTCGTTCACCAGAGGATTTCGGTTTAAGTAGGGCTGTGGTTCACGGATACACTTTTGGGAGGATGCATGGGTGGACCGCGATCCCCTCAAATCATCTTTTCCGGTTATCTATGCTATTTCGCTGAATCCTCATGGCATGATTGACAAGTTTGTCTCCAAGACTGAGGGGGGTAGACTGTGGAATGTTATCACCAGAAGACTTCTGAGGGACGAGGAGGTGGTTTCCTTTTCAAATCTTATGCAATTGATCTATGATTCGCAACGCAACCAGGTTGGGTGTGACCAGCTTATGTGGACTTCGAGTAGAGAGGGTTTGTTCTCTGTCAAATCTTACTATAAGATGCTGTCCTGTCGCCCCTTGGTCAGGTTTAGCGGCGCTGGGTTGTGGAAGGAAGCCATTCTGGGTAAAGTCAAGTTCTTTACATGGACCTTGTTCAAAGACAAAATTTTAACTATAGATCAACTTATTCGTAGGGGGAAGGAGATTCTGAATCGCTACGTTATGTGTAACGATGAGGAGGAATCCGCTGCGCATCTTCTGCTTCACTGCAAGGTGGCCCATGAGTATTGGACTATTGTCGTTAATTCTTTTGGAATGTGTTGGGTCAAGCCGGCGACGCCCTATTTTTAGTTCCTGATGTGGGAGTCCGTTTGATTGGAGGGCCCAAGTAGTGAATACTGGAGGATTGCCCCTTTCGCTGTGTTTTGGAGTCTATGGAGCGAGTGGAATCAACGGATTTTTTGAGAGTAAAAACGGTCCGGTGGGGATGATCATGAAGCAGGTCCGGGGTGGCTCGGGTTGCTAAAGGAGGGGGCGGGTCTGGTGGGGATGATTTCTGGTGGGATTCGGGCTAAGTAGGTGGGGTCTGTGAGATGTTTTAGTAGTTTGTTGGTCTTGTTGTACTTTCTCTATCCTTTGGTCGTGTTTTGTATTGGTCTCGTCAGCGCCTTGCTGCTTATCAATATATCTTTTTTATTACCGATAAAAATAAAATAAAATTCCTCCATGCCTCTATCCGATTGCGAGATTAAATCTTTCCTTATTACTCACTATGCTTATTAAAAGACGACTGTCTCAATATTATGAGAGCCTGGACAGTCATAGGATTTAGCTTTTGACTGGATTCAACGGGATAAAGGGGCATGCTGATATGGAGGGAAGAAAATCATTTTAGCCACCGAATAGATCTAAAGTTGATGCATATGTCACCCTAAAAGTAATACATTTTAGCCATCGAGTGCTTAAAATTCCAGTGTCATGGATTGGAAGCCAGAAATCTGTGGAACTCAGCTTTCACTTCTTTAGGTAGCTAAAACGAGTGTTATTTACTTGTAAACAGAAGGAAGAGACAAAATAAGAGAAGAAAAAAAGGGAAGCATCACTGGAACCTTGACATGGTAACACCACCTTGAAAAACGAGGAGAAAAGAAATTTGGGCATATCAGCTGTTGTGGGTCTCAAGCTTCGGATAAAAAGGGAAGTGTTACTGTTGCGACCTTTTGTGATAGCGTCATCACTTAAGAAAATTGCTTAGTACCCACAAATCATTTCTGTTCATACCCCAATTAATGATAAAAATTAAAAGAACACCTCAATGCTCTTGATCATTAGAAAAATTAGAAAATAGTATTACTACATATAGTAAAACAATTGAAGAGCTCCATAGTAAAACCATCTGGTGCAGGTGCTTTATTCTTACCGCCATAGTAATCACTCATTTAACTATTTCTTTTGAAAATCCCTTTCTGTGTCACCCCTATCAAACTCAGAGATGGTATCAGAAAGCATGCCATCAACCATATTCCAAAACCATCCTTCGTCTTTGTACAACTCCTCATAGAACCTATCAATTTCCTTGCCACCTCTCCATCTTCAATTCTAGAACCTCCCTCCGTGAGGATAGAGTAAATTTTCTTCTTCGTATTAGAGGCAGAGGGGAAAAATTTAGTGGCACTCTCTCCTGCTTTTGACCAATTAGCCTTGGACTGGTGTCTCCAAGAGATTTCCTCTTAAAGCCATTTTTATCTGTAACAAGCTTTGAGGTCGGTCCTCAACTCGTTCTTCTCCACAGTAAGCAACCTCTCCTCTTCCATAAGATCAATATTGGCAATCTGACAACAGTTCTTTTTTAACTTTTCCCACCATCCCAAAACTTTTTAGGTTCCATTTCTTGATGATCTCTTTGAGATTTTTAAGCTTAGTAATCGAACAAAACATGGCCGTTCATCTGATTTCGACCTCTCTCCACCAACTATTAACCAGAAATTAAATCATCGTTATGGAGCCACATATTTTCAAAGCGAAAAGGTCAATCACCGTTTCCCTTATATGATCAGGGACAGGTCTAGGAAGACCATCAAGGGACACGTTAAGAAAAGAAGTCTCCCATGAAGCCGTACAGAGAAATCTAACAACGTAGAATTGGTTCCCCTGTGATTGTTTAACAACACCTTCCCATTGGAATGTCAATCAAAACACATTCCCTAATTAAATCTGCAATCCCTTCATCCCCCCTCTATCATAGGTTCCTCTACTCTTTTCATGATCAAACCTATTGATGTTAACATTCCCTCCCCAACACCACATGATATCCCATATATTCGACACACCTGCCAACTCGAATCATAAATCATCCCTCCTCCTATCTTCATTCGAACCATACACACCACTGAGAGTCCATTTTAAGGTGCCCTTTAATGGAGATGAATTAAGCCATTTTTATCATGAGGACAAGCGCTAGGTTTGAATGGTTAGTTTTTTCAAAAAACCAATTTTGGGAGATTACTCGAGTTGACATTGTTGAATATTTTCATGATTCCATGACCGTGCATGACTTAAGACATGAATGCTACCTCCACAACCCTAATGCTGAGGAAATAGGGGTTGTTTATGTATGACAGTATGAGATTATAAACTTATAAGGCTTGTGGTGGTGGTGTTTATGGTTGTTGCCTGGGAGGGAGGGGTTGGTGTATAATAATATATGCCCATCCCAAGGGCATTCTTAGATAGACATTAAATTTTGGATGGGGCCGTTATTGTCCATGAGTTTGTTGATGCTCGTGATTAGAAAATTAATTGAGGATCGTTCTTGAGATGAACATGAAGGAAATATAGAATCATCTTAACTAGATTTTCTTGGATAGCGCGTCCTAAGATGCCCACGAGTTTGAATTCGTGATTGTTTTGTTCCCACCATGCCTCCTAAAGCACCATAGGTCAAAATCTCGGATTTCTGAGACATATCGTCTAGGCCTCCTGGACGATACATTCAGGCCTAGACGATACATTGAATGTATCGGACGATACATTGAATGTATTGACCTGGTACAATTTTTTTTTAAATCCCAAAAAATACCCTAAAATTCTGGGAAAATATATTTAATGGTTTTCTAATTTTTTCAATTTTTTTAAATATTATTTAAGGCTTCTTTGAGGAATATTTGGAAAATTTATCAAACTTAGAAGTATAAAACCTCTCAACTTAACATTGTATATGATAATATGAATAGTAGACTACTGGGCACAAAACATTGTACATGAAAAACTTACATTAAAGCCACATTGAATTCCTTGGTGGTTCTTTGTCGTCGTGATCATCATCATCAGTGGGCCAACTTTGCCTATAGTGTTGGCCATATTGAAATCCATGATCATATGTCCCCCCTTCAAACTGAGGCATTAGCCTAGAGTATGGGTCAGTGTCAAATGGAAATGTCGGTGTCGGTCCTCCAAAAATTTGACCAATGAAGTCTTCATGTTAGGGGTAGGTTGGTTGAAGGATTGAGTATGGGTCACTAGTTGCTGAATCTTCAGTGTTTTGCAAACTAAAGTAGATATAGTATAACTCAAATCATCTTGTGGACTTTGTAGTGGTTGGTAAGATTTTGAAGCTCCTCTTTGTTCAACCCCTCAACCTCTAAATGTAGGAGTGTCGAACATTGTTAACGGTGTCGATTCATCGTTCCATTCGGCAATACCTCCATAAGAATAAGAGAGACCAACATCATCGCCTCCGCCGCTAGTGCCAATGTGGGTTTCATTACCTCCACCATCACCTCCACTACCGCCATCATCATCATCTCCCTGCTCACTACCGGGCTGTGTTTCGTTATCAGATCTAACCATTGAATGACGATACAGTCTTCTTTTCCACCAAGGTTGTTGAGAAGCCTGCTCCTTCGCTATTCTTTTTTCATCGGCCAACCATGCAGTGCTCTCACTATCTAACACTGGAGCTTTCCTCTCTCTTCAATCGACTAATTCAAAGGATCATCCTCTGTGAATATATAATCCAACTCGATGGAATTAAAATATTCGCTATTTGTATGGTAGCATATGATAGATGAATTAGTATATGCCTCAATTATATCTAAAAAAAATGTATGAACTAAGACGCCAATTGATTGCTTATCACGGCTGGTCCTCTGCATATTCCTGACCCTTAACCGCATATTGTAATGGCAACATACTAACTTTTCCAATCGACTCATAGTTAGCCTATTCATTTTCTTCGTGTGGATGGGAGAGAAGGTACTCTAATTCCGCTCACAGTTAGATGAGGAGCATGTTTGTGATAAAACGTGCATGGCAATCCGCCTCAGTATTGGACCATCATGTCCATAGTGCATTCATCAATCTACCGGCTTATCGTGTTGAATTTGGGATTGTACTAACCTCGTTCCAAATGATGTTTCTGGCGGAACATATCAATCTACAAAGACGGAATACGATAACCCACATATCAATATACAAATAGAGCATATTGATGTACAAACTTAAAAATAAAAATAATACTATGACTACTCACGTCTCTATTCGTTGGATGCATGGATCAAAATATCGTCCGATACCGATACGTATCGGACGATACGTATCGGTATTTGACTCGAACGATACATTGAATGTATCGTTCGATACATTCAAATGTATTGAATGTATCGAACGATACATTCAATGTATCGTCCGATACAGACCGGTACCGATACGTATCGTCCGATACGTATCGTTTTGGAGCTCGGACGATACGTATCGGTAACCCGATATTTTAACCCATGGTTGGATGACATTGAGCAAACCACTATACACTTCATCAACCCCACGCAACTCAAAATGTCGCTTATATTGGAAGGCGGGATTCAAGTAATGTGCTATACATGAAATATGAGCAATCTCAGCAGTATATAGAAACAATGAACAATATGAAAAATAATAAATAAATATAAATCACTACATAAGCAGTTTAACATGTTTTACCTGCGACATGCAAGTTGTGGTGAAATTGTTTATCCCACCTTTTGTTGTCCAATATTGCTTATATTTTGTAGGACATTTAGTTTTGATAGTCAATTTCGCTTTGTCCATTGACTCGTAAACATATTCCATAGTTGGTTTCTCATCACCATCTACCAACCTTAACACTTGTACTAGCGGGGTAATGACGACCACCAACTAGTCAACATCTGCCCAAAACGGGGTGTTGTAAATCAAATCAGCCACTTCAGTACAAGTAGGTCTCTTTGATCTGGGCAGTTCTGATTCATATTTTCCCCATTCTTCGGATGACACCATGTTTTCAACTCACACCTATATCTAGCCAAGCTCTGTAGAGCTAGAAATTGTGTGGCAAACCGTATAATCCTAGGCCGGAGCAGCTCATTCTTAGTGAATCCCCTTATTAAATTCACCAACTTGTCACTGTTATACAAAAAAGAAGTAATCAATCTTCCCTTTTAAATAGTTGCTTGTGCCTTGGCCCTCTTTCCCAAATCCTCAAGAATGAGGTCCACGCAATGGGCGGCACAGGAGTCCAGTACAAGTGAGGTCTCTTCAACATTAACTGCCTTCCAGCGGCTTTGTAATTGGCGTGCATTGTCTGTTACTTCTTGCACAATGCGCTTCTCTCCAACCTCTTCAACTACCTTATTCATTAGTTGAAAGAGATAATCAACAGTTTTTGCGTGTTTAGAAGCATCGACTGATTTCAGGAATACAATCCCAGCATCGCTATAGACCAAAAAATTTATCAAACTCTTGTTAGACCGGTCCATCCACCGCACATATTTGTGCAACCTATCTCATCTCATACTTCCTCAAAGTTTTCACGTAAGCTCCGATGCAGGTCTTTTGAATTGCTGAACTAACTTCTGCATTAGTGTCAATCATACTTTTGAAATATGACGACTCCACAACCTGACTTGGAATGTGGTTGAATACTACGAACTTTGTAATAGCCTTTCCTAGCTTCTTCTCCCATATTTTCAGTGAGATTGCGCTCAATTTGTTTGTATTGAACTTTCTGTCCGATACATGAATGGATCCATGAGACCTGTACTACGGTTTGTAGTAGGAGTCCTAGTCTCCCTCACGGTTGTTGACTTACGCAACCCCGCAGTCTCCTGAATGCCCTTATCATTATCAACATCATGTGGCCTTTGACTAGACCCACCACCACCAGCACACATGGATGGACCCCTCAAGCTGGACCGAAACCGATAGTCGACTTCTTCCTGATCTCGTCGATGTTGTGCTTCTCTAGCACTTTCCTCATCGCTCTCGCTGTCACCGCATTGACATCCTCATCATCCTCAGGTCAAGGTGTAGGAAACTCTGGATCCCCCCTCCTTATTCTCTCATACATGTCCTTATCCTGGTCGACATCTATTTTTTTTCCCTTAACTGTTTGCAAGGTGAAGGTGGCTCTCATATCTTCTCTCACCTCTTTTGGAATATGCTCACATCCTTTAATCTCTCCCTTAATATGAGCCAAATGCTCCTTCAATCATGTTATACCTCTTCCCTGCATTTTCTTTCCACAAAGTCTACATTCGATTCAGAGCCTATCGCCATCTATTGCTTTGTCGTATTGCCAGACCGGATCTTGTCCACGTACCATATTTATTTATTTCACTTACATGAATGAGCAGACGATTGGATTAAATTATAAGCAGCAAAACATGATGATGTGTCACATCATCATGTGACACATCATCACATGTTGATTTAATACGTTCCCATGATGATGTGTCACATGTTGATTACATGTTGATTAATAACATCCCATGATGACGTGTCACATGATGATGTGTCATATGTTGATTATATTTGACACATCATCACATGTTGGTTAATAACATCCCCTGATGATGTGCCACATGTTGAATATGTGTGACACAGCATCACATGTTGATTACATGTGAATTAAGCGCATCCCATGATGATGTCCCACATGCTGATTACATGTGTCACATCATGTGATGATGATGTCACATGTTTATTACATGTGAATTAATAACATCCCATGATGATGTGTCACATGTAATCAACATGTGTCACATGTAGATTACATGTGACACATCATTATATTATTAATAGATAATTCGAAAATAATTTATTATCTAGGTTAGGAACCAATTAACACAATATTATGATCTAGGTTAGGAGATAAATGAACTTAGGTTAGTAGATCTAGGCTAGGTTAGATATAGGTTACAAACCCTAAAAAGAAATTTAATTTGGGACACGTTAGAGACATATATAGCCTCAAATTTGATGGTTTTAATACAAAACCTTCAAATTTGAGGCTAAAATTTAAAGATCCACCATATTTATGGGTAGATCTAGTGAAAGTAAAGGTATAAATGTAAGCAAATAGGAAAAAATCAACCTAAATGGTGGAACATGATACATTTTCTATGATCTCCAGCGAGACGGTGGCGACCCCGAGCCTTTTCGGGTGGTGGGTAGGCTAAGTTTGGGTCCGGGGTGGTTTAGGAGTGAAGAGGAGGAAGAAAGAGAAAGAAAATGGGAGGAAAAAAAGGGGAAAATGGGGCTAAAAAGGGGCAAACCCAGGTCCTCCAACAGCTGGGCCCCACTGTTGAAAACATTGAAATTATTGGACGATAATTTCAATGTATTGGACAATATGGGCTATAATTGCCCGTATTGTCCGACAATTTGCTCATTTTTTGGGGTGCCCGAAAAATAGGTTTTTATTGTCTCGGGCACCCCAGATACCTATATGTATCGGTATCGGACAGTATTTTGATCCATGTAAAGCACTACACAAAGTAGGATAGAGCATAAATATTTGCTTGGACATTGCTCTACTATTTGTTTCACAAAATAAATAAAGATGCAAAGGCATTAAGATTTATAGGGGTTTCAAAAATTTGAAAATTGAATACCTTGAGAGGGAGTTTGTATGATTTTGGCTCCGCCAAGGGTGGTGAGTTGTGTGGATGGTGGTGCTTGACAGAATCTTATCAGTCATTTTCAAAGCCAAAATCTAATTCCTTCCTCTGATCCAGTAGTTGGCGACCTCCCTTCCCTTGTGGCTGGTTCATCTCATCATGAATTAGAGAGATTGGTTTAAGATGATTGATTAGCCTCTCCCTCCCCCATACCGGGATGGATAGGGGTGAGGTGACCCTTTTTGAGTGCATGGGGGAGAGGTCCTCTCTATTAATTTTTAAAGGTTACACTCTTTTTATGTTTGCCCTTTTTCTGTATGGGAGTGCTTACTGAAGAAACAGAGTGACTGGATCTGTTAGGGAAAGTCTACTCATCAAGCTCGTGGATAGGATTGATTGAAGAACACATTAGAGTTTGCGCTATCTGTTGTCAAAAGCTGTGCGTAGGACCCTCGCTTTAGCTCCTAGGCCTTGCCTAGGGAGGTTCACCCCCTAGGCATAGCCTGCTTATGCTCCCTTTGGGAGACATGATAGATTTCTAGATGGGTCTACCTAGATTCGCCACAATGATATAAAGTGAAATGATAAACATTGCAAGCAAGATTTACAAATGGTTCATTTTAATTATTTTTTAGGAAAAAGTAATCATAGCTCTGATCAAATATTATCCTTAACCTCTTAAAAAAACTATGGGAAGCAATTTTCACCCCTAACCTCAATTTACATGCTTGAGGGCATCCCCACTTATGCAACGGGCTAATCCCTTAAGAACCAATCGTTCCAATTTTTATAAATTAATCAAATGGAAATTGAATCTAATCACTATCTTGATATTTTTTCTAGAAAATTTTCAACTATGTTAAATTAACTATAGATTTGGATAGTATAGTTAATTGATGTCTTTAATATCTAAATACTCTCTAATTACTATGTTTTCAAAATAAATGATGTACTTGTTATTGGTTTTGTTTGTTTAATTTGTTAATTCTTTTGTGCTAGTGGTTGATTAGGTTACTCTTTCAAGAGTAACCTATAATTTTACGTGAGGGTAATAAATCACATGTTTATCATTATGTTTCAATTTTCCATATTTATTATTTTCTATAGATCCTCTCTACATGTACTGTAATAAGTTAAAAAAAATTGCAATATCACTAGGCCTCACAACCTAGGCTCCGCCTAAGCCTTTAACAACTATGCTTGGGCTCTTATTCTTAGTTCTAATGGGCCAGGTTAGAGGACATGTAGATGTTGGATGGAGTGAGACTTTCTACAAGTATCTCAAATCATCTGACTAGATTAGGGATACCTCCTAATGAAGGCATGCTTGAGTTCCACTTTGATGGCCATTCTTTGGTTAAGACGAGATTGATGTGTGTTGGTGGAATTATTATTGTTATTTTTTTATCACTTGGGGCCAATCATTCATACCTTTTCTGGTCCATATGCCCATTGTTACTCACTTGAAGTCAAAACGTTGACCACCTTTGAGGGCTATCTACGGAGTACGGACGGTATTTGTGATTTGGATTTGTTTTCTTTGATTGTAAACTGCAATTCTTCATGTGTTATTAGATGGTTAAGAGAGATGTGGAGCACCTTGTGATCATCAGATTACTTCAAGAAAGCTCTAGATCAGCTTGACGCACTCTCAGCTTACCTAAGTTCAAATCTATAGCGGGTGGCGTTGTGAAGGAGGTCATATGATTTTCTATTCTTGTTAGAGATGCATATTTATGTTGCCAATCTTTTACCTAGATTGTTTAATTCCGTGTTTATTTGTCCGTTCTGGTATCAATCCCTTCCGCACTTGCATCTCGACTTTTCTCTGTTTCTTATTATCCATCGAAAAGAATTTTGAGGCATGCCTGCCTCCATGGAGGAATGAAATCTTGCTGCCACCATCTAATGGTTGCAAGATCCCTGCAATCCACAAAGCAAGGATTAATGCCGCCGCCCCCACCTTCTTGTCCCATCTATTTGGAGTTGGCTTAACAAGTTTTATTTCTTTACTTAATTCTGTTTAGGGTTAAATATCTGTTACTCCACAATCCATCATGTTGTTTCTTACTACTTTCCAAATCTTTTGATGGTTGTTGTCTTCTACTCTTTCCTTGCTTTTATCCAATCAATCACTTGTATAGGGGCTATTTACGTCTCCAATGGATACGACTAAACCATCTCAAGTGACTGAAATGACATCCCTCAATTTTCTTTTTTGTTGGGGTCACCCATAAACTTCCTTTTATATGCTTGTTCCTAATTTTTTTATTACTCCATGCATCCTACTCATCGTATACTTCTCAACCACTTGAACTTTGTCTACTTGCTTATTCGTAGCCTAACATAGTACTCGATACAATAATGTAAGTCTTTTCTCTATTCTATAAAATCGTCCCTTCAATTGAAGTGACTCATTGGTCAACACACCACACCGATTGCCTGCCTCCACTTTGTCCACCCTGTACTGATCCTGTTTGAGATGTCCTCAAACTTACGATTCTATTCTTTGCTAATGGAAAATAATCGAAATTTGACATGGTGACACTAAGTCGTATTCATTTTGATCACATCATCCTCTTGGCTCTCATGTTTGTTAAACTTGCACTCCATGTATTTCGTCCTTGTCTTGCTATTATGCTAGCAAGGTTTCGATAGTGTACAATACACAATAATATATACGGTATGATATGTACAGTGTTGATAAAGGCACGCCTAGGTTCACCTCTGTGCCTTGCAATTTAGGCACAAGTGCAATGAGGCGGGCTTAAGCGTGTGCCTTCTGCATCGCAAAAGCGCCAAAGTGCACTTAGGCGTACCTCGATTTACTTTAATAGAAAAATATTTTTCAATTTCAATCTTATTGTTTTATATAATTTTTTTCATTATTTATTTACCCCCAACCCCAATCCCCTCATAAACCTCTTTTCATATTGATGCGGGATGCCAAGATCAAGAGCCGTAGATTCGAGCCGCAACAAATTTTCCAACCAAGAAGAAGCGGAGCGAAAATCAGAACTAGGCGTGAAGATACAAATTCTGGAGAAGGGAAGGAACACAGACAAATTTGATCGATTGAATTTAAATTTCGATCGATCGAAGTCCTATTTCGATCGATCGAGTGTCGACGGCGATATTTCATATATATGAATTTCGATCGATCGAAATTGTGCCGAGTTAGTTTAAATTTTTTACTTTTTATTTTGAACTTAAGTTTTAGGGGCTTATTTGTCTTTTATTTAGTATTTATTTTAGGGTTTTATTTTACTGTAAGACCTCCTATATAAGGTCATTAAGAAGAACATTATAGTTAGTTTTTGATGAATGAAAAGAGAGTTGCTTTTGTGTAAACCCTAGAGAGCTTGTGAAAAGTTTTCAACTGAGAGAGTGAATCCTTCAAAACCTTGAGGAGTGAGCAATCGTTTTTCGTGCGACTTGGTCCGAAGCCAACATATAGCCGTGGTGTGAAGCTTCGGAAAACCCTTGGTGTGAAGCCTTGGAATCTTTCTTTTTAGTTTGTCTTTTCTCTGATTGTCGGGTATTATTTTTCTTTCTTTCCATTGATAAAAGAACAAAATTCCAAAAGAATCGTATTCCATGATATCATTAATTCCCTCCCTTTTAAACTAGTTATTCAAGTTTCATCTCCTTCAAAATCTCCGAGGAATCAAATCTGATATTGCCATTATCGCTTGATGCCCTAAACTAGAACGAATTCCGAGTTCTTTCATCGGAGCCGTTTTTCTAGATCGGAAAATTTTTACGTATGTGACGCTAAAATGGATTAATCTAATTGTTTTATTAATTTCATTGAATTAATTTTATGTGTTGCTTGATTTTGATTATTTCCGCTATTCAATTCATTCTAAAGTTAATCCAAAATTCGCATATTAGGATTTTAGCATTTGTCCCGCGTTAGTTTTGGTATCAGAGCACGGTTTTAGTTTAGGGTTGTCTGTGTCATAGATTTTAGGGTTTGCTTGAATTTAGTATATTTTGTCTTGCATAATTTCGTCATGGATACCAGTACCTTAGAGGCCTTGATTAGAGATCTTGCATCTAAGGTGACCGCTAGTCAAACTCGGATGGATGAACACATCGCTGATCAACAAGCCCGACATGAGGCTTTAGAGCTCGTTTCGAAGAGATCAATGAGCTCATCGTTGAGAATCCCATTAGAGTTAACAACCGTGACCGTAGGAGAGATGTTCCTCTCCGACGTGAGGTCCAAACCAATCTGGACGATAAGGTTATGAAATCTGTGAAAATGGATGCCTCTACTTTTGACAGGAAAAGACAACCCAAGATCTTTCTCGAATGGGTCGCCAACATGGAAAACTACTTTGAGTGGTATGCTATGTCCGAAGACCGCAAGGTCAGATTTGCCAAAGTCAAGCTTATGGGTCAAGCCAGACTTTATTGGTTGGGAGTGAAGCGTCGTAGGCAAATTCAGGGTCTTCGTGCTATTTCCACGTGGGCTGAAATGAAAGTCCAACTGCACGAAAAATACGTTCTCGTATCATATGATGAACATATTTTTGATCAGTGGCAGTCATTGCATCAAGAAGAGTCCCCAGCCACAGAGTACATCAATCGGCTTGAAGACCTGATGACCCAGGCCGATGTCGATGAACCAACAAAAGTTACCCTCTCCCGATTCCGAATTGGTTTTCGCCCAGAGTTACAGAGGGAATTCATTCCTTATCCCGTTGCGGATCTCGAGGAATGTTTTGCTAGGGTCGAAGAATTAGAACGGTATCTCGACACTTCCAGTCATGGCCGATCTAAGTCTTCCAAACTTGAGCATCAATCTAACACTATCGAAAAGGGAAACAATGCCTCTGGTCAATCCTCAAAATTCATAATTCCCCAAGTTGACAAAGGAAAGGGACCAATGGTTGAGAGTTCTAAACGTGCCCCACAGCAATGTTATAAGTGTCAAGGTTTTGGTCACTTTGCATCCCAATGTCCTAGTAAGGGTCAAACTTTGATCATTCAGGAGCATACTGAGAAAGAGTGCAACGAGATACCCGAAAAAGTGTACAAACCATGTGGCACTCCAAGTGATGAGGAAGGTGAGGTTCCGGTCCGAGCCATAGGTTGCATTAGGACAATTCCCATTGCCGAGTACGGTGTTGATAATGTGTCTATCTCAAGTGAGTCATTAGAGTTGGTTGGATCACATCATCATTCTGATTTGCATGAGATTAACAATATGAATTTCTTGAGCACCGGAAATACACATTGAATATATTTAATGAATTTGATACTAACAGTTTTGTGTTAATTCCTGATGGTTCTGAACATGTGGAATCTTACCCAATTTCAGAAAAGGGTAATGATGGAGATCTTGATCTTCCTTTAGACAAGGGCAACCGTCCGATAGTTGCAATAACGGATCTTACGCCTATTTTTGATCCCACTACCCTGCCCTTTGATCCATTCCTTTTTGAGCATCCAATCGAACCACCCCCATTGTCCCATTTTCTATCCCGTACCTTACCTGTGTAACATGAGAAAAGGTCGACTCAGGAGGTTATAGAATTTCGAAGCTTCCATGCCAATAGAGGTAAACATCATGAGTATCTCACAGCGTGGAAAGGTAAGCCACGAAAGAAGCTTTCGAAGTGTGCCATCCATGGATTCCCTAACTCACCGGAGATGAATTTTTTCCACTTGGGGAGAAAGATGCGGGACGCCAAGATCAAGAGCCGTAGATTCGAGCCGCAACAAATTTTCTAGCCAAGAAGAAGTGGAGCGAAAATCAGAACTAGGCGTGAAGATAAAAATTCTGGAGAAGGGAAGGAACACATGACAAATTCGATCGATCGAAAATTTTGATCGATTGAAGTCCTATTTCGATCGATCGAATGTTGACGGCGATATTTCATATATATGAATTTCAATCGATCGATTTTCAATTTCGATTGATCGAATTTCAATTTCGATCGATCGAAATCGCTCCGAGTTAGTTTAAATTTTTTATTTTTTATTTCGAACTGAAGTTTTAGGGGCTTATTTGTCTTTTATTTAGTATTTGTTTTCAAGTTTTATTTTACTGTAAGACCTCTTATATAAGAGGTCATTAAGAAGACTATTGTAGTTAGTTTTTGATGAATGAAAAGAGAGTTGCTTTTGTGCAAACTTTAGAGAACTTGTGAAAAGTTTTCAACCGAGGGAGTGAATCCTTCAAAACCTTGAGGAGTGAGCAATCGTTTCTCATGCGACTTGGTGTAAAGCCGACGTACAGCCGTGGTGTGAAGCTTCGGAAAACTATTGGTGTGAAGCCTTGGAATCTATCTTTTTAGTTTGCCTTTTCTCTAGTTGTTAGGTATTATTTTTCTTTCTTTCCATTGATAAAAGAACAAAATCCCAAAAGAATCGTATTCCATGATATCATTAATTCCCCCCCTTTTGAACTAGTTATTCAAGTTTCATCTCCTTCAAAATCCCCGAGGAATTAAATCTAATATTGTCATTATTGCTTGATGCCCTAAACTAGAACGAATTCCGAGTTCCTTCATCGGAGCCGTTTTTCTAGATAGGAAAATTTTTACGTAGGTGACGCTAAAATGGATTAATCTAATTGTTTTGTTAATTTCATTGAATTAATTTTATGTGTTGTTTGATTTTGAATATTTCCGCTATTCAATTTATTCTAAAGTTAATCCAAAATTCGCATATTAGGTTTTTAGCGTTTGTCCCGCGTCACATATCTATCAAATAAAAAAATGAAAAGAAGAGAGTAAATAAGGAAGCAGCCAATGACATTTAGAGCTTGAAGAGGTCTACGAGGTGGAAGAGGAAGAGGAAGAAAAACGAGAGAATAGATAAAGAAGGGGACAAAAACAATTAGAGTCTGAAGAGGTCTACGAGGAGGAAGAGAAAGTAGAAAAAGGAAATGTTGATTTAATTGACGATGAAGATGATGGTGTTGATATTGGTGATGGAGATGAAGAAATGAAGACTTGGGATTTTCTGCATGCTTTTAAATTTTTCGGGGGTTACAAACTTGCAATGTCAAGAAATAAATACATGGATACATAAATATACTTTTGCGGCTATGGAATTTCCTTTTGAAAGTAGAAGTTGGAATTTGAAAGACATATCATATAAATATACAATACAAGTGTATATTATAAACTTACACCACACTTATACCTCTATAGTTTATAGGTGTTTTTTTTTTATATAGTGAATTGTCTTGTTTTATTCAATTTATTTGATCTAAATTTTAAATTTCAATGTTATGTCTGATGGAATGAAATGTCTTTGACACATAGTATTTAATGGAAAAGATCATAGATTGTTATATATTTCATTTTCTTTCTTTCTTCTTTTTATTTATTATTATTATTTTTAATATTCTCTATTTCCAGCTTCTAATTTGTAAAAAGCTAAGTTTATCTTACGATACACGGTACGCTATATAATACGAAAATTTCAGTAGACGATGCATGATTTGACAACCTTGCTTATTAATTTTAAGGCGCCTAATTTTAAGTCCTTTCTTTTGAAGGTCCAACTTAAAATTTACTTGTTTCCTAGTCTAGCCAAAATTAACACTACATCGACAAACAACTTACACCTTTAGACGTCATTTGTATTTCCACTGATAGTTCATCCAAGGCAAAGAATCCTTGCTTCTTAGAAATAGGATCCGAATCCATAAAGCCTCAACGGGCAAAACTGTTTCAGTCTGCTAAGAATCTAATATCTCCATCCACGAATAAATGGATCAAATTGATGAAGAATGAGATAGGCAAGTGACCCTTCTAGCTAAATTTTGGTGGACAGAACACACTGCAAAGTGCAAACCATTGTAGGAAACAATGATATCCGTCCACTTCTAATGACCACATTTCTTTGGCCTACCTCATCTTTCATGGAAAGAGTAGGTTTTTGAATTGCAACTATTCTTCTCATATATTATAGGTTAATATTACCCACAGGTTGGGTTCAGGTTGGGTTTGGTGCTATAACCTGAACCTAACTTGTTTATTTCACAGGTTGAGATATTTGACCTGACCCAGTCCGACCTGACAGGTTGAAAATTTTAACCTGAACCTGAACCTGACCCATAGCAGGTCGAAAACCTATTGTGATGGCTCAACCTATTTGCCGCCCTAAAACTGATGGTGTTCAAGGTGTATCGTTAGCGTGTTGAAAATGCCAATTAGAAATGATCTGCATTTTATTTTTTATATTTTGCAACTGTTGTACAGGGGTGGTGGTAGAGGAGGTGGTTACGGAGGTGGCGGGGATAGACGCAGAGATAATTACAGAGACGGCGGAGGTTCCGGCCCTGAAAGGCATCATCATGGTGGGCAGCGCTCCCGTCCCTACTGAAAGGGCATCTTTATCATGGCGTCCATTATATGTACTAAGAATGTGATCTGAGAGAAATTTAATCTTATTCCTATTCGTGAAGTTGTAGTCAGAACAGGAGACTTAGGTAGGTTGTGCGCCTTCTCTTGCGCAAAACTCCCCCCTCTTTTACTTCTCTGTTTCTATTTCTAAAAGTAGAGAGAGTTTTGATTCTTTAGCTTGAAATTGATTTGAACTATGTGAATGTTTTTATAGAGGCAAAGCGGATAAAATCTCCAAATTGCTGGTAGTTTTGAGATTTTCAGGTGAGTGCTGCTCTTTTAAATTGCCTTCTTAATTTATTTATTATGTTTGGGGTTTTAACTTTTAAGAGCAGAGGGCTTTATGAATGTGGCATGTGTGCATCATCCTCACATGGCATGGATGCATGTACATGTGATCGTGTGATACATGCATGCATTCATTTAATTCCAATATAAAGGCTGTGCTATGTTTATGTGATTGCATTTTTTCTTTCTTTCCCTACATGATTTTGTTTATTCCAACCTAGTAGTAGTCTGCTGGAAGGGTTGATGATGACATTTTAGCCACTAAAATCCCTTTGAAAGGCGATCCACGGATTTCAGGAGCCTTGAAATCCATCTAAGCTTTTAGCGGGATTTTGTAGCTCAAAGTTTACGGCCTTTCTAAGGAGATTCAGATCCCATGTGAATTAGGGGTGGGCGTGTTAGCAGACGATGGGGCTAAAGCTTGCTATCACCCTCGTCGCGGAGCAGGATTCTTTCCTTCTATGGAGCAGATGTGTTCTTGGAGCTTGACCTTTAAACCTAGAGAATTTTTTTTTACAATCTTAATGAGCATCGCCGTTATCACAACGCCAAGTTTGCGCCCATCTTCATGCAACCAAAGTCCAATTCAGTCTCTCCCCATTTCATTCAGCTTTTGCCGATATGCGGTAAGTAGTTTAGAGGATGGTGATGTCATCTAGGTTTGTTCTGGCCTTTTTGTTTATCTATCTATTTAAGACAAAATCTGTAGCCTAGCCTAGTTGTTTCAGAAGTGACTTGGTAATGCTTGTTTGTGCAGACCTTGCATCCAAACTTATGGTGGCATGGGTTCCCATTTCATATAGTTCCATGTCTTCTTGGCTGGATTGGCTAATCCCATGCTGCCTCACGGGAGATGCGGATGTTGCCTCACGGCTAATCCCATGTCTTCTTGGCTGGATCGGCTAAGCCCATGTCTCCTCATTTTGTGGATGTTGCCTCACAGGAGATGCGGGCCGGCTTGATGAAATTTTGGCTGATTATGAGCTGGGCGTTGTTTTCGTGATCAACTTGTGTGTGTGTGTGTGTGCTAGCAAGCATTTAAGCTCTCTCTCTCTCTCTCACACACACACACACACACATTTTTTAGCTATTTTTTATGAACATGAGGAGTACGAAAAGTCTTTCCCCCCTCTTGAATCAAGAGAGGTTCATATCATTATAGAATGATCCAACTGCTGCGAACCCGAAAACAAAATTACAAAGAGATTCATCTTAAAGTATGAAAGTGCCAAGGATGAGATGAACTCAAGAATCAGGAATGATTTACCATCCAATAGGGCACAGGATGCAACCACAGTAGTCATCAACAACAGGAAGGAAAAAAATAAACATTTGGAATCTCGGTTAACCCGAGTTACTGTTGGATAGGCACACACATATTCATCAAAAAGAGTTTGAGTTGGTATTGGTACTTGAAAATATTTTCTCAGCATATTGTTTTGTTTATTCCCATCTAGTAGTAGTTTTCTGGAAGGGTTAGTGGGGGACATTTTAACCACTAAATTCTTTGGAAGGAGCGTTGAAATCCATCTTAGTCGGCATTTAGTGACTATTTGTGTTTAAAAGATTATGGCCTTGTTTATTAGGAGATTCCCATCACGCTCTCGTGAATTTGTTGCCAGAAAATGCGTTGAGCAGATTCTTTTGCTTGTCCGTTTAAGTTGGAAGGGAATTCGTTTTATGATCTTAATGAGCATCACAACGCCCATCTCAATGTAACAAAAGCCCACTTCAGTCTCCCAATTACATTCAGCTTTTGCCGGTAAGTAATTTGCAGGATGGTGATGGTGATTTATTTGTATTTTTCAAATTCTCTGTAAGATAAAATCTGTAGCCTGCCCTAGTTGTTTTAATGCTTGTTTATATCTGGATCGGCTGGCTGATCTTTCCTCGCAGGAGATGCCGGCTCTATGGAAAGTTGCTGGTTTATTTTGCGTGATCAACTTGTCTGTGCGCCTGTGTGCGTGCATGTGTGTGTACCTTCAATCAAGCTTTTAAGCTCTCCTCTTTCTCATATTTTTAGTTAACGAAGTACCAAAATAGTCCTCTCATGAATCAAGAGAGGATCATATATCATTATGAAATGATCCTACTGCAATTATGCCAACCATGGTATTAAGTATCGGCCGATACTGATACGTGTCAGCGATAGGTATCATTATTTAGGCAAACCAATACCGTTATGCCCTTGATACCTTATCGGGGTCATATCGGTATCAGTATCAGCCAATATGGCTTGTGGATCAGTATCGCCCGATATGTATCGGTCCTCCATGGACCAATACCCAAGTTGATGCATTGCTTCTCAAATATTACTTCTCAAAGGGCCTCTCACAAGTTGAAAATGGTGTTGCATGAGAAAGTAGCATGGACAGCTTCTCAATACAACCACTCTCAGTTAGAGGTGGTCATGGCTCTCTCAACATTTTTCGCCCTTAGAAAGTGTTTTTTTGGAAAATATTTCCAAACAGAGGCCTTAAAATTCCATGAGATAATCTCTGAAAGTTCCCCCTTTTTTATTCCGATTCTTGCTAATCAAATTTTCACAGCCTTGCTTATTTTTCCGCGGCTGAATCTGTCCTATATTATTTTCACTAAGTAGGAGATAATCATCTCTCTCTCTAACGAAAAATTAAATAGGAGTTGGGAACTTGAGATAGGTTTTTTTGGTAAGATTAGGTACTTTCTAATTTAATTTTCTGGATAATGAAAGCGGCAACTCTATTAGGCCCTATATATATATATATATAAATTCTATTAGCCCTAACGCAATCTCTGAAAACTCCTACATCTGAAACCCCTTTAATACCATTGATTGCTTGGGAATTAGATGATGGAGATCGTGTTTCACCCTGACCTTCTACACCATGAATCTTGAGATCATCTCACACTTAACAAACGGTCAGTTTTGGATTCCATGTCACAGATCCCAAAAAATTTGGCCCTAAAATTACGGTTGAGCGTGATGTGTGCCATAGGATTCAAGGGGTGCGACGTGATCATCTCACACCTATCAGACGGTCAGTTTTGGAATAAAAAATTGACCCTCTAATAGGTGTGTCGTGATCTCAAGCATTGTTTGGAAAGTTGGGGTGAAACATGTTCTCATTTGAAGCAATCGATGGTTTTAAAGGGTATGCACACGTGGGTGCTTCCAGAGATTGTAGAGGTGCTAATAGAGGTACCCTAAGTAAACGGGTGTAGAGGTCCTTAGCCTCGCACTCCTGGCGAAAAATAATTACAAGAAAAAAGTCCCTTAGAAAGTATTGGGATTGAGAAGCATGTGCACAATAATAAATGAAAACTATCATACAGTAGCATCAATTGACAAAATTGAGGCACAAAGACATTTCGAATCCAATCGATGAACTAATGGTGATGACTAATGGTTATCTATTCAAAGGGGTATGTGAACAATCATTATTTTGAATTAATTTTATTTTTTCTATTACTAATTTATTTTTGACAATTTTGAGACATCGATTCCAATGTCCTTGTAAGTTAGTAGTACTGACTTTCTTCGAACAATAAGCCAATAAATCTTGATAATTGGAACATTGAGGTTTCTCTACACCATCTATCATCATGGTTCCCCATAATGCTCTCATATTGTGGCTTTTTTTTATTTTTGCTCTCCGGTAATGACATACTATAATTTGTAGAGATTTGTTGCAATTATTGAACTTGATCATTAATTGGAGGTGGTGGGGGTGATTGTGAGGCTTCATTGTTGATCAATCACCACCATTATCACTTAATTGATGATCAATCGGATATTCCATCGATGCCATTTAGATTAACAAAAAAAATATAATTGTAAATAGAAAACTACTAACATATAAAAGAGTTTTACTATTATTAAAGAGCCTTGGAGGGTGGAGATTGTAGCTTGGAGCTTTAAATGAGAGCTTTGATGGAGAGCTTGGAGCATTGGAGTGGTTGAAACTTTAATGGAGAGCTTCACTTAAAACTTAATAGAATAATTAATTAAAGAGAGTAGAGATTAGGAAAAATAAAAAAAAGATAAAAGTGTAGTAGTAATTGTGAGAAAAAATGGCAGGTGGGGAGTGGATATTTATAAGGGTGGAAAAAAAATTGGATAAAAAAAAAGGTTAAATAATTTGAAAATGGGTGCAACCAATAATTTTCTAGTGGTACTCAGGTTGCAAGCTATAGAACATGGCTGCGATGACCAGAATGTAGCTGTTGCAATTGAATGGCTAGAAAACTAGCTGTTGCATTTCCAAAGGCTAGTTTTCTAGTTGCTTAGCCTATGTAGATCGATTAGTGAGGGCATGGGTCGGGTAACATTGGCGTTTGGGTGTGGGTTTGGGTCGGGTATCATTGGTTTCTGGTTGTGGATCTAGGTCGGGTACCACTGGTTCGGTTCAGGTCAGGTACCACCGGTTAAGGTCGCTTTTGGCCTGTTCGCGTCCAGTTTAGATCGGTTAAGGCCCATGAAGAGATTGGTTTATTCAACCTACCAAGTTGGTTTTCTGTTTCGAAGCACCCAAACAGAAAATCGAACCGATTTCAATTAGGTTCGGTTCGATTTTTGTCGGTTTTCGGTGCTGTTCGGACTGGTTTGGGACCGATTTTCGGTTTAGGGTTTGCATCCCTAGCGCTCTGATACACAAATGGCGCATTTTGGGTGGGGACTTAAGCCCATGCTAAAATTAAAATCGTGGAAGGGACTTATGCTCAGAATCGGGCAATATATTTCGCTTGTGGGGATTTATGCTCAGAATCGGGCAATATATTTCGCTTGTGGGGACTTATGCTCTGATACACGGATGATGTGTTTTGGGTGGGGATTTACGCTAATGCCAAAAACAAAATCAGGGCAGGGCAGGGACTTAAGCCGGTCACTCATTCTAGCAGAAGTGACATTGTGTACCTTTCGACCAAGTGCCATAGCTTTTCCGATGGTGTGACACTCGAATCGGCTCGAATCGGCTCTTGGGTCTTAATTATACCGATACAGTCGCATCTATGCGTATAGTCATGCGGATAGGAATATTGAAAATAGCCTCCACGTCCTAGGGTAGAAAGAGGCTTTGAATCAATTCTTTTCTCCACTGATGGGTAGGGATGCAAGTTTGGTGTACCTGAATCCGAATTTTTCGGTTTTTGGTACATCCCAAACATATACCGAACCGAAATGTGTTGATTTCGGTGTACTGATATCCCGAAACCCCAAACCATTTATGAATTGAAACTGAATATTTTGGTGTTCTGTTGGGTTCGTAAACAAGCTGGGGTTAAAAGAAAATAAATTTGTTAATATCTAAGTTAGTGTATATAATATTTTATGTAATTAATATATACTATATATAGTTTGTCTATAAACGAAAATAATGTATAATTAGTATATAGTCCTATAGTTAGTGTATAATCGAAAATAAGTTAGCCACTATATAGTTAGTTAGTGTGTAAGTTATTGTATATAATATTATATATGTTGGTGGGTTATACAATAAATGATAAAAATAGATCGGAGATGGCTTTAAGCTACGGTTAGATCGCTGTCTTTAAGATAATATTTCTCCCCCTCAATGCAACAGGATAACGACAAATTCGCCTCTAATATATAATGAAGCCTTGATAATGTACCAATCTGTCACACACTACGTTGCACTGTAGTGTGCAACCCAATAAAACAAACACATAGAATTACTCTGGTAGGCACACGAATTCAAGGACACAGATACATGATTCGAGATTTGCAAGTGAATGAATCCCCTCCTCTGGCCTCTATCTATAAAGTTTGATACACCTCTTCAGGGGCGGTTGTGTGTGTTGGTTCCTTGGAGTCGAGGGCCCTGATCGATTCGATCAACAATTGCAAAGATCTAACGGTGCACATCGAACGATTATATCTTTCGGTTGTTTAATAGTCAGTAACTGCTTTGTTCGAATCGTTTTCATAAATGGTGGGAAACCGTCTAATGCACACATGTGATGTAGATGTGTGAAGGCAATCCGCGCTCGATCAACAAGTCAATCAATCAGACTATCTAAGATCAAATAAGAAATGCTCCTCAAGCTTTTCGAGAAGTGCAAAGTGCGCCTTAAAATCGGCAATTGTACCATTCGCACATCGCACACGTGCACGTGCGCAGTGGCAAACCGCCGCTATGAGTAGTATTTTTACTTTTAAGCTAAACAATATGGAGGGTAAGTTTTTATATATATGACAAGAAATTTTCTCGTAAATTAGAGAGGTGAGACTAACTTTTTACAATACTTTCAAGTTTTGGTGGGAATAGTTTCCCTCCAATACTTTTCAAAATTCAAATCTCTTTTGACTTGAAGGTTATAGGCTCAAGTATTGGCAAAAGTATATTTTCCACAAGAAATAAAAAATTAGGGAACCATTTAAAGTTAAACAAAAATTTTTAACCACAATATATAATAAATAAATATTATTAATTTAATAATAAATATTTATTTGATTAAATATCCAACATTTCTCCCCTATTTATAAAATAACGGTAATTAGAGTCGATCTTAAATCTGACAATCAAAAACAATAAATATATGTACCAAATATTTCTTCAGCACTTCTTGATTACTATATGCATAAATGAATGTGTCTTAAGGAATTGAACTTTCATTTAGTGATAATACATCAAGGTTGATAAAAAACTTTAGTGATCTAATTTCATAAATTATTTTTCTTATATAGTCAACCGAATGTATCACACACATAAGTAATTTAAGTTTCATTTCATTCTTACAGCCATCATATTTATGGCCTTGTGCTTATGCCTCGATATTTATGAGTTTTATTCAAAAAAAGCTTTTATCTATCTTGGGAGTGGTCACACTTCTAAACTCATAAAAGCAAGTTCTATCAAAATGCTCATGTAACTTAGACATTTCAACATTATATGTTATAGGTTGATTAAGAGAATTAACTCAACCTCTTCTTTAGTTACAAGTACCACATTATTATTTGAGATGGTTTGAGTTATATACTCACACTTTTAATAATGTGCAATAACTTCTTACGATTAATTTTTTCCATTGAACCTTTAGTTTCTGAACTGCAGAAAATAGGTCGAGTTACTATCATAGGTGATATAATTTATAGGTTCTAAACCTATCCCTTTTGATGTTTTAATTACCACATCTCTTGCAAGACCATTTGTAAAAGAATTCGCTAAATTTGCAAAAGTCCTTATTGAATTTATAGTAATTACTTCTTCACGAAGTAATTGACTACTATAACTGTGTCTTAGACTTATATGCCTAGACTTTCTATTATAAATTTTGCTATAAGCTTTAAATAATGTAACTTCACTATCGCAGAATAAAGATATCGGTGGCATAGAATTAGGCCAAATGAGAATTTCTAATAATAAATTCCTTAACCACTCAGCTTCCTTACTCCCTGTTGAAAGAACAATAAATTTTGATTCCATAGCTGTATGTGTAATGCATGTTTGTTTTTTTGATCCCCAAGAAACCACGACACCTCCAAAAGTAAATACCCATCCAATCGTAGACATTGATTCACCTAAATTATTGTTCCAACTAGTGTCTGTGTATCCTTCAAGTACTGTAGGATAACCAACATAACACAATGCATAATCCTTAGTTTTATTAAGATAATTTAATGCTCTACCAATTGCTTTCTAATGTTCATGACTAGGATTATTAGTATATCTATTTAATTTTTCTACTGCATAAGTAATATTGAGTCTAGTGCAATCAGTAACATACATCAAACTACTGATTACTCTAAATATTCTAATTGTAATACACTTTTGCTATTGCTTGATTTTAATTTTACACTTAGATCAAAAGGTGTTGATACTAATTTTTCGTTATGTTTAAATTTCTTTAACACTTTTTCTATATAGTGTGATTGAGATAAATAATATTATTATCTCATTTAAATAATTTTATTCCAAGAATTACATCGGCTTCACCCATATCTTTCTTCTCAAATTTTGAACCCAATTTTTTTTTTTTGTATTTTCAATACTTTTCAAATCAGTACAAAAACTTAAGAGGTCATCCATATAGACAAACTATCACACCCTTACCGTTTCATATCTTACTGTAAATGCATTTATCTGATTCACTAATTTTGAATCCATATGATAAAATAATATTATTAAAATTTTCATGCCACAGTTTGGGAGCCTGTTTTAAACCATATATGAACCTAATGAGTTTACAAACTTTATTTTCATGTCCCTACATTATAAAATTTTCTGATTGTTTCATATATACTTTTTCAAGTTCACCATTTAAAAAGACAGTTTTATCATCCATTTGATGAACCTTGAGATTATATATGGAAACAATTACAAATAATATCCCGATTGAAGAAATTCTAGCCACTGAAGTATAAATATCAAAATAATCAATATCATGCTTTTGTTTAAAACCTTTGGCAATAAGTCTGGCCGCAAACTTATTTATAGTGCTATTATGATTAAGTTTTCTTTTGAATATCCACTTACAACCTATAGGTTTAGATTCTTGTGGGAAGTTTACTAATTTTCATGTATTATTAGATATGATAGAATCCATTTAATTATTTATGACTTCTTTCTAAAATGCAGAATCAATAGACTTAATATCTTTATCATATGTTTTAGGATCTTCTTTGGTATTCAAAATAAACTTTATTTTCTTAGTTTTTTCATTTCTAGTTTCTTCTACAAGTTAAACATAGAAATCTGAACCAAAATTAGTGACTTTTCTAGGTCTCTTAGTTCTTCTAGGATCTATCTCTTCATCTTCACTACTAGAGAGATGAGGAGAATTAGAAGATTCTTCTAAGCCAGAGAATACAAGATGTTTAGGAATACTAGAGAATTTATTCTCAATATATATTACATCTCATAATTCAAAAATTGAATCATTTTCAAAAATATTATTATGCTCATATACCAAAAATCTGTATGTAGGATTATTAAGAGAATATCCTACAAAAATACATTCTATGGCTTTAGGACCTAATTTCTTTCGTTTGTAGTCGGGTACCCTAACATATGCTTTATAACCCCATACTTTAAAAAAATGTAATTTGGGAGATTTATTTTTCCGAACGTCATATGAAGTTTTAGAGGACTTTTTATGTGGTATCCGATTTAAAATATTACATGCAGTTAATAACGCTTCTCCCCATAGATTTAAATTCAAACCATAATTTATTATCATGGAGTTTACCATTTCTACTAAAGTCTGATTTTTTCTTTTGGCTATTCCATTGGATTTAGGAGAAAATGGAGCAGTGACTTCATGAATAATTACATACTTGTCACAAAAATATGAAAATTTATGTGACATGTATTCACCTCCTCTATTCGATCTCAAGGCTTTAATTTTAAAATCTAATTGATTTTCCACTAAAGTCTTATAGGAGATGAATTTACTAAATGCTTTATCCTTTAATTTAAGTAGGTAAATATATGTAAATCTAGAACAATCATCAATGATGATTATAAAATATCTTTTCCTCTTCTAGTAGTAATGTTATTCAAACTATACAAATCTGTATGAATTAAATCTAATAATTTAGATTGTCTTTCAACACTCTTAAATAACTTCTTAATAATTTTAGACAAATACTATATCTATTTTTACCATAATCTATATGTAATTTAGGAATAAGTTCTAATTTAATTATATTTTTCATATAATAAAAATCTAAATGCCCTAATCTATTATACCATAAATATATTGAGTCACACATACAAACATCCCTTTCTTATAAAGTATAATAGAATCGGATTCGATCATGATCTTGAATCCATGTTTGTTAAGAATACTAGCCGATATAAATTTTTTTTCGGATTTCAAGGATATGGAATACATCATTAAGGGCGACAGATTTTTCAGTGGTAAAATTTAAAACAACCTTTCCTTGCCTTACAACTTTGGCAGTAGTGGAATTTCCCATGAACAATTCATGTCCATTATGTGCCATCGTATAGAATATAAAATTATTCCTATGAGAGGTCATATGTCTAGTAGCCCCAAAATCGAGCCACCATTCATTTTCACCATATACCATGTTAACCTTGGAAATCACTGCAACGAAATCTTCTTCACCCACAACGTTTGCCTGATTTTTATTTTTCAAGAATTCTCGACAATCATGTTTGAAGTGGTCAGGTTTCTTGTAATAAAAATAAGTATATTTTTTTGCATTTTCTTTGTCTTTTCCTCTTTTAAAATCCTTCTTATCTGGCTTCAGTTTGAAGTTCTTCCTTTTGTTTTTCTTTGATGTGAATGCATCTTCAATAATGTGAGCCTTGAAGACGAGTTATGATTTCTCTTCCTCCTTGTCATGTAGACAAGCCTTTTTTTCTATACGAAAATGAGTCAAAAGTTCCTCTATAGTTTGATCTTTTATAATATGTTTCAAACTCTTACGATAATCTTTTCATCCCAACGGTAATCTTGCAATACCCGCAAAGACTTGAAAACCTTCGTCTATTGGGCTTCTTTCGGCCACAAGATTGTTGAAGATAATCTGCATCTGATGGACTTGCTTAAAAATAGCTTTTGAATCAAACATCTTAAAATTAAATAACTCACTAAATATAAGCGCACATCAGTTTCCTCTACTTTGTGTATCTGCTCAAGAACCTCCCATATCTCCTTTGCAGTCTTGTAAGATTGATAAACATCAAAGAGAGAATCAATAAGAGAATTAAGAATATAACCTTTGCATGTGTAATTGTCGCTTTCTCATTTCGTACGGATTCTACTTTTTTAAGTGCTTCATCTTCATGCTCCGATGGTGGTAAGTCCATAGTGCGAACGTATGCGATTTTTAAGTTTGTTAGTAGGAAGTGTACTTTTGATTGCTATTGTTTGAAATTTGTGTCATTAAAGCATTCGAGTTTATTGATCTTTGTGTTGGAGAGATCCATCACTTTTTGTGCCATGAAAATATTATCTTAAAATTATTTGTGGGTTACACAATAAATGATAGAAATTGATCAGAAATGGCTTCAAGGCACGATTAGATCACTGTCTTTAAGATAATATTTGTCCCTTTTATGTAATGGGATAACGACAAATTCGCCTCCAGGCTATAATGAAGCCTCGGCGATGTACCAATTTGTTGCACACTATGTTGCACTATAGTGTGCGACCCAACGAAATGAACACACAGAATTGCTCTGGTAGGCACACGAATTTCAAGGACACATAAGATTTGAGATTTGCAAGTGAATGAAACCCCTCCTATGGCCTATATTTAGAAAGTTTGATGCACCTTTTCAAGGGCGATTGTATCTGTTGGTTCCTTCGAATCGAGGACCTTGATCGATCTAATCAACGGTTGCAAGGATCCAACGGTGCACACCGAACGGTTACATCTTTTGGTTGTTTAAAAGCTAGTAACTGCTTTGTGCGAACCATTTTCATGAATGGTGGGAACCGCCTATTGCATACGTGCGATGTACATGTGTGAAGGTAATCCGTGCCCGATTGTAGACACCTAAAATTGGCCTAAGGCTTGACTGACCCATACTTTGAGAACGACGTACTTTTGAGCTTCCAAAAGCACCTCTCGAACCCTTAGAACTTAACTCAAACTTTAAGAACCCTTCTCATACCCTTAGAACCCATCTCGGACCCATAGAGGCCATCTGGGACCCTTAGAGAACCAAGCAAAATAATGAATATAAAGAAGAGTGTCACAGTTTACATAGACATCTGCAGGAGCTAAGACCTATACCATTGGAAAGTAGATGTTCCTATATTTTCAACGAGCTAAGAATCGCCTAATTCTGAGTTGTATATAAAAAGTTATGACGAATTGAAAATTGTGAGAAAGTGCAGGAATTTGGCTAGGCGTGCATAATATGCATGCCCAGGCAAATTGTGGCCAATTTTAGCTAGGCATGCATATGCACGCCTAGCCAAATTGGCTGAAACCGAGTTGGTCCCCCCATGGGTCTTCACTTCCAGAACCCTTTAGGCCTGATTTTTAATATAGGCGCCTTCATTAAAATTCAGTTTTTTTTGCAAAATGATTGAATTTCAACTTTAGGGTTTGTCTTGTGGACCACCCCAAAGTTTGGGGTGAGTTTCTTTAGGACCCTAGTGCCCCCACTAGCCCTCTTTATCACCCTTTTGCCACTTAAAACCCTATCCTATCATCTACCATTAAAACTCAATTCCCACCTATCTAAGCCCTAAAAATCCTAGAAAGCCTTAGCTTTTTTATTACCTAATTTCTAATCCAATTAGTGATTTAAACCTTCACTAATCCCATCCAACTCTATAAATAGAAGGCCACCCCCGCTTGTTTAAGACCACCTTTTTCTAAACCTAAAGGAAAAACTCTACAAAAATCCCTCCTCATTCCAAGATTCAAAGCATCCAAGCTTAAGAATTTTAGCATCCCTCATAGCCATTACACCTCCATCACTCCTATGCCTTCAAACCTTAGTTAGAGCTCTCTCATACCATTATTCCTAACCTCCGAAACTTCCAACCTCTAGCAAATCTAGGACATTTTCTTTAAATCATTTGCTTTCGGAAGCTCACTGGAGTTAGCATTGACGCGACGATCCGATAATGGTGATATAAGGGCCTGAGAGCTCCGACTGTCCCCTCTATTCCTCTACCTTCTTTATTTGTTTTTCCTCTATCATAGAAGTTGAGCTGTTACGCCATCGAAATTTTGATGATTGCAGAGGGCTCAAATAGAATCGAAGTGCCTTCGGACAAGTGAAAGTATCGTTCAATTTTATATTATTTTATATACTTGGCCATAGTAGACGCCGCTTATGAGTGAGTTAATCGGGTGCTTAACACCTTTCAGATCGATAATTGAAGTCTTTACCCAAGAGGCTTTAGCATTGATCGGTGATTCAGAGTCATATATTGTACTTTGGTGCTCATGATATTGATTTTGGGTATCCCGAGAAGCCAAAAGCTCCGGGTGGCGACTCATTTTTTTGAGCGCATCGTTGCGACGGATCGATGAGATCTACTGTTGCACAGATGGCGACTCCACTGGGGATAGTTGTTAGAACTTCTCGTTGAAGTTTTGACCCTCTTTGCATGTGTTTTTATTGATTTTTAATTTTGCTTGCTATTTACCTCTAAGATTCCGTATTTTTACTCACCCTACAATTTCGCATGTTTTGTACTTACCCCTACAATTCCGTCATTTACCAACTTAGTTATTTGGTGGGTTACTTGATAAATTAGGTCTAAATTCCGTCATTTACCACCTTAGCCGTTTGGCAGATTACTTGATAATCAGATTTTAATTTACCATCATATACATTTAGGCACTTTACTTTTCCCGCCTAGTCACTTTACTAGCCTTGTCCTTTTCCTATTACTTGTCATATTTCACCAGTGAACACCGACCCGTAGTAGCGGCACAAGGCTCTCATAGCCCGATTCGGACGACGGCGAAGGCCTCATTTTTGAACTTAAGCAAATTCCTTTAAAATTGAAATTTAAAATGAACCAAGGGACATAAGTGAATCTTCTCGCTAGTAGCTTTTTTAAAGGGTGGGAAAATTAGGCAGCAATACACACTCAACCCGATTCCAAGTAGAGCGGCAGCCTTAGTGGTGATGATTTTGAAAAGAACCACCCTATCCAGTATCTGAGAAGGGGCTCGCGTTGGAGGTATATAAGTTGGGTGACCGAACCTGTTACGAAATCTTAAAACCTTTGGGGAGCGCATTAGTAGCATCGAAACGACCTTGTATCCCTTTAAGCACGGAAAGGAGGGACCCGATAAAACAAAGAAAAAGTCATGGGAGGCATTGCCCCCCAAAGCCAAATTAAAAGACCAACTCGGGTCTGCTGCCATATATATATATATATATATATATATATATATATATATATATAAAAGCCAAGCGTGCATATTACGCATGCCTAGATAAAAAAGCCATCTTTTTACTTAGGCGTGCATATTATACATGCCCAACTAAAAAAATTGGCTTTTTGCTCAGACGTGCATATTATGCACGCCTAGCTTATTTGCTAGGCAGTATGAATTTGTAGCATTTTTTTCACCTATTCCCGAACTCCCCTCTCATTTGGTTTTAAACTCTCGACACCTCCTACATTCTAAGGCGCCCAAAACGCTCTCGCCGGTCAAGAGAGGTCACCTCGAGAGATCGGGTTACTACATGGAAATCCGTACCCTTCAAGATAAAGAGATTTTTTCTCTTTGATTCTTAAGAGGGCATCTGAGTCCCACTGTAGGAAGCATTGGGAGTGTAAACACCATCCGAAAAGGGAGTTTCAAGGCCTCGTAAAGAACATTAAAAGAAAGAAAGAGAAAGAAATCAATTTTTTTTTTGTTATTTTAAAAAAAAATTCAAAAAGAGATCATCAAAATAAAAAAATATCATCATAAAAAAATAAAGAAATCATCCAAAAAGCAAAAAGAACCAAAAGAGTGTAAGTGGCGCCGTAACCACGTCATCGCCAAACTCGGCGTCATCCCATAGGGGAAGGAAGAAGAAAATCTTTGGGTCATACGTAAGAAATCCATACCTTACCTGTCACCAAACCATGTCTTAGGCGGTTGATCCAACCGTCTTTGACCCAGATTCATTCCCATCACATTCTCACATAGAGGAGATTCCCATCTCCGATCCCCTAACCCAATCCCCATTCAATGTCACCGAACTATTCGGTGCACCCATTTTCCTCTCCACATCAAACCAAAATGCACCCACTTTCCCTTCTACACTCACCCAATATACACCCTCTTTTCCCTCCACCCAACAAACACCCCATTTTCCTTCCATATAGACCCAACACACACCCCATTTTCTTTCCATATCAACCCAACACACACATGTTCCTCCCACATCCACTTAAGTCATGTCCAATTTTCCCCTTACCCAACATACACATGTTCCCCCTCACATCCACCCAAGTCATGCCCAATTTTTCCTTTACATCCTACCCAAGTCATACCCAATTTCCCCCCTACATCTACCCAAGTTATACCCAATTTCCATCCACCTCAAACCAAGCACCACTACCACCTCATACATTCCCTCCATCAAGAGAACACTCCACACCCCCTCCCATGACCAATCCCATGGTTATGATGGAAGAGATGGTGAGAACATTCATCGCTCGGAAGACTTCTCAAAGTCTTCCTAATTCATCCCAAGCACCACTAAATCCACAACCAACCCTCCAAAATCTTCATACTTCATTCACCCAAAACATCAATCCCAATCAACCTCTGATAATCCATACCACCCAAGGTTCCCATCATCAACCAGGGAGCCACCTAAGTGGGCCTCAAAGCCCCCCTATCCAGACCTAAGCCCATTCAGGCCCAAATCCAAGGGCCACATTCTCAAATCAGCCATCATTCTCCCAATTTCCCACATACACCCACATCCAACAAGCACACCCCATTCCCTCCCAAATAGCAAACCCGTCTTACCCAACCCATCAATCCGACATGAATCCTACCCATCCATATCCTTCATATCCAACCCAACATGGGAACCCATCTCAACCCCTCCAATGCCCCTAGTTCACACAACCTCTTACCCCCAACCAAATCACCTAGGTTCCCATCAACCACAATGGCCCCATCAGATACCTGCTCAACCCATTCAAAACCCACCCGATAATCTCACCCATCCTCCACTAGTCGTCGATACGGGTCATCAATACGAAGAGGATGAGGCCCGAAATAATGGGGCCTATAAGAGGGCATTTGCCAGTTTCAACCCCACACAACCCACCTTCACCAACCAATAGGCTGATAGGATTGAATGGGGACAATTTAGTGGGGGAGCAGCCCTAGTATTACCATCCAAGGAGTTCGAGCTGCTAAGAGAGCAGATGGACAAAATTCAAAAGCAGCTGATGAGGTTGGGGGAACCGAAATCTACGCTACTGATTTATCCGATTATGTCTATATGTCGAGGTGCCGCTGCCACCTAAATTCAAAGTGTCGTCGTTTGATAAATATAATAGCATTGACAACCCAATTGCCCACTTGAAATCCTACTGTGGGGACATATGCCAATATGGCGGAGATGAACGACTCCTTATCAAAGTATTCCAAAAAAGCCTCACAGGTTCAACTTTAAGGTGGTTCACTTCCATCGAACCATCCATGATAAGAACATGGAGGGACCTCACCCATCTGTTTCAAAAATAGTACGTGTACAACATTGATATCAAGTCACGCAAATCTAATTTGGTTCGATTAAAATAAAAATATGATGAAACATTTAATGAATATCTCGAAAGGTGGAGGGCCCTGACAGCCCAGGTAAGGAACTGTATCCCAGATGAGGAGCAAATAGAGATGATCTCAAAAATAGTGCTACTAGTTATATCAGATTTTTTGGTGTACCAGCAACAGGCTAGCTTTAATAATTTGGTGAGAAATACTAACCATTGTGAAGACGCAGTGAGAGAGGGTTGATTAAATAAAATATTGGCCAGTGGGGCCCACAAATTCATTGAGGAGAGGACTGAGAGAAGAGCAGGAGCAGAGGTCCAAGCAATAATGACCTCATTGCCCAGCACCAACACGACACCATTTCACTTTAGGCTAGTACAGTAATCCCCAGTACAAGCAAATCAGGTGCAGAGGCAGGGCAACGTCCCATGGGCATAGCAGACCCTCGAACAGAGAAGGGCCCACCTTAACCGATTATTCACATCATTGGGACAATCTTTGAATGTGTTGCTTCCCCTTCTAATTGAAAAGGGATTAGTTACTCCATTTCATCTGCGACCTTCGCTGAATCCGCTCCCGAGGAACTATGATCCAAACATGCATTGCAATTTTCATCAAGAGTCGGGATATCCAACCGATTAATGCTTCTCATTAAAGCATGCGATACAAGACTTGATTGAGGCAGGGAAGTTCATTCCCTGGGCGGCTCCCCAAGCCAATGTACACACCAATATACACCAAGCACCGTTTTCGTCGCATCCCACAAGGAGGAATGGGCCCAAAGGCCACCATTAACATGCTAGAGGAAGGGATGGAAGAGTTCGATTTCTCAGAACACATCAACACCAGAGGAATCGTAGAGTTACCAAGGCAGTGGAGCCAGGGGAATGAAATCATAGGGGTAGTCGAACCTCTAAATTTAGCCGACTATTTCCCCATTCCCCCATCCTAAGCGGTACCTCTAGATCTGAGGTTGTATTTTCCAGCACCAGCTCCTGTTAACCATATTTAGCCCAGTTTTACCTCACCACCGATATACCAGCCATTTCCAGCACCAACCCCCGTCAATTACATGGTGCCTAATTTTACCCCACCTCCGGCATTGATCAACTACAGCTGGCACAGTGCTACCGCACTACCACCAATCTACCCATCTCCAACACCAGTCAACCATATTTTTTCCAATTTTGCCACGCCATTAATCTAAGCATCTCCGATACCCTCATCAACTCCTTTCTAGATCCCCGGACCAACCTATGATCCCCATCAAGTCCCACTCAATTACAGCCAGACGGATGCCAATGCTGGCGGCAATAGTAATGAGGGGACCATCGAATTCATCACACAATCAGGTAGAATTTCTAAAGAGTCAGAGGTGCCAACACCAATCCAAACCGAGGAACCCGCGGTGGTACACCCCATGGAATGGATGGGCTGAGAATACGAGTTAGAAACACAACTTAAAAGAATGCCGACTCATATCACCATCTAGGACCTACTAATGACGTCTTCACCCCACTTCCAAGCTCTAATGGGGGCACTGAAGGACGCCTATGTATCAAATAAAGTCTCCCTATATGAGGTGGGACAAATGATTAGGCAAGTGTTGGCTTCCAACACCATCTCATTTTCAGACACCGATCTTCCAGCTGAAGGAGGTAATCATTCTCGATCCCTCAATATTACAGTTGAAACTGGAAATTTAGTAATACCATTGGTGTTGGTAGACAACAGATTTGCCTTAAATGCGTGCCCTTTGAGAACGAAAACCAAGATAGGGGTCAATCCGTCGATGTTCAGACCGGCCAAGCAGGAGCCCGATGGTTTGATAATACAAGAAGAGAACTGATAGGAGAAGTCGATCTTGAGCTCACCATTGGGCCAATGACCTTCTTCATCCCGTTCCAAGCAATGGACATCAAATCAATCTTCAATCTACTACTAGGGTGCCCATGGCTGCACGAAATCGGGGCAGTACCTTCGACCTTGAATCAAAAAATCAAGTTTATATCAGATCAAAAGGTCATTGCCATCTTGGGCGAAGGATGGGAGGAAAGAGAAAGAGTCGCACACAACATCGAGAATCTTAAAGTGTTGGACGTGCCACACACAACTGAAGACACATATCTCCACAGTTTCCAATATGATGTATCAGCAGTGGCACTCGAACCCCTTAGAAAGGTCACCATGAAAATCGGGAGAGGAATGATTGCGGCAGTTGCTATGCTCCAAAAATGAGGCTACTAGAAAGGAAAAAGGTTAGGCCCTCGCTTGCAAGGCAGGAGAGACCCAGTCAGAGCTAGAGGGGAGCAACAGATCAAATTCGATCTAGGATACAAGCCTACCGAAGAAGAGATTCAGAAGACCAAGGAAAATGCCCGCACTATTGTTGCAACCAAGGCTAGGGGAATAGACCTGGAGGATGAACCCCGCCCACGGCCTCACATCCGGGGCATGTTTGTAAGCGCATGCGTCATCAATATCGATCAAAATGGGGCAACTCAGCTAACCCCTCACAAAAGAGTCGTTGTCCATGAAACCAATCCGCAAATCATTCCCCCAGAAATTGAAATAGACCTCGCCTCCTTATCACTCTTTGAGGAAGAGGTATCCCTGCCTGTACAGTCACCCGTCTTATCCCATCCCAAGCCCGTGTTGATATTTGAGGACCAGGTTCAGGATGAACCTATGGTAAACATGTTGAAAACTGACCCTCAAAAGTCATCTCAATCAGCTTCCTCCCCAGAACATGGTGAGGGTGCGACACCTTAGGCAAGAAATTGGGCATCAATGTCTCTAATTCTGGAAGCTTTTGGTGGCCTGAAATTTGGCACCTGCTTTCCAAAAAAAATACGTATAAAAAGTGAGGATAGCCCTTGGCAAGCGATGTCATGCATGTATAGAGATCCGCCTTGCCAAGGGCCCACCTCCGAAGAAAAGAAAAACCATAAAAAAATAGAAAAATACAAAAAAGCCCAAAAATATTGTCTTTTAAGATTCCCGAGAAAAAGAAAAATGATGCCTTAGGTAAAGAACACGTCTAACGTGAAATTGACCTCTTTTTTATAGAAATACAAGGAGAGGTAGGAGTCAAGGATCTAGATTAGGAGGTCCAAGCGAGGAGTTGCCCAATGAGCTCCTTGAGCAATACACGATTTTGAGAATAACCCTACCCCATTAATTGAAGAGACCGAGGACGTCAATCTAGGGACTGAAAGAGATCCTAAAATCACTAAGATTGGAACGTCACTGTCTCCTGAGGAAAGACAAGGCATAATTGAATTCCTTCGATCATACTGAGACGTCTTTGTATGGTCATATGATGATATGCGTGGTTCAGGCACCAAATTGGTCGAGCATGAGCTGCTGCTGTATCCTGATGTAAAGCCTGTCAAGCAAAAGTTGAGGCGTCTCCGGCCTGAGTGGATGTTAAAAGTGAAAGACGAAGTTGTAAAATAATACAATAAGAGGTTTCCCATGGTCTCCAAATATCTGTAGTGGCTAGCCAATATTGTGCCAATACCAAAGAAAGATGGGGAGGTTCGCATGTGCATTTATTTCATAAATCTCAACAAGACGAGCCCGAAAGGCGACTTCCTTTTGTCACACATCGATATCTTGGTTGATAATACTGCTAGGCATGGGATGCTCGCCTTCATGGACGGTTTCTCAGACTACAATCAGATCAATATGACGGAGGCAGACAGAGAAAAGACAACATTCATCACTCCATGGGGGACATTCTGCTATCTGGTCATGCCATTCTGATTAAAAAATATTGGGACAACATATCAGAGGGCGATGACAGCATTATTTTATGACATGATGCACCATGAAATTGAAGTGTACGTCGATGACATGACCACCAAGTCACAGGAGAGAGGTGATCATTTGGAAAACCTCCAAAAGCTGTTTGAAAGACTGAGAAAATATAGGCTGCGTCTGAACCCCCAGAAATGCACATTCGGTGCTATGTCAGGAAATTTACTTGGTTTCATCGTCAACAGAAGGGGCATCGAGGTCAATCCCATGAAAGTGAAAGCCATCGTAGAAATACCGCCACCATCTACCGAGAAAGAGGTTAGAGGTTTCTTGGGCTAAATACAGTATATTAGTCGATTCATTGCACATTTAACTCCTATTTGTACGCCGATTTTCAAGTTACTGAAGAAGGATTTACTTGTTGAATGGAATGAAGACTGTCAAGCAGCATTTGACAGGATCAAGAGCTACCTTCTCAACTCGTCTATTTTGGTACCACCAGTGCCCGGGAGACCACTCTTAATGTACCTCTCCACGATGGAAGTTTAGATAGGATGTGTCTTAGGGTAGCACGATGAAATCGAAAGAAGACCATACAATTTACTGTCTGAGCAAGAAATTTATCGACTACGAAACACACTATTTTCATCTAGAGAAAGCATGTCCGCCCAGTAAGCCGGCTCTTACTGGGCGGACTGCACGTTGGCAGCTCCTATTGTCAGAATTTGACATCATGTATGTCACCCAAAAGTCAATCAAGGGGTAGGCACTCGTCGATTATCTTGTCGAGAATCCCTTACCTGATTATGAGCCTCTGAAGATCGAGTTTCTTGATGAAGACATCTTGTTTATGACAGAGGATGCCACTGAGGAGGCAGAGGAGTCGTGGGTAATGCACTTTGATGGGGCATCAAACGCTGAAGGTGAAGGAGTCGGCGCTATTCTAATCTCACTGAAAGGGTCCCACATACCAGTTTCCATCATGCTCAACTTCCCCTACACCAACATGGCTGAATATGAAGCCTGCGTAGCCAGTCTACAAGCAACTCTCGACTTGAATGTAACCCATCTCAGGGTATTTGGCGACTCGCAACTGATCATATGCCAAACCAACGAAGACTAGAAGACAAAGGATGAAAAGTTGATCCCATATCATGAGCACTTGAAAGACCTAATCGTGTGCTTCGATGATATTACTTTCTCCTATGTCTCTTGAGTAAGAAATCGATTTGCTGATGCACTAGCAGCGTTGGAATCAATGGTCGAAATTTCCTATGGCGTCAAAATGAAGCCAATCATGATCGGACAGAGAAACGAGTCTGCTTTCTGCCTCCAGATCGAGGGATCCGCAAAGATGGTGAGCTTCCATGGTTCTTAGATATCAAGAACTTCCTCGAGACACGTACATTCCCTGAGGTCATGACTAAGGCAGATAAGCGAACCATCCCGCACCTAGCTTCGAACTACGTCATCTGTGGCGAGTGCCTCTACAAGAGATTGTATAACAACATCCTGCCTAGATGCCTAACTAAGAGCGAGACAGCAAACATCATGAAAGATATCTATGAAGGAATATGCGGGGTCCACGCCAATGGACACATGCTCACTAAAAAAATCCTACGACAATGGTACTTCTGGACCACCATGAAAACTGACTGTTGCAAGCATGTTCAGAAGTGCTACAGATTTCAAGAACACTTTAATTTGATACATGCTCTTGCTACAGATCTACACAACATAACCACTCTATGGCCATTTTCTATATGGGGCCTCGACGTCGTCGGGAAGGTTAATCCAAAAGCTTCCAATGGGCATCAACTCATCCTGGTTGCCATCGAGTACTTCACCAAATGGGTAGAGGCAACATCCTACACAAACATCATGGGCAGTCGTGTCGAGAAATTCATCAAAAACAATATCGTTTGTCGATTCGGCATGCCCAAGGATATCATTACAGATAACGACATCAATTTCACGAACAAATAAATCAGAGCCTTCTGCGAGCAGTACAAGATCAAACATCATCGCTTATCACTGTATAGGCCACAAACCAATGGAGCCATAGAAGCTACTAACAAGACACATGTTCGCATCCTTGAGAAGATAGTCGTCACATACCAAGATTGGAGTGAAATGCTACCCTTCGCACTATGGGCCTATCGAACATCGATCCGTATGCTACAGGGGCAATGCCGTTTTCCCTTGTGTATGGAACCGAGGTTGTGTTACCAGTTGAGGTCAAAGTACCCTCCCTCCGTATCCTCATCGAGTCCTATCTACCGGAGGCCGAAAGAGAGAGATCCCGTTTCGAACAACTGAACCTAATATACGAGAAGAGACTTCAAGCTTTGGTTCACACCCAGGTCTATCAGAGGAGGATCGCACATGCGTACAACAAGCGTGTTCGCGTTAGAGATTTAAAGGTGGGAGACATGGTACTCAAGAAAAATTTCTCCTCTCTCTACGTTGATCCAAGAGAAAAATTTAAGCCCAATTGGGAGGGGCCCTACGTCATCAGAGAGGTACTCCTTGGATACAGGCTTCGTTTCACTGCAATGGACAGAGATCACTTTTCCTAGCTAGTCAACGCTGGATATGTATGTCGATTCTACTCCTAGTCTCCAGCAATAAGGTAAGTATTGATAAAAATGAATACGTGACTGCTTAAGGATCCCATAAAGAGGTTATCATTTTAAAGCCAAGTAGTCAAAAAGCGTCCTTGAATACTCACACCCTTTGCTATCCAATTTGAGCTAATAGTCTTTCTTTCATGAACCCCTCTCACAAAAAAATGTGTATATATACCAAAAAAAAGAGGAGAAAAAAGATAAAAACTCCCAAAGCAAAAGGCAAAGGAGTTATCATCAAAATCTAAATAAATCAGAAAAGCAAAATCCCAAGAAAATGATGTCTAAAAAAAAAGCAAAAAGAATAAAAAATAGAAAAGAAAAGAGATGAAAAATCATGGGGCATGTATAATAAAAATCCCCCAAGGAAGAAGTGTATTATGACAACTGAAACCCAACCACGAAAAACTTTTAAAACCAAGAATTCCTTCAAAATTTCTAACATATCCCTTCTAACACAAGACCACGATACATCCCTGGAGAAAATCCTCTTTAAGGTCTACGAGCAGTCACAGTATCCGTTAAGTCAACAAGAGCCAAGCGAAGAGACAACAAAAAACTCCATCCAGCCGATTATGACGGAATCGACCTCCATGTCGTGATCTTTGAAAAAAAAATGAATGAAAAGAAAAGAAAAAAATGTATACGTGCTCGAAGCAAATAGGATGTGGTGAAAACCCGAAATGGCGCCACGAGTAAAAAGAGCGAGCTTGTGCAAACCAGGTGAAAACCTGGAAAGGCACCTAGGGTAAGAAAGCAAAAACCCATGGACGTAGTTGCGCTACGAGTAAAAATGAGGGTGATAACGAGCATGGCCAAAACCCATCTTGGGTGCTATGAGTAAAAGGGATAAAAGAAATGAAAGAAAATCGATTACCCCTTGTGTACATTTCAAGTTATCTGGTCATCAATTGGGCCACTTATGTTAGTTCAAATCGGATCCTGATAAGGTGTACCTTCAGATTGCATCGTCAAACGTATGACCCGAGATAAGGAGAAAAGGTTAATTCAATCTAAAGGGATGGATGTTCCAACCTTAATAAAATTCTGGACCTCCCTTTAGGTCCAACCACATGAACGGGTTCAACTAGTCTCAAAATGTGACCCATTTCTTCCTCTCACGTTTAGAACATCAGAAAAAAAAGAAAGAAAGAAAAGAAAAATATGTATATACCAAAAAAGAGTTCATTTTTTTCTGCTTTCATTTCTGTACTTTGCTTGCACCACATCACAAAAATAATCCATGTGGCGCCATTTTCTCCGCCTTTACATTTGAAAAAAAGAAGAAAAAAGAGAGCGTATAACCCAAAAAGAAGAAAAAAATATAATATGTTAGGAGTTTTTACCCCTTTCCTTTTGTGTTTAATCTTTTTTTTGAAGCATGTGCAAGTTAGGTCAAGAGCTCAACTCGCATTCTAAATGCCAGATCCCACGAAGAAGTGAGTCTTCACGAGCATTGCAATTACTCATCCCTCAATTGAGAAGGCCCTTATTCGAGAAGCATCAGTGGACCAAAGACCTCGTTCGAAACTCCTTTCAGGCGAAAGTTCTCGCATTCCAAAGCCGCAGCTCGTACTTACTCTTTTTCAAGGCACTCATGCAAAAAGCAAAAATAATAAAAAAAGAAGAAAAAGAAAAAAAAAATAACAAAAATAAAAATACAAAAAATAGTAACTTACACACATCCCAAAAGGTGATTCGACATCAATAATCGCTCCGCTCAGGTAGTTGTGCTAAAATAAAGATCGGGGTGATGACTATGCTAAAAAAACCTCGAACCCTACCTCGCGTAGGGGCACCTGTGCCAGTCAAAGTGGGGCAATCAATGCCTCATGAGATTGGGTACAACCGCTAAATCTTCGCTTTGATCACTCTAGTATTTTTTGGATTAATATGAACTTTAGTGTCTTAAAATTTAGGTTCGTCATGAGATATTTCGGAGGAGTGGACTCTTGGTCTACGCTACTTGGGCGCGCGCCCTACAGGGTTTAAGGTCCAGGTACCTCCATTATCGAAAGAATTAATCGTTAGTTAAGATCAATCTATCAAAAATGAGATAACATATCGAATAACTAAGTTCAAACATGGATGCAGAAGGGATCTTTGTCTCGTGATTATTCTCGGTGGAAAGGTTAAAACCTATATGGTATTCTCGTAAAGTGTACGCCATACGTCTGGGTATCCGTTGGATGATTGTTTATTCTTGAAAATTATACCCAGTTATGGGTCAGTACTTCTATTGCCTTGTTATTTATTGTCCCTAATGGGTTCATACTTTTGAATAGTTGATCTGTTTGTAAGATCGACTTCAAAGGTAGCATATACTCTTAAAAAGCGTTGCGACATTAATATTCGCTTTGCTCAGGTAGTTGTGCTAAATTAACTTCGGGATCGATGAGTACGCTCAAAGATTTCGAACCCTACCTCGCGTATGGGCACCCGTGATCGATCAAAATGGGGCAATCAATGCCTCACAAGATTGGGTACTACTGTTAGATCTTTGTGTCATTGCTTTAAGCCAATCTTTAAGAATGGGTTGATTATCCTTTCGCTCGCGAGGCTGCTTTGTTCAAAATAAAACTCGAGCATCATGCATCATCAATTACATCATCCCACAATTATGCCTAGTAATGTCGCTAAGCGCTTGGGGACCGAAAATTTGAGTGGCGGACATTTTTCTAATATAATGGGCTTACGTCACTCTCCATATTTTTTTTCTTTTTGATGTTTGAGTTTGCTTTGAATACAGTAGATCCGTTAGCGCATGCCTTGGGCCTCTTCGGATGTCACTTTCTTTAACATGCGATCATTAGTGATTGAATATCAAAGAGGGGCATCTGTAGACACCCAAAATTGGCCGAAGGCTTGATTGACCCATACTTTGAGAACAACATACTTTTGAGCTTCTGAAAGCACCTCTCGAACCCTTAGAACTTAGCCCAAACCTTTAAAACCCTTCACAGACCCTTAGAACCCATCTCGGACCCATAGATACACCATCCTAGACCCTTAGAGAATCAAACAAAATAACGGATAGAAAGAAGAGTGCCCAAATTTACATAGACATCTGTAGGAGCTGAGGCCTATACCATTGGAAAGTACATGTTCGTAGCTTTCCAACGAGTTAAGAATCGCCTAATTTCAAGTTGTACATAAAAAGTTATGGCGAATTGAAAATTACGAAAAAGTGTAGGAATTTGGCTAGGCATGCATAATATGCACGCTCAGTCAAATTGTGGCCGATTTTGGCTAAGCGTGCATAATTGGCGGAAACCGAGCTGCCCCCCCCCCCACGGGTCTTCACTTTCAGAACCCTTTAGACCAGGTTTTTAATCTAGGCATGCATATTATGCATGCTTTTATTAAAATTCAGTTTTTTTACAAATATGGCCGAATTTCAACTTTGAGGTTTGACTTATGGACCACCACAAAGTTTGGGGTGAGTTTTTTTAGGACCCTAGTTTCCCCCACTAGCCCTCTTTATCACTCTTTTGTCACTTAAAACCCCACCCTATCATTTACCATTAAAACCAATTTCCACCTATCTAAGCCCTAGAAATCCTAAAACCTTAGATTTTACATTACCTAATTTCTAATCCAATTAATGAGCACTAATCCCATCCAACTCTATAAATAGAAGGCCACCCCCCTTGTTTAAGATCACCTTTTTCAAACCTAAAGGAAAAACTCTACAAAAATCCCTCCTCATTCCAAGATTCAAAGCATCTAAGCTTTAGAATTTTAGCATCCCTCATAACCATTACACCTCCATCACTCCTACGCCTTCAAACCTTAGTTAGAGCTCTCTCATACCATCATTCCTAACCTCCCAAACTTGCAACCTTTAGTAAATGTAGGACCTTTTCCTCAAACTATTTGCTTTCGACTCTCCCCTCTATTTCTCTACTTTCTTTATTTATTTTTCCTCTATCCTAGAATTTGAGCCATTACGCCGCCGAAATTTCGGTGATTGCGGGGGGATCAAATAAGATTGGAGTGCCTTCTAGCAATAGGAAGTGCCGTTCAATTTTATATATTTTTATATACTTGGCCATAGTAGAGACCGCTTACGAGCGAGTTAATCGGGTGCCTAACACCTTTCTGATTGATTATCGAAGTCCTTACCCAAGAGGCTTTGGTGTTGACAGGTATTTGGAGTCATATATCGCACTTTGGTGCTCACGATATTGATTTTGGCTATCTCGAGACCTTAAAGGCTTTAGGTGGCGACTCTTTTTTTGAGCGCATCGTCGAGACAGATCGATGAGATCCACTGTTGCAGACCGGTCAACAAGTCAACCGATCGAACTATCCTAGATCAAATAAGAAAGGCTCCTCAAACTCCTTGCGAAGTGTGAAGTGCAAAGTGCGCCTTAAAAGCGCTAATTGTGTCATTCGCACATTGCATACGTGCACGTGTACATGCACGTGCGCGGCGGCAAACCGCCACTATGAGTAATATTTTCACTTTCAAGCCAAACAATATAGAAGATAAGTTTCTATATATATGACAAAAAAATTTCTTTGTAAATTAGAAAGGTGAGACTTACTTTTTACAATACTTTGAAGTTTTGGTGGGAATAGTTTCCCTTCAATACTCTTCAAAATTCAAATCACTTTTGACTTGAAGGTTGTGGGTTCAAGTATTGACAAAAGAAAAAAAAAAGTATCTTTTCCACATGGAACCAAAAATTAGGGAACCATTTAAAGTTAAATAAAACTTTTAACCACTATAGATAATAAATAAATATTATTAATTTAATAATAAATATTTATTTTATTAAATATCCAACATTCCTCCCCTATTTGTAAAATAAAGGTAATTAGAGTCAATCTTAAACCTGATAACCAAAGACAGTAAATATATGTACCAAATATTTCTTGAACACTTCTTAACTACTATATGCATAAATGAAGGTGTCCTAAAGAATTGAATCGTCACTTAGTGATAATACATCAAGGTGATAAAGAACATTAGTGATCTAATTTCTTGAACTAATTTTCTTGTATAATCAACCAGATATATCATACACATTAGCAATCTAAGTTTCATTTCATTCCTATAACCAACACATTTTATGACCTTGTACTTATACCCCGGTATTCATGAGTTTTATTTAAGAAAAACTTTTATCTAGCTTGAAAGCGACCACACTTTTAAACTCATATAGGTCAATTCTATCAGAAATTCCCTTGTAACTTAGACATTTCAACATTATATGTTACAGACTGATTAAGAGAATTAACTCAACCTCTTCCTTACGTTACAAGTATCATATTATTACTTGAGATGACTTGAGTTGTATACTCACACTTTTAATAATGTGTAATCACTTCTTATGTTTTATTTTTTCCATTGAACCTTTAGTTTCTAGACTGTAGAAAATAGGTCAAGTTACCATCATAGGTGATATAATTTATTAGACTTTAAACCCATTCATTCCGATGTTTTAAACCCTTCAGTGTCATAGACTTAGACCAAATAGGAATTTTTAATAATAAATTCCTTAATCACTCTGCTTCCTTGCTCTCTGCCGAAAGAGCAATAAATTCTGATTTCATAATTGCATGTGTAATATATGTTTGTTTTTTTGATCCCCAAGAAACCACAATGCCTCCAAAAGTAAATACCCATCCAATCGTAGACATTGACTGGGAAAATAAAGATCAATTATCAATAAAAGGTACGAGACTATAAATTAACAATTCCTATATAAAACGAAAGAATAAACTGTCTAACTATAAATCATAATCTCAATGCTAAAATTATACAATCAATAATCGACATAAGGATCATAGTTAGCACCGAGGTCCTGATGTCTTGCAGTATCGTCCTCCCAAGGCTTATGGTACTCAACGTTTATGAAATCAACAAAATTAGTGTCTGCAGGATCTGGATAACCGACACTCACTCCGTCGATAAAATCACCCTAAAAGAATAAATATCACCAGGGCTGAGTTATTAAACAATGCGCAATTCAATGGATACACCATCAATCCATCCTACACTACTCAGGCGCATTGTGGGTGCATCTCGTGAGTGATAATAATAGTATGACAATATATATGAAATAAAGAAAGGTTAAAATAATGCGTATCATCAAAATCATATCTTAACCTACATGCAAGACCATGATCTAGACACACTCCAATTCTAACGTACCTCACCATACCTCAAACGTAACTTATTATATTACAGGACACATGCGTCTGTACATTGCATGAGCATACATACTTACTTCCATTCCTAATACAATCTGTGTCAGAGTCACTACTCGAGCCTACCATGTGAGGGTCACCATAGTAGCATACAATCATAACATACCACACTCCATAACATAACATATCATACACCCCATCCAGTCTCAAGGGCAGCTGACCAGTGTACGCATCTCTTAAGGTGAGAACAACGTTGATCAGTCACATAATTTACCATTTTGATGTCTCTAATGAAGTGATGTTAGCCCTCAGTTTGCTACTAATGATGTGTGAATGTGCAGATATTTAGAATAGTGTGCAGAAAAGAACAAAAGTGTTAATCTTTGCTAAAATGAACTCATGAAATAGTAAGAAAGATCGTAAAAGAATTATAGTTAAAGCACCAGTTCTCAGAGCTATCGAAGAGAAATCGTGAAGCTTAGGATTCAGTTGAAGCACAATCGAGAACTAAAACAGAAGAAATAGAGAAATTGTAATTTACATTTCTATTAAGAAGAAGACTGAAGAGAACGAGTGAAGTACGAGCGATCAAGCGAAGGAACAAAGAAGAATACAAAATCGTATACTCAATTTTGTACAATAAAGCTTATGAAATACTGCTGAAGGTACGTGAGATATATATAGCCATGCACAGAATTGTGAAATCTAAAATTATAAGTCATGCACTCTACGGATCTGAGAAGATTGGAGAGAATCACTGCTACTGAAAATGAGGAAAAGAAGTCCCACACGCATCTAGCGGTCAAACCAAGAAGGATTGATATTAGAAAGTTTATAATTTTAAGAAACTTCGTTTTAGGTAGTTTTCTTTATTTAGAATCCTAAACCAATGTAACTGACCTCTTATGGTTTTATAAATAAGAGAGCTCGACACTCAGAATAAGCATCCAAGGTCTCTTTATTTCAATTGACAACTGAGATTGGGAAGTGGAAGATCAACACCTAGGATAGATTTTATTTTCAATATTTTAATTTTCTGTCTTTTATTTTATGCAATTTAGAGTAGTCTATACCGAAGGATTTTCAATCTTAATTGACGACTAAGAGAATTTCTGAAGATTAGTGTATTGGTAATTTACTTTTCTTTCAATTCATGTAATTTACTTTCCTACACATAAATATCCGAGGACTGATAGATTTTAATTGACGACTAGAATCTAGAAGGCTGAGGATTAGTTTTATTTTTTGTAATTTATTTTTCTGCAAATTTACTTTATGCAACTTAGGATTTCAAGGGTAATTCAGGTTTTAATTGGCGCCTAAGATCTGAAAACTTGAGAGCTACTGTAACGATTTTTTAATTCATAGAATAGATTTATTTTCTGCATCTTAGTTTAAACAAAATAAATAATTTTTTATTCTTTAAAGGCAAATAAAAGTTTTTCAGATTATAGACTTTCTCGTGGGAACGATCCTATACTAGTGCTGCAATGACCATTGTGCGCTTGCAATAAATTAACACAAGGTATAATTTAAGAGTCACCAAGTTTTTGGTGCCATTGTCGAGGAAGCAGTATCTGAAAGCCAATATTTGTCTTTCTAATTTTCTTTTCTTTATTTTTATTTTCTTTTCTCACTTCTTATTTTTTTATAGGTTGGATCCGAAGCAACAGATTAAAGTTTCAAAACTTCGTCTTACAAAGGAAGCTAGAGGCCCAAATTTGTCTTCTCTTTGCCTGTTATTCTAAAATAAAAATTATAAAAACATAAAAAAAAGAAATTTTTTTTTGGTGTATGCATCACACTCGATCTAAAAATCAAATCTTTTTAAATGTGATCCAAAAATCAAGAGGACTCTCTTACGGAACTTAGCTTTTAGCCGATCTTCCGAAAGAGAATCTATCACAATGCTGGAAGATCTCTCCATTCACGAGCACTACACCCCAATTACATTGACCGCACCCTCATGCATCGCTTTGCTTGAGGTCCTAAATGGTCAACACTTTGAGATCAAACATTCCATGCTACCAGCCCTATCAAATTTTCATTGGCTTGATCGCGAAGATCCCTATCATCTAAGGGATATCATAGAATTCTGCACCATGATCAAAATGACAACTATAATGATAATGTTGTTAAATTACGTTTGTTTTCCTTTTCTCTCTAGGTTAGAGAGAAAGCGTGGCTGATCTCATTGCCCGTTAGGAGTATTACTTCTTGGGAAGGACTCCAGGCCAGATTTCTGACCAAATACTTTTCGATTGGTAAAACTAATTAGATCCGCTAAACAATTCAAACCTTTAGGCAATTGCTGAGAGAATAGTTTCATGAGAGCTGGGAACGAATGCAGGACCTTTTACGAAAATGTTCTCATCATGAAGTGCCGGATTGGTCGATAGCGCAGAGTTTCTATCAAGGATTAACTGAGGGACAATAGCAAATGGTAGATGCCGTGAGCGGAGGGAACTTCATGGCCTAGAATGGACGGAGTCATGAGACCTTTTTGAGAAGCTGGCTGATAATTCATTGTAGTAACAGGCCCTACAAAAGGTAGATCCCGATGTGATTTGTCACACTTCTCTTGCTAGGGGTGGTCTTTATGATGTCAGCAATGATAAAGTAAAGAAGGAGAGTGACATCAGCGGAAAGGTAGAAGTTTTGAAACAAAAACTCGCATCTTTAATGACTTCCAAGCCTAGTGCTCCAGATAGACCTACTACAGCCTGTGCAATTTCCCAGAGTTCGACCCATGTTGTAACCGAATGCCCAGCTACCCCATTATACCCAGATGTGGTGGGAAAAGAACATGTACTTCGGTTTCAAAGGAGTGATTACGAGAATTCATACGTCCCGCAGTGGAGGAATTATCCAGACTTTAAATATGGCTCCACAAATGGGGCACAATAAGGACCATCTGTTGTGCAACCATAATATCCTCCTACCCAGATTTTCCACCAGAGACTCAAGTGCCTGCTGTGCAGCCACAATACGAGCCACAGAGCAGTGAAGCTAATGCCATTGTTATTCAGATCTTTTGGGATTTACAGCAACAATCCCATCACCATTTTAAAGATCTATCCCAGCTTGCTCAGTTATCTCAAGTTCTACATTCACATACCCAGTCCATCATAAAATTGGAAGGCCAAATTGGTCAGCTAGCTTCACAAATAACAAAGAGAGAAAGTGACCAGTTACTAGCGCAACCAGTAAGCAACCCGAGAGGACAAGTGTTTATGGGGGAGGCATCCGCCCCCACTGATCAAAATTGAGTTCCTCAAAGGACCCGTCGAGCTACTGACTCATCCGTAGCAAAATCTTGTAAATTATGTGCATTAATCCTTTTGTTTAAATTAGAAAATTTTGGTAGAAAAGGCATTACGATTTAAATTGTGGTAAAACACGATCAATCATAAGGCCTTCTCTGATGTATTTTATTCGGACTCGAGTGAAGGTATGCTGAGCACTCGTAAATTTTCTTTTCCTTGTATATTACTTTAGACGGTCAAATCGTATTGATTACGATTTGAATCATAGAAGAGTTTGTCGCCTTGAGGGCTGAAAGTAACCCCACAATTTTAGGTAACAAGCGTGCGTGATGATCGATTCAACAACTCACCACAAAATTAGGGCCTATTTATTCGTGAGAGAATACGTTCACCCCATTTTCAAACTCTTCATCTATACTCTTTTCCCTCCATTTTTGAGAATCTCCTATGCTCTACCCGATCGTTTTACTTTATTGGAATTACCTTATGACTTTCATCTTTCCTTGAAACCCTAATTGCGTTTCATCTCCTATCTTGAGATTAGGGTTTAATCCTCAACAAGCAAACAAGGTAACAGTTCTATTTTTAAATTTGGATGATTGCTTTCTTTGGTGTTTCGATTTATGATCATACCTTACTAAACCAAGGATTGTAATTAGTAGAGTATATGCTTAAATCACGGACTGTTGCGGAAAGTAATTGACATTCTTTTCTTTTCTCAGGAATTAGACGCAATATGCCGAGATAAAAAACAAGGCGGAGAGAGGAAGAAGACTAAGGTAATGAGTCCGAACATTCTCCAATCCACACTTACAATACACGAGTTGCTGCACTCACTGCCAAATCCCAAGCAACAGTTCCACCCAAAAAGAAGCCCAAATCCTTTGAGGCGGTTATCAAAGGACTGCCTGAGGGGAGAATGACAATTAGAGCTGAAACAGTGCCTGTTGCCAAAAAGGTCAAGCATGCAGATAAAGGAAAAAAGTTGGCATCCCCCACCAAAACTAGAAGATTGCTTGACCAGAATACATGGGTTGTTGCACTTACTGCCAAATCCCAAGCAACAGTACCACCCAAAAAGAAGCCCAAATCCTCGGAGGCGGTTATCAAAGGACTGCCTGAGGGGAGAATGACAATTAGAGCTGAAACAGTGCCTACTGCCAAAAAGGTCAAGCATGCAGATAAAGGCAAAAAGCTGGCATCCCCCACAAAAACTAGAAGATTGTTTGACCAGCCCCCAACCACAATGAATCAACATATTGTGGGGGCTGAAACTGTGGTGGATGTTAACTTTTGAGACTCATTGGATTTTAGTCGAGTCGCCATCTGATACTTTAGGGATGCATGACTCAATTATTTCTTGGAACCTGGAAAAATCACAGTCTACCCCTAACTGGTAAAATTGTTTTATAAACAGATGACCAAAAGTGGTATGAAGCAGTCCCCTGAGCTCTCTACAATCATTAATGGGTTTCCCATCCAAATCACCAGGGGATTGATTGTTGGTGTCTTACAAGCGCCTCTGGGGGGACCATAGGTATCAGATGACCATCCGGAGGACACAATATTAAGGCCACAAGAGAACCATCGAGTCCATCACTAAAAACAGCATTGTCACAACATCCAAATGAAGATACGAATCAGAAATGCTGACGACCGAGGCAAAGGAAAATATTTAGTCATTTGCAAACTTACCGAGGATTTGAAAGCTAAGGATATAATTGAAGAGGAGCTGAGGGTTTTGGATGGGAAATATAAAGCATTGTTGATTGAGAAAGAGAGTATTGATGCTCTTTACAAAGAAGTTGGAGCAGAACTGTACGACATCCCTGCATCAGAGGAGGAAGAGACTGACACAACTTCAACACCTGTTATCTCTGACTTCGAAGAAGAATTTTTAGACAGTTCCACTCCAGCTGCACCAACAGCCTTACCTGCACCAGTTTCAATCTTTGGTGATAGTTCCCTCTCAGCCCCCGAATCTACCTAGCGAGTGAACATCTTTAGAAAATTGCACACCTTACAGGTATGAAAATTTTGGGTATCCCATGTTTTGTTGACAATGAGGACATTGTCATATTTAAGTTTTTTTTTTTTTTTTTGGGGGGGGATACTCTGTGTATATTATTGCATATATATTAAAAAAAAAAATGTTTAGTTTCTCTAAAGTTTAGATTTAGTATTATAAATTTGTTTTTAAGATTGTTTGTAAATTTTTAGGTTTGTTTTTAAATTTTCTTTTTAGTTAACCATTACATGTGAGTAATGATTAGAAAAAATGTGATTCCAAACGCATTACCATCATCTTATTAGAAGTTCGAAAATCAATGATATGAGGCAGCTAATATTCATGTTTAGTCCATTTGCACACCTATATCATAACTGAAAATTGAAACTATACATTGCTTTAAATTGCAGAATTTAGACTGTAATTTCAGAAATATTAAATACCCAGTGAGCTTTTGGAACTTTTCCTTTCTTTGAGAGAGATTGCTATGCCTATATATGCTCTAAATATTCTTGAACTTCTTGACTGTTTCTAATTGAAATCTCATTGTTGTTTATTTGAATCCAATTCTATGATTGTGTTTAACTGTTTGTCTAGAACTGTTTGTTATATGCATCAACACAATATGACATTTTTGCTAGTAAATCTGGAAATGAGAAGAGGCCTTCTTTTGATACGTTTGAGTAAAAAAGCCAAAATCTCTAACAATTTACCTCTTGAACTCATATTAGAAACCTGAAATTGAATTTCTTTGTATAAAGATTTTATAAACCCTTAACCATATGTACTGCCTAAAGCTTTCGGTCTTTAACCCTTGTACTTATGAGAATTTAAAATAAAAGGAGAAATAGGAGAGTGGAAGGAGTATGCAAAAATAAAAAATGGAATTGCTAAAAAAGGGTACATTTGGTAAAGAAATAAATCTGAATGCTGAAAATATGGGAGAAAGTGAAAAGAGAAGCAAAAAGCTTCCAAACTACAAAAATGAGAAAAACCTCAGAGGATGTTTGAAAAGAATTAAAGAAAAAGGGATTTACTGAAAAAATATACATGGGAAGAAGTGATCCAACTTAGTGGATCCTTACTGAAAAAGAAGAAGAATAGGTGAGAGATCGATTGAATTCTCAAAACTTTGAATCCTTTTACCTTTCTTTGGAACCTTTTAACCCAAAGCCCCATTACAAGTCGAGTAAAGACCTCTTTGATCTACGATTTACAAAAGCAAGAGCCTAGTAGAGATGTTTCTGACAAGCACTATGAAAATCAGAAGGCATAAGAATAGAATAGATCACCCTTTCTATGAGATTTATTCCTTTTGTTATTTGTCCTTTAAACATTCATCATATATATCATTTTGAGAGACCCAACAAATTTTGATATTTCTTTTTGAGTATATGTCATAGTGAGAGTTTGGATGAAAATGTTTTCTGGATCTGCAGTTTAGAAAAATTTATAATAAATAGATTCTGTCATTGATACGCACACACTCGACGCTTTATATGAATTGAAACTGTTGAGTATCTGACCAAGGATAACTGCAAGGATGGGAAGTAATGGTTGGATGGAATCTTAATTTTGAAAATCTGAACAATCATGTGATGATTAGCTAATGTACCAAAAGTAGTTTAGTTTTTTTTTAAAAAGTTTGTTTTGAATTTTTTTTTTTGAAAAAACCAAAAATATTTGAAGTTTGTATGTAACTTTATTGAAAATCTTTAGGAGACACAACTCCTCCACTAGGGGTCACCTAGGGGTTTAAAGGTCAGTTGCATCCGCTAAATACAATCGTGCTCCCTATGAAAGTGACATTTAAATTTTAGTTAGATTATATATCTTTCCTTGTTTGTTAGAGACTAGCAAAACTCAAGTTTGAGGGTGTGATCAATCACATAATTTTCCATTTTGATGCCTTTAACAAAGTGATGTTAGCCCTCAATTTGCTACTTATGATGTGTGAATGTGCATATATTTAGAACAGTAAGCTGAAAAGAATAAAAGTATTAATCTTTGCCAAAATAAATTCATGAAGTAGTAAGAAAGAAGATCGCAAAAGAATCACCATAGCTGAAGCACCAGTTCTCAGAGCTGTCGAAGAGAAATCGTGAAGCTCAGGAGTCAGTCGAAGCACAATCGAGAGCTAAAATAGAAAAAAAAGAGACATCATTGTTAGTACGCGCTTTTTCTAGGTCCCTTTTGGGTCCTAGAATAAGTGGGCCAATTTGGTCCGAGTGGACTCTGTTGCGATAGAGGATATACTAAAATAATAAAAGAATAATATTTAAATGTAGAAAAATAAAAGAACGCAAATTTTAAATCGAGAATACCTGGATTGGTGCGATCGCCAGCTATAGATATTTATCAACACTATAACTCGTCACTGATCACGTTCTGCGGGACACGGGTTGACTCCTTTATTGAACTTCAACCGACCAACTTCAACAGCTATGGGTTGCCTAAAGTCTATCTAGTTTGATTTCCTATTCCTATTAGGATTTATCTAAAAAGGGGGTAGTGCCCGCTATGCTTGGGAGGATCGACCTCGTTCCCAGGCACCCTCCATAAGCTCCCTTAGGCAAATCAGTGAGACTACGACTATTTTGGAAAGAGGTTAGGGATCTAATTGGCGCTAGGGGGGGAATTTTGGGCAGGGATTTCCTAAATGATATATCTAAGGCTAATGGGGAGCTTAGTCCTCGAATCTTCAAAAGGAACAAGCTTGAGGGAGGAAACTCGTAGAAGAAACTTGGTGAGTTTGAGCGTGGGGTAGGGATCTTTTTATAGGTATACGGATAATTACACACATAGGGATATGTGTGCAATTACCCAATTACGTGCATGAGGTTAGGTGCGCAATTAAATTGCGCACATGGTCTTATGTCTTGTCATCGGTCACCAATTGGGCCAATGTCCTAGTCCCATTGTACCATGGAACCAATTACACGCATATGGCCATGTGCATAATTCAATTATGCACATGGTCCTATATGCATAATTGAGGATTTAGGATGGTCTTAGGATTCAAAGACCTGATCCAACATGGGACCAATTTTGTGCACCCAGTGGTATGCGTAATCGAATTGTGTGCATGGGACCATGTGCGCAATTCAAGTCTATGGGCGGTGCACAGGATAGAGAACCTGGTCCAATTTGAACCAATTGTGCACATGGAGTCATGCGTGTAATCAAATTGCGTGCATGGGTCCATGCGCGTAATTCGAGATCCTCTCGGGCCAGGTCGGGTCCGAGTTAATGGGTTGAGATTTCGACCCAGAGCTCCCCCATATACTATTTGTATAGTGCATGAGTCTTGAATGTGGGCTTTTAAGACTTTTGGAGAGGATCGGTTCCTTTCAGGAAGTCATGGGCGAGGTCAAAGGTTGATCAAACAGGTTTGTATACTTCGAGAGGGTGAAAATGGGGTGTCTACAGATGCCCTTCTTCGGCGTGTTCTTGTAGAACAAGGATGCATCGAAGAAGTAAATACCTCCCTTTCAAGGTGCCTTCTCGTTTCTTTAAGAGATCATAAGTGTGAATCAGGGAGCTAACATGAAACGGTTGACTTTCTTCTCTTTTGGCGTAAGCTAAATAAAAGATATTCGCGGGCCTGTTGGTAGCAGTCGAGAGGTGTATCAACAATCGTGCGTGCATATCGCATCCCATCCCATGTCGCGACCTGCTGCATATCACAGTCAAACGAGGGAAATTGACACAAATGAGGTACCGGTGGCGTCAAACGAATATCACGATATAAGGTCAAGTGATCAGATAAAATGATATAATATGATGGCTAAGGCTTTCGCAAATCATGTCAAACCGGGCGTGTTATTACTCACACTAATGATGCATCAGGGGTCCCTTTCCAGTAAACATTTGTGATTTCTCAAAGTTGAGTATACTCGATGTTCGATTTTTTGGGGGAAAGAATGGACTGGGGTGATGAGAAGTGAAAGTTTGATAGATAGGGTTTTTTTGAAATTTTGGGTTTTTAACTTAAGATCAATTCAGTACAAACTTCGAAAAACATGGCTCTCAAGACATCGTTGAGCAAATCCATCGGTACAGGATTTGGGTACCCGACTTTTGTTTGGTTGTCAAGGCGGCGCTTGATATGACAGATACACCTTCTAACATTTTCGCAAATACTGATGATTGTCTCTTATGGGAGAACAACAATGATTCGCGAATTAGGAGAGTCTGATTTTGAAAACTTTTGACTTAATATTAGCTAACTATATTTACAGAGAATATTGAGTGAAAGAAGGGTGATACTTACCTGACTTACCACTAGTGGGAGGCCTTTCTATTGCTCGTGATGGGTCGTGATGATTATGTGATGGGGCGTTTGGGAGATTCGAGTTAGCTTTTCGCGATGGGACCGTGGTTGAGCCTCCCCTCTGATTACGTGTTGTGGTGGATTACGATGGGACTTGATAGTTATGCGGTGGGACGTTTTGTGTTAGTTTGGCGATGGGATTGTATTGCAGCGAGACTTATCCTTAGTGCTGACGGTGTGGTAAGACTTTCGATGTTGCGGTGGGACAAGGGGTTTGGTTGGTTTAGTTCAGACATTTGGATGGTGGTGATCATGTGTGCATTTTATCACGATGGTACATGTTATCATGGGTGCGCGATGGGACGTTGGTAGTCCTCCCTTCTGGTCGGTATGCGAGGTCACGCGATGGGACAAGAATGTTTGGAGGGGGTAGATGGTTTTGTTTGTTCTGGGAGCATGTGAAATCACACACCTGCTCACATCATCCACGTTGGTCGACTTTGTCAGCTCTTGGACTACTGCATTCTTTAAATTTTTCCACATTAACTCAAAGCATTCTTATTGGTGTTTATGCATTCTCTCTTTGGTGTCGGGGATGATTTCCCATACTGTTCCTTTGGTAAGAATCTTCGTCCCTTGGGTACTATTATTGTTGTCTTCAAAGTCAGGTCCATCCAATGTCGAGAAGCAGTTCCTTTTGACAATAGGGAATTTTGGTGTCTGCTTTTCGCAAAGGGCATGCAATCATGGGTGGAAGACACATCTGGTCTTAACAGAATAGTCAAATCTGCAGATTGTTTTGCTTTCCTCATCAAGAATAAACCAGTGTTTCCCTTGATGGTAACAACTAGCTGGATCCGTTTCGTTCTCCATTGTATTTTCTACATCAGTTTCGATTCCCAAGAACCGGGGGACATGATTGGGCTCAGTCTATAAATCATCCAATTCGTCATCGGCTTCGGTCACCTCTTCTTCGAAAGAGGACTTCAATGGGAACAACATTTGGACTTTGGATGGAGTTATGTCTTGGCAAGGTTTGTCTGGGAGGTTTCGCCTTATGGTTATTTCCATCTCCATCATCGGTGTCATCATCGTCATACATGCTAGTTGAGTTCCTGGAGTAGTTCCGCATTTCTTCTTGAGTACTGAATAATATCGATGGAGCACTTGTGCTTTATCAGTAGTAGAAGCAGTGTATTCATCATCATCCTCATCATCTTTCTTTCTTGACCGCAAACGTGTGTTGGGCTACCTACTTGGTCTCTTCCTTCCATGGGGTGGGTGTGATGGGATAGTGGGGGAATGATTCTGATCGCGTTTTTCTTGTTGTTGTTTTGCCATTCATCCTTGTTATTTTTCGCTCATTTATTGCGATGAGATTTTTATCATTTTTCGCTAGTTTCTTATTTTATTTATTTATTTTTTGTTTTGCTTTATTTTGCTTTATTTTTGTTTTGTTTTGTTTTGTTTTTGTTTTGTTTAATTTTGTTTTGTTTTGTTTTATTTTTGGGTTGCAATGGGTGTCCTGGTGGTGAAGGAAGCTGGTCATGATTATTTTTATTATTATTTCGTGTTTTAGTTACTTTATTTGATTATTTATTATTTTTATTAAGTGTTTATTATTATTTTGTAATTTTGGTTAGTGAAATTTTTGTCATGGTGGAGGGGAATTTCATGTGCTTATTTTGTTCAAGGCTTAGGCTTTTATTTTGCTCTCTTGTTTTGTTGGGGTGACACTTGTTAAGAATGTGTGAATTTTGGAGGTGTTAGGTGTCTTTGTGTTATTAGTGCATCTCTTTTTTCATGGATTGTTCTTCTTAATGGACTAGGTGTCTCCTTTTGGTTTTGATAGATGAGTGATGCCCATTGGTTAGACACTTGTCATATTGTGGTTACATGGTTGTGGGCTATATATAGGTGTCTAGGGGCTTGGGTTTTAGTGTACCTTTTTATTATTCACTTAGTTTACATGTTATGAATTTGTAATTTATTTTGGTGTGAGTTTTGGTTTATTTTTAATATCTTTTCTCCCTTTTTATTTTGTATCTCGGGTACTATGCCCTAAAGGTGGCTATGATGGTGGACCGTTTCTGGGGTCGATGATGTTAATCTGATGAAGAGTAGCACTAGAGTTGTTGATGTTAATCTTACCCGAAGTGCTACCATATTGGAGGAAGGGATGGACGAGAAAAAGCCGCTTTTATTAGGGAGGAGACTTCCTTTTTGCCTCCTTCCCTCTTATCTTGTGTCTGCCTCTCTGGATGACCCTTTTGTGAATCCTTCTCTTAGGGCTTTCTTTATCGGCTCTCCTCAAGGGTGCTGCTTGGCCTCGTGAAAATTGTATACGGGGCGTCGGTAGGCCACCTAATCATCACTTCTCCTGTGCATCATCATTCAAGCGTGTATTTCCCCAATGTTTTAGTTTTAAGTTTCTTATTTTGAATTATATATTCAGGAGGTATACCCTCGGTGTTATTTGTAAATGTTTGTTTATATATGATGATTTTATTTGGCTATATATCTAAGTTGTTTATTAGTTTTGGGCTCTCAATTTTTGGTTAATTTTCGGGTATCTTTCGGTTCATAGTTCAATTTTAGGTTTAATTATTTGTAATTTTCTTGGGTTAATTTTTCGGGTTTAGTTTTACTTTTGTTAGTGCTTATTTGCATATATTTTTGGTTTTTCATATATATATATATATATATATATATATATATATATATATAGGTTTGCATTCTCCTTAGGTTTGCATTTTGTCATAGCCTAATTTGTTTATTTCTTAATTACTCATGGTTGGTATATATTTTTGTTTTGTTGTTTTTTTTTTTTCTTGTTTTGTTTGACTATATGTATATATATATATATATATATATATATATATATATATATATATATATGTATATGATTTTGTTCCCATCACTATTATGCTAGCTTATATATATATATATATATATAAGCTAGTAATTGCGCAGACAGCTGGGCGTTTAATTCAATTGCATGCATCATGTTACGTGTCCAATTGCAGCGTCAACCAGTCACAAGATGAGGTGTCCGTGTGACTGTTTAAATTACGTGCAAGGGAGTTTGTGGGTGATTCGAATTGCGCACGGGAGAATAGGCGCGTTTTCGATTCGCTATTTTCCTGGGTTGACAGAAGCCCAGTTACACGCTGCACTTTAGACGCTTAATTTAAAATGCGCGCTTTTGTTCCTGCGTGTGATTCAATTGCGCGCGATGGTTAAAGCGTGCGATGAGCCGAAGCATATAAAAGGTTAAATTTTTTCTCATTTTACTCGCACGCTCTAATTTTTTTTCTGGTTTTTTTGCTTTCTTGCTTCTTGGGTGCTCTAATTTTCATGTTTCATTGATATCTTGCAATCCGCTCGTCCGTTAGAGCACCGTTTCTTACATTCTCTTTCATTTTTCAACATCTTTCTTCTGAGATGGAGCCTGAGGGTAGTGCAACTGCCTCAGAGTTGGAGTTGATGGGGTGAGATCCCTACTGGTGCTGGGGGTGTTGGTGGCACTATGGTGATGCTGCTTCGCCTCGGGCTCCGCGTCCGATATGCATTCCATTGGAGGACGCTTTTACGAGGGATCAGGTAGGTGTTCGAGAACAAGAATCTCCTTTATTTTCCTAGGTATTTAGGTTATAACATAGACTTTTAAGATATGAAACCCTCTTTACTTTACGCAGAGCCTGCATTTAGTCTTAGTTTGCACGCGCCTTCATGCATCATGCCTGTATTTAGTTTTAGATCACGCTTATCTTATCGTTATGTATTTTTCTCATATTTTGCATGCCTATCGTAGTCTCTTTGCTGTCATGACTATAGTCGTATCTTTTCATTATAGATATCGCATGTCAGTTTCTTCATTACCGTGTACTATCTTTCCTCGCGATGTTTTTCTTTGGTCACGTAGTTTTAGGTTATTTATATCATCTGTTATTTTTGTTCCTTGTTATTAGTATTTGTTGCTTTTTATGATCGTTTTGCTTTTGTCATTACTATTATTCATTATTGTCTATTGCTGTTATTATCGTTATTATTATTATTTTTTTTAATGGTTATTATTGTTATCATTATTATTATTGTTATTATTTTTATTATGTATCATCTATCCGTTTTTACTGTTGATTTGTTTTATAGCCAATTCATTATTCTATATCACTATAATTTATTTTTAGTTGCCACTTGTTATTTATCAGTTATTATTATCTTTATTATTATTGTTAGCCTCATTACTATCATTATTATTGTTAGTATTTGTCATTATTATCTTTATTATTATTATTATTATTATTATTATTATTGCTCTTACCATTATTATTGTAACGTCAAGAAATTTTCGGACACCAATACGCTCGATTAGGTGTACGTGTTAGCCATGAGGATTTAATTTAGGCCCTTGGATGAAAAGCTAACACATTGGTTTGGTGTATGAGTTTCACACCAAACCAATACTCTAATACTTAATTGAAACTTCCTTTGGAAGTTTCATTCATTTGCAAGAGAAAGAGGAGAAAAAAATGAGAGCTTGAGATCCCAATGCCCTTTTTTTCAAGAGTTGTTGCCTTCTTCTCAAAATTACCGCAAGAGAACGTCAACATTGATGCGGCTACAATCAAGGCGAAAGAGCTCCAAACCTTCTTTTGCTCTTGGTGTTAGAAACCCCAAACACCATTGATTAATCTTTAGATCCTCTCATTTCACTCAAGAGAACCTTTGAGTTGTTGAGTGCATTGTGAGGAGTCGATCTACGTCCATTACGATCGAGGGAAGCAAGGGTTTCAAAATCGACGAAAGATCGCGAAGCGTAGCATCAATTTTTGGGTACGATCATCGGGAGTGACATGTACCCGATTTAAGGAGGTAAATATCACATATTATTAATGTATTAGGCTAGGGTTATGTGGTGTAGAATGTACTCAAAGAATAGAGATTAGTTTTTGGAAATGAGTTTTGAAAGGAGAGGAGCACCCAGAAATTTCGATTCAGAAATTTCTGATGACAACTCGCTATGACAGCAGCCACAACATGCTGTCATGAATGACAGCACGTTGTGACAATTTCCACAGGGCACTGTCATAGTAATGATAGTGGTACCTCTAAGAAGATGACCTCTCCAGCCACAACACCCTATCACTATACCACAACGCGTTATTGACTCCACGACAGAACTAAAATAAATTATATAAAATCACATAGCTCATTGTGAACCCTATCACAGCACGCTGTCAGGGAAACCACAGCGCGTTGTGAATAGAGAAAAAAATGAGAAATTGAACACTACCATAGTCCGTTGTCACTACACAACAGCGCGCTGTGAACATTACCACAGCTCGTCGTCACTTAACGACAACGCGTTGTGAGTACAATAAAGTGAGAAATGCTTAGATTGATCTATCGACTATTGATGTATGACTATTGTGTGCAATGTAGAGAGGAGAGAATCGATTTTGAGCAATAGGAACCATCATACTTCCTTCTAGCAAAGCTAAGGTTCAAGGTGAGGAAATTTCATTGTATAATTGTATTATTGATTTTGATTCACAAATACATAATAAGATTGAATGTTTTGCATGTTTTGACTTGTAAAATTGCATGATTTGAATTTCGAAGTCTTTAAGATTTTGAATGTGAGATTAAAAATGAACACCGTATGTGAACTCCAAATCCGTTAATTTCTGCAATTGCATTGTCTTGAACTTTGAATGTGTTCCAAATTGATGTGTTATGTGATTGAACTCTAAGAGGAGTAGAGGCTCCAGAGAGGGGTAGAGGCCCCAGGGTTTTTACCTTGTGACTGGAAGATTGGCTGCTCGATGCCCAAAAGATGGGTTGCTTAGGTTCATGAAACTGTTATTGACTGATTTGTTGTCACCGATATGTTCCAACACTGATAAGTTTTGTCATTGATGTGTTCCTTTTCCGTCTATGTATTCCGTTCCTGAGTGACTCTTTATAAATTATTTTGAATATGAAAATGAGATGATTGAAACTCTGTTTTAACATGAACTGCAATTGAAATTCCAATTTGATTTTTAAATGCTTTTTGAATTGATTTTTAAGGACTGTCATTGAATCTATGCCTCTTGCGATAAAATGTGATTGATATTGATTTTCTCCATTGAGCTTTGTTTATTAGCTCACCCCGACTATACGTCATAGGTGTAGATATCCGACTAAATCCAGAGTTAGAGAACGACCTGGATTACGTACCGGAAGATCTTCCATTGGAGGATTTCTTCCCATAGATAGTGATTTGAATTCAGTATAGTAGTGAAATTTGGGGATTTTGGAACTTAGTACATTATGTGACTAAATGAATAACGGGATTAGTTTTGTATAGACAAATTGTGTAACACTGTTTAGGTGATGGATGGCCATCACCGGTGGGCTCCATTGCATTGTATTTTGTATAGAAATGGAGATTCTTCTTCCGCTATATACATAGGATATCTGTTTGATTTCCGCATTGATGCCAAAGATAATACTGTATTTGATTGTGATCTACGATTTGACGACACAGATTTTGGGATAGAAAATCCGGGCTATCACAGTTGGTATCAAAGCTTAGGCTTTAGATCTTCTAGGAGATCCAGAGCTATAGGTTATAAACGTTAGAATTCTATCAAAACGTAGGGACCATCTGTTAAATTGAAACTTTTGTTTCATCATGACAGATCACTATGGCCCCACATGGTAGGCCAAGGCGCAACATAAGCATCCCAAGTGGTGAGGGAACATCCGGTGGTGAGAGAGTCGCCACAGATGCAAATGTCATTCCCTTGGGAGGAGGGAACGACAATGGTCAATACTATGGCCCAACTTGCGTCAAGACATCCACCTTCTGAATTTCAAGAGTTCAGAAGAATGAATCCTCCAAGCTTTCGAGGCCAAGCCGATCCGCTTGAGGCGGAAGAATGGTTGAATGAGATCGAGAAACTTCTTCGCATGATTCAGTGCACCGAAGAAGAGAAAGTGAAATGAGCTTCTTTTCAGCTACAAGAAGCTGCAGGCACGTGGTTTAAGTCTACTGAGAGGACCCGGCTGCAGATGACACCGAATGTCACATGGACTTGGGATCGGTTTGTTGAAGAGTTCAACAAGAGGTACTTCCCCAAAGCAGTTAGAAATCTGTGAGAAGTCAAGTTTATATCTTTAGAGGAAGGTCAAATGTCCGTACACGAGTACGAGGGAGAGTTCACAAGGCTTTCATAGTTTGCTCCACAACACCTGACCACAGAACTCATGAAGGCAAAGAAATTTGAGCGTGGCTTAAAGCCTAGTAGTCAGGAGAGGATTTCCTTATTTCAAGTAGAGACCTATGTGGAGGCTATGAACTTGACACTCATTGCCGAGAAGGATATTGAGAAGATGCAACTGAGATGAGAACAACAGAGTAAGAACCAAGTAAGTTGACCACAGTCCTATGCCTTCGAGCAGGCACGCAAAAGGTCAAAATTTTCCACACCGGCACCTAGGCAACCTACTCAGATCGCCTATCCGAGGCCGACTGCTTCTACACCATCGGGTTCATATTGTTCTTCGAACCTCACTATCAAAGGAGCATCAAGACTACAACAGACCTCACGCACCTCTTCGTCCACATCGGCCGAGTCTTGTCCACGATGTGGAAGACAACATAAGTTAGAGGAGTGTTGGTGGACAACGGGTGCATGCTTTAGATGTGGCAAGATGGAATACCGGATATGAGTGTCCTAAGGCAAGTAGGAAAGGATGGCGTCGGCATCTACACAAAAGCCATCTCGACCTACTGTACAAGGTCGCGCCTATATATGTCATGTCAGCACAAGATGGCATCAAATGATATTATCCAAGGTATAACTTTAGTATCGATTATCAAATTTTGTAGTATTTCTAGTCAGTGAATATCCTTACAAATTTCTTTTGATATTTTTGACAATTTTTGAATACCACAACATTGTTGTATGCGCACTTAACTGAATTGCATGCTGAAACCTAGGTACCTTGTCTATGTACCAATGTAGTGATATCTACCAACACCAAGAACCAGTATTGATAGGTTTAGAATCTATGCACTCTTTTGTAACTCCCCAGTTCACTACGGAATTGAGTATTACTCCTAAACCATTGGATTTCATCCTAGTGGCATCAGTCCCTACGGGAAGTTCAGTGAGCACAGACAGTGTTTGCTGATCAGTTATCGCTCCGATTGAAGGCCATGAAACAGCAGCAGATTTAATCTTGTTGGACATGCAAGGATTTGATGTCATCCTTGGAATGGATTGGCTATCCGCTTATCATGCAAGCATCGATTGCCTTCGATACCTTTCGCCCACCAAAGGGAAAATCTTTCCGATTCTATGGCTTCAAGTCCAACATTACACCATTCATCTCTGCCATTAAAGCTGAATGTTTGATGAGAAATGGGTGCAGTTGAAACCTCACATTCATACATAACCAACGGGAAGAGAAGAACCACCACCCCGACATTTCCGTCGTATGCGAGTTTACGGATGTGTTTCTCGAAGACTTGTCGGGATTACCATCAAATCGGGAAGTTGAGTTTGCGATCGAGCTGGCTCCAGGCACCGAACCGGTATCGAAAGCATCATACCGTATGGCACCAGTGGAATTGAAAGAACTTAAGGAGCAACTACAAGAGTTGTTGGACAAAGGATTCGTTAGGCCTAGTGTTTCGCCATAGGGAGCACCAGTGCTTTTTGTCAAAACGGACAGTTCGATGAGACTCTGCATCGATTACCGCCAGTTGAATAAACTAACGATCAAGAACCGCTATCCACTTCCTCACATCGATGAGCTCTTTGATCAGTTCCAAGGTGTAAAATTCTTCTCAAAGATCGACTTGAGGTCAGGTTACCATCAGTTGAATATCAAAGTCGAGGATATTCCGAAGACTGCTTTCCATACAAGATATGGCCACTATGAATTTCTAGTGAAGCCTTTCAAATTGATGAACGCTCCAGCATCGTTAATGGATCTCATGAATAGAGTTTTCAGACCACACCTCGACAAATGTGTGGCTGTCTTCGTTGATGACATCCTCATCTATTCGAAGACAAGGGAAGAGCACGAGCAACACTTCCGTATCGCCCTACAGACGCTTCACGACGATCAGTTGTATGCGAAGTTGAGCAAATGCGAATTTTGGCTAGAGCAAGTTAGCTTTCTGGGGCATGTCGTTTCTGGGGTAGGCATAACTATAGACCCAACCAAGATTGAAGCCGTTGTACAATGGGAACAAGCAAAGATAGTGACAGAAGTACGAAGTTTTCTGAGATTGGTCGATAATTACAAGAGGTTCGTAGAAGGTTTTTCCAATATTTTGAGGCCGCTCACACAACTCACAAGAAAAGATGCAAAGTTTGAGTGGACCGAACAGTGTGAAAAGAGCTTCCAAGAGCTCAAGAGAAGGTTGACCCTTGCACTAGTACTTGCCATACCTTCAGGCAGTGGAGGATTCGTAGTATTCAATGATGCATCATACAACGGATTGGGCTGTGTACTTAACCAAAATGAGAGAGTTATCACTTATGGATCGAGACAACTCAAGGATCACGAAAAGAATTATCTGACGCATGATCTTGAATTGGCGACTATCATTTTTACTCTAAAGATTTAGAGGCACTACCTCTATGAAGAGACATTCGAGATCCTTACTAATCATAAAAGCCTCAAGTACTTGTTTACATAAAAGGATTTGAACATGAGGCAAAGAAGATGGATGAAATTCCTTAAGGATTACGATTGCTCCATCTAGTATCACCCTAGGAAGGCGAATGTGGTGACAGATGCATTAAGTCGAAAGTCTTCAGCTCAGTTGTCCCATCTCATCATGAGAATACATAGATGGAGATTGCTTGAAGACATATCCTTATACGATACGAGGATCGAGGTGAAGGACTCAAGATCCTTATTGGCCAATATTACTATCTGACTGATGATATTCGATAGCATCTGCAAGCTTTAGATGAAAGATGAGGAGCTCATGAGAATCAGACAGGGTGTGATCGATGGCACTAAGCCCGATTTCTCCATCAGGGAGGATGGAGCCTTACTATTCAGAGGTCGTTTGTGCATACCGACAGATGATAATCTTCGACATAAGCTTCTAGAAGAAGCTCACAAATCGAAGTACGCCATTCACCCTGGTAGTACCAAGATGTATCAGGATCTCAAGAGAAATTTTTGGTGGAAAGGTTTAAAGAAAGATGGCGCCGAGTATATGTCGAAATGCTTGGTGTGTCAGCAGGTAAAAGTGGATCATCGACATCCCTCAGGTTTATTACAACCTCTACCGATACCAGAATGAAAATGGGAAGCCATCTCCATGGATTTTATTTTGGGATTGTCGAAAACTGTGATGGGGCACAATGCTATCTAGGTGGTTGTTGATGGATTAATCAAATCGGCTCATTTCCTGCCATATAGCACGAAATATACGGCTAGCAAGCTTGCAGAGCTATATCTCAAGGAAATCGTCAGATTACACGACATTCCTGCGAGCATCGTCTCAGACAGAGACCCACCACTGCATACATCCAAATTCTGGCAATGATTCCAAGAAGGAACGAGTTCAAGACTAGACCTTAGTTAGGTGTTTCACCTACAGACGGATGGACAAACTGAAAGAGAGAATCATATTATTGAAGATATGCTCCGAGCATGTATGCTTGACTTTTAAGGATCATGGGACAACCACTTATCCCTAATCGAGTTTGCATATAACAATAGTTATCAGGCGAGCATCGGAATGACTCCATTCGAAGCGTTGTACGGTCGGAGATGCAAGTCTCTGCTTAACTGGGACAAAACTGGGGAGAAGTTCATATTAGGCCTAGAGATTATGGAAAGCATGACCGAAGCAATTCGGCTGATTTGAGAAAGGCTAAAGGTCGCTCAAAGTTAACAAAATAGCTATGCCGACCTTAAGAGAACAAACGTCGAGTTTCAAGTTGTTTATTATAAATCTCTGTTATATATATATATATATATATATATATATATATATATATATATATATACCCCACTGACACAATACATCCTTTCAGATTGGGGACAATGTCTTCATCAAAATTTTGCCTACTAAAGGCGTAATATGTTTTGAGAAGCGTGAAAATTTGAGTCCACGCTATATAGGACCATTTAAGATATTAGGCCGGGTAGGAGAAGTCGCATATCGCATTGCCTTACTGCCACAACTTTCAGATATGCACAACATGTTTCACGTATTCATGTTGAGGAAGTACGTGAAGGACCCATCCCATATCTTAGACTATTAGCCGATTGAGCTCAAGGAAGATTTAACCGTCACAGAGGAAGCAGTACAAATCCTCGATCGAAAAGAGCAAGCATTACGAACCAAGCGGATCCCATTGGTACTCGTCAGATGGTGAAACCACTCACCAAAAGAGGCAACTTGGGAACGCGAGCCCGATATACGTGATACCTATCCGCACCTTTTTGAATAATGTACTGAACTCTTGAGAAATGAAAAAAAATCATTCTAATAGTCTTGATGAAATTGTAGTGGATGGTTGTGATTTTGTTGATCTTGTTGTATTTTAATGGTTCATGATACTCCGGTTTAATTGTGGATATAATCATGCATTTACTGGTTGAGATGATCGTGCTAAATAGTTGTGGATAATTCTCTTGATGTAGGGAATGTGTACTGTACTTTAATGGTTATCAAATTGCTAGATAGTTGTGGATGAATCTATTTGTTACAAGTGTGTATACTTTGTTACGATGAGTAACAGTGAGCACTGTTGGTATCCTTAGACCAAATGACGCGTACTGAATTTTCGAGGATGAAATTTTCTTTTAAGGACGGGAGGATGTAACATCCCAAAATTTTCGGACACCAGTACGCTCGATTAGGTGTACGTGCTGGTCAAGAGGATTTAATTTAGGCCTTTGGATGAAAAGCTAACACATTGGTTTGGTGTATGAGTTTCACACCGAACCAAGACTCTTTGTTTGCAAGAGAAAGAGAAAGAGAAGAGAAAAAAGGAGAACTTGAGATCCCATTGCCCTTCTTTTCAAGAGTTGTTGCTTTCTTCTTCTCAAAATTACCGCGAGAGAACGTCGACATTGACACGGCTACGATCAAGGCGAAAGAGAGCTCCAAACCCTCTTTTTTTTTTGGTATTGGAAACCCCAAACACATTGATTCATCCTTAGATCCTCCGATTTCACTCAAGAGAACCTTTGAGTTGTTGAGTGCATTTTGATGAGTCGATCTCTACCCGTTACGATCGAGGGAAGCAAAGGTTTCAAAATCAACGAAAGATTACGAAGTGTAGCGTCAATTTTTGGGTACAATCATCGAGGGTGATGTGTACCCGATTTAAGGAGGTAAATATCACATATTATTGATACATTAGGCTAGGGTTATATGGTATAGAATGTACTCAAAGAATATAGCTTAATTTTTGGAAATGGGTTTTGAAAGGAGAGAAGCGCCCAAAAATCTCGATTCAGGAATTTCTTATGATAGCTCGTTGTAACAACAACCACAACACGCTGTCATGAATGACAGTGGCACCTCTGAAAAGATGACCTCTCCAGCCACAACACACTGTCATTGTATCATAGCACATGTCACTATACCACAACACGTTGTTGACTCCACAACAGAACTAAAACAGATTATATAAAATCACACAGCTCGCTGTGATTTTACCACAACTCGTTGTGAACCCTATCACAACACGTTGTTAGGGAAACCACAACGCATTGTGAATAGAGAAAAAAAATCAGAATTTGAACACTACCACAGCCCGTTGTCACTACATAACAGCACGCTGTGAACATTACCACTGTTCGCCGTCACTTAACGATAACGCACTGTGAGTACAATATAGTGAGAAATGCTTAGATTGATCTATCGACCATTGACGTATGACTATTGTGTGTAATGTAGAGAGGAGAGAATCAATTTTGAGCGATAGGCACCATCGTACTTCATTCTAGTAATGCTAAGGTTCAAGGTGGGGAAATTTCATTATACAATTGCATTATTGATTTTGATTCATAGATACATGATATGATTGAATGTTTTGCATGTTTTAACTCATAAAATTGTATGATTTGAATTTCGAATCTTTAAGATTTGAATGTGAGATTGAAAATGAACACCGTATTAATTTCTGCAATTGCATTGTCTTAAACTTTGAATGTGTTCCAAATTGATGTGTTATGTGATTGAACTCTAAGAAGAGTAGACGCTCTAGAGAGGGGTAGAGGCCCCGAGGTTTTTACCTTGTGCCTGGAATATTGGTTGCTCGGTGGCCAAAAGATGGGTTGCTTAGGTTCATGAAATTGCTATTGACTGATATGTTGTCACCAGTGTGTTCCATTACTAATGTGTTTCCTACTGATGAGTTTCGTCATTGATGTGTTCTGTTTCTGTCTATGTATTCCGTTCCTGACTGGCTCTTTATAAATTATTTTGAATACGAAAATGAGATGATTGAAACTCTATTTTAACATGAACTACAATTGAAATTCCGATTTGATTTGTGAATGCTTTTTGAATTGATTTTTAAGGACTGTCATTGAATCTATGCCTCTTGCGATAGAATGTGATTGATATTGATTTTCTCTATTGAACTTTGTTTGTTAGCTCACCCTGACTATACGTCACAGGTGTAGATATCAGGCAGAATCCAAAGTTAAAGAACGACCCGGATTACGTACCAGAAGAAGATCTTCCACTAGAGGATTTCTTCCCATAGACGAAGTGGTTTGAATTCAGTATAGTGGTGAGTTTTGGAGATTTTGGAACTTAGTACATTATGTGACTGTATGAATGATGGGATTAATTTTTTATAGACAAATTGTGTACCATTGTTTAGATGATGGATGACCATCACCGGTGGTTTTATTTTGGGGCTCAATTGCATTGTATTTTGTATAGAAATGGAGATTTTTTTTCCGCTATATATATAAGATATCTGTTTGATTTCCACATTGATGCCAAAGATGATACTGCATTTAATTGTGATCTGCGATCTGACGGCACGAATTTTGGAGTAGAAAATTTGGGCTATCACAATTATCATTATCGTTATTATTATTACTATTATTATTCTCACCTTTATTATTATCGTTAGTATTATTATTTTTCATTAATATCATTGGTATTTATTATTATTGTCATTATTTATTATTACCATTATTATCACTATTGTTGATCAGCTTTTAACTATTATTTTTTATCAATAACTTGTATTATCGTCTATCATTAACTATATTATTATTAATCCTTATATACTTTTCATAGTTTTGTCTTATGCTCTGTTTCTTTGTTATGTCGCTCCTTTAGGAACCTCCCCCGCTGGCCATCAACTCGGCCTGGGAGGAGTCCCACATGTGGTACCGCGCCCTCCCTGATTTCCAGTGGGACAGGTTGGCGACTTTTGGCTTCAGGCCGATTTTGGAGCTTGAGCCCTTCCAGCTCGACCGAGGTTTGGTCAGGGCCGTGTTGGAGAGGTGGAGGGAGTAGCAGTAGACCCTGCTCTTCCCTACAGGGATGATGTTACCTACCCCGGAGGACTGGGTTTAGATCATTGGGGTTAGGTTTGAGGGAGAGCCCGTGGCAGGGCGGATGCAAGCGGATTACCATGCAGAGTGTGAGGAGCTGTTAGGGTTTGAGTATTCGCCTAGTGGGTCTGGATCGGGGTTGATTCGGGTCACTTGGTTCCTTGATACTTTCGCTAGCAGATTCGTTCCCCCAAGATGCCATCATGAGGGTAGGGAGGAGTATGAGGGGCGCTACAGAGCGATGAGGCTTCGTGAGTCTGCGTACCCACGGAGGAGGCAGATCATGTCACCAGGGTGTTCTTGATGCACTTTTTCAGTGCCGTACTATTCTCTTCCTCGACTCGAGGGTGTTGGACCGGGTTATTCTTGACACTCCTTGGGGACCTCGATCTGGTCCCAGCATAGGCGTGGGGTGTGGCGGCATTGGCACACCTATATAAGCAATTGTATTGCCGAGGGAGATGTGTCGCTACCATCGGTGGCTTCCTTCCTTTTCTTCAAGTGAGGTTGATTTATTATAAGTTTTTTATAAGTTTTTCACCATTTTATTTTTCTAGTAATAGTTTTGGTGTTTGTGTTTTTTTTTTTCTTTTTTAGTTTTGGGCGTACGACCGCTTTACCTTGCTATGTCTGAGGGTCCCTGGCATATGCGGGTGTGGCGGAGGGTGATGGGGAGTCATTATCGTTCCTCAGACCTCCAGACAGTGCGAGGTCTCTTTGAGGATATGCATATGGGCCAAGTATGCATGCTTTATGTGGTTGACTAGTTTCATTTTGCGTTTCATGTTTTACTAATGAGTTGTTTTGTTTGTTTCTGGTTATAGGTTATCTGGAGGCTCTATGCGGCTGACAAGGATGCTGGCCAGGCTGTCATTCAGTCTGGTCAGATATTCTTCGGAGTGGATAGATGGGTCCACTGTTTCGAGAAAGTGGAGTAGATCCACTTATCTCGCGTGGTGCGTCAACTAGAGCTCCCACAGGGGGTCCCTTCAGAGATTCGTCCTCGAGTGGCGAAGAGGATGACTGGTCTCTCCGGCCGAGATTTTGAAAAGAAGATGAAGGCTCAGATTGATGACTTCAGAGCCGGGGGGACCATAGTGACAGGGGTGCGCGATGAGGAGAACGCCCTGGAGTTCACAAGATGGTTTCAGGCTCTCAACGGAGGTCACTTCTATACGCGATTCCCTTTCCAAGGGAGCAACTCCTTTGGGCGGACTCGATTCTGCCTCGGCACTGAGGGAGAGGTTGACCAAGATGGAGCAGGGCCGGCTCTGCCCTGGGGTTCGCGGAGCGTTGGAGGCCCTCTGCAGGGCACAGGAGAGGATGGGGAGTGCTCCTCGTCTAGATGAGGAGATGTTGAGGTCCCTGGCGGCCTCTATAGCCGATGCGAGAGCGGTGGAGGACCAAGCGAGGGCCTAGTTAGTAGATACCTGACGTGCTCTGATGAGTTGTTGGCTTGTTGTATTTGTTATGTTTAGTACATTTATTCTGTTTTAGTTGGGTTGACGTGTTTGCCTTAATCTTAACCACTCGGGGTGAGGCGGAAGACGAGGTAGCCCGCCAGGGGCAATATAATGAGCTCCTCCAGGGTGAACAGCTGGCTAGCCATGAGGTGCAAGCCAGCATGTCTTCGGAGATTGACCGACTGGTATGTCTTTGTCTTTGATTTTGTTGTTTTGGTGTAAGTTTTTAACTTTTGATGTGTTTGTAATGGTATTTGCAAGGTGGGTTCTTCTTTGGTGCTCTGCTCGACTTTTGATCCGTCTGATCGCATCCTCGGTCGAAAGGATCGTGATGGCCCGTCTTCGAGGAGAGTTAGATTATTGGGTGAGTTTTGTGTTTAGATTGTTTTGTTTTATTTGTTTATTTAGTGATCTTTCCTAACATCGCGTTGGAATGTGTTAAGCGCAATATCACCGAGGACTTCCAGGCGAGAGAGGCCATGGCTGCCTCGTTGTGCCTGGAGAGTCAGGCACGCTATGTGTGTTAAATTATGTGTATTTCGTTTATTTTGTTTAATTATTTTTAACGTGTTTGTGTTTTGTTCTTTGTTTCGTCTTATGTAGGCCGTCCACGACTCTACTTCTGAGGCTCCTCATCGGGACTCCACTCCTCCTCAGGAATGTTGGGTTAGTGTAGTCTTTTTTGTTTCCAGTTTTATGCGCACGATATCTTCTTATGCCTCTTTGTTTCTCTTGTAGCCGCCTACGACGGTGCAGCCTCCTATGCCGGCCGCGGATCCGGTGACTACTGCGACGGTCGAGCGCCTTCTTTGAGAGCGGGCTGATATGATACATTGTTGTTTCTTCTTCAGCATTTTCTTCGTTTAGTAGGTGTATAGTTCCGAGTTATGTGCTCTTATGCAGACTCATCAGCTTGAGGAGTCATGTCTGGAGACAATGCACATGCGTACTGTTCCAAAGGCAAGGCGGGTTCTATCGAGTGTGCACAGTTGCGAGGATCTACTTGTCGATATGCTCATCACGCAACAGACCCCAACAGAGGGGGTGGAGGCTGCTTGTAGTTGGTGCGAGTTGAGATGCAGGCCACGATTGACCGCCTGCAGTACCAGTTGGCGAGGAGGGATTGAGGGATCCGAGGGATGGTCAACCGCCTGGCTGAGTTGGAGTCGGTGGCTACTGAATCCTTGGTTACTCGGCCTCATCGTATGACTCGTGAGCGTGTTAGGGACTATGCTCACAAGGATTCTGTTTTTCGAGATGTGATGTCTGCTGGTCCTTCACGCTCGCGGTCCAGGCGGTCGACCGGTCAGGCGAGTGAGCAAGGTTCCATCGTCGGGCCTTCTTCTCCCAGGATGCCTCTGCCTACTCCTAGGGCTTCAATTGAGGCTTCAGTGGATCAGACTCTAGATCCGTGAATCAATGACACTGGAGATAGCGGCCGCCCATCCTAGAGGCAGCGGAGGGAGTGCGGAGGGAGTAGGGTATTTTGTACTTTTCTTTCTTCATTGTATATACAGAGGGTATGCCCTCAGTGATTCATGTAAAAATATTTTGAGATATATATAGATTTTTCTTCAGATATACCTCTTTTTGCTTTTCCACTTTGCCATGTCTTTTATACTTTAGCTGCTTGCTCAGATGTCGTCATCTGTTATTGAGACTTGGATGCTCGAGCTGGTCCCGTAGCAGTTGAAAGTTACTTATATCTGCACATGGTAATGAAACTATTAATAATTTTATTTCCCCCTTACTAGTTGTCAAGGGGGGTGGTATCTCAAACCAGGGTTTGGTAATAAAAGAAGCATCACCATTTTTTTATCTACTTTTCATTACAAGGAAAAAATAAAGCAACAAGGAAAGCAAAATACTGAAATAAAATCCTAAGACTAAAAAAAAAAGTTTAAAAAATGTCCTAGTATAGGAGCGTGATAGGATAGGCAGTGTGATATCTTTGACAGTCTTCTTCGAGTGATGACCGTGTTGTTCTCCATCCAACTTCGAACAAGTAGGGGCCTTGAGGTGATTCCTTTTTTTCGAATAAAAATGCCCCAGTGTCGAGGTGTGATGGAGATTTCCTAGATTTTGCAAGCACTTGGATATATGGAGAGCTATGTGTGTGTGGTGAGTTAATTTGTGAAGAAAATCCCCTGATACTGTCATCGCATCAGAGGGGATGTTTGGTTATATCAGTTGTATACCGGGTTTTACCTTAGACAGTGGCCATCATATCCCGTAGTCATGGTAGGAGGGGGTGAGCAGTAGGTAATAGGTGATTGCATAATTGGTCATTCATGAGTTTTCGGTTTATTTATGAAAATATCTTAAGAAAGGTTCTAATTCATCGTCCGAAAATAAAACAAGAGGGTGAAAGAGGGGCAAGGCTCAATGATGTTGGGGCAATTTTCTACTCGACAAGTTTAAAAGGAATAGGCACATCCTTTTTCTCGGGTGATATATAGCGCCATAGTTGAACTCTTCGTCATGTTTCGACACCATCAAAGTTTCACATTCTATTGTTAGCAGGAGTTTGTCTTCCTCCCACCACCTTACGACGATATTTAGTAGTGTAAAGATATTAAGGATGCCCTCGCAGTTTGCTTATACTTTTCTAATAAGATTACCAGGACTATCCTCACAATTTGCTTATGCTTCCTTGGTCTCATTGACTTATTCACTCGTCATATTGCTCTCACTTAGCTATGCTTCTTCTCTTTCTCTCTTTTGGTCTCTCGCTTTTATCTCTCTTGAAGCATGTATATATTTTGAAAGCAGTCTGCTAATGCAAGAATAGTGAGTTTGATTGAGCCTAACATCTTCATTTTTTATGCTCTAACGTCAACTCCAATGACGGAAAAAAGGGGCGAGAATCGGGTGTTCACTATGCTTTTAAAAGAAGTTGGGTATTCCACTAGTAATTTCTACCAATTCGCCCAAATAAGGAGGTGGGCAATCCGTTAGAAGGTTTCAAAGATATCCACGAAAATAATGACGTATGACTGTTATAACATACGGTCCCTCCCAATTCGGCTTCAATTTTCCTTTTGGGTGAGCATGCTTAGACGGCATATTTTCTTTAAGACTAACTCTTCAATTTCGAAAGTTCGCTCGAAAACCTTCTTATCGTAAGCTCTAGCCACTCTCCTTTGATACACTTGTGTATGGTCGGCTGCACTTAGAGGCGTCTCATCGAGTTGTTCAGCTGGGTGAGCAGAAAAACTCTCCTTTCGTCTATGGATAGTTGATCATCAAGCTGTACGCGCAAAGATGGTACTTGTATTTTATAAGGTAAAATCGCCTCCATCCTATACGTGACGAGGTAAGGAGTTTGACGAATAGTCATACAAATAGAAGTCTTATAGGCCCAGAGTGCCTCAGGTAGTCGATCAGGCCAGTCGGCTCCATTGCTTGTCTCCACTGTTCATTTCAAAATTCGGATCAACATCTTGGTCGTGGCTTCTGCTTATCCATTTCCTTGAGGATAGAAAAGTGACGAGTGTTGTAGATCGATGTCGTATCTCTTGTACAATCTCTTCGTCTTTTCAGCGATGGATTGCGATCCATTATCGGTGATGAACATTTTGGAAACTCCAAACCTTGTGATGATGTTACAAATAATAAACTTAACGAGTGTTGAAGTAGTGATTCTGACGTATGATTCGGCTTCTGCCCATTTGGTTTAGTATTCGGTCGCAGTGAGAATGAAGGCATGCTTATGTGTGTTCCCGACTGTGTACGTGAAGGGCACACATCGTAAATGGCCATAGTGAAACCATGGGGTTTAGTGTGACTGGTGGGGCCTTGATAAGTGCAGCATGCTCTTGACATTATTTACAATATTGAACGTAGATGTGGCAATCTCTCGTCATGGTAAGCCAGTAGTAGCCTTGTCGTATAATCATTTCGGAGAGTCTTTGGCTTCCAACGTGAGCGCAGCAGGCACTGACGTGTGCTTCGTGGATGATGTATTATCCTTTGGCCTCTGTGACGCATCATAACAAGACTCCTTTAGTGAAGGCCTCCTTGTACAACACTTCTCCTAGGATGCAATATATGGCACATCGGTTCCTCATTGTCTTCCGCTCGATCCTCATTGCGTAAGGAGGGATATACCGGTGTTTTAGAAAATTCTAGATATCATGGTACCATGGTTGTCCATCGTCGCCTGGAGGTTGTTAGAACCTAAAGGTTGCCATGGTAGCTTCTTTCTTTGCGGGATTTTCTGAGGTAGATGCTTTTTTTTTTCCGATGATGAACGAGTTGATGCTTTGTCCTATTGGTATTTATATGACTGAGGCTAGCATAGCGAGAGAGTATGCTAGCTCGTTCTCTATCTCGGAATATGAGTGAAGGAAATCCTCTCGAACTTCTTTATCAGGAATTGAGCAGTCTCCAAATATGGCATCAGTCTTCATTTTTTCGTCTTCTATTCTCCAATCACTTGTGATCTCACAAGTTTGGAGTCGTTGATGGTCTTCAACTGCTTAATGCCCAGCTATAGCGCTGCTCGCAGTCCAACAATAAAGGCTTTGTATTCGGCAACATTGTTAGTGACTGAGAAATCGAGTTGAAAGGCTTTAGGTATGACGACTCCTTCTGGGCTTAATAGAATTATCCTGATGCCTTTTCCTTTCTGGTTGAGGGCTCCGTCGAAGTATAATGTCCATGAAGTTTTATCGGGTTCTTCCTCCTGGACTGAGAGCAAGTCATCATCGGGGAAGTCAATGCGTACTAGCTCGTTGCCTGAGAGTGGAAGATTAGCGAGGTAATTAGCAATCGCCTATCCTTTGATCGACTTTTGTGTAACGTAGGTGATGTTAAACTCTTGTAGTAACATATGCCATCAAGCAATCTTTCTGGATGTGGCAGACTTTTCAAATATGTACTTCAAAGGGTTCATGTATCCGAGTACCATTATTTTGTGAGCTCCGAAGTAGTATCGTAGTTTTGTTAAAGCCCATACTAGTGTGAGGCAAGTCTTCTCCATTGCTGCATATTTTTGTTCGTACTTGACCATTGTTCTGCTGAGGTAATAGATGGACTTTTCCTTCTTCCCGTCTTCATCGTGCTGACCCAAGATGACCCCCATTGCTTTATCATTAGCAGAGATGTACAAAATTAAAGATTTTTCGAAGATTGGTGGTGATAGTATAAGAGGGTTAAGGAGGTGCTTCTTGATGTTGTCGAAGGCTTGCTAACACTAGTCATCTCATAAGTACTTGACTCCTCCTTTAAGTAGTCTGTAGAAAGGGCCACATCGGTCTAAGTGTTGAAAGATAAATCTCCTGATAAATTATAGTCTTCCTATCAGGCCTCGTAGTTCTTTGATATTACTGGGAGGTGGCATTTCGAGAATGACTTTGACTTTTACTGGATCGACTTCGATTCCTCGCTTGCTGACCATGAATCCTAGTAGCTTTCCAGAGGTTACTCCAAATACGCATTTCTTCGGATTCATCTTTAGCTGATACTTCTTGGATCGTTCTAGCACCAGTCGAAGTACCTCAGCATGTCCTGCCCATGTTTGTGACTTCATTAATATATCATCAACGTAGACTTCTTCACACTTGTGTATCATGTCATGAAATATAGCCATCATGATGCATTGATAAGTGGCACATGCGTTCTTTAAGTCAAATGACATGACGACGTAACAGTAAGTTCCTCATGGCATAGTGAACGAAGTCTTCACTTAGTCAGATTCTGCTAACTTGATCTGATTATATTCGGAGAAACCATCCATGAAAGATAGTATCTCATGTCTAGCAATATTATCAACCAGAGTGTTGATATGAGGTAGAAGGAAGTCATCTTTTGGGCATGCCTTGTTAAGGTTTCGAAAATTGATACATACTCGTACTTTGCCGTCTTTCTTAGCAACTGGTACAGTATTTGCAACCCACTTAGGGTAGAGGATGACTTGGATAAATTTTTCTTTATGTAACTTGTCGACTTCTTCTTTGACTTGTAGCGCGATTTGTAGGTGCATCCTTCTTAGCTTATGTTTGACAGACTTAGTATCGGGTTCTAGGACTAGACGATGTTCTACTAGGCTAGGGTCCAGACTAAGCATGTCTTCGTAGGACCATGTGAAGGAGCTAAGGTGTTCTTGGATAATCTGTTGTCGTTCCTTAGGGATAAGCGTTGCACTGATCAATAGCCTCTTGGGCTTCTCCTCGATGTCGAAGTTAATTTCTTCTGTAGGTTCTATGGCGACTTGAGTTTGCTCATCGAAGTGTTTAATGACCCATTGGAAGTCTTGTACTTCTCTGGTGGCTTATCCTTCTCCTTCATCATCAGTAAATTCATAGACTACAAGATTACTACACTAGGAGTTCGTTTTGCGAGAGGTAACCCTTCATTGGTACAATTGATGATCGCGACGTCTTTAATGAGGTGCATATCGAGGCTATTTATCCTCCTCTCGAGGCCGTAGAGTATCTCGTCGGGTATGATTAATGGTTTGGTTTTCTGTCGAGACGCCCTGTCCTTTCGTGAGGGGGAAGTAGTATGGTTGGGTTGAGCAAGATCAAGGAGTGGCTCTGTGGTGTCGAAAGTAGCGGCACAACTTTGCGCAGGTATATCAATTATTTCTTCCTTGATTCCGTCGATGTAACCATCACTTGTAACCTTAAGAGAGAAGTCTCTCTGTTGGTCGATAAATGGGTTTGAGATGAATGGTTCTTTTTCAAAATTTTCTAATTTTTTTGGGTTCTTAATTTTTGAATTTTTAGGTGTTTTACGGTTTTTTGAGTTTTGGTAATAGGTAGGATACAGGGTCGGATTCCTAAAGAGGAATTGACAGGGGTGCTTCTCTTAGCTGAGGAAGGGTGACGGCTTTTGAAACTATTTGTGCGAGCCTTCAGATGATGTGGATCCGCTATGAATTTTGGCATTTTTTTTGTAGCCTTCGTCTTACGTGATTCTCCGGATGAGCGATGATGGCAGCAGTCCGATCGATGATTCAGCTTCATCTATCACAAGGATTGCTTGATCTTCAAAGAATGCCTGCAGATTTTCTAGTTCTTCTGTAAAGACCCGTATTTTTGGACTCGAATCAGACTGACCCTGTGTACGTATTCGGCTCGGCAACTGACATTGTCATTTGTTTGGATTTTTATTTAGATGTGATTGTGTGGACAGATTCTGATTTTGAGCCGTTTGGACCCTCGAACGAAAGTCGTACACCGACCTCGGTGTGGCTGCTCAACACCGGACCTAAATTGTTAGAATTAGAAGTTTAACACACTAAGATGTGTGTGTGCTTAACATATTGAGCAACCCTTTTATAAGAGGAATGACATTCCCGTATGCTTTAGGTTTAAGCCTGCTAAAATTTATTTGCTTAGAGAGAAAGAGGAGACGAGAGTCATTCGTCAAAAAACCTAACTGCATTTTGAGTCGTTTGATCATTACAAAACTTCGTCTTTATTGTGCCACCAATTGTGAGATTTATTTTGTGAAAACTTTTCTCTAAAACCTTTTTTCGTTTAAAATCCATAAACTTAGGGCAAGATTGAATCAACCCTTGGATTCATTTTTGACGATTGGAAGAGGTTGAGATCATTGAGAACGAATAGAAGTGATCCTAGTAAACTCGTAGGAGCGATCACGGCGTGAATTGTCGAGGAAATCCGCCGATTTCGTTTCGAAACTCTATTTGCGGGACTCGTTTCAAAGAGTGGAATCCTTGATTAAAGGTATGATTTTTATTGAGTTTAAGGTTTAGAATCAATAGATTAAACTTGCGTTTTATTTTGGGAATGTGTGAGATTCGATTCAAGTGAAAACAAGGCGAAAAATCGCATTGCTCGAGCGAGGACAGAACTTGATTTTGTCTTCGTTTTCGTTTTCTTTCCGATACTGTCTTGGTATTTTATCCGTAACTTTTTACTCCGAACTCCGATTAATATGTTTCTTTTTACGTTGAAAAGATAACATAAAGCTCTACAACTTTTGTGTTTTGACTAACTCGTGAATCAATCGTTTTGAAAGCAAAAAATTAGGGGAAGGTTACGTCAAATTGTCTTCGTCTTCGTTTTCGTTTTCTTTTCGATACTGTCTTGACATTTTAGCCTTAACTTTTTACTTTGAGCTCCGATTAACATGATTCTTTTTGCGTTGAAAATAGAACAACAAACTCTCCAACTTTCGTGCTTTAACCAACTCGTGAATCAATCGTTTTGAAGGTAAAAAAATTATGGGAATGTTATGTCAAATTCTATGTTGGCACAAACTTGCCCGTTTCGACTCGATTTTGAGGAAACACTTAAATAGGTCTAAATTATTAGTGATTAGAGTTAACCTTGATGCATCGTCGTATATTTGTGATGTAGATTAAGGGCGAGAGGCCATCAATAGAATTTTGCTTAGCTTCGCGCAACTCCAAGTTTTGGTAGGAGAATCTCATATTTACAGTATTTTATTTTAACTCGTATGGATATTTTGAATTAGAATCTTTGAACTTGCATATACCATTGAAATCACATCTGTAAACTTGAATTTGAGATGAAAAATTGAAAATTTAAATCTACCTGAACCCTGAAACCTGAATCTGCTTAAGCTCTGAAAAGCTAAAAATAAAAAATCAAGAATCTGAACTATATATAAGAAACTTGCATCGGATTTATATTAGTATCTGCATTTATTTTATGATTGACTTGAACGCCCCTCAAAAATTCCTGAATATCTTCCTGGCACAAATTTCCTTCCTGAGTATAGGGGCTTGTTGCATCCTGAAAAAATATTCATGAACGACGATAGTAGGTAGGGGTTCCCATCGGCTATATTCCTGCTCTCGAGATATAATTTACTCGGGAGGTATTTTAAGTTGAGAACTAAGTCATGAATTATTAAACTTTGCATATAGAAATTAGAAATAATAAGACACTGAAACCTTAAATCTGTTCTTGAATCTGTTTTCACATATTTAGAAACTAATCTTGCATATAATTTCTTCACTTAAATTCTGTTTTTACTTGCATTTATGATTTTGACATATAATATTCCGATACTTATTTTGAAACTCATGTTAGTTAAAATACAATGTCGTTGATGATATTTTTCTACTGAGCTTTGTTGGTTAGCTCACTCTGACTATACGTCATAGGTCCAAGCACTGACGTGGCTGTTCGGGACCGTGAGATTGATCTTGACTATGTACCCGAGGTAGAGCCCGAGGTTCCTCCTGAGGAGTATTTTCAGGCTTAGAACCTAGTTTATTTATTTTCTTTTGGTGAGAGTTTGGACTTGGAGTTGTGGGCTCATTTAGTTAGATATTATAGTTTTATACTTGACTTTTGACCACTGTTTGAACCATGTTTCTGTGATGGTCAGCCATCATCGGTAGTCCTTTTATTTGCTTTTCGCTTTCGCATTTATTTTAATATTAGATATTAACTACGCTTTACTCTGATATGTGCTCTGTTTGTCCGGCCTATCGTTTAACCGATAAATTGGCGAACCGGCCTTTCCTATACCTGAGGGATTGGAAAAGTCGAGTCGTCACATCTTCAGGTAGGTTCGACTGCCTAGTCATAGGTTCTTCTCCAGGTGGATCTAGTTGACCGTCTCTTGGGATAGCAAGCTCCTCCTCTCGGGATTTCTGATATCTTAACATGAAGGCGCACCCTACAGCGAGGCTGGTATGGATGATTGATGTAGGGGTATCCCCACGAATACTCCCATCTTGCAAAAAACTGTCTGGAATTTGTGTCGTTGTCGGAGTCAGAATCTTCGTAGTGGGACTCGTCCTCATCTTCGAATAATCTCTGAAGGTCTTAACTTAGTTATTCTTCTAACTCGAGAGCGGGGTGGTCTAACCAGTAGTCTTCATCATCACTTGGTGGTGGATGTCATTCCCTTTCTAAAGTTTTCCAAAAAATTTGGAGCGGGGGTGATCCAGGTGGTTGAGAGTCATCGAGCGTCAGTTCTTCTTCGACTTCTATTGTTGCGATGTGAACGTCTTTTTCGTCGATTGACTCCTAATCCTCTACGAGCGGTTCAGGCTCTCAATGCTTTTCCTTGCTTGCGACAGGAGGTTCTTCGGTTCTGAATAATGGCCTGACTCCTTCGAGTGGTTTACCTATATTCTCATTCAAGCTTAGATCTATTAGATCAGGAAAGGCTTCAACCATCTGTTCGACTTCTATCATTTGAGGTTTGGTGAAGGATACTTCTCTCTTCGGCACATTGGCCTTCTCAGTAGTTTCATAGACAAAATGGTCGTATAGTGATCATTTGGGTGAAGTTGTGAAGGCATCAGTTTCTTTGCCATCAGGCTGGAAGCCTACACCAATGAGTTTACGAACCTTTTTTGGAACCACGGGCCCTATCTGCCCTTGTTTATTCTTGTCGAGTCCTGTGTGCGGGATGTGTCCCAGTTGAAATATGAGGTCTCATCCTTTTGTTGTGGTCGGAATCACATCGTACATTCGTAAGAGGTTGGTATCAACTTCTCTCTTTGTTAACTTCCGCTGAGGGACTAGTGGAGACCATAAAGGGTTCACTTCTGCCACAGACGTGCCATCGGGATCTTTCATTCTTTTGATGTACCGAGTTGTGCATCGTTGGAATGCTTGCAGTGTAATCAAAATCAATATTTTCAAAAGGGGCATCGGCATACACCCTGATGATAGCGTCCTCGTGGGGGAATTTAATGCATTTGTGATATGTAGACGTCACGGCCTTTATGGACTCCAACTACTTTCTTGTTAGGATCAGATTATAAGTGCTGGAGGAATCCGATACGTGCAATGTGGTGTCGATGGTCACCAGTCTGAGTCACACTTGAAGCTTGATGGTGCCTTTGATGAAGTGTCGAGAGCCATCATATGCGATGAGAGATAATGACGAAGGTCGTATATCCTATTCTGTATACTCGGGGGTCTTGAGCGTCGTCATTGGGCATAATTCAGTCTCACTCCTGTGTCGACTAATGTGTGAGGAAATGAGAATCCTCTTATTATTACCGTTTAGTATGTAGGGGTTGAACTTACGTAGTGACTCTTTCGGCATGTCGACATCCGTGAAGGTAAGCGTTGGAGGTTAAATCATGACTGAAAATCTATACATTTCCTAATTTAAGTGTGATTCTTTTTCTTATTAAAATATCTTGATAGATGATATTCTAGGTAAAAAAATGACTCTTCATGCTCTCTCTCTCTCTCTCTCTCTCTCTCTATATATATATATATATATATATATATAGACGTCCTCCACTCGCTATACACAAGCCTTTTGACATCTTCCCATCATGAGTGTAGCAAAAGAGGCGACCTTCATCTTTCTTCGCAGGAAAAAGTTTCGTATTACTTACCTTGGGTCGACTAGAATCAACAGTCACGATCTTTGCAATAAAGTATGCACATATATTTTAATTTATTGATTGTTAATTTATTATTTTGATTGATCATACGTCTAGATCCTAGGACAAATATTTGGATGATCGGATTAATAGATTCAGCAGTTGGTATCAGAGTTTGATCGTTGTATGATTAATCAAAGCATCGAGTCAATTAATTTTGTCTTTTCCTAGTAGACCTCTTTGTCTATTCTTAGATAGTGTTGGACGATACGGTTTTTCTACTTGTTCACTAATTGTTGTTGCGTGAGCAAATTGGGCTTCACCTACCAGCCGATCTTGATTCATGCATCTGCTGAAGAAGCGATGGATCAAAACCCGGGCTGTCAAGGGGCCAGACCAAGGCGGGTTCGGGTCGGGTTTTTCTATAGGTCCATTTTTCTTAAAGATATAATGAGAGCCCGAACCCGGCCCGATAGCTAACTGGGCCAGGTCGGGCTCTGCTCGATTTTTAAATGTTGTAGCCCGAACCTGGCCCGATTAGCTATTTAGGTTGGGCCGAGTTTCTAATATTTTTTAAGAATTTTTTTTTTAATATAAGGGCCTCATTTTACCGGGTCGGGCCGAGTTCGGGCTTACACTTTACAGCCCAAACCCGAATCCGTTTCTTATCCGAGCTTAACCTAGCCCGACCCGTTTATTAAATGACTTAAAATATTAGAGCCGGACCCGAGCCGGATCCGAACTAAAACTCGGCCCATTGACAACCCTTCCTAATTGTTTATGCATCAAGGTCCTTAAGGGAGATCGTATAAAGGAGTTTTATTATTTTTTACTTTGGGTGCTATCCCATATGGTGGGAAAATACCATTAATATTCGTACTTAACTACTATAAGATAGACAATGGTGATTGGTTACCAAACAAGCCCTAAAAGGATTAAAGGGCTTCTATATTTTATCACATGTTAGGTTGCCACATTAAGGAAGACTACTAAAGTAGTCGTTCGAAAGACTATAATTGAAATAGGATTAGATCTGCCCAAAGGTGACCATTCTATGGAGATTGTTTATTGAATCTTGTGATTTGAACTCATTAAGATTACCTTGTATACGAAATTACATGGAGATTGATTCTGTTCAAAGGTAGTTCATTAATTTCGTGTCAATGGGATGAGTAGAATAGTCATAAGTGTAAAGGAAAAAATGATGATTCTCTTGCCCAAAGGTAGTAAATCATCGAGAACAAATCAAAAACATAAATGATTAGGTCTACGCGTATTTTTATGCACCATAAGAGAGAAGATAATTTGTACACTCAATTTCTGCCCAAAGGTGATACTGGATGTTATACATTATCTATATCCAAATAGTAAATTATTTACACATAATAAAACATTATAATCAATTCGCTCATACCCCTAATACGAATTGTTTTATCCTTAGTGGATATTAATGGCTTATATGCATAGTGTTTTGGATGTCAGAACAAAATATTGCAAGGAGCGGGACATTAGGACATTATGAATTTGCACACTTTGGGTGTGCATTTAATTCACATGTTAAAGTGGTTATCAACTCTCAAATTTGTTAATAATATTAATTTTGTGACCATGAAATTGTTTTAGTACTGATTTCAAAAAATGATATACTATGTGTATTCATGATTCATTAATATATTTTCATTAAATTCAGGTGATGTTTGACAATGCATAAGTTATTTTAAACGACATTTTGTTTTAGGAGCGCACTCATTTTAGTATCCAGTGAGTCATTTTTTAAAACTATAGTCCATGTGTGGACCAAGTGAGAAACTGTTTAAATTTTTATGGAAACTCTAAATTTTTATTTTTGTGTGACCCACACCCCCTAAATTATGATTGTCTGAAATAACAAATGACATTATTGAAAATTAATAAAAATATTTATGTTTCATGATTTACATGTGATTCTTATTCCTATTAGAATATCATGATAAACAGTATTTTAGGCAGGGCATGACTCTTTATGCTATATATATATATAGACATCTCTCGCTCACTACACACAAGCCTTTTGACATCTTCCTATCAAGCGAGTGTAACAAGAGAGGCGGATAGATCCACCTTCATCTTTCTTCACAGGAAAGAGCTTTGGATTGCTTATCTTACGTTGACTTGAATCAACGGTCACGATCTTCGCGATAAGATATACATATATATTTTAATTTATGAATTATTGATTTATTATTTTAATTGATCATACGTCTAAATCCTAGAACAAATATTTGAGTGGTTGTCAATGATGCACTCAACCAGGTTTTTATAGCCACATGTTAGACAGTTCTCTCTCTCTCTCTCTCTCTCTCTATATATATATATATATATATATATATATATATAAGATGATACATATGCATGTACAAGATGAAGCTTCAAAAGAAATTGACCATCGAACTGGAACTTGATACATGATTTTTAAAAACCAACCAAGATTCGGTCCACAAGAGCGGGCCCTCCATGCTTGCAGACATCTTGAACCACACCCTTGTGGGTGAGCATGACAGTTGAAATGCATGGAAGTACGCACACATCACAAGGTTGCTCGGACGCGGAGTTCAGTTACCCCTTCATAGAAGAGCTGCTCCACAAAAACCCTAATTAAGCAATCGTACCACAAGCTAAAATAGAACTGTGAGATTTGTCATTGTGCACCCATAATAGAATACATATTGGCATCACTCGACAGCAGCTCGTGGAAAGTAGGCACTCAGTCTCAGGCAACTACAACAATTCCTTAAAATAAATGAATTATCTCAAAAGACTATTTCTATGAGATGCGGATCCAAAAGGTGAATTTATTTATTGTATTATTTTTCTTCACAACGATTATTGACAAATCAGCAACAATTTGAAAATTGTCATACAGAAGTCGGACTTTAAAGCTTAAGCTTGAGCATAGTTACGAGGGGGTTCGGGAATAAATCGGCAAGAAGAAAATTTAGAATTTGGTAAAAAACGGGAACTTGGGAGAATATTGAGGAAAATAAATATTAAAAAATTATAAAAGGGATAGCTATATATGCACCAACCTACTATTTGCTCACTTATTATTTGAAAAGTTATAAAAGTACCCACTTGTGCTTTATCATTTTTCCAGTTAGTGTACCCAAAACACCCACTCCTTCATCTTCCTCAATTGAAATATGCACCCAGTTAGTGTACCCAAAACACCCTCTCCTTCATCTTCCTCAATTGAAATTCAAAACCCGAAACCCTCTTGAAGCCCAGCTGAAATCAACCGACTGGAATCCCACAAAAAAAAATCACTCCAAACCCTCATAAAACCCATGGAAGTCCACCGAATATAACCCATGAAACCCACGAGCAGATTCACTGTCATCAAAGTCCAATCTGTAGATGATGCCGTCATCGTTGTTACGACTTGGCGGATCATCCATTAATGGTTTCACCTTCCTCCACTTCTTCCTCTACTCTGGCAAGTCGCAATGACAACATCGGCATCATCTCCAGCAAGTCACTGCAGCACCCTCGTCTCTTCTTCCTCGACTTTGGCGGGTTGCAGAGAGCTCCATTAATGGTGGGAATAGACCTTATTCAAATGTAGGAGAGGAGATGAGGGTAAAACAATTACGGGAGCTCTTTTAAAATGACTTGAGTGTTTTAAAATGACTTGGGCTCCTTTTTGGTTCGCATCTGGGAGAGAAGATAATATCAGAGATTCGGTTGGTGCAAATAGAATTACCCTATAAAAAAAATTTAAAAAGTTGTGATTTATTCAAAAATTGCAAATGGGTAGTGATTTAGTAGAAAACGTCGCAACTTTTAAAAATAAAATATATAAAAAATCACTTTTAGAAAAAATTGCGCTTAAAACGTGATTTATTTGTTTCACGAATGAGTCGCTTTTTATGCGCTTCTCTAGAAGTCCGAGAATTTGGTGACTATGAGCCTTGAGGACATTATTTTAAGGCTAGACATAAGATACCAAAGTTGATGTTCTCCGTCTGAAAAAAAATGCAGTATGAAGCCATATATGAGGAAAAAGGCAGATGAAAATAGATGAAAACGAAGTACTACATACCAATCAACTTGTAACTAAGTACAGAAGAGGGGACATATGAAGAAAGTTCATCCAGCTAATTGATCTGACTAACATCAAGCCAACAACACCTGATTGATAAAGCAAAAAGTCATCTTGTCAGATATACAACAGATTTGAGGGATTTGCACACACATCACAAATAACATCAAGAAAAGGGCATGTCGGTTCTTTCCATCATATAAGGGCATATAATAAATGGCTAATTTTTTAAACTTATAAAACGTATTCTGATTTCTGAAGTATATTAGATCAACCAACTTTTATACTCTGGGTTATAGATCGCACATAATAATAATGTCAAGAGTACCTCTATTTGCGCCCACCAAAACTCTGAGAGCACCTACACCGAAAACCATTGGCTGTGTTGACTCTATTGATGGGAGATCATTTTCGGCCCAAATCTTCCACACAATGGATCTTTATATCATAGGTGTACCATCAGACAAACGTATTTTGAACATGATCATGGTCATACATCAAATGTGGTTCTTGGATCACTTTTCGGGTGTATGCCACATGGAATCAAAATCTGATGGTTTGATGTGGAAACCAACACGTCATAGTGGAGAGAGCAATCAAAGGCCACTTCCATGTTATAAATTCACAAAAAAAAAACACTCGGATTAATCACGCAAGTTCTTTCTACAACAAAATTACTCATTAAGGCTTGTTTCAGCTCTTCATCAAACCCATCCAGTTGTGACCTTAAGGTCACTGCCACTATTATTGGCCACATGCTAAGTTTGTTCATTATTCTCTCCAATGTCCAAAACTAACCCAAGATGGCTGAAAATAAACGAGCGCTCATGTTCACACCATTAGGAGCCAACTCATCTGCTTTGGTATCCACTTCCATATATATATATATATATATATATATATATATATATATATATGGAACACTGAATAAGCCTAAACAAGATAATAACCCTCTGCAATGGCATATGGAACTGAGCAACAGAAACCAGAAAGCAAATTCTACCCTAACTCCATGAGAATACTTACAAAGGTTCTATTGAGGAAGCTGAGCAACAAAAATGTTCATCATCTCAAAGACTCCAAATCTCTGCTCAAGTAGATACACCAAGGACCATGGTATCAAAACTCAGCCGATACCCACATCTATCGGTTTCGTCGAGAATCGATATTGGTCAGTCAGTATCCGCTATCAGCCGATACTGACCGATAAAACCAGTTTTCCATTTTTTTTTCAAAAAAAATAAATATATCAACCGGTACGGAATCAGCATATCGGTTGATACCCGATATCGATACTGATATCAAGACACCTTGCTAACGACCCTGCACCAAAATGGGAGAAAAAAAGCATTTCCTCAAACATCACACCCAAGTGCCGCCAAACATGGAGATGAAAATTTGACAAACTGTAATGTTTTCATTTATAACACTGCAAGTTTTGATTAAGACAAGATTGTAGTTTCTAAGCGTTTTCATGGGATTGATATTGTACATTTGTACTTCTCCGAAGCTATTAGGCAGTCAACTATTTCAAAATTTCAAGTAATATTAAATATGAAAAAACAAGGTGGAGATGTGACTTAGGACAACGACCCTAAAATACGTGAATGTCCATAATAGGCTAGTTTACCGAAATTAAACTAAGTAATTAGACAATTAATCATGAATTAATGCGATAACTTACGGTTTCATCGAGTTCCACTTAGTAGTCATGGTCAATTCGGCTAGGGGTCCAATCTGGCGCGCGAGACCGTTAGAATTGCGGAAGATGCGATCCTAGAGATTGAACTCTAGCATCCTCTAGTCGGGGCGTTGCTCGTCGATCGAGGTGAATTCTCGTAGCTCCTCGCTAGGGTTTTGAAGTGAACAATCAACCGACACAATTGGAGCGATCTCAAACCCAATAACAATTGTGTATTAATGAGTATCGAAGAGAATCAATCCACAAGGATGGACGTTAAGATAGCTCAAGATTTAGGGTTTAGGGGTAGGAAACAAGAAGAATAGGTAAAAGAAGATACAAGATAGATAATGGGCATCACACCCTTGGCCTCACACCAAACCCATATGGGGAAGAAGACTCACTCTCCATTAAGCTCCTCTCAAGCTCCCAATGCATAGCATTTTCATTAAAATCAACCAATTCCAAAGATAATCTTTGCATACCTTTATATAGGCTAAGAAAACCCTAACTAAACATAAAGTTTGAAATAAGAAAGTCCTATAACAATTAAAACATTAAATGACAAATTTTTGCATAAAATTCGTATAGCCACCAATTTGCAGACGACCGTCATATGACTACGGAGGTTCGTCCTCGACGATGTGCACAAAACCAGAATGATATATAAATCACGGATGTCCGTCTGAATTTCACATATATCACGGACGCCCATCATATGTTGACAAACTTTGCTTCATTTTCTTCTTTCTCCCTTGTTTTCTCTTGTTGCTTTCTTCTTACACTTTCCATCCTCCTTGTACCGTGAGATGTCCCCGTCACAGGCAATGAGCCCTATTTGGGCTCTTCAAGATCTCTTCTTAATAGATGTTGGCGCCCCGTGGCTCCTTCATCGCTTCTTTTGGCAATACACCTTGTGGCCCGAAACCTAGGTCTACGGTGTCGGTGTCCCCGTCAATTCTCCCAGACCAAAAATATTTCATCACTGAAGAAACTAGCCCAAGACATCGGTCGATTAAGTTGATGCCCCTGTCCCCACCAATTCTCTCGGACCCAAAAGGTTTCATCTCTGATGAAACATGCCCGTAGTAGCGGTCAAGTATGTCGGGAGCCAAGTAGTGACCCTTCTCGCAACTAGCCCAAGCCATCTCGGAACCCGGTGGAGCATACTCGTCATGTCGATCAATTGTATCGGGACGCACACGGCAGACCTCATCTCGACAAACCCAAGCCATCTCAGACCCGACCTGTCAACCCACTCTACCAAATACTTCCGAAGATTCCCACTATTTTCACTTGACCAAAAAGATTTCATCACCGATGAAACATGCATGCGAGACCGGTCAAAGAAGTTTGGATCCACACCGCAAACCTCTTCCCACTCAATCCAAGTGCTCTCGTATTCCGGCTCACTAACCCTCTTCACAAAATAGCCTTAAAACTCTGCCATTGGTGAATGTCACAAGACCATCCAAGATCTTCTCAATGATCTCACTTTTCATCTTGCTCGGAGGAGGAAGGGGTATGGGTGGTGGAAGTGGACATTTGAAAATGATTTCTAGGAAGTGGGGTTGAGCCTAGATGGGGAACTAGATCTTCCACATTGAGTGTTGAACTAACCCCCATACCTTGAGGTAGCTCAAGCACATATACCTTAGGTCCACTCCTTGCCACCATCCTAAAAGATCCAGCAACGTGGGTTTAGGGCTTCTTCGCGATCCCCAATGGGAATCGTTCAAGCCTAATTCGAAAACATTTCATGGCCACTTATTTGAATTTTCTTGAAGCTCACAGGTAAATTCGTCAATAATTTGAAATTATCATTGCACAAATTAATTATAGGCATCATTTCGGCATGCAATGCAGAATGTGACTCAAAACCATGATGTCTACGCTCACTTATGAACTCGATATGCTTATGTGCATGTGACACGAATGACTCCTGTGTAGTGGACTCTACCAAACACCAGTGATTCATGTGCACTCGACTCGATTAACTCATGTGTACTCAATTCTACCAACACCAGACTCTTGGGTACTCAATTCTATTGACACTAATGGCTCTTGTGTAACCAGTTCAATGGACTCATGTGTACTCGACTCAACGGGCACCAACAATTTGTGTAACTAACTCTACGGACACCAATGACTCATAGGCAAGTGACTCGATTGGCTCGTGTGTACCCGGTTCAACCAACACCAAAACTCAAGTGTACTCGACTATACAAATAATAAGGACTCGTGTACAACTGACTCCATGGACACTAACAAATCATGTGTAAGTGGCTCGGTTGAATTGTCCGTGGGTGACTCGGTTGGCTCATGTGTGGGCGACTCACATAATTACTCACAATGGAAATAAAAGTCTCTTCAATGCAAGCTAGACTTTCTTCGACTTCTTCTATGTCCTCTTCACTCATCTCGGCACTAGGGTCATACACATCCTCTCCCATGTTCACATTTTCCAGCTCCGTAGAACTCTCTTTTAATCAATAAATTTTGGGCAGAAAATTTTGTGGGGCATTGATAAGAAAAGTGTCCAAATTCGTGACACTTGTAGCATTTGTTGCGACCACTAGTTTCAGGGCTCTCAATACTCGCTCCTCTCGTGTTAGCAATTTGGGTTGGAGAAGTGCTCACAGGCTTCGACATTTGGACATCGAAATTATATATCTCATGGGTCACTCCTTTCTAGTGATCAATTTGGGGACTCATAGGAGTACTTGCAGTTTTGATAATGGAACCCCGAAATTAGCCTTCACTTTTACGTAGGCCCTCCTAGACTCAAGTTGGGTATGTTTACGACACTTACCAACCTTAGTTTTCAAACATCGTAGAAGGTGGCGGCGGTGTGTGAAAGGAACATTCTTCTCAGTAAGTCGCTCATTCATGTCCTCCTATCGTGTAATGGGCTTACTTCGAAGTGACTCGCGTCGAAACTCCACACCATCCCAATAGATTTTAGTGTGGCTCACCAACCTTGTTTTGGCGAGCCTAACCTTACACTCTTCCGACTAATTATACAAACCAAAATATTCCTCTAGGTTAGACAACCACTCCACAAAGACGTTAGAGCTCATCGTCCCATCAAAATCCGGAACCTTGACTCGATTGAACTTTAGAAACTTCCTATCAAGGTCATACTTGAGTTCACAACGATGGGAGTACCCCCTAACTCTAGTCTCATCTCGACTTTCAAAACTTCACCTAGGATTGTGAGTGTAGCAGTTTCCTTGTTCGACTAGTTCTCTCTTAAGACGGGTAAGGAAATCACGTTGACGCGTAAGAGGGTCATGAATGATGCTAGACACAAATACAACTTAGACACAATTCTATAATAAACACACACTATGAACCACACAACAATTAAGGAATTTTAACAAGCACAAGATGGACACGCATATATGAACCACACAGAAAGCGAGTAAAATTACTCACTTGTTGTGTAGATTAGCATGCAAATGAACACACAAACGAAATGATACATAAATGTTCTAACTTAGAACCTAGGCTCTGAAACCAAAACTAATGCGAGACAACGACCCTAAAATACGTGAATGCCCATGAGATGCTAGTTTGCAGAAATTAAACTAATTAATTGGACAATTAATCATGAATTAACGAGATACCTTAAGGTTTCATCGAGTTCTTCTTAGGTAGCCGTGGTCGATTCGGCTAGGGTCCAATCCGGCGCGCGAGTCCTTTAGAATTGCACAGTGAGATCCCAGAGATAGAACTCTAGCATCCTCTAGGTCGGGGTGTTGCTTGTCGATCGAGGTGAATTCTTGTAGCTCATTGCTAGGGTTTTGAAGTGAACGATCAACCGGTACAATTGGAGCGATCTCGAGCCCAACAACGATTGTAGATCAATGGATATCGAAGAGAATCAATCTACAATGATGGACGTCAAGATAGCTCAAGATTTAGGAGTTTGAAACAAGAAGAAATAGATGGCAAGATAGCAAACAAAATAGAAGCATAGGTAAAAGAAGACACAAGATAGATCATGGGCATCACACCCTTAGCCTCACACCAAACCCACTGGGGAAGATGACTCACTCTCCATTAAGCTCCTCTCAAGCTCCCAATGCATAGCATTTTCATTAAAATCAACAAATTCCAAATAAAGTCTTTGCATACCTTTATATAGGCTAAGAAAACCCTTACTAAACATAAAGTTCGAAATAAGAAAACCCTAAAACAATTAAAACACTACATGGCAAGTTTTTACCTAAATTTGTATAGGTGCCAATTTGCGGACGACTTTCCCGGACGTCCTTCATATGATCACGGATGTCTGTCCTCGACGATGTGCACAAAAACATAATGATATCTAAATCACGGATGTCCATCCGAATTTCATGAACGTCCATTCTGAAGCAACAGACGTCCGTCATATGTTGACGAACTTTACTTCATTTTCTTCTTTCTCCATTGTTTTCTCTTGTTACTTTCTTCTTGCACTTTCCATCCGCTTTGTACCGTGAGATGTCCTCATCACATAGGCAGTGAGCCCTATTTGCGGCTCTTCAAGGTCTCTTCTCGGTAGATGTTGGCACCCCGTGGTTCCTTTGTCGCTTCTTCTTTTAGCAGTACACCTTCTATGATCCGAAACCTAGGTCTACGGTGTCGGTGTCCCCGTCAAGATGTCCCCATTTTGAGGAGATCAGTTGTGCCATTTTATATTTTCATCAACCGCGGGATAAAAGCTGCATCGTTTTTCCAATGAACACTACTATAAATTCAGGTTCAGGGATGAAAACTCACTTAAAAAACAAATTAGTGTGTCAAAACACCACTGTCCCCGATGTCATAGGATTAAAGGAACAAATTTCTGTGCACAACCACTATTAAATCACAGTATAACGACTGTATGTTTGTCCAAGCACTTTTAAATCACAATATAATGGCTGTATGTTTGTCCCAAAAATTTATATAACTACGCTCAATTTTGTTCTATTTCTCCGCACTAGCCATAAGAAAGCTGTTATGCTGGCGTGTAGGAAAAAAATATAATAAACATCAACACACTTTACAAAGGCGGTGACATCAGGTCTGAAACTCAGCACCACAGATAGCAGGACAGCAGTAGCATATGTTAGAAGGGATCAGTACCAGTTTCAGTAGCAGTGTCACGGTACTGCACAATCAGATCATCGCCATTTAATTCAAAGAATAGTAGAACAATCACCAGAAAATTATAATGGATTGTTAAATAAAAGCGAGCAGTCTCAAAAGACTATTTTCACAGCAGAAAGAGGATCAAAACCTCTTTCTAAAATTCTGAATGGACTCAAAAGTCACAGCCAGCCCAAGAACAGCCCAGAACTCAAAATATTTGTGACTGAAAAGTCACAGGAAAACTCATCTTGAAACTCACAAGTTTCCTTCTTCTCACTTTCTCAGAAGAAACAAAAATTCTCAGGTTAATCTTATTCCTCCTACACACTCTCTCTCTCTCTCTCTCTCTCTCTCTCTCTCTCTCTCTCTCTCTCTATATATATATATATATATATATATAAAATAAGGAAAACTTCTAGTTTGACTTCCAAGTAAAACTCCTATTTTTATTTTTACTAGACTCCAAATAATTTTGTTTTAACTCTATAGTAACAGTTTTAAAAAATTCTACAATTTTCTACTGATATATTTTTTAGGGACCCTAAAAAACCTCACAAGAAAGTAAATCTCGACAAAAAAAATAAATCACCTAGAGTCCTATTTATTATGATTTCATAAGATTGCGAACTCCCAAAACAGAGATATATATTCTTCTTAAAGTACCAAGTGTCCAGAAAATTTGAACACCCTTGTGACAGATGATTCTCGTGTGGACTCTTTACTTAGGGCCCATTAAATTCCAGTTTTAAGGCCAAATGCGTCTTTAAATCCAATATTTTCATAACCCCTATTTCTGGCCCCCCATATTCTCTTGAATTCTTGAACAATTCCAGCCTCTAAACCTTCTCCCCTGGCGTGCATTGCATCATTTTCCTTCTTAGACTTTGAGGTCAAGAAGACAAGAACTCCCTCCGCCTCTTAAGCCTTTCAAAATGAAAATTCAACATAACTATATAAGTCCTAGAATTGAGGAAGATATTGATGGGCTATATACGTCCTATAATTGAGGTTGAGGTCAATATATCAATGGTTGATCTTGCTCGTTCTATATCGAGATTTGGTTTCTAATCTCCAAACAGGAGGACCATTGATCCTCAGCAGTTGGCGAATTTCAGATGAACAACCAAAATGATGTCAACTGTATCCTTATTCCTTGGTTACAAGAAAAACTCGTTCCCCCTCACAGCCATCTACTTTCCCGCAGTCCCATCTATCAGCTAGTCCCTCTTATAAATGTTGTAAAAAGAGAGATTCTCGCGTCTGTTTTTTATTCTGAAAAATGGCAGGTTTTCCGTTGGAAATGGCTGAATAATTCACAAGGAGATATAAGAGGCTATATGAGCATGGATGGCTGACTATATATTTATAGGATAATGGCTCATGACCGATATTTAAACACCACAGTGGTGTTTAAATGATCTTGCACCACTAAATTAGAGCCTTTCATGTTACACCGTTGAAGTGTGGCTTAGCATTATGCCATGTGGCACATATTTTTATCAATTCAAATTGTCCAAGTGACAATCCATCAATAGAACATGTTTTATCCAAAAAAAATATGCCCATAAGTAAACGTGAACCATCAAATTGACAAACTTTAATATCAGCCGTTAAAACTAAGAATAACCGTTAATATTAGAGTCAACAGATAAGATGATTCAAAACTCCCAAAAAATGTGATTTTTGGACCCATTGCCCTTCTACTTATGATCTATCAGTTTGACAGTGTGGATTACTCACATCATAAACCATTGATGGTGTATGATCATTTAAACACCATCTTGGTGTTTAAATGACGGTCAGGAGAGTCGGTTCCTATATTTATATAACCTATTAGCATTGTACTGTGTGACATATTAGATAACATGTTACCTATTAAGTAATGTAAATATATAATATAATGTACAAAACGTATTGCATAGTATATTATGACACCATGCTTTTAGCTTCCCAGGTATTTACGCAGTTAATTAATTATGCATTTAACTATTGCATACAAATATAGGTGTATGCATTGCCTAGAGATGATGACGATGATGATAGGACTCTAAGAAAATGGCATGAACAAGAAATCAAAAAAGAAAAAAATAAGCTAATTTCAACTACATTTCAATGAAAGCATAAGGAGAATAAGACACGGCCACTTACTTGACCATCAACTCATCCAGGTTGGGCATCACCAGCAGAACTGTAACAAAAACCGAAACTGCCCCCACCCCATCTCCCCCTGCTCAAGTTGCTCCCCCAACTCAAGTTGCCAACAGGGTTCATATGACTCGTTATCTGGACTCTAATTAGATATCATATGCAATTCCATTACTCTTCTCAAGAGCCAATATAGTTAATTCACAAGGCCAAATATTAGTTGTCTTCCTTGGGCTTAACTTGATTAAAAAGTGATACTATAAAAACAATGGACATGAAATTATTAAATGGGCTCCCGGTGCCAGATTCGCTTATTTGTTGTGTAAGTGAGATTCCAGACGATAAAAAATTCATACATACACTTATCAAGACTTCAGGCTATAATAAAGATAGATTAATGTTATATATACTTAAAAATAAGAGACACTAAGACGGGGGGTCAAGAGGTGAAAAGTCGAGCTTTTATTAATGAATATGCATTAAAGCTGAAATGTTTCTGTGCTCAAGCAAATATTGATCAAGGATCTGAAGTTTCTAAACACTCGGTTGGCAATTTCTTACTTCGTAGTGAAATATCACATCCTACACATCACAACAGTAACTAATTAACCTGCTGATAGATTAATCTCCCAAGCCACACAATCAAATCATCCGTGATCTAATATGGGATCAAGGAAAACTAACTGGCATCATAGCAATCCAAACATGTAATGGACTAATTCTGCTAACATCAGGCCCTCTTCATACATCAATTTGTGAGTTGTTATAGAACATCCTTTGATTTAGTGATTAATCAAATGGTTCCACAAAACATGTATTATATGTCCCATAGTAGAGTCAAAGGATGATATAAAAGATGAAGCTAACACAACTCTAGTAGAACACAGAAAAGATGGAACCAGCACCATTTTAGCAAGAACACAAAAATAGCTTCAGTAAGTATATGAATTAACTAGGTACATAAAAGATGATGAAAAAAACCATGCAAAAAAAAATCCAAAACAACATCAGACCATCCAGTAAGAGAGAGAATAAACAACCGATCGCGATATCGGTTGGTTTATGCATGACATTGGTTGTTGCCTTCCCTTTTCCACCCCCTCATACTCTACATTCCCCCATGGAGCCACTGTAGCAGTATAGGTTTAGCATTACTAGACTCAAGCTCACCCTTTGTTTTGGCAGAGCATTAAGTCTTCGGGAACCCTCTCCCTCGGCAAGGTCTCTAGGTGCTGCAAGCAATTTACGTTCCGTACCCGACTCAGGGTCGTTAGCAATCGTCTCTTGCAGCAATAACAGCAATATTGTACTTCCGGGCAGTAGAGCATATATACATTAGTTTAATGAGCTTCATTATCATAGACTCGATGTAGTCCCCCCCCCCCCCTCATAATGGTAGACTCGATGTAGTCCCCCCCCCCCCCCCTCATAATGGTTAATGCACAAGAAGTGAGATGGCTAGATATAGGTTTTCATATTAGGCCGTTGTTGGTTATAAGTGACTTCTGATGCATGTAGCAAGAGCAGCCTCTTCATTTTTTTAAAGATTGATCAAGAGAGATGGTTCTCATATGGAAGAAATACATTCTAGCAGAATTTGAAAACAAAATACAATAGTTCTCTAGCGGTATACAAGCAGAACAAATCACACTGCAAACAATTGTGCCCAGAGCAATGTAGAAAATCTGAAAAGAAAGAATGAACCCCAAACGCAGATATTAGCATCTTGTTTTAATTCACGCATACATAATGTCTGTCATCAAAATGTCTACTAAAAACGATGAAAAGTAAGACTTGTGGGCATAAATATATCCCACGAACTCTTCCTAACATGGGAATGCTTCTTATAGTGCTTGGAGACTCGGTGGAGGAATGAAGCACTTGGAACCCATGGACACAACACAAGGAAGCAAATTTTATCGAAAATGGGCATAAAGCCCCCCTTGAGTGAGCACTCATCTATGGATGTGACTTCGTTGCATGTCATATGAACCACGTGAAACAGCTCCGGACCCATACTGAGAACCACCGTCAGAAGCACCTTGAACCTGAAATACAAACCATTCTATATTAATTTATGTAAGGACATTTAATTATTTTCATATTCTTAAAATGCAGAGTCTGGCATGTGTTGACAGTTGGCAGACGCCTATCAACACATCTACTAGAAGTAGGAGAACGCATTTTTTTTACTTGGTTTTTGTTGTTATTATACGCCAACTATACAGTTTTATATGAGTTCCTCTTTACTGAGGTAAATCTTTTATATATTTTATAATTTTATACTTGATAAACAAATATTCATATGATACCATATATCTCAATATTATGATGTAATTTTACGATTGTGCTGGTATGTTAGGTTTTTGTGGGCACTTTTTCGACACTTGTCCAGCTCTGACACCAAGTTACTGGTGTGATATAAGAGGAAGAAGATCAAAATGTAGAGTAAAGAGAGATAGATAAGATGTACCTTTAGTTTCAGCACAATCCAACATAAAAGTAGAGAAAGCTTGCAACTAGAGAGGTGGTATCAAAAACCCTACAGAGAGAACACACTGTCTCTAAAAAAAAATACTAGAAGAATTCTGTTTTAAGAGGTTTTTAATAAAATAAAAAGTAAATCCTATCTACGGATAATAAAGAATCCTAGTTTAATAGAACCCTAAATAAGTTGCTAAAAATTACTAAAATGAGGTAAATTTTCAAGTCTGGTCAAATCTGGTTCACAAAAGATACTTAAAATCCCTTTCACAGATTTAGAATTCCTGATTTTTCTTTTTCTTGAACCATTTGCAACTTTTTTTCTTTATTTCCTGGGAATCACGACTTTCTTGATGTCACGTGACCTGTTTATTAATTTGTTGGGCCTATTTTAATAACCCATTAAAAATAACCCATTAAGGCCCGGCCAATAACAGGATTAAATAGGTTGTAAGGGCTGTCACTGGGCCAGGCCATGCTTGGCTCTAGCCAGGTCCAACATATACTCAGCTCTAGCCCAGCCCCAGGCCGGGTAATGGGCCATTTATTTTTTTTAAAATATTTTTTATATTTATTTATTTTATTCATAAACCCGTCTCTAACCAATAACCATTTTTTATAGATTTATTAGTGGTCCAGGTATTAGAGTTAGGAACTAGGATGAAGGTCAGGTATTAGAGTTAGGAACTAGGATGAAGGTTTAGCAACATAGAGTAATTATATAAAGATAAATTAGGATTAGATTTATTAGGGGTTTACAGATTTATATAAATATAAATTACAAATTAGAACTAGGGTCAATCACATATTCGCAAATAGGAATTAGGATTAAGAGGGTAACATTAAACGCATCGAGTAAGAGGGTAACATTTAATAATCATAACTACAATAATAAATAAGTACACAAATGCATAAAAAAGAAAGGAAATAACAATAGAGAAAAAATTGTAGATAGCAGTGGCACGTGCATCACACCATCCGGCCCTAACCCGGCCCGGTCTGGACCTGGCCGAGTTTAGAGACTAAAAAACCCGGATTTTCAGGGCCTGGTATCTGGCCTGTAAACAGTCCTTGTTGACAGCAGATTCACCACAAATTTCTGGACTGGATTCAGTGTTGTCAAAGGCACTAGGAGCACTCGAGGCGACAAGGGTCCCTAAGCCTAGGCAAGGCTTAGGTGCAAAGGTGCAGGGCTTTTTCTTTCAAGGCAGAACTTTTTTCAAGGCGCATTTTTATTAATTATATACATATTTATTATATATTTATATATTTGAATTATTATATATTAGTACAAACTGACATATAATTTATTTTACATTCCTACAAATAATTTGTGACATTTAAAATATTAAATATATATATTTATAAATTTTGTTTTAAATTTTTTTTAAACATTCATGTATATAAAGAACAAGAAAAAAATAAATATCATAAATAATTGAACATTATGTGCACTAATAAAAATACAATTAAACAAACTAGCAAGTAGGCAAGTAGCCAGTAATGTAACTATTTAAGAACGAACAAATAAACTAACAAGTGAGTAACAACTAACAAGTAGGGATTGGATATGTAGCTCAACGAAAAGTGTCAGGTGAGGCAACCTTGAGGTTACAGGTTTAGAACTAATGAACCAACAATTGAGTAACTTATTACTCTTATATAACTTATAAGTATATAAATTATAAATTATAAATTTATAATTTACAATTTATATATACACACACACACACACACACACTGAGGCACGCCTAGGTGCATTTCTGGGCCTAAAATGCAAGGTCCAGGCATAGAGGGTGCGCTTAGGGGCTAGGTGCGCCTTTGACAACATTGACTGGATTTATGCCCCTTAAGGGCACATCAATTTCCCTGGATGGGAGAAACTCACCCCCGGCGAGTTTATGTCGTGATACCTCTTATAGAATTCCATATCAAGTCGCCTTAATTAATTTTCATCCAACCATGAACTGTCTATAACTGGCCTCCGTTTCCCTTGCACTAAACACCGATTGTAGTAGACTTGCTGCGTGCATAGATCCTGAACATCGAGGATGTTTTCGATCTCCTTGTTTGTGCTTTAGGTAGGCGTCCAGCATATACTTTGACAGTTTTACTAATTTCCTATCATCCCCAATCCTCCCGTCTATATGATACTTTTAGATGCTGGACATGTTGAAAATAGGAGAGATTCGTAGATCATTTGGGGGAACAATGAAGTAGGCATTTTCTCCATCCTCTTGAGCATTCGATGTGGTCCAATCTTCTTGTACCTTAGCTTATGATATTTCACAATCGAAAATCTTTCCCCTACTGACAACAATTTTCGACTATTTGAAATGTTAGGTTTTAATTGTTATTTATTCATCAAATGAATAAACATATTAAAAAAGACATTTTTTGAAAAATCACAGACATTCAAAAAGTTGTGGCACGGTTTAAGTGAAAAAGAAAAAGAAAAAAATTAAAGCCCTAACTCTACCTGTCTTTTCCTGCCTCTCCCTCGTCTCTTCTGATCGCAAGACAGGTCGGTGAAGAAGTCTGTATTTTTTTTTACATATGTAATATATTTTTTATAGATTGTACAATTATTAATATATTTAATTATATTTTTTACTTTCGATATTCCCGATTTTTCCTGTCTTTACCAATTTTTTCAAAACTTTTCCATTGCCGACTTAGTCCTGAACTTCGACTTTTTCACTATGCCAAGGAATACGATCACCATCTCACCCACTTGGCATTCTTTGGGATTCTTAATCACCTATAAACATCAACGTCCTCTTGTCATTGCTTGCTTGGAGCTTGGATTCGACTTCTTCATGTACCTCTCAGATGTGGTGATCCTACGAATCGACATCATCAGTCGCACGTCCCATATTTGGTACTGGATACAAATCTAGTACATGTGTAAGAGTTCTCCCATCCTTCGTAAGTCAATTTTCCATGCCATTATAGGCAAATTTAGCTTGAGGTAACACTAGCTTTGTTCTATTAGACATCATATTAAGTTCCTAAGAAGTCCATTTACTACTTTTGTGTTTGCCAATCCATTTGAGGATGATGTGCACCACTAAATTTCAATTTATGACCACTTTGTGCACAAAGTTCTCCAAACGTGACAAAGGTTTTGAATCCTGGTCCGAAGAAAGACATTTAGGCACTAGATGCAAGCAAACTTCATCCTTAAAGAACAAATAGGCGATAAGTGGTGCACTGTCTGTCTTCTTGCATAGGAAGAAGAGAGCCTTCTTAAGAAATCAATCAACCAACGTGAACATTGAATCAATATGTTTTGGCTATTTCGTAAACCAAGCACAAAGTCCATATTAAAATCAACCCATGGAGCACTAGGGATAGATAGAGGTGTGGAAATTCCGGTATTTTGTAATTGCCCATTTGCATTTAACAACCCCTACACCTTTCCACTAATCTTTTCACATCACGCTTCAATTGCAGCCAATAATATTTTTCTTCAACCAATGCATTACTTTAAGCTTGGCCAAAATGACCTCGCAAGCCCCCAATATAATACTATATTTTTCACACATGGACTGAAATTTTCTCTTACTTCCTAAATTTGTCACTTGTCTTTGTAGCTCTTTCGAACTCATCTGATATTGTGCGTGATTGGGAAGACTAGGACCAAGCATGATATTGATACAATGTTGGATGTATTTCATTAGTAGGATACTATCATTCTATCAGGCCACTCTGGGGTAATAGAAACTCTACAATGAGGGCCTTCACTTCTTTCGTAAGAGTGATGGACGATTCTTCTTGCTTGGCTACTACCACACTGATTCCTTGTTTCTGCCATATATATATATATATATTGAGATTTTGTTAGCAAGATAGTAGGGTTGTCGCTAAAGTGGACTGCAACTCTTCTTTTTGACTTAGAAGAATAAATCTGATTTTGTCTTAAAAGGAAGTATATGTATTTTGGGCTCCTCAACGAGAGCATCTTGGACGAATTTTCATAGCCAACCGAGAAGTCTAAGGCATACATCCATAGATACCACGTAATACCAAACCGAGTCATTATAATTTTACCCCAATAGAAAACTTGATCAAACCAGGATATCATATTTTTTGTATTCCACCCATCAATAGCGAGTGCAAGCTTTCCACTGATAGTACTAGTATGGAAAATGTGAGCACAACCATTGGTGTTCTCATTTCTTTTCTTTAGTGCCACCAACGACAAAGTCTCAACCTATGCGTATCTCCCTTAATCCTGAAAGTACTAGTATGGAAAATGTTAGAATACCCTACGAATGCCAAGTGTCTTGCTCCAAAGGCTCTACTAAGGAAGCCTTAGCATCATGAATCCTAGGTGGGTATGCTGATGACCTATGTCCCACTTCATTGTCTTACTGACGTCCCACGCCAATGTACCTATCTTTTATTAGTTTGAGTTAAATTTGTAGTAAATTCATTCCGACTACTTTTAGAAAATTGTCACCTTCGTCCCATCTTGGGTCGGGGTTGAATTGGGACCATTTAGATTGCCAAAAATCCACTTTTGTTGGCACTCCATCTTGAGAGTCCATTGGTAAGCATCGTCAACCTTCCAAACAGGTTGTCAGTTGTCCACATCTCCACCAACATACCTTTTTGGAGCTTGTTCTTCAGATTCACTCAAAGTTGTTTCATATAAGATGTAAAACTCTTGTGTGTATTCACTAACGTTTTCAGTTCCTTGTCGAAGCTATCGTAGCCATTGAAAGACTGTAATTGTAATCGGAAGGAATATAACAGTGTCACAAAATTTAACACTTTGTCCTTTTTATTGGTCGATCGGAGCTTTCCCTTCACGATGATGTGTTTCCTTCAATTGTCAATCAAGCGTGTCCCTTCAATGGTAGGCTAATATCGAGGTTCAAAATCTCGGATCCCTGATACCGAGACGATACAATGAGCTATATTTGTATGTATCGTTCAATGCATACCAATATATTTTGTATCGGTGAGCTCTGATGCTGATACATATTGATATCATCTGATATTTTGAACCATGGCTATTATACTTGACCTCGCGATCAGGTACCATATACTTCCACTCAAGAAATATTCAACACGTTCCAACAAATCCAAAAAATTGGGCTATTAATACACCATGGAAATCTGAAACTTTTATTTGAATTCCGAGATAATGACTTCTCCGCTCCAATGCAGGAAGTTGGAACCAATCCGATCCTCCAGATTGTTGCATCGATTCATGTATCTGCTCTCATCTGTGCCTTCCAAATAATGCTTATCCATAAATGAGTGATCATTCTCTTGATAGAAGGCTCGCAGAGGAAATATCTTTACTTCGGGAGGTAGAATAGCATCGTGCCAGTTGATCTATTTGTTATTGGAGCAATTGAAAGGCATCTTGACATCCAACGCTTCATCTTCCTCTAGCATACTTCATACAAGGCAGCATCTCAAGTTCGATAACAGAACGAGACACAGTCGGAATCACATGATGTAAGATCAATTTGCTTAGATACGACTTTGATGTGACATAACAAGAGGAAGAACAAAATATAAAAAGTAACTAGAATGTACAGAAGATGTAGCTTGAGTTTCAACAACATTCTAACATACAAATAGAGTTGCAACTAGAGTGGCGGATTCAAAATAGAGAGCTTCCACTAGAGATAGGGATTCGAAAACCCTTGAGAGAGCACATACGGTATCTAAAAGAAACTCAATCAACACTAATAAAAATTATGTTTAGCAGAAGTTTTTAATAACATAAAAAGGAATCCTCTCTACCGAAATAAAGAATCCTAGTTTAATAAAACTATAAATACTTGCTAAAAATAACTAAAATAAGGTCAAACTTTAAGCCTGGTCAAATCTGTCTTTGCAAAAGGCACTTAAATCCTACCCGCGAAATTAGTATTCTTGGTTCCTCTGTTTATTTCAAGTTTCACCGACTCAACTTTGATAATTTATTTCTTGGGAATCCCGACTTCCTGAAGTCACATTACGTACTTTAGTTGTCATGTGACTTGTTTATTAACTTGTTGGGCTTGTTTTAATAACCTATTAAGGCCCACCCATACAAGGATTAAATAGGTTGTATCAGGCCTAGTTACAGCCTATTAATAGCAAATGCACCACAATTTTCTAAGCAGGATTTGCGCCCTTTAATGGCACATCAGTTATGTCCATGCCCAAGTTACACATGCATTCAGTCTTCGCAACTTCTACAGGAAAAGGAATAAGTGAATACCAAATAATCTAAATGTTGCAACTTGCAAGAATATTGAGTAAAAAAATGAAACTAGTAACACAAACCTGATGCAAGCCATAAGCATCAGCATATGAACTCCCTCCATATGCCATCTCAGTTTTTCCATAGCTTCCGCCATATACAGGAACTGAAAGAGGAAAACGATTTATCGATAATAAAAAAATGAAAACGATCAAGTCAACAAGGGAAACTAATACAATTCCAGAGTATTGCATGTTATAAAAGGAGACTATCACAGTGAGGCAGTTAGCGTCCTTCACATAATCTTTAAAAAGCTGGAAATTATAGCAAGCCAACAAAGAAACCATTAACAAACTGTGGAAATATAATACCTGGGTTTGCTGCTGCCGCAGCTGCCGCCGCCGCCCGTGCTCTCTTCTCTGCATTAGCAAGCTCAGCACGTAGCTTTTCAACCTCACGAGCCATGGAAATCATATTTTTCTCCATTGCCTGACTTTGTTCAAGGTTATCAGCATGAGCTTTTTTCTCATACTCAACAGCAGCCCTATTCATATTTAATAGAGAAAGATAAAACTAGTATCATTCATCTACAAGTTACCAAGTCTTTTTCTCACACTCAAGAGCACCCCTATGCATATTAATGTACAAAGGTAATAATAGCATCATTCATCCCAGGTTACCAACCTTGATAAAAATGAGCACGGCTAAAATACAAGATAACTCAGGTCTGACTTTATGAATAAGAATCAGATGAACAAAATTACTAGAACCATAACACATATAGCTGGAGAAGACAAATAAAAAAAATTCATGTGCACATTAAAAACCAATATATGGGGGAACAGGCAACAAAACATTTTAAATTTTTTGTGTAAAATACTTGCACGTATTGAAGCCATATAATATTTACAAAAAAGGCGATGATATTCAGTGTCACAAGATATTATTTAGGCTGCGTTTGACTTGGCTCTCTCGGGCCAAAGAGCGGCTCTTTGGCTCTAGCAGGGCGTTATTAAGCGCAAAGCGTTTGGTATAGCATCTCTTCGCCCCATTTTCTCTAGCAGGGAGCTGTTTTAAGTGCTAAAACAAGCTCTCTGAGCAGATAAAACCTGCTCCGGCCGAGAGCAAGCAGAGAACTGGAACCCGCAATAATAGCGCAAACCCAAACACAGCCTAAAATGCTAAAAAAATTGTGGCAGATGTGTAGGATCCACTGCTTTAAAGATTTTATCCAAAACAGGTTTCGCTTCTAACATACTGTATTTATTTAGAGAAGGCTTATGATAGAGTGCTGAGACAGATTATCTGGCGGACGTTGAGGAAGAAATGCATCTCGAATTTATATATTGAGATTATTCAAGACATGCATGAGAGGGCGGTGACCAGTGTAAGAATAATGTGTGGAGAGACGAGCGAGTTTCCCTATCAGAGTTAGGCTGCATCAAGGATCTGTCTTAAGCTCTTATTTGTTTGCCCTAGTCATGTTTGCCCTAGTCATGGATGCGTTAACCATAGACATACAAAAAAAGATTTTATGGTGCATATTATTTGCGGATGACGTAGTATTAATTGATAGGCTGGAATTATGGAGAAATGCTTTGGAGACAAGTGGTTTGAAAATTAGCAGAACAAAGACGGAATACATGGAATGCAAATTTAGTGAACATCAATGATAGCTTGGAGGATTTAGGTAAAATAGAAAATCTTTTGGTACCACATTGCCATAGATTTCACTATTTAGGCTCTACTTTACAATCAAATGGTGGATTAAGAGGACGTCTCAAATATGATTAATGCAGGTTGGATGAAATGGAGGAAAGCAAGTGCAGTATTGTACAGCCCAAGAGTTCCACTTAGATTGAGGGACGTTTTTATAAGACGGCTACTAGACCTGCCATATTATGACGCTGAATGTTGGGCTATGAAAAGGCGACACGGGGTACATATGGCCGAGATGCGTATTTTGAGATAGATGCGTGGAGTAATAAGAAAGGATAAAATTCAGAACGAGTACATAAGAGAAATTTGATGGTCGCACCTATAACGGAAAAAATTACATAATGTTGTTTGAGGTGGTTTGGACATGTTCATCGAAGGCACGAAGCAAACCCTGTATGAAGGGTTGAAAGTTGAGACTCTACAAGCACAAGTAAGTAGGAGAAGAGGAAGACCATGGAAGCCATGAGAAGGGATATGAAGAATCTGAGTGGTGAATAGGAACAAAAAAGGGATGAATGTGTGAAATGTGAAAAGTTTCAATGCTCATCAGTCGAATTGTGCATGTTCTAGGAACTATGGCTGTGTTTGGGATTGCTCTTTGGAGGCAAAGAGTAGCCCACTTAAAGAGAGCAGGTTTAAATTATCGTTTTAAAGATATCCAAATTCAGCTCTTTCACTCTCCGAAAGAGCTAAGAGGACTTGCAGCCAAACACCATCCCATACTGAAGTGCTCTTTGCATCCAAAGAGCTGAAAACTACTCATTGATTCACCCGGCCCTTCCCTACCTAAAATTGCTTTCATACCTAGATTATGTTGTATACATTTTCTGTAATATCTCTCCTAAAAATTGCAAATTCTAATTCAGCATGCTGCTATTACTACTTTCAACTATGTTGTATACAGTTTCTATTCTTTTTCTCCTAAAGATTGCTATTTCTACTAAGCCAGGACTGATAACTATGACCTTGTCGTAGGATATGGAAGGGGGGAATAAAGGTAACGGGAAGATGATACTGCCAGTGCGCAGGAGTTCAAGGGTAAAATCAAGGGTTACTCATCCAAAGGCCGGTAGAAAAGGTTATCTTGATTTTTAATTTGTTCATTCCCATATTATAATAGATTATATTTCGTAACACTGGCATACTGACCTATCGGATGCAGATGCTTTCGTTCTTACTGTTGGCGAGCCTTCTCAAGAAGTAGCAGTTTTACCGTTCGTGAAGAGGTCCCCATTATGGGCAACGACAGCAATGGAGTCGATGGAAGCAGTCTCTACAATCCCGCAACAGCCTCATTTTAGTCCCTTGAAGAAACAAAGCCAAGTAGTGCGCGAAGGAATTGCTTTAGGTCACATGGTGACCTTTGCCGATGTGTTCGCCGTGATACGAGAATCACATATTGATCAACTGAGATACCTATTCGAGAATAAGTTAAGCACCCTCCTGGAGTTGGAGGAGAACGGGTTTGACGTCCAACAGTTACGAGCTGCCCTCGGGCACCTTCTAAGTTTCAAAGACAAGCAAGAGCAACTACACAAGATGTCTTCAGAAGTGCTACAGAGGCTCTGAGTTGTGGAGTGCATCCTAGGGAGGCTCAATGAAACAAAGGGCGTACTCAAAGCCGATATAATCTTTAAGAAAAATGAACTTAACGAACTAGAGCATTTGCGCGCTACCATTGATGAGTTATCGAGGTTTGCAAGTGGAGATTCGAGCAGAATAGGAAGAGGCTCGGTCTGATGCGGGACAGAACCCTAAACTACGTGGATGCTTATGAGGTGATGATTTGCCGAAATTAAACTAGATTAATTACACAATAAACCTGAAAATAATGCAGATGCCTTAGGGTTTCGTAGTTTTCCATTGGAGAATCGCACTTAATTCGAGTAGGATCCGATCTGTGTGCTAGATCCGTTAGCCTTGCGGTGTTGATTGGTCCTAAAGGTAGAACTCTAGCTATTTCAGATTAGGGCGCCGCTTGGGATTCAATGATGGAATCACGAGAGTCCTCTGAGGGGTTCTGATCCGGGTTGGTTAACGGCCTGTATGAGATCTAGGGTTTGAATCAAATCGATTCGATGGTTCTGGTGAATCTGTGGGTTTTGAATTTCGGAAGATTTCTGGTTGGATGGTTGGGTTTTGAATGTATGAGATTGGTTCGAGTCAATGGTTCTGATTTTGGAATTTTGGAAAAGATAACGGCCAGATTTAAGGTTTATGGGATCAAAACAAAGCTGAGAAAGAAAATAAAAAAATAAAGAGAAAGATAGAAGATAGACTTTGGGCTTCACACCCTTGGCTTCACACCAAACCCTTCTCGGGAAGAAGAATCACTCTTCGAGGAAATTCATCTCAAGTTCCAAAAGCAAAAGCTCATTCATTCAATCATCAAAACTAATTATATTGTTTATTAAAAACCTTATATAGGAGGCCTCTAAAACATAAGAAAACCCTAAAACAAATACAAAAAAAAAGACAATTATGCCCTCAAAACTTAAATTCCTTCAAAATCCGCACTGTAGCTCGATCAATCGAGGTACTATAGCACTGTAGCTCGATCAATCGAATTATTGTAGCACTATAGTTTTTTTTTTTTTTTAAATTGACTACAATCGATCGATCGATTGAATGGTCGATCAATCAACTGGGCAATGCTCCAGCACACTAATTCTGCTCCTTTATGCTTTCTTGAAGCTAAATTGCGACCCAACTTCAATGCTCTCGATATTGGTGTCCCCCATCATTCTCTCCGACTCAAAATGTTTCATCACCGATGAAACCCGCATATAGTACTGATCAAGTGTATTGAGACTCGAACAGTGATGAACCCAAACAATCTCGGCATCTGGTAACGTGTGAATATCATCTCGGTCGATTGTATCGAAGCACACACTATAAACCTCTCCTCGACGCACCAAACAACCCGGCTCACCAACCCAATCTACCAAATATTTTTGAAGGTTCTCATCAACTCTCCCAAACCCGAAAGTCTTCATCACTGATGAAATGTGATCACGATATCGGTCGAAAATACAAGAGCTCTGACGACAAACTCTCTCATGATTGGCCCATGCACTCTCGGTAGTCGACTCACCAACTCTCGGCATCTCATAAACTAGAAACTCTCTACCGCAGGTGAATGCCACAAGATCATCCCAAATTTCCTCAATTACTTATGTCATCTGCCTACTTGGGTAGGGAAGGGGTATCGGCTGCAAAGTTGGGACGGGATCATGAATAGGGGGCGTTTGGAAAGGATTGCAGGGTCGTGAGGTTGAGCCTAGAGAAGGAACTAGGTCCTCCACATTGAACGTTGAGCTAATCCTTGTATCTGGAGGAAGCTCAAGAATGCACACACTAGGACCACTCCTTGCCACAAGTCCAAAAAGTCCAGCGTCGTGGGCCTGGAACTTCCTTGCGACTCCCAATGGGAATCGTTCAGGTCCACTCTGAACCATTGCATGATCATTTAATTGGAATTCCATAAAAGTCTTAGGTAGCTGCATCGATAGTTTATTGCATAAATTAATTTTAAGTTTAATTTCGTCATGCAATGCTAAATGAGACTCAAAAGTTGGCTCACAATAAGACTCACAATGTATAGTGGTATGCAACTCGAGACTGGTGTGTACGTGTATCTATGGACTCAATACTCTCATGTGCATGCGACGCTAACGACTCACATGCAACCGACTCAAGTACTCTTAACTCTACTAACATTAATGACCTAGGCACAACCGACTATGTGGGCACTATCAGCTCATGTGTGATCAAATCAAAGGACACTAATGGCTCATGTACGCTCGGTTCGACCAACTTCAAATATTCAAGTGCACTCGACTCTACCACCAATAAGGACTCGTGCACAGCTGGCTCTACGGGCACTAACAAATCGTGCGTAGGTGACTCGGTCGAATCGTGCGTGGGTGACTCAGTTGACTCATGTGTGGGCGATCAAACATCACTACTCACAAGGGAAATAGAAGCCTCTTTAACACAAACTAGACTTTCTTCAGCTTCTTTTTCCTCTTCTACCATCAAATTTTCCTGCTCCTTAGAACTGTCCCTTTTAATCAATAAATTCGGAGTGGAAAATTATGTAGTGCATTGATAAGCAAAGCGTCCAAATTTGTGACACTTGGAACAATCGAGACATTTGTTCGTCTTGGTTTTCAAAAACCGTAGAAGGTGAAGGAGTGTCACGGGAACATACTTTTTTATAAGGTTCACCTTCATGTCCTCCCATGTGGAGATGGAAGAGATTCAGTACGGTGCTCTATGAGAGTCCAAAAAGTTTTGGCATTACCTTCCAACTTGGTTTTTGCTAGCCTAATTTTGTACTCATTCGGTACACCATACCAATTAAAATAGTCCTCTACACTAGACAATCACTCTACGAAGGTTGTAGGACTCCCCCTGGATCCCTCAAAGTTTGGAAGTTCATTCCGAATAGATTTTGGAAACCTATCAGCAGGGTTGTACTCGGATTCACGATGGTGAAGATATCCCCTAACACACAAGTCAGCTTTGATGTCCCTACGGGCATCTACAAGCTTGCTCATGTTCATGGTGATCACAGCTTACTAACATGAGTTCTAAATGACATGCAACTATGAACCAACAATAAATGAGGACTTTTATCAAACACTAGACGTGCACAATGATGAACACAAATGAAATATAATTCCATTAAATTAAAATGGCATGCACATATGAACCAACAATGAATGAGGAATTTTATCGAACACTAATTGTGCACACTTTGACAAGAACTGAAATAAGATGCAACAAAAAGTTAAAATGCAATGGAATTAAATGTCACACAAATATGCCCTAACCTAGAACTTAAGCTTTGATACCAAAACTGATGCGAGATAGAACCCTAAACTACGTGAATGCTTATGAGGGGATGATTTGCCGAAATTAAACTAGATTAATTAAACAATAAACCTGAAAATAATGCGGATACCTTAGGGTTTCGTAGTTTTCCATTGGAGAATCGTGCTTGATTCGAGTAGGGTCCGGTCTGTGCATTAGATCCGTTAGCCTTGCAATGTAGATCGGTCCTAGAGGTAGAACTCTAGCTATTCCAGATTATGGCACCTCTCGGGATTCAATGATGGAATCACGAGTCCTCTAAGGGGTCCTGATTCAAGTTGGTTAACAGCCTGTATGAGATCTAGGGATAGAATCAGATCGATTTGATGGTTCTGATGAATCTGTGGGTTTTGAATTTCGGGGTATTTCTGATTGGATGGCTGGGTTTTGGATGTATGAGATTGGTTCGAATCAATGGTTCTGATTTGGGAATTTTGGAAAAGATAACGGCCGGATTTAAGATTTATGGGATCAAAAGAGAAAGATAGAAAATAGACTTTGGGCTTTACACCCTTGGCTTCACACCAAACCCTTCTTGGGAAGCAGATTTTGGGCTTCGCACCCTTGGCTTCACACCAAACCCTTCTCGGGAAGAAGAATCACTCTTCGAGGAAACTTATCTCAAGTTCCAAAAGCAAAAGCTCATTCATTCAATCATCAAAACTAATTACATTGTTTATTAAAATACCTTATATAGGAGGCCTCTAAAACATAAGAAAACCCTAAAACAAATACAAAAAAAAAAGAGACAAGTATGCCCTCAAAACTTAAATTCCTTCAAAATTCGCATTGTAGCTCGATCAATCGAGGTACTATAGCACTGTATTTTTTTTATTTTTTTTAAAAACTGACTACAATTGATCGATCGATTGAATGGTCGATCAATCGACTCACTAATTCTGCCCCTTTATGCTTTCTTGAAGTTGAAAATTCGGTTGCGACCCAACTTCAATGCTCTCGATATTGGTGTCCCCCGTCACAGTCAATTCGACTTTAACTGCCTCAATGGACGGTTTGCTTGAATATTGCTTTTTTTGGTTCCTCTTTCACTACTCTTTCTCGTAAAGATCCAATCGTATCTAGAGATGAAAAGTATTCGTAATTGGCTCAGAAGTAGAAGCAGCAATAGAGTGAGCTGATGATTGAGACTAACAAAATATAAATGCAGCTTATAACAATGGTCACGATCATGCCCAACCTTTGCCACAATGAGCACATACAATGGTAAATCATCCACGGCCACACTAAATACTTCTACATGGCCAGAAGAAGAATGAGAGTAAGTGGAAAAAAGTAACACTCTCCTAAGAAGTATATGGTGTAGGAATCGCTGGCACTGCTCCTATCCCATAAAAATGTTGAGAGATGGCAGAGGACAAGTAGTAAGAATTTTTGTGTGATTCTGCTCGACGGAGACCTCCTAGAAACATATACATATCTGTTGACGCTCATTTTGTTGAGCCAGAGTAGCTGCAATCTCCTCCCCAAACCAAGAGATGGGCTCACAATGACTGACCTCCTGCTATATGCTCAATAGCATGCTGAAATACTACCTCATAGACATATTACCCTGGCTACACTCAGCAACGCCATGAGTAAGTTGATAAATGCAAGTATCATGTTCAGCTAGGGCAAAGGTCTCTTCAGGCTTAATCCATAATAAGGCAGCACACTGATAGAACATGAAATTTCGTGAAACATTTGGATCCATGGAGTTAAACAACCAGCCAAGGATGACAGTATTCCGCTTCCCAATCAGCAGAATCGGGGGATCCAGGTCCAAGTTTAGGAATCGACCCCATGAGAAGCCCCATTTTCTTTCTAACTTGAACAATCTAGCCCTCTTCCGTTGGAGGTAATTAGAAGAATTCAGCTTAATGATTGTAAGGAGCACAATCATTAAGCTGAAGGAACTTGCTTAAGGTGAGATATTCTCACAACTCACGGATACTTGTCGTCCATAACAATAAGACAAACTTTAAAAAAATCCAAGGAGCACACAAAAAATTTCACTAACAATGATATCACTGGTCAAATAAAACAAATAATGCTAATGCCCACTACAAAAGAAACAGTGAAGAGTCAACAGTTGTGAAGGAGGTAGACCCTCATGAAAAACTCCAAATCCATCATCAAAATAAACACTATTCCACTATTCAACAATCACCAAACTAAAATACTAGTTAAGTCAAAGTTACCAGAACAGATCCACGTCAGATTAACCAAAAATCGAGGAGATGTGAACTGTGTCAGAAGCCAAAATAATTGAACAAAACTAAATCGATTATGCTCCAAATGCTAGAAATTCACCATCAAAAGATTCGTGTACCAAAACTGATTCATCTCTAATGGATTTTATGTCAGAAAAATGAAGCATCGAGATCCAGAGCTCTAAAAATTGTGAATTAATTTACAGTTTTTGGATTACATGAAAGAACCTTCAAGGGATTCAAATGACATAGGTCCAAGGGTAAAAAATTTCAGCATGAAAAACCGATTCAAGTGGTCCAATTTTCAAAGCAATTGAAGGTAAAAAAAAAATGACCTTTTTGGCGTCAGAAAGCAATGGGTTATGTCAGCAATGCTTGATACCAAGAATAAAGATTATTATGGTTAAAGCAATTAGGGTTAGGGCGTAGGAGAAGGATAGGGTTTATTAGGTTTAGGGTTAGAGGAGAAGGGGGAGAGAGTGAGAGACAGAGACAGAGAGAGAGAGAGAGAGAGAGAGAGAAAATTAGGGTAGAATAGCTTAGTGAGAAAGAGGACCTCACTAGCTTTCACATAGTAATGTAAAAATCTCACACACTATTAATACATACACACCAACAAAATAATAATAAGGCTATTCATCATTACAATAACATCCAATACAAAAAGTGTATTTTGAATAATTGGGCTTCACTATCGAGACAAATCAGGCGACTCATCACGATAACATCCGAAACTTTAAACCATGATCCTACTTTTATCATCATCCAACAATAAACTTTTTTGCTCCTTTTCTTTTTACTCTTCCACCTTTGTTGGTTATGATTTTCTCGTATGGAGAGAGAAAAAGTGAAAAAATTATTGTATTTGATTGATGATGATCACTCAACTTCTTTGATTTCCTCGAAAATGTCATTTTTGCAGAAAGAGGGCATAAAAATTTAAGAGTTTTTTGCATTTACCACTTGAGATATGTCTTATTTGCACTCCGCCCTATGTTTTACCTATTTACATTGAGGCCCTTTCATTTACATTTCCTTTACTTATACCCTTACTGTGATGGATTCTCCAACAAAATAGCCTTTTGACTGCTTTGAATCAGTTGATGTAGATTGTTTTCCGCCCAGAGCTTTAATCTAAGTGCTCTTGAGATCATGGACTTACAATCAGATGGTAAGGTTTTGATTTCACATGGCACATATCTCGAAAAGTGATCGAAGAACCACATTTTGATGTACATCCATGATCACCGTGTGGAATCAAAATCTGACCACCGGATAGCAAGCTTCTGATCTCAAGATCAACTTGGAGGGGGAGGGGGGGGAAGAGATTGTGGTGAAAAATGATCTCCATCATCTAATTCATAGCAGTTAAAGATCAGTTTTACAATAGTCAACAGCTGATCTGTCACTATATGGGGTAATAAGTAAAGGAAACTGAAAAGCAAGGGCCGAAGTGCAAATAAGTGAAACACGGGGGGCGGAGTGCAAATACAACATATCTCAGGGTGGTAAATGCAAAAATCCCAAATTTTAACTAACCAAGCAACATACAGATTAACCATCATATGAGAGTACAAAATATTATGAGAAGGATGCATATCACATATTGCTGGAAAAGCTAGTCAATTACTACAGTAATAAACAGTCTAACTATTAAATGAAAGGCACATAATCTATCAAATTTATGAACCCATCTTGCATATATTATAAAATAGCATTGCCATTAAGTAATATACTCAGATGAAAGAGCTTTCTAAAACGAACCAGAAATAATGTTCCTGAGCATTACTTATGGCCACATGATGCATCAAAGACAAGAAACAATAAATTCATCTTGGCTGCATCTATATTATATCTACCAAATTTTTGTGTTTTACTCTTAGAGAAGCCTAGAAACAAAAGAAAAGCAAAATCCAAGGCCCAACAATCATACTCCAAAGTCTCTAATTATCTAATTTCAAGAGTAGATAATAGAAAGAAGAAAAAACAACGGGTAGCTCTATTTGCACCTACAAATCTATCTGTAAGGGCACCAAGGATGGAAACCATAAACTGCTTTGAATCAGACAACGGAGATTTTTTTTCGTCCCGATCTTCCACACAATCGATCTTGATACCATGGGCATACCATCAGAGGGCCAGATTTTGGCGACATGTGCATACATCCCAAAAAGTGATACTGATGCGAAATGGAAGTTTAAAAAGAAAAAAAGGAGATAGAGGGAAGCGCTGAGAAGATAAAGAGTTATTACCAAAGTGTGGAAGATGTATGGCAACTTCAAGTGGAGCCTACGGAATGTCGTTAAAGGCTGATTGTTGAGCCAGAAAGGATCGGAGAGGGCCTGCAGGTGCAGGATAAACAAGGATTTAAGTGGGCCTATTTTAATACCTGTGGCAGCAGATTCAAGGCCCTCGAACAGGGCAGAATAAACAAGCTTTAAGGTCCTACTAGGCCCTGCAATAAAGACCCAGAAAACTGATTTAACAGGACCTAAAAAGTGTTATAGCTCACGAGATCTAAAGGGGCAAGAGTTCAGATTTCACAGGGCTCGAGATTTCATATGTAATAGGTGGTCGACATTTCTGATTTTCCCGTGGAAGTCATCCTTTATTATACACTTTCTTCATTTAGTTATTTAGTTTAGTTGGACTATTATATGTTAGGGAAGTAATAGTGAGAGTTTCATTTTAATTAAGGGGGGTCCCTTTTGTGTTTAGGAGTCTCGTGATTCCTTGGCTATAAATTAGGAAAACTAAGAATAATAAATCACCGAGATAATGAAATTCTTCTTTCCTTTTTAGTTATTTTTTTAATACATTTTAAATAGAAGTCTTTAGTAGTCATAATTAAGAAGTTAGTATTAGGAGCATGGGTCAAAAAATCGTCCAATACCAATACGTATCGGTTTTGGACCTGGGCGGTATGATACATTGCCTATGTATCATGCCCCCTAAAAAATAGGGTAATTACCGTCCAATACGGGCAATGTATCGCCCGTATCGGACGATACTTTGAAATTATCGGGCGATAATTTCAAATTATCGTCCGATAATTTGATTTTTAATTTTTTGAAAATATATATATATCAAAACGATCGCTATTTTAAGTTAGCGGCCGCTAACTTAAAAATAAATAAATAATTAATTATTTATTTTAAGATAGCGGTATATTAGCGGCCGCTAACTTAAAAATAAATAATTATTTATTTATTTATTTTAAGATAGCGGTATGTTAGCGGCCGCTAACTTAAAAATAATAATAATAATAATAATAATAACTTTTTTAAGATAGCGGTATGTTAGCGGCCGCTAACTTCAGATAGCGGCCGCTAACTTAAAAAAAATTTATTTTTATTTTTTTATTTTTTTTTGGGTAAGGTAGAGGTATATTATCGGCCGCTATCTTAAGATAGCGGCCGATATCTTAAAATATCGGCTGCTATATCCTAAGATATCGCCCGTTACATTCAATGTATCGCCGATACATTGAATGTATCGGACGATACGCGATACGTATCGTCCTAAAGGTCAAGACGATACATATCGGTTTTCCGATTTTTTGACCCTTGATTAGGAGTCTTTTTTATGAGATTTATATTGCTGTAAACAGAAATTTTTAATTAGTCAAATAAAGATTAAATTTCTGTAAGATCGTGGGTCTCCTCTTGGGTTCTCAAGTAAACCCTCTTACTAGTGCCTCTTCTTCTCTCTCTTCTTGTTAGATACTTTGCCAAATAAGATGAGTAACATATTAAATCCTTGCACCTTGATTTCGACACCCCTCGAATCTGTGAAATCAAGATGTTGCATCGTAGAAATTGAGCCAGGAGGGATCGTAATAGTCAGAATCTCGTTCAACAATTAGATCGTCTGACCCAAGTTGTATTGCATTGAGAGAACCCTCAACATTCTCCAAGAGATGAGGAGAGTGGTAGGGATGATCGTTGTGGTGATGATCAACATTCTATCAGTGATAGTGCAACAAGTTGTACCATATCGGAGGAAAGACAAGAAGATCGGTTGGATAGAGACTTGGAACGCGGGATCTACAAATTTTTGGATTGGGTAGAAAATATTGATACTTTCTTTGAACGGAAGGGATGGCCGAGGATCGGAAGGTAAAATTTATTTCTCTAAAATTAAAAGGGCACGCACAACTATTTTGGCAGCAACTCAAAGAGAAGCATCGTAGAGATGGAAAAGGCTTATAAATTCGTGTGACAAATTGAAACGGAAGCTACAGCAACGATTCCTACCGTCGGATTATACTCGGGTCCTTTTTTCAATGGTTCCATCGACTCCAACAAGGATCTAAGACCATGTTTGCATATATGAAAATGTTTCACAACTCTTTATTTGTAATAATTTGAACGCATCATAGGATCAAATCATTGCGAGGTACATTAGAGGATTACGGTTGGCGATTCAAGATGTAATTAATTTACATCAAATTAGTGGCATAGATGAAGCTTATCAATTGGCTTAAAAAATGGAGGAACAACAAAAGAGGAGTAGCGGTCGTTGTTGGAATGAAGATAAAGGAGCGTCTATTTCATCCGATAAATTTTCAACTGACGAATCGATGAAACCGATGCCTTCGATGGTAAATGCTAAAGGAAAATGACAAAGAATAGCAGTTAGACAAGTTTCTAGTGCTCAAATCAGTGTTTCCGGTGCAACAAAAAGGGGCATAGGTCGTACAACTGTTCCAAAAGACCGGGCAATATACAGGAAAACTTAGCGAAGAAAACCAGGGATCACACATGAAGAAACAGGTTCGAACGAGCCGTCGGCCACCACTTTATGTGACAGTACACATCATGAAGATGAAGACGAGGTTGTGGAGGAGATTGTTGCTGAAGGAGACACATGTGGAAAGGCATTGATGACCTCAGGTAATTAAGCCACCAATTAATGAAGAGCATCAGGGATGGCTTCGTACTAATATTTTCCGAGCGGCGTGTACGTTGGGAGGGAAATTGTGTACCCTGATTATCGATACCGGGAGGATAGGAAACATGGTATCAAAAGCGACGGTCGAAAATTGAAATTGCCTGTGAAGAAATTTGATGAGATGTACAAGGTTACATGGTTCAAGAATTTAGAGAAATAGCAGTCAAGAACAAATTTTTGGTGAAGTTTTCTATTGGGTGTGCTTACAAAGATGGAACTATGATGCGACGTAATTCTGATTCACATCTTATTGGGGCGACCATGACAATTTGATCATGACGCCATCTTTCACAAAGCAAAGAATTTTTGGTGAAGTTTTCTATTGGGTGCGCTTACAAAGATGAATCTATACACTTTCACCAAATGGCAAAAGTGTGGCACTCTAGCCTCAAAGTGAGGTCACACCGCATATCTACGTGCACGACCATTGTTCTACCCTCGTCATCGGGATGGGAAAAAGAGATTGCAAGGGTTATGGTACAGAATTCCTTCCAATTACACTCGAGGTTGAGTTTCTCTCAACACTGAGAGTATAATGTGAATGGAAAGTTTAAAAAGAAGAAAAAGGAGACAGAGGGATGCACTGGGAGTAATTACCAAAGTTGAGGAAGCTCAATGTACGGGGCAGATTCAAGGCCCCACAACAAGGCAGAATAAACAAGTTTCAAGGTCCTACTAAGCCTGCAATGAAAGCCCATAAAACTGATTTAAAAGGGCCTAAAAAAAGAGTGAAATCTCACTAGATTTAAAGGGCAAAATTTCAGATTTCGCAGGGGCTCGAGATTTCTGATTTTCACTGGCAGTAACCCTTTATTATGCACTTTCTTTATTTAGCCATTTAGTTTAGTTCAAGGAAGAACAAATACTCCATTTTTGGCAACGCACCCCTATCGTATCCATATCAGATACCGATACTTGAGGGATACGGCTACATGTATATTCTAGGCGTTTCCCGAAAAAAAAAATTAAAAGAAGAAATCAGACTGCAAGTTTGGGATTTAGGGTTTTTCGGAAAAGAAGAAGAAATCAAAGGAGCCTACCTGGGAGTCTACCAACGTGCAACTTACCTATTTGAAATCAGTCTCTATAAGTTTTTTTTTCTTTTTAGTTTTCTTCTTCTTCTTCTTTTCTTACGTTTATTAACCTAAAATATACCTAAAAATATATTAAAAAATAATTTCTAAATGCACGTGTCCCCCCATATCGTATCCTAATTTTTTTATAATTGTTGTATCGTCGTACCCGTATCGTATTTTACATGTTCCCATACCCGTATTTGTGCTTCTCTATATTTTAGGAAGTAATAGTTAATGTCAATTTAAATAAGGGGTTGCCTTTTGTGGTTAGGATTTTCGTAATTCCTAGGCTAAAAAATAGGAAAACCGAGACTAATAAATCACCAAGAGACTAAAATTCTTCTTTCCTTTTTAATTTTTTTAGTTCCTTTTAAAGAGGAGAGCCTTTAGTAGCCATAATTAAGAAGTTACTTGGTATTAGGAGTGTTTTTTTACGAGATATATTTGGCTGTAAATAGAACATTTTAATTAGTCAAATAAATATTAAAATTTTGTGAGACCGTGGGCCTCCTCTTGAGTTCTCGAGAAACCTTCTTAATGGCGCTTCGTCTTCTCTCTGTTCGTGTTAGATACTTTGCCAAATAAGGTTACATATTAAATTCTGAATTTTATTTTTTAATCTCTTCCTTTCTATTTCCATGTTACAAAAGTTTGGTATCAAAGAGAAAAATCCTTACACCTTGATTCTGACGTCTCAAAATCTGTGAAATCGAGATGTCGCCTCGTATAAATTGAGCCAGGAGGGATCCTAATATTCATAATTTACATGACTTCGTTTGGCAATTATCTCAACAATTAGATCGCTTGATGCTAGTCATATTGTGTTGAGAGAACCCTCAACATTTTCCTAGAGATAAGGAGTGAGGGATGATCATCGTGGGAGTGGTAGTACATCCAGTTCTACCATACCTGAAGAAAGACTAGATGACCGATTTGTTAGAGCATAAAACGCGGTAGCTCCGATCAAGGGATTAAAATCGAAATCGTGGATTTCCATGGTGGTCTAAAATGAACGAACTTTTGGATTGGGTAGAGAGTATTAATGCTTTCTTTAAATGAAAAGAGATGGCCATAATTTATTTCTCTAAAATTAAAAGGGCACACCCGATGATGATGGAAGCAACTCAAATAGAAGCATCAAAGTAACTCAAAGAGAAGCATCTTAGGGATGGTAAAGGGCCGATAAATTCATAGGACAAGTTTAAAATGAAGTTACAACGATTCCTACCGTCGAACTATACTCGGGGCCTTTTTCAACGGTTGCATCGACCCTAACAAGAATATCAGACTGGGTTCGAATATTCGAAAGCATTTCACCAATTCTTTATCCATAATATTTTGAACGAAAAAAAGGATCAAATATACAAAAGCAGTTCACCAACTCTTTATCAGTAATAATTTGAACAAAAAAAGGATCAAACCTTTGCGAGGTACATCGGAGGTTTACGGTTGACAATCCAAAATTTAATTAATTTACATCTGATTAGTGGCATAGATGAAGCTTATCAATTGGCTTCAAAAGTGGAGGGACAACAAAAAAGGAGTAGCGGTCTTTTTTGGAATGAAGATAAAAGAGAATCTACTAAAACCAACACATCTAGAAAACGGTTGCCTTCTACAATAAATGCTAAAAGAACAGGCCAAAGTACAACAGTTGGGTAAGTTTTTAGTGCTCAAATCAGTGTTTCCGATGCAACAAAGAGGGGCATAGGTCCTACAAATTTCTCAAAAGGTCGACCGATGTACGTATAAACTTAGAGGAGTAAACCAGGGGTGTAACATATGAGGAAATGGGTCCAAACGAGTCGTTGTTGGCCACTTCATATGACAGTCCAGCACATCAAGGAGATGATGAAGAGAATATGGGGGGATTGTTATTGAAGGAGACACATGGAGGGGCATTGGTGACTTTCCATGTAATTAAGCCACCAATTAATGAACATCATGAATGATGGTTGCATATTAATATTTTCGAACGATGTGGAAAATTTTGTACCATCATTATCGTTACCGGCAGCATGGGAAACATGGCCGCGAAAGTGATGGTGGGTATATTGAAATTGTCGGTGAAGAAAATTGATGAGTTGTACAAGGTTGTATAGTTCAAGAATGGAGGAAAAATAGCGGTCAAGAATCAATGTTTATTTATTTAATGGGACCAAGGTATCAAGTATATCGGCCGATATTGCACCATATCAACCGATATGGATCGGGTATCAGCCGGGACCTTTCAATTTTTAACATTTTTGTTAAATGTTTCATTTCTTAAAAAAAAATTAACAGTTTCAGATTCACTTCATTTTAAAATCTAACATATTCTTTAAAATGTGTCAGATTTTTTCTCCAAAAAAAAAAACACAGTATCGACATATCGGTTCTCCATGGACCAATACCAGATACCGATACCCGAGTTGATACCTTGAGTGAGACTTATATTTTAGGAAAGCAATAGTTGGAATTTCATATTAAATAAGGGGTTTCCTTTTGTGTTTAGGAGTCTTGTGATTCCTTAGCTACAAAATAGGAAAACCGAGAATAAAAGATCTCAGAGAGAATGAAATTCTTCTTTCCTTTTTAGGGTTTTTTAGTTTCTTTTAAATAGGAGTCTTTAGCAACCGCAATTAAGAAGTCACGTAGTATTATATCTTTTTCTTCTTTTACAAGATATGAAATTTTTAATTGGTGAATAAAGATTAAATGCATGTGAGAACGTGGGTCTCCTCTTGGATTCTCGAAAAACCCTCTTAATGGTGCAGCTTCTTCTCTCTCTTCTTGTTAGATACTTTTCCAAATAAGGTAACATATTAAAATCTGAGTTTTATTTTTTACTCTCGCCCTCTCTATTTCCATGCTACATCAGATTCGAGAAGGACCATCTAATCAAATGTCGTTCTCGGATCACTTTTTGGGATGTGTGCCCATGGAGTCAAAATTTGACTGTCCGATGGCGCCCATGGTCGAAAGTCCATTGTGGGGACGAAAAATGATCTTCATCGCCTGCTTCAACGCAGTCGATGGTTTCGGTGTTGGTACCTTAGAGATTCAGTAGGTGCAAATAGAGCTACCGAATTACAACTACAAATAAAAAACAGAAAAATCAAAGCATAAAATCACGAGAAGTAAAAAAAGTCACCAAGTCCAACAACCATACTCCAAACTCCAAAGTGTCTAATTATCTCATTTGTTCGCAATACAAAAAAGAACTAGCAAACAACAAACGGTAAGATCAAATTCATCCAATTTTATTCTACAAACAAGCAACGAAGGGAGTAAAATCCAATTAAAACACAAATTGCACTTCAATACCGCACGAACCTGCCCCTGTGGAGCTCTTGGTGGGGACTAGCATAGACCACTGTAAAATCAAATTCAGCAAATTCTTTGCAATTTCTGTTTTCCTTATTTCTATACAATGTTTATAAAATAAGCTAACAAAAAGAACACAGTAGAATCAAATCCATCAAATTTTATGCTAGTACCTCTTTACTTCTGTATATACAATACAAAGAAGCTGAAAAAGAAGAAGTGGGAAGAGAGCGAGAGAGAGAGAGCTAGCAAAAAACACCATGAAATCAAATTCATCAAATCCTATTCTACAAACAAGTAACGAATAGAGTAGTAAAATCCAATCCAAAACACAAATTGCAGCCCATATATATATATATATATATATATATATAATCTAGAAGCACCAACCTGCCTCGCTGGAGCTCTTGCTGCATGTTCTCGATCTCCGCCTTGATCCCCTGCCCTTGCTGCAACTCCCCCCGTGCCCGCGTTAGATCCCCCATAACCGCCTGCAGCTGGGCCGTAAGCTCCTGCCGCGCCGCGCTCAGCTTCTGAACATCAGACCGCACCTGAATCAACTCCGCATTAAGCTTCTCAAGGCCCCTCACCTCCGCCTCCAACTTGAGAGACCGCTCGTAGACCTCGCGGACCTTGGCGTCCCTCTCGGCCTTGACGGCTGCCGCGGCGGAGGAGACGTGGCGGAGCTCCTGGTGGGCGGCGTTAAGCTCCTGTTTGAGGGCGACGTGGGTGGCGGCCAGGCGTTGGTTGTCGACGAGGAGGGTTTGGATGTCACGGTGCTGGAGGGCGATGCGCTCTTCGAGGAGAGCGACGGGGTGGGGGCGGAAGGCTTGGGGGTGGTCGAGAAGGGGACCGTGGCCCGACGGGTGGGGAAAGGGGGCGTCGCGGAGGGCGAGAGGGTGGGGTGGGAGGTGGTGTCTTCCAGCCATGGCTGCTGCTGCTGCTTTCTTTTTGGTTTTTAGGGTTTGGTCGGCTGTTGGAGGGGAGGGGGTGGAGGGTTGATGAGGAAGAGGGAAAGATTCGCGTTTGGTTATTTCATGTCAATTGGGTTTTAAGGTGATGTTTTTATTTGTACAATTGCGACACGTGGCAGAATTTGAGGTGTCCATGTGGCAGACCATTGTATCGTATAGCCATGTGATCTCTTTTTACTGGCGTGTTGTGTGGCGTACATGATCAAAGAACTCCTTTAGGAGGATCCTCCTAAATCCAAATCCATCGTTTAACGATTAGATTTGGATTGGTAAATTTATGGGACTTTAAAATTTTATGCCTCTATATAAAAAAGGAGGATTTGTAAATAATATCCTTTTATTTAAAAATTTAAATCTTACACTATCATATAATTGGCTATGTTTTGTGAATAAAAAGTTATTACTCAGTACTATAATAGGTACGGTTCGACCTAATACTCAACCCATATGAGCTAAGTATTTTTATGCTTGACTGATCTAGTTGGATTGGGCATGAGGCATCCTAACCAAGGGTCAAAGGTTGACTTTAAGGTCAAACTTTGATTTTTAATTAAAATTTTATTTTTTGTTAAACTGACTCTTCCAATTTGATAGCAAAAAAATTCATGTTGATTTATATTGTGATACTAGAATCTCAATTTTATTAGTCAATAGTTTGACCTTTAGTCAAACTTTAACTTTTGGTCACTTTTGGTCTGACTTGGACTTTTACACAAAATTTATTTTTAGTCAAACTGGAAACCTGCTTATAGATAGAGTCTAATACTATATAAATTTATACTGTATCAGTATAATTTTTTCTTAGTCAAAGTTCGATTTTTTATAAAAAGTTATAAATTTTAATTAGTAGATTACTATAATTAAAAATATCGCTCATTATTTAATTTGTAACTTTAAAATACATTGCCTCATTTTTAATGGTCAAACTTTGACTTTTACATAAAATTTATTTTTAGTCAAACTCAGAAACATGCTTATAGATAAAGTCTACTACTACATAAATTTATATCGCATCAATGCAATTTTTCCTTAGTAAAAGTTAAGCTTTTTTCAAAGTTCGATTTTCTATAAAAAGTTATAAATTGAAATTAGTGGAATACTATAATTAAAAATATCTATCATTGTTTAATTTATAATTTTAAAATACATTGTCTTATTTTTATTGGTCAAAGTTTGACTTTTAATCAAAATTTGACTTTAGTCAAAATTTGAGAAGTGTATCTTGATAGTAAATAATGCTTATTAATGTATTATTTGTATTTTGATAATGAAAATTTTTATCTATGATAATCAAAGTTTGATATTTGGTCAAATTTTGATTTTATAACACAATTTTTATTCCACCTATATAATTACACTTCCATGTTATCAAATAAGTAAAATCAATTTCCAATAAAAGAAAACCGACCTTAAGCTAAAAAATTGAAAAAAATATATATATATTCAAAATAATCCGAAAATAGATTGGTTCTATTTTGGTTCAGGGGGTGGGGAGTTCTGTTAACTAAACTCAAAATATTTCGGTTTTAGGTGAACCAACACTGAAATCGAAATTTTCAGTTTCGATTTTGGTTCAGCTCACTGAACTTCCACCCCTATATTGAATGAAGGAAACCAATGAAATATCTATAAATCCTTGGGCCAAAATCCTAATACAATGCTTAGACATCCAAACAAGAGATTTGCAAATCCAAATATTTCAAATTCTAAATTTGAAACGCATAGATTTGAAATTCTCAAATGCAAATGCTTGTTCCCAAACACAGCCTTAGAGTTTTCTGGTTTTTCTTCTTACAGATTCTTAAGACTCAAATTTCTGATTTTTCCCATAAATCTTTTATTTTTAAGTTTCTCTTACAAAATCCTTAGAATCGATTCAATCAGTGATTATGCTATGATCGTAGAAATGTGATCGAATCATTGGCTTATATGTCGTACTCGGATTTCACTCAAAATTTATGGGTAAATAATCAAGATAGGGCTGAACATATTTGACGGAGTCTTTTTCGAAATCTGATTTAATGACCAATATTTTTAAAATGGGTCACTAATACTCAACATAGTCACCAAATCGGGGTTTGGCAATAGTTCGGCGAGGTTTAAATTCGTTAAAATTCGGGAAGTTCGAGGAGATATTTGAAGGGAAAATCGTGAGAAAAATTTTAAAATTTAAAAAATATATATATATTGAATTATAAAAAAAAATTAAAAATATTTATTTCTATTATTTTATCACAATTTTTTAAAAAAATTCGGGAATTATTCGGGAATAATCCAATTTTTGTGATAAGACGAATTTTCCAAAAATTTGTGAATAATTCGGGATTAAGACACGTGACATGTATTACTATGTGAACTTCTATAACAACACGTGGCAAATAATGTGACATCTTGCAACCGCAATGCTCATGCTTTCCACGTTGCACTTCCGTCATTAGCTATTAATTCGCAATTGCGCTTCTCAACCATCAAAACACATCAAGCTTTCAAAATATTTGTTCCCATAGTTATTTCCATATATCTTCAATTGACAATCTATCACTTTGACGGTATGAATTTTCAAGATCATAAGTCAATAAATGATGTAAGATCTTTTAAATATCATTTTGGTCCAATATCGAATGGGAAACACTGTACCGAGTCAGATTAAACCGATACATATACGATAAATGTTAGACAATTTTGGCGAAAGGAGATCGACCCACGCACTGTCATCTGGGTATCAGCCGATACCTTTATTTTCTTTTCTTTTTTTTCTTTTTTTTGTAAAAACAGGCCGATACATATCGGTATCGGCCATAACGTAACGGTTGAGTCATATCGGCCTTCCATGGACCGATACCGGAGTCCAATACCGATTTTGACACCTTGATTATAAGCCACATTTATACCCCATTAATTTTTGCTATGCTATTAGAAGTACATCTATTTGAATCTGATAATGTGTGCGCCTTGGATCGTACGCATCCGTCCTAATTGGATTAAGAGCAAATGAGACCTCACCATGCACCATGAGGTTGTTGCAAACCGAAGCCCCACTCACAACCTTTACTTAAAACATATTATTTTTTTACTAAGGCTAGCTGCTTTCTCCCTTTATTCAAATTAATTAAGAAGGTCACTTTTAAAATTGAAATTACTTGAAGGTTTCCAGTGAACCAGAGAGGAGCAAAAACTCAGAAAAGCTAGAGAGAGAGAGAGATCATTTGTTGGCTTCTACTTCTTCCTCCAACCGGTGAACTAGAGAGGAGAAAAAACCCAGAAAAGACAGAGAGAGAGAGAAGAGCTTACCATTGACTGGGAGTTGGGTACCGGTTTATATACTTAAGTGAAGTATATTCAACTCCCCACAATCTGCGCTCAGAATCTAAGCTAATCTGACCAAATTGCTCAGACAAAGAGATGTCCCTTTCACTCGGATTTCTCTCAGATTCTCAGGTCCCAAGCATAACTCTCAAATGCAAGAATCACCCAGAATTCCCATATTCTTGCTACTTTCTGAGTTGAAACTCAGATTCTGAGTGAAATCTGCCTCCCAAACGAGGCCTTAGGGTGCAAAATCTTATCATGCATTCCTTGTTTTTTTTTTTTAAAATACAATCATGCATTCCCTATTTGGTGTTTAGCTAATTTAAAAAAAAATAAATCAAACTTTTTATATTTTTCAAAAAAAAAAAAAAATAAGGACATGCACATTCCCTTCACCGTAATCCAATCTCATGTAATATTCACTTTACATGTAAAGTAAAGTTTTTTCACTTGTAAAAAAGTACACCTCTTCTTATCAAAAGAAAAAAAAAACACCTCTGGAGTAATATAGTTGTTTGATTTACTACAAAATGAGGATGTAAAAACTATTTTATGGGTTGTTATTCACTTGGTACTGAAGTGAACAATTTTTGTACTTTTGCATATACTCTTGACTACCTTAAGTCACCATGTCTGCTTATTTTATATCTCTTCATCGGCTATTGCAAAGGTGTTCGTTTCGCATGAGAATTTAGGGGACTGTCATCCATCCCGTTCAATTTAATCTACCAGTTCGCATTTACTTGACTCACTCTTTTTTTCGTTTGTGGTCATGTGTCCTTTCTATAGATATAATTGACTTTTAAATTGTAAAAAATATAAATGACACGGCAAATAAAATGTAAAGAGGAACAATGATGTAGGATATATTTTAAAATTAGACATTTAAGAAATTAGAAACATTACAAAGTCTAAATAAACTACGACACCTCTTTCATTAATAGCCAAAATATAAAATTATAAGGTTCAAAAGGTGCTTGTTAAATACTACTAAATCTAGAGAGTAATAGACTCAGATGTCGAGTCATCGTCATCATCAGTTTCACCTACTTCCCATTCATCGTTCGTTTCATCAACATCCTAAGCGAAATCATGTTCTTCTACCTGTTCCTCTTCATCTTTTTCTACTTGTTTCTCTTCATCTTCATCTTCATCTTCTCCTTCTTCATATTCTTCTTCTATTATAGATTCATCCTCATCATGTTACATTTCCTCTTCCTCGTCGGAGCTCAGTACATAAATAACCTCCTTGTTTTGCTCATTGCTCATTACATAAGTTTCAAGATCGATCACGATTGGTGGGTATACACTACGCGGAGCAGTTATTGGGTTGGACACATGCGACTCTACATCATCTATCATATCTATACAAAGTAACTAAAGTATTATGGTGATAAATTAATTACTAAATGGTGCATGCAATATGATTAATATTCTACATATAAGATTAATCAAAATTTTACTACTAAGGAGAACATAAGCTATTAAATGTAAAGAGGACATAAGCAATAAATTGTCAACAAAAAAATACATTTGTTTTAGTATTCATGTGTTAATATTGCAGTACTCAATGACGACGACCCTCCCATAAGGATGTCATGATGTGCTCATGATATTGTCGAGCAATCTCACGTATGGCCCTCGTTTGTGATCCTCGAATTTCTACGTCAGTCAACACATTATCATCCCCTAAGTCCAATACCTTTTCTCTAAGCCATTCCTCAAACATTGAGTCCTAATTGCAGTAGGTATGAATGAAATTATGCAACATGCAACAGCCGATGACTATCTTAACATGTGTTAGCATGGGATACCTTGCATGACACGACATTATTGGAAATAGTTGCTTGAGGTCGTCGAATGTGCGCTCAACTACATTCCGTGACTGGGAGTCCGTTTGGTTGAAAAACTCTTTTGGGTCACATGAAGGATTGGAGCCATTGAAATCTCTTACGTGATACCACACCTTTAAAAATGGAGCGATAAATTTGATATGTTATTATAGCCACCATCAACCAAATGGTACTTCCCTATAGGAACAATTAACCTATTGTGTGGACGTGACACTGCATTTACCAAAACTCTAAAGTCTGTAGCGGACCCTCCTAACTAGCATGTGTGTACTGAAATCTCATATCAAAGGATACCATAACTAAGACATTTTGCGAACAAAATGTCTTACAATTGCTATAGCGCTGTTGGTCTCACTTTGGAACCCACACAGGAATGTACGTACCTTTGATTGCTCCAACGCAATCCTTCATAAAGAAATGCATGCATCTTAGTCTAATTGAAAAATAAAAAATAGGTGGATTGCATCATATGTATTAATACCTTACAATATGAAAAGAAACGAGAATCTCCTTCAATCTTTGACGGCGTTGCGCCATTTGGGCCAACCACTATTTCATTATGGAGTTGTAGAATGGCATCCAATACTTTGTTGAAGTATCTGCTTATCATCGCACTTCAGTATTGGAATTTATTTTATGATAATTGGTTCCTTGAATTGATGACTTGTGAGTATGGACGTGTGGACTCGTTGCTTGCTACTGCGTATGAGATTGACATTGTAGAAGGCCAAGAGCATTATAAATCCCCCAACCATGAGAATATCGTCCTCTGACTCAATGTCAAGGGGATCCATTAAGTCTAATGTGTTAACCGGTATAAAAAATAGAACTTGTCATCAACCATTTAGAAGTCTATTACAGTCTTCATAACTTAAGATGATAGCTTAATCAAAAACAATAAAAAAGACAAGAAACTTAATGTAGCCTAGAAAAACTAAACAAACACAACAAAAAGACAATGACACTAATGCAACCTAGAAAAACTGAACATAAAAGTATATATGTTGAAAATAACAACTTTTAAGATTAAAGAGCTAAATAGGTGCATGGAACATTGGTGCAAGGAAATCCATCCTCATCAAGGGATGCAGAGCTATAAAGGTCTCAGCCATATGCTTATCTGTAAGTCGCCAATAGACTACGACATATTGAACATTTGTGATCAGCCCATTGCCCTTCATCTCATCAAGTATTTTCAACCATTGTTCACTTAAGTAGGTCCCACTCTCATCAATTTCACTTCTTGCATGTATTCTTCAATAGCGTTACGTATTCCCTCCCCCGGGTCTACTCTCTTTCTATGAGAGCCGGAGGACCCAATGCTATTAGTCGACGTGTTTCTTGGGTTATGCATATTACTTGTAGTAGAGAAGGAGGAACTGAGATTTGGTACCTCTTGCGAGAATGATGCATCCGATTGAGATGCATAACTTTCATTTTGAGGAGGGGGATTGCCCAAACGTTGGGTCCTCTCAGGCTAGTCGGGAGTGACGCCATCAGGTTAGAACACCTCTACCGTCAGCTATGCTGTTGGAGAAAATGAAGCACATGTTATCGCAATCCTGGAGGACTTTTGATAGGTAGGCCTGCAAGACAAGATTCATTTAAGTGGGTCACCAAACATCATAGTATGCTTATTACATAACATTAATATTAATTTTTATGAAAACTCTCACCAACTCATAAGTTAGCCATACTTTTGGTTCTGCGGTTTCCTTTTGGAGTTCTAAGTCCAAACCGAGCCTATTTTGACAGAGTATAGTTTTAGCATTGGAATAGCATTTTTATAACCCGGAGGCAATTGTACCTATGTATTTGTTATCAGGGCAGCCTGGGTTGGGTCTCAAGCCAGGCTTCTAAACTCAAAAAGCTTGCTTTTTCTAGGATGTCCGAGTTGAAATCTTGGTCAGCCTGGTCCATTGAAAGCCCTATAGACTCGATGAAATTTTCGCAAAAAGCGCCCATTTTCAGTGTCTTTTACCTATTGTAGGAATAAATTGGGCAAGAAATAATTTTTTCTCAAATGTCAATTTCAAACTCAAAAGTGATTCTCAAATCCTAAAAGGTGAAAAAAGCCCTTAGAATCAGTTCCACACAGTACCTTAGGTATTTATGAGTGTTAAATGACTCGAAGTATATTTTTGATATTTCACTAATTTATCATGAATCTTCTAAGGTTTGTTTAGTTTGGTGGAGAGAGATTGACTTGTCCATTGTCTTTCGTGCAAAGGTCAAGCATCTAATACTAACCTTTTTTCTTTTAGGTCGATAGCACAATGAATGTTGATAATATTGCAACCTTAAGGTTGCAGGTTCGAGCCGAACTTACCTATAAAAAAATCTATACCCACCTTTTTTTCTTTTTCTTTTTCTAAATGTCCTTGAAAAATGGTTGAATTAAATGATGTGTTTTTCAGGGCTGATGGATTTGAGATAGTTTTAGGTACAAGGCCAGTGCACCAAGGGAATGCCAATCTCCCTCTCTTAAATTGATCAAAAATCTTAAGAGATGCACATATATCTGTAGGCTCCAAATAAGTAAAAAATATATATTTTTAAATAAGTTGGTATAAGGTAACCGTTCCTTTCACTTTGGGCCAATCTCTTTTTGTTAAATTGGTCAAACCTTGGGAGGTGTACAATTATTTATGAGCATTACAAATCATTGAAAAGTATATGTTTCACTATTTTAATACAGGAGATTCATGTATTCATACTTAAAAATGAATTTGGTAAACTTCAATATGAACCATCAATCCTATCCAACATAGGGTCTATACTCAAGTGCAGATTGGATGGTCTAAATCCTTGATTGATGGGTATATTTGTTAGGCAAAGTGAAGCTTATATGATTTTCTGCCATGTTATTGAATTGGTAACATGGATCAAAATATCGTCCGATACCGATACGTATTGGTCGATACGTATCGGTTTTGGACTTGAACGATACGATATATTGGATTTTTATCGCCCCCCTTCAAAAATAGTCAAATTATTGTTCAAAGTATCGTTTGTATCATTTGTATTGTTCAATGTATCGTTCGTATCAGACGATAATTTGAAATTATTGATTTTATTATTTTATTTTATTTTATTTTTATTTTTTTTTTGAGAAAATTTAGACGATACGTATCGAAAATTCGAGATTTTGATCCATGATTGGTAAAGAACACAGACAATGGATAGGTAATTAGTTTTTGGTGAAAATCATCTCAATTGTCACTATCTTTCAAGTTAAACAAGGCCTCAAGTTTCATTAGATCGTCTAAAATAATTATATTCATAAGATTTCATATAGGAAAACCAACAAGGCTTTCGTAGAAATTTAGAGGGAAAGATCATGCTATGTCTTTAGGTATCACAAGCTTTCACATTATAGAAAGATTGTGCTCATATAAATGCTCGAAAAAAAAGTTTTTTGAAATCGGTATTATGTAAAGATTAGTAATTTCTTAAATCTTTACTATTCTACAAATTCATCTTAATGTGGGTAAAGTTCGGTCGTATAAGAGTGAGACCTTGAAATCTTTACCATTGTACAAATCCATATTCTTCATAGCCATAGATGAATTATATTTTGTTGAAGTTATTTTCTTTAGATACAAATCAATTTAAATTTATGTTCTTATCCCTAGCATATGATGGGTTTGTAATAAATGAACTATAGTAAGATTAACGACACTTTAAAGTAAGTAGTAAAATGGTTGTTTAGGCATTTTAAGTGGTAAAATCGCCACTTTTATAATGGCCTACTACTATGTTAGAGGTATAGCTAGAATAGTGAATCATAATAAGATAAGTTTATTAATTTTAGAATAAGATAAGTTTATTAATTTTAGAATAACCTAAGTTTCATTATTATCATATGCACTATTATCATTACCGTTATCCTCATTGGTATCACCATCTTCAGTAATTATCATTAGCATCATCATAATTATGATTACCATCCTAATCATTTTTACTTGAATCATCATTATCATCAAAATTTATTATGCAAATTGAGGAAATAGCTAAAATTTATTCGAGTAATTTGAATTAGTTTTATAAAGATTTATGCTATAAACGTGCACCTTGCGTGGAGACTAAATCATTTAATAATATCACTAATTTATTTTTACAACAGTTTAAATATGAAATTTGTAATTTGAATGTTGGGGTTTTAGCAATATTTTTGTCACAACCCGAAATCGTATCTGTAAAAACCCAAAATTTTCCAAACCTTAATATGTCCAATAAGTATATGTGCTTAACAAAATATACATTGCATGTCTTGAATGTTAAAAATATTTTAAACAAAAGAAACACGTTTTGGTTTAAAAGACCCTTATATTTAATTTCGTCACTAATTACACAAGCTACGTGATAGCAAGACAGTTAGAAACTTGAGTTATAGACTAGAGGTCCAAGGATCAAACCTTGGTATAGGCTTTAAAACTTTTATTTTTGAACCTTGAAATAAAAGCCTATACACCTTGCCTTGGTATATCAGCCCAACACCTGATAATCTCCATTAAGTTTTAAGAAGAGGTGTTATGGAGAACCTTAAATCACAATTTAAGAATTCTTCTTGAGGATAAAGCAGTGAGAAAACCCTAGCCGTCTCTTCTTGTCCTTCTTCTTCGTAAGAAAACCCTAGCCGTCACCATCCTTCTCCCTCAATCGCCTTTTTCTCGTCACCCAAGAACTTTTGAGTATCTTTCCATGAGAATCATTTCAATCTTTTCCACCATCGAGATCGAGGAGAGAGGAAGTAGAAACTTCGCGAGAACGGTAATATTGATCATCAATCTTCTCAAGCGTTGATCACTGTAGCATCATCAACCATGCTTCGAGAGGAGAATACTCATCACTTTTATTGCCCTTATGGTTGTCAAATCTTAATTAGAATATTACGAACCCTTGTGATCAGTTCAATTCTTAAGAGAATCTTAGAACCGTCATGACCATTGTTAGACCTTATTTTTGAAACCTAGAACATCTAGAAATTCCGACTGTAACAACCATGATTTTTTCTAGCATTGAATCGTTGACCTTCGGCGTAAATACGACAGTCTTGACCAATTTGACTTTGGTCAATATGTTGATGACTATGATGGGGCCTTTGACTCATCCACCTTGATTGGGTAAATGCACCCAATATCCAAATTCTGAGAACCAATCAATGACTCGAACACTGAATCGAGACTGAACCCTCGTGAGAAGTGTGTGTTGCATACAACTCGAACCCGGGATCGGACCAGGTTCAAATTCACCCGTTTCAAGCACCCTAGTATATCATGGGCTTACTTAACTAATGAATAAATCAGAATGAGAAGATGGCGTACGCGTGATCAAGGGCGATCATGTGCGCGCTAAGCATGAACCCAAACTGAGCCCAATAACCCAAGTTAATACAAAATAAATGCATGTAATCCTGTGTGAAAGGTTAACACAAATAATTTCACAAATAGTGCACGGGTTACATGATGGCACATCAGTTAGGGACTTGATTAGTAAATAAAAAGGTCTAGGGATCAAAACGTATTAGGTAACCTTTTTGATGTCATCTTAGACCCTTGGATAGGAACCAATACAGTGGACCATGGTGTACCAATTCCATAACAGATTAAGCCCCCATAAGATGAATAAAACCCACGTACAAGACTTCTCGACTTCAAAACTCAAAGAGCCCATACACCGATTCACGATGTGTAGGCTTAACGCCGAGTCGGATTTCCATTCAGTATTAAAAGGGGACATTGGACCTTGGTTTTAAATCTTTCTTTAGAAGTCAATACACGTTTGAGTAGTGTGCTGACGCAACACCACAACAAACCAGCCATGTGCTTATATAAATTAGGCATGGGTTGGAAAATTGCATGTAGATACAATTTGAGAGAAGGAAAAAAAAAAAAAAGATGGAGAAACCATTGTTCCTTTTGCCTTGATCACCCTCTCAAGCGATCTCAACCCTTGAATCTCTTCCGAAACTATTTCGCTTCTTCAAAATCAAACCTTTCCCTTAGTTCACCACAAGATTCGACGGATTGAACCATTCTTTGGGGTTTCTAATTGAGGAAACCCCAACCATTCGATGATCCACAAAACCACAAAAATTTCTCCATATTTTTCTAGCTGAAGAATCCCCGCCATTTGAGCATCGCGACGCTGTTGCGATCTGTCGAGTTCTAGGATCGAACTATCGGAGGATAGGAAGTCTGAGCACCGAAAAGTCCCGTCACCGACGATCGTTGATCTTCGCTTAAGCAAATCTTCGAGGTAATGCCTTAACCCTGCCTTGTAAACCTCAATGTCTTAAGATTAGGATAGATTTGGTTGAAATTGGAATGACATGCAAAGGGATTTACGAAGATCGGACGCACGAGAGACATGTGTGAAGTGGGCTCGCGGCGTGGCAATCCGGGTCAGCCGCAGGACCACTTGAGCCACTTGTGCGTCAGGCACTGGTGGATTGAAGCTAGGGCATCGTTGGCGCGTTATCAAGCCATGAGGGCTTCGCCATTGGTACTCCTAGAGCTTCAATCGTGGGCCAAGAGGGCACGCGACATGGTGGCAGTTGGACTCGTGACGCAATGCCAACAAGGCACGCGATACGATCGTGACATGACCAAACTGGGTTAGCGGTGCGAAGCGTTGCGATATGTCAAACCAAGGGGTTTGAGGTCCTCCCGCCGTTTGGCCACTATTGGGGCTTGCATTAATACTCCTCCTATCGCATAGTCGGAGGCATCCATGTGTACCGCAAATGGCTTGGAGTGATCAGGTAGCTTCAGCACAGGGTCACTCATGACCACCACTTTTAGATCTTCAAATGCCCTTTGGCACTTCTCCCACCACTGTCACGGTCGATCCTTCTTCAAACGGTCAGTTAGTGGTGTCGCACGGTGTGGATAACTGGGGATGAACCTTCTGTAATAGTTGACAAGGTCTAAAAATGACCGCAACTCGGTCAAGCCTTCTGGCACTCTCTACTCTTGGATTGCACGAACTTTCTCAAGGTCCATACTGATGTTTCCTCCCCCAATATAGTGTCCTAAAAACATAATCTACTCTTATGCAAATGAACACTTCTCCTTCTTGATATAGAGCTAATTTTCTCGCAGTATATTAAAGATGATTTGGAGGTGGCTGAGATGTTCTTCCAATGTGTTGCTATATACAATGATATCGTCTAAATACACTACCACGAACTTGTCGAGGTAGGCATGGAACAACTCATTCATCAGGGTGCAGAAGGTGGCTGGGGAATTAGTCAGCCCAAAAGGCATCACTAGAAACCTAAAGGCTCTGTACTTGGTCACACAGGTAGTCTTGCTTTCGTCTCCCTCGGTGACTCGCACTTGATAACCATATATATGGGGAAGTGATCTAACAGCCACGTGGCGTGTCGTTGGCCTAAGTGATCTCCTACAGAATATGTACGATAGTCTTGTGGGCTTGAGTTCATGCATTTGGGCCTCGCATAGGTGTTGGGTTGCTCCTGTCGCGTCGTGCATTGGAGCCATCGTGTTGGTGGTCCACGACCACCATCCACGGTACGAACCTAGACCCTAAGTGGGGCTGCCCCTAGGATGATCGCTGCGTATAGCTATATGAATTATATTCGGGAATTCGCATAGTTTCTATCCTAATGTACTACCGTGCAGGTTTGAAATGTGAATAGGCTGATCTAGGTCGAGAAAGCTAGTTGCCACACGAGAAATTACGTCGCAAAGAGTAACTCTGTGACACATGGTAGCCGAATTCTTTCGATTCCGATGTTTCGAAGCGTGCATGCTCGACCAAACTAGGATAGAAGTCATAAATTACGATTAGAATGAGAAATTAAGATAGGCTATGCAAGAAATGATGTGATTTTGGGCGATTCGGAAAAAAACCCAAATGAAATGAGTCATAGCAAACTCGCTGCGACGACCCTAAACCTTGCTGCGACAAGGCATGTTTTGAAATCCTTGCTGCGACGAGTGCCCCTTGAGTTGTCAAGCCATTTTTTGCTTTGTGCAAACTCATTGCGGCAAGCTATAGGTGCCTGAAGGCCTCGCCACGGTGAGTTACAATCTCGCCACGACGAGCTACTGTTCCTAGTGCCAGCACATAGTCGGTATTTTGGTCATAACTTTTGACCTCGAACTTCAATTGGGGAGATTCTTGAGGCGTTGGAAAGATGACAATGATCTCTATAACTCATATGAATTAATTTTTTTAGAAATATAATGTTTTAAATGTCAAAATTTAGTAGTAATTAGGGACAAGTTTTACATGATCCAAAGTTAACGCGGATTTATCCTTTTCGTCCCAGTTTTGAGAAAATTTTACGAACTTCGACATGTATGATATTTACTCATTAACATTTAAGTATATGAATGCTTTGTAATGTAGGTTAAGGTTTGGGAATGTTCATGAGGATTTTTGCACCGTTTTGCATGACTTTAAGAGATTTCGCGACGGAGGTAGGGGAACTTCGTAAACCAATGAAATTTCTTATTTGAATTCATAGACTTGTATGATGAGTGTTTGATAAGATATGATTTGTTTGAAAATGGACTTTGAATCTTAAAATTTGAAATTTGAACATGGACTTTGAATTCATGTACTTATGAGATCTATTCGAATCAAAATTGTAATTTTTGAAAATGAATCATAGATCTGCACTTTATTCTAAATCTTGTTCTGATTTGAACCCGAATTTGAAGCCTTTTAGAATCTGGATATACACTTTTAATATGAACTTTGAACATGAGCTTTGAACTCTGAAAACTTGAATCTGAACTTGACTTGTGAACTCTTAATGTTAGTTTGAAACCCTGAACATGAAGTTCGAAATGGAATCCGTTGAACATTGAACATGAATCTTAAATTAGAATCCTATTGACCTAAAATATGAATATGAACATTGAATTTGATTTGATATAAATGTATACATGAATTAAACCGACACGGTGGGATATCCGTGAATCGAACTGGTACGACAGTCAATCCGTGAATCAAATCGGCACGACGGGATATCTGTGAATCAAACTGGCACAGCGGGATATTCGTGAATCGAATTGGTACGACAGTTAATCTGTGAATCGAACCGGCACGGTGGGATATCCTTGAATCGAATCGGCACGGCGGGATATCCGTAAATCGAATATATAAAATATGTAAGTGGACCAAATGATAAAATAGATAAATTGAAGTGGACCGTTATGGGCGGATTATATGCACACACTGAGGACCGCTAGGGCGGATTAAACATGCATTTGTGGACCACTATGGGCGGATTATTCGTACAATGTGGACCGCTATGGGCGGATTTAAATATAAGAGAATCTAACATGACCTTTGAATTCGAATCGCACTTGACTTTGAACCTTTGTGAAACTCTACCTAAGACACGTGATTTTTTTAAAAATTTTGTTTTGATATTAGTGAAAATCTTTGCATATTTCGTTTGATATGAAAATGACCTGACTGTTCTGAGATGAAAATGGTTTTGAAGCATGCCCCTATTTTAAAATGAAATTCTTTTGAAAACTTGTATTTAAATCTGCATTTTGATGAAACATTATTTTGAAATCTTGTCATTTGAATCTATGCATAAGATGATAAATGAAATTGTTCTTGAGTTCCTCTTTTGAGTTTGGATTGTAGCTCACCCCTCGACTATACATCACAGGTGCAGGTCTTAGGTGAGATCTGTAACTTAAGGCGAACCTTCTACCCTAGATTGGTGGATTTGATCTTGATATAGTTGTGGATTTTGACGTTTGGACTTGATTCGTCCAATCATCTTGTAGACTGGTAGAATTAGATTTGTGATCTACATCCTTTTGGGTGTACCATTATTTAGGCGATGGTCGGCCATCACCGGTGATTTTAAATTGTTAGCCTGTATTTTGTATAAAGATAGAATCTTCTATTCCTGCCATGTGTATTAATTACTTTGAATTTCGCTTTATGTGGATGTACCAATAGTATTCTGTTTTGGATCGTGACCTGTACGACCCGACGGTACGAGTGTTTCGATTATCCGTGTTGTTAAAAAAAATGTGTTGGGAAAATTCGGGCTATCACAGGTGGTATCAAAGCTTAGGCTTTAGATCTTCTGGGAACCCAAAGTTATGGTAGTAGATTCTATTAGGGCATAGGAGACCCAACTATGACTCCATCAATGTTGGTATTAAAGCTTTGGCGTTAGGCCTTATTGGGACTCAAATGCGATGGCATTAGATTCTGTCAAAACTTAGAAGGGATTCACGATCCCTATTCTAAGGTCTCTAAATGACTTTAAATTTTGTCGGGGCTTAGACTTATTCTGTTAGGACATAGGAACCTTAATTAGACATACTTTGGATCTTCACGATCACTTTTGATTGAAACCTTTGTTTCATCGTGACAGCTCAGTATGCCTCCACGAGGTAGACCAAGAGTTGTCTGTACCAAATGCATGTATAATGATGAGGGAGTAGCCATTGGTTCCAATGACGTTCCTTTGGGAGAAGGAAGCGATAGGATTCCAAGAGTTCAGGAGTACGAGACCTCCTAGCTTCTACGGTCAAACCGACCCGCTTGAGGCAGAAGCATGGTTAAATCAAATAGAAAAGACCCTCCAAAGAATTCCTTGCACTGAAGAGGAAAAAGAAAGTTGGGCTTCCTTCCAACTCAAAGGAGAGGCGGATCAGTGGTGGAAATCTATCGAAAGGACCTAAGCACCAGGGACACCTTGGACTTGGGCCGAATTTACTGAGGTCTTTAATGAGAAATACTTCCCGACATCGGAGAGACATCAAATGGAGATCCAGTTTGCAAATCTGGTACAAGGACAAATGACGGTTCGTGAATATGAGTCAGAATTCATGAGGCTCTCTAGGTTCGCACCACTACTAGTGGCCCCCGAACTAATGAAGGCCCAAAAGTTTGAGTACGACCTGAAACCAATTATCAAGGAGAGGATTTTCTATTTGAGCCCACGACATATGCAAAAGTTATAAGATTAGCCCTCATCGCCGAAAGGGATATTGATAGTATGTATAAGAGAAGGGAAGGACAAAATGTGAATACGACAAGTCATATGCAGCCGTACGTCCATCAGCCGGCGAGCCAGAGACTGAGGCTATTAATGCCTGCATCCCGTCAACCTACCCAAATTGTGTCTACCCCGACAGTGCCCTTCCAACCTTTAATTTCCACATTAGTTGAAACATCGAACAGGCAGCAGACTTCAGACATTTCACCATCTGCACCGGTTGAACCATGCTCCTGATATGGAGGGCCACATAAAAAGGAGTGCTGGTGGGCCACAGGAGCTTGCTTCAAGTGTGGCCGGACATGACACTAGATAAGGGACTACCCTAAGGCAAAAAAGAGCAACAGACGATTTAATGCATGCAATTGATATCGGTAGTTCATAGTCTGAACTTATGGTCCCAATGTATTGTAATGGATAATCTTAAGGCTTTCTAATAGATAGTTTCGTGATAGGGGACTAGGTTTATCGTTAACTTGTGAATTGATGTTTAAATTGGATCTATACTCATGGGATCCTTTGGGCAACGGTTAACCCTTGTTAATCAACGATGTAAATTTTGTCTGTAGCAACGACATACCCTGCCTTATGGTTAAACTTTGAGATTTCTAGATTAGATTTTCCTTTGCCGAGATGGCATACCTTGGGTTCATGTTTGCGGTCGCTAGTTAATGGGATTGGTTCTAGTGATGAGATACCTTTCAATTGCTAGTTATGGGGAAATTAGTAGATAGTTTAAGCCTTGTGGTGTTGATGTAATTTGCCGCAGGATTTAGATCTTGATGGTGACAATGACACCCTTATATAGCGATAACCTATTTACCTTTGATGTCGAAGCATCTACTATACTAGACACTCCTGAAGTCACGTCGTGAATTTTCGAGGATGAAAATTCCATTAAGGAGGGGAGAATGTAATGACCCCAAAATTCCAAGGATGTTAAATCATTAACTCTGGCGAAGAATATGATTACCGGTATTTAGGCTATCAAGTCTTCGTGCCCCTCCGAGTACGACACACTAATTTTTGAGGGCAAAAGTTTTGTAAGGTGGGAAGGGTGTAACAACCGTGATTTTTTTCTAGCGTTGAATCATTGACCTTCGACGTGGATACGACTTCCTTGACCCATTTGACTTTGGTCAAGATGTTGATGACTATGATGGGGCCCCTGACTCATCCACCTTGATTGGGTAAACCCACCCAATATCCAAATTCTGAGAACCAGTCCTTGACTTGAACACTGAATCGAGATCAAACCCTCGTGAGAAGTGTGTGTTGCACACGACTCGAACCCGGGGTTAGACCAGGTTCGAATTCACCCATTTCAAGCACCCTAGTATATCATGGCCTTAGTTAATTAATGAATAAAGTAGAATGAGAAGATGGCATACACGTGATTAAGGGCGATCATGTGCACGCTAAGCACGAACCCAAACCAAGCCCAATAACCCAAGTTAATAAAAAATAAATGCATGTAATCGTGTGTGAAAGGTTCATACAAATAATTTCGCAAAAAGTGCACGGGCCACGTGATGGCACAACGGTTAGAGACTTGATTAGTAAATAAAAAGGTCTAGGGATCACAGCGTATTAGGTACCTTTTTGAATCCGAACTTGACTTGTGAACTCTGAACGTCAGTTTGAAACCCTGAACACGAACTTTAAAATGGATCTGTTGAACATTGAACATGAATCTTGAATTAGAAACCTATGGACCTCGAATATGAATATTTATCTTGAATCTGATTCAATATAAATGTGTAGGTGAATCGAACTGGCACAGCAGGATATCCGTGAATCGAATTTGTATGGCAATCAATCTGTGAATCAATCCGGCATGGCGGGATATCCATGAATCGAACTGGTACGACAGTTAATCCGTGAATCGAACTGGTACGACAGTTAATTTGTGAATTGAACCGGCACGGTGGGATATCCGTGAATTGAATATATAAAACATATAAATTAAAGTGGACCGCTATGGGTAGATTATATGCACACGCTGAGGACCGCTAGGGCGGATTATACGTGCATTTGTGGACCGCTATGGGCGGATTATTCGTATAATGGTGGACCGCTATGGGTGGATTATTTGTATAATTATTGACCGCTATGGGCGGATTTAAATATAAGAGAATATAACATGACCTTTGAATCCAAATTGCATTTGACTTTGAACCTTTGTGAAACTCTACCTAAGACACGTGATTTTTTTTAAAAGTTTGTTTTGATATGAGCGAAAATCTTCGCATATTTTGTTTGATATGAAAATGACATGACTGTTCTGAAATGAAAATGGTTTTGAAGCATGTCCCTATTTTGAAATGAAATGCTTTTGAAAACTTGTATTTAAATATGCATTTTAATGAGAAACTATTTTGAAATCTTGTCATTTGAATCTATGCATAAGATGATAAATGTAATTATTCTTGAGTTCTTCTACTGAGCTTGGACTGTAGCTCACCCCTCGACTATACGTCACAGGTGCAAGTCTTGGGTGAGATTCGGAGCTTGAGGTAGACCTTCTACCATAGACCAGTGCATTTGATCTTGATATAGTTGTGGATTTTGAGGTTAGGACTTGGTACGTCCAATCATCATGTAGACTGGTAGAATTAGATTTTTGATGTATATCCTTTTTTGGGTACCACTATTTAGGTGATGGTCGGCCATCACTAGTGATTTTAAATTGATATCCTGTATTTTGTATAAAGATAGAATCTTCTATTCATGCCATGTGTTTTAATTGCTTTGAATTCCGCACTGTGTGGTTGTACCAATAGTATTGTGTTTTGGATCGTGACTTGTATGACCCGACGGTCCGAGTTTTCCCAAGTATTCGCGTTGTTAAAAAAAAAAATGTGTCGAAAAAATCTGGGCTGTCACACCGACTTTGAAGACGATAATGACTCCTCATTGTGGTAGTACCCACAGCTCGCTGCCAGCAATGATAGTTCGCCGTGGAAGTACCCACAACTCGCTATCACTGGAAGCAAATTAACACCGTTGAGGAAGCCTTTTGAAAGTCTTGTCATACCCTTAAACCAAGTCACAGCTTGCTATTACGAAGGGACAACGAGCTGTAACTAGAGAACAGAAGAAAGTAGAACCATGCACAACTTGCTACCAATGGAAACCACAACTCGTTGTTGATACAAACAAAAAAGCAAATAAATATACACATCTCACAGTCAGAGGGTTGCAGCTCGCTGTGAACACATGATAATTCACTGTCAAGAAGACAACATCCTTAGCTACAACTCACTGTCAAAAGACAATAACTCGCTGTGGATGTAAATAGAACAAAGGATAATTATACACAACTTGTTGCCCGAAGACAATAACTGGCTGTGATTACTGAAAATATCACGATAATTGCAGCCACAGCTCGCTATCATATCACAGTAGTGAGCTGTGAACACTACCACAACTCGTCGTCACCTCACGACAACGAGCTGTGAATACAAGAAAAGGAGGAAAATTCTTTAGATCGACATGTCCTCTTTTGATTTATCAACCATTAATATATTACTAGTGTAAAATGTAGAAGGGAGAATTGACTGCTATCGATAGGCATCATCGCACTTCCTCCTTGCAATGCTAAGATTCGAGGTAGGGAAATTTCAATTATTTACTCGTATTGTATATCCTTGATTCATAGTTGTTTAGTGATTTAACGATTCTGAAACTATTCTCTTCACTATTAGAATTTGAACATCGAAACTCATAAATTAAACTATTAAACATCATACCCCATCGAACCATTGAGATACATTGATTTAGTATACACTGTGAATAAATGAAACTATTGAACATCATACCCCATCGAACAAATGTAAACCATCGAATAATGTGCATATATTGGATATATGTGAACTCATTGAATAATTAGAACTCATCGAACATTGTATTTTCATCGAGCTTATGAAACTCATCGAATATCGAACATCGAACTCTAAACTATTTATGGCATATGTATATAATTTTATGTTAGAATGTGCATGTGATTTAAAGCGATTCCCTTGAAATGGATCTCGTGCGATGACACACCTATCGGACCATGACGGCGGTATATCCTTATTTGAACCATGCCTTGGCACATATCGAACCGTGCTAGCGCACAAATTGAACCATGATGATGGCCTATTGAACTGCACAGGTATTCCTCACAACGCAGGACCTTGGGCATATTAAAACTTATTCTTAAATGACGATGGTCGGGATCCTCATCGGCTACCATCGACTCTAGGGCTATATCCACATTTAGAGATTTTTAAGTTACATTATTTAAGTCATGCATGAACATAAGGAATGACATGTGAAATAGATAAAAACATCAATATAAGACTTCATATTGGAACATGTGCATGAAAGCTATATTGGACTCTCTGAATACGTCATCTGAAATTCATTGAAAACTATATCGTTGATTGATTGATCACTTAGAAATAATTGTCTTAGAATATTAAATGTAATGACTCCTATCAGAATCAGTAAGAACTATACGTTAGATGGCTATAATATGGCTGGTTATTGGGTATTCCCTACCGAGCTTGTGGATTTTTAGCTCACCCCGACACTGTGTCACATGTATAAAAGCTAACGAGGACCTTGACTTTTTTACTAGAAGAAGAAGTTGATCTTCCACTAGAAGAATTTTTTCGTTAGGATATCTTTCAGTAATTTTAAACTTGGTATGATTTCAATGAAAATTTCTGTGGATATTGTTGGACTACTTTTCGAGTATTGATGTAAATACCATTGTTTGTGTGATATAAGGCCATCACCGGTGGTATATTTTAGATTTATATTTTTCATCTATGGGCATTGAAGCATTTAATTAAGTTATAATAGCTTGATTTCTATTGATACCAAAGACACACTGTATTTAGATTGTGAATTATGATCTAGCGACCCGATATTTCTACATCTTTCGGCTTGGAAATTTTGAGTCGTTACAGTTGGTATCAGAGACTAGGCGCTAGGTCTTATTGGGACACATGTTGGATCTGTACAATTTCTGATTTATCTAAATATGACTTGACAAATCCTTATGGCCCCTCGCCGTTGACCAAGAATCTTCCATATGGAAGGCACATCGAATGGTAAGGGAATCGCCACTGGTGCAAATACCACTCCTTTGGGAGGAGGAAACGAAAATGGGCAGTTGTTAGAGTCAATGGTCAATACTATGGCTCTACAAACCACTTTGCTTGTGGCAAGGCAACAATCCTCCGGATTTCAGAAATTTCGAAGGATGAAGCCTCCCAATTTCTTAGGGCAAGACTACCCGCTCGAAACGAAAAAATGGCTGAATCAAATAGAAAAGATTCTTCGGGTGATACCATGCACATAAGAGAAAGTCAACTGGGCCTCCTTTCAACTTGAAGGAGAAGTAGATCCATGGTGGTAATTAGTCAAAAGAACTAGAGTATTGGAAACGCCGAACACTCCATGGGCCTAGGCCCAATTCATTGAAGAGTTTAATGAGAAATACTTCCCATAATCAGTCCGAGATCAGTGGGAAGTAGATTTTATTGCACCGGAACAAGGAAAATTGTTTGTGGCCAAGTATGACGCCAAATTTGCCAGGCTCTCCAGATTTGCAGCCCAACACGTTGCCACAAAGGTCATGAAAGCTAAGAAGTTCAAGCATGGCCTGAAACCGAGCATTCAAGAAAGAATTTCCTTATTCAAGCTAAGGACCTATGCAGAGGTCATGGACCGAGCTCTTATTGCAAAACGTGATTTAGAAAAGTTCATAGTTTCGGTCCATGACCTTTGCATAGGGATTGAGTCAAGCATCACACAGAAGAAGAGAAAGCCCACTAGGCCTCCTTTCAAGAAAGAATGCTCGGTTTTGATTTTACGACACTGAGTCAAGCATCGCACCATTTATCTCCGCCATTAGAGCTAAACGTCTGATGAAGAATGGATGTCATGGGTACCTCGCATTTGTACAAAATCAACGGGAAGAGAAGATCAACATCACCGATATTCCTATTGCATGCGAATTCTCTAACGTATTTCTCGAAGACTTAGCAGGTTTACCACTAGATAGAGAATTCGAGTTCGCAATTGATCTAGCTCTGGGCACGAAACCGATATTTAAAGCCCTATACCGTATGGCAACGGCCTAACTGAAAGTACTCAAGGAACAGTTGCAGGAACTCTTAGATAAAGGGTTCATAAGACTAATTATTTCCCCATGGGGAGCACCCATTCTATTTGTTAAAAAGAAAGATGGTTCGATGAGGCTATGCATCGATTACCGTTGGTTGAATAAATTAACGATCAAGAACTACTATCCATTCCCCTGAATTGATGATCTCTTTGATTAGCTACAAGGCGTAAGGTTCTTCTCAAAAATAGACTTAAGATCAGGTTACCATTAGTTGAAAGTGAGGGTAAGAAACATTCCGAAAATCGCTTTCCGCACTAGACATGGACCTGATGAACAGAGTGTTCAAACCACATCTCGACCAATGTGTGGTTGTCCTCGTAGATGACATCCTCATTTATTCGAGGCAAGAGGAGATCATGAACAACATCTACGCGTCGCCCTTTAGACACTTCATGATCATCGTCTGCATGCAAAGCTAAACAAGTGCAAATTTTTGCTAAAATAAGTCAGTTTCTTGGGACATGTCATCTCCGAGGTAGGCATAACCGTCGATCCAACTAAAATTGAGGCCATTACAAAATGGGAATGTTAATTGAAGTCCGTAGTTTTCTGGGTTTGGCCGGGTATTATCGAAGATTCGTTGAAGGCTTCTCCCGAATTGCAGGACCGCTCACCCAACTCACAAAGAAGAGTGCAAAGTTTGAATGGAATGATTCATGCGAAAAGAGCTTCCAAGACCTTAAGAGCAAGTTAACTTTCGCACCGGTTCTCGCAATTCTGTCAGGCAGTGGAGGGTTCATAGTATATAGTGATGCGTCACACAGTGGGCTAGGCTGTGTACTCAACCAACACAAAAAGGTCATTGCTTACTGCTCTCGACAACTCAATGACCATGAGAAGAACTATCCAACGCATGACCTAGAACTAGTAGTAGTGATTTTTGCCTTAAAGATTTGGAGGCACTATCTCTACGGAGAAACGTTCGAGATCCTCACTGGTCATAAGAGCCTTAAATATCTCTTCACGCAAAAGGGCTTAAACATGAGGCTAAGAAGATGGATGGAATTCCTCAAGGATTATGATTGTTTCATCTAGTACCACCGTTGGAAGTGAATGTAGTGGCAGACGCACTGAGTCAAAAGTTCTCTGCTCAATTGGCAAACCTCTTTTTGAGAATAAACAGATGGCGGTTGTTCGAAGATATATCCTTATACATTACAAAGTTCGATGTTATAGATTCACAAACCTTAATGGCTAATATTACCATCCGATCAATGATCTTTGACAATATCTGTGAACTTCAGAGGACTGATGAGGACTTTACGACCATTAGACAAGATGTGACCAGTGGGAATAGGCCTGATTTCTCCAGCAGGGAGGATGATTCATTACTCTTCAGAGGCCAATTGTGTGTGCCGGCCGATACTGACCTTCGACGCATGATTCTAGAAGAAGCCCACAAGTCAAAATACGCTATCTATTCTAGTTGTATCAAGATGTATCAGGACCTAAAGAAGAACTTCTGATGGAAAGGTTTGAAGAAAGAAATAGCAGAATACATATCAAGGTGCCTGGTATGTCAACAGGTGAAGGTCGACTATCGGAACCCCTAGGTTTATTGCAATCCTTACCGATACCTGAATGAAAATGGAAAGCTATATCCATGGATTTAATCCTTGGATTACCGAGAACCATGAAAGGACACAATAGCATTTGGGTGATCATTGATCGCTTAACTAAGTCTACCCACTTCCTACCATACAACACGAAGTATACAACCAGTCAACTCGCAAAGTTGTTTCTCAAAGAAATTATCAGATTACACGGTATCCCTGCTAGCATCGTATCAGATAGAGATCTATTGTATACATTAAAGTTTTGACAATGATTCCAAAAAGGAATGGGTTCTAGACTGGACTTTAGTTTTGCATTTCACCCTCAGACAGATGGTCAAATAGAAATAGTGAATCAGATTATCGAGGACATGCTTTGGGCTTGCATGCTAGACGTTCACGGATCATGGGACCAGCACCTACCACTGATTGAGTTTGACTACAACAATAACTTTCACGGATCATGGGAAGCATTGGTATGACCCCTTTCGAAGCACTCTATGATCGAAGATGCAAGTCTCCACTCAATTGGGAAGAAATCAGAGAGAAATTCTTACTAGGCCCATAGGTGATTGAAAGCACAAGCGAAGCAATCTGATTAATTCGTGAAAGATTAAGGTCTGCATAGAGCAGACGGAAGAGCTATGCAGACCTCAAAAGGACGAATGCCGAGTTTCAGGTAAGTTTTCTACAATTATTACTTTTGTCTTCCCCATTATCTATATACATTACTGAGACATACATCCTTTGTAGAAGGGGGACGATGTCTTCATCAAAATTTTCCTTACTAAAGGTGTGATGCAATTTGGGGAGGGTAAAAAACTAAGCCCACGCTACGTCGGCTTATCAGATTGAAGTTATTGGGTCGAGTCGGTGAAGTTGCATATCGGATTGCCTTATCGTCATAACTTTCGAACATGCATAATGTTTTTCACGTATCCATGTTGAGGAAGTACGTAAGGGACCCAACTCACATCTTGGATTATCAAACCATTGAACTTCAAGAAGTATGACTGTAGCTGAAGAGCTGATACAGATTCTCGACCGTAAAGAATAGATCTTATGTACCAAGTGGATCTTGCTCGTGCTAGTTAGGTGGTAGAATCATTCTTCTAATGAGGCTACCTGGGAATGCGAGGCAGAGGTTCATGACCAATATCCACAGCTCTTTGAACTGATTTAGTAGGAACCCTATTTAGCATATACACAACGGTTTTTAAGGCCTCACTCCATAGAGATAAGGGAAGAGAGGAGTTACTTATCATACTCCTCACAATATCTATTAGAGCTCGATTCCTTCTTTCGGCTACTCCATTTTATTGTGGAGAGCCTGACATTGTATACTGTGCAATAATGCCTTCACGTTCAAGAAATTTTGCAAATGGATCAGAATTTTATCGTTTGCTCATGTACTTGCCATAATATTCCCCTCCCCTATCTGATCTCACGATTTTAATATTTTTGCCTCTGTTTCTCTACCTCTGCTTTATAAATTTCAAAGAATTTAATGATTCACTTTTATCAACAGATAGAGATACATAAATCGTGTATGATCATCTATAAAAGAGATGAAATATTTTTGACCAAATATGGAGTTAGAAATGGTCTACATATATCGGTGTGTATGATTTCTAACGTACCAGAACTCCTCCTGACACCCTTTTTGGCCTTGTTGGTCTGCTTACCCTTTATGTAGTCCACACAAGTCACAAAATAAAAAAAATTAAGAGTTTTAAGGACTCCGTCATTTATCAATCTTCTGATTCTATCTATGGAGATGTGCCCTAATCTCCGATGCCATAATCAAGAAGACTTCTCATTCATGACATTTCGTTTAATACCAATACTATCATGCAAGGTTTAAAGATTTTGATCATAACTGGGTTTTATGTGAAGCTTATATAAACCATTAACTAGATTTCTAGTACCAAACAAAGAGGAATCTTTAAACAGACTAAAGTTGGGTCCAACGAAATTAAAAACATATTGACAAGTAGCCAAACGAGAAACAAAAATAAGGTTTCTAGAAAATGAAAGAATGTAAAAAATTCTTTCTAGATTTAAAACAAAACTAGATTTAAAGATGAGTCTAAATGTCAGATTGATGAACTGGAGTCAATCCACCAAGTGTCATGAATAATATCAACAGTATTTGATTAATAACACACTAAAGACAAAAGATTACCTTTCTTTATGAGCCAAGACTTATATTTTGTGTACTCTTTCTTTATGTGTCCTGACTTCTTACAAAAGAAACATTTTATTGGCTTCCTATTGCTACCTAGTGCAGATGATTGTTTCATTTTCTTCTTCTTGCTAGGATGGGCATCATTCCCTTTCTCAATTTGTCTATTTCCATGAGAAACTAGATGAATACTTTCTAGTTTTTTCTGCTTCAGTCTCCCTTCTTCTTGAACACACATGGCCAACAATTGATTTATTGACCATTTGTCCTTATGTGTGTTATAGGAGATTTTAAATGACCCATATTCTATTGGAAGAGAGTCGAGTATGAATTGGACAAAAAAGGCCTCAGAAAAGATAATCTCAAGGGAGTGTAGCTGGGCAGTTATGTCCCTCATTTCAATAATGTGTTCGCGAATTCCTTTATTACCATTGTGCTTCGTGGAGGAGAGCTTATTCATTAGGGTACTGGCAAGAGCTTTATCAGAACTTGTAAATTGTTCGTCAACGGTGTCGAGAAAATCTTTAACTTTAGTTTTGTCCGGGATAGATCCTCTAATGTTCTTCCCAATGTGGGACTTAATGAGCATTAGACTCAACCAATTTGATCGTTCCTATTGCTATATAAGTTCTTTTCAGTTGGTGTGCCAGATTCTGAAGGGATGATGGGTTCATCCATTTGGAGTGCCTAATCTAAATCCATACACCCCAATGTAAGGAGAATCTCCTCTTTCCAGTCCAAAAAATTATCACTAGTCAGAATAGGAATGTGAGTTGGTCCTTTTGAAATAATGACAAATGACAAAACTGTAATAATTAAAAGAAAAAAGTGCTTACAATGGTGCTATGAAGAACATACAAATCCATACTTTATTTAGAATGTCAACCAATGTCAACATTCTAGATAATAAATCGATGAGATATTTTAACCTTCATGTGGGTAGGGGTTGAAACACACTAATGATTTATTTAAATTGCCTTATAATGAGACTAAGTGACGAATAACATCTAAATAGAAAACTTTTCCCTACCTGTGGGCATTAGGAAAAACTCTATCTTAATGTCATGCTTAACATCTCATTCCAATTGATCTATGAATCACAACAACTTCTTTGTGGAGCTGAGCCATTTTGATTCATAGTCAATCACAATTTATAAGATCACACAAAAAATAATTTAAAATACATACTTTATACTAAATACATAATTGCAATTCAAGATGCTATGGGTACTCTTTAATCTATGATATATTTAGTCCTAATGGTGACCTTAAAAGAAACAGTAGTCAATTCTACTTAATAGAGAGCTTTGATGCATAAACAAACCCCATAAAAGTGTCTGGAAGGTCTGAGATACTCAAAAAACATATATAATATGTGAAAATCAATACCGATAGCCCCCACAAATAAATAAATAAAATTGGGCCCTTATCGGGTCTGATCAAACTTTGACCAGGCCCATGTCGGGTCTTGGATCTGGACAAATTTTGATTGGGTCTAAGCTAGGTCTGGGGTATGCAGGTCAATAGGTAAATGGGCCTAGAGCCCATAAATTATAAAATAAAATTTTAAAAGTGTGTGAAGCAACTTATATGGTGCTCCACCCACATACCCAATCAACTCTGAATAACTCATCTTTCTTAATCAAACGTCCTTACCAGAACTCCCAACAGTACACGTCTCTGCATTTTGCAGAGATGTGCTCATGCTTGGGAATGGCCGATCTGGACCGGCGACCATCCAAATGATCGATTGACTATGACCATGCGACTATCCTGGATCGGTAGATCGGCGATCGCATCGTCGACTAATGACCATTCAAAACGCCTAATGGTGTTCGGGTGGTAAAATTTTTTCTCAAAAATTACCAAAAAATTATAATTAATTCGAATTAATCCATAGAAACAATATCATAAAAAAAAATAACTTCTCCATCAAACATGATTTGTAAAATTTGGAGAGAGAGAAGGAGCCATACTCAAAAAACTTTACGGTCAAAATTGGCCATGAAAGAGTTAAACTTCTTCTCTTAAAATCATAAGGCATCAAATAAAATTAAGTAGACACCATGATAAGAGATACCTGCTCTGATACCACAATGTGAGCTATATACGATAAAATTAAGGCGGAAGTGATTAACCAAAATCCTACCTCTGTCTATGATACACTAATTTATGATGCCGAGATTTAAGGATCTTCAAGTCTATGCAAACCTTTTCGAGATGCAACGATGGATTCTACAGGCTTATTTCTCTCATATATATTTTTTACTAGACTCGGGACCTCAAGAATGGAATAACTTTATAATCTCTCTACCATCATTGAGAGATAATGGGCTAAAAATTAGCTACATGATCCCACTTTCTAAAACTACTTAACTGTATGTGGCTAATGGGCATAATCCCACTTTCCAAAACCTCTTAACCGTATTGAGCTAGTGGGTCAAACCATAATAGGTCTTAATGTGACAATTGGGCCACACCGGATCTCAAATGAGATCCGGCTAACACTACCGAGTGGCATCAATGAAACCAGGAGGCTACGAAAAAGGCATTTTTAACGTCAAGTAAGAATTAACTGAATAGTCATTGGTGATAACATGGCTAAAGGTCTCAATAAAGTCAATCTCTACTTGTTGGGTAAATACTTTTGCAACAAGTCGCCCTTTTAATCGTTCAATGGTCCTATCATAATTCAATATAGTTTTGAAGGCCCATCGACATGGAAAAATATTAATATTAGGAGTGCGAGGAATTAAGTCCCCTGTATTATTGTCAGCAAGAGCTTGAAGCTCTTCTTCTATTGCACAACAGCTTCCAGGGCGATTTAGAGCAACACAAGTGGATTTTGGTTAAGTGAGAATAATGTTTTTAGTAACAAGACCATACTTTGGGTTGGGCTTGAGAACTCCCAATTTAGAATGAGTATGTATCCTAGATGGGGCGATTGTGGGTGCTGAATGATCGGTTGGAGAAGGTGAAATCTCATGGTCATTGGAGTCTGATTTTTGTTCTAAAGGGAGTTCGAGTGTTAGGTCATTGGAATCAAGTTCTTGTGTAGAGGCACAATTTGGGGAATGAGATGAGGGACTATGTGGAGGTTCAGGTGGCTCTGTATAAGTGATTGTACTACCAATATTAGATTGGGGAACATGAGGAGTTGATTCAGTAATGGGTGCAAGTAAGGATCCATTAATAAGTGCTAGCAAGGCAAAGATCTTGGTTCAAATTTATTTGTAGCAACATGTCGTAGACATGGAAAACATCGGCACCCAAAAATACGAAGACTTGTATAATCTGGTTCTTTGAGAAATAAAACGTAAAATGGAGAGTTCATGTCCATAGGGCAATTGATTAATGAGAAAAACCGTTGTAGAGAAGGCTTTAACCCAGTAGTGTTCAGGAATTGAGGCATTGATCATCATAACAAGACCAAGTTCAACGATGAGTCGGTGTTTTCTTTCCGCAACTCCATTTTGTTCAGGGGTTGCCGACAGGGGCAGAGCCAGAAATTTTCATGAGAGGGGGCCAAAGTATGAACAAAAAAATATCGAGATAGAATAGTCAAGGAATAATGAGAAATATATTAATATTATAAAAAATAAAAATAAAATTCATTCATTGTTAATAAATTACAAATAAAATAAAATTCAAAAAACAATTATTTTTTAATATGTTCAAATTTCAACTCAATCACCTGGTATATTTTAGGGCGTAAGCCGCCCTTTTATTTTCAAAATTACCTTATAAAAGATGTTAAAAAAATAATAATTTTTTTTTTTCAAAAAATCTCTGTCCCCACTCGCCTCTGAATGACTTTACCACTGGGCCATTAGGGTCAGTCTGCCATAGTTGGGGGCCATATTAAATGGGCTAAGCTTAATCTTTACTTTTAGGGTATGTTTTGAAAAAATAATAGGAAAATGGTAGATTTGAATTTATAAATATGATGAATTCCTATGCTTCATGAGGTTATAGGAATCTCGATGATTAATTCACTTTTTAATATTTTGAAGGGCTAATCAAGTTTCTCAAGAATGATTTGTAAAATGACATTTGAGAAAAATGGAGAGAGAGAGAGAGAAAGAGAGTTTTCTTAGATATATTTTGATGAGAAGTTGTAGTTGGATGGTTTAACTGTTGGTGCTAAAATATAGGAGAAAGTGAAATACAGTGTTTGGTTGAGGTGCCTAAAAGATAAGAGAGAGAGAGGCGCCTAAAAAATATATAGGAGAGAAAAGATAGGAGAGAAAAAGAAGTGCCTAAAAGATATATAAAAGAGAAAAGATAGGAGAGAGAGAGGCGCCTAAAAGATTAGAGAGAGAGAACTTTGAGAAAGAAGGTAGAGGAGGACATTAGTTTGACGCCTCAAAAATAGGTGAAATGGAATAAAGAAAAGGTGAAAAAATAAAATAAGTGGTGGCCCCTGTTAGCCCTCCCTTGGCTCCATCATCCCTGGTTGCCAAACATGATATTTGATGATCAATGTCACAATTGGCTAAATGATTCAAAAATTCATTTTTTATTAAATTCTCCTCCACCGTCAGATTGACAAAAACAGATATTTTTTTGTAGTTGTCTCTCAACCATCCTTTGAAAAAGAACAACGCATTGAAACAAATCAGATTTTTGTGTTATTGGGTAAAGCCAAGTGTATTTAGTGATATATACCTTATTGTTTCAATTTCTCTGTTTTTCTATGATGTTTATCGTTTCAAAGGATTTTTATTGATATATACCTTCAAGGCTATGTATATGCATCATTTTATATAAAGTAACATTCAAGTTAACAAACTTTAACATGGTAGTGGAGCATGTTTTTATATAAGAAAACCCCAAACTCTCAAGATAAAAAACAGAGAAATTGAAGATCTTTCCTACCATAGATAATGATCATCTTATTTATGAAGTAAATAAAATTTATTCTTTCATGGTTTGAACTTTGAATTCCATCTCCTATGCAGATCAAGAACCAATCTTGCACAATTTTTTTTAGCTCGACAATCCTGTACAAATTCAGATCCTATCTTCTGTGGGAAAAAAGATAAAAAAGCTTAGCCTGTTTCAACCCATATCCTGATCTCCGCCAAATCTAAAGAAAAAATTCTTCCTTTATAGATTAACTCCTAATCCTTGCTCATATCTTCTTCTATGAGTCATTTATTGGCTCTTATAAGTCCAAGGAAGACTCATGTGAGTCTTGTAGGCTCTAAATCTGATAGTCAATGACATCAGTCATGTTAAAGTCTGATAACACCCACTAACAAATCAGGATTATACATGACTGGGTCTCATATGAGTCATTTACTGGCTCTTATAAGTCCACAGAAGACTCATGTATCCTGTAGGCTCCAAATCTGATAGTCTCTCACATAAGAGTCGTGTTATACTCACCAGTCATGTACAAATGAGGACAATACATGAGTGAGTCACATCAGAGTCCTTTATTGACTCTTATAAGTCCAAGGAAGACTCATGTGAGTTCAGTTGGCTTCAAATCTGATAATCACTGACGTCAGTCATGTTAGAGTCTGATAACAACTACTGACAAATCAGGATTATGCATGATTGAGTCTCATATGAGTCATTTATTTTCTCTTATAAGTTCAGGGAAAACTCATGTGAGTCTTGTAGGTTCCAAATCCTATGTCTATCACATGAGAGTCATGTTATACTCACCAGTCATGTACAAATGAGGATAATGCATGAGTGGGTCACATAAGAGTCATTTATTGATTCTTATAAGTTCAAGAAAGACTCACATGACTTCAGTAGGCTCCAAATCTGATAGTCACTGATATCAGTCATGTTAGAGTCTAATAACAGCCATTGGCAAATCGAGATTATCCATGACTGGGTCCCATATGAGTCTTATATTGGCTCTTATAAGCCTAATGAAGACTCATGTTAGTCCTGTAGGCTCCAAATTTGATTGTCAATCACCTGAGATTCATGTTATACTCACTGGAGTCACTGTCACATGAGGATTATGCATGACTGGGTCACATAAGAGTCATTTACTTCAATTTCAGATGAAGTAAAATAGAAAAAGTGGCAAAAAAAACCCTGAAAAAATTAAAACTAAAAAACGATGAATATAATCGAATAACAGAAGACTAAATAATGAGTCTTCTGTTATTCGATTAGGTAAAAAAAGATTATCTCATGTCTAATCCAGTTTTTGTGTAGATAGAGCTCTCGATCTCTTATATACCATAGTATTTTCTTTTTTAAATTTCATGCTTTCGATAATCTGCACTCAATATGTAATTTATTTGTGTTTTTTTTTATTACTAGTATAAAATTTGTTTGCATTAATTAAATATTTGTTTATTTTTCAATGCTCATTTTAGGGCGTAATTGGAGTATTATAAGTAGCTTTAGTGATCTTAACTGTCCCCCTTTTCACTCCTCGACTCCTGATATTGCAGAGAAACCCATAATTAAGGTTTAGGGTTATGATTTTAGTTGATTTCCATTTATAAAATTCTAATATTTAGGATTTAGGGTTATTATTTTGGTTTGTTGGGAATGAACTAGGGTTTTACCCTTACTCGGTATAAATAGGGGCATTAATTTTGTCATATTTTCTAGTGTAAAATCCGTATTGGGTAATTCAACCATTGTAAGCTTGAGGTCTCAAATTTAATCACAACCGATCCGTTGGAAAAAAAAATATATGAGTTTTTAGCATATACCCAATGCTTTAACATTATGTATAAATGCCACCCCTATTTAACTTTTTTATAAATAACCCTATAATTTTTAATTTTTTTTTTAAAATAATAGTTTGAATTAATGTTTTGTTAATATTTAGTTTTTTATTTAAATAACAGCTTGAATTAATGTATATAAGACGTATAGTAGTTTGTATATAAGACTGTGATGTCCCTTCGTTAGGCAGTGTCTTCTTTAAGACATGATCAGGGTCTTCTTTAAGACATTAGGGTTTAAGAATTTATTTCTTTTCTTATTTAGCTTTTACATAAGATACATCATAGAAGTATGAAATAAAATATTAGGATCACCAATTAATTATTCGTGGTTATATTCTCCAACCAATCCGAGTTAGATAATCCTTATATATGTAGGCTTTACATGTAGTTGCATTATAGGTACTGATACAATTATACTAGTATGCCACTATAATGGGCTATTTTAATCTTTATAGAGTTGGTTAATATCTCATATATTAATATATGTAGGCTTTGCATGCAGGTGTATTATGAGTACTGACACAGTTATACTAGTATGCCACTATAATAGGCTATTGAAAGTCTAAGGAAATAATATGATGTATAGTGGTGAAAAATGTAAACAGAAACCGATAAGCCGAGATGCAATATATAACGAATTTATGGAAAAGATGTATGACTTGTGTAACTTAATATCGAAGCAGATAGATCTAAGGTTTAGATTTAGATACCCAACTACCAAAGGGAGTTTTATTTTTGACATAAACAATGAGACCGACTTTCGTGACATGATGACCCTATGCCCTATTGACTGTCCTCATATTGTCCTATATATTTATGAAAAGACCGCAGAATCAAAAAAGTTGAACGAGCATAAAAGAAAGGAAAGTCTGGAGACAGGAATGCTAGAGAGGTATGTGCTAGTAGATTAGAAGTAAATGCAATTAAATTTGTTTGGTAGTCAAGCATTCCATGCTTTATGTTACTTATTTGGTAGTGAGAAACCTGACGGCTCGCGAAGTAAAGGAGTTGGATGTAATGAACGATACAACATGTACTTAGACACAGTGAAGAAATGAGAGGAAACAAAGGCATTTAGGTAAGTCGATGAAGTTATATGTTTGTACTTTTATTTAATATTAATTGATAAATTGTTAATAAGTTGACTGATATATACTGGTATGCTTTTGATCGTAGAATTGCTCATGACCACATGTTTCCTAATTCAAGAGCCCATCAAAGTCACCGATCGTGCTAATCTGACCCACGATAGTGAGTATTTTACATAATTTTTATATGATTTGCAATTATTTTTTTATACACATAGTACTCAACCTCTTGCAATGCTTATAATTTAGTTTTTTTCCCCTTGTTGTCGAAGAAAAGCGTGAACGAAATACCAATTTTAGGTGGGTTGGTCTCCCATTTCCTTAGGGAAGGGCAGCTTTATTAATGAAGAATTACATCTTTTGGTTGATACTTATCTGTAATTTTATAATTCTGAGCATTCACGTCTATTTCCACATCTCCTCCCCGATACTTGTGTAGAGGAGAAAGTAGTTGAAGAGGGGCAAGTAGATGAAGACTCAACTTCAGTAAAAAATTCTCCACCAACTCAGAGGTGACTCTAAATTGAGTTTTCGTATAATCATATGTAATATTAGAGTGTATATCTTACGTATGAGTGACACATTATATATTTATTTTAATTGAAGGAACGAGAGTGCTCTGCCATCGAAGACATGGGTTTCCGATTCAGTTAGTACCAGAATTACAATATCGAGGAACTATCAGGAGACGATGAGATTACTGAATATACGGGCTTAGATAGCGACACGAGTTTTTCAATTGGAGTGAGATTCTAGGGATGAATTATTGGGAATAAATCAAAAGATGCAGACTTCAAAATTGAAGATGATAACTTAGAAGGAGAAAATTATGTAAGAAAGTCGAGATTTGATAGGATTAGAAATACATCTTTGACTGTCGGAAAAGCTTTTTCTTCTCGAGATGAATATCTTACTGCCTTGAAGAATAATGTTGTGTTGCAGAATTTTCAATTGAAACCAATAAAGACAACCAAGATGATTATTGCCGCTAGATGTGCGGACAATATTTGTCCATGGCATATTCGTGCGAGTAGGGGCAACGTCGATGGCAATTCTTTCATAATTAAGACAATGAATCCTTAGCACAAGTACGGTCCACTTAGTATAGCTATGCAAAAAAAGGGAGGTTATCGACAAGCCTCAAGTGATTGAGTAACTTCTAAAATAACGAATATGTTGAAGGACGCTATTGATTATGTGCTTGCCAAAATTATCTCTGAAATATAAATAAATTGGGGGGTTATAATAAGCTATTGTAAAGCGTGGAAGGTGAAAGAGATAGTGTTGGCTAACATTAGGGGTGGTTGAGAGTCGTCTTGTGCTAATCTCCCTTCATATATTACATAATTGTGTAGATCCGATCTCGATGCCTTCAAGAAACTACAATGTTTGTATGATGATTCATTCCATAGATTTTTTGGACATTCAGTCCCTCTATCGATGGATATAGAAGAACGTTGAGGCCCATAATGTCAATTGATGGAACACACTCAAAAGATAAATTTCCCTGCCCGATGTTAATTGCGATAGCTGTCAATGACAACAATGATTTGTTCCCCATTGCTTTTGTTGTAGTTGATAATAAAATAAAAAATGCTTGGAAAAGGTTTCTTCGACACTCATAGCTTTGCTTCTTTCACATTGTCAAGAACTTCAGGGAGAAGTTTAGGAATCTGACTTTGTAGAGTCAACTCTGGCCTATTGCTTGAGCATATATCGTAAAAGAACATGATAAGCTAATGACGAAACTTGAGAGTGTGAGCCCCGCTGGGGCAAAATATCTTCGACAGAGTAAACCACGGAGGTGGTTTAGAGCGCTCTTCCCTGGTTGTAAGGATGATATTCTGACTACAAACATGTCTGAGTGCTTGAACAAAATCCTAGTTCATGTTAGAGGTCTACCAATAATAGCCCTTATTGAAGCAATGAGGAAGAAAGTTGCCCAACTTTTTCATGACAAAACTATAAAAGGTCAAAAGATGTCAAAGGGTTTAACCCCATATACATTCGATATCTTGGAAGAGGTTAATGAAGCAGCTAGGTTTTGTCAAGTTCTACCATCATCACCTAATGTTTTTGAGGTGTCAACATCGACATTTAAGTGCAATGTACATTTAGATAAGAGGCCTTGTTCTTATTGCTGTTTTGACGTTTTGGGCCTCCCTTGTATCCATGCTGTGGCTGTCATTCGTTGGAGTAATGCAGATCCGTCGATATTTTGTGAGGAATGATATATATATCTGTGCAGTATTGTGAGACATATAGTAAGGTAATCGAACCGACTTTAGACGAATCTCAATGGCAAGTCAAGCATGTTACCCTTGTTGTTCACCCGCCTCACTGTAGGAACGCCCCAGGTCGACCACAGAAAAAAAGGTTAAAATTTGTACTTGAAAAGAAACGGAGAATGTATTGTATGACTTATAAGCAGGAGGGACACAATCGTTCAACTTGTCAAGGACCACAGTAAAAAAAATGCAAAACAACATAATTAATTTTGCTATCCCTAAGATATCTTGTAATAAGTAGAGTATTCAATCTTAACAATGGTGAAGAATGTATAATACATTATAATAAGTAGCTATTATACCTTATTATTTATATGGATGATTCACTATGTTTCCTTTATCTTCGATGTCTAATATATGTGTCATTCGCTGGAATGTTTACATCTTATATCAGTCCATAATATTTGTAATAGGTTTTCTTATGTCTCATGTAAATTGCTTAATATGTCTCGCATCGATCCTTTAATATCATATTTAGTTCTTGAATTTTACTCATACAGCGAACAACTGAAGTTTAAAGTTTTATTTTAACTCTCAATAAGTCCTTTATTGTCTGACAGCAATACTTTATTGTCTCATACCAGTTCTTACAATGTCATTAGTTCTTCCTGTTCTTACTCACTCATATGTCTGAAGGTAGATCTTGTTTCAGATATTCAAGTCCTCTTAAAAGTAAATTACGAATGATGAAACGCCTAAGGCAAATGGGAAGTTGACGAGGGACACAATCATTGAACTTGATAAGGACCACGGTCAAAAAAATGCATAAAAAAATTATAAAAATTTCTAAGTGACAAACTTGTTATAATAAGTAGGGTATTGAATGAGAAAAGTGGTGAGAAATATATAAAATATTATAATAAGTATATCGTTGAATAATGTACAACTTCTATGAGTCTCGTGTTACTCATTGTACGATCATTGTACTTTATTATATTATTAGATAATCCACTGTTCTTTTTCTCTGATGTGTAATATATGTGGATCTTTGTGTGGTCTCACATCAGTACTTTATTGTCTGATACCAGTCCTTTATTGTTTGCGCATCAGTACTTTATAGTTCTTCAACTTACTCATGTAGGTCACAATATAGTTTAGGCTAAATATTAGTCTAATATCAGTCATGTACTGTCTCATATCAGTACTTTATTTTCTTATATCAGTCCTTTAATATTCTCACATCAATACTTTATAGATTCAAATTACTCATACAGGTAAGAATATAGTTTAATACTGAAAATGAGTCTAACATCAGTTCTATCTTGTCTGATATCAGTACTTTAATGTTCTCACATCAGTCCTTTATAGAATCAGATAACTTTACTCATGCCTGTGACAATATAACTTAAAGGTAAATATGAGACTGATATTAGTCATGTCTTGTCTCACATCAGTACTTTATGGTTTGATATCAATCATTTAATGATGTTTCAGATAAAATTAGTCATGCTTGTGACAATGTAGTTTGAAGCTAAATATGAGTATAATATCAGTCCTCTAATGGTATGATATCAAAAACATTAAATGACTGATATCAGATCATTAAGGACTGATATCAGTCATTTAATATTTCATATAACTTTACTCATGCCTGTGACAATGTAGCTTAAAGGTAAATATGAGACTGATATCAGTCATGTCTTATCTCACATCAGTACTTTATGGTCTGATATCAGTCATTTAATGGTTCATATAAAATTATTCATGCATGTGACAATGTAGTTTGAAGCTAAATATGAGTCTAATATCAGTCTTTTACTGTCTCACATCAGTATTTTATTATCTTATATTAGTCCTCTAATGGTCTGATATCAGAAACATTAAATGTTTGATATCAGTCATCTAATGGTTTGATATCAGAAACATTAAATGTTTGATATCGGTCCTCTAATGGTCTGATATCAAAAACATTAAATGACTGATATCAGACCATTAGAGGACTGATATCAGTCATTTAATGTTTCATATAACTTTACTCATGCTTGTGAAAATGTAACTTAAAGGTTAATATGAGTCTCATATCAGTCCTGTCTTATCTCACATCAGTACTTTATGGTCTGATATCAGTCATTTAATATTTCAAGATAAAATTATTCATGCCTGTAATAATATAGTTTAAAGCTAAATATGAGTCTGATATCAATCCTTTACTATCTCACATCAGTACTTTATTGGCTGATATCAGTCCTCTAATGGTCTGATATCAGAAATATTAAATGTCTGATATCAATTCTCTAATGGTCTTATATTAGTCCTCTAATGGTCTGATATCAAAAACATTATATGACTGATATCAGACCATTAGAGGATTGATATCAGTCATTTAATGTTTCATATAGCTTTACTCATGACTGTGACAATATAGCTTAAAGGTAAATATGAGGTTGATATCAGTCTTGTCTTATCTTACATCAGTACTTTATGGTCTGATATCAGTTATTTAATATTTCAAAAAAAATTAGTCATGCCTGTGATAATGTAGTTTAAAGCTAAATATGAGTTTGATATCAGTCATTTAATGGTATGATATTAGAAACATTAAATGTCTGATATCAGAAATATATTAAATGTCTGATATCAGTCCTCTAATGGTTTGATATCATAATATTGAATGACTGCGTGGTTTGATATCAGAAACATTAAATGACTAATATCAGACTATTAGAGGACTGATATCAATCATTTAATATTTCATATAACTTTACTCATGCCTTTAACAATGTAGCTTAAAGGTTAATATGAGTATGATATCAGTCCTGTCTTATCTCAGATCAGTACTTTATGGTATGATATCAATCCTTTACTGTCTTAATCAGTACTTTATTCTCTGATATCAGTCCTCTAATGTTCTCACATCAATCATGTAATGTATTATATTTTCTTATATTGATCTCATATTAGTCGTCTAATATGTTTCACTCCTCTTATTTCAGATATTCAGTTAGCTTTTCAAGACTAAAATAAAAATGGCAACAAGATTGAAGAAAGGAAAATGGAAAGTCGATGAGGATGACTGACAAGTCATCAAAGGAGTGATGAACTATTACAAATTAGGCCGATTGTACGGTCAATTGAGTAGTGACAAGAAACAACTCCTCCTTCAACAAAGTTGTTTTAAATATTTATGGTTAATTAGCGAATTCCTCACCCAATCTGGCCAGCTTGTGCACGCCATTATTAGAGGCTTCGATTCAGAGCATGAGACATTCTCCATTGGAGAGTATTTTATTCCATTCGTCCGGATAGACGTGAGTAAGATTTTGGGCTTGAAAGTTAGCTCCCCTTCAAAATCGGCAGAACCTTCAGTGCCGGTAGATCTTGAAGGTGCAACCTCTTTTAGAGAGTGATTATTTGGGCAAGTGGCAGCCGGGCAGTCGGTCACCAGGGATCATATCGAATTAGCCTTCGATTACCTAGCCTAGCCGATGTTGACTTCATCCGACTCGAGAATTGTACATGTTAGCGAACTTCCTACTCTCCGACATTCATCGTACGATCGATTGGGACTACATCGATCTCACGAATGATCTTCGAATGTTTAATGGCCACAATTGGGGGGATGTGGTTTACGCTTAGTTAATCGATTCTATACATGAAACCGCACATTCTTTTGGTGGTAAGATGTATTGTGTGCTAGGCTGCACTATTCTGTTACATATATGGGCATTCGAGCATGCTCCTCAAATTTCATCGGGTAAAGTGAATAACGCATGTAATGAGTGGCCACTGCTCTTGAAATATATGCCACTGAAGATTTCGCGCTCCGACACTAACTTCTATTTTTGAAAATTTCAGAAGTTTGAGGTACTATTCTATCAACAAGATTAGTTACTGGATATAGAATATGTACTATTCAGAAGTTTGTATGTTGTGGTTGAAAATATGGAGCCACCTAAGGGGCTTGAACTTCCTAGATCGAGCAGCCCAAAAGAGATACTAAGGAAAAGAGAGTAACTAGAACAAGGAGATGACATGTGTAGAAAGAGAGAAGATAATAAGGAAGAGGAAGAAGAAGAAGATGATAATGATGTGGATGAGTATACGGTGCAGCCAAGATTGGCACCGGTATTAGAGAATTTGAGGTTATTACTAGATTTCTTTGTATAGTTGATGCATTAGAAGTTGAGGCGAGGTCGATTCGGCCATTCTCACCGTCGTTGAGAAGTAAGGTCACTCGATCAAAGTTCTGAAACAACAAAATTTATTATTATTGGAATGAGTTAAGACGCTTAAGGCCGCATTAGAAACAGGCGAGAGCTCCGAGATTGGAGAGGGCAGAGAGGGAGATGAGAGGGGAGGAAATAAAGAGTGTGAGAGAGGGAGAGGGCCAAGAGAGAGTGGAGAGGGTAAAGAGCAAGATGAGAGCAAAGGAACTAGAGTGTGAGAGAGAGGGAGATGAGAGCGGAGGAAATGGAGAGTGTGAGAGAGAGGGAGAGGGCCAAGAGAGAGTGGGAGAGGGAGTTGATACTGCGACAGTCGAAGTAGAAGAGAGAGGAGAAACAACTACGGGAATAGATGAAGGAGAGTAGGTATTTATTTTGAATTAAATATAGTTGCCCATGTAGTCCTCTATCTACTTTTACTTGATATTTTTATGTATCTATAACACCTATTATCCCTTCAGTAATATGGGGTATGTATAATATAGGTTTCAATGAAAAGGGCACATCCAGCTGAGGTCAGCCTTGCTGAACAATGTCCAGTAAGGGAGAAAAAGCCTAAGCGATAGATTGACATGACTACCTAGATAGCTGAAAGGCCAAGGACTAGGCTGAAGAAGCAAGGAAAAGTAAAGGAGACGATAGGAAAAACATCTGTAATCACCAGGAAAATGAAAAAATATTATCAGAAGACTATGCCTCATTAGATGAGGCCCAATTGGCTGCCAATATTTGGTGGAAAAGTGATGATGCAAAGAAAATGGGAGTTATGGCGGTAGAAGGTAGAAATGAGTTTGCCTCTTTCTTTTGGGATTTTTCGGACGCAACTGATAAGTAATATATCTTACTTAATCAAGTTAAAATTTAATTTACTAATTACACATACATGAACAACTCATAATTTGTATAGCAGGTGTAATTTACAGATTGATGGTGTCTAAGGTTGAAGAGCTCTAGATAACTATTAAGTTCATTAAGAGTCTTAGGCCGAATACTGAAGTGGAAGACGACGTGCTGAACGCAATGATAATGGGCCTATACCGCAAATACAGTTCGCATATTGTGTACCTTCTACCGGTTATGTTTGCGGTGAGCACTCCTCTCGCACACTCATTTCCTTGGATCCTATAAGTTGTGACTGATAATCATTAATTGAGTGCATCTTCATACAGGAATTGCTGAAGGAGGAGGTGCTAAAATTTGAGGAGTCCCAAAATAATGACTCTGTATATAATGCAATTAAGGATGAGGGACAAAAAATTGCGATTTGAGAGGGCGATGAAAGATTACATCATTTTTGCCTTCCATTCCTCAACAAACACTATTTTAAAAATGTGGCAGCCCATTGTGGAATGGTAATTGTAATTTTTTATTTTAAAATGTCTTATTATTCACTACTCATATAATTAGTATTCTGTAATATGAGTGGCCCTTCACTAATCACGGTTTAGATGTTACATTTACAGGTTGTAATTCTGTTGCACAATAATACTGGCTCTAATTATGCGTTAGCCTGTGTCAACCTCAACGAGAAAGAAATTTATCTCCTAGACCCATCGGCCAAGCCAATATTCGACATGTGAAAACATCACACACATGCCTTGGTAAGAAAATAAGTGGGTCATTTAATCTATTAATTTAATTTTCATTTATAAGTTATATACTTTGTGTTTCTGTACTCGATTTATTTCAGGCTTTGCATCTCCCACGGCTGTTATACTTGAATGGACAGACAACGCGCTAGAGAAAGCTCTTCCGTGGCCACTATTCTTCACTAACGGCCTCCCAAAATAGGCTCGAGGATAGGTGAACTGTGCATTATTCGTGCTAAAATATACCGAAAATATTATGGCCGGGAGAGAAGGTTAGTTCCAATTTGGAGTGGAAGAGAGACTTGCTTTCCGGAAGCAATGTGTGTTAGATATTCTCATGAATCAGCCTCAAACATGTCAATCATGTTGTGCTATTTTCAAAAAATTAATAGTAAAAAGGTAAACAATTCTAAGTGGCCCAGAAATTCTTCAAATGGATGAGACACAGAGTCATTTTTAGACTCTCATTGCTAGTTTATGATAGATTTGTATGATAAGTTTGTGGATGGTTGTGGTTTATAAATTTCTGATATTCTATGTTGAAGTGGTGAATTTGTGAATGACAGTGGTTTGAGAATTTTTGAATTTGTATGATGAATTTGTGAATTTATGGTTGGCAGTCATTTTTAGACTCTATTATGCCGGTTATGAGTTATTTTGCTATAAACAGATATACTTATGGTTGATTAATGCAGGTATTTATGAATGTCTTAGATTTTTCATTGCCTGCATATTGCAAGTACTTATGATATTGATGCTGCAGATCAAGGATCAAAATTTCAGCCGAAATGACTAAAATTTCGGCCGACATTATAGGTTTCAGTCCCCACCAAAACAACAATTTGGACCGAAATTTCGGTCCAAATTTGTATGGGACTCAAATTTTTGGCCAAAATTTAGATAGAAATTTCGGTTCAAATTTTCGGTTTTGGTCAAGCCCAAAATCGAAAATTTACCCAAAATTTTGATCCTTGCTGTAGATATTTTAATCAAATTGATAATGCAGTCTAGTAGGCTCATTATTAATTAACGAATTTGATCATGCAGGTCATTTCAGTGGATTTTTCATGTCTTAGATATATTGGCTCTGCATTGCAGGGATTGAATATTGTCAGTGACAAATGAGGGATTGAATATTCTCAGTGACAGTGATGTATCAATAACAATTTTCCAAGACCGAGTTTGATTTGAGTCATTCATTGACTCTTATAAATCTAAGTTAGACTAATGTTAGACCTGTAGGATATAAATATGATAGACAAAAAGATCAGCCATATTAAACACCGCAAACATTGATGTACCAATAGAGATTTCGCATTACTTGACCCCATATGAGTCATTTTTTGACTCTTATGATTCCAAGTTAGATTCATGCCAGACGTATAGTTTATTAATAACCATTTTCCATGATCGGGTAGATAATGAGATCAGTCATGTTAAACACTGCCAATATTAATGTACCGATAGAGATTTTGCATGACTTGGTCACATATGAGTAATTTACTGACTCTTATGATTCCAAGTAAGACTCATGTCAAACCTGTAGTGAACCAATAATCATTTTCCTTGACTAGGTCTGATATGAGTCATTTACTGACTCTTATAAGTCCAAGTTAGACTAATGTGAGACCAGTAGGATCCAAAAATGATATAAAATGAGATCAGTCATGTTAAACACTGCCAACATTGATATACCAATAGGGATTTTTCATTACTTGGTTCAAAATGAGTCATTTACTGACTCTTATAAGTCCAAGTAAGACTCATGTCAAACCTGTAGGCTCCAAAGCTGATAGTCAACAACATTAGATAAGTTGTAGTATGATAATAGTGATACCAATAGGGATTTTTCATGACTTAGTCTCATATGAGTTATTTACTAATTCTTATGAGTCAAAGTAAGACTCATGTCAGACTTGTAGGCTCCAAATCTGATAGTCAACGACGTTAGATAAGTTATAGTCTGATAACAATGATGTATCAACAGGAATTTTTCATGACATGGTCCCATATGAGTAATTTACTGACTCTTATGAGTCCAAGTAAGACTCATGTCAGACTTGTAAGCTCTAAATCAGATAGCAAACGACGTTAGACAAGTTTTAGTCTGATAACAATGATTTACCAATAACCATTTTCCATGACCGAGTTTGATTTGAGTCATCTACTGACTCTTATAAGTCCAAGTTAGACTAATGTGAGACCTGTAGGATCCAAACATTATAGAATATAAGATCATTCATGTTAAACACTGCTAACATTAATGTACCAATAGAGATTTCACATGACTTGGTCCCATATGAGTCATTTACTGACTCTTATGATTCCAAGTAAGACTCATGTCAGTCATGTAGTGTACTAATAATCATTTTCCATGACTGGGTTGATATGAGTCATTTACTGACTCTTATAAGTCCAAGTTAGACTAATATGAGGCCTGTATGATCTAAAAATAATAGACAATGAGATTAGTCATGTTAAACACTACCAACATTGATGTACCAATAGGGATTTTTCTTGACTTGGTCGCATATGAGTCATTTACTAACTCTTATGAGTCTAAGTAAGACTCATGTCAGATATGTAGGCTCCAAATCTAATAGTCAATGATGTTAGACAAGTTATAGTCTGATAACAACGATGTACCAATATAGATTTTTCATGACTTGGTCCCATATGAGTCATTTACTTACTCTTATGAGTCCAAATAAGACTTATGTCAGACTTGTAGGCTCCAAATCTAATAGTCAATGACGTTAGACAAGTTTTACTCTGATAACAGTGATGTACCAATCGCCATTTTCCATGATCGGGTCTGATATGAGTCATTTACTGACTCTTTTAAGTCCAAATTAGACTAATGTGAGATCTATAGGATCCAAATATGATAGATAATGAGATCAGTCATGTTAAATACTATCAACATTGATATACCAATAGGGATTTCACATGACTTGGTCCTATATGAGTCATTTACTGACTCTTATGATTCAAAGTAAGACTTATGTCAGACCAGTGTGCCAATAACCATTTTCCGTTACTGGGTTTGATATAAGTCATTTACTGACTCTCGTAAGCCCAAGTTAAACTAATGAGAGACCAGTAGGATCCAAATATGATAGACAATGAGATTAGTAATGTTAAATATTGCCAACATTGATGTACCAATAAAGAATTTTGATGACTTGGTCCCATTTGAGCCATTTTCTGACTCTTATGAGTCCAAATAATACTCATGTAAGACCTGTAGGCTCCAAATCTGATAGTCAACGACGTTAGATAAGTTATAGCCTGATAACAGTGATGTACCAATAGAGATTTTTCATTACTTGGTCCCATATGTGTCATTTACGGACTCTTATGAGTCCAAGTAAGACTAATGTCAGACCTGTAGGCTCCAAATCTAATAGTCAACAATGTTAGCCAAGTTATAGTTTGATAATAGTGATTTACCAATAACTATTTTTCATGGTCGGGTCTGATATGAGTCATTTACTAACTCTTGTAAGTACAAGTTTGACAAATATTAGACCTGTAGGATCCAATTATGATATACAATGAAATTAGTCATGTTAAACACTGCCAACCTTGATGTACCAATAGGGATTTCGCATGGCTTGGTCCTATATGCGTAATTTATTGACTCTTATGATTCCAAGTAAGACTCATGTCAAACCTTTAGGGTACAAATAACCATTTTCCGTGACTGAGTCTAATATGAGTAATTTACGGACTCTTATAAGTCCAAGTTAGACTAATGTGATTCCTGTAGGATCCAAATATGATAGACAATCAGATCAATCATGTTAAACACTGCCAACATTGATGTGCCATTAAGGATTTTTCATAATTTAGTCTCACATGAGTCATTTACTGACTCTTATGAGTCCAAGTAAGACTCATGTCAGACCCATGGGCTCCAAATCTGATTAGTCAACGACATTAGACAAGTTATAGTCTGATAACAATGATGTACCAATAGGAATTTTTCTTGACTTGGTCTCATATGAGTAATTTACTGATTCTTATGAGTCCAAGTATGACTCATGTCAGACCTGTAGCTCCAAATCTGATAGTCAACGACGTTAGACAAGTTATCGTCTGATAATAGTGATGTACCAATAAGAATTTTTCATTACTTGATCACATATGAGTCATTTACAGACTCTTATGAGTCCTAGTAAGACTCATGTCAAACCTGTAGGATCCAAATTTGATAGTCAATGACGTTAGACGAGTTATAGTCTGATAACAGTGATATACCAATAATCATTTTTCATGACTAGGTCTGATATAAGTCATCATTTACTGACTCTTATAAGTCAAAGTTAGACTAATGTGAGACCTGTAGGATCCAAATATGATAGACAATGAGATCAGTCATGTTAAACATTGCCAACATTAATGTACCAATAGGAATTTTGTATGACTTGGTCCCAGATGAGTTATTTACGAACTCTTATAATTCAAAGTAAGACTCATGTCAGACCCGTAGTGTACCAATAATCATTTTCCGTGACTGAGTCTGATATGGGTCATTTACTAACTCTTATTAGTCCAAGTTAGACTAATGTGAGAACTATAGAATCCAAAAATGATAGACAATGAGATCAATCATGTTAAAAACTATCAACATTGATGTACCAATTGGGATTTTTAATGACTTGGTGTCATATGAGTCATTTACTGACTCTTATGAGTTCATGTAAGACTTATGCAAGACCTATAGGCTTCAAATCTAATAGTCAATAATGTTAGATAAGTTATAGTCGGATAACCATGATGTACCAATAGAGATTTATCATGACTTGGCCCCATATGAGTTATTTACTGACTCTTATGAGTCCAAGTAAGACTCATGTCAGACTTGTAAGCTCAAAATCTAATAGTCAACGACGCTAGAAAAGTTATAGTCTGATAATAGTGATATACCAATAACTATTTTTCATGATTGGGTCTGATATGAGTCATTTACTGACTCTTATCAGTCCAAGTTAGACTAATGTGAGACCTGTTAGATCCAAATATGATAGACAATGAAATCAGTCATGTACAATATTGCCAACATTGATGTACCAATAAGAATTTCGCATAACTTGGTTTCATATTAGTCATTTACTGACTCTTATGATTCCAAGTAAGACTCATGTCAGAATTGTAGTATATCAATAACTATTTTTCGTGACTGGGTCTGATATGAGTCATTTACTGACTCTTATAAGTCCAAGTTAGACTAATGTGAGACCTATAGGATCCAAATATGATAGACCATGAGATCAATCATGTTAAACACTGCCAACATTTATGTATCAATAAGGATTTTTCACGACTTAGTCTCATATAGTCATTTACTGACTCTTATGAGTTCAAGTAAGACTCATGCCAGACCTGTAGGCTCCAAATCTAATAGTCAATGATGTTAAACAAGTTATAGTATGATAATAGTGATGTACCAATAGGGATTTTTCATGACTTGATCCCATATGAGTCATTTACTGACTCTTATGAGTTCAAGTAAGACTCATGTCAGACCTACAGGATCCAAATCTAATAGTCAACGACGTTAGACAAGTTATAGTCTAATAATAGTGATGTACCAATAACCATTTTCGATGATCGGGTCTGATATGTATCATTTACTGACTCTTATAAGTCTAAGTTAAACTAATGTGAGACCTGTAGGATCCAACTATGATAGACAATGAGATCAATCATGTTAACACTGCCAACATTGATGTACCAATAGGAATTTCACATGACTTGGTCCCATATGAGTCATTTATTGACTCTTATGATTCCAAATAAGGCTCATGTCAGACCTGTAGAGTACCAATAACCATTTTTCATGACTAGGTCAGATATGAGTCATTTACTGACTCTTATAAGTCTAAGTTAGACTAATGTGAGACTTGTAGGATCCAAATATGATAGATAATGAGATTAATCATGTTAAACACTGCCAACATTAATGTACCAATAAGGATTTTTTATGACCTGGTCCCATATGAGTCATTTATTGACTCTTATGAGTCCAAATATGACTCATGTCAGACCTGTAGGCTTCAAATTTGATAGTCAATGACTTTGGACAAGTTATAGTCTGATGACAGTGATGTACTAATAGAAAATTTTCATGACTTGGTCCCATATGAGTCATTTACTGACTCTTATGAGTCAAAGTAAGACTCATGCCAGACCTGTAGGCTCCAAATCTGATAATCAATGACGTTAGACAAGTTATAGTCTGATAACAGTGAGGTACCAATAAGGATTTTTCATGACTTGGTCCCATATGAGTCATTTACTGATTCTTATGAGTACAAGTAAGACTCATGTCAGACCTGTAGGCTCCAAATCTGATAGTCAACGACGTTAGACAAGTGATAGTCTGATAAGAGTGATGTATGAATAACCATTTTCTATGATCGGGTCTGATATGAGTCATTTACTTACTCTTATAAATCAAAGTTAGACTAATGTGAGACCTATAGGATCCAAATATGATAGACTATAAGATCAGTAATGTTAAAACTGTCTACATGGATGTACCAATAGGGATTTCGCATGACTTGGTCCCATATGAGTCATTTACTGACTCTTATGATTCCAAGTAAGACTCATGTCAGACCTGTAGTGTACCGATAATTATTTTCTATGACTGGGTTTGATATGAGTATTTTATTAACTCTTATAAGTCCAAGTTAGACTAATGTGAGACCTGTAGGAATAAAATATGATAGACAATGAGATCAATCATATTAAATACTGCCAACATTAATGTACTAATAAGGATTTTTTCTGACTTGGTCGCATATGAGTCATTTGCTGACTCTTATGAGTCCAAGTAAGACTCATGTCAGACTTGTAGGCTCCAAATCTGATAGTCAATGATGTTAGACAATTTATAGTCTGATAACAGTGATGTACCAATAGGGATTTTTCATGACTTGATCCCATATGAGTCATTTACTGACTCTTTTGAGTCAAAGTAAGACTCATGTCAAACTTGTAGGCTCAAAATATGATAGTCAATGACGATAGACAAGTTATAGTCTGATAACTGTGATGTACCAATAGGTATTTTTTATGACTTGGTTCCATATGAGTTATTTACTGACTCTTATGAGTTCAAGTATGACTCATGTCAGACCTGTAGGTTTCAAATCTGATAGTGAACGATGTTAAACAAGTTATAGTATAATAATTTTGATGAACCAATAGGGATTTTTCATGACTTGGTCCCATATGAGTCATTTACTGACTCTTATGAGTCCAAGTAAGACACATGTCAGACCTGTAGACTCCACATCTGATAGACAATGAGATCAGTCATGTTAAACACTACCAACATTGATGTACCAATAGAGATTTTTCATGACTTGGTCCCATATGAGTAATTTACTGACTCTTATGAGTCCAAGTAAGACTCATGTCAGACCTGTAGGATCTAAATCTGATAGTCAACGACGTAAGATAAGTTATAGTCTGATAACAATGATGTACCAATAATCATTTTCTATGACCAGGTCAGATATGAGTCATTTATTGACTCTTATAAGTCCAAGTTAGACTAATATGAGACCTGTAGGATCTAAATATGATAGACAATAAGATCAATCATGTTCAACACTGCCAACATTGATATACCAATATGGATTTTTCATGACTTGATCTCATATGAGTCATTTACTGACTCTTATGATTCCAAGTAAGACTCATGTCAGACCTATAGGCTCCAAATCTGATAGTCAACGACATTAGACAAATTATAGTCTGATAACAGTGATGTACCAATAACCGTTTTCTATGATCGGGTCTGATATGAGTCATTTACTGACTCTTATCAGTCCAATTTTGGCTAATGTGAGACTTGTAGGATCCAAATATGATAGATAATGAGATCAGTCATATTAAATACTTCCAATATTAATGTACTAATAGAGATTTTGCATGACTTGGTCCTATATGAGTCATTTGCTGACTCTTACGATTCCAAGTAAGACTCATGTGAGAGCTGTAGGATCCAAATCTGATAGTCAATAACGCCAGTCAAGTTATAGTCCCATAACAGTGACGCACCAATAGTCATGCTATTGTCTGATAACAGTGATGTACCAATAAGCAATTTAACTAATACAAGCCTCATATGAGTCATTAACGGACTCTTACAAGTCCCATAGAGACTCATGTGAGTCTAGTAGGTCTTTAAGGAATGGATTGAATACCACCACATTAAAAGAACACTCCCTTGTTCACACACGTACATATATATGCATGATAATTAACCTCAACTTCTATTAGTAGACTAAAAATCTACTTCACTTTTCCCTTAAAGCTATTAAGACCCATCAATAATTTTAGTCAGATCATCTGTCATATTCGTTGCATGTATATCCAAAGCAGTCAAATAGAAACTGAAAAAGTTTGTAGTAGTACGCACCTTACAACAATATTGTAGTAGACTATATTTACTTATAGAAATAACTTTCAGGAAATTAAAAATACTTCGGTGCTTCACTTGTAACAGCGCAAAATTATTAAACAATCATAGATAAAGCTAACTAAAATATGTAGATAACCCTAAATCAAGGAAGGCTTCCTTTTCCTTTACTGCTTATTGACGTAGTCACTTCAAATTTTTTGGCGAGCTCTTCAATCTCCACCATTACTTTTATTTTTAAATCGTCCCTTTTGATGTTTTCCAACTTCGACGCCAGCGCCGGAGTTCAAGAACGTTCGTCCAACCAGCTAAAGTATCGACATTGATAACATGTAAAATACTTATGTTCGGGATTCTTGAGAGAGTTTGAAACTCGCAGCATTGATTGCTTTTGACAGTAGCAAAGAGGACGAGCATCGTCCAAGTGAACTATTTCATCGTTCCCAACAGTCCGATTTACCAATCCTGAATATTCGTCCTCCCATATGAAGAACCCACAATTGTAACACTTATAATATTTATGGTCGGGATTATTGTCAGAGTTTGAAACACTAAGCACTGCTAGTTTTTACAGTAACATAGGGGTGCACCCTTTTCATCAACGATCTTCTTTTGCGGGCAATCTTTAATCTAATGTCCCCGCATTCGACAACCAAAACAGACGTCCATTTCAGCTTATGTATAAAGATTTGAGATACAATTGCAACTAAATTGAACATACAATAGAATAAATATGATAATGATAAATTGCAGTATAAGTGTAATTTAATTGAAGAACACTTTACAGAAAAGAATAAACTTAGAAATGCTAAATAATAGTTTAATTCAAATAAAGTCTTAAGAATTCATAGTTCAGTTACATTTCATTATTAATGAACATATTGATAAACTACTACCTGTTTGATGTTGTAAGAAAAAAGTAGTATACGATACAAAAGACGGGATCATTTCATATCAAAATTTGTTAAGGTTTAGCTTCTCCTCTAAGTAACTCTAGCATAATCCTATCTCTCAAGTATGACATATGATATTGATCAAAATCGAAACTAAGCCCACGGGATGCGTAGTCAATATACTTTATCATAAAAACTCTATAATCAAAGTAATTTGATTAATGCAGGATAGCAAGTGATCTAGTAAACGGTCAATCTCTGACGTCGATATTGTCATCGCCTTGTTGAGCTAGGATCTTAAAAAGAATATTTTTCTATATTTAAGAACACTCAAAATTTATTAAGTAGACATATAACAATAAAGATCTAGAGTTGAATGATATATGTATCAATATGTTTACAATGTCCAGACAATATACACTGTTACTTTGCCCACTAGACGAGTCTAAATACTTAACTTTCCTCTCCTTCATGTATAATATGAATAAAGACCAATGATAGTCTCTATTGACAGGAAGACAAACCTGTTAAGTGGAGCCATGTTATAAGAGACAAGTGACGAACTCTAGCAATAGTATATGTACAAAGGAAGTACTAAAATTTATTCAATTACCTTCTCACATTCGCTTATTTTATATCCTAGTGCATGGGGTGAAGTCTAAACGTTAAAGTTTTTGGTCGTACCGGCTTCGTCTTTCACCAACGATTCTTTCAATTTTGTCTAAACAAAATATGAAATAGGTTTAAGAGATAATTACAAATTATAAGATGTGAAAATGAAAAATTGGACTCTTAAGATAAAATAAGTTGAGAAGAAATGACTTGTTATAAGTTTCTTTTTATGATCATTCTCTCGTTTCTTCATCAAGATAAAGTATGCATCAATTGCCTACAAAACAAAGTCACATATCACCCTAATGGATATCATGAAATAAAGATCTGTACTTTCCATAAAAAGAGAATCATCGAACTGACTCACACCAGACGACCTATGGATATCGGACGAACGACTCTATGAATATAAGCATGTGTACCTTTTAAAATGTTGACTTTTCCTCACTGTCAAACCAATTAGTACCGTAAACTGAGAACAAGTTCTTCACCGTGATGGACAGTTTATCAGTCACATGAATCTCACGTCTGCAAAGCCACATAGGTTGTTAAGAGAAGAATTAAATTACATTAACTATAACTCAATAACTTTCAAAGGGGAGAAATTCTACTCCACGGGGCCATCATTAAGAGCTTTATCTATATCATATTTATCATTGCGTTAGTGGTTTCATAGGCCAGTGGAAACGGTTGTAGTCCTTCTGCGGATAGACTACACATATAAATTAACAAGTATTCTACTAAATTTAACATATATATATTTGAACCTTTATGTTAGCTAATTGACCATTCACCTCCAGCGCACCCTTTGGAGGTGATCTCTTGGTTGTATATTTAGTATCAATTCTTCTTTGCGATCTTTCCTATATGTATATCCTATAATTAAATATGTTGAAAACTTATACTCTTAAAAATATAAAAATTATTAATTTCAGCATTTGCAGAGGTCACCTTTCCTTCTTCTCCAGAGTTACTTTTGAGGGTTCGTTTATTACCCACTGTGGAGGTACAGGTGTTTGGGAGTGGACATTTAAAAGATTGACCTTATGGAGTTGATTGGTATGTTGAGGTCTTCGGTGGTAATGGGGTTTGCTAAGAACCCTCGAAATTATTTACCGATGTAGTTTGCAGAGTAACTTTTCTCTTAAACTAGCCCACACTCACTTATAAGTATCCATTACGCCCACCAACTTTTTTTCACTATTCCTAAGGGGTTCCTTTTTATTGTTATTAGGTGTTGATGTAACTTTGGTTTCCACTATAGATTCTTCTCTCATCTCCCCGATAAATTCTCTATCATCGTCTTGTTTCATGGACGTTTGATCCGCTATCATCTTGGAGATCCACATATTTCATCGGTAAAAATAAATGAAAGGCGTTTGCTCTTTATCATCTATAGTAGCAATTCCCCCCTCATCTTCTTTCAAGGACGTATGCATAAGATGATCATCCTTATTGCCTTTAAATGATTCACGAGGTAATTCGCTCTCATCTTCTACAAATATTTCTTCACAGTCCCTCTCCCCATCATCTATTATCTTAGAAGCACAACTCGTTCCATCAGTATAAGGGTTAATAGTGATCGACTCTATTTTCATGGACGTACTGTTGGTACGCACTTTTTCTGGGTTCCTTTTGGTCCCTGAAATTAGTGATCCAATTCGGTCCCGAGTGGACTCTGGCGATGGGTGGTGGTGTGATTAATTAGAAAATAATAAGTGCTAAGATTAAAGAGGTAATTTCGTAATGAAAATACCTGATTCGTTGCGATTGCCAGCTGTAGATATTTATCGACGTTGCAACACGTCACTGATCATGCTTGTGAGGAGGTGTGGATTCCTTCTTTACTAAATCGTTGGCCTGCCAACGTTAGCAGCTTTGGGTGGCTCGGATGTCTAGATAATCTATTCTCCTTTTGTTGCGTTGATTAATTAAGTGGAGTTTCCTGATTCTACTGAGAGTCTAATTAATTATAAGATGCTTAATACTATTCTAACTCTTGGTCTTTTAGCTTTTAATCCTAGTCTAATTAACTTCTCCTAGTTCTACTAGGAGTCTACTGGATATCCTGATCTACTTGAGTCTCCTAATCCTACTAGGAGTCTAATTAATTTCAGTGTCTTAATCTTTATTAGAAATCTAATTAATTAAGTCTCCTAATACTACTAGGAGTCTAAATATGTTAATTCTATTTGCAATCTAATTAATTAAGTCTCTTAATCCTACTAGGAGTCTAATTGATTTAAGTATTTTAGTCTAACTAATTTGATATCCTAATTATACTAGGAATTTAATTAATTTAAATACTTGACTTTCACTAATAACTAACCAACTTTCATCATCCCACTAGAAATATAATTAATATTAGTCTCCTAATTGTACTAGGAATGCAAATATGTTAGTTCTATTGAAACTCTAATTAATTAAAATATACTTCTATCAAAACTCTAATTAATTAAAAATTTACTACTTTGACTGAAACTCTAATTAAAATAGATAAACTGATTTTTACTAAAAATCTAAAAAAAGGGAGGATTTGGCCTGTTGTGCTAAGGAGGATCGGCCCCATTCCCGGGTACCCTCCATAAGCTCCCTTGGGCAAATCGGGTGACTAAGATTAAAGTAAACTGAATTTGAATTATAAGACAATATTTTTAGATTGAAAAATCAACAGTTTTTAGATTATAGATTAATAAATTAGGGATTTAAAATCCAGAACTATAAGGAATCAATAAATTAAGACTAGAATCTAAAATTTAAAGACTGAAATCGAGATCAAAATCAGAAAATCAGGCCGTATGATTAAAGATTGGTTCTAGAAATTAAGAACTAGAACCAGAGATTAACGATAGGACTGAAAATTGAGATTAGACTTTAAAATAGTGAATAGAATTAAGGACTGGTTCTAAAATACTAAGAATTAGAACCAAAGATTAAAATATGGATTAAAAAAAAGGTATTACGGCCTAAGACTGAAAATTAAAAAATCTAATAGTTGAAATCTGAGTTCTTTGAGACTAAGAACTAAGAACTGAGAGCTAGAAATTAAGAACTAGAAGAAAAATTATACCTAAGGCCGGGTCTGCAGAGAGGAATCTCGAAATCCTAAGCTTGAAGGCAGAGAACTCGAAACTCGAATCTCGAAGTCGTTGTTGTGTCCCTTTGGGTCGAGGTAAGGGGGTCTATTTATAGGTATTTTGCTAATTACGCGCCCTGTGGGGTGTGTGTAATTAGTCAGTTAACTTAAATTACGCTCTCTATCCGAGGTTCTTAATTGAGTTGTGCGCCCTATATCAGGCGCTTAACCACTTTGAGTCGGTGACCGACTTAGTGAGTGACCAGCTGACTGGCTCAGCCGGGGTGTCCCAATCTTAGTCTGATTAGACTAATTCTGTGCCTAGTTTAGAATGCACAATTCGATTAAGCGCTACATGCATGGCGCTTAATCATGGAGTTTTGGCGGTCTTAGGACTTAGAAACCAGGTATGAAACAGACCAATTGAGCGTCGGTGATGGGATGCTTAATCCGATTTCATGCGCTTGTTGGAGCGTGCAATCGGGTCTCGAGGCGGTCTGAAAGAGGGGAAGTTTGGTCTAACAGGACTGATTGAGCGCTGGTGGTGTGGCGTCCAATCGAATTGCACGCATTGTTCAATGCGCATAATTTGAGATTGTCTCGGGTCTGGGTTGGGTCCGAGGCACAAAGTTATTATTTCAGCCTGTGTTTTGGCTATATACTATTATTTCAGTATATAGTTCCCACCTTTAGGGTTATGAGATCTGAACTACAGAGCTATTATTTCAGCTTGTGTCCAGCCATATACTATTATTTCAGTATATAATCCCTACCTTTATGGGGTCTAAGCCACAAAGCTATTGTTTCATCTTGTGTTCAGTCATATACTATTATTTCAGTATATGGTCCCACATTAGGGTCATGGGGTCTGAGCCATAGAGCTATTGTTTCAGTCCGCGTTCAGTCATACACTACTATTTTAGCATATGGTCCTCGCGTTAGGGTTTCGAAACCCTTGGAGAAGGTAAGTCCTTTTCGAAGAGTCACAGTTAAGGTCAAAGGTTGACCGAACAAACTTATGTACTCCGAGAGGGCAAAATGGGGATGTCTACAGATGCCCCTCTTCGACGCGTTCTTGCGAAGTAAGAATGCGTCGAAGAAGTAGACACCCCTCTCCTAAGGGTGCCTTCTCATTCTTCTTGAGAAATTACAAATGTGAACTAGGGATGCTGACATAACATGCTTGGCTTTCTTATATATCAGCGCAAGCTAAAATGGAGCATTCGAGGGCCCAGTGGTAGCTGTCGAAAGGCATATTCCTGGCCGTGGATGTGGAAGGGCATCCCGATATGTATCGCGATGTGCTGCGAATAGCAGTCAACTAGGTAAGTCAGCATATCCTAATCCGCGGGTGCAAGGGACATCCCGTCACATGGTGCGACCTATTACGAGTGACAATCAAACAGAAATGAGAATCATCAGATCCTAATCTGTGGGTGCAAGGGGCATCCCGCCGTATGTCGCGACTTGCTACAAGGGGCAAGTCAAATAAAGGGAATTGACGCAGTTGAGGTACCGGAGGGCATCATACGAATGTCCATAGACAACGTCCAAAGACCGATAATAAAATAAAATGTCATGTAATGGTGAAAGCTTTCTCAAATCATGTCAGACGGGCGCGTCATTGCTCACACCAATGGAGCGTCAGGTGTCCCTTTTCCAGTGGGCATTTGAGATTTCTCAAAGTTGAATATATTCATTGTTCGATTTTTCAGGGGAATGAACAGATTGGGGCAATAAGTGAATTTTGACTGATAGGTGTCAATGCATTTATTTTTATTTATTCGTTAAGCATTTTGGAAATATTTGTTCATTTTTTTTGAACGTTTAGGAATTTAACTTAGGATCAATTTCGGTGGTAAAACTATGAAAAATGCAGCTTTCGAGACGTCACTGAGCAGATCCACCGGTACGGGATTTGTGGACCCGACCATTTGCGTGTTTGTCAAGACAACACTTGATATGCCGGATGCTCCGTTTAGCCTTCTCGACGAATACTGATGCTGGTCACTTGTGGGAGGACTACAATGATTCACGAGTCGAGAGAGATGAGTTTTGAAGACATTTGACTTAATCATAGCTAACTATATTTTATAAGAAATATTGAGTAATTGAAAAGGGGGTGATACTCACCTGATCTGGGCGGAAGGCCCTTGCATTACTTGTGATAGGACTTGATCGGCTGTTGTAGTGATGCAGCGATGGGACATTAGAGGGTTCCCTCTCTGGTGAGATGTCCGTGCTGAGATGGGATGTGGCAGGATATCAGGGAGATTTCTCTGTCCTTATGTTTCTACTGTAATGGCATCTGGTGACTGTTGCATCGTGAAGCGTTTGGGGATTAGGTTCCCTGCTTACGCGATGGGACATGGTTGAGCTTTCTTTCAATTTGGTTATGTAATGGGGCTCCGGGGATTAGGCTCCCTACTTACATGATGGGACATTGTCTGAGTGTCTTGGGTAGTAGTGTCACGATAGAACGGGTTTGTAAGATGCTTGAGTTGTGGTGGCGTTACGATGGGACGTGCAAGACATCGTCAATTCCTTAGTTGTTTTAATTTCATGATAAGACAACGATGGCGTTTCTTTCTTTGTTAGATCTTGGGCTATATGAGATCACGCTGTGGTTGTATCGCGATGAGACGTGTTTACGAGTGTGCGGTGAAGGGTTGGTCTAGTGACTCCTTGACTGTCGTGATGGGGCAATGATGAGGTTTTGGGATCGTGACGGGACTTGCCTTCGGTCTAAGTGATGTGGTAAGATTCATCGTCGTGGTAGGGTATGATCAATTTATGCTGATATGTCCGGCTGCGATGGGACATGAAGATGATCAGCGTCTCTCTATTTTTGAATAGCTTGGCAGGTAACGCGATGCGACGCAAGAGGGATTTTGATCGTAAAGGGACGTGCAAGTTATCAAAGGTGTAATTTGGTTGCGATGGGGCTTTTGAGAGAATATACTCATCTCTGGTTGGTCCGTGACGGGTTAGGTGTACATCATATTGTGACAGGGTATGTTTATTTGGTTGGTGGTGTACTGTAGTTGAGGATTACATGCCTGATTCAAGGCGTTGAATTGATTTGCGCGTTCATTTAGGAGCACGTGATTTTGGGCTAAAGAAGTCAATTACGCATTTTCGTGAGTGCGCGTATTATATTCGCGCGCTTCTAGCATAGTGTGTGATCGAAAGGTCGCCAGGTTGGTAAAGGGGCAGTGTTCGGGTGTCAATCTAGATTTTGCGTGTGGGTACTAGCATGTAATCTAATTAAGCGGCTAGGTGATAGCGTGCAATTGGAGTGTCGCTGGGCCACTGTGTGGGTGACCCTTCAGATTCTGCATTTTTGCTAATGTGGGTAATGTGATTAAGTGTCATGTATTAGGCGCGTGACTGGAGCGTTGCGCCGATGGCGCAGGCGAGGGTTTTATTATGCGCTAGTGTTAGTGCGCGTGATTTGATTTCCGCACAGGTTTTTGAGCGATTGATCTAATTGCGCGTCGGGATCTGGGCGTGCGATCAAGTCTGTACTCTATATAAGCAAATGGGTTTTCATTTTCTTTGTATCTCTCAATTTAGTCTTGATTTTTACCTTCTCTAGTTTCTTTGCACTCGGGTATCCGTGTTTCTGTGATATTGTGTGATCCAATCGTCCGTTCGGGATGTCGTTTCTTCTGATGTTCGTCATTTTGCACGTTCTTCAATCTAAGGTGGTGCTTGGGGATGGCATAACTTTGAGAATGGGTGGTATTGGGAAAGAGGAGGTTAGCTTTCACATTGATCCCTTTTAGGGAGCAGTGAATGCAGCGTTGAGGAGGCGACGGAGGAGGTGACGATGGCGAAAGAGGAGCCGTTACAAGTAGAGGGACGTATTCCCCAACCAATGCTCCCTGAAGCCTCTGATTGGACACTTTAAGTCAGGTGCTGCTCCTCGCTTTTTCTCCGTCTTAGGTTTAGTTTTCATTTTGGGTTGTAGATTAGGTATTTCGGTTTTCGTTTTGGGTTGTAACTCAGGAGGTATGCCTCTTGTGGCACTTGTAAATTTTTTTATTAATGAAGTTATTACTATTATTGTTTGTTTATCATTGGATTTGGGCATTTATCTGATTTTAGGATTGAGTTTATTCTAGGATTTTGTTTTGGGTTTAGTTCTGATTTAATTTGGGATTTTAGGATTTATTTGGGATTAACTGGAAGTTAATTTGATTTACCTAGAACTTTATGTTATTTGATATATGTACGGGTTTTTTATTTAGGATTTTTTTTCTTTGTTAGTTTGAGGCATTTATTTTATTAGATTCCTTTAACTTGATATGAGTGGTTAGCTTGAGAGCATATTAAGTTTTTTTTTGTTTTAGGGAATTCTAAGGCCTTCGTGACTTTTGCGTTTATTTTAAGGTATGAGTTGAATTTTATGTTTAAGATATTTGTTTCAATCTTGTGTTTGATTTGGAATGACTCTCGTTAGAAATGTGTGAAATTTTGGATGGGTGTTAAGTGTTTTAATCCTGTTGGTTCATCTAGTTTGCCTTGGATTAGTGTTTCTTGTGGGGGTGAGTGTTTGGTGTTGATTGGTCGATTTAGGTTTTGTTTGGATTGTAACCTTTAAAAGGGGGGCATGTGTTTATCTTTGGATTAAATCAAGTGGAGGGTGCTCATAAATGTGGCACTTGCCATCTTATGGTGAAAGGGGTATAAGGTTATAAATAGGATCTAGGGGTCTAGTTTTCATTTTGCATCTCATTGAAAATTAAGAGGTTTAGGGGCAATTTTCTTTCATTTTTGTTTTAGTTTATTCTTGTTTTTTTGTTAATGTCTTTTCTTCCTATTTACTTTGTATCCCGGGTACTGGACCCCAAGGAAATTGTAATTGTTTTATATTTTGGGAATGGATGGAATTGGGAATGTGGGGTAGCGGTCGGATTGGTGACGTCAATCCGATTCGAAGTGACACCCCCTTGGGAGAAGAGATGGAAGGGTTAAAGGTGGAAGAAATGAAACCCAAGGATAAGGTGGTGTTAGAATTTGCGTGACCGACGCCAACTGCTCCTTGGTAGGGTCTGTGGATTCGGTGTTAGTTGCTCCTTTTTGGGGAGTTTCCAAGACCGATCTTCTGTAAGTGAATTCGTCAGATCCTGAGTAGCTTCTGGTGAGCCGCTCTTTCTTTTCTGTCGGCTCGGGAGTGGAAGACGAGATTCTTGTTAGAATTCGTTCAGGATGTGCTTCTTCCCTAGGCCTCTCTAGGATCTCTTCTTTCTCGAATAAATCCAGGTCAGGCATGGCTTGAAGGTGTTGGTTTTAAATTTCCCATTTTAAATTGTGTATTTAGAGGGTATGCCCTTGGTGTATTTTGTAACGGTTTTATTTATTTATGAAGCGAAGGGAATTTATGATTACTCATATTTTTGCACAGTTTTGGTTTAGTTTTAGTTTTAGTTCACTTTGTTTGGGTGTGTTGTTTATTTATTTATTATTATTTTTTGAGTTTGGGTTGATTTGGTTTATTTTTTTGTTTGCTTTGGAGTGTTCGGGACATTTATTTGGGTTTAGTTTAGTTTTGTCTAAGCAAGTAATTCGCTTTAGGGATGTTGGGGGCATTTTTTTTTAGTTTGCGGAGTGTTTATTTTCTAAGTTTAAGGGGTGTTTTTGTTTTTTAGACTCGTCCTAGCAAGGGCGTAGTTTGGGCTCAGTAACCGGTATTTAGAATGCCCTTATTTTGGCCTGTAAACCTGCTGTTCTGGGCATATTTTTGTGTTTCACCTGGGGAATTACGTGCTTAACTCTGGGCGCATAATTAAATTGCGCGCTGTAATATCCGCGCACATTTGAGAAGGCTAGAGGATTTTTACGCGTAGGTATGATATCGTGTAATCAAATTACACGTGCGTTCTGGGATGTGGGATTGGGGCGGCACCTGGTCACTGTGCGGGTGACCGTTGGGATTTACATGCCATATTTCGGGCGCGTGATATAATTACGCGTGTGTTATGCGGCGTGCAATTGGGGCGTCGGGTTATTTTGAGCAAGTGACGATTTGTTTATGCACTAAAAGGGGGCCGTGTGATGGGGATTATGCGCGAGTTGTATGGTGTGCAATTTCATTGCGCGCCCTGAGCGAGTGCATGATTTAATTGCGCTCTATATATACCTGGAAAGTCTTCATTCTTCCCGTGCTATCTGTTTTTTCTTCGATTCTTTGTTTCCTTGTCTTCTTGTGCTCTAATTTTTGTGTTTTCGTGATATCTTGTGATCCGCCCATCCATTTCGGGTTCCATTTCTTGTGTTCTTTCCAGTTTTTTGAGCTCTTTCTTTTGAGATGGAGTTTGGGGGTAGTGATCAATTCTATGAGACTATTTTGGAGGTTGAGCGGATGCTAGCGACAGAGATTAGCAAGTCTTCCAATGCTTGGACCGGTGCTAGTGCCGTGGAGGAGGATGTTGGGGTGGTAGTGAGAGAGGAGGTACCTAAGGGTGATGAGATGGGGGTCAGGGAGGAGGTACCTGCGATTGGTGAGGGTAGAGTGGATGAGGGTGCTGAGGATCAGGGCGCTGAGGGTCAGGGCGTTGAGGGTCAGGACGGGAGGTGCATCCCCTTGGAGGAGTTTTTGTGCGAGACCAGGCAGGTACCCGCGAGCAAGAGTCCTTTTTATTTCTTAGGCATTTAGGTTATAACTTAGGCTTCCTAGGATCTGGAAACCCTTTTATTTCTTAGGCATTTAGGTTATAACGTAGGCTTCCTAGGATCTGGAGACCCTTTTATTTACGTCGAACTTGTACTTGTTATTGATTGTGTACATCTATGACTGTATCTAGTTCTAGGCCATGTCTAAGTTACTGTTTTATAGTGCTTTCATCGTATTTCTCATAAATTATCATGGTGGTTTGCCTTTCATTGCTTAGTGTAGTCATAAGTGCTAGTCTTATCTTATTTCTTCCTTTTCTCTATGCTTTACCGTTCGGTTGGAGCCTCCACACCTGGCTATCAACTCGGCATGGTCTGAGTCTCATACGTGGTATCGTGCCTTGCCTGAGTTTTAGTAGGCACAACTAGTGTCTTTTGGCTTTGGGCCGATCCTAGAGTTGGAACCCTTTCAGGTTGATCTTGATTTGATCGCTGCGATCCTGGAGAGGTGGAGGGAGGAGCAGCATGCGTTGCTCTTCCCAGTTGGGATGATGCTGCCGATAGCGGAGGATTAGGTCTGCATCATTGGGCTCCGATTTGAGGGGGAGTCGATTATGGGGTAGATGGCTGGAGATTTTTTGAGGGTATGTGAGGAGATCCTTGGGGTTGCATACCGGTCGAGTGGCTCTGGGCCGGGGATGGTCCGAGTCACATGGTTTTTTGATACTTTTGCCAGCGGGTTCGTTCCTCTGAGGCATCATTCGAAGTAGAGTGATGCTGCGTGGCGATGGCATGCCGAGAGGCTGTGGTTGAGCCAGGGTTGGCGGCGGATCGGGTGCTCTGGGCCTTTTTGATGCACTTCTTTGGTGCAGTGCTCTTTTTTTCATCGACTCAAGGGTGTGTTACCGAATTGTTTTTGAGACTTCTTGGGGATCTAGACCGGGTCCCTACTTATGCTTGGGGTGCGACTGCGTTGGTACATATCTACAAGCAGCTTTATCGTCGGGGGTGAGGTGTTGCGACGATCGGAGGTTTCCTTCCTTTTCTTCAGGTAGGTTTCAGTTAATCGTTGGTGTTATGGTATCTATGTTGTCTAGTCTTTTATCGTAGTGACATTTTTTCGTGTTTGGGCATTTTGTGTGTTCCAGTTTTGGGCATACAACCATTTTGCCTTCCTTCGCCCACATGTTCCGACGGAGGTTACTTTCACGTTCCCACGGATGCATGTGTGGAGGATAGCATTGGGGCGTTTGGATCTTCAGACCGCGCGTGGTCTTTTCGAGGACATGCATGAGGAGCAAGTATATATCATCGTGAACACATTTTTGTTTTGTTTTGCTTTGGATTTTAGGCTCTAAGACTTTACTGATGGTTTGGGTTGCTTGTTTGATTGTAGGTGATTTGGAGGCCGTACGCGACCGAGGAGGACGCTGCTATGCCAGTGATACGATTTGGTCAGCCTGTCTCTGATGTGGACATCTGGGTCCATTGCTTTGAGAAGGTGGAGTGAATCCACCTATCTCAGGTGACACGTCAGTTGGGACTTCCACAGGGAGTCCCTCCAAAGATTCACCACAGGGTGGAAAAGAGGATGACTAGTCCCCCTGGTAGGGACTTTACGAGATGGATGGTGATTTAGATGGCTGATTTTAGAGGTGGAGGGACCAAAGTGATGGGGGCGCGTGATGAGGCGGATGCCCGGGAGTTTGTGAGATGGTTCGGGGCATTGGGTGCCTCTTCACATGTCCCTTCCAAGGGAGCGGCTCTTTCGCGGTCGCTAAACCTGAGTCAGCGTCGGCATTGAGGGAGAGATTGGCCGCACTAGAGCAGGGCCATCTTACGGTGGGTGGCCGCAGAGCGTTAGATGCCCTTCATAGGGTGATGGAGCAGACGGGGTGCGCTGCTTGTCCTGATGAGGAGATGTTGCGTTCCCTAGCTAGTTTAGTCGCTCAGGCTAGGGCAGCAGAGGATGAGCTTCGGGTTCAGCTAGCGGAGACTCGACAACTCCTGGTGAGTTAGTTCACTTAGCTAGTTGTTTGCACTATGTCGATTCAATTTTTGGTTGTTCTAACATGGTTGTCTTATTTTGTTTTCTTCTGTCAGCCCGAGAGGGAGGTTGAGGTTGCCAGTCATGAGGCGATGGTTGAGTTGTTACGCTGTCAGCAGCAGGCTAGCCACGAGGTGGAGGCTAGTCTGCGCTCTAAGATTGATCGATTGGTAAGTGTCTACCTTGTTTTGTCGGTTGTTGTATTTTGTTGATTCTTATTAGGTCTGGTGTGTTTATTAATGTTCACAGAGGGCGGAGCTTTCTGCCGTAGGGGCTTCTGCTCACGCATTCGATCCATCTTCAGCTGCTTCTTTGGGCCGAGCTAGAGCACTGGGTGAGTTTCTTTAATCTCCTGAATTGTCTGACTTTATGTGGTTTTGGTAATTTGTTGGTGTCGAGTGTTATGTTTTGTTTTGCTTGATAGTTTACTGATACCGCGTGTTATTTCCGCGTTAGATCGCCGAGGACCTTAGGACAAGGGAGGCGACTGCTGCCTCTCTATGCCCTGAGAGCTAGGTATTTTTTTTTATTTGGTGTAGTTTGATTCCTATTATTTCACTTATTTTGTTCTAGCATATCTTATGTTGGTTTGTTTGGCTTTTGTGCAGGTCGTACCAGACACTGCTCCTGAGGCTCCCCCTCAAGGGTCTGCTCCTGCTCCTTCTCAGGTGTGTCTTAGTTAGCATATTTATTTGTGATTGGTCATTAGGGGTTTGGTCATCTGATGCGTTTGTTGTTCCGCGTTGCAATCGTCTGCATTTGTTGTCCCTTCAGTGCCACCGGCTGATTCGATGACTGTCGCGACTGTCTAGAGTCCTTGGGGAGAGGGTGGATTTGGCATACTTCTCTCTCTTCAATATTTTTTCTTCTTTTGCGAATGTATTGGTCTTCTGACTTGGTGTGGATGTATAGGTTCGGCAGCTTGAGGAGTCACGTCTAGAGGTAGCACGAGCACGTGCTACTCCAGGGGCGAGGTGGGTCCTTGGTGACACGCACAATCGTGAGGACCTGCTGGTAGATATGATTATTAAGTAGGGGACTCAGACTGAGGCATTGGAGGTGGTGCGTCGAACGATGTGGGCAGATATGCAGGCGACGATAGATCGGCTGCAGTATTGTCTGATGAGGAGTGAGTGGGGGGTGCACGGGATGGTTGGTCAGCTTGCTGAATTAGAGTCGAGGGCTACGGGTTCCTCGATGGGGCCTCCTTGTCATACAACACATAATCGTGTCAGGAATTATATTCATGAGGATTCTATTATTCAGGAGTTTCTTGTTGGGTATCCTCCTTGTTCTCGATTGAGGCAGTCCGCTAGTCAGGCGAGTGAGGGGGGTTCAGTTATGGGGCCTCCTCGTTTTCAAGATTGTCCACCGACTCTGGGTGCTGGGATCGCGCTTTTGGAGGATCAGACTCCCGATCTTCGAGTTGACGATACTGGGGATAGTGGTGAGCGACCATCCCAGAGGCAGCGCAGGGAGTAGAGGTGTATGTGTGTTTTTTTTTTTTTTGTTCCTTGTGCGTGTTCATTGTATATACAGGGGGTGTGCTCTCGGTGATGGGCGTAAAAAAAAAATTTTGATGTATATATATATTTAGTTCAGATGTACCTGATTCTACTGTTCCTTTTGTGTTACCTCTTGTACTTTTCTGTTTGTCTTTTGCGCTATCTGCTGTCTTTGGGCGTGGTGGCTACTTAATTCATCTCGACGATAGCTGAGGGTTGCTTTGTCTCTGAACATGAGGAGTAAGGCTGTTAGTAATTTTATTTTTCCCCTTACTGGTTGTCAAGGGGGGAGGTGTCTTAGACTGAGGTCTGGTAATAAAAGGGGAGGCATTTTTTTTTTCTTCTTTTATTATTATTTTTTTTTGTTTTTTTTACTTTTTTATACTTTTCATTAAAAGGAAAGGGAAATAATACAACAGGGAAAGCAAATAACTGAAAGAAAATTCTAATACTACTAAAAAAATGCCCCAGTGTAAGAGCGTGACGGAATAAGCAGTGTGGCGTCTTCAGTGATATTCCTCGAGTGGTGACTTCGTCGTTCCGCTTCTTCTTTAGGCAAGCCAGAGCATTTAACGTGATTCTAAAAAAAATGCCCTAGTGTCGAGGTGCAATGGAGATTCTCTGAGTTTTTGATAAGTACTTTGGGCCTATAGGTAGCCATGTGTATTTGGTGAGTTAGTTTTGAAGAAACATTGGTTGATACTATCATCGAACCAAGGGAGTTATTTCGGTTGCAGTAGCTGTATATCGGGGATGTACCCTTGGTAGTGATCATCCCCCGTGGTCATTATTCTAGGGTAGTGCGGTAGGCATAGTAGGTGATTGCATAAGTCGTTATCTATTGGATTTCGATTTCATTTCTAGAGATATCCAAGTGACTTTTAATTTAGTGTCCGAAAAGAAAACAAATGGAAGAGGGATAAGGCTCATTGATGTGAGGGAATAGTTTGTAGCTGACACTTTTTAAAGGAGATGAGTAACAGTTTTTTTCTCAGAGTGGGTATGGGGTGCCATGATTGAGCTCTTCATCATGTTTCTGTATGAACAAGGTCTCACATTCAGCAGGAGTTTATCCTCCTCCCGCCACCTTACGACACTATCTAGTAGTGTGGGACACCAGGGATGCCCTCACAGTTTGCTTATACATTTCTAGCAGAGTTACCAGAGATGTCCTCACAACCTGTTTATGTTTTCCTGAGCTCATTGACTGGTTCATTCGTCGTATTGCTCTCACTCAATTTTTTCTCTTTTCTTTTTACCTATATATTTTTGAAAGCAACCTGCTAATGCAAGAATGGAAAGTTTTGATTGAACTTAACATCTTCATTTTTTTTGTGCTCTAACTTCTCCAATAACGAGGAAGGGGAATGAGAATCGGGTGTTACTTATGCTTTTGAAAGAGGTTAGGTATGTCACCAGTCCTTTGATCACGTTACTCGAATAAGGTGGGCAAGAAATCAGAAGTCTTAAGGATATTTTTGGAATTGGAGCCTTACGACCAATGAATGGGTCGTGACAACTACGGGGGCGGTACATATACATATTTAGCTACAGGCTGTGATGATCACAGAGTTTAAGGATAGTATTTTCTGATGTACATGGTGTTCCAAGGGCTATGAAGTTCTTCCCCATCCCGGTTCACCAACTTGTATGCATTCTCAAGGTATGCGGCTGCTATAACATATGGGCCCTCCCAGTTTGGTTTCAGTTTTCCTTTTGGATGGGTGTGTTTGGAGGGCATATTTTCTTCAAGACTAATTCTCCAATGTCAAAAGTTCGCTCGAGGACTCTCTTATCGTAAGCCTTGGCCACTCTCTTTTGATATATCTGAGTATGGTCAGCTGCCCTTAGGCGTGTCTCATCAAGTTGCTCTAGCTCGGCGAGCAAAGTAATTCTCCTTTCGTCCAAGGATAGTTGATCATCAAGTTGAATCTGTAAGGATGATATCTATATCTCATAGGGTAGGACTGCCTCCATCCCATAGGTGAGGAGGTAAGGAGTTTGGCCAGTGGCCGTGCGAATAGAGGTCTTATAGGCCCAAAGTGCCTCAGGTAATTGTTCAGGCCAGTCGGCTCCATTACTCATCTCTACTGTGCATTTCAAAATTTGAATCAGAATTTTATTCATGGTTTATGCTTGTTCGTTGCCTTGAGGATAGAACGGTGATGAGTGGTGTAGATCTATGCCAAACTTCTTGCACAGTTTCTTCGTCTTTTTTGCAATGAATTGCGGCTCATTGTCGGTGACAAACATCCTAGGTACTCCAAATTGGGTGATAATGTTATGAATGATAAACTTTACGAGCATTGAGGCGGTGATTCTGACATATGATTCAGCTTCTACCCATTTGGTGTAGTACTCGATTGCTGTGAGGATGAACGCATGCTTGTGAGTGTTCCCAACTGTGTCCATGAGGGGTCCGATGATGTCAAAGGCCCACATTGAGAAAGACCATGGCGAGGGTATAGGATTCAATACAACTGAAGGAACTTTGATGAGCGGGGTGTGTTCTTAGCATTGCTTGCAGAATTGGACGTGAAGGTGGCAATCTCTCATCATTGTTGACTAGAAGTAGCCTTGTCGTATGATTTGATCTGCGAGTCTCTGTCTACCGGTGTGGGCGCCGCAGGCACTGGCGTGTGCTTCTCTGATGATATATTATCCTTCGATTGTTGTAATATATTATAGTAGTAGTCCTTTGGTGAAGACTTCCTTGTATAGTATCTTGCCTAAAATGTAGAATCTGGCACATTAATTTCTTATAGTCTTTCGTTCAATCTTTGTGGCATATGGAGGGACATGCTGGTGCTTCAGAAAATTTTATATGTCGAAGAACCATGGTTGTCCATCGTCGGTGGGTGATTTCTTGAATCTGAAGGTTGCAACATTGGCTTCTATTTTGGCAGGGCTTTCTGGCGTGATTACTTCGTTTCATTCTTGTGTCTCGAGGAGGATTGGTAGCTCCTGCTTACCTGTCCATGCTTCCTTATGCGTGGGTATTGTTAGCTTTTCGATGAAAAATGATTTTGTGCTTTGTCTGATTGGTATCTGAATGACTGAGGCTAATGTGGCAAGGGAATCTGCGAACTCATTTTCTAGTCTAAGGATGTGTGTGAAAGAAATTTTCTCGAACTTCTTTACCAGGTATTGAGTTGTTTCTAAGTACGTCATCAGTCTTCTTTCTTTGGACTTCCATTCTCCGATGACTTGTGATATTACAAGCTTGGAGTCGTCGATGGTTTTTAGCTGCTTGACGCCCAATTGCAACGCTACTCGTAGTCCAGCTATGAAGGCTTTATATTCTGTAACATTATTAGTGACAGGGAAGTCTAGTTGAAAAGCTTTAGGTATGACAACTCCTTCTGGGCTTAACAGAACTATTCCAATGTCTTTCCCTTTGTGGTTAAGAGCGCCGTCGAAGTAGAGTGTCCATGAGGTCTTGTCAGGCTCTTCATGGTGGATCGTGAGTAGGTCTTCATTGGGGAAATCTGCGTGTACAAGTTCGCTGCCTAGGAGGGAGAGATTTGTGAGGTAATCGGCAATCGCCTGTCCTTTGACTAATTTCTGCGTAACATAGGTGATGTCGAATTTTTGTAGTAACATGTGCCATCGAGCGATTTTCTCGGAGGTAGCGGGCTTCTCGAAGATGTACTTCAGAGGGTCCATGCATGCTAGCACTAATATCCTATGCGCTCTGAAGTAGTGCCGTAGTTTCGTTGAGGCCCACACCAGTGCGAGGCAAGTCTTCTCCATTGGAGTGTATTTTTGTTCGTATTCGACCATCATTCTACTGAGGTAGTAGATAGCCTTCTCTCTCTTGTCGTCTTCTTCATATTGTCGGAGGATTACTCCCATTGCTTTAATATTGGCTGACACGTAAAGGATCAGGGGGTCTTTCAGGGATTAACGGTGATAATACCGACAGATTGAAGAGGTACGTCTTGATGCTGTTGAAGGCTTGCTGACACTGGTCATCCCACTTGTATTCAACTCCTCCTTTGAATAGTCTGTAGAAAGGGTCGCATCTATCCGAGTGCTGGGAGATAAATCTTCTAATAAATTACAATCATCCTATAAGGCCTCATAATTCTTTAATATTGATGGGAGGTGGCATCTCAAGGATGGCTTTGACTTTTACAGGGACAACTTCAATCCCTCGTTTGCTGACTATGAAGCCGAGTAGTTTTCCGAAAGTGACTCCGAACACACATTTCTTTGGGTTCATCTTCAGTTGATATTGCTCAGATCTTTGTAGCATGAGTAGGAGTGCTTCAGCATGTCCTGCCCTCATTTGGGACTTCACTAATATGTCATCGACATAAACTTCTACACATTTGTGCATCATATCATGAAAAATAGCCATCATGACGCGTTGATAGGTGACTCCTGTATTCTTGAGGTTGAAAGGCATGATGACGTGGAAATAAGTTCCCCATGGCGTGGTGAATGACATTTTCTCTTTATCGGTCTCTACTAAGCTAATCTGATTATACCCAGAGAATCCATCCATAAAGGATAACATCTCATGTTCGACAGTGCTATCGACTAGAGTGTCAATGTGCGAGAGTGGGAAGTCATCTTTTGGGCATGCCTGGCTGAGGTTTCGAAAGTCGATGCATACCTAGACTCTGCCGTCTTTCTTGGCGATAGGTACTATGTTGGCTATCCATTTAGGATAGAGACGACTCAGATGAATTTTGCTTTATGTAATTTTTCAACTTCCTCTTTAACTTGAAGTGCTACTTTTGGGTGCATCCTTCTGAGTTTATGCTTAACAGGTTTCGCATTGGGTTTCAGGACCAAACTATGTTCTACTAGGCTTGGGTCTAGACCAGGCATGTCTTCATAAGACCATGCAAAAGAGCTGAGGTGGTCTTACAAGACTTGGATAATTTGTTGTTGTTCCATGCAGTTGAGTGTTGCACTGATCAACAGCTTCTTGGTTCTCCTCGGTGCCGAAGTTAATTTCTTCAGTGGGTTCTGCGACGGCTTGGGTTTGCTCGTCGAAGCGCTTGATGATCCGTTAGAAGTCCTATGTTTCCTCAGTGGTTGACGCTCCTTCTTCATCATCTGTGAGTTCATAGATTGCAAAATGGCTACACTGGGAGTTAGTTTTGCGAGAGGTAGCCCTTCATCGAGGTAAGTAATGACCGCAATGTCCTTAGTCAGGTGTAAATTGAGGCTATTGATTCTCCTCTCGAAATCGTGGAGTATCTCGTCGGGTATGATCACCAGCTTATCGCTTCGTCAGGACGCTCATCGGCTTCGTGAGGAAGAGGTAGCAGGGTCGTGCCGGTCGAAGTCGGAGTGAGGCTCCATAGGGTGATTCTGTATATCTGCTATTACTCCCTTACTGATGCGACCAATGCCTGTAGCCTTAAGGGGAAGGTCCCTTGGTGGGTCATTGGATGGTCTTGAGATGAAAGGCTCCCTCTCTTTTACGAAATTTTTTACTCTTTTAGGCTTTTATATTTTTAGATTTTTATGGTCTTTTAGATTTTTTATTTTTTTGATTTTTGATAATAAGTATGGTACAGGGTCAGTTGCCTGAAAAGGAACCGATAAAGTTCTTTCCTCTAGTTGAGGGGGTGATACGGCTGCTGGAGCCATTCGTGCGATCCTTCTAGTAATGCGGACTCATTCTGAGTTTGTCATTTTTTTTTGTAGTCCTCATCGGGCGCAATCCTCTGGATGAGCGATGCTAGTGGTGGCGTTGCTGATGCCCTCACTTCCTTTAGCATGTTGACAGCTTCTTCTTCGAAAAGGGTTTGGAGATCATAATCGGCTAGACTTTTGTCCTTTGAGTTAGAGTGAAGTTTTCCTTTTTGTCGGGGGTCATCTTCTTGATGATCCCCAGGACTGGCAAATTCTCTTTCTTTATCTTCATAGTATGTTAGGATAAATGCGCATGCACAACAGTGAGGCTATTATGGGAAAGAGATGTTGGGAGATTCCCATCCTTTTGGATTGAGGTCAGAACTGGCGATGAGTTCCTCTTCATGGTCTGACAGTGCCTGAAGGCCTTGGTTAACTTGTTCTGCTAATTCGAGCGCGGAGAGATCTATCCAATAGTCTTCATCATCGCTTGGTGGCGGTTGCCATTCTTCCACTAGGGATTTCTAAAATATCTGAAGTTATGGTGCATCTGAGGACTAGGAAGTATCTAGTTCGAGTCCCTCCTCGAACTCTATGAGGGCGATGTGAGTTTCTTCTTCCATAGTTGTTCACTGAATTTCTCGTAGGATGGCCCTTTCGCATCGGGTCAGGATGGATGCACACAAGTTACAGTACGAGGATTTTGGGTAGGGGCAACGATGCGGGCACCACCAATGATGAAGTATGGGTCGGTAGTCGAATTCATCGTCAGATGTTGAATCTTCATCTCGGGAATGATTAATTTCCTCAAGCAATTTCAAGCATTTTGCCCTCAAGTGATCTTCTAATTCAATGTTAGTAAGGTTCCTCCAGTAGTCTTCGTCTTCGCTCGACATCGAGATCTAGTCCTCTTCTGCGGATAGATGAGGCTGGAGTAATTGGAGAGATTGAGGGGCGTGTTGTTCCAGTTCTCCCTCATTCTTTAGAATTGCGATGCGGAAGTCTTCCTCGTCAACCAACCCGCAGTCGTCTGTGTGGGCTAAGCTCCAGAGATTCTTCTATTCTCTCTTTCGTAGATTGCTCAGTGTTGAACAGGGGTCTGTCTCCCTCGAGTGGTTTATTGACGTCGTCATTTAGGTTTGTCAGATCCATGAATGCCCTAGCCATTTTCTCAATCTTGGCTTCCCGCAATTTGGTAAGAGGTGTTTCTTTTCGTTTCTGTGTGTCAACTTTTTCGGTAGTCCCTTAGACGAAGTGGTCGTACAGAGACTATTTCGGAGAGGTAGGCAGTATATCAGTTTGCTGGTTGCCTGACTCGTATCCTAATCCTATATGCTTACGGATTTTCCTTGGGACAACAGGCCATATGTGGCTTTACTTGTTCTTGCCAAGTCCGGTGTGAGGGACGTGTCCTAGTTGGTACATGAGGTCCCACCCTTTTGTCGCAGTAGGATTAAGGTCATAGAGTTTGGCGAGATTGGGCCGACCTCTCTTCTTATTAATTTCGGTTGATGCATCGGAGGAGGGCTAACCTCTACGACCGTCACCTCGTTGAGGACTCGTGTCCTCTTGATGTGGCCAGTGTTCAACATGGAGTCATGGGATGTAGGGATACTCGCTGTGTAATCAGTGTCTATCTCCTGGAGTGGTGTGTCGGCGTATATGTGGGCAATAAAATCTTCATATGGGAGCTTGACACATTGATGGTATGTGGATGTCATGGACTTCATGGATTTTAACCACTTCCTACCTAGGATAAGATTATAAGTGTTAAAGGAGTTAGATACATGGAAGGTGACGTCCTTTGTTACGGGTTCGAGGCGAACTTGAAGCTTGATAGTCCCTTTAACGAAACGATGCGAGCGGTCGTAAGCTATGAGGGATAGGGCTGATGGCCTAATGTCTTGTTCTGTGTACTTGAGCGTCTTTAGTATAATAATAGGGCATATATTGAGTCCTACTTCGGTGTTGACTAGTGCATGGGGTACAAACAATCCCCTGATTATAACTGTTAAGTATATGGGAGCCGAACTTCCTCTGAGCGACTCCTTAGGCATGTCTGCATCTATGAAGGTAAGTGCTGGAGGTTGTGCCATGACTGAGGCGATTTGATGTAGTTCGTCCGGGGTAGTTTCTTCATCTACTTGTGTGTCTTCTAATGTCCTGATTAGTAGTCGATGGTAATCAGGTGACTTCTTGATGAGTTCCAAGATTGATATCTGGGCTAGGATCTTCTGAAGATGTTGTAGGAGATCATACTCCTGTCCTGCTTCGAGTGTAACCTTTTTACCTGGCCGGTGAGCCTTGTGTACGGGTGGTTGGTAAGGCTGAAGTGCGGGAATTGGTGGAGGAATGATGTGAGGTGGGAGAGGTACGTTAGCCTCTTTTTCTCTTGCGTTCCTCTCCAGTGGTTGTGCATTCATAGGCTCCTTACCTTGAGGAAACAGTGGTGGGGGATAGTTAGTTCCCGATTTAAGGATAGGGCAAGTTGGCCGTTGACTGGGCTAGATAGCGCTCGATGCCGATGTGTTAGTGTTAGGCATGAAAGGGGTGAAATTCGAAGAAGGGATTCATATTTATGCCAGGCCACTCCACGGTGGGAGGTCCTGTGTGTAATCTTCTTCCTCCAGGAAGGCGGAGATTAACGTTTCTTCTTTGACCGGTTCTTCTTTTGAGCGTTCTATCTCTACCGCAGATGGGCATTCTTCAGTTGTCTCCTCACGTTGTCGACTGACAGATTTCTTGGTGACACTGTCTAACCATGCTGCGATCTGCTCTGCGATCTGAAGGACATGGTCCTCATAGTGATGGCATAGGCTCAGAGTCGGATGAGGGAAATAGTGATGGAATTGGCTCAGAATTCGTTGGGGTTGGAGGTTCTAGCGGGTGGCTATGAAGGAAGGGTCTTCGAGCCCTGAAGGACTGAACTTGCATTTGAGTGAAATTTGGATAGGGAGATGGATTTGGAGGGGCGACCCGTCTAATCAGTGTTGAGGGATGTGGGAGTGGGAAAATTTCTACAGGGTTAGTGGGGGCGCTAACAGGTTGGAGGCGGGTGATCAAGGTGGAAGGTTGGAAAAAGGGTCGACCGGGGAGGTCTACCATAGTGATGTGGGCGGGCTTGCCTTGGTTGTGGTTTGGCATGGGATTATTAATAATCCCCAGGTTCTGCAGTGGTTGGTTGCCGTTGGGGTTAGAGTTCCTGAGTGCTTCCCAGTCGATTTGGTTTCGATCATTCATGTCATAGATTATGTCCCAGAGGACCCAACAGTCTTCCAAATTGTGTCTTGCATATCAGTAGAATGCATAATGCTTGCTATAATCCAGGGTCGTTCTTGTGTAAATCTAAGAAGGTTCTGGGTGTTGAGGAGACGAAAAATGTTGGGAATGGTATCAGGCAATGGAGGATAGTGTTCCCATTTTGGCTGGTAGGGGCCTCTAGTTTGTTGGTTAAAGTTTTGTGGCTGAGGTACATTGTTATAGTTCTGAGTGTTGGCAGGTCGATTCTGCGTCGTGTTCTGGTTTTACTAAGTACTGGGATATTGGTTCCTATTTTGATATTGCCCTTGATTTTAATTATGGCCTTAGTTTTGATTTAGATATCTCTATTGATTTAGGCCCTGGTTCTGATTTGTATATCGTTGCTGGCCTTGGTTCTCTTTGAAGTTCCTTGGCTGAAAGTTTTCGTTTCCTGAATTCTATCCCTGATTGGCAACGGTATTAACCTACTCGGTTCTCAATGCTTTCTTGTTATTTTTTGACTTTGATTCACCTGAAGAGCCTGCTTTTGAGATAATTTTGGATAGGGCGAGGTCTCTGCCTTTAATGTGTTGCGCCAAAGAAGAGGGTCGGGAATGAAGTGCTGTGAAATTGGGGCAGCCACTTATAACGAGTGCACTTTTTAAGGGCACTCTAGTGTTGTCGATGATAATGTCGACCGAGTCTTTCTCTTTCATTGAGGTACCAGTTCTAGCAGCAAGTTTCCTCCATCCTGCGATGAAATCAGTGAACTCTTCGTTATGTTTCTACTTTGTGGCCATAAGATCACTAAGGCTAACCATTTCTTAGATCAGGTGTTTATATTAGTCGAGGAATTGACCGGCTAGGTCGTCAAACGTATCTATCTTATGTAGCAGTAGTCCTGCGAACTAGTCTAGAGCTTCTCCTTCTAATGATTGCTGAAAATAGTGGATGAGAAGTCCTTAATTATCGCGTATGGGCCAACAGTCGTTGCAGAAAAGGGCTAGATGGTGATTGGGATTCCCAACACCGTTGTACTTATTGAATTTTGGCGGTTTAAATCTGGCAGGTAAGTTAAATTTGAGTTCTCAGCAAAACTTGTCGAATCCGAATGAGAGGCCTGTGCGTTCCCTCTTAGCCATATATTCGTCAAACATCTGAGGAAGATTCTCGACTCTTACAGTGGCATTTCTTTGGGCAGCCCGCAAGTGAGCTTTGTCATGTGAATTGTCGTTGAAGAGGGTGTGAGCAGCCAGTCTAAGAGGTGACACGTGGGCCGATATTGTGCTTGGCGTAGGTGGCGACCTCTCACTCTCTCGTCATTCATCTGAGTCTTCTCATCCCTTGATCGTCTCATATGCGGCTGTCAATCCCCGGAGCAATTCTTTAGCTTCATCGTCTCCTTTTTGTATTTTTTGAATGTTGAGCTCTACTATCTATCGGGCCGTGAGGTTCTGTCTACTACTGCTTTCCCCTCTACTATGGTTATTGTTAGGGTTCGGGGTAGAAAAGGGATTCTCTTGGTCACTGGCCATGTTAATCTCCGGTTGTTGGTTTAAATCGTGGGGGGATTCTTCCTCGTATACGGGATTATTGTGGTATCCCCATAGCGGAGGATCTCCTTATCCCGTACATCTCGAGCCTTTGGCGGAGGTTCATATACTCTTCACTTCTTTTATGTTATTTATTTATTTTATTTTATTATATATATATATTTTTTCATATTTTCTATTTTATTTTTTTGTTTGTAACTAATTAAAAGAACCTAACTGTAACAAAGTAAAACTAAGTATCTAGGTAAGAGCGACTTTGACAATAAGAGGTCCCATCGTGATTGCTAGTCTGTTGGTACACGCTTTTTCTGGGTTCCTTTCGGTCCCCGAAATTAGTGGCCCAATTTGGTCCTGAGTGGACTCTGGTGATGGGTGGTGGAGTGATTAATTAGAAAATAATAAGTGCTAAGATTAAAGAGGTAAATTCGTGATGAAAATACCTGGTTGGTTGTGATCACCAGCTGCAGATATTTATCGACGCTGCAACACGTCACTGATCACGCTTGTGAGGAGGCGTGGGTTCCTTCTTTGTTGAATCGTCAGCCTGCCAACGTTAGCAGTACTGGGTCGCTCGGATGTCTAGATAACCTTTTCTCCTTTTGTTGAGTTGATTAATTAAGTGGAGTTTCCTGATTCTACTATGAGTCTAATTAATTGTAAGATGCTTAATACTATTCTAACTCTTGGTCTTCTTGCTTTTAATCCTAGTCTAATTAACTTCTCCTAGTTCTACTAGGAGTCTACTTGATATCCTGATCTACTTGAGTCTCCTAATCCTACTAGGAGTCTAATTAATTTTAGTGTCTTAATCTTTATTAGAAATCTAATTAATTAAGTCTCCTAATACTACTAGGAGTCTAAATATGTTAATTCTATTAGCAATCTAATTAATTAAGTCTCCTAATCTTACTAGGAGTCTAATTGATTTAAGTATCTTAGTCTAACTAATTTGATATCCTAATTATACTAGGAATTTAATTAATTTAAATACTTGACTTTCACTAATAACTAACCAACTTTCATCATCCCACTAGAAGTATAATTAATATTAGTCTCCTAATTGTACTAGGAATGTAAATATGTTAATTCTACAGAAGCTAATTAGAAATATACTAATTCTATTGAAACTCTAATTAATTAAAATATACTTCTATCAAAACTCTAATTAAATAAAAATCTACTGATTTTACTGAAACTCTAATTAAGATAGATAAATTGATTTTTACTAAAAATCTAAAAAAATGGGGTTTTGGCCCGCTATGCTAAGGCGGATTGACCCCGTTCTCGATTACCCTCCGTAAGCTCCCTTGGGCAAATTAGGTGGCTAAGATTAAAGTAAACTGAATTTGAATTATAAGAGAATATTTTAGGATTGAAAAATTAATAATTTTTGGATTATAGATCAATAAATTGGGGATTTTAAATCTAGAACTATAAGGAATCAGTAAATTAAGACTAGAATCTAAAATTTAAAGACTGAAATCGGGATCGAAATCAGAAAATCAGGCCGAATGATTAAGGATTGGTTTTAGAAACTAAGAACTAGAACAAGAGATTAACGATAGGACTGAAAATTGAGATTAGACTTTAAAATAGTGAATAGAATTAAGGACTGGTTATAAAAAACTAAGAATTAGAACCAGAGATTAAAATATGGATTAAAAAAAAGGTATTACGACCTAAGACTAAAAATTAAAAAAACTAATAGTTGAAATATGAGATCTATGAGACTAAGAACTAAGAACTGAGAACTAGAAGAAAAATTATACCTAAGGTCAGGTCTGCAGAGACGAATCTCAAAATCCTAAGCATGAAGGCAGAGAACTCGAAACTTGAATCTCGAAGTCGTTGTGTCCCTTTGGGTTGAGGTAAGGGGGTCTATTTATAGGTATTTTGCTAATTAGGCGCCCTGTGGGTGCATGTAATTAGTCGGTTAACTTCAATTACGCTCCCTATCCGGGGTGCTTAATTAAGTTGTGCGCCCTGTATTAGGAGCTTAACCACTTTGAGTCGGTGACTGACTCAGTGAGTGACTGGCTCAGTCGGGGTGTCCCAATCCCTAGTCTGATTAGACTAATTGTCGCGCCCAATTTAGAATGCACAATCCGATTAAGCGCTACATGCATGGTGCTTAATCGTGGAGTTTTGGCGGTCTTAGGACTTAGAGACTAGGTTTGAAAAAGACTAATTGGGCACCAGTGATGGGACGCTTAATTCGATTGTGTGTGCCTATTGGAGCATGCAATCGGGTCTCAAGGAAGTCTGAAAGAGGGGAAGTTCGGTCTGACAGGACTGATTGAGCGCTGGTGGTGTGGCGTCCAATCGAATTGCGTGCATTATTCATAATTCGAGATTGTCCTGAGTCTAGATCAGGTCCGAGGCGCAAATCTATTGTTTCAGCCTGCGTTTTGACTATATACTATTATTTCAGTATATAGTTCCCGCCTTGAGGGTTATGAGATTTGAACCACAGAGCTATTGTTTCAGCTGTGTCCAACCATATACTATTATTTCAGTATATGGTCCCTACCTTTATGGGGTCTGAGCCACAAAGCTATTGTTTCAGCCTGTGTTCAGCCATATACTATTGTTTCAGTATATGGCCCCACATTAGGGTCATGGGGTTTGAGCCGTAGAGCTATTATTTCAGCATGCGTTCAGCCATACACTATTGTTTCAGCATATGGTCCCCGTGTTAGGGTTTTGAAACCCTCGGAGAAGGTAAGCCCTTTCTAAAGAGTCACAGTTGAGGTCAAAGGTTGACTGAACAAACTTATATACTCCGAGAAGGCAAAAGGGGGTGCCTACACATACGTGCATTTTGACTAGCCTTATTTCGTTTACAAGTATCCCAAGGGGCTTGAACTTTTTCCTTGCCTTTCACGTCACTATCCCTAGGGACTTACACTTTTTTCTTGCATTTCACGTCACATTCAAAGGGACTTGCACTTTTTCCTTGCCTTTCACTTCACTATCCCTCAGTGGGTTTGTTGGAGGACTTATATTTTAGGAGTCATTCTTTTCAGTAAAACTACTCCTTTCCGCACCTTCCTTGCGATTGGGAGTGGATTTGAAATCGTACTCTTTACGTTGGTTTTGCAACAATAATCTGTCAGGTAGTTTTTAAAGACATTTTTACAAATAACAATAATTTCTATTAAGTAACTTACCTTCAAAATTGTTATCTTTAACTTTAATAATTTTAGGCCCTTTCTTAGATCACTGTTTAACTTCTTCTATTTTCGTACTTGATGAACAAGTTTACTGTTGGACTTCTCCAACATTGTGATGCGACTACCTTGTTCTTTGAAAGACATTTCTAGGAGTTGAAGACGATTGAATTTACAACCAACACAATCGTTAATCCCATCCTGGATTACATCTTCTAATAATTCACAATCAGTGAATTCAAATTTTAGAATTATCTGTGGATGTGTTACCAGGAGGGTGAGACCAAGTTATCAGGAGAAGCGACTTCTTTATTTATTCATAGCTATAATATAGAATTGGTTGAGGTTGAGATGAATAATACATTAGGATTATTAAGCTCGGTAAGGTAATACTTCCGATGATGACTTTTTACTAAGGTATACTTCGTATATCTTGGAAAGTCATCGATAATTGAAGTCGGTGCTATGGTCGGGAAGTGCTCGTATGCCCAAATCTAAAATAAATCACAAACTAAAAATTTCTTAGGGAATATGTGTATTATGTGGTAAACGGTGTGCAAATGGATAACATTCGCAAAGATAATAGCTAACCTGCAATGCAAAGGTACATCCATCAAGATTGTTATGCACGCCGCTCCTCTTAAAATTTAAAGAGGCAGATCGAAGGGTGTTTAACAAACATGTATAAGTAATCCGTCCCTATGTAATTTTGTTAAAGGACTCAATATTATAGACTAATCTCACGTACATTTCTTCGATTGTCTTAGAGCTATTCGGTATCATGAATGTCGCAAGAATATGTAATAAGGTGAGACGAGTAAAATCGACTCTCTTTCTCTATACTAGCAATAGTCATTGCTTTTTCCATTTCACCAAAACTAATACTCCCTACTCGACCAAAATATTTCATACAAAATAAATTAAAGTCTTCATTTTCGACATTCGGACCTTCCCTCAGAGTTTCAGGGATAATTCCAACATGCTTAATACCAAGTAAAACAGACATTTCTAGCAAGGGAAAACTAACAGCACCCCAGCCAATAGAGAACCTCTCAGACTCATAATCAAAATTTTCTATTAATATATATATCAACTCGTTGATTGTAGGAATATCCATTAGACAAGGAAGATGCTTCACTGCAGTTGAAGTAGAAGAGGCTTCACTGCAATTGAACTAAGAGCTTCAAGCTCCATAGGCGATAAAGCAGCTATAAGAGTAAAGACCCTAAGGATAGAATATGTAATTTTATCCTCCTGTGTATAATTTATGATATTACACTATAATTAATTTATGAATATGTGCCAAAAAGTTTTTAAACAAATAAATGCTTTTACAATTTATCATGAGTGAATTCAGCCACAAGACCGGTCTTATACAAATATGACCTCTTTAAAGACTACGACAGTCTTATAACAGACCTAACATAATTCACATAAAAAATTAATAAATATACTTACAATAAGAAATAGATTCCCCTAATATTAACTGTCATTTTTCTAAAAATTAATGACATTAAAAGTTTGCTCTGCATTAAAAGTTTACTGTGAGTGAAGTGACAAAGTATAGGACGGAAATGATCTTATATGAGACAGAAATGATCTTATATGTGTCTCCTATAAATAGGGTAAATAGGGGGGTAGTTGGGACCCCGATTGGTTATTATCTCTAAAAACAAGCCATTCACTAATGCAAAGGTTAATCTGAATCTATAAAGTACTGATGTGAGAATATTAAAAGACTGATATTAGACAATAATATACTGATGTGAGAATGCGGGACTAATATCAGACTCATTTTCAGTATTAAACTATATTCTGATCTGCATGAGTAATCTGAATCTATAAAGTACTGATGTGAGAACATTAAAGGACTAATATCAGACAATTAAATACTGATGTGAGACAGCATAAGACTGATATCAAACTCATTATGACTCATTAAATTAATTCTGACCTGCATGAGTAATCTGAATCTATAAAGTACTGATGTGAGAGTATTAAAAGACTGATATTAGACAATAAACTGATATGAGACTGTGCAAGACTAATATCAGACTCATTTTCAGCACTAAATTATATTTTGACCTATATGAGTAATCTGAATCTATAAATTACTAATGTGAAAACATTAAATGACTGATATCAGACAATAAAGTATTGATGTGAGGCAGTACATGACTGATATCAGACTCATTTTAAGCTTTAAACTATATTTTGACTTGCATGAGTAAAGTTATCTGAATATATATAAAGTAATGATTTGAAAATATTAAAGGACCGATATTAGATAATAATGTACTAATGTGAGACAGTGCATGATTGATATCAGACTCATTTTCAGCATTAAACTATATTCTGATCTGCATGAGTAATCTGAATCTATAAAGTACTGATGTGAGAACATTAAAGGACTGATATCAGACAATTAAGTACAAATGTGAGACAGTACAAGACTGATATCAGACTCATTATGACTCATTAAACTATATTCTAACCTGCATGAGTAATCTGAATCTATAAAGTACTGATGTGAGAACATTAAATGACTGATATTAGACAATAATGTACTAATGTGAGACAGTGCAGGACTGATATTAAACTCATTTTCAGTATTAAACTACATTCTGACCTGCATGAGTAATCATAATTTATAAAGTACTGATATGAGAATATTAAAGGACTAATATCAGACAATAAAGTACTGATGTGAGACAGTACAAGACTGATATCAGAGTCTGGAATAACTTTACTCATGTAGTTTGCCATGAGTGATAAAGTACAAAAAGGAAATGGTCTTATATGAGACGGAAATAGTCTTATATGAGACTGAAGTGATCTTATATGAGATGAAAATGGTCCTATATATGTCCCCTATAAATAGGGTAAATAGAGGCATAGTTGGGACCCCAATCGGTTTTTATCTCTAAAAATAAGTCATTCATTAATACAAAGGTTAAGTATTTAAGGCAGCATTATTACATTTCTATCTACCTCAAACAAGTCATTCATTAAAACAAAGATTCAACATTTAGGGCAACATTACTACATTTGTATATAACTCAAATAAGCCATTCATTAAAACAAAGGTTGAGCATTTAGGGCAATATTACTACAACACTATTTTATGAGTTACTCTTATGACTTTATCGGATGGCTGGAGATGTGCATGTAGAAATGTTTAGATGTACATGATCAGAAGAAGATGAAACGTCGGCAGAGTTGAAGGTTTACAGAGACGGCAGCATCAGACTTCTCCTTGTTGCTTCGTCAGCAGAGAAGAAGATAAAGCGAAGAGAGGGGGCCTATATGGGATCCTAATGCTTTAAATGTTCCTAAAAATCAGTGGCAAGAGAGGAGGGTTTGTAGATTTCTGTTCATTGCCTTAAGAGTCCTTTACTAGTTTAAAGAAGATTCATATATTCAAAACAAAAGCTACCTAGACATACCTAAACGTTGTCATAGAGTTCAAAGAATAGAACAACAAGCAACATCGAGTTTTTTAGTACTTCAAAATACTCCCTTTATAGGAAGAAGATGAAGAGAAGATGCTATCTTTACAGGAAGAAGATAAAGAGAAGAGAAAACCCACTCGTCGGCAGTAGAAGATAAATAATAGAGAAAACACCAGGCTTCTTTGATAGTTATGGAAGGATGGGTGTTTTAGTAAATTAATGTTAGGGTATTTTGGTCATCCAAAGTTGAACTTAAAGAAAAAAAAGACATGTGCAGAATTTTGAGACCCTTGTAGGTAAATAGTAAAAGAAAGTGCTCTCGGAGTAAATGAAGAAGGGCCTTCTCGAGTCAGTTTATCCCTCTGTGCCGCTTGGCGAGCTACAAGCTGAGTGCGTAATTCTTCAATTTTCAACTCTTGAATATGAGCCCGTTCTATAAGTACTCCATAGGTTGAAATTTTAATTACAACGATCTTGCTCCTGATGATGGGGTTGAGCCCATTCTGAAAATAGTAATACTTCTCAGCTTCATCAGCTACCAACATAATAGCGAATCGGGAGAGTTGATCGAACTTCGCCTTGTACTCGGTCACGAACAGATTTTCTTGATGTAATGCCAGGAACTCACTCTTTCTTTAAGCCTTCGTAGCATTGGTGAAGTACTTGTTATAAAATACTTCTTTGAACTGCTGCCAAGTCCAGTATTTTTCTTCTTACCTGTCTGCCAACCTTTTCACCGACGTCCACTAATTATGTGCATCACCTTGCAAGCACATCACGACCCAAGGTGCTTTTACATTTTCTGCAGGAGTAGAGACTTTGAAAATCTTCTCTATTTTTGTAATCCAGTCGTCAGTAGTATCAGGATCCAACTGTCTGAGAAAGTGTGGAGGTAATCAGTCACATTATATACTATTTTATCACCCATAACTTAGTGATTCTAGAACTTAGTTTGCTACTAATAAGTTAATGATGTACAAATATTAAGGAAAATCAGTAAAAGAAAGTCATAATGTTAATACTTGTTAAAATGAACTCAAAAAGAGCAGTAAAAGACGATTAAGCGTAAAAGACGATTCGCTATATACTAAGAGCTAGAAAATCGTGAAAAGACGACTAAGCGCTGTTACTAAAGAAGAAAATAAGAAATCGTAATTTACGATTCTTCAGAAGACGTTCAAGAAGTTGAAGCGATACAGAAAGAAAGTGAACAATCGTTATTCAGAGAATCATCCAGAGAGAAAGCTATGAAAAATAGAAAATCATAATTTACGATTTTCCAGTAAAAGAGAAAAAAAGAAAGAATCGCAATTTATGATTGTACTAATAGAAGCTTTCTCACTGTTGCTAATCATGTGAAGATTTCACCACCATGAACAAAATTAGAAGAACTTTTGAATTAGAAGTCTGGCTGATCACGAATCTGAGAAGATTGATGAAGATAGACTCCAGAAGATCTCTACTACTGGACAATCCAGAAGTACACCAACAAAAGAAAGCAAAGAAAGATAAAAATAGAATTAGAGTTATATTAGGATAGTTTTGTTTTTAGTAAGTTCTTTTATTAGAATTAGAAGTCTTGTAAACTAACTCCTTATGATCTATAAATAAGAGAGCCCGATATAGGAATAATGATCGAAGAAATTCTCAGCATCAATTGACGACTGAGGTTGGGTTTTCTTTCGATCAATTTAGAATAGATTTTTATTGCTTTGTAGACTAGATATCCAAGGTTTCTCAAGAGCGATTGACGACTGCAATTGGGAGTTGAAGATTAGAGTAGATATCTGTAGTTTCTCAGAAGCAATTGACGACTGCAGCTAAGGAGTGAAAAATATAATTTTTATTGCTTTCTAGTTTAGATTTTATTTTCTTTTATTCTCTGCTTTGTAAATATCTTCGAATTTTAATTTGAATTGATGACTCATATTGAAGTTTGCAGATTAGTGTAACGGTTTTTATTCATCTTCAGTTTTCTCGAATTTGATTGATGCTCAAGTTTTAAAAGATTGCTGATTAGATTAAATCTATATTGAATGAAGCTAGTTTTTGATTGACGCCCAAATTCTAGAAGAGTGATATATAGTGTAATTGTACTATTTAAATTCATAAATATTTGATAGCTGAGGATTGTGATTGACGACCATAATCTGAAGAATGAGGATTAGGATTTATTTTTCTGTAATTTAGATTAAGAAACAATTCTTTTATTCATATTTCTCTAGTAGTTTAGGAACTTAAAAGATAAATACAAGTTTCATAAAAAATAAATTAATGTAGTTTAACCTATCTCTGTGGGAACGATCCTTTGCTTGTACTATAATTTCTATTATGCACTTGCAATATGTTAAGACTTAATTAAATGATACATACAAGTTGTTAACAAGTTTTTGGCGCCGATGTCGGGGAAGAGCGTTTGAATATATTAATTTAAGAAAATAAGTATTTATCTTTCTCTTTTAATATTTCTTTATATATTTAATTTTCTTTGATCTCTTCCAAATCTTTTGCAGGTTTATTCTGAGTGACGAATCAGAGTTTCAACTTCCCCTGATCAGAGAAGCTCGAGGCTTAGATTTGCTCTCTCTCCCTACCTTCTAGAATAAAAATTAAATAAAGTTAAAAATATCAAAAACAGAGTTTTTATTTTTTGTATGCATCACACCCGATCTCGAAGTCTAGATTCTTCGAGTGTGATACAGAAATTGAGAGGACTTTCCGACGTAATTTGGTAGCAAATCAAATCTCCGCAAGAGAATCCTTTACCATGGCTAACGATTTGTCAACCCAGGCACATTTCAGCCCAGTAGCTTTGACCGAGCCCTCTTGTATAGCTATACTATAGGTGCCCGCGGGTCTAAATTACGAAATCAAGCTCCATACACTTCAATCTATACCAACCTTTCATGGGCTTGATCGAGAAGGTCCCTACCAGCATCTCAGGGACATCATAGAACTTTGCACAGTGCTGCAATTATTGATTGCCAATAAAGAGGCCGTAAAACTACGTTTGTTCCCATTCTCTCTCAAGGATAGGGCGAAGGCATGGTTAATTTTATTACCTGCCAGAAGTATTACCACATAAGAAAAATTGCAGTCCAAGTTTTTGGGCGAATACTTCCCAATTGGTAAAACCAACCAAATTCTCTAAGCGATTCAAGACTTTAGGTAAAAGCCAGGAGAATTATTTTATGAGAGTTGGGCACGGACGAAGGATTTATTACGGAAGTGTCCACATCACTAGGTACTAAATTGGCCGATAGCGCAAAGCTTCTACCAAGGGTTGACTGAGACTATCCAGTCTACAGTAGATGTCGTGAGTGGAGGAGCCTTTATGGCTTAGAACGGCCAGCAGTCATGGAATTTATTCGAGAAACTAGCCAATAACTCAAAACAGAAGCAGGCTCTGCTTAGATCTGATCTAGATGTCACTTGCCACACCTCGCTGGCGAGGGGTGGACTTTACGATATCGGCAATAATAAAGTAAAGAAGCCACTCTAATTTCCAGACTCAAACATATACTGAATACCCAACTGCGCCAACCCACCAATAGGTGGTGGAAAGTGAACAAATAATGGCTTTTCAAAGGAGAGACTATGGAAATACATATAATCCGGCATCGAGGAACTTTAGATGCTGAAAATAAAAAGAAAATCCCTCTCACTCCTTGCACCAAAAGTACCTCTCTACACCACAAGTCCTACAAATTCATGTGGACTAAGAAGAAACTGCCATAGAGCAGCCAACAGAAATTGAAGCCCCAGAAGAACTAGTTATGAAAGAAGGTGTGAGTACTTCTACTCAACCTCAGGAGGGAGTAGAGATTATCTCTTAAGAACCAGAAAGAATAAATGAGTCAGGAGTTTCAGCTGCAGACCAAGCCAGCCTCTATGACCCTGCCTTGGACTCACCAGTAGGGCCTGCTATACCCCACTCTACAGAGGCAGATACACTGCCACCTGTTACTGAAGCAAACCTGGTGAGCCCAAATATAGAAAGGACAGAAGAAATTCCTTCCAGTGACCAACAACTTGTGGCTACTTCTAGCCATACCCAAATAGAACCTATTGCTCAGCCTACAATTGCAGCCACTACAGAGCAAACCTTCATAGCTCAAGCTGTTGAAGCAGAACTAAGCTCCGAGTTTCTGAGAGAGAGCTTTACAAAATTATTAAATGAAGAAGAATTTCCTCCTGTGGATCCTCCAGTCACTATCACATCAATCCCCGAGTTAGAAAGGAGATTAAAGGCAGTAGAGCAATGGCAACTTACACATGAACCAATATTATTGCCATTCTAAGAGGTAGTAAACAAATTTAGGAGAGTAGAACGATGGTTAAATGAACTTGGCCCAAAATTAACACCACTACCGAATGTGGTAAAAAATGGATGGAGGAATATCAAAGGCTAAAGAAGAGAGTCTTTGATATTACACTAACGATTCAAGAATGTGCGGAAATAATGGATGGCTTGAAACGAAAAGTTGTGTCAGAACATCTTGCGTGATGGGCAGCAGACACAGAGGATGCCACTTCTACCCTTCAAGCATAAATCACCCAACTACAATCTGAGAATAGAAGACTGAGCGAAAATCAATAAGCTTGGGAACAAGAAAGAAAGGTGTATGAAGATAAAATGACAGCTATACTTGAACAATTTGGAGGGTTAATGGTACCATATGACGATGCAGAAACTGTAACAGAAAAAACTCTTAAAGACTACCAGCAAAAGCTCCATCAACAGTTGAGTGAAAAGGATCATCTACTGACCATAGCTGAAGGAAAAATTCTGCAACTGCAAGACACTCAAGATTCCCTAAACTCAGTCAATGCAGAACAACATCAGATCATTGAATCTATAATAAAGAATAGCCTGGTCACCATAACAAAAGAAAAGGATAAAGTAGAAAAGCTGAGAAGTGAGATACAACTTAAATCTGCTGTAATCAAGAAGCTAACTGTGGATTTAAAAGAAAAGGATGACAAAGAGCAGCAGTGTAAGGACGAAACTTCTTGTCAAAGGATTGATGAGAAAGAAAACACAGACGCAGCTGAACCGTCAACACATGGGAATTTACCTTCAGATGAAGATCAAGATGGTTATTCTACTGCTGAGGTATCTAAATCGGAAGATGACCCTACTACTTCTATCTGTGTACCATGCCAGTTATCACAAAGTGAGTAAAAATATAACAACACATCATAAACATCACAGGTATGATCTCAATAGATTTTTCCTAGGTTTATACTTTTCTTTAATTAGTTTTTTAATATTTTTCTTTCATGTTCATGTAAATATTCAGTTAATATATAAATTTTTCTTTCTTTTTGACTAACTTTTATTTTTACTAGCTGTGTAATTGTTACTAACACCACTAACATTTTTTTGTTATTTTTGTCCCTAAGAAGTAATACCATTGTATTTTCCTTAAGTTTGGGGGAATATTCCTTACAAATTTTTTTTCACAACCGATAAGCAATCAGAGATATTAATAATTTGTATGAAAATAATTTTTTTAGTGTCCCTTATTTTTGTGCCAATGAGGGCATTGTCCGATTTAAGTTTGAGGGGGATAAACAATTTCTGGGTACAGTAGTTTTATAAGTAGTATAGCAGTAAGTCGTTTAATTTTAGTTTAGTTAATTTGTTTTTGTAGAATTTTTTTTCGAAATTTAGTTGATCATTATATAGGAATTATGATAAAAAAATTACAATTCTTGAAAACATACAATTCATTATAGTAGGAATTCAATAATTAGAAAAAAGAATAGTTACAATTTATGCCTAGTTCGTTGAACACTGTATTAGAATGGATGTTTAAAATAATAGATTGATCTAAACTGCAAGAATTTTAGACTATAGTTTCAGAATTGTAAACTAGTGAGCTTTTGAGCCATTTTTCCTCTTTTAATTAGAGAGACTGTTTCTTTTATTCAAATCAGAAATTTTTTTGAACTTTTATAATGATATAAAATCTCATACAGTTGAATTTAGAATCAAAATATTCTATGATAAATTGATTTTTTGTTTAGAACTATCTATTAGAAATATTAAAATAATATGACATCTATGCTAGTAAATCGTAAAGATGATCAAAGACCATATGTTGTTAAACTAAAGCCAAAAAGTTAAAATCCCAGAATAAATTTTATCCATTGAACCCATATTAGAAGCTTAAACTGAATTTCTTTGTACCAAAAATCAGATAAACCCTTAACTATATGTACTACCCAAAGCTTTCAACCTTTAACCCTTATATTTTATGAGATTTTAGATTACAAAAGAAGGAAAAAAGGAGTGAAAGGAGTAAAAAGCAAAAACAGATAAGGGGAATGCCAAAAGAGAGTACAATTGAAGAAATCAAAAGAAGAAAATAGAAAAAAATGAAAAATTATGAAGAACGATTTCTGAAAAGGAAGATTACGATTCTTAAGCAAAAAGCTTTTAAAAAGAAGAAAAATTGTAAAATACGATTTTAAAATTGAAGAAATGGGATTTATAAAAAAGAAAAAAATGGGAAGAAGTTATCCAATTTATGGATACTTATGAAAAAAAAGAAGCAACTGAAAAGATAAGAGAAAAAAGAGCTAAATTCTCAGAAAAAGTTTGAATCATTTTCTACTTTTCTTTGACACTTTCTGAAACCTAAAGCCGCATTATAAGCCGAAGGAAAAACCTTTCTGATTTACGATTTGCAACAACATAAGCCTAGTAGAGATATAAAAAATAGATACTATGGATAGTACAGAGATTCATATGAATAAAGTAGATTATCCTTTTCTATGAGATTGACAATTTTATCTTTGACTGAATTTTTCTGAAAAATATATTGAGAGAACCCAAAAAGTTTCGATACTCTTTTGAGAGTATGTCAATAGTGAGTTTTTGAATGAAAATATTTTCTAAATCTGCAATTTAGAAAAATTTATGAAGAATAAACTGTTCACTAATGCATATATCTCCTGCTTATTATGAATTGAAATTGTTGGAATTCTAATCAAGGATAACTGTTGAAATGGAAACTAAGGACAAAAGATTGGTAATTTTAGAAAATCGCAATAAACTATAGTCACCAATTTGTCCACTTAGGTAATTTAGATAATATAATTAGTGTACAAAATTAGTTTAGAATTTTTATTTTAATTGTTGAAAAATATTTGAAAAATCTAAAAATATTTTGAAGTCTGTAGCTAACTTCACTGAAAACTTTCAGAAGATTACAACTCCTCCACTAGGGATTACCTAGGGGTTTTAAAGGCTTGTTATATCTGCTAAATACAATCATGCTCCATACGAAAGTGGCAATTTAATTTTTAATAAGAATGTTATGTTTTCTTGTTTGCTAGGGACTAACAAAACGTAAGTTTGAGGGAGTAATCAGTCACATAATGTACAATTTTATCACCCTTAACTTAGTGATGTTGGAACTTAGTTTGCTACTAATAAATTAATAATGTACAGATATTAAGGAAAATCAGTAAAAGAGAGCCATAATATTAATACTTATCAAAATGAACTCAAAAAGAGCATTAAAAGACGATTAAGTGTAAAAAGATGATTCGCTATATACTGAGAGCTAGAAAATCGTGAAAAGATGACTGAATGCTATTACTAAAGAAGAAAATAAGAAATCGTAATTTACGATTCTTCAGAAGACATTTAAGAAGCTGAAGCGATATAGAAAGAAAGCGGACAATCGTAATTCAGAGAATCGTCCAAAGAGAAAGCTATGAAAAATAGAAATTCGTAATTTATGATTTTCCAGTAAAAGAGAAGAAAAGAAATAATCGTAATTTATGTTCGTACTAATAGAAGCTTTCTCACTGCTGCTGATCACGTGAAGATTTCACCACCATGAACAGAATTAGAAGAACTCTTTAATTAGAAGTCCGGCTGATCACAAATCTGAGAAGATTGATGAAGATAGACTCCAGAAGATCTCTACTACTAAATAATCTAGAAGTACATCAACTAAAGAAGGCAAGGAAAGATAAAATTAGAATTAGAGTTATATTAGGATAGTTTTGTTTTTAGTTATTTATTTTATTAGAATTAGAAGTCTTGTAAACCGACTCCTAATGATCTATAAATAAGAGAGCTCGGTATAGGAATAATGATCGAAGAAATTCTCAGCATCAATTGATGACCGAGATTGTATTTTCTTTCGATCAATTTAGAATAAATTTTTATTACTTTGTAGATTAGATATCCAAGGTTTCTCAAGAGCAATTAACGACTGTAATTGGGAGCTGAAGATTAGAGTAGATATCTGTAGTTTCTCAGAAGCAATTGACAATTGCGGCTGAGGAGTGAAAAATATAATTTCTATTGCTTTCTGATTTAGATTTTATTTTATTTTATTTTCTACTTTGTAAACATTTTAAAATTTTAATTTGAATTGATGACTCAGATTGAAGTTCGCAGATTAGTGTAATGATTTTTACTTTTCCATCTTCAGTTTTCTCGAATTTGATTGATGCTCAAGTTTTAAAAGATTGTTGATTAGATTAAATCTATATTGAATGAAGCTAGTTTTAATTGACACCCAAATTCTAGAAGAGTGATATATAGTGTAACGGTACTGTTTAAATTCATAAACATTCGATAGCTGAAGATTGTGATTGACGACTATAATCTGAAGGAGGATTATGATTTATTTTTCTGTAATTTAGATTAAGAAACAATTCTTTTATTCATATTTCTCCAGTAGTTTAGGAACTTAAAAGATAAATACAAGTTTTCATAAAAATAAAATTAATATAACGATACTTTGCTAGTACTATAATTTCTATTACGCACTTACAATATGTTAAGACTTAATTAAATGACACATACAAGTCGTTAACAGGAGGTTGGGCCCTGGAGAAGGTCACATATCCGTTATAATAGTTGTTCTCAAATCGAGGCGGTGGTGGAGGTGTAAGCGAACTTCGGTAGGCGGTGGTGGAGGTGTAACCGGACTTCGGTTGGCAGGATTGTTCAATTGTTGTGCAATCAAGCCCTGGTAAGTTCTGGCCTATTGTTCCAGCTACTGATTGAACCTTTGAATCAGCCTGACAGTCTCTTACTGATGGGTCTCGTTCAACTAGGCCACATGTTGCTATTGTGCGGCTGTCAACTCATGTATCATATGCACTATCTCACTTTCATCTCCCTGGGATGAAGATCCCCCACTATTACTTGACGGTGCCATCGTAATCCCGTTTGAAAATTTTAAGGACTTAGAACTCGTAATCACTTAGGTCCCTAAAATCTAATAGGAAGTAAAGCCTGAGCTCTGATACTACTTTGTTACGACCCGAAATTCTACCCCATCTCGAGGGCCTAGAATTTCGAGTTATGACCCGCACATATCCTGCATATGCTAAGCGGACATACATTTAATCAGAGTTTTCACGCATATCTAGTTCCACAAAACCTGTGAAAGCCAACAAATAAATATGGAATATAAAAGCAATCATAAATACTAAATAAATATGATAAAAATTCAGGTAATCCACAACTAAAATAGTAATAGAGCTCGGAGACAAATCCGATAAAAGGAAACCATAGTATCAACAATAAAATATAAAACCAACTAAATACCGACTCTACAGATATCAATAACTGGCGCTCGGATCAAAATCAGTACTATGGTCCTCCTGATAATCGGTGGTGTCGCCCTCCCAAGTCTCCTGGTAATCAACGTCCACCAGGTTGACGTACTCAGCACCAATCAGATCAAAGGAACCAACGTCCACTCTGTTAAGATAGTCACTTGCAACTATTAGATTATCGTGAGATGAGTTTACTCAGACACATAAACTTAGTGGATATACCACCAATCCACCCCATTCTACTCAGGTGCCTTGTGGGTGCATTAAGTGAGTGATAAATATAATATCTCAAAGAAAATAGTAAGAGAAAGACAAAACTATTTGCATATCGTAGAACTCATATAATAATTATTAATGCAAGACCAAGATCTAGACACTCATATCCTAACGTACCTTACCATATCTTATATCATACCATATCTCATAACATACCATGTCTTATTATTCTCGCATATATGTTTGTACATCGTATGAACATAACTAACATACTCATAAAATCCTAAACGACCCGTGCCAGAGTTGTTGCTCGAGTTACCATGTGAGAGTCACCATAGTATCATACCATCATATCATAACGCCCTCTATATCATATCATATCATACACCCCATCTAGTCACAGGGGCGACCGACGACTCATAACTCATAATGTCTCCCAGAGACCCGTCTTGACTAAAAGACATTGTTGTCCTTACTGTGGCTACACAAGGAACGACACATACAGAAACTTAAGTTCTTAATCTTTTGCTAGCCTATATAGCGATGTCTTATTATCATACTCATAACTTATCTTATCATAACATACTCATATCATAACATACCTCTAAGACCTGAATCCACAGTGAACACGGTGCGGTAAGTTTCACAAATCACGCTTTTCAAGAGATGAGTTTCGTAATAACCTAAATGTACTTCGTGTAGCAGCCCATAATACCATATGGGTGTTACATCTGTACATAAATGCCAACATTTCGAATTCTACGTGACCGTAAAAAAAACCCCACCATGACTATGGCTTAAAGGTCCAAATCTCGTATCTTAACTCATATCTTATCCTATCGTATTAGAACTCGGGGTGATCGGGTCACCATATATGTTACCGTATACGAGATTATACTGAATTCGTATTCACCCTACTCGTCATGATGTCTCATACCACCATGAGTTATAAGGCACGTGAATACGGTGTATTCCTCATTTTGATACTATCTCAACGAATTATCATGTCCAAGCGTAGACATGATCTCATACACTCTCGTATATATGCTCTAGCTACTCATAACTCGTATAATGTGATTAAAATATAAACGCAGAAGTATTATGAGTAAATGAAGATTTACATCAGATTTAATTATATTTATACATATAATTTATTTACATAGCACCAATATAATTATAAGATATGGTTATAAGTGTGATTTCGATAACATGAAGGTCAGATTTCGATTTTTACGAGATATCGAATTCCTAACACGTCAGGTTATCGAAGTGATCGCGTTGAAGAGATAGAATTACATAAATATAGGTTATTATAATTAAGTGTTCAATTACAAAGATGATATAAATTAAAGTGAAGTGCATCATGACCATCGATCAAAGATTGTAGGTGATTAATGTGCACTAAGTTTTTGATTGTGCAATAATAGAATTTTAGTATAAATCAGGTCGTTTGCTCGGACTATAATCGATTAATTGATCTTGAAATCAATCAATCGGTTTTAATTATATTATATAAATTATTTAATTCGGGTACAGATCGATCGCTTGATTTTTAGAATCAATCGGTCGAATTTAAAGTGATTTAAAAATACACAATAGTTTGGTTGATTCATAATCGATCGATCGATTTTGGTGTCGATTGATTGAAGAATCTAAATTAAAAAGCCCAACCGTTTTATGAAAATATTATTAAAATAATCTAAATATAGCATATAGCATTTATATAAGCTAATATAATATTATTATATTATATAACATTATATAGGCTAATAATAACACCTGAGTACTAGCACTCAAGTACCCTGATTTGTCATGAAATATAATAATATTATAGTATATGTGTATGTTACTTTATTAATTTTATAATACCACTTTTACATTAACTATAATATAAAATGTATTAAAAAGGGGCTTTTAAGTATTGTAATAATATGAAATGAAATGCCACCAATTATACCTGCTAACTAATTTCAGTCGATCAATGCTGGATGAATGGTAGATGATCGAGTATGAGGTTCAATCGATCGATATTAAGCTGTCAGTTAGATGAGGTAACGCAGTTTGAATTTTTAATTGATTTAGCCCAGCATCGATGGATCGAGCATGGATCCCAATTGATTGAGTATATAATACAACAAAGCATTTATGTAATTTAATAGAGTTTCTGGTACGATTTCAAATTAAATGGATCAAAGTCCAACATCAGATGGGTCACGGTTCGATATTAGATGGGTTAAGATTCAATATTGGATGGGTCACGGTCCAACATTAAATGGGTCAAAGGCCAACATCAGATGAGCCACGATTCTACATCGGATGGATCAAAGTCTAACATCGGATGAGTCATGGTCCAATATCAAATGGGTCACGGTTCGACATTAGATGAGTCACAGTCTGACATCAGATGAGTTACAATCCGACATCAAATGGGAGTCAAGGCCCAACTTTAGATGGGTCAACCAAGTGGGCAACACCCAAGCAACCGTATGAACCATCACCCACCCATGCTAAACAACTCCGATTAATAGACCTAATCCAAATGAAAATGAAAATGGGCCACCAAGTCTGACTCCTTAAAGTAAAGGATGCTTCAGTTAGGAAAGACAGATTTAAAAAAAATAAATAAAAGATGATGGAAATTATGCAAAACAGAAAATGAATGATCCCAAAACGGCATATCTAGTATGCACATCATTTGTATAGCTCTATATAATGCAAGATAGCCTAGAACATAATCTGTGGGCCCTACTCTTAAGCAGGGTAACCATGATATGTGCATCAAGGATCAATTATTGTGTAAGCAGCCGAGTTTGAGGGCATCTTAGATCCAATACTTTTGTTGGTGACAGTGGCATCAACACCTTCGAAAAAACAAAGAATCCACATTAAAAAGTAAATTAATAAATGCCACGCTAAATGAGGCAAAATGATTTGAATATTAATCAGGTGAGGAAGGACATTTGGTATATCTATTGGTGATTTCCTTTGTTACTTGAGAAATTTAAAATTTTCAAGTGAATATTCAAGGACGGCAGATGAGGTATTGATATAAACGAATTAGGCTCCGAAATAGATCTTAAAATAAAACATATTAGATAAATAAAATACACCAAAAGCAAAATAGATCTAAATGAAAACAATTAAATAAATAAAATATACTCAAGAGAGAAGAAGGACAACTGTAATAAAATCTATGGCTAGAGGTTAGTCATTTCATTATAAAATATACGAGTTCATTTATTTAGTCCGTCAATATGCGATCGAACGTATGTTACGCGATAAAATTTGAAAAGAATGAGATGCATTAGCGGGGTACCCACCTCTTGAAACGTAATCGGCAGAACGACGGTGATCAGGGCGATAGAGATCGGCGGGTACCCACTAATTGAAACGTAATCGGCATAACGACGACAATTAAGGCGATAGAGATGGGCGTCCATCCGATGGCCCGTCCACGATTTTGCCTTCTTCTTTTTCTTCGATCTTGATGACGGAGATAACCCACGGTGTTCTTTGTGAAAGAAAATACCAAGGATTTATGGAAGAGATTAAAGGGTTTTTATTAAAAAGGGATGAGTGGAGGAGTTGTGACGGCTAAGGTTTTTGAGAAGGAGAAAAGAAAGATGCGGCTAAAGTTTTTAAGAAGATTTCTCAAGTTATAATTTTAGGGTCTCCCGTAATATTTTATTAAAAATATATTGAGAATAATCTAATGTTAGGTTGTCACTTTCGTACCAAGTTTCGACCCGTAAATCTCTTGTCTTTAACTCAAGTCTTTTACCAGCAAGCTATCACATATATAGCTTGTGTCAAATAATGACAATTTTAAATATAAAAATTTTTGAAAAATTAAAACGTGTACTTTCTTAACTAGGATAGGATTCGGTATGGAACGCTACCACTAATGATGGTATAAAACGCATCTAACACCACAAAATTAAGTGCACTAAAAATTGGGTCGTTACAAAGAAATTATAGATTTTCGTTTTTTAAACTCTACACTTTCTTGAAAATAGTTATTAACTACTTATTTAGATATTTAAAATATGTCAATTTATTATTTTTATGAATATAGAGCTAATTTTTCTAAATATATTTGTTTGATGATTGACAAAACATTTATTCAAACAGAAAAAGAAGAAAAAAAGAAGACATTTATTCTAACGACAAAAAGGGGAGACATGTAGAGCAAGACATTCAAACAGAGGCCACCCACCAGAGTCAATACAAAGTACAAACTACAACAGAAGCACCAAATCTGAACCAAGGATCAAAATTTCGGCCAAAATGACTGAAATTTTGGCTGAAATTATCAGTTTCGGTCTCCACCAAAATAGAAATTTTGTATGGGGATCAAATTTTCGGCCAAAATTTTGGTCCAAAATTTCACCAAAACCAAAATGAAAATCGAAATTTTGATCCTTCATCTGAACAACACTCCCAGCAAGAAAAAAACAAAAAAAAAAGCAATAAACAGTTGAAGGAAATCTAGGATGGAATAAGGTTTCCATACCCCAAACTTTTAGCCTAACAAAGGAGATCTTCATTTGAATTTAGAAAGCGACAAGACCAGCCGAAAGAGCTTTGCCTTCCTCGGAAGAATATATGCTCTCCTTCCACACCAGCCAAAATAAAGCCAAAGGCACCAAATTCCAAACAGCCGTCCCTTTTAAACCGAAATCACCGACAGTCTAGAGCCACATTTTGATCTAGTCATGTCGACACATTGAATCCAGCGGCAGTGTTATACAGTGGCCAATATTTGATCGACAATTTTACAGACAGCTTATGTGGCGTGATGTGAGTGGCTGCACACAACATAGTGGTGCCCAAGCACTGAAGCCAGTCACGTCCACATAAGCTATCTGCAAAATTGTCTATAAAAAATTGTTCACCGTTTATAATTTTCCGGAACGAATGAAAAAGAATGGCCCTGATTTTACTCGGTGACACAAAACACACCCATTTTCCAAAGAAAAGCCTCCAGCTTTCAAAATTTCTATAGACTGAATTTTATCTATCACCACCAGCCAAGAGAAGGAGATAAATCGATGAGGAGCCTTTGGACTTCCACTGCCAAGTCCAAGAGAGAGTAGGCGAGAGCCCGCCTGCCAACTTCTTGTACAAATTAAAGCTCGACTCTCCACAAGAATCTGCTTTCCATGTGGAGGGCCTGCTGAACCTAACACCATGTAAAAGACCCAACAACTCAAGCCACCTCACAAATTTCCACATCATAAAAGCCTGCCAACGGTAGACAGGTTCTAAGAAACAGCCCATCTTTTCCCACTTCTGCATAAGCCATTACTGACTACTTATTTTTTTCTTTATTTAAGATTTTCTATACGGTATCAGAGTACCAATGGCTCATTATTTTTTTATTTTTTTTTACTCTGATGTCATGACAAATCTGTGTATACAACTCAAAGCCATTTCGCTATGAGTGGAGGGGCCATGATCTTATAAGAGGAGAGACAAGCTACAAATACCCAATATGAGACTAAAACTTTAGATTGAGCCAAATCATGTGGACAATTGAATTGAGTGACGCGGTGTGGAGAAATACTTGCTCTAATATTATGTAGAAAATCTAAAATAAAGAAGAAAATAATAAGATGATTAGATAGAGAATAAAGGCTACACGAGTGACTACATTATGATAATCTTTTGTGTCTTTAAATAAACTTCCCTTTACACATGGAATGAAGATAAACATAACTCTAAGAATCCTTATAATCTTAACATACTTATCTTAAGATCTTAATCTTAATTTTAAACTTCGATTACACATATACTTAACTCTCTGCCTAATATAATGAGCTAAATTTGGAGGGCACTTGGCTAACCATACATACGTGATAGGGCGAAAAAGAAGTGGAGAACCGACTCCAATGAAAACACATGCAACCAGAAAAGCCTTTGATATTTGCAGATGGGAACTCCAAAAACCTGACCCCTTTGGACGCTCATCGGACGAAAATTTCCAAATGCCGCACCCATTACCGTACTTCTCCAACAGAAGTTTCCTCTAAAGCGTACTCTTCTCAGACAAGATAGGCCACAACCACTTGACCAGAAAAGCCTCGTTAAAAAACTTTAGATTTATGATACTAGCACCTCCATCCTCTTTTTGAGGACAAATACTACAGAAAATAAGATTACTAGGGGCAGCAAAAAGCTGTCTCTATTAATAAAAAGAAATTATTGTTTCAATAGCGATAAAACTAATAGTGGCAATTTTGGTGGCCGCTGAAACATTAATCTACATTAATCAAGGGACATAAAATACAAAGGAAGGGAAAGAAGGGTGGATTTAATCAACATTAATCTACACACAAAAGAAAGTAACCTACCTTTCCAACTGGCTAATTTCCTTTTACTCCTTTTGATAATTAATTGCACTACAAAAAATAAGATTATTAGCGACAATTTTTGGTTATAAAAAACTGTCATTATTAATAAAAAAATTATTAAAGACAATTAAGACTATTAGCGGCAAGGGTATTAACGATAGTTTTTTTATGGGCTTTTTGCAAATACCCCCCTGAGTTATGTTGATATTACAAATAACCTCCCCAGTTATAGCTATTTGCTTTAAACCCCCTGAGTTAGCATTTTGGTGTTTATAAAACACTCTCTTTAACGGATGCTACTTTAAATGGTTAACCTGCCGTTAAAGAGTAGCCTAAATACCATATTTATCTTTTTTAAAATTAAATTACTAAATTGCCACTCTCTGCACGTAGTAAGAGTAATTTTAAATCCACCCCTCCACTTACAAAAAAGAATAGTTTTAAATCCACCTACCAAATATTTGAGTTCACCCACGCTGAAAAACATTGACTGCATTGAATCAGACGATGGAGATTGTTTATCGTCCCAACCGTTCACACGATGGATCTTGAGATCACGGTGGCACTATTAGACGGTTGACTGCATTGAATTGGGCGATGGAGATCATTTATCGTCCCAACCTTTCACACGATATATCTTGAGATCATGGTGGTACCATCAGACAGTTGACTGCATTGAATTGGACAATGGAGGTCGTTTATCATTCCAACCATTCACACGATGGATCTTGAGATCATGGTGGCACCATCAGACAGTTGATTGCACTGAATCGGACGATGGAGATTGTTTATCGTTCCAACCTTTCACAAGATGGATTTTGAGATCATGGTGGCACCATCAGATGGTTGATTTTTTATTTCATGTGGTACACACCCAAAAAAATGACCTTAAAATTAATTTTAACCGTATACATTGATGTTAAGGTCACTTTTCTGATATGTGTGCCACGAAATAAAACACTGATCGTCTAATGGTATGCCTAAACGATCTCTATCTTCTTATTCAATGCAATCAATGTGTTTTAGCGTGGGTGAACTCAAAGATTCGGTGGATGGAAGCAGGCGCGATTAGACAATCCAATTCTTAAAAAATGGGTCTTGAATCATATAGGAAATTAGAGGGACGAGTATTTTGAGTGGAACACATAGATTGAAGGTTTTCTTTTCAAGAATAATTGCATCGTTTGCCACAAATCCTTCATTGGTTGAGTATTCGTCCAAACGTTGGCATGCTTTAATGGGGGAATCACCCATCTGATGAGTCTTGAATCTGATGGGTGAATGAAGGGCCTTTTATAAGAGTACCTTTAAATCCACCCACTGAATCTTTAAGTTCACCCACGCTGAAACACGTTGATTGAATTGAATCGAACGATGGAGATCATTTATCCTCCCAATCTTTCACATGATGGATCTTGAGATCATGATCTTACCATCAGACGGTCAGTGTTTTATTTCACATGGCACACATCTCAGAAAAGTGACCTTAACATCACGTACATACTTAAAATTGATATTAAGGTCACTTTTAGGGGTGTGTACCACATGAAATAAAAAGTCAACCGTCTGATGGTACACCCATGATCTAAAGATCAATCTCATGAAAGATTGGGATGATAAAAAATTTCCATCGTTTGATTCAATGCAGTCGATGTGTTTCACCGTGGGTGAACTCAAAGATTTTGTGGGTGGATTTAAAGGTACTCTTTTTCGAATATTGGTAAATTATAATGGCATGACTTGTAAATAAAGGTGAATGAAAGGCCTTTTAGAATGGTGATAAACTTTAATGGCATGACTTATAAATATAGATGAATGAAGGGCCCTTTAGAATGGTGGTATTTTTAAAATATTGGTTTCATTAAGGGCAAAATAAGCTTTCCGTCCATAAACTCACAGCTTGTTAACGACAGGGGGTTATATGAAACAGAAACATAAAAGTAGGGGCTGCAGAATAAATACCCATAACTCAGGGAGTTTCTTATAATATTAGCATAATACGGGGGGGTATATGCAAAAAATCCTTTTTTTATTAATAGCGGCAGTTTTTGGCGGCCGCTAATAGTCTTAATTTTTTTATAGTGTTGCCAAATCCTTTTTTCATCGGGGGATTTGTGAACCAATAAGAAGACCAAGATATTTAAAAAGGCGGCCCTTCTTTGTCATATTCTCGCACTTGAACCCAACTAGGATATTCTAACTCCCAATAAAGTCTCATCACCACCATCAATAAAAAATAATAGTGTCATCTGCGTACAATAAATGATTGAAATCGATACTTAGCTACTTTTGTAAATCAATAAGTAATTATAAATAAATGAGCCTGCCCTGGGGAGGCTTGGGAGTTTATGACTAGATGGAGTTCAAAATCATTTCAAGATGTTGATGTTAGCTTACCTTAGCACGGCCCAAGCCCAGCCTATTACCACACGGCCCACACCTACTGACAGATCTAGCGGTGGTATCATACAAGGGAAATTTACCTGATCGACCCTGTCAGATGTACCTTTTACTGCAGAGACCCTATAGTTTCACCTTTACCCAAATCGACCCACTGCGCGCCGAGCCGACCATAGGGAGAATAAAAAGTCCATATTACCCCCTTCTCTGACTTTCTTTAACCCAAATACATTCCCTTTTTCTCATTTCAATCTGCGCTAAAGTTACAAGAAGTTAGAGGTGGTGAAGGTGACGACGTCTTCTGCCTCAGATCTGCTAACTAGAAGAAGAAAACAGAGGTTTGGGAGAAGAAGCTCCTGTATTTTGTCATTCGGAGTTGAAGATCCTGCAGTTTCCCATTCCGACGCTAGGTATGTTCAGATCCAGTGTAAACCATATCGAAATAACTTTTGGAAAAGGTGAATAGATATCGATTGTAAATAAATGCAGGAGCTGGTCGATTGTAAGTTATGCTTCGATTGATTATCCAATCGCTACCGATTGAGTTACCAATCATTACCGATTGCTTATCCAATCGTCACCGACTTCATAAACAATCGATATCGATTGGATATCCAATCGACCAGCTCATGCATTTATTTGAAATTGGACCCGATTGGTAACTCAATCGGTAACGATTGGATACTCAATCAGTAACGATTGGATACTCAATCGGTAACGATTGGATACTCAATTGGTAGCGATTGGATACTCAATCGATAGCGATTGGATAAGCAATCGGTAGCGATTGTATATTCAATCGGTAGCGATTGGATACTCAATCGGTAATGATTAGATATCAGTTATTTTGCTACCAATTTATCATATTCATCCGTCTTATGACTCCTTTCTTCTCCTTCTTAAAGTGGCGATGTCTTGTGTGAAAATTCCTCTTCTCTGTCACTTTGATGGCCATATTGTAAACGATGGTGGTTTGTATCAAGGTGGCCGCCGGAGGATTATTATAATTTCAATGGGTATATCTTATGAACGGTTCAGAAGGCGAATTTCTGTTGCCAGTTTTGCGAGAGAAGATGAAACAATTTCCATAAAGTTCTCTATGAAGATAGTGAACACCCTTGTGCTTGCCGACGTATTGGATTCGAATGATTTGGCCACCCTATTTTCGTTTTATAAATTCGGGTCGGACATTATAAAGGTATTCATCATTAAAGAACCATCCTCCTTCCGATTCGAAGCTGAACATGTACCTCTAGGTGGGACTGATTTTGTGAGTAACCATTCCTTCCAGCCATATAAGTTTGAGGAGGAAGGACTTACATATGATACTATTCAGTTAGGTGATGACGGCGATTTCACAGCAAACATATCCGCCATGAAGACAACTATTTATTTAAATCATGCCCCAGTTGAATCATATGATGACCCACTACAAAATATGCATGGGGCACATTGTAGTCAAGAGTTAGACTACACGTCTCTAAGAGTTGGGGATGAAGACGATTTTCATCATATCTTTCCCGGTGGATTCACAACTTGGATGACTCACAAAGTATGTTCTACTATGCCATCTATGGGGATTAATGAAGGAGCTCAACCCTATTTTCATACATATAATCACCCCTTCGGTGAAGGGACTAGTCAACCATGTCAGAACTCGTTCGGTGGAGGGCTTAGTCAGCCATGTCATGACCTGTTCCGTGAAGGGCCTAGTCAACCACATCAGAACCCCTTCGGTAAAGAAGGATCTAGTGAACCACCTCAAAACACTGTTGGTGAAGAGAACATCGAAGATTATGATGATGAACCGGATGGGTTTATAAAAGAGGATTCGAAATATTTTACGAGGGGCATTGATAATCCATTAGTAGATGGAGCTTACGAAATTTCAGAGACATCGGACGAGTCTTCTGATCAAGAGGTGAAAACCGAATATCGGAATTGGACTTTTGAAGTTGGAGAGATCTTCAGAGATAAATAAACATTTCAAAGAGCATTGAAAGAGCACGCGGTGGAGAAAAAATTTCAAATTCGGCCTTTGAAAATTGCTAATTATCAAGTGACAGCCGCATGCTACGAAACCGGTTGTTCATGGTGAATACATGCATCTAAATTAAATGGGCTCGACACTTTCCAAATTAAGACGTTTAATAGTACTTACACATGCGGGGCCGCTAAGATCGGACCGCACGATCACCGTAATGCAACAATCTCGTTCGTAGCCAATTATGTACGAGAGAAACTTATGAAAGGATTCGACTATACTCCGGCATCGATAATATTTGATATTGTAAAAGCTTATAATGTGCAAATCTTATATGCTAAGGGTTGGAGGGGGAAAGAAATTGCCCTTAATGATATTAGAGGCAGTTGAGAACGACAATTTGTGGATCTACCAGCCTACGTGAAAGAGATGGAGAGGGTAGATCCTAATGTACGAACATCCTTTCAACTAACGCTTGACGGTAAATTTCAAAGATTTTTTTAGAGTTTCGGCCCCTGCATCGGAAGCTACCGTAGTACACTTCGTCACACACTGCTTGTAGATGGCACACACCTACGGGGACGTTACAAAGGGATCCTACTTATTGCCTCGGGGTAAGACTGTAATGGCTATATATTACCGTTAGCATTTACCGTCGTCGAATTAGAAGAAGAGGATACCTGGATGTGGTTTCTTGAACGAGTAGGTGCGTTCGTGACACACACCACAACTATTGCATGTGACATATGACACAAAATTAAGGCGGAAGTATCCCAAGAATAATGTGAAGGGTTTATGGTGGTGCGCCGCACGTGCATATTCAGTAGAGAAATTTGATTATTTTATTAACAAAATGAAGGAAGATCGTGCTGATCCTCAGGCCGTAGAGTATATTTTGAAAATAGACCCAAAGCATTGGGCACGCGCACATATGAAAGGAAGGCAATATGATTCTCTAACTATGAATAATGCCGAAAGCTTAAATAGCGTACTAAAGATAGCCCGAGAGAGATTCATTATCGACCTAATCAGAACTACTAGAGAGAAAGTCGCCGATCATTTTCAAAAGCGCAGAAAGATATCTAAGAAATGGACCACCATACTCTGTCCAAAAGCAGACGAACATATGAAGAAGGTATTACAATGGGCCGGTAGGAAGAGAGCTCAGCCATACGGGCGCGATCAATTTCAGGTCAATTCTGGAAATTTCATTCATCACGTCGACTTAGAACACATGACCTGTACTTGATGTCGTTGGCTTATTCATGGCTTGCCTTGCTCTCATGCCATGACAGCTATCAATCGGAGAAGTTACGATTACCATAACTTCTGTGAGAAGTGGTTTTTCACTGCTTGCTTTAGACAAACATACGACGAACAATGGCTTCCCACCCTCGATAAAAGCCAATGGGCATTCCAAGCTAAGCAACTGTCAAAAAATATGAAAGTAAGACCACCCTACAATTGTCAAAAGCAAGCCGGCCGTCCGAGAAAGAGAAGGATAAGGTCTAAGGGTGAAGTTAGGGCCATACAGTGTGGCAGGTGCAATGAGTATGGTCACAATCGCCGGAGTTGCACGGCAATTGGTCCTATGGGTTGACACAGTACAAGAAGTCGGCTAAATTTCCTACTAGATATAAATTCCCCAAAAAATGTAAAGAAGCTGTTGATAGATAGCCCTGGTGAGAATTGGGTTTGACTTGTAACTTCATTGGGGTTGTATCCAACCTGATTTTCGAATTTTAGGCAAGCTCTGTAATCTTAAGAATTTTCAAACGTTTCATCACAGACAGTCAATATCGATTGCTTTTGCAATCGATATCGATTGCTTACGAAATCGATATCGATCGCTTACGAAATCGATATCGATTGCTTACATAATCGATATCGCTTACTTAGAAAATCGATATCGATTGATTATGCTATCGACTGCTTGAGCACACTTTAATAAAGCCTGCGACAAGCCCATATAAAAAGTTTATATACTTGATATTATAAATTAAAAAAAATATGATTACAATTAAAATTTATAATTTTCGTTTACAAATAATCCTTGAAGTTAATATAATTTTAACTTTTGAAATAAATTAGGATGCTACTGCATTAGTAGTAGGTTCTTCATCCATGGCTCTCTCGACTTCTCCATCAGCAGTAAATTTAGCGAGGATTTGGCCAATTTCTGCCCTGATCTGACTCATATTTCCTTGGCTGAAGTCAAATTTCTTCCCCAACATGAAGTACTCTATATACTTCAAAACAAATACCCCACAGTTCCAACCATTGCTCTGTCGGGGCACGGATTTGAACTTGCAATCAGAACTTGACCACGGATAGGTCGCAGCTTCCAATGCAGTGGAGTCTCCGTGTACATGTAAAATCACGGGAAGATATTTGGTCTGTTTTGAAAAGTGTAATGTCAGATAATGTTTGATAAGATAACCTACTTAAGCAGAAAAAATATGTAGAGATATGTGTGATCGATTGCCCAAATGATCGACAATAATGGCATAATCAATCGTTAGCGATTGTATGATCAATCGTTAGCGATTGTTTAGATAATTTTGAAGGTGTGGACCATTCATACCAGGATGTTGATTTGTAGGGGATACTTGTCCTTCGAAGGCCTATCCAAAATTGGATCAATGATCATTACCGATCGTTCTAAAACCTTAACGATCGCAAGGGCCCAATGCAAAGGAGCGTGGCTATGGACTGAGACAAATATCTGAAATGAATAATATAAGGGAAATTTACCTTATATAAGGAAACAATGGTGAAAATTATAAACAAAGTTTGCAGAGAGCGTAATGTACCGTGTTGCATTGGTGAGCCCACAGATTCCTCAACCTATTGAAGAATAAGTTTTGGAGCATCTTCTTGCCTGGGTTGGTTTCTTCCTTAAGGGCAGCCCACCGTTCAATTTGAGTGGCCATCAATTTTTGGTTGAGTTTTTCAGTTTCAACAAAGAATCTGAAATCGTTATAATCCATGGCGATATATGACAAACCGGTGGGGCTCATCAGGAAGAATTTATCACTAACCTCAGGATGAGCAGCGTCATCCATGACTTTCAAAAGTCTTAGGTAGGCTCCCATGATCTGAAAGAAAACAAATTTCAGTAAATGCAAAGTCAGTATCAACTGTTCAGACAATCGTTAACGATTGTCTAGATAATCGGTATTGACTGTTCAGACAATCGCTATCGATTGTCTAGATAATCGGTATCGACTGTTCAGACAATCGTTATCGACTGTTCAGACAATCGCTACCGATTGCGTAGAGAGACGCTCTCGACTGTCTAGACAGTTGTTATCAACTGTTAAGACAATCAGCATCGAGTGTGTACACAATCATCATCGATTGTCTAAACAATCGAGTTAGACTGTCTGGGCAATCGTTCCCTTTTTTTAATCAGTCGTTACTTTTAGAAAACTTGAAAAAAAAATAACTTTGGAAATTGAATATGAGAGATTTGGTTACTTACAAGATTGTCCAAGTATGCCGTGCCTTCCAGACATTTGAACGTATGAATCCGGAGTGTATAATCACCCACGGAGCTTACGTAGATGCTGCATGAAACATAACGGCCAAGTTTTAATTCAAAACGAAAGTTACTACTAACTAAATTTTAACTATCATCAGAAAAAAGGACAAATTCGTAATATATGTAACTTACTCGGCATCCTTTTCGGGAGCTGTCTAGATGGCATTCATGAACCTCTGCTCATCTGTCAGCTCAACCGTAGGAGGTGGCATCGTCTCGGTTGGCGGTTTTTTTATTGCCTGCTTTTTCCCTGTCCTAGGCTTCGAGGCAATTTGTTTGACTTTAATCCTAGGCCTCAGGTGAGCATCTATTGGTTGCTCGGATTGCTCATCACCAGCCGGACCACCCTTATCATCATCATCAAGGGATTGGTTATCAGCTGCTACCAACTCCTCTTGGGCGGGAGGAGCTGGTGCCACATCTGCTGATCTCTGGTCAGCAGGGCCAACAAGTTTTGGTCCCATATCGGTAGAGAGAGACACTTCCGACCATCCTGAACATCGAAAGACATAAATTGATAAATAAGAAAAACAGAGAACAGAATGACCTCTAAAAATAGAGAACAGAATTACTATCGATACTGATCGTATTTACATTCAGTACCGATCGCTTATCGATTACATTTACAAGTGGTACCGACTTCACTTACAATCGGTATCGATTGTATACTCAATCGTGATCGATTGTATATGCAATCGTTACCGATTGTAAATGCAATCGATAAACAATCAAATAAATAAATAATCGAATTAAAACAGACTACACTACCAATCATACCTTGGGTGTCACCTCCATTATCGTTTGAAGGAGTTCTATAATTTTTCCTTGCTCTTTTCGGATCAACTTGTTGAAGTGATCCGCCGTTTGCAATTGAACATCCCTTGAAGTGAGCCGTTCTTCAAAGGAGTTGCATTATGTCCGGAGGAGCATATTCTCCTCCACCAGCTGCTTATTCCCCTCTACCAATTGGTTAACTATCTCTTCCAAATGGCTGGCTTTTTTGTTGAGTTTCATGTTATCAAACTCCAAACCATCAATCCTCCTCAACAACTCTTGATTAGTGGAGGATGGTGTACTGCTGGTTGTCTTCGCGGCGACCCTTTTAGGCCGGTCTAATTGACCTTGGACCTCATCTGAGGAAGAGCCTTCGTCAGACGTTGTTTCGTCCTCAAATGTTTCCTCTTCAACTTCTTTGACCGGAATATTTCTTTTCTTCTTGGGCCGAAGATCAACTTCCACAGCTTTCTTGACCTCCTCAACCTCTTTCCTCTTCCCCCCAATTTCCACAACAACAGCCTTTAAAACCCGCTGATAATTCCTTACGAGTGGTATGTCCAACTCGAAGGTAACGGGTTCGAGGGGAGCGTTAATCTGTTACAAAAAAGGACAGGCTGTAAAATAACATAGAAAAATCTATAGAAATTGAAAAGTGACTCTAAATTAAAGATCTTGATTGTGTAGGTAATCAATACCGATTGTGTAGGTAATCGATACCGATTGTGTAGGTAATCGATACCGATTGTGTAGGTAATCGATCCCGATGGTGTAGGTAATCGATACCGATTGTGTAGGTAGTCGATCCCAATTGTGTAGTATGTCGCCACCGAGTGTGTAGACCGTCGATAATGATTGCTTAATCAATCGATCCGATTCCGTAGTCAGTCGTTTCCGACTACGTAGGCAATCGATATTGATTGATTTGGTAATCGGAATCATCCAGATTACTCTTTAAAGTTGTTACAAGTTTACCTTTATATATTTGAATTAGTTTAAATGACATCATACCTTGCTGTCGACCATCTTCGCAAGAGTGTAGCTTTTATTCCTCGTTTGGTGCTTCTCTGCCCACTTTAACAACCGGGGGAAAGGTTTTACCATTGGCGTTCGTTGAGGTGAGACTTCAGGCAGCATCTCATAGGCCCACCACTGAAGTACACACATACAGCCATAAATATTATATGGCTTAAGGGCTTTATCGTTGTCGGCTGTCTTTCTATTTGCCACGCCCTTCTCTATATACTCTAGCAAGTCTTTGAAGACGTAGAGACCCCATGGGGTTTTTTTGAAACTTTCCACGTCATCGACAAGTTCAACGTGGGCCTCCGACAATTGAAGATGGGACCCGATAAAAAGGAATGTACATAGAACAAAAAGAAGAGCCAACTTGACGAAGTCGTCATCACTTTGCGCTAGCCTCAATCCACTATCAATATGAGACCGCAGAATTTTCCCGGGCGGTAGTCCCCAAAAATATTTGTATCGAATGGTTTCCACTTCAGGTGCTTTAATGGAAGGGGAATACCCTTCGGGTTCAACGACTACAAGGCCCAGAATTAAGGCAACGTCCATCTCTCGAAGATAGACATCTCTCCTCCGGTTTCGGAAGTGGTTCTTCTCAACCCAAAAACTTAGCATAGCATCGACAACATCTCCAGCAAAACTAACACCCTTTGGCATTTGGAATATTCCCCCAAAAACTGATGCACTTAGCATCTCCTTCTGCTTCGGGCTAGCGTCTTCGTAGATCTTCGAAATGCCAGTAGGAGAACATTTTCCAACAGCACATTGTACAACCATTTTGCCGGCTTTTGTATATGAACTGTAATAAAATTGAAAGAGAATGTTTATAATCAGGGTATAATCAGGTTAGATAAAAAAACTCGCCGATTCCCTAAACAATCGTGATCGATTGTGTACATAATCGCTATCGATTGTGTACGCGATCGTCATCGATTGTGTACACAATCGTCATCGACTGTTGAATCAATCGATGTCGATCGCGTTAACAATCGACAACCTATACAATTGTCCAATTTCTTTTCCTTTTTTCTTCTTATTCTTTTCTTCTTTCGCCAAAAATTTCATTACTTCATTGTTTTTGTCCCAAAGGAACTGAAGATGATCTAGTTCTGGTGGTATATGCAATCGATAGCGATTGTATATGCAATCGCTATCGTATGCAAATGCAATAGCTTTCGTTGTTATCCCTAACCATCACCAACAAATGATTTTCCACCATCAGCAACAAATGTATCATCCCTATTATCCCTTCCAACCCCCACATTTCCCAATGTCAAACGACGGCGATAAAACACCTTAAAACCTACTATAACAAAATCAATTTCGATCTTGTAAGGGAGGACCCACCACCACCACTAGAACCAGATCCTCTTCAGTTCCTTTGGGACGAAAACGTAAATTTTGGCGAAAACGATATCGATTGTATAGACAATCGATATCGATTGAGTTTACAATCGTTATCGATTGTCTATACAATCGATATTTATAAAATTTACTACAAAATGTGGACCGACGAAAGAGGAAGAAAAAAAATCAACAGAAATTAATTATTTACTAGCTACTTACAGGTTTGGTAGCTTGAAGATTGATGAACAGAATGCTAGCGACTCTCGACCGCCTCTCCACCGACTTCGAACGAAAAGGTAAAAAAGTAAAAAGGTAAATAGTGTGTAGGGTTTGGTGAAGGCGGCTATTTATTACATTGGGGGTAAATCCGGTATTTCCTAAAGGCGGAAGATGGCTCGGCGCGCAGCGGATCGATTTGGGTAAAGGTGAAACTATAGGGTCTCTGCAGTAAAAGGTACATTTGACAGGGTCGGTCAGGTAAATTTCCCATCATATAGAGTCCATGATTTTTTTTTTCTTTGGCCTAATAAAAGTGGGATTCTTCTCCTACCAAAATTGGCAAAAAAAAAATTTCATCAAAATTTGAGACGAATTTATCTCCACTCATTTGAATCGCAACCTACACACACATGACTACTGAGATCACAACCACCACCCTGCAAGACTGCAACTACCACTAGCACCACCACGATCACCACGACCATGACCATAATCACCACCACTCCTCTTATTTCCTCATATATTTTTTTTCTATTTTTTTTTTTAAATTTTTAATTATTTAGATTTATTTTTTGTACCCCGCCTTCTCAACAAGATGTCTCATCTAGGGCTCTCAATGGGCCGCACAGGGGTTCAACCCGACCTGACCCTACCCGGGCCAGGTTCCTAATTTTTTTAGCTCGGCCTTAACCCAGGCTGCGAAGTGCTCAGCCCAAGCCCGGCCCGCTAGGCTTGGGCTTTTTTTTTTCAGTTTTTTATGGGAGATTGTTTTTAAATAAAATTTGGTAAAAAAATTTCGAATCGATTTTCAAGGAGAGAGAGTTTGAGGGAGAGAGAGACTTGTTTGCTTAGAGTTGGGACTTGAGATGGTAGAAATTGCGAGAAAATAAATACCCAATTTTAGGGTTTCTATTCATGAAGATAGTACCGATTGAGATTGCAAGTGCATTTTTACTTAAATTTCGTTGATTTTAAACCTTTCAACAGTTTAATCTTAGGACATATACTTAAATGGTGTTGATTTTTATCCAGGCTGTGTGCGGGCTGGGTGTTGGAACATTCAACCCAAGCTTGGCCTGGATCAATCCGGGTTGCTACATGCTTAGCCCGACCCGGGTACTAGACTAGGTTAAATATACCACTTTTTTTGGGCCGGATGTTAGGAATTCAACCCATACTAACGAACTCTCGATCACAATGAATGTGAAAAAATTAAGAAGATGCAAAGAATACTCACACACACAACACCAGATTTACGTGGTTCACCCAATCGAGGGCTATATCTACGGGAGCATACGCACTATTTATGAACGTTTACAACGCGCATACTCTCTTCTCTCTAGTACACTCACAAAGAACAGAGAAGAGATCTGCTGAAATATGGTAACAATTTCGACACAAGAACGACTTCAATCGGATCTTCAATCTCCAAGCAATTCTTCAATACGTTGCGTCTCCAAAGTATTCACCTAAGTATTTATCTCTTAAAAAAACTCTCTCAAAAGCTCTCTCAAAGCCCCCTAATTTGTCCATGAGCTTTCCCTTATATAGAAGTCCCGAGTCATACTTCTAACCCAAGAGAAACTGCTCAAAAAACCGAATTTGCACATAACTTAGACATCACTGGAGGTCGCGGGTTGCTCGAGCGAGAACCAAAGTCGCTCGAGTGACTTCTACCCGTGAAGAATACTCTTGTTGCGTGCTCACCTCGCTCAAATGGATTTGGTTTCCGCTCAAGCGACCTGCGTTGGGGTAAACCTATAATAACAATCTCCACCTAGGTTTCATACCCAACCACGTCATCGCTCTAACGGGCATCAACATCTTCGACATGTATTAATCATGTTTAGGCAATGCCTAACTTTATTTTGTGTAACCAGCTTGGTCAACATATTCGTTGCGTTCTCTTTTGCATCGATCTTCTCAATCGATATCTCTCCATCTTCTATCATATCTCTAATAAAATGATACCAGACATCTATATGCTTTGTTCTAGCATGAAAGACTTAGTTCTTTGCTAGGTGAATGACACTCTGACTGTCACAGAAGATATCGGTGCTCTCATCAACCTCACCAAATTTACTAACCAAACCTTTAAGCCATAAGGTTTCCTTGGTTGCTTCTGTAGCCGCTATATACTTTGCCTTTATAGTTGACAACACAACTATCCCTTGGAGCATAGATTTTCAACTGATTGCTCCACCTGCCAAGACAAACACGTACCCTGTGGTTGACCTTCTTCTGTCAGGGTTACCAGCTTAGTCGGAATCGACATAACCGTAGAGATCCAACTCGCATGTATCTCCACCTTCAAACATCAAACCATGTTCAACTGTACCTTTTAAATATCTCAATATTCATTTCACTGCAAGCTAATGTTCCTTATTCAGATTAGACATATACTTGTAAACCACACTCAAGGCCTGTGCTAAATCTAGATGTGTACTCACCATGACATACATCAAACTCTAAATAATATTTGCATACGAAATATTCTTCATGTATTCCCTTTCAGCCTATTTGGACGGACTCATCTTTTTTGTGAGCTTAAAATGTTATGCGATAGGAGTTGATACAGGCTTGGTATCACTCATATTGTACTTTTCAAGGATCTTTCAGATAGAAGTCCTTTGAGTTAGCCAAAGTCTCTTCTTCTCACCATCCCTTGTGATTTCTATACCTAAGATCTTATTTGCAGAATCAAGATCCTTCATCTCAAATTTCTGGTTCAATGATTGCTTCAACTTGTTGATTTCAATTTTGCTTCTTACTGCTATTAGCATATCATCTACATAGAGAATTAGAAAGGTTCTCTCCCTTTTACTATACTCTTTCCAGTAGATACAACAATCATATTGCCCCCTGTGATACCCTATGCTCAACATATATGAATCAAGCTTTCTGTACCACTGCCTGGGTGCCTACTTGAGACCATACAAGGATTTCTTCAACCTGCAGAGAAGCGATTATGACCCTTCTGCTTCAAATCCTTCTGTTCTAGTTCGAGATCTTTCATATAAATTTATATGAATTTCTTCCTGAAGATCTCCACGGAGAAACGTTGTTTTCACATCCATCTGTTCTAGTTTGAGATCTTTTAAAACAACAACTGCTAATAATATGTGAATCGATGTGTGTTTCGCAATCGACGAGAATATCTTATTGTAATCAATATATTCTTTCTGAGAAAACACTTTTGCAACTAGCTTTGCTTTGAACTTCGGGGTTTCACTCTTATCACCTTTTTTCTTTCGAAAGATCCATTTACAACGGATGACTCTCTTCCCTTTAGGAAGTTCCATGAGATCCCAAGTCTCATTCTTCAAAAGTGACTACCATTCTTCTTCCATAGCTAACTGATACTTTACTGCATCTGTATCCATCCAAGGTTCTTGAACTGTGCTTGGTTCTCCATTCTCTTGGATAAGTGCAAGTATTAAAGGAACCATGCCCTTTAATTTTTCAGGACATTTTTTCATCCTTTTTGACCATCTCAAGGTAGTCTAAACTGGAACCAGTACCTGGGACAGCAAGTCTTGAGAAATTATGCCATTGGAGTCTTCATTATCCTTCTCATCTTGCTCATGACTTTTAACATCAACTTGTACCTGAGATTCACCAGATGACTGAGGTTTATCTTTCGTATTTTTCATCGGAAACTCATCTTCGTTGAAAATAGCATCTCTTTCAACTATCACTTTGTGAGATTGTGTATCCCACAAACGATAACCTCTGACTCCTTCGCCATAGCCAATCAAGACACACTTTTTGAATTTTGGATCCAACTTGGATCGCTCACTTCCCTGAAGTAATGCATACGTTGCACATCCAAACAACCTCAAGTGAGAGTGATTCTTGTATCCTCTATACCAAACCTCATCTATAATTTTCGAGTTTAATGTCGTCGAAGGCGATTGGTTGACCAAGTAACATGTCGTGTTCACTACCTCTGCCTAGAACCCATGACTCAAGCTTGAATGATTCAATATACATCATACTTTTTTTAATAGTGTTATGTTCATCCTCTTTGCTACACCATTTAGATGAGGATATTCAGAAACAGTTAAGTGCCTAACTATCCTTTAATTTTCACAGTGAGCCTTGAACTCTGATGACAAGTATTCTCCATCAGTATCTAAATTGAGAATCTTCACCTTTCTATCTATCTGCTTTTTAATCATACTCTGTCACTGATTGAATTTCTGAAATACACCTGACTTATTTTTAATCGGATACACCCAAACTTTCCTAGAGTAGTCATCTATGAATGACACAAAGTAGTTGGCTCCACCCACCGAAGTGACTTTTGCAGGTCCATATACATCAGAATGTATATAATCAATCAGTCCCTTCGAAGTATGCTTTCCTGAGGAGAAACTAACTTTCCCAAAGATGTAATCTTCACAGAAATTTAGCTTATAAGTTTGAATGTCAGAAATTACCTTATTTTTTTATGAGCTCTGTCAGCCCATGTTCACTCATGTGACCAAGTCTCTTGTACCACAAATAAAAGAGATCCTTAAAATCTGTCATAGCCACAATACCACTACCGATGATTGTGTTACCTACTAAAATATACAAATTCTCCATATTTTCACCTTTCATCAAGGTCATAGCACCACGTACGACCTTTAGTTTCCCGAATTCTAGAATGACTCGACATCCCATCTCATCAAATACCCCCAACGAGATCATATTCTTCTTCAGATCAAGCACATTCCAAACCTCAGTAAGAGTGCGAACACAACCATCAAACATTTTGATTCTGATAGAGCCGATACCCACTGTTGCACATACACTATCATTCCCCATCATTATCGTCCCACCATTGGCTTCCTTATACTGGTCAAATCAATCCCTATACGGATACATGTGATATGATATTTCTAAATCTAGGATCTATCTACCATCAAATTGATTGGGGTTTAACAATGCACACGATAGGTCTCCACAGGAATTTGACATAGTAACACTAGCCTATTGTGAAGTCCCTTCATCACCCTTATCTTTATTCAATCTCTACTTACAATATTTGTGAATATGTCTAGATTGTTTATAGAAGTAACAGATAATATCCTTTCTGTCACCCCTGGATTTGGACCTATTGTTTCCTCTCGTTGATTTATTATCCCCTCTGGACTTGTCGCTTTTGAGATCATGGTTCCGACCCCTTTCGCTTAAGAGACTAATCCCTTCGGAGTTAAATTCAAGCTATTTTCTCAATTCGTCCGAAAAAAGTGCAGCAGTCACTTAGACGAAAATAGTACATTTACCATAAATTAATGTGGTAACAATGTGCTCATAAGATGATGGCAGTGAGGTGAGCAATAGAAGTGCAATATCTTCTTCTTCAAGTTTCATCTCAATGCTCAATAGTTTACTAATTATTTAATTAAATAAATTCAAATGGTCATGAATACCCGTACCAGCCTTCATACGAAGGGTGTAGAGTTGCTTTTTTATGAAGAGTTTGTTGGACAGCGACTTTACCATATAGTGCGATTCCATCTTCTTCCACAAATCTACGGCTGTCTTTTTGTGAAGAACATTATACATAACTTCATTGGACAAACACAAACGGATATTGCTTATGGCTCTTTTATCAATAGAGTTTCACTCTTCATCTGACGTCTTTGTCTTCTTCCTCATCTTCTTCCCAAGTAGAGTATCATCAATGCCTTGTTGATCATGGAGATCTGTGACCTTGATTTGCCACAAAACAAAGTTATTCTTCACTGAAAACTTCTCCACCTTGAATCGAGTATTCGATACCTTCATTGCCATTGTAGCATAAACCTGGCTCTGATACCACTTGTTAGGAATTCAACCCACAGTAACTAACTCTCGATCACGATGAATGCGAAAAAATTAAGAAAATGTAAAGAATAATCGCACACACAACACAAGATTTACGAGGGCTACGTCTATGGGAGTATATGCACTATTTATGAATGTTTATAATGCACACACTCTCTTCTCTCTAGTGCACTCTTAAACAAGATCAAGCACGATCTTCAACAATAAACCCGTTGTTAAACCAAGGACGCGATCCTTCAAAGAACAGAGAAGATATTTGTCAAAATTTAGCAATGATTCCGACACAAGAGCGGCTTCAAGCGGATCTTCAATCCCCAAGCAATTATTCAATACCTTGCCTCTCTAAAGTATTCACCCAAGTTTTTCTCTTTCGAAAAACTCTCTCGAAGCCCCCTAATTCATCCATGAGCTTTCCCTTATATAGAAGTCCCGAGATCTACTTCTAACCCAAGAGAAACTGCTCAAAAAACTGAATCTGCACGTAACTTAGACGTCACTGATCGTCACGGGTCACTTGAGTGAGAACCAAAGTCGTTTGAGCGACTTACACCCGAAAGTTTTACCTTTGAGCCGTGCTCCGATTGCTTGAGTGAGAACAAAAGTCACTCGAGCGATTTCTACCCGTGAAGAATACTCTTATTGCGTGCTCACATCGCTCAAGCATATTAAATTCCCTCTCGAGTGACCGGCGTTGGGATAAACCTATAATAACACTAGATGCGGGCCAAAATCCGGGCTGGCCTGGCCCATTGAGAGCCCTAATCTCATCGAGATAAAAGTCTCAGTCTCGATTATAGATAAAACATCTCGAAAATTGAGATTTTATATCACCTTGGGACAAACATAAAAAAGTTTACCTTAATATGATTTTTAGAGCTAGTAGTTAATCAAACACTAATCTTCTTTTCTTCAACAATTGTTTATCTCGGCTTGCGACTGACATTGGTGACATATTTACCAAATCAATATTCTTTTGGGAAAAATATTTTAATCACGCTTTTTTTTTCATAAAATGTTGGTAACACAATAAAAAGAAATTTCTCTCCACTCATTTGTCTTCTTATTTTCAAATTTTTTGGAAACTTTTGATATTACCACTCCTCTATGAAACACATTCGGGTTGTCATCCAAAGGTGAGGAAGAAGAACAACAACCAAGATTTGGACTATTTTATATCTTGGTGACACTTTTCCTTATGAATTGTGGTATTAGGTTAGCTGCATGAGAGCCGACACTCTTGGTATATGGGTTACTTTTTGCTACACATGACACATGAAATCATTGTTGTGGTAACTGATGGGTGTACCATGATCTAAAGATCTAAAGTCTAAAGATCAACTTGACAAATAGTCTCCATTATCTGATTCAAAGTAGTCAAATGTTATCTAAAAATAATATTTACTGTGTAACTTCAATATACCTTTAATTTCATATGACATTCGACCGCTTTGAATTAGATGATGAAAAATAATTTTCGAGTTGTTATTTTACACTAAATCTATTGATTATGATATGCCTAGCAGATGACATGCATGATGATTACAATCCTATAACCATTGCGATCCACGTACGAACGGACCAAGCATCTTGGCCGCTAACATCCCCTAACCATTATCCACTAAGATTTTAATTGAGGTGGGATGTGTGTGTGTGTGTGTTGGGAATCTTACCTTACCTTATGTTACAGTCACATCACCTACAAAATCCTTCCCTCTAAATTTTGAACACCAACTTATACCTCTTTATACTAAAGCACTAAATCATCTAATGCTGTGTTTGGGAACATGAATTTGTATTTGAGAAATTGAAATCCAAGCATTTCAAATCCAGAATTTGAAATATTTAAATTCGAAAATCTCTTGTTTGAATGTTTAAACAGCCCAAATGATAATACTTGCATTAGCTAATATTATACTTTAATGCATTTCTTTGAGAAATTTCACCGAACAGTTCATATGCAGCATTAAAAACCATTCACCTATCTGTTACACTCATCATCAATAAAACTCATCGGTAAAACTGAAACTAGTGTCTTCAACTTTGATTTGCTACAAAAATACTGATGAAGCTCTTGCTGCCTTCTCACTATCATTGAGGTCGAATTTATCTTCATCTTCAACCAATAATTTTGACTCAACTCCAAAGACAACCAGATTAAAATTTAAACCTAAAGAACTTCTCTGAAACGAAACATCATAAAAAACACCCATAACTGTTGAATATGACTTGAGTTTTCCAAGATTCATTGTGAACCCATTTCCATGAAGAAATTAAGAGGAAGCCTAATTTGACAATCCAAAAAGCAGGATTGAATGAATTGATAATTGACAATTACCACAATACAAGGACGACATAGTCAACCATTCCAATTTGAAACAATTGGAATGCATAATTCAAAACCCAAATGTACTTGTAACAAACCCTAATCATCCAAATAAGGTACAAATCGTAGCCATCCCAACCCTGAAATTGTGGAGTTGTCGCGACCCAAAATTCTAGTAGATCTCAAGGGCCTAGAATTGTGTCATGACACCTCACACTTGTTAAAGTGATAAAGGGACATACATATCTTACTAAATCTTACATAAAATAAGGCTTTCAAAAATTCTGAACCAATATTCTTCTCACATTAAAATTCTCATAATTAAGTTTACATTGAATTTGAAGTCCACAACATTAAATGACCAAAAATAAGAGTACGATCAACCATTAGAAAGTCTTCCTAAACAATTAATACATACCTGACAACGTCAAGCTGGTCATCCATGTCGTCACCCTCATAAACTGTATCATCTAACAATGCATCAAGTCCATTGGACAGTGCAGTCCATATCTTCACCTGCAACTTTTAGTTTTTAGGAGGGGGTTAGTTTACTCAGTTACGTAGACTCAGTGGCTTACACAATCGATCCACCACAATCTACCAGGTGATCATGGGTACAACTTCGTGAGTGAAAGTGAATCCTTTATAATTTCATATAAATAACATAATGAAAGATCTGATAAATATTTTATATCAAATAAGCTGAAAGAACGTAACAGATATTAGTGCATATGATGCTTCTAATGCTTATCACTTTTCTTACTTGTCTTATCAACTTAACTTATGTGGCATATCGAAAGTCTTATTATTACTTCATACGCCTAGACAATGTCCTTCGTATCGTACTTATCTTGTTTAAACAATCTATGTCAGGATAGCTGCTCGATCCTACTACGCGAGCTCTACGTGTAGATAATTACCTAACCTCCATATTATAATATAAACCACCATCCAGCCCGATAAGGTTGTGTGCATAAAAATCGGTGTCCCCTTACGTCAAGACACTATCGTATCATATTATCCTTAAGACACATCTTGGCTGCAGACGTTGTACCCTTACTGTGACTCGTAAGGTATGATACATGTAAAGACTTAATTCGTGTTTAGCTAGCCTTCACAGTTTATTTTAATATATTATAATATTATTTGGTTTTGGGCTTAGGTCCTCGCCTTGATTTCATATTTGTGTGAGCTTAAGTCCCCACTTTCTTAACATCTCGTGGCTTAACATATTCATATTTTATCTTTTCTTAAACTTAATTAGAATAAGTCATGGTGCAATAGGATTCACAAACCATACTTTTCAAGAAACGTATTTCATAATAACCTGGATGTACTTTGTGTGGCTTTCCATACTATCATAGATGGTTGTATCTGCACATAGACGCCTATATTCTAAGTTTCATGTGACCGTGAAAAAAATCCCACCGTGACGAAGGTTTATAAGTTGTGTGTCGTATCTTATTTTTTATTTCTTAACTTACATGCGCCCTAACATACTTCTAAGTGATGAATATTACACAATGTAAATGAAGCATAAAAATAAGAAAGCAACCAACCATAAGGAAGCTAATATTTTAAACGATGATCCAACCAACCAAATCAATCATAAGGAGTGGTTAGTGAACTGATCGCAAGTCAGTCACAGGTTATAGCACAAGTCAAACTTTGACTCATGACGTTAGATGGAGACCTAAGGTCTTAACTAAGCAAGAAAGTGATTTAGAGTCTCCTAGGTACACTCAACTTTTTGCTAAATGAGAGAGATACAAAGAGGTCATGAGTAAATCGATACATGACCCTATGATGTGTGTCATAACATGATGATAGACTGCTCTCATTAGATCGAGCGGATAAAAACTTGTTTCCGATAAGATTTGATCTCGGTATCATTCAATCACTTATAAACCATCAAATATTCGATACACACATTGTAAAGAGAACGTGATTGAGTTTAGGATAATCTAATCCTACCGACATCATTAGTGTAATGAATGTTTAGGTAGATAATCTAATCCTACCGACATCATTAGTGTAATGAATGTTTAGGTACCATATGATTGCCACTATTGGTTTGATCATTTAAACCATTAATTGAATGGTCTAGGATTTTGATCAAGATTGTATCATCGTATGATCATAGAGTGGTGTACACTATCTTGGCGTGATTTTAAGATCTATCTAGAAAATTTTCTTAATCTTAAAAGGTAGGTTTCCATTCGGACCCCTCACTAGTTTCATTGTTTTCGAAGTCAGGTAGGGAGTCAAGCATGCCCCTCGATGTTGGGTGTCTAAGGGTATAAAGCCCTTCATTATATTTGGGAAACTTGTACAGTAGCATAAATTGACTAGATCTGTTTTTAGATAAAACTATCTGGCGGATAGGAAGAGATTCAAAATTTATGGGGGATCCTTCTTGGTGTCTCTTATCCCAGTTCGACCTAAAACTTGAGATTTAAAAGGGTCAAACCAGACCCTAGTCTAAGGTGCCATAGGCATAAAGTGCAGGAATTTCTATGGTTATGTGTATCACTTTAGGTGGTGCAAAGACCAAGGTTTGTTTATTATAATCAAAATTTGACCATCGATTTCATAGATGGTCAATTGATCTTTATTTAGATCCACGGGTCTTAACTCATGTCTGATTCACTTAATTTAATGGGTCAAATTAGATCCTTTAGTTAGTGTATATGTAGATTTATATAAATAAACGTAGAAAATATTCTAAGTGTAAATAAATATATTCACATATTGGGGTACTAAAATTTATAAAAATAAGGACATGCGGATTAATGTGAATCGTTAGATGTATAAAGCTTATGATTTTATGGGGAGTCCAAGGTTTGACCAAGGTCAGAAACTGATCAGATCCTCGAGATTGAAATGGTCAAACGAAGACCTACACATCGAGTGTGCAGTCAACACAGAACGGGGCAGCAGTCCTCGGGATCTATTTTACCGACACACTTGTGTGACATGTGGAAATATATAATATACCATAGTTCTCGGCCGATGGGTCCAACCATAGGGTCAACCCATTGACCATACCCGCCTTGTGATTCCATACAAAACCTAAGAATGGAAAATTGTAATTTTCATTAATTCATCATATAAAATGTAAAAGCGTAGATTTTGATGGATACAAGGGCACCCACTTAACATGAGCTTTTGATCGGTTGGATTGGCAGGACCTTGCTTTAGCGTCTGACCTTGTTCGATGATCTCACACGTGTCTGAGTTGGCTCGCTTTGATAGGTTTAATTGTAGAAGAGTGGTGCTCTATTTTGGAGTGTATCTGTAGCACACCCTTATTGTGCGTAGCGAGAGCGGCTAGTGCTCGAAGTTGTCCTCCGTCTAACGCGCCGGAAGAGAAGGGTCTAATGGTGGTGGCGTAGTAGGGTTACTATGCTTGCTGAAATCTAACATGAGAAGCAAAGGTTGGGAGGCCGGTTTGGTGTGGATGTGGTGTTTTAATTTGATAAGGAGCTGATATTTAACAGGTGGTATAGAAGGAGTCTCAGTGGCTGTTGGACAAGGAGGGCTGCTGCTTGGAACGTATGAAGGAGATAGGGTGGCTGGGAATATATATATATATAGAGAGAGAGAGAGAGAGAGAGGAGAAGAGAAAGACAGTTGGCTGCTAATAGGAGGGCTCCAACAAAGGAGACGGGGGAATATATATTTATATATATAGAGAGAGAGGGAGAGAGTTGAAGAGAGAGCGACAAAAGAGAGAGGTTTGCACTGCTGCTTGGGTTAGTGGGTTAACGGGGAGAGAGAGATATATATTTATATATATATATAGAGAGAGAGAGAGAAGGATGGGTTGCTTGGATTACCGACAAGAGAGAGAAAGAGGGTATTAGTTGGGGTTTGGGCTATTAGGTTAACTAAGAGAGAGAGAGAGAGAGGAAGGACGCGGCTAGGCTAATTGGGGCGAGAGAGATTTGGGTCACAATGTGAGAGAAAGGAGAGAGAGAGAGAGAGTTTGTGGGGCTAGGCTTGGTTACTGGCTGTTGCTGGTAGTGGTGGATATGAATCCATTGATGGTTGCTCAGCTTGCAAAGAGAAGAGAGCGAGAGAGCGGATGTAGATGACAGAGAGATAGATCTACGAGAGATCTTAGAGAGAGAAAGAATGGTTTGCGATGAGAATGAAACTCGAGAGATGAACAGAGAGGTTGTGAACGTCCGAGAGATATAGGGGTGGGTCTTTTAATTGGGAAAGTTGACTTGTTCATAGGGAAAGAGTCCAATATTAGGACTCTAAAGATTTGAAATCAAGGGTGGCCGTGCCACTAATGCAGAATAAATCCCTTAATTGATGGGATTAGATTGGGCTTAGTTGCCTAACCAGGGGAAAATTCCAAAAAGGGTTATTTCTCTCTCTAGAATTTAGTTGCCAAAAGTGGCATGCAAATCTAAAATTCGGGTGCCAGCTTGGTGCCCGAATCTAATTCAAATTCTTTCTTTCTGTATGAATAGTGACAGGGTGTGGAGCACCGATAAGAAATTCGGTGCTCCTCTTCATCTAAGACCATATAATCAAATTTTAAAAATCTTGATCATGACATTCTCTCTTCCTCATAAAATTTTCGTCCCCGAAAATTAGGTACGTGAGAACTCATCAAGTTTAGGCAATCCCTTTTTTTTTTGAGTGAGCTTTTGAAATTCAATCATCAGCCAATAATTTATTAATTAGAAGTATACCTCCATTTTTTTGCACCAAGACATAGTTCTCTCCTTATAATAGAAGTCGACTTAAATTCGTCAATCTATAAAATAATCACATTCTTTATTACGAATTCTTTCGAATACTTGGTCTACCAAACTTTCATTTAATATTAGTTTGATTTTTCAATTCTTCAAACTTTTCCTCGAATCTTTCTCTAATTTCTCGAATTAAACTAAGTCGCACCCAATGAATGGTTGTCAAGTCAAAACTTGGTCAGTATGGTCTTAACTACCCTCAGATGTTACTCAATGTATAAATCGTGCTTTATGAGTTCAATAAAGGGAGCACGTAGGAATCAAAAATAATTTCTTCCTTTTCACGGGTTTTCATTACTTTATTATTCATGATTCATCAACCCTTCATGATTAATATTGAGATTCGATCTTTTAAGTCTCAAATTAATTGTCATTCTAATTAACCTTAAACATTCGATATTTCATGTGTCACACTTGGTCCAAATCCTTAGTAATAAATTTTCGACTGACATATTAAAATTATTTGATTATTAAAATCACCTGTTTAGTTAAATTCTTAACATCGAATCCTCAATAATTATCTCTTCTTGTACCCTTTTGAACCTCAAAAATATTTTAAAAGAAATTCTTAAATCTCCTGCCAGTAGGATGCTCTTCAACTCTCATAATCTTTAACTTTTCAAACATTATTCTTCTCAGAGCCCTTTAAATAATTTATTCAAAATTTATCTTTATTTCTCAGAATTGATAACTCCTAAAACTTCATTGAAAGATAGCCTCTTTGTTATATCTTGTTGACTAGAGACTATTTCATTATTATCTAAAATTACTGATAACAATTTATTTTTCAATCTAAAATTACTTCTAATAAGCTAATCTTATAATCGACATCTTAAACAATAATGAGTTATAAATCATCCAATCATTCAAGATTGATCTTTCTAATTAGTCCCCCACACTTTAAAATGTTTCTTCTAATTGCTTCCCATCATTCAAAGATCATTTTCTAATTTTTCTCATATGCTCCTAACTCATATAAGTTTTAAACAAATAGATCTTTAGATCCTCAATTGAACCTTTAAATCTTACGACATTGATCGTCACACATTCTTAAAATCCTTCGGTCCTCTAAAGATTTACAGTTTAGGGTCTATTGGAATCATTGTCACTTCAACCAATATAGTGTACTTACATGAGCCACACAGTTCTCGCGGACGTAAAGCCTAAACTCTGACACCATCTCTGTCACGACCCAAAATTTTAGTCAATTTTAAGGGCTTAGAATTTCGTGTTATGACACCGCACGTTTGTTAAGACGATAAGCGGACATACATATCTTACTAAATTTTATATAAAACAGAGCTTTCAAAAATCGTGAATCAAATTTCTTATACATTGAATTTAAAGTCCACAACACTAAATGACCAAAAATAAAAGTACAATCAACCACTAGAAAGTCTTCCTAAACAATTAAAATATACCTGACAATGTCAAGCTGGTCATCCATGTCGTCACCCTCATAAACTGTATCATCTACCAATGCATCAAGTCCACTGGGCAGTGCAGTCAAAATCTTCACCTGCAACTGTTAGTTTTTGGGAGGAGGTGAGTTTACTCAGTCACGTAAACTCAGTTGCTTGCACAATCGATCCACCACAATCTACCCAGGTGATCGTGGGTGCAACTTCATGAGTGGAAGTAAATCCTTTACAATTTCATATAAATAACATCATGAAAGACCTTATAAATATTTCATATCAAATAAGCTAAAAAAACGTAATAGATATCAGTGCATATGATGCTTCTAATGCTCACTTTTCTTACTTATCTTTTTAACTTAACTTATGTCGCATATCGAAAGTTTTATTATTACTCCATACGCCTACACAACGTACTTCGTATCTTACTTATCTTGTTTAAGCAATCTGTGCCAGGATCGCTGCTCGAGCCTACCACGTGAGGTCCACATATAGATAACCACCTAACATCTATATCATAATATAAACTATCATCCAGCCCGATAAAGTTGCGTGTATAAAAATCAGTGTCCCCTTATGTCGAGACACTGTCATATCATATTGTCCTTAAGACTCGTCTTAGCTGCAAACGTTGTACCCTTATGGTAGCTCGTAAGATATGACACATGTAAAAACTTAATTCATATTTAGTTGGCCTTCATAGCGTGTCTTAACATATTATAATATTATTCGGTTATGGGCTTAGGTCCCCACCCCAATTTCATATTTGCGTGGGCTTAAGTGCCCACTTTCTTAACATCTCGTGACTTAACATATTCATATTTCATCTTTTCTTAAAGTTAATTAGAATGAGTTACGGTGTGATAGGATTCACAAACCATGCTTTCCAAGGGATGCATTTCGTAGTAACCTGGATGTACTTCGTGTGGCATCTCATACTACCATAGAGGTTTGCATCCGTATATGGACGCCTACATTTCAAGTTTCACGTGACCGTGAAAGAAATCCTACAAAGGCTTATAAGTCGTGTGTCGTATCTTATTCTTTTTTTTTTCTTAACCTACTGATCGTTATTTATTATGTATATTATTATTATATTGAATTCAAGTCTTAACCTATTACAAGCGCACAATGAAAATTATAGTACTAGCATAGGATCGTTCTCACGAGAAAATTTATTTATCTAATAACTTCTTATTTATATCTTCTACTTAAATCCTTATCTTCAAAACCTCTATTTATCTTTAAGATCTAATATACAGGAGAAATATGAATAAAAGAATGATTTTTTAATCTAAAGTGCATAAAATAAATCTAAATCCTCCTTCTTTTGATTAAGGTCGTCAATCTCAATCTTCAACTATCGGATATTTATGAATTTAAACAGTACCATTACACTATATGTTTAGTTTCTTAGCATTGGTCATCAATCAAGTCTAAGATCCTATCAATATAGATTTAATATAATCAATAATTTTCTAAAATCTAGGTGTCAAACAAACCTTAGAAAAGTGAAGATGGAAAAGTAAAAATCGTTACACTAATATGCAAATTCTAACCTGATTCGTCAATTCAAATTAAAACTTGAAGATATTTACAAAGCTATAAATAAAGAAAATAAAATCTAAACTAGAAAGCAAATAAATATATCTTTCACCCCTCAGCCGCAGTCGTCAATTGCTTCTGAGAAATTAGGATATCTACACTAATCTTCAGCATCCAATTGTAGTCGTCAATTGCTCTTGAGAAACCTCTGATATCTAATCTACTCTAACTATTTTACACTACTTTGATTGAAAGAAAATTCAACCTCAGGCGTCAATTAATGCTGAAATTCTAATAAAAGAATCAGTTTATAAAGACTTCTAATTCTAATAAAAGAAACTACTAAAATAAAAGATTCCTAATATAACTCTAATTCATAATTTTATTCTTCCTTACTTTAGACGGTAGATATGCTTCTGGATTGTTCTTTAGTAACGGCAGCAAAGATCTTCGCAGTGTATTTTCATCAATCTTCTCAGATCTATGATTCACCAGACTTTTAAAGATCTTCTAATTCTGTTCATGGCAGTGATGGTTCTCACATGATCAGCAGTGGTAGAAAGCTTTCATTCTGGGAAATCGTCAATCACAATTTCTTCTTCTATTATAGCTTCTTTGGAAAATCGTAAATCACAATTTTCTATTCTCAGGACTTTCATACAAAACTTGGTCTTTGGACGATTTTCTATTACAAACGATCGCTTTTTCTTCTCTTGTCATCTTTTACTCTTTTGCCCCTTCTGAAGAATCATCCTTTTAAAGAATCATAAAATTACGATTTCTCATTTCTTTCTTTCTTCTCACTTCAACAGTAGCGCAAAATCATTAAGTACGATTTTTCATCTTTCTTGTAATAGCGAATCGTCTTATACGCTCAATCGTCATTCTTACTGCTATTTGAGTTCATTTTGATGAATATTAATACTTAGGCTTTCTTTTACTGTTTATCTCTGATATCTGCAATCAATAAGTTATTAGTAGCAAACTAAAGCCTAGCATCACTAAGTTAAGGGTGATAAAATGGTAAATTATGTGACTGATCACACCCTCAAACTTAAGTTTTGCTAGTCCTTAGCAAACAAGGAAAATTAAGCTATCCTAAAATTAAAAATTTAAATGCCACTTTCGTAGGGAGCACGATTGCATTTAGCAAATGCAACAAGCCTTTAAACCCCTAGGTGATCCCTAGTGGAGGAGTTGTAGTCTCCTGAAGGTTTTCAGTGAAGTCACCTACAAACTTCCAATATTTTTGGATTTTTCAAAACTAAAAATTCAAAATATAGAGTTCTATATACTAATTACTCAGTCATTCATTATATGTTCATTATTTTCTAAAAAATTTCAAATCTTTCATCCTTAGCTTTCCATCATTGTAATTATCCTCTATTAGAACTCAATAATTTCAATTCAGTATAGCATGGAGTGTGTGCATATCAGTGAAAAGTTTATTCATCATAGATTTTTCTAAACTGCAATTCTTAAAAAATATTTTCATCCAAACTCTCACTTATTGGCATACTCTAAAAAATAATTAAAATTTTTCGGGTTCTCACAATATTATAGATATATGCAAATTTTATCGGACAATTAGCTAAGGAGATAAATTTCATGGAAAGAATAATCAGTTCTGTTCATATAACTTCTCCATTTATTCATAGTATCTATTTTATATATTTCTATTAGACTCATATTCCTGCAAATCGTAAATCACAAAGGTCTTTCTTTCGGCTTGTAACGGGGCTTTGGGTTAGAAGATTTCAAAGAAAAAAGGTAAAGAAGATTCAAAATTATTTCTGAGAATTTAGCTCTTTTTTTTTTTTCTTCTATATTTTTCAACTTCAATAAGTATCCCTATTTTGGATAACTTCTTCCCATTTCTTTTCTAGTATAAATCCCATTATTTTTCTAGTTGGAAGCTTTTTGCTTCTCTTTTTCATAGAATCGTCTTTTTACGATTTTCTTCTTCTTTTCTTTTCCCACATTTTTATACGACTGCATTTCTTTTTTTTAATATTTATTTGTATAATTTTCAGCAGATCCTTTATCTGTTACGTGCATACTCCTTTCACTCCCTCTTCTCTCCTTTAACATTCTAAACTTTCAGAAATTATAAGGGTTAAGGATAGAAAGCTTTGGACAGTATATATGGTGAAAGGTTTATAAAATTTCGGTACAAAGAAATTTAGCTTTTAGGCTTCTAATATGGGTTCAAAGGTAAAATATTATGAGATTTTTGACTTTTTGGCTCTGGTTTAACAAAAGATGGCCTTTGATCATTTTCACAATTTACTAATGTGGATGTCTTATTGCTTTGATATAATTAATAGATAGTTCTAAACAAATAAATCATCATATTCACATAATATCTTAATTTTAAGTTTGGCATTATGAGATTTCAAATAATAGAGAAGTTCAAGGAAAATTTAGCATGAATAAAAGCAGTCTCTCTTTCTCAGAATAAAAGAGGAAATAAGCTCTATAGCTCACTAGCTATATGATTTTGAAACTATAATTTAAAATATTTGCAATTCAGATCAATCGTATAGTTTCAAACATTCTCCTGATATAGTGTTCTAAAGATGCTTTACTTTGAATTGCAACTATTTTTATTTTGATTTTTAGAACTACTACTATGATGGGCTGCTAAGAATTTTGGATTTTCATAATTTTTTTCATAATTCTCATATAATGATTAACTTAAAAAAAACTCTAAAGAAAAAAACTATACTAATATATTATATTTTTTAAAATTGATATGTATCCCCCCCAAACTGAATTAGGACAATATCCTCATTATGCAAAACAGGAGACACACAGGAAAGAATATTACCTTATTTGACTACTAGGTTAGTTATCGGACTTATAATCTGCAAAAAGAATAAAAAATCTTCCCCCAAACTTAGGAGAAAAATACTACCGATTCTATGGAGTAATAAAGAAAATGTTAAATGTTAGTACCATTGTTAGTAAATTAGTCAAAAATAACAAAAGAAAGAAAAACTGTTCATATATATGAACTAATTACAGAAATATGGAAAGAAAACTAATTACATCAAAAGAAATTCCTAGGAAAAATCTAGACACACATTAAACTAAGACACTGGCAGCAACGTCCAAGAGAAATCTTCAATGAAGATCGGTCCTCCGGCTTCTAACTACTTTTAATCAAAATTTTATATTCCTTCCCACCAAAGGCATATTCACACCTTTGCAGGGTCGCCTCCCCTCCTCTTCTTTAGAGTGGGAATCGACCACCTCACTGATTCATTTTTTACCTATACTGCTCCCTTGCGAAGACGATGTGAAGGGAATGTAGCGCAAGTGAAGGGAGAAGATAAGCAATGGAGAGGGGTGGTGAGAGACGGCTCAACCCACCATCATCATATGAGAGTTTGCATTCGGGGTGGGTTGTGATGGTGTAAAGTTTAGGAAGTGGGGGAAGATGAGTTCGTGGTATGTAGTTTCAGATTTGGGTTAGGTTTACGGTTAAGGGTAGTTTCAGTGGACGATTCAACATCTCGACTAGGTCGCTGGCGCTTTAGATCTTCTACTTTCTTTTCTGGAGCCAGGAGCTCAACTCTATGTATTTCAAGAATTTTATCAAGTTTTTTACTGAAATCGTTTTAATTATGCTCTTCCATCATGGGATTTTAGGTATGAAAGATGGGAGACGAAAGAGATGAGTTGGTTTATGGATGGGTATGGATTTATAGCGAATAAGCTCTGTTTTGAACGATCACTTCAAAATAAATGTCAACATGTAAGTTTCTAGGTTAGGGTAGTTGGGAAGTGGTAGTCTTGAATGTGAACTTTGTTTGTTTCCCTTATAAATTTAATGGGTTCAAATTCCAATGTAACCGAAAAGATCGATCATTGGAATCGCCTGTTCCCTAGAATTATCGTTTGCAATTCTACAAAACAAAAGTGAGACTTTTTTACGCTTCAAATTGTTCTCACTACGATTTGACTCTACGTATCACCAAAAATCGTAAATCCATACGCTTTAGGTGATTATGCCCTAAAAGAGACTTTTACGATTGATTGGATTTTTTCATACTGTAGATCGTAGAATACTCTTTTTCTAATATTATATATATATATATATATAGATATATGTTACAGCTGTTTTGCTACGGGTGAGTCGATAGCTCGATGGGTTCTAGAGGAAATTAATTAAAAACAGAGGGAGTTGATGTGCCTCCCATAGATATACATCCTCTAGACGTACCAGTTGCATGTGAAGGTGATATGTTACTCTCTCCCCCCATAAGGGTTCGCTGCTCAATTTGAGCTTCCAACCTTATGATAGATTGTCGCAAGTGATTGAGTAACTTTGTCTGGATGTGGCTATGTTGCACCCAACTGTCCGCTATTTGCAGTAAGGCATCCTCATTAGCAGTGTGGTATTGGGCCTCTGTGGGGTAAAAAATAGCAGTAGGACACTTTGGAGCTACTTGAGTTGGGCTATGGTTAGGACCACAAGCTTCACCTTGTCCAGATGTTGGGTGCGATTTTATACCCACCAGAGATTGAATTTTTTCATTCCAAAGCTTCAACTTCGGAAGACCTTTCGTCATTGACTTTAATTTATATAATCCTCTTTGCGTAGGGGGTATATTCCTAGAAGTCTCCGAATCAATCTCACCCGGTGCATGGTGTTTCACTGTTTCCTTGTTGAGGGTCTCAAAGAGTTCCTAAACATCCATTGTTGTTAAATTACGAAACCTACCACCACAGGCAACATCAATCATATGCTTAGTTTGGTCATTTAATCCTTCATAGAAAGTGAGTACTATTTGCCATTTCGCGACCCCATGATGAGGGCACATATTGAGAAGATCCTCGAGGCGACTCCAACTCTCTTGAAGAGGTTCATCTAGAAATTGATGGAACGTTAAAATAAGATGTAGAATTATATTCATTTTGCACATTGGAAAGTACTTCATAAGGAATTCACGTTTCAATCCCTCCCAATCAGCAATCGAATCTCGGGGTAAAGAATGAAACTACTGCTTTGCCTTGTCTCTAAGAGAATATGAGAACAACCTTAAACGAACGGATACTCTTGTCAGTTCTTTGATTCGAATAATGTTACACATTTCTATAAAATTATTTAAATGCCATTGGGGGGTTTCCTCAATCAGCCCACGAAAATTAGGAAGTATTTGAAGCATATTTGGCGTGATTTCGAAAGCCTCATAACCGGAAACAAGGGTAGTGTAAGAGGTGTCAATGCATAGTATTCTCTCATTATTTTAGCTTTACTTTGGTTTACTTCTGCCATATTTATATTGATTTAGAATTGAGGCAGGTTGGCTAGAATGCAATATGTCTAGTTTTAGTTTAGGTTTTATATGATTTTTATTCTAGAAAGCATGGAGAGAAACAAATATGAGTTTTGAAATTTCATGGCCGGCAGAAGTTGAAAACTTTTAATTTACTGCTCCGAATAAACCTGTGAGAGATTTAAGAAGTGATCAAAGAAAATTAAAAATACAAAGAAATATAAAAGAGAAAGATAAATATTGGTTTCTAAAAGGATAGAAATATTAAATAAAAATAGAAATAAAGATAAACTCCGCTTCCCCTGCAGCAGCACCAAAAACTTGATCGTTGCTTATTATGTATATTATGATTATATTGAATTCAAGTCTTAACCTATTGCAAGCACACAATGGAAATTATAGTACTAGCATAGGATCATTCCCACAAGAAAGTTTATTTATCTAATTACTTCTTATTTATATCTTCTACTTAAATCTTTATCTTAAAAACTTTTATTTATCTTTAAGATCTAATATACTAGAGAAATATGAATAAAAGAATGATTTTTTAATCTAAAGTGCATAAAATAAATCTAAACCCTCCTTCTGATTGAGGTCGTCAATCCCAATCTTCAGCTATCGGATATTTATAAATTTAAACAGTATCATTATACTATATCTCTAGTTTCTTAGTATTGGTCATCAATTAAATCTATGATCCTATCAATACAGATTTAATCTAATCAACAACTTCCTAAAATCTGGGCGTCAATCAAACCTTAGAAAACTGAAGATAGAAAAGTAAAAATCGTTATACTAATATGCAAATTCTAACCTGAGTTGTCGATTCAAATTAAAACTTGGAGATGTTTACAAAGTTTTAAATAAAGCAAATAAAATCTAAACTAGAAAGCAAATAAATATATCTTTCACCCCTCAGCCGCAGTCGTCAATTGCTTCTGAGAAACTAGGATATCTATACTAATCTTCAGCACTCAATTGCAGTCGTCAATTGCTCTTGAGAAACCTTTGATATCTAATATATTCTAACTATTTTACACTACTTTGATCAGAAGAAAATTCGACTTCAAGCATCAATTGATGCTGAAATTCTTCGATGCTTATTCCTACACAGAGCTCTCTTATTTATAGATCATAAGGAGTCGGTTTACAATGACTTCTAATTCTAATAAAAGAAACTACTAAAATAAAAGATTCCTAATATAACTCTAATTCATAATTTTATTCTTCCTTGCTTTAGACGGTAGGTATGCTTATGGATTATTCTTTAGTAACGACATCAAAGATTTTCACAGTGTATCTTCATCAATCTTCTCAGATTTGTGATTCACCAGACTTCTAGATATCTTCTAATTTTGTTCATGGTGGTGATAATTCTCACGTGATCAGTAGTGGTAGAAAGCTTCCATTATGAGAAATCGTCAATCACAATTTCTTCTTCTATTATAGCTTCTTTGGAAAATTGTAAATCACGATTTTCTATTCTCAGGGCTTTCATACTAAACTTGGTCTTTGGATGATTTTCTATTACAAACGATCGTTTTTTCTTCTCTTGTCGTCTTTTACTCTTTTGTCGCTTCTGAAGAATCGTTTTTTTAAAGAATCGTAAAATTACGATTTCTCATTTCTTTCTTCTCACTTCAGTAGTAGCGCAAAATCGTTAAGTACGATTTTTCATCTTGCTTGTAATGGCGAATCGTCTTATAAGCTCAATCGTCATTCTTACTGTAATTTGAGTCCACTTTGATGAATATTAACACTTAGGCTCTATTTTACTGTTTATCCCTAATATATACACATCAGTAAGTTATTAGTAGCAAACTAAACCCTGACATCACTAAGTTAAGGGTGATAAATGATAAATTATGTGACTGATTACCTACATATGCCATAACGTACTACTAAGTGATGAATGCCACACCATGTAAATGAAGCATAAAAATAAGAAAGCAACCAATCATAAGGAAGCTAATATTTTGAACAATGATCCAACCAACCAAATCAATCATAAGGAGTGGTTAGTGAACTGATCTCAAGTCAGTCACAGGTTATAGCATAAGTCAAACTTTGACTCATGACGTTATGTAATAGCCCGAAAAATCACGCTAAACTATGACCTCGGGATCCGTGCCCGATCGGTCATAGGTTTGACCAAATAGAAGTCCAATAGTTAGTATGGGGTGTGATGAACGGATGAGATGTGATGGGTTGAGTGTCTGTGTGGTGTGTGTTGAAAATTTAAAGTCACATACACCTATTGAGGTGCATGTGCTCAACACACAAGCTAGGGGGGAGATAAAAGGGTTTAATAACCCTAAAATCAATGGTTTGGTTGTTGAGAGAAAAGTAAAGAAGAGAGAGAGAGGAGAAAAGAGGGTGATAAAGCAAGGAGTCATTGTGGGTTATTGGAAGGGGGATTCAAGTATTAAAGAGGCCGATTCTGCGCAAGGAATCCGTTCAAGCAAAGCTGGAACCCTAGCCTTCCAACCACTTGATTTGAAATCAATTTGAGATTGATTCAAGGTAAATTTTTGTGAATAAAATGCATAGATTGTAGAGGTTAGATTGTAGTTGAAAATGGTTTAAATCATAGGAAAATGGTTTAGAAAAATAGAGGAAAAAGTGTGGAAAAAGAGTGAGAAGAACAGCCAAGAGGGGGCTGAATCTGACAATTTTGATTAATCGAAATTGGGTTTCGATTAATCAAAATTGGCCAAGAAGTTGAAAAGTCAGTGGACCCCGATTTCGATTAATCGAATTGGAGTTCGATTAATCGACTTTGGATTTCGATTAATCGATTTGGGTATCGATTAATCGACTGGGAACCTCCAGTGGACCCCAGGGGGGCTGGAGGAAAAGATTTGGGAAAATCGACTAATCAAAATGGGATTTCGATTAATCGATTTCAATTTTCGATTAATCGATTTGGGATCGATTAATCGATTTTAGGAACTCGATTACTCGAATTGAGAATCGACTTGGCTGAACAGAGAATTTCGATTAATCGAATTAGGATTCGATTAATCGAATGAAAATCTCGATTAATCGATTTGAGAATCGATTAATCGATATTGACTTTCGATTAATCGATTTTGGAAATCGATTAATCGAATCAGATTCGATTAATCGATTTTGGAGTTAAATCGAGATAAATTATGTTAACTTTTGAGTTTGACTTTAAGATTCTTGGAGGGTCTTGGACCTTCTTTATTGCATCCTTAGTGATGTGTTTCACCTGTTATGTGGTACCATAGGTGGTACGTGTGAACCAATGCACAAGGAGCCACGTGTGACCTTGATGCGTTGAGCAAACAAAGACTTGAGGTAGGGAACACCTTGAACATGTACTTTATTTTATAAGAGCATGTATGTAGTGATATAGAATTCAAATTCAAATATTTATTGCTTAAGAATTGTGAAAAGTGTATGTGAGTAACACCCATAAGAGTAAGTATAATGAGCCATCCCCAGGGGATGAAGAAGTAAAGAGATAAGAGCATCAGGTGTGATGCAAGTAAATGGATACATCCCAGGGATGTATCCAAGATTGAATCATGATTGATAGGGCCTAACTGATATAAGATAGCACATTTACACGGTGAATAACTATATGTAAGGCACCGATATTTTTGTTATTTGAGATTTGATAGGGTACCCCACCGACGTGGCGGGATATCCACGACTGACACGACAGGATATCCGTGACCGATACGGCGGTGAAACCGTAAGCCAGTGCGGAGGCTTATCGGCACATAGTAAGTACACCCCAGGGGTGTTGATTTGAGACAAGTGAAACCCCGCCACCAATCCCCAGGGGAAAGGGGCTTGGGTACTATATGGTATTCCCAGGGAATACGTTAAAAGTGTCTATATAGATGACGATGAAGGGTATCTCATCGGGGCTCGATGCTATATTGCTCGGGGACTACTTAAGTTGAAAGTTTAAGTTTTGCTTTAGGCCTTTTCAGCATCATTCATGAATAAATGAAAACATAAGTAATTAACAGTAAAATGAAATGCTTTTTAACTGCTTTCATCAATAACTGCATAGACACATCATGCATGACATATCATGGAATATATGTGAGTAATAATTTATATGTTCAACTGTGTTTTGCTCCCTATTGAGCTAGGATGTAGCTCACCCTATAGACTATACGTTGCAGGTCTACTACTAGCAGCTGCCGAGGCTTTAGGAGACGCTGACCCCGGTGAGTCGGACCTTGCGGCCGGCGAAGAGTTGGAGCCACCTCCTGAGGACTTCTTCTAGAGGACTCCGTTGTGCCACTTTGAGGGCTTTTGAGAGAGATTAGTACGGCTTGGTATGTCAAGCCTTGTTTTGTTTAAATCATGTATATATTGAGTTAGGATTATTCTTTTGGGACGAACCATCCGTGATGATTGCTATCATCGATGGTTCGGATCGGTTCTCCATTCACGCAGAGGCATGAGGGTAGAACTGTCTTTTGGAGAATTACTTAATATAGATTTAAATTCCACAGCTCCTTTATTGTTTCATTTTATCCTTGATATGCCAATGTTTCGTGCTTAGCTAAGGGCACGATCAAGATGATCGTGCTGATGGCATGGGTTTCGGGGTGCCGAAATCCGGGTTGTCACAGTTGGTATCAAAGCTATTTTCTTTTGGCAATTCTGACAATCGTCCTTTTGGTCGAAATATAGGGCTTCGCTAATCTAAACTTTAGTTTCAAATGCTAAAATGTCATCTAGAGGAAGAGGCCACCAAGGGAGGCCAACAGAGAGTCTACGAGTGGTGATGATTACATCTCTCCTACTAATAGAGTGCCTTTAGAGGTACCGAGGCCCGTGAGTAGTAGACAAAGATAATGAAGAGGACCAAGATCGGCAGGATCAAGATCTAAGAGAGCAAGAGAGAGTGAGAGAAAGACAAGAAGACAGAGAAGAGCGACAAAGGATGATGCACACTATGGAGACTATGGCAGCCGCCATGGCGCAACAAGCCGCATCCTTTGCACTCTCGGCCAAGAGAACGCAGCCTACACACCACTGTAGGGACTGCGCTGTCTGCCTCATCTTTACAGAGTTTAGGGAGGATGAGACCTCCTTCATTTTCAAAGGCATACAATGGCACGAGAACTGGCTTATGGAGATGGAGAAAGTCTTTAGCGTCTTGACATGCACGGAAGATGAGAGTGTGAGATGGGCAAATTATATGTTGGATGGGGAGGCCGGGCCTTGGTGGAAGTTCAGGATACTGGACTCGGCCTGTGGAGACCCTTTTTTGGACTTGGGAGGAGTTTGTTGTGGTGTTCAGCAAACAATATTTTCCGGAAGTGGTCAGGAACCAGCTTCAGATTCAATTTTTGCTGTTTATGCAAGGGAGAATGACAAAGAGAGAATATGGGGTAGAGTTTCACGACTTGGTTTTGCTCGGATTACGCATCATCAAGTGATGAAGTCCAAGAGGTTTCAGCAAGGTTTGAAGCCTGAAGTTAGGGGAAGCGTAGCTCCATTTCAGCTGAGGACCTATGAAGAGGTCATGAGTAAGGCATTGGTTGTGGAAGAAGAAAATACAAATAGATATAAACAGAGAGAGCAGCAGAGAGGAGGAAATGAACAAGGAAGGACGGGGGCCTACGAATCGGTGAACAAAAATCCAAGGTTCGTAGCCCAAAATTAGAGACCACAGTTTCAGGGAGGCTTTGGAAGGCCGGCGCAACAACAACACCAACAGAGGTTTCCATTACTTGCGTCGGGGAGACCTTTTCGCTATGAGAGCCCTGCCATGTCTACTGGCGCCACTATCACACAGGGTTCTCGTACTGTTTCTTTCGCACCTCGGAGACTTATGAAGTGTGGCAAGCCTCATAGGACGGTGGATTGTAGATTGGGAACTAGGGGTTGTTTCCGATGTGGCAAGGTGGGCCACTTGATCAAGGATTGCCCCGAGGCGGATAAAAGAAAGACGGCTTCAGTTGCAGCGCCACGACCCATTCAAGCAAGGAAGCCGATCGTTCAGGGGAGAGCTTATGCGATCCGCTCGAGAAGCGAGGAACGTGCATGACGTCATCCAAGGTGAGACTCGTTAAAATTAAAGAAAATTTTCATTTCATTAAAATTTTAGATAGAAAAGGAGCATGCATTAGAAATGGTATAGATTCTTTTCTCAATACAAAAAGCTGTATGTGAATTAGGGGTGTAAATTGACGTGTAAATTATTATATGTATGTATGTATGCTATAGGTACTTTAAATATATATGAAAAAGGATGCTTCGGTGGATATGACGCTCGAGTGTTGATAGACTCAGGGTCTACCCACTCATTCGTCACTCCACGTTTCGTCAAGAAGATGAAGATTGTTCCAGAGGCGTTGGATTTCGTCCTATCTGTGTCTATTCCGACTGGAGAGTTAGTAGACACGGAGTTAGCTTGCAAATCCATCATAGTAGCAGTTCGAGACTTAGAGGTGCATGAATTGGAAGCAAAGTTGATACTGTTAGACATGCAGGAGTTTGATGTGATCCTTGGCATGGACTGGTTGGCGCAGCATTGTGCAACCGTCGATTGCAAGAACAAGGTAGTCATTTTCAGACCCAACACAAGAAGATCATTTCGGTTTCAAGGAGTAAGGTCGTCATCTGTGCCATTGATCTCAGCAGTAAGGGCCGAAAAGATGATCAGAAAGGGTTGCAGTGGATACTTGGCCTTCTTAAAGGAGGACAAGGAAGAAAAGAACGTCATTTATGAGATAGCAGTTGTGCGAGACTTCGCCGACGTGTTTCCAGAGGAATTGCCTGGATTACCTCCAGAGAGAGAAGTAGAATTCGCCATTGACTTAGCATCAGGAACGGAGCCTATTTCGAAAGCACCTTATAGAATGGCTCCTGCTGAGTTAAAGGAGTTGAAGGAACAACTACAAGAGCTTATGGACAAGGGGTTTGTTAGACCGAGCGTGTCTCCATGGGGAGCACCGGTCTTGTTTGTCAAGAAGAAAGATGGGTCAATACGACTATGCATTGACTATCGACAATTGAACAAACTCACTGTGAAAAACTCACTGTGACCAACTGCAAGGAGCAAGGTATTTTTCCAAGATCGACCTGAGATCTGGATATCATCAGTTGCGAGTCAAGGCAGAGGACATTCAGAAGACAGCTTTTCGGACACGGTATGGACACTATGAATTCCTTGTGATGCCGTTTGGATTGACGAATGCTCCTGCGTCGTTTATGGATCTGATGAACCGAGTGTTTAAACCACACTTGGACTCCTGCGTCCTAGTGTTTGTCGATGATATTTTGATATACTCCAAATCCAAGACGGAACACGAAGAACACTTGAGAATTGCTCTACAGACGCTACGTGAACACCAATTGTACGCCAAACTCAGCAAGTGTGAATTTTGGTTGGAAGAGGTTAGCTTTTTGGGACATGTCGTCTCAAAACATGGTGTCACTGTAGATTCAGCAAAGATAGAAGCAGTGGTTAAATGGGAGCAACCAAAGACAGTGACTGATGTCCGAAGTTTTCTGGGCTTAGCTAGCTATTATCGACGTTTCGTCGAGGGGTTTTCAAAGATATCGGGACCTCTCACAAAGCTGACACGAAAAGATTCAAGATTTGAGTGGAGTGAGGCATGCGAGAAGAGTTTTCAAGAACTCAAAACGAGACTCACTTCGGCTCCAGTGCTAGCGATTCCTTCAGGCAGTGGAGGATACGCCGTGTACAGCGACGTGTCATATAATGGCCTTGGTTGTGTGCTCAACCAACACAAGAAGGTGATAGCTTACGGATCATGACAGCTGAAAGAGCACGAGAAAAATTACCTGACTCATGACTTGGAACTAGCAGCAGTCATTTTTGCGCTAAAGATTTGGAGACATTACTTGTATGGTGAGACTTTTGAAATTTTCACCGACCATAAGAGCCTCCGATATCTCTTTACACAGAAAGAGCTCAACATGAGACAGCACAGGTGGATGGAATTCCTCAAGGATTATGATTGCTCCATACAATACCATCCAGGCAAGGCGAATGTAGTAGCCGACGCATTGAGTCGAAAAGGTTCAACTCAGTTAGCTTGTTTGATTTTGGGTATGCACCGATGGAAATTATTGGAAGACCTGGCATTCTACGATGCGAACATTGAGTCAAAAGCCACCGGATCCTTTTTGGCTAACATATCAGTAAAGCTAGTGATATTTGAGCATATCCACGATCTACAGATGAATGATCCGACATTGACAAAGATTCATCAAGACGTGAAGGAAGGCATTAGGTCGGACTTCTCGGTTAAAGAAGATGGTTCTTTATTGTTCAAGGGCCGTCTATGCATTCCGGACAATGCCGATCTAAGACGAACGATTCTTGATGAAGCCCATAAGTCAAATTATGCTATCCACCCTGGTAGCACCAAAATGTACCAAGATTTGAAAAAGAACTACTGGTGGAGAGGACTAAAGCAAGACGTGGCCGAGTACGTGTCACGGTGTTTGACTTGTCAGCAAGTGAAGGTTGATCATAGACATCCTGCTGGACTATTGCAACCTTTACTAATCTCAGAATGGAAGTGGGAATCGATCTCAATGGACTTCATTGTTGGATTACCCCGTACTGCCAAGAGACACAATGCCATTTGGGTCGTCGTAGACCGATTGACCAAATCAGCGCACTTTTTGCCGTACAATACTACGTATACAGCAGGAAGACTGGCAGACTTATACATGAAGGAGATTGTAAGATTACATGGGATTCCAAGCAGCATAGTTTCAGATCGTGATCCACTATATACGTCCAAGTTTTGGAAGAAATTTTAAGAAGGAATGGGAACACGACTAGACTTTAGTTCAGCTTTTCATCCCCAAACTGATGGGCAGACAGAGCGAGTGAACCAAGTAATAGAAGACATGCTCAGAGCATGCATGCTTGATATGCAAGGATACTGGGATGAGTATCTACCGATGCTCGAGTTCGCATACAACAACAGTTTCCAAACGAGCATTGGCATGGCACCGTATGAAGCTCTGTATGGACGACGATGCAAATCACCCCTCAATTGGGAGGAAACAGGTGAGAAATTTATGTTAGGACCAAAACTACTTGAAGATAACGCTACTATTGTTCGAATTATCAGAGAAAGGCTGAAGTCAGCACAGAGTAGACAGAAAAGTTACGCCGATATGAAGCGGACTAGTGTCGACTATAAAGTGGGCGAGCACGTGTTTGTGAAAGTGTCACCTATGAAAGGTGTAATGAGATTTGGCAAGAGAGGGAAGTTAAGTCCACGTTATGTTGGACCATTCAAAATTTTGGGACGCGTAGGTGAAGTTGCGTATCGCGTTGGTTTACCACCGCTGTTTGATCGAGTACATAACGTGTTCCACATATCGATGCTCAGGAAGTACGTGAATGATCCGTCTCATGTATTAGGAAAGCAACCTATAGAGATGTGTGAGGACATGAGCATGATAGAGGAACCAATGGAAATCTTGGATCGAAAGGAACAAGTACTGCGCACTAAAGTGATTCCCTTAGTGCTTGTTCGGTGGAACAATCATCCAAAAGAAGAGGCTACTTGGGAACGAGAGGCCGATGTGAAAGAACAATATTTAGCCTTGTTTCCAACGACGTGAGAATTCAATGTAAACCACAAACGTGTTTGTGGAAATCTCCACGAGACTTGTAATTCGATGGAAATTTTGCTCAAAAGGATGACTAAGGGAACAGATTTTTGTATGTACATGACCAAGTGAATGTGTTTTTATGGTTCTACGAACCACTTGATGTCATAAATTGTCAAAAACAATCAAAGAACCAAAGAACTTGAAAGTCTAAGGAAATTGGGCAAAACCGATTAATCGAATTTCAAATCGATTAATCGATTTGGAATTTTGATTAATCGATTTTGTTCGATTAGTCGACTGGCAGGTGCCAGTGACTGGAAATTTGAATAAGAGTTAGAATATACATAAAATGAAATTTCGATTGATCGAGTTATAATTTTGATTAATCGATTTGGGATCGATTGATCGATTTTGGGAATTCGATTAATCGAATTGGGAATTCGATTAATCGAATTGGGAATTCAATTAATCGAACTGCAAGTTCGATTAATCGAACAAATTGGGAATGTTAGAAGAAATTGGGAATAAATTAATGGAATTTTGATTAATCGAAGAAGTTTGATTAATCGATTTGAGATTTCGATTAATCGAACTGGAACCTCGATTAATCGATTTACTAAAGGGACTTGGAATAAATTGAAGACAGATAGACGATTTCGATTAATCGAAGTGAATTTCGATTAATCGATTTTGAAATTTCGATTAATCGAATTGGGTTTCGATTAATCGAATAACTTAAGGAAATTTAAATTTAGTTATCGATTTGATTAATCAGTGAAATTGATTAATCGATTTTGAAATTCGATTAATCGAAATGGATTTTATTAATCGATCGCTCAATCGATGAGCTCAAAAACGTAAAAATTTAAACAGATACGATTTCGATTAATCGAAATGGTTTCGATTAATCGAATTTGACTTTCGATTAATCGATTTGGGAAATCGATTAATCGATTTTAAGCGGCTTAACCTAGTTTTGAATATCGATTAATCGATTCTGAAATTCGATTAATCGAGCCGAGGCCTATATATAAAAATTTGGGGATTTCATTTGCCATTCGAAATCTTTTGAGCTCTCGGGTTTTTGGCGCTTCATCTTCTTCTCCTTCTCCGACCATCCGGCGCTCTAGGGTTGGGATTTGCCGTCGATTCACTTCCGAAATTGCATCCAAAACCCACGGTAAACCCTAAATTTGTGTTTTTCCCTTCAATTTGAGTTAGAGAAACCCTAGTTAAGCTTATCTCACCACCATGCCGCCCAAAACCCGGTTGTCTTCGAAGAAGGCAACCTCTAAGTTGCCGGTTAGGCGTAAGAACGCCGCACCACCACCACCTACCCCATCGCCGGTGAGGACTCCGTCACCGTCGACATCGGAGACCACCTCCGGTTCGACGAGCGCATCTGTCTGTGAAGTCTTCCCGATCCACGCCCATGCCACCACCACCCACCAATGTGGTACAACCAAATGAATGGTGGGCAGCCAAGACCGGTCATTATCGACCCTACCCTATTCACCAATCCCGACAGTGCAAGCGAGACCCAATGGGCTCAAACTATCTTAATAACGCCGGTCTCAACCTTCTCAAACCAATCCGGTTCTTACTACCCTAGATTGGTGAGATTATTCTTTCAAGGGCTTGTGGACGGCCCGGACGATGTGATCAAGACCACTATTGAGGGTCGCGACTACACGATCACTCGTCGTCACATACACGAGGTGCTTGAATGCTACCTCGATTTTACCCCAGAGACCACCCTATTCCCACCCTTTGAGGAGGAACCTCGCTTTGAGGAGGTCATGACTCGCATGACCAATGGAAAGAAGGGGTCGGGATCCTCCATAAAGAGGGTTGACCTTCCCCACTACATGTGGATGCTTGACTCGGTGGTCAAGTGTAATTTGTACCCTATCGCCCACGACACCAAGCGTGGAGAAAGTGCAGCAGGCACTTTACTCGGCCTTCTGTGGCCGGTGATTTGACGCCACCATGCTCATCCTTGAGGGGATGAGGTATATAAAGGGCAAGCTGATGAAGGACAACCTAAGGCCCAAGGAGAAGATGCCTTACGCTCGCCTTATATCGAGCATGTTGGAGTGCTACTCCGACAATCCCTCCTACACCGTCTCTCCTCACGAGATGAGGGCTACGGACTGCGTGAAGACATTCTCTAGGTCTTCATGGGCCCGTAGCTATAACCTACTAAAGCGGACCCTACCGGCTCCGGGTCCCGCTCCAGGAGCCCCAGCCAGCACCGCCACCACCCCACCACCACGAGACCCACCCATGGGTGGGCACACCCACCGAGCCTTGAGAGAGGGCTCCTCATCACCGCCTCACCGACGCCACCTGCCCACTCCGCGCCCGCGACACCCACCTCGTCCTACCGCCGGCGCGCCGCATCATCTGGGCCGACCATAGAGGAGGTGTTGGCCCGTATGGAGGCCAACAATGAACGCATGAACCGGAGGATGGACTTCCTCCTCTTTCACACCCTCCGCCACATCTACCCGATCGACTACCGCCGCTACCTCGCCCATGAGGAGGAGTGGACAGCCGGACGCACAGCCTTCCACAGGGGACCCGTCTTCCATCCCACCACTATCACTACAGACGCGGCTCCTTCCACACCTGCCTCCGCTCCACCGACTGAGACGCTTCCACCACAGTCGCCACCACCGCAGCCACTGCCCAAGCAGCCCAGACCACTGGCCATCATCGTCACTCAGATGGTATCTTTCTTTTGTATGAGTCATGATTGTATAGATGTATATTTTGTACGCCAACTCATGTGGCGCCTTGTAAAAATTTTCTGATATTAATAGAAATCCAAAAATTTTTGTGCACATTGTTCAAATTCGTCAAATTTAAATTCTATGCTGGTGTATGTAACTAATTTAATGCGTCTGAGTCAACTGGACCGCCTCACCTGAGAGTGTGGGGGGGGAGAGACCCAGACCGATGAGCCTTGGGTTATTTTCGAGGACGAAAATTCCCAAGGTTGGGAGGATGTAATAGCCCAAAAAATCATGCTAAACTATGACCTCGGGATCCGTGCCCGATCGGTCATAGGTTTGACCAAATAGAAGTCCAATAGTTAGTATGGGGTGTGATGAACGGATGAGATGTGATGGGTTGAGTGTCTGTGTGGTGTGTGTTGAAAATTTAAAGTCACATACACCTATTGAGGTGCATGTGCTCAACACACAAGCTAGGGGGGAGATAAAAGGGTTTAATAACCCTAAAATCAATGGTTTGGTTGTTGAGAGAAAAGTAAAGAAGAGAGAGAGAGGAGAAAAGAGGGTGATAAAGCAAGGAGTCATTGTGGGTTATTGGAAGGGGGATTCAAGTATTAAAGAGGTCGATTCTGCGCAAGGAATCCGTTCAAGCAAAGCTGGAACCCTAGCCTTCCAACCACTTGATTTGAAATCAATTTGAGATTGATTCAAGGTAAATTTTTGTGAATAAAATGCATAGATTGTAGAGGTTAGATTGTAGTTGAAAATGGTTTAAATCATAGGAAAATGGTTTAGAAAAATAGAGGAAAAAGTGTGGAAAAAGAGTGAGAAGAACAGCCAAGAGGGGGCTGAATCTGACAATTTCGATTAATCGAAATTGGGTTTCGATTAATCAAAATTGGCCAAGAAGTTGAAAAGTCAGTGGACCTCGATTTCGATTAATCGAATTGGAGTTCGATTAATCGACTTTGGATTTCGATTAATCGATTTGGGTATCGATTAATCGACTGGGAACCTCCAGTGGACCCCAGGGGGGCTGGAGGAAAAGATTTGGGAAAATCGACTAATCGAAATGGGATTTCGATTAATCGATTTCAATTTTCGATTAATCGATTTGGGATCGATTAATCGATTTTAGGAACTCGATTACTCGAATTGAGAATCGACTTGGCTGAACAGAGAATTTCGATTAATCGAATTAGGATTCGATTAATCGAATGAAAATCTCGATTAATCGATTTGAGAATCGATTAATCGATATTGACTTTCGATTAATCGATTTTGGAAATCGATTAATCGAATCAGATTCGATTAATCGATTTTGGAGTTCGATTAATCGACTGAGATAAATTATGTTAACTTTTGAGTTTGACTTTAAGATTCTTGGAGGGTCTTGGACCTTCTTTATTGCATCCTTAGTGATGTGTTTCACCTGTTATGTGGTACCATAGGTGGTACGTGTGAACCAATGCACAAGGAGCCACGTGGGACCTTGATGCGTTGAGCAAACAAAGACTTGAGGTAGGAAACACCTTGAACATGTACTTTATTTTACAAGAGCATGTATGTAGTGATATAGAATTCAAATTCAAATATTTATTGCTTAAGAATTGTGAAAAGTGTATGTGAGTAACACCCATAAGAGTAAGTATAATGAGCCATCCCCAGGGGATGAAGAAGTAAAGAGATAAGAGCATCAGGTGTGATGCAAGTAAATGGATACATCCCAGGGATGTATCCAAGATTGAATCATGATTGATAGGGCCTAACTGATATAAGATAGCACATTTACACGGTGAATAACTATATGTAAGGCACCGATATTTTTGTTATTTGAGGTTTGATAGGGTACCCCACCGACGTGGTGGGATATCCACTGACGACACGCAGGATTTCCGTGACCGATACGGCGGCGAAACCGTAAGCCAGTGCGGAGGCTTATCCGCACATAGTAAGTACACCCCAGGGGTGTTGATTTGAGACAAGTGAAACCCCGCCACCAATACCCAGGGGAAAGGGGCTTGGGTACTATATGGTATTCCCAGGGAATACGTTAAAAGTGTCTATATAGGTGACGATGAAGGGTATCTCATCGGGGCTCGATGCTATATTGCTCGGGGACTACTTAAGTTGAAAGTTTAAGTTTTGCTTTAGGCCTTTTCAGCATCATTCATGAATAAATGAAAACATAAGTAATTAACAGTAAAATGAAATGCTTTTTAACTGCTTTCATCAATAACTGCATAGACACATCATGCATGACATATCATGGAATATATGTGAGTAATAATTTATATGTTCAACTGTGTTTTGTTCCCTATTGAGCTAGGATGTAGCTCACCCTATAGACTATACGTCGCAGGTCCACTACTAGCAGCTGCCGAGGCTTCAGGAGACGCTGACCCCGGTGAGTCGGACCTTGCGGCCGGCGAAGAGTTGGAGCCACCTCCTGAGGACTTCTTCTAGAGAACTCCGTTGTGCCACTTTGAGGGCTTTCGAGAGAGATTAGTACGGCTTGGTATGTCAAGCCTTGTTTTGTTTAAATCATGTATATATTGAGTTAGGATTATTCTTTTGGGACGAACCATCCGTGATGATTGCTATCATCGATGGTTCGGATCGGTTCTCCATTCACGCAGTGGCATGAGGGTAGAACTGTCTTTTGGAGAATTACTTAATATAGATTTAAATTCCGCAGCTCCTTTATTGTTTCATTTTATGCTTGATATGCCAATGTTCCGTGCTTAGCTAAGGGCACGGTCCGGGCTATCACACGTTAAATGGAGACCTAAGGTCTTAACTAAGCAAGAAAGTAGTTTAGAGTCTCTTAGGTACACTCGACTTTTCGTTAAAGGAGAGAGATACATAAAGGTCATGAGTAAATCAATACATAACCCTATGATGTGTGTCATAAAATGATGATAGACTGTTCTCATTAGATCGACCTGATGAAAACAGACTAGTCATTCACGTGATTTCGATAAGATTTAGTCTCGGTATGACTCAATCACTTATAAATCATCGAATATTCGATACACACATTTTAAGGTGAACGTGATCGAGTTTAAGATAATCTAATCCTACCGACACCATTAGTGTAATGGATGTTTAGGTTCCATATGATTTCCAATATTGGTTTGATCATTTAAACTATTAACTAAATGGTTCAGAATTTTGATCAAAGTCGATTCATCGTATGATCATCGAGTGGTGTACACCATCTTGGAGTGATTTTAAGATCTATCTAAAAGATTCTTCTAATTTTAAAGGTGGGTTTCCATTCGGACCCCTCACTAGTTTCATTATTTTCGAGGTCAGGTAGGGAGTCAAACATGCCCTTTGACGATGGGTGTCTAAGAGTATAAAGCCCTTCATTATTTTTGAAAAACTTGCATAGCAGCCTAAATCGGCTAGATCTGTTTTTAGACAAAACTATCCGTCGGATGGGAGCCGATTCAAAATTTATGGGGGATCCTTCTTGGTGTCTCCTATCCCAGTTCGGTCTAAAACTTGAGATCTAAAGGGTTCAAACTAGACCCTAGACTAAGGTGCCATACGCATAAAGTGCAGGAATTTATGTGGTTATGTGCACCACTTTAGGTGGTTCAAAGACCAAATTTTGTTTATTATAATCAAAATTTGACCATCGATTTCATAGATGGCCAAATGATTTTTATTTAGATCCATAGGTCTCGACTCATATGTTTGTGGTTCTCTTAATTTAATGGGTCAAACTGGACCCTTTAGCCAATGTATATGCAGATTTACATAAATAAACGCAGAAAATATTATAAGTGTAAATAAATATATTTACATATTTGAGGTAATAAAATTTATAAAAATAAGGACATGCGGATTAATATGAACCGTTAGATGTATAAAGCATATGATTTTATGGGGAGTCCACGGTTTGACCGAGGTCAGAAACTGATCAGATCCTCGAGATTAAAATGGTTAAACGAAGACCTCTACATCGAGTGCGCAGTCAACACAGAACAGGGCAGCAGCCCATCCTTGACATAGTCTTCCTTTGTGCACAATTTATAGTCCTCGAGATCCATTTTTCCGGCACACTTGCGTGTCATGTGGAAAGATATAGTATACTATAGTTCTCGGCCGATGGGTCCAACCATTGGGTCAACCCTTTGACCATAACCGTCTTGTGAATCCATACAAAACCTAAGAATGGAAAATTATAGTTTTTATAAATTCATCATATAAAATGTAAAAGTGTAAATTTGGATGGATAGAAGGGCACCCACTTAACATGAGCTTTTGATCGGTTGGATTGGCAGGACCCTGCTTTAACGTCTGACCTTGCTCAATGATCGCAGACGTGTCCGGGTTGGCTCGCTTTGATGAGTTTAATTGCAGAAGAGTGGTGCTCTGTTTTGGAGTGTATCTATAGCACATCCTTATTGTGGGTAGCGAGAGCGGCTAGTGCTCGAAGTTGTCCTCTGTCTAATGCGCAAGAAGAGAAGGGTCTAATGGTGATGGCGTAGTGGGGTTGCTATGCTTGCTGAAATCAAACATGGGAAGCGAAGGTTGGGAGGCCGGTTTGGTGTGGATGTGGTGTTTTAATTTGATAAGGAGCTGATATTTAACAGGTGGTATAGAAAGAGTCTCAGTGGCTGTTGGAGAAGGAGGGCTGCTGCTTGGGACGTATGAAGGAGATAGGGTGGATGGGCATGTGTATATATATATATATATAGAGAGAGAGAGAGAGAGAGAGAGTTGGTTGCTAATAGGAGGGCTTCAACAAAGGAGATGAGGGAATATATATTTATATATAGAGAGAGAGGGAGAGAGTTAAAGAGAGACAAAAGTGCGAGGTTTGCACAGCTTCTTGGGTTAGTGGGTTAACGGGGAGAGAAAGAGATATATTTATATATATATATAGAGAGAGAGAGAGAGAAGGATGGTTGCTTGGGTTACCGATAAGAGAGAGAAAGAGGGAATTAGTTGGGGCTTGGGCTATTGGGTTAACTAAGAGAGAGAGAGAGAGAGAGAGAGAGAGAGGAATAAGGGCTCGACTGGGCTAATTGGGGCAAGAGAGATCTAGGTCACGGTGAGAGAGAGAGAGAGAGAGAGAGAGAGTTTGTGGGGCTAGGCTTGGCTACTGGCTGTTGTTGGGAGTGGTGGATTTGAATCCTTTGATGGCTACTCGGCTTGCAAAGAGAAGAGAGCGAGAGAGCGGATGCAGATGAGAGAGAGATTGATCTACGAGAGATCTTAGAGAGAGAAAGAAAGGTTTGCGATGAGAATGAAACCCAAGAGATGAAGAGAGAGGTTGTGAACATCCGAGAGATATAGAGGTGGGTCTTTTAATTGGGAAAGTTTACTTGTTCACAAGGAAAGAGTTCAATATTAGTACTCTAAAGATTTGAAATCAAGGGTGGCCTTGCCACTAATGCAAAATAAATCTCTTAATTGATGGGATTAGATTGGGCTTAGTTGCCTAACCGGAGGAAGAGTCTAAAAATGATTATTTCTCTCTCTAGAATTTAGTTGCCAAAAGTGGCATGCAAATCTAGAATTTCGGTGCCAGCTTGGTGCCCAAATACAATTCAAATTCTTTCTTTCTTTGTGAATAGTGACATGGTGTGGAGCACCCATACGAAATTTTGTGCTCCTCATCATCTAAGACCATATAATCAAATTTTAAAAATTCGGATCATGACAGGAGCTTACCTTTATGCTGATTGAACAATGTTGTTAGCAGTTATGGCCAATGGGGAGCTTGAGGAAACCCTAATGAGTTTGCACCTTCTTTTTGGCAAAGGAGTGCGAAGGGTGAGATGAGAGCACTAAGGGAAGAGTTGGCAGGAAGACTCGACTGCAATCCAAATTTTCTGGATTTCAAATGACTCCCAAGAGGTGTTATTTGAAATACTTCATTTTGCTTAAGAGGTGTCATTTTCAAATGACGGTGGATTTTAGCAAACCCAAAGTCAAGCGGATTTTGGCAAACCCAAAGTCAAGCGTTAAAAAGTAGTTCCCAAATGCTGGATTTCAAATCCAAATCCCATCCGTCAAATGATGGATCCCAAACGCACCCTAAATTCTTTGCTTTACATTTCTATATCACCTAAATTCTTTCTCACGGAGCATCACAAATCCTTTATCCCTCTCATTTTTCCTTTGTTTCGAGGGAGTGTGGACTCCAACAATAAATTATCATATAAAAGTTCTAAGTTAATAGCTATGAGAAAGCCTAACCTTATCTTTTTCCTATGGTAAAATCTCTTGATTTCTGACATGATGTTAGTATTCGATAACTGATTTCTAGGTTTTTCAACTGAAGTTATTTAGATAAAAGATATTTTCAAAAATGACTTTTAATTTAAGTTACTTTCTGTCTTTTTCTACTTTCATGAAAGTAAAAGTTAATTTGATAAAATATAAGGAAATATGTAAGTTAGTTTATTAAAATAACCACTATCATATTATATTAGGCAAAGTTTGACCAAAAGTCAAATTTTAACTAATAAATTCTTTTACACTGCTAAGTTATAAATTAACATAGCAGTAGTAACTTTTCACTATCAAGTTATACAAGTCAATATACTCACAAGTAACAAGTAACACTAGTAACTCCAATCCACTTTACTTGGTTACTTGGTTACATTTAGTCAAATTTTGATAAAAAGTTAAATTTCGACCAAAAGCCAAACATTGACTAATAAAAGTTTGACAATGTATTATCAAGTTACAGATTAAAACAATATTAACCACTATTCATTGTCATGATACATTAGTTAAAGTTTGATAAAAAATTAAATTTTGACTAATAAAAAATTTGAAAAAAAACTGCCGCTAATAGTCATATTTTTTTGTAGTGCTAACACTAATTAAAATTTGAGAAAAAGCAATATTTTGATAAAAAGTTAATTTTTAATCAACAAAAAGTTTTATTAACAAATTACAAATGAACTTACTATTAAAAGTTTAATTAAAAGTCAATTATTAATACTAGTAAAAGTTTGATTAAAAGTCAATTATTAATAAAAAGTCAAACTAAAAAATGAAAATGTCTTGCCAAAATACAAATTGACAAAACATTAGCTACTATATATTTCCAGATTATACAAGTCAAAATTTGATCAATAAATATTTTGCAATATACTACCATGTTACACATTAAGACATCAATAATTACTATCCACTATCATATTACAATAGTCAAATTTTGAAAAAAAAGTCAAACTTTAAAGAATAAAGAAATCTTTTTAACGTTTGATAAAAATACAAACTTCGGTAGAAGGCAAATATTTCCTAAAAAGAGTACAATATAGGTAATAAAGGTAATATAAGATAGTGTGATGGTCATAGAGATAAAAGTTACTTTTTAAAAATCAGAAGCAAAATTTGTTTGCTTTTAGTTTTTTAGAAGTAACTTTTGAGCGCTTATGGGAGCCATTACTTGCACACTTTTTTCAAGTGATTGCACAAAATTTAAAAGAAAGACTTGCAAGTTTGGCGACCTCTATTATGTGAAAACAGCATCTAAGCCGTTTGATTTGAAGGCCATGATTTAAAGATGTCAATTTCAAAAGATTAGAACAAAATATAATTTTCATCATTTGATTAAATGGAGTCAAAGGCAATTATATAATTCAACAGTTGACTACAAAAGATCATATGACAAGTATTGTGTTTTGCTCCAATTTTATGTTACAAAGATCTATTGATCATGAACTTCAAATCAGACGACCCATATTATATTTTTACATATCACATGTCCCTAAAATATCAAGTCTTTCTTTAAATTCGGTGCTATCACTTGAAAAACGTGTGTAAGTAATAGCTCCCTGAACTTATTTATTTTCTATTTTAAAAAGTAAAAAAGTTAAAAACTTGCTTATTTATGTGTATCCAAATGCGCACTCAATTTTTAAAAAAAAAAAATGGTAAAATGAGCCCTCAATGTTACCTTCTTTTAGGATTGTGAAATGGAGATTTAATGTCAAATTATTTTAAAGAAAAGGGTTTTTGATCCAAGTTAGACATTAATATCTTGTTGGCATATATCAATTTAGATTGTTGTTAATATTGTGTTAGTGTGGATATTATTGTGGAAAATGTTATACAGTGGACAATTTTCAGTCCACAAGTTTGCAGGTAGCTTATATGGCGTGACATGACTGGCTGCATACATAGTGGGGCCTAAGAACTGTAGCCAATCACATCGCGCTATATAAGCTGCCTGCAAAATTATCTATGAAAAATTGTCCACGATTTATAATTTTCTTATTTATACTTGATTTTGTTAGTGTGAAATCAAAACTTCAAGTAACTGCTTCAATAATCACAGATAATCACAGGGTTGCATGCACTTCAATGTGAATATAACAGCATTCTTTGTTTACAAGACGAATGGTGCTTTGTACATCCCCACCATAAGAATGTTGAGCAACGGCACAGATGTGTCTAGCTAGGGATCCCCTTGATCTAATGAAAATGACCAGGCTCAAGATATCCTCTCTCTCTCTCTCTCTCTCTTCAAGCTGGAGCCTCTATAATTAATCTTCTTAAGTGACGTGGCTGTAACAAAAGGTGCTGTGGAGTAACACTTCTCTTTATTTATTCTAACAAATTTCTAGCCCAAGCTACGACCCCTACTTTTAAACAGTTCATTATTGTGCCCTCAATTTCAGCACATCCTTTTTTTTTTTTGAAGGATAAATTTCAGCACATCAGTTACCCTCTATTCCACGACTGTGCCTGGCCATTTGCATAGACCCAAATGGGCTCTCTACGGGCCTGGCCGGGCTGGGCTCAGGCTGTCTTGTATAAGCCCAATTGTATTTTTATCTCAAAACTAGGCCCCAACTCGACCTAGATCTAAAATCAGGCTGGCCCGACTGCCATTGGGTTCGGGCTTTCTATTTAAGCCCAAAGCCGACCTCAAATGGGTTCGGGCCGGGTTGGATTTGGACCAGCCTTAAACTTCCCCTCAAAATAATTAATCAGGCCAGCTAGCTAATTTGGGCTGGGTCAGGTTTTGACAGACGCCATGAGTTTTTGCCCTAAAACCTAGGCTAGGATACAAAATCAAGCCATGTTTGGCCGGAATGCTTTCGGGTTCGGGCTGAAGCCGGGCGAGCCCTAGATCTCATCATCAGGCGGTTGAAAAATGGGTGCCATGATCAATATCCAAAGGTGGTGTATACTAGTAGATTTCTCTACCATTACCAATGTCAACACCTTCTAATCCACCACTGTTAAGATAACAGAAGAGCATGCATCAATGCAACGAATCTTGTCACAAGAGGCGCATTCAATGTGCATTGGAGATCTCATGTTTTTCTTCTAAGATACCCCAAGATGTCTGTTTTTCTCTCTAATTAATTCAAATTCAACTATGCACTTTTCTTTAAAGGCTCCTAGTGCTTAGGGCTCCAACAACGAGCTTCGGAAGTAAACCCAAAACAAATCCCTTTATCACCATTTCTTTTTTGTTATTACGTACGGGTATTTGCAATCGAAGATTCTGTCTCCGCAATCTGTGGTTTCAACCGTTAACTGACTAGAATCAAGCGATGGAGATTGTTTTTCCTCCCAATCATACACGCAATAGATCTTGAGATCACGCCCCATCTATCAAATAGTCAGGTGTTGATTCCATGCAGGATAAATCCCTAAAAGTCACCTTGCTCATGGGCGTAGCCTTAGAAGAGTTCTCGGGTCACTTTTGGAGATGTGTTCCATGTGGAATCAACACCTGACCGTCTGATGTCTGGGCCATGATCTCAAGATCTATTGTATGAAAGATTGGGACCGAAAATGATTTCCAAAGTCTGATTCAAGGCAATCAATAGTGTTAATGGTGGAAACGACACGTTGCAGGGACCAAATATTTTGGTTGCAAAGACCCATTTGAATGGTGAATGATGCTGTGTATAGCTTACAACCCGAAACATTGGATAGTAGGGGGTGCATTCACATCGATCTGATCGATCCGATGTTTATTTCTGTCCTATCATTTTAAAAGAGAATGAACTTGTCGGTCGAAACGGTTGTGTTCATCGTTTCCATCAGTTTAAGCTGTGGCTTGCATGATCGGATGGTTTCAGATCAATGGGCTGATGTACAATTGTGTATAAGAGTTGTAGTTGATAGAAGAGGGGAGAGAGTAGAATCATGTGAGATCATTAAATGCAAAGGGTGTGACCATAGGAGTTGGGTACTACCACTAACTCTTATTTTGATTTTCAGATCACTCTACATAGGTTTCAGTTAAATAATGTTTAGAACTTAGTTTGATGTCGGATCTCATTAAGTGGGTCTCATTTATTTTCTTCAACCATGTTTTGTTTAAATATTATTAGTTGAATGAGACTCAAAGTGCCTGTTTTTTTTTTTTAATGAGCTAGACTCAAAGTGCATGATTAAAAGTTCATATTTGCAACATAGTCATCATCATGACCATGATGGTGCTGAGCACCATCGAATCACTATGCAATAACTTAAACACCAAAATGGTGTTTAAAATGATCTTATACCATTAAAGTATGTTTTTATCATAAACCATTACACTAAGTAACTTTACTGTGATGCCACGTGGTCCACTTCCATGATAAATCTAATAGTCAAAGTAGTAGCCATTTGGATACATCTCATCAAGCCTATAAGCTGATGCGAACCATCAGATTAGGGAACTTTAATTTCTTGCCATTGAAAAATAAGAACAACATTGATATTAGAGTGCATGATTGGATGGGATAAATGCATCGGAAAGTGTGACTTTTTGGCCCACTACTGTTCAATGTACATATCTTACACTTTTAATATTATAATTGTTGCAATTGTGCATTGAATTCTGTTGGTGGTACTGATCAATAGGTTGAATTTAACACTCAGTCACAATTGTGCAGGTTGATTATACTTTGTAGAGTTGCTGAGGATATTTTTGTCATATCTTATATAGGGGGGTTAAAATTTGAATTAGATAGAAACTTCAATTAAAGATTATGGTTATATTATATTAAAGGGAAATTAGATTTTGTATTGAGAGCTGTGAGATCCGAGAGATTTGTGACCTTAATTTTCTCCTATTAGTGGAAAGGAACTCAAAATCACCCCTTGACATAAGCAAATTGTCAAATCACGTAAATCTTGTATTTGCAACGATGACTTATCGTGCGTTATTTAGATTGCCATAGTTTTTCTATAATATGATAATAATATCATATGAAACAGTCATAAGACTCAAGTTCAATTTTTTAATTAACAGTCAATATTAAAATACACTTATCTGATGGTTGTAATTCTTTATAGGTGTGTTCTGTTGGTTGAGACGTATGCCAAATAATAGTATGCCAATTGTGAGTATTTAGGTCAAGTACAAATGTGTAAACCACACCTTAAGGATGTAAGATTAAAACCATATTTTAACTTAAGATCATTTAAACACTAAAAAAAATTGGTCCTATTTCTACAAAGTTAGGATTCAGTTGAATAAAGAAGTTGACCAGGCCTTAAAGTGGGTAGAATACTTGGTCAATACCGATCCGTACCACTTGCAGAGATCAAGCATATGGGTTAGGCGATTAGGGCACGCGTGTGCAACATGTTCAATAGCCAACATTTCTGAAACGGCCATAGGCAAGCTCCATGTAAAATGTGACAAATAAAGTGGCGTCCCTGACATGACAAGATTCATACGAGGTTATGAAGACCCTTTCATTCTATCAATTTTGCTTTTCACAGTTAGTGGAGCCTTTGAAAATCCACAGAAGTTGACTTTTGACTAGATTCAATGGTTATAAGATTATCCAACGGGAGACTGGGCAGGGTGCCTGGTCGGCTAAGCGGGTCCAATCCATGAGAGAGAGAGATTAGCGGGCCCAGCCCATATGAGAGAGAGACTGCTTAGTGGGCCCAACCCATATATATGAGAGAGAGAGAGAGAAAGGGAGGGGGGTTGAATGTCTGCAATGTTAGAAGTTTCTATTTTGGTAGCCGTCATTATGGTCAACCTGTTGACCGGTGAATGGTGTAAGATCAATCCTGTGATGTGTAGTTGCCAATTCGGTGAATTTGAAGAGAATAAACAACTAATAGGTAAGTATTTTAATTATGATATGATCGTGATTTCTAATCACAATATAATTAGTAATTTAAGTCCTTAATGGGAAAGAACTATTTGGCTATAAATATAAGGGATGCTTGGTCCCAACGATTGCTCGGCACAATTCAATCCTCCCTATTAGCAAAAGCATCCCTATTGTGCTAGGAGATATTGAGAGCAAGAAGATTGTTGAAGATCGGCAACCAACCATTAATGGCTCACACTCAAGGTGCGCACATATATTTAATTTATGGATTATTGGTTTATTGTTTTTGATTGATCATGCGCTTAGATCTTAGGGCTTATTTTGGATGCTCGGATCGATAGATCCATATAGATTCCATCAATTGGTATCAGAGTGAGCTTCAACGCATAATTAATCGTAAAATATATGTTTGTGTAAGTGCGTAATAATCTTCTTAAATCTCGTGAGAGAAGCAATCTAGGATTGCAAAGGCTATTTTGGGGTTCTGTTTCCAAAACGACTGATGGTTCAAATAGAGTCAAATTTTTTTTTTCCTTACCTTATTTTCATGATATGATTATCTTTGGTGCTGATTGCGACAAACCATAGTGGTTCGTCTATATACAAGGAACTTTGAATTGTTATCTCCTAATGGCAAGGTCTCTCTACCTTAAGTTAAGGCCTCCTGGGTCTCTTAGAATTGGGGGAAACACAAAGTCATCAGACTTTTGAGATTAAATCGATGGGTGCATATTTTTTTTGGGTGTACTTCCATTACAAATATCAGGAGCTTATTTGTTATCTTTATATTTTGATTTGAAGAAGACTACTAACCCTATCAGCTGCGTTCCTGTCTATGCACGACAGGTCTCATGGGCCAGTGACAAGACCCGTCATATACTCCATATGCTTGACCTAGCCTATGGACTCATATTAAGGCCCATACCCGACTCAGTTTATGACTCGACCCGATTGATAATTGGACTTGGGTCATGACCCGATCTAGCCTTGGTCCGGCCCATTATTCAACCAGGCCCATGATTTATGACCCGATTTGGCCCGTTAGACATAACCCGTTTGTCCTTAAGGCCCAATTGTGACCCATATTCTTTTCGAGACATTTCTGGGCTATCTATAGGTCCGATTTTTGGACCTCATATATGATTTTTGATTTTCTCGAACATTTCAGATCTGTTTTTGAGGTCTGTTTTTGAGAAGGAGCCCTTTGTTGTGACATTTTTTCATAACTTGATATCTTTTTTACTATTTTTAATTGGATTATTGTTGTATATTTGAGTGACTTTAATTAAAGAGTTGGGTATTGGAGGTTGTGCTCTACCACCAAGGTTGGTACTTACACATTATTATACTCGATTATTATTAATTTTTGATACTTACCCACAACATGAGCTAGATTTGGCTACTTGCATCTCTTAAGTGGCTAAATTTTTTTAAAACCATTTTTGTGACCATCTTAAATATTATAAAACCCAAATTGAGAATATGGTTTGAAGGGACTCTTCTGCTCAACGGTGATGATCTTTTTTAGTGCTGTGATTTTCAAAGTGAGATTTATTTTTTATAAAAGACAGTGTTACTAATTCAGTGATAGTGTGCAGTGAATGTTGACGTCACTATTTAAGGGATTCTTCTGCCCAACGGTGATAAATCACTTAATATTGTGTGATGGTTGTGTTTTACTATCCATTATTTTGTGTGTGGGTACTGCTAGCGTGTTGTGACTCGATCCAACAGAAGGTGACAACGATGCAATTAGTACCACAATCAATAATATCAATTGAGGAAGCGACTAGTATGTTATGACTCGACCAAATTGAGGGTCATAATGATACATATTACTTCTCAATACAACCGCATTGGTTTATTTATTTATTTATCATATTCCTTACCATAAATAAATTACTTTAAATATATCCTTGTGGAATAGATCGTTGTTATAGTTGTATGTGGACATAATAAAACCCTTAATTATTGTGCAGCATTGAACTCATATTTTATTACTATTATAATTTGTGAAACTGAACTTTTGAGTGGCTCAAATTATGGCAAATGGAATAAACAAGTTATAATTGTTCTAGGCTGTATGGATTTTGACTATACTATACGATCTGATAAACCCAAGGTGCTCACCAATGATGCCTCAGCTGAGGATCTGGCAATGAATAATACGGATTTGAAAAAATGGGATAGATCAAATCGTATAAACCTCATTATCATAAATAGTTTCATTACTGATGCGATCCGGGGAGGTATTCCTGACTCGCACAATGCAAAGGAATACATGTAAGCCATTTAAGAATAATTTCAGGGGACTTCTAAAGTATTTGCTAGTAGTCTTATTGTTAAAATGGAAATCATAAAATATGGTCATAGTGGCGTACATGAGCACATTATGAGAATGAGTGGCATGACAACTCAATTGAAAGAAATGAACATGGATTTTTCTAAGGGTTATCTTGTTCACTTTATTATGACTTCTCTTCTTGTATAATTTGGCTCGTTCAAGATTAATGACAATACATAGAAAGAGAAATGAAGGATAAACGAGTTAATCGCTCACTATGTCCAAAAAGAAAAAAAACTTCGGGCAGAAACCCTGAAAGTATTCATTGCGCCACTCTTGGACCATCAAAAAGGAAATTTTAAGAGAAAGAAGGGATCGTATAAAGGAAAGAACATGAAAGCTTCTCTACCAAAAACCAAACAAGGAGAAGCTAGCGGATCTACTTCTGACATTAAGTATCACTTTTGTAAAAAGAATGGACACATTAAGAAGAATTGTCAAAAATACAGAGATTGGCTAGTTAAGAAAGGTAATGACCTAGTCTTTGTGTGTTTTGAATCATTTTATGTTGATGCTCCACGCAATATTTGGTGGATAGATTATGGTGTAACTATTCACATATGTAATTCAATGCAGGGATTTCGATCAAGAAGGAAGCTAAGTAAAAGCGAACGTATCATCAAACTGGGAAATGGAGTAGAAGCAGACGTGAAAGCCATTAGGACTCTCCGTCTTATTTTAGATAGTGGTTTCATTTTGGATTTAGTTGATACTATTTACGTTTCAAGTATCACTAGAAACCTTATCTCAATTTTTAAATTGGATTCATTAGGTTTTGAATTTAAATTTGGATATAATATTTTTACTCTATTATTTGATTCCGATATTATCTGTGGTGGCTCATTAGTAGGCAATCTTTATTAGTTGAACTTGGATTCATTTTACGCTCAATCTTTAGTTTCTATGCATGTGGATGATAAAATTAGTAAAAAACGAAAACGAGCAATCGACAACTCCTCCATTCTATGGCATAAATATTTAGGATATATATCTAAGGATAGAATGGAGAGATTAATTAACGATGATATAATTGATACGCTCGATTTATCTTATTTTAATACTTGTGTTAATTGCGTTAAAGGAAAACTCATAAAAACTAATAAGAAAGGAGCTATCAGGAGCACAAGTTTGCTAAAAATAGTCCACATTGATATTTGTGGATCGTTTCTAACTCCTGCTATTGGTGGTCAAAAGTATTTTATTACCTTCACTGATGATTATTCTCGTTTTGGTTATATATTTATCATCCATGAGAAATCTGAGGTCCTAAATATGTTTAAAATCTATAAAGCCGAAGTTGAGTTACAACTCAATTCAAAGATTAAAATTGTGAAATCTGATAGAGGCAGAGAGTACTATAGTGGATACTCTGAAACAGGTCGCAATGCAGGACTATTCGCCCTATATCTACAAGAGCATGACATTGTTGCTCAATACACCATACCGGGAACACCTGAACAAAACGGTGTAGCTGAGTGACGAAATCGTACTCTTATGGATATGGTGAGAAGCATGTTGTGCAACTCTAAGTTGCCTATATTCTAATGGGGAGAAGCCTTAAAAATAGCGGTGCATATCCTGAATCGGGTTCCTAGTAAGGCTGTTCCCAAAACTCCTTATGAGCTATAGGTAGGAAGAAAACTGACTTTAGGATATTTACACATTTGGGGTTGTTTGGCTGAAGCAAAGGTGTACAACCTACAATTAGGGAAATTGGATCCTAAAACTATAAGTTGTTATTTCATTGGTTATCCTGATAGGTCAAAAGGCTACAGATTTTATTGTCCCACTCATAGTACCCGGATTGTTGAGACTAGGAATGCAAAATTTTTTAAGGATCTTGAGAACAGTGGGAGTGTTGAGCCTAGGAAAATCATTTTTGAGGAAAATCAGGTTATAATTTCTATTCCTTTTGTCCAAGAAAAAGTGACACCAACACCAGTTCTTCAAGCAAATATTGATGCACCTGTGGCTATGCCTATTGAAACACCGCACATTGAGGAGGTTCTTGCTCCCATGGCGACTGCCAATGATCAACCATTGCGTAGATCAGAGAGAGCAAAAAAGCCAGCTATTTCTGATAACTATATAGTTTACCTCAATGAGAGTGAGTATGATTTTGGAAAGGAATCAGATCCTGTTTCCTTTAGCCAAGCCATGAAGAGCGACAAATTCACTCAATGGCTCGAAGCCATGAAAGATGAGTTAGAATCAATGAAACATAACTCGGTCTGGGATCTTTGTGAGTTACCTGAAAGAGTTAAGCCTGTAGGCTGTAAATGGGTATATAAAACCAAGACTCCAAAGGTAATATAGAAAGATACAAGGTCAGGTTAGTCGCTAAAGGTTTCACTGAAAAGGAGGGAATAGACTATCAAAAGGCATTTTCTCCTGTCTCTAGAAAGGAATTCTTTCGGATAGTCATGGCATTAGTAGCTCATTTTGACTTAAAATTGCATCAAATAGATGTTAAAACTGTTTTTCTGAATGGTGACTTACATGAAAATGTCTTTATGACACAACCTGAAGGTTTTCAGGTTGAGGGGGAGAGTCATTTAGTTTGTAGACTCAAAAGGTCTATATATGGTTTAAAACAGGCATCTCGATAAATGTACTTAAAATTTCACGAAGTCATTTTAAATTTTGGTTTTAAAGAAAATACTGTGGATCAAGGCATATATCTTAAAATTAGTGGGAGCAAGTTTATCATCCTTGTTTTGTATGCTGATGATATATTACTTGCGAGTAGTAATTTAAGCATATTACATAAGACAAAAAACTTTTTATCAAAGAGTTTTGATATGAAAGATTTTGGTGAAGCTTCCTACGTGATAGAAATTGAGATTCATCGAGATAAAGCCCGTGGCATATTGGGATTGTCTCAAAGAGCTTATATTGATAAAGTTCTTAAAATGTTTAACATGCACAATTATTTCGCTACTATTGCCACTGTCATTAAGGGTGATAACTTTAGTCTACTTCACAGTCTCAGGATCGATCTGGAGAGAAAGCAGATGAAGACAATTCCTTATGCATCGGCAGTTGGGAGTCTCATGTATGCACAAGTTTGTACTCATTCAGACATAGCATATATAGTTGGCATGCTTGATAGGTACCAATGTAATCCTGATTTGGATCATTGAAAAGCAGTCAAGAAGGTTTTTCACTATTTACAAGGGACTATAAGATACATGCTCACGTACAAAAGGACGAATAATCTTAAAATTATTGGTTATTCAGATGCCGACAATGTTGCGTGTCAAGACACTTGTAGGTCCACATCGGGTTATATTTTTATGCTTGCAAGTGGACCTATATCTTGAAAGAGCGTTAAACAAACGCTGACTACTTTGTCTACTAAGAAGCAAAATTTGTTACATATTTTGAGACAACATGTGAGGCGATATGGTTGAGAAATTTTATCTCAGGGTTTCAAGTTGTTGATAGTATTTCAAGGCCACTGAGAATCTTATGTGATAATTTCGCTGCGATAGCTATCTCCAATAACAACAAGACTAGTTGGGGTTCTAAATATATTGATATTAAATATCTTATTGTAAGGGAGAAAATTCAGAATCAAATTATATCTGTTGAAAAGATTAGTACAACACTCATGTTGGCTGACCCTCTCACTAAAGGCTTACCTCTCAGGCTCTTTTCGGAGCACCTTGTGCGCATGGGATTAACGGAAAATTTTGATAGCCTTTGAGAGTGGATATATGAAAGTGAATACATTTGTTTAATTGATTCAAAAATAAAGATTATTTATTTGCTTTTTCATTTTTATGCAAATAAAATTTGAAACATATGGTGCCAATAGATGGCAATAAAGTATGACCAATAATAGATTGATTTTACATGTAATCACCATTCAGTTTGTAAACTTGCAATCTATATGAAATCATACTAGTTGGAATCCATGTCGATGATGACTTCCAATACGGTAACTAATGAATGGTCATGTATCGATGACATGATATATTGACTATATTGATTATGTGTTGAAATTCTCACTGGACTGGACTGATTATTAAAGACTTTAATTGAGATTGATTAGGGCTTACCATTCAAAGAAAGTTAGCTAATATTTGATAATCGGAGTTTATTGACATAGTGTGGCCAAGTGGGAGACTGTTAGAAGTTTCTATTTTAGTGGCCGTCACAATGGTCAACCCGTTGACCGGTGAATAGTGTAAGATAAATCCTGTGATGTGTAGTTGCTAATTCAGTGAATTTGAAGAGAATAAGCAACTAATAGGTAAGTCTTTTAGTTATGGTATGATTGTGATTTCTAATCACAATATAATTAGTAATTTAAGTCCTTAATAGGAAATGACTCTTTGGCTATAAATATATGCGGTGCCTGGTCCCAACGATTGCTCGACACAATTCAATCCTCCCTATTAGCAAAAGCATCCCCATTGTATTAGGAGATATTGAGAGCGAGAAGATCGTTGAAGATCTTCAACCAACCATTAATGGCTCACACTCAAGGTGCGCACATATATTTAATTTATTGATTATTGGTTTATTATTTTTGATTGATCATGCGCCTAGATCTTAGGGCTTATTTTGGATGGTCGGATCGATAGATCCATATAGATTCCATCATGCAAAGCAAACAAACATTCACGTGGAGCTTCCCGGCCTAGGGTTAGCATTGTTTTTTAACCATGTTGCCAAACCCTAATTTCCTCTCTCTCTCTCTCTCTCTCTCTAAAGAGTTGGTATTAGGTGTGCAACTCATGCTCTAAGGGCTATGCTCAAGTCGATCTCATATATACCAATATTGAAGATTGCATGTGTTTTCTTTTGCCAGATTAATGAAAAATCGAAAAGAAAAAGGGAAAATAATAAATGATAAAAAAAGGAAAACAATAAACGATTATGTGACAATTTCTGATAGACAATTTTGCCAACAGCTTATGTGGCGCGACTTGATTAGCTGCAGTGCTTGGGCCAATTATGTCACGCCACATAAGCTGTTTGTAAAATTGCCTACCACTGTATAACACTATCCAAAAAAAAATTGCGTGCTTTAAAATTTGTGCATCTCTCAAACTTTGGCGACTTTGAAAGGAGGGAGATTATCCCATGCATCGCCCATGGTGCCCAGCGTAATCACAAAGTCTAGGTTCGGAAAAGTTAAAATTTAGAAAAAAATTTGTGGAAGTTAGAGAAAAATGAAAAAATTAGAGAAATTATATATATATATATATATATATATATATATATATATATATATATATATATATATATATATACAAAAAAAAAAAGATTAAAAGTATTAGAAAATTTAAAAACATTTGTAGCATCGCAAATTTATTACAAGAGTTGAAAATTAAGAGTACCTTTAGTTCTACCCACCGAATCTTTGGGTTCACCCATGTAGACACGTGCGAAGGGAAAAAGATGCAGTTTGATGATGAGTGAATCTTGAAGTTCACCCACTTATTTGGGTGCAATTTTTAATCTTCTTCCTCTTCCTCCATCGTTTCGGTGAGTCATACACACTCATGAAACCCCCTTTAAACCACTTCTTCTCCATAAGTTTCGACGAATCCTTTAGTCATATACTCCCATGAAACCCTCTTGAAACTCACTTCTTCTCCTTTCATTCCGGTGAGTCCTCTTCCGGCTAGTCATACATCCTTGTGAAAGGAGAAGAAACCTACTTCTTCATCTTTTCTTTCCTCTTTAAACTTACAAAAATCTCTTGGAAACCCTGAAAAGAATGAGAAACGTAAGAAGAGGAAAAAGAAGAAAGAAAAAAAAAATCTTTTCTGTATGTGTGACGGTGGGTACCCATTGTCAGTGGTTTAAAATTGACGGTGGGTATCCCCTGTTGATTATTTAATTTTGACCACCGTCAACTTTAAACTACGATGAGTACCCATTGACTGTGGATACCCACTATCAGATTTAAAAAACTGGCAGTGGGTACCCACCATCACTTTTGAATCAATGACAGTGGGTACCTACTGTTACACACAAACACCTTTTTTTTTTCCTTCTTTTTCTTCCTCTTACGTTTCTCCTTCTTTTCATTGATTTTTCAAGAAGATTACATGAATTTTAAAGTTTTCTTTCTCTTCTTCTCCTTGTTCTTTTTTCTAAGGGTTTTGAGAGAGTTTTATGACTTCTTCTTCTCAGGATTCCAAAAGTTCACGGACTCTTCTTATTAGGGTTTCAAGAGGTTTCATAGGAATTTTCTTCCTCGACATCGCTGGTGTAGGCATCAACATCGACATCATCGTCATCGATATCACCATCGTCGAGTGGGGAAGAAGATGTGGGTGTGCCGAATTAATTCACGTGAGTGAATCATTAACAAAATATTCACCCAAATAAGTAGGTGAACTTAAAGATATGATTTTTTAAAGTTGTACACCCGCATAAGAGGGTAAACTCAAAGATTTGGTGGGTGGAAATAAAGGTACTAGAAAATTAATTACAAATTGATGATAAATTTTGTGGAAATTTGAATTTTTTTTGAATAATTTGTGATTAATTCGGTATCCTAACAAATCACGAACACCACCAATTTTTCATATTTTTCATAAATTCCTTAATGTTGTTGACTATGGTGCCCGAGTATCTTCATAGTAACCAAGTTCGAATTTGACAATCATTCAATGGGGTGTCACACTACAAAAAAATAGGACTATTAGCAGCAGGTTTTGGCTGTAAAAAATTGTCGCTATTAACAAAAAAACTATTAAAGGCTATTAAGACTATTAACAGTAATTTTTTTTATTAATAGCGGTAGTTTTTGGCTGCCGCTAATAGACGTATTTTTTGTAGTGTCAGTTTAGTATACATGTAAAGTATGAGAAATTTATTGAGAAAAATAAAAAATTATAAAATAATACATAGTCCACATGTACTATAGGCATGCATTAACAATTTTCGATCATAAAAAAGGTACCTCTATATCTTAGCGCCTATGCTTCCGTCGTAAACCCCTTCAAAATCATTGATTGCTTTCACCCAGATCTTTCACAAAATGGATCTTGAGATCATGCCATACCTATCACACTACAAAAAATAAGACCATTAGCGGCAACCAAAAACTGCCGCTATTAACAAAAAACCTGCCGCTAATAGTCTTAATAGTGTTTTTGGTAATAGCGGCAGTTCTTTGTTGCATAAAACTGCCACTAATAGTCTTATTTTTTATAGTGTCAGATGGTTAGTTTTTTATTCCACATATTACAAATCCCCCAAAAATGGCCCTAAAATCACGTTGGAGTGTGATGTGAACCACAAGATTTAGGGCATTTTTTGGGGATATGTGGAATAAAAACTAATCGTCTAGGTGTGACATGATATCAAGATCCATTTTGTGAAATATCTGGGTAGAACACAATCTCCATGATCTGATACAAAACAATCAATTGTTTAGAAGGGGTTGCACACGTGAGCGCTTTCAGAGATTGCGTGGGCGCTAATACAAGTACCCTAAAAAAATGAGAGCTAATACTTGCACACAAGATTTGTACCGTGGCACATGCAGTTAAAAGAAAGACTTTTTATTTTTGAAACTTGTGCCATGTGGAATACCATCTAATTAAGTCATTTGATTTGAACTTCATGATCTGAAGATCTTTGGCACTAATTAAAGATTGGCATATAACATGATCTCTATCATTTGATTCAACACAGTAAAAAAACTTATTATTTGATTTAATAGTTGATTGTGTTAAACAAGATGATAGACATTGTGTTTCGTGCCACTATTTGGCCGAAAGGATCTTTGCATCACAACATTCAAATCAGACGGCTAAGATGATGTTTCACATGTCACAATTACCGGCAAACAAAAACTAACACGATGTATGATTGAAGCAGGTACAATGGTAAAAATTAAGAAAAAATCTCGAGAAAAAATTCGGAGAATATTGGGAAAAAAAAGTTCTTTTAGAGTTTTGGAAGAGATAGTAGCTAGCTATATAGGCACCTAATAAACAAGGTAACATGGAATAAAAACAAGTCAAAGAGGTGAACGTGGAAGCCAATCCAACTTCTCTTAACGCGGCTCTCGGCGGCCGTCAACTTTCTTCTCTTTCTACTTATCTCCAATCTCACTCCACTTTCACATTATTATTAATATAGTATTAGATATGTATGTATATAATATAACATCACACGCTCTGCTTCTTATAAATAACCACTCTCTTCGTCTCCATTGAGCCCCCCATCTTGCAGTTTCAACTCTCTTGTTTGGTTGGTAAGAAAGAAAGCCTGTTAATTTCTCAGGTGGGTTTTTGGGTGCCGGCCGGGAGAGGAAAAAATGGTTGGGAACTCACCTTGTGCTTCCTGCAAGTTATTGAGACGGCGGTGCGCCAAGGACTGCATCTTTGCACCCTTCTTCCCTTCAGATGACCCTCATAAGTTTGCTATGGTTCATAAAGTGTTTGGTGCTAGCAATGTCAGCAAAATGCTACAGGTCCCTCTCTCTCTCTCTCTCTCTCTCTCTCTCTCGTGCTTTGTGAGATAAAGAGCGTTTAATGCTAGAAATGCCCAATAAAGCTTCACAAAGAATTAAATCTGGAAGACACCAAAAGGAAAATACTATGTGTCTCGGAATCAAAGGCTGGAGATAATGGGCCTTTTGCAGACCATATTGTCCATCTCTGTCCCACAAAAATTTCTCTTGGATCATCAATTGTTTCATTTCACTTAATGATACATATCTAATTGAACACTAACATAAACTTGTTTCTTCATCTGCGTAATTTTTTTCTTATAGGAACTTCCAATTAATCAACGAGCCGACGCGGTGAGCAGCCTAGTCTACGAAGCCAACGCGAGAGTGCGAGACCCGGTTTACGGCTGTGTGGGCGCCATCTCCTACCTACAAAACCAAGTCTCCCAACTCCAAATGCAGCTTGCAGTAGCCCAAGCAGAGATTCTCTGCATTCAAATGCAGCAAGAGCCTCCATTGCCCAACCACCAAGTTGAGCAAGAAGGGAAATCCATTATTTTCAGCAATAACTATGGGGACCATCCACAGTTTATTAACTTTGCATCTTCTAGCAATGTAATTCAAGACCCTCTAAAGAGAGAGTCTCTTTGGACATGAAATGGTACTTTTTTTTAATGAAATATGAAGTAGTTTTTGTCCTTTTTTTTTTTTCCTCTCTTCGGTTATTTTTGTAGCTTGGAATCAAGGATTATATATATATATATATATATATATATATATATATATATATATATATATATATATATATATATATATCATATATGACCAATATTTAAAATATGCTTGGAATCTCCTTATGATTTCATCATGACTTTTTAATCATGTTTAAATTCAAATTTACACAATTTTCATGGCTCCAATGTCCATGAAAGTCAACTTTTCACATGTAGTTGCTGGGTAGAATGTCATTGGGAATGAAGCATGTGAGGCCAGTAAGGCAAGGTTGAACTTGTGATCACAAGGTTACCTAGAGAGAGAGAGCGAGTAGAGAGATTAGGAAACTTAATTAAATAAATAATTAAATTTGATTAATAGGTCAACCCTAGCATGTGAGATATGGAGTAAACAAGCGTTTAGCGTTTGGCTTGTTAAATAATAAAAAATTGACGGACCAAACAAGAATTTAGTCTGGTTTCTAATTTGCCATTGGCGGTGACGTGGGTCTCCTTTTATATTCCTGGTGTTACTATCACACCACTTTATGTTACAGCCACTTCATTTAAACAAAAAGAAAAAGTAAACTTAGTGCTTTAAATCTGTGAAAGTTGGCCCTTCCACTGAATTTAAAAAGACTAAATATTTTAGGGCCATGACTTAATATTTTAGGGACATGTGATGTGAAAATACAATCCGAGCCATCTGATTTGCAGTTCATGATCTATAGATCTTCAATGCATAAGATTAGAACAAAACATGATATTTGTTATATGATCTATTGTAGTCAACTGTTGAATTAGATAATAGTTGTTGACTATATATTAATCGCATGATGAGAATTATATTTCATGCTAATCTTTTTCACTTAATATCGTTAAGTCATGGGTATTATGGACTTCAGATCAATCAATTTAGATGATGTTTTTACATAGCAGAGGTCGCCAAAGTTGGAAGTCTTTCTTTTAAATTCGGTGCAAGGGCCACTTCTTGAAAAGATAGATTGGTCCATCTACACGGCTTCTGGGAAGTTGACCGAGATGTCGATAGTCTTGCTGTTGTGCGAAAACTCACAAACTAACCGACGATCTTACGATGAACGATCAAATAAGAACACAAAATAGAAGAAAATAAACCACAAACACACAAGTGACAATATTTATGTATTCGTCAATATGCCTAGCTACGTTTACAGGCAGCGATAATCCACTATATTGATGATTACACAAGAATAGAAGAACACTCAAGCCTCACCAAAACTCTCCTCAAAACCCTTAAATAGGTGTTCTAAAGCTTTACAACGATATCTCAATCTCACAAAGGCTCTCTCATTCGTCCATGAGCATTCCCTTATATAGAAGTCCCGAATCTTACTTCTAACCCAAGAGAAACTGCTCAAAAAATAAAATTTGCACGTAACTTAGACGTCACGGGTTGTCGCGGGTCGCTCGAACAACAACCAAAATCGCTCGAGCTACTTACACCCAAAAGTTTGCTTCTTTAATCTGTGCCCCGGTCGCTCGAGCGAGGTCCAAAGCCGCTCGAGTAACTTTAACTCGTAAGTTTGGCCTTGTAGAGTGCACAACTCGCTCGAGCGGATTTGGTTCCCACTCGAGTGACTTCAAAAAAGTTAGAGCCTATTAACAATTCTCCACCCGGCTCTAAGTTTCACCATGTACTCTTTCTTCCGATCTCGCTATTCTCATATCACCGCTGCCACTAGTACCCCGAGGGCGCTCAAACCTGCTGAACACTGACCAAATCCAATCAATGTTTAGACTTGAACATTGGTACCACCTTCATCATATCCGTAGGATTGTCCTTCATACTCACCTTCTTCAAAGATTTCTCGTTATCTTTGATTATTTCTCGTACGAAGTGATACTGTATATTAATGTGCTTGGTATAAGCATGATATATGTAATTTTTTGCTAAGTAAATAACACTCCGGTTATCGCTGAAAACATCGATACTTTTCTGTATGATCCCTAAATCATCAACTAAGCCCTGAAGTCACAATGCTTCTTTTACTGCTTCTATTACTGGCATAAACTCTGTCTCTACAGTAGACAAAACCATTGTGTTATGTAACATCGATCCCCAGTTAATCGGACCATCTGATAGCATAAACACATATCCCATTGTAGACCAATACTTATCTAAATCACTCGCATAATCTGAATCTAACTGCATAATTGATGATCTCTACCACTGCAAAAAACTAAACCGACATCCTTGGTATCGCGTATGTATCTCATAATCCATTTTACTACCTACCAATGCACCTTGCCTGGATTAGCCATATACTTGCGGACCACGCTAGCGGCCGATAAAATATCTGGTCGAGTGCATACCATAACATACATCAAGCTACCAACCTCACTCACGTAGGGAACACGAGTCATGGACTCCCGCTCCTCATCTATAGTAGGAGACATGCTAGCAGAAAAACAGAAATGAGTTGCTAATGGAGTACTCACAGCCTTTGAGTTCTCCATACCAAACCATGAGAGTATCTTCTCTAGATAACTCTTTTGTGTCAGACACAACTGTCCTTTCTTTCTGTCTCTCTAAATTTTCATCCCAAGAATTTTTCTCGTTGCGCCAAGATCCTTTATCTCAAACTCCATGCCAAGTTGAGATTTCAACTTGTTGATCTCCACCATGCTCTTTGCAGCTATAAGCATGTCATCAACATACAAGATGTAGACACCCCATTTTCGCCCTCTTGGAGTATACAAATCTGTTCGGTCAACCTTTGGCCTTGCCCATGACTCTCGAAAAAGGACCGACCCTCTCTAGGAGCCTTAAAATCCTAAATACGGGAACATATACTGAAACGATAGTATATGGCTAAATTTTAGGCTGAAACAATAACTCTGTGGCTCAGACCCAACTCGAATCGGGAAAGATCTCAAATTTCGTGCCCTCACAGAGGCATGTAATTCGATTGCACACACCCCACGTGATGCGCAATTGATCCCACTTGGACCAAATCTTGCCTTCCCAAGGACCGCCCTAAGACTCAATTACGCGCCTACCTCAAGGCACGCAATTGGATTGCACACGACACTTATTGCCCGCAATTGGTCTCACTTAGACCAGGCTTCCCCCTTCCATAGACCTCCTGAAGAACCGATTATGCGCCCTCCCCCAGCACGCGCAATTGATTACACGCCCCACCACCAACACATAATTGGTCCAACTTGGACCTGGTCTCTAATTCCCATAACCACCCAAATTCCTTAATTAACTACACAAAATTGGATGCTTAATTGGATTATGCACACACCACAGGGGCGTAATTAGTTCCAAGTGAGTTGGAACTAGGATTCCTAGCTGAGCCAATCAACCGTCCACCTGAGTCTGTGACTAAATCAAATTGGATTAAGCACCCCGGACAGGACGTGAAATCCAATTACACGCCTCAGACAAGACACGCAATTGAAACCGACCCAACAATTGCGCACTTGCCCCAGGGAGCGTAATTACCCTGGTACCTATAAAAGGATCCCTACCCCACAGCCATTCAACACATCAATTCAATAATTTTCTCTCTTCTCTTTCGAGCTTTCTCTTCTTAGAAATTTCAAGGTTCTCTCTGGGGCTCCCAAAATAAAGGGGTCGAGCTACTGTTCTAGACTTCTAGAACTGTAGAATCTTCTCTAGGATCCCCAGGTAGTCAGGCTAGTTACATTGGCTAGCTAGCCCTGACTCTTGAAGGAGTATGAGAAGGATAAGCACCCTTTCGCCTTAGCTCTTAGGAAACTCCTGCCCAAATTCTTAGCCTAGAGCCCATTAGGTCCCTAATCTTCTCCAATTTTTTTCAATCTTAGCCACCCGATTTGTCCAGGGGAGCTTACGGAGGGTACTCAGGAACGGGGCCGATCCTCCTTAGCATAGCGGGACAAAACTCCCCTTTTTAGATAGGCCCCCTTAGGATTACGAAACCAAACTAGTTAGACCATAGGCAACCCATAGCTCTTGAAGTTGGTCGACCGACGTTCAGTAAAGGAGTCAACCCGCATCCCCGCGCTTGATCAATGATTTGTTGCAGCGTCGATAACTATCTGCAGCTAGCGATCGCATCAATCTAGATATTTTCTATTTAGAATTAGCTTTTTCCTTTCAGTATTTAATATTTCATAGTTTATTATTCTATCACCTTCCGCTAGAGTCCACGTAGACCGAATTGGGCCACTTCTTTCGGAGATCGAAAGAAACCCAAAAAAGCGCATACCAACAGACTAGCGATTGCGATGGGACCCCTTCTGTTAGGGCTGCCCCAATTTAATTAGTTTGGTTGCGTTTTTCTTTCTTCTTTATTTTCACTTTTTACACACACCTACATGTATAGAGGCTTAAAAAAAAAACTATTTTAAATGTCAGGCAACGAAAAATTAAATTTTAATGATATTGACCCACCCTCATAGGGCCTCCCTAGCAATCCCGAATATAACGTCAGGCCATCTCCCTGGACAGCCCAATATCATGCACAGATAAACACGGTCAGTGAAGGCGAAAAATACCCTTTCGGCCCCCAAAATACAAATCGCAGTGACAGCGACAGAGAGGATAGTGAACCATGATACACCGTCGGCCAAATTTTGGACCTCACTGCCCAAAAGTGGATGAAGGGAGGAGAAGAAGTCGACGCCCTATGACAATCTCTTGCCAAGCTATACAAAGCCGCAATGGACCAAAAGATGATGGATGAATGACAAGCTCCAAAAAGCAGACAAGAGGAAAAGATGCCTAACACACATACCCATTATACCCTCTATAATGACAACCACCAAAGACAACCCTCTCCTGAGACACCTAGACAGGACATCACTGTAAATACGAACTACCTCCATCAATTTCTACACAACTATATGGCTAAGAGAGAGCATTCTAACCACACTTTCGGATTCGACAAATTCTGTTGACACCTCGATTTCACTGTACCCACAGGCTTTAAACCTCTGAAATTCAACAAATACAACGGTACAGGAAATCTGAACCATCACTTGACACTGTTTTGCAACGATTGTCCACCAATTTGCACTAATCACGGGCTCCTCATCCATTACTTTTAACGATCTTTAGAAGGAAAAACCCACGACTGGTTCTAATAGAAATTGAGGCCTTCAAAGACTTAGCCGATAGATTCCTAAACCAATACCGACACCTGACCTACGAAGAAATTAGTCTCGTTGACTTAATGCACATAAAATAAGAGGACAACGAAGACTTCACGACGTTCGCTAACCATTGGAGAAGGTTTGCCGCCTGAACGGGGAATCAAATAAAAGAAAGTGATGCAATAGACGTCATAATCAGCAATACCCGAGAACCCCTTCGAAACACCTTTATCTTAAGCAACCATCACAACTTCACAAGCCTCTATCAACGAGCCTTACGCATAAAACGTCGCCTGAAGAATGGGGACCTTAGTCTCTCTACACTAACATCCGAAGGATCCTCTTTCAACGGCCCTAGAACAAATACCCTAAGTAAAACTCCAAGTCCCAAACGAATCAACACAAACTAAGAATAAAACCAAATAAACTTCCACTTGTGCAATCAATATGGCCAAAATCGACACAGACCAATATCAATACCTATACCCCAACCAATACACAAACCCGCACTATGAACAAGACCAGTACCCCAGCGCTGCGCAAACCAACATCACCTTCTACAACCCATTATTTGACCAGACTCCATCAAGCCCTCAATTCACATGTGATGTCGTATACTCATTCACTCCTGCCCCATTCCACTCGGCTAGCCTGATCCGAAGAATTGAACCTCCCTCGGAGCACTTCCATATCGTTCACTCACAACCAACTAACCCTGTCCCACATTCCAATAAGCGTGAAATCACCTTTCGCCCTGACTCGGTCACCAAGATCACTAAAATCCAACCTATCACCGAATTCACCCCTAAACTAACTCCACCCATCACCAAAGTCAATACATTCATCCCCAAACTAACTCAACCTGCCCTTGAACTCAACGACTTACCCACCAATAAATCAATCCGCACGCTCCCTCAACAAATACCCAAAGCTACTTCAAGATCAACCACTAAACCAGGTCATTCATCGGTTCCAAAAGTAATTCTCGAATCAATCTATCCACATACTACAACACCATTCATACTTAAACCGATCACAAAGATAAACTTCGAACCTAAACCCATGATCAAATCCGTTCCTAAAATCACTGGCCTTCTCACTCCCAAACCAACTCTTGGACCAATTATCCCGCTTACCCCGAAACTAAACTTTGAACCTGAACCCGTAATCGAATCAAAACCTCTAACCGAACCAACTCCAAATTTAATCCTCAAGCTTGAACAGGTTATCGAACACATGATAGAACACATCACCCCACCAACCTTAAACCCAACCCTTGAAATAATCCCTACATCAACTTCAAAACATGAACTCATCACTCCACCAACAGCCAAATCAACTCTTGAATCAACTTCTATGCTCACTTCAGAACCTAAACTCACCACCAAACTTATCACCTCACCAACTACAAAGCTGAATTTAAATCCTAAGACCATCATCAAACCCGAACCCATCCTCAAACCTAAATCTATCATCAATCCTAAGACTACCATCAAACCTAAACCTATCATCGAATCAAAACCAATCATCGAACCTAAACTTGTCACCAAACCTAAACCTATCATTAAAACTAAACCTATCAGCGAACCTAAAACTATCGCCAAATCTAAACCTATCATCAAATGTGAACTTTTCACCAAAACCGAATTTACCATCAAACTTAAACCTACCGTCAAACCTAAACCGATCACCAAATACAAACCTAACATCAAACTTCAAACTATAGGCTAATCTAAACCTATTCTCGAACATGAACTCATCACTGAAATCGAACCTATCATAAACTTGAACCCCTCATCAAACATGAACCCATCATCCAAGGCAAACCCACCATCAAACCCAAACCCATCGTCAAACTTGAACCCGTCGTCGAACTTGAACCTGTTATCGAACATGAACCCACTACCAAAACCAAACCTATCACTAAATCCAAACCTATCATTGAACCTACCCCTACAACACCAACTCCACTCACTCTCAAGTCAACCACCAAACCTATCGGTGAGCCAACACATAGATCTATCTTCCCTCCCACTCTCGAAATTAAACTAAGCTTAAATCTTACAACCCCGATCAACATCCAAATCAATATATCGCCAAATCCTCAAATCTCACCACAACATAAGATTGATATCATAACTAAAATTGCATCTGCCCCCCAGATCCAAATCTCATGAACCTCACAAACAAGACCCTCACGGAGCCCCAACCGACAGCAACACCATTATATCAAACTCTCAACACCAAACCGCCTTGAAAAATTACAACCGAAACTTTAAAATAACCTCACGATAAACCTAAAGTACGCATAAAACAAAACAAACAAAATCAAACGAAACCAAACCTCCCCACACCGAGGAAAGGTCCACCTTGGCCTACACCCTCATGTCTTCTCCTCTTACTTTACCTTTGTCTTTTCCTTTGATTACGTTTACAATACTATCTTCCATCCCACTTGACGGATCCCACTCTAACTTCACCACAAACCACTTTCCGACAACCCATAAATAACCCTGAAAGATTCCCTAACAACTCTACGAGGGGCCTCACCTTGTCGAAAAACTAAAGAAGGCCCCTCCTGAAAAGGAGGCCCGACTACAAAAGACTTATTAAAAGAAGTTAAAGGACGCCACTCCCTATTTGTCCCGAATCAATCAAATTGAGAGAGATTGAGAACCCCGAAACAGATCATCGAACTGTCACTTCGTCCACCCGACCTTCTGAGTCAGTGATCGCTGGTTATATGTGTATCTAATTAAGTCTTAACCTATTGCAAGTGCACAATAGAAATTGCAGTGCTAGTATAGGATCGCTCCCACGAGGAAGTGATTATCTCATATTTTGCTTTTCTGAAAACTTATATTTATCTTTAAGATCCTAAACTACTTGAGAAATATGAGTAAAAGAATGGTTTCTTAAACTAATTTATAGAAAATAAATCATAAATCCTCCTTAAGATTGTGGTCGTCAATTACAATCTTCAGCTATCGAATGTTTACAAATTTAAAATACCGTTACACTATATCTCAGTTCTCTAGAATTTGGGAATCAATCAAAAACTAGCATCCTTCAACATAGATCTATACTAATCTTCAATCTACCAGAAATTTGGGCGTCAATCAAACTCCAGAAAATCAAAGATGGAAAAGTAAAACCGTTACACAAATCTGCAAATCTCAACCTAAGTCGTCAATTCAAATTAAAACTTGTAGATGTTTACAAAGTAATAAATTGCAATAAAAATAAATCTAACTAGAAAGAAAAGTAAAAATATATCTTTCACCCCTCAGCTGCAGGCGCCAATTGCTTCTGACAAATTACGGATATCTACTCTAATCTTTCAACTCTTAATTACAGTCGTCAATTGTGATCGAAGAACCTTGGATATCTAAACTAAACTAAACTAAATTTGATCGGAAGAAAAGCCGACCTTAGTCGTCAATTGATGCTGAGAATTTCTTCGATAAGGGATTCTTATATCGGGCTCTCTTATTTATAGATCATAAGGAGTCGGTTTACATTAGTCTAATTCTAATAAAAGAAACTACTAAAAATAAAAGATTCCTAATATAATTATAATTCCTAATTTTATCTTTCCTGCTTTGAATAATTGATGCGCTTTGGGACTTGTTTCCTTAATTCCAGCAACAGAGATCTTTAGGATTCTTCTTTCGTTAATCTTCTTAGATCCATGATCTACCAGACTTCTAATTTAAGAAGACTTCTAATGATATGCATGGCTGTGAAGATTGCTTCACATGATCAGCAGCACAAAAGCTTCAATTTATATAATCGTAAATTACGATTATTCTCTTTTTACAGCTTTCAGTCTCAGAACTATTCTTCATTTACGATTTTATTTATGATTGATCGCTTTTCTCCTTCATATCACTTTTTACTTTAAACGTCTCTTTTGGAGAGTTGTAAATTACGATTTTCTACTTTTTGTCTCTTCCTCAATTACGCTCAATCGTCTTTTACGATTTTTTAACTTTAAAGCATATAGTGGATCGTCTTTCACGCTCCATCGTCATTCTTACTGCTTTTTGAGTTCACTTTGATGAATATTAATACTTTGACTCGATTTTATTGTTTATCTTTAATATTTGCACATCATTAACTTGTTAGTAGAAAATTGGGGTCTAACATCACTAAATTAAGGGTGATAAAATGATAAATTATGTGACTGATCAGTCAGTCTTCGCTTAAGGAACTGATGTTGTACCATAACACAATAATGATAACAAAAAATAAATAATATAAAAATATACAAAATAAAAAATATATATATTGCCTAGTAATATCTCTGACTTATAACTTTTACCCGACCAAGAATCCGAAGTTAGGGAGCTAGTGCTAAGATAATGCCTACACAACCACCTCGCCTGGAGGAAATCAAGTCCCATGCGCGAAGTAATAACATTATTTTAGCAACATGCTCAGGAAACAACAACAGGGGAAGGACTTCTTAAACCCTAGAATGCTACCCCTAATTCGATCATCATGTCTCATAGCCTAAACAGGCGTACTTACATACTTATCATCCTTGTAGTCATCGGAAGGCATTTGCCAGTCGTAGGTCATTATTTTCAAGACCATTTTGGAAATCAGCTTGCTCATTGACCACCTTTCAGTTCGGGCAAGTTGATTGAAAGGACTAGTAGATCATAAAACTCTTCTAAAATATAGAAAATTCTAGATTCTCGCACACATCTTCAGCCATTAGAGTTGATGTTAGAGCATAAAAAATAAAAATATAAGGTTCCATCAAAACTCATAATTCTTGCGTCAGTAGGGTGTTTCAAATATATATAGAAAACATACACAACCGAGTGAGAGCATGAGACGAATGACTAGTCAATGAATTCAGGAAAGCATAAGCGGAACTGTGGGGCACCCCTAGTATTCCCTACTAGGAAGGCATAAGCAAAACCGTGAGGGCATCCCTTTCATCTTCACACTACTAGATGTCGTACGGTGGGGGGGGGGAGGACAAACTCTTGCTAACTAAAGAATTTGAAGATTTGATGGTGTTGGACCATTACGGAGAGCTCAATTATGGCGCCACACTATACTCCAGAAAAAAGTAGTTGACTGCTATTTCAAAAAGTTGTTGAATAAGAAGCTATCCTCCAAATCAATAAACCTTATCTCTCCTTCACCCTTTATTTTCTTTTCGGAAAATGAGTCAAATGATTTTTCAAAATCTCTTTAAGAATAAAATCGAAAACTTTCAAATGACAAATGATGCAATCACTCATTATCTACCATTCACCTCATCCTTGTTAAAAGCTATTATATATGAGGATCATTCAGTACTCACAAAATCAAGCCCGATATGTAACTGAAATAATCAAACTACTTCCCAACATGGGATCATTACAAACACACTCTAGAATATCTGTGAGGCCGATAAAATTCTCATCGTCACTTGACACTGGGCATTTTTTTTAAAAAAGCACTAGCACCTTGGTAACGATAATCGAGTCACGAGACCAATGCATGCGCCAAACTATGGCATTTTTTTTATTTTCAATTTAGTTTTTGCTTTTCCACCCTGGGACTATCTTAACATTACTCATTCACCCTCTAATGCGATCCTCCAATAGATAAATAATGGCAACATAAATAAGTAAAATCGAACACGACAAACACAATAAAAAAAATACCATTTTATTTATAACAAAAGTTCTTACAAGTGTCACCTGAGGCATTCCTCCTGAACATACAACCCAAAATGAAAACATGAAACCTAATTTACAACCTAAAATGAAAACACGAAATCCAAAATGAACATAAAGCTCAAAATGCGTCGCGCAGGAGGTCCAATCAGAAGCAACAGAAAAGCGGGAGGAATGGTTGGGTAACATCCTTTCCATCCATTTATAGGACTTCCCTCCCGCCATCTTCACCTCCTAACAATAGAGACGGATGTAAACCGCTCCTCAATCCCAACACCCCCAAGACATAATGACGTCTCCAATCATGCCATTAGGGATCGCCTCAGGAAAAAGAACACGCGAAATGACGAAGATCAGAAGAAATGACATCTCAATCGGACGATCAGATCACACGATATCACTGAAACACGAAAATTGGGACACTCTAAACTCGGGTCGAACTAAAAATAGAATAAAATAGAAAAGAATGAAGAAAAATAAAGAAAACTCAGAAATATATAGATGCTCGCCGAATTAGGCGCCTGGAACACGGCGTGCAATCCAATTGAACACCATAACACATAACGCACACAATCGCCTTCCGCCTCGCATGAATAAACGAAAGCAATCTGCTGTTAAGAAGCGCGCAATTTGAATCACACGCCCATAGCTCTGCGCTGAATCCGAAAAGCCACCTGGAGGCCCCTCGCCGATGCTTCAGTTGCGCGTTGTCAACCCTGCGCGAAAGAGGATTAAACACAAATAACGCAGCGCATAATCACTCCACTAGCGCGTAATTGATTTGCATGCCCATATTCATGCGCATAATTACCGAGTTATAACACAAAAATATACACAAACAACAGCAGTCAAGAACAAAATTATGGAGATGTAGAGATATATACGCATACAACATAGAACCTACACGCTCCTACGCCTTCTAAACTTAAGCACATACACCCCAAAAATCGAAAAAACCCTCACCCATACACACACGACCACACATACACGCAAAGATCGGGCCACCTGCTAAAATACACTCAAAACTAAACCAAACAAGCCACACAAAGATAAACCAAGCTAACCAAACTAAACCAAAATTAATCGAACTACAAAATACATAATAAACTCAAAACAAAACAAAATATGATAAAAGAATAAAAAAAAGAAAGCCACTTTTATAAATAAATAACATTATTATAAATTACAACAGGGGCATACCCCTAAATATAATTCAAAACAAGAACCGAAAACAAAACTTGGGCCCTCACGGTCGAAGGATGATGGGGAAGTGATAACTAGATGGCCTGTTAGTGCCTCGGTCATAATTTCCCAAGATAGACACTCAAAGGCACCTGAGTGGCTCACAGAGGGTCACTCAAAGGGACATGAAAATGAAACAAAAGTGCTCTTTTCTTTGGTTTTCTTCCCTCCACTGACATCCTCATCATCCCTGCCACCTCTTGCTCTGTCATTTCTTCCTCCAACAACTTCGAGTGCTACTCTACATTCCCAACACCGCCCATTCCCAAGAAACAAACCCACCACAATACCCGGGATATAAAATAAATTGGCAGAAAGGACATTAAAAAAACAAAATAAACTACAAATCCTATATACAAAAAATTATTACAAGTTCATTAAAAATAAAACTAAACAAAAATTCAAAATAAAACCTAAGCCCCTAAAATACCTATTTATAGAAAAAAGACCCCTTAGCCACAATGTGATAAGTGTCTCACTCATAAACCCCCTCCATCTAATTAAATTAAGACATGACACATACCCCCTAAAAAAAAAAATCATGACAAACCAAGATAAACCAATAGTCATGAGACATTTACTCCCAAAAGAAAAATAAATTCATGGCAAAATAGATAAGCCAATAGCATTAAAGCACCTAATATTTAACTTGAATCTGAACCCACATATTCCTAACAAGTGTCACTCCCACAAAATAAAAGAACAAAACAAAGGCCCAAACCTTAAACAAAACAAACACACACTACAAAAAAAATACTATTAGCGGCAGTTTTTGGTTGTAAAAAACTGCCGCTATTAATAAAAAAGTTATTAAGACTATTAGCGGCAATTTTTTGTTAATAGCGGCAGTTTTTGGCTGCCACTAATAGTCTTATTTTTTGTATTGACATGAGATTCCTCCATCATGACAAAATTAACTCCACCAACCACGGATAATAAATCATCAACAATGAAAATAAATAATGGCCCGGAACAAGCACTTAAAATGAGAAAATAATCACCCAAAATAAATAAAATAAACTACAAAACAAACCAAAGTACAATAAAAAATAATAAATAATAATCAAATCAAATCATACAAAATACAACAAATATAATAATAATAATAAAATGAAAGAGGGAGATTATCCCCTTGTAGTCCCATCATGACCAAAACACTCCCTAATACCTGCCACTCGCTCCACTGTAACCAAAAAAAGAAAAAGAAAAAGAAAAAAGAAAATAGAAAAATCTCATCGCACACTCACATACATGACAACTCGTCTCACTGTGATCAGAAAATGAACTGCCTCCCCGCTGTCCCATCGTGATACTCTGAGGAAAGGAGACACCAAGAAGGCAGCCCGAGAGACTATCCAAACAACACATAGACACCAACAAGAAGGCTTTCAGAAACAAAAGACGGCAAAGTCAACCGACGTGGATGATGTGGGTGGTTGTGTGATTTCACCTACTCCTGGAACGAGTAAAACCCTCTACCCTCTCCAGACACTCTCTCGCACATCACTGTCCCATCGCGCACCCACAGGCACACACGACAACATGTCCCGTCGCGACACGATGCGCACATAATCACCACCATTGCAATTCCTAGACTAAACCAACCCAACCCAGATCCCATCGCGACACAACCCTTCTACCAAGAAAACCAACCATCCCCTTTATGCAACCTAAGATCTGCCAAAGAAAGGAAAACTAACTGAACACCAACACCCCATCGCGTGCTTATAACAATACATGATAACAGTCCCGTCGCAACATCAACAAATGACAGGTCCCATCGCGACATGATCGTCCCTGTCGCCGCAACCCGCCGCAACACGCAACCTGTAGAGGAGACTTAACCAAATATCCTATCGCGACAATCATCAAGTCCCATCGCAACAATCATCACACCCCACCACACCAATTCTCATCGTGGATACTGAAATGGAAGGGGAGGAATCTCTCTGACGTCCCATCGCGCTCATCAATTATCAAGTCCCATCATGAAAACCACGAAGACCACACGCTGACAACAAACTAGGTAAGCATTACCCCCTCTACTTGATATTCCCTATAAAAATATAGTTAGCTAATATTAAGTCAAATATTTTTAAAAGCCGTCTCTCTCAATCCGCGAATCACTGTAGTCCTCCCATAAGAGACAATCGACAGTATCCACGAAAAGGTTAGACGGAGCATTCGGCATACCGAGCGTCGTCTTGACAACCAATTCACAGTTTTTACCGAATTAATCTTAAGTTTAAAAAATTAAAATTAAAAAACCCCCTATCTATCAAAACTTTCTATCTCTCATCACCCCAACACATTTTTTTCCCTGGGAAACCGAACATCGAGTATACTTAACTTTGAGAAATCACAAATGTCTACTAGAAAGGGACTCTTAACACATCATTGGTGTGAGCAATGACGCGTCAGGCCTGACATGACTTGCGAAAGCCTTCGCCGTCACATTATATCATATTATCTAGTCACTTAACCTTTTCTCTAGACATTCGTATAACGCCACCCCGTACCTCAATTGTGTCAATATCCCTCTGTTTGACTACGATATGTAGCAAGTCGCGATATGCGATGAGATGCCACTTGCAGCCGCGATTGAGGATACGCCTCTCAACAGCTACACTCTAACCCACGAATGATTCATTTTTACTTGCGTTGATAGATAAGAAAGTCAAACACTTCATGTCATCTCTGATATGTATCAAAATATGACCATATTTCGCACCCTAATATCAACATTTGGCTATTCGATGAGGGCTATCTGACGACTATTGTGTAGTTTTAATGGTTTCAGGTGTTCTTGACCGTTGAATCTTGTAGAAGCATAGAAGAGCATAATTAAGGACAACAAGGGAGCATTAAACCATGAAGCCAATAAAAATATCAAAATCCGTGGAAGAACCGATTGGTCCAGCTACAACTATGAGAATTGATTATCTCACATGTCATCATCTATCGATTAAAATTTAGAAATCAATCGATTCAGTTGGATGACAACTGTTTTTCCTCTTAAATTTGAATTCAAACTCAATCGATTGATTTCAAATTCAAATAAATCCGCCAAAAATCAAATTTTAAATTCAGTCGATTGAATCTTGAAATTCAATCAATTGAATCTTGGAATTCAATCGATTAGACTATATATGGAAAAATTTTGGTCCGGGCCCTATATAAACAAAACAATGTTTAAGGTTTTGGAGAGCCTCTTTAGGTCCTCTTTTGGGGGTCTCTTTTTAGCCAATTTTCATTAGTTTTCCTTTAGGGTTTTCTCTTTAGTTTTTCATTTTTTAGTTTTAGCTTTAGATACTTTAGTTTGTAATTAGGAATCAAAGCTTTATAAGGTTTCAGATCTTTTTCCTAAAAGATTCAAACACTTGATAATTGAAAAACTTTGTTGATGGTTTCGGACTTGTGCATTGCGTGTAGATCAGAGATGAGCGGCTAAAATCGCTCATTCAAGGAGAAAGCGAACCCTAGATGAGTAGTTAATTTATTTTTATTTCAATCATTTCTTTTTACAAATATTAAATCGGACGACTTTAAGAGTGTGCTTATTGTGTTATCATCGAATACTCATTTATAGTGATCGATCTTGATTATCAGCTACAATAAAAGAGTTATTCCACCTAGATCGATCTTGTTGACCGATATAGGATGTCGTACGATTGATAATCATTGTCATGATTATATATTTATGATGCATTATGCCTTTCGCATGATTCATGCTGTGATTAGACGCGTCATAGTGTTGGGATAGGATATGCCGAATCAAATAATCATATTTCTTGAATCGTTTTGCTTGTAGTAAAATGAAGGTTAATATTTGCATTCCTTGTCATAATTATTGAATTATACGGATTTCAGTTTGAGCATATAGTATTATCATCGAATACTCGTTTATAGCTGTTGACCATATAATTGGCGACAATAAATGAGTTATTCCACCTAGATCGATATAGGATGCCGTATGATTAATTTTTCTGTTGTGGTTATGTGCTTGTGGTGTGTTGTGCCTTTCACATGGTTCATGTTGTGATTGAATGTGCCTTAGTGTTAGGATAGTGTATGCCGATTATCATAATTACATTTTTATCGAATCATTTTTCTTGTAGTTAAATGAAGGCAAATAATTTACCATTGAAATGTTTAGATTGTTAGTAGGAAAATTATGAATCTAGGGTTAGCTAAATCCTTAAATCCTTTCATTATAGTTGTTTCGATTATTGATTGTTTTTCTTGCATAGGCTTTGTTTAGATTTTTTATTTATGTTTATGTAGTTGTTAATTTTCATCTTATACAAAATCTCACCTTTGATATTTCCTTAGGTTCATTTTACACTTCTAAAATTAATTAAAATTTTGCGCTTCCCTGTGGTTTGACACCCTTTACTCGACCTCGTTCATCGAACTTGTACACTTGCAAGGATACTACTTTTAAAATGATCAAGCTCCAGGGTTCACACTCGTGATCTCCCAAAGAAACGAGAAGGCACCCTGAAAAGGGGGGTGTCTACTTCTTCGACGCATCCTTTTTCTATAAAAATACGTCAAAGAGGGGCATATGTAGACACCCCATTTTTGCCCTTTCGGAGTAAATAAACTTATTCGATCAACCTTTGACCTTGCCCATGATTCTCAAAAAAGAACCGACCTTCTCCGGGAGCCTTAAAACCCTATATACTAGAACATATACTGAAACGATAGCATATGATTGAATCCCAGGCTGAAATAATAGCTCTATGGCTCAGACCCAACTCGTCTTGGGGAAGATCTCGAATTCTGCACCCTCACAGAGGCACGTAATTCTATTGCGCACACCCCACATGGCATGCAATTGGTCTCACTTGAACCAGATCTTGCCTTCCCATAGACCGCCCTAAGACTTGATTACGCGCCTGCCCCAGAGCACACAATTGGATTGCACACGACACTTGTGGCGTGCAATTTGTCCCACTTAGACCAGGCTTTCCCCTTTCGTAGACCACCTGAAGGTCCGATGCGCCCCCTTCCCAGGGCGCACAATTGATTACACACCCCACCACCGGCGCGTAATTGGTCCCCAGTTGGACTTGGTCTCTAATTCCCAAGACCGCCCAAATTCAACGATTAAACGCATTGATCCATACGTTTACTTGGATTGCGCACCCCCCATAGGGCACGCAATTAGTTCCAAGCAAGTTGGAACTAGGATTTCTAGCTGAGCCAGTCATCTAACCACTTGAGTCTGTGACTGACTCAAACTCGATTAAGTGCCCCAGGCAGGGCGCATAATCTAATTACACGCCCCAGACAGGGTGCGCAATTGAAACAGACCCAACTATAGTGCACTTGCCCCAGGGCGCGTAATTACCATGATACTTATAAAAAGACCCCTACCCCACTGCCATTCAACACATCAATGCAATAATTTTCTCTCTTCTCTTCCGAGCTTCCTCTTCTTAGAAATTTCGAGGTTCTCTCTAGGGCTCCCAATGAAAGGGATCAAGCTGTTGTTCTAGACTTCTAGAACTGTAGACTCTTCTCTAGGATCCCCAGGTAGTCAGGCTAGCAACACTGGCTAGCTAGCCCTGACTCTAGAAGGAGTACAAGAAGGATAAATTCTCTTTAGCCTTAGATAGCCCTTAGGAAACCTTTGCTCAAATTCTTAGCCTAGAGCCAATTAGGTCACTAATCCTCTCTGATTTTCTCAACCTTAGCCACCCGATTTGTCCAAGGGAGGTTACGAAGGATACCCGGGAATGGGGCAGGCCACTACCCCTTTTTTTAGATAGGTTAGGAAACCAAACTAGTTAGACCGTAGGTTCGTTGGCTGACGTTCAATAAAGGAGTCAACTTGCATCTCCCCGCGCGTGATCAGTAACGTGTTGCAGCGTTGATAAACATCTGCAGCTGGCGATCTCATCACTCAGGTACTCTCCATTTAATATTTGCCTATTTAATTTCAGTATTTAATATTTCATAGTTTATTATTCTATTGCTATCAGCTAGAGTCCACTCGAACTTAATTGGGCCACTTCTTCCAGAGATCGAAAGGAACCCAGAAAAAGTGCATACCAACACAAGAAAACGTAAATAAATGAGTCATCCGCTAGTCTCTTGAAGTAAATACAATTGTCGTATTCACTTCAAATATGATTTTGGCACACCATGAACGTGTCAAATCGCTTGTAGCACTGTCTTGGTGACTGTTTCAACCAGTTCAAGGACTTCTTCAGTTTGTACAATAACTTATCTTCTCCAAGTGACTTGAATTCTTCAGGTTGGTTCATACAGATCTCTTCCTCCATATCTTCGTGTAGATATACCGTTTTCACATCGAGTTGCTTCAACTCTAAGTCCAACTGTGCTACAATTAACAACAAAACCCGGATTAAAGTGCATTTAACAACCGATGAGAACACCTTATTGTAATCAATGCCTTCCTTTTGTGCGGTTTTTTGCTACCAACCATGTTTTGTACCTTACATCACTACTTTTTGGAGAGTCCTATTTCTTCTTATAAACCCACTTACACCCAATCGCTCACTTTCCCTTAGGTAACTCTGTCAGTTCTTCAGTTCTATTCTTGTAAAGAGAATCCATCTCTTCACTCATTGTGATATTTTATTTTCTTGCACATCTACCGCTTATTACATCCTTGAATGAAGATGGCTCATTGCCATCCAAAGTTAACTTGTAGGTGACCATCTGCTCGTAGCCGTAGCGAATTGGTGCTCTGACATTCTTTTGGGTCTTCCATCTGCTAAGAATTATTCTGGCTCTCTCTGTACTATTTCTACACTTTCCTCTAATGTAATAACTGTAGAGTTTCTAACTCCACCTCACACTGATCTTTCACCGCCTCTTCTCCAATTTTCATGATTCGTTTACTATAAGTTCGCATAATAGATTCATCAAAGGACACATCTCTGCTAATCACAATCTTATTATACTCAGGACACCATAACCTATATCCTTTCACACCATTTACATACCCTAAGATAATCGCTTTCTTAGCCCTTAGGTCAATTTTACTATCTCTGACATGATAGTAAGTTGTGCAACCAAAAACCCTCAATGCACTGTAATCTGCAGACTTTCCTAACCATATATCAATTGGAGTCTTGCACTCTATTACTGTAAATGGTGATTTGTTTACTAGATAGCATGATGTACTAACTGTCTTAGCTCTCTTCCCAATCCCGCAATGGATAATATACATCTTGCCTTTTCAAGTAGACTTCTATTCATACATTCTGCTACCCCATTCTGTTACGGTGTATTAATGAGTGGTGAAATATGATGATATTTCACCCCTAAAGCTTACATTTGGCCATCCAATAAAAGCTATCTGATAAGATTTATAAAGTTTTAAGTGTTTCAGACAAAAGTGGCCATTGGATGCACTAAGGAGCATAAAAGAGCATAAATTCAATTAACACTGGAGAAAAGGAAAAGCGGAGGTCAGCTATACTGAAGTGACACTGGAGAAAAGGAAAAGCGAAGGTCAACTATACTGAAGTGGTCGACTGATCGACCATTTAGGCCGATGCATCAACATAATGAAAGGATCCTAAAAGCAACTCTCTGTCACATGCAAAGTCGATTAATCAACTAGTATAGTATCGATGAATCGAGTTCAAATATTGAGATGGGAAAATTTTGAATTCAAAAATCGATTGATCGACCACTTCAGTCGATCGATCGATTTCAAATTTCGAATCTCCAAACCAAAGAGCTATTTAGGCAAAATTCGAGGAATTAATTAGGGATCTTCTTCAGTCTTCTTTTTTTTTCCAGTTTTAGTTTCTTTCGAGTTTTTTTGTTCGAAGTATTGTTCTTTCGATCTTTAGCTTAAGTTTTTAAATTAGTTTCAATTCTTGCATCTGAGGAAGACTGTACCTGTGTGGATTAAAGTTTTGTGGATCTCTGTGAAACATTTTTACAGTATGTTAATGTTTATGATGATTTGTCTTTCAATTGTATTGTTCATCTCCATCATGCATAGCTAAATCTTTTAGAGGATGGGGATTTAATGAACCCCATCCGAGGTATTCATTTATTGTAATGTAGATCTACGGTCAAGATATCAGATTGTCATGGATGCCTAATTTTTATTTGTGATTATTGTCTTTGTTGTAAGATCTGATTGCTATGTAAGGTATGGGTGTTAATCACACATCCATGGGAGATTAATCATGCATCCCCATGATCTTGGACCAGTAATGAAATGTTACTCTAATCTTCTTCTTTAATACCCCTGGGTAAATTTTGATTATTATTAGAGGTATGAGTGTTAATCACACATTCATGGGATGTTAATCATACATCTCCTTAACCATTGGTCTATAATGTGAGACTTACCTTGGAATCAAGCTCTTATTGCTAACAAAGATATAGGTATTAATCACACATTCATGGGATGTTAATCATACATCTCCATGATCTTGGATTGGCAATGTGTGCTTGAGTTCAGTGTTTTCATGCTGAGCATCTTATGATAATCTCATATCTTAATCAGTAGATCTGTATTGTGTAAATGATGAACCTACGATAGGAGGATTTAGTATCCTAATCTTCATCTTTTAATTTTCTGTTTAAATTTCAGTCTACTATTTAGTGTTTATCTCATCCATCAAACTCTCAGAACTTTCAAACTAGTTAAATACTGTGCTAAATCTGTGTTAATTCTTTTGGTTAATTACTATTTCCTCTTTTAATTTTCTGACCAATCTTCGTGAGAACGATCTTGTACTCTACACCCATTAACTACAATTCAATTCGTGCGCTTGCGAGTACAACTTAATTTTCACAACAGTACTCGTCACTGTGAAGAGCCTAATAATATCGTTCTCTTCATAGAACTTCTGGAACTGTCCACTGGTGTACTCACTACCATTATCGGTTCTTAACTGCTTGACCTTCCTTCCAGTTTGGTTCTCAAACCGTATTTTTACCTCTTGAAGATTTTCAACACCTCATCCTTACTATTCATCATATAGATCCATACATACCGAGAGTAATCATTGATGAAAAAGATAAAGTACATAACACCACCTTTATAAAGAACCTTTAAAAGCTCCCATAAATCTGAATGTATCTAGTCCAGTGTGCCTTTTAGTGTGAATTGTTGTGTTAAACTTAACCCTGCACTATTTCCCAATAACACAATGCTCACAAAAGTCAACTTTACCGGCCTTTATACCTTTCAACAAGCCCTTCTTGCTCAACTCTGTCATCTCTCTTTCTGACATGTGTCATGGGTGTATATGCCATAACTGTGTAGAGGGTAAACTACTATCATCTGACGTAGATACTGCTGCTCTACCTGTTACTGTACTCCCTAATAGAAAGTAAAGGTTCCCAACCTTTTCCACTTTCATCACAACCAAAGATTCCCTTATCACCTTCAAAACTCTACCTTGAGTTGTAAACTTGAGTCCATTGGAGTCTAGTGTACCAAGTGATATAAGGGTCTTCTTCAGTTTCGGAACATAGCGTACATTGGTCAATGTTCTCACAATCCTATTGTGCATCTTTATTCTAATACTCTCCTTACCAACTATTTTACAAGTCATATTATTGCCCATCAAAATCGTTCCACATCCACCTTTTTATAAGATGCGAACCAGTCCCTATTTGGACACATGTGGTAGGAGCATCCTGAATCAAGCATCCATACATTATGCGAGTATTTATCCGAAACCACTAACAACATATTTTCATCATTATTCAGAGCTTGTTCGGCAATACCAGCCTCATCAACGACCCCTTTCAATTTTTTTTCCTGAGCATCGTCTCTCTTTGTTTGTAATTGTGGACAATGCCTTCTGATGTGACTTTTTTTATGATACTTATAGCATTCTATTATCTTTCTATTTTTGGATTTAGATTTGAACTTTGATCTACCCTTTCTGGATTTACGGTCCTCTGCTCTCCCCCTAACCAACAAGCCATCTGCTTGTGTAGCACTATCTGAACGTTTCTTTCTCATGTCATTAAAAAGCAGTGCCGCTATAACTGACTCCAGTTCAATAGTATCTTTCCCATAAAGCAGTGTAGTAACCAGGTGCTCATAGGAATAGGGGAGGAGAGACAAAAGCAATAGTATTTTATTTTCATCCTTAACCTCTTCTCCAATATTTAATAATTCAGATATTATTCTGTTGAATTCATTAATATGTTTGTTGAGAGAAGTACCTGCCTTCATGTGCAACTTATACAGTTGCTTCTTGAGATATAAACGACTTGTCAGAGATTTCGTCATATAGTGTGACAGCCCGAATTTTCCCAACTTGAATTTTTTGAGATATTTTTTTTTCTTCAAACACTAATGGGAAAATTCAGACCATCGGGTCGTAGATCACGATCCGAATATAGAGAATACTTGGTATATTCTCACACACATACAAAAATCAAAGCAGATAATACATATGACATAAATAAATCTCCAATTCTAATATCCAATATTACAATAACTAACAACGACTATCGGTGATGTACCAACATCACCAAACAGTGCTGGACAAAATTATATACGAGTTCAAAGGGTACCAAGTCTGAACTCACCAAACTCCACAAAGTACTCAATCTATGACTCCGAACATCATAGCACTCCTCAATTCCTCAATTTGCAAGTCCAGTGTCTAAATAGAAGCTATACCTGTGACGTATAGTCGAGGGGTGAGCTACATCCTAGCTCAGTAGAGAAAACCAATACCAATATACATCTTATCAGTCATGCATAGATTCAAAGACGAGGATAAAAAAATATTTTTATATTAGAAACTAATGATATTTTTCAAACTCACAATAGGATCTGCATTCCAAAAGCACTTTCTTATCAAAAGTAAATTGAATTCAAAGGCAACTGATTTCAAAGACAAAATGATTTCAAGACAAACTGATTTCAAAAGCAAACTGATTTCAAATGCCAACTGATTTCAAAAGCAAGCTGATTTCAAATGCCAACTGATTTCAAAAGCAAATTGATTTCAAAAGCAAACTGATATAAAAGGCAAGCTGATTTCAATTCCCTTACATGTCTTATCTTGATTTACTGAGTTCACTTACGTCCCCTTACGTGTTTTACATATTCTTATATAGCTTTACTTATATGTCTTACATATTCTTACATAGCTTCACTTACATATCTTACCTATTCTTATATAGCTTACAAAGTCGATTCACGGATATCCCGTCGTGCCGGTTCAAATCATGGATATTCTGCCGTGCCGGCCTTACACATTCTTACATAGTGAGTTCGAAGTTTCGGATTCAATGTTCAGATTTCAAAGCACGATATAAATAAACGAATTACAAATAAACTGTCATACCAATTCAAATTACAGATATCCCGCCGTACCGGTTCAAATTACGGATATCCTGCCGTACCGGTTCAAATTATAGATATCCCGCCGTACCGATTCAAATTATGGATAACTCACCGTACCGGTCAAATTACGATTCTTATGTTCAAATTATATATCTTACAAATTTGATTTACAAAGTTCGATTTGCTTAAATGACTTATACATCTGATTTGCAGAGTTCAATTCATTCACGTGGCTTACTGATTTGATTTACTTACTTATAATCCGCCCTAGTGGTCCACGAACAATCCGCCCTAGCGGTCCACAAATGCACATAATGTGCCCATAGCGGTCTACAGTGTACTTATAATCTGCCCATAACGGTCCGCAATATACTGATAATTCGCCCATAGCGGTCCACTTAATGAAAAGACTTATTATTCGATTTACTTATGTGATGTTCAATATTTCGTTTTAGATTCGATCTTCCTAAAACTTTGGAATAAGGCACTTTCGATCCTCCAAATGATTCCAAAGCAAAATAAATTTTCAATATTTCAAAATATTTCAAACGGATGTATTTTCGATATTTCAAAAGGGTAGAAAGCACTATGTGTTTTGAAATCTCAAAAGTTCTAAGGCAAACACACATCCATATGTTGATATCTCAAAAATATTTCAAAGCAAACATGCATTTGATATTTCAAAGAGTCTAAGTACAATTTAAATATGGTCAATTTATCACATTCCGAAGAATCATATCAAAGCATCTATAAAAAATTAAATTGAAATGCAATTGTGTATAGACTTTCCCTACCTTAACCTCGAAGTTGCGCGAAACCAAGTTAAGTCTTATCGATAGATTTTCGCCCTCAATCTACATCACAAATATATGATAATGTATCAAGGATCAATTCTAATCACTAATAACTTAGATATATTCAAGTATTTTCTCAAACCGAGGTTGAAATAGACAAATTCGTGCCAATACAGAAATTGACGTAACCTTCTCCCTAAATGTTGACCTTTAAAAATTTAGATTCATAAGTTGGTCAAAACACAAAAGTTGTTTATCTTTTTGTTATCTTTCCAACACATCACGAATCGCATAAATCAAAGTTTCGAGAAGAAATTTATGGTCAAAATACCAAAATAGTACTGGCGAGCATAGTCAAAATCGATTAATCGATCCCTATATCGATTAATCGAAATTCCAAAATCGATCAATCGATTTTAAAATTGATTAATTAATTTTTCCAAACTCCACCTTTTTTAATCCACTGGAAGTACCCATTCGATTAATCGATTCCAAATCGATCAATCGAAATTCAAAAATCGATCAATCGAATTAAATTCGATTAATCGGTTTCGTTTCTCGAAAAATCAGCATTTGACCCAGATTATTATTAAATTTTGACCTTTAAAAAGTTTGATTCATAAGTTGGTCAATTCACAAAAGTTGTAGGGCTTGCTGTCCTATTTCCAACGCAATAAGAATCACATCAATCAGAGTTCGACACAAAAAGTTATGGCCAAAATACTACGATAGTATCAGCAAGCTCAGGCAAAATCGATTAATCGATTTTAAAAATCAATCAATCGATTTTGAAAATCGATCAATCAAAATTTTCTTCGATTAATCAGTTTCGTGAAGTTCCTCTCGTATTTCTCTTCTGTCAAAAATTTATTAATTAATTTTCAAAATCGATCAATCGATTTTGGCAGTTTCTGAGCATTTCTCGAGTTTGAACCTTGAAACCCATTTTTCATAAAAATTATATCTGTCATCCTTCTTTTTCATTGATTTTCACACAATCAAACCTAAACATCATACACAACACATAACCGAAATTTCTTACCTCGATTCGATCGACTCCTCGATCCACGAGCTCGCACAACGATCAAGGGTTTCAAAGTTGAAATATTGGGGATTCTCTTTCTCACACGATCTCACCAAGCCTTTTTCACGTAAATCCCAAGGCTTGGCGCACACGGATCCGACACTTCTTCTCCTTCTTCTTCTTCCTTTCACAAGAAAACCCAAAAGCCCTTTCTCTTGCAAACTGGGTAACCAAAGGAAACCCCTTACCTTCTCTTATTATAGGCCAAAGAGCTTGCTTCCCTTACAAAACATATACATGAATCCTTGGGTATTAGTTCTTATCTAAAGGACTAGCTTCCGCGTTAAATGAACACACCTAGTTAGGGTGTTATCTACCATAAAATACTCTTTTGATTCGGTGTGGGGCCAACACACCCAAACCATTTATCCATCGGATTCGATGTTGAGCCAATACACCAAAGTTTAGTGTATATTAAAATCATCTAATGACTAACACACCATTTTGTCAGTCTTTTCCACTTTAGACCTAACCCAAAGTAACTTAATTAATTAATTTTACAAAGTCAGGTACGTGACCAGTCATGCACGCACCCCAAGGCACACTATTCAAAGTCGGCATGCATCCCGAGGTGCACTATTTAAATTCAAAATTTTCAGGATGTTACATTCTTCCTTCATAAAATTTTCGTCCTCGAAAATTGTCGGACTTATTTCCGATAGAATCAGGGTTATTACATTCTCCTCCCCTTAAAGGAAATTTCATCCTCAAAATTCATGATTCATTTGGCTGCCAATACACATTACCCACCTAAAGAGTATGGCTACTGTTGGTGGTATGATATGAATATTGAGGGTACACCACAATGGTCAAACTAAATCAATCACATCAAGCCACGTAATATTCACAAATGACTAACAAGATATCCACAACTAAACTAAACATTTAGCCACAACGAAGTTATCCATTTATTCGTCAAGCTTGGCAGGCTATTAATGCATCCTAGATAATCAGGATTATGAAAAGGATAATTAAAACCTTCATCCATAACTTATAACCACTTTAGATATTAACCACAACCACCATTATCCATATAGGAAATTAAACCATTCCATAAAATAACCATCCCATAAACATGGAGGCTATGTAAAGCATTACCCTGCAATTCATTACTATTTGAGCTACACCATAATCATAATGAATCCTGCACTTATTTATCATATGCCATTACCTCTACAAACGCAATCAATTGTGAAGACAACCTAGTCACAATAGTATGTCCAACTATCAGCAAAATACATCAACAATATTTGAAAGGTACAACCATCGATAAAACAGATCCAACCATCCACAAAATAATCAAAGTAAGGGTACAATATCCATGCGCAAATGATAAAATAATCATCTAACTATAACAACCAAAATCGTTTAGTATAGAGTTCGAGCATTTGAAACTTGATCTTAAATTGTAGGTCGGAAGGACTCATGAGAGTTTATCAATGTCGCATGTCCTTTCTTTGTCGCGGGACAGTGCTTTATCAAATGTCCTTGTCGGCCACACTTGAAACATGCGCCCTTGACCCACCTGCACTCTTCCGTCTTATGTTACTTCCCGCATCTTGAGCACGACTCAATTGGGACGGCAAAAGCGGTGTGTGAAGTCGGTTGCACCCTTGACTGGAGCATCGCTGTAGGTTTTAGAGGATGAAAAGACCTCATAGGTGTAGACATGGGTGGTCGCGAGTGGATAGGCTGAGCAGGCAGATTGAGTGCTAGCATCAAGAATTTCGGTATCTCGATTGCCTGCTCATGGGCATATGACTGCATTTGACTGATTCTTTCTTTACGCTGTTGGTCCCTTCTCTTATACATTTCTTCCACATCTTCTTCCACCATAAGAGCCTTGCTCATTACTGCGTCATAAGTTTTCAACTCAAAAGCAGCAACTTTTCTCCTGATATCCGGCCTTAAGCCATGTTGAAATTTCTTGGCTTTCATCAGATCCGTCACCACGAACTCAGGAGCAAAGCGAGCATGCCTCATAAACTCGACTCCATACTCTCTCACAGACATCCTCCCCTGCTCAAGCTGTAGGAATTTTACTTCCATTTGATTTCTCACTACCAAAGAGAAGTACTGTTTGTTGAATTCTCCCACGAATTCCTCCCATGTCCAAGGCAATCTTGGGGTCTTTCGTGCTCTAGTCCACGACACGGACTTCCACTATGGGCCTGCCTCCCCATCTAGCATATAGGCCACCCAATATACACTCTTATCCTCAGTGCACGTAAGTACACTGAACACCTTTTCCATTTCGCTTAGCCAATTTTCTGCGTCCATTAACTCTGCTTGCCCTGAAAAACTCAGAGGACGCATCCTCCTAAACTCAGTGAATGCAAAAGGTATCTGCTGAGTGGTACCCACTGGAGGAGTAGGTGGTGGCTGATGCTGGTCATTGGCATTATGAGTTGCCAACAACGCCGTTTGTTGAGTCATGGCGGCTGCCATGGTTTCTATGGTATGCATCATCCTCTGACGTTCTTCTCTTTATTTATTTCATTATCTTACTCTTTCCTGTTCTCTTTGATCTCTATCTTGGTTCCCCTTTTGGTTTTTGTTCCCCTGACCACTGCCTCCTAGGGCATCTCTATTCCCCAACAGTACTCTATTTGTATTTGACTGGGAACCTCTACCACCTCGACCATCTCTGGGTCGTCGACCTCTACCAGACATAATGATCTGTTATAACAACGAATCAAAAATTTTAATTAGCAATCAATTATTATACTCAGACAGGACTTTCAAAAGCTCACAAAATATACTTTGACAAAATCTAATGTCACATCTATGAACATACAATCACGCTCTGTACACATAACTAAGACTCACAGTCTCATGGGAGACTTAACGCCTAAGACCCGACAACCTAATGTCATTGAGAGACATGACTCTGAATTTCTAGAAGATTTTAGAATAGGGATTGTGAACCCCTCCTAAGTTCCGATATAATCTAATGCCATTGCAATTTAGTCCTAAATTTTCGAGTCCCAACAAGACCTAATGCCTAAGCTCTGATACCAACTGTGACAGAGTCACAGTTGGGTTTCTTATACCCTAACAGAACTTATCGCCAAAACTTCGGATCCCAATAAGACCTAATACTTAAGCTCTGATACCAACTATGATAGTCCGAATTTTCCCATCCTGAATTTCTCGAGATATATATATATTTTTCAAACACTAATGGGAAAACCCGGACGGTCGAGTCATAGATCACGATCCGAATACAGAGAATACTTGATACATCCACACACACACATCCAGAAATCAAAGCAGATAATACATATGGCATAAATAAATATCCAATTCTAATATCCAATATTACAATAACTAACAATAACCACCGGTGATGTACCAACATCACCAAACAGTGGTGGACAAAATTATATACTAGTTCAAAGGGTACCAAGTCTGAACTCACTAAACTCCACAAAGTACTCAATCTATGACACCAAACATCATAGCACTCCTCAATTCCTCAATTTGTAAGTCCGGGGTCCAAATAGAAGCTATACTTGTGATGTATAGTCGAGGGGTGAGCTACATCCTACCTCAGTAGAGAAAACCGATACCAATGTACATCTTATCAGTCATGCATAGATTTAAAGACGAAGATAAAAAAATATTTTCATATTAGAAACTAATGATATTTTTCAAACTCACAATAGGATTTGCATTCCAAAAGCACTTTCTTATCAAAAGCAAACTGAATTTAAAGGCAACTGATTTCAAAGATAAACTGATTTCTAGACAAACTGATTTCAAAAGCAAACTGACTTCAAATGCCAACTGATTTCAAAAGCAAGCTGATTTCAAATGCCAACTAATTTCAAAAGCAAACTGATTTCAAAAGCAAACTGATTTCAAAGGCAAGCTGATTTCAATTCCCTTATGTGTCTTATCTTGATTTACTGAGTTCACTTACGTCCCCTTACGTGTTTTACACATTCTTACATAGCTTTACTTACATATCTTACACATTCTTATATAGTTTCACTAACATATCTTACCCATTCTTACATAGCTTACAAAGTCGATTCACGAATATCCCGTCGTGCCGATTCAAATCACGGATATTCTGCCGTGTCGGCCTTACACATTCTTATATAGTGAGTTTGGAGTTTCGGATTCAATGTTCGGATTTCAAAGCACGATACAAATAACGAATTACAAATAAACTGTCGTACCAGTTCAAATTACGGATATCCCGTCGTACCAGTTCAAATTACGGATATCCCGCCGTACCGGTTCAAATTACAGATAACCCGCCATACCGGTCAAATTACGGTTCTTATGTTCAAATTATATGTCTTACAGATTTGATTTACAAAGTTCGATTTGCTTAATTGACTTATACATCTGATTTGCAGAGTTCAATTCATTCACGTGACTTACTGATTTGATTTACTTACTTATAATTCCCCCTAGCGGTTCACGAGCAATCCGCCCTAGCGATCTATAAATGCACATAATCCGCCCATAGCGGTCTACAGTGTACTTATAATCTGCCCATAGCGGTCCACAATATACTGATAATCCGCCCATAGCGATCTACTTAATGACAAGACTTATTATTCGATTTACTTATGTGATGTTCAATATTTCGTTTTAGATTCAATCTTTCTAAAACTTCGGAATAAAGTACTTTCGATCCTCCAAATGATTCCAAAGCAAAACATATTTTCGATATTTCAAAATATTTCAAATGGATGTATTTTCGATATTTCAAAAGGGTAGAAAGCACCATGTGTTTTGAAATCTCAAAAGTTCTAAGGCAAACACACAAATCCATATGTTGATATCTCAAAAAGATTTCAAAGCAAGCATGCATTTGATATTTCAAAGAGTCTAAGTACAATTCAAACATGGTCAATTTATCACATTCCGAAGGATCATATCTAAGCATTTATGAAAAATCAAATCGAAATGCAATTGTATAGACTTTCCCTATCTTAATCTCGAAGTTGCGTGAAACCAAGTTAAGCCTTATCGATAGATTTTCGCCCTCAATCTACATCATAAATATATGATGATGTATCAAGGATTAATTCTAATCACTAATAACTTAGACATATTCAAGTATTTTCTCAAACCGAGGTTGAAATAGACAAATTCGTGCCAATACAGAAATTGACGTAACCATCTCCCTAAATGTTGACCTTTAAAAATTTAGATTCATAAGTTGATCAAAACACAAAAGTTGTTTATCTTTTTCTTATCTTTCCAACACATCACGAATCGCATAAATCAAAGTTTCGAGAAGAAATTTATGGTCAAAATATCAAAATAGTACTGGCGAGCACAATCAAATCGATTAATCGATCCCTATATCGATTAATCGAAATTTCCAAAATCGATCAATCGATTTTAAATTCGATTAATCGATTTTTCCAAACTCCACCTTTTTTAAGCCACTTAAAGTACCCATTCAATTAATCAATTCCAAATCGATCAATCGAATTAAATTTGATTAATTGGTTTTGTTTCTCAAAAAATTTAACCTTTAAAACGATTTATTCATAAGTTGGTCAATTCATAAAAGTTGTAGGACTTGCTGTCCTCTTTCCAACGCAATAAGAATCACATCAATCGGAGTTTGGCACAAAAAGTTATAGCCAAAATACTACGATAGTATCAGCAAGCTCAAGTAAAATCGATCAATCGAAATTTTCTTCGATTAATCGATTTCGTGAAGTTCCTCTCGAATTTCTCTTGTCAAAAATAGATTAATAGATTTTCAAAATCGATCAATCGATTTTGGCAGTTTCTGAGCATTTCTCGGGTTTGAACCTTGAAACCCATTTTTCATAAAAATCATATCTATCATCCTTCTTTTTCATTGATTTTCACAAAATCAAACCTAAAGATCATACACAACACATAACCGAAATTTCTTACCTCGATTCAATCGACTCCTCGATCCACGACTCGCACAATGATCTAGGGTTTCAAAGTTGAAATATTGGGGATTCTCTTTCTCACACGATCTCACCAAGCCTTTTTCACGTAAATCCCAAGGCTCGACGCACACGGATCCGACACTTTCTCCTTCTTCTTCTTCCTTTCACAAGAAAACTCAAAACCCCTTTCTCTTGCAAACCCGGTAACCAAAGGAAGCCCCTTGCCTTCTCTTATTATAAGCCAAAGGGCTTGCTTCCCTTACAAAGCATATATATGAAATCTTGGGTATTAGTTCTTATCTAAAGGACTAGCTTCCACGTGAAACACACACACCTAGTTAGGGTGTTATCTACCATAAAATATTCTTTTGATTCGGTGTGGGGCCAACACACGCAAACCATTTATCCATCGGATTCGGTATTGAGCCAATACACCAAAGTTTGGTATATATTAAAATCATCTAATAACTAACACACAATTTTGTCAATCTTTTCCACTTAAGACCTAACCCAAAATAACTTAATTAATTAATTTCATAGAGTCAGGTACGTGACCAGTCGAGCACGCACCCCAAGGCACACTATTCAAAGTCGGGCATGCATCCTGAGGTACACTATTTAAATTCAAAATTTTCAGGATGTTACATATAGAAACTCTCAAATTTGGCCCACAATGGGGGCGCCGAGTTTTCCCTCATAACATTGTATGTAATCTCCTTCGCTAGACATAGCCGAATTGTACTATACGCCTGAAGCTCGAATTCTTCCTAATCACCATCGGACATATTCGTCGGCTTACCCGAACGCCCTTTCAATGCCTTGTGCAGCCATTGTTGAATCAAGATGTCTCAGACTTGTACTTGCCACAAGCCGAAATTGATCTTTTCGTCGAATTTCTCAACCTCAAGTCTCGCGTATGAAGCTTTTGCGAACTTCGATGCCATATCTGATTATAAAATAGAAACCTAATAACTTTGATACCAATTTGTTGTACGAAAGCTCACAAACGAACCAACAATCTCACGATGAACGATCAAATAAAAACGCAAAATATAAGAAAATCAATCACAAACACACAAAAGACAATATTTACGTTGTTCGACAATATGCCTACGTCCACAGGCAGCGATAATCCACTATATTAATGATAACACAAGAATACAAGAACACTCAAGCCTCACCAAAGCTCTCTTTAGAACCCTTATATAGATTTTTCAAAGCTTTACAATGATATCTCAATTTCACAAAGGCTCTTTAATTCGTCCATGAACTTTCCCTTATATAGAAGTCCAAAATCCTACTTCTAACACAAGATAAACTGCTCAAAAAATGAAATCTGCACGTAGCTTAGATGTCACGGGTCATCGAGCGACTTATATCCGAAAGTTTGCTTCTTTGATCTGTGCCCCGGTCGCTCGAACAAGGTCTAAAATCGCACAAACGACTTTAATTAACCCGTAAATTTGACCTTGTAGAGTGCACAACTCGCTCAAGCGGATTTGATTCACGTTAGAGTGACTTCAAAAAAGTTAGAGCCTATTTAGGGAAAAATAAATAAATAAATAAACTAAGCTCTTCACACCCTTATGAATGGAGAGTCTAAAATCTGGCTGAACTCAAAGCTGTAGAAGTTCGTATCTGGAAGGCGACTCAAACTTGTGCGGTTATTTGGTGACTACTGGACTATTCCCTGGAAAGACAGTGTTCTGTGGACAATGTTTGATCAATAATTTTGCAGGCAGCTTATATGGGGCGATGTCACTGGCTGCACACATAGTGGGCCCAAGTTTATTATACCCAGTCACGTCATGCCATATAGGCTGCTGTAAAATTGTCTATGAAATTTTTTTTCATCCTTTATAATTTCCCTTCCTTGAAATATTATGTGGTTGCTCGCTATCCTTGCTAAGTTGGGCGCTGATTTGGGTCCGTTGGATCGGTTAGCTTCCCCCTTGTGTTTTATTTGTAGCGTTTTGAGTTCTCTTAGTGGTGATGAGGTCTGTCAACAGGGTGGGTTGACATACCCAATCCACTCGACCAACTCATATTTTTTATGGGCCGGTCACATAACCTTGACCCGTCGGGTTGGGTCGGGCATGAAGTAACCAAGTTGGTTTGAGTCAACTAAAACATTGGGTTTGGTTGAACAAAAATCGGGTCAGGTCCACCCGACCCACTATTTCATATAGCGAAACATGAAAAATATGAGGGTATTTACTAGGTCGGTCAAATATATACCCTTGATCTGATCGGGTCCAATGCACTATCAAGTCAGGTCAGGCATATGCCATTTTCTCTATTGGGCAGCAAAAAATTTTGCTTGAACCGAACCGACCCGTTAATAGCATTAGTGGTGAGTGTTGGGATTTTGCCTTGAATCTCGTGACCACGAGCGCAGTAAGGAAAATTTTCGAATGAATTCTCGCAGCCACGAGGATTGGCTCAAACTTCGAGGTTTGTTATTCTGCTGAGGTTATTAAAGGTATTTGTGTCATATGTATTTGAGCGTTTATACTTGTATTATATAAACCTAATTAGTGATTAGGGTTTATGTGGTGGAGGGTTAGAGAAAAAAATAACATTCTTTATTTTCTATATTGAGTGAGGAGAGATCTGTAACCCCAATTTTTTACAGATAAGTGAGACTCAGATCACTTGTGGACGTAAATAAATTACCGAACTATATAAATCTTGTGTTTGTAATATTTACTTCTTGTGTAATAAATTACTGAATCACATAAATCTTGTGTTTGTAATATTTACTTCTTGTGTATTGTTTGATTGATATTGATTTCTAAAGTGGGCATTGGCTGTAGTGATTTTTTTTTAATGAAATTTATAGTGATTCATTTAAAAAAAACAATATTAAATAATAAAAGTAGAGTCAAATATAAATTTGATTTTCAATAGGTGTAGATGCATGTCATGTGCCCGGTAGGAGATTATAATACAAATGAAGAGGGACCATAGAATCTTTACTACTAAAGGGCTAATAATAATAATAATAATAGGAACACCTAGCTTAAAGATTCTTGCTTTGGTGCAGTTCCAAAGACAAATTTAGGGGCTCCCAATTCTACATCTTTAGAAATTGGGATAACGTTTCTCATATCGAGATTTAAAGAGTGTTTAAATGATCTTACACCGTTAAATTAAATTAAAAATTTTGTAAGATGCCTTACCTAATTTGAGATTTGTATTGGTAACCGACATTAATTACCCGACAAGTATCAAAATATCAACATTATTCTTGCCTTTTCCGTCTGATTTCTCATCCACCAAAGTCAGCTGCACCGTCAGAACTGATCCTAAGGCTCGCCACTCAACTAAATAGTTAATCGTGTGGTAATGGATCTTGCCCATCCAAGAATTTAAATAAGACATCTTGCAAAAGTCCCCACCATTAAATTAGACTTTTACACTTATGCTACTGATGTATAGTTTATTATTATGCCATGTGGCATGTACACATGTTAACAATCTGAATTGTCCAAGTGGCAATCCACAATCTAAAAGTTTTTAGTGGCAATCCATTATTGGAAAATGTGGCCATCTAAAAGTTTCTAGTGGCAATCTATTATTGGAAAATGTCATAATCAAAGAAACATGCTTATAACAGGATTTGAGCCAGCAGATTGGAGAATTTTAATAGTGGCCATTAAAAACTAAGAACGGTTGATATTAGAGCGCACAAATCCGATGATTTTAATCTCTCAAAAGGTGTGATTTTTGGGCTCATTGCCGTTCCACTTATGATTTATCACTTTGACACTATGAATTACCCACATCTTAAGTCATTAATGATGTAAGATCATTTAAACACAAGTTTTCTAGTCAAATGATGATTAGGAGAATCACATCCTTTTTTTTATGGTAAAGTTCTTAACCCACATTAAAAAACCGGAATGGTGTCTAAATGACCTGACACTATTGAATTTATACTTTTTATCTCACACTACTAAAGTGTAACTTATCAATATGCCATGGGGATCACATGCTGACCAATTTAAATATTCCAAATGACAATCCATCACTCAGTGGCTGATCCACATACATCCAGGGGCACCGACACCCAACCTTTGGAAAAAACTTCAAGAAGAGTTTATAATGAGGTCTCATTTGAAATGATTTCGTTCTCGCCCCCCTTCCAACAACTCTCTCTCTCTCTCTCTCTCTCTCTCTCTCTCTCTCTCCAACTGAAAGCAAGGCAATAAAATCGGTATTAGTATCAGGTATCGGTCCTTGGATGACCCATACCAATGCATATCGGCCTATCCTTTTTTTGTAAAATATAGGTATTGGCCGATACCAGATACATATCGGCCAATACGGGCCCTTATCAGCCGGTACCGATACCAAGTTGGATACCGATACATGTCGGTTTACCGAAAAACCGATATATATATATTACCAACACATATCGGTATCGGCCGATATTTGATACCTTGGCTGAAAGCCACTAATAGAAAGAGCATTGGTACCATTAGCCTCCCCACAACTCCTCCAGCCCGAATGCATTGATCGCTTTGAATCGGACGATGGTGACCGTATTTCGTCCCAATCTTCCACATCATGGATTTTCAAATCATCGGCGTACTATCAGATTGTTAGATTTTTATTTCATAAGTCACGTATCCCAAAAAGTGACCCTCAAATCACGTGTCACAATCACTATCAAACGTGATTTTAGGATACTTTTTGGAATGTTTGACCTATGGAATCAAAATCTAACCATCTTATTGTACACCCATTGTCTCAAGATCCATTTTATGGAACATTCACTATAAAAAAACAGATTATTAGTGGCAGTTTTTTGGAGCAAAAAACTTCAGCTATTAACAAAAAACTATGAAAGACTATTAGCGGCAAGGGCATTAGCAGCAATTTTTTGTTAATAGCGGCATTTTTTGGCTGCTACTACTAGTCTTATTTATTGTAGTGATTGGGGTGAAAAACGATCTCCATCATGTAATTCAAAGCGGTCAATGCATCTTGGCTGGTGGAGATGAGTTAAGGTTACAACATCACAGGGGGTAAATAATGTTGTTCTATAGTGGGTTGAGGTTACAGTATCACTGGGTGTAAATAATGCTACCCTATAGTTGGTTGAGGTTACAACATCATAGAGAGTGACTCGACTGCCCTTTTCATGGTACGGTCATGATCACAGCCACTTTTGGGGATGTGTGCCATGTGAAATTAATATCTGATTGTCCGATAGGTGGGTCATGATCTCAAGATCTATTATATGAAAGGTTCGGACAAAAAAGACATCCATTGTAATGATCAAGATTTTCATAACCTACAAGCTTGATTTGGTGTGCTAGCTTGACATATGATCATAATATATATTAACTATCATACACTTAACATTATCACTCAACGGATAAGTTCACACCTATTTTTAATTATATTTTTTAAAGTGATTTATGTCAATTATTGACTAAAAGTTATTTTTATGTCTAAACCTCTTGTGATAGCTTAAACTTCTTAGATAGGTTCATAGGTTAGATGAGGACCTTAGTTTTGATGAATTATAGGTTTGAAATGCTTGGAGGACAATATTTTGGGAATTTTGAGGTGCAAATAGCAGTTTTAGTTAATTTAACTTTTATTTTAAAAAATTTTAAGAATTTTTCACGTTATTTAAGGATCAAAACCCAATTAGATTAGTAGATTTTTCAGATTTTAGGTGATGAGATTAAGGCCATTGATTTTATTTATTTATTTTGAGAAAAGTAAAAGTTTCATTGAAGTTTTTGAGCAAGTACAATATGAGAAAAAAGGGATGGATCGCCCCTTCCCTGATTCAATCATTATTAAGATTTAAGCCAATTTTTGCAAGCGCATCCCCAACTACATTCACACCTCCTTTCACATGTTGGCAAGTAATAAAAGCAAAAGATTACATTTCTATCTTGTTTTTTTTTTTTATGAGGTAGCCCATAGTAGATTTGTTTTCCATAAAATCATTGAGGCTTGAAATAATACCAACAACATCTCCTTCAAGGATAATTTGATCAAAGCTTTTGTTTTTTGCCAATATGACCCCTTCAAGAGTAACTAGAAGTTTGTCATGTTCAGTTGTGGTAATATCACTCTTTTCCCTGCTAATGACACTATTACATTTCCGCTTGAGTCTCGAATAATGAACCCGTATCCAAGCTCTTTAGTGTGAGCGCGCCAAGCGCCATCAACATTGATCTTCATCATGTCATTCCTTGGTGATCGCCATCTAGCCGCCGTAGGTTCTATATTATTGTTTTCATTGGCTTTTCATTTGCTTCCAAGAATCCATGCACATAATTATTTGCGTACGGGGCTATTTTCGTCGGATCAAGCTTTCCGGCATTACCATGTATGACAACATTTCTATTGTTCCAAATGGCCCAAGCTATTGTAAAGAATAAAGTGAGATATTCTTCTGCATGTGTTTTAAGAAAGTCTTCAATCCATTAGATAAACGTGCAACTTTGATGTGTATGGATCATTCCTCCTAATGGGCTCATGAACCAAACCCTTGCAGCAATATCACAATCTTGGATTGCATGATTGACATCTCCAGATTCAGCCCCTCATGTTTCACACCTCCAATCAGTTAGTATCTTCTTGTTGAAAAGGTTCACACGTACTGGTAGAATATTTGTGCATAACGTCCACGCAAAGTTTTTTATTTTATTTGGGATATGACATCTCCAGATAGCCTTCCAAACAGCATGTTCAATTGAATTACTTGATGAAGCTATATTGGTTAATGCATAAGATTATTGTATGATAGGCGCTCCAGACAAAAAATCTGTCATTGGAAGTGTAAGCCCATACCTTAATATGAGGTAGTCTATTAGATGATCAATGTTGGATAGATCAGTTTGTGGATTCGGGGAAGTGATTTTGAAAGTATCAACTTGTGGTACCCATCTGTCCTTCCAGATTTTGATGTTTGATCCGCTACCCACACACCTAATGAGGCCTCGATCAAGGGTATTTCACGCAATCTAGAGACTTTTCCATGTGAATGAAGGCTTTCTTCCGATAGGGGCCTGCATAAATGAACATTGAGGAAAATATTTAGCTTTTAGAAACTTGGAGACAAAAGTTTGGGTTTGTCTCTATTCTACAACATTTTTTTGTAAGTATCGCCTCGTTAAAAGCTTCAAGGTTACAGAACCCAATTCTGCCTGGCTTTTTAAAGCGACATAATTTCTCCCATGAATGCCAATGGATCCCGGTGTCTTTGTTGTTGTTGCCCCACTAGAACTTAGATATTAGAGAAGATACTTCATCAATGATTTTTTTTTGGAAGCTTGAAGACGCTCATGGTGTATGTGGGGATAGCTTGGATCACCGCTTTGATAAGAGTTTCCTTCTCGACTTTGGATAGAAGTTTTTCCTTCCACCCTTGGATTTTTGCCCGAACTCTATCCTTTATGTTTGCAAAGACATTTTTCTTAGACTGGGCTACCACGCATGGAAGCCCAAGGTATTTCTCATGGTTTGTGACTTCCCGCACTTTGAGAATTTGCTTAATGAGTCTTCGGCTGTCAGAATGGACATTCTTGCTAGAAGTGATGGTTGACTTTTCAAAGTTAATTTGCTACCTCGATGTTTTCTGATACAGATTTAGGATGTGGATAATCTCATCGATTTCTTTTGTGGTAGATTTAGTTTAGATGAGGCCATCGTCGACAAATAATAGATGTGAGCATTTAGGCACACCCTTGCAAATAGAGACACCAAAAATTTTCCTTTTTTCCAAGGCATTTGTGAGAGGTGACGAGAAAATTTCGTCACATAAAATGAATAAATATGGGGATAAGGGATCTCCTTGTCTAATTCCATGGGTCAGAGTAACATTGCTTGTCACATGTCCATTGATGATAAAAGAGTAAGATACTGTAGTAACGCACCTCATAACCAAATTCACCCATCTTTGGGCAAAGCCCAGTTTGATAAGAGCTTTTCAAGCAAAAGTCATTTCACCCAGTCATAGGCTTTGCTCATATCCAATTTATGGGCACCAGCCCCCTTTTTTCCGTTTCTCTTCATTTTGAGATGGTAGGCCACCTCAAAGGTTACAAGGATATTGTCAGTAATCAGTCTGCCTTGGATAAAGGCACTTTGTGATTCGAAAGTTATATGTAGGAGGACAATTTTAACCGTATTAGCAAGTGCATTGGTAATGATTTTGTAAATTACGTTGCACAAACTAATAGGCATAAAATCACTCATAATTGTTGGGCTGTTCTTTTTTGGGATCAACACAATATTGGTATGATTGATGCTTTCAATGGTAGCGTTGCCATTAAGGTTGGAGAGTGTTGATTTAGCAATAAAATTACCAAGAATATGCCAAAATCGTTGAAAGAAAAGTACAAGCATACCATTCGGGCTGGGTGCTTTAAGAGGATGCATCTGAAATAAAGCCTTATAGATCTCATCAGGAGTAAATTCTTTGGTGAGGAATGAATTTTGGGCCGCTGTAATCTTTGGTGCTATCTCCTCTAGTGCTTCATCAACTCTAGGTGGATGATCGGATGTGAAAAGGTTATTGTAGTACTCCGTGCAGATTTGTTCAATTTCTTCCCCAGATTCCCTCCAAATGTCTGCCGAAACATTATGGCCCTCAATCCGGTTCTTTTTTCGCTATTGTAAAGCTCTAGCATGGAAGAAACCTGTATTATGATCCCCTTCTTTGAGCCATAAATCTCTGGACCTTTGTTTCCACATTACTTCCGATCGCTCCAATAGTTCATTAATTTCGCCTTAAAGCTCCTTATTGCGGTTGTTATATTCGAAGGTATCAGCTTCATGTAGGTATTTCAGTTCCTCTATTTTTCTTTTGAGAAGTTTCCCAACATGCCCAAATTCTGCCTTGTCCCAGCGAGATAGCTCTTGCGCTATTGTAGCCACATTCCCACAGAGGATTTCTAGTGAGGAAGGCCCATCAACATGATTCTACCATTGTTGTATCACTTGTTCACACTAGGATGAGCAGAGCCACATGGATTCAATTTTAAAAGGACAGGCTTCTCTCTCTATGGCCGCCAACATTTGCTTGTGATTAGAATTGGTAGATGATCAAACGTGGGTGTAACAAGGTGTGAAACTTTGTATGCTAGGTATAGATTAGTCCATTGAGTGTTGGCAAGTCCCCGATCTAGCCGCTCTTTGATGAGGTCAACTCCTTCCTGTTTGTTCGACCGCATATGTTCAGGGCCAACAAAACCAAGGTCCTTAAGGCAACAACTATCAAGTGGGTCCTTGAAATTGCTTATGAGAGTTGGATCTCTCATAAGCCTACGTTTCTTCTCTGAATCAACAATGATTTCGTTAAAGTCCCCGATACACAACCATGGGGTATTGAGTAACTGACCGCCCAACTTTTGAGAAACTGCCAAGAATTCTCTCTAAATTGTGCCCGCGGTTCACGGTAAAACCCAGTCAATATCCACATCTTGTGAGTTTTCGTATCATAGATTTCAACATCTATATGAGATTGTGAAAATGAAAGCATCATAGATGAGATCTCAGATTTCCAAAACAGGGCCAACACACCCGATCTTCCTTTGAAATCAACATAGATACCTCCACCAACACCTAGCATCCATTTAAAGTTTTCCATTTTTTCCCCTTGAAGTTTGGTTTCACAGAGAAAACCAACACTGGGGTCTCCCTTCTGCACCAGTTGGCGCAGGCTGCGAACTGCATTTGGGTTCCCAAGCCCTCGCAGTTCTAGTTTAAGAGCTTCATTGTTCTCAGTGGGGCTGCAGATCAGACCCCACCTATAGCATAATGTTTGAAAGATCTCCATCTACCACGTTTTCGACTAGTAAGATCTTCTTACATACATTTTGTCCTCCAATTTTTGCTGGCTTTGAGGCTTAAGGTCATAAATTATTTTTCATTTCTTGGTCGTGTAAAGGGATTGCAAAGGTTCGCTAGTGGCTGGGTTAGAATGGGTCAGATCATCCGGGTTTATTAGTGTAGTTGGGGTTGGGCTCAACCGTGGGTATGGACGGGTTGTGTATGAAATTTTTATAGATGGGTTATAAGGTTTATCATTTTGATCATTGATCTTGGGATTACTCGGGTTTGGAGGATTAGTGACTATTGGGCAGGTTTTGATTAGGTCTTGGTATTGGGCTTAAAGGGCTATTGGGTGGGTTTTGATTGGGTCCTGATACTGGGCTTCAAGGGCTATTGGGTAGGTTTTGGATTGGGTTCCATTGGAGTCGAATGGTGGGTGTACTGGGTATGGGGTCAGCTCATTTACTTTTGTTTGATTCTTAGAGTCATTTTGGAAAGAGATGAGATGTGTACTGGCATTTAGCAGTGGGATTTTATCAGGCCGAGGTTTAAGGGAGTGGTTTGGTGTCATTGTCGTTATAGAATTGGGTATCATCATCCGATTCCTCGTATTCGCTGAGTTGACTCGTCACCATCTTCAGCCTTCCTGATTCTTCATCTTCATGGTTCACCTGGTGGTTCATCTGCTTTCTATTAGGCTTGTTTAGATTACCGCGAGTTGGTTGTGCACAAAGCCAACTGCCATACTGGTGTTTCTCTTCCATGTTTTCCTCTGAAAATTCTGTAGTGCATTCCTTCTCATTGTGACCAACGATTCTACATCGATTGCAAAGGCTTGGTAAACGTTCATACTTAAATGCCACCCATTTTTCACCTGCTTCCTCCTGTTGGATCTTATCAATCCGGCCACCAAAATATTTGCCCTAGGATCTAGGCATATGATCAATCAAAACAATAGATCCAATCTATAAATTAAAATATATATATATATATATATATATATATATATATATATATATATATATATATATATATGTGCAAACCTTATTACGAAGATCATGATCATTGATTGAAGTCGACGCTTTTCCTGTGAAGAAAGATGAAGGTAGCTCTACCCGCCTCTCTTGCTACACTCTCTTGATGGAAAGATGTCAAAAGGCTTGTGTGTAGTGAGCGGGAGACATCCACCTATATATAGCGTGAAGAGTCATGCCCTGCCTAGAATACCGTCTATCAAGGTATTCTAATAGAAATAAGAATCACATGTAAACTAGAAACCTTGAATTTTCCTTCAATTCCCAATAATGCCCTTTATTATTTCAAACAATTGCAATCTAGGGCCACGCAAAATAAGAATTTTGAGATTCCATAAAAATTTCAACAGTCTCTCACTTGGTCCACACACGAACTATGGTTTAAAAATGACTCCCATTAGATTAGACAATCAAAAAGAGTGCACTCTGAAAACAAAACGTTGTTTGAAATAATTTAGGCATTCCCAAACATCACCCAAATTTAATGAAAATATAGAAATGGATCATGAATGCACATAGTATACAATTTTCTGAAATCGATACTATGACAGTTCCATGGTCACAAAACCATATTAACAACAAATTTGAGAAATGATAACCAATTTAACATGTGAACTAAATGCACAACTAAAGTGTGCAAATTCATAATATCCCGCTCCTTACTCGTATGTTGTTCTAACATCCAGAAAACTTTGGCTTGTGAAATACTTCACCTGATCCTCAGACCAAGAAGTTATTAACGTGGTACTTAATCACGTTTAACTCCAAAAAAATTCAAAAGAGTACCAATACTCGCAGGCAAGATTAAGGTAAAATCTTATTGGCTCACTCACCAAGGTGTGTCACCCAAATTGTGAAAAACTTCACTCTCAATTTACGAAAAACTCCATCCAAAATATAATTTTTCTGTTGGCTCACTCACCAAGGTGTGCCACCCAAATTGTGAAAAATTTTACCCTCAATTTGTGGAAAACTCTACCGAAAATATAATTTTTTTTTTTTATTAACTCACTCACCAAAGTGTGTCACCCAAATTATGAAAAACTTCACCCTCAATTTGTGAAAAACTCCACCCAAAATATAATTGTATAAAAATTTTACCTGATTTGTTGAAAAAAAAAAAAAAAAAATCCACCCAAAATATACAAGGCAAAGATTTTAAGATCCATCAATAATAACTACAATTTAGAAGTCAGATAACTCTCACTCAAAATGCAAAGTTTAAGACTTTACCAATCTCTTACGGTGACAATCGTGATGTAATAATAAAATTATATAACCATTAAATAATAAATCATGTTCAAAATATATTGTCAATTTTAAAAGGAAATTTTCATAGTAAAGTATGATAAAATATAAATGGAGATCCCCACTTCATAATGATTTACAAATTTTTTTTTAAATAAATAGTCCTATCAATATATCTACTATTTAATATTAAAAGTTACATCATTAAATTATGTCACCAACCATAGAATCTACCAAAGATTTACACACAATAACATGTCACAAAAAAGTCTAAAAGACCAATGTCCACAAAGGACTCCAAAATGACTATAAGCCATTAATATCCACCAAGGATATAGACACGATAACATGTCACCCAAAAATCTAAAAGACTAATGTGCACAAAGGACTCCAAAATGACTATAAGTCATTAATATCCACCAAGGACAAAACAATTTGTATTAGGGGTATGAACGAATTGATTAGAGTATTTCATCATGTGCAAATAATTCACTCTTTGGGTATAGATAATGTGCAACATCCAACATCATCTTTGAACAAAAACTGAGTATACAACCTATCATCTTCCCCAGGGCACAAATAAAATGCGCGTAGACCTAATAGCTTATTTTCTGGTTTGATCCCGATGATTCACTACCTTTAGGCAAGAGAATCATCATTCTTTCTCCTTTACACTTACAACTATTCTACACACCCCATTTATACAAAATTAATGAAACACCTTTGGGCATAATCAATAATTTCATGTAAATCAGTGCACAAAGTAATCTTAATGAGATAAAATCTCAAATTTTAAGAAATAACAACCTCCATAGAATGGTCACCTTTAGACAGATCCAATCCTACTTCAATTATAGTCTCTCGAATGACCACTTTAACGGTCTTCCTTAACCATATTAGAAAGACCTAGACCTGATATTTCTAGTCTCAAAAGTTTAACCAACTCATTATAAAATGTATATGTGTAGCCATGCTCATAGTCAAGAAAATCATGAAACAATATTTAAATTAATTTGTAATGATAAAATTTAGTTCATACACCTAGGAGCTTGCACACACATACACTTAGGTTATAGGATCAAACCAAAGACCCAAAAGCACATGTAATAATAATACACTAGACATATCATTGGGTCACCGTAAATTATATTAATTATTTCCGACAATAAGTCCAATGAATTGGGCTCAGTGAATAAATTGAAATCAACAACTTAAAAGCTAAAATCAGACTTAAAAGAGCCCAATTTGCTTAAAAAATGAGGAAGTTTTCTAATGTGCCTAAACAAGACCCAAGAAAAATCAAACCATCATAAGCCCACAAACATATTCTTTCAAATAATTAAGCCTAAAATAAGACTTGATCCACTAAAAAAGCATACATTATTATAAGGCCACAACCCATGGGCAGATGGACTAAATTCGGTCTTATATAATTAAATCAAGCTCAGGTCCTATTTGAGCCTAGAGATGACCCAAATACTAAGAACGTTAAAAACCATTTATATATCCACAAGCATAAATGCAAAAGTCCATAAAATTATATAAATTAAAATTTATGACTTAAAACAAAAGGAGAAATAAAATAACTTGAGGAATTAATGAGCCTTAGCCATAACGACTCCAAACGATGGGACATTGCTTTCCAACACAAAACCATTAAGTGTAGTCTTGTTAAAAGGCATTGGCCTGATCGGACGGTCTGGCCTAATTAGAGTTGGGAAAACAACAAAATTGGTGCTTTTATGGAACACCTAATATCCAACCAAAACCTTTTGAAGGAACACAGCCCATAATCCTTCACGGAAACCTGTTGTTACACAGGGCCTCGAAGAATTGATAAATCGTAACCCTCGATGCATTAAGCATGATGGTAACCCACATTCATATTAGAACCAATTGAAGGGCTCCAAGTAACTAAGCAACTCTTAGAATGCCCAAAATTCAGTTCCTCTTAAAAATCCCAAACGCTTAATCCTTCCTTAAAAAAACTAGGTACCCAAATTGTAGATCCTCGTATAACCAAACTTCATCCGTCTTCAATGCCGAAAACCCAAATTGAAATAGATATTCTAAAATCAAAATTCCCCAACTTCCAAACTAGTAATCAAACAAAAAACCTTCAAATTCAACGAAACTACAAATCGTTGAAATCCATATCAGAAATGCGTCATCAATCACAAAATCTAATAAAAAACAGAACTTGAAGAAAGAATTCTAGCAATGCTTTTCTAGATTAAAATAAGCAATGTCAATAATATAGCAAACTATATTCTCTCTCTAGGTCTCAATATCACACAAGATAAAACTCATATACTAATGTTTTAACCGATCAAACATCAGTCATGGCTCTGATACCAATTATTGAATCTTATCGATCCGGCCACCAAAATATTTGCTTTAGGATCTAGGCATATGATCAATCAAAATAATAGATCCAATCTATAAATTAAAATATATATGTGCGTACTTTATTACGAAGATCATGACTGTTGACACTTTTTCTGCGAAGAAAGATAAAGGTGTCTCTACCCGCCTCTATTGCTACACTCTCTTGATGGGAAGATGCCAAAAGACTTGTGTGTAGTGAGCGGGAGACACCCACCTATATATAGCATTAAGAGTCATGACCTACCTAGAATACCGTCCATCAAAGTATTCTAATAAGAATAAGAATCACATATAAACCAGAAACCTTAAAGTTTCCTTCAATTCTCAATAATGCCCTTTATTATTTCAAGCAATTGCAATCCAAGATTTTATAAAATCCTAGTGTATATGGGCCACACAAAATAAGAATTTTGAGATTCCATAAAAATTTCAACCCCTCCATCATAATTTTGATTCCTCTTCACAGGGGCTTTGTTATATCCATTTCTACCCGGATTCGGCGAGTTCATCACTTTCAACACCTATTTTTTCTATTGTACCAATATGGTTACCAATCCTGCTTCCAACTTCTTTTTTCATTGCTCCCAATGACAAATCCATAATTCTAGTACAAAATGATGCCTTATCAAAATCTATGCTTGAGATAGCCATAACTGCTTGGAACTCCAATAGCGCAATTAGATGATTATCAAAGCCCCACAAACCTTCTCGAAGGATTCTCTTTTTCTGATAACTGGTGGCAAATTGAAAGAGGAAAGTGTGCTCGCCCATCTCTTTGATTTTTAGTTCTTCCCTCAAGTTTCAAGCTTGTTGGATATTCTCCTTAGCAACCAATTTGTTGATTCGTCGTGTGGTGATAATTTTCCCCAATAAGCAGTTCTTGCCGGCCTGTAATGTCGTAGATGTATCAATATTGTCCAATACGATACACTATTGTTCATCATTAGTTAAGACCCTTTTTTCCTTTTATGCTCTCGTGATGTTATCCCCAATGGGTGTTGATAAAGGGTATAAGAGAAAAAGGGCGGAGAAGAAGAGATGAGGGCAAAATAGAAGGAAAGAGATTTTTCTAGGGAATACGTAGAGGACTGAGGTGAGTGGGGGGTGAGAGAGAGGGGTACGTAGGGCTCCCTAAACAAGGGGAGAGGGAGAGGGAGACTTAAGGCTCCTTGAAATAGAATATTAAGATTAAGGAGATAAGAAATAAAAGTTTTAGAGATGACTCCTACATGTTCTGATAAAGAAACAGAGGAGAGAGAGAGAGAGGGGTTGTGTTAGACCATTTAAACATTACAAAAGGTATTTCTCAATGTAACAATCATCTAGGCTAAGAACTCCAGAAAAGGAATTATGAGAGAGAAAGAGACAGAGAAAACCTACCTTGGTCTCGATTGGGGAGTTTTTTTAATCTGTGCGCGGGAAGTAAGTTTGTGTTTGTGTTTGTGTTTGTGCGTAAGAGTCCTCGTTAACCTATATATTGGTCACTTCAGAACCCTCTCCAATCCCTACAGGTCGCCGCGCCTTGAGTCTTTTTAGAGAGAATACATATATCCGATAGGAAATCGCCGATATTTAGTTAATAATCTGTAGCGCCATGGCTCTGCTCGTCTAGAAGATATCTTCTAGCCTGCAATACAAAGTGAAGGACATGTACCAGGTGGATTTCGGCCGGCTCGAGATCGATTTCGCTAAAGTCGAGATGCCCTGTTTGATGTCCTGCCGGTCCAAGTTAGAAGCATCACTGTCGTTCAAGGGGGCCCAGATAACTGGATTTCTCCACATGACCATCCAAACGATGGTCCTGATCGAGACCCTCACTGCTCTCGGGATCAAGGTTTGCTGGTGCTCCTACAATATCTTCTCCATGTAGGACCACGTTGTCGCAGCCATCTCCCGCGACAGTGCCGGTGTCTTCCAATGGAAGGGAGAGATCCTCCAGGAGTACTTGTGGTGCACCCAGAGGGCGCTCGATTGGGGTCCAGGTAGAGATAGATTGCTTAAAATTTTAGTTGGGCCTTTAGGGCCAATTAACTAAAGATCCAGAAAACCCATTAGGCTATAAAGTTTATGGAAAGGAGCCTTTGGGCTATTAAGAGGATAGGAGCTGGGCCATATAATTTAAAGAAAAAAGTAGGTCTTTTGGGCCGGGCTTTAATGTCCATATTATAAAAAAAATGTGAATGGAGAATAACTCCCAATTCATGTGGAAGTTGAATTAGAGAAAGAGAGATGGGGGTGTGAAGTGTGTTCATGCGAGAAAGAGTGAGGGGCGGTGAAACCCAACTACAAAAAGAAAAAAAAAACGTGGGAGTTATCCCACACATCTAAGAAAAAAACAGAGAAAAAGAAAAGGAAATTTGGGGTTCATTCTTCTAGAATTTAAGTTTTTCTTTGTCGATCAAAAATTTTAAGACTTTGATGCATTTTTAAGATCGTAATTAACACTTTCAAATCGATTTCAAGATCCATAAGATTTTCAAGATTTTCAAATAGGCAATTATCAAATAATTAAGATCTTTCGAGGGTTTCGTTCGATCCATCAAAGCTCCTTAATAAGTGAAAAAAATTAAGAAATGAAGATCCACAAGAATTCCAGATTTTCAAAAAAAATATAATCAAGAAAGTATAAAGTATGGGAAAATCATAGAATCTTAGTTTAGGAACTAGACATCATGCAATTTAAGATTTAGTTCAAGTTAATTTATCCAAAACACTTTTTATGACGGATTCCATTTTTATAGGTTTGTTTATGAGTATTCAATGCTCAAATTGTGCTAGTGTCATTGAATGCTATGCTTGCTCTATGAGTTATTTGTTTGTATGGATTATGCTTAGATTATTAGTAATGTCCAAAAATATAGTAACTAATTTAAATATATGAGATTCCTGATGTTAAGAATTATTATAAAATCTCATGTGTTATTTTAGAAAGTAGTTCCCCTGTATATTATCAAAATTTTGCTAGGGCAGTCATATCGATTAAAATTAATGCTTTATTAATACTGAAAATTTCAGTCATATCATGTTCATGAAGTCTAATAGTTGTGTTACACTTCAATCATGTAAACTTAAATTTTTATGACAGCTTGGATTTTCAAACGCTGAAATCCGAGCTGTCAGACCACCAATAACGATGATCCCCGAAATGGAACACTTAGCACATCCATACACACAACAAAATTCAAAGCAGACATGTACATATAGCAAAAGAAACCTCAATTTCTATATACGCATGAATCGAGACAAAATAATGGTTCTATCTTTATGCAACTCATAAGTATGACAGAACCAAAATGAACCACCGGTGATGACCGACCATCACCTAAACAGTGGTTCACAGAACATCTAAATATTACATGAATCCAAATTCAAAGTTCTATAAAAAAAGAATGACTGGACGTACCAAACCTTAGTTACAAGATTTCAAAATAATCAAAAGTCCCCTAAAGGAAGTACTTGTCTGGTGGAAGATATAAATCTTCTTTAGGAATGCAATCAGGGTCTTCCTCATGCCCTGAATCCTCAATTGTTGTATCTACCCCTGTGCCTGTGACGTATAGTTGAGAGGTGAGCTAACAGTCTAAGCTCAATAGGGGGAATATCAACGACATTCATATCATATTTCAAAGCATAGATTTCACGACCGATTTCGGTAATAAAGTTCATATAAAACTAAATTTTTAAGTTGCTTGAATTAAACAAAAATAAAATTTAAACACAAGTTCGGAGTTTGTTTCTTTGTTTCTAATCTCTTGATCGTTTTCAGATTTTACATGCCTCTTCATATCTTATCATGACTTAAAACAATAACTTAAATAGTCTCTCAAGCAAAATATAGCATTGAGAGTAACACATATACAGAGGGGAATCCCTGAACTATCGTAATTCAATGAACCATTTTCGGAGTGTGCAGGCCCCTACGCTATAAGGGCATTTTAAACAAAGTTTACTGATTGGTAAATGTATAAATGTCGGATATCCACGTCTACGATGGGATTAGATGAATCTTAAATCATTGTGTAAATTCTAACATATAGTTTAACACTGTATATTGTACTTATTTATAGCTAGTTTCGGAACTTAGAATTCAAGACTCAAACACAAAGTTCATATTTAGAGTCACACACACATGCAAATCACGTTCACATTTCGAATCACATATTTTATAATTCATGTACAAAGCTTATTTGAAAGATTCGTAAGTCAAAAATTTGAATGCATATTGAACTTATCATAATTGTCTTATCACATCACATTATCTATATAAATTGCATCAAATATAATGTTGTTTAATTTTTCCTACCTCACGGCTCATGACACCACGAAAATCATGTAAAACGAGGCAAAGATCCTTATGCACATCCAATTTATAACCTACATTATAATGCATCCAAAAGGCATGAATATGCCTAGAGAAACATACTTATCAAAGTTTCAAAGAATTTTTCCAAAAATATCCAAAATAGCCAAAACTGACTAAGTCGTATTCCTTATCAAAATAGCCTGTGACAATTGCGCACGCGAGTTCCAAAGTCGCGCAAGTGACTTCTCCTGGCACACTCTCAGTAGCGTGAGTGACTGTTTTCACCTGATTTCATACCTATTCTGAAGCTTATCTCGCGCGAGCAACCTCATGTGGCGCGTGCGAGGTCTAAAGTCGTGCGAACGACTTTCGGGATTTCAGCAATTCTTTCTGAATTCTTATTTTCTTTCTCTTTCCCTTTTTTTCCTTTTTAAACCCACATTAAATGCCTAATCTTTAGGGCACTAAATGCTCAATTTAAATCACAATAAACCATAATTAACCTATGAGATCTCACATTCCTATCTCGCAAGAATTCACGTGCACATTGATTGGAGGAACGTGCTCAACGGCTCTTTTGCCACACGCGCCTAAAGGGTTTGAACCCACCTCCCGACGATCATATCGGAATGTACGCGACAATCAATTCCCTTCCAATGCACACAGCCAATCACACTTCACGCTCTATGATGATTTCAAGATGGATTCTTTACGAAAGGATTTTGTAGAGACGACTCTCACTCTCTTTACAAATCGAAATCACGCGCTCCAACGGTCTTCTTGCATCAACGAATGAGATAGACGAACAATTTGCACGGTAGATCCCCCACAATCTCGGTCGTGATACGTCAAGGGTCTCACATGAGGAAAACTCTCTCTCTCACTTCTTTTCTCTATTTCTAAATAAAAGCAAAGAGAAATGGCTTACCATTCTCTTATACCCTTTGTTTGCTTCCATGTGAAGCACACACACACACATGGGTGTTTCAATAAGTGGCTTGGTTCGCTTGCGAACCCTATACACCTAAGCCAGGTATTATATCTTTACTCTAGCAAGTTAAATGAGCCTAAAGTACATTCAGAAAATTTGAAACGGTACCACATGCCATAATGACACATGTACCCAGCTGACTTACACGATTCACAAAGTTTGGGGTTATTAAACCCTCCCCTCACAAAAATTATCGTCCTCGAAAATTGACCATGGTTCAGTTGCTTCGCAATGATACAGCAAGAAAACATATAGGACTAACAAGGAGATTGAGATTCTCTATAGAAGAGAACATAGTTTATCGACGATGATCTACATCATGTTGTTAAAAATCTGTTTTAAAATACCTAGGGTTTCGAATCACTCACATCAAATCTATCCATATTGCACATCGAAATCGAAACACATCCACATGTAATCAGCCACACATTCTCACAACAACTTTGACAGAATGTTTATACGATTTACTCTAACAAAATGAGCTAACTCAATAGTTAGTTACTACTAATCTAACCACTATTATTCCTGCACACACTCAAAATGACTCTGCATATCCCCCCAGCATTGATGGGCATCCCATCGCTGTAGAAATGTCACTTAGGTCGAATTGGAATTTTTGACCATCGATTTCGGTCACAAATTCGATCGGATCGTTACTCATTTTCAGGTTTTGATAAAAGACCCGCACCAACCTAGGGAAATAATGGCTATGAAATGGCTCAAGGAGCGATTTCATATCGGCGGCCATCAAATACGCAAGAGTCCATTGGGTGGTCGCTTGGCCCTCCAACAAACTTTTGTCGATTGACCATTCCACTTCAAATTTCTTTGAATCCCACCACTCTGTGGGTTATTCTCTCACGATTGGTGGTTGAGCCACCTTCGGGCATTTGGATGATGAAGGTTTGGTCGCGGACATTTTCCGTGGTCCCATTTTAGCTATTTGAAAAGAAAAATATGAAGATAAGATGAAGAAAATGACCCGTAGGCCATATAAATCCCGACAGTCACGTGAGCGACATCAAAAGCCGCACGAGCGACTTTTAAGACAGAACTGGAACCTTAACAGTCGCGTGAGCGACTGTATTGCCCTTCTTTCTCGCGTGGTCATCTGAAGAGGTCGCGTGAGCGACTTTAAATTCGCGCGCATGAGTTCAATATATTTTTGTGATTTGTGTTGTTTTCTGTTTGGGTTCCTTTTATCTCGTTGGATTTCTCTTTTTCCCTTCCACTTACCTTGAAATTTCGAGTACACGGTCCATACACGCATACCATTACATCAATTTAAAACGTGGATTTCCTTTAGTCAACTTTCGACAATACTTGACGATTCGCGACTTGCACTTGGCACCCTTATTATAATATTAACCATTTGATAACAATCACATTTGACAATTGAAATGCACATAAAAATGATCTACTAGTCTTTTATTTCTCATTTAATTAACTCAAAAATTTACAGGGTTGAAGTTCATTCGAAAAGCTGCGGATACGCGTCGCTTATGTCCGACTCGCGTTTCTAAGTAGCTTCTTTTGGCAAATGGTTTCGCCACCTTACAAGTACCAACAAAATACGTTTGGTATACAATACTTGCTCCTTCCAATCGAGAATCTGTATTGGTTCTTCTCTAATGGTCAAGTCTTATGGAATCTCAATCGGTTGATAGTCTAGGACGTGAGTTGGATCCTTCATATATTTCCTTAGCATCGACGTCTGAAATACGTTATACATGCTCGATAGTTGTGGCGGTAGAGCAACCCGATACGTAACTTATCCAACTCATCCCAAAACCTCAAATGGTCTCAGGTAACGTGGACTCTGCTTTCCACTTTTTCTGAAGCGCATTACACCTTCTGTAGGTGAAATCTTTATGAATACTTTATTCCCATTTTGAAACTCAACACTCATTCTTTTCAGATCGGCATAGCTCTTCTGCCAGCTTTATGCCACTTTTAATTTTTCACGGATTAAGCGTACAACTTCAATGGTAGTCTCAACAATTTTTAGACCCAAAAAAAAATTCTCTTCGATTTCTTCTCAGTTAATCAAAGATTTACATCTTTGTCCATATAGCCCTTCGTAGGGGGCCATGCCGATGCTTGTTTGATAACTATTATTGCATGCGAACTTAATTAATGGTAAGTGTTGATCCCACGTTCCTTGAAAATCAAGCATACAAGCTCAGAGCATGTCCTCTATAATCTGGTTCACCCTTCTGGTCTGTCCATCTTTTTATGGGTGTAATGCAGCACTGAAGTCTAATCTTGAGCCCATTCCTTTTTAAAATTTTTGCCAAAACTGTGATGTATACAATGGGTCACGATCTGAGACAATGCTCAGAGGGATACCATGCAATCTGACGATCTCTTTTAGGTACATCTCTTCAAGCCTACTGACTGTATACTTGGTATTATAAGGTAAGAAATGGGTTGATTTGGTTAGCCTATCGATGATTACCCATATGGCGTTGTGCCCTCTCATCATCCTTGGTAATCTTAAAATAAAGCCATGAAAATGGATTCCCATTTCCATTTCAGTATCAATAGAGGCTGTAATAAACCTGATGGATGTCGGTGATTCACTTTCACTTGCTGGTACACCAAGCACTTTGAGACGTACTTGGCAACAACCTTCTTCAAACTTCTCCACCAAAAGTTCTTCTTTAGATCTTGGTATATCTTGGGAGGTACCACCCGGATGACATATTTTGTATGGGCCTCTTCTAGGATAGTATGTTGGAGATTGACATCGATCGATATACATAGACCCCCTCTGAACAGTAGTGATCCATCCCCCTTGATGGAGAAATCTGGTCTAGTACCATCAGTCACACCTCTTCTGATCTCGGTAAGTTCTGCATCTTTCATTTGAAGCTTGTAGATGTCATCGAAGATTATCGGTCTGATCGTAATGTTTGCCACTATGGCTCTTGAATCTTTCACCTTGATCTTCGTATCATACAATGAGATGTCCTCTAATAATTTCCGTCTATAGATCCCCATGGTGAGGCTCAATAACTGAGCCGATGTCTTCCGACTCAAAGTGTCTGCTATTACATTAGCCTTACTTGGATGATACTGAATGGAGCAATCATAATCTTTGAAAAATTTAATCCATCTTCTTTACCTCATATTTAGATCCTTCTGAGTAAATAGGTACTTAACGCTCTTATGGTCCGTACATAGCTCAAAAGTCTCCCCCTACAGGTAATTCCTCCATATCTGCAATGCAAAAATCATTGCTGCCAGTTCAAGATCATGTGTTGGGTAATTCTTTTCAGGATCCTTGAGCTGTCTCGAACCATAGATGATAACTCTCTCATTTTGGTTGAGAACACAGCCCAACCCACTATGTGAAGTGTCGCTAACACGATGAAACTCCCACTGCCTAACGGAATAGCAAGCACTAGTGTAGAGGTAAGCCTTCTCTTAAGTTTCTAGAAGCTCTTCTCACATGACTCGGTCCATTCAAACTTCACATTTTTCCTCGTAAGCTGTGTGAGCAATCCTGATATCTTGGAAAAGCCTTCTACAAATCTTATGTAGTAGCTAGCCAATCTTCTATAAGCCTTCTCTTAAGTTCCTAGAAGCTCTTCTCACATGACTCGATCCATTCAAACTTCACATTTTTCCTCGTAAGTTATGTGAGCGGTCCTGATATCTTGGAAAAGCCTTCTACAAATCTTCTGTAGTAGCCAACCAATCCTAGAAAACTTCGTACCTTTGTGACTGTTCTTGGTTGTTTATATTGTACAATGACCTCAATCTTTGCTAGATCGACCGTAATACCCATTTCAGAGACAACATGTCCCAAGAAGCTCACTTGTTCTAACCAGAACTCACACTTGTTGAGCTTCGCATAAAGCTGGTGTTCATGTAATATTTGTAGAGCAATATGTAGATGTTGTTCGTATTCTTCCTTTGACTTTTAATAGATGAGAATATCATCTACGAATACGACCAAACATTTATCGAGATATGATTTGAACACCCTGTTCATGAGATCCATGAATGAAGCTAGTGCATTAGATACTGGCTCCATGCCTGGAGCTAAGTCAACTGCGAACTCAACCTCTCTATCTAATGGCAATCCTGGTAGCTATTCAGGAAACACATCTGGAAACTCACATGCAACTGGAATATCGGCTATGTTGTTCTTCTCTTCCCGTTGCTCCTGTAAAAATGCGAAGTATCCGCTGCATCAGTTTCTCATCAGACATTCTGCTTGAATCGCAAAGATAAACGGTGCTACACTAGCCTTGACACCACGAAATCGAAACAACTTTCCTTTCGGAGGGGGGAAAGTAACTATTTTCCGTAGGCAATCAACGCTTGTATGGTAAGCGGATAACCAGTTCATACCAACGATCACATCGAATCCTTGCATGTCTAACAGGATGAGATCTACCGCCGTCTCATGATCTTCAATTGAAACAACAATCGATCGGCAAAACATATATGTGCTCACCGAACTTCCCGTAGGAATTAACACGACTAGAATAAAATCTAAGGTTGCGAACTATGAAGTCATGAAAGAGTGTGTAGAACCTGGGTCTATCAATACCCGTGCTTCGTGCTGACATATGTCGCTACGTTGATACATTTGTAGGGTACCTACGCGTCATGCATGCAATTTAGTTCATTGAAAGAAAAAAAATGTATGATGGCACTCATGACTTGCAATTTGCTTGTAATTACAAAATTGGCATTTGCTAATGGAACTAAAGCAAAAAATTATAATCCAATTTAAATTATACCTTGGATGACATCATTGGATGTTTGAGCGTCCAGGGCAGTAACAGCATACGCACAACTTTGAATAGTAGGTCGCATGGGTTGTATAGGCCTCTATGTGGCAGCTGATGTCGTCCCTTCCTTTCTGATATCAGGGCAATCTCTTATCATGTGCCCCATCTTACCACACTTAAAGGACGCTCTGGAGTTCTGTCTACTATCCACCGTCTTGTGTGATTTTCCACAACGAGCGCATGTTTCTGTCGGAGTAAATGATGATGCTCGAGAATGGCATTGTGTAAAAGATGCTCCAATTGTCATAGTATGGCATGATGGACGAGAAAATCTACTAGGCGTAGGCACAAATGGTCTTGAGTAGACACTCTGAGCAAGTTGCCTTGGTGTCGGTATTGCAAACCTCGACTTGTTCTTTGCCGGTTCATAGTTATTTGACCGCACTTGACTTGTTTTGCCTCGACTCTGTTGGTCCCTTCTCTTATTCATTTCTTCAATATCTTTTTCGGCGACAAGAGCCCTGCCCATCACTCTTGCATATGTATCCAACTGAAACATCGAGACACTATCGCGAATATTCGGCCTTAAACCGTGTTGAAACTTCTTGGCCTTCATTGTATCTGAGGCCACATGTTCCGGTGCAAATCTTGAAAGTCTTGTAAATTTCGTTTCGTATTCTCATACAGACATCCTACCTTGTTCCAAGTTAATAAACTTAACTTCTATCTGATTCCTTACGACTTTGGAAAAATATTCCTCATTGAACTCTTCCACGAATTCTTCCCAAGTCCACAACTTAGTAGGGTTCTCTTATTTTCTAGTTCTCGACACTAATTTCCACTATGGGTCGACCTCCCCGTTCAACTTGAAAGCAACCCACCTAATCTTCTCATCCTCAGTGTAAGGAAGTACAATGAATATTTTCTCCATTTCATTGAGCCACTTTTCTGCCTCAAGTGGATCGGCTTGTCCTGAGAAAGTTGGAGGACGCATCCTCTTGAATTCTATGAACGCCGAAGGTTGAGGCTGATGACTATTCACATTATTTACAGCCATCGACTCCATATGTTGTGCCATTGCATTGGCCACAGTCTCCATGGCTTGTGCCATTCTTTCTCTTTCATCTCTTCCTTCATTTTCTTCTTCTGGAGGATCTCTCTCACCAATTGGAATCCTATTAGAACCAGTGGTGATTCATTCCCCACTCCTTATATTTCGGGTACGACCATCCCTCGGTCTACCTCTAGAGGACATACCGATCTGTTATCATGAAACAAAAGTTTCATTAACAGATGGTCCCTATATTCCGATAAAATCTTAACTTCTAATATAAGTTTCGGTCTTGTCAGAAATTTCTAAAGTCATAAGCTTTGATACCAACTATGATAGCCCAGATTCCCTAACCTCGAAATCTGGACCGTCAGACCATCGATAACGACAATCCTCGAAATATAACACTTGGCACATTCACACACACAACAGAATTCAAAGCAGATATGTACATATAACAAAAGAAACCTCCATTTCTATATACGCATGAATCGAGATAAAATAATGGTTCTATCCTTATGCAGCTCATAAGTATAACAAAACCAAAATGAACTACCGGTGATGGCTGACCATTATCTAAATAGTAGTTCAAAGAACATCTAAATATTATATGAATCAAAATCCAAAGTTTTATAACAAAAGAATGGTTGGACGTACCAAGCCCTAGTCACAAGATTTAAAAAATAATCAGAAGTCCCCTAAGGGAAGTACTCATCTGGTGGAAGATCTAAATCTTCTTTAGGAATGTAATCAAGGTCTTCCTCACGCCCTAAATCCTCAATTGTCGTATCTACACTTGTGTCTGTGACGTATAGTCGGGAAGTGAGCTAACAGTCTAAACTCAATAGGGGGAATATCAATAAAATTCATATCATATTTCAAAGCATAGATTTCAGGACGAATTTCGAAAACAAAGTTCATATAAAACTAAAATTTTAAGATGCTTGAATCAAACAAAAATAGAATTTAGACACAAGTTTGGAGTTTGTTTCTTCGTTTCTAATCACTTGATCATTTCTGGATTTTACATGCCTCTTCATATCTCATCATGACTTAAAACAATAACTTAAATAGTCTTTCAAGCAAAATATAATACTGAGAGCCACACATATACCAATGGGAATTCTTGAACCATCGTCATTCAATGAACCATTTTTGGAGTGTGCAAGCCCCAATGCTATGAGGGCACTTGTGCGGCTAAAGTTTACTGTTGATCGATATAAATGTACGGATATCCTGTCGTACCGGTACACGATGGAGATTCGTTTCATGTGAACCTTAAATTATTGTGCAAATTCTAACATATAGTTTAACACCATGTATTGTGCTTATTTCATAGTTAGTTTTGAAACTTAGAATTCAAGGCTCAAACACGAAGTTCATATTCAGAGTCACACACATATGCAAATCACGTTCACATTTCGAATCACATATTTTAGAATTTATTTACAAAGCTTATTTGAAATATTTATAAGTCAAAAATTCAAATGCATATTGAACTTATCATAATTGTCTTATCACATCACACTATCTATACAAATTACTTCAAATATAATGTTATTGAATTTTCCTTATCTCATGGCTCACGACACTACCAAATCACGTAAAACGAGGCAAAGATCCTTACGCACTCATCTAATTTATAACCTACATTATAATGCATCCAAAGGGCATGAATCAATGTTTAGAGAAACATACTCATCAAAGTTTCAAAGAATTTTTTCAAAAATAGCCAAAATTGGCTCAGTCGTGCGCGCGAGCCCCAAAGTCGCGCGAGTTACTTCCCATGGCACACCCTAGTTGCACGGCCTCGCGTGGGCGACTATTCTCACTTATTCCTTATGAAAACAGCCTGAGACAGTCACGTGTGTGAGGTCAAAAGTCACCTCGCGTGGGCGACTATTCTCTCTTATTCCTTATGAAAACAGCCTAAGACAGTCACGCGTGTGAGTTCAAAAGTCACGCGAGCCACTTCTCCTGCACACTATCAGTTGCGCGAGCGACTATTTTCACCTGATTTTATGCCTATTCTGAAGCTTATCGCGTGCGAGTAACTTCATGTCACACTCGCGAGGTCTAAAGCCACACGAGCTACTTTTGAGATTTAAGCAATTCTTCCTTAATTCTTATTTTCTTTCTCTTTCCCTTTTTTCCCTTTTTAAACTCACATTAAATGCCTAACCTTTAGGGCAATAAATGCTCAATTTAAACCACAATAAATCATAATTAACCTATGAGATCTCACCTTCCTATCTCGCAAGAATTCATGTGCACATTGATTGGAGGAACGTGTTGAACGACACTTTTGCAACACATATCAAAAGGGTTTGAACCCACCTCCCCGCGATCGTATCGGAACGTATGCTACAATCAACTCCCTTCCAATGCACACAACCAATCACACTTCACGCTCTACAATGATTTCAAGATGGATTCTCTACAAATGGGTTTGGTAGAGACGGCTCTCACTCTCTTTACAAATCGAAATCAAATGCTCCAACAGTCACTTGTTGCATCAACAAATGAGATGGAGGAACAACTTCCACAGTAGATCGCCCACGATCTCGATCGTGATGTGTCAAGGGTCTCATGTGAGGAAAAGTCTCTCTCACTTCTTCTCTCTATTTCCAAACAAAAGCAAAGAGAAATGACTTACCATTCTCTTATACCCTTGGTTTGCTTCCATGTGAAGCACACACACACACATGGGTGTTTCAACAAGTGGCTTGGTTTGCTTGCGAACCCTATACACCTAAGCCAGGTGTTATATCTCTAGTCTAGGAAGGTAAATGAGCCTAAAGTACATTAGAAAATTTTGAAACAGTACCGTGTGTCGTAATGACACGTGTACTCAACTAACTTACACGGTTCACAAAGTTTGGGGTTATTACAATTTTATTATCAAGTTTAATGTTAATTAATCATGCTATGATCATAGTGACAAATTTCGTTTTCAATCATTTTTCGGTGGGAGGTCTTTTCGGTACATTTTGGATTAATTTCGATAGCTTTTGAAAAAAATTCAGGAATTAAAAATATATAACATATTTAAAATAATATAAATAAAAAATTTAAATATAATAAAAAAATTATTGAAATTTTCAAAATTTCGCTGAAAATATCAAAATTATCAAAATTTTCCCGAAATTTTTGTTTGGCCCCCTTTTCGGTGAATTTGTGAAATTTCGCTGAATTTTGGCGAAATTTGTCACTATGGCTATGATCAAAATTTAATGATTTATGATGAAAAATATGATAGTTAAACTATATATGATGTTTTACATGTGATCGATAGACTTTAAAAATTGAAATAAATTATATAAATTGTATGATTCTAAGCGTCATTGAATGTTGCCTGACATTGACCGAATTACAAGTAGAAAAATTTAAACACAAACAAGATCTAAAGATGAAAAGAATAAACGATAATAATTTAACGAGAATAAATTTTATGAAAAGTTATAATTAATGGACTCTAATGAGCTCTCATGCTTAAGGGTTTAGGATGATTATGATCACACTACCATATTCACAAAGGAAATCATGTTAAAATGTAATGCATTCATAACATTAGAAAAGATAAGTGAAATGTCAGCTATTGCATGTCGTAACTAGCTCGAATTTATTGGAGAAGCCTTATTCGAAGGCCGTAGAATGTGAAGATCATGTTAAAATAAACAATACTAATTGAAGCCAATTAATTTCAATTATCAACAATTTAATGCAAGGTTGGAACATACCTTACCGCCGAGAATGATCCGAAAGAAAATTCCGATGAGCCGCGTGATTACCGCTTTGATAACATTACTACCTCGCTTCTATCTCCCTCTATATGATGGACACAATTACATTGAGTGGAGATGAAGAGAGGACGTTGTCCTCTTTTCTAGCATGCCCTTGAATCTTAATCCATCAAGGATTCAAGGGAGAGGTATATCACTAAAAAATAAGAATTGGCTTACCACAAACCAATCATGTCGAAATCGACTCCTAAAGTTGCGTGGAGTGAAATCACGTTACCAATGAAATCCCAAAGTCTTTAGTCAATCAAGTTTTAAGTAAACTAGGAAAAGGGTAAAGTTATTGTGTGGGTCACAAATACCCAACAATCTTCAACCTGTACCACACATTAACTTTAATTATATATATATTTTTTTAATAAAACAAAAATAGAAAATAAGAAAAAATATCATGATTGACTTAGTTCAAAAACGGATGGTCATCCTTTAAAGTTTTGTAAAAACATTGACTTTCAAGACTTTCATGTAACACACATTCTCTCAAGTTCAATAACAATCTTAATGTCGAATCATGAATGTCGATAATGTATCATTTCTTCAAATCTCATTATGATAGTTCCATGGATAAGACACTAATATCATTAATAAACTGGAGAACTCGTTGTGGTTTTAGTGATACCAGAAAACATACACTTTAATATAATTTCTTGTGTATATCCCCTCATTCGTCCTGCTTCATACCCTAAGGTATGTTGTCCTGATATATTACGACATGAGCCATGTGAAAACTATCACCCACATATCAGGACAAAAGCTACACAAATCGTGGTGCCTAATCATGATAGCTCAAGCAACCTTATTTGAGCACTTATGCTCCTAGGCAATAACATTGCATATGCACAAATAATAATAATAATAATGGTACCAAAATAAATGCATCAAGTAAATAAAGCATAATGTTTGCAATAAAGGTATTATAAAATAGAATAATGCATTGTGGAATCAGAGACTCCGACTCAAATAGTGTACTTGAATGTCTCTAACACTCTCATCCGAATCACATGCGCATTAAAAACTTTTGGAGCTAATCCTTTGGATAGAGGATCTACAATCATCTCTTCAATTGGCAAATGAGAAATTTTAATAATCTCTTCCTTTACTTTCTTGCGAACTATAAAGTATTTAATTTCAATGTATCAGTTATTCTTGGTAATCTTCCCACTCTTGATGAAATTTGTACCAGCCTTGTTGTCACAATAAATTACAATAAGTCTTTCAATAGAATCCACAATCTTTAGTTCTCAAATGAAGTTTTTCAACCACATAGCATGGCGAGTAGCCTCATGGCATCCGACAAACTCTGCAAACATGGTGAAATCGGTAGTTATGCTTTGTTTCGAGCTCCTCCAAGATATAGCTCCATCAATAAGCTTGAAGATGAAACCCGAAGTAGACTTTCGAGTTTCCAAGCACCCAGCATAGTCAGAATCTGTGTATTCGACAATCGCAAGCTCGCTCGACTTTCTATAAACTAGTATGAAATCCTTAGTTCTTTGTAAGTATCATAAGAATTTCTTCATGGCATTAAAGTGAGTAATACCAGGATTTCGTTGAAATCTTCCGAACATTCCAACAATAAAAGCGAGATCGGATCGTAAACATATCATTGCATACATTAAGCTTCCAACAGCAGAAGCTTATTCAGAGACATTTACTTGTGTTTTTTACATTTCATTTCTTGGACATTGACTTTCACTGAAAGTATCGCCTTTAACAATAGGAGTATCACCGGACGCACAATTTTTTATATGAAATTTTTTGAGAATTTTATCAATATAAGCTCTCTATGATAAGCCTAAAAGTCCAGCACCTCAATCTCTATGGATCTTAATTCCAAGAATATATTGAGTATTCCCGATATCTTTCATATCAAAACTCTTGAAGAGAAAAAGTTTCATTTCGTGTAGGAGATGAATATCGCTGCTAGCAAGAAGTATATCATCAACGTAAAGAACGAGAATGATAAAATGTGCTTTAACCCTTTTGATGTAAATGCATTGGTCTATAATGTTTTCTTTGAAACCAAATTGTGTCACAATTTTATCAAATTTTAAATACCATTATCGTGAAGCCTGCTTTAATCCATAAATGGATCTCTTCAGTCTGCAAACAAGATTCTCTTGTCCATGTGCAACAAAACCTTCTGGCTAAGACATATAAATTTCCTCTTCTAGATCACCATTCAAGAATGTCGTTTTAACATCCATTTGGTGCAACTCGAGATCGTAGTGGGCAACGATCGCAAGGATGATCCATAGTGAATCTTTGGATGATATCGGAGAGAGTTTCATTAAAATCAATGCCATGTCTCTGTGTGAAACTCTTGGCAACGAGTCTTGCCTTGTACTTTTCAATATTTCCCTCTGAATCTCTTTTAGTTTTGAAAACTCATCTGTATTTAATTTTCTTATAACTATTAGAAAGAGCATAGAGTTCCCAAACATGATTCTTTTCCATAGATTGCAACTCCTCTCTTATGGCCTCCTACAAGTATTGAAATTTGTCGCTCTCCATAGCTTTACGGAGGAAGGAGGGCCATCAAAATCTAAATGAACATCGTCATCCTCTTGCACATAGACTTCATAATCAGATGGTATGACAGATCTTCGCTCTCTAGAGGATCTTCTTAAAGTAATTGGATGCTCTTCAGAAACAGATGGAGCCAGAGCGGGTGCGCTCGATATCCCTATGTCATGAGGAACAAATACTGATATGGAACATCCAACGGGAATAGGAGCCATAGAAAGAGTAGATAAGGAAGGTCCAACGGGAATAGGTAAAATAATATTACGATCTTTTTCGAAGATAATGTTTCTCCTCTTTTGACTCCTACTAAAAATATTATCTTCAAAAAATTTTTAATTTGAAGTTTCCACAATCTCTAGTGGTCTCAAAGGGCAATAGAATCTATATGCTCGAGTACACTCTGGATAACCTATAAAGTATGTGACGGTGCGAGGGTCAAGTTTCTTCAACTTAGGATTATAAAGTTTTGCTTCAGCTAGACATCCCCACACATGGAGATGATTTAAACTAGGCTTGTGACCGGTCCAAATCTTGTTAGGGATTTCAGGAGCTGCTTTATATGGTACCCTATTTATAATGTAAATCGCTGTTTTGAGAGCTTCTCCCCAAAAACTCTCAAGAAGATCTGAAAGACTCATCATACTCCGTATGACATCCTGCTATGTATGATTTCTCCTTTCAGAGACGCCATTTTATTTTAGTGTACCTGGAGCAGTGTATTGAGGAACTGTGCCCTGTTCCTTTAGGTATTCGATGAAGGGTCCGTGATTTACACCGTCTTTATTCATTTTCCCATAATATTTACCTCCACGATCTGATCTGAGACTCTTTATCTTTTTATCTATCTGTTTCTCTACCTTAATTTGAAAGATTTTGAATATGTCAAGTACCTCAGATTTACGATGAATTAGTTACACATATGCATATCGTGAAAAATCATCTATAAAGCTAATAAAGTAACGCTGTCCACTATGTGAAAGAGTAGGGAAAGGGCCACAAATGTCAATGTTAATGAGATGCAATGACTCAGATGATCTTGAAGCTTCAAACTTGCGTTGTTTTGTCATTTTTCCTTTAATACATTGAACGCAAGTTTCAAATTATTAAAATTGAGAGGTTTAAAAATATTATTTTTGACCATAGTATCTAGTCTTTTGTTTGATGCATGACCTAACCGTCTATACCAGAGCATAGAAGAATTTTCTACCAAAAGCACACGCTTGGACCTGGATGAGGTGGAAGAAACATATACTGATGAAGAAGTAGAATCAATATCAAGAGATAGTTGAAATAATCTGTCTATCAATAAACCATGTCCTACTAAATCAGAATGTAGACTAATAGATAAATCACCTCAAGAAAAGTTGAAATAATATCCATGACCAAGTAATCTAGATATAGAAATAAGGTTCCGTTGGAATGAAGGAATAAAATAAATATCATGTAGTATCAAAATATGTCCAGAGTCTAAGACAAGGCGGTAAGTCCCAACGGCCTCAACTTTAATCGCTTGTTCATTTCCGAGGAAAAGCCTCTCATCCGATCTTGGGCTTCTCTTGCAGATTAGCCCCTGCAAAGTATGAGAAACGTGCACAGAGGCACCTGAGTCAATAAATCATGTCCTACTAAATCAGAATGTAGAGTAACAGATAAATCACCTCTAGAAAAGTTGAAATAATATCCATGACCAAGTAATCTAGATATAGAAATAAGGTTCTATCGGAATGAAGGAATAAAATAAACATTATGTAGTATCAAAATATGTCCAGAGTCTAAGACAAGGCGGTAAGTCCAACGGCCTCAACTTTAACCGCTTGTTCATTTTCGAGGAAAAGCCTCTTATCCGGTTTTGGGCTTCTCCTGCTGATTATTCCCTGCAAAGTATGAGAAACGTGCATAGAGGCACCTGAGTCAACCCACCATGAACCTTCTGAAATATTTACTAGATTTAATTCAAAGCAAATATGTGCAAAGTTAATACCTCCTCGCTGCTTCTTCTTCATAATATTTTTTCACAAGTAGTAATATTTTTTTATATGATCTTTCTTCTTACAAAAGTGGCAGTCATAATCATCGTTGACCTTAACTGCTTTTAGCTTGAAATCTTTCTTAATCCCCTTACTGTCGTTGTAGTGGTTCTGACCCTTCTTTTTGAAATTCTTCTTGTGAGTTGGCTTGTAAGCTAGATTATAGGGAGGATTGTGGCCAAAATTAACAAACTGGACTTTGTTTCCACGAAGCCTCTCTTCTTCAATCACGCACATTGAGATCAATTGATTCAAATCTCATTTGTCCTTCTGAGCATTATAATTTACTTTAAAAGTATCAAATTGTTTGGAAAGAAAAGCAACAGCTAAATGCACTACGACAGCTTCTTCGATGGTAATTCCTTGTTCTTTAAGCTTCATAGCTAACATGGACATTTTAAGAATAAATTCCTGCACACTCTCATTGCCATCATATCGCTTATTGATCAATTGCACTAAATAGCCGTACTGTAGGGATTTTACTGTTCTAACGAACTGGTCTTGAATGAACTTCAATAATTCTTTGACTGTTTCGATAGTTTGAATACCACCTCTAATGAGTTCAGTAATAGAAGCGCGTATGATCATCATTGTCATACGATTTGCCTTCTCTCATCAAGCGTATTGGGCCTTTTGAATTTCAATGGCGTTGGACGGTAAAGTTGGCTTGTCCTCCGTAAGAATAAAGTCATAGTTCCTATATCTAAGGGTCAAATCAAGATCCATTCGCCAGGTGTTATAATTGGTGTCATTAAGTTTTTTAATACTGGCCATCTGTTGGTATAAGATTGATCCGTCTATAGCTGATATGAAAAAGAATGACTATCAGCACATTATTCAATTAGAATTTTATAAAATAAAAATTCATACCCGAGGTCGAGGTTGAATTAATCAGAGTGTAAACAAACATGTGCAAAGGAACATTCACGCTAAGGGACAAACTTCACTTATTGTTTCAGCATCACCTTAGGACAGAAGCTTTGACTTATCGTAAGTCTCCCTAAGTTGTGTTTAGGAACACACATAGACCTAGTCAGATGTGTTTTCGGCTTGATCGAAGCTATGCATCAGTTTAGGCTAGAACTGTCATTCTTCTCTCACCTAGACACACATGGCTATTCTGCTAATTCCATCTATATGAGTTTTCTAAATTAGCTTTGGCCAGAAATAGTAGGTCGCATAGACGAATGCACATGCAATCTTAATGAAAAAGGAATTTTAAAATTTAAGGATAACGTGTCCTCCATAAGTTGGTCACCTTTAGGCAGACTGTAAACCTACTTTGGCTATGCATCCCGAAATGATTGCTTTACCGTTCTACCTAAACCCCTTTATACATAGAACTAAAGCTCCTAGACATTCTATCATGTCAATAGTTCATAGTTTCATTCAAAGAGAATGCTCACATATTAATTTGATTAAATTTAATTTCATGAAAAAATAAAAATTCATGGTAAAAGGCATTGTATGTGTTCTATTTATATATGATAAGTTCATTAATAAAATTGCACATGATTTTACTATGAACAATGACATGATAGTATAAGAGCAACAAGTAGAAAAGGTTCAACAATCTGTTTTTTTTTTTTTATAATATGAGGAAAATATGTATAATTGCACAAAATAAATTTAATGAACTTTGAATAGAATTTTTATATCCAAAATAGCCTCAGACAGTCCAAACAAAGAGTCCAACATATAGAACTCATCAAGTAGACTAAAATCGATACATCATTAGTGTAAATCGGAGCTATATATTTCCTGATATTGTGTTTTAAAGATTGAGCCTAAATTAGGCTCAATGCGGTGGTGAAAATAAATTTATAGAATTGAACTGACATTTGCAGTCGGCCGAATTAAAACATAGATCAGGTTACAATTAATTCAGTCTGTTCTGCAAAACATCACCTTTGGTGCTTTAAGCTCACATGGGATAACCACCCATTAAAGTCACTTGTGGGACTATATTATATATTAGATATTAAAATATATTAAGGTATGCATATATTAAAAGTATATAGCAACCTTTAGATGTATATTATATATAATATATATTTTAATTCAAGTACACAGTCAATAGGTAAGGCGGTGGTTGCTGGTTGCTATGTGGTATATATATATATATATATATATATATATATATATATATATATATAAAAGGTGGTTCGAGCCCCATAGATGTACAGGATACGCGCCTTGAGATGACGGTGAGACCTAATCTTAATGGGGTAAACGCCAAAACACTAACCAAAAGCCTCGGACACCAGGAATCGTCCGGTACTAGCTCGGTAGCTGTCCAGTGAGCCAAAGAGCCTTACCGGCGATAGTAAGGTAAAATAACCTTATTGTCATCTTCTCCAATCTACTTTCCTATAATTTTTTTTTATTTTATTTTTGTATATATCCTTTTGCCAACCAATGGGTAGAGGGTTGGATTAAACAACCGGCATCAATAAAATTAATCGGTGAACACACTAAGAACCCACCAGGGCCGTCGGCGAACTGGCGGCCTTGTGTGATTCAACCGGCATTATTTTATTTAGATTGAAAATAAATTAGCCTTTAAATCAGGCTCTGATACCAATTGTTAAAATAAACAAAACTAATTGCAGCCAATTAAATTTAATTATCAACAATTAAATGTAAGGTTGGAACATATATTGCCGCTGAGAATGATCCAAAAAAGAATTCCGATGAGCCGAGTGATTACTAATTTTAGGATAATACTACCTTGCTTCTATCTCCTTCTATATGATGGACGCGATTACATTGAGCGAAGATAAAATAAAAATAAAAATAATTTATCATGCTAAAATAAAAATAAAAATAAAAGTAAAAATAAAAAAATGGCTAGAACAGTAGAGCTCCTCCACTATGATGTGATATTATATACACCACCAATTTCATATATGGTCAAATAGTGGGTCAAATTGGTCAAATATCAGCTCATATTGGGTCTCACCGGCCAATATATATCTAACATGAACCGGAGGTACTATCAAAAAAACTCTTGGAGAAATTTTGTTAAACAATAAAAAATATTTATATACATATTTAATATTTTTAAACAATAAAAAATAATTTTTTTACTCGAGGAGCATAAGCCGATGGCTCGAGTTGTAATTGGTTGCATATCACATCACCTAACTTTGAAAAGTCAAATCCAATGGTTGCAATTAATCACAACTCGAGTCATAGTCATGGGACCCACCCAATGTGCCGATATTTATCGGTTGTTACAGCCCAGGTTGTGAGTATTTAAATTATTCTTTTTAGAGACCGTTTGGTGCCCCACCATCAAGAAAATTATGTGTCTACCAGTGCCATCACTTGAACATATCTCGGCCAAAAGAAACACCCCTATCAGGGATAGAACTTTAATATCTTCTATAAAAAACAATGGTTGATATTATAGTCAAAATATCATATGGTTCAAATCTCTCAAAAAGTTTGATTTTTAAGCCTATTACCTATCAATGATCTATCACTTTGACAGTTTGAAATACCCACATTTTTAATCCCTAATGGTGTAAGATCATTTAAACACCATTTTGGAGTTTAAATGACGGTCAGAGTCTGATCCATTATTTTGGGACCGACTCTCCTGACCATAATTTAATCACTAAATGGTCTTTAAAGGATCTTACACTATTCATTGGCTTCTGATCTTGAAAATCCACACCATTAAATTGGTATATCATCACTTGAAGAGCTATGGGTCTAAAAATTACACTTTTTAGGAGATTCAAACCATCCGATTTGGGCACTCTAATACCAACGGTTGCTCTTCATTTTGACGGTTGATATTAAAGTTCACCGATTGGATGATGAACCTTTGGCTAGCATATGTTCCAACAACGGAATGCCACTTGGGCAGTTTAGATTGATCATTGATGTGTGCCATATGACACAATGATAAATTACGCTTTAATGGTGTGAGATAAAAACTGACATTTTATTGGTGTGAGATCATTTAAACCCCATTTGGCATTTAAATGTCGGTCGGGAGTCATTATCAAAGTGTCACTTTTTATCTCACACCATTGAAGCGTGATTTATCATTGTGCCATATGGCACACATATATAATCAATCTAAATTGCCCAAGTGGCAATCCGTTGTTAGAACCTGTCCCAACCAGAGGATCATGCTATTAAGTTGATGTAAACCATGCGATCGGTAAACTTTAATATCAACCGTCAAAATTAAGAACAACCGTTGGTATTAGAGTGCACAAATTAGATGGTTCGAATATCTCAAAAAGTGTGATTTTTGAATCCATAGCCCTTCAATTGATGATATATTATGAATTTTTTAGATCATTAGCCAATCAATGGTGTAAGATCGTTTAAACACCATTTGGTATTTAAATGACGGTCAAGAGAGTTAGACCCTTTATTTTTTAATATCCAAATATTACATCTATCGCGAAGGGGTTTCGTCAAAAATATAGTAAAACCCAAGGATCAAAATTTCGGCCGAAATGACTAAAATTATTGGTTTTGATCCCCACCGAAACGATAATTTGGACTGAAAATTTTCGATTATCGGCCAAAATTTTGGTTCAAATTTTCGATTTCAGTCAAGTCCGAAACCGAAATTTTGATCCTTAGTAAAACCTGATTTAGGATCCTACTTGGTAGGACCAGACCAAACCCCCTACGGCGTATACGCTGTGCATGATATCGCACAGGCATGTGCGCATGCACATGTGCTTGCGTGATGTGCATGCAATCACGGCTTCACTAAGTTTCATGCATGTGAGCATGCATATGTGCTTGCGTGCTGTGCATGCAATCACTGACTTCACAAATTCGGCCCATATGTAAGTGTTTTTTTCGTGGGAGCCATTACTTGCACTCGTATTTCAAGTGATTGCACCGAATTTAAAAGAAGACTTGATATTTTAAGAACATGTGATATATGAAAATGTAATATGGGCCGTCTGATTTGAAGTTCATGATTAATAGATCTTTAATACATAAAATTGGAGCAAAACACAATACTTGTCATATGATCTCTTGTAGTCAACTGTTAAATTATATAATAGCCTTTGACTCCATTTAATCAAATGATAAAAATTATATTTTGTTCTAATCTTTTGCAATTGATATTTTTAAATCATAGCCTTCAAATCAAACGGCTTAAATGATGTTTTCACATAGTAGAAATCGCCAAACTTGTAAGTCTTTCTTTTAAATTAGTGTAATAAGGTGCAATCACTTGAAAAACTTGTGCAAGTAATGGATCATTTTTTTTTTTTTTTTTTAAATAAGATAAATGTAAGTGTTGAAGTCAATGTAGTATTCAATATTATAATAATCAGCAACAAAGATAGTGTTTAATTAATTAGATGTGTAACAATAAAAGACAAAGCTCTTCTCTTTTGAGGGCTCGAGAATAATGCCTCCTAAACGTAGTGGCAAATTTTATTTTTGGCAACATTTGGGTAGGAGTCATTTCGGTTCATTTCGGATAAATTTTGAGAAAAATTTGAAAAGTTTTAAAAAAAATTTGGAGGATACAAAAAATATTAAATATAAATTACATTTAAACTTTATAAAAAATTTATTTATTATTTAAAAAATGAAAAAAGATTTATTAATTTCGGTAAAATTTCGTTAATTTAGGTAAAATTTTATTAATTTTGTCCAAATTAATAAAATTCAACGATTTCGGAGATTTCATCGAAATTGGACTGAAACTTTCACCCAACCCCTGTTTCGATAAATTTTGAAGAAATTTCAAAGACTTTTGAAGAAATTTGTCACTATGCTCCCAAACGCAATTTCCTTGGTTCAAAATTCAAATCTCATGTATCTTTTCCATCATCTCTCTAACACATTGAATTGAAGATATCGAGATCTTGTTTTCTAAAGAAAGAGTTAGACTAAATTGTGTCAAAGTTTGACTTTTATATCTTTCAAGGCTCTTTTGAAAAGCCGTCTCATAAGCCAGCTCTTGATCCTCCTTTAAATAGCTCAATTCTTAGGCCAAGTGGCTTGTAGTTTTGAACAATCCAAGTCATTCAGATAATTGTTCATATATCGAACTAAAGTGACTCAAAATCATTCTTATTATAGGATCTAAACCATCCAATCTATGCATTCGAAAATTAATGATTTTTTTTTTAAACTGTTAAAATTATAGAGGATTATAATTGTCTAATAGGTGTGAGTATTTTGATGGAACAAGTGTGAATCATAGTCATGAAAATCGCCCATTTTTAAAAAAAAATTGCAAATATTTCACAAATTTAAGGTCCCCTGAATATTCATGAATTCTTTGAAATTTTGCTTCATCACAAAAATATGCGAATAATTTTTGAATTTTTCAAAAAAGTCACTTTTCTAATATTTTTAATATTTTCAACAATTGTTTTCATCGATTTTTCCTCCGGATATTTTTCCTAACTTCCTAGATTTTTTCGAATTTTAACCTTGATGAAGTATTATTGAACCCCAAATTGGTGACTATGGTGTGAATGACAAACTGTTAGTTGGACTATTTGAATTGATCATATGTATGCCCACGTGGCTAAAATGTGGACGATCATGAGCAGTCTTTTTAAAGGAGCAGCATCCTTAAAAAATAATATATATTGAAGTTGTTGTAGTCTTTTTTTAATGAATAAAGTAAATTAATATAAGATGCCTTCACCTCCACCTAACGTGTTCATAAAAATAATATTGGGAATCATCGTCAGTATCCTCCTATAGTTAAAAGAGTTGGTATTCGTACTAAAAAAAAAGAAAAAAGAGAGTTGGTATTAGGTGCACTGGCCGTACAAATCTTTGGTGCATAGTTCATAAATAATTGGAAAATTTTCATGATCAACCACGATTGTTTCACCTTTGTCAGGAGTGAACCTCTAGTTTCACCTTTCCCATACCCAACCGGTTTGAAGTCAAGCCAAGTTAAAAAGTCATAAATACCTTTAAAGTGTGTATAACGACCCTAAATCAACCTTTTCGTCTTGGACGGCTCTAAACATCTTAACATCACTCTTGGAATTCAAATTATAGGTGTACCATTAGACAATCCTTTTTATTCAAAAAGGGGGGCATAAATCAATGTTATTATTGAGGAGCGAAGTCCTTTTCATAGGGAGGCGAGATCGCTCTCAAAGAGGGGTGACGTCGCTTCCATAATAACTCAAGTGCTCCTGTATAATAGCTTCACGTTTTGAGTAAAATAGACCATCTGAAGGTACACTCATGATCTCAAGATCAATCCTGTAAAAGATCACGACGAAAAATCATCTCTATCATAGAATTTAAAGTAGTCAATGATGTTAAGGTGTTTAGAACCGTTCAAGACGAAAAGTTTGGCTTAGGATCCTTTTACACACCTTGAGCATATTTACAACATATTAACTTGGCTTGACTTCAAACCGGTGGGTTATATAATCGGTGAAACTGGAGGTCTCGAAAAAGTGAGTATCATGGTCGATTCTGTAAACTTCCCTATATTACATCTGGATCGTACACTCCGCAAATATCATCTTCACAAGAGAATCTAAACCGTTTTATCAGAGCTGCCCAAATATCATCTTCACTAGAGGATCTAAGCCGTTTGATCAGAGCTGTTTTGTTCATTTAACCCGAACTGTTGTCCATCTGCTTAGACAGTCCATTTGAAGCTCTTTTAGCTCTCAATCAGACGGCAGAGACCGTTTAATGATACAATTTTGGGCTCAATCCAATCTAGAAGATTGTCTGGTACATCACGTGACTAGCGTTCATGAAGATTGGTGTCAATTGTTAAAATTAATGAGCCGTGCACCATAGGCGTGTTTCATCTAGTACCAGCTCATGTATGAATGTAACTTAGAGCACCCGAAAGGGCTTACTCTCTTGAGAGTGGAGAAATAGAACTTGCAAAGCCAACCCGGAATAGATGAGATATGGGGTTACCAAGTCGAATTTCGGGAAAGAATCTGTAAGGCAAATAAATTAAAAACACGTGAAAAAATCAGGAAAATTCGGAAACAAATCGGGAAGCATTTGGAAAAAAGTAATGGAATTATTTTAAAATATTAAGAAGATACATGTTTTTTTAACAAAAGTGAGGAAATTTTCGGAAAAAAATCATTGAAAAATGCGTTTAAAATGTAAAAATCGAGAATTTTTAAAAATTAAGAGCATTTAAAAAAGAAAAAAAAACGACATTTTAAATAGGTTTCCAACGCTTTATGACAAAAACGCATTTTACACAAGTTTTTTTCAAGAAATCGCAGATTTTGGTAGCAATGTGATAGGGCTATTATGAAGATGAAATAGTAACCCAATTTCTTTCCTTCTCAAAACAACGCAGTAGTCGTATTTTTTAAACTCGATCAAAGATCCAAATCATGGCTCTTCGTTGGGTGAAAAGCTTAAATATTTTGGATCCCTATTCAATTAAGATTTGTCTTCGCGAGTGGAGAGGGCGATTTTACAGTTCTCTCTAAATTTTGGGTACGTTTTCCCATTTTTCTGGTTTTAACTTCATGTTGGGTGGTTGGGCGTTTTGTTAGTGTTCTGCATATATCATGAAGACAACCTTCGGACCGATTGAGTGATAGCTCAGTTGGTATCCTCCTTCCTTATGAGACTTCAGGTTATGTGTTCTACACTCTGTGATTGCTTCCTCCCTTCTATTAATAAAGTGAGGGTTATTTCCCTACATTATTGTGTGGGATTTATTCCCCAAATGCTGCTCTTGAATTGTCATACTTTCTATGATATATAAGACATATCCAGACCTGACCCAATTTGGACCGGGTATGAGCTTAAATAATAAGCTAGAGCCTTAAATCACTCAGGCCAAATCCAACCCAATTTTGTATGCAGACTATGTTCAAGCCTCTTTAGAGGGTTAAAAGTAATCTCATGTTGGAACACTCATCATCTCAAGATCCAATAAGTGGAAGATTAGAATGAAAAACGATCTCCATCATCTGATTCAAGGACGTCAATGATTTTCGGCTATGGTGTGAGATTCGTTGTGTGCAAATAGAAGTATCCTATTTTCAGACTAACACCACTTAAAGTGTTAGTCTAAGAATTACATGAGAAAGGTGAAGTGGCATTGAATTCACTACTGCAACCGATCATGGTCGTTAGAAACTGAGAATGATGGGAAAACGGCTTAAAAAAAAGAGTAAGCCACTGTGCGTCCATGGAAAATAAATCCTTTTGTAGATAATCATTTATTAGAAAAAGGTCAATACATTCGATCTATGATGTATCATTCATGGGCATTGATATGATCCTTCCATTTAGCAGCGCCTTAAGATGGCATAGCCTTAACGTAATGGCGAGGTTCAAATAAAGAAAGGCTTACGGTGGATACCTAGGCCCCAAGAGATGAGGAAGGGCGTAGCGAACGAAGAAATGCTTCGGGGAGTTGAAAGTAGAGTGGGGGTGAAGAGATTGAACTCAGTTGTTGTCTGGAAGGACTTTTTGTTTCCAACAATGATGGGCATATCAGAGACGGAGGAATGACGAGTATGTTCCCTACTTTCTTAATTTTGTTTACACTGTTCGGCCCATCATTATCATAGCCTTATCCCATCTATTTGGGGCGAGTCCTATTTCTCCAATTGTTTCTGATTAGCACTAAGCTCCTGTAACTTCATAATCCTTCAAATCCCTTTCACGGCCACCATCCAAGTTTTCACTGGTCTTCCTCTTCTCCTGCGTCCTTGTGTTTGTAGAATTTCAACCCTTCGTATAGGGCTGCTTTTGGCCTCCGATGAACATGTCCAAACCACCTCAAGCAACGCTCATTAATTTTTCATTTAGAAACTATCTCTCAAATTTTCTCTTATGTACTCTTTTCGTATTTCATCTTTTCTCGGTACTCCACAAATCTATCTTCAGATGTGCATCTCAGTCACATGTACTCTATCTTGTCATTTTTTTATAGACCAACATTCCGCATCATATACTATGACAGGTCTAACCACTATTTATAAAAAAATCCACTTTATTGTAAACGCTTTAACTCAATATTTAGTCATATAAAAGTGAATATCCTCCAAATGAGTTTTTGGGCATGGAAATGTGTTCACTAAAAATGCTATAGTAGTAATAATTCATCTTCAGTGCTCCGAGTTAGTAGCTTCTTCCGAAACAATGTGCAGATCAAATAACAATAAACCATAAAGGCAGATTTAATTTTACAAAATCAACCACATAGTCAATAGCTCCTGCCAATGTTTTTTGAATATCTGAATTGCAGATACAGAGATAGAGGTGGCTGTAGAATGACCATATTACTGGTAACTATGGATCTGTTGTCGAGAACTATAACAACAATCTCCGATCCATGGCCTTCCTTCTGTCCGATCCGCTTTATTTGAACGGGTAATTTTCAGGTGTCTGACTATCAATTACAAGAAAACTGTCGAGCTCTCATCAAGAACTATATCAGTAGTCTCTGATCCAAGACCTTCCTTCTATATATCCACTTTTTCTGTGATTAAAAGAAAACAAGGGAAGTAAGAATTAAGTTTTGGGACTTAATAAGGTGAGAACAAACCAGCGATGAAAGAGTTAAGAGTAAGTGACTACAGATATTTTATTATTTAATTTTGGTTGGATGGAGATAGAATGTACCCCTGTGAACATATCCTACAAGTATCCAATCTCTTTCAATGCCTTCATAAGTGAGCACGTATTCGGAAGTTTCGTCTAAGAGTTTTGATTTTGTTCCATCTCCTACCATCCCATGTTCATTTTCAAAGCTTGGTTGAACACCACTTAATCCTAGCCAAAAATGAAATTGCAAAATCAATAAGAGAACTTCATTTAGAGTAGCAAGAACCTAAAGATAGTAATCTCCATTGTATGACCCAATGTTGTGCATTTCTGATTTTGTACTACAAGCAAAGCTAGAATAAGGCGCAACACCATTATACTTCATGATTGATTTCCTTTTCAAATAGCCACGGGTATCATGTTGATCATCTCGGAACGTACTGACCTTAACTGGCCATCTTTTTTATCTTTCAAAAACATCCGATGGATGGCTTATGAAATATTGCGGCATTTATTTGTTTCAGTATGAAGTCTGTGAATTTGCTACATATCTGTAGAATTTCATATCCGCGAAGTGAAAGAAGGCATACTATTCCTTTTGAATTAGTACTGTTTGATGTTTGGGGCCCTTCTGTTATTTTTGTGCATGGATTTCGATACTTCGTTTCATTTATAGATGATAGCACTCGACATACCATGCTATATTTGATGACGTGGTATCTGGCCTCTTAGAGCACCTGACTAAGTCCCCAGGCATGTGCAACACCCGCACATCACACATACCAAGTAGGGACAAATCTTTGCGAGTGGCCAACTAGGGTGGGATTCGAACTCAGTTCCATGCTCACATAAAGGTTCTTCGATCGGACAATGGGGAGGAGTATTCCTCTCATCATCTCCAATCCTAACTTTGTACCCATGGAATTAAGTGACAAATCACGTCCTTACAACCCCAATAGAATAGTCCCGAACGAAAAAAATTGTTATGTTCTTGAAGTTGCTCATTCTCTTTTTCCGGGTACGAATGTCACTAAAAATTAATGGGGGAGACTGTTCTTACCTCCATCTTTATGATTAATCGCATTCCAACTCCTGCTCTTAATAGCATGTCACCATAATGCCACTTAGTGCATGTTTGTTGGTTACCCTCCATCTCAGAAAGGGTACAAATGTCATGACCCTACCATGAGAAAATTCTTTGTCGCAATGGATTTTTCTAACACTCTCCCTTTATCAAGCTTTGGGGGTCATTGTCGTGCCCTTTTCAAAGGGAGAAATATGGGCAGTGAAAAGAGCACTAGTGTTTTTCCAAATGTAGAGGTGCAAGATTTGCTGGATGACGAGTAAAAGCAATATGAAAAGCAATTTGATAACTTTGGAAAAATAAAAGAGGGAAAGTTTTATGTTTAAAAGAAATTCAAGGCATAGGAAATGCCTCGAGTCGTCATCTCATATTCCTGACCAAACTCAAATCCCAGAGGAAGACTCACAAAGTGATCTCGATCTTCCTATTGCTATCAAAAGATCCTTCAAGTCATATACTCGTCATCCAATTAGTATGTGTCTATAGACACCCAATTTTGGCCTAATTCTTTCGATATTGTATGAAGTTGAGCACTGTAGTTCATGATGATCTGAGGCTTCCGAAAGCATCCCCCGTTTGAACCCTAGACACCCTTAAGAAGCTTAGAAAACCTTAGAGAAAGACCCCTCGATTCCCGGATGATCCCAAAGTCATACCAATGGAGGCTCGAGGCCCAAAAAAATAGCGTTTCATGGATTCATGATGTTTTGCGACCCTCAACAGCGAGCGAACTTCTGATGGCCATAACTTTTGATAGAAAAGTCTGATTAATTAATATAATATATTGTTTTGGGGTAGCTCGAGACGATACATCCAATGAGCTGTAGATTATAGAATTTTACTGTAACGACTCGGATTTTTTTTCCTTCATGTTGTTGATCTACCTAAATTACTTATATGTGCTTAATAACGTATACACTGCATACCTTGACTTTTCAAAACGTCTTAACTAAAAAATACATGTTTTGGTTTTCAAGGCTCTTATATTTATTTGTCATTATTTGACACAAATTATGTGGTAGCCTACTGGTTAGAGGCTTGATTTAGAGATAAGAGGTCAGAGGTTCGAACCTTGGTAGGTAGGTTTTAAACCTTTATTTTGGACCTTGAAGGAAACACCTATACATCCTTCTTTGGTGTGTCAGCCTAACACTGGATGATTCCCAATAAATTTTTTTTTTTTTTTATCAATAATAAGGATTATATAAAAAACCAGCAAGGCGCTGAAGCTGTATACAATCACAATAATAAAAATACAGTAGTCAAACACAAACAGCAAGGGCTGTGAAAAAACTCTCTAAGAGTCCCGAAAAATCCCTTTGGGGAGCCCACCTTAACCCGGGTCCCACCGGAAGCTGGATCTGTTATCCCTGTTTCCTCCACTCATACCCCAGAGCGTGACTAGATTCGAAACCGCCCTGAGAACCACGCAAACAGGTTTGTGCTTGCCTTCAAAAATTCTGTGATTCCTTTCGCACCATAGGGACCACAGCACCGCGAACAGCAAGGCCCTCCATGCATCCCTATCCCCTTCTTTCTTCACCATCGCCGCCTCCTTAAAGCTGATCAAGAGCGAGTAAGGAGACCGAGACATCGTCCATGCCATACCAAAAGCTTTAAGAATGCCTCCCCACACCTCATGAGCGACACAGCAATGAAGTAACAGATGTGCCGCGGACTCCTCCTCGGAACACAACACAAACTGTGGAGACATCCTTCCCCCTATGAATTAACTGGTCCCTAGTAAGAATTTTCTCCTTACTGACAGTCCAAACAAAGAATCTGATCTTTAGCGGAATAGATTCATTCCACAGCCATCTCCCCTCGAACCTGATGAGCGGTCGGTGCGAATACCATCGGTACAGATCTTTGACGCTAAACTCCCCCTTTTAATTGAAGCTCCAGAACCGTTGATTGGTCCTTAAATTGTTCCTCTGCACCGAAACCAGCACATTCAGCAAGTCCACATAGCTCCCCACCTCACTGTCCCTGAGACGCCTTCTGACAACAACCTCCCAAACAATCCTATCATTGGTGAAGGAAGCAAACTCATCAATCCTACCACCCGGGTTGGGGGAGAGGGCGTAGATCTGCGGGAACAAATCACTAAGCGGACCCCCATCCAACCACGGGTCTTCCCAAAACCGAATGCGAGACCCGCATCCCCAGCTGAATCTAACCCCTTTAGCCATACCCTCCCAAGTACAAGAGATGTCTCTCCACCACAGCGAGATAAACCGCTGGGTCGACAAACCTATCCCCCAACCTCCCGAAGACAACCCATATTTGTCGCGCAGGACCAGCCACCACAAACTGCCCCTCTCCTCCTCCCTTCCCGCTCTCCAAATCCACTTTCCGAGCAAGGCCAAATTGCTTCGCTTGATACTCCGAATTCCCAGCCCCCCATAAGCGAAAGGCAGCTGGCAAGTGTCCCAATTAACAAGGTGGTATCGCCTGTTCTGACCTGCCCCTTCCCACAAAAAGGACCGTTGAATACGTTCCAATCGATCAATAATAGAAGCGGGACACCTGAACATCGATAAGAAAAAAATGGGGATCGCCTAAAGCACCGCTTTGATCAATACCAGCCTACCCCTGCTACTAAACAACCTGCCTTTCCAAAACGACAATCTTAGCTCGAATTTTTGCATGACCGGAAGCCAATCTCGGGTCGTGAGCCTTTTAACACCAAGAGGCAATCCCAGATATCTGATGGGCAATCCTTCGATGCGACACCCAACCGAACCAGCCATGGATACCAGCATCTCGTCCTCCACCCTGATTCCCAATACCAAAGACTTAAGGAGGTTAACCCGTTGGCCTGACACCGCCTCGTAGACGGAGAGAACATCAGCCATAGCACAGATCTCCGGCGTCCCAGCCTTCCCAAATAATATCGTTTCGTCCGTGTACTGAAGGTGCGTAATACATCTCCCCTGTTGTCCTACTCTGATGCCATTAAGCAGACCCAACGTCTTAGCACGGTCAATAGATAATGCCTCCCCCACAATATTAAAAAGGAAGGGGGATAGAGGATCACCCTGCCTGAGGCCCCTGGAGCTTTTAAACTACCCCACCGCAGTCCCATTAATCAGCACTGAGAACCAAGGGGAAGAAAAACACCCGCGCATCCATTTCCTCCAAGTATCACCAAACCCCAACCTTCCCATCATATAATCTACGTTCTCCCAGTTGACCCGGTCATAAGCCTTCTCCATATCCACCTTCCACACCACGGCTGGAGTACGAAGCTCATAGGCCGAATGAATGGTCTCATTTGCCACAGCGACAAGGTCCAGGAGCTGCCTACCATGGATGAATGCCCCTTGATTACCCGAAATGATGGTGGCCATAACCCACTTTAACCTGTTGGCCAAGACCTTCGCAATGATCTTGTAGACACAGTTAATCAGACTGATCGGACGGTAGTCGGAGATGTCGTCAGCCCCGCGCGACTTGGGAATGAGGGTCAGAAATGTAGAGTTGAGTGCTCTCCTGATAAAACCCGTGGAGTGGAACTCGTGGAAAACTTCAATCAGGTTCGCTTTAATACTCTCCCAGAACACGCGATAGAACTCCATGGTAAACCCATCCGGCCCCAGCGATTTATTACTGCCACCGAATTTGATCGCAGTCCACACTTCATCCTCAGTAAAGGAAGCCTCCAACCCCCTACTAGTCTTGTCCGAAATGGAAGTGAAATACAGGTCATCCAACACCGGTCTCGAAAGACCATCATCAGTGTAAAGACGGTGGTAAAAGTCGACGATACTGTCTCGCACTTCATGGTGTCCCGCATACGCCACCCCATCAACAGTGATAGTCCCTAAAAACTTTGCTTTATTACAGGCATTAGCGATAACATGGAAAAACTTTGTGTTCGCATCCCCTTCTTTGAACCAGCACACTTTCGCTTTCTGTCTCCACATGAGTTCTTCAGCCCTATAGGTCTCCCTGAAGTCTGCCTTTACTTGAGTACTAGTCGCCCTCTCATCCGTGGAAAGGTCCCTGATTTCCTCCAAATTATCTAATGCTTCCATTTTGGCGAGCAGCGCCTCCTTTTGAACTTGCACCTTGCCATACTCCTCCCTGTTCCAAATCTTAATTCTTTCCTTAGACCGGCGCAGCTTATTCAAGAAACGATAGGCAGCCGTCCCATTCGACACCGGTTCCGCCCACCACCCTCGGACCTTTTCCCGAAAAGCATTGTCCAATAACCACATATTTTCGAACCGAAAAGGGGCCAGACCCCTACCCCTGGACTCGCACGTGAGCACAATAGGCCGATGATCGGAGATAGCATGAGCATGGGCTTCCAAACGGGCTCCCGAAAAAAAATCAAGCCACTCATTAGTGCAGAGAAATCTGTCCAGCGTGTGTTACGGAGAACCCTAAATCATAAGGATTTTTCTCGTATTGCAGCTCCTTAAACTCAATTGACTCGGCCATATGTGAAATTGTCTGGAATGATCGATGTAAAACAAGTTGTCAGGAGTTGAAGAAGAGATTGAGTTAGGTGCCAGTGGTACCCATTCCTTCGAGAAGCGAGGGACACAGGATCTGTAGTGATGCATCTCGACTGGTAGACTGATACCGTGTGGTAAGGTTGTCACTTCTGCTTTTAGACACCTCAAAGTTTGTGGGTAGACCTATCCAACGCTTGAGTGAGAACTGGTTGCGATAGTGTGTGCCTTACAAGTTAGAGGCAGTATTTATATGGAGTTCAGACAGTTGTTTGTAATATGTACCGGAAAGTTCTGACAGATTCTAATATGTCAATTCATTATCATTCTAGGAACAGCCAATGTTGTGGCAGATGCTTTCAGTTGACTTGCATGGGTAACGTGTATGGATCTGTAATCCACGACCGTTCAATTATATTTGACAACTTGATGTGTTATGAGTGGTTAGATCTGTTCTAAGACCGATGGAGTTTTGGGACGTATAAATTTATGTGTTCTGACGTTTTCTGATATTTCTATACTGGATTTGAATACCATAATTTCTGAAAGGCAATGAGATGATACCTCTGAGTCCATAGTGGACAATTGTAAGACCCTGGCCAGGTCGTAAATCTGATATTTGCTATGTTATTTGTTATCTGTTATCTGATTTCAACTAACAGCTGAGTTGAGGAAAGCACTTGGTATTCGTGCGGTTAACTATAAAATAATACCCAAAAGCGATAAGTCTGTTGTGGTAGTTTAAGGGTAAATTTTCAAATTATTTGCCTGATCTAGTCTGAAACTATTTGTCTGATTTATATGTATGGTCTGGGAAACGTTAATACCAACTTGAGTTCAGTGAAAACACTGAACCGTAAAGTATCGTGATACACAAAATCCAAAATGTTGTTGCTAGTGGTAATTCTGTTATCTGATTCGACTCTGTGATCTGTGCTCTATGAATTCTATTATTTGCTCTGAATTTGTTATTTGTTCTCTGAGAAAAGCACTCTGTAGTTGATGATACTGGATTAGTATCTGTGTGTTATTGGCCTGTGTACGAGATTTGTTTTCAACCACAGATAGGCATAATTACAATTGAATTATTAAATTTGGATACGAAACATGTTAGTAGTTTAATCAGTAGTTATTAGATTTAGAAACTTGCGAAGCATGTGGATTAGCTCTTACGGTGGTTTAACCACCCCGCGGGTGAAGGAAAGTGATTGGAAATAGATCAATTGGCGAAAATTCAGCAATATTACCTGGTACAGATCTCTGTGACTGGTACGTAGTGTTTAGTTAATGTACCTGTTAATCCTTAATCTGGTTACCTGGATATCTGGTTTTGATCCCTAGTTAGAAATTTTAATTCAAATTTAGCATTTTCTTCTTATTTGTCTGGGTCACGACTCGGAATCCAGGTGCGTGGATTTTGGGTCGTGACAAAATGCTAGCAAGTTGAAAAGTATATCTAAGTATTGAAATAATCACCACGAGCTTGGTTCTATAAGTTCAACGAGGTTATCTGATGCGGGACAAAACCCTAACAACGTGAATGCTTATGAGATGAAGATTTGTCGAATTAAATTAAATTAATTAAACAATAAACCTGAAAATAAGGCGAAGACCTTAGGGTTTCGTAGTTTTTCATTCGGATCATCGATCGTGTTCAGGAAGGGTCCAATCTGTGCGCTAGATCCGTTAGATTCGCTGTGTAGATCGATCCTAGAGGTAGAACTCTAGTTTTTCCAGATTAGGATGCCACTCGTGATTCAATGATGGAATCGTGAGTGTTCTAAGGGTTCTTATTTGGGTTGGTTTAATGGCTCGGATGAAATATGGGCTTGAGTTAGATCGATTCAAAGACTCAAATGGGATCTAGGGTTTATGAACTTCGGGGCATTTGAAGGTTGGATGGCTGGATTTGGGATTTATGAGATAGGTTTGAGTCAATGGCTCTAATAAATGTTAGGGTTTATGGTTTTCTGGCTGAATCTAGGCTGTTTGATGATTGATACACAAGCAAAAGAAAAAATCAAAGAAAATGATAGAAAGAAGATAAATTTTGGGCTTCACACCAAACCCTTCTCGAGAAGCGAAGATTCACTCTTCGAAGAAACTCATCTCAAGTTCCAAAAGCAAAAGCTCTTTCATTCCATAATAAAAACTGATTACATTATTTATTAAAAGACCTTATATAGGAGGCCTCTAAAACAAAAGAAAACCTTAAAACAAATACTAAAAAAAGGACAAGTATGCCCTTAAAACTTAAATTCCTTCAAAATTCGCACTGTAGCTCGATCAATCGAGGTACTGTAGCACTGTAGCTCGATCAATCGAGTAACTTTCAGTTTCTCCCAATTTTGATTAAAAGCCGATCAATTGACTGGGCATTGCTCCAACACACTAATTCTTCTCCTTTAAGTCTGGTTCTGATTTCCGTTCCGCTTCTTCCAAATCCGGTACACGCGAAACGGTCCGTATTCGATGTCTACAATGGCAGCATTCCCGTCAATTCTTTCGGAAAGAAAAGGCTTCATCACAGATGAAGCGGAGTTGTGATATCGATCAAGCATCTCAGGGTCGATGCGGTGAACTTCATCGTGATATCGATCACTCTCACCATGGGTGGATACCGCAAAATCAAGTATCCCTTCGATTTCATCTCTCCTCTACCTGCGTGGGGAAGGGAATGGTAGAGATTGCAGGGTGGGGTTGGAATTTGGGCTTGGGGCTGCTTGGAAGGGGGGTTGAGCCCAAAGAAGGGACTAGGTCCTCTACATTGAACGTAGAGTCACCCCAATATCTGGCGGAAGTTCGAGCACATAAGCATTAGGCCCGCTCCTTGCCACAATTCTAACAGGCCTAGCGCAGCGAGCTTGGAGCTTCTTTGCGACTCTTGATGAGAATCTTTTAGGCCTAACCCGAACCATCACATGATCCCCCACTTGGAATTCTTTGAAACGCCTATGCGCATTCACAGTTATCTTGTAATGTTCATTGCTTGAATTAATCTTTTATCTAATTTCGGTGTGTAAGCTATAAATGTGTTGTGCAAATGCGTCCGCAGACTCAGACACTCGATGTGATGCAGACATGGGGATCAAATCTAATGGTGTCCTTGACCTATGCCAATGTACGACCTCAAACAGACTCATGCCTAGGGACCTATTGACAGAGTTGTGTGCAAACTCAGCTATTGGTAATGTAGAATCTCAGGTCCTAATATGATCACTGACTAGACAATGAAGGAGATTTCCCAAGCTCCTATTGGTGACTGTCGTTTGGCCATCAGTTTGAGGATGATAGGCCGAAGAAAACTGGAGTATGGTACCCATCATGTGCCATAAAATTTTTCAAAAGTAACTAGTGAACTTCACGTCCCGATCCGACACAATGGTTTTGGGTGACCCATAGAGACGCACAACCTCCCTGAAAAATACTTCGACTATATAAGCTGCATCGGAGGTTTTGGAGTAAGGAATGAAGTGGGTCATCTCAGAGAAGCGGTCCACCACCACAAAAATGGAATCATGCTTCCTTTGAGTCTTGGAAAGTACAAGCATGAAATCCATAGAGATATCTTGCAACAGAGTGTGTGGCATGGGTAACGGGGTGTACAAACCAGTATTTTATTTATTTTGCTTGGTCACTTAGCATGTACGACATTGTTTCACGACCTGTGAAACATCTCTCATAAGGCTAGGCCAATAAAATCTATCCTCAACTAGCGCAATAGTCTTGTTGCGCCTGAAGTGCCCGGCAATCCCTTTGGCATGTAACTTCAAATGAGAAAGTCACGCAATGAGGTGCGAGGGATGCCTTTGAATAGATACCTGTCATGCAGGGTATACTTGGGAGTTAATGTTGTTTGAATTTTCAAGGAGAGCAGTTTATTCCGCTTCGAAATCTAGGCATTCAGGATTATCTTGCTTTAACTGCTCAAATCCGACAGCGTCGGTGCTCATGGATTGCAAAGTCGCCACTCGACGACTAAGTGCATTAGCTGTCTTGTTCTCGGCACCGGCCTTATGCCTTAACGCGAATGTGAACCCTTGAAGGTACTCGACCCACTTCGCATGCCTCTGGTTCAACTTTTTTTGTGAAGCAAGGAAGCATAAGGCTTCTTGGTCAGAAAACAACACAAATTCCTGCGATCTAAGGTAGTGCTTCTAATACCAAAGAGATCGGACGACCGCATAGAACTTCTTGTCATAGGTGGAGTATTTTTGCTTCGTCTCATTAAGTTTCTCGCTAAAATAGGTGACAAGGTGACCATCTTGGCTAAGCACTCCGCCTATCCCTACACACAACGCGTCACATGCTACGTCAAAGACTTCAAAAAAATCAAGTAGGTGCATGACGGGTGCAGTACTCATTTTCTCTTTTATCTTGACAAAGGCCAGGTGGAGTATTTTTGCTTCGCCTCATTAAGCTTCTCGCTAAAATAGGCGACAAGGTGACCCTCTTGGATAAGCACTCCGCCTATCCCTACACTCAACGCGTCACATGCTACTTCAAAGACTTTAGAAAAGTCAGGTAGGCGCATGATGGGTGCAGTACTCATTTTCTCTTTTATCTCGGCAAAGGCCCTCGTTGTGGCTTTGCTCCATTGAAACTCCCATTTTCTCATGCAGTAGGTAATGGGGGCCATGATGGTGTTAAAGTTTTGGATGAAACGACGATAAAATGTGGCCAAGCTATGGAAGCTACGGACTTTATGAATATATCGAGGTATGGGCCACTCCACAATGATCTTAACCTTCACGGGGTTCATAACCATCTCGTCGGCAGAGACAATGAATCTAAAAATGACAACGAATCGTTGCATTAATGTGCACTTTTTGAGATTCACAGAGTTTCTCTCCTCGTAGGGTCTCACACACCAGCCTAAGCTGGATTAGGTGTTGTTCCTTGTCATGACTATAAATCAAGATGTCATCATAAAAGTACTTGGGGCATTAGATAGCCTAAAAGGCATGACCATCCACTCATAAAGACCATCTTTGGTCTTAAAAGTGGTTTTTCACTCGTCTCCCGGGCGGACTCGGACTTGATGGTAGCCACTCTTAAGGTCTATCTTGGAAAAGATAGTGGCACCAACCATCATATCGAGCATGTCATTGAGCCTTGGTATGGGAAACCGGTACTTAACTGTAATCTTATTGATTGCACGGCTATCCACACACATGCGCCATGTACCATCTTTCTTAAGTGTGAGTAATGCGATTACGACACACAGGCTCAAAATCTCTTAGATGAATCCCTTCTGAAGGAGTTCATTGACTTGCCGAATCAATTCGGCGTGCTCAACCATATTTAACCTGTAATGGGGCAGGTTTGGTAGGGTAGATCCGGGAACCAAGTCGATCGTGTGTTGAATGTCACGCATGGGAGGGAGCTCATTGGGTAAGTCTTTAGAGAAGACATCCGCAAATTCTTTCATTATCGGTGCAACCTCCTTGGGGTACTCACTTACAGAGTCGGGGTTACTCTCAATGGTGACGACAACGTACACTACTCTCTCGTCCAACGATGCTTTTTCAAACTCCGAAGGACTCACAATGTTTATGGTCTTAGACTGACCGTCCTTCTCGACTTTGTTGAACGACGGTGCTTTGGAGGCTAAAGGGTTAAGAGTAATCTTCCTGCCCTTATGCATAAACGTGCAAATGTTAGATCAACCAAAAATGGTCACGTTCAAGTCATAAAGCCATGACCAAAAATGGTCACGTGACCCACATCCATCGACACCACATCGCATCACAAGGTGTCCGAATACGAACCCAACTGAATAGGTACGCGACACCTCCGAGACACGGGATTGGAGGAAGAGTCAACCCACACAACTTTGTATGGTCTCGAGTGGGCTTCAGGTGTAAGCCCTAAGCGGGTTATGGTATGTGTTGACACCACATTGGTGCAACTTCTACTGTCCATGATGATTTTACAACTCTTCTCTCCGCATTTGGCGAAGGTGTGGAAGATATTCTCCCTACGCCAATCCGCTTTTTCATCCCGTTGAGGCTGTGCAAGGGCACACCTCACTATAAGAGCATTGCCACTGGCATCACCCTCTTCATCACTACGTGTGGCATCCGGCTCAAAGATCTCTTCTTCCAAAACTCCGTCATTCTTGTTGCCCTCTTCCTCAACGAAGAGATTCCTTTGCGGGTTTAGGGCATTAGGCGGCATAGTGTCCCAACCCTTGACAGTTGTAACACTTGATGTGAGAACCGCCCCTCGAGGATTCTCCTACCACACCCTTTCCTTTGTCATACTGCACATCGGATGTGGATTGTGTGGGTGGTAGGTGGGTTTCCAGCACTACTCCTCACCTTGGCAGTACGAGGGAGACCGATATAAGACTCAGATCGCCTCACCACCATCATTTTCAAATATCGTTCAAGGTCTTGAACGACGGAGTAACATTCGGCGAGTCTTAACGGGGTGAGAGACTAACTCTTTTTGCAAGTAAAATCTCAATTCAGTGCAAATCTGGATAGAGTGACTTGAGGGTCTTCGGACACTTCGGCTCTCATCATGAATTCTTCAAATTTGCCAATGTAATCCACTACGGGCATGCTACCTTGACGTAAATTTTGCTATTGATCAAGGAGACGATGGTAGTATGAGGAAGGAACATATTTATCTGTAAATCGCTCCTTCATGTCCTCCCGACAGGTAATGGGAGCACAACCCGCATTCATTCTGATGCTCAACGTTGACCCAAAAGAGTCGGGCTTGGCCGATGAGTTTCATCTTGGCAAGCTTGACGCACCGCTCATCACTCATGCCAAACCACTCAAAGTGCTGGTCCATGTCAAATAACCAATCGAGGAAGACTTTAGGGTCCAAGCTTCCATTGAAGGTTGGGAACTCAACCTGGACGTTTTTGAGTTTCCCATCAGGGTCGTGGCCATCTCCACGATGATCCATCTTATGATTCCGGTTCCGATCATGTTGGTAACCATTACGTTCAAAACGTGGACCATCACGTTCACGACGCTACTCAATGTATTTGTGATCTTCATCCATCCGATTGACTCTATCTAACAACCTATCATTGGAAGTTTCAAGGTTTCTTTGGGCTTGTTCCATGGCAGCCATTCGATCATTGATTGCTTTCAATTCATCTCTCATGCCGTTAAGAACATCGGCAATCCCATTCATGTCCATGGTGATCACAGCTTCTAATAAGGGTTCTAAATGGGCATGCAAATATGAGCCACAATGAAAGAGGAATTTTATCGAACGCTAGATGTGCAATCCGTGCGCTAGATCCGTTAAATTCGCGGTGTAGATCGTCCTAGAGGTAGAACTCTAGTTTTTCCATATTAGAGCGCCGCTCGTGATTCAATGATGAAATCGCGAGTGTTCTAAGGGTTGTAATTCGGGTTGGTTTAACGACTCGGATGAAATCTGGGCTTGTATCGGATCGATTCAGGGACTCAGATGGGATCTAGGGTTTATAAACTTCGAGGTATTTGAAGGTTGGATGGCTGGATTTGGGATTTGTGAGATAGGTTTGATTCAATGGCTCTGATGAATATTAGGGTTTATGGTTTTCTAGTTGAATCTAGGTTGTTTAATGATTTAAATGCAAGCAAAAGATAGAATTAAAGAAAGGGATAGAAAGAAGATAGATTTTGAGCTTCATACCCTTGGCTTCACACCAAACCCTTCTCAGGAAGCGACGATTCACTCTTCAAAGAAACTCATCTCAAGTTCCAAAAGCAAAAGCTCTTTCATTCCATAATAAAAAACTGATTACATTGTTTATTAAAAGACCTTATATAGGAGACCTCTAAAACAAAAGAAAACCCTAAAACAAATACTAAAAAAAAGACAAGTATGCCCTTAAAACGTAAATTCCTTCAAACTTCGCACTGTAGCTCGATCAATCGAGTTACTGTAGCAACTTTCAGTTTCTCCGAATTTCGATTAAATAGTCGATCAATCGACTAGGCATTGCTCCAACACACTAATTCTGCTCCTGAAGCCTGGTTTTGATTTTCGTTCCGCTTCTTCTGACGCTGGTACACGCGAAACGGTCCGTATCCAATGTCTACAATGTCGACGTCCCCGTCACTATCATGAGAATTGGTTATAAAAGGAGTCACAATGGTCACAACACTCTTCGTAAAGAAAGATACTAATCTCACCGTCATGTTAGTCTACATTGATGACACCATTGTCACTGGAAATGGCAGTGGTAACATGTTACAACTAGAAAAATATTTGAGCATGGGCTTTGAGATTAAAGATCACGTCCCCTTGAAGTATTTTTCTAAGAATCGAGGTAGCTAGATCCAAGAAAGGGATAGCGTTATCCTAGAGGAAATATACTTTGGATGTGCTCAGGGACATTGCTATGCTTGGGTGCAAACCAGCTAATATACCGATTGAGTAAAGTCACAGATTAAGTGGAATTGAAGGGGATCCACTCAAAGATATTCGAGTGTATCAGAAGATAGTTGCAAGCTGATTTATCTCGCCATGACTAGGTCTGACATTGCTTATGCAGTAAGTGTGGTTAACCAGTACATGCCCGCTCCTAAAGACTTCCATCTTGATGTCATGTATAGAATCCTGAGGTACTTGATATACTTCCCATGGACACCTTGATGTTGAGATCTTCAGTGATGCTGATTGGGCGGTTCGCTTGATGACAAAATATCCACCATGGGGTATTGAACATTCCTAGGAGGAAACCTAGAAACATAGAAATCTAAAAAGCAACATGGTGTCTCCAACTCCAGTGCAAAAGAGGAATGTAGGGCATGTCTCAGGGAGCTAGAGAAGGTATGTGGCTAAGTTAATCTTACTGATCTCAGTGTAGAGGTAAATCTTTTGGTGACACTGTATGGATATAATGAAGTCGCCCACCACATTGTAGAGAATCCAGTCTACCATGAGAGGACCAAACATATAGATTAGATTGGAGAAGGAGAAAGAGAGGGAAGAGAGAAGGGATAAAGAGAACTAGGGTTGAGTTCTTAGCACTCATCCCAACGCATTAAGGCTATATACAAAATTATTACAACATGGAAAATGGGGTAAGAGAAACAAGTGTAAAGAGTAAGTGATTCAACTTACTGCACAACCACTAATGTAGTTCCATTTCTCTATATCATTGAGGTGATGGACCCATGAAATCCATCGATTTAGTGGTAGATTACAGTATTCTAAGAACCCTTATTTCCCTAGGCTTATGATTTTTGGTTTTCTGAAAGTTGAAATGTGCGATTATTTAGCTTACCATAACAATGATTTTTTAGCTACGACTACCGTCAACAAACACAAAGAATTCATTGATATTAGGTACCAAAACCCATGCACATGAGCATAAGGCAATCTCTCTAAGAATTGGTATTAGGTCCTAAACCCATCAACCATGTGCACAAGGTAATCTGTCAATACTAAACTGAAAACGCAGAAAGGTCTAGGATGATCATTTACCCTTATAGTCCCTTTATGAGGTACAGAAAGACGAGTAATGAAATTTCCAATATCACAGTTATAACTGTTATTACAGTATATGAGTTGATATTAGGTGCACACACACACACACACACACACATATATATATATGAGTGGTGTCAGGCAACAACCAAATCACACACACACACACACGCACGCCTGCCCGCCCGCCCATGCCCACACACACACACACATATATATGAGTGGTGTCAGGCAACAACCAAATCAGGGTGGTCTCTAATTTAGATATACAATCACCTAGAAAGATGAAGATAAAAGATTAAAAAAACAACATATATGCTGTATAGGCAGCATGCAAAAAGCAACAGATAGGTTGTATTGGTTCAGATCAAGAAAGAATCAAGTAAAACACCACACCTAAAGTCTCAAATATATAAACTTTCTATTCATGTTATTGTTTACAAAAAAGTAAAAAAAAAATCAGCTAAGCAGTTTAGTTCCTCTTATTGTTCGAATATAAAAGAGAATATAAAAGATACAGAAAATAAATAAGCAGAGGGATGCAAGAGAGCACCATTTCAGGTCATCATGAAAAAATACACTTGAAAGCTTGAAGGTACAAATCGGTGGTTACATACCACCGGCAATTTGATGTTAGTGCAGTGAATCAAAGAAGGGAACACCATCAGTACTGTTGGAACTCACAGCTTGATAAAACAAGCAATTTACAAGATTATTTAAGAGATGTCCTTTGTCTCAATCTGGTACAACGAAATAAATGACCCCAAAAGGCCATCTATATTAAACAAATTAGAATATGTGTAAATGTTAAAGATTGAATTAGATACAACGATTCTTACTGAGCCTTAAAAACTAAAAAAAAAAAATTATGAAAAATTTCAATAAGCACCAACGTCATTCTTTAGATAATTATCTCAAGAATAATGATCTCCAGAGCCAATAAACTATATAAATAATATCAGTTGCCTGTAGATTCTTTATGTCATGCTATTGTTGGTTCTTACTGACCAAAAAAACAAATTATGCTATATGAATAAAAAGAAAGAAAAAGCTTTTGACACCTTTGCACACATCTATCGCATCCTTTATAAAAAGTATTACATCCATCTCCGACAATGATAGCAAAGCCATTATTTTTACGATCGAGAGGAATTCATATAAAGAGCTTGCTATAAAATCTCCTGGTAGTCAAATTTCATAGATTCAGAAAGAAAAAGGACAAGAAAAAAAAGAATTTATCTAATTAATTATCTAAAAAAAGAATTAATCTCAATATCCTCTTACTTGGCCATCTCCTAGATTTTTGAATTTTAGGTTCACTTCTTCGATGCGAGTACTCTATGAAATTAACATATAACATTTCTTTATCAAATACTGATAAAATCAATCTCAAATTTGACTGACGATAACATAATGCAGCACGTTATAATACTCATGCTTTGACTCATAGATTAGTTAAATGAGTGCACATACTCATAATCAGATTTTTGAACTTCAAGTTCACCACTTATTCGTGGTGGGTACTCGATGAATGAATATTTACATTTTTTTATCGAGATATGATCAAATTGATCTCAAATTGGATGGACGATAATATTGTGGTACTCATGCTTTGCCTTACCGATTGGCTAAATGTGTGCACACACTCATCAATAAGATTGTTAATGGGCAATTTTTCAGATGAGTTATACACTTATAACGTAAAATCTGATCAACCAGATTGTTAATAGGTCTCGGATGAGCTATAAACTTATAGAATAAAATCAATAAACACACTCAAGAACCAGATTGTTAATGTGAACTTTTCCAGGTGAATTATAGACTTGTAGGATAAAATTGATAAACTATTATTCCTATTTGTCCCAGTAATTCTTTATTACAGGCATCAATCCAAAGAAGCTCCTATAATAGGACTTATTGGTGCAATTTAGATTTATGATGATCAAAGAGGTGGGTTATCAGATGGACAACGATGAGCATGTACAACAATATTATAGATGTACCTGTTTTAATCTTTTTAAGTTTAGGAAGAAGATGACAAGATAATTTTGAATTACCAACGTCTCTACAGAATAGTAGCAACATTATAAAGATTGGAACCCTAATATATTTGAAGTAAAATAAAACAGATACCTTGAAATGAAAAGTGGAAAAATCATTAAAAATCAAAAACAAAAATCCAAACGATTGAAACATCGAAACAGTAATTAGAAGTCAAAACTAAAAACCTGGAAGAATTGAAACTACCACTCGTTTTGAATAGAATCTTAAAATATTTGAATAGAAAATGGAAACCTGGAAAATTTTAAAAATAATACAGAAACAAAACTACAAATCTTAATATTTGTAGGACTAAGTGGAAAAAAAATAAGATCTCTAACCCTGAACTCTGTAGGATTAATTAGATGATCAATAGCTCACATAAAACGAAGAGGAAAAACATTCAGCAAACTCTAGCAAATTGTTAAAAAAAAAAAAAACCATCTGGAACCCAAAAACCTGTGAGAATAAGCAGAATAAAAGACTCCGAAATAGAAATAAAGAAAGAAAAGAAACCATCAAAAACCCTAAAATCCATCAAATTTCATCCCAAAATGAAAAAGAGAACATGTTTGGAAGGAGAAATGTTGGACGGCATGTCAGTGTAAGTTTCACTTGAGGTTATTTCTCCTTCCATGTATTCTCCTAAGGTATAGTGAATATAACTAATCAACCTTGTCTATATGTATTGAAGGTATAAAATCCTTTTTAATTTCTTATCTTCCTTTGCATTCACAACAGGAGAGATAAGTATGAAAATTTGGTTCCAGAGAATGCACACAAATCATATATTTAACTCAACAGAACCACAATTACCCACAAATACCAGACCATTCCTAGCATTACAAAAACAAGTGTGATAGAAGAAAAAAGGTAAATAAGCTAAATTACTAAAATCCAATAGCGGGCCTTAAATCAAATAAAAACAAAACAATAAAAATTTTATTCTTATAAGACCAATTTGCAGCTGGCCAACAAAAATAGTAATAGTAACAAATAAACAAATAATCTAAGAAACAAAACATTTATTACCATAATCCAAATTCCAAATCAACCAGGAAATAAAATAACAAAAAAAGAAAATGACAAGCAAGAACTTCATCTCACGGGAGATACAGTGGACAATCCTGTCATGCGCCAAAACATCTTGACTTCCTCAAAATGAAACGAACCGTTTCTACAATGTCCAAATGCAGATCTGCGAACCTAGATGCTAATCCTGATATCTCCGTAGAAAGAGTCAAATGAGGTGATTAAAAACCTTAGCAACATAATAAAACCATGTAGGAGCTGCTTTGTCAAATGACATGGACGTTGTTGAGCTTTCGGAGAAGAGGGCGTGATGAGGGTGCCAAATGTCGCAAAGAAGGAATGGATGGAGAACTGTTGTATTGCCGTCGCACTTTGGCAAGACATACCGACCCCAATCAAGAGTCAAGTCGTTTCTTTAATTATTCTTTGGCAAAGGGGAGAAAGCGCTTGCCCACACATAGAGATTTCTCTACACCTAGCTTGCTCCATGAACGACATGTGTCATGGGCCCACTTTAATACCTAGGGTTAAAACTTTTAAAATATTTTAAAAGTTATATTCCCTTTCAGCCGTCGGACTGGTTTTTTCAGAGTTCTCTTTCTTTTCTGACGGGGAACTCCAAGATTGAGAGCCTTGAATTTGAGGCCACAGCAGATTTTTGACTTAGAAAAAGCCTAAAGAGGACACAAACCCGAGTACCACAGCTTCAAAGGAGAAAATGAGACACAAAGACACAAAACCGTTGATAAACGCTATGAACAAAGTGCCACGAAGTTCGTGAACAAAGTGACAAACGCTCGTGAACAAAGGCCATCAAGTCCGTGAATAAAGTGAACAATAATGACAGACGTCCGTGACCCTAGGGCGGACGTCCTTGGGTGTCGTGATGGGAACTCCTAATTTTTGAGGAAATTGCTTTTTAGACTTTTATTTCGTTTAGGACTTTCTTTTATTTCGAATTATTAATGGTTGCCTATATAAAGAGGCTTGTAAATATTTTTTAATTAGTTTTTTACTATTATTGAATGAGCTTTTGCTTAGTAGAGAGAGATTCTTCTTCCCTATGATGGGTTTGGTTTGAGGCCAAGGGAGTGATTCTCATCTTTTTTTTTTTTGATCGATAATGGAAAAGTATATTAGAAGCTAGCAAGATGCTGAGACGCATACACCAACAAAAACGAAGAAAAAAAAGGAAAGACACAAAAAAACAGCAAACATACAAAGAGATGCAACCCCTCCACAGCCCACAAAGGCAGGGATAAAAACAGCAGCTCTAGCCCGGATCCCAGGGCATAGACAGCTCCCCATTGGGGACCCACCACAGGAAGCCCACCCCAATATACAGTCCCTAACATCCTTGAAGATCATACCCACCGAATGCGATTTGTTAGTGAAGGTTCTCTAGTTCCTTGCAAGCCATAAGTGCCAACATACCGCAAAAAATGCCACCTTCCAATAGTCCCAAACCTGAGATTCTCATCTATTTTCTTTGATCTATTATTATCTTTGTTATCTATCAGTCTCAATTTTGCTTTAAACCTTGATCAACTTATTTCGTATTCTAAACCCTAATCTATTAGTTTCTTTTCGATCCCAAAACCCTAAACCTCTTCTGAACCCTAAATCAATCAAAATCATAAGCCTATTACAAAACCATAAATCCATTCCACAACCCTAATTTGAACCCGTGAATCTACATCGGATCGAAGAGGAACGCCCAAGCTTGGAAAAGCTAGAGTTCTATCTCTAGGCCCGATCCCGCCATAAATCTAACAGGACCTGCACATTGGACTGGACACCAACCGGATTTTGTGTGATCTACCTATTTGAATTCTCAGAACCCGAAGGTATCGTGATAATTTTGCGATTAAACTTGCATTAATTTTATTTAATTTCGGCAAAAATTGCTTTAAATCATTATCCACGCATTCTAGGGTTCCATCCCGCATCAGTTTTGGTATCACAGCCAAGTTTTCTAGGTTAAGGCAAATTTGTATGACATTTTATTTTATTGCATTTTGATTGTCATTGCATTTTATTTCATTTGTGTTCAAAAGTATACACGTCTACTGTTTGACAAAATTCCTCATCCATTGTTTGTTCATATTTGCATGTCATTTAAAACCCATGTAGTAAGTCGTGTTCACCATGAGCATGAGCATGAGCATGAGCGAGATTGCCGATGTCATTAGGGACATCAAAGCCGAATTGTGTGCAATTAAGAATGGGAGTCGCTACGCTCCAAATTCTTGGCAAAGTCCCAAACGTCGTGATGGGACTAGAGTCAGGGGATACCCCCATCATTGTGAACTAGAGTATGAACCCGCCGAGAAGTTTCTAAAATCTATTCGGGATGAAGTTCCAAATTTTGAGGGATGGATGAATCCTAAAACCTTCGTGGGATGGCTGTCTAGTGTAGAGGACTATTTTGATTGGTATGGTGTACCAAACGAGTATAAACTTAGGCTAGTGGAGACAAAGTTGAAGGGTAATGCCAAAATTTTTTGGACTCGCTTAGAACGTCATACCGAGTCTCTTTGGAACAAATTCATCTCCACATGGGAGGACATGAAGGTGGAACTTATCGAAAAGTATATTCCATTAACACACAGTCACCTTCTACGAAATTTGAAAACCAAGACAGACAAGTGTCCTGATTGCTCCAAGTGTCACAGATTTGGACACTTTGCTTACCAGTTCTCCACAAAAATTTTCACTCCGAATTTATTAACTAAAAGAGAAGGTTCTAAGGAGCAGGAAAATATGAAAATGGAAGAAATCGTGTATGACCCTCATACCGTGATAAGTGAAGAGGAGATGGAAGAAGTTGACGAAAGTGTCATTTGTGTTAAAGAGACTTCTATGTCCCTTGTGAACAGTGTTGGGTTGAGTACACGTGGGCCCAACAGATTGGGTACACAAGAACCATTAGTGTCAATTGAATCAAGTACCCCAGAGTCTTTGGTTTTGGTTGACACAAGCACGCATAAGTTAATCGAGTCGAGTGTACATGTATCATTCGTGTCCCTCGATTCGATCCCACATGAGCTGATAGTGCCCACAGAGTCGGTTGTGCCTAAGTCATTCATGTTAGTAGATCCAAGAGCACTTGAGTCGGTTACATGTGAGTCGTTAGCATCGCAAGCAAATGAAAATATCGAGTCTATAGAGACACGTAGACATCATAGTCCTGAGTTGCATACCGCTTCACATTCCAAGTCTTATTGTGAGTCAACTTTTGAGTCTCATTTCGCATTGCATGCCAAAATTAAATAGAAGACTAATTCAAGCAACAATCAATACAAATTATTTGCTGATACTCATAGGCGTTTCAAAGAACATCAGGTGGGTGATCAAGTGATAGTCCGGGTTAGGCCAGAGCGATTCCCATCAGGATCCGCAAAGAAGCTCCAATCCCGAGGCGCTGTACCTTTTAGAGTTTTAGCTAAGAGTGGCCCTAATGCATATGTACTTGAGTTTCCTCCAAGTATGGGGGTTCGTTCAACGTTCAATGTAGAAGACTTGGTTCCTTCTCTGAGCTCAACCACACCTCCGTGTAATCCTTCCCAAAAGCCCCCTATTTACAATCCCAACCCAACTTTATAGCCGATACCCCTTCCCTCCCCAAGCAGGCAAAGAAAAGAGGTACTTGAGAAAAGATTATATGATCTTGTGGCATTCACCTACGACAAAGAGTTTATGGTTTATGAGATGAAGAGGGTTAATACGTCGACTACCGAGAGTACATGGGCCAGTCATGAAAGAGTTTGTCGTTTGAGTTCTCGTATTCCCGAATAATATTGCGATCACACTTCATCTGGGATGAATTCCTTCGAGTTCAGGAGAGTTGATGAAAAGCTTCAAAAATATTTGGTAGAGTGGGTTGGCGAGCCGGGTTATTTGGTTCGTCGAGGAGAGGATTATAGTGTGCGTCACGCTACAATCAATCGAGATCATGATCATATGTCACCCGGTGCCGAGATTGTTTGGGCTAGTTGCAAGGAGTTTCACCATGCGAGTTCCGACACACTTGATCAGTACCACGTGCGTGTTTCATCGGTGATAAAATATTTTGAGTGGGGGAGAATGACGGAGAACGCCAAGATTGAGAGCCTTGGATTTTAGGCCACAACAGATTTTTGACTTCAGAAAGACCTAAACAGAACACAAACCCGAGTACCACAGCTTCAGGGGAGAAATGACGCACAAACACAAAACCATCATTGAGCGGATTAATGGATGTCGTCGTGGATCAGTAGGATAGATTAACGTCCGTGAGTGTCGTGACGGGAACTCCTAATTTTTGTGGAAATTGCCTTTTAGACATTTATTTCATTTAGGACTTTCTTTTATTTCGAATTATTAATGACTGCCTATATAAAGAGGCTTGCAAATACTTTTTAATTAGTTTTTTTATTATTATTGAATGAGTTTTTGCTTAGTGGAGAGAGATTCTTCTTCCCTGTGATGGGTTTGGTGTGAGGCCAAGGGAGTAATTCCCATCTATTTTCTTTGATCTATTATTATCTTTGCTATCTATCAATCTTTGTTTTGCTTTAAACCTGGATCAACTTGTTTTGTATTCTAAACCCTAATCTATTAGTTTCATTTCGATCCCAAAACCGTAAACCTCTTCTGAACCCTAAATCAATCAGAATCATAAGCCTACTATAAAACCATAAATCCATTCCACAACCCTAGTTCGAACTCGTGAATCTGTATCGGATCGAAGACGAACGCCCAAGCCTGGAAAAGCTAGAGTTCTATCTCTAGGCCAGATCCCGCCATAAATCTAACGGGACTTGCGCATCGGACTAGACCCTAATCGGATCTTGCATGATCTACCTATTTGAATTCTCAGAACCCGAAGGTATCATAATAATTTTGCAATTAAACTTGAATTAATTTTATTTAATTTTGGCAAAAATTGCATTAAATCATTATCCAAGCATTTTAGGGTTCTGTCCCGCGTCATTTTCTCTGTCCACTCCTTTTCAAGGAAGTGCCAGACTTACTTTTTCAGAGGTCTCTTTCTTTTCTCTCTCCTCTCCCTTTTTTCAAGGAAGTTTTCTTCTTCCTCCAAAAGTCAAACCCGTCAACTGCTTTGAATTTCATGGAGATAATTTTTCATCCTGATCTTCCACAAGATTGATCTTGAGATCATGGGCGTACCATCAGATGGTCCATTTTTCTCAAAAACATGGAGCTCCTATAGGGGAGTGATGGCTCCCCTCTAGAGGAGTGTTGACACCCCTCTAGAGAAGCGCCACCGGCACCCCTTTAGTGGAACACTTACACCCCTCTAGTGGAGCGCACTGCTCCTTGTGGCAGGGGTATCGCTACCCATTCATTTTTTCCCCTTTTAGAGTAAAATGGACCGTCAGATGGTACGCCCATGACCTCAAAATCAATTTTGTGGAAGATCAAGATGAAAATGATCTCCATCATGGGATCCAAAGCGATCAATGATGTTACGAAGAAGAGAATTGGAAAATTTTCAAAACTTCGTTGGAGCTTCATTGCAGTTGTTGGAGCATCACCGAAGTACGTCAGATAGACGTAGAAGGGGCGCCCTTCTACTTTTGCTTCTAGAGAGAGAGGGTAGAAAGACAGAGGGGAAGAAACGAAGATTGGATAGATATCATTTAACCTAACCTTGGTTAAATGATGTAAGAGAGGGAAAAACTTTACCTTTTTCTATGCTACGTGTCACTTTCGTAATAAGGGGCAGAGAAATCTCTACGCCTGAGTATAGTCTCGGGCCTCTTATTCTTTTTATCTATCTAGAAAACCTAAAAAGCACTACCAAGAAAAGGAGAGTCAAGTCCTTTCTTTAATTACGCTTTTATCCATCTAGAAAGCATAAAACACACTAACCAAGAAAAGGAGTACCATGTCAAAGTGCATTCGATAATGGCAAGGTAAGAGAACCTATCTTATTTGGAATTTACTATAAAGGACTGTTGGCATTTTGTTTCGAATAATAAAATCTTAAGGAGAAAAGACATTGTAATAAGAGGCCCAAGACTATGTGCCCAGGCGTAGAGATTTCTCTGTGCCTCTTATTAGGGATGTGATATGTAGCATAGAAAAAGGTAAAGTGTTCCCCTCTCTTACGTCATTTAACCAAGGTTAGGTTAAGTGATATCTATTCATTCATTTCTTCCCCTTTGTCCCTCTACCCTCTCTCTAGAAGCAAAACTAGAAGGGCACCCCCTTTCTACTTCTACTTGACGTACTCCAGCACAATCTAACGACTGCGACGAAGCTCCGAGGAAGTTTTGAAAATTTGTTCTGTTTTATTCTTGTTAATGTCATTGATTCCTTTGAATCCCATGATGGAGATTGTTTTTCGTCCTAATCTTCCACAAGATTGATCCTTAGATCATGGGAGTACCATTAGACAGTTCATTTTACTCAAAAAGGGGAAAAAAATGAACGTGTGCGATATTGCTGCCACAATGGAGCGATGCAGTCCACTAGAGGGGTGTCATCGCTCCTTTAGAGGTGCTAGCGCTCTACTACAGGGGTGTCAACTTCTCTAGAGGAGTGTCAGCGCTTCTCTAGAGAGGTGTCATCGCTCCTCTATGGGAGCTCCACATTTTTAGTAAAATGGACAATCTGATGGTATGGCCCTGATCTTAAGATCATCATGCAGAAGATCAGGATGAAAAACAATCTCCATCATGGGATTCAAAGCAGCTGATGGGTTTGATTTTAAAAGGAAGAGAAGAGAAAAGAAGAGACCTCTGAAAAAGTAAGTCTGGCACTTCCTTGAAAAAAGGAAGAGAGAAAAGAAAGAGACCCCTGAAGAAGTAAGTCTGATGGCTGAAAGAGAATATAATTTTTAAAATGTTTAAAAAGTTTAACCTTAATTAGTAAAGTGAGCCCCATGCCACATGTTGTTCATAGGGAAATCTGGGCGTAGAGAAAACTCTACATACATGCGCATTCTCCTCTTTGCCTTGTAAAAACTAGCAAGGGTATTTTTGTCCAATTTGAAAAAGGTACCTTTAAAATTCATCCACCGAATCTTGAAGAGCACCCACAGAAGTGGTGCTCCATGATCAAAGGGTCAATCTTGAAAGGCACCCGCATTTTTTTGTTTTTGAAAATCACCCACATAAGTGGGTGCTCCGGTGGTCTTCTTCTCGGGGGAGTTGCAATGACATCGATGGCGGTGTCGACTATGCTGACAATGACGTCGACGATGCAAAAGAAGAAGCCCACAAAACCCTCTTAAAAGAAATGATTACATGCATGGTGGCAGGTTCCCATTGTTAGTGATTTAAAACTAATGGTGGGTACCCAATGCCAGTTTTAAAAATTGATAGTGGGCACCCTCCGTTAGTTTGATATCACTATGGGGGGACACCCACCGTCATGCACACAGTCACTCTCTTCTTTAATTTTTTTCCTTCTTCTTCTAGAATGAGACCTATGAAACCCATGAAACTCTCTTGAAAACCACTTCTTCTTCTTCCTCTAGAATGATACCCTCTTTAGACTCATGAAAATTCCTTCAAACCATAAAAAGAAGAAAAATAAGAAGTGGGTTTGAAAAGGGTTTGTGTTTCATTCCACTGGGTTTTGTGGATCTCATAGAGGAAGGAGAAGATGAAGTGAGCTTCAAGAGGGTTTCATGAGCCTATATGACTCACTGGAATGGAAGATTCACCAGAACAGAGTTATATGACTCGCCAAAATGGGGTTATACGACTCTTCGAAATGGGGGAGGAGGAAGAAGATGAAGAAGAGCACCCACATAAGTGGGTGCTCAACCTATGACTACAAAATCTTTGAGGGCACCCACAAAAGACTCATTTTTAGCTCGCACGTGTCTAAGTAGGCGGCTAGGTGCCCTAAAAGATTCAGTGGGTGAATTTAAAGGTACTCCTTGAAAAAAGACGGGAGAAATTATATATATATATATATATATATATATATATATATATATATATATATATATATATATATATATATATATATATATATATATATTGGGAATGCTAATCTCACCCTCTTCATTGTGAGGTTATCATCATCTCCGGATCAAAATGCCCTCATCATCCACCAAAAAATGAGGCGAAAAGGGCAACTATGCCCTTCATTTATTTACCAAAATGCAATCAGAATGGAATTCTGGTCTAGGGATGATGCTAACCTCACAATGAAGAGGGTGAGGTTAGCATTCCCCATATCTATATGTATATATATATATATATATATATATATATATATATATATAGATAGATATATATATGGACACTTGGACGCTAAATTAGTCATGTAGCATTCAATGCTGCCCTAGTGTTATTTGGATGCCAAGTGGCACCAATCCGAAGATCAAGCGACAAGGCCACATGTGCAAGGTCAATCAGGGCCATCCCCAAAAAGAAAAAATACATCTTACCCACCATCCAAAATGTGGTCAAAGTTAGAAAATTTCAATGTACCTGGTTAAGTGAGGCGGAGGTCGATCTTTAACCAATTTTTTAGGGGCAAAAAGTCATAAAAATAATAATTATTTTTAGATCACATGCCACATGGCACGTGAAATCGGCACTATATATATATATATATATATATATATATATATATATATATATATAAGTCGGGACGTTTCCCTATATATACATATAACTGCCCCAGGATGGGCGTTCGAATGCACGGTTCATTCGTGCGTTTGAACCGGTTGGGCTCCATGTGGCACCCTTCCAGGGGATCGGGTGCCACGACAACTTGCCCAAGGAGGATTGCGTCCATGCAAAACAAAATTAGAAAGGTTGTGTATCCACCATCCAAAACGTGATCAAAGGTGCAAAATATCAATGCATGGGGTTAAGGGGCATGGATGGGAAACTTTGATCATGTTTTTTATGGGAAGAACATCCTAAACTAATTTTTTTTTTTTTTAAATTACATTCCACGTTACTGAAGACTCCAAAACAGGTGTTGTTTCGGAGTCACATGGCGTGTGATCTAGCATTTGAACACACGGATCACACCGTGCATTCAAATGAATGGTCCTTTTTTCCATATATATATATATAAGGATGAATAAACCAGTAAGCCATATTAATACTGAGATACCCATGAAGCTTCTGTAGCTGATGGGTAAAACAGGTGTTTAAATATGGTCTGGAGAGTCAGGTCCTATATATTTGGCTTACTGGTTTGTTATAAATATTATTTGCAAATTAATTTTATTTATTTAATCTTTTCCTGCATTTATTAAATTTTCTACATTTTAATTTGTGTTTATTAAGAAGGCATTTACACATTCCAATACGCAACCATTTCTAATTTTTGCATTGAAATTAAACATCTAAGAAACAAAATATGCTGGAAATATTCAAGCCTCATATAAATATGATCATATAATAAGAATTATGCTCACGAACAGAGAAATATTATTTTGATTCTATTACAATTACCTGATCAAGAAATTTTATTTGATAATGATTCTATTGCAATTACTTGACCATGCAATTTTATTTGATAAAGGAGAGAGAAAAAGAACCTTCCTTGATCATATAAAGTTAAAGCTGAGCAATTATGTTTTTACTAACCTTGAACATCCAGTAGATATGCCGGAGCATCATCAAGCTTCTGGAAAGATCCATCAATTCCACAAACTTGAATAATAAATTTGAGACCTACTATGCCTGGAGGAACTACAAGTTCAGATACATAGAATGCTTCCACTCTTGCTACACCAAGATACTCCTCAGCATCTGCAATCATGCCACCCAGATCTTTTCTCGCACTCTTTATCAGTTTCTCAACATAGATATTATACTTCAAAAACGACCAATTATCTCCACCTGGACTATCTTTAAGCTTCCAAACAACTTTAACGCTCACCATCTTGGTCCCTTGAGAGCTCGAGGCCCACGAAATGTTTTGACCCTCAACCGCCCATGCAGTAGATGGAGGTAATTTTGTAGTCTGTTCTGTAGTTCGAATGCAGATATGACCAAGCGATGCATTATATTCCAATTTCGGGACTTCATCGGCTATGTGCTTGCTAAGCTCAATCTTTCCTTGCATGTAGCAGACAACGTATATATCTGTCAATGTGTAACCATTCATATTTATGCTAGTCTCCTGTAGAATCCATTCTGTAGCTTGTTGGTTTTCTCTTTCCAATTTTCGAACTTGTAAAGGCATGACCTTGTCAAATTTTTTTGTTAACTGATCTGATGGTGGGAATGTTTTGCCCTTGGATGCGAGAAGGACTGATGCATTTCCTTGGATGTTAGAAGAGAATCCAAGAGAAATGCCCAACAGAGAACTACCTTCCAATTTCACCTAAATGGAATGCCGAGAAAGTTATATTGGGGGGAAATATATGAAGTTATCAAGTATACTTCTAGTTCTGCTAGTTTCGTACGCCCAATTTACTTAGCTGAGATGTATTTTGAACTGTTGAAAAATGAACTTGCACATTCAAATTAAGTGGCATTTGATAAATTAGCAAAGTGCAGAGCTTAATATATTTGGAAAAGGAGTAAAGTTCATACCTCTTCCTAGTTCCTGCAATTGAAAACCAAAGGTGTAGTCTATCATGTGATCTGAGTTGAATTGGGTGAATTCGGATGATTTACTTTGGGGATATGAAAATACATATTTGATTTATTTTAAATACAATAAATTCCACCATATATTCTAACATAATCCACAACTCACAAAAGCAAATAACAGAAATGTGAGAACAAAGCAAGATTGTTAACACCCAAGATCGAAGATATGTTCTCGTTCTCTACTTTTTCTCATAAACTAATGACTATATTACAATATATAGCTCAAACAGAAGAAATGGATCCTAACTGAAAAAGGTAACTTGTACAATAAATAGCTGAAACAAAAGAAGTGGAAACTAACTTTACTCTAACCTTAGCCACTAGCGAGAGCTTCTAATTCCAGATTTCCTAAACGAATTATAAAAACTGTTAAATCTCCCAATTAACCTTTTTAATTATTATTAAATATTTTGAAAATTATATTGTGTACCCCCTCCCAAAAAAATACTCATTAATCTCGCCCACAACCTTATAACTTGTCAGTATTTTAGCCATAAATCACCTACTTCACACGTGATGTTTTAATGACTTGGGTTAGCTTAGGCCTTAAAACTTGCCAATTTCCTAGTAGGCTTAAAAGTAACCCAACCCAAAATAGCATAAATAGGTCTGCTATACTGGGTTCAAATCAGACTTGAATGTACAATGCCAAAACATATAAGCCCAGTCCTGAAAAGTTTAATTAATTAAAAATTAGATTTTCTCAAAGATCTAAAGATAAATGATTGCATTTGTTTAAGTGCTCAATAGGCATTCTTCAATAAAGCTTCAAATTGATCTTATGACTATAAAGAGAGAAATATTAACTTTGCAAGTTTCTCAGCAAGTATGGTTGCTTACAGAGTATAAAATGTGGACTGGTAGATCTTCCAAAGGAAGCTCCCCTTGAAAGAGCCTTGTTGTGAAAGAAGCATGTTTTTCAAGACTGCCTTTAAATGTGATGCTCCCTCCTCCACTATAAGAAGTGTCCTTAAAACTGACACAACACCAGAAAATTGTTAATCCAAACACATAAAACTCGGAAGAAGTTAATTTTAACAAAAAAATGTTGAAAAATAAAAAGAATTGTCAGCATAGTCTACATGAAGTTGTCTAACAAGCTAAATATGATGAAAAGCAGATAATTCAAACAACAAATTTCAAATGAATAATGGGATGATCTAATTGAGAAAATGGTAACAAAATTATAAAGACAGAGATTGGGTTAAATTATCTGTCTCCATAGAGGAGTATGACAGAAATTATAGAGGGTTGAATCCCCAAATAGGTATGTAAATTACAATCTAATTACAGCATCTAATTTGTTTAATTACAGACTATATTCAAATTTTGTATACATGATTTGCTAATCACAGATTGTGTCCTAATTCTCACAGATTATATCATGATTTGCTAATCACAGATGGTGTCCCGATTCTCCCTAATTCTCAGATTATGCCATGATATTCCATGATTTGCTAATTACAGATTGTGTTCTGATTCTCTCTGAATCTCATAGATTATGCCATGATATTCCATGATTTGCTAATCACAGATTGTGTCTTAATTCTCACAGATTATGCTATGATTTTCCTTGATTCTTTGGCATTACACCCTGTTTATGTGACAGTTTCCCTCAAATTGATGTTGCGAGAATCGAAAAGCATAAATTTACTTGATAAGAATTGATGACGATCCTTAGGCAGAGCTTTAGTGAAAATGTTTGCAATCTGAAAATGTGTGGAAATGTGCAGAAGCGAGATAGAGCCACGAAGGAGTTCATCACGGATCGCATGGCAATCAACTTCTATATGCTTCGTACGCTCATGAAACATTGGATTATTAGTAATGTGTATGGCATTGGTGTTGTCAGCATGTAGTGGTGTAGAAGTTTTGAATAGAAAACCAAGCTCACTTAAAAGACCGTGCAACCAAAGAATTTCAGAGCAAGCTAAAGACATGGCACGATACTCAGATTCAATGGATGATTTAGAGACTCGGTCTCGTTTCTTACAACGCCATGATATGAGAGAAGAACCTAAAAACATGCACCAGCCAGTAGTGGGTCGACGAGTGCTAGGACAACCAGCCCAATCAGTATCAACATAAGCAGATAAGTTGAGATTGGCTGAAGTGGAAAGAATAATCCACTCGATGGAGTGCCTTTAATGTATCGTATGATACGAAGAACTTCTAAGAAATGAAGATGACAAGCTTCTTGCATGAACTGGCTGACAATGTGTACAACATGAGAGATATTAGGCCGAGTCATCGTAAGATAAATGAGGTTCCCGACCAAACGCCTATATAATTAAGGATCAACAAATAGCTCACCCTCAGTTCGGCTATGTTTTACATTCAATTCCAATTGAGTGCAATTGGCAAAGGAATGGGCATCTTCCAGCAGAGCAAGAGAAACTAAGTCCATGGCATACTTTTGTTGATTGAGGAAAATACCCTGATGTGAACGATGAACTTCAAGACCAAGGAAGTATGTCAACGGCCCAAGGTCCTTCATATAAAAATATGTGGTGAGGAGACGTTGAAGTTAAGTAATGCCCTTTTTGTCCTTTCCCGTAATAAGGATATCATCCACATAGATCAGGAGAATGGTAACACCACTTAGAGTGCATCGGAGGAAAAGAGAGAGGGATCATACCGACTCTTTTTGAAGCCACCATTAACAATGGTCGAGCAAAACTTTTCAAACCATGCCCGTGGTGCCTGTTTGAGACCATATAAGGATCGACAAAGACGACAAACCGAATTAGTCGTTTGTTTCGGTAAACTAGGAGGTAACTTCATATAGACAATTTCTTTAAGATCTCCCTGTAGAAAAGCATTATTTACATCCATTTGTAAAATAGACCAAGAGTGGGACACTGCAAGAGCAAGAAGTGTGCGTTCGGTAGTCATCTTGACCACAGGAGCGAAGGTCTCATCATAGTCAATGTCATATTACTGTTAATTGCCAAGAGCAACAAGATGAGCCTTAAACCGATCGAGAGTTCCATCAGATCTGAGCTTGACAAACTAAACCCACTTGCACCCACTTGGAGTGATGTGAGAGGGACATGGGACAATGTCCCATGTGTGAATTACCGCTAATGCAACTAATTCTTCATCCATAGTTTGTTTCCAATAACTTTGAGATATAACCTGAGAATAAGAGGTGGGAATAGTGATGGAATCTAAGGTAAAAAGAGGAGGAAGCATACCAGCCAAACCTATCAAGCAAAACCGACATTCGAGTAGAGCAGCGCATAGGTGTCAGAGGTGGAGAAGGAGGTGGGGATGTAGATGTGAGAGGGCAGTTCACTAAAAGTTGCATCATTAGGGGGCAAAGACAGTGGTTGAGGCACCTTTGGCTGACGTTGATATTCCATGTCTGCTTGAACTGAGTAGATTAATCATCTGGGGTGGCAAAGACAGGTAAAAAGGAAATAGGAGGAGATGAATCATGATGTAATTTAAAATAAAAATGATTTTCCATTAAAATAACATTACGAGAGTCCCGATGCCAATGGAGAATGGGATCATAACAAATAAACCCCTTTTTCCCGGGAGCATAACCAAGAAAAACACAACGAGTAGATTGTGTAGTAAGTTTGGTGCGCTCATGAATAGGGAGGTGGACAAAACACATCCATCCAAAAGAGTGAAGTAAATCATAATTAGGATGTATGGTATACAACCGAAAATAAGGTGTAACATTATTTAAAAAGGGGTGGTCTGTTGATTAACCAAATGAGTTGTCGTAGGCACTGCCTCAACCCAAAATTTAGGAGGAACAAAAGACTGTAGGAGCAGTGTCCGGATAGTATCCATGATATGGCGATGCTTATGTTCCGCCACGCCATTTTGTTGAGGTGTTTAAGGACATGATCTTTGAGAAAGAATACCTTTGCCTTTCAAGAATGTTTGAAATTGATAAGACTTGTATTCTCCCCCCGAGTCAGAATGAAAATTTTTTATGCATTTAGTAAACTGACTTTCAATCATGGCAACAAATTAGGCAAATGCACTAAAAACATCAGATTTAGCTTTCAAAAAATACACCCAGGTAAATCAGCTGTAATCGTCAATAACTGTCACAAAATAGTTATAACCGGAATGAGAAATCACGGGAGATACTCCCCATACATCAGAATGGATAAGGTCAAAACAAGCAACTGAAGTAGTATGCAATGGAAATGGTAAAATTTTACTCTTCCCCATGTAACAACTAGAACAAGAATTATGAGCATCAAAAACAATAAAGTTAAATTTGTTTTGAATAAGTTCAAAATTTAACATAAACATTAACTTATTGAGATTGGGGTGACCATATCGACGATGCCACAAAGTACATAAATCCAATTTAGCTAGGAAAGCATAGGAAAGAGATGCAACGTGAAATGAACTAGGTGAAGATCCTAAATTCATCGTAAAGAGCCGCCTATGCCTATGTCCCTTCTCGATCAACTTCCCAGTGACCTGATCCTGAATCAAACAACTATGATGAGAAAAAGAAACATTACAGTTATTATCAACAAGTTGACTCACAGATAACAAATTAGTAGATAATTGATGAACAAGAAGTGCATTATCAAGAGGAAGTGGAGTATTAGATTTAATTACACCAGTCCCAACAATTGGAATGTTGTTTCCATCCGCGATATGAACACTAGAAATATTAGTTTTTGGAGAAATATAAGTAACTTTAGGCATGAAGGTCTTATGATTTGAAGCACCAGAATCATGAAACCAAATGGAATTAGAAGGAGAATTACCTTGCAAGCCTAAAGTAGAGAAAGAAGAGGTAATACTTGCAGAAATCAGTTGTTGGATATCATATGCGCTAAGGGAAGAAGTTGTTAAAAAAGATGAAGTAGATTCCTTAGTCTGATCAGTCCCAACATGATAGGCACGAGGTTGTCCACGAGGAGGAGCAACACGATTTTGTGATCGCTTGGTGCATTCAGAGATGACATGACCAATGGTTTTACAATAATTGCAGATTTTCCCTTACATTGATTAGCATAATGTCCGAACTCCTTACAGCTAAAACACTAAATCTTTGATAACCTCGTAGAGCAGTAAAAGCAACATCAGATGGATCAGTGTTTTCCCGTTGATGAGAGAGAGTCGCTTGTGATCATTGTCGTTGTTCTTCCCGAAGTAATTCCTGAAAGCCTGCATCAATAGGAGGCATTCGATTGAGAAGATTGCCTCTGGTAGATTCAAATTCATCTCGAAGTTTCAACAAAAATTGACGTTGATGCGAGGTCTCCTAAGTAGCTTGAAGAGAAATCAAAGTCTGATCTGACAACCCTTCATAGACGATCGAATCATGCTCCAGCCACAGCACCATAAATCCAGAATAATATGCTTGAATGTTCTTATCTCTCTGGTGATAAACTGAAATTTCATGTTCAAGTTGAAAACGCCTAGCATCAGTTGCTTGTCGATAAACTATAGCTAGATAATCTCACATGACATGTGGCGTGCGATATGGGTGAAGATTGAGAGCGATGCTTGGTTCAACAAAACTTAGAATCCAACTAACAATCTTGGCATTGTTAACATGCCAATGACGTAATTCTTTTGGATTAGATTCATCTGGTTGGACATCAATTCCATCAATCAATCCCCATAGATCTTTCCCTTGCACAAAGGATCAAAAATGAAACTCCCATAAAAAAGAGTTTGTTCCATCAAAACGAACAGGTAAGATCTCAAACTTCTCTGTGCCAGACATGATGAGAAGGACAACACCTCGCTGGAATGACTTCTGGATCAACAGTAGAAAAGAACAAAAGTCTTGAACAGCTTAAAGGACTGCAATAGAACTATTGTAGTAGAACGATTCTTGCTGGATCTGAACAGCACAAAAGGCAGCAACTTGCTAGTTGGATTTTTCAAGAACAGCAGCCTGCTGAATGCTTCACAAAACCCAATTGAAGATCGACTGCTCTAGCTTTGATACCATAACAAAATTATAAAGACAAAAAGATTGGATTGAATTGTCTGTCGCCATAGAGGAGCATGACATAATTTGTAGAGGGTTGAATCCCCAAATAGGTATATAAATTACAATCTAATTACAGCATCTAATTTGTCTAATTACAAGCTATATTCTAATTTTGTATACATGATTTGCTAATCACAAATTGTGTCTTGATTCTCACAGATTATGCCATGATTTACTAATCACAAATTGTGTCCTGATTCTCACAGATTATGCCATGATTTGCTAATCACGGATTGTGTCCTGATTCTCACAGATTATGCCATGATATTCCATGATTTGCTAATCACAGATTGTGTCTTGATTCTCACGGATTATGCTCTGATTTTCCTTGATTCTTTGGCATTATACGCTGTTTTTGTGACACAGCTAATCAAAGATTGTGTCTTGATTCTCACAGATTATGCTCTGATTTTCCTTGATTCTTTGGAATTACACCCTGTTTCTATGACAAATGGAAGGATGCTTAAATGTGAATTTCAATAAATGCCAGTCAAAATAATTACTAGGTGAGATTATAAATGGCAGTTATAATTTTATAAAATTTAATGGTCAAGATACATTATGAAGACAAGATAGAAGAGAGATGGGACTAAAGTTCATGCATATTTGAGGAAGGTTAGAAGTAGCAGTGGAAATGTGCTTATTCATTAAGTAATCTTATACTGTGAGAAACAACTACAAAAAAAGCTAATGCAGCTTTTTGTTGTCTCCTAAAGCTATATAGGAAGGAATAAGTCCATGTCAATTAAAAATGGCATATTATTATATCCTTCTACAAAATTGAATGATCAAGATCAATTATGAAGAAGTAATCTAATTGAAATAGTACTAAGGTTCATACATGTTTGAGGAATATTAGAAGTCGCAGTTGACACACGTTCATTCATTAATTGAACTTACAATCAGAGAATGAACTATACCAAAAGAGCTAACGAGATAAAGCTATTGTCATCTTGTGAAGCTACCCATGAAAGAATATTTCTCGTTTATTTTTTTGGAGAAATAGATGTTGCACGCTGCGAAAATGCCAAAGATGGTCTTCTTCATTTATGCCAGTGCTCTATAACAAATCAAAGGCATATTTTTGTTGAGAGAGTGAAATGCCATATGAAGAGCAAGCAACTCCAATGAGGGGAGAATTGGAGATAATGCAAATCCTTCACTTCGAAATCACAAGCCAATTTCGTTCACATGGGTGAAGAAGGCAGTTGTCACTAGTAAAATAATATCATCAACATATACCAGTGAGATAGTCCAATGACCACCTAATCCCGTGTGAAAAAAGGTGTGATTTGAGAGGTTCGGGAGAAACTCATAGCAATGACTACAACACTGAATTGACTGAAACCAAGTCCTAGGAGACTATTTAAGGCCATAAATTGACTTGTGCAGACAACACACCTTCCCAAAATAGTCCCCCTGAAAGCAAAAACCTGATGAAGATCGACGTAAACCTCCTCACTCATGCACATTGAGAAAGACGGTTTTTTTTTAATCCAATTGGAAGAGAGGCCAATGATAGTGCGCAACAAGAGAGATAAGATCTCGGATGGAAGTAAATTGACAACAGGAGTAAACGTCGCACTAAAATCTAAGTCAGAAACCTGAGTAAGCCCTTTTACCACAAGCCATGCTTTGTAACGATTGATGCTCTCATCAACATTATGCTTGACTTTAAACACCCATATCCATGCAACAGTGCACTTATCAGGAGGGAGATCAATTGGATCTCATATTTAATTCCTCTAAAGAGCCCCCATTGCTTCAACTATAACTGCAGACTTGGTGGGATGGTGAAAAGCCTTAGCAATAAAACATGGCATGGAGACGGATAAGACGACAGCAATGTAGGATCAATACTATGTAAGCAAGGGCTAATAAGAAACATACTTGACAATATGGTGAGCAGTTACACTCAATACCCTTGCGAAGAGCAATAGGTAAGGAGAGGTCATCATAGGGATATCAAGTATAGCAATATCTAGAGTAATAATATCAAAGTAAACATGAGGAACCAAAGGAGACGAAGGTGCACGTATAAGGACTTGAGGCTAGCAGATCTAATGGCAAGGAGGAACGAGATAGAGGTACAAACTACAATGACAATATGAGTAAATATATCAAAAGGAATTTGATCACTTGTAGAGGTAACTTGACTTTAGAGTTAGGGTTAGTAGAAGGAAGAAAAAGAATAAGAAAGAACGAGAGAAGAAAGATAGAGAATAGAAAGGTTTGTTAAGGTTAGAGAACCCCAACTAGCTTTTATACTAAAAGAACAATATACAATATGCACACCCAGAATTATTACCCGCACACCATAAGTGGCCACCTACTCACACACCCAATACATGCCAATACTCCTCAAGCTGGTGCATAGATATCGATCATGCCCAGCTTGACACGAATATCTTGAAGACAAGGACCAAGGGCTTTCGTAAAAACATCAGCTAGCTGTTGAGAAGATGTGACTTTGCGAGTCTCTATGAGGGCAGCTTGAATCTTCTCGCAAATAAAATGAATATCAACCTCAATATGATTGGTTCTAACGGGGACGCCGACATCGTAGACATCAGATATGGACCTTTTCGCGTGTACCGACGTCGGAAGAAGCGGAATGGAAATCAAAACTAGGCGAAAGAGGAAATTCTGAAAATATAGAGGAGGCCCGAGTACTGTAGCCTCAGAGGAGAAACGGACACAAACCGCGAGAAGAACAGTGTCGAGCAAGCCCTCGCTAGAGCGGTTAAAATCCTCGCTCGAGCGAGCTTTCGCTCAAGTAACCACTTAAGCTCGCTCGAGCGAGCTACAGTGACAGAAAATTTTCGTTTTTCGTTTTTTTTTACCTTTTGTCTTTTATTATTTTAGGACTCTTTTAATTGCGAGTTTTATATCGTTTAGGGTTTTCTTAGCCTATATAAAGGCATTGTAAACACTCTATTGGGATTGATTATTGATTATTGAATGAAAAGAGTTTTTGCTTGTGTGTGCTTAAGATGAGCCTCTACGAAGAGTGAATCTTCTTCCCGAGAATGGTTTGGTGCGAAGCCAAGGGTGTGAAGCCTGCCAATCAATCTATCTATCTATTTCATCTTCTCTATTTGTGTGTTGATCCTTACAATCCTAAATCAGCCATCATCCCTTTTAACATCCTAAATCCTAATTTTCCCTACACTGTGAATCGATCTGATTCAACAATCGTAGATCCCAGCAGAGTTATTAAACCTTCCGCATCAAATAATCAGAAGAAATCAGTGATCCCATCATTGAATTGAGAGAGCCCTAATCTGGAAAAACCTAGAATTCTATCTCTAGGATCGATCTGTGCTGCAATCTAACGGATCTAGCGCCCGGACTAAACCCTGCCTGAATTATGCATGATTCTCTCATGGAATACTACGAAAACCTGATGTATTCGTTATATTTTGCAAGTTCTATTGTTTAATTTAATTTCGGCAAAATTAATCATTGCATTCACGTAATTTAGGGTACCGTCCTGCGTCAGGTTCGCTCATGAAGAACTGTGTCTTTAGCAATATCAATAGCCGCTTGGTTATCACAATGGAGAGGCATAGGAAGAGATGGAGGAAAACCAAGCTCAATAAGCAAAAAGCGCAACCAAAGAAGCTCACAAGTCCCATGGGCAATTGCTCAGTACACAGATTCAACGCTAGACTTGGATACAATATCCAACTTCTTACTTTTACACCCCACATGGTTACAACCAAGGAATGTACAATACCACGAGGAGTATCGACGATCAGTCGGAGCTCCAGCATAATCTACATCAATGAAACATCTAAGATGAAAATTACCAGCATCACCATAGAAGAGATCACGACCAGGGAAGGCTTTAATCTAGCGGAGAATCCGATGAACAACAGACATATGAGGAGCCCTGGGAGCAAGCATAAACTGGGCCACCAACGAAACGGCCAATGCTAGGTCAGGCCGAATGTTGGTAAGGTAGATAGGCCATCCAACAAGTCGTTGATACTCAGAGGGATTAGGTAGAAGTTCTCCAACCTCAACATGTAGGTAATGTTTAAGATCCATAGGAGATTTAGCTAGTTTGCATCCAAGCATGCCAGTGTCACTCAATAGCTCAAGAGAATATCTTCTCTGGGAGAGAGAAATGCCACAATCAGATCTCGCAATCTCAATGCCCAAAAAGAACTGAAGAAGGCCCAAAATTTTCATATCGAAGTCTTTTCGCAGACCAGCCTTCACATGAGCTATAAATGTCACATCATCTCATGTGATGTTGATATCATCAACATAGACAATCAAGATAGTCCCAACCCAGCAGTACTAGTGTGAATGAAACATGTGTGGTTGGAGTGACACCTCGTAAAGCCCATGGTGAGAATAACGGTACTGAAGCGGTGGAACCAAGCTCTGGGAGATTGCTTCAATCTATAAATGGATTTGAGAAGCCAACAAACTTTTCCATAATACTCCCCCTTCAATTGATAGCTAGGAGGGGGTGACATATAGATCTCCTCTTCCAAGTTCCCGTGAAGAAATGCATTCTTCACATCTAGTTGATAGAGTGGCCAATGATGATGTGTAACAAGAGAAACAAGAGCACAAACAGATATAAGCTTCGCAACAGGAGCAAATGTAGCTATGTAGTCCAAGGCAGGAACTTGAGTAAACCCCTTTGCAACCAATCAAGCCTTATATTTGTCAATTGTACCATCATGACGGTATTTTGCACCCAACTACATGCGTGTCTGGTAGAGGATCAACAAGTTCTCAGGTCTTATTCCTCTCAAGGGCAGTCGTTTCCTCAACCATGGCAGCAATCGATAAGGGATTCTTTAGAGCTTTTTTTAAAGAGTGAAGAATAGAGACACTAGAAGCTCTTTCAAGGGCAGCACAATAAGAGTGAGAAAGGCCCTGATAAGAGACATATTGAGCAATAGGGCAATGAGTGACAACTCCTCTTACCCTTACAATGAGCAATAGGAAGATCAAGATCATCAGTAGTAGAGGGAGTAATATTAATAATAATAGGAGAATGCAAAGGAGAAGTGGATGAAGGTATACCTGAGGGCGCTAACTGCAAGGGAACCTCTAGCAATGGTGCAGAAGCATGAAGCAAAGTTCTATTGCGCGTTGATATGTGAGACGAATAGGCAACCGATCATTAGGAGTAGGCTCCATAGGAGACGGAGTCGACTCAATAGGAATACTTTGGATGGGCCGTAGGGATTAGAAGAACCATAGTAGGTACCTCAAGAGTGGACGGTTGAGGAGAGAAGTATGAATAACTTTCTAGTCTTGGGATCATAACACCTGTAACCTTTTGACACACCAAAATATCCCACAAAAACACATCGAATACCCTTATCATCTAACTTCTGCATTCGGATGCGAAGATCATGAACAAAGCAAGTACATCCAAAATACGAGGCTCAACAGAAAATAAAGGGACTCCATAATATGCATAGGAGTTTGGCCATTCAAAATGTCTGTGGGTATATGATTTATTAGAAATATAGTAGTAAGCAAAGCCATGGACCAGAAAGATTTAGGTTGCATATGGCATAGCTCTCTGCTAGACCCTGCCATAGCAGAGTTCACTTGTTTTAGCAGGTTCCCATCCTCTTTGCTAACATCCTGCTACCTACTTTAGCAGGTACCCCTTTTCCTTGATAACTCCTTGCATAGCAAGATTTTATGGAAGATTTACCTGTTCAGTAGTTATTCTCTCCTCTCTACTCACTCCTTGCCAGAACAGATTTTATTTGCTAAGGTAGGGAGTTAGTAGAGAGCAGGGAGGTTGCTGCTAGAGCAGGTAAGTCCTCCTTTGTAGGGAATTAGAAAAGAGAATGGGAACCAACTAAAGCAGGTGAACTCTGTTGTGGCAGGGGGTAGCAAAGAGCTATGCTATACGCAGCCTTAGGAACTTGCATGCCACGAAGAAGTGATCGAGTCACTTCCATGAGGTGTCTATTCTTACACTCCCCAACACCATTTTGTTGAGTATATAAGGGCACACAAATTGGTGTAAGGTCCCACCCTTGTTGAGATGGTCCTAAAATGTTGAAGACGTGTACTTACCACCATTATTAGAGCAAAGAACCTTAATGGTCTTCCCAAACTGAGTATGAATCATGACAAAATATAGTATAGGTGTTTAGTATCTCATCTTTAGATTTCAGTAAGTATACCCATCTGCATTGAGAATGACCATCAATGAAAGTCACATAGTATAGACCTCAACTGAAGATAATGGAGTTGGTCCCCATATATCAATATGGATAAGATCAAATATGAAAGATAATGGAGTTGATCCCCATATATCACTACGAGTAGGATGAGAAATGAAAGAGGATTTGTTATGCTTTGAAAGTTGACAAGTCTGACATTGGAATTTAAAACCATTAGAGACATTTTTGAATTTTGGAAAAAGAAGATACAAACTCTGCAAGTTGGCGTGCCCTAGACGAGCATACCAAAGATCTAAAGTTCTACTACTCACAGTAGCTGGAAAGGAGGACAAAGCAAAAGCAACCTTAGGTCTTTCAGTGTACAATCATGCTCAAATCTCATGCCAGAAGTTTTCCTAGCAATCAGGTCTTGCAGAATGCAATGAGTAGGAAAAAAGGTTATTGAACAATCCAAAGACTTGGTAAGACTATTGACAGATAACAAATTAGCTTTAAGATGTGGAACATGCATAACACTTGAAAGGGATAGATCAGCTGATATGGGAACCATACCCTGACTAGTGATAGGAATAACAGAGCAATCAGCTATACGCACCTGCCTAGGAGTAGATAATGGGGAAACATACGAGAATAAATGGAACTCACTAGACATGATCAGATTCTCCTAAATCAATGACCCAGGGAAATGTGGATGATGGTGGTATGGACATAGCTGCTGAGTATGTAGATGAGGTACTTGGCGCAAGAGACAGAGCAGGCTGAAAAACATGAAGACACCCACACATATCTACAAGCTCGGCCTGAAGAGCAGATAAGTCATATGTAGGCACAATGAAAGCCTCAATAGATGGAGTAGCATCAGCAACATGAGCAGTAGAGGGTCCCAGTAGAGGGTCCCAGACAAGGAGGGAAACCATGAAGCCAGAAACACATCGAACAATCATGTCCCGCTCGAAAGCAAAAAGTACATACAGTGAGTGGAACAACACCATGGCTACCACTCCTCCTATCTGGAATATTTGAAGTAAGAGCAAAGTGCTCTGTAAGGGTAAAAGAGGATGAAAGAACATCTCCGATCCTAAATATCGGCTCAATTGTGGGAAAGAACATCCACAATCACATCACAAAAGAATCAACTAGAAGAAATATGCACAAAAAAAACTGTGGGAAACATCGGAGGAGGCCATACACCAAGAAACAAATATTCCCAAGTTGCAATTAACTGGCTGCAAATAAGCTGGTTGTAAAGAAGCTGGCTGCAAATAAATTGGCAGCAAAGAAGCTGGCTGCAAATAACTGGTAGCAAATAATCTGATTGGAGAAGCAGTTTGTAGCTGAAACTCGCGGCTGCAGATAGAGTATCCACTGCAGAAGGCAACCAATGGCTGCAAATAGAACAATAGGCTGGTTGCAAATTGTAGACTGGTTGCAACTACAGAATGGTTGCAAATAACATCACTAACCCCAGCAGTCGATGCAACCAAAAAAGTGTGGCTGCAAATAATGCAACAGCTGTTGATGCAACCCGATGCTCGAAGAAGAAGACGATGTTGTAGAGATCATCGATCAGTCAAAAAAAGGCTAAAAAAACATAGGGGGTTTCAAATCTGGAACAAAATCTGACTCGATACCAGAGGATCGGCGAGGTCAGAAGTTGGAAGATGCTCAGAGAGGGTGACGGCTTGATGAAGAAGATAGAGTGGCAGGAGCTTCGAGATCCCAAAAAGAGGTTGCGATTCTCTATGGGTATAGGGTTTCAGGACATTGCGAGTGGTTCTGATGAGGATCTGATGCTGTAATGAAGTTCTGTGATGGTATTAGGGTTACGGCTAGAGGAAGCAGATGAAGTTGGAAGGTGCTGAAACACTACTTTACAGCCTCTTGTTGGCTACGACCCAAGAGGTAAATGTGACCTGAAACTTATTCTCATCAAGAACAGCTCATCGTCGGTCGATTTCGACACCGGCGGTCTGACGTCACCTTGCAGACATTAGCAATGATGTCAGCGACAGTTGGTGATGTCAACAATGACCTAAACAGGTTCGTAAATGCGATTTTGATCCTTAAATTTCTCTAATACCAACTTGACTATAGAGTTAGAGTTAATAGAAGGAAGAAGTAGAAAACTAAGAAAGAAAGATAGAGAATAGACTGTCTCGTTAGCGTTATAGGGAACCCCAACTAGCCTTTATACTAAAAGAACAATATACAGTATACACACCCAAACTTATTACCCGCACACCATAAGTGGCCACCTACTCATACACGCCAATATGGTAGAGGTGGCTGGTGGAATCCCTGCAGGTAGAGGGATAAGAGGAATAGGACGCACACATGAAGAGTCTTGCAAATATCGAGAACCTTCCTGCATAGATCGTAGAGGAGAAAAAAAAAGGAATATCCTCAAAGACAGAGACATCCATAGATGTAAAGAGATGACCAGACATAAGCTTGTAGCAACAATAACCCTTGGATGCTCTAGAGTACCTTATAAGTTATAAAGACACTACAAATGAGCTTATCATCCAACTAGTGCATTTAAGGTCGAAGGTCCAGGATAAAACAACTACACCAAAAACTTTGGGCTCAATTTAAAACAAATTGGCATCAGACTTGAAAATATGTAATGAGGCCTGACCACTCAGAATCTGATTTGGGGTACGATTAATAAAAAAAAGTTGCAGTAAGTAACTAACAAGACTAGAAAAAATGCCTCCCACGAAGGAGAGACCTCCTGAATCCATAAGATGTTGATTCTTACGCTTTGCAAAACCATTTAGATGAGGAATACAAGGACGGGAGAATTGATACATTATTCCCATCTTTTGGAGACAAGAACGAAATCCTAGAGAAGTGTACTCCCCTCATTGTTAGAACGAAGTCTTAATATACCTAAGTTTGGATCATTGTAGAAAAACTGATATAGGTGGGAAGTATTTCATCTCAAGAATTAAGAAGGTAAACTCACATTGAACATGAGTAATCATCGATAAAGGTAATATAATAGCGAAATCCATCAAAAGAAGAAAGGCGAGCAAGTCCCCAAAACTATCACTACAACGCATATGAGGAAGAAAAGTAAGTGCGAGTATGCTTGGAAAGTTTGCAAGGTTGACTTGAAATTTGATGGTGCTACACAATGCTTAGAAGTTCGAAATAATAACGCAAGTGCTGAAAATTGGCAGGTCCCAAACTAGCATGCCATAAATATAAGGTATTACTAGTAAGGACGCCTTGACTAGACAAGTGTAAAACATAAAGACTCGAAGTGAGCATCGAAAGACTGTTACTACTAAAGTAGTGGAGACCTCCCCTGTAATACCCATGTCAATAACCTGCTTCATACTCAAGTCTAAAGAATACAGTGAGAGGGAAAAAATGTTATAGAACAATTTTAAGATTGTTATATGATGCACATGTAACAACTTAACACTAAAATAGGGAATATGAAGTACATGAGAGGAAAAGTCAGCCGATACGGAGACATTGCCCATACCATAGTCTCCGACTTTTTCAAAAAATCGGAAAACGTCGGTGACTTGCAATCCACCCGACTTTATTGCCGATTAATTGGCTGAGTCACGACTCGGAGGCTACATTGGCGATGTGGCTCAATTTTTTTTTCCTTTTTTTTCACTTATACATAAAGGGAAAAAACCTTTAGATTTTGGACTATATTGTTCAATTTGTTCATAAATAACCTTTAGGTTTAACCTGTTTTGTACTACTTTCTTCATTAAAATCATTATTTTTTACTTGAAATATATTATGATATACTTATTATATTCTTTTGAATTTTTTTTATTGTACCTGTTTTTTTTCGACTTTGATGGATTTTTCCCAACTTAGAGCCTTGCCGATTTATTGCCGACTCCCGACTTTGTGACTATGGCTCATACTAGTGGCAAGGCTGGAGGAACCATCAACTAAACATATCTGCCTAGATGAAGAATGAGGTGAACAAGATTAAAATATGTGAGTCTCACTAGTATATGATATGTAGCAACTGAGTCGAAGATCCAGGTGGAAGGAATAGAAGGTAAAATGTTGTGGTATGCATAAGATGGAGAAGCGCATGGAGGCATAGTAGAGAAAGTAGCTAGCAGTCTCTCCCGGAGAGCGGTGATCATGGCAGCAAGGAACACAAGTCAGCCCTAAAACCAACATCCATATTGAATCACACAGTAGCGAAGGAAATAAGCACACAAAAAGAATAATCACCATAAAAAACTGGCAAACAATAAGCAGTAGTCACATTTGATGCATATTGCCTTCAAAAACAGTGAAGAAGAAGAAGAAGAACTAATGGCATAAAAAAACCACTAAATATTACCAACAAGTAGTGCGTGAAATATATCACCAACAACTATCCTTGGCAAAACACAAATCCATACAGCTACTTCAACTATCACTGAATCCATCAAGAACGACAGCAAATATCGAGAATCTATAATCAACTATGTGGGAGAACATCCACAAGTAGCAATCAATGTGAGAAAGGCATCTACATTCACCAACTAATCATAAAACCTAGAATTGCAGGCCTAATCAGCCTCTTTACTCAACAAATAGGGTTGCATAGTTTAAATCTGCGCAACAAGAATTGAAATCGGCCTCAAATATGACCTAAAACACAATAGTTTCATGCATCGTCTATGAACTAAGCTTTAATCAAAATTTTCAACCAAAAATCAATGAAATTAGTACAATATTACCGCAGAAGAAGTTTAGATAGGGATCAATACAGAACTGAACAGATCAGATCAAACCTGTAAAGGACATATCATGTGGCACCAAATGGGTCATTGTTTGACCATCAGATTGACTTGAACCACAAACCAAATACTGACCAACCCTTTCCACGAGTTTATTGATTAGATGACTGGATCGCTAGAACTTCGATATTCACAAATTTTAGAGTAGTTTCCAGAAAAATCTCGATAGCTGCCAAAAAACCACATAAGACGATATCGAACAGTTCTAGAAAAATTATCAGAAGTCTTGTAAATTCTAGCTCTCTCAGAAAATACTATTTGGGCAACGCTCTTAGGTTAACCAGTTGACCATGCTGCCATAGTCAACGAAACAGAGGTGATGTCAGTAAGGTAAGATTGTGTAGAGGGATGCTCTGATACCAACTTAAGTTTGTTGGATTAAGGATAGGTTAGTGTTATTAAGGTTAGGGTCTGTAAAGAGGAAGAAGAAGAGAAAAGAGGAAAAGAAGGAAAAGAGATTAGAGCTAACAGCTTAGTTAAGGAATTAAAGACCCCACAAGCCCTTATACTAAGAATAGATGACTAATACAATGTATAAAAGACACCCAAATATATCTACCTACACACCACTCATATAAGATTATTACAATGATATACGCTATACTAAAAAGAATCTTGAAGAGCCGTGAAGGAATGTTTGATGGAGGGTAGCAGAAAAGAAGGAAAAAAAATGAAAAGCGATAGCATATTTACCCAGAACCCTTATTACCTTATCGTACCTGTACCAATATCGAGTATTGGTACGAAACGTTTCTGACACCTTTCAGAAACAGTTTTAGAAACGCATTCCAATATATAATTGAAACTTGTTACATTTATCAATAATGATAAATGTGTTGTTCTGTTTGGTTTTATTCATCCTGAAGTGTGGGGACCATCCCTGTGATTGCTTTGCATGGTTACCGTTATGTTGTTACCTTCATTGATGAATGCACTAGATATACTACTATTTTTTTATGAAAACCAAAGATGAGGTTTGTTCTATTTTTTCTACTTACCACAAGATTGTTGAAACTCAATTCAATACAAGTGCGAAGACCTTGAGATATGATAATGGTGGTGACTACTCCTTTTATCTTTAGTCCTATTTTCACAATCTTGGAATTCAATCGAAAACCTCTTGTCCCTACACTCCACAACAAAATGGAGAGGCTGAGAGGAAAAATAGGCATCTTCTCAAGGTTGCTCGATTTAATTTAATTGGCGTGGATATCTCAAACGCCTATCGGGTGATGTTGGTCTCACTGTCACTTATCTTTCAACAAAATGCCTACTCCTATCTTAGGTATCAACCATTCCAAAAGGGGTATAAGGGTTATGATCCAGTGACTAGGAAGTAATTTGTCATCATGGCTGACGTGGGACGGAATCGCAAGCTAACCCTAAAATAGCAGAATCCCGCGTGGAAGGGATTTAGGGTGTTAAACCGTTGATTAAAATAAAATAAAAAGAAGAGGATAGGAGATCTCCGGATTCGCTCTAGAGAGACTTGTCGGCTTCGCACCAACGGGTTTCCAAGGCTTCGCACCAAGGCTATACGTCGGCTTCGCACCAAGTCGTACGAGAGACGATTGCTCACTCCTCAGGTTTTGAAAGAATCACTCCTTCGATCGAAAACTCATCTCAAGTTCTCTAGAATTCGCACAAAGCAAAACTCATAATTTTCATTCATCATCAATACTAATTCTCATAAGAGATTACAATGTGTATTTATAAAGAAAAGAAACCCTAGGAATACTACTTAAAATAAAACTCCTAATCAACCATTAAAACTTTCTAATATAACGGTCATAATTGATTTCACTATTAATCCCGTTTTTTTATTACGCGATCACTTTTAAAGGGTCAAACGATATCCGATTGACGTGAAATTCGTCTTGTTTGAAAGCTTATCGAAGTAGCTTTCCAACAAGACAAGAATCACACAATTCCGACACATATTGATAGACTTATGACCACTTTTTCGATGATTGCGTAGAAAGTGACGGAATTAACAGTATAATATCACATATATGTGCCTGACCCCTAAATAATTCAAATAAGGAAACTAGTCCTAAAACAAGCCACTTATTAAAAGAATCCTAATAAGAAAGGAAACTAAACCTAAATAAAATATTACCTAAATTAATGTGCACACGGGTCTTTAACGGGGCCTTTTGAAAGCCCATTTATGGGTCCATTTCTTCCTTGCTGGCTTGCTTCGATTGGCCTAGTCACGATGCAAACATGCGGATCTAAATTCCCCGTCAATGGCCTCCTTTGAATCCTACAAGTTCAGCAAGTCCCCGCAGTGCCCTCTTTAAGGGGAGAAGTCTAACAATGAAGAAGAGAGAACTTTGTCTCAACCAATTCTATTATATATATGTTGACTCGGAAATTTTTTAATTGGGAACTCTTTCTTCTTCCACTTAACCTTAAAAATCAGATAGAATAAATTAATAGAAGGAATTAGGAAATGAGACACTATTTATAGTTTTTTTTAACAAATCCTACTCTAAATAGGATTTAAAGTTCTAAGTTATGTCAGACACCTAGGTGGCTAGAAAAATATACTTAGCCTCCTAGGTGGCTAGAAAATATACGTAGCCACCTAGGTGACAAGAAAATATACTTAGCCACCTACGTGGCTAGAAAATATATTTAGTCACCTAGGTGGCAAGAAAATATACTCAGCCAGCTAGGTGACTTGAAAATATACGTAGCCAGCTAGGTGGCTAGAAAACTTATTTAGTCACCTAGGTGGCTAGAAAAATATACTTAGTCACCTAGGTGACTAGAAAATATACTTAGCCGCCTAGGTGTCTAGAAAACATATTTAGTCACCTAGGTGGCTAGAGAATACACTTAGTCACCTAGGTCGCTAGGAAAATATACTTAACCACCTAGGTGGCTAAAAATATACTTAGTCACTTAGGTGGCTAGAAAAATATACGTAGCCACCTAGGCGACTAGAAGAATACTTATCCACCTAGGTGACTAGAAAATATACTTAGCCACCTAAGTGGCTAGAAAAAATACTTAGCCACCTAGGTGGCTAGAAAATATACGTAGCCACCTAGGTGGCTAGAAAACTTATTTAGTCACCTAGGTGGCTAGAAAACATACTTAGCCACCTAGGTAGTTATGAGAAAAGAATAGCGTACGCGAAAAGAATCTTTTCTCAATCTGCTTGAAGAAGAAAACTTACGCAGCTCTTTAAACCGTTCATTTCATGAAAACCTTACTCGAACCGTAGGATCATAACTTCTATAACCGCTACTATAAATCTATAAATAGCAGACATGTCCTCATTGCAAGGAATCTAAAAATTCTGACATGAGACCTCTAACGAAAAGATCTTCAACTCTTCTGACAAAAGACTTTAGGGTATCTCCGAGATTCTGGCTATTCCTTCTTTTTTTTTTTATTCTTAAAAGTGGACGGGAGGAAAAAGTTAAGGTTAAGGCATTTAGGTTAAGGGCTATAGCCCTTACCTAAAAGTAATACGCCTAGGATAAGAGCTACGGCTCCTCCTAAGTAGGATTTATGGTTGCAATTTGGGATTACGCGTTACGACTCGTACCCAATCTCTTGCGTACTTAAAAATAGTTAAGCCACGTGGATACGACCCTAGGCATAACTCCTAGTACACTCGGATTGCAACCACAAATTCGATACTCATACAGGTTGCAATCATGAACCCGAAGAATAATTTCAGACTATAATACCCAAAATATTCATCTATGATAATTAGAATTTCCCTCGCGGCTCGGAGCATCACTCCCTCAGATGATGGTTTGGACCTCAACCTCGAGATTGAAAATTCTTTCACGGTGTACTTATTGACGTTTGGTCAAACAATCATAATGTGAGATCGTAACGAAATCCAACGGTGGATTTATTACGTATTGACCAAATCCTATGAATCTGGTCAAATTCAACGGTAGAATCGTTGGCTTTTGGTCAAACGATCATAATATAAGATCGTAACGAGATCCAACGATGGATTTATTACATATTGATCAGATCTTATGAATTTGGTCAAATCCAACGGTAGAATCGTTGACTTTTGATCAAACGATTATAATGTGAGATCATAACGAGATCCAACGGTGGATTTATTACGTATTGATCAGATCTTACGAATTTGGTCAAATCTAACTGTAGAATCGTTGACTATTGGTCAAACGAACATAATGTGAGATCGTAACGAGATCCAACGGTGGATTTATTACATATTGACCAGATCTTATGAATTTGGTCAAATCTAACAGTGGAATCGTTGACATTTGGTCAAAAGATCATACTGCGAGAGTGTAACGAGATCCAATGATGGATTTATTACGCATTGACCAAATCTTATCTAACGGTGGAATCGTTGACCTGTGGTCAAATGCTCATAATACAAGATCGTAACGACATCCAACGGTGAATTTATCACGTATTGACCAAATCTTATGAATTTGATTAAATCTAGTGGTGGAATCATTGACATTTGGTTAAACGATCATACTGCGAGATCGTAATGAGATCCAACGATGGATTTATTACGTATTGACCAGATCTTATCTAACGGTGGAATCGTTGACATTTGGTCAAATGATCATACCGCGAGATCGTAACGAGATCCAACGGTGGATTTACCATACATTGACCAAATCTTAAAATCATTATAAAATCATCTATGATCATCAAATTTTAAGAAATTTGGCGATATCTAACTCATGATTAGACACTCTATCACTAAAAGTGAACTCTTTTGATAATCAGTTGTCCGAAGAATGGATTTGGTATTCGAACTCATCTTTGAGACCAGAAAACAAGAATTCGTTTTAAAACTCGTCCACGAGCTTCTTGCTCCAGTAATGACTCGTACTTTTCGATCAGATAGAACCGACTTTTGGAGGAGGGGTGTTCCCATCCGTCGTCCCCTATTTCATATTTCTCGAATCTCTGATGAAGATAGTCTGTTATGCATCTATCTCATGACGGATTGAAGATGTCGATGAAGACTTAGAATTAGAATTTTAGTTTTGTTTATTTCAGATATGTAATTACGTTTTTTTTTTTTTTAGTAGCTTTTAATCAAAGGTATTCAATTTTGATGCAATTAACAGGGAATCAATTGCGATACCCGGAATTGTAAAGTCCGCCATTTTAATAAAACCCTCTCCTAGCAAGGGAAAATTTGTTATGATTAATTTGTGTTAAATTTATATCCTACGCAAATTTGTTGTTTACAATATAATACAAGAAGATGAGGATGATGTTGACATTGAATTTAAAGAACTCCAGTGGTAGTGATCCAATAGTGGTTGGATTCAATAAGTTCGAAAAAGGAAAGACTTTTGTACAAAAGAAGTTGCCACCTCAAGCTCCTAGTGATCCAATAGTGGTTGGATTCAATAAGTTAGAAAAAGGAAAGACTTTTGTACAAAAGAAGTTGCCACCTCAAGCTCCTACATCTCTCCCTCATGATATGAACCAAATGTCCCTTCCCAGAGATGGTCCAAGAGCGTCTCAATAATCTGATATGGAAATCCCAATTGTTCTTTGAAAAGGTGCAATGCATCACATTAGTAAATTTGTGTCATATCATGTTGTGCTTGCCTCCTATTCTAGCTTCATCTCTGCTTTAGATTTTATCACTATCCCGAACTCTGTGTCAAAAGCCTTATCTCAACCGCAATGGGTGCAAGGGATGAAGGCCCTTGAGCAGAATCACAATTACAAAAATACTAGTCTTTTAGAAGGCAAGAGAGTTGTAGGGTTTAAGTGGGAGTACACTGGGAAGTAATGGCCTGATGGCACCATTGAAAGATATAAGGCTACGTTTGTGGCAAAAGGGTTCATGCAGGCTCCTGGGATAGATTTTCAAGATACCTTTTGCTCTTGTGGCAAAACTCAATTCCATCCGCGAGCTTCTGGCCTTAGCTGCCCATAAGAGATGGGCACTGTATCAGTTGGATGTAAAAAATTCTTTCCTACATGGTGACTTGGAAGAGGTTGTATATGTCGTGATCTCTAAGTTTTCTTCTTCAATGAAAGGATAGTCAAGTGTGCAAACTGAGGAAAGATATTTATGGACTGAAACAACCACCACGGGCATGGTTCAGAAAGTTTGGTAGCGTCGTCATTCAGTTTAGGTATCAATGAAGCCACTATGATCACATTGGCGGGGACGCCGACGCCATAGACATAGGTTTTGGGCCGCATTGCTTGTATTGACGCAAGAAGTGAAGGAGGAACCACGGGGCATCGACATCATCTAGAAGGGGAGCCTAGAGAAAGCACAAAGAAAAGTCGCTGCCTAGAGTCGCTCGAGTGAGCTCAATTCTCGCTTGAGCGAGATTATATAGGAAGGGAGGCCAAACTTTCAGCCACACGTCGCTCAAGAGACCCTTGGTTGTCGCTTGAGCGACCCTCATCGAATTTGCTGACATTTTGCCCAATTCGAGCTTGTTTTCTTCCTTGTTTTCAGTTTCCTTTTTAGGTATTCTTACACTTTTCTATTTTAGGGTTTATTCTCACTTGTAGCTACTATAAAGCATATTTATGTAAGCCATATTTAGGGATTGATGATTGCTTAATGAAAATGGTATATGCATTGTGAGCTTGTGAAGAGTGATTCTTCTTTCCCCTTATGGGTTTGGTGTGAGGCAAAGCGTGAGATGCTCATGTTCTATCTTTGATCTTCTTTACCTCTTCTTCTATTTTGCTTGCAATTTGTTTTCAATTTCCCCCTTAATTGATTCCCTAAAATCCCCAAAACCCTAGATCTAGAGCCCTCTTGAGGCATATCCTTGCGGATAGATTCCATTCTATCATCCATCGATCCACAACCGATGTTGGGCTAAAGATCGCTCCAATTGTAGCGAATGATCATTTCCTTTGAAAGTCCTAGCGAGGAGCTACGAGAATCCACGTCGAGCTACGAGTGAACGCCCGACCTAGAGGATGTTAGAGTTCCATCTCTAGGATTGCACCTTTCGCAATTCTAACGGACTCGCGCGTTGGATTGGACTATAAGCGAAGCTAGTATGGTTACCTAAGAGGAATTCCACGAAACCCTAAGGTATTGCTTTAATTTGGGTTTAATTGCTTAATTAATTAGTTTAGTTTCGGGCAAATTAGCGTATCATTTGCCTTCATGTATTCATAAAGACAGGACAAAAGTTAATAGCTCTTATAGTCTATGTCGATGATATCATCGTCACCGGGGTCGAGAGTGATCAGATAATAAAGCACAAATACCATCTCAGTTAGGTGTTTGACATAGAAGATTTAGGTCCTCTTTGGTATTTCGTGGAAATTGCTAGGTCTCAGAAGGGTACCGTTCTATCACAAAGAAAGTATGCACTGGATGAACTAAAGCAAACTGAAATCTTAGGTTCTATTGACACACCTATGGATCAAAATCATAGGGACTAATATTGAAGGAGATCCACCCAAAGATGTACGACAGTATCAGAGACTTGTTGGCAAGCTCATTTACTTGACTATGACTAGACCGGACATAGCATACGTTGCCAGTGTTGTTAGTCAACACATGCAGTACCCCAAGAACTCCTCATTTAAATGCGGTCTAGCAGATTTTGAGGTACTTGAAGTCCAGTCCTAGTAGAGGTCTCTTGTACAAAGATAATTGTCATCTTGATGCTGAAGTGGTTCCTAATGCAGATTATGTTGGATCAGTGAGCGATAGGCGGTCTACTTCAGGAATGTCACATTCTAGGCGAAATCTGGTTACTTGGATGAGTAAAAAGCAGGTTGTGATCTCTAATTCTAGTGTCGTGGTAGAATATAGGGCTATGTCTCAAGGAGCTCGAGAAGAGATGTTATTACGTTTTATACTCTTCGACCTTCGCATCGAGGTTCACCTCCCTATGACACTGTATGGGGCGAGTGAGGTTGCCCTGCACATTGCTGAAAATCATGTCTTCCACAAAAGAAACAAACATATTGAAGTGGAGTGCCATTTGAGAAGGTTGAAGCTCAAGAATTCTGTACACCTCAAGTCGCTTCCAAAGACCAACTTGTTGATATGCTCACTAAGGCAACAGAGAGATTAAGGTTGAAGGCTATTACCTCCATGTTGGGAATGATTGATATATATGCATAATAAGTTAGTATGGGTGCTTATAGTCGTAGAGGGTGTGCTGTAAGTAAGTGTGTTTAGTTGCCTTTTTCACTTATAGGGTATATGTACGAATAATAGAAGGGGTTTGAATCAATTCAACTTAACCCTAATTTTATCCATCTCTATTCTCCTCTTCCTGCTTAACCCGAAATCCACCATCACAGCATCACCATTAATCTACATAAACCAACTCTCAGGAGGTATAATCCACATAGTTAAGGAATATTTTCAATTTCTCTTGGCAAGATAATGATGATCCCCATTATTAGTGATTGAGATCTTATAACTTGATCCATTTCTAACTTCCATAAGGTTTATGATTCATGTCAGTTGATATCTAGCAAAAAGGAACTACTCGTTAGCAAATATAATTTTTCGAGTGATCTTCTTTCACATTAACTAAAAGGATTTGCAAGTTGGCTGAATAAATTTAGTTGTTAGAGATCAATATTCTAACCCAGGGGATTGTCCAAATTGTCAAGTCTCAGGTAGGGTGTGTAACAACCCGAATTTTTCCAAACCTAATACGTTTAATAGATATATGTGCTTAACAAGGTATACACTGCATGCCTTGAATTTTCAAAACATTTTTAGCTAAAGATACACGCCTTGGTTTAAAAGGTCCTTATACTTAATTTCGTCACTAATTACACTAGCTACGTGATAGCATGCTGGTTATAAAAGAAACCTTACGGAGAACCCAAAACTCAACCTCTTTAGAGTTTTCTTAAGATTAGAGCCGTGAGAAAAACCCTAGTCTTTTTCTTATCCTTCTTAAAAGAAACCCTAGCCGTCACCATCCCCTTCCTTATAAACCTTCTTTTTCATATCACCCTAAGATATTTGGGGTGTTCTTCCACAAAGAATCACCTTGATCGTTCCACCATCAAGATCAAGGAAGAAGAATATAAGAGCATTAGATGGAGGATAGCGTGGAATGTCACCCTCTTCAAATCTAGATCGTCGTGAAATAACCAATCAAGCTTCAAGAGGTAGATATCATCATCTATTATTGTCGGATTCAATTTTCCTTAATTTCGGAATATTAGGTTTTTAACCTTAGATCTGATTTCCGAACTCGAGAATGATTGATTTTGAATTCGGGACTTTGATTTCAGACTAGAAGAGAAAGAAATGCTTATATTCATACAGGGTCGCTCGAGCGAGATTACTTGTCACTCGAGCGAGGATGCTTCAGCAATAAAGTTCAAACTTGCGGCCCAAACACGCTCGAGCGAGTTTAGTCGTCGCTCGAGCGAGGTGCCTAGAGTGCATAGAATCCTTTCTGCCTTAAGTCACTCGAGCGAACACTGCTTGTCGCTCAAGCAAGTTAGGTCAGACTCGTGAGTTGTAACCCTCTTTCCTGAGATAATATAAAAAGTTTTGAATCGTTTGACATATAGACAAGAGGATTGGTCACCACCAATAAGGATCACCTCATCTACTTCTTGCGACGCTAGGACCCGAGGTAGGGCAATTACAATACATTCTTACATTTTTATCTCTAAATTCATGAACAATTAATGATTACCTACTTAGTAAGTGACATTGATTATTAGTATTGAATATGTGGTATATTTAGAATATAAAACTCGATTTGATACTGAACTCATTGAATTCCGAAATGTGTTGACCACTCAATAAATGTCAGACATTATCGAACATTGGAATCACATTAAACTCTTATTGAATATAGTGTAACTCATCGAATATTGAATCTCATAGAACTCGCATCGAGTATTGGAATTCATCAAACATTGAAAATCATTGAACTCTCATTGAGTAGTAGGAATAACATCCAAACTCATAAGTAACTATGTCTTCTGAACACGATACTATGTTTTAGAACATTGCATGTGATTTGAGGTTGATGTGAACGAATCATGTGCGACGGCACCTTTTGAAAACTCTGAACCGCTACGGTGGACCCTTTGAAAATTTTGAACCGTGCTTCAGCACCTACTGAACCGTGACGACGACCTCTAAACCGCCCAAGTATTCCTCACAACATAGGAGCTTGAGTACTCTGAAAAAGTGTTCATGAACGACGGTGGTTAGGATTCCCATCGACTGCCTCTGGCTCGAGCGCTATACTTGCGTAAGAGATCTTAAGTTAGTATTTAAGTCATGCATGAATATAACAAGATGCATTTAACATGAAAGGAAATCCCATTAACTCTGCATTCATATCAAACGTGAAATAAGTGACTAAACGATCATATGAAACAAAATCTCGAACATGACACTAAGATTCTCTAAAATTGAAACAAAATCTCTTTTAACTTTATATTCATATGAAAAGATAAGTGATTAAACGATCGTATGAAACAAAATCTCGAACATGACAATAAGACTCTCTGAAATTGAAATTTTTAAAGACTAATCTCAAATTGATCGTTAAAAACTATGTTTGAGTGAACAAGATGCAAGTTTATATTGTGATTTTCCTACTGAGCTCGTGGAAATTTTTGCTCACCCCAACACTATGTGTCACAGGTATTGACACTGATAAAGACCCCAATTTGGTGTCAGAAGACGAGGAAGATCTTCTGCCAGAAGATTTTTATTCTTAGAAAGTTGGTGATCTAGAACTGGTACAAATTAAAGGATTTTCCCTTCAATAACTGTCTATGCCTTTTCCGTACACTGTTGAATGTCACTGTTTGTGTGACGAATGGCCGTCACCGGTGGCATATAAATTTAGATTGATGTGTTAGTTTATGGATGTTGAACTTTTATTTCTGTTTATAATTGCTTGATCTCCATTGATACCAGTGAAATTCTGTTTATAGATTATGACCTATGATCTAGCGACTCGGAATCTCTTCGATTTTCGGCTTGGAAATTTCGGGTTGTTATAGTGTGTGCATTAAGAACATCATTCCATTCAAGGTTTGCATCAGCTCATGGTTGTGAGATAATCAAATGTGGCAACAATTTGGAAAATGTTTCACTTCACAAAATTAATAATAGTAAATGCAGAAAATGGGAAGAAATAAATGAATGTGTTAAGCTATGTATCTTGCAAGCATTTGGAATCGCTTAAATCAGATCCTACAGGTACTCCATGTGTACTTTAGTTGGAAATGACATAAAGCTTGCATAAACAAGATGAACATCAGAATCTTACTTTTCAAAGACTTGAATAGGACTTTCAGTAGAATCTGTAGAATTGTCAAGGATAGGCTGTGAAAATAAATAAATAAACAAAATTAATTGAACATTTTTGCAATAAAAATTAGATTTATATGTACGTTTCATTTCCAAAATGTATATAACTATCTATGAATGCAGTTTTTGATTAATCTATGCACATCTGAAACACACTAGTTATTATTATCAAATTACATCTTACTAGGAAATTAAAATCATACTAAAGAAACTTCGATCATTTTCGAGATGGTCATAAACAAGATATGTAGAACCGTGGAAATGCGCACTGACCCGAGGGTGCTGGGACATGCATACTCATTTTGTCCCATGTCGTAACACTCCCCCTCCTAGGGTTCACCCTTCCCTAGGGGTTTTAGAAGAAAAATTATAATAAAAATCTCTTAACCACCGTGATCAATGGGTGAAATGATATTTTGTTTCACTGTTCATTTTTTAACACACTGACTACTGTTGACCACGGGGATATAAATGTTTATTTCTTTTTTTTTTTAATGGTCTCAGATTCACCTTGCAAAGATCCACATGGCACCCAAAAATTTGTTTGGGTGCCACGTCGTGCCCAACTGGCAATGTTACAGGGTTCAAATATGGGATAGTGTCCCAGGGTCCCGATATCTAATAAGATACAAAAATGCACTATTTGGTGGATACCTGAAAGGTTTGGCAAGAAATGTTACACCATGGATCATCTGATACTTTCGAGCCTTCAACCGATATATGATAACCACGACCCTAAAAACAAATTAAAAACAAGCAAATAAATTGGTGCCATAGTTGTCCAGACGCTAATTTTTATTCAAACATCACAACACTAAAGGGATAGCTAACTTAAAATGCATTTCTTTAAGTTAGTATGTGATTATTTAGATAAGGACCAAAATTCAATCACTAAAGACGTTCTGCCAGAAGCATGTGCTAGAGATATTTCTCGCACTTTCCCTACCAATGGTTGTTACATGTGCTCCTAGATTATGATAGATGATGCCGAGAGCAGGATAAAAACTATAAGCCTATTGAGAAGTTGGTCTTTGAATTTTGTAAATGCACAATATGGAAGTTTTTCAAAACATGTTAAAATGGAGAATTCTACAAGTAGAGAGAAGTGTGAAGCAACATGAAGGAAAATAGGGGCGACAGATCTTAGCCCTAAACAGAAAACAGTGCAGAAATAGGATTCAGTAAGCTGACCTCAAATAGATGGCACAATATGATCAAAGCAAGTACATCCATTCCATACTTTATTCTGCCTATTATAAAATTTTGTAGCCTTCAAAAGCCAATTCGGATGTAATTTGCTTCTTATTGATTAATAAAATTTTGACCATGTTTCCCTTTGTTCTTGGATGCCTTGGGAGTGTTCCATTTGAATTTTCTGTAAATAGTGGGTGCAAATTTGAATCATGGTTCCTTTTATAGGGGCAAAGGGAGTGGTCGGGGCGATAATTGGAACTACCATATTACCGTTAGTTGTTGAGGGTGCTATAGTTGTCAAGCTTCCCATGAGTTACCTCACCCATAAACCAGTGCCAAGGGGGCATGGTAAAGCCCTCACCTGAGGTCAGTGTATGACTTCTTTTCATGTGACCTGTGATCTTTCTCACACAGGCAGTTGCCTTTTTTATGACAAGTGGGATTGAACCTTTTATTATGTACTTCTCGCATTATGCACTCATTTGTGCATGCATTCTCAACCATTCTGATATCAAACGTTATTCAATTATGATGTTAGATTTGGGAGTTTGACTATGAAGTCAAATGGTTGCTTCAATTTAGTACCTAGGTTGTGAGATTGTGACAAGCACAACAATTGCCCATTTTGGCCAGTAGGGAGATTTCACTAGGAAGCTTGCAAGATCTGACTTGAGCAGTTTACGACCTCACTTGCTCAGGAGTTTAATGTATGCAATCTAAATTTATGCCAAAATTATTTTAGTAAGTTTGACATCCATAATTTGAAGAATTTATTTTTAGACTTTTGAAAAAAGATTAAATTGAATTTCTAAAAACATTAAAGATTAGATTTTTCATCCAAAAAGGGTATTATGATAATTTTTACTGATCAGATAAAATGCCACATGTTGAAATTTCACCAAAACTAGTTTTGATTTATTTTAGTTTTGGCCAGTTTTAGTTTTAAATAATTATCAATAAATTAAATAATTTTTTGTAATTATTTGTTTTGCTGCCTTAATTTGTTAGGTAATTAGTTTCAAGATTTTTATGAGCATGAATGTGAAAAGTCACCTGCGAGATAAATGATTATCATACAATATGGGATATAAATAGTTGATCAGTCTTCAAAGCAGTAAGGGTGAGTGTGTGATAGATCGGGCGGTAACAAGTTCTCCATGACCTCACTTGTATGATGGCTAGTTTGGGAAAGTAGTAATTATGAACACTTGAACAATCTGGTTGATTCCGAACCCAATAATGGCTTTAAAGCCGTATAGACTATTCACATTCATTTGTTTCTTTGGGTTTCGCTCCACGATTGGAGAGGGAACCTAGCGTAATGAGCTTTGCCTTAGTTGTCGCGACACCTTTGGGAAAAACCATTATTGTTGATCGGTACTACCCAGATTTCATTGTTCGAATTAGAGAGAATGACCTGAAGGTCGATTTGATTGTTTTGGACTTCAAAGATTTTGACGTTATTCTTGGGATAGATTGGTTAGCGGAGTCACGAGCTGTTTTGAATTGTTATGAGAAGAAGGCGATCTTTGAGAAAAGCGACAGATCGATTTTTAAATTCAAGGGCTAGAGAAAGGGAACTGTGCCAACATTATGTGCTATGACGAATTTAGAAGAGAAGAGTGTTGATGTTTCGAAGATACCTACTATAGTTAGGGAATTTGCTGATGTTTTTGAATGACGGACGTCCGTAGTGCCCCCCCACGAACGTCCGTGACCTACGGACAGTGGGGGGTCAAAATCACGGACGTCCGTCACTATTCACGGACGTCTGGCACTATTCATCACGGATGTCCGTCACTGTTCATCAATTTTTTTTTTTTAACTTTCTTTTCTCCCTTGAAGCTGAAAATTCTGTTGCGGCCCAAACTCCAATGCTCTCTATCTTAACGCCCCCCGTCATACACCCTCTTTGGCTACTTCTCACAATTGTGCAGGTGATTGGGAGCTCAACCATTCCGTTGCTGAATAATAATTAAAACTTACGGATTTTTCAGGGTGGTTCCTAGGACCTTTTTGACATACCCAGGCTGCAGGAATTATTTTTTAATAATTAAATGGACCTCTAAAATTTCTTTATTGTTTTTTTTTTACAAAAATAGGCACTATAGTAATTTATTAATGCAAACATAATCTCAAGAATGTCAAATACATTTGTCACAATTATCTCTACTAATTAAAGTGATCTCCGTGACTAATTTAGGTCTTGCAAATTATGTATGATCAATACAACGCACGCGTGAAGTCACCCATGTGCTATAACATTATCATGCATTTTGGAATCTAGTTCGATCAGGTCCATCCTTTAGTATTACAATTTTCAAATATGTAATCTTTACTTCTGGCACTTACAAAGCTAATATTTGCATATAGTATGGATTTTTTAGGAACTAGAGATCCCCATCTTGATCAACCCTAGGGTATTGCTAAACTAGAATCCTAAAAAGTAAACATGGAGCCAAACCATAAAGAAAATGTTAGAAAAAAATTTCAAGTGAATAAGCACTGCAGGTAATCAAGAGCTTTATTATATCTTCATGGTTGAAAATTTACTATGTGCTTAGTGGAACTAAGATATAGTTATAATATATTATCACAAAAGTTGAAATGGCCCACAGTTTAGGGGTATGAAATTGGTAACAGTGGTGATGGCTGATAAAAGATATAGAGAAAAAAACATTTCCATCGGGTTTCCAAGAAAAAGGAATGCATATAACTGTAAACCTTGATCATCTTGGCAAAATACAGCATGCATCAAAAGTTTGCTCGCTGAAGTTCTATATGCTTGACATGAAATAAATTTTCCTTAAAGATTGCAAATACCAGATATAATATCCAGCCAAATAATACAATAATTCAATTATATGATTCTACTTTTAAGAGGAGTTGCTACAGAAGTTGTTGAATTATGTGGCCCTCCATAATAAAACATAATATTCATCATAGGTAATAAAAATTTTAAATCTAACCGAAGTGAGAAAATACGGGTATCGGTTTAATACAGTGAGTGAGAAAGTTGGAAAAAGGCCAAATACGGCAAAAAATCGAAAGGTAAAAGAACTGTAAAATACGGAAGACGAAAAAAACGTTAAAATCAGGGGGAAAAAAAAAAGAAGAGATAATATTAATTTTTAAAAAAAAATTAAAACAGGTTTTAAAAATATGGGGAAAAAATGTTTAATACATGAAAAACGCATTTAATATGCATATTATACGAAAATACACATTTTATTCACAGATACGTGTTTAGTGCATTGTCACAAAAAAACACGAATTACGCAGCTGTTTTTAATAAAAAAACGCTGTATTCTGTTACAGTGTATGCAACAAAGAAACTCCATATGTTAAAAACTACAATGTAAACTTGTATCCGTGTCCAACACTGACGCGTTTCCCTGTCGAATTTTTCTACAGGGTATATACCTCGAAACTAAAGCATTGGACATCCTGTATCCATGTCAAACAAAAACACACTGACGATATCTAAGTTACACAGAACCAACACAGAATTGTTAACCCTTTAATCTTCAAACCATATGCATTATGACTAATGCATCATCATATTTAAAATATCACGGACAGAACGAAATCAGCACCTGATCAAAGTTGGAGTAGAATGGTAGTACTTTTGGGTAGTTTTGATTTATCCCCCATGATTTCTCCACAAGGCCCCACCAACTGCACAATTCAAGCAAATTAGAGAACCGTAAGTGTAGCAGATGAATTATCAAGAATAATTTACTCCAGAAAAGAGAGTTTCTGTAATAGAAAGGTGATATTAGCATGATTTTATAACTTCTATCAAATTGAAACATAAAATATAAAAAAAGACGCTTATTCTGCACAAACTAGCAAAATTTGACAAATAAGGAAGACACTCATGTAAAGCGATTTTCTGATTAAAGATTTAAGCCAACCAAATTATGAATTTCCATTGAACAATTTATATTAAGTTATAAAGACATATATAAGTATGGATATAGTTTACATAAACAATTTTGTGGTTAGTTTATTTGAGTGATATATTTAGTTAGACGAGCATAAAATATTTTTAAGAACTAGTTTGAGTTTATGCGAGGAAAATCAAGAACTTAAAGCAATTTCACAACCTATGGAACAAGGTTACAAATAGAAGCAAAAGTGTACATTGATATGATTTTATCGATTTGGAGAAGGCTTGGGATATGGTGTGGCAAATAATTTGGTAGGCTCTAATGAGGAAAGGCATTCTAAATTAACATATTGAGATTATTCAGGACATATATGGGAGGGAAATAATTCATGTAAGAATTACATGCGGAGAGATAGCTGAGTTTCTTGTCAGAGTTGGTTTGCATCAAGAGTGTGTTCGGATCCACATTTGTTTGCATTGGTTATAAATGAATTGGTAGTAAAATTGCAAGATGAGGCGCCAGTGTATGCAGATGATGTGGTTAATTGAGCAGAAAAGGAAATGAGTAAATGTTGAAGTCAGAACTTTGGACAAATGCCCTAGAGTTGAGGGGGGTTTAACAAGTTGGAAAAAAATGAAAAACATGGAATGCAAGTTTACTGAGCATGAGAGTTATTGATGCAGGAAAAATCACACTAACCCAAAAATAGCATAAATCCTGCACAATATGATTAGGGTTCTCAATTCACGAAATAAAATAAAGAATAAGGAGATTGGGTGATCTTCAAAATCACTCCAAAGAAGTTGTTGGCTTCACACCAATGAACAAGAATCACTCTGGCTTTAAACGAAAACTCACAGCAAGTCTTCAAGGGACTAAAGAATCTCTCTTTCAAAATATCACAAAGAAAAATCTCAAATCTTCATTAACTTCTTCCATACAAAGCTTTACATGGTATTTATAAATGTTAGAAATCCTAACTTGGTCTAATCCTACTAAAAGACTCCTTAACGAAAAAGGAAACTAAGCCTAAAGAAAATCGCACATATAAGAATCTGATCCAAGCTCGATCTCGCGCGCAGGCTTGTGCGAGTGAGTTTGACTTCGTGTGCGCGAGACCTGAAGTCGTGCGCGCGAAGTCGCAGATCAAAACTTGACCCCTCGGGTCGATCTCGCATGCGCGAGATTGACACTCGTGCAAGCGAATTGTGACAGAGGAGCGGATCTCTCTTCTTTTCCCTTCCCATGTGCACGCCTTCTCAATGTGGGTCTTCTTGCTTGTCGCACAAGCATACAACACATGGATCTTAACGGCTTTTAACAGGTTTTTTTAAAGGCTCATTTGCAGGTTCACTTCTTCGACTCCCTTCTTCGAGTCAGGCCGCAATTCTGGCATCCAAATTTGGATTTTACATCAATTCCCCCTTCTTTAAAAAAGTTCGACCTCAAACATTGGGCGAAGCTATCCTTCTGTTCAAAGGTTAATGGCAATATTGTGGAAACCTGGATGGGACATGGGTTATGAGAATAAACCGGACTTGGCTCGAGCACTTCAACTCGGGGTTTGGGCAGTTCAATCGGACCTTCCTTGGGCACCACTTCAGAGCACGACGGTGCATATATCACGGGTTGACATCATAATTCAAAATTTCGGCCGAACCCCACCGAAACGAAACAAAAAACCCATAATTTCCGTTAAAAATGTATGGCATTGAAGTTTTCGGCCGAAATTTCGACAGAAATTCAAATTTTCGGTTCAAAATTTCAGTTTTGGTCCAGCCCGAAACAGAAACGAAATCCGAATTTTTTATCCTTGGCTGACATAAAGTCACTGTGAGTTTGGGATCGTCGGGGGTGACATCGGGTAGCGGATCTTCATGGCAATTATCGGATCGTTGATCGGTATGCATTTTATAACGGTGATGGGGTGGGGTTGACAGAAATAAGATTCACACCCATCAATTTTGACAATCGAATCTTCTTCGATCCACTGAACCCTTCAATTTTGACAATCGAATCTTCTTCGATCCACTGAACTTCTCCTACAAGGTCTTTTCCATCTCACCAAACTTCTCAATCAACATTTCCTCCACCTAGTCAAATTTTTTATCTACTTTGCCTATCTATTCATTAATCTTGCACAAAAGCGCTAATATATCTTTGAGGTTCATAATGGAAACATTGCCGAGAGCTGAACTGGCTCTCATACCAATTTGATGTAGGAGAAACTCACGCTAACTCTAAAATAGCATAAATCCCGCACAATAGGATTAGGGCTCTCAATTCATAGAATAAAATAAAATAAAAATAAAGAATAAGGAAGGAGATAGGGAGATCTTCGAGATCGCAATGTCGTTAGCTTCATACCAACGAAAAAGAATCACTCTTGCTCTAAACGAAAACTCATCGCAAGTCTTCAAGGGTTGAAAGAATCTCTTTCTCAAAATATGCACAAAGCAAAATCTCAAATCTTCATTAACTTCTTTTATAAAGAGCTTGACATGGTATTTATAATGTTTAGAAATCCTAACTAGGTCTAATCCTACTAAAAATAGACTCCTTAATGAAAAAAGAAACTAAGCCTAAAGAAAATCGCACAAATAAGAATCCTACCCAAAAAGGCAACTAATCGTAAGCAAATCGTGAAACTATCAAAACTCGGCTCGATATCGCGTGCGGGCGAGTCTTGACTTTGTGTGCTGTAGCCCCTCTAACGGGGGACGCCAAGATTGAGGGCCTTTTATTTGGGCCGCAACAAATTACTGGCGCCAGGAGAAGAGGAACGGAAATCAGAACCAGGCTTAAAGGAGCAAAATTAGTGTGTTGGAGCAATGCCCAGTCGATTAATTGACCATAGCTCAAATTCGAAGAAACTGAAAGTTGCTATAGTAGCTCGATTGATCGAGGTACAGTGCTACAGTACCACAGTACCTCGATTAATCAAGCTACAGTGCCTCGATTGATCGAGCTACAGTACCTTGATGGATCGAGCTACAGTGCGAATTTTGACGGAATTTAAGTTTTAAGGGCATATTTGTCTTTTTTTTTTAGTATTTGTTTTAGGGTTTTCTTTTGTTTTAGAGGTCTCTTATATAAGGTCTTTTAAAAAACAATGTAACTAGTTTTTTATTATTGAATGAAAGAGTTCTTTGCTTTTGGAACTTGAGATGAGTTTCCTTGAAGAGTGATTCTTCTTCCCGAGAAGGGTTTGGTGTGAAGCCAAGGGTGTGAAGCCCACGATCTATCCTTTTATATTTTTATTTCTTTTGATTCATCTTTCTCTGCTTTCTTTTGATCCCATTAATCCTAAATTCAGCCATCATCCTTTTAAATATCCCAAAATCATCAACCCCAGCCGTCATCTTAATCGTTAAATCGATTGATCCAATACACTTTAAATCTCACATTAACCATAATCCATTCTGCATCCAAAACCCCAGAGAAAACCAACGATCACATCATTGAATTACGAGCGCCCTCATCTGGAAGCGGCTAGAGTTCCATCTCTAGGACCTTCCTTCCGCGACGCTAACGGATCTAGTGCATGGACTGGACCCTACCCAAATCTACACGATCTTCTATGAGGAACCATGAACCTTAAGGTATTGCGATTATGTATTAATTTTTTGCTTAATTAATTTAGTTTAATTTATGCACGATCATCATCTCATAATCATTCACGTAGTTCAGGGTTTTGTCCCGCGTCAGTTTTGGTATCAAAGCACTAGGTTCTAGGTTAGGACATATTGTGTGACATTTTACTTTTATTGCATTTTATTTCAGTTTTTACTTGTGCACGTCTGGTGTTTAACAAAATTCCTTACACATGAGTCACATGTGTATGTCATTTCGATGCCAATTGTGTTTTCATTTGCATGCTCATCTTGTGTTTGTTAAAATTCCTCAATTATAGTATTGTGTTTGAGCTGTAATGTGTCAAGCATCACGTATGAGTCACTTGCACGTCACCATGAATCCCCTACCCGTCCAGAAAGGGTACTAGCTAAACGAGGAAACCACTACACTCTAAATTTTTGGCAAAGTCCCAAAAGTCGTAATGAAATTAGAGTTTGGAAATATCCTCATCATCATGAACCTGAGTAAGACCCTGCCGAGAAGTTTCTAAAAACTATTCGGAATGAGGTTCCAGATTTTGAGGGTACGACGAACCCTAAAACCTTCTTAGAGCGGTTTTCTAGTGTAGAATAGTATTTTGATTAGTATGGCATACCGGATGAGTACAAAGTTAGGTTAGTTAAAATAAAGCTAGTGAGCCATGCCAAAACCTATTAGACTAATGTTGAGTTTCTACGCAAGTTAGCTAATCGTAAGCCCATCACACTATGGGAGGATATGAGAGAGCGACTTATCGAGAATTATGTTCCCTTAACACACCGTCACCTCCTACGGCGTTTGAAAACCAAGACCAATAGGTATCCTGATTGCCTTAAGTGTTAAGGGTTCGAAAACTTTGCTTACCAATGCACCACAGAATTTTCCACTCCGAGTCTATTGATTAAACGAGAGAATTCTACGGAGTAGGAAAGATTAAAAGTAGAAGAGGAGGTGTATGACCATCGTATCGTGATGAGTGAAGAGGAGATGGAAGAAGCCAATGAGAGTCTAATTTGTATCAAAGATACTTCTATTTCCATTGTAAGTAGTGATGTTGAGTCACCCACACGTGAGCCAACTGAGTCACCCACGCACAATTCGATCGAGTCACCTACGCACAATTTGTTAGTACCCGTAGAGCCAGTTGTTCCCGAGTCTTTATTGGTGGTAGAGTCGAGTGCACTTGAGTATTTGAAGACGGTCGAACCGAGTACCCATGAGCCAATCAAGTTATTTGCCCATGATTCATTGGAATCCGTTGAGTCGAGTCCACATGAGCCAATCGTGTCACTTGATTCGATCACACGAGTCAGTAGTGTTGGTAGAGTCCACTACACATGAGTCACTAGTGTCGATAGAGCCCACTACATGTGAGTCGTTAGCGTCGCATGCACATGAGAGTATCGAGTACATAGATACACATACACATCATAGTCTCGAGTTGCATACCGCCTCACATTTCAACTCTTATTGTGAGTCAAGTTTTGAGTCTCATTCCGCATTCCATGCCGAAATTAAGCTTAAAATTAATTTATGCAATGAAACTCTCAAAGTATCGATGCCGTTACCTAAGGCTGTTATGGATTTCCAATTAATTGATCATGCAATGGTTCGGATTGGACCTGAACGATTCCCATCAAGAGTCGCAAAGAAGCTCCAGGCCCACAGCGCTAGACCTTTTTGACTTGTGGCAAAGAGTGGTCATAGTGTGTGCATTCTTGAGCTTCTTCCAGATACAAGGATTAGCTCAACGTTCAATGTGGAGGACCTAGTTCCTTCTCTAAGCTCAACCCCAAGACCTTGCAATCCTTTCCAAACGCCCCTATTCACGATCCCATCCCAACTTTGCGGCCGATACCCCTTCCCTACCCAAGCAGGCAGCGAAAAGAGGTAATTGAGGAAATATTAGATGATCTTGTGGCATTCACTTGCGGTAGAGAGTTTCTGGTTTATGAGATGCAGAAGGTTAGAGAGTCGACTACCGAGAGTACATGGGCCAATCATGAGGGAGTTCGTTGCTTGCATTCCTTTATTTCCAACCGATATTGCGATCACATTTCATCAGTAACGAAGACTTTCGAGTCCGGAAAAGCTGATGAAAAGCTTCAAAAATATTTGGTAGAGTGGGTTAGCGAGTCGGGTTATTTGGTTCGTCGATGAGAGGTTTACAGTGTGCGCTCCGATAAATCAACCGGGATGAAACTCATATGTTACCAGATGCCGAGATCGTTTGGGTTACTTGCAAGGAGTTCCACCATTCGAGTCCCAATACATTTGATCAGTACTACATGCGTGTTTCATCGGTGATGAAACATTTTGAGTTTGGGAGATTGACGGGGGACGCCAAGATCGAGGGCCTTAGATTTGGGCAGCAACAGATTACCGACGTCGGGAGAAGTGGAACGAAAATCAAAACCAGGCTTAAAGGAGCAAAATTAGTGTGTTGGAGCAATGCCCAGTCGATTGATTGACCATTCAATCGATCAGCAGCTCAAATTCAGAGAAACTGAAAGATTGATCGAGCAACAGTGCTACAGTACCTCGATTAATCGAGCTACAATACCTCGACGGATCGAGCTACAGTGTGAATTTTGATGGAATTTAAGTTTTAAGGCATATTTGTCTTTTCCTTTTTAGTATTAGTTTTAGGGTTTTCTTTTGTTTTAGAGACCTATATAAGGTCTTTTAAAAAACAATGTAATTAGTTTTTTATTATTGAATGAAAGAGTTGAATGAAAGAGTTTTTTGCTTTTGGAACTTGAGATGAGTTTCCTTGAAGAGTGATTCTTCTTCCCAAAAAGTGTTTGATGTGAAGCCCACAATTTATCCTTTTATATTTTTATCTCTTTTGATTCATCTTTCTCTGCTTTCTTTTGATCCATAAATCATAAATTCAGCCATCATCCGTTTAAATAACCCGAAATCATCGACCCCAGCCGTCATCAAACCGTTAAATCAATTGATCCAATACACCCTAAATTTCACATTAACCATAATCCATTCCGCATTCAAAACCCTAGAGAAAACCAATGATCCTGTAACGACGGAGATTAGTCCTTAATTATTTGCTATATTTGTAATTATGATTAGTTTGATTGATTTGATGCATATGATTAGTTGTTGCACATGAATATAATGTTTATTTTATTTAATAATGACCCATGATAACTAATTAGTCTAATTAATAGACCTTAAAAGCCTTTAAATATATGTTAGTAATAATTGGGGTGCATTTAGTAATGTTAATGGACTTTAAAATATGTTAGTAAAGTAATTAAAGACTCAATAACTAATTAAAGACCCAATAACAAATTAAAGACCCATTAACTAATTAAAGGTCATAGAATCACTTAAGACCCATGTAGGAAATTCTAAATAGAGTTATATCTTAAATAGGAAACCTTAAAATATTCTAAATAGAGTTAGATCTTAAATAGGAAACCTTGAAGTATTACAAATATAGAGATTAGGTTTAATTTACAGAATTTTACATAACTCTTATAACCTAATAACCTTAGAGAGAAAGAGAGAAAATTCTAGATAATTAAAAGAGGAACCCTAGAGTTTTCGTGTTGAAAGCTTAGAAGAACGCAAGAGGGGCTTACGACGTGACCGGATTTCATATTAGAGCTTCGGATTAGATCAAGGGAGAGGCGTAAATTTAATTCGAAGAGTAGAGGTATGAAGAAATCAAGTTGAGATTAATCGGAAACGTAGATAACACAAAAATAAAATAGGAATTAGGGTTTATTTCATTTAATGAATAATCTTCAAGTTAGATTGTTAAATTTTATGCTTAATCTTGGGTTTTCGATGGTACACGGAATTTTGTGATTGATCACGAAATTCTGTGCAGAATCAAGAATCTGTTTGGAATCCAGAATCTGTTCAGAATCCATAATCCATAATCCATAATCTATTTGGAATCTAGAATTTATCCAGAATCCAAAATTTCTCAGGAATTTCATAATTTGTCTAGGATGCAAGCAATGAATTTTTATTCAAATATTGTCTATGTTTAATCATCATGCTTCAATGTTTATTTATGTTCATCATTGTTTTTATTGCATAGAATTCATGCAACCTAGGATATTTGATTTACACGACATGAAACAAGTAGGAATCAATAGAAATTACATATTTATGATGTGTTAAGCCCAAACAAGTGAAAGAGTTATTGCATGATCAATTAATTTCTAATTTTTCTATGCATGTACATTCATGGCATTCATAAAAGTGAAAAGATACATTTACAATATCACTTATGAAAACAAAATATTTCTATGATTACAATAGACTTCCTATGGGCTTATGCTAGAGGAATTAACATGAATAAGAATGACAAGTAATTAAAGTTATGCATCCATGCATTAATGATAAAACTAAAGAGATGGAGAAGGTCTTTAACTTTAAGCTTACTACTTAACTGAAGAGAAGTTATGTGAAGGTTAACGTAAATACTAATCGAAGGATCAGAGAAGATTAGGATAATGATTAAGAAAAAGATAACCATGTTCATTATATATGCCGATTCATGAGCATTAAATGCACAATAAAAATGACCACAAGTGAAATTAGGGTAGAGACCCAAGCCATAATGTTTATTTAGATTTAATGTTATGTTTCGGTTTCGTTCTATTGTTGTACTCATTAATTATGTCACATGTTATATCTCTGTTATTGCTTGATTTTATGAGTTGGTTTGAGTTATGGACCTTTTCTATTAGCATTATCATGTATGGTCTATACCGGTTTACTTGGTAAACTGACCTATTGTTTGGGATTCCAGGGAGTACAGCTATATATGGAGTGGGTCAAGTAGATGCGTTAATGATTGATGGAAATCCATATTTGAGTGAAGAAGGATTTGAAGCTTAGTTTATTAGATTTTTCTTTATGCACAAGAAAGGATTTTAAAAATTAATTTCAGATTTATTTAATGAACAAGTTCATGTTAATGATAGATCATGCTTGATTTTAGTTTTTTTTATTTAATTTAAAGAGTAGGCATAGAATTTGGTATAATAGGTTGTTATCTCATAGTTTAGTATTGCTCTCATGATGATGGGAAAAAGAAAATTTATGTGTGCACGTTAAATAGTTATTTTTCAGTTGCGTTCATACGCGGATCTTTATGGATTAATTGATTTAATTATGATCAAGGATATGTGAAGTAGTGTGATGTCTCCAAGTGAGTGCATTGATCCGGTGTGTGAATTTGGGGACGTCACCGTTGGTATCAAAGTGAGGTTTTGCAATCTAAATTGTAGACATTGAAACTAATGTAAGAAAGGTATTGATTTCAGATGACCAATTTTCAGAGACAAGGTGATAGGTTAGTGGATGCTGTTACGAGGGCGATCAAGGCAGCATGCCTAGATTGGATGTGGATGAGTTTAGAAAGAACCATCCTAGGACTTTCAATAGAACTGGAGATGTTATGGAGGCACAAAAGTGAATTAAGCACTTGGAAAAAATATTTGGGATAATGCAGTGCCCCGATGCTGGAAAAGTGAGACTAGCAACTTATAAATTGGAAGACGCCACAGACCACTGGTGGAGCCAAGTCAATGATACTACAATTGCAGCAAACCTAGAACATGTTTGGACTTGGGCAGAATTTGTAAGAACCTTTAATGATAAATATTATCCTCAGAGTATTCGTGAGGGAAAGATTATTGAATTTTTGAAGTTAGAACAAGGGAACATGACAATCGATGCCTACAATAGGGCATTTACTAAACTTGAAAGATTTGTGCCAAATATGATAGCTGATGAGACCTTCCGCATTAGGAAGTTTGAGCAAGGACTTAGGTCGCAGATCAGGTCTTCTTGTAGTGGGGTATAGGAGTACTACCTTCATTGATTTATTGGATGAAGCACGGAAGTTTACCCCATATCAAGGGAAGAGTTTTGGTCAATTGACTCAAAGTAGCAGTCAGTTTAATGGATGAGATCGAGTCATAGGCAAGCAAAACAATCAATAGGGGAGGAAGTTTACCCCATATGGTAAACCCCAACAGATTCAGCAAAAGGGACGACCAACAGCTAAGACAACTCATGCGATGACGAAGTCGAAACCAACGTGCAATACATGCGGGAAACAACACTTTGGCAAATGTTTACGAGGAACGACCGCATGCTACAACTACGGGAAAGAAGGGCATAGAGCGGCAGATTGTAAGGAGCCGAAGAAGAATCAGAAAGCACCAATGATGATAACGGCACATGAACGAGTTTATACCTTATCTGAGATGGATGCTAGAGCCTCCAATGATGTGATTCACAGTACATTTTAGATAGTATATCTTCCTTCTATTGCATATAGAAACTATTTGAATTATTATATTTAATATACATATTTATCTACCTTAGCTTTATAAATCACGCAAATATGAGACATTAATTAAGACACTTAAAAATTCAAGAGAAATTTAAAGTTAAAACTTTTTCTTAATTAAGATTGCTTAGCAATAATGAATGTTTATGTTTGTTTTAGGCACTTTGTTGATTAACGGATGTTTCGCTCACATACTTATGGACACGAGAGCTTCACATTCATTTGTTTCTTTGGGTTTCGCTCCACGATTGGAGAGGGAACCTAGCGTAATGAGCTTTGCCTTAGTTGTCACGACACCTTTGGGAAAAACCGCCATTGTTGATCAGTACTACCCAGATTGCGTGGTTCAAATTGGAGAGAACAACCTAAAGGCTGATTTGATTGTTTTGGATTTTGAAGATTTTGACGTTATTCTTGGGATGGATTGGTTAGCGGAGTTACGAGTTGTTTTGAATTGTTACGAGAAGAAGGCGATCTTCGCGAAAGCGACGGATCGATTTTTAAATTCAAGGGCTTGAGAAAAGGAACCGTGCTAACATTATGTGCTATGACGAATTTAGAAGAGAAGAGTGTTGATGCTTCGAAGATACCTAGAGTCAAGGAGTTTGCTGATGTATTTCTCGAGGAACTTCCTAGTTTACCACCTGTTAGAGAAGTAGAGTTTCGAATCGATTTATTACCGGGTACAACACCGATTTCGAAGACACCCTACAAGATGGCACCACTTGAGATGTCTGAATTGAAGAAGCAACTGGAAGAGTTACAACTGAAGGGTTTCATACACTTGAGTCACTCACCATGGAGAGCCCTGATTTTATTTGTGAAGAAGAAGGATGGCTCGATGAGACTGTGCATCGATTATAGACAGTTAAATCAAGTGACAGTGAAGAATAAATACCCGTTACCAAGGATTAATAATTTGTTTGACCAGTTAGGAGGTGCTGGATGCTTTTCGAAGATCAATTTAAGGTCTGGTTACCATCAAGTGATAGTACGAGAAGAGGACATACAAAATACGACTTTTAATACAAGGTATAGACAGTTCGAGTTTTTAGTGATGCCTTTTGGATTGACAAATGCACCTGCAGTGTTTATGGAATTGATGAACAGGGTGTTCAAACCCTTTTTGGACCAATTTGTAGTAGTCTTTGTGGACGACATTTTAGTCTACTCGAGATCAGAGGAGGAGCACGCTACTCACCTACGGATAGTGCTTCGGACACTTTTGGAGTACCAACTCTTTGCTAAGTTGAGCAAGTGTGAATTTTGGATGACAGGGGTGGCTTTTCTAGGCCATCGCGCTTCTGAGAAAGGAATTACGGTTGATCCTACGAAGAACAAGGCGATTGTTTAGTGGGTAAGACCGAAGAGCGTGACTGAGATTAAGAGTTTTCTTGGTTTGGCAGAGTATTATAGAAGATTTGTAGAGGACTTTTCACAGATTTCTGGACCAGTTACAAATTTGACAAGGAAGAAGACGAAATTTGTTTGGTCTGATGAACGTGAGCAGAGTTTTCAAGAGCTAAAAAGAAGATTGACAACCACACCAATTTTGACGACACCATCTGGCAGTGGAGGTTTTCTTATTTATACAGATGTGTCAAACAAGGGTTTGGGTTGTGTGTTGATGCAGAATGAGAAAGTTATTGCCTATGCTTCGAGGCCATTGAAAGATCATGAGGAACAACCTGACGCATGACTTAGAGTTCGTAGCAATTATTTTCGCGTTGAAGTTATGGAAACATTACCTTTACAGGGAGAAGTTTATCGTATCAACGGACCATCAAAGTTTAAAGTATTTGTTTACGTAGAAGGATCTGAACATGAAGCAGAGGAGGTGGATGGAGACTCTAATAGACCTTAATCCTGAGATTAGGCACCACCCAGGGAAGGCTAACGTAGTTGCTGATGCACTGAATAGGAATGTTCCAGAGAAGATAGTTAGACCAAGGGTGGGCTTTGTTATCTTACATCAATATTAAGCCGGTACTATTGGATCAAATTATAGGGAAGCAGTTAGAAGATCCAGTTCTAGTTCATTTGAATGAGAGCAAGAATATAGAAGTAACATTCAAAGAGGATGGAATAATGTTATTCAAGGGAAGATATTATGTACCAGATGATGCTGAAATGAAACAACAACTTCTCTACAATGCTCATAGATCAAAATTCGTGATACACCCTGGAAATACAAAGATGTATCAAGATATAAAGAGGAATTATTGGTGGTCAGATATGAAAAGGGAGATGGCGGATTATGTGTTAATATGCCTTACTTGTCAGCAAGTGAAGGTTAAGCACAAGAAACCACCAGGATTATTATAGCCATTACCTGTACCAGGATAGAAATGGGAGAGCATTGGTATGGATTTTATCACGAGATTGCCGAGGACGAAGAGAAGGAACAATTCAGTTTGGGTTGTAATAGACCGACTGACAAAATCAGCGCACTTTATTCCAGTCAGGACTACTTTTTCGTCTACGCAACTGGCAGATATCTACATAAGGGAAATTGTGCGTTTACATGGCGTGCCAGCGAGTATTATTTCTACTAGAGATACCATATTTACCTCACGTATGTGGCAGAGTTTTCAAGATGATATGGGATCAACATTGGAGTATAGTTCGGCTTTTCACCTCAGACAAATGGTCAGACTGAGAGATTGAATCAAATTCTAGAGGGTATGTTAAGAGCATGTACGCTAGATTTTAAGGAAGTTGGGATGATCACATAGCATTAGCAAAGTTTTCATACAACAATTATCAAGCGACGATTCAAATGTCACCATATGAAGCACTTTACGAAATGAGCTGCAGAACACTATTATGCTGGGATGAGGTTGGAGTAAGAAAGCTACTTGGACCACAAATTGTTGAAGACGCTGCGACACAAGTGCAACTAATCAAAGAACGTATGAAAACGGCTCAAAGCAGGCAGAAAAGTTACACAGATAAAGAAAGGAGAGATGTGGAATTTGCTAAGGGAGATCTAGTTTTTGTTAAAAACTCACCTATCAAGGGCGAGTTGAGATTTAGAAAGAGAGGAAAACTAAGTCCGAGGTATGTTGGACCTTTTGAAATATTGAAGAGGGTTGGAGAGATGGTTTATCGGATCCAGTTACCGCCAAAGTTAGTCGGGATGCACAATGTTTTTCACATATTAATGTTAAAAAAGTGTTTCAAGGACCCTTCACATGTGATCGATTTGGAGCCATTAGAAATTGAGGAGAACATGACCGTAATTGAGAAACCAATTTCGATTCTAGAAAGAAATGAGAGGACACTAAGATTCCATTGGTTTTGGTTATTTGGAAGCACTACTCACGAGAAGAAGCTACTTGGGAGCGAGAGGACGATATGAGGAAGGAATATTCACACCTTTTTACTTCAGGTACTATCTAATTTCGAGGACGAAATTTTCAATGAGGGAAGAATGTAACGACCGAGATTTTTCTTTATTTAGTCATTAATTATTTGTTATATTTGTAATTATGATTAGTTTGATTGATTTGATGCATGTGATTAGTTGTTGGCATGAATATAATGTTTATTTTATTTACTAATGACCCATGATAACTAATTAATCTAATTAATAAACCTTAAAGCCATTAAATATATGATAGTAATAATTTGGGTGCATTTAGTAATGTTAATGGACTTTTAAAAAATATTAGTAAAGCAATTAAAGACTCAATAACTAATTAAAGACTCATTACGTAATTAAAGACCCAATAACTAATTAAAGACCCATTAAGTAATTAAACGCTCATAGAATCACTTAAAACCCATGTAGGAAATTCCAAATAGAGTTATAACTTAAATAGGAAACCTTAAAGTATTCTAAATAGAGTTAGATCTTAAATAGGAAAACTTACTATAAATATAGAGATTAAGTTTAATTTACAGAATTTTACAAAACTCTTATAACCTAATAACCTTAGAAAGAAAGAGAGAAAATTCTACAAAATTAGAAGGGGATCCCTAGAATTTTCGAGTTCAAGGCTTAGAAGAACGCAAGAAGAGCTTACCACGCGACCGAATTTCAGATTAGAGCTTCGGATTGGAACAAGGGAGATGCGTAAATTTTACACGAAGAGTATGGAGAAATCATATTAAGATTAATCGGAAACGTAGATAATACAAAAACAAAATAGGAATTAGGGTTTATTTCATTTAATAAATATTCTTCATGTTAAATTGTTAAATTTTTATGTTTAATCACGGGTTTTCGATGGTACACGAGATTTTGTGATTGATCACGAAATTCTGTGTAGAATCCAAAATCTCCTTAGAATCTAGAATCTATTCAAAATTCAAAATCTGTTTGGAATCTAGAATCTGTCCAAAATCCAAAATTTGTTAGGAATTTCAGAATTTGTCTACGATGCAAGGAATGAATTTCTATTCAAATATTGCTTATGGTTAATCATCATGCTTAATTGTTTATTTATGTTCATCATTGTTTTTATTGCTTAGAATCCATGCAACCTAGGATATTTGATTTACACGATATAAAACAAGTTGGAATCGATAGAGATTACATATTTATAATGTGTTAAGCCTAAACAAGTAAAAGAGCTATTGCATGATCGATTGATTTCTAGTTTTTCTATGCATGTACATTCATGGCATTCATTAGAGTGTAACATGAATAAGAATGACAAGTAATAAAAGTTATGCATCCATGCATTAATGATAAGACTGAAGAGATGGAAGTCTTTAATTTTAAGCTTACTACTTAACTAAAGAGAAATTATGTGAAGGTTAATGTAGATACTAATCGAAGGATCAGAGAATATTAGGATAATAATTAAGAAAGAGATAATCATGTCCATTATGTATGTCAATTCATGAGCATGAAATGCACAATAAAAATGACCACACGTGAAATTAGGGTAGAGACCCAAGCCATAATATTTATTTAGATTTAATGTGATGTTTCAGTTTCGTTCTATTGTTGTACTCATTATTTATGTCACATGTTATATCTCTATTATTGCTTGATTTTATGAGTTGGTTTGAGTTATGGATCTTTTCTATTAGCCTCACCATATCTGGTCCATACCAGTTTACTTGGTAAACCGACCCATTATTTGGGATTCCAGGGAGTACAGCTATACATGGAGTGAGTGAAGTAGATGCATCATTGATTGATGGAAATCCAGATTTGAGCGAAGAAGGATTTGAAGCTTAGTTGATTAGGTTTTTCGTTATGCACTAGAAAGGATTTTAAGACATTAATTTCAGATTTATTTTATGAACAAGATCATGTTAATGATGGATCATACTTGATTTCAGTTTTTTTTTATTTAATTTAAAGAGTAGGCATACAATTTGGTGTAATAGGTTGTTATCTCATAGTTTAGTATTGCTCTCAAGATGATGGGAAAAAGAAAATTTAGGTATGCGCTTTTAATAATTATTTTTCTGTTGCATTTATACACGGATCTTTATAGATTAATTGATTTAATTATGATTATGGATATGTGAAGTAGTGTGATGTCTCCAAGTGGGTGCATTGATCCGGTGTGTGAATTTGGGGACTTCACAGAGCTCATCATTGAACTACGAGCGCCCTAATCTTGAAGCGGTTAGAGTTCTATCTCTAAGATCTTCCTTCTGCGAAGCTAACGGATCTAGCGCATGGACTGGACTCTACCCAAATCTACACGATCTTCTATGAGGAAAACCATGAACCTTAAGGTATTGCGATTATGTATTAATTTTTGCTTAATTAATTAAGTTTAATTTCGTCACAATCATCATCTCATAATCATTCACGTAGTTTAGGGTTTTGTCCCGCGTCACCCTCCTTCCCGATGTGGGTGTTCTTGCTTGTCACACCCACATACATATAGGTCTTCACAGCTTTTAACATGGCTTTTAAAAACCCACAAGTGGGTCCACTTCTTCTTGGGCTTTCTTCTTCGAGTTGGGCCGCAATTCCGGCATCTAAATTTGGATTCCACATCAGTTACGGTTTTTAATTATTTAGGGCCTGCTAACTGTCCAAAGAAAATAAAGTTACAGTTATAATAACACATCATGGAATTAATACAGCATGGGCTCATAACTAATTTTATGTGGCTACTCAACTGCAACTAAAGAATGGTAATCAACTGAGCAAGTTGATTAAGAATGATGATCACATACTCTTAATTCATGCACCCATAAATTCATGAACACAGGAATCTATAACTTAGAAATCCATTTACATAGAAATTCATGCAATTAGAATCCATATTTTTGTGCACCTAGAAATATGTGTATCTAGATATTCATGTACACAAAAAACCATAAATTCATAAGCAAAAGAATCTCTGACCTAGAAACTCATGTATCTAAATATAAATGCTCCTCCTCCTAGTGAATACTGAAATTGATATACCCAAAATTTTATGTACAAAAACATTCATGTACCGAATAATTTGTGCCCTCAAAAATTCATGCACTCAAAAACTCTTGAACGCTGGAATCTCCGACTCAAAAAATACAAGCAGTAATAAGTTCGTTTATCCAAAAATTTGGAAACGCAAGAATCCCTGCATTAAAATTTTGTACAATCAAAAATCACTAAAACCAAAAATCTGTGCACATAAAGCTACGCACATAAAATTTTATAAACATAAGAATCCATGACCCTGACATCTGTACCCAAAAAAGTTTGTGCATCTAAAATCCACGAATATAGAAATGTGTACGCACAGATGCATTCTAAATCTCTGTATCCATATTTCCATGCATCCAAAAATACTAATCATAGAAATCTATTATCTAAAAATACGTGTACCTGATTCTTATTTAGGTATTATATTCTCAACTTTTTTTAGCCTATAAAATTTTGAAAAGATTATCGCCCTAATTATGTAGGGTCTTACGAATTCATAGATCCACAAATTGAAATAGAGAGAGAGAAATCCACAGATAAGCACAATAGACCAGCATTCATGACGTACTACTGTCATATGTGGCAATTCCTAGGTTAAACTGCCATTATTATTCCGTTAATCAGAGCAAGTCTATTTGCTTTATATCTATTGTAAGCATCATGATGACCATAAGCATTGTGTCTTCGATATGAATCATGGCGGAAGTAATTGACCACTTTACAAGGAAATGAGCGACTACACGAAGCTAACACTATCCATCTCAATAATAAAGAAATAATAATTTAGTACTTACCTTGATAATGTTTGCATAGTGAACAACGAAATAATACAACAGTTGCAACATCAAAAGAAAACTATACCGATTTTGTGCAGTCTGGAAATCAGGTGGCTGCTTAGTTTCATATACCCATCCAGGAGCAAATATGGCTGCTGACACATCATCCTTCTTCAGTAGATCTAGTGCAACATTTGTCTGCATGCAAATAGCTAGAACAATTTATTAGTATTATGAACAATCTTACACCAATGCAGAAATACAAAAGAAGTTCAAATCACAAATGTATGCACTTACCGTAGAAAATAAAAACCATGTGCATGCGCTTAGTTGCACACACGCACTCAAACACACCCCACCCAACACTTACATACAAACAGATGTAATCCTAAAAGGGCCAACATAACATCAGATCGAATCACATAAAACTAATGATGTAGGGACGACAGTAATGAAGATGAAACTGATCACGTCCCGAACTTTAGTTTTGTAATCAGTATTACTGAATATCATAAATTTGTTAGTTGGCATTTTCTATCTGAGTAAATCTTTTGAATATATATTATTATTCGTAGATATTACAATGAAACAAAAAGGCTTAGGCAAAAGAGGTTAAGTGACCTCGTATTTGTATAGTCATCCAACAATGAAGCAAACAACACCTGGCAATACAAGAGACTCAAGGAGCTTACAATCCTACTTGCCTTGACGAGCTGGATGCTGCCAATGTGTGGGTGGTAAAGGGGGCCAGAACGTGCTTTTAAGCACCATTTGTTCATAAACGATTGCCTTAATTGGTGATGGAGGCATCGCACCAGCCCAATCTTACAAAGTGTACTCGAGGCAGAAGCAGCGCGTCAAAACGCCCAAAAGCTTTTGGATAGGCAATTGAAGATCTATGCGCACATGCGTGCATGAATGAAGACCCAATACTTGGAAGGCACCCACATGAGAAGCAAAAGGAGGGAAAATTAGTCAAAATATGACGGACGTTCGTGGTCTCATGACAGACGTCCGTGAAATGGAGGACATTCTCGAATTTGTATGACCGACGTCTGTGACCCGTCACGGACATCCATGATTTATGGTCTTGTGCACACTGTCAAGGACAGACGTCCTTGGTCGCGGACGTCCTTGGCACAATTTGGTGGCTAGACGAGGTTTAGGCAAAATTTGTTGTTTTAAGTGTTTGTTTAGGTTTGGCACTTTCTAATTCCGAATTTAATGTTTAGTACTTTAGTTATGACTTATTAGTCTATATAAAGGCTTGTAAAGACAATTTGAATAATTAATCTATGCTATTGAAAATTTGATTGCTTTGTGTTATCTTTAAGAATTCATTGAGAGACCATCTTCTTTCCCGAGTTTAGGGTTTGGTGTGAGGCCAATATTTTCGCTAATGAAACTCTAGTGATTGATCCTTCTCGATTTCGATTATCTTTTTCTTCTCTTTGGTCCAAGGTAGTTTAATTAATTTATCTCTTTGCTTGGTTGTTGGAAGATATTTTGAAAACCCATAAAGTATTTCCTTTGATCAAAACTCTTTCTTTTAATCATATTTCTTCAAAATCCTAGAATGGAGTCAAAAGACACCATCATCGTTAGTCGTTTGATGCCCTAGGCTAGAGGGAAGTCAAGTTCTATCTTGAGAACTAGCAATCGTATTAGTAGGAACTATCATACTGGATTGACACTTGATTTGGATATTACGATTCTCCTTAAATTTCGCAAAACTTTTAGGTGAATCTAACTTGAAATTTATTCTCCATTGCTCTTTTAATTTCAGCAAAATTTACATAATTAGGGTTTTAGGTGTTGTCCTGCATCAACTTGGTATCAGAGAACACTCTAGTTTAGGGTATTTGAATTAGGATTTTTTTTTTGCATACTAGATTGACCGTACGGTTTCACATAGAGTTTGTGTTGATCACCAATGGCTAGCGAGGACCTTGCTGCCACAATTCGAGACCTTACTACCCGCTTTGTAAATATGGAACCATGCCAAGAGGCATTAACCGCTCACTTAGAGGAAGTGGCTGGTAGAACACTCCCAAGGTGCCCACATGATAGGAGACCTAACATTGGGTAGAGAGGTCATAAACATCGTGAACCGGGGGGTGATTCGAACGATAAATTTTTGAAAGCTATCTGAATCGACGCCCCAACCTTTGATAGGAAGATGAACCCTAGAGTCTTCCTTGATTAGTTATCGGACATAGCGCATTATTTTGATTGGTATGAGTTGTCCATGTGGAATCGACAACTGATCGTCTGATGGTATGTTCACGGCCTCAAGATCCCTTGTGCCAAAGATTGGAGCGAAACACGATCTTTGTCATCTGATTTAAAGCAATCAATGATTATTGTCGTGGGCTCTTTTCAAGATTCCATAGGCGTGTTTAAAGTTGCCCTTTTAGAGAATGTCAATATGCAATTCAAATCAACATTTGTGTGATGCTTCCAAATGCACATGATAGGTGAAACGTGGATTGCCACATTTGAAAATGACCAGTCCACATTTTACGTGTTGTTCAAACGACCCCTTATATGATTTCTAAAAGTAAAAGGAAACTATCTAAAGATCCAAGAGGATTGAATGGGGACATACAGTCCATTGTCCACCACCATATGTATTTCTCCCAAAAACATCAATGCCCATATATACATCAAACTTTCGCTCACCGGCAACAGCAGCTGAAAGTTTCGGATAGTCTTCCTGCAAATTTCCAGCAGGGGTTTTAATTCTATCAAAATTGTTCAGAAAATAAGTTTCAAATGAGGAATAGGGTACCTCTATTTGCGCCAACCTCTGAAACCCCTTGAAAACCCTTGACTGCTTCGAATCAAACGGTAGAGATTGTTTTTCACCCCGATCATCCACACAAAGGATCTTGGACCATGAGCGTACCATCAGATGGTCCAGTTTTGATTCCAAGTAGCACGGAATACCCAAAAAGTGGCCCTAAAATCATAAGGCACACATCACACTCAAACGTGATTGCAGGGCCATTTTTAGGGATCTCTGACATATGGAATCAAAAATTGACCGTCAGATGGTAAGATCATGAACTGAAGATCCATTGTGTGGAAGATCAGGATGGAAAATGATCTCCATCGTCTGATTCAAAGCACTCAATGGGCTTCAAGGGGTTTCGGCTATTGGCGCTTATAGAAAACCTGTTGGCGCAAATAGAGGCACCCTAAGATATATAGAGAAGGTATTTACCAGCCAGGTATAATTGACATATATTCCATCACATAAATCAAAGAAAGGTTTGTTTTCTTCATTCAGCTGATTTTGCCAGTTAAGAGAACCATCTTTAGTCACGCTATCATACCTGCATCAACAACAATATTACTAGGTCACAATTCGTAAAGACACTCTACTCTTGCGAGAACTTGAACAAATAACACAACTAAAATTCCCACAACGGTCACCATATGACCAAAGATCCAGGCATGGAAGAGTGCATTGTCTGAGTTAAATGGCTGACAAATTCTTTCAAGTTAGGGATTTGCTCCAAGTCCAGTTGAACCTCCATATTGATCTGCAAGTAACTCCGCTGAATCAGTTTCAGAAAAAGAGTGCAAGAAATTGGCCTCTCAAATTCCAAGCTCAAGGACCACATCTCAGATCTATACTTCATACAGAGATTAAACTAAAATTACATGAAAAAAATTTAATGCTTCACAGAACAACACCAAACCACATTAAAAAAAATCTACGCTTCACCAAACTGATATAATAAGAAACTAAAATTTGACATAACAGAAAACCAATGGAGTAATGCATTAGAAAAACGGAATTTCCAACTTCAAAATAAGAAGGCAAAGCATGAAAAATCGGATTACCAGCCAACCATCAAAACCCAAAGCAACAGCAAGTTCAGTCAACCGCTCAGCATACATTTGAGAAGACTCCTTTGTTGAAAGCAATTCCTTGCTAATAATTTTCCCCTCGTCCCATTCCATGATAAATGTCCCCAAAACCTACATGTTCACATTATCCATGATCAAACATGCATACATTAAACAAATTTTATAATATTTGAAAGTTCATTCCTTCCTTGGGAAATCAAAGCCATCCAAAACAATAAACCACAAATCACAAATCTCATCAATCCATCTACATTCGTAAAATACAATATTTTTCAATCCATAATTCTTCCAAAGCAAAATAACTTTAGAATTATCAGCATCCCAATAATTTATTTTATTTATGTTTGAGATTTTATTCTCCCATTCGCCTATTAGTCTTGCAGATATTACCAATTCTGCCCTTCCAAATTCAGCTTAAGAATCACAAATCTCGAGCTGATAAAGAGCTCACGTTACAAAACCCACCTTCAGATCATGCAATGAACCAAAACCAACAAAATAAATAAATATTCACTTCAAATCATTCACTCCTTTCTCCACAAAAAATCACCTTAGCAGTCTTACAAAAAATCACCATTTCAAATAAGGCACACCAGCTCTTATTACAATCGGAATACGCTAAACTACTGTTAGCAGATGCTGCCAACACTGATAAAAATAACGCACTATATGCACACTGGGCTTACCCTGTTGAGATGCCTCAACTGAAACCAGCAATACTGCTGCAAATGTGACAAGTAGAAGACTACACTGCCAACGCTGCACGACCACCGCAAGCACGCTCTAACTACAAAAACAGGGACAAATGCAGACTACACAGCTGCAACAAGCAAATTTCAACTTGGCAACACTACTGCTGCAAATGATAAGCTCATAAACATTTTAAAACAAAAGCACTAGATCTACTAGGATCTCACTAGATCAAACAGCCGATCCTAGTGCAATTATACCTTCAAACTAGTGGTGCACACTCCAAATGCTTTTTTGTTTTTTTTTTCTCAACCAACACTTTGTGAGACAAAATTAAAACCATGGTGGTCAAGGCGTCGCCATGGCGAATGGTGATGGAATTCGCCATATCAGTGGATATGGCGAAAAGTTTGAAATGGCTCCGCCATATTCGCCATATTAAAAATATATAATTATAACTTCCTTTTTTTTTTTAGATAACTTTTAATTATAATTTTATAGGTTATAATACTTTTAATTATAACTTTATAATAACTTTATAAGTTATTATATTATAATACTTGAGGGGCATACTTGTAAAATGGGTCATTTTACCCATTTATATGCTACAAACCCTCGACATTTTATTTCTGGAGGACGAGATAGTTGAAGGAAGAAAGAAGAAAAAAGAGGAAGAAAGAAGAAGAAGAAGAAGAAGAAAGATCAAGACCGGTAAGCCCTAAAGCCCTAAAAATCTTTTTTTTTTTTTTTTTTTGCCCTGAAATTTGTGTTTTTCTTTTTCCTACTTTATTACCCACAGATGCCCTAAAATTAGCCCTGAAATCTTTTTTTTTTTTTGCCACAGCTGCCTTATAATATATATATATATATATATATATATATATATATATATATATATATATAAAGTGGGAAAAAAAAATCAGATTTTAAGCCACAGGTACCTTAAAATCTGATTTTTTTATTTTTTTCTACTTTATATTAGCCACAGGTGTCGTGTATATATATATATATATATATATATATATATATATATATATATCTGTTTTTTCTTTTTTTTGCCACAGCTGCCTTATAAAACCAGATTTTAAGCCACAGGTGCCTTAAAATCTGATTTTTTTCACTTTATATTAGCCATAGGTGCCGTATATATATATATATATATACATCTTTTTTTTTTTTTCCCACAGCTGCGTTATAATATATATATTTGCTCTCTATTTATTGATATTTGTCTATGCCTGATTAATTAGTTGAATTTTTTTCTTCCTCTAGAAAAAATATATATATTAAAAAACAGTAAAAAACTAAAAAAAAAATATTAATGATTAATAAATATAAAAAAAATTATTAATATTTAAAAAAAAAATTATAAATGGTCTTACCATGGCATGGCGAGCCTCTTCGCCATGACCTCACCACAACGCCTTAACTACCTTGATTAAAATTGTTTCCGATATTAGAAATGTCATCACATCAGGCAAGTATCAACACTAGCCAATAATAGAGCAGTCTTAATCAGAGAATAACAAAAAAAATCCATAAATCTGAACCGTTAACACAATGTGCATGGGAAAAAAATTAACACATCAACTTCAAATCTAAAACCAAATGACATTAGACTGGCTTATTATTGATTCAGATCCACCGATAAAGAAGCCTCAAAACACTACACAGTGGAACGTACAAATGAAAGGAGGCTATGATTCAGGAAATGAGAGCGTTCAAATCATAAAAACAAAATGCACTACCTGAAAGGAGGAAATTAGTCGCGTTTTGTGTAAGGGCTCATTTGCAAAACACAAACTCATTTCCAACGCTCTCATTTCCTGCATGCTGAAATGAGAGCGTTCAAAAATTAAAACATCAACGCTCACATTTCAAACAGTCGCCATCTACTCCAATAGTTATCAGATTTGGACAAATGCACTTCATTTCTTATCAAATAAAGAGGTAAATAGCCTGAAATTAGCTAATGAATTTATTAAGGCTGGTGTTACTACCACACCACTTTATGTTACAGCCACGTCAATCAGACATGGCGATCTATTTCAACCCAATATTCCACACAATAGATCTTGCGATCATGGGCCTACTATCAGACAGTCAGATGTTGATTCCATGTGACACAAATCCCAAAAAAGTGAATGTAAACCACATTTGATGGTATGTTGTTCAAGTTCACTTTGTTGGATGTGTGCCTTGTGTAATCAACATCTGACCGTCTGATGGTAGGCCTATGATCTCAAGATCCATTGTGTGGAAGATTGGGACAAGGCCGATTTGAAGCAGTCAACGGATTTTTCCTTTGTTTAAGTGAGGTGGCTGTAACATAAAGTGGTGTGGTAGTAACATCAGCCTTTATTAATTCAGAGCTAGTAGTAAAATTGGCAAGCACAATATATACACAATCAATAAAGATTATGACTACCTTCATGTTCATCATCAAAAGTCCTACATGAACAAGCACTTAGTGAATAGGGACTATTGAACTAATCAGAGATGAACCAAAACAAATGCATACCTTCACTCCGTGCTCGTGCGCCGTATTGGTCCAACACGGAGGGGGGATTGTTACGAGATTATGCGAGAAATAAACAAAAACGTCGATCAGGTACCAATGCCATATAGCATAGGCATCAGCATTCGTCCCTCCCTGAACCCACTTATCGTCGATGTACCCGCCAGCCATATCGTGGCAAACGAGCATCCTCGGGCGAGGAGGCATCGACAGAGTGAGAGGAGGAAGAGAGACCGAAGATCGATTGAAAGGGTAATGAAAGGAATCGAAGTAAGATCCAGATTTGAGGTCTTCAATTTTGGTGATTGGGAATGAGACAGGTAAGGAGGGTATTGAAGGATCGAATGGATCCGAATTAGTGTTTGGTTCTACTGGTGTTGCTGATGAATTCATAGTGAAGAAGAAGAAGAATAGATTTTGAATTCGTTTGATTAGGGTTTTGAGGGCGATTAGGGTTTTGCGTAGTGAGGGTGAGCGAAGGAGATGCTGCATTTGGAATCCCCAGGAAGGAGAATATGTAAATTTGGACGGTTGAGCTTGCTTCATCGAAATTACCAAATCAACGTTTGTCTTGAGCGTTGACCGTTATAAATGGCGGGATGATAAGTACAAAGATGCTTGCTTCCCTCTTATGTAGATGCCAACAAAAGAATCAAAGTTCGGATACGGCAATAACAAAGGTCGATTTAATTCGGATAAATTTGGGAAAGGGTTACTCGTATTTACAACTGAATATTCGGTATTTGCAATTAAGGTTTTCGAATGTGAGAGATATTGACACCTTGAGAGATTGTTTTTTGTCTCAATCTTCCACATAATAAATCTTGAGATCATAGACCAACTATTGAACGTTTAGATGTTGATTCTCCATGGCATGTTGAAGTTTAGTCTCACTTCGGGTAAATTATAGTCTTGTCTCTTTTTTTATATCATGGACCCCTTTACTCATGACTAATTGGTTTTGAGATGGATACCCAAAGTTATGGGCTTTTTATTAGAAGGTTACATGTCTTGACTTTAATTAGTAAAAAATAGAGGGTATTTCTAAATGACCAAAAGATTGCAACATGGCCTAAATATGGGTTACTTCTAGGCTAGCCCACTGAAGCCTATTTTAGCATGTCAGTTCGTTCCCTCCGAGTTAAAAAAAATTTCAGATTACTTTAGTGGGAGGGCATCGATATTATCACACATGTTTCAGGGCTAGCCCATTGACACTGATTTTTATGCTGGAGAGCCAGCCAACCAAAGTTGATTTTCAGTTCACAACATTGGTCGTGTACACCTATATCGTGAGACATTTTGGTCATAAAAAATAAACTTCGTTATTTTGGCGATTAAAAGACGGGAACGAAACGTTTTGATAATAAATCCCAAATTTATCACGGTATCAAAGCAGGACTTTCTCCACTCCACATTTCCCACCAACACATGCAGAGGTGTGTTGAAGTTGAATCCCACATCCAGTAAAGTATAAACCTTGTATCTCCCCTCATAATATCTTGAGGCCCTCCACTCATTGCTAATCGGTTTTAATATGGATGCACAAATTTATCGTAGTATAAGAGCAGACATTTCTCCACTCCACGTCAGCCGTTCTTATCCACGTGATTTAGCTTGGCTCAATTCCGCTAACACATGCGGGGGTGTGTTGGATTTGTCCCACATCGACTGTAGGCTAGCACTTTTTGGGCTATTTTTATCTTAGGCAAACCTCACCTTATAAGCCAGTTTTGTGAGGTTGAGTTAGGCCCGTGGAATTCTATCATGGTTTCAGAGCCGACATTTCTCTATTGCACATCACTCATTCTTGTCTACGTGATTTGGTTTGACTCAATCTTGCCAACACGTACGGGGGCGTGCTGGATTTGTTTCACATCGGCTGTGGGCTGACCCTCCTTAGGCTATTTATATATTCAGCAAACCTCACCTTACATGTTGACTTTGTGAGGTTGAGTAAGGCCCATGAAATTCTATCATGATATTAGAGCAAACCTTTTGCCACTCTATGTCACCCAATTCAATTGTCCACATGATTTGGCTCAGTCCCGCCAACATGTGTGGGGGCGTGATGAGGTTTAGTCTTACTTTGGGTTTTGGATATTTAACAAAATAAATACTTATTATTAATTTAATAAGATTTATTTATTAGTTTTATGTATCTTCATATGGTTCATTAAAACATTTGGTGCCATGTGGAAATGATGTTTTTGCCAATACTTGAACCTTCAACCTTCAAGTCAAAGTACTTTGAATCTTGAATTCAAAGTTATTTGAATTTTGAATTATATTAGAGGGAAAACTATTCCCACCACAAGTTAAAGTATTGTAAAAATTTTGTCCCACCTCACTATTTTACAAGAAAGTTCATTGTCATATATATGAAAATTTACCTTTCATATTGTTTGGCTTGAAAAGAGAAACATGGCAAATAGCAACAGTTCATCATCGCACAAGCATGTGTGAATAGCACAATTGACACTTTTATGGCGCACTTTGCACTTTGCATTGTCGTGAGGAGCTTTGCACAACATATGTACTCCAAGCAGTTTTCGATCATTCATAAAAACTAGTCTAGATTCGAACAAGTCAGTTACTGACTATTGAACACCAAAAGATGTAACTGTTCGACTGTGACCATTGGATCCTTGCAACTGTTGATCGAATCGATCAGGACCCTCGATTCCAAGGAACCGAGGAGGCCAGAGGAGGGATTCGAATCACTTGCAAATTCCAAATCCTACATTTGTATCCTTCTAATACATGTGCCGATCAGAGCATTTCTGTGTCTTCGTTTGGTTGGGTCGCACACTATAGTGCAACGTAGTGTGTGACAGATCGGTGCTTCACCGAGGCTTTACTATATCTTGGAGGCGAATTTGCCGTTATCCCGTTGCATATAGGAGATAAATATTGTCTTAAAGACAACGATCTAATCGTGCCTCGAAGCCATTTTCGATATATTTTCTATTACTCATTGTGCAACCTGCCAACATTGGCTACATTATAGCCTCGTCTCTCCCCTTATAACATTATGGGCCCCTCCACTCCTTGTCAATTGATTTTGAGATGAATACTCAAATTTATCATAGCATTAGAGCATGCCCTTCTCTACTCCATGTCACCCAGTTCAATTGTCCACGTGATTTGACTCAATCCCCCCAAAACGTGTGGGGGCGTGTTAAAGTTTAGTTTCACATCGGGTAAATTATAACCATGTCTCTCCCCTTATAATATCCTGGGCCCCTCCACTCATAGCCAATTAGTTTTGAGATGGTTACCCAAATTTATCATGACACGCATCCCCAAAAGTAATCCGAGAACTCCTTCACATGGTACAACCATGATCACAACTTTTAGGGATGTGTGTCACATGGAATCCCCATCTGACTGTCGAAAGGCGGGGCCATGATTCAATATCAACTTTGTCGAAGATTGGGATGAAAAATAATCTCCATTGTCCGAGTCAAGGCAGTCAACGACTTTCCGTTGTCCGAGTCAAGGCAGAAGTTCCAAAATCTGTGAAAGCACCGCTTTTCTAAAACGTTTGAAGTCGGGTCTTTTTTGCTAAAAAGTTTGTTTTTGAGGCATTGTTTTCTAAAGTGCCCATGAAATAAACTCATCTCATCCTTTCCTCAGAATGTTAGAAATCATTATATGAAGTATTCAATTAATTACTTCCATAAATTACAACTGTATTTCATCCTCCAGCCTTCACTATGAATCTTTAAGATTAGGGTTGTCAACGGGTGCGTGGACTAGGTATCCGAACTGCCCAATCTGAATATTTTACTGGGTCAGCACATAAAGTTGACTCGATCGGGCATGAGACATCTAACCTGACCTTCAGGTCAAGTTGATCTGACTCGATATTTGATATATGTAAAAATTATAAGTGCAAATGAATATAATTAGTAGGTAGAAACAAGGATCAAAATTTCAGGTTAAATTTTGGTTTCGGGCATGACCGAAACCGAAATCCAAAATTTTCGATAGCAGTTTTGGTTTCGGTGGGGACCGAAACTGAAATTTCGATCATTTTGGCCAAAATTTTGATCCTTGGGTAGAAAGAAACACATAAATTAATCAGACTGATTTGGAATGGATAATTTTTTGGGAGGTGTGCCATGTTGAGTCACCATGTGTCGTTTGATGGTACAATCTATTGGGATTTTGAGATCCCTAATCAAGCGGAAGCAATGGGTGGATCGCAATCGATTCTACGTACTTTGAGAAAAGTTTAAATAATTTAATGCTCATTGATTCAAGCCGTCAACTGCCAAAGAAGACGACATTATCTTTACGTCACATGGATCCAACGGTGATTTATGACACCGTAAAAGGATAATCCCAACTCTAGGGTTTAGGCTTAGAGAAGAAGAGAGAACTTGTGCGCAAGAAAATTTTCACATCCGTAAATTACAATTTCTCTCTAAAGTCATATATTAATAGATAACCCTAATATGGCTCTTTTATGGTGAATATCAGCACACCCTAGGGGTTGTACAAGTGGCATCGTAGCCATTCAAACCAACATCTCTCACTCAACCCTGTAGTGAGTAGTGCCTGATTAACAAGTTCTCTAAAGCCCATAAACTAGAATCGTGATAGTCCTTACAGAACAAAGGAACAACCGAGATCGCATATCTCTCAAACAGGTGTGCGCACACTAAGTTGTCATTTTTCTAGTGTGTCATCACCTAAGCTTTCCTATGCCTGCCCTAGTCTGCATGACCACACCAAAATATACGACTTTTGATCTAAAATCGCAATCTCATACTATACGTACTTATTTAACTTATCAAAAGAATTTTGAAACAATTTTTTCAAATCCATTTTCAAAATAAAATATTTAATAAATACATACATTTTCAAAAAAAACTATCGTTTAAATCTTTTATAATTTATGATGCCGGCAGATAAATCTTACAAGTACGTATCATTCGCCCTAGGAGCCTGATGTTGATGTCAAGGAACTTTCCCACGCAACTACGTAGTCCAGATTTCGACTAAGCCGCTTTTCTAGTAGTACATGCACCCGATCAAATTAGTCACAATCACCGTCATTATATACTAAAGTAGCGACACCCAATCTAATCCTCATATACATAAAGGTGGGTAGCTAAGGGAATGAGAGTCACCTACGAGACTAACAGCTAGCACTATGCACTGATCAGATCGAATCAGGCAAGAGTAGGTAAGAAAGTTCAGGAGCACTCGATGCTCTGAACATATGGTCGCTCATCCATGCCGTAAAGAAGAGAAACTGAACTCAATCAATGCTCGTTGGTTCTACAATAGCAAGCTAACTGACATCTATCAACAATACTAGCCTGGTTCCTATTCAGGCCATGACGTCATCACTAGATCACACATGTGAATGTGTCATTCAACTCTAGGTCTCATCCCCAAATGCAGCTCACACCCATGTGCAATGGTGTTTAACAGCTGCTACTCCAGTATGAAGTCATTTAGAGGTGGTTATCACCTATTCATGAAACCTATCACTTTTTTCTACTCCATACTTGCGATTAGCCCATGCGAGTGGGCAAGTGGATTGTTGATGAAATATGTTTTTTCCCACGTGGAGGCGATCACACCTACTCGCGCAATCACACAATGATCAACATAAGAATATATAAATACTGATAATAAATTATTCACATTGCGCATAAACAACTAAAATATAATGTAAAAAAAAAAATACAATCATAAAGTGATATCCGTATCCAATAAATAACAACCATCTATAAATAAAAAATATGAAATAGTAATGGAATCGTAACTCCCACGGACACCTGTACAACTTTGAGTCTACTCTTTCAAAGTCTACATAAACTCATATGCCTAACATATATCTCATAGACATCTCTCGCAATGGGTTTTGTCATAAGATTTGCTAACATTTCTCTGGAAGGAAATGATAGAGTATGACATGCTTATCCCTAACAAGGTTTCTGATATAATGATACTTGACTTCGATGTGCTTCAATTTCTTGTGAAATTTGAGATCCTTGGTTAAATCGATAGCAGATTTGTTATTCATCCTGAGAAAAAGTGGGTCTTGGGTGTGAGGAATAACACCCAAGCCTCTGCAAAATCTTAGGATCCAAACTCCTTTCTGAACCGCAACACAAGCAACAACATATTCTGCTTCCATAGTGGAGAGTGTGTTACACGCTTGTTTGTTGCTACTCCATGAAATAGTTCCATCTCCCACTAAAAATATAAAGTCAGAGGTAGACTTTCTCTCATCAAGATCATCTCCATAAGCAGCATCAGAGTATACGTGCACTCTTAAATCAGTGCCTCCATAGCATAACATCAAATTCTTAGTGCCTCTAAGATATTGAAAGATCTGTTTGACAGCATACCAATGTAATTGACTTGGATTGCTTTGGTAACGACTAGCCAATCCAACCGCATAACAAACATCAGGACGTGTGCACCGCATGACATACATGAGACTACCAACATCGCTAGCATAAGGGATCACATGCATAGTCAATTTTCTCAGCATTTGTTTTGGGATACATATCCTTCCTCAACTTCGCATACTTATCCATTAGAGTCTCTAGCGATTTGAAATTACTCATGCGAAAATACTCAAGGATTCTTTCTATGTAAGAAGGCTGAGAAAGACCTAAGAACCTTTTGGAACAATTTCTAAAAATTTTAATGTCCAAAATGAAATTGGCCTCACCTAAGTCTTTCATCTCAAAGTTAGAGGACAATTATTCTTTGATAGAAGCAAATAAGCGCTTATCATTCCAGCTAAGATGTCATTGAAATATAATGACAAAATGATGAAATGTCTATCAGACTGTTTAATATGCACACAGTTGTCTTCCTCACTCATAAGGAAGCCAAACGAGATAATGGTCGTATCAAATCGCATGTACCATTATCTAGAGAATTGCTTCAACTCATAAAGAGACTTTAAAAGTCTACATACTTTGGAGGTCTTACCCTTTTCTATAAAACCAATGGATTGTTAAATGAAAATCTCTTCCTCTAGATCACTATTTAGGAAAGCAGTCTTAACATCTATCTGATGGAGTTTTAAGTCCATGCACGCAACCAAAGATAAGATCATTCGAATTAAGGGAAATCGAGACACATGAGAGAGTGTTTCATCATAATCAATTCTCTCAATCTGCGTGAATCCTTTGGCGACTAAATGAAGCTTAAATTTGTCTATGGAACCAACTACATTCCTCTTAATTTTAAAGACTCATTTATTATCAATGGCTTTACGACCATGAGGTAAATCAATAAGCTCTCATACATGGTTCTTCCTCATAGATTTTATTTCTTCATTCATTGCAGTTACCCAATTGTAGCAATTAGGAGAAGTTATAACATGCAGATAAGTTTCAGGTTCATCATCATCCATGGCTACACACGAGAATAATACTCCTTCAATCTCGAAAAATTTGTGAGGAATTCTACCACGTGTACTCTTTTGAACCTTAGGATTACCTTGAAGAATGCTCCCACTAGTTACAGGATCAATAGGGGAGTTCTCATTAATTTTAGATGAGCTCCCTAAGTTGCATCCGCCAATTCATAATTCGGTATCGATCCTAGGACGCTTCCTGCTGGGATATTTATCATCTATAAAGGTAACATTACGAGATTCGACCTCAATCGAACTTCCACGCTCTTCATAGACTAAGATATAATCCTTTGAATAATCTGGATAGCGTATAAAAATACACTCGATGGTTCGACTATTCAATTTACTTCGATTAGGCACAGAGATCAATACATGACCTAGAGATCCCCAAAGGCGTAGATTGCCCAGAGAAGGTGGCCTTCATGTCCAAAGTTCATACGGAGATTATAAAACCGACGTAGAAGGGACTCTATTCAGGATATAGATGGTTGTTAGCAGTGCGTCACCCTAAAAGCTCACAGAGAGATTAGCATATGCCATCATTGATCTGACCATGTAAAGAAGAGTTCTATTCCTTCTCTCAGCCATTCCATTCTGTTATAGAGTATAGGCCATGGTGAACTGCCTAAGGATGCCAACACTTTCACAAAATATTTTAAGATTTTCATAATTGTATTCACCACCCCTATCTGATCTAAGCACTTTAATTCTACAGTTTAATTGATTTTCAACTTCAGTTATTTTTGAAAACACACAAGTGCATCAGATTTCTGTGATATAAGAAATACATGCTCATACCGAGAAAAATCATCAATAAAAGTTATAAAGTATTGGCACCCATTTTTGACTCGTACATTAAAAGGTCCACATATAGATCTGTATGCACAATTTGAAGAAGACCTTGAGATATGGTTGCCTTAGGAAACAATTTTCTAGAGGCCTTACCAGTTATGCAGTACTTGTAAGTGGAAAAATCAATTTTAGTTAAGGAACCCAAAAGACTTTCTTTGGTCAATCTGGTCATTCGATCTCTACCGATATGACCTAATCTAGTATGTCATTTAAGAAATTCAGATGTGATAAAGGCATCAGATAAGGCAACAACATGAAGTAAAGATGAAGAATTAATAATGTCTAAAGCAAAGAAGTCCCCAACTAAATTGCCCCAACAAAATAAAATATTATTTTTACGAAAAAACACTCTAAAATGATAAAATCTAACATTAAAACTATCATTAACTAAACAAGGAATAGATATTAAGTTTCTTCTCATCTCTGGAGCATATAAAGTGCCTTGAAGAACCAACATCTGTCCAATACGCGTCTGAAGGTGGTATTCACCAACTCCGAGGATGTCTTCCTACGAGTTATTTCCCATATAGACTTTGTAGCTACCAATGGTAACGAGATGGAAGCCAAAAAATCCTGCGTAGTCTCTGGTGATGTGCTTGGCTGTTTCAGAGTCTACAATCCATTGAAAATATAAAGTATCAACTATAAGAACTTTGAAACAAACAAAGGAATAAATGGGAGGACAAGGGATAGATACAACATTTGCAATATCTTTCCTCATCTTGCAATCTCTGACATAATGGTTGGCCTCACCGCAGATGAAATACTTGTTCTGATCATGAAACTTCTTCTTGCGATGAGGACGATTCTTAGGTTTTGCTTTAGTAGATGGAGGTGGACCGGTGTCACCTTTCTTCTTATCCTTTCGAGGTTTCTTATTCTTTCGGAATTTGCCAGTGAGAGCTTTGCATTTCCGATTCTCGCTATAATGGATAAGAGGAGCTTTGGGTAGAATTATATTCATTTCTATCTCATGCTCTAGGTGACGACATAAATCTCTAAAGATTTTGATAGACCTATTATGATTGAAATTTTTTTTAGTAAGATCTCACTGGTATTGATTTTCTGATTTTCACTCAAGTTACTCCCCGCACTCCTAAGGTCTGCTATCATCTAATTCATCTTACGAATGTGGTCTTTAATTGTACACCCCTAAGACATACAATATGCTTAGAACTTATTTCCATAGCACGAATCCTTGCGTTAGATTTTCTAGCATACACATCGTAAAGAGCGTCCCATAACAACGTCGCAGTAAGATAAAACTCATAGGTAAGGAGTTCTTTGTGAAGACTGAGAAGGATAAGGTTTCGAGCTGTGCAATTATGTTTAAGCCATTTTTGGTATTTCTCATCTGCAGCTTTCATAGTCGCAATGGGTACATCCTTATTGAGCTCGTCCATGATTTCTTCTATAGCATATTGGATATCCTTCTCATCCAGGAGGATTCTCATCAGATGAGACCAATCATCATAATTGTTGTCATCTAACTTCTCAGTCTTAATCAAGTCAGCAAATAAGGATTTGGTAGTCAATTTTACCAAAAAGAGGAGAAAACGAAATATGTGCTCTCGATACCACTGTTGGGATTTTGAGATCCCTAATCGCGCGGAAGCAATGGATGGATCGCAATTGATTTTATACACTTCAAGAAAGGCCGAGATAATTTAATATTCGTTGATCTGAGCCATCAACTACTAGAGAAGGCGACGTTATCTTCAAACCACGTGGATCTGACGATGATTGATGGCATCGTAGAAAGATAGTCACAATTCTAGGATTTAGGCTTAGAGAAGGGAGGACTTGTGAGAAAGAAGATTTTTACATTCGTAAGTTACAATCTTTAAAGTCATATATTAATAGGTAACATTAATATGACTCTTATACGGTGTATATCACGCACACAAGTGGCATCTCAGCCACTCAAACCAACACACTCATGATATAAAGATATGTGGTGTTGAAGATTAGGACAAAAAATATATAAATATCGTCAGATTTACAGCAAGGGAGACATTACTTGCACTCAGAAACTTCACCTTCCGCCGAAGTTAAAAAAAGACTTGGTATTGTAGGGACATGTGACATGTGAAAACACAATCTGGGCCGTCTGATTTGGAGTTTATGATCTATAGATCTTTGGTACATATTGGAGCAAAACACGATATTTGTCGTACTATCTATTATAGCCAACTGTTGAATCAGATAATTGCCTTTGACTATATTTAATCATATAGTGAAAATTATATTTCGTGCTAATCTATTGCACCTAATATCTTTATATCATGGCCTTCAAATCAGATGATTTAAATGGTGTTTTTATATAGTAGAGATCGCCAAACTTGTAAGTCTTTGTGTTAAATTTGGTGCAGCTGCTAAGCTTTCAAGTGAAAGTAATGGACACCTGAAGCAATTATCGCTGTTTGAAACAATGGTAAGTTGATTTTAGACATATAAAAAGCTGTTTGAAACAATGGTAAGTTGATTTTAGACATTTATATGGTTGTGATTCATTTTAAGGGCATGAGCCATAGGCATCTTATTCAGCGGCATGGTCTAATGATTGTGATTCATTTTAAGGGCATGAGGCAGAGGCATCTTATTTAGCGGCTTGGTCTAATGAATGAAGAATATGAGTCATGGACCATTGAGCATACTCCGAGAGAACTTAATAGATGTGTCGACTTCTTGGCCAGAGCCCAAAAATACTCGAATGATATTAGGTAGAGTACCTTTAAATCCACCCACTGAATTTTTGAGTTTACCCACACTAAAACACATTGACCGCGTTGAATCTAATGTTGGTGGTTGTTTATCCTTACAATCTTACACACAATGGATCTTGAGATCATGATCATACCATCAGATGGTCAGGGTTTTATTTCACGTGACACACAACTCAAAAAAGTGACCTTAACATCATGTGTACATTGAAAATTAATTTTAAGGTCACTTTTTTGAGTGTGTACCACATGAAATAAAAAATCGACCATCTGATGATACAACCATGATCTCAAGATTGATCGTGCGAAAGATTGGAAGGACAAATAATCCCCCATCGTCTGATTCAATGTAGTCAATGTGTTTTAGTTTGGATGAACTCAAAGATTCGGTGGGTGAATTTAAAGGTACAAAGTTAGTTATTGGTCGAATGATGAAGAGTGTCCATAAATTTTGAAATCATAATTTGCATATCGCGTATAATAGGGGTGAGGACCCTACAACCTCAAGCTGAATAACCAGAACAAAAGGTGCGTCATGGGAAGTCGCCATGTGTCATTTGATGGTATGCTCAGAATCTAAGATCTCTGATGCTAAAAAATGAATGAAAAAATATATCTATCATGTGATTCAAAATAGCAACATCCTTTAAATGGACAACTAAACTAATTTTAGACATTTACATTGTTGTCATTTATTTAAAAAGGCATCAACTACTTTGAATCACATGATAGAGTTTAGATCTTTAGATCATAAACATACCATCGATCATAAGCGTACCATCAAACAATCCCTATGGTGAATTCAGCCGGGATTTATCCCTTCTGACAGGTAGGCGTGATGCCACCTACCCAGAGACCTAGTCAATTGCTTTACGGGGCCAGATACCCTATATATATATATATATATATATAGAGAGAGAGAGAGAGAGAGAGAGAGAGATTTATTTGATATAAGAGACTTTGCCGGTGCAGGCAATTTAATATACAGCATAAGAATACTGAAAATCTCAAACAAAGCGATGTTATCTCAACCATTAAAGGGAAGAGAGGGGAACCACGCAGGGCATCCTTTGTAGTGTATATCTAGAACTGTACACAAACCGATACGGCCGGGCCGTAAACCTCCATCATACATAAGAGAAAGAATCGATGCAGCGTCAATTATACTGCACGCCGACACATTGCCTTTTCTTGTATATGATTAGAAGATAAATGAGCCCATTCTACGAAGTAACCTGAGAGTTGTTTAAACTGGTTACCTTCTCCTCAGTGATCTCTTCTTACAACACAAAGGTCGCATTTTCACCACTCCGTCTAGGATCTTCAAGACTGGAAGGGTTTCAAGGGATATACCCGGTCATACTTAACTTCTTTTATTAGTCTTCGCTCGAAAACCAGATTTCAAATGCTTAATTCCTTTGCTTCTGCCAAATTTCTCTCCTGATCCTTCCACCCTTCTTTTTTGTTTGTTGATTTTAGGCTCCCTGGTATTGCAATCCAGTGAATCCTGTTCGTCAAAGCAACTTTCATTATTGGTAAGCTTTTCAAACTCGCTTTCATCGATATCCCTCCGCTTCAACTTTTTCAGTAAGAGATAATCCCGCTCTAACTCTTCATCATCTTCCATTGTCTGAGCAGCCTGGCGCTGCTTGCCTGTTTTCTTCCTTGTGGCAGTTACGGTACCACCGGGATTTGGTTTCAGCTTTACAGGTTTCGCTTCCTAATGGTCTACCAGTTTCTTTGCCTGCAAGTTCTTCTGTCTCTACTTTTCACGAGCTTTATCTCTAAAGACCAAATAATAAAACTATGTTTATTAGTTAAAAAAGTTTTTGACTCTAGTTACCAACATCAATACACAGCACGCTTTAGGCCATGGCGGTGCCACATGGTGCATATTGTTTAACAATTCACTTCGTTCAAGTGGTATGATATCATGTGAACTTACACTAAGCCTAAAGAATATAGCCATCATTTGATCCACACCATCCAATATGAGCACTTCAACATGGACACTGTTAAACTTGAAAAATGATCTGTGTCGCATTGCCTGAATAGAATGGTTCAAATCCTCTGATGGGCACCCTTTTTAGGCTAACATCAATTCACTTCGTTCAAGTGGTATGATATCATGTGAACTTACACTAAGCCTAAAGAATATAGCCATCAATTGATCCTCACCATCCAATATGAGCACTTCAACATGGACACTGTTAAACATGAAAAACGATCTGTGCCGCATTGCCTGAATCGAATGGTTCAAATCCTCTGATGGGCACCCTTTTTAGGCTAACATCAATTCACATGGTATTTTGCTATGCGGAAAACTTCGATTGTCAAATATGTGTTTTGAGTGGTATATCTATTGATGTAGGTGACGCCCAATAGCCCAAATTAAAATTGTGTTTATTAGCCAAATTGTCACGAAACAAATTGAATGAGAAAACAGTAAGTAGGGTCGAGAAAAATAATGCTTACTTAAACTTGATCTCTATCACATTAACATCATGTGCATGTGTAAAACTAGCAATTGAGAGGTTGTAGTGTTTCACCTCAGGCATTGCAGGGAGCTACAGAAGGCCGAATCCCATGCCCAACTTCCCAATTTCCAGTTCTTTTCACCTGAAATATCCAACTTGAGCTCATTGAAAACGGAAAGTGCATTCAAATGGCTCATAAGGTATTGAAATAATCTGAAAATGTAAGAACAATGATGCTCTTTAATCTTTATATGCACGGATGTATGATACAAATGCCTCGAGGCCCTTCTCCCTGACATCACGGTCCCTCTTAGCAGCAGAACGTATCAGGAACAGAAATATGTAACCAAGATTAATATAGTCGTAAAAAATAAAAATAAAAATTTAAAAATTAATAAAAATAAAAATAAGGAAGAAGAATTTGCTTACAATGAGCACACTGTTCAAAAAATAATTAGGAAGCAAGGACAACATATCACAATAATTTTCTTTTTCCTCGATAACTTGGGTATCCGAGCCTCTTAGAGCACCCGCCTAATCCCAGGGGCACATGCACACCCCAAATTTAGCACATGTCGAGTCAGCATAGGATATAAATCCCTAGGGTGGCCTCAGGGGGGAGGGGATTCGAACTCAGGTCTCCTGTTTTTGAAAGCAGGTACCTGGCCAGCTCGCCTAACCCCTTGAGGAAGATGGCTTTTTATAAAACATAAAAAGGTAAATCCAGATCAGACCTAAGCGAAAAAACAAAGAACAAAAAAGAAAAGGGAAAAGAGGTCGCATCAGCGGCCCACAACACCAACAATTCAGCTACACGGCAATGAGCAAGACCCAACAATAACGACCAAAACCGATCCAACGCTATTCCCCATATCATATTCTATCCAGGATTTAATACATCTGATTATCTCCATTATCAGCTCTTGAAAAGAGCGCCTAAGATCTTCGAAAACTCTGCAGTTACTCTCTTATCCCCATGATCCAAAAAAGAGGCAATGGGAAGCACTTCAAGAAAACTGACAGAATCCTGGACAACTGAATGAGGAGCTTCTACACCCAACACCTTACCCGATCTTGGCATGCAACCCACCAACCCAAAAACTATTCTAAAAAAAATCCAAATCACCAACACTACAAAGCAATGCAGAAACATGCGCTCAGCCAATCTTGGCATGCAACCCACCAACCCAAAAACTTTTCTAAAAAAATTCCAAATCACCGACACTACAAAGCAATGCAGAAACACATGCTCAACCAACTTGCTATCCATACTACAAAAGGATACATTTATTAGGAACAATCAGACGCTTCCTATTTTGATTATCGACAATTTTGAACCTATTCCATGAGACACACCAAGCAAAACAAGAGCGCACATGGAGGAGCTGATCCAAGTGCCTGTAAAAAGACAACAAAGAACCAGGGATTGCACCTGTAGCCCAATGGAAGGTTGATAATATTGCAACCTCGAGGTTGCAGATTCAATCCCAACTTACCTAAAAAAAAGGACTTAACAAAGAAACCTCGATTCAAATCCTAGTAGCACGAATCTTTTACTTAGTGTGATGCTCCCGCTTCTGACCTTAAATAGTGTGTAATTTTAAAGTTTTGATGGCGCTCCCGCTTCCAACCTATTAGGAGATTCCAGCTGCTTCCCGTAACTAAGATTCAGATTAACAATCCACACTCTGCTGTCTTCCACATCATTACACCAGGGATTGAGTAGACCCAACAAATTAGCAAATTCAACACACTCTTCATCGCGAAGGTTCCTCCTCAACCTAATGCCAATAGTCCACCTGATTAGAGACAACTTAACTAAGATTCAGATTAACAATCCACACTCTACTGTCTTCCACATCATTACACCAGGGATTGAGCAGACCCAATAGATTAGCAAATTCAGCACACTCTTCATCGTGAAGGTTCGTCCTCAACCTAATGCCAATAGTCCACCTGATTAGAGAAAACTTGATGCGGGATGGGACCCTAACATGCGTGAATATGATTTTGATGCGATTTATCGAAATTAAATTAAATTAATTCAAGATTAATCTCAAAACAATCATGATACCTTCAGGTTCGTAGAATTCCGGTGGGTAAATCACGCGAGATCCGAATAAGGTGTCCAATCCGATGCGCAAATACTTTTTTATTGGAGGCAAGATTGGGCCTAGAGATAGAATCGTCTTCGGTCCAATGTAGATTCACGGGTTCGAACTAGGGTTTTAGAATTGGGTAGGTTTGATGGCTTGGATAAAAACTAGGGTTTTGATGAAAATAGGTTTTGAGTTTTGGATCAGAGATTCAATATAGGTAATGGATTATAAGGGAAAGATAGAAAAAATATATAGCAAAGATAACAAAAGATAACGGTTGGACATTGCTCCCATGGCCTCACACCAAACCCATCTCGGAAAGAAGAATATTCAAGCAATAATGCATTCAAAATATTAAGTAACTAAATAAAAAATATTTACAAGCCTCTTTATATAGGTCACTAATAATTAATTTAAAATAAAAGATTTCTAAAAGAAATAAAAACTAAAAAGGCAAATTTTGCATATAAAATAGAAATTCGTCATTGACGATCCGACGCGTAGTTGTGGGACCGTTAACTAGCGTTGTCGCTTGACTATTCACAACATGTCTGCAACAAAGACGCTTCTCTTGTTTTTATGATGATGGTTTCAGCCTTCTTTTCTCCCTTGAAGCTGCGATACTCGGGCTTCTTCTACGCTTCTTCCGACGCTGGTAAAACTGATGTGGTCAGAATCCGATGCCCATGTATGTGGCATTCCCGTCACAACTGCATTTTTATCCGTGCAAAGCTCGAAGAGCCTCGGGTGCCTCTCTTTAAGAGGAAATTCTCCTATCCTACTATCAATCCATAATTTTGCATCACCCCTACCCAGTCTATACTTAATGCACTGTTGACGCCTTTCCACCACCCCAATGCTCGTTACATTCCTTTAACATTGAGTCCCAACTGTTCCTGGTCACTTTATATTTATCTGCAACCAGCTTAGCCCACCATGCAATATTCCCACGTCAGGCGTCCATAACCACTTACCCAGAAGCATTTATTCATTTGGGCTAATCTACAAATTCCAAGACCCACCTTCCACTTTAGAGAAGCAAATGGTATCCCAACTAATAAGATGAATTTTATTTTCTTCCTCCCCTCCGCTCCACAGAAACTGCTTCATCATGCTTTCCAACCAGTTACTTACCGAAACCGGACAATGACAGTGGTGGAGCCAGGATTTTCTTCCAAGGGGGCCAAGTTACGGTCGACATAGAAAATGAGCTACTATTAGTATGAGTTGGTATCAGGTAAGCAGCGGTAGCTCCATGTGATTTGGTACTCGAGCCACATTTTGGGATGTATGGCATGTGAAACTAACATGTGTACTGTCTGATAGGTGTGTGACGTGCAATATAAAGATCAGTAGTGAAGAATATTGGGATGAAAAACCAACTCCATCATTTTATTCAAAGCCGTCAAACGCCATCTAAAATCAATGGCTATCATCTAAATTCAACATAACATTCGTTTTGGATGTGTGAATCAAACGACGGAGATTGTTTTTCACTCCAATTTTTTATAAAATAAATCTTGAGATCATGGGTCTCAAATCAAACAAAAGACATGATTGCCTTTAATAAAGTAGCATGTACTATTGTCTGACTAGGCCAAACAGGCCTAGTGCTTTATGATTTCAAAAGTTTAGGAAGAGAGTATTAAGGGGGGGGGGGGGGGCCTAGGCAATGATGCATTGAGAGGTAGTAGACGGACAGATTAGCGAGAGCAGATTTTATTAATCTCCCTCATCTATTACCAACTCAAGTTTGAACAAGAGCTGCCTTTAATAAAGTAGCATGTACTATTGTCTGACTAGGCCAAACAGGCCTAGTGCTTTATGATTTCAAAAGTTTAGGAAGAGAGTATTTGGGGGGGGGGGGAGGAGCGCCCCCCCCTAGGCAATGATGCATTGAGAGGTAGAAGACGGGCAGATAAGAGCAGATTTTATTAACATTAATCTTCCACAAAGAGAAGTTTTCCTTTCCACACCGCCAACTTTCATTCCATTCTTTCAAAGATAGGATCTGATGTAGAGCATAAATGGGGCAAGTTTCAGACAGTAATCGATGACGAAAAAGGGACATTGAAGGACTAGAGATGCTTCAAAATTTTAGATTTCAAAGAGGGTGCAAAGAAAGGAACACCAAAATAAAGCCCATTGGGCCTATTAAATAGGAAGGTAGTAAATAAATTTACTTTGTTTAGTTACCTGGAGTCCTAATAGAATGGGATTCTACTTAGGATAGAAATAGGAACTCAATAACAACACTTGCTCATAAAGCAGCTACGAATTCTCTTCTTCTTTCTATATATTTCTACTGAACCGGGACAGAATCGAATATGACAGTGGGATAAAATTTTATTTTTGTTTTTCTTATGAGAAAAAAAAAACGTGTGGATTTTTTAGACTCTGATATCTCGGTGGCTTTTGAGCCAGTGTTGATAACCAGTATCATGGGTTTCTTAACCCAGATGCTGCTGGTTGAATCAATCTTCTCTGATTGATTACAGGCTGCTGATCTGGTGGACTTTTGAGACCGAGTCTGCAGTGTTTGACTGCTGGATTCTGATCTACCACTGCTACATAATATTCTGGAATTTTCCCTCCTGTATTGCTGCTGATTGAACTTATTGGACTGTGGTCTGGTCGCATACTCCTACTAAGGACCTGCTGCTGAAGTTGCATTATCAACAAGCTGCAGAGGATCATAATTAATATTTACTGCTCCTCATAAAAGGTGTTAGTTTTATTTATTTTCCCGATAAGCACTGATCTACTAGGGCAGCACCTATACGGTTCATATACAGTAAATCAGAATTAAGGAGCAGAATTTTCATACTATCACAGAGATTAATTGGACTGATATTGTCATTAAATATTTTAGATCGGGGCAGTTTGGAATGGTCTCTTGACACTTGTAAACTGGACTTTAAGTGGGTTTTCATCCATGTACCTTGATTTAGACCATTGAGGGTTCCAATCCTCATCAGAATCCTAAAGAGAAACCTTCGACCTACAACATAAGGGAAGACTCAGATACTTTGCTAGAAAATTACTCGGATTGCACCCAAAAAAGAGTTGAAATCGGTCAGCTAAGCCTGACAAGTTCGCCCATTCATACTAGTAGACTTACTGATGTTAATCTTCTGACCAGAGACGACTCAAAACAAGGGAGAATGAATTTGATGTAGAACAAATGGGCTCTACTAGAGTCACAAAACAGAATAGAATTATCATCAAATTGAAGATTGGATACTCGCCCCCATTGATTTGAGACGTTAAAGCCCTCAATATCACCATTATGCACTCCGAGATCGATGAGTCTCCCCTAATTCTCCCAGGAAAGTAAAATAGAAAGGGTGAAAGAGGATCCGCTTCCCGGAGTCCCATTTAGCAAGTGAAGAAACCATTAGAGAGAAGCCATTTATTAGAATCGAGAAGCGTTGCTTGAATGAATGCATTCGTACGCCAATCAAGGAATCCACAACTCACCCTATCATAGGCTTTCTATATGTCCAACGTGTATTGATAGAGGCTTGGGGAAATGTCGGTTAATACCAAACATAGACATTAGTTTTACGTTCATAGCATCTCCCCCAATGATAGAACTGGTGGTGACCGAGATTTCAGCTGCCATACTTCCAATCCCCTTCATAACTGGTGGAAACTGAGTATCAAAATCTTTGCGTTTCTCTTTTCTGATAGAAAGCAACTTCTCTCCATCTCTCTTTTCTGATATCTTGCTAGTCTTTCAGTTTCTTTGCTGGATTTCTGAGGAACGGGCTGCTCTACCAGAAAGCTTCACCCATATTCTTTCGCTACGAGCTTCTTTCAGACAAATTCACCTCGAATCCTCTCCTTTCACCCAAACAGCCATATTACCATCTTCTACTTTTCACACATAGCCTACTTTTAGGTTCGCTGCACCTCCTCCGATGATAGACCTGGCAGTAACCGAAGTTCCAGCTGCCACACCTCCAATCCCCTTCACAACGGTCAATTGGTGGAAGTTGAGTATCAGAATCTTTGTTTTTTCTCCAACCAATTTCTTCCTCCCTAACTTCTCCGTCTCTCGTTTCTGATATCTTGCCAATCTTTTAATTTCTTTGCTCGCATTTTGAACGACGAGCTTTTTATAGAAACATTTCGTTTTTTCATAGAAATGGAGGCGACTAGAGACGATGTGGGGATATTTCTAAAAAACATAAAGTTTGGGCATTTTTTTTAAATTTTTTACAACCCTAAGCCACATCCTAAAAACTATGGATATTTTTTATATTTAAAAAAAAGATAGTCATTAGTAACATTTAAATAAGCCGTTTTTGGTATCAAATGGATGACATGGCATCTTTCCTAACCACGTACAGAATAGAACATGGTTGCTCCATGGTCAGCCCAAACATGGACCCTTCTGATTTATATGCTTTTTTTATAGGGCAATGACCTTTTTAAGAGGGGGCTGAACCCAGCCAAAGAACCAGTAATAATTTATGCACGAGAAAATAATATATGCAATATAGGAGGGGACATAAAGCACTGCTCCACAGCAGGTTTACCCACGCTATTTAGTGTAATTTTATTGACTGGTTTGGATTCTATTACCTCCAAAAGTGTGGTTGCTGTATTTGGGGAATGGGGGACCCTTCGCATGAGAGGCAGGGTGTAAGGACCCGACCTTTAAGGACCCAACCTGATTTGTAAGGACCCGATCTGATTTTGTATGATATCATTTGTTTATATGTTTATTTAATAGTCAATATTAAAGTACATTAAACGGGTGGTTCACATCCACTATTAAACATAATGTTTTTATAGGACACAAAAAGGTGTTAAAAACATTGACTTTGTTAGATCAAATCATGGAGATTAGACTTCGGCATGTGTCACGTGACACTACAACTCAGTTGATGGGCTATGTACCATATGATCGGATTAATAAGCACAAACTACCCGTCTGATGGTAATGCTATGGTCTCAGGATCTGTTGTATGAAAGATTGGAATGAAATTCGATCACTATCATGTGATTAAAGGCAATCATAATATTTTAGATCTATGGTCCCATATGTAGTTTGGTTGGTGCAAATAGAAGGATCCAATTTATTGTTTCATGTGTAGGGGAGTCGTAAAGGATAAGGCTATATTATATAAGAGAATAATATATGACCCTATAACACCCATCTACTATAAGATACTCATTTAAGATATACTAGACTGATATAATAGCATACACTATTAGAAGAGGTTGGAAGGTGTGAGAAAGTGTGAGGAGCGCTAAGAAGCTGAGGTTGGGTCTCTTGGGCGGTTAGTTGCCCTGATGAGATAAAACAACAACAAAAGAAAATGAAAGAAAGAAAAAATAAGAGAAAAAAGAGGGAGAGTCAGACAAAGAAAAGAAAGAAAAAAGAAAAAAAGTAACAGAAAAAAAAAGAAGAGAAAGTCAGAAAGAAACAAAAGAAATAAAGAGAGAGAAAGAAAGAGACAAGGAGAGAGAAAGAAAGAGAAAGAGAAAGTAACCGTTCACGACGACGATGGATCGTATAGTTGCTCGTTTCTTTTAAGTTAAGTATCTATTCTCATATATTTTGTTTAAACCCCGATTTAGGTTGTAGTTATATTGATTTATCAGTTAGAAATCGACATTTGGTAGAAATCGAACTTTCTTACGTCGTGTGTATTTTGAATTGTTCATCTATGTGCTGCTTGGTATACCCGTATAAGATGGTTTAGGACTGCAGTTTATACATTCATTGACGTATTAATGCTGAATTTATGTGTTGATAGCTGAATTTATGTGTTGGTGTTATACCCTCTGAGACATATGAAGGGTTTCATGTGATCTGATACGTTATTTTTATGAACACTGTACAATCGAAAATCAGTCGAATCTGTTACTCCTAGAAATGTAACTTTTTGTTACCTGAATCGGTGACACCTGAAAGTGTAAATATTTGGTATCTGAGTCTGTTATGCCTGGAAGTATAAATATTTGTGACCTGAATCGGTGACATGAAAGTGTAAACAGTTATTATTTGAGTCTATTACACCTGAAAGTGTAAAAATTTGATATTTAAATATGTTATACCGGTTACACAGGACTGTGTAAAAATTAGTACTGAACATGTTATACCGGTTACACCTGATTGTTTAAAATTTTGGTGATTGAATATGTGATACTGGTTACATCTAACTGTGTAAAAATTTGGTACCTGCATATCTTATACCGGTATACCTGATTGTGTGGATATTTGCTAACTGAATCTGTAATGTGATAGACTTGCATGGGTAACGTGCATAAATTGGATCTGTAATCCACGACCGTTCAATTATATTTAACAGTTTGATGTGTTATGAGTGGTTAGATCTGTTCTAAGACCGATGAAGTTTTGGGACATATAAATTTATGTGTTCTGACATTTTCTGATATTTCTGCATTAGATTTGAATACCATAATTTCTGAAAGGCAATAAGATGATACTTCTAAGTTCGAATGGGAACACTTTTGAGACCTTGACCAGGTCATAACTATGATATCTGCTCTGTTATCTGTTATCTGATATCAACTAATAGCTGAGTTGAGGAAAATACTTGGTATTCGCGCGATTAGCTATAAAATAACCCCCAACAACGATAAGTCTGTTGTGCTAATTTAAGTATAAGCTTCCAAGTTATCGGTCTGATTTGGAAATGATTGTCTAATTTATCTATATGGTTTGAGCATATCTGTTTGGTCTGGGTATATTTGTCTGATTTATCTATATGGTCTGAGAATATCTATTTGATTTGTCTGATTTATCTGTCTGGTCTGGGCATAACTATCTGATGGATCTGTATGGTCTGAGAATTCTTTTATTTGATTTGAATCTGTTATCTGTTCTCTGATAATTCCGTTATCTACTCTGAATCTGATGTCTATTATCTGAGAAAAGCACCTTATAGTCGATACTAGATTCTTATTTGTAGGTGATAGTTACCTGCGTACGAGATTTGTTTTCAACCACAGACAGTCATGATTACAATTGAATTATTTGATTATTTGAAACTACCGATATGCTAATAGTTTTGTCAATATGAATTAGAATGGTTACTTGTGGAGCATGTGGATTAGCTCTTATAGTGGTTTAATCACCTTGTAGGTGAAGGAAAGGGATTGGAAACAAATCAATTGGCGAAAATAAAGCAGTATTACCTGGTGCAGATATATGTGACTAGTACTTAGTGTTTAGTTAATATACCCGTGAATCCTTAATTTGGTTATTTGGATATCTGGTTTTGATCCCTAGTTAGAAACTTTAATTTAGTGTTTTCTTACGATGCATGCGAATCACGACTGAAATCAGTGCGTGGATTTGGGGTCATGATTAATATGTCGAGGCGAGAGTTGATTTGTGACAACGTTGTTGTGCTTATGGCACGGCCGTTGTGGTCCTAAGAATATAGTTAATAGGTTGGAGAGTTGTTTGAGGAAAATTTTAAGGATTGTAATGATTAGACTCTTTGTCCATTAACCATGTAGGGTGATATGTCGAAACGAAGCAACAAAGGAAAAGGCAAAACTCGTGATATAACTCATGAGGAGACTCTCCAGGCGTTTGCCAGTGGAGTTCAGAAGAGAAAAAGATCAAAGGGTAAAGAAAGTGAGAGGAGGCCATCCTTCAAAGATTTTGACGAACATATACGACGCCAAGGATATAGTAGTTTGGCAATTCCTAGTGTAGGGTCGACTATTGATGATACGTTTAGTCTAGAAAGGTTTTGAAAGCTTGGGGCATTGACTTTTCGGGGTGGTTCGAAACCTATTGAAGCGGAGGACTGACTGATGGAAGTGGAGAAAATATTGGATGGCATGGGCTATCCTGGAGACTAGAAGGCCGGGTTAGCTGCATTTATGTTACAATGTGAAGCTAACATGTAGTGGAAAATGATAAAACGGACATGTATGGAGAGAAGGTTTCTTGGGAAAATTTTGTTGAATTGTTTTACGAGAAGTATTTTCCTGAGCATATACGTGATCAGAAGCAGGTAAAGTTTGTTGAACTATATCAGGGCACTAGGTTAGTGGCTCAGTATGAAACAAAGTTTATAGAATTGGAAAGATTCATAACGCAACCCATGGAGGAGGCTGCTAGAGCGAAGAAATTTGCTCGAGGATCAAGGCCATCAATACGAGAAAAGTTATCCGCATTAAAACTGACGACGTTTGCAGATGTTGTTGAGAGGGCTTTATTCGTTGAAGGCGACGATGCAGATATACAACGAATCCGAGAGTAGAAAGGGAAGTCTAAATTAATATGTATGGACCGATAGAAGGGTAAACAACAATGGAGAGAAGAAAAGAAACAGTGTTTTGAGGCTTGTCGCCCAATAGTACCTCTTGTGCAATCACCGTCAATTTGTGGCAAGTGTGGGAAATCTCATGGTAATCAACCCTGCCGACATGAAACTGGGGCATGTTTTCGATGCGGTCAGTTTGGGCATCAAATTAGGGAGTGTCCCTTACCTCCTGGCCGTAACAACCGCCACAACAACGTGGAGGAGAAGACAAATATCAGAAACCTAACGTATCTGGATGGGTGTTTACCATCACAAAACAGGATGCAAGGGCTTCAAATTCCGAGGTAGAAGGTAATTTAACTATTTATCAGCATGCGGCAAAAATTTTAACTGATCCTGGATCCACTCATTCATTTGTATCTGCAAGCTTTGTATGTCACTTAGAAGTTGAACCCGTTGAATTAGACTATGTCTTGCACGTTGCCACACCTCTGGGTAAATCATTGATCACCTGTACAATGTATAAGTCTTGTGTTATTTGCATTGGGGGTCACAAGTTAGTGGCATATTTAGTCTTATTATTAGACATGACAGATTTTGATGTATTGTTGGGCATGGACTAACTCTATGCTTATCATGCTACCGTTGACTGTTTTGAAAAGATCGTCACTTTTTATATACCTGGTTTGTGTGAATTTCTGTATATAGGGTAGAAAATTCTTCTCGACCTAGTTTGATTTCTTTTATAAAAGCTTATCATCTGTTACGAAAAGAGTGTCAACGTTATTTAGCATACATTGTTGATGAGCAGAACAATAAATTAAGGATTGAGGATATTCCGATAGTTAGAGAATTTGTTGATGTATTTCCGAATGAGTTGCCTGGTTTACCTCCACAGTGAGAAACTGATTTTACTATAGATCTGACCCCGGGGACTGCACCAATTTCGAAGGTACCGTATAGAATGGCACCTGCTGAACTTAAGGAGCTAAAGGTGCAATTAGAAGAATTACTGGAAAAAGGTTTCATTGGGCCGAGAGTATCCCCATGGGGTGTTCCAATGTTGTTTGTGAAAAAGAAAGATGGGTCTCTGAGACTGTGTATAGATTATAGGCAGTTGAATCAGGCTACAATTAAGACTAAGTATCATTTTCCTAGCATTGATGATTTGTTTGACCAATTACAAAATGCATCTGTATTTTCAAAAATTGATCTGTGATCTGGGTATCATCAGTTGAGAATTCGGAATGAAGATATTCCTATCACTGCTTTCCATACCCGTTATGGTCACTACGAGTTCGTAGTAATGTCGTTTGGATTGATCAATGCACCTACCACGTTCATGGACCTTATGAATCAAATTTTAAAACCATTTCTGGACCAGTTTATTGTTGTTTTCATAAATGACATTCTTGTCTATTCTCTGTCCCATGTCGATCATGAACAACATCTGAGATTAGCTTTACAAGTATTGCGGGAACATAAATTATTTGGTAAATTGAGTAAATGTGAGTTTTGACTTGAAAAAGTTATTTTCTTAGGCCATGTAATATCAAAAGAAGGTGTAGTTATTGATCTCTCTAAAGTTAAAGTTGTCAAGAATTGGGATGGACCAAGTTCAGTAACAGAGATAAGAAATTTTCTGGGATTGGCAGAATACTATAGACGATTTGTTGAGGGCTTTTCTCTTATTGCAGCTCCTGTAACTCAATTGACTCGATCACATGTGAAATTATCTGGAATGATCGATGTAAAGCAAGTTGTCAAGAGTTGAAGAAGAGACTGAGTTTGGTGTTAGTGGTACCCATTCCTTCGAGAAGTGAGGGATACAGGATTTGTAGTGATGAATCTCGACAGGTAGACTGATACCGTGTGGTAAGGTTGTCGCTTATTCTTTTAGACACCTCAAAGTTCGTGAGCAGAACTATCCAACATATGATCGATAATTGGTGGCGATAGTGTTTGCCTTAACATGTGGAGGCAGTATTTGTATGAGGTTCAGATATAGTAGTTTGCCCTATTTGTTTGATCGGAAAGAGTTGACTATCCGATAACGAAGATGGATTGCATGTTTGAAAGATTATGATTTGTCAAGCAAGTATCTGATCTAATACATGTTGATTAATCTGAATCTGAATATGGTATTTTGATTTTGTGAAATCGATCACCGCTTGTCGCTGAAATTAGTTTATATATGTTGACATCTAACCCCTTTTTCTGTCTTTCGTTATGCATAGACCCTAAATCAGTCTCTATAAAACCCTTTTTCTGCATTCTGTTATGCATGAACCTGAGATTTATTGTTCTGAAATTTGGATTTTTATATAGGCAATTTTAAAAAAATGTACTCCGTTTATCTGATTGGAACCGTCGAAATTTGAATTTGTGTATGAGCACTTTTAACATTGTACTCGGTGTATCAGATTTTAACACTTGAACCAAAACAATATCAGGATCAAAGTTTGACATAAATGGGTAACTTGTATGATACAAATATAATTTTTGAATAATTATTCTGTTTGTTTCCGATATTTATGGCTTTCCTTAGATTGACAAATGAGCCGGAATAGCATGGCAGAAAGCAAACGTAACACTCTGGCCAATGATGATTCTGTTATCTAATATGACTCTGTTATCGGTTATCTGTTCTCAGGATTGCAATGAAGTATTTGAGTAGTTTGACGAAAAAAAAATATATATTTCACTTGTCAAGAGTCAGTCATTGGCAACATCAGTCTGACAGAGAAATAATTTAGGAATGAAAAGAGTTGTTTGGAGTTGTTTGGCTGAGAATCGTAAATTTCGAGGACGAAATTTTATGAGGGGAGGATGTAAGGACCCGACATGTAAGGACCCAACCCGACTTGTAAGGACCCGACCCGATTCTGCATGATATCATTTATTTCTGTGTTTATTTAATAGCCAATATTAAAGTACATTAAACGGGTGATTCACATCCACTGCTAAGCATGATATTTTTACAGGGCACTAAATGGTGTTAAAAATCATTGACTTTGTTAGATCAAACTTGGGCATGCGTGCCATGTGACACTACGACTCATTTGATGAGCTCTGTACCATGTGATCGGATTAATAAGCACAAACTACCTGTCTTATGGTAAGGCTATGGTCTCAAGATCCGTTGTATGAAAGATCGAAATTAAATTCAATCACTATCATGTGATTAAAGGCAGTCACAATATCTTAGATCTAGGTCCCATAAGTAGTATGGTTGGTGCAAATAGAAGGACCCAGTTTATTGTTCCATGTGTGGGGGAGTCGTAAAGGCTAAGGCTATATTATATAAGAGAATAATATATGACCCTATAATACCCATCTGCTATAAGATACCCATCTAAGATATACTAGACTAATATAATAGCATACACTATTAGAGGAGGCTGGAAGGTGTGAGAAAGTGTGGGGAGCGAGTGCTGAGAAGCTGAGGTTGGGTCTCTTGGGCGGTTAATTGCCTTGATGAGATAAAACAGCAACAAAAGAAAATAAAAGAAAGAAAAAGTAAGAGAAAAGAGAGAGAGTGCCAGAGAAAGAAAAAAAGAAAGAAAGAGAGAAAGAAAGAGAGAGAGAGAGAGAAAGTGACCGTTCATGACGACGGCGGGCCCTATAGCTGCTCGTTTCTTATAAGACAAGTATCTATTCTCATACATTTTGTTTAAACTTCGATTCAGGCTATACCTATATTGATTTATCGGATAGAAATTGACATGTAGTAGAAATCGGACTTTGTTACGTCGTGTGCATTTTGAATTGTACATCTATGTGTTGCTTGGTATACCTGTATAAGATGGCTTAGGATTGCAGTTTATATATTTATTGACGTATTAATGCTGGATTTATGTGTTGATAGCTGGATTAATGTGTTGGTGTTATAACCTCTGAGGCATATGAAGGGTTTCATGTGATCTAATATGTTATTTTTATGAACACTGTACAATCGAAAATAAGCCAAATCTATTACTCCTGAAAGTGTAACTTTTTGTTACCTGAATCGGTGACACCTGAAAGTGTAAATATTTGGTATTTGAGTCTGTTATACTTAGAAGTGTAAATATATGTGACCCGAATCAGTGACACCTGGAAGTGTAAAAATATTTGGTATACCTAAGTCAGTGACACTCGAAAATTAGTCGAATCTGTTACTCTTGGAAGTGTAACTTTTTGTTACCTGAATCGGTGACACTTAAAAGTGTAAATATTTGGTATCTGAGTCTATTATACTTGGAAGTGTAAATATTTGTGACTTAAATCAGTGACACCTGAAAGTGTAAATAGTTGTTATTTGAGTCTATTACACCTGAAAGTATAAAAATTTGATACTTGAATATGTTATACCGATTACACCAGACTGTATAAAAATTTGGTACTGATTGTGTACAAATGTGGTAACTGCATATTGTATATCAATTACACTTAATTGTGTAAAATTTTGGTAATTGAATATGTGATACCGGTTAACCTAACTATATAAAAATTTTGTACCTGCATATCTTATACCGGTACGCCTGATTGTGCAGATATTTGCTAACTGAATTTGTAATGTGATAGACTTGCATAAGTAACGTGCATAAATTGAATCTATAATCTATGACAGTTCAATTATATTTGACAGCTTGATGTGTTATGAGTGGTTAGATTTGTTCTAAGACCGATGATGTTTTGGGACATATAAATTTATGTGTTATGATATTTTCTGATATTTCTGCACTAGATTTGAATACCATAATTTCTGAAAGGCAATGAAATAATACCTCTGAGTCCGAATGAGACACTTTTGAGACCCTGGCAAAGTCATAAATATGATATCTGTAATGTTATCTATTATCTGATCTCAACTAATAACTGAGTTGAGGAAAGTGTTTGGCATTCGTGCTATTAGCTATAAAATAACCCCCAACAACGATAAGTCTATTATGCTAATTTAAGTGTAAGCTTCATAGTTATTGGTCTGATCTGGAAATGACTGCCTGATTTATCTATATGGTCTTAGCATATCTGTTTGGTCTGAGTATATTTGTCTGATTTATCTGTATGGTATGAAAATATCTATTTGATTTGTCTGATTTATCTGTCTGGTCTTAGCATATTTGTCTGATGGATCTGTATGGTCTGAGAGTTCTACTATCTGATTTGAATCTGTTATTTGTTCTCTTATAATTCCGTTATCTGCTTTGAATTTGATGTCTGTTATATGAGAAAAGCACCATGTAGTTGACACTAGATTTGTATTTGTAGGTGATAGTTACTTGTGTACGAGATTTGTTTTCAATCACAGACATTCATGATTACAATTGAATTATTTGATTATTTGAAACTATCGGCATGTTAGTGATTTTGTCAATATGAATTAAAATGGTTACTTGTGGAGCATGTGGATTAGCTCTTACGGTAGTTTAACCTTGTAGGTGAAGGAAAGGGATTGGAAACAAATCAATCGACGAAAATTCAGCAGTATTACCTGGTGCAGGTTTCTATGACTGATACGTAGTGTTTAGTTAATATACTTGTGAATCCTTAATCTGGTTACCTGAAGAGCTGGGGAACTATATCCAAAACATTATCAGAATATGTCCTTTTTTGAAGAGACCCTTCTTATTTGACATTTTGAGCAGCAACTTTCAACAGTAAACTTGTAGGAAGTAGATCTGCACGTGAGAAGTGAACGTTCGGTAAAAGAAAAACAATAGCACAGTCATGTTTGCTTATTCATGCAGTTTTTCCTACTCGATGTATAAATACATTTGGATCTTGAGGGGGATCATACTGCATGGTCAACAAAAAAGTTAACACCCTTTTTCTATCGGTAAAAAAGTAACTTCATTAAGATTAACGAGCGTTACATAAAACCCCTAAATGAGATGCTTTTTGAAGTACCAAAATGCGAAAAGATAAGGCCATTGTAACTATTAGGGTAAACTGAGTTTCTTATCATTTTATTTATTAAATCAATGGATCCTGGGCACAAAAAAATAGCACAAATAATGGGCAATCATCATCATCGCCATATCCTTCTCTTATCTATTATAGGCAGAATTATACGCCGTCTGGTCTTATGGACCAACTAACTTAGCTGGTCTCATGGTCTTTGACTTCCTTGTGGCACCCGATCACACGCTCGGGTACCACATGAATGAGCAGTCTGATGATCATAGTTGAATATATATATATATATATATATATATATATATATATATATATATATATATATATATATATATATATATATAGTCAACAGTGTCAATCATGCAGAAAATGAACGTTGAAGCGGTTATATATAAAAATTCTTTAATTTTTTTTCAATGATCACAATCATCAGGGCACACGCTCACATAGCATCCGATCATGTGATCAGGTGCCACATGGAAGCCATGAGCCAACTAAAGCTATGGACCAACAAACCTATAACCATTTTTTAATTGCTTAGAAAATATAACGCAAGTAAACTTGCCAACTACCGTGGCACAATCATGGGCTTTAATCACTTATCTAAGAGTATTGAGAAAATTGGTACCCTAACTCGCATATGGAAGAAGAATGATAATGAATAACACTTGATTGATTTTTTATCAGTAAGATAGCAGCCAACTTTTAAGTGACTCCACATTCGTCAGTGCCATTTACCTATTTATTGTTAGTGTGGGTGTTCATAATTTCATATGTTACGTCATTTAATGTGGTGTGCACTACTGTATAGTAGGTGTGTATGTAGCATTCTGGTTAATGTGGTATGTAATACTGTATAGTGTGGGTGTATGTAGGCTAGCATTTTTTGCTTAATATAAAAGCAAGTGAGGAACATTTCCTCATTAAGCCATTGTCTCTCTCTTACTTTCTTCCTCTCTAATCCTAAACCTAAAACCATTTTCCTAATCCTAACCTTAACCGACCTTAATTATTTCACTCTTGCACCTATTGTACGGCGAATTGGTTCGCAGCCAAAAACATATGGGGCAGGGGTGTGGGGGAGGAGAGTGGAACCCAAGCCCTCTAGCATCTTGTTCTTAAGCAACATACTGCCTTACCAACCAAATAGATGACTTTTATAGGAAAAAATTTAGTTCAATTATTATATTTAACTATTTCTAGCTGATAAAAAATAATAATAAATATTAAAAACTCATACCACCGCTAGCGAATCCAATTTGCATGCCAGTAGCGAATTGCGAATTACGAACTCAAATCCAAATTGAGCAAATTACCGAATTAAGTAACATAGACCTTAACTTTCTCCACCTAACCTAAAAGTTGTCTCCTACGAATCAAAAACATTTTAAATGGATCCCCACCAATGTAACAAGAAGTAAAAATTGGGTTGAAAATATGAAAATGGTATACTGGTGCACAACTGCTTTCATGGAGTTCATTTTTGTTCAGTGCATTCATGAAGGTCATTGCCCATTGTTTTGGATGTAACATGATTTCCAAATTTGCACATTATATCTTCCAATTGTCTATAGAAGATCAAACTACGTAATATTTACCTCCAGTTGTCTATAGAAGATCAAACTACGCAGTCTTCACCTGTATTCCTGCATATATGAATAAGCTCAACTGCTCAAGTGACGAGAAGTCATACAGTTAAGTTTTCCATGGTCGGATAGTTTTGAAAGTGGAAGATATGCGGTTTCATGGAGCAACATGACGAAATTGCAACTTTAATCACTGAAACAGTATAAAAATTCAAAATGCTCACTACTCATAGTTACCAGGGTGGAAGTGAGATAGTGAATAAGAGCTTAAAAAATTGAACTCAGCAACAAATAAACCACATAAGATGTAAGAAGTCTGATATAAGGTTTGAAAGTTATGTTTTCCAAAGGTCATGTTATAAGATATCATATAGGTTATGAAAGATGAATATAAGATATCTGACAAGAAGTTATAGCATGGCTCAAAATACCGGAAAACCGGTACGTATCGTCCCAACCACAAAGATGATACGTATCGGGTATCGTCCAATATATTGAATGTATCGGTTTGATACATTGAATTTTTTTTATATCAAAAAAATCCTGAAAATTACTAAAAAAATCAGGAAAAATAAATTTAATGATTTTCTATTTATTTAAAGCTTATTTGATGCATATTTTATAATTTTATCAACGCATAACCTAAATTACATTATACATGACTCATGACCAAAATTAAAAGGCATATTGCAATGAAAAACTTACTTTAAAGCCACATTAAATTTTGTGGTAGTTCTTGGTCCTCGTGATCATCATTATTTGTGCATGAGCTTTCCCTATAATGTTGGTCATATTGATACCCATGATCATATGTGCCCCCTTGAAATTGAGGCATTAGCGACGAATATGGCTCAGTGTAATAGGTAAAGGTCGGTCCTCCAAAAATTTGATCAATGAAGTCATATAGGATGGGGATGGTTGATTGAAGCCGATAGTATGGGTTACTGGTTGCTGAATCTTCAGTATTTTACAAACTAAATCCCCCGAAGGTAGAAGTCATATAACCCACATCTTGTGGACCTTGTGGTGGTAGTGGTGTTTGGTAAGATTTTGACGCTCCTCTTCCTTCAACTCCTTCACCTCTAAATGTAGGAGTGTCATACATTGTTATTGGCTCATCATCCCATGCTGTAATATCTCCATAAGAATAAGAAGGATCAACATCATCCCCTCCACCACTAATGCCAACGTGGGTTTCATTCGCCTCCACCATCACCCCTATCATCGTCATTATTACTATTGAGCAATGTTTTGTCATTAGATCTAGCCACTAAATGACGATTCAATCTTCTTTTCCGCCTCAGTAGTTGAAAAGTTTGCTCCTCCGCTACTCTTTCAGCATTGTCCAGCCATGCAGTGCTCTCAGTATCCAACACTGGCTCTTCTCTCTTTGATCCACTGATTTAAAGGATCATCCTCCGTAAATATATAATCAAACTAGAAGGGATCAAAATATTCACTATCTGTAAGGTAGAATATGATAGATGAATTAGTATATGCCTCATCAATTAGATTAAATAAAAATTATATAAACTAAAACTTCATATAATTGCTTACCACGGTTAGTCCTCTGCATATTTCTAATCTTTAATCACATGTTGTAATGGCAGTAGACTAACTTTTTCAATTGTTTCAAAGTTAGCCTATTCCTTGTCTTCGTGTGAATGAGAGAGAAGGTGAATCTTCAGTGTTTTGCAAACTAAATCCCCCGAAGCTAAAAGTTATATAACCCACATCATCTTGTGAACCTTGTGGTGGTGGTGGTAGTGTTTGGTAAGATTTTGACGCTCCTCTTCCTTCAACCCCTCCACCTCTAAATGTAGGAGTGTCATACATTGTTATCGGCTCATCATCTCATACGATAATACCTCCATAAGAATAAGAAGGATCAACATCATCCCCTGCACCACTAATGCCAACGTGGGTTTCATTCGCCTCCACCATCACCCCTATCATCGTCATTATCACTACCGGGCAACGTATCGTCATTAGATCTAACCACTGAATGATGATTCAATCTTCTTTTCCGCCTCGGTGGTTGGAAAGTTTGCTCCTCCGCTACTCTTTCAGCATTGTCCAGCCATGCAGTGCTCTCTGTATCCAACACTGGCTCTTTTCTCTTTGATCCACTGATTCAAAGGATTATCCTCCGTGAATATATAATCCAACTGGATGGGATCAAAATATTCACTATCTGTAAGGTAGAATATGATAAATGAATTATTATATGTCTCATCAATTAGATTAAATAAAAATTATATATACTAAGACTTCATATAATTGCTTGCCACGCCCTTAATTGCATGTTGTAGTGGTAGTACACTAACTTTTTCAATCGTTTCAAAGTTAGCCTATTCCTTATCTTCGTGTGAATGAGAGAGGAGCTCCAATTCCGCTCACAGTTAGACGAGAAACATATTCGCGATAAATCCCTCATTGCAACTCGCCTTAGTATCGAACCATCACCTTCATAGAGCATCCACCAATCAACGGGTTTATCGTGCTTGATTTGGGATTGCGCCAAGGGGGTCCCAAATGACCAATGTCTCTTACAAAACATGTCAATCTACAAAAATGGAATACAATAACCCACATATCAATAAACAGATCATAAGACATGATTTATTAGTTATAAGGTATGATTACTCACATCTCTGATGGCTTGACCTTGGTCGGCCAACTCAGGGAGCAAACCGTTATACACTTCATCAGCCTCACTCAACTCGAAGCGTCGCATATACTGAAAGGCTAGATTCAAGTCGTGTGCTATACATCAAATATGAGCAATCTCATCAGTATATAGAAACAGTGAATAGAATGAAAAATAATAAGTAAATAAAAATCACTACATGTTATACTTGCGGCAAGCAAGTATTGGTGGCTCTTGTCGATAATCGCCCAATATCGTTTATATTTTATAGAGCATTTGGTTTAATTGCCAATTTTGTCTTATCCATTGACTCGTAAATATATCCCATCGTTAATTTCTCATCACCATCTACCAACCTCAATACTTGCACCAATGAGGTAGTGGCGGTGATCAGGTGGTCAACATCTGCCTAAAACTGTGGGCTATAGATCAGGTCACCAACTTTATTCAAAGCAGGTTTCTTTGATCATGAGAGTTCTAACTCATATTTTCTCCATTCTTTGAAGTTGACCATGTTTTTCAGCTCACGACTATATCTAGCCAAGCTCTGTAGGGCTAGAAATTGTGTCACAAATCGTATAATCACAGGCAGGAGCAGCTCATTCTTAGTGAAGTCTCTTATTAGATTTACCAACTTATCACTGTTATACAGGTAGGAAGTAATTGTTCTTCCCTTCTGAATAGCTATTTGTGTCTTACTTCTCTTTCCCAAATCCTCAAGAATGAGGTCAACGAAATGAGCGGCATACGGAGTTCAGTACAAGTGACGTCTCTTTAATATTAATTGTCTTCCCGCGTCTTTGTAATTGGCGGTATTGTCTGTTACCACCTGTACAACTCGCTTCTCTCCAACATCTTTAACTACTTTATCGATTAGTTGGAAGAGGTAATCAACCATTTTCGCATGTTTAGAAGCATCGACTAATTTTAAAAATACTATCCCGACATCGTTGTAGACCAAAAAGTTTGATCAAACTCTTCCTTGTGGGACCGATCCATCCGTCGCACATAATTGTGCAACCTCTCTCATCCCATACTTCATGAAAGTTATCCACAGAAGCTCCTATCTCCTTGTACTCATCATCTAGTAAGGGCCCAGATACCTCGTATGCAGAAGGTTTTTTAACTCCTTACCAGCTTCTGCACTTATGTCAATCATACTTTTGAAGTATGGCGACTCCACAACCTGACTCGGAATGCAGTTTTATATAAGAAATTTTACAATAGATTTTCCAAGCTTCTTCCCAATTTTTTCAATGACATTACACTCAATTGATATTATTCTGTCCGATACATGAATGGATCTATGGGACATGTAGTACGCCTCGTAGTAGACGGCCTAGTCTCCCTCACAGATGCTGACCTACGCAACCCGACAATCTACTTAATATCCTCCTCATCATCAATAACATGTGGCCTATGACTAGATCCACCACTAGCAGCTGGCATGGATGAGCCCCTCAACCTAGATCGAAATCGATAATCGACTTCTTCCTGATCTCGTTGTTGTCGTGCTTCTCTAACACTCTCCCTCATGACTCTTGCTGTCTGCTCATTTCATCCTCATTGTCCTCAGGTCCAGGTGCAGGAAACTCTGAATCTCTCCTCCTTATTCTCTCATATATTTCTCTATCTTGGTCGGCTTCTACTTTTTTCTTTCTCTTTTCCACTTGTAAACTGGCTCTGACAACTTCTCTCACCTCTCTGGTTACATTGGGACATCCTTTTGTCTCTCCCTTAACGTGAGTCAAATGCTCGTTCAACCGTGTGATACCTCCTCCCAACAATTTTTTTTCATAAAGCTTGCATTCTATTTGGAGTCTATCACTATCTATTGTTGTGTCGTATTGCCAAACTGGATCTTGTCCACATACCATATTTATTTATTTTACCTGCATGAATGAATTAACGATCGAATTAAATTAAAATATTTCAATTACACTTGAAAATAAAATTTATTTGATATTATTCTAATTTTTAAAAATTTTAGATTACATTTGAAAATTTATTTCATATTATTCTTATTTTTAAAATATTAGATTGCATTTTATCAAATTTATTTGATATTACTCTATTCTTAAAAATTTTAGATTACATTTGAAAACTTATTTCATATTATTCTTATTTTTAAAATATTAAACTATATTTTACCAAATTTATTTGATATTATTATAATTTTTGAAAATTTATTTGATATTATTCTTATTTTTAAAATATTAAATTATATTTTATCAAATTTATTTGATATTATTCTATTTTTAAAAAAAATTTAGATTACATTTGAAAATTTATTTGATATTATTCTTATTTTTAAAATATTAGATTATATTTTACCATAATTATTTCATATTATTCTAAATGGGTTTTTATCGGGTACCCATCAATAACACATAATTATTGGACGATATGGTGAAGTTATCGTCTGATACAGAGGGTAATATTAAATTATCATATGATAATTTGATGTTATCGTCTGATAATATGGCTGGTTGAAGCTGCAACATAAAAGAGTGAAATTATCGGACGATAATTTGAAATTATCGTCCGATAATTTCACTCTTTTGAGTGTGGGCATGAAAGGGGTTTTTTAAATCCATCTTTAGACCCATTCTTTCCCAACAACCATTTTTTTACTCTTTAGGTGTAACGTCCTGAAAATTTCGTAATTAAATAGCACACCTCGGGAAGCAGACCAACTGGTCGCACCTTTGACCGAGTCAATGTTGACTTGGTTTACTTGGTAGATCATATGTGAGATAAAGGGTATGATAAAAAAAAAATCATTTAGTTGAACTAAGTATCCAATATCGTTACACATACACGTTAGTGAGTTACAAGTGCTTAACACCCTAGTTAAGTAGTAGGTGATAAGAAAAAAGGGAAAAGGAGTTATTTCACTTGAATGTGTAGTTGAGAAGAGGGAGAGAGAGAGTTAATGAGAGATTGATTTTTGTGAAATTGAGAAGAGTGCAATGATTGCAAATAGTTGATCTTGGCTCAGAAAGCAAGCGGATCGAGGTGAGAGTAGAGATTTGGAGGTTTATGAAACCCTAGTGACCTAAGCTTAGAGCAAGGGAAATCCAACCATTAGATATAGTATGATCCACTATTTCAAGTTCGTTTAGTTATTAGATAGAGAATCTAAACTATTTTATATGAAAAATGGATGATGAATGGGATGGATGATGATAAGATGAGTTTAGAGGAAAGAACACATTTAGATATGAGAATGGGCAAAATCGATCGAACGAAATTAGATTTCGTTCCATCGATTTTGACCAATGAGAAATAAGGAGAAAAATGAGTTTTGAAGAAATCATTCGAACGATTTTAGAAATCATTCGATTGATTTGAGAACCGTGTGAACGATTGAAAAATCGTTCAATCAGTTTGCTAGGGGAAAAAAATGAGATAGAACGGATTTATGAAGAAATCGATTGAACGAAATAAATTTGTTCGATCGATTTTTGATTTCGTTTGATCGATTTTCCAAATCGTTCGATCAATTTGGACAAATACAAGTTTTTGTTGGGTTTTTAATACGGGCTGTGCTTTGGTTGGGATTAGGCTTCTAACCCCAATGTCTTATACATGTAATGATGTGTTATGGGTGTTTGACCAGGCCTAGTCTATGCCGAACCTAAGGATGATTAAGCCCTAGCTAGGATTGGAGAATCCTTGGAGTCGCGTTGCATGTGAGGTAGGGAATATTTGAATTTGTATCCTTAATTACGAGAACATGTATCTGATGATAGTATATAAATGCTTGATTCTTTAAAGCCGAGTAGAAATCAAAACGTGTTTTCTTTTAAAGTGAAGTTGAAATGTAAAATGTTAAAGTAGTGGTTGTAAGAAATGGTGTGTGCATACACAGATAAATGAGGAAATTAATGAGTAAAAGAGTTCAACCATCTCAGGGATGCATATGTCCTATAACCACCTAAAGGATGCAACAGAATGTGTGACATCTCAGGGATGTAAGGTGGATGTAAAGATCCACGAAATAGAAGGTCCATGAATGGGACTGAACATGCTGAGAATTAGTATATATTTAGCACATTTCATACGGTGAATAACTATATGTAGCGCACAATCGATTTAAGGTTTGTACAATACCCAACCGACGCGGTGGTATACCCGTGACTGACTCGGCAGGATATCCGTGACCGGTACGGCGGCCAATCCGTACACCAGCAGACATCCCAAGGATGTATAGTAGATATGTGTCGTCGCCTATGAGAAAGGGACATGGGTCAGTTTAAATGAGAAATAGTCTGATTAGACGACGATAGAGGGTATTCCATCGGGGCTCAATGCTATATTGCTCGGGGATTATTTAAGTTAAGCATTTAAGTCATGAGACCAGCCTGATTACAATCACAAGAACAAATTACGTCTGATGTCATGAGTAGAGTAATAAAAGCAGTCTATTTATGTTCTTGCATCTCAAACTGTTTTAAATAAATTACATTGATGAATTCATTCTTTATTTCTGTCATGATATATATGTGAGTAAGAAAGAAGCACTCATTCGGATATTGTCCCTATTGAGCTAAGATGTAGCTCACCCTTCGACTATACGTCACAGGTGCAGAGTTAGGAGCAGCTTTTGGCGAGGTTGATCCCGAGGACTTAAAGTATATTCTAGGGGAGGAGTCTGAGCCCCCTCCTGAGAGGTTCTTTTAGAAGACCCTCTGCGTACTTTGATATTTTGAGAGAGAGATATTTACGGCTTAGTACATCCAGCCATATTTTTGTAAGGTTAATGATACATGTAATATTCTTTTGCCGAATCATCTGAGGTGACCATAGTTACGACACTGACGGTTCGGGTTGGTTCTTTTGCCCATACAGGAACATGAGATTAGAACGATCTTTTGAGCACTTGTTTTGGTGCTAAATAGTAGAACTGAAGATTGTTCTACTTTAGTTTGGTTTATGTTTTGACTATGGTTGTGGGATTGTACCAAGTGTTTCGCTTACTATTTGGGGCACGACCTCGAAGGTCGTGCTGATGGCACGAGTTTTAGGGTGCCGAAATCCGGGCTGTCACATTAGGCTTGCTGTTCTTCCCATTTTTTCACTCTTTAAGTGTTATACCATTTTCCCCCCATTTTCTTACACTTTAGGGGTTTATTATTTTAAGATCTACCCTTCAATATAGTAGATCTACCCTTAACTTTCAAGATCTACCCTTTAATTATTTATAAAAATTAATTTAAAATGGGACATGGGACATGTGTGTGTGTGTGTGTGTGTGTGTGTATAGGGAGCCGGTTAGGTCAATATTAAAAAAAAAATTCAATTTTTTTTTTAAACCCACAAGTCAAAGTTTGACAGTTTTCATTGGTCCACATTTCATGGTTCAAAATATACACGTTGGTGATGAGTTAATTTTTTTTTTTTTCAAAGATGATCTAAGCAATGCACCCAAAGTCCACGTGGCAGCTAAAAAGTGTTTTGAGTGCGACATGGACCTCCACGTGAAAGGTTAGAGGACGGTGACCATCCTCCCATGGAGGACGGAGTCCTTTTCCATATATATATGTATGTATTTGTGTGCGTGTGTGACACGTGTCATGTGGTATGTGACACATCAATTACGCGTGTCACATGTGTCACACATGTGACACATACCCCATGACACATTAATTACGCATGTGTCGCGACACATATAATTGATATATCACATGTGTCACGCATGTCTCATGTCCCATGTGTCGCGACACATGTAATTGATGTGTCATACTGCCGTGTGACACATACCCCATGACACACATGTCATGGGGTATGTGAGACATGTGACACATCAATTACACATGTCACACATACCCCGTGATGCATATGATACATCAATTTCAAATAAATATGATTTTCAAATATTTTAAAAATTAGAATAATATGTTTTTCTAATATTTACAAATTAGAATAATATCAACTAAATACTATTTTCAAATGTAATCTAAAATTTTTAGAATAATATGAAATAAATATGATAAAATATAATCTAATATTTTAAAAATAAGAATAGTATGAAATAAATTTTCAAATGTAATCTAAATTTTTTAAAATTAGAATAATATTAAATAAATTTGCTAAAATATAATCTAATATTTTTAAAATAAGAATAATATCAAATAAATTTTCAAAAATTAGAATAATATCAAATAAATTTGTTAAAATATAATCTAATATTTTAAAAATAAGAATAATATCAAATAAATGTTTAAATGTAATCTAAAATTTTTAAAAATTAGAATAATATCAAATAAATTTGATAAAATATAATCTAATATTTTAAAAATAAGAATAATATGAAATAAATTTTCAAATATAATCAAAATTTTTTAAAAATTAGAATAATATCAAATAAATTTTATTTTCAAGTGTAATCTAAATGTTTTAATTTAATTCGATCGTTTGCTCATTCATGCAGGTGAAATAAATAAATATGGTACGTGGACAAGATCCAGTTTGACAATATGGCATAACAATAGATGGTGATAAACTCCAAATAGAATGCAAGCTTTGCGAAAAAAATTGCTGGGAGAAAGTATCATACAATTAAAGGAGCATTTGACTCACATTAAGGGAGAGACAAAAGGGTGTCCCAATGTAGCCAGAGAGGTGAGAGAAGTTGTTAGAGCCAGTATACAGGCGGCAAAGGGACAGAAAAAAGCAGAAGTCGATCGGGATAGAAAAATGTATGAGAGAATAAGGAGGGGAGATCCAGAGTTTCCTGTACCTGGACCTGAGGATGATGAGGATGAAGTTGAGCAGACAACGAGAGTCATGAGGGAGAGTGCTAGAGAAGCATGACAGCGATGAGATCAGGAAGAAGCTGATTATCGGTTTCGGTCTAGGCTGAGGGGCCCATCCTTGCCTGCTGGTGGTGGTAGATCTAGTCATAGGCCACATATTGATGATGATGAGGATATTCAGGAGACTGTCCGGTTGTGTCGGTCAACATCCGTGAGGGAGACCAAACCGTCTACTTCAAGTCGTACTACAGGCATGGTTCAAAATCTCATATTTTCGATACGTATCGTCCTACCCCAAAACTGATACGTATCGGTTCCGGATGATACTTTTTGGTATTTTCTCAAAAAAAAATTAAAAAAAAAACATCAAAACTGATAATTTGAAATTATCGGACGATAATTTCAAATTATCATCCTATACGAACGATACTTTGAATGATAATTTGACTGTTTTTTAAGGGTGGCGATAAAAACCCAATGTATTATATCGGTATCGGACGATATTTTGATCCATGACTACAGGTCCCATGGATCTACTCATGCATCAGAGAGAAAGCTCCAAACAAACTAAATTAAGTGCAATGTCACTGAAAAAATTGGGGAAGAAGCTTGGAAAATCTATTGCAAAATTCTTGATATACAACCACATTCTGAGTCAGGTTGTGGAGTCGCCGTACTTCAAAAGTATGATTGATACAAGTACAGAAGTTGGTCCAGGAGTAAAAAAATCTTCTGCATATGAGGTATCTGAGCCCTTACTAGATGATGAGTACAAGGAGATAGGAGCTTATGTGGATGGCTTCCACGAAGTATGGGATGAGAGAGGTTGCACAATTATGTGCGATGGATGGACTAGTCTCACAAGGAAGAATTTGATCAACTTTTTGGGCTACAGCGATGCCGGGACAGTATTTGAAAATCAATTGATGCTTCTAAACATGCGAAGATGGTTGATTACCTTTTCCAACTAATGGATAAGGTAGTTGAAGATGTTGGAGAGCAGCGGGTGTGCAGGTGGTAACAAACAATACCGCCAATTATAAAGCCGCAGGAAGACAGTTAATATTGAAGAGACGTCACTTGTACTAGACTCTGTGTGCCGCTCATTTCATTGACCTTATTCTTAAGGGTTTGGGAAAGAGAAGCAAGACACGAGAAACTATTCAGAAGGGAAAAACGATTACTTCATACTTGTACAACAGTGACAAGTTGGTGAATCTAATGAGAGACTTCACTAAAACTGAGCTGCTCTGGCCTGCGATTACACGATTTGCAATACAATTTCTAGTCCTACAGAGCTTGGCTAGATATAGTCGTGAGCTGAAGAATATGGTCAACTTAGAAGAATAGAGAAAATGAGTTAGAACTCCCACGATCAAAGAGACTTGCTTTGAATGAAGTTCGTGACTTGATCTACAGCCCTTAATTTTGGGCAGATGTTGACCACCTGATCGCCGTCACTACCCCGTTAGTGCAAGTATTGAGGTTGGTAGATGGTGATAAGAAACTAGTGATGGGAATACACAATTCCACCAGTACTTGCATGTCGCGAGTATAACATATAGTGATATTTATTTATTTATTATTTGTCATATTATTCACTATTTTCATATACTGATTAGATTGCTCATATTTGATGTATAACACACTACTTGAATCCAACCTTCTAATATACGCGACGCTTCAAGTTGAGTGAGGCTGATGAAGTGTACAACGATTTGCTCAATGTGATCCAACGAATGCTCCATGAGTTGGCGGACCAAGGTCAAGCCAACAGAGATGTGAGTAATCATACCTTATAACTAATAAGTCAAATGTCATATAATCTGTTTATTGATATGTGGGTTATTGTATTTCATTTTTGTAGATTGACATGTTTCGTAAAAGACATGGGTCATTTGGGACCCTCTTGGCACAATCCCAAATCAAGCACGATAAACCCGCTGATTGGTGGATGCACTATGAAGGTGATGGTTCGATACTGATGAGGGTTGTAATGAGGGTTTTATCGCAAATATGTTCATTGTCCAACTGTGAGCGGAATTGGATCACCTTCTCTCTCATTCACACGAAGACAAAGAATAGGCTAACTATGAAACTATTAGAAAAGTTAGTCTACTGCCACTACAACATGTGATTAAGGGTCAAGAATAAGCAGAGGACCAACCATGATAAGTAATTATATGAAGTCTTAGTTCATACAATTTTTATTTGATATAATTGATGAGGCATATACTACTTCATCTATCATATTCTACCTTACAGATAGTGAATATTTTGATCTCATCCAGTTGGATTATATATTCACGGAGGATGACCATTTAAATTAGTGAATCAAAGAAAGAGAAGAGCCAGTGTTGGATACTGAGAGCACTGCATGGTTCGACAATACTGAAAGAGTAGCGGAGGAGCATGCTTCCCAACCACCGAGGCGGAAAAGAAGATTGAATCATCATTCAGTGGTTGGATCTGATGACGAAACGCAGCCCAGTAGTGATAATGACAATGATGGGGGTTATAGTGGAGGCGATGAAATCCACGTTGGCACTAGTGGTGAAGGGGATGATGTTGATTCCTCTTATTCTTATGGAGGTATTGCCGTATGAGATGATGAGCTGATAACAATATATGACACTCTTATATTTAGAGGTGGAGGGGTTGAAGGAAGAGGAGTGTCAAAATCTTATCAAACACTACTACCACCACAAGGCCCACAAGATGATGTGGGCTATGTGACTTCTAGCTTCGGGGGAATTAGTTTGCAAAACACCGAAGATTCAACAACCAGTAATCCATACTACCGGCCTCAACCAACCTACCTCAGGCCATATGACTTCGTTGGTTAAATTTTTGTAGGATCAGCCTTTACCTATTACACTGAGTCATATTCGTCGCTAATGTCTCAGTTTTAAAGGGGCACATATGATCATAGGTATCAATATGGCCAACATTATAGGGAAAGCTCGTGCACCAATGATGATCACGAGGGTCAAGAACCACCACGAAATTCAATGTGGCTTTAAAGTATGTTTTTCATTGCAATATACCTTTTAATTTTGATCATGAGTAATGTACAATGTAATTTAGGTTATGCGTTGATAAAATTATAAAATATGCATCAAATAAGCCCTAAATAAATTTAAAAAAAAGTTGAAATATATAGAAAATCATTAAATTTATTTTCCTAATTTTTTTAGTATTTTTCAGGACTTTTTTGAAAAAAAATAAATTCAATATATCAAACCAATACATTCAATGTATCACCGATACATTCAATGTATAGTCGATACATTGAATATATCGGACGATACCTGATACGTATCGTCCTGGAGGTCAAGACAATACGTACCGATTTTTCGGTGTTTTTACCCATGGTCCTAATCACTTTCCTAATGTTTTCCCCATAATGTATCAATGTTTAACATTCCTTTCTCCTGCTTTATCTAAAAAATATGTCAACATTCGTAGCATTTTCGAGATACTCGAACAAATAGCAGAAACTCGATTAAAATGAATCAACATCGCATTTCCCCTTTGCATGTGTTTTTCCTAAAACTATGGTTCAGCTTGCGCATCGATGATGATGATCACGAGGGTCAAGAACCACCACGAAATTCAATGTGGTTTAAAGTAAGTTTTACATTGCAATATACCTTTTAATTTCGATCATGAGTCATGTGTACAATGTAATTTAGGGTATGCGTTGATAAAATTATAAAATATGCATCAAGTAAACTTTAAATAAATTTTAAAAAAAGTTGAAATATATAGAAATTCATTAAATTTATTTGCCTGATTTTTTTAGTATTTTTCGGGACTTTTTTGAAAAAAATAAATTCAATGTATCAAACCGATACATTCAATGTATCGGACGATACCCGATACGTATCGTCCTCGAGCTCAGGACAATACGTACCGGTTTTTCGGTATTTTGACCCATGGTCCTAATCACCTTCCCAATATTTTCCCCATAATGGATCAATGTTTCACATTCCTTTCTCCTGCATTATCTAGAAAATATGTCAACATTCGCAGCATTTTCGAGATACTCGAACAAATAGCAGAAACCCAATTAAAATGAATCAACATCACATTTCCCCTCTGCAGGTGTTTTTCCTGAAACTATGGTTCAGCTCATGGTTCAAATTCCCAGATTCCGGCAATGTTCCGTTCAGTCCCCAAAACGGAAAATTGCAAAATTCCAAGTGGAATTTTGAAAATTTGGGCAGAACATTGGCCGATGTTTCGCTGGTACAATTTTTTTTAAATTAACAAATCACAAAAATTCTAGAAAAAAAATATATGTTTTTAAAAATTAACGATGGTAACCATGGGTCCAAATCTTGGTTTTTCGTATCGTATCATCACCCTCAAAACCGATATGTATTGCACCGGTATCACCGATACATTGAATGTATCGGCGAAACAATGAAAAAAAAAATTAGGCATAGGCCAGCGGTACAAACGATACGTATCATGTACGGCCACTGAAACCGGTACGTACCGGTATCGCCCGTATTTTGACCCATGATGGTGATTTCTTTTTTTTGCTAAGTTTTAAGCTTTTACAAACGATACGTGTCATGTACCGGTATCGCCCGTATTTTGACCCATGATTGTAACATCCCAACCTTTTTGGGCCATGATCTGTAAGACTCGGTGCGTGTGCCGACGGATCATGCACCGAGGACCCCCTTTAACAATGATGTAATGTCTATAGATCAAATCCAAAGGACCGGATTGATCTTATGTAGACTGGATGTGGGAGCCTGAAACCCTCACACACGTCCCTTAAGTGTAGCTGTTTTACACTCAAATGGAAGAGCTAGAGTATAAAAGAAAACCCAGGGCATTTAATTGTGTATTAAATGCTTGTGAATGAGAGTTAAGATGAAAGAGGGTGAAACTTAAGGTTGAAAGCTCACCATTGTGCGATTGATTCATTCATCACCAATGCAACGACGGATTAATTGGAGATCGGAAAGAATTACGGCCGCTTAGTGAACCCTGACTCATCTTAAAGCAAGGAAGAGGATTTGCTTGAATCCAGGTGAGGAGTGTGAATATCTGTTTTAGATTTGTAGTGTAGAGTTAAATTAGTGCGTGTCCTTATGAGAATCTCAAGAAAATGAGATCGATTCAAAGTGAGAAGAGATCGGGGGTGAAAAACCCAAAAATGAGCAAAATCTGCTCATTTCAATCGATCGAATCCCTGTTCGATCGATCAAAATGGAATTAAAAAATGGGAAGAGATGATATCCTGAGAAATTCGTTCGATCGAAAGTGATTTCGATCGAACGAAAATATTTTGATCGATCGACCCTGTAGTTCGATCGATCGATTCGTATAGAAACAGAACATTAGAATTCTGTTGTGAGAATTTGACCGATCAAATTTAATTTCTATCGATCGAATTATGAAATTTCGATCAAACGAATTGGGATTCGTCCGATCGAACTGGGTTCAGGTAAAATACCTTTTGTGGAATTCAACCGATCGAATTTTGTTTCGATTGATCGAATTACTTTCGTTCGATTGATTAGAAAATTTGTCCGATCGAATGAGAGTATATTTGGTAATTCTAGAAGTGGTCGACCGATCGAAATTCCCAGATTTATGCATTTGGTGAGTTTTGACTGTGAGATTTCACGGGGACTTTTGACAGTGTGTTTTGCCTCATTCTAATGAATGAAAATGATCATGTTTAGGTGAGCCTCATGAGTAAGAAGAACCCAACTTTGTGAAGGCTTGAACACGCACGGGTCTAATCTGTGAGGTAGGGAAATCCTTGTATCATGTGCATCGTTTCATAAGCATGTGTGTTATGTTATGATATGTTCTTCGATTCAGTTATGTGATTTCCACTTACGCATTTTGAAGAGATAAGACACGTGCGCGAAATATTCAAAATTATATGAACTTATGAAATCTTTGAAATCCATGCAATATGTGTATGTGCAATCTTCGTACTTCTTTCCGATTTTCGATATAAATTAATTATCACTTCACACGGTGATAAGCTATATGTATGCAGTTTCGATTTAAGGTTATGTGAATACCCGACCGACGCAGCGGTATAACCGTGACTGACGCGGCAGGATATCCGTGACCGGTACGGCGACTAATCCGTACACCCTTTGTGATATGTGCTTTGTGATTCCTACCGTATAACGGTGAATATGTGTTCGGCCAAGTGTCCAACTCTACAGGACCTTGGATTTATGTGCAAATAACTCATGTGAGTGACGATGGTGGGTATTTCATCGGGGGCTTGAGGCTATAGTTTACTCATTCTAGTACTTTAAGTAAAACACCTTTAAGTTTTCTTCTTTCTTGTGTCGGAGTAGAGATGTGAGCATGTCATGATTTCATTAGCATCGCATGTGTGTGTGCCGAGATTGTGAGATTCATCACCTTGCATGTGTTCAGAGTAATTTTGTTTACATTATGCCATAAGATATATGTTTAATGTTAAGATAAGCATGTTATGAGCTTATCCCTACTGAGCTTGGATGAAGCTCATTCCTTTATAAATGTCACAGGTTCAGGTGAAGGTGTTGAGGCAGAGATTCTGGAGAAGGAAGATCCGGACTACTCCCCTGACGAAGACCTTGAGGAGCCCCATCCCGAGGATTGTTTCATTTGTGCTAGACCTGGGTAGGTCCAGCCCTGAGTTATGTATTAAATTTTGCTTTGTTTTGGATAAGGAGAGAGAGATGACTTCTGTACGATGTAAATGATTAATTTTGTTGAACCATGCTCGGTAAGGAAGAGTCCTTACCAGTGGTTTTCAATGGTTCTTTTCCCATAGGCTTTTTGTGTTATTAGAACCATTTATTTTTGGGTTTTTGGGATTGAACACTAAAAATACTTATTTTGCTTATGCTACGAGTTGGAATTGGTTCTGCTTAGATTCCGTGGCGCATGTTGTGACGTTATGTGATCCATTCCCGGGCTCGGCCTTAGCGTCAACCCACCGACGTCACGGGTTTCGGGGCACTGAATTTCGGGCTGTCACAATGATGGTGACCTCTTTTTTTTGCTAAGTTTTAAGTTTTTACAAATGATACGTGTCATCTACCGCTAGCCACTGATACCAGTATGTACCAATATCGCCTGTATTTTGACCCATGATGGTGACCTCATTTTTTGCTAAGTTTTAAGCTTTTACACGATACTTACGTCTGTATTTGATCAATTATTTTCATACACTGACATAAACAATAATAAATACGATATTTCCAGTGGATTTATGTTGATTATCTGCCAAAATCTCGTTGAATGAGGCTAGATTTAAGGAGGTAGGGTCCCAACTAGCGAAGGGGGGAGGTAGAGAGAAGAGAAAATAAAGGGGATGAGCTTTCGGGCATTTATATGTTGCCACTTCAAGTGGGACCTTTTTTGAATCATTGGGAAATTACCGGGAGGAATTTTCAAATTTCAGTTCGGAATTTTGAAAATTCTTCCCCGAATTATTGAAAATTTGAAATTTCCGAGCGATAGAGAGGTGGAAATTAGAGAGATGGGAGAGGGGGGGGGGTATTTAGGTCAATACCGCTCGGGTCCAGGCCAGAACCAGAACGTTCCAGGTGGAATTTTGAACCATGGTTCAGATATCTACTTAATGATACGAACCTTTCTAGACAGCCTTTAACTGTGAAATTCATTAAGCTTGTATGAAATTCAACATTCCGCTAGAAAAAGAAATCAAGTTTCACCCTTATTGTAACGTCTTGAAAATTTGGAAATTTCGTGCTTAAATAGTGCACCTCGGGAAGCGGATCGCCTATTCACATGTTTGGTCGGGTCAACATGGACCTTGTTGACTTAGTAGAGCACATGTGGGATGTGGTGTATGATAGAGACCCCTTAACTGAACTAGGTATCCATATGTATACACACACTCACATTAGTTAGCTATATGGGGTTTAACACCTAATATAAAATTTAGGTTATAAGGAAGGGAAAGAGAATTTATTTCTCTTAGATTGAGTGGTTGAGAGAAATTGAAAGAGAGTAAATGAGAGGGAGATCTGATTGTGAAATCTAGGATTGGGCATTCAATACGAGTGATTAGAATCGGAAATCTAGCAAATCGAGCTCGGTATCGACGGACGATTCGAGATTTAGGGGTTTGAGAAACCCAAGTGTAGCTAAAGCTTTGGATCAAGGGATCCAACCAGTAGAGATGGTATACCCTACTATTTTTAAGCAAATTTTAGTTCCCAAGTGATGAATCTAAGAGATTATCTATGGGAAGAGATGATAAACGGATAGATGACGATGAAATGAGTTTTAGAGGAAAGAACGCATTCAGATATGAGAATGGGCAAAATCGATCGAACGAAATTAGATTTCGTTCCGTTGATTTTGACCAATGAGAAAATAAGGTGAAAAGTGAGTTCTGAAGAAATCATTCGATCGATTTGAGAACCGTGTGAACGATTTAAAAATCGTTCAATCGGTTTGCCAAGGGATAAAATGAGATAAATTGGATTTATGAGGAAATCGATTGAACGAAATAAATTCGTTCGATCGATTTGGATAAATTCATGTTTTGTGGGGTTTTTTTTTCTTTTCATATGAACTGTTCTTTTGTTGGGGTTAGCATTCTAACCCAATGTTTTTACAATTATAGTGATGGGTTATATATGTTTGGCCAGGCTTAGTTATACCAAACATAATGATGGTTGAGTATGGCTCGGATTGAAGGATCCGTGGATAGAAATCAAGTGAGAGGTTGGGAAATATCTGAACTTATACCCTCAATTACGAGAACATGTATGTAGTGAAATTAAAGATGCATATTCATTAAAGCTTAGTGTAAATTTTTGTGTTAGTAATGCTATGAGTAAAAACATGAAAGTACGGCATGTGTGCGTACACGGTTAAAAAGAGTAGAAACAATGAGCGTAATATATGAGCCATCCCAGGGATGCATATGTACATTATGCATCTGAAGGATGCATCAGAATGTGCAACATCCCAGGGATGTGTGGTGGATAGAAAGATCTAAGTTATAAGATGGACCATCAATGAGATTGAACAGGTTGTAAATTGATATGTGTTTAGCACAATTATACGATGAATGCCCAACCGACGAGGCGGTATACCCGTGACTGACTCGGCAGGACATCCGTGACCGGTACGGCGGCCAATCCGTACATCAGTAGGCATCTCAAGGATGTATAGTAATGTGCCCGTTGCCTATGAGAAAGGAGCATGGGTCAGGATACTTGAAAAATAGTCTGATTAGACGACGATTGAGGATATTCTATCAGGGCTCGATGCTATATTGCTTGGGGATTATTTAAGTTAAGCATTTAAGTCATGAGACCAGCCTGATTACAATCACAAGAACAATTTACGTTTGATGTCATGAGTAGAGTAATAAAAGTAATTTATTTATTTTCTTTCATCTCAAACTGTTTTAAATAAATTACATTAATGAATTCATTCTTTATTTCTGTCATGATAAATATGTGAGTAAAAAAGATGCACTCGTTCAGATATTGTCCCTATTGAGCTAGGATGTAGCTCACCCTTTGACTATATGTCATAGGTGCTATATTAGGAGCTGCTTCTGGAGAGGTCAATCTTGAGGACTCAGATTATATACCAGGGGAGGAGTCTAAGCCCCCTCCTAAGAGGTTCTTCTAGAAGACCCTCTGCGTACTTTGACGTTATTTTGAGAGAGATATTTTTGGCTTGATACATCTAGCCATATTTTGTAAGGATAATGGTTCATGTAATATTTTTTTGCTGAAACATCTAGGGTGACCGTAGTTTCGGCACTGATGGTTCGGGTTGGTTCTTTTGCCCATGCAAGAGCATGGGATTAGAACGATCTTTTAAGTACTTGTTTTGGCGTTAAATAGTATAACTGGAGATTTATTCTACTTTAGTTTGGTTTATGTTTTGACTATGGTTGTGGGATTGTACCAAGTATTCCGCTTACTATTTGGGGCACGGCCTCGAGGTTCGTGCTGATGGCACGAGTTTTGGGGTGCCAAAATCTAGGCTATCACAGTTGGTATCAGAGCCTTTTCTTTAAAATTTTCTGACAAGTTATAAATGTTGTCAGAGTGAAGGGACCTACTGCTAATGAAACTCTAGTTTCATGTGCAGAACGTGATGTCTTCTGGGAGGAGGGGTCGACCTAGAGGTCGTCAGAATAGAAGTCAGAGAGGTGGAGAAGAATTTCAAGCAGGGTCTAGTAGAGACCAAAAAAATCCTCATGAGAGGGAGGATCGGAGAGGTGATGCAACGAATAGTATCGCATTAGCCATGGAGGCTATGGCTGCTGCGATGGTCCAACAAATGCAACAAACTGCGTTACTGGCCGAGCAGACGACATTGATGGCAGCTAATAATGTCGCTAGTCATCAGCCTCCGCCACCACCTGCTCCGGCATTGTTGCCCTCTTCATTTGTAGATTTTAGGAGATTGAGACCTCCTTGCTTCTATCGATAGACAGATCCATTGGAAGTTGAAAAATGGCTAAACCAGATGGAAAAGCTTCTGGATAGGTTACAGGGTACAGAGAACGAGAAGGTAGGCTGGGCTTCCTTCCAGCTCGAGGGAGATGTCGATCCCTGGTGGAAATCGACATTGAGGAGAAGAGAAGTTGAGCACCCCCACCGCCTATGGACTTGGGCAGATTTTGTTAGGGAGTTCAACCGAGAGTATTTCCCCAAACAGGTAAGAGTGCAGATGAGAAGAAAATTTACAAATCTGTAGCAAGGAAGCATGCCTGTGCGAGAATATGGTGTGGACTTTACACGCTTGTTACGATTCGCACCAGAATTAGTATCCACAGAAAACATGAAGGCAGCCAAATTTGAGGAAGGTTTAAGGCCGAACATCCATGAGCGAGTGTCGATTTTTGAACTTGAAAGCTATTCGGATGTGATGGGGAAAGCTATAATGGCTGAAAGGGATATATACGACATATACAAATGAAGGAATCAACAGGATGGAGGAAGAACCTTCCAAGGGAGAGTGGGTGACTATGACTCGGGCAATAAAAGTCGAGGTTTAGAGCACCTGCTCCACTCCCTAGACAGATTACATATACAAACTTTTTGAAGCCACCTGTATCTACATTGGCTAGGCCGATCTGATATGAGAACCCTACTGGCACCACAGGAGTGTCCAGTACTCAAGGCTTCTCACGAGCAGCCTCTTCTACACCGAATGAGACTTGTGCCAAGTGTGGCAAGTCTCACAGAATAGTTGACTATAGACGGGGAATGAAGGGGTGCTATAAATGTGGAAAGATCGGCCATGTGATTCGGGATTGTCCGGAGATGAATAAGGGAAGAACGACTTTGTTTCTGCACCCAGACCGATTCAAACAAAGAAGCCGGTCGTACAAGGAAGGGCCTATGCAGTTACGGTTCAGGATGCCCATAATTCCAATGATGTTATACAAGGTGAGCTTTACTTGGATTAAATTATTCATTTTCTTACGGGTGCTGGAAAATTATGTTTTAGATAGCGAAGGTACTTTTATTTAGATTCTATTGTGAAAATAATTGATCTTATTTACCGTATCACTATGCTACATGAAACAAATGTTGAAATGTGTGTACCTTATAGGTACCTTAGATGTATATGGGAAAGCGAGTGAGGTAGCGTACGTGGCCAGAGTGTTGATAGACCCAGGGTCTACTCATTCCTTTGTCACTCCTCGATTTGCAAGAAAGATGAAAGTTAAGCCAGAGACTTTGGATTTTGACCTGGTAGTGTCTATCCCAATGGGAAAATAGGTTGATACAGACTTAGTCTGTAAGTCGATGATAGTAGCCATTAGAGATGGGGATATCTTTGAGTTACCCGCAAATTTGATTCTATTAGACATGTAAGGATTCGACGTTATCCTTGGCATGGACTGGTTGTCACAACACTGTGCAACAGTCGATTGTAAGAATAAGGTTGTTATATTTAGGCCAAATACAAAAAGATCATTTCGATTCATAGGGGTGAGAACCAAGTTTTTGCCACTTGTGTCCGCCATTAAAGCCGAGCGTCTGATTAGAAGTGGATGCAGTGGGTACTTGGCATTCTTGAAAGAGGACAAAGAAGGGAAGAACATTGTTTCTGAGATCGCAGTGGTATGCGAATTCGATGACATCTTTCCAGAGGAATTACCAGGACTACCTCCGGATAGAGAGGTGGAGTTCGCCATCGACTTGGCACCTGGAACGGAGCCAGTTTCGAAAGCACCATATAGGATGGCCCCGGCCGAGTTGAAGGAATTGAAAGAGCAGTTGCAAGAGCTCTTAGACAAGGGGTTTGTAAGACTGAGTGTGTCTCCTTGGGGAGCACTGGTCTTGTTTGTAAAGAAAAAGGATGGGTCAATGAGGTTGTGCATTGACTATCGCCAGTTAAACAAACTCACTATAAAGAACAGATATCCATTGCCAAGAATAGACGATTTGTTTGACCAGCTACAAATGGCAAGATATTTTTCTAAGATTGATCTACATTCTGGATATCATCAACTAAGAGTCAAGGCAGAGGACGTCCAAAAGACTACTTTTAGGACGAGATACAGACACTACAAGTTTTTAGTGATGCCGTTTGAATTGACGAATGCACCAACATCATTTATAGATTTGATGAATTGGGTGTTTAAACTATACCTAGATTCTTGCGTTGTCGTATTCGTCGACGATATCCTGATCTACCCTAAATCAAAGAAGGATCATGAAGAACACTTGAGAACAGCTCTGCAAACTTTGCGTGAACATAAACTGTATGTCAAGCTCAGTAAGTGCGAGTTTTGGTTGGAGAAGGTTAGCCTTTTGGGACATGTCGTCTCAAAAGAGGGTGTCACGGTGGATCCAGCTAAGATCGAGGCCGTAATGCAGTCAGAACAACCCAAGACGGTGACCGACATTCGTAGTTTCCTTGGTTTGGCTGGGTATTATAGGTGTTTTGTGGAGGGATTTTCAAAGATATCGGGGTTGTTAACGAGACTCACACGGAAGGATGTGAGGTTCGAGTAGAATGATGCATGCGAAGCAAGCTTCCGAGAACTCAAGAAGCGGCTTACTTCAGCTCCAGTACTTGCAATTCCTTCAGACAGTGGGGGTTTTGTGATTTATAGCGATGCTTCTCATAATAGGTTAGGCTGTTTGCTCAACCAATACAAGAAGGTCATTGCTTATGGGTCGAGGCAGTTGAAAGATCACAAGAAGAATTACCCAACCCATGACCTTGAACTAACAACGATTATATTCGCATTAAAGATCTGCAAACACTATTTATATGGGGAGACCTTTGAGATCTTCACTGACCATAAGAGCCTCAGATAGTTATTCACATAGAAAGAACTGAATATGAGGCAGCGAAGGTGGATGGAGTTCCTCAAAGATTATGATTGCTCCATTCAATATCACCCAAGCAAGGCTAATGTGGTAGCAGATGCTTTGAGTCGTAAGGGTTCGGCTCAGTTAGCTAGCCTTGTGATGGGAATATACAGGTGGAAATTGTTTGAAGACCTATCATTGTATGATGCAAACATTGAAGTACAAGCTTCCGGGGCTCTTTTGGCCAATATTTCAGTGAGGCCAACAATTTTTGAACACATTTACGAGTTACAAATGAAAGACTCCAAGTTGGTCAAGATTCGACAAGAGGTGATTGAAGGCACCAGACCGGATTTCTCTATAAGGGAGGATGGTTCCTTGTTATTCAGGGGCCGCCTCTGTATTCCAATTGATGCCGGTTTGAGACAAACTATTTTAGATGAAGCTCATAAGTCTAAATACGCGATTCATCCTGGTAGCACCAAGATGTATCAAGAAATGAGGAAGAGCTATTGGTGGAGAGGTCTGAAATGCGATATCGTTGAGTATGTATCACGATGTTTGATATGTCAGCAGGTGAAGGTCGATCATAGACATCCTGCTGGATTATTGCAACCTCTACCTATCCCGAAATGGAAATGGGAGTCACTCTCAATGGATTTTATCGTGGGGTTGCTGCGAACAGCGAAAAGGAACAATGCTATATGGGTTGTCGTAGATAGACTGACGAAGTTAGCTCACTTCTTGCCCTACAACACTATGTATACGACAGGAAGACTCGCAGAACTTTATATGAAAGAGATTGTGCGGTTGCATGGCATTCTCAGCAGTATTGTATCTGATTGTGACCCATTATATACTTCAAAGTTTTGACAAAAATTTCAAGAAGGTATGGGCACTCATTTAGATTTTAATTCGGCGTTCCATCCACAGACCGATGGGCAGACGGAACGAGTAAATCAAGTGACTAAAGATATGCTCAGGGCGTGTATGCTAGAGTTGCAAGGATCATGGGATCAACATCTACCATTGATCGAGTTTGTATACAACAACAGTTTTCAAGCAAGCATTGGGATGGCACCGTATGAAGCCCTCTATAGAAGGCGATGCAGATTGCCTATCAACTGGGAAGAAACCGGGGAGAAATTTGTGTTAGGACCGAAAGTTCTTGAAGATAATGCCATGGTCGTACGTATGATTCGAGCGAGGCTCAAATCAGCTCAGAGTAGACAGAAGAGCTATGCCGATGTCAAACGGACTATCCTTGACTTTACCAATGGCGATCATGTTTTTGTGAAAATGTCACCCACAAGGGGTGTGATGAGGTTTGAAAGGAAGGGAAAGTTGAATCCCTGTTACATAGGATCCTTTGAAATATTGGGTCGAGTCGGTGAAGTGGCTTATCATATCGGGTTGCCTCCGTTATTTGATCACGTGCACAATGTCTTTCATGTCTCTATGCTCAGGAAGTACGTAAAGGACCCTATGCACGGAATCAACCTGTTGAGCTGCATGAGGACATGACTACGATTGAAGAAGCGACCCAAATTTTGGATCGAAAAGAACAGACTTTACGCACTAAAATCATCCCTTTAGTACTTGTCAAGTGGGGAAATCATTCGGTCGAGGAAGCGACTTGGGAAAGAGAGGCTGAAATTAGGGAACTATATCCCCATTTGTTTGAGTAACAATAGATGAGCACAAGTCCGAACTTTGTTTTGTAGTTATAAGTTGGAATTTACATGTATGAGAGAAAATGTGTACTAATGTATTGAGATTTGTTTTATATTTATAAGTGTTTTGAAAATTTATTTGTTTGTACTTGTGGATCAGACTCGATGACGTATAATCTGAGAGCTACTACAAAATTGGTGGAGCTACCACTTAGTTCATGGATTAGCAAACCATGCGAATGATCTAGGCATAATGTGATCAAACACGCTGTGAACGGTCATTTTTATGTTGTAACTCGAGGATAATTATTAAACGAGTTGAGGGACATGTACACACAACCTCCCCACAATTTCTGAGAATTTCGTTCGATCGAAATTGAATTTCATCCGATAGAATTTTTGTAGGATTAAGGCTTCCGAGTTGCCAGAGAATCGTTTGATCGATTCTTAAATCGTTCGAACGAAATGCTTGGGCCAGTGGAGTGCAAAATAGCATAAGACTCAACTTCAGAAAAATCGTTCGATCGATTTTTAATTTCGATCGAACGAAAAATTGAGACCACATTAAATAATGCAATTCATTCGATCGAATTTCAAATCCGTTCAAACGAATTTTTGGGACTTGCATTAATGACTGCAAACTAATCGAACGATTTGGAAAATTGTTCGATCGATTTTACACACTATATATGTTTGGGTTCGATTTTTGCCATTCATTCGAACACCACCCATTTTTCTTCTTTTCTTTCTCCTTATGAGAGTTCTAGGGTTTGTGGGGGTTGCCGGTTTTGCATTGTTTCCGGCCATTTCAAGCTACGAGCCGCACATGACAGTTAGGCATCAAGAGGTAACTATTAACCTCTATTTTGATCTTTAGATTCTCCATTTCCTTCTTATTGTTGGATTTGTGGAATCAGGGCTTAAACCCTTGACCATAAACCCTAAGTTTCTCATTAATTTCCAATGCCCCCCAAGACTCGCCAAGCCAATGGGAGTTCAGCACCGAAGAAACCCACTTTGGGTTCATCTTCGCAACTGCAACCAAAGAAACCACCTACGGATTCTTCATCAGCACCACCTACACAAACACCACCTCCACCACTACCATGTGAACAACTGAATGAATGGTGGTCTGACAAAGACTTTGAACCCGAGTGGATAATTGAGCCTAAAACTTTTGCCAAGCGCACTGAGACAAAGTGGGCTTTCGACTATATTTCCACCGCGGGTTTGACGGGAATCCTTCGCCCATGCAAGGACAATTATTACCCTAGAATAGTCTGACTATTTTATCAGAACATGGAACTGATCAAGGACCCGACCATTCTCCAGACAAAAATTGATAATCAGCCCTACACATTCACTTTCGATGATGTGGCCGATGCCTTAGAGTGTTTCCACACTTATAACCACGAGGATATTGCCCTCGCTGAGCCTTTTCCAGCCACTCTCGATTACAAATATGTTGCGGCTGAGATGACCCATGGAAGAACGGGTTCGGGTCGCTCGATTAAACGTGTCGACTTACCACGCGAGCTTTGGATGCTTGATTCCATCAGTCATTGCAACTTGTACCCATTATGCTATCGAACTGAAAGGGTGGGTGAAGTCCAAATGGCACTTTTTACGGCTTTCAGTGACCGGTGGTTTAATGCGCCCAAGATGGTACTTGAAGGAATGAAGTATGCCCGTAAAAAGATGCTCGAAGAGGTTAAGAAATCCATAAATGACATGCCATATGCCCGTCTGATTTCCCTGATGGTCGAGGATTACGCGGGAGGTGAGATGTACACCCTCTCTCCGAATGAACCACGACTCATTGGTAATGTTCAACCGTTCACTATGGTTGACTGGAATCAAACTTACGTAAAGTTGATTAAGAAACCACTCGTCGAAGAACCACCTCAACCGGAACCACCTCAGCCGAAACCACAAGCTCTGGACCAGCCAGCACATGACACTCCTATTCATGATAAGCCTGCTGCTACTTTTCCATTGCAACAACCTGTTCGACGTCGTGCTCAGGCACCCGTTCAACCCCCGCCTGAAGGCATTCCTGCACCGACTGTTGCTGGTCTTTATGCCTTGTTGGAGGCCAACGGCAAATGGCAGAGAATAATCGCCTTCTAAATCGACGCCTGGATTACTACGATGCATTGCATGCCGAGGAGATGCGCTTTATGTATCCCACTGATTATCTCCAGCACATGGCTGCAACACAGTCCTGGTGCCCTGATGCGTCGACTTTGGATGCGGGAGGGCATGATGGTGATGGAGATCCGCCAGGCAACAAGGCGTCTTGAGTGCTGTTTATGTTGCGTGTTGTTGTGAGGTTTATTTTGGAAACTTTTCTACCACTTTTTGGGGCATTGTAATTCTTAAAACAGGTACCAAGGATAGGTGTCCTTTCTAACAATCGTGGCATGACTGCCACCCAACATCTGTGAATTCCTTTTTGTGCATGTTATATATCTATGTTTATGTTTTGATGTGGGCAAATTTCGCTTCGTTTAGTTTGTCTGGGTGTACCTACTATTATGTAGCTGTTTTGATGGGGGATATTTTTGTTATGTAATCAATTTATTATGGATACATACTCCCAATTTTTGTTGCAGATTGTGTGCTTGCACAGCACACCTATGTGACTGCTATTGTATGACTGTTTTTCTCATGGGTAATTTGTGCGCATATTGCTGCACACGGGTAGCACTCCCATTCTTGCATTCTACAACTCCGTTTTTCAGTACGTGTGGTACCGGATATATCATAGTTCTTTTATTTTGGATGAGTTGTGCTTTGTGTGTGGGCTCCCATGCCGGGGTGTGGGGGGCCCTTGAATATAATTTTGGCGGACGAAAATTTCCAAGGAGGGGTGAATGTAACGTCCCAAAAATTTAGAAATTTCGTGCTTAAATAGTGCACCTCGGGAAGCGGATCGACTAGTCACATGTTTGGTCAGGTCAACATGGACCTTGTTGACTTAGTAGAGCACATGTGGGATGTGGTGTATGATAGAAACCACATAGTTGGACTGGGTATCCATATGTATACACACACACACATTAGTTAGCTATATGGGGTTTAACACCTAATATAAAATTTAGGTTATAAGGAAGGGAAAGAGAATTTATTTTTCTTAGATTGAGTGGTTGAGAGAAATTGAAAGAGAGTAAATGAGAGGGAGATCGATTGTGAAATCTAGGATTGGGCATTCAATACGAGTGATTAGAATCGAAAATCTAGCAAATCGAGCTCGGTATCGACAGACGATTCGAGATTTGGGGTTTTGAGAAACCCCAAGTGTAGCTAAAGCTTTGGATCAAGGGATCCAATCGGTAGAAATGGTAAGCCCTACTATTTTTAAGCAAATTTTAGTTCCCAAGTGATGAATTTAAGAGATTAGCTACGGGAAGAGATGATAAATGGATGGATAATGATGAAATGAGTTTTAGAGGAAAGAAGACATTTAGATATGAGAATGGGCAAAATCGATCGAACAAAATTAGATTTCGTTCCATCGATTTTGACCAATGAGAAAATAAGGTGAAAAGTGAGTTCTGAAGAAATCGTTCGAACGACTTTAGAAATCATTTGATCGATTTGAGAACAGTGTGAACGATTTAAAAATTGTTCAATCGGTTTGTTAGGGGACAGAAATGAGATAAATTGGATTTCGGAGGAAATCGATTGAACGAAATAAATTCATTTGATTGATTTTGGATTCGTTCGATCGATTTTCCAAATCGTTCAATCGATTTGGACAAATTCAGGTTTTGTGGGTTTTTTTTTCATATGAACTGTTCTTTTGTTGGGGTTAGGGTTCTAACTCAATGTTTACTACAATTATAGTGATGGGTTATATATGTTTGGCCAGGCTAAGTTATACCAAACATAATGATGGTTGAGTACGGCTCGGATTAAAGGATCCGTGGATAGAAATCAAGTGAGAGGTAGGGAAATATCTGAACTTGTACCCTCAATTGCGAGAACATGTATGTAGTGATATTAAAGATGCATATTCATTAAAGCTTAGTGTAAATTTTTGTGTTAGTAATGCTATGAGTAAAACATGAAAGTACGACATGTGTTTGTTCACGATTAAAAAGAGTAGAAACAATGAGTGTAATATATGAGCCATCCCAGGGATGCATATGTACATTATGCATCTGAAAGATGCATCGGAATGTGCAACATCCCAGGGATGTGTGGTGGATAGAAAGATCCAAGTTATAAGATGGACCATCAATGAGATTGAACAGGCTGTAAATTGATATGTCTTTAGCACAATTATACGGTGAATAACTATATGTAAAGCACAATCAATTTAAGGTTTGTAGAATGCCCAATCGATGCGGCAGTATACCCATGACTGACTCGGCAGGATATCCGTGACCGGTACAGCGGCCAATCCGTATATCAGTAGGCATCCCAGGGATGTATAGTAATGTGCCCGTCGCCTATGAGAAAGGGACATGGGTCAGGATACTTGAAAAATAGTCTGATTAGACGACGATGGAGGGTATTCCATCGGGGCTCGATGCTATATTGCTCGGGGATTATTTAAGTTAATCATTTAAGTCATAAGACTAGCCTGGTTACAATCACAAGAACAATATACGTCTGATGTCATGAGTAGAGTAATAAAAGCAGTTTATTTATTTTCTTGCATCTCAAACTGTTTTAAATAAATTACATTGATGAATTCGTTTTTTATTTCTGTCATGATAAATATGTGAGTAAGAAAGATGCACTCGTTCAAATAATGTCCCTATTGAGCTAGGATGTAGCTCACCCTTTGACTATACGTCACATGTGCTGTATTAGGAGCTGCTTCTGGAGAGGTCGATCTTGAGGACTCAGATTATATACTAGGGGAGCAATCTGAGCCCCCTCCTGAGAGGTTCTTCTAGAAGACCCTCTGCATGCTTTGACGTTATTTTGAGTGAGAGATATTTTTGGCTTGGTACGTCCAGCCATATTTTATAAGGATAATGGTTCAGTTAATATTCTTTTGCCGAACCATCTAGGGTAACCGTAGTTACGGCACTGATGGTTCGAGTTAATTCTTTTGCCCATGTAGGAGCATGGGATTAGAACATTCTTTTGAGTACTTGTTTTGGTGTTAAATAGTAGAATTGGAGATTTATTCTACTTTAGTTTGGTTTATATTTTGACTATGGTTGTGAGATTGTACCAAGTGTTTCGCTTACTATTTGGGGCACGGCCTCGAGGGTCGTGCTGATGGCACGAGTTTTGGGGTGCCGAAATTCAGGCTGTCACAGTTGGTATCAGAGCCTTTTCTTTAAAATTTTCTGACAAGTTATAGATGTTGTCAGAGTGAAGGGACCTACTGCTAATGAAGCTCTGGTTTCATGTGCAGAACGTGATGTCTTCTGGGAGGAGGGGTCGACCTAGAGGTCGTCAGAATAGAAGTCAGAGAGGTGGAGAGGAATTTCAAGCAGGGTCTAGTAGTGACCAAGAAAATCCTCATGAGGGAGGATCGGAGAGGTGATGCGACAGATCGAATCGCATTAGCCATAGAGGCTATGGCTGTTGCGATGGACCTTATTAGATGATCAGTACGAGGTATATGGGCCCTTATTAGATGATGGGTACGAGGAGATAGGAGCTTATGTGAAGAGTTTTGAGGAAGTATGAGATGAGAGAGGTTGCACAATCATGTGTGATAGATGGACCGGTCCCACAAGAGTTTGATCAACTTTTTAGTCTATAGCGATGCCGGGACCGTATTTCTAAAATCAGTTGATGCTTCTAAACACGTGAAGATGACTGATTACCTCTTTCAACTAATGGATAAAGTGGTTGAAGATGTTGGAGAGCACCGAGTTATGCAGGTGGTAACAAACAATGTCGTCAATTTCAAAGCCGCAGGAAGGTAGTTAATATTGAAAAGACGTCACTTATACTAGACTCCGTGTGTCGCTCATTGCGTGGACCTCATTCTTGAGGATTTGAGAAAGAGAAGCAATGTAACAGCTGCCACATTTTTATCCTGATAATACCAGGTAAGAACTTGAGAAGGGTCAGGCCAGTGCCAAAAACGTGACACAAAGAACTTGTTTAGAATTTTAATGATGACTGTTAAATAGTGGAACCGTCGTGGCCTGAGAAAAAAAAATTTGTAATAAAAATCCGGTCCTCAATACGATAAATTATACACTTAAAATTTAAACCATCCCATATATATATATCTCGTGGTGTAGGAGAGAATACACTCAAGTTTTATATTATTCTGATATTATTATATCTATAGAAATAAGTGTAGTGGAGTTACACTAAACTTGAAGCTAACTCATATAGAGAGTTACGTATAGCAGACTTATACTGGTGCTAAGCACTACCCATATACTTACTGTTGTATAGCAGGAATACACTTGCATTTTTATCCCAGCTATATATATATATCTTTGATAAGTGTATGAGGTGTATACTATAACCAAGCCTTATAAGGCTTATATATATCACTAGTGTATTAGCCTTGTAAGAAAGCCAAGCCTATGAAGACTTATATGCCTATACACTAAGACATAAATTTCCAGCATAGCATGGTATACCATCCCTGATGAGTGTATAAGCTGCTTCTCTCGCCAGAAGACAACACGACTGAATGAGTCATCTTTCGACTCCATGCACGCAAAGTGGAAACCAACCACTATAAACCTCGTCCCCATATCCTTCATTCTTTCTGCTACAAACTTGAAGGGAGGCTGATGTAAATTGACCCTACACATATATTAAAACACAACCACAGCCATTAAAGCAAATCTCAAACCCACTTCCCTTGCACCCTTGTCCTTGCACCCCTTCCACACCAGTGGATTCAGAACCTTAGATCACAAGGTGACCTGTAATTTAATCGCGAGAAGTGCGAAAGCAATTGTTGGGTCGCCAAGAGTTCATTGCGGCCTTCGTTCTCACGAGCTCGACGAACTCGACACCGCCACACGTTCGGCATTATCGTAACCGCGAATCCACCAAAAGATACAACGAACAACACATTAGTTCCTTGGGATTTACTTGATGATAAATTATCAGTCTGTGGTGTCAATTCCCTAAGACCGAATCGGCAGCATAATGAATCAGAGGTTGAAATGGGTTTTGGAACCCATATTGGTGAATAAACTACACCCAAAATTTCGTACAAATATGAATAAGAAATTCTAATTTTTTGTGCAATATATATATGAAATATAGTATCTATATTTATACAAAATAACCAGCTAATTGCCTGAGTTAAAAGAAGCCAAAGTAGAGCATAAAGCACCTCGGCAAGCCAAGCCTGATAGGCTTGCCGCGACAACTTTATAGGATTGCCGCGATAACTTTACAGGCTTGCAGCGGCAAGGTACTCAGGATTGCCGCGGTAACCTTATGCTCAGACCACTATTTAGTATTTTCATCATAACTTTTGTCTTCGAACTCTGATTGGCACGATTCTGGATGCGTTGGAAAGGGGACAATGAGCCCTACAATTTTGATGAAGTAACAAATTCCTGAATCCAACATTTAAAGGGTCAAAAATTGGTAACAAGTCACGGCAACATGCTCAGCTGCAAAGCTTGCCGCGGCAACCCTGCATCTGACGCACTTGGTGACACCTCTGTCAAGGGTTTGTGCTAGGATGACTTACTGAGTTTGAGTATGAGACTTGGGACCATAAATGGTCCATATTTGGGGTCTATGTTGACCCAATAAACCATTAAAAATACTAAAACTATAGCCATAAATCCTAGGTATTTGGTGCAAATGATGAGTTTGCTTGAAGACATGCGTGCACAGGTAACCAATTACACGTAAGCCTGGTATAAGGTAGGGAGTTTACCTCGCTGACTTGTATTATATTTTTTCATTTCTCCTCTGAGTAGCAGGCTAAATTACTAATAGTTGTATAACATAGTAAGTGTTAAAAGTAAAAGTCTATATATATATATATATATATATATATATATATATATATATATATATATATATATATATATATATATATATATATATATATATATATGATCAGAATCATGTTAGTTTGATGCCTTCATATATCCATAATAATTTTCGTTCGATACTTGATCAGTAAGGATTAAGTCATATACCTGGTTGATCTGAGTATAACTAATAGGTAAAAGATGAATATGATTGCATAGTGTATGGATATGGATGCCAAATCAGAATTGATGTATATACCTAGGATCATGATAACATTAGTGCCCTAATTACTTACATAGGTGCATTTCGGGTTAAATGATGATGATTGACATATATATTCAGCGTGGCGCTGTACAAAAAGAATTAGTTCTGATATAAATCATGATGCTCAGATTATTTGTGATCTAAGCCTATGGTTGGCTGCTGTAGCTACCTTGATGGTAGTTGATCTGTCTATGATGTGTGTGCGTTGACTGATCGCGATCAACATGAATGACGGGTCTAAAGGAGACCCAGTACCCTTATTTTTCTACTAAATTCCTGCATGCATATATATAAGTGCATCGTGGTACATTTGATTGTTTATGCGATGGTCTTGAATACATGAAGGCACGTGATAAGCAGATTGCCGTAAGAGTGTATGCAGGTAGGGAGTGTCCATTGGTCATTCATAGAATAATCCATTGTGCATTTATATATTTTTTTCGAATTCGTCTCTGATTAGCATGTTAGTCTATATATATGACTAATGTTAGTTTTGATGGATGATCCCATATGCTTATTTGAGTTTCAGTTCAATGAATGGTGAGGCATAAAAAAGCTAAATTTAGTTGAATGTATAGTAGTGCATGATGACAAGAAGATCAGTTTAGACATTTGCTTTTGTATCATTATTCATTATGCTTGATGTATAGTATACTGATGATACGATACTTAGGATTTTTATTTAACTATGTTCATGTAAGTATTGCTAAGGATGATAAAGTCAGTTTAATTGACAGTTTCTGAATGACTCGACTCATGATGGTTTTAATGAATAAACATGCTAGTTTAGTTTCGATAAAGGGATAGGTATAATGATGCTAGCTCAGTTAGATATATGATTATAAATGATGATACGATCAGTTATGTACGAATGATGATAAGATCAGTTTCAGTGCATGAATATGAATAGTTATGTTAACTTAGTTCTACTAGTTCAGTTTTGCTATATCATACCTGTTCATGATATTTCTTGCATACATGTTAGCATGCATTGTTCATATCCTGTTATCCTTTATGTCATGTACATGTCTTTGTTTCATCTTGAATCAAGTGATCCCGCTAACTCGGGAGCTTGATGTCTCGGTCTAAGTGACCCTATTAACTTAGCTCAAGGGCTTGAGATTCTTAGTCCAAGTGATCCCGCTAACTCGAGAGCTTGATTATCTCGTTTCAAGTGATCCCCCCAACTCGAGAGCTTGATTTTCTTGTTTCCTGTATATCTCTATAATTTATCTAATTATCCAGCATGATTATTTCAGCATGTCAGCATGATAACTTATTCACATGATTTATGACTTGTTTATACTATATGTTGCTAGAATTGATACAAGAAAAGATATAATATGCTTCGAATTGTATTTTATGCATCAAGAAGTGAATTGGTAATCTAACATATAAGTTAGCACTGTATATTTTTCTACTAAGCTTCGATGATAGCTCATCCTACGACTTTATGTCTTAGCAACAGATATTGCCCAAGACCCTGCGCACGAGGCTGTTCCTACCTACCATCAGGAGAAGAACAAGAAGGACGAGGAGGAAGGTTCTGCTGAGGACTTCTTTCCTTGAGAGGTTTAAGAGTGATAGATAGATTGTTTTAAAACATGTATAATTTAGCAGTATGGTATGGATTTGAGATAGTTTACTACTGCATGTATAGGTTTACTGTTTATATTTCCTGTTCAATTTACTGCTTTAGATAAAGGAATGGATATCAGTTGTTGTCATATTTCTTCGTATCCGAGTTAATTAAAGTCGCTTTCGCAAATGTAACACTTTGTACACGATGCCCTTATATGATAGGATCATGTTAGGTTATCCGACGACACGGCCTTTCCCATTTACGAGAAGGGGAAAAGTGGGGCTGTCACAAGCAAGGCACAAGCAACTATTTAGAAAGGAAGAACGATTACTTCCTACCTATATAACAGCGAGAAGTTGGTGAATTTGATGAGAGCCTTCACCAAGAACAAGCTACTTCGGCCTGCGATTATATGGTTTGCAACACAGTTTCTAGCCCTATAGAGCTTAGCTAGATATAGGCGTGAGCTGAAAAATATAGTCAACTCCAAAACATGGACAAAACATGAGTTAGAACTCACACGAGTAAAGAGACCTGCTTGCAATAAAGTTGCTAACCTAATCTACAACCCTGAGTTTTGGGCAGATGTTGACTACCTGATTGTGGTCACTACCCCGTTGGTTCAAGTGTTGAAGTTGGTAGATGGTGATTAGAAATCAATCATGGGGTATGTTTACGAGTCGATGGATAAAGCAAAAATAGCTATTAAAACTAAATGTCCTATAAAATATAAACGATATTGGGCGATCATCGACAAGAGGTGGGATGCACAATCAATCAGTACTTGCATGCCACAGGTATAACATGTTAAACTGCTTATGTAGTAATTTTTATTTATTTATTTATTATTTTTCATATTATTCATTATTTTGACCTATTGATGAGATTGTCCATATTTGATGTATAGCACACTACTTGAATCCGGCCTTCCAGTATACACGACGCTTCGACATGAGTGAGGCTGACGCAGTGTACAACGGTTTACTTAATGTGATCCAACGAATGCTCCCTGAGTTGGCTGATCAAGGTCAAGCCATCAGAGATGTGAGTAATCATACCTTCTGAGTTCTGACTAGTAAGTCACATGTCATATTAACATTATATTGATACGTGAGTTATTATATTCCATCTTTGTAGATTGACATATTTCGTAAGAGACATGGATCATTTGGGACCCCGTTGGCACAATCACAAATCAAATATGATAAATTCGCTGATTGGTGGATGCATTATGGAGGCAATGGCCCGATACTGAGGCAAGTTGTAATGAGGGTTTTATCGCATACATGTTCCTCGTCCAACTGTGAGCGGAATTGGAACACATTCTCTCTCATTCATACGAAGACAAGGAATAGGTTAACTATGAAACGATTGAAATGTTAGTCTATTGCCACTATAATATGCGATTAAGGGTCAGAAATATGGCGAGGACCAATCGTGGAAGCAATTTTATGAAGTCTTAGTTCATACAATTTTTATTTGATCTAATTCATGATGTATATACTAATTCATCTATCATATTCTACCTTACAGATAATGAATATTATGATCCTATCAAGTTGGATTATATATTCATGGAGGATAACCCTTTGTATGAGTGGATCGAAGAGAGATAAGAGCCAGCGTTGGATACTGAGGGCACCGCATGGCTAGATAATGCTGAAAGATTAGCGAAAGAGTAGGCTTTCCAACCACCGAGGCAGAAAAGAAGATTGAATCGTCATTCAGTGGTTGGATCTGATGACAAAATGTAGCCCGACAATCATGATGACGATGATGGCGGTGATAGTGGGGTGATGATGGAGGTGATAAACTCCACGCTGGCACTAGTGGTGGAGCGAATGATATTGATCTTTATTCTTATGGAGGTATTGCCTCATGGGATGATGACCCGATAACAATGTCTGACACTCCTACATTTAGAGGTGGAGGGATTGAAAGTAGAGGAGCGTCAGAATCTTACCAAACACTACCACCACCACAAGGTTGACAAGATGATGTGAGTTATATGACTTCTAGCTTCGGAGAATTTAGTTTGTAAAATACCGACGATTCAATAACCAGGAACCCATACTATTGACCTGAACCAACCTACCCCGAGCCATATGACTTCGTTGGTCAAATTTTTGGAGGACCGGCCTTTACCTATTGCAGTGAGTCATATTCGTCGCTAATGCCTCAGTTTCAAGGGGGCACATATGATCATGGGTATCAATATGGCCAACATTATAGGAAATGCTCACACACCAATTATGATGATCACGAGGGCCAAGAACCACCAAAAAATTCAATGTGGCTTTAAGGTAATTTTTTCATGTACAATATACCTTTTAATGTTGATTATGAGTCATGTATCATGAAATTTAGGTTATGCATTAATAAAATTATAAAATATGCATCAAATAAGTCTTAAATAAATTTTAAAAAAAGTTAAAATAAATGGGAAATCATTAAATTTATTTTTTTAGATTTTTTGAAATTTTTTGGAAAAAAAAAAAAAATCAATGTATCGAACCGATACGCAGTACGTATCGTCCTAGAGGACAGGACGATACGTACCGGATTTCTGGTATTTTGATCCTTGGTTATTTCTTTGAGTTTTTTTTCAGTAAGAAAGCTAAGAAATTAACCTCCAAAAAGAAAACAAAGTCTAAGTGAATTTCAGCAAAGTTAAAAAAAAAATAAGAAAAAGACACACCATAGCAACATGAATAGTAATACTAAAACGTTTATTTGGTTAAAGAGACAATTCAGCAAAGCTATTAAAATATCGAGGTAATTGCATGTAAAACAGGCGTTCCAACCGTCCACTGCCCGAGGCTTCTTCTAAGTGACAAATAACTTCCAGGTGTTAGTAGCATCATCAAGTATTGTACTTCTCTAATAATCTCTGATCATTTGATGTATTTGAGCTTCGATCTAAACCGTCAAAATAATTGAGTCGATTGACTTTTTGATATTTAGACGATATTGAACCCTACCCCTCCCCATACTCGATCAAAACCCTACCACCCTAGATCCCTAAGATCGTATAAACACCATTGTGTGTTTAAAAGAAGGCAAAGAATATTTCCATTTTTCTTAATAGGCTCAACCAGCGATTTTCCAAGAATATCCATTGTTTTATACTTTCAATGATGCTTTTGTATTGGTTTTTTAACCTTCTTGCTAGACTAGATAAATATGTGTATCACGACATTTGAGGCCCGCCTTACGGTTCATTGTGCTTTTACTTCACAGGTTATCAAAATTACTCATCATTACTACTTTTCATAATACCAAAGCTCTCCCTACTTTATTGAAATGTTCATGGTAGTCACCTCTGGATTTTTAGTAATTAAAAGGTTTATATGGTTAGAGAGGCAATTCAACAAAGCTATTAAAATATTGAGGTGATTGCATGTAAAGCAGACGTTCCAGCCGTCCACTGCTCGAGGTTTCTTATAAGTGACAAATAAGTTATTCCAGGGTGTTAGTATCATCATCAAGTATTGTACTTATCCGATAATCTCTAATCGTTTGATGTATTTGAACTTCGATCTAAACTGTCAAAATAATTGAGTGGAATGAATTTTTGATATTTAGATGATATTGAACCCTACCCCTCCCCATACTCGATCAAAACCCTACCACCCTAGATCCCTAAGATTGTATAAACGTCATTTCGTGTTTAAAGGATGCTTAACACAACAAATTTCGTTCTCTTCTTCATTCATCATTCCTCCAATGCAGTGAAGACCAAAAAATTTACCGTATCAGCTTTATCGTCTTCGTCTTCATTTGCGTAGTGTTGAAGAAAATTCTTAATTGGCCAGTGATTTCAGCTCACTGCCGTTTCCTCCTACAAATCTTTTTTCAGGAAGAATTGATGATGTATTCTCTCCTCCGCTTGAATGCCGAGTGGAGCGTTTGAGATGGGAAAGAAGGGTGGCTATGGAGGAGACGATCATGAGTTCTACCCAGAGATGTTTTATAATAAACCCACCCCCTCAAAGAAACTATAGCTTCTCACCTTCTTCTTTATTTTCTCCCTTTCTATCAACAGAAGAAGAAAGAAGGAGAAAGAAGAAGAATCCTTGGTATATATTATGTAATAAATTTCCTATTTTTTTCTCTTTGAAAAAGAGAGAATATTTTAACATGTTCATCTGATAAAGCAGTTGCAGACCTAGGACGTTCATTCCTTAAAGACTGATCCCAGATGTTGCTCGATTTCAATAGCCAGAGGTGTTTCCTTCTCCTCTCTATATTTTGCACATATGTATTTACCTCTTTGAAAAAGATCGAAGATTTTAACTTGTTGATCTGATAAACCAGTTACAGAGGTGGAGTTGCAAATCTAGGGCGTTGATTCGTTAAAGATTGATCCCAGACGTCTCTCAATTTTGGCAACCTGAGGTGTTTCCTTCTCTTCTCTATATTTTGCACATATGTATTTTTTCTCTTTCAAAAAGAGAGGAGATTTTAGCATGTTCATTTGATAAACCAGTTACAGAGAAGGAGTTGGAAATATGGGACGTTGCTTCATTGAAGATTGATCCCATGCGCCACTTGATTTTCTCGATTTCTACAACCTAAGGTGTTTCCTTCTCTTCTCTATATTTTGCACATATGATTTAGGGATATTTGTGGTTACTTTATAACCATCAATAATTTAGCACTGTACTAAATTTATTTATTTTTTCGGTATTTTCTTTCCCTCCTGTTTTCATTTCATTTTTTCCATTCAAATTTTACCTTCCTTTTTCTTTTTTCCACTTTCTGATTTTGACTCGGAATAGAATCCATTCTGATTCAGCCCACTGAGGATTGAAATAGAATCCATTTTGATTTTCTAAGTTTGAGTCATTCTTGGTTTGATTTAGTGCGGTTCGGCAACCCAGATTTTGGGTCAGCTTTGGGTTTCAAGTTCAAAACTTGCGCCTCTATGTTCAAAACAGTCCAGAAGGGTTGCAGCCATAGTAACATAAAAAATACCCTACCTTACGCATCGAAAAAGGAAAAAAAATTAAGAAAAACACAAAAAGGCCATTTCTATTAAAAAATTCCCAAGTGGATATTAGTTTTTTTAATTCATATTAGCTGGTTGCGATTACAAGGACGGTTCAAAGTGCTCACTGTTTGGCAATTCCATTTGGGAAAACATCTTACTATAAAAATTTAAGGCAGTGGGTTTATTCGGACAGAGTTGTGGATTTGCTACTTTCTTTCATTTATCATGTGACTGGAATAGAAGTTTCTATAAAGTTCACTTCAGAACAAGGATTAATTCATTCAGATAACAATTGGAAACAAATGATCTACCTAAACAACAATTGGAAACAAAACAACCACGCATTACTATAAAATCAACACAAATATTTGCTTCCAAAGATTTTGTAAAGTAAATGAGCATTGAATTCAACATAGAAAGCCCCAAAACATAAACAATTTGTCCCTATTGATTGAAGAAAATAATTTTTTTCTAAACAACTACTTTTTCAACCTAATTCTGTGGTGCTTAATTAGTCATGAAAGGATTTTTTCTTTGCTTAAGTGAGGTGGTTGTAACATAAGGTGGTGGTGTAGTAATAAAAACCGGATATTTTCAGGGAAGGAAAAATGATACCATAGAATGACTGATGGATTTAAGGGCCCCAAACATCATGGGCCCATCAATTTTGGTAGGATTGAAGGGCGAAAGGCTTTTCATAAGCTTGATGATGTTACTGCTAAATACCCATAAACATGCTTCGAATCTATAAAAAAGCACTCCATAAGACCAGAATATGACTCATAAAAACCAACCAAATTCCACCACATAAACCAGAAATTCAGCACAAATTAGGCTTCGATTTGGTTTTATTTTATGGAGGATGTGATTTGGCTCTGAGTTTTTGGGGTTTTATTTTAATAAGGCTTTGTTAATGCTTTGATTAATTACCTTTAATGGTTATTTCTTTGAGTTTTTTTCGGTAAGAAAGATAAGAAATTAACCTCCAAAAATCAAACTAAGTCTAATCGAATTTTAGAAAAGTTTAAAAAAAAAACAAGAAAAAGACAAACACCGTAGCAACATGAATAGTAAGGAGGTGAAGGACATGGGAGTTTATGGATAGCTTCATGAGACTATTTTATTTTCAAAGGGATTTGTTTATACAGTAGGAGATTAGATGAAGGATCCATTATTGAAGGTTGCACATTGCTGGAATGTACAGAGCCCAATCACTATGATTACTAAGTCTCTAATGGTGACTTTATATGAAAGAGAAAATCTGACTGGAATATTAGAGTCATTTGTTAGTTAGTCTTTGACAGGCATAAAAATGTGCAATGTATGAAAAGACAATAAGGAATAAGTACAAGTTTTTATAGGGGAAAAAAACCATTCTAATGCAAAATTAGGATATAAGGAAAAACATATGCTTTAAGATGTTGTGACGACCCAGACCCACATTAACTTCCCATGAAATTACTCCACTTCTTACTCTCTCTCTCTTCTTAAATCCTCTTAACTTTTCTTACCAACCCAAAACAAGAGAAATAGCTCCTCTTAGGTTATTAAGTCCCTTTATCCTCTCTTGCTTCAGTGTTAGGCATATACACCCAAGATAGGTGTACATTGTCACTCACTAAGCTTTAAACTGCACACACTTGCACACTTACTTATGACATCAACCTAAGTTGTAAACACAGTCATCGAGTTGACTTTCAGTCGGTCAACCTATGACCAGTCAGGCACGCATCCCAAGGTCACTATTCAGTGCCCCAAGATTCGGGGATATTGCATTCTCCCCACCTTGGGAATTTTCATCCTCGAAAATGCACTCAAAGGTTCCTCATTGAAAGACCCACATACATCGACATATGCAGTTTCATCCACAACACATCCTGTATGAAACGAATTACATAGATAATGATGCAAAATAAAGAAGCACAATTGAAGGTAATTGGCAACAATTTAACTTTGATTCACATTCGCTACAAAACAGGATAATCCCCCCATATAATGGCATCCATGCCAAGATAGTTTCATACATGAGATTTTTAAAATAATTACAGCTCAAAATAATTACAATAAAACTCCAAAAAATAATCTCAACCAAAAAGAAATGTCATGATCTCAAGCTCACGCGGTCCCCTCTCCAGGCTGGTCGGCTACGTCTAGCTGTTGTGGTCCCTCACCTGGCGGCTGTGGCCTTGAACCAGATGCGTCGGCGTCAGCTACACCCTTAGCAGGAGCGTCAGACGTCCAAGTCTGCTCCTCCGCGAGGTGCTGCTGAAAGTCCACGGGATAGATGTATCGCATAGTATGGTACATCAGGAAGTCTAAGCAGCGGTTCATCTGTTAGTTGTTGGCCTCCATCCTGGCCAACATGTCGTCGATAGTAGGGGTGGGGCGAGTTGCTCGTCGGCGATAGGATGACGTAGGTGTAGAAGTAACTGGAGGTGATCGTGATGTAGTAGGAGATGGCACTATGGACTGCCCCTCGGGTGGCACTGAGCCATGAGACGGTGCTCCCTCAGCTGGGGGATCATGATGTGGTGGTGGTGCTGGGCCAGCCTGAGCATGTGCTGGTACGTCAGCTGGTAAGGTCTTCTTCAGCATACTGTAGTTGCGTCCCCACGAAGCGATGGAGTAATGCTTCACGTGGTCGGAGGCCTTCGGCTCGATGGGTGAGATGGCATATTTGGGGGCGCTAGAATAGCACTCCAACATGCTAGAGATGAGTCAAGCGTAGGGCATGCGCTCCTTGGGTTTCAAAGGCCCTTTCATCATCTTTCCCTTAATGTAGATCATCCCCTCAAATATGATCCTGGTGGCGTCGAACCAACGACAGCGGTATGCCGCATATAAGGCCTGTTGGACTAACTCTACCATCTCAGTATCGTGGCACATTGGATAAGGGTTACACTTGATTATTGAATCAATCATCCACATGTAATGGGGAAGGTCTACCCTCCTTATCGATGTCCCGGATCCCCCGATCCCTTTGGTCATCTCGGTCCTAATCTCCTCAATCAAAATTTCTAGATTGAATGGGGGAAAAAGGTTGGTCTCGGGTACATGGTTGAGGTAACATTCTAGGGATTGGTGGACATGTCGTCGGGTAAAAACATAGGTACGACTGTCGATCTCGGTCTTGACCGTGTCATCGACACTACCTTGTTTTAGGTTCTAGTAAAACAGCCGAACGAGTCTAGGGTAGTACTACTCGTGTAGCGGCTTCAAAAGATTACTGAGGCCCGCACTCACGAGGTAGTTTCGAGCCCATTTGGTCTCTCCCTCGACATCGGGATCGGTAAACAAGGCCTCGTCGATTATATACTCGTCCTCAAAATTCTTTACCGCCCACCACTCATTTGGTTTAGGAAAAGTTCCGGGTGGTGGTTGGGGTATCGGCGATGACTCGCGTGAAGACGTGCTCATCGAATCAGATTCCTAATCTGATGAAGGAGGTGGTGATGATGGAGGTGATGGTGATGGTGGTGGCGGTGCAGCGTTCTTAAGCGGAACCGGGAGCTTGGACGCCAATTGCATCGTAGCCAATCGCGTTCTAGGCGGCATTTGATCAAAAAATGTAAAACCTAGGGCTGTAATGGTCCAAAATGAAAAGAAATTTGAATCTAGGGTTTACCTGAGGCGCTCAATTCGAATGGCGTAAGATTTCGATCCGAAATCGATCCAAAATGGAACTGGAGACACACTTTGCAGTATGCATAAGCACATCACTTATGAGTTGCATTATTCAAGTGTGGACTCAAGCTGATCATAGTTAAATGACTTGCCAAGTTGTGATGAACTAACATCAGTTAGAGAGTTAAGTCAAAAGCTTAACTGAGCTACTAATTGTGGTTTGGTGGGTCGTGTCTACCTAAACACCTTGCTTGGGAACTGCTCTTCTAGGCTCCTTTGAAGTATTTCACACGGTTATAGGAAGTTGTAGCATATATAGTGTTGCTAACTCCCATGTGACTTAGTTTGGTGGTCAAGTTAAATGGCTTATGTAAGGCTAAATCAAGCCTTACGAATTAGATGTTGCAACCTGAAAACAGAGACTGAAAAGCCTAATAAAAGAGAGAAGAAAAGGAGGAAAATCGGAGAGAAATATAAGCATAATCAGCTTTACTTGACTCAGACGATACTTCCCTTTTCTTTAATTTTCTTTGTAGAAGGTTTCCGTCACTATTGAATCTAAGAGCTTCCTTCTTTTGATAAATACACAAATGAAGTTACTAAGATTCTAGATATTGTCTCTACAAGGGGAATCCCTAGAGGAAAGCCTAGAACCTAGAAGTAGAACCGACCAAACCGGACCGAATCGCCAAGCCGAAACCAACTGAACCAAATGTAGTTTGTAAGTATATATATATATATATATATATATATATATATATATATATATATATATATATATATACCAGATAGGTGGTTAAGGATTTTTGTCCGGCCAACTTTAAAAATGACACAAATATCCTTATTATTATTTAGTTATTCTCAACATTGAAGAGTATTTTATCCAACATTTTAAAAGAATTTGAAACTAGATAGTAAATTGCAAATAATATATGGGTTTTTTAACCTTCCTGTTAGACTAGATAAAGACGTGTATCACGATATTTGAGGCCCGCCGTACGGTTCATTGTGTTTTTACTTCACAGGTTATCGAAATTACTCATCATTACTACTTTTCATAACACCAAAGAACTCCCTACTTTATTGAAATGTTCATGGTAGTCACGTCTAGCTTTTTAGTAATTTAAAAAGTTTATATGATTAAAGTAAAGCTATTAAAATATCAAGGTGATTGCGTGTAAAACAGACGTTCCAGCCATCCACTGCCCAAGGTTTCTTCTAAGTGACAAATAAGTTATTCCAAGGTGTTAGTAGCATCATCAAGTATTGTACTTCTCTGATAATCTCTGATCGTTTGATGTATTTGAACTTCGATCTAAACCCTCAAAATAATTGACTGGATCGACTTTTTGATATTTAGACGATATTGAACCCTACCTCCCTACTTTATTGAAATGTTCATGGTAGTCACATCTGGCTTTTTAGTAATTTAAAAGGTTTATATGGTTAAAGCAAAGATATAAAAATATCGAGGTGATTGCGTGTAAAACAGACGTTCCAGCTGTCCACTGCCCGAGGTTTCTTCTAAGTGACAAATAAGTTATTCCAGATGTTAGTAGCATCATCAAGTATTGTACTTCTCCGATAATCTCTGATCGTTTGATGCATTTGAAATTCGATCTAAATCGTCAAAATAATTGAGCGGATCGACTTTTTGATATTTAGACGATATTGAACCCTACCCCTCCCCATACTCGATCAAAACCCTACCACCCTAGATCACTAAGATCGTATAAACACCATTTCCTGTTTAAAGGATGCAAATAATATTTCCATTTTTCTTAATAGGTTCAACCAACGATTTTTAGGGTATATATCCATTGTTTTATACTTTCAATGATGCTTTTGTATTGATTTTTTAACCTTCTTGCTAGACTAGATAAATGCGTGTATCACGATATTTGAGGCCCGCCTTACGGTTCATTGTGCTTTTACTTCACAGGTTATCAAAATTACTCATCATTACTAGTTTTCATAATACCAAAGCTCTCCCTACTTTATTGAAATGTTCATGGTAGTCACCTCTCGCTTTTTAGTAATTTAAAAGGTTTATATGGTTAAAGAGACAATTCAGCAAAGCTATTAAAATATAGAGGTGATTGCGTGTAAAACAGAAGTTCCAACCGTCTACTGCCCGAGGTTTCTTCTAAGTGACAAATAAGTTATTCCAGGGTGTTAGCATCATCAAGGATTGCACTTCTCCGATAATCTTTGATCGTTTGATGTATTTGAACTTCGATCTAAACCGTCAAAATAATTGACTAGATCAACTTTATGATATGTAGACGATATTGAACCCTACCACCCTAGATCCCTAAGATCATATAAACACCATTTCGTGTTTAAAGGATGCTTAACACAACAAATTTCGTTCTCTTCTTCATTCATCATTCCTCCAATGCAGTGAAGACTAAAAAATTTACCGTATTAGCTTTATTGTCTCCGTCTTCATTTGCGAAGCGTTGAAAAAAATTCTTAATTGGCCAGCGATTTCAGCTCACCTCCGTTTCCTCCTGCAAATCGTTTTTCAGGAAGAAATGATGATGCATTCTCTCCTCTGCTTGAATGCCGAGTGGAGCATCTTAGATGGGAAAGAAGGGTGGCTATGGAGGAGACGATCATGAGTTCTACCCAGAGATGTTTTATAATAAACCCCCCCTCAAAGAAACTGTACCTTCTCCATTTTCTCCCTTTCTATCAACAGAAGAAGAAAGAAGAATCCCTGGTATATATTTTGTAATAAATTTCCTATTTTTTCTCTTTGAGAAAGAGAAGATTTTAACATGTTCATCTGATAAAGCAGTTGCAGAGAAGGAGTTGCAAACTTGGGACGTTCATTCGTTGAAGACTGATCCTAGACGTTGCTCGATTTCAATAACCTGAGGTGTTTCCTTCTCTTCTCTATATTTTGCACATATGTATTTAACTCTTTGAAAAAGATAGGAGATTTTAACATGTTGATCAGATAAATCAGTTACAGAGATGGAGTTGTAGATCTGGGACGTTGATTCGTTAAAGATTGATCTCAGACGTCGCTCAATTTCAATAACCTAAGGTGTTTCCTTCTCTTCTCTATATTTTGTGCATATGTATTTTTTCTCTTTCAAAAAGAGAGGAGATTTTAACATGTTCATCTAATAAACTAGTTACAGAGGAGTTGGAAACCTGGGACGTTGCTTCGTTGAAGATTGATCCCATATGTCGCTTGATTTTCTCAATTTCCACAACCTAAGGTGTTTCCTTCTCTATATTTTGCACATGATTTAGGGATATTTGTAGTTACTTTATAACCATCAATAATTCAACATTGTACTAAATTTATTTATTTTTCCCCTATTTTCGTTCCCCCCTATTTTATTTCATTTTTCCCAGTCAAATTTTACCTTCCTTTTTCTTTTTTCTCCTCTCTGATTTTGACTCGGCTTTCTGAACCCAACGGTTTCCAATTCAGCCCACCGAGGATCGAAATAGAATCCATTTTGATTTTCCAAGTTTGACTCGTCCTCGGTCTGATTTAGTCCGGTTCGACAACCCAAATTTTTGGGTTGGCTTTAGGTTTCAAGTTCAAAATTTGTGCCCCAATGTTCAGAACAGTCCAGAAGGTTGCAGCCATAGTAACAAAAAAAATACCCTACCTTACCCATCGAAAAAAGAAAAACAAAACAGGAAAAACACACAAAAAAGGCTATTTCTATTAAAAAAATTCCCAAGTGGATATTAGTTTTTTAATTCATATTAGCTGGCTGCGATTACAAGGAGAGTTCAGAGTGCTCACTGTTTGGCAATTCCATCGGATATTAGTTTTTTTAATTCATATTAGCTGGCTGCGATTATAAGGAGGGTTTAGAGTGCTCACTGTTTGGCAACTCGATTTGGGAAAACAGCTTAGTATATTTTAATATAAACAAATTACGACTATTTTCTTATCTGTGTTTTTGAGTACATCTTAAAGCATATGTTTTTCCTTATATCCTAATTTTGCATTAGAATGGTTTTTTTCCCCTATAAAAACTTGTACTTATTCCTTATTCCTTACTCGCTCGATAATTTTAAATACCTACTGGGGCCCGTTTATTTTCTACAACAAAGCTCGAACCCGTTTTTTATTCAAGCTTAGCCCAGCCCAACCCGTTTACCATTTGGGTTAAAAAAAGTGAGTCGAAGCCCAGCTAATCCGGGCATGGCCAAGGCTGAAACCCACCCCGTTGATAGCCCTAAGTGAAGTGCATACAAGCGGTAACGGGATAGAGAAGAAGCGAGTCATATTTACGATTTTCGCCGACCATATGTAATGCGGAATTTAAATTCGAATGTTGGGAAAAATGTCTGTGGCTTCAAATCGGGCGCTTGTGAAAATAGGCCTTTCTGGACTGTATCTCAAGGACCTTTGTGATAAATTTAAGGACCTCCGTAATATAAACCAATTCTAGTCTTGTGCATAAGTGTCAAAAGACGGACCTTGAGATACGGAGGTCCTTAAATTTTAGCCAAAAATTCATTATTCAGGTGCCTCTATTTGTTTCTACAAGATTATTAAGGGTGCCTGCGTCTCAAACCGGTTGATTGACTTGAATTAGAGAATAGAGATCATTTTTCACTCTAATCTTCCGCACAACGGATGTTGAGACAGTTAGCATACTTTCAAATGATCAGTTTTTAATTCCATGTGGTACAAGTACCAAAAAAGAGATCCTAAAATCATGTTTGAACATATGCAATTGTCGTTTGGTGCCCTAGACTAGACCGAAACTCATTTTTCACCCTAATCTTCCCTCGTCAGAGCCGTTTTTCTAGATCGGAAAACTTAAATCACGTGAGCACTGAAATTGATTTACACCAATTGTCTTAATTAAAATTTTAAAATTATTTTATGTGATTGGGTAATTTGAATATTTTTACTATTCAATTAAATATGAAATTAATCCCTAAATGCGCACAAATAGGGTGTTAGTGTTTGTCCTGCATAAATAGTGGAAAATGGTTTAAAGCAAATTTCTAAAGGGGAGTTTAGTTAAGTCTTTATAGTGTCATAACTAGAAAAGGGTACTTTTCATGGAGTTCCTTGAAATTCAAGAGACAGTAATAGAAAGGGAAAAAGGGGTAATATAAAATATAATAAACATTAGGTTATAAGAAATTGGGTTGCTCTAAGATTATAGGGATGCTTGAGATTTTTTTCAATAGAGATATATAGTATATTTTGGATTAGGAGAAGTTGTAAGTCATGGCATCCATGGGACAAAATCTTGGAAATGAGGTTCATATCTTCCATGCCTCTCAAAGGATACGTATCAATGTACCGGCTGGTATATTGATTGTATTGCCGATACGTTGAATCACGGCATATATATATATACTTTTTTTTCAACATAGGTTTATATGATCCATTGAAATCGAGTTTCCTGGGGTAAAATTTGAGGTAGGTCATGGAGGGAGAGCTAAAAGAGAGGAAAGTTACAAAAAGAAATAAAGAAATAAGAGAATGAGTTATCTGACAACCAATCGACAGGTATATATATTTGGGGGTGATGTTGAAAAAAAATGGTACGGGAAGCAAGAAGAGACACACAGATCCGGTTAGAGGCACGAAGAGTTTCACTGTCTTTAAACCAATTTTTGCCCCCACCACTTCAATCAAGTGATCACCAACGGGTTACTGACAAAATGGTTCCAGGATACAACGAACCGGTTGTGTGTTCATGTGATCAGATTTGGCGAATCTGATCATGCTACCAGAACACCAAATAAGCGTAGGAGACTCTAAAACTATCTTTAAAACAGGGATAAAAAAAATGTAAACGCAGTAAATGAAAACAGGGTCTCAGGTTCCTTTTATAGAAAACAAGGGGTGTAACTAAACGGACATATCCGTTTAAGGTAACTAAACGAACATATCCGTTAACAAAAGAGCGATTTAAATTCAAATCAATAAAACTGTAAAAAACAGTTACACTTTTATTCAAAAAGTTAACTAAATGCACCGCACCGCCACGCTACGCCACGTACACGTGCTCGTGCTCATTCCGTCTCAACCTGGCTCGGCTCGACTCGGCACTCGCGCATGTGTGTGTGATTGATGGGGTGCATGGCGGTGAAAGTTGCAAAATTTGGTGTCCCCTGAGTGAAGGCTACAAGCCTTGAGCAAACACTACAATATAAAACTTAAAACCCAAAAACACTATTGCTCGATGTGGGACTATTAGTCCACAACACAAAAAGTAATACCTTATTTTAAAATATCCAACAAGTGACACTTAAGTGAACCCGTATCGGACAATACAATTAATGTATAATATGATATTTTTAAAATGTTGAAATATCAGACCATATGGCACAAGTACCAAAAAAGAGATCCTAAAATCATATTAGTCATTTTAAATTGATTTAATTAAATTTCTAAAATTATTTTATGTGATTGGGTAATTTGAATATTTTCGATTTTCAATTAAATCTGAAATTAATCCCCAAATGCGCATAAAAAGGGTTTTAATGTTTGCCGTATATAAATAGTGGAAAAAGGTTTTAAGCATATCTCTAAAGGGGTGTTTACTTAAGTGTTTACAGTGTCATAACTAGAAAATGGTACTTTTCATGGAGTTCCTTGAAATTCAAGAGAGGTTAATAGAAAGGGAAAAAGGGGTAATAGAAAATAGAATAAACATTAGGTAAGAGGAAATTGGTTTGCTCTAAGATTATAAGGATGTTTGAGATTTTTTTCAATTGAGATATATCGTATATTTTGGATTAGTAGAAGTCGTAAGTCGTAACATCCATGGGTCAAAATATTGGAAATTAGGTTCATATCGTCCATGCCTCTCGGAGGATACGTATCAATGTACCAGCTGGTATATATATATATATATTAGAAAACCCAAAAACTCTCTAAAAATTCTGAAAAATAAAATTGTTAGAAAAATATATTTTAATTTTTTCTTAACATATGTACCTTTTTTTCAACATAGGTATATTTGATCCATTGAAATCAAGTTTCCTGGGGTGAAAATTGAGGTAGGTCATGGAGGGAGAGCTAAAAGAGAGAAAAGTTACAAAAAGAAAGAAAGAAATAGGAGAATGAGTTGTCTAACAACTCATTGGCAAGTACATATATTGGAGGGTGACACTTAAGTGAACTCGTATCGGACGATACAATTAATGTATCATCTGATATTTTCAAAATATCGAAATATCAGACGATACAAACAAATTGAGGTTTGTATCATCTGAATTGAAAATATCAAAATATCAGATGATACAAACAAATTGAGGTTTATATCATTTGATATATTTTATAATATCATATGATACATTAATTGTATAGTCTGATATGGGTTCATGGGTCACTCTAAATATACCCCAATGAGTTGTACAAATTCTTTCTTTTGATAATTCAATGTTGAAAAAAAAGGTATATATGTTTAAAAAAATATATATATATTTTTTCTAACAATTTCATTTTTTAGAATTTTTAGAGAGTTTTTGGGTTTTCTAATATATATATATATATGTGTGTGTGTGTGTGTGTGTGTGTGTGTGTCATTACATTGATTCAACGTATCGACATACAATCAATATACCAGCCGATACATTGATATGTATACTCCGAGATGCATGGACGATATGAACCTGATTTCCAAGATTTTAACCCCATGGATGTTACAACTTACGACTTCTCCAAATCCAAAATATATGATATATCTCATTTAACAAAATCTCAACCATCCCTATAATCTTAGAACAATCCAATTTCCTCGTACCTAATGTTTACTCCATTGTCTATTACCCCCTTTTTTCCTCTCTATTACCCTCTCTTGAATATCAAGGAACTCAATGAGAAGTACCTTTTTTTTTAGTTACGACACTCTAAAGACTTAAGTAAACACCCCTTTAGAGATATGCTTAAAACCTTTTTCCACTATTGATATAGGACAAACGTTAAAACCCTATTTATGTGAATATGGGGATTAATTTTAGATTTAATTGAATGACAAAAATATTCAAATTACCCAACCAAATAAACTAATTTAAGAAATTTAATTAAGATAGTTGGTGTAAATCAATTCCAGCACTCACATGCATTAAGTTTTTTGATCTAGAAAAACGATTTCAATGAGGGAACACGAGTTTGGATCAAGTCTTGGGCACCAAGCGACAATTGCATATGAGATCTCATTTTTGGTACTTGTGCCACATGGAATAAAAAATTGATAATTTGAAAGTATGCTACCAGTCTCAAGATCCATTGTGTGGAAGATTAGGGTGAAAAATGATCTCTATTCTCTAATTCAAGTCAATCAATTGGTTTGAGACGCAGACACCCTTAATAATCTTATAGAAACAAATAAAGGCACCTTAATGATGAATTTGAATTTGGTGAGGCTAATAAAGATCCAAAACATGTCTTACTTTACAAAAGTGTGTTCATAAATGAATCTCACAATGACTGGTTGTAAGATCTTAGGCCGTATCATCTCATATCATGAATAAAAAAAATAAAAAAAATAATTATAAGATATTAAGAGCGCCTTAAACAACAGAAGAAAAGATTCAATAAGCATTAATGAATCACAATAAAAGTCATGACAATCTTCTTATTTCAATTATAAAATCCAACAAAATTAAAAGACTAAAACATTCTTAATAAATTACTAGCCAATCATCGTCTCATCCGATTGAAAACAATAATATAAAAAGTAAATAAATAGTTAGGCTATGAAGCCTTCATCGCTATCCATCTCAAGTTTCTGAGCACCACGTGCAGTCTCATCACCATAAGCTCATATGTTATCCTCAGTTACACCTGTTTCATCTGACCACCCACATCAACAAGAGGTGTAAGTTTATACTTGTATGGTCAGACATGCAATCTATTACAACATAAATATTAATCATCTCAATAAAAATATTTTGCATAATTCATGAGTGTGTGTTTGTGGCATGCATAATTTCAATGAGCTGAAAGGAACTAAAACGTGGCACAAAAATCATTATCGCATGAGTTTATATTTTCTTTTAAATTCATCTTTTACCCGTTCTTCCCAAGTCGTTGACCTTTAGACTCCTTCCCTCTCAATACGTTGGGTTTAATAAGTCCTTATGTATTTAATTATCTGTCCCTTTCAAGACGTTGATCTTTAGACTCCGTCCCACTCAAGACGTTGGTCTAATCGTTATTATTATTCAGTGTTAATTAGACTTCGTCCCTCTTAAGACGTTGGGTCTAATCAAACACGATTATGGTTTTAATGTTTCATCATATTCATTTATCTTAATCATATAATTTGTGGACCATCATAAAATATTATAGTGTATGTGAATATAATGATTGAGTATAAACCTTAGCATTTAATCAAGCTTTTGTAAAAAAAATTGAATGTAAAACTTGTTTGTCCAAAATCGATCGATCGATTTCTCAACTTTATCGATCGATTTTTCTCAAGAGTTTTCAACTTATCAGTTAGAGTCGAGCAATTGATTTTCCAGAATCGATCGATTCCAACCCGTGAGCATATAATAAATTATCATTCGTGAATCAATCGATCAACTTCTTAAACTCGATCGATTGATTTTAAATCATAAGCATACTGTGAATTATTATTCAAAAATCGATCGATTTCCAAACTTAATCGATTGATTAAGACCTGTGGGCAGTCCTCAAAGTGACTAAAATTGCACGGTGGGATTTTAATCCAATTTTAGCAAAAAAATATCAACATCAAAACCCATCAGTCGTAGCATGTATCACATTTAAACATATCATTCATTATTTATGCAATAAAAATATTAATTAGCATGAAACTCATATTTAAATCGATATTTTAAGATATAAGAGAAAACATGATTTTTTCATACCTAGATCGATCGTATCTCCGCGATTCGATCGAGTTTCCCGCAACGATGATGGATCTTGAAGGAAGTAAAAGCCGCTTGAGAATAGATGCAAATGTCTCGCCGATATTCTAAAAAGAAAAGCTCTAGAAAAGAAGGATCTATAATCTCTTCAAAATCCTACATAAAGGTCTAAAACCTACATACTAAGGTTCGATCTTCTAACCTCTTATCTCTAACTCAAGTCTTTAACCAATAGGCTACCACATAATTTGTATCAATTGATGACAAACATAAACATAAGGGTTTGAAAAACCGAAATATGTATTTTTAGTTAAAATGTTTAGAAAAATCCAAGCATGCGATGCATATGCTATTAAACACGTACAATTAAATAAGATGTACAAAGGCATGAAATTTGAATCACTACAGGAGAAATGAATATGTTCTTCATAATTTAAAATGGGTGTAAATAATGTACCCTTTTTATTTTTGCTCAACAATTAGTGTCAATATATGGTCGACGAAAATCGTAAATACGACTCGCTTCTTCTCTAACCCGTCACCGCTTGTATGCACTTCACAGGTCGGATTTAGGGTTGGATAAAATGTGTAGGGTTTTACCTGGTAGAAAAGCACAGTTAATTAGTGGTGTTTTGAGTTGGTTTGAGGTACTCGAATCCAATAAATGCTTGAGTTAATATCCCCAAAATGGTCAAACGTTAGGTACAAATTGTAGTAAATAATTCAAAGCAATCAATTCCCTTTAAACTTAAAAGTAGAATCTTCATATCTTACTACAAATATGATGAAACAACGCACTTGCAGAGCCAAGTAGAAGAAAGGAGAGGCAGTTGCCCCGTTAAACTTTGAAAGGTCTTGTGATAGGCCTAGTGGCCTACTGGTGCTATGGTTTACTTGCCCCTCCATATGCCTCTCTCAATTCTTTTTATTGTCATTTAGAATTATTAGCAAGTGGACTACCAAAATACCCCTTTATGTTTGAATTGGAATTAGAGATCCGACGAGCATCGACTCTTATGGTACTTGGGTTACTTTTTGGGTTGTATGCCGGGTGAAAATATTATATGCTCCATGTGACTTGACACCTATGATTTAAAGATCAACAATGCAAAGGATAAAAATATTGTCTCAATCAGTATTTCTATATAGTTAAAGACCATCTAAAATTAATGAAATGATGGATTTACGTGAAATCTATTGATTTTATATGGCATTTGACTGTTTTAAATCAAACCGAGATTGTATTTCTCCCCAATCTCTTGCACCCAAAAATCTTTACATCACAACAAACCTATTAAATGGTTCGTAATTTAAAGAAGTTGGTTGTAGATGGTAAAAGATTTTACTCTTTAGTAACAACCATAGTCATCAACTCGGGGTTCAGCAACATTTTGGCAAAGTTAAAATTCGAAAAAATCCGCCAATATCTGACAAGTTCGGTAAAATATTCGGAGGAAAAATTGGAGGGAAAAAATAAAATAAAAAATAAGATTTAAAAGTATAATTTTTTTTTAAAAAGTATTATAAAATTACAATTTTTTTGAAAAAATTAGAAATCATTCACAAATTTCTAAACACACGAGTTTTTAAAAAATTTGGCGACTTTTGTGATTATGATAACCGCTATAAGTGCAGAACATGTTACCTCATATTCAAATATATTACTATCTTCTAGTCTTATTATTGTTGGCAAATTTCTTGTTTGTTATTTTACAGAGTTAAACTTGAGTCACTTTGCAATTCGCTACTCTCATGTGATCTTGGTGGGTAAATTGAGATTTTAATGTCTCTTTCTATTTATTATTATCTTTTGATAAACTAATCATAAGTTGAAATATGTTAATAGACGCTAACTTTTTGAAAGTTGGGTATAAAATGGTAAAGGTTATGGGTTCAATTCTCCACGCCCTCATCCTTTTTATATCTTAAGACAAAACTTGCCCAATTCGCTCATCACACAAAATCGGACTGAATCGAATGGTGACTTGGTTCCCTTTTTTATATTTTCACTTTACTCATAGTTGATACTATTTGAGATTTCCTCTTGAGGCTCACTATCAAGTTTAATAGAACTTGAATACCAAAATATGTGACATTTTGATAAAAAAATATTTTTTTATTTTAACCTCCTTTAATCTATAGTTCGAACTCATCATGCACTTATTTTCATAAATGACCAATTGGCATCAAATCATCCATAAATAAAATATACAAAGGAGCTTCATTTTGTAATTTTGCTGTGTGCACTCTTCCATAGCCCATGCAACACGCACACCTTCATAAAGAGGCCCAATTTTTTGGCCAGAAGGCGTGCGTGTTGCATAGGCTATGGAAGGGTTTACACAGCAAAATTACAAAATGAAGCTCTTTTATATATTTTATTTATGGATGATTTTATACTAATTGGTAATTTATGAAAATAAGTAAGTGATGAGTTCGAACTATAGACTTAAGGAGGTTTAAATAAAAAAAATATTTATTATCAGACTATTACAATATATATATATATATATATATATATATATATATATATATATATATATATATATATATATAGGCTGGTGGGCTTGACCAAATGGATGAGCCTATACATTCGAATCCCATATCACTTGTGATATGTGATCCCAACACCCGTTTTGAGTTCATGTAGTCCGTGGCATGTCCTTTTGAAAAAAAAAATTTTAAAAACATTTTAACCTTTCAAAACTTTGGTCAAAGTTTCCCTAACGTTTGACTAATTGGTGCATTGAAAATATTGACCTTTGATGACATTTTAGATGATTGAAAGACACTCTTTTCAGTTTTTTTTGGGATGGACTTAACTGTCTTTGGGCAAGTTGCCGTTGCACTCGATCGCATGGATGGGTGCCATGCCGACCCCACCTGATTCGAATTCATGGGATTCACCGATATATATCATTGGGTTCGGGTCATGTCTAGGGCTAACTTGAATTCTACGTCTTGAATAAAAAGTTAGAGAATTTTTTACATGACCTAACCCAACAAACCCAAACCTGACCTATAACAGCTCAAGTATGAAAAATTCAGGTCAACGCTGACCCATTTGCAGCACAGTTAGGGATGCAAGTTCGGTGTACCAAACCAATACCAATATTTTCGGTATTCGCTTCGGTACACCCCAAACCGAAACCGAACCCTAATGAATCGGTTTCGGTTTGATTTTTTTTTTTTTTTGAAATTGATACCGAACTGAAATTGAAATATTTTGATTTTTTCGATTCGATTTCGGTATTTTTCTTTTATGTTTTTAATGTATTTTCTCGATTTTTTTTTATTTCTCTACAGTTTCTTTCGGTTTTCTCATTCTACTCCCTCGGTTTTTGCCACCCTAAACCGAAACTGAAATCAATTCGGTTCGATTCAATTTTTTTCGGTTTCCAGTCTGGTTCGGTATCGTTGGTTTTTAATTTAGTGTCGGAGTTCGGTTCAAATCTTGCATCCCTAAGCACGAGTGTGACATTTAACAACGAGCATCAAATAAGTTAGTTACATGATAAACATATGTGCATGTCCTAAGGTTCGACTAATTTAATATAGAGAGGCTGATCAAATAAGATGGTTTCAAAAAAATGAAAAAAGGGAGCCATTACTTGCACACGCTTTTCAAGTGATTGCATCAGATTGCATCAAATTTAAAAGAAAGACTTACAAGTTTGGTGACCTCTATTATATAAAAATACAATCGGAGTCATCTGATTTGAAGGCCATGATTTAAAGATATCAATTTCAAAAGATTAGAACAAAATAGAAATTTCATCATTTAATTTAATGGAGTGTTGGAGAATCATCTTCTTCTTCATTATAGTCTGATACAGTTTTTAAAAGTCAGAGGTGGCAAAGGTAATGGCGTCTTCTCCTCAATCCAAACTATTAGTCTTTCTATTTGGATGAGCCCGGATACACCTTTTTAAATGGAGAGGCATGTGATTAGAATAAGGAAGAAGATGATACACCTATATAATTTAAAATTTTAAATATTTGCATTTTTCTATGTTTATGCGATGTGAAACGGGATTTATTCCGATCCAAACTATTCTGAGTTGCTATTTGGATCGACCCAAATACGCCGTCTGATTTGAAGGCGACAATATAAAATCGATAGTTCCAAAGATAGATATGAGAAAAATGCGATATCGACTCTGTACACAGTCGATATCGATTCTGTACATAGTCGGTACCGATCATTTTAAGAGTTGTCATCGACTCTGTACAGAGTCGTCATCGACTATATACAGAGTCGCCATCGATTATATAAAAAATAAAAAAATAATAATAAAAAATAAAAATTATGTAATCGATGACGATTCTGTACCGAGTCGATGCCGACTCTGTACTAAGTCGTCATCGATTACATAAAAAAAAATAATAATAAATAATAATAATAATAATAAAATTTTTAATTTTTTTTTTTTTTTTATGTATTACATAAAAAAAAAAAAAAAAAATTATTATTATTATTATTATTTTTTTTTTTTATGTAATCGATAACGACTCAGTACAGAATCGGCATCGACTCGGTACAGAATCGTTATCGATTACATAAAAAAAAAAAATTAATTATTATTATTATTATTATTTTTTTTTTTTTATGTAATCGATGACGACTCAGTACAGAATCGTTATCGATTACATAATTTTTTTTTAATATAATCGATGGCGACTACGTATAGAGCCAATGGCGACTTTATGAGTAATCGATGTCGACTCTTAAAATGATCGGTACCGACTGTGTACAGAGTCGATATCCCCTTTTTCTCATATCTATCTTTAGAATTATCGATTTTATATTGTAGTCTTCAACGTGACAAGATAGATCTCGTTTCACATCGCGTAAATATAGAAAAATGTAAATATTTAAAATTTTAAATTATATAGGTGTATCCTCTTCTTCCTCATTCTAATCTACTACAGTCTCTAATGAAAAAGGTGTATCTGGGTCGATCCAAATAGCAGATCGGAATAGTTTGGATTGAGGAGAAGACGCAATCACCTTCGCCACCTCTGACTTATAAAAACTGTACCAGATTAAAATGAGGAAGAAGATGATGTTTTTGTGCGTTAAAGAAAGGGGGTAATTTAGACTTTTTGCTATCCTTAGAGTCACTTAGGCTTGGAGCTGGTTGGTTTGGGTAAAGGTGAAACTACAGGGCCTCTGACGTGAAAGCTGTATCTGACAGGGCCGGTCAGGTAAATTTCCCAAATTCTAAACATGGCGTTTGAGCCAAACACTGGGAAGTGGGGACTTTCCCTCTCATAATTCTTTAGTTAAGTGTTAGTCGTAGGTGCCCAACCCGTGCACGGTGCACAGGAAAACATCACACCAGATCCACACGTAGGACTGTCATCGGGACAGGGTTGTTAGTTCAGAATTTTGGCTCCCAATGTGATAGTCTCACATCCAAGAGAGACTTGTCCTGAGCTCGAACTATAAGGTGCCATCGGCCCTTACATGTAACGACGTTTTAGGTAGGGTGGCGATACATAATGCCTATGCTCAAGGATGGAGCCAGAAACTCTTATGGGAGGGGGTCAATGCAAGGATCAAAATTTCGGCCGAAATGACAGAAATTTTGGTTTCGGTCCTCATCGAAAATGAAATGAAACCCTAAAATTTTGGGCTTTTTATATGGGGTTGAAGATTTCGGCCGAAATTTTGGTCCCCACCGAAATCGAAACGAAATCCGTAATTTTGATCCGTGAGCCAAAGTATGAACAAGAAATGTATAATATTATAAAAAATAAAATTAGCATTCATTTACTGGTAACAAAATTTAAAAATAAATAAATAAATCTTTTGTTTATATATATTCGTGCGCCTATCAATTGGCATTAGGGTCAATCTGTCATACTTGGGAGCCATATTAATTGGGCTAAGCCTCATTTTTAACGTTTTGGTATGCTTGGATAAAATAATAGGAAAATGACGAATTTGATTTATAAATCTAATAGATTCACATGATTTTTGAATCCACATAATTCTTTTATTGTTTACTTAGAATATAATTTAAGAAGAGAAGTTTTAGGAGGGTAGTTGAACTATTGCTCCTTAAAAAATAGGAGAAACTCAAGTAAGGTATTTGGTTGGGACACCTAAAAGATAGGAGAGAGAGAGAGAGAGAGATCTTGTGCATTTATTTTAGAGAGGGCCAATCATTTTGGCTCCTAACATATAGGTAAGATAGATTAAAGAGAAGGAGAAAAAATTAAATAAGTGGGGGTGGCCGTGGCCCCTTTTAGCCCCCCTTTGGCTCCGTCCCTACCTATGCCGAGAATAAAATCGGGGCGGGAACCTAAACCAAGAACTGGGCAATATCCTTGGGATGTAGGACTGGGTCGACACAATTTCGACCCGACCCTAACACGATGGGTCAAGGGTATATGCCCACCCAACCCAAGGTGAAAATCCAACCCCATTCAAAATTCCCTAAAACCTTGGTCGCGTTTGGATAAAGTCATTTGAATTTAAAATCTTTGAATTGAGACCTCAATTCCAAATCCACCATTTGGATACGCACCGGTGGAGAAGGATTTGGACTTTGCCAAACCTAGTGTCAGTTGAAACGACACCCACTGTCTTAAAATTTAGAATTTCAAATAACTCCTTCTACCCGTTATTTGAAATCCACAAACTTGTATTTGGAGTCGTGTGCGCGCGGGACTCTTGCCCTCTTTCCCTGCCTCCCTCTGTCATACTCTTTATTACGACTCAGAATCCTAGCCGATCTCAAGGGCCTAGAATTTTGTGTTATGACACCGCACGTTTGTTAAAGCGATAAGCGGACATACATATCTTACTTGATCTTATATAAAATTGGGCTCCCAAAAATCGTGAACCAAAATTTCTTCTCATATTAAAAATTCTCTTCATTAAGCTTACATAAATTTTGAGTCCATTATACACAATGACCATAAATAAAAGTACGGTCAACTACTGAAAAGTCTTATAAAATAAATAATATATACCTGATATCGTTTAATTGGTCATCCATGTCATCGGCCTTATAAATTGCACAATCTACCAATGCATCAAGTCTATCGAGCAGTGTAGTCTATATCTTTACCTGCAGCTGTTAGTTTTGAGAGGGGGTGAGTTTACTCAGACACGTAAACTCAGTGGGTTGCATAACCAATCCACCACAATCTATCCAAGTGATCGTGGGTGCAACTTCGTGAGTAGAAGTGAATCCTTTACAATTTCATAAAAAAAAAACATAACAAATACTTTCATAAATATTTCATAACTATAAAGCTGAAAGGACGTAACAGATATCAATGCATATGATGCTTCTAATGTTTATCATATTTCTTACTTCTCTTGTCAATTTAAATTACGTGGTATATCGGAAGTCTTATTATTATTCCATTCGCCTATACAACGTATTTCGTATCTTACTTATATTCTTTAAACTACTATGCCAGAATCGCTACTTGAGTCTATCACGTGAGGTCCACATGTAGATAATCACTTAACTTCCATATCATAATATAAACCAACATCCAGTTCAATGAGGTCGCGCGTATAAAAATTAGTGTGTCCCCTTAAGTCGGGATATTGTCATATCATATTGTCCTTAAGACCCGTCTTGACTGCATAGGTTGGATCTTGCGGTGGCACGTAGGACATGGCACGTGTAGAAACTTACTTTGTATTTTACTGATCTTCACAGCGTATCTTAACATATTATAACATTATTCGGTTCTAAGCTTAGGTCCCTGCCTCAATTCATATTTTTATGGGCTTAAGTCCCCACTTTCTTAACATCTCGTAACTTAATATATTCATATTTCATATTTTCTTAAACTTAATTAGAATTGGTCACAATGCGATAGGCTTAACAAACTACGTTTTCTAATAGACGGGTTCTATAGTAACCTCTATGTACTTCGTGTGGCATCTCATACTATCATAGAGGAGTTGCATTCGTATATGGTTATATGGACGCCTACATTCCAAGTTTCACGTGACCGTGAAAGAAATCCCACCATGACGAAGGCTTAAAAATCGTGTCTTATCTTATTCCTTTTTCTTATTATACATATGCCCTAACATACTTCTAAGTGATGAATGTCACACAATGCAGATGAAACTTATAATGAGAAATAACTAATCATAAAAGAGCTAATATTATTCGTAACATCTCAAACTATGATTCAAAGACACAAATCAATCATAGAGAGATATTAGAAATATTGATATCAAATCTATATTTATAAAAGGGGTGAGTTAAACTTTAACTCTCAATTATTATATTGAACTCTAAGATCTTAGAGGGTTAAAGTGTGATCTAAGAATAACTAAAGGTGTCTCGCTTATCTTCAAGAGAGAAAATATGACTTACAATGAAGATACATGAGTTCTAAAATACGTAACTCAAAGTGATGTTACACTGATCTCATCAGATAGATCTTGTCGATCTCATGAAAACGGATTGGTCGTTTGTGAAATTTGACTAAGGATTGGCTCCCGTGTGACTCAAACAAGTTTCAACCGTCGGATCTTTGTTACACAATTTTTGGAATATGTAAACCTTCATAACATGGGTAAAAGATGTATTTAAACAGTCCTCCTAAGCTCGGAAGGTGAGTTGGGCCTATTTTAAAAGTTTGAGTCCGTGATTTTACAAAATGCGCGTTTGTCTACTTTAGGTATATGAGCCCATTAAGGTTCTATAGACTAGATGGGCCCACAAGGTCCATGGACCTTTATGATGTTTGGGGGTCTTGAATGATTCAATTTCCATCAAGACTTATACGATATTTAAGGTTCATTTTAAGGATTTGAATAAATCGGATATGGGATATCGAGTTTGGTAACCATGTGGTGTTCTAGAAAAAGTGGGTTTTGACCCCTGGCCTAATTCGACCCAAAATCTGAATCTAAAAGGGTCAAATCAGACCCTAGACTAAGGTGCCACCAGCATAAAGTGTAAGAATTTTTGTAATTATGTGCACCACTTTAGGTGGTGCAAAGACCGAGGTGTATTAGTCTTGATTGAAATCTGACCCTCGATTTATTAGATGACCAAGTGATCTTTATTTCGATCTATGAGTTCCGACCCATAAGTTTGTTGTTCGCTTAATTTAATGGGTCAAATTGGACCCTTTAGACAGTGTATATGCAGATTCACATAAATAAACGTAGGAAATATTCTAAGTGTAAATAAATATATTTATATATTTTAGGTACTAAAATTTATAAAAATAAGGACATGCGGGTCAATGTGAACCGTTAAATGTATAAAGTATAAGATTTTATGGGAAGTCCAAGATTTGACCGTGGTCAAAAATTGATCGGATCATCGAATTTGAAACGGTCAAACTAGGACCTCCACATCGAGTGCGCAATGGAAGGGATTTATTTTTCTGACACACTTGGGTGCCAAATGGAAGGGAATAGTACACTATAGTTCTCGGTCGATGGGTTCAACCATAGGGTCAACTTTTTGACCATAACCGTCTTGTAAATCCATACAAAACCTAAAAAATTTCAGTGTTCCTAAATTCATCATATATTCATCACATACAAAAGTGTAAATGTGCAGATTTGGATGAATAGAAGGGCACCCACCTCGTATGAGCTTTTGATCGGTTGGATCGGCACGGATCCAATTTTAACATCCAACCTCATGCGATGATCGTATCTGGCTTTGGGTAGGTTTGAATTTGAGAGATTAGGATCCGAATCGCCAGTTCGAATCGGTTGCTTCGCCTCTTCTTCTATTTTTATATCTGAAGCAATAGCTTGGTGTTGCAGCTTGATTAAACACTAAAGGTGATGGTGGTGGTGATTTGGTGGGAGTCGTGCCCGTGATGATGCCCAATGGTGGGCCTTGAGTGGTTGCCTTAGTAAAGAAGGAGGGCTATCGCTTGAGACGTATGAAGGAGATGGGGTGGTCGAGATATATATATATATATATATATATATATAGAGAGAGAGAGAGAGAGAGAGAGAGATGGGAGGACTTGCTGGGTATTGAACTGAGAGATGAAGTTGCTTGCTCTTAGAGAGAGGAGAGAGTTGAAGAGAGATGCATTAAGACAGGGGCTGCAGTTTCGGGGCTGAGAGAGAGAGAGAGAGGGGATTACTTGGGATTGCTTGGGTGTTGGATGCTTTTGTTAATGGGGGAGAGAGAGAGAGAGGGAGAGATCTTTTCTATAATCTCTAGCGCATAGAAAGAGGATGGGAATGGTGGACGGCTTGAGCTGTTGTGTTAATGGAGATGGAGCTCTGTTGCTGCTTGGGTCGGTGAGAGAGATATCTATTTAGAGGAGTCTTTGTAGAGAGAGAGAGATGAGAGCTCGATTGGGCAAGTCATCCCAATAAAAAAAGCAAGAGTCCCAATAAGAATGTAATTCCTTTCTAAAAACAAGGAGGAGGTTTGATTTAGGTGTTGGGCACTAACACCATAAGGCAGTGTATGAGGCATCTAGCACCACATGCACATACATATACAAAAGTGTCGGGTATAGGCTTGGAGTCGGCTTCAAGTCCAACTTGACGATTCAGGACGTGCATGGGCGTATACCCACCCGATAGGCATTTTCTAGGTATGATCCATGGTTGGGTTTGGGCTCTGGCTCGATTCGGTCACAAGGTTTGAGTCATGTGCTGCGCGCACACGGGTGCACACATAGTTGTCCTATATAAGGGACTCACATTAGGATTGTGTCGGCTACATACATCCTTCAAGAAAATAGTGGGCTCAAGGCCAAGTCATACCGGTGCAAGGTTTGACCAAGGTCAAACTAGTCAACGTAGTCGCACTCTCCTCAAAGTCAATGATCCAACTTTGGCAAAAGATCTGGGTCGTTACACTCTCACTCTCCCTTCGTTCTCTTCCTCTCTAGATCTCTTTTTTCTCTCTCTAGATCTCTCTCATTCTCCTCTTCTTTGTCTCATTCTCTCTCTAGATATCTCTTTGTTTCTCTCCCCTCATTCTCTATATGTTTCTCTCTCTCCCCTCATTCTCTCTCTAGAAGTCTCGCTCCCACGCTCTCTCTCTCTCTCTCTCTCTGTTTCTCTCTCTAGATCTCTCTCCCATAATCCCTCTCGTTCTCCCTGTTTCACTCTTTGGATCTCTCTCTCTCTCTCCCCCCCTCTCTCTCTCTCGTAAGCTCTCTTCTCTCTCTCTTTCCCTATCACCATTGACTACCTTGAATCATACGATGACAATAGTTTTTAGTCCCAACTTTTAAAAAATAGATCTTGAGATCACAACCCACCCATCAGATGGTTAGATATTGATTAGGCGTGAAACACATTATAAACGTTACCCAAGAACCCTTCTCATGGTAGATTGTGAACACGAATATGTGCCATGTGGAATCGATATTTGACCATCTAATAAGTAGTTCATGATCTCAAGATCTAGTATACTAAAGATTGGGACGAAAAAATAATCTCCATCATCTAATTCAAGGTAGTCAACAATGTTAATGTGGAACCATCATTTTCGCTAACAAAATCTTCAATGGTCAACAATCCTACCTTCAAAATTTATAGAGCAGTGTTATTGTCACACTCATTTTTGTTACTTACCACACCGCTTAAACAAAGAAAACATTATTGACTGCTTTGAATCAGATGATAGCGATTGTTTTTTGTCTCAATCTTCCACACAATATACTTGAGATCAGGGGCCTACAATCAAATGGTCACATGTTGATTTCATGTGACACACATCCCAAAAAGGAGACGATCACAACATACCATAAAAAATGATTCATGCTCATTTCATATGACATCAACATATGACCGTTTGATGATAGAACTATGATGTGGAAGATTGGGACTAAAAACGATCTACATGATCTGATTGAAAGCAATCAGAATTTTCTTTGTTTACGTGGTATAATAGTAACAAAAATGAGTGTGGCAGTAACAGCACTCAATTTATATTGGGCACGCTAGCTGTCTATCCAAGGGGGTAGGGGGTGCACAGCGACATAGCGATTATGGGAGTGCACGCTAGATCCAAAGTAATTTTGGCTGCCCAATCAGAAAATGGCATATGCCTGACCTCACCTGAAAACCCGTCCTAAGAAGATAAAAAATCCCTATTTTTTCATTATCTTTATATATAAAATATTGGGGCAGGTCGACTCGACCCGCCTTTTGTCCAGCCCGACTTGACCTATTAGTCCACCCAACCCAAAGGTCAAGTCGGATGTCTCATGCCCGACCATCTCAATGATTCAAGTTTATGTGCCCGATTCAGTAAAATATTCGGGTCAGGTGGGTAGGGTCAGGCATCAGATTGACCCCATTAACAGTTCTAGTTGTGATTTTGTAAAATTTGGGTTACTAGCATCTAAATTCAAAATTTCTTAAACCAGCCTAATAAAGGATTTACAAATCCTAAAGTCAAATCTAAATAGATTGTTTCAACATCCAAACAAAAGCTTTGCAAATCCAAATATTTGAAATCCTTGGTTTGAAGTTTGAAATGCCTAGATTTGAAATACTTGGACTTGAAAATCTCAAATTCAATTACTCATTCCCAAACGCAGCCTCATTTTCTTGATTTTCTACATACAAAATTTGGACACGTCCGATCCTATATTCATGGCCCGACCTGATGGGTCAAGTTTATCTGCGCGACACGGTTAAAAATACTGAGTATCAGGTCGAGGCTTTTGCGGGTGTTGTAAGGGAGCAATCATGTCTTTTAACCGTATATATCTAAAGTCGGTTTTGTAAAGGGAATTCGCTCACTTGTAGTACCTCTTGAACCCTTAGAAAGTGTAGGCATTATCTGGTAATTTTTTTAGTAACTAGGCTATGGGGTATTAGTTTTGGTAACTTGGCATTGTTTGGTAAAATCCTGTTTGTGATAATTACCCCTTTTCCACTACAGTTACAATCAAAATGAAGAAACTTACTTCTCTTGCTGCCATGCATGCAAGTTCAATACCCACCATCCATATACATAAGAGTTATCAGATAGAAAGTTACTTCGTTCGCTACTTCGTTCGTTTCGTATTCGGGTTTGCAATTCATAATTCGATAGTATCAAGCAAACTGATTCGCTAGGGGTAGGATGAGTTTTAAAAAGTATTTACTAGTTTTATATTATAAATTTGCATTCTTTAATAAAAGAAATACAAATGATCACTTGATTGAGTATAAAACTTAAAAATCATAGTATTAGGTTCAAATCCCCTCTTTATTCTTTCAAATTTTTATTTTACAACAAAATTCTTAGCTTGAACTAGTCAATTAACTTGTCATGCTGAAGCAGACCGAATTAAACTGCAAACGGTTCGATGTATTCAATTCGCAATTCACTAGGTGAGTGAGCGAATTAAGTAACATAGAAATTGAACAGTGATTTCACTTCATGATAACAGATGAAATAGGAATAGAAATTTTACCTTGTTCAACAAATACTCAGCAGGTGCTAAGATTTCTTTTCTAGACCCTATGGATTCTTTTAACCCATGAATTCTTTTCTTCAAATCTTGTAATAGATTGACCATCTTCATGAACTTACTATTTGGCCGACGATCACCGTGATATCATCTAGCTTACCACCTGCCTAAGACCAACTACAATCAACATTGGAAACGGAGACATGAGCATGCTGTATTGACAACTACAAGAAAAGTCCTACCTTTTAACTTCATTCCAAGAATTTTCTTCCATAACGGAACATCATAGCCCTGCAGAGGAATTGTACCCAGATTATACTGTAGTTTTAATGGGATAGAACAGATTGACGGACTCTTGGAAACATATAAAGTAAACCTGTCTATATTGGTAGTGTCGACACATACAATTTTGCATCAGTATAGGCAGATTTCTACCAGTAAGGACCCGAATCCTATCACAGTTTGTACATTGATAGAGCCGTGGCAGCTCACTTTTACACGTGGCATAGATCTTTGGTTATCCAACTAGTTCACTTAGCAGCCCATCCCAGTGAATCATGCCTACGAGAGGATTGAAATCATTCAATCAGCGCACTTTAATATAAACATATCGACAAAGGTCCATACTAGAGTGCATAGATCAAATGGTTCAAATTACCGAATGAGTGTAATTTTGGCCATAGTTGACTTCAATGTATGAGCTAGCACTGTGGTGGCTTGAATTACTCAAACATATGCCATGTGGTCTGAAAATGGGCCTATCCATGTAAAAGCGGTTTGATAGTCCATTAATCTTTACCTAACGGATATAGGTATCATGGAATTTCATTGAAATAAAGAGGTTACTAAATAGGGTCAGTATAGACAGGTCTACTGCATATCACAATTATTTTCATATAAATAAATTGTGGTTTCATAAAATTTATTCAATATTTAGAGTTCCAACTAGCAGGGACACCATAACAAGTCAGACATTGACTTGGAACTGATCGTTGGTGCTCAATTTCCTGGTAATCCACAAAGTAACTTTTCATGTTAATGTTTTTGGAGATATCATGCTCCAATGAAAAAGAAACTCGAGGATAAGAAAGTGGGGAACACTTATATGCCGTACCCGACTTCTGGCTTCCAAGGAGTAGGGTGAATCAAAATTGACGTCCCTTGAATGATTGCTAGCTAGATCAGCCAATGCCTTTGCTACAATATGACCCAATTTCAATTAGAGAGAAAATAGGTGACTGAATATTAATAAGTTACATGGAGTAAAACAAACAAATTTACCAGCCTTTGCAGCATCTTTATATCTGGAGATTGTTGAAACAATTTCATGGTCGAAAACATTGTCAAAGAGGCCATCCGAACCCATAATAATTTTGTCTCCCTCCACTAATTCCAGCTTACAAACCTGTTTTTAGCAAATTGATCAAACAAAGCTAATCCCACACACACAATTTCAACATGGTATTAGTTCAAATACTAGCAAAACAAATTGTACGAAGATATTGGATGTTTTACTTATCGATCAAATTGCCAAGAGAATCCATGTGAAGGATTAATATTTCATACATTACATCATATACTTGCACCCATGAAAGTCGTGGTTGCATATTACCCTCTCAATGTAAACCATAATTCCCACGTAAAGCATCATAACATGCTTGTTCCAAGTGTCAGTTGATCCATTTAATTAAACTTAAGTCTAACAAGCATGCATTGTTCAAAAGATGTTTCCAAAATGCTTTAACTAATGCCTTGTATGCATGAATGAGGTAGCATGTTGAAGAAGTCGAATCATTTCCGAATCCAAATAAGAAATTTGAGTGTACTTTAGGATGACATATGAACAAGAAGCCAGATTGGTTTATGGTAGAATTGAACTGAACCTCGAAGCATCTTTTCGTCTCCTTCAATACAGTACAATTTACATGTGTATCAATTTTCAAGTAGATAAAACAACATTTCTAAGAGAATTTTTTTTTTTGGTGGATCCAAGGAAAAAGAAAATTACCAAACATGAATTGAAATCGTTTTAGATATTAACAAGAGCACCTAACAATTTAAGCTGCTGAAGGACACTTAGCTTCCTAATCCTGCAGCTCTTCTTTCTTACTTCCGTTCCTCATAAAAAGCTCCATTTCCAAGGAATTTCTTGAGCAAAGCATGAGGTATTTTATGACGAGTATTTAATTAAGACGCAATGCAACAAAGTCATTGTTCAAAGAATTGAAGCCACTGGCTTGTTGTGCAACCCATTCCGCAATGCTTTAGTTTTATGCATGAGACAAAAAAATGTTTCAGCTTTACTAACTCTATAGTGGTTTCAAAAGTTTAAACTAGTTCTTTAAAAGTTCTTTTTGTGAAATTAAAATGGATCAACTGTGAAGAAGTGGCAGTTGTTCCTAAAGAAGGTGAATCTCTAAAAATGAGATTATGATTCAATGGTTCGATAGATGACAGGGATGCCACCAACAAGGACCTAGGTTGCAGGCCGTACCAGGTATACTAGCGGAAGAAGAAACGGCGGAGGAACTGCGGAGACGTCTTAAGGAGCAACCCATGAGCCATGCCTAAATCGCTCAAGCGAGCACCATTCTCGCTCGAGCGACTCTCTTCAGAAAGTGGTCGCTCGAGCGAAAATATGCCCAAAATTAGGCCAAAACTTTCGGATTTGACTCGCTCAAGCGAATTCCCAAAGTCGCTTGAGCGACCCTTGGTTGTTGCTCAAGCGAGTTTCGTGACGGGATGTGTCCTTTTTGTCCGGATTTTTATTGCTTTTGTGTCTAATGGTAAGTTACCACTTAGAGTAATTTCGTACTTTGCCATTTTAGGGATTATTCCCTTTGTAGTTACCATAAATGATACTTTTGTAAGCCATTTTTGGCAGTTGTTGAAATTAATGAAATTGGATTCGCATTTTGGGCTTGTGGGAAGCTTTGAAGAGTGAGTCTTCTTCCCCATTTGGGGTTTGGTGTGAGGCCAAGAGTGAGATGCTCATTTATCTATAATCTTCTTTCTTATCTCTTTTTTTTCTTGTTTGGCTCCCCTATTTTCCAACAACTCTTACATCCAATTTTCCTTTCATTTAATTCTTTCAATCCCCAAACCCTAGATCTACGGAAACATTGATGTCCATCTTTGTGGATTGAATCCGACCCTAACCCGTCGATCCACAACCGTTGTTGGACTTGAGCTTGCTTGATTTGCGCCATTAACCGCTCTTATTCAAAGTCCGAGCGAGGAGCTACCGATTCCATCGCGAACTTCGATAGATCGCCCCGACCTAGGCGAAGCGAGAGTTCTATCTCCCCGATCGCCTCTTCCGCATCCCTTGACAGACCTCGCGCGTTGGATTGGACCCTACTTGGGCCTAGCATGACCACTTAAGCGAAATCCCGAGAATACCCCAAGGTATCGCTTTAATTTGTGGTTGATTGTTCAATTGATTAGTCTAATTTCGGCAAATTAGCATATCATGGGCATTCACGGATTTTAGAGTCGTTATCCAGTGTCAATAGAGTATAGCAACAAGGTAAAATACAAGGAGGTTGAAGGTGATGCAGGAGAGGTTACGTTCAAATACATCTTATAGCCATATGACATGCTTGACATAAACATGAAGACAATTGCTGTGACAAGGACATATGTTTCTAGGCATCATGTTGGAAAAAATGTCACAATAAATGAAAAAAATCCAGGGTCAATATATAAATGTTCCTACTTTGGAGACAGAATGTACGCCCATATGCACGATACATTCCCTTAGAACAAAGATAAATTACAATATTTTCTTACTAATTCAAAGTGCATCCAACAGTATGATTTCTAGACATAGTTCGGTAACAGTTTTAAACTTTTAATTTTAAATGCCATAACCATGGTGCACATTTACTGATAAAAGGAGTAAATAAAGAAATAAATACTAAAAAAAAACACGGGGCACACTTGCTAACACTGCCAGCACATCAGTTAACATGCATTAAGTGTCCACAGCATTTTTTCCCTTCTTTCCATTAAATATATGAATTTGGCATCTAATAAAAAGAAAATCATCCGTGTTAGGGACAACAAAGAAAGTCTTTGTACTATAATTGACAGGTGGGAAAGCATATAATCTAGGAAAGGTAAGTATATTGTATTTATAGCTAAGAATGCTAGAAATTATGTACCGTGGCGTCTCTGAATGTTTGGCTAATCGTCTCAGAACTCAACTGGTAAGGACAGTCGAAATAATGTTCTTGTGTTGGCATCGAAAAAACTATTTGCCCTACACAACAAAGAAGAAACCAAGCCAAGTGATTGCTTTTGACACAACACTCGTAAATCATCATCAAAAGAAAAAAAATTGAACAACAATGTAATCGTAGTATTACCTTCCCGAAGAATTCTTAATCCACAATCTCCAACATTTGCGATTTTGAGTATCCCATTCTTCTCCAACATAGCAACAATTCTGCTAAGACAGATGGAAAAATGTAAGTAAACCACATATATGACAACTAAAATTTTTGTGGTAACAAGTTCTAAATGAAAATTTAGAAAATTCATATGACAATTGCTACCGGAAGCAAGAGCACTTAGGAAGTCCTTGTGGCTGTTGATGAATTGTTTCCAGATCAGTAATTGTAGTAATAAAAGGCAATTAGTAGTTGCCAGATCAGTAATTTTCAGGTTCAGAATTTTCTACCGCTAAAATCGTTGACTGTCTTGAATCAGACGTTGGAGGTCTGACGCGGGACGGTAACCCTAAAATGCGGAATATGATTTTATGCAGATTTTGCCAAAATTAAATAAAGTAATTCAAGTTTAATCGCAAAATTATCTTAAGATACCTTAGGGTTTGCAGAATTTTGATAAATAGATCACAAGAGATCCAAGTAGGGTCAACTCCGATGCGCAAGTACTTTTAGAGCCGAGGCAAGATCGGCCTAGAGATAGGACTCTAGCTTTTCCAGGATTAGGCGCTCGTCTACGGTCCAATGTAGATTCACGGATTCCAAATTGGATTGTAAAAGGGAATTAGGGTTTGTAAAAGGTTTATAGCTTTTAGATTGGTTTATGATTTTGGAAAGGGTATTGGCTTTGGGTGGTTTAGGGCTTCAAAACAGCTTTAGGGTTTTGGGATTTGAAAGGAAACAATTAGGCTATGGTTTAGAGAAGCAAATACAAATCGAAAGGAGCAAATAGCATAGAGAAGATAACAATGGCTTTTGGGAATCACTCCCTTGGCCTCACACCAAACCCATCTCAGGCGAAGAATATTCAAGCATAAAAACATTCAAAATATTCAATCAACTAATTAAAAGTCTTTACAAGCCTCTATATATAGGCCACCAATAATTAAGTTTGAAATAAAAGAGTTCTAATACTAATAAAACAAAAACAAGAAAGTTTCAATCCGTCTTCTACAGACTCAATAAGTATTATAATCGAGTTTAAGTTCTCGCCACGCTTTGAAGTCGTCATCAGAATCAAGCGAGGATTATCATCGCTCGAGTGAGTTGAAGTTACTCGCTCGCGCGAGGTTACGCTGTGAAACTGCTCTCCTCGCTGTTTGTATCCATTCCGGGCTTCCTCTACGCTTCTTCCGATGCCGGTAAAACCGATGTGGTCCAAATCTGATGTCCATGTATGTGGCGTCCCCGTCAATTCCCTTGGACCAAAAAGGTTTCATCACTGATGAAACGCGATCGTGGTAGATGTCTAGTAGGTCGAGGTTCAAGCGGCGAACTTCATTCTCGTGGACCCAAGTATTTTCGGACTCCGGTTTGCCAACCCATTTAACAAAGTACTTCTGAAATCCCCCGTCATGTGTAGAGACGGCATGATCGTTGATTATATCATCTATCTCATCTGATCTCTATTTGCGTGGGGAAGGAAGAGGTATAGGTTGCAAGGTTGGATTGGGGTTGGGATTAGGGGGTGGCTGGAGTGGGTTTTCAGGAGGTGGGGTGAAACCTAAGTAAGGAACCAGATCCTCCACATTGAACGTTGAACTAACCCCCGTACCTGGAGGAAGCTCAAGCACGTATGCATTAGGACCACTCTTAGCCAAAATTCTAAGACCAGCGCCTCGAGATTGAAGCTTCTTTGCGGATCCGGATGGAAACCGCTCAAGCCTAACTCGGACCATCACATAATCACTCACGTTAAATTCTTTAGAACGCCTGTGAGCATTTGTAGATAATTTATATTGATTGTTGCTTGAATTAATTTTTTGTTTAATTTCGACATGCAAACTATGAATGTGTTGTGCAAATGCATCGGCAGACTCTGACACCCTATGGGATGCAGACATGGGGATCAAGTCTAATAGGGTCCTAAGCCTATGACCATGCACTACCTCAAAAGGACTCATGCCTATGGACCTATTGACAGAATTATTATATGCAAACTCAGATGTGGGTAAGATGGTACCCAGATCCTAACATGATCACCAACAAGACTACGAAGGAGTTTCCAGGGCTCCTATTGATGCTTTCGGTTTGGCCATCCGTTTGAGGGTGGTAAGCTGTAGAGAATTGGAGCAATGTGCCCATCATGTGTCAAAGGGTTTTCCAAAAATAACTAGTAAATTTAACATCCCTATCAGACAATGGTTTTGGGCAGCCCATGAAGACGCACTACCTCCTTTCGCGGAAAATAGTTTAGCAATATGAGATGCATTGGAGGTCTTGGAACAAGGAATGAAGTGGGCCATTTTGGAAAATCAGTCCACTACGACATAGATGGAGTCATGCTTCCTAGGGGTCTTAGGAAGTCCAAGCACGAAATCCATAGAGAGGTCTTGCCACGGTGTGTGTGACACGGGTAACGGAGTGTACAAGCCGGTATTTTGTTTTGTCTGTTTTGACACTTGGCAAGTACAGCAATGTTTGACAATCCGAGCGACATCTCTCATTAGGCTAGACCAAAAGAACCTATCCTCTACGAGCGCAACAGTTTTATTTCGCCTGAAATGTCCGACCATCCCTCCAGCATGTAACTCCCAAATGAGAAAGTCTCTCAATGAAGTGCGAGGGATGCAAAGGCGATTGCCTTTAAACAAGTACCCATCCTGGATGGTGTACACAGAGTGTGTGCTGGTCGGGTTGCTAAGGATAGCAGTGTACTCAACCCCAAAATCTAGGCACTCAAGGTACTCATCCTTTAACTTTTCGAACCCAACGACCTCGGTGCTCATTGTGCGCAAAGTCACTACTCGCCAACTAAGTGCATCAGCGGCCCTATTTTTAGCACCAGCCTTATGCTTTAACACAAATGTGAACCCTTGAAGGTACTCAACCCACTTCGCGTGCCTTGGGTTCAACTTCTTCTGTGAAGCAAGAAAGCACAAGGCTTCATGATAAAAAAACAGCACAAATTCCTGCGGTCTAAGGTAACGTTTCCAATACCAAAGAGATCGGACGACCGCATAGAACTCTTTGTCATAGGTGGAGTATTTTTGCTTCGTCTCGTTAAGTTTTTCGCTAAAATAGGCCACGGGGTGACCCTCTTGGCTAAGCACTCCTCCTATGCCTACACCCGATGCGTTGCATGCGACTTCAAAGACCTTGGAAAAGTCCGGCAATCGCATGACGGGTGAGCTACTCATTCGTTGTTTGATCTCAACGAAGGCTTTTGTCGCCGCTTTGCCCCATTTAAAGTCCCCCTTTTTATGCAATCGGTAATTGGGGCCGTAATGGTACTAAAGCTTCTGATGAAGGAACGATAAAAAGTAGCCAAGCCATGAAAGCTGCGGACATCGTGTATGTTCTTAGGTTCGAGCCACTCCACAATGGCTTTAACCTTTTCAGGGTCCGCGACCATTCCATTGGCCGAGATAATGAATCCCAAGAAGACAACGGAAGGTTGCATGAAAGTGCACTTCTTAAGATTGATAAACAACTTCTCGCCCTTGAGGGTTTCACAAACCAGCCTAAGGTGGGTCAAGTGTTGATCCTTGTCGTGACTATAGATCAAGATGTCATCGAAATAAACAAGGAATTTGCCTAGAAACGGCCTCAACACTTGGGTCATGAGTCCCATGAAGGTACTCGGGGCGTTAGAAAGCCCAAATGGCATGACCATTCACTCATAAAGACCATCCTTAGTCTTAAAGGCGGTTTTCCACTCATCACCGGGGCGGATGCGGACTTGATGGTAGCCACTCTTAAGGTCTATCTTTGAAAAGATCGTAGCACCAACCATCATATCAAGCATGTCATCGATACATGTGCCACGTATCATCTTTCTTAGGAGTGAGTAGGGCAGGTACGACACACAGGCTCAGACTCTCTTGGATGAACCCCTTCTAAAGGAGCTCATTGACTTACCGAGTTAATTCGGCGTGGTCAACCGGATTCAACCTATAGTGGGGCAGGTTCGGTAAGGTAGATCCAGGAACCAAGTCTATTGCATGTTGGATATCACGCAGGGGAGGGAGTTCGTTTGGTAAGTCTTCAGGGAAGACGTTCGTAAACTCTTTTAAAATCGGCTCAACCTCCTTGGGACACTCACTCACCGACTCGGGAGCACTCTCTACGGTGACAACTACATACACCACACTCTCATTTTCGATGCTTTCTCGAACTCAGAAGGGCTCACGATATTAATGGATTTAGAAGACTCGCCCTTCTTTTCAACGGTGTTGGTCGATGGTGTTTTGGGAGGCAAAGGGTGTAAAGTGATCTTTTTGCCTTATGCATGAACGTGCATATGTTTGTTCGACCAGAAAGAGTCACGTCCATGTCATAGAGCCACGGCCTTCCCAAAATGATATGGCCCACATCCATCGGCACCACATCGCACCATAAGGTGTCCGAATAAGAACCTAACTAAATCGATACACAACACCTTTTCGACACGGGAATGGATGAAGAATTGACCCATGCGACTTTATAAGGTCTCGAGTGGGCTTCAGGTGTAAGCCCTAAGCGGCGTACAACATGAATTGAAATTACGTTAGTACAACTACCGCTATCCGCGATGACCCTACAATTCTTTTCACCAAATTTGGCATAGGTGTGGAAGATGTTCTCCCTCCGCCAGTCATCCTTTTCATCCTGCTGAGGTTGTGCAAGGGCACACCTCACAACTAAAGCATGACCAATAGCATCACCCTCTTCATCACTGGGTGTGCTAACCGGTTCAAATACTTCCTCTTCAACCACTACCTCATCATCATCCTCCTCTCCCTCAATGAAGAGAGTCCTTTGGGGTTCTTTCGTAGGGCATTGGGCGGCAAAGTGTCCCATCCCATGACATTTATAGCATTTTACTTGAGAATTAACCCTTGAGGATTCTCCAACTACACCTTTTCCCTTTTCAAACCTAGAATTGGTAGGAGCGGGTTGTGTAGGGTTTGGGAGGAGGATTGAATCGTCCCTCACCGGATCATTGATTATTATATTGTGGCTCGGTTCTCTTCACCACCGTAGTTTTCAAGTATCGTTCAAGATTTTGCACAATGGCATAGCATCTTTCAAGAGTTTCTACGGGGTGAGAAATCAACTCTTTTTGCAACTCAAGTCGCAATCCGGTGCGGAATCTAGAGAGTGATTTCAGGGTCTTCTGATACTTTTGCCCTCATCATAAACTCTTCAAATTTGGCAATGTAATCGGTCACCGACATACCACCTTGGCGTAAATTTTGCCACTAGTCGAGGAGGCATTGGTGGTATGATAAAGGAACATACTTCTCAGTAAGCCGTTCCTTCATGTCGTCCCAACGGGTAATGGGAGGACAACCCGCGTTCACCCTAATGCGCTCAACATTGAGCCAGAAAAGTCGAGCTTGACCAACCAACTTCATCTTAGCGAGTCTAACGCAACGGTCGTCATTCATGACATACCAATCAAAGTGTTGGTCCATGTCAGAAAGCCAATCGAGGAAGACGATAGGGTCCATTCTTCCATCGAAAGTCGAAATCTCAACTCGGAAGTTCTTAAGGAGTTGAACTTCGGGGTCATAGTCATCTCTACGATGATCCCTACGGTTCCGGTTGTCTTGGTGACTATTACGTTCAAAGTGTGGACATTCACGCTCTTGGTGTTGATTTTCCAGTCCACCCATCGCTTCCAGTTGGTTGATTCGATCACGTAATCTATCATTACCAACTCCTAGAAATGTTTGGGCTTACTCAATGGTATTCAGACGTGCACTAATCGCACCCAACTCTTTTCGCATACCGTTAAGGGCATTGAGAATCACACTCGAGTCCGTAGTGATCACAAGGTCTATTAGGGTTCTAATATGGAATGCAATATGGACTTACAAAAACAATGCAATAATATAAATATGACAAGCAAGGATGCTCTAACCTAGAAAACCTAGGGCTCTGATACCAAAACTGACGCGGGACGGTAACCCTAAAATGCGGAATATGATTTTATGCAGATTTTGCCGAAATTAAATAAAGTAATTAATTTTAATCGCAAAATTATCTTAAGATACCTTAGGGTTTGCAGAATTTTGATGAATAGATCACACGAGATCCAGGTAGGGTCCAGTCTGATGCGCAAGTACTTTTAGAGTCGAGGAAAGATCGGCCTAGAGATAGGACTCTAGCTTTTCCAGGATTAGGCGCTCGTCTGTGGTCCGATGTAGATTCACGGATTCCAAATTGGATTATAAAAGGGAATTAGGGTCTGTAAAAGGCTTATGGCTTTTAGATCGGTTTATGGTTTTGAAAAGGGTATTAGCTTTGGGTGGTTTAGGGCTTCAAAACAGGTTTAGGGTTTTGGGATTTGAAAGGAAACAATTAGGCTATGGTTTAGAGAAGCAAACACAGATCGAAAGGAGCAAATAACATAGAGAAGATAACAATGGCTTTTGGGAATCACTCCCTTGGCCTCACACCAAACCCATCTCAGGCAAAGAATATTCAAGCATAAAAGCATTCAAAATATTCAATCAACTAATTAAAAGTCTTTACAAGCCTCTATATATAAGCCACCAATAATTAAGTTCGAAATAAAAAAGTTCTAATACTAATAAAACAAAAAACAGGAAAGTTTCGTATTATAATCGCTCACTGAAGTTTAAGTTCTCGTCAAGGCTCAAGTCGTCATCAGAATCGCGCGCGCGAGGATTATCATCGCTCGAGCGAGTTTAAGTTACTCACTCGCGCGAAGATAAGTTGCTCGCTCGCGCGAGGTTACGTTGTGGAACTGCTCTCCTCGCTGTTTGTATCCGTTCCAGGCTTCCTCTACGCTTCTTCCGACGCCGGTAAAACCGATGTAGTCTAAATTCGATGTCCATGTATGTGGCGCCCCCCGTCAAGGTCATTTTTCGTCCCAATCATTCACACAAAAGATCTTGAGGCCATGGCCCACATATCAGATAGTAGGATAATGATTGCACATGGCACACATCCCCAGAGTGACTGATCATGGTGTACTATGAGAAGAGTTCTCAGGTCACTTTTGGGGATGTGTTCAATGTAGAATCAACATTTGACCATCTGATAGGGGGCCATGATCTCAAGATATATTGCGTGAAATATTGGGACGAAAAACAATCTCCACTGTCTTATTCAAAGCAGTCAACAGTATTAGCAGTGGAACCATCAATTGTGGAGACCAAGTCATCAGTTCCAAAAACTAGTACCCTTTTAAAAATTGATAGCTTGTGGCACTTTTTTCACTTCCTAGTGCAAAAAGCCAAACTTATGAAATAACTGTGATGCTTCTGACGCTAACTCTTAACAAACAAAAATGGTGCTGGAGACATTAATTCATATTGTTGCAAAGGAAGGGGGAAACCAACTATGAAACATATGAGAAGAGCAGAACACTACTTTAAAACAAGAACTGTGTGGAAAAGTTGGTGAACTACAGATCTTTAAAAATTAATTCGAAGTGAAGTTTAATATTTTACCAGTTAGCACTTACACAGTAGCTGAACCTACAGAAGATGTTGCAGCATGTGCTTTCCTCAAGAGAATCTGAGGATCATAATTGACCTGTCAAATGATCAAAATATCACAAATGTTACCAGAAACATGTAGCACAAGGTCAAGAAATAATTGATCAGTTAAATGAACAACATATCCCAACTGTACTAAATTCCTGCAGTATAAGCTCATGTCCAACTGTAAATCAGCCCCTTGATAGCTGCAGGCTGTCGAAGACTTAGAAGTAAATTACTCCTCCTTTAATAGTAAACTTAAATAAAATAAATATTCTGCTAAGGGGAAATCAATACACTGCATGAATATATACTAGTACAGCCTATTCTCATATGTTAAAAATTTCCAGACAGCTCAAGCCCAATTATCAGTGGAACCTGATATTACTACATGGTCTCGAAGACTTGAGAGTAAATTCCTCTTCTTTAAGTGAACATGGCTTAAAGAAATTAAAAACTCTGAAAAGGTGAAATGAAAGAGTAAGGAAATATGATAGAAAATTTCCGTATATTGAAAATTGAAAGAATAAGAAAAATAATTCCTCAGAACTTCATTACAGTGACATGATTATTAAGAATAAATAGTGTTTTACGACATCTTTCGCATTGCCTCAAGGGAATTTTAGTGTTTTATTATCTATTCCTTCTGTATATAAGGGATATAATCCCATTTACTGGTAATGAAATTTTGCTCACGTTCTCAGTCTTATCATGGACCAGAGCAGGCAATAACATAGGGCCCTTCTCAGATCCTCATTCTTCCAATCTAGACCCAAATCTTGCAGTCATGGTGTCAAATTTGAGCTCCAGGCCATCCTTAATTTCGTTCTTACATTTTATTTTCATCTCTGGAAGTCCAAAGTTGTTCCCATCTGATGTCATTTGCCATGTCTTAGTTGGAGCCAATTACTTTCTAAACTGATCCAGTCTTCAAGGACGTATGTATTATCTCCTTTATTTTACGATCCTAGAGGGGAGTCGGATTTTCTAGGATTCTAATTTATCTTCTTTCTTAAATAAGTTTAGTAAGTAAAGCAAGTTGCCGCGGTTAAATAAGGTAGTATTTGTTTAGGACTTGTTTTAGTAGGGATAGGAATATTAGTTGATTTAGGACACTTAAAGTTGTTATAAATACTTGTTAAACTTATTATTTGAGGAAGGAGAAGAGAATTATTATTGAAATTGTGACATGTGCACAAAAGGACGCCCTTTCCCTCTTCAATCGTGGGCTAGATAGGATAAGAAACCTATCAAGTGGTATCCGAGCGGCCATTTCTGGGTCATCCAATGGAGCGGCGCGTTGACCGACTTGAAAAATTAATGGACATGATCAACATCAAGCTCGATTTGATTCAGCAAACTCTCGAACATTTTTGTTGTGTTTTTCTCTCACCAACAATGAAGATGATAAAGGAACGAAAGATCCAGGTGTTGGAGTTACTAACGCTGTCATTTGTGAAGAGTATGGCTTGGTCCCAATCGTAGAGGTGCAGATTCTCGTCAATGAGCCTCCCAACGTTAATCAGTGTGCAGACGTGATAGAACGGGTGTTTGTAGTATCTTACAAGGTATATAATGATCATCATGCATGTTGTGAGGGAACTATATGGAACCAGAACTTGGTAACACCTGGCTCAGATTCAAAGAAGGTGACATGCAACATTCGGGTAGAGTATACTATGCGCAGCCTCCAAAGGACTGTGCCGGCAGCTTTTCGAGTGGTGATGTTATTGTCCAGAGGTCAGAGTACGGGAAGCAGCGATGAGGACATGACCAGTCTTAGAGGGGGGCATTGTTACGATCCTGGAGTATTGGATTTTCTAGGATTCTAATTTATCTTACTTTCTTAAATAGGTTGAGTAAATAAAGCAAGTTGTCGTGATTAGATAAGGTAGCATTTGTTTAGGATGTTTTAGTAGGAAGAGGAATATTAGTTGATTTACGACTCTTACTAAGTTATTATAAATACTTGTTAAACTTATTATTTGAGGAATGAGGAGAATTATTATTGAAATTGTGTCTCGTGCACAAAGAGGACACCTTTTCCCTCTTCAATCATGGGCTAGAGAGGGTAAGAACCCTATCATTTTAATTTTTCAGCACTTCTTGCCAATTTATTTCATTAAAGTTAGCCAATCCTTTCATTTTATCAGAATAATTTTCCTTCCATCTGGATAGTCTTAGGGATTTACCTTTTTATCTGGATTGCCAAGATTTTTTTATGTTTAGGCTTTCAGATCCTACAGTGCAAAGATTTGTCTCAAACCCCAACTGCCATCTCTAGTTTGCACTTTCTGTGTGCTATAAGTACCAAACATTTATCAGCTTCCATTCGAGTTTGGTGGCCATATTCCTCACCATTCAGGAAAATTGAAAATATTTGCGATGCTGTATAGTAAACAGGGGTATGTTGTCCCTCGAAACCCTTTTAATTGTGCAGAAATTGTTTCATATTACAGCACCATAAGATTTCAAGTCCCAAAATCTGATCTTCATCTTTTAGAATGTAGAAAAGGATGTGGCTACTGTTGGAGAAGACTCGTTGAAGAAGATAGATGTTATCATCAGAGACTTCATTATTCCCACTCTTGGTGAAGTATATATAATTTTTGTTCCTTCTCACTAGGGGCACACTGGTCCCAGTTCATACATACCTTCAACAGGAAGCTTCTGGCCTAGGTGGGATCTCATTTAAAATTCATGCACTTATGCCACTAGGAAGCCCTCAAAGGAAAAGATCTTGAAATATTCACTGCCTGTAATAAATAAATATAAGTAAAATCAGGTTTGATACGTATGGATGATGCTAAGTTCTTCAGTTGGAAAGCCAATAATGCTCAGGCCATTGCTCTAAATTGTGCTCTGTTGATACACATGTGCATCACTCACATCCTATATTCAGCACATAATAGCTGAACTCATCCATGGATCTCTACTGTCAAATGACAAAAAGTTATTATCAGATTGAAATGGGCAACCATTTCTGGTTCAAAGATATCATATCATCACCAAATTATTATTTTTGCCTCCAGAAATTATATGCTCAGTTATTTGATGAAGCATAATTCCATATTTTCTACAATCCCGCAGAGTTTAAAAAATATGAGCATCACATGTGACTTTCAGCGCTCAGGAGCTCCTCATGAAACTTATTTCGGCAGTTTGAAATCATTTTGATGCGGGACAGAAACCCTAAAATGCATGATTAATGATTTAATGCAATTTTGCCGAAATTAAATAAAGTAATTCAATCTTAATCTCAAAATTATCACGATACCTTCGGGTTCTGAGGATTCGGATAGGTAGATCACGCGAGATCCGGCTAGGGTCCCGTCCAGTGCGCAAGTCTTGTTAGATTTAGGCAGGATAGGGCCTAGAGATAGAACTTTGGCTTTTCCAGGCTTGGGCGTTCATCATCGATCCAATGTAGATTTAGCGGTCCACACTAGGGTTGGGGAATTGGGTTGATTTGATGGCTTAGAGGAAAACTAGGGTTTTGGAATGATTTAGGGCTTCGGGATTGATGTACAAAATAGATTAAGATTTGTAAAGGATAAACAGAGATAGGCAGATAGATAACAAGGTTGAAAGATAAAGAAGAAAATAATGGGAATCACTCCCTTGGCCTCACACCAAACCCATCACGGGAAAGAAGAATCTCTGTCCACAAACGAAAAGCTCATTCAATAATAATCAAAACTAAATTAATTGTATTTACAAACCTCCTTATATAGGCAACCAAATAATAATTCGAAATAAAAAATCCTAATACTAATAAAAGACTAAAAAGGAAAATTTTCATAGAAAAATTAAAATTTCGTCACTGAGGCGGAGATTTCTACGGACATCCGTCAAGTGCCCACGGACGTCCATTGCCTAGGGACAGTGAGGGCTCAAAATCACGAACATTCGTCATTGTTCACGGACGTCCGTCACTGTTCACAATCTGACGCGAGACAACAACCCTAAAATGCGGAATATGATTTTGATGTAGATTTTGCCGAAATTAAATAAATTAACTCAAGTTTAATCACAAAATTATCTTTGATACCTTTAGGGTTTGCAGCACACGATATCTAGATAGGGTCCAGTCCGATGCGCAAGTACGTTTAGAGTTGAGGCGAGATCGGCCTAGAGATAGAACTCTAGCTTTCCAGGCTTAAGCGCTCGTCTTCAGTCCGATGTAGATTCACAGATTCCAAATTGGGTTGTGAAAGGGATTTACAGTTTATAAAAGGCTTATGATTTTGGATCGGTTTAGGGTTTTGGAAAGGGGTTGTGGGCTTTGTGTGATTTATGGATTCCAAAGGTTTAGGTTTCGAGGTTGAAAGGCAACAATTAGGCTACGGTTTACGGAAGCAAACACAGATCGAGAAATAACAAATAGAATAGAGAAGATAACAATGGCTTTAGGAATCACTCCCTTGGCCTCACACCAAACCCATCTCAAGCAAAGATTACTCAAGCATAAAAGCATTCAAATAATCAATCAACTAACTAAAAGATGTTTACAAGCCTCTATATATAGGCCACCAATAATTAAGTTTGAAATAAAAGAGTTTTAATACTAATAAAACACAAAAAAGGAAAATTTCGCATAAAATCTCGTCTGAAGTCGTGTCGTAGCTCGCTTGAGCAAGGATTATCATCACTCGCACAACTTAAAAGTCGTCTCCGTAGCTCGTGCGCTAGGATTATCATCGCTCGCGCGACTTTAAGGGCTCGCTCTCGCGAAGGCTGTCTGCGGCGTTATTCTCCTGGCCGTTTGTGCCCGTTTCTCCTCTAAGGCTACAGTACTCGGGCTTCCTCTACGCTTCTTCCGACGCCGATAAAAACGATGTGGTCTAAATCCGATGTCCATGTATGTGGCGTCCCCGTCACAGTCATTGTTCACGAACGTTCGTCATTGGATGACGATTTTGCTTCTTTGTGTTTCCTTTTCTCCCCTGAAGCTGTGGTACTCGGGCTTGTGTCCTCTTTAGGCCTTTCTGAAGTCGAAAATCTGTTGTAGCCCCAAATCCAAGGCTCTCGATTTTGGCATTCCCCGTCATTCTCCCCCACTCAAAATGTTTCATCACCGATGAAATATGCACATGGTACTGATCAAGTGTATGGAAACTCGCACGGTGGAACTCCTTGCAACTAGCCCAAACAATCTCGACACCGGGTGACGTATGATCATGATCTCGGTTGATTGTAGCGTGACGCACACTGTAATCCTCTCCTCGACGAACCAAATAACCCGGCATGCCAACCCACTCCACCAAATATTTTTGAAGCTTCTCATCAACTCTCCCTGACCCGAAGGAATTCATTCCCGATAAAGTGTGATCGCAATATCGATCGGGAATACGAGAACTCAAGCAGCACTCTTTCATGACTGGCCTATGTACTCTCGGTAGTCGACGTATTAACCCTCTTCATCTCATAAACCAGAAACTCTCTGCCGTAGGTGAATGCTACAAGATCATCTAATCTTCCCTCAATTACCTCTTTTCTCTACCTGCTTGGGGAGGGAAGGGGTATCAGCTGTAAAGTTGGGATGGGATTGTGAATGCCGAGCTTTTGAGAAGGATTACACGAAGGTGTGGTTGAGCTTAGAGAAGGAACCAAGTCCTTACATTGAACGTTGAACAAACCCTTGTACTTGGAGGAAGCTCAAGTACGTATGCATTAGGGCCACTCCTAGCCAAACTCTAAAAGGTCCAGCGCCTCGGGATTGGAGCTTCTTGTGGATCCCGATGGGAGTCACTCTGGCCGAACCCAGACTATCACTTGATCACCCACCTGATATTCTTTGAAACGCCTGTAAGTATTAGTAGATAATTTGTATTGATTGTTGCTTGAATGAATCTTTTGTTTAATTTCAGCATGTAATGCGAAATGAGACTCAAAAGCTGACTCGCAATAAGACTCGGAATGTGAAGCGGTATGCAACTTAGGACTATGATATGTACATGTCTCTATAGACTCGACACTTTCCTGTTCTTGCCACGCTAACGACTCACATGTAACCGACAGAAGTGCTCTTGGCTCTACTAACATGAACAACTTAGGTGCAACCGACTCTGTGGGCACTATCAGCTCATGCGTGATCGAATTAAGGGACACGAATGACACATGTACACTCGACTCGACTAACTTGTGCATGCTCGTGTCAACCAAAACCAAAGACTCTAGGGTACTTGATTCAATTGACACTAATGGTTCTTGTGTACCCACTTCGTTGGACCCACGTGTACTCGACCCAACATCACTATTCACAAGGGAGATAGAAGTCTCTTTAACACAAACGAGACTTTCGTCAGCTTCTTCCATCTCCCATCACTCATCACGGTATGAGGGTCATACACGATATCTTCCATTTTCATATTTTCCCGCTCCTTAGAACCTTCTCTTTTGGTCAATAAATTCAGACTGGAAAATTTTGTGGAGCACTGGTGAGCAAATGTCCAAATCCGTGAACTTGTCTGTCTTGGTTTTCAAATTCTGTAGAAGGTGACGGTGTGTTACTGGAACATACTTTTCGATAAGTTCCAACTTCATGTCCTCCCATGTGGAGATGAATTTGTTCCAAAGAGACTCAGTACGACGTTCTAAGTGAGTCCAAAAAATTTTGGCATTACCCTCCAACTTTGTCTCCACTAGCCTAATTTTGTACTCGTTTGGTACGCCATACCAATCAAAATAGTCCTCTAAACTAGACAGCCATTCCACGAAGGTTTTAAGATTCATCCATCCCTCAAAATTTGGAACTTCATCCCGAATAGATTTTAGAAACTTCTCGACGGAATCATACTAGGGTTCACGATGATGGGGGTATCCCTGACTCTAGTCCCATCACGACTTTTGGGACTTTGCCAAGAATTTGGAGCGTAGTGGCTCCCACTCTTAATCGCACACAATTCGGCTTTGATGTCCCTAATGACATCAACAATCTCGCTCATGCTCATGGTGAACACGACTTACTACATGGGCTCCAAATAACATGCAAATATGAACCAAGAATGGATGAGGAATTTTGTCAAACAGTAGACGTGCATACTTTTAAACACAAATGAGATAAAATGTAATAAAATAAAATGTCACACAAATATGCCCTAACCTAGAAAACCTAGGGCTCTAATACCAAAACTGACGCGGGACAGGAACCCTAAAATGCGTGATTAAAGATTTAATGCAATTTTGTTGAAATTAAATAAAGTAATTTAATCTTAATCTCAAAATTATCACAATACCTTCGGGTTCTGAAGATTCGGATAGGTAGATCATGCGAGATTCGGCTAGGGTCCAGTCCGGTGCGCAAGTCCCATTAGATTTAGGCAGGATCGGACCTAGAGATAGAACTCTGGCTTTTCCAGACTTGGGCATTCGTCGTCGATCCGATGTAGATTCAGCGGTCCACGCTAGGGTTGTAGAATTGGGTTGATTTGATGGCTCAGAGGAAACTAGGGTTTTGGAATAATTTAAGGCTTCGAGATCGATGTACAAAATAGATTAAGATTTGTAAAGGCTAAACAGAGATAGGTAGATAGATAACGAGGTTGAAAGATAAAGAAGAAAATAAAGGGAATCACTCCCTTGGCCTCACACTAAACCCATCATGGGGAAGAAGAATCTCTCTCCACAAAGCAAAAGTTCATTCAACAATAATCAAAACTAAATTAATTGTATTTACAAGCCTCCTTATATAGGCAACCAAATAATAATTTGAAATAAATAATCCTAATACTAATAAAAGACTAAAAAGGAAAATTTTCGCAGAAAAATTAAAATTCCATCATTGGGGCGGAAATTTCCACGGACGTCCGTCAAGTGCCCACAGACATCCGTCACCTAGGGACAGTGAGGGTCCAAAACCACGGACGTTCGTCACTGTTCACGGACGCCCGTCATTGGATGATGGTTTATGTATTTGTCTTCTTTTCTCCCTTGAAGCTGTGGTACTCGAGCTTGTGTCCTCTTTAGGCCTTTCTGAAGTCGAAAATCTGTTGTAGCTCCAAATCCAAGGCTCTCGATCTTGGCGTTCCCCGTCACATTTGCTCTTCCATTTTCCACCATGGTGCAAATGTAGGTCGTTGATGCTCGTGGAGAAGAAACCTTGATTGCCAATAACAAGGGTCAGTCACCTGTTTTTTGGTTTGTTTTTGGAGTTGCTAGAAAACAACACTACACATATTCTTCTTGATACATGACTTCCTTAACTTATTATGTGACACCACTGGATACTCCAGTAGTGTGGAATTGAAGCCTACACGCCGAGATCGTGGCCGGATAAAGAGGAGATGTCGAAAGAGAAAGTGAACCCACGAATGAGTTGTTAAAAAAGGCCCATTAAAGACCCGTGTGCATGTTATTTTCGGCAATATTTTTATTTAGGATTAGTTTCCCTTTTTATTAGGATTCTTTTAATAAATGGTTTATTTTAAGATTAGTTTCCTTATTTGAATTATTTTTAGGCACATATATGTGACTGTTTTAGGGTTCAGGCACATATATGTCGGAATGGTATGATTCTTGTCTTGTTGGAAAGCCACTTCGATAAGCTTTCAAACAAGACCAATTTCATATCAATTGGATATCGTTTGACCCTTTAAAAGTGGTCGCGTAATAAAAAACGGGATTAATTGTGAAATTAATTATGACTGTTAGATTAGAAAATTTTAAGGGGGATTAGGAGTTTTATTTTAAGTAGTATTCCTAGGGTTTCTTTTCTTTATAAATACACATTGTAATCTCTTATGAGAATTATTATTAATGATGAATATAACAAATTTATGAGTTTTGCTTTGTGTGAATTCTAGAAAACTTGAGACGAGTATTCGTTAGAAAAGTGATTTTTCTCCTGCGTGTGGTTTGGTGTGAAACCAACTTTTCTTCCTTAGAGCGATTCCTTGGATCTTCTTCTACCCCTATTTTCCTTTTTATTTTTATTTTAATTAAAGAGTGAGAACCCTAACCCCTATCGTGCAGGATTTACATTGTTTTAGGGTTGGTGTGCGATTTTTCCGCATCAAATTGGTATCAAAGCAAGTTCAACACTCAGCACGTGGAGTCCATCATGAGTAAAGCATAGTCTATCGAAGCCTTTCACGAGTTGAATGATCATATGGCTAGCGTGAGATTGTTCGTGGATCGGCGAAAGCTCTTTGATTTGTATCAGACGATTAGTAAGATTAGACAAGCATGGGAGACAATGAAAACTAGATTGTGGAGTAACGTATTTGAATTTAACACCTCAATATTGGCCAGCTTTATATGAACGAACGTTTACTTGTGAGATTAGACGTGAATTACAAAATACATGTCGGATAGCGGAGACATTAAACAAGAGTTTCGTTCAAGAATTTCTTAAGGAATTTTTTCTCAAACTACAAGAGGAAATCATATCGGTGAGACTTAAAGCTTTGAGATTTAAACTTTCAAATCCCGTGTTCGTTAACCCAACCACATCACCAACCGTCCGTTGTGATCCCATAACAGTTTCTCATCCCATAACCATTGTAAAACCTACACCCATTACGAAATCTATTAACGGTGTAAAATCTATGCCGATTGCAGCCCCTGTAACAACTTACAACCCAAAGCCCATTCAAGAAACCAAGCCCGTCACCATCTTTACCCTAGCCGACCTCATCTCACGTAAAATTGTTATCGATCATCTACCCGAATCTGTGTTAGCACCAAAATCGGTCGAAGAGTCGGTATTGGTGGATGAAAACCCTCTTCCGATCAATATCTGTACTAATCCCGACACTGTTGCAGAGCAAGTTGTCGTAATAAGTTCTCCTGAGCCCGAGATCGTTGAAGCACAATTATTCGGAATAAAGACTATCGCACCCACGACCCACAGGGCCCAAGATCGTGTTGGGTGTTTGTTGACGTTGATTCCCGTTTGTGAATCGAAGGTCAAACAGATCTCGCCCAAGTTGAATCCTGTTTACTTGTTCAAGACGCTTCCGATCGAGGTTCCCTATATATTGTCTGTGATCGTGGTCGTGAAAATCCATATCAGCCAAAGTTCGAAGTCGAACTTCTTCAAAGTAGGGGAGAATAATGCGAAATTGAAGCCTACACACCGAGAACGTGGCCGGATAAAGAGATGTCGAAAGAGAAAGTGAACCCACGAATGGGTTTTTAAAAAAGGCCCGTTAAAGACCCGTGTGCCTGTTATTTTAGGCAAAATTTCATCTAAGTTTAGTTTCCTTTTTTATTAGGATTTTTTTAATAAATGGTTTATTTTAGGATTAGTTTCTTTATTTGAATTATTTAGGGGTCAGGCATATATATATGATATGTGACTGTTAATTTCGTCACTTTCTGTGCAGTCATCGGAAAAGTGGCCATAAGTCTACCAATATGTGTCAGAATGATGTGATTCTTGTCTTGTTGGAAAGCTACTTTGATAAAATTTCAAATAATAACAATTTCACGTCAATCGGACATCGTTTGACCCTTCAAAAGTGGTTGCATAATAAAAAAAGGGATTATTGGTGAAATTAATTATGACCATTAGATTAGAAAGTTTTAAGGGTTGATTAAGAGTTTTATTTTATGTAGTATTCCTAGGATTTCTTTTCTTTATAAATACACATTGTAATCTCTTATGAGAATTATTATTGATGATGAATAAAAAAATTTATAAGCTTTGCTTTGTGCGAATTCTAGAGAACTTAAGATGAGTTTTCGTTAGAAGAGTGATTCTTCTCCCGCGTGCGGTTTGGTGTGAGGCCAACTTTTCTTCCTTTGAGCGATTCCTTGGATCTTCTTCTACCCCTATTTTCCTTTGTATTTTGGTTTTAATTGAAGAGCGAGAACCCTAACTCCTATCGTGCGGGATTTACGCTATTTTAGGGTTAGCGTGTGATTTTTCCCGCATCATTCAGTTTGTCATTTTAGCCACTATTGCAAGAAATCAGGATATCTCCTTCCTGATGTTTCAAGTAGAAAATAAGCTGAGGCTCAACAGATTTATTCCTCTACCGTGACAATAAGTATTGACGTGTCATACTTTATATAAAGGGTATGGTGCTATGTGGTGTAGTGTGCAAGCAGCAAGTGTTGTATTGTGTGAACAAACAGTGCTACTTTGATTAAAGGGGCATTTTTAGAGGGTAACAATAAGACTTATATTATCATATGGTGTAGAGTGTTGAGCCCCAAAGAAGTGACCAGAAGACAGTACGTATATGATTGAGATACATATGCTAAGGGGTATGCGTGGAGTAACAAAAAATGGTAGAATTATGAATGAGTATTTAACATAAATTCAGGAGTATGTCTCTGATAAAAGTGAAAATAAAAAAATATTATTCGAATTGGTTTGGTAATACAATCGGAGACATGAAACAATCATTGTGTGAAGGATTGCTATGATACAAGCACAAGGATGTAGGAGAAAGAGACCAAATAAGACTGGAAATGGCAAGAAGTGATAGTAAGGATTGCAAAGTAATAAGAGTTTTTAGCCCTAAACAAAATTGAGTGGAGAAATAAGACTCAGAAAGCCAACTTCACATAGATGGGAAAGGCGATGTCCAACCAACTACCTATTCTTTGCATGGGACACATGTTCTCCTCAGAAGAGGGTTTTCATTCATGAAGACACCTTAGTTGCATTAGAAGATGAACCCCCATCAACCACTGTTTCATACAAGCTTTTCGCACCAATCACTTGTAGAATGAATTTCCTCTTGTATCAAATGAGAAGCATCTCCTTTAATATGAGCTTTGTCCACAAGCTTTCCCACGAATCACTTTGCCTCATGCAATTGTTCCCTTGATATCTTTTACATCCCAAGGCCCAATCACAGGAGTCTGGGATGTTGCTCGATTTCAACAAATCAACATTCCAAGGGCCAAGCCTTGGTGGCTTTTGGAAGGATTAAAAAAGAATCTGAGTGAAGGGTGCTAAAATGCTCTTCATAAATTAATTTGATGCAGAAGTCAACAATTGTGCAAATTGGAATTGGAAGCTACAAAATTTCTGCAGTCCATATTTGGTATAAAAATATTTATTGCTGCACGACTTTTAAAAGAATTTTCAAGACGAGCACATTCTATTGACAACTTCAACCGCAGCATTGGCGGATGGTTCTGTGGGGAGATTCTTCCACCCTAAGAAAAAATGGGATGTCTACACTTGTGAGTCAAAATTATGGGAGCAGTGTTATGAGTACTTCCTGTAGCATTTATATGTTGAATTGCCTAACTTAAGAGTACATACTGTGGGGACCTAATCTCGCATTTATGTTTGATCAAACATTCTTTCATTCTCAGTCTTATCAATATCAAGACCCTAGCTATCTAATAATAATAGAACATCTCCACAAAAAATGCATTTAGTTAGTCAAAACCATTCGCATTCTTGCTGAAGCACAATCACATAAGATCTGATGAGTTTTTGTTATTAGTAAAATTTAAGCTCAATTACAAATACCTCTTCATCCCCTACTAAAGATGAAGCATTGGTCATCAGCTCCTGAGGGAAGAGTGCAGGGTTTACATCCCGTTCCGCCCACCTGTCATCCAAGCAAAGGAATAATAGATAACTGGTTAAATTTCATTATAATTATATCTATATGAAACAAAATACCAAAATTTGTCTCCTTCACAACAAAGCTTCTCACCCGGACACACCATCGGCAATTGCAAGAACTCCCCCATTATAGGTGCTAACAAAGAAAGCATCTTCACCTCCTCTATCAACCTTCAACTCAATCAAGATTAAAAAATTCAGAGAAGCAGTATGTACATAATTGGTACTACATGTACAAAGGTAGCAAAATATTTATTCAGCATCTCATTGAAGCTAATACAGAGATAAATATTAATGAAAGCTGAAAGGCAAAGACTAGGGATTCACAAGGTTTGTACTACCTTGTTTGGGTGTGGTATAAGGTGAGTTCCAACAGAGAAAGATACCTCTGACCTATGGCCATGACAAAATAGATCAACCTGGTTGTTCCACTGTTAAGAATTTTTTACGGACACTAAGAATGAAAAATGAATTCCAATACTCAAGCTCTTGTTCAAATTAATAAATCGATAAATAAGCTCAACAACTATAATTCAAGAACATGAAAAGTTTGACATATTCAAGTTAACAGTTTCCTTCTAATAATATCAATACATGTGGGTGGGTGGGTGGGTGGGTGGGCGTGTAGAGGAGAGAGGGGGGGGGTGCAGATTCACATGCAAATATCTGCTAAAGGAAGGAGACAAGCATTCACTTGACTGAAATACCAATTGAAAACTAGTAAAGCCCATACTACTATAGTTTTGCAGGCACCCAAAAAAAACTAGTGAAACCTTTCTATCACTTAAAACGTCTAATTCCCTCAAAAAGAAAGCATGATTGAGAGATCCAAGCATATTCAAGCCATACAAATGTAGTAAAGCGAAATAATCACATCTGTCCATTAATTACCTAGGAAGTCACCTACACATGCTTTTGTTTTTCTCTTCCTTTTTTAATGACCTTATGCAAATTGAAAGTAACTCCAAAAAGCTATGATAGTTAAGGTGATAAATAGGGTATAATATTTGCCTAGTGCAGTGCCTTCCAAAAATATCAATATCTTCAATACAATGATATCATGGACTAAAGAATACTGTTATCTTATTCGTGCCTATTATTATGATATTAGTAAATGGCAACAAAGAAAAAGGAGAAAAGAAAAAGAAAGAAAACCCGCGTCTTCTCCAAAAAAAAAAACTTTATGTTAAAATATTTATTAAAAATGGCTACATTTGCAATTTTGTGGTACTCAGTAACCTTAAACTTAACCCAATTTAAAAAGTCAATGTTGAAACAATAAAATGACCTTTTCAGTTTTTCCCATTTTTTATAATCCTCCCTCAAATGAACCCTCTTATTGCCTTCTCTCTATAAACCCTGGACATCGGCCCTTACAAGGTGTATAGGAGACACAAGAAACGATCTAAAGCACCTCAACCTCCTACCACCAAGGATCAAAATGTCGGTTTTGATCTCGGTTTCAGTCAGTACCGAAACCGAAAATTTGACCGAAATTTTTTAGGCCCGACCGAGTTTTCGGTCCCAAATCCTAACTACATGCAGGGTATTTTCGTTATTATGGTAATCTCCTGGTGCTAAAGTATACGTAATTCAGTAGTTTAATGAAAGTGGGAAACAGCTGTCCCCCTTATCAAGCTGGGCATTAAAGTCTTGGACACATGTTACAAGCTAAGCTTTCGTTCTCCTCGATTCGTCCCAAAATCTCGATACCTGTAGAACATTCTCAGGCAACTCAGAGCAAGCCATTTATATGCATTTCTCAATCCCGACGAAGAGCACTCCTTCTTTAGCCCCAAAATGGCATAAAAGTCGCCGGCTTTTTCTTCTCAGGTGGCCATTCGGTTGCTAAAAAAGGTGAAGCCCACTCGAGAACATGTACAATTGATGGATTTTGCAGCCGAAAACCAAGAAAAGGAGAGAAAATTGGTATGAAAATGAAAAAATTACACCTTGGGAAGGAGTAAATTCTCAGAACATCAGGGGCTCTGGGCGTTCGAATGAAGGCGGAGAAAGATCCAGGCAGCGGGCTTTAAACTGCTCTAATGGCTTTCCATCGTCAGATTAAAGGGTATTAACAGTTGGATTTCAACCTGTTAAATATTTTCTACTCTCTAGAAGCTTTTGTATACTACGCATACTACGGAAAATGGGTGTTGTGGAATCCGGAGGAGCTCAGCCTCAACCACTGTACGCAGTTTGCAAATTATTGGCCGACCGAAAATACCTTATTATCGTTTCGGACTAGGCCGAAACCGATTCATATTGGCCGATATTTTGAACCATGCCTATCACACTTTGAATATGTAACGTCACCAAATTCACACACCGGATCAATGCGCTCACTTGGAGACATCACACTACATCACATATCTATGATCATAATTATGTCAATTAATCCATAAAGATCTGCATATAAACGCAACGGAAAAACAACTATTAAAAGCGCATACATAAATTTCTTCCAACAACTTGACTGATCACAAAGACATAAGTAATTAACTAACCATATACGAAGGCAACATTAAGATCATGAAGTACCATAAGTTTAACTACTAAATGGCTGGAATTAAAATTAATATCAAACCATAGTTCAACCATTAATAAAAACTTGTCTACAAATAAAATAGAGAATCTGAAATGAAAGGCTTAAAGTCCTTTCTAGTGCATAAAGAAAAACCTAATCAACTAAGCTTCAAATCCTTATTCGCTCAAATCTAGATTTCCATCAATCAATAACACATCTACATCATCCACTCCATGTATAGCTATACTCCATGGAATTCTGATTTATGAACAAAATTTTGTGATCAATCACGTAACCCCGTGTACCATCAAAAACCCGCAATTAAGCATCAATATTTAACGATTTAACATGAAGAATATTCATTAAATGAAATAAACCCTAATTACTATTTTATTTTTGCGTTATCTACATTTCCGATTAATCTCAACATGATTCCTCCATACCTCTAGTTTTCGCGTAAAATTGACGTAACTCTTCTCCCTTGATCTAATCCGAAGCTCTAATCCAAAATCATGTCGTGTCTTAAGCTCCTCTCACATTCTTCTAAGCATTCAAGCCAAAAACTCTAGGATTCCTCTTCTAGTTCTCCTTCTCTAGAATTTTTTTTCTCTCTTAAGATTTTTAGGGTTATGAAAGTTCTATAAAAATTTTGTAAATTAAACCTAATCTCTATTTTTAAAATATCTTAAGGTTTCCTATTTAAAGTCTAACCCCAATTAGAACTTTCTATATGGGCCTTAATTAATTTATAGGTCATTAATATCACTGATAGGCCATACAAAAGGGTCTTACTCACGGTCCTTTACTAACAGTAATAATTCTAATGAGTTTTATTACTTTACTAACGGGTTGTAAAGGTCCATTATCTATTACTAGTGGCACACCAAAATTACTAACATATTAATTAAAAGTTTTAAGGTCTATTAATTAGATTAATTATTATAGGTCATAATAAAATAAAATAGACATTATGTATATGTGCAATAACTAATTAAGTGTATCAAATCAATCAAACAAAATCATAATCACAATTTAAAGTAAATAATTAAGATCTAAATAAGCGAAAAATCTTGGTCGTTATAGGATAGGTGATTGAAGACCCATGTGCACGTGTGCACGATACGAGAAGACCCCACTTTGGGAAGGTGTGCATGAGCAAAAGAAGAAGAAATGGGAGCCTAAAGAAGGTCATGAGGAGATCACGGTCGACCGTGAATAAACGTCGCTTTGTTCTTGTCAGAGGACATAACGATTGTGACTCATGGTCAACCGTACTGCAGGTCATTGACGACCATGAACCAAACCACCATCGACCTTCAATTAAGTCTGTGACGGAACTTATGTCGCAGAGTTTCCTTTTTCATTTATTTTAGTGAGTTGCTTTAAGGGTGTTTTAGTCCAATTGAATTAGACTTAGATTAAGGTTTCTTAAGCGCTATAAATAGTTGTAAAGACACTAATTATGAATTTTAATGAATAGATGCTTGATTATTGAGAATGAATAAGTCCATGACTGCTTGAAGAGTAAGTCTAGTTCCCTGAGATGGGTTTGGTGTGAGGCCAATACATCTTTTTTGATACTCTTCTCTAATTCTCTATTGGTCCAAGGTATTTTAATTATTTATTTTGATTCTAAATTTAATCTTGTTTAAACCTATAGTTGCTGGGAATTTGTTTCCAACAATTGGAAATCCCTTATTTTGAAAACTCTCAGTGCTCTAACCTTATTTCCCCTTCCAATAATTACAAACCTTTTGGAACTCATCTTAATTATTTGAAATTAGGGTTTAATCCTTCTCTGGATTCATTATTTCTTTAAACCCTATAAGGGAATCAAAACACACCATCATGGATTGTTGTTTGATGGCCTAGGCTAGAGGGAAGTCAAATTCTACCTTGAGAACCCGCGTTTCTAAATTTGTAGGGACTATCGTGTTGGGTTAAACACTAATTTGAAACCTACTTGATTACCTAAAGTAAATTCTGCAATAATTCTATGTTAAATTGTAGTCAATTTATTATTTCCGTCTCTCATAAACTAAATTAATTTCAGCAAAATTGTATAATTAGTTTTTTAGTGTTTTGTCTTGCATCACCCTCTCTTTCATTACTTAAAACCGTTTACGATAAAACACCGCCAAAGGTTTCCATATTTGGATTTGACTTATTTTCCAATGCTAAATACACCTATCGAAGGTCAACATGAAGAACTTTTGAATTACCTCCATTTGCCAGAGGTCTTCATTGCTTGATCAAAACTAGATAGAGATATTCATTCCACTGTTAATAAAATTGCTCGAAGTCGTCAAAAGTCCCTATAGATCCCCTTTGATCCAACACAGATTGAGCTCTCTTTCCATCTTAAAACTCCATTCTCAATCAAAATCAGATGGATTTTTGCTATTTCATTGAACATTGACTGTGAACAGTCATTATGTCACTTGCTGATAGTGATGATCATGTTGGTGTGTAGTCGAATAAAGTTAGGGGTGCGTGTGTATAGAAGTCATTTTACAAGGTACTGTATATTAGTGACACACAAGGGATATTCACCTAAGGATATATATATATATAGGGAAATTTGCATTTTCGGCCCTACAAGTTTGCTTATTTGCAGAAACGGCCCTATAGTTTGAAACTGTGCAGAATAGGCCAGCTCCAAGCCAAGCCGTTTCCACGTCAACATCCACCTATTTTTTCAATACATATATGTTTATTTTTCTTCTTTTTTTTTGTCCATTTTTTCAGTTTCAACTACAGTAGCACTCGCTCTCTTACAATTGAGGACCGTAGTATCCGATATCTTAAGATAATAGGCGCTATCTTAGGCAGTATTTTACAATAGCGGACGATATTTTATGATAGCGCTCGCTAACATATGATAGATTTTAGGGTACGAAGAAAAAGAGAGATTACTGTGTTATTAGACGCTATTTTACGATAGCGGATGATATTTTATGATAGTCCTCGCTAATTTATGATAGATTTTACGGTACGAAGAAAAAGAAAGATTACTGGGTTCATTAGTGATCTGCCAAAAACATAAGAACGTAAGACATAAGTAACAAAAAATAAAAATAAAAATTGTTAACATACTGTTATCTTAAGACAGACTATCATCTGCTAGATGGCGACCGCTATTTTAAAATGGTGGTTTTGGGTATGAAGCAAAAGAGAGATTACTGTATTATCCAATATAAGCTTTATTAGTTAGTAATCAGCAAAAAAATATAAGAATAGAAGACATAAGTAACAAAAAAGAAAAAAAATATTCGAAAAATCCGCTAACATGCCGTTATCTTAAGATAACAATCGCTAACATACCGTTATCTTAAGTTAATGATTTTTTTTTACAATGATTTCATACCATATACACAATTAAAATAGATTACCATCTAGTGTTGTCTTTAGATAGCGACCGCCAACTTAAGATTGCGGTCGCTATCTTAAGATAGCGGTATGTTAGCAGTTATTTTTTTTTTTTACAGTGATTTCATACCATATATAGAATTAAAATAGATTACCATCTAATGATGTTTTTAGATAGTGGTTTGTTAGCGATTTTTTTTTTTTTTTTTTTTTTACAGTGATTTCATACCATGTACAAATTAAAATAGATTACCATCTAATTTCGTCTTAAGATTACGGTCGCTATCTTAAGATAGTGACCGCCAACTTAAGATAGCGGTCTGCTAGCAGGTTTTTTGAAAATTTTTTGGTTAATGTCTTGTGTTCTTATGTTTTTGGTAGATCACTAACTAATAATTTTACAATGATTTCATACTATATATACAATTAAAATAGATTATCATCTAATGCGGGTTTACGAAGCTTTTATTGAATAATACAGTAATCTCTATTTTTCTTCATACCCTAAAGCCTGTCATATGTTAGTGAGCGCTATCATAAAATATCGCCCGCTATCGTAAAATAGAGCCCGCTATTGTAAGAATAGCAACCCACAACTGTAAGACAACGGACGCTATTGTAGTCGAAACTGAAAAAAGAAAAAATAATAATAAATAAACATATATATAATGAAAAAACAGGTCCATGCTGACGTGGAAACGGCTTGGCTTGGAGCTGGCCTATTTTGTAAAATTTCAAACTATAGGGCCATTTTTGAAAATAAGCAAACTTGTAGGGCCGAAAATGCAAATTTCCCATATATATATATATATATATATATATATATATATATATATATATATATATATATATAGGAAAGGGTTCCATCCTCCCATTAAGGATAGTGAGCGTCCTCCAAGATCCTACATGGAGCTCCATGTGGCACTCATAACACTATTTTGATGCCACACAGAGCACAGGTGCATTGCTTAGATCATCTTTGGAAAAAAAAATTTGAAAACTCATCTTTACCTTGTATTTCTTTACCAATGAAATTTGCACCGTTAAAACTAGTCCAAGTTTGATTGTCCTTTAAAATTTTTTTTTTTTTTTTTTTTTTAAATTGATCTGGACAATGCACCCGCACTCCACATGGCACCCAAAATGTGTTTTGAATGCCACATGGAGCTCCACATGTATCTTGGAGGATGTTCACCGTCTTCCATTGAAGGACCTAACCAGTTCTCTCTCTCTCTCTCTCTCTCTCTCTCTCTCTCTCTCTCTCTCTCTCTCACACACACACATATATATAGAGAGTGTGTGAGAAAGAGAGGCCCGAGACTATGTGTTCAGACAGAGCCTTGAGGGCTACGTCTAGATCATTTGGGCACTATGTGGCACCCATCACGAGGATTGGGTGCTTTGCCCAACTTAGAAAAGATCGATCAGGTACCACTCAAAATTGGGCATGATCCAATGCATATCCACTGTTGAAAATGTGGACAAAGGTGCCCAAAATCAATGCACCAGGCTGGTTGGGCGTTACCTTATCTTTGACCCATCAAAAGGAGGTCAAAAAAGTCAAGAAAAATAAAATTAACTCACATGCCCCATGGCTGATCAACTCAAAACGGGTATTTTTAGGTTGATCACGCCACGTGGCATGTGATCTGGCATCGGGAGCAACCCTCTAGAGCTATGTCCGGATGCATTTCCCCTCAATTCATATATAAATACACGCACACACACGTGTGTGTCGAAGCCAGTTTCCCTTGGTGTGCTTGTAGGGTTGAGCCCTACAACGTGGTCCATTGGGTGCCACGTGACAACCAATCCAAGGATCTGGTGCTGCGGCAACTTGCCTAACTTTGATCAGGGACCATCTATCAAATAAAATTTTAAAAAAAGTGTTTTTTTCATTGTTGAATATTGGGTCAAAGTTGAAAAAAATTCAATTCACCAAGTTTGTTAGGGGAATCAAGATATTTGACTTGTGAATTGAATGATAGAAATGTCTAAATTTTTTATTATTTTAAACCTTGGAGGGATGGATGAACCCTAAAGGGAACGGGTGTCATTTTAGGATTTAGGTGCTACGTGGCAACCCAAATGGATCACGTTGTAGGCTTCGAACCCTACGACCATTTTCCTATATTTATATATATATATATATATATATATATATATATATATATATATATATATATATTAATTGTTTTAATATGGAAGTGCCAGCGCCCCTAAAGCTAAGCGTCGGCGCTTCATTTAGGGGCGCCAGCATTTCATTCAAAAAATAAATTTGTTTATTTATTTATTTATTTTATGGAAGCACCAACGCCCCTAAAACGAAATGCCGACACTTCGTTTTAGGGGCACCAGCGCTTCGAATTTTTTTTTTTAATGGAAGCGTCACCCTAAACGAAGCGCAAACGCTTCGTTTTAGGGGTGTTGATGCTTGATAATTTTTATTTTATTTTATTTTATTTTTTTCGAAGCGCAAACGCCCCAAAAACAAAGCACCACTTTGTTTCTAGGTGTTGGCGCTTCTCTCCCGAAGTGCTAGCGCTTTGCTACCGAGCGCCATATTTTTTGAGTATAATATGAATGAAAAGTAAGTCTGACACTTTCTTGGAAAAATAGAGAAAAAAGACTTTAAAAGAGTCAAGAATGATGGCTGAAAGGGTATTTAACTTTTAAAAATGTAACTCTAGTTAGTAATGTGGTCCCAATGTCACCCATCACTTCACAAAAAAGACGCTACGTGTCGCGCTCATATCAACTAGCGTAGAGATATCTCTATGTCTGAGCGCATATCCTCGGGCATCTCTCTCTCTCTCCCTCTCTCTCTCTCTCTCTCTCTCTATATATATATATATATATATAGAGAGAGAGAGAGAGGCCCCTTATTACGGAAGTGACATGTAGCATAGAAAAAGATAAAGTTTTTTTCTCTCTTACGTAGGGCTCTCAATAGGCCGGGCTGGCCCGGATTTTGGCCTGCACCCAGCCAGGAAAAAGTGGCACTTTCAATCAAGCAAACCCGGCCCGAGCTAAACACGTTGCCACCCAGATCAATCTGGGCCAGGCTTGGGTTGAGTGTTCCAACACCCGGCCTGGATATTTTATATATATATATATATATATATATATATATATATATATATATATATATATATATACTTATCCTTTTAAAGTTCATAAAAAAAATTTCTTTTAATTAAATATAATTTACTTAAATGCCCTGAGATTAACCATTGTCCGTTATAGCCATTGTGCAACAAACTAAAATGAAATATTTGAATAAAAGCATGTACCTGAGCCTCTATAATGTTAATATAATTATTTGATTAAATTTTTAACCTTCTTCAAACTTTTATTAGAAAAAAAAAACAGTCCAAGGCCAACCAAATTTTATTAGAAAAAAACATCAGAAAAAGAGTCGAAAAAACACCCAATCCCGGCACAGTAAGGGCCGGGCTTGGGCTGAGTACATCGCAAACTGGATTAGGGCCGCGATGAAAAATTTGGAAACCCCCCGAATAGGTTAGGGCTGGGTTGAACCCCAGCCCGGCCCTAAACCGGCCCATTGAGAGCCTTACTCTTACGTCACCCAAGTTATGTTAAGTGATCTCTCTCTCTCTCTCTCTCTCTCTCTCTCTCTCTCTCTCCACAAAAATATAAGAGTGTCCCTTCTATGGCTAGTCGACGTACTCTGGCGATGCTCCACTGATGAAGCTCTAACGACGCTCCTCTAGAAGGGTGCCAACCCTCCACTAGAGGGGTGTCAGCGCTTCTCTACCGGGTTGTCAGTGCTTCGATAGAGAGATGTCAGCGCTTTCCCAGCTGAGGTGTCAGAGCTTCGCTATCGGGGTGCCAGCGTTTCTCTACCGTGGTGTCATCGCTTCTCTACCAGCGTGCCAACACTTCGCTACCGGGGTGCTAACACTTCACTACCGGGGGCCACATTTTTGAGTAAAATGGATCATCTGATGGTACACCCATGATCTCAAGATCAATCTTGTGGAAGATCATGATAAAAAATGACCTCCATCATGGGATTTAAAGCAGTTGACTGGTTTGATTTTCAGAGGAAGAAAAAGGCTTCATTGAAAAAGGGGAGAAGAGAGAAAATAAAGAGACCTCTGAAAAAGTTAGTCTAACACTTCCTTGAAAAAATAACTATGAAGGCTAAAAGGGAATATAAATTTTAAAATACTCTAAAAGTTTTAACCTAGTTGGTAGAGTGGGCGCCCATGCCACATGTCGTTCATAGAGCAATATGGGCGTAGAGATATCTCTACACATATATATATATATATATATATATATATATATATGTATGAGGGTCGGAGATATGCTCCTGGGCGTAGAGATATCTCTGCGCATATTGATAGGAGCTCGATACGTAGCGCCTCTGTCGCTGATGCGGCAGTCCCTCCTTTTCCTAATTTCATCGCGCTTTAACCATGGTTACCACTGACACTGACAGAATCAGAAGGGCAAAGCGTGGCAAGGCACTAGGGGTACGTGCCTGACATCGTGATTTTGTCATGATTATATTCTGATGACCTTACTAAATGATATTACGCAAGCGATCGCTCCTGATAAAAGGCGTAATCATGTCGCGATTACGCTTTTATCAAGGAGGCGTGCGATTGCGCTTTTTATCAAGCGCTTATTGCGACGCCCCGACGATATCATTTAGTAAGGTCATCGTATATCACCTTCTTTAATGGCTATCAATAATTTTGGAAATTACTATTTACGACGCCTCGGTACGAAGCGCTTGGGCTTTGTACAAGACAAACAAACACTTCTTTACTGGGCGTTAGCGCCACTATGTTGAAGCGTTTGCACTCCATTTGTGAAATGGAAATATGGAAGACGCCTTCCTTATGACACGTAGTGCGTCCGACCTTACTTCATTTATTACCATCGTCATAACAGTAAATGAAAACTGGAGCATAACTTCGCGGTTCTCAATGGTAATCATTACCATTTGAATTGACTGCTTGCGAGACCCCTTCAGGGGAGAATATTTATTAGTCGAATGTTTAGCATTTATTGCTCGAATGTTGAGATTAATGGCACTTTTGTCAGAGGAAGCTTGGCTCCCCCTAAGAAGCGCTAGCGCTCAAGTAAAAAGCACTAACGCTTTCTTCTGTTTGCACTTGCGAGACAAGAAGGAAGCATTAGCGCTCCATAGATAATACGAAGCGCCCCAAATTTTGACACAGCACCATTTTGTGCGAAGCAACATCCAAATGTATTTCATTTATTACCATTGTCTAAACATTAAATGAGGAGCGGAGCAAGGCGGACGGGATTACAGCGCGTGACATCGTGTTGTGCAATGGTCATCATTCCCATTAGAGAAAAATATTTAAGACGGGAATTTAGTGAATTACAAATTCACAAATTATTTTTCACTGTTGCCCTCCCAATTTTCATCTTCGCAGAGCGTAGTAAGAAACATCAAAGCTGCGAAACCCTATTTCTGCATCTAGTAACAATGTGTCATTTTATTTCCGTCCCGTTTTTAAAATGTCAAATATAAGTGTCATCCCTTCTATAGATGAATCGTTTGCACCTCATATATGGGCGGGGGCATCTCACCACTCTAGCTTTTGGAGCCTTGACGCTTCAACATTTGAGGCGCTTGCGCCTATACATGGAAGCGACATCGCTCCTATTATTAATACCTTCTTTAAACTTCTCCTTTTTCTATTTCACATATTTTGAAAATAGTTCTAAAGACTCCAACAGCTAAGTGCAGCATCTAAAAGTGTCGGATCATTTATGACGAGGCATCTGAGCGGAGGAAAAATTTGCTTAGGGATTCGGTCTTCGGTGTATTCTTTGTAGCTCCAACAAGGCGTGATAAGCATCAACAGCCTCCTGGACGCAACCATCAAGTTTTGGGACCATGGAAGCATTTGAAATTTTGGAACTGACAAGTCTGGCATTGTCAGGTTTCGGGCCCTTGATTTTGCCCTGATAACTGGTCTTCGAATGATCGACCCCTCGCGTTACCCTCCGAACGTGGAAATTACCAAAGAACAGACCATTACATATAGGTTTTTCAAGGGACTCAAAGTTGTAAATAGGAGACACATCGAAGATGCCATTATAAGTCTCGACCAAGATGCTGACAGGGACTTTCTGAAACTCTGTCTGCTGTTCGTCCTCGTCACCGTCCTCTTTCCAAACACAAAATACACCCTCGAGAACCCCCACCTCTACCTTATTGATGATCTCCTCAATTTCAACTAATATCCATAGGGTCATTTCACGTACCATCAGCTTCTAATGTGAGTGTACAAAACGAAGAGGATGAAGGGTATAGCTGAGAAAGCAAACGCTTTGCAAGACTATAATATTCATGGTTGCACTATGGCCCTGCAGGTAATGTCGTCTCCCATATTGTCCTGTTTTATTTCCTACGAAGTGCTGACGATTACGAAAGTCATCAAATATTTATTTTATTTTCTCATATCTGGGCGTACAAGATTAACGACAGGTGTGCCCTACCCAAGGTTGCTGGCGACGTTCGCTTCCCAAGGCTGCTGAAATGGGAAGCAAACGACAAAACGTGGAAACTGTACATTGCGGACTTCGAGCACAAGGTAAATTCGATACAGGGCGATATCGCATACAAGTATAGGCGTCATTGCTACAATATAGAAGTAAAACCGCTTCCAAATGAAGAGATGGCGCCTCTAACACGAGCGCAATCGCTTCCAAATGAATCAAAAACGCCTCTAACATAAGCGCAATTGCTTCTAAATGAAGCGATGCCGCCTCTAACAAGAGCGCAATCGCTTCTTAAGGAAGTGATCGCCTTTTCTCAAATTCTTTATCAATAGAAAATAATGTGGAATATCTATCTTATAGGTCGTTCACATCGAGCAATTGGAGGCCACACCCTATGAAAGGACCATGCATGTGGTAGAAGTCGTATTGGGAACATGGCAGAGCCTTGCGTAAGCGGGTGAAGGACAACCGGTCCCTCCCATTACTGTGCGGAGGAAGAAAATGGGCATTGAAGTTATTAGTGTGTCAGACGAGGAAGAGGCAGAGGAAGAAGAAGACGAAAAAGAAGAAAAAGAAGAAGACGAAGAAGAAGAGGAAGCAGAAGAACCCAAATCTCGTAAGTCCGCGAAACATCGGATTGATGAAAAATGGAAGCAGTCTGCCGATTCAAGAATTGCAGACTGTGAGAGGTTAACCAGAGAGTGAAGCAAAGGCTTCGAGGACCTCAGTGTAAAGGTTCTCCAACTGGAACAAGAGAACCAGCAACCGAAGAGTCAGATCGCCATGATCTTGAAGGAACATGGTTATATTAAGAATCAATTCGCCCTCTTCCAGAATAAACAGGCGTCTCAGAAGAAGATTTTGAGTAAATTATCCGAGGTATGCTTCTAAACTATGGTTGTGAAATGTTGAAATTGAGGAAATCCAACAACGAAGCGTCGACGCTTCGAATGTGAAGCGCCAACGCCGTCACATGACGTGATGCGCTTCGGATGGTCGCCGTTGCCTTCATTTAAGGCTTTGACGCTTTTACACGAGGTGTTGACGCTTCTACATGCATGAAGCGACGACGCTTTGACTATGATACGTCTATGCTTTGGATATAAAGCGCGAACGCTTCTACATGTTAATTATTGATTAAACATTAACTGATATTTTTATCGTATTGCAGGCCCGCAGTGTGGCAAGAAGTTCGCTAGGGTGCGCTAGGGATTATCAAAGATCTGTCCCCTTACGCCAAAGATCTGCCCCAGCCCGAAGTTGGGGCGAGTTGCACCGGCTTCCCGAAGGGAAGTGACTGCCCCGAGCCCCAACCCCACCCACAGCCCTAGCCCCAACCACAAACACAGCCCCAGCCACAACCACAGCCCCAGCCCCAGCCCAACCACAACAACAGCCCAAGCCCAAGCCCAAACCCAAACCCCAGCCCAAGCCCCAACCACAACCACAACCCCAACCCCAACCACAACCACAACCACATTCAGACTCCACACCCGCGCCCCACCTAAACCCCATTCTCCTACTCCCTCCAAACCCGAAGCCCTTACCCAATCGAAAGTCCTGCCTCCACCACAGTCCACAACCCAACCTCCTACAAAGGAGAAACCCCATCCCCAACCACAATATCTGCCTCTACCACCACCACCTACTGCGTCTCATGACGAAGGTCCTGAGATGCCCCTTACGCAACTATGCATCGAGGAGAGGTCTTCGGATCGAAAAGAAGAGGGGGACGAAGTCCCATTCATCTTCAGGAGAAGTGAGAGGCACCGAGCGGCCTCACGATTCCTCCCGCGTAAACTCACTCTAAAAGAAAGGGAGAGTTGGTCTCCAAAACCCGCAAAAAGAAGGCCAAAGTGGTGGGGGGCCCATCCGGTGATGCATAACCTCAGGCTTATATGAATGCTATTTGGGAAATGTCCAACAAAGAAAACAAGTATATTCCCTCCATACAACTTTTAACATGCATTTCGAAGTGTTGACTTGTCGTTGTCGAAGCGTCGTCGCCTTACAATAAGAGCGTCAGCGCTTTATAGACTAAGCACTAGCGCGTCTACTTAGAAGTGCTAGAGACTGATCCACTTATGTCATAATGTGAACGTAGGGCTGTCATCTCGACCGTTGGGTCCCAACGTATTACCATCAAGTTGACGCGTTGCCTGCGATCCAAACAGGAAACAGAAGACCCAATAAGTATTAATTCCTATTCAACCTCGTCGTTTCCCTGATTCCATATTGATATTGACACTTTCGTATGCAGATAATGACCACATACTTTAGGGTCATGAACAAGCGAGAGGACATTGAGAAGAGGAAGACTTTCCGGATGGCCACCGTTGGACTAAAATGCACGACCACGAATTTTAGAGATTTGAGGGGTACATTGAACAGAGTGGAGAATACGCGCCCTCCAACATTGTGGGACGGAGTAGACACTACCTCGACCATTTTTTAGCACATCATGGCACTCCGTCGTTGCAGCGTTTAGTCATAAATAAAAATCGCGCCTTGAATGTGATGGACTGTGAACAATTTTTTTTCTAATTCACATAGACAGCTACCACACTGGGCGCTTGTTGTGGCGATCCCCTAAGCTCATAAAATCGAGATCCTCAACGCCCTCCCAGATCGTCTTCAAGAAATCAAATTTGGCGAGGCGATAAGGGCACTGGTAAGCTAAACTCGAATACTGTCAAAAGTAATGCCGGAATCGCTTACGACTCTTAGTGGAAGCATTGCCACGTTTTACATGGGGCATCAGCGCTTTGACAATGGGGCGTCAGTGCTTTGAAATGGGGGTCAGTGCATCAGCGCTTTGGCAATGGGGAGTCAGCGCTTTGAAAATGGGGGGGTCAATGCGTTAGCGCTTTGAAAATGGGGAAGTCAGTGCGTCAGCGCTTTGGCAATGGGGCGTCAACCCTTTTAGGTAAAGGCGTCAGCGCTTTGAAAATGAGCCGTCCAGCGCTTTGACAATGGACGTCACCGCATTGACAATGGGGCGTCAGCGCTCCCTTCTGTTTTCTAAATGCATGTGTAACGGGGCTAACAATCTTAGTGCATAATGTTTCAGTATTTTCCCCGATGGAAAATTTTTGGTAAAAAAGTTTCACCAGCTGCGGAAAATAATAACCATGTAAAGGGGCTAACAAGGATAATAGCCCGGTCACAATGATATAGTCATATGACCACTTGGTCGTCTCTTGATCTTCGAAAAGGTCGTTATCAAACAACCACTCGGTCTCGAAACCCATACCATCCCACCATTCCTCGGGTTGATCTCGTGGTGGTGGTTGTGGTGGTGATGGGGGATCAGGTGCTCCTCTAGGAAGCGGCCTTCGAAGTGGGCACTTTCTAAGTGGGGTTCTTAATGGCGCCTTCTTTTTGGGTGCCATTGGTATTTCAAAGGAATCGAAGAAAGAAACTCGAAAACTTAAGAAATAAACTCAAGAAAAAGGTAGGGTTTACCTTTTTGGAGCATTTAAATCGGATCCTTCGCGGGAGAAATCGAAGGTTTCGCAAACCTTGAAGGAGACGGGGCGCGGAGAAGAGAAAAGAACCCTAAATCTTGAAGTGGGACCGTGCAAATGAAGACAATCCATACAAAAGCCCCCTTTTATAAGGAAAAATCCACTCGAGCGATAACCAAAATCACTCAATCGGTTTTTGTTTTACACAAGGCTGCTCGACAAAATCACTCGAGCGGTTTTTCCCATAAAAATTTGCTTGGAAAAATTGCTCGAGTGGTTTTTCCAGAAACCTTCAGGCTTGGAAATTTGAAGGAATCGCTTGAGCAATTTCAAAAATTCACTCGAGCGGTTTCCTCTCAACTGCTTACTGAATGTAAACGGTCCATTGACTGTTTTGAGGGTTTTAAGTCCTCCATTTCCCTTTGTACCAACATTTTATACTCGGGTACACACATAGCAACATACGGAATTAATATGTGGGATTTCGAGCTCTAATTACGATGACATTATAGCATTTAATTTAATATTTTTAGCGCCATCACCGCAGTACAAATTCATTAAATTTGGAGAGGACCACCATATACAATATGCGATCATTACAATGAAACCGAAACAAACCAATACCTGTAAGAACTAGCGAACTTCATTCGAATAGGTGCGGGTATTGGTCACGGATTTCTGCTTCGCGTTCCCCAGTGGCTTCGTCCTAAGAGTGGTTCCACCACTTCACGAGCACTAAGGGTATTTGCTTGATCCGCAAGGTCTGCTCCTTATGATCCAAAATTTGTATCGACTCTTCCACTCCAGTCAGATCTTCCTGAAGTTCAATGGGTTGGTAGTCTAATACATGAGTCGGGTCCATAACGTATTTCCACAACATTGACACATGAAATACATAGTGCATACTTGACAGTTGCGGCGGCAAAGCAACCCGATATGCGACTTCGCCTACCCAACCCAGTATTTTGAAAGGTCCAACATAACGCGGGCTTAGCTTCCCACGCTTTCCGAAACACATCACGCCTTAGTCAGCGAGATCTTTATGAACATGTTCTCCCCAATTTGAAATTCGACATTGCTTCTCTTGAGGTCGGCATAGATCTTTTGGCGACTCTACGCAACTCACAACCCCTCGCGGATTAACCGAATTTTCTCGGTCATGCTTTCCACAATCTCTGGACCCAAAATGAATTTCTCGCCAACTTCTTCCCCATTGAGTGGAGACTTGCATCTCCATCCATACAAAGCCTCAAATGGAGTCATTCCAATACTCCTCTGATAACTATTATTATAGGCAAATTCGATCAGGGGCAGATGCTTGTCTCAAGATCCTTGGAAATCGAGTATGCAAGCTCGAAGCATGTCTTCAATTACCTGGTTCACCCTTTTGGTTTATCCATCGGTCTGAGGGTGAAATGTCAAGCTGAAATCCAGCTTGGAACCCATTCCTTCCTAAAAACATTGCCAAAACTGCGATGTATACAGTGAGTCTCTATCGGACACGATGCTGACAGGTATACCATGCAATCTGATAATCTCCTTGAGGTACAATTCTGCAAGCTTACTAGTTGTATACTTTCTGCTATATGGCAGAAAGTGAGTGGACTTGGTCAATCGATCGACTATGACCCAGATAGCATTATGCCCTTTCACCGTTCTTGACAACCCTAGAATGAAGTCGATAGAAATGGCTTCCCATTTCCATTCCGGTATCGACAATAGTTGCAATAGACCAGAAGGGTTCTGATGATCGATTTTCACCTGTTGGCATACTAAGCATTTTGAAAATAGTCTGCTACATCTCTCTTCAAACCTCTCCACCAGAAACTCTTTTTCAGATCCTGGAACATCTTGGTACTCCTAGGGTGAATGGTGTATATCAACTTGTGAGCTTCCTCTAAGATTGTGTCTTGAAGCTCGGTGTTGGTTGGTACACACATTCGACCTCGAAATAGCAGTGATCCGTCCTCCCTGATGGAGAAATCGGGTTGATTCCCGCTAATCACATCCTGTCTGATGGCCATAAGGTCATCACCGACCATTTGTAGATCGCAGATATTTTCGAAAAGCGTTGACCGAATAACAATGGTAGCCATCAAAGCTCCTGAACCCTTAAGGTACGATCCTTGTGTTGCATAGGGTCATATCTTCAAGTAAACGCCATCTAGCACTCTTGCGATGAGGTGTGACAACTGAGCAGAGGACTTTCGGCTCAGTGCGTCTGCCACTACATTAGCCTTCCCAGGGCGGTACTGGATGGAGCAATCATAAACCTTGAGAAATTCCATCCATCTTCTCTGCCTCATGTTCAAATCCTTTTGTGTGAAAAAGTATTTGAGGCTTTTGTGATCGGTAAATATATTGGTCTCCCCGTAAAGGTAATGCCTCCAAATCTTCAGGGCAAAGATGACTGCCGCCAACTCAAAGTCATGAGTCGGATAATTCTTCTCGTGGTCCTTAAGCTGTCGAGAGTCGTAAGCAATGACTCTCATTTTGATTTAGCACACAGTCCAATCCGTTGTGTGACGCGTCACTGTACACTGCAAAACCTCCACTGCCTGACGGTATTGCAAGCACTAGTGCGGTGGTTGGCTTACTCAAGCTCTTAAAAACTCCTTTCACATCATTCGGTCCACTCAAACTTGACATCCTTCCTTGTGAGCTGCGTGAGCGGACCCGAAATCTTAGAAAAGCCTTCGACAAACCTCCTGTAATAATCGGCTAACCCCAAGAAGTTTCGTACTTCTGTCGCTATCTTTGATTGTTCCCATTTCACAACAGCCTCAATTTTAGCTGGATCAGCGGTTATATCAGCCTTAGAGACGACGTGTCTCAAGAAGCTGACATGTTCAAGCCAGAACTCACACTTAGCTTTGCATACAATTAGTGATCTCGGAGCGTCTGGAGAGCGATCAGCAAATGTTGCTTGTGCTCCTCTCTCGTCTTCGAATAGATAAGGATATCATCCACGAAGACAACCACACATTTGTCAAGATGTGGTCTGAACACTCTGCTCATCAGATCCATAAATGATGCTGATGCGCTCGTCAACCCAAATGACATCACTAAAAACTCGTAGTGTTCGTACCTTGTGCGAAATGCAGTTTTCGAAATGTCATCGACCTTGATTTTCAATTGATGGTAACCTGACTTGACCTCAAGTCGATCTTTGATAAGAATTTCGCGCCTTGGAGCTGATCGAAGAGATCATCGATACAAAGTGGATAGCAGTTCTTAATCGTCAACTTGTTCAAATGACGATAATCTATACAAAGCCACATAGAACCATCCTTCTTCTTGACGAACAACATCGGTGCTCCCCATGGAGACACACTAGGTCTCATGAATCCTTTATCCAACAGCTCCTACAATTGCTCCTTAAGTTCGTTAAGTTCTGCTAGCATCATACGGTATGGTGTCTTCGATAACGGCTAGGTGCCTGGAGCGAAATCGATTGCGAACTTGACTTCCCGATCCTGTGGTAGCCCAAGGAGGTCCTCGGGAAATACGCCCGGGAACTCGGATACAACGGGAAAATCGGCAATGTTGATTCCATCTTCCAATTGACTCTTCATTAATGCGAGGTATCCATGGCATCCATTGTTCATCAGACGCTCTGCTCGGATGTCAAAAATAAATGGAGCAACGCTGGACTTAATGCCATGAAATCGAAAGGATTTCCCCTTTGGAGGGTAAAAAGTAACCACCTTTCAAAGGCAATCAACGCTCGCATGATTAGCGGATAGTCAGTCTATGCGTAGGATTACATCGAATCCTTTCATATCCAACAGGATTAGATCGGCCATAGTTTCGTGGTCTTCAATCCGAATGATGACTAATCGACACACTGTGTCTGTGTTTAATGAGTTTCCCTTAGGGACTGACACTTCCAAAAAGAAGTTCAATAGCTCAAGAGTGATACTCAATTCGACAACGAATTGAGAAGTCACAAAAGAGTTTAGTAGACCCGGGGTTTATCAACACTCGTGCCTTGTGATAAAAGATATCACTTCTCTGGTGAATGTGTAAGGTACCTACGTTTTAAAGAACGCAGTTCAGTTAAGTGTACCTAAGATAGCGTCGTAGCAGTCATGAATTATTCTAAGCAAAAACATTGTAAAGACATTTATCAACTAAAATAAGGCAATAATTTAACCATAAATGGTGATATCATACCTTGAATCACATTGTTGGTTGCATGGGCATCACGTGCCGAGACAACATAGGCTCTACCCTGCACCGTAGGTCTTGAGGGCCTCTGATTCGTTGCCAAAGGTCTCGGAGTCATTGCCGGTGTTGTCGACCCTTTCTTCCACTCGGGACAATCCCTGATCAAATGCCCTTACTTGCCAAACTCAAAGCAAGCACCTATTGTCCACCTACACTCCTCTGTTTTGTGTTGCTTTCCACATCGCGTGCACTTCTCAGTTGGTGCAGACGAAGCGGCACGTGAAATGGATTGCCCTCTCGACATCCCAGTAGTGATGGGATTTGAAGGGCGGAACTGCCTTGTGGATGCCGACCCAGTCAGACTTGAATAGGTGGAATGAGTAGGCCGACTCGGCGCTAGCATCAAAATCCTCTGTTTCTTGCTCGACTGTTCGGAAGCATAGGATTGTGTCACACCCGATCAACTGAAGGCATTCCAACTAACCTTTTCTTCCCCAGTGCTCGGAATCAACTGAAGGAGCTTCTCCATCTGATTTAACCACTCTTCCGCTTCAGCCTGACCTTGGAAGCAAGGAGGATTCATTCTCCTGAACTCCTGAAATCCCAAAGGTGAGGGTCTCGTTGCAAGTTGGACCATTGTGTTGACCATCGTCTCCAACAATTGCCCATGCAACCCATTGTTGTTTCCTCCACCCACTGGAATAATGTTAGGACCGGTGGCGATTCCATCACCACTCGAAATGTCTCTAATGCCAACTGTCCTTGGTCTGCCACATGGGGGCATACTGATTTGTCATCGATCAAACACGAATTTCGATCAATACTGGTTATGACAAATCAGGCCCACCGTCCTATGGAATCAGAACCTAAAGTCATATCTCTAATACCAACTGTGATAGCTCGATTTTTCCCACATGAATTTCCGGAAACGGCCGAGTCGTCAGGTGACAATTCGATTTTCCTCTACGTGTAATTCTAGGAAAAACCGAATCGTATGATCCATTTTGATACATACTCCTCATAACAGATATTATATGGCACTAACAAGTTTCCATTTCTATACATAATGTAATCCAAAACGACAAAATAAACCACCGGTGACGGTCGACCATCACCTAAACAATGGTATTTCAAAACACACACACACACACACACACACACGCACATATATATATATATATATACACACACAAAGCGAATTCCTATAGCATATCAAGGTCACAACTATAATCCCTACGGAAAATAATCTTCAGGCGGAAGCTCCTCTTCTACCTCAAGTATGTAATCAGGATCCTCTACTAGCTCAGGATCCCAATCCAACTCTAAACCTGTGACATAAAATGTCGGGATGAGCTAACAGTCTAAGCTCAGTAGGAAAAAGATCAATACCAACTCACATTTTGTCAATTCAAAACATAGGTTCAATGACTATAATCAAAAGCATTATCATATCAAAACGGAATCAACGACGAAATTTCAATTGTCATTCCATGTTCAACCGAATTCAAATGAGCTTTAAATTTCACTCAATGTTCAGACAAAATTCGGGAATTTCATATGATTTCGGTTTTCTATTCATTTATCACATCTTACATGCTATGCTTAGTTCATTAATGACTTAAATCATAACTTAAGTAACTCCAACACGATTATAGCATTGTTGAGCCAAATTTTCGATGGGAATCCCCCTAACCATCTTCTTTCAATAAACGCTTACAAAGTGTACGGTATAAATCGCCGTACCGGTCCAAGGTGGATGGTATAAATTGTTATATCGATCCATATGTATAGTATAAACCGCCATACCAGTCCATAATGGGGGGTTCATTCACACAACCTTAAATCAACATGCATTACTAATAGAATATGTTTAAGTCAAAGTTATGACACATAGCTAGAATCAGAGTTCAAGACTTCATGTTCAAAGATTGAAGTATTCATAATCGAAGTTCCGATGCAATGGTTCATAGTTCAAATTTCTAATGTTCCAGTTAGCATTCAATGATCATATTCGGAATTCTATTTTCGAAGAAACATACATTCAAATTCATATTCAAATTTTCATTTATCACTTCATAGAGTCTATGAATCAAGATCAAAAACGAAAATCGTGCATTGAGTTTTCCCTACCTTAGGTTCGGAGTCATTTAAAACGATACGATGATCCTTATCAATGGTCTCCCGTTCTAGACCTAGATTACATCAAGATCATACACTACGTGTCAATGATAGAGAAAATGGCTCAAAACATCTCCATACTTTTCCAGAAAAAAACCAGAATGACCCATCAATAGGGAAAATCGCTCAAGCGGTTTCCCCAGATTCCAAATGGCACACTAAAATTCGCTCAAGCAATTTTTTGATTGGAATCGAGCAATTTTTCCACTTTATTTTTGAAGCTAAATCGCTCGAGCGGTTTTACCCGATTCAACACTATTAATGCTTCTTCTTCGGGACTCGATTTCCTCCAAATTTCAAAATGAGTTCAATCACACACCATACATATGCCCATCTAAGTCTAGGAAACCAATTTCATACTCCAAAGTTACGATGCTCACCTTTTTAGATCGTACACACGAGCTCACAATGATCATTATCGAAAAGAGTTTCGAAATCATGCTTGTGGATTCTCACGGCGATCAAGATCAAACGAAGCTCAAAACGAGACTTCACACTAACATGTAATGATCTTCATCTCCTCAAATCGTCGACGCATTTACGATGACCGTTTCACATTCATTCAAACCCACACTCCCACACGCTCTCCGATACAATGATGACCAAGCTTGAAGGTTCTCCATGGTCGGGATCTACGAAGAGTGGTCGAGATCTACATGGATTCTTGCGAGGAAAACGGAGCTCACGGAGAAAATCAACGGCTAGGATTTCCCAAGAGGGTTTGATGAGAAGGGTGGAGTGAGGAGTGGGAGCTTTCTCTCTCTTCTCTTTTCTTGCAAACCAAAACAAAATATCCAAGATATTTTGCTTCAATTGGTCTTATCCTCTTTTATCCCTTGGGGGGGCCGCACGCCGTGCGTCTGTGCACAGACTCTCCACTAAAGGTCAAACTGATTATCCAATTTACTTAGAAACCCAATCCTTTACCGTCGATGTTCTCACGGATCCCGGGTAACTAATTACCCATTTAAATATTTTACACTTCTCACACGAAGTGTACTTTTCAAATTTTAATTATTTCAAAAATTCAAAGCGACAATGCGCGGCTTGCCGAACATGTACACGTAGTCGGGCGCGTTCGGGTTCGAAATTTTCGGGACATTACAATAACGCTTCAAATTATAGGCGATGACACTTCAAATTAGAGATGACGTTTCGACAATCGTCTGACTGAAGCGCTGACACTTCTATGAAAAAGCGTCATGGGTAACCTCAAACAGCAGCCCGCTTCTTATCAGTATTCGAGAGAAGTTCGTGGAATGCGCTACCTACCACCGACCCTCAAAATTTATTTCGAAGTGACGTTCCCCATAAAGCCATGTCCCGTCACAAACCCTTCCCATTCCAAACACATCGTCTTTCTCCGTCTCCTAGCCCTAATCCCATGGCGGAAGAACCAGACCATGACGAGCTAAGTAGAAGGCTTGATCGAATCCTTGAAAAGCAAAGGGCCGAACTTTTGACTGCGATAAAGAGATTAGAGAAGTTGAAACGCCAGCGACCCATTCCAGACGCTGAATCGTCTACTGAGACCCCCTATTGCCATAAACCTTGTCCCAAACCAATCCGTTTTTCCAACTTCTCACCTTCCCCCACTTCTTAACAATCTCACCAATCTAAAATCAAATGTTGAATCTCCAGTGTGAGTTCCTCTATGATGATGGTGGGTTGAAAATTTACTACAAGAGGGAGTCATCTCTCTTGACGGAGCCAAAAATTTAAAGACCTCGAGAGCGATCTCCATCGCAAACTTTATCGTGTCAGTCCTTGTCTAGATTTTTCCTAGGTTTATCTTCTATGTAATCAGCTTCTTGGTTAATCCCTATAAACATTTCTTGCCATATTAATAGAAATTTTCTTTTTGTTTATCCCAAATTGAGCAGATTTGAATCAGTCGCTGCAACAAATATGGATTGTAATAGATTGGACCCATTGGCGCACAGTTAATTTAAGAGCTGACGCTTCAAATAAAAAGTGATGATGCATCGAGTTAGAATCGACGACGCAACGATTTCAAAGCGATGACACCTCGATTTCGAAGCGATAAAGCTTTGAGTTAGAAGCGAAGGCGCCTTAATAAGAAAACATGCGCCCCATAATGAAGCGACAGCCCCCTGAATATTAGGGATAACGCCCTGAATGTTAGTCATTGGATCATATTAATTTAAACGAGAAAAACATTGTCGCGTTTAACATGGGGCGTCAGCGCTTTAATACACGGATTTAATCACAGGATATGTATTTCAAAGCGCTGACGCTTTTTGTAGACGCGTCGGTGCCTCCACGACGATGCGTCAGCGCCCCTCATATGTAACTAGTGCGCTCCTCATATGTAACTAGTTCTTTGAGATATGTAATTTTCGATGTAATATACTCGCTTCTTTTATTATTTTGTGCAAAATTTTGTAAGTGATATCTTCGTTTCTATTATTATTTGGTGGGAAATTTTTAGAAGCGACTTATTCTTATTTTCACTTCCCATTCAGCGAGGACACAAGTAGTCCAACGAAATCGCTAGCGCTACTAATGAGGAAAGCTGAGTTTATATTCATATAAACGAGAAAATTAAACGAAAGAGATTATATTCATATAAACTGAATAATTGAAAAAAATACATTGTGCATCGTCTTCAAAAGTTATTCCCGCAAAAAGAGCGCCTCATCCCGACTTCGGGATGTCATCAACTTGCTGTCTTCGTAGAGAAAGTGGAGATCGGGAGGGTAGGGGTGGGAGAAGATGGGGAAGTGGGTGGAGAGTTAGGATAGGGTGTAGGGCAAGGGGGGGTTGTGGTAAACGACTCAGCGTTGTCCAGAATGTGTCGTTGTTGGTGCAGCTGCCTCTCCTTCTGGGTCAAAAGCGCTTGAAGCTCGGCCTTCTGCCTTTGAATCAGCCTCTCCTTCTTGGCTAACAAAAATCTTCTACTTCTCCCTTTCGATAAGACGATCAAGAGTTTTACTTATCTCGGGCCAGTTGGGTTGTTCCGCCATGGTTTAGGGTTTACGGTTAAGGGTTTAGGGGTTTAGAGGAAGTGGTTTTGGAGACAGCTGGCAAAAGAAATGATAAGGAGTGATGATTAAATGGTGAAGGGGTTTTGGATTGGGAACGGAAGGCAAAAGATATGACATGGTCAAAAGATTAGATTGACGGAAGGCTAAAAGGCGTTTTTATTAGGATACGAACAACCACTGCAATAATTAATGTTGGAAAAGACTGCGCGAAAAGACAACACAATTCACAATTTCAAAATCCTCGAAATTCGTAATAAATGAAATGCCGATTACCGTCAAGAAGCGTCATCGCCCTTGATTGAAGCGTGGACGCTTCAAATTAGAAGCAATGACGCTTCATAATTGAAGTGATGATGCTACAATTTAGAGACGATGACGCTTCGGGAAACGTCTTATTGAAGCGCTGACGCTTCTAATAATAAGTGTCATGGGTAACATCAAACCACAGTGCATTCTTATCGTAATTGGAGAGAAGTTGGTGGAATACGGAGTGTCGATGCAATAAATATGAATCCCAATGACTTACGAAATCGCTTTGGCGACAGTGCACCATGATGACTACAACAGTCTATTTAATGAAGTTGCATGACAAATTGCTATTTAAAGGGCATCATAGCGCTCAATTTTTTTTATATTTAGTTACTCATTGGATTATATGTTTCATCTTCCTCAGCCCAGACCGAAATGAGTCATAACAGTTTGAGAAGGGGCCACCGGCTAGCGCGCAGCGTTTTATCAGTTCCTACGATAGTTCGGTTATCGACATCCCCGATGACAATGAGCTGGCTGTCATCCCTGACAACGAGCATGTTGTTCTCCCTCCCCCTAAAAAAGGTACCGTCATTCTAGACGATGACGACCTTCCCGTTATGCTGCAGGTGGTGGGAGACCCAGAGCCCCTTCTCCCGGCTCCAAAATCGGTGCTTCTTCTCCCGGCTCTGTAGTCGGTTCTTCCTCTTCCGCCTCCACTTCTTCCTCTTCCACCCCAGCCACAACCACTGCTACCATCTCCAACTCCACTTCCTCATCCACCACCGTCAGTATAACAAACTCCCCACATCCGCCTACATCTCTACCTCCATTTCCAGCACCATTACCACCGCTACCTCCTCCACTTCCACCTCTACCACTCCCTCTCCCACCTGCCGCGTGCCCCACCGCCTCATCAACCCGCGACCCATCCCCGCCACCACCTCCAACACTTCCATAAAATGTTGCATCCTCCCCCAACCAACCACCGCCATCACCATATCCCCTTCCTCGCTTCTCCCTTCATTCTCTTTCCTTCTTCCGCCTCGGCCTCAGCCTCCTCACCTCAACTGTCTCAACGTATCTTTATGGTATTTTGTCAACAGTGTAATCTTTGCTCCTAGGAATCCTTGCGATGACCTTATCAAGGGCTGAATCAGGGTCCGCTAGATCATCCAATGCATCAGAACCATGTTCAATTTCATCAGACCATTTACGATAAAGAATGACAGTGTATAGGAAGACTGTAACGAAAGACGATATATAGAAATAATTTTGATTTATGAATGAAATCTTTTTGCATGATTATTAATTTTTTTTACTTGATAAATAGTTCTGACTAATAAAAACGAAGCTCCATGAGAATATGAAAATGTCAATCCACAGGAGTGCCTTCACGAAAAATTACATAGTCAATGGTCCTAGATTGAGTCGCACGTCACTCAAATGGGAAGCGACGTCCCTTCATAATCTAAGCGCCCATGCTTCAAAAAACGAATCGTGGACACTTCCTTTCCAAAACGTCGTTGCATTTTTTTTACTGCAATAAGCAATGACGCTTCAATTTAGAAGCGATGGCGATTCAACTTAGAAGCGATGACGCTTCTACTTAAAAGCAACGACTCTTCAATTTAGAAGCGATGACGCTTCGACAATCATCTTATTGAAGCATTGACGCTTCTGTGTAGCTATACCAGACGTGATTTCTCCCAAGTTTGGGGGACATTATTGACTTTCTTTGCAAATCTTATGCTCGGTGCACTCAACACCATGATATATTTTTAAGGTTTGTTTTTGTTCTCAGTAACACAAACGAAGCTGACGCGGGACGATAACCCTAAAATGCGGAATATGATTTTAATGCGATTTGCCGAAATTAATTAGAATTTAATCAAGCGTAATCTCAAAACTATCTTAAATACCTTAGGATTCAGAGAATTCAGGTTGGTAGATCACACGAGATCCAGTTAGGGTCCAGTCCGATGCGCGAGTACTATTAGATTTGAGGCGAGATCGGCCTAGAGATAGAACTCTAGCTTTTCCAGGCTTAGGCGCTCGTCTTCAATCCGATGTAGATTCACGGTTCAAACCAGGGTGGCGGAAATAGGTTATGGGTTTGTAATAGGTTTTGGTTTTGTAACAGGTTTATGGTTTTCGGATCGGTTTATGGTTTAGAAAAAAGGGTGTTGGCTATGTTTGATTTAGGGTTTCAAAAGGCTTAGGGTTTTGGGATCGAAAGGAAACAATTAGGCTACGGTGTAGGGGAAGCAAACACAGATCGAGAGATAACCAATATAATAGAGAAGATAACAATGGCTTTTAGGAATCACTCCCTTCGCCTCACACCAAACCCATCTCAGGCAAAGAATATTCAAGCATAAAAGCATTCAAAATATTCAATAACTAATTAAAAAGTCTTTACAAGCCTCTATATATAGGCCACCAATAATTAAAATTCGAAATAAAGAGTTCTAATAGAAATAAAACACAAAAAGGCAAGTTTTCGCTAAAAAAAACTCAAATTTCAGAAGCCCGTCACGACGTCCACGGACGTCCGTAGTGTCTACGACGTCCGTGACCTACAATGATAAAAGAAGGCAAAATCACGACGTCTGTCATATTTTCCATTTAACGTCCCACGGACGTCCGTCACTGTTCACATGAACAGTAAATATATATATATATATATATATATATATTTTTTTTTTTTTTTTTTTTTTTTTTCGTGACGTTTCCCGTCATTCTCCTCCACTCAAAATGTTTCATCACCGATGAAACACGCATGTGGTACTCGGATTCTAGGTTAGGGCATTTTATTTGTCATATTTATTTTCTTGCATTATTTTTTCATTTGTGAGTCCATATTGCATGCCATATTAGAACCCTAATAGACCTTGTGATCACCATGGCTTCGGATGAGGTTCTTCATACTCTTAGAGCTATGCGAGAAGAATTGGGTGCAATTAGTGCACGTTTGAATACCATTGAGCAAGCCCAAACATCCCTAGGAGTTGGTAATGATAGATTACGTGATCGAATCAACCAACTGGAAGCGATGGATGGGCTGGAAAATCAGCACCAAGAGCGTGAATGTCCCCACTTGGAACGTAATGGTCGCCAAGACAACCGGAACCGTAGGGATCATCGTAGAGATGACTATGACCCCGAAGTTCAACTCCTTAAGAATGTCCGAGTTGAGATTCCGACTCTCGATGTAAGAATGGACCCTACCGTCTTCCTCGATTGGCTTTCTGACATGGACCAACACTTTGATTGGTATGCCATGAATGACAATCGTTGCGTTAGACTCGCAAAAATGAAGTTGGTTGGTCAAGCTCGGCTTTTATGGCTCCATGTTGAGCGCATTAGGGTGAACGCGGGTTGTCCTCCCATTACCCGTTGGGACGACATGAAGGAACGACTTACTGAGAAGTATGTTCCTTTATCATACCACCAACGCCTCCTCAAAGGGCAAAACTTACGCCAAGGTGGAATGCCCGTGAATTACATTGCCAAATTCAAGAATTCATGATGAGGGCAAAAGTATCAAGACCTCAAATCACTCTCTAGATTCCGCACTGGATTGCGACTTGATTTGCAGAAAGAGTTGATTTCTCACCCCGTAGAAACTCTTGAAAGATGCTATGTCGTTGTGCAAGATCTCGAACGGTATCTGAAAACTACGGTGGTGAAGAGGACCGAGTCCCAATATAGTAGCCAACGATCCAGTGAGGGACGATTCAATCCTCCTCCCAAACGTACACAACCCGCCCCTACCAATTCTCAAGGGAAAAGGGAAAAGGCGTAGGCGGAGAATCCTCAAGGGTTAATTCTCAAGTAAAATGCTATAAATGTCATGGGATGGGACACTTTGCCGCCCAATGCCCTACGAAAGAACCCCAAAGGACTCTCTTCATTGAGGGAGAGGAGGATGATGATGAGGTAGTGATTGAAGAGGAAGTATTTGAACCGGTTAGCACACCCAGTGATGAGGAGGGTGATGCTATTGGTCATGCTTTAGTTGTGAGGTGTGCTCTTGCACAGCCTCAACGGGATGAAAAGGATGACTGGCGTAGGGAGAACATCTTCCACACCTATGCCATATTCGGTAAAAAGAATTGTAGGGTCATCGTGGATAGCGGTAGTTGCACTAATGTTATATCAACTCATGCCGTACGCCGCTTAGGGCTTACACCTGAAGCCCACCCGAGACCTTATAAAGTCGCATGGGTCAATTCTTCATCCATTCCCATGTCGAAAAGGTGTCGTGTACCGATTCAGTTAGGTTCTTATTCGGACACCTTATGGTGCGATGTGGTGCCGATGGATGTGGGCCATATTATTTTGGGAAGGCCGTGGCTCTACGACATAGACGTGACTCTTTCTGGTCGAACAAACATCTGCACGTTCATGTATAAGGGTAAAAAGATCACTTTACACCCTTTGCCTCCCAAAACACCATCGACCAACACCGTTGAAAAGAAGGGCGAGTTTTCTAAATCCATTAATATTGTGAGCCCTTCTGAGTTCGAGAAAGCCTCGAAAGATGAGAGTGTGGTGTACGTAGTTGTCACCGTAGAGAGTGCTCTCGAGTCGGTGAGCGAGTGTCCCCAGTAGGTTGAGCCGATTTTAAAAGAGTTTACGGATGTCTTCCCTGAAGACTTACCAAACGAACTCCCTCCTCTGCGTGATATCCAACACGCAATAGATTTGGTTCCCGGATCTACCTTACCGAACCTGCCCCACTATAGGTTGAATCCGGTTGAGCACGCCGAGTTAACTCGGCAAGTCAATGAGCTCCTTCAGAAGGGGTTCATCCAAGAGAGTTTGAGCCCGTGTGCCGTACCTGCCCTACTCACTCCTAAGAAAGATGGTACGTGGCGCATGTGTGTGGATAGTCGTGCGATCAATATGATTACCGTTAAGTATCGGTTTCCCATACCAAGGCTCGATGATATGCTCGACATGATGGTTGGTGCCACTATCTTTTCAAAGATAGACCTTAAAAGTGGCTACCATCAAGTCCGCATCCGCCCCGGTGATGAGTGGAAAACCGCCTTTAAGACTAAGGATGGTCTTTACGAGTGGATGGTCATGCCTTTTGGGCTTTCTAATGCCCCGAGTACTTTCATGCGACTCATGACCCAAGTGTTGAGGCCGTTTCTAGGCAAATTCCTTGTTGTTTATTTCGATGACATCTTGATCTATAGTCACGACAAGGATCAACACTTGACCCACCTTAGGCAGGTTTGTGAAACCCTCAAGGGCGAGAAGTTGTTTGCCAATTTCAAGAAGTGCACTTTCATGCAGCATTCCGTTGTCTTCTTAGGATTCATTATCTCGGCCAATGGAATGGTCGCGGACCCTGAAAAGGTGAAAGCCATTGTGGAGTGGCCCGAACCAAAGAACATACACGATGTCCGCAGCTTCCATGGCTTGGCTACTTTCTATCGTCGCTTCATCAGAAGCTTTAGCACCATTATGGCCCCAATTACAGATTGCATGAAAAAAGGGGATTTTAAATGGGGCAAAGCGGCGACAAAAGCCTTTGCCGAGATCAAACAACGAATGAGTAGCGCACCCGTCATGCGATTGCCGGACTCTTCCAAAGTCTTTGAAGTTGCATGTGATGCATCGGGTGTAGGCATAGGAAGAGTGCTTAGCCAAGAGGGTCACCCTGTGGCCTATTTTAGCGAAAAACTTAACGAGGCGAAGCAAAAATACTCCACCTATGACAAGGAATTCTATGCGGTCGTTTGATCTCTTTGATATTGGAAACATTACCTTAGACCGCAGGAATTTGTGTTGTTCTCTGACCATGAAGCCTTACGCTTTCTTGCTTCACAGAAGAAGTTGAACCCAAGACACGCGAAGTGGGTGGAGTACCTTCAAGGGTTCACATTCGTGTTAAAGCATAAGGCTGGTGCTGAAAATAGGGCCGCTGATGCACTTAGTCGGCGAGTGGTGACTTTGCGCACAATGAGCACCGAGGTCGCTTCGGTTCAAAAGTTAAAGGATGAGTACCTCGAGTGCCCAGATTTTGGGGTTGAGTACACGCCTCCTTAGTAACCCGACAAGACACACTGTGTACACCATCCATGATGGGTACTTGTTTCAAGGCAATCGCCTTTGCATCCCTCGCACTTCATTGCGTGACTTTCTCATTTGGGAGTTACATGTTGGAGGGATGGCCGGACATTTGAGTGTAATAAAGCTGCGCCAGAGAAGATAGTTCTTTGGCCTAGCTAATGAGAGATGTCGCTCGAGTTGTCAAACATTGCCGTACTTGCCAAGTGTCAAAACAGACAAAATAAAATATCGGCTTGTACACCCCGTTACCCGTGCCACAGACACTGTGGCAAGACCTCTCTATGGATTTCGTGCTTGGACTTCCTAAGACCCTTAGGAAGCACGACTCCATCTATGTCGTAGTGGACCGATTTTCCAAAATGGCCCACTTCATTCCTTGTTCCAAAACCTCCGATGCATCTCATATTGCTAAACTATTTTCGCGGGAGGTATGCGTCTTCATAGCTTGCCCAAAACTATTGTGTCTGATAGGGATGTTAAATTCACGAGTTATTTTTGGGAGACCCTTTGGCACATGATGGGCACATTGCTCCAATTCTCAACAGCTTACCACCCTCAAACGGATGGCCAAACTGAAAGCACCAATAGGAGCCTTGGGAATCTCCTTCGTAGTCTTGTCGGTGATCATGTTAGGGACACAGGATACCATCTTACCCATTTGAGTTTGCATATAATAATTACATCAATAGGTCCATAGGCATGAGGCCTTTGAGGTAGTGCATGGTCATAGGCCTAGGACCCCATTAGATTTGATCCCCATGTTCAGATCCCATAGAGTGTCGAGTCGCCATGCATTTGCACAACATATTCATAGCTTGCATGGCTAAAATTAAATGTAAAATTAATTCAAACAACAATCAATATAAATTATCTGCAGATGCTCACAGGCGTTCTAAAGAATTTAACGTGGGTGATTATGTGATGGTCCGGGTTAGGCCTGAGCGGTTCCCAGCGGGATCCGCAAAGAAGCTCCAATCTCGAGGGCCGCCTTTAGAATTTTGGCTAAGAGTGGTCCTAATGCATACGTGCTCGAGCTTCCTCTAGGTACGGGGGTTAGTTCAACGTTCAATGTGGAGGACCTGGTTCCTTACTTGGGTTTCACCCCACCTCCTGAAAACCCACTCCAGCCACCCCCTAGTCCCAGCCTTAATCCAACCTTGCAACCTATACCTCTTCCTTCCCCACGCAGACAGAGATCAGATGAGATAGAAGATATAATTAACGATCATGCCGTCTCTACACAGGACGGGGGATTCCAGAAATACTTGGTTAAATGGGTCGGCAAACCGGAGTCCGAAAACACTTGGGTCCAAGAAAATGAAGTTCGCCGCTTGAACCCCGACCTGCTAGATATCTACCACTAGCGTGTTTCATCGGTGATGAAACCTTTTTGGTCCAGAGGAATTGATGGGGACACCACATACATGGACATTGGATTCGGACCACATCGTTTCTACCGGCGTCGAAAGAAGAGGAGAGGGAGCCCGAATCCAATGTCCATGTATGTGGCGTCGAAAGAAGAGGAGAGGGAGCCTGAATCCAATGTCCATGTATGTCGTGATTATGTGATGGTTCGGGTTCACTGTCCGTAGGTCACGGACGTCCGTGGGGCACTACGGGCGTCCGTGGACATCGTGACGGGCTTCCGAAATTTGAGTTTTTTTTAGCGAAAACTTGCCTTTTTGTGTTTTATTTCTATTAGAACTCTTTATTTCGAATTTTAATTATTGGTGGCCTATATATAGAGGCTTGTAAAGACTTTTTAATTAGTTATTGAATATTTTGAATGCTTTTATGCTTGAATATTCTTTGCCTGAGATGGGTTTGGTGTGAGGCGAAGGGAGTGATTCCTAAAAGCCATTGTTATCTTCTCTATTATATTGGTTATCTCTCGATCGCATGTTTGCTTCCCTACAAGTAGCCTAATTGTTTCCTTTCGATCCCAAAACCCTAAGCCTTTTGAAACCCTAAATCAAACATAGCCAACACCCTTTTTTCTAAACCATAAACCGATCCGAAAACCATAAACCTGTTACAAAACCAAAACCTATTACAAGCCCATAACCTATTTCCGCCACCCTGGTTCGAACTGTGAATCTACATCGGATCGAAGACGAGCGCCTAAGCCTGGAAAAGGTAGAGTTCTATCTCTAGGCCGATCTCGCCTCAAATCCAATAGTACTCGCGCATTGGACTGGACCCTAACTGGATCTCGTGTGATCTACCAACCTAAATTCTCTGAACCCTAAGGTATTTAAGATAGTTTTGAGATTACGCTTAATTAAATTCTAATTAATTTCGGCAAATCGCATTAAAATCATATTCCGCATTTTAGGGTTATCGTCCCGCGTCAGTTTTGGTATCAGAGACAGGTTTATAGTTTTCGGATCGGTTTATGGTTTAGAAAAAAGGGTGTTGGCTATGTTTGATTTAGGGTTTCAAAAGGCTTAGGGTTTTGGGATCGAAAGGAAACAATTAGGGTACGGTGTAGGAGAAGCAAACACAGATCGAGAGATAACCAATATAATAGAGAAGATAACAATGGCTTTTAGGAATCACTCCCTTGGCCTCACACCAAACCCATCTCAGGCAAAGAATATTCAAGCATAAAAGCATTCAAAATATTCAATAACCAATTAAAAAGTCTTTACAAGCCTCTATATATAGGCCACCAATAATTAAAATTCGAAATAAAGAGTTCTAATAGAAATAAAACACAAAAAGGCAAGTTTTCGCTAAAAAAAACTCAAATTTCGGAAGCCCGTTACTACGTCCACGGACGTCCGTAGTGCCCCACGGACGTCCGTGACCTACGGACAGTGAAGGGGCAAAATCACAGACGTCCGTCAGTGTTTCACGGACGTCCGTCACTGTTCACATGAACAGTAAAAAAAAAATTTTTTTTTTTTTTTTCGTGACGTTCCCCGTCAGAAGCTCCATGAGTATATGAAAATGCACCAGTGTGTTCACGAAAAAATTTAACGAACGATATTGTTTTCATATAACGAACGACTACTTACACAGCAGAACACTCTATACAAAAAAGAAAAGAAATACTAGGAAAAATCTACAAACAGAAATCAGCACAGCCGACTGAGACGCCATCAGGAGCCATCATTTTGGGATAGACGACTCCCCTTTCGGACGGCGTCGTAGTTCGTTTAGCCTGTCACGGGGTCACTCTTCCAGCAGTGTCAGCCCGTGCGGTACCTAACGCCTGATGCGCTAAGTCAACCATCTCTAATACCAACTGTCGCGGGGGCGTCCTTCGACGCGCCATCAACCCGCGCGATGCTTCGCTACCACATGCAACGAAGCCAACCAATCTCTTTCAACAGCTCTGATACCACCCGCCTAAAGGACGGGAACTCCCCCTCGTGGTTACCCCTGTTTCGCGGCCTACCACCCAATGTATCGTGCCCCTTTCGACACGCTCCCTTGCACCACTATTCCATACTTGGCCTGCTCAAGCTTCACCATGCCTTTGACTAGTACCTTGCTCAGATGATTGGCATGCTGACTTCCTATCTTTGTCATGTCCGCCAGATACAATCTGAACCAAGCCACGGCCTACCTCATGTTGTCGTGCTCAACGGAGTCCCACGCAGCCCTCATGCTGTCGTGCCCTACTGAGTCTCACGCAGCGCTCAAGTGTTCTCGTGAGGTTGCCCAGCCGTATGCACCGCAATGCGTAGTCTGGGGCCATACTTCAACCTCGCATTAGGTGCCACACGGCATCGCTGCGTCGACGTCCTAGGCCCACCCTTTCAAGCCTAGGAGACACTTGCGCCCCCTCTGGCAATGCAAGGTCCGGTGTGTGGGGGAATAGCTCTCAAGCTCCCTTCCCCTATATAAGGGTAAAACAGTAATTCGGCCAAAATAGCAGGAAAACCTCAAACCCTTTGGTTTGACATACTTTACTATTCACACCGCAACGCCCCGGATCGCTAACCCACCTGGCCATGTCGCGTCCGTGTCAAGACCCCCATGCGACCGTGTCACGTCCTCGCAGTGCGACCACATCACGCGGCCCTCCTGGCCTCCATGTCGCGTGCCCTCCTGGCACCACATGTTGTGTCATCCCGGCACTAAGATGTTGCATGCCTTCTTGGCAACACATCGCGTGTCAGGCACCATGCTGCAAGCTCGAGTGTTGACCCCGTCACAAGCCGCCCCTCAAACTTGGCAAAAACATCTTCAATCGCAACCACATCCGCTTCAATCTCGTCCTTCATCCGTTGAAACCGCGCCTTCGTCTGTGCAAGAAGCATGAGTTGTTGCTCCAGAACCTCCGCCTTCTCAATTTCAATGATATGATCAAGGACTCTGAAGGCTTGGCTAATCTCAGAGTTGGGTTGTTCTACCATGGTGAAGGGGGTTTGGTTTGGGGACGGAAGGCAAAAGAAAGGATATGGAGAGAAGATTAAATTGACGACAGGCTAAAAGGTGTTTTTATTGGGATACGAATAGCGCTACACTAAATAATGTTTATCCTAAGGACGTCCACATGCAATATTCTCTCTGCCACTTATTAATTGGAGCGTTGACGTTTCAATTAATGGCCTCTAACAAGCAGCGCTGACACTTCTAACAATAGGCGTCATGGGGAAGATCAAGCAGCGGCGCGTTTCAATGCATGAAAAAATACCATAGTCAACGTGCATAAAGCGTGGGAGACCAAGGCCTTTAGACTCGATGAATAGGTGTGAGTAACAAAAACGAAGATCCATGAGCATTTGACAAAGCCAATCCACAGGAGTGCATTCACGAAAAATTAACATAATCAATGGTGCCATGTTGAATCGCACGGGCTTCATACACGTAGCGGCTTCGCTTCCTAAGCGATGCGTCAGCGCATAGCGTACAGGTCGTCGTCAATATGAAGCACCTAGCATACGGGTCATCAAAAACGAAGTGCCCACGCTTCATTTTTCTAGCGTTGTCGCTTCCTTCCCAAAGCGCCGCGACTACTCGTATGAGGCGTCATCGCTTCTAAAGCGCCAATGCAACACGCCCACACTTTTATAACGAAGCAACCACACTTCGAATGCGTAGCGCCTGCGCATCCTACACGAAGCAATTGCGTTATTCATAAAATTGATTCACTGTGAATCTATGATACCACACTTTTCATCGTCCCTTGTTATGTTTAGCTCTGTCAATGATACAACCATCATCCTGACCCTCTTTAGCGAGCAAGTTGTGATTTTATGACCCAACTCACCACAGCCCGTACAATGGCGTCTCTTAGTATTTGATTGTTCAAAACCAACCTCTATTTCAGACTTTATTCTATCATTGTTGTTTGGCCTACCTTTGGTGGCACATCATATTGGGTCACGCACTGTAATCTTGGCATGCTCTTGCAATGAAATTTCGTCGCTTGCTTAGGAGGAGCCACCCGGAGAAGCCGCGATGCTAGTGCGTCTTTCATTGTCCTCTTCCGTTCTAATGGCCTCTACGCCTTCTAATAGTTTCATCATCCCTTCCAACGTGTAATCCACCAAGCGATTCGATTCTATCCCCCAACTGAATTAACTTCAGTTTAGCTTCTCTCACCTTACATATTTTCATCATAGATACAGAATTTGAATCCTCTTTCTCAACGACCCCCAAACGTATAGTATTGTATCTAGCATTTTTCGTCCATCAAGGTAGAATGTACTTAAAAGAAATTTGGTCTACCTCTTCCTTGAAGTAAACATGAACGATGTAAGAACACAACAAACCCTTTGTCTCGAAGTGCTTACAATCACAAGTGGCTGTGGCATCTCCATATTCAAAGCGAACTTTGAATGTTCGTCCGCTATCCTCCATGCCATCCCCACCACTTCTATGCACTTGGTATACAATAATCGCCCCCGCTTCCTCTTCCACCACCTTTTGGAACTTAAAAGAGGCAAACTTTAGAAACTCATAGTGGAATCTGTCGAACATGGTTCTCGTATACAAAGCAGCGGCATACCTCTAGATTGAATTTCTGAAGAAGAGCTCCGGTGTCGTAAACATTGATACGAGATCCTCCCTATTTTCTTTATCGCGATGAGATTGGACGGCAAGATCGTATTGCTTGACAAATTTTGTCAAACTCGTGTAGGCATTAACATAGGTATCGAAGAAAGAATTTATACTTTCTCCCCGTTGCGTAGTGGTCATGTCGATCCAAAAGGTATCGCTCAAGTAGCATGGAATCAATTTCCTTCTAAGACCGTACATTTGTTTGAACTAAGCGTTTTCTTGCAATTGAACCTCCTTGACGAGTTCTGTCCATCTCCTTTCGAAATCATCAACTGTTTGACTGAACTTGCACTAATTGTACTTTCCTCCCGAAATTCTCAAACTTCAACTTCAGCTGAGAGAGATGGTTCAATTCATTCCTCTATATGTGTCATATGCAGAGGTGATGCGCGGTCCTCGGAAGAACTTCGGAGATGGCCTTGCTCATCTCATTGCATTGATCAGTGATGATTGCATTAGGTTTCTTATAACTCATGCACTTCAGCCACGTGTTAAACAATCAAAAGAATGTCTCCTCTGTCTCATCCGCGAGAAACGCACATCCAAGAAGCGTCGTCTGCCAATAATGGTTGACCCCCGTGAATGGGGCGAAAGGTAGCAACAATTTGTTTGTTTTGTAAGTAGTGTCGAATACCACCACATCACCGAATTGTTAATACGTCATCCGTTACCTGTGATCAACCCAAAATATACTACGCATACGATATTCTTCGTCTAGGTCGGCTTCAAAGAAGAAACCATCTCCTTTATTCTGCCTATCAATAAAGGATTTGATCACGTTCATGCTTCGAATGGATGCTACTCTCCTTTCTCACCTTCTTTAGGTAATCCCGAGTTTGTTGAGGGCTTACCATCACCCCAGCCTCTCCATCCAAACTCGACAAAATAGTAGAAATCTTGGAAGGAGGAATTATGTCATCAAATGCTCCTATCAACGATTTAATTACCCCGGTCATCTTATTATGTGATCGTAGTTCTTTCACCTTCGTAGGTGTGCACAACTGATGATTATGTTGCTCTCTAAATTTCATTACCTCCTACAACTGTTGGTCGTCAATCTTAATCTTCAACCTTGCCTCACATCCGCATCTGTTATCTCTTGAATAGTTTATATCAGCGTGTATTTTGCGTTTGTCAGGCTGCTTGAACCCTTCAAACAAACATACATATTTTCTCTTTATAGTCTCCCCCTTTGCAAATTTGTAAGTGTTACTTTTCCTAACGCTGAAACCAACTTTCTTGGCGTATAATTATAGAAGTTATATGCCTCATCTTCATATTTAAATTTTAAGCCAATACGTGGCTTCCATTCCTCACTGACATTCTCGGACACTACACAACTATCCAGCATTTTCATATCACTATCACAACCAAGTGAAACTCCTTCTAAAGAAACCGTCTCAAGGATGAGATTTAAATCAACACCACCTACATTGAATCCTCCAATGGAGTCCAGTACAGACCCTACATTAGACGGAAAAAAAAAAATCAACTACGGGCTAATATAGAAACTGGTTCACAAGGAAACAATGACACAGCCATATAAAGCGTCAGCGCTTCAATATGGAGGCAATGGCGCTTCTCAATCGTAGTGTCGTCGCTACCATGTTGAAGCACAGTCGTTTCTATCGCTTCACATAAGAAGCGTGTGTTTCTATGTCGATTATAATTTATATATTTTTTGAATGCTTATAATTTTTTAATCTCCACCCTATAAATAAGTGAAGAGATCCATCATCTATGAGCAAATGAGGAAATCGCTTCACATACGAAGCGATTTCGCAGACTATGTCGAAGCGCTGCCACCCGGGCGCATCTATAACATAATTATTTGAATGTTTATAATTTTATGATCTGTAAGCTGAAAATAATATAAACAAAATGTCCAAACTTACCTCAAATGGCACTCTTCTGCGCTTCTATTCAGTAAGAGCTCCAGAAAAAAGATAAAGTTGTCTCTTCTGTGCTTCTATCCAGTACGAGCTCCAGAACAAGATAAAGTTGTTTCATTTGCGCTTCTATCCAGTACGAGCTTCAGAAAAAAGATAGTGTTATCTCTTGTGCGCTTCTATCCAATAAGGGCTCAAGAAAAAGATAAAGTTGTCTCTTCTGCACTTCTATCTAGAACGAGCTCCAGAAAAAAGTTGAAGTTAAAAAGAGAAATTTGTCTCTTCTACGCTTCTATCCAGTATGAACTCCAGAAAAAAGATAAAGTTAAAAAGATAATTTTGTCTCTTCTGCGCTTCTATCCAGTAAGAGAGAGAGAAAGTTGTGCACTTCTATAGCTTCAGCGCTCCAATAAGAGCTCCAGTAAGAGAGAGAGAGAAAGTTGCGCGCTTCTATAGCTTCAGCGCTCCAGTGAGGGAGAGAAAGTTGTGCGCTTCTGCGCTTCTATCTAGACTGTAATCCAGTGCATAAAAGCGCAAGTGAGAGAGAGGAAATGAAACAAGGGAGAGAAATAACATGAAGAGGGAGGGAAAGGCAAGGAACCTATACCATTTTTTGAATTGTTTTACCACACTACATGACAAGACCTTCCCCTTCGGGGCAACGCTTCCTTCTATATATATATATATATATATATATATATATATATATATATATATATATATATATATATATATATATATATATAATGTAAAAAGGGTATGAAGGTGTCTAACTCATAACCCTATTTTTTCCTCATCCTCTTCTTCAAGCTAATCCTAATCCAAATCAGCAAACCCTAGATTTCATTAGAGCAGGATCATGACCTTCTTTTTGAATTCTTTCATGCACACGATCAATTCATAAATACACTTCTCGACTAATCTCTCTATCATACTTCTGTCATTTGCAAGCCTTATAGAATCTTCTCATCAATTACGTTGCACGCTCAAACTTTTCGATCTCATCGTCATATACTGAGCAATCAAAGTTTTTTTCTTAGTCTCTAACTTCCCTTTCTTGAATACTTTAAAATTTGATGTTCCTACTACATACTGATGAACTTCCCCAACAATAATTTCTAGTACTTTGATTCAACAACAACAACAACAACAACAACAAAAAAAAAATGCTTCGAGATTCAATTACAGGGAACCTATTTCTGGAATCTGAAGAACAAAACTGAAATCAATATTGATAAAAGCTTCAAAATTAGGGCAGGAAGGGAATTCAAGTGAGAGATAGAAACTATTAGCTTACCGAATTGGAGAGTGAATTGGCGATGGGGTGCACCAAAATGGCCTCTTTTTCATCGAAATCGAATCGTAGTTGAAGGAACTATGTGGGAAATTTGAAAGAATTTGGTGAACATTAGAAATCAAAGCCATTTCTTTTCTCTCTAGCTTATGCTCTGCTTCCCCTTCTTACATATATTTATATTTAAAAAATAAAGTTGAAAAAGAGAAGGATTTATATTTGGTGTTGAGAAGGAGTGCCACGTCAGAGATAAAATATGAGAATCGTATCTTAATATATATATTTTATTAAACAAACTAAGGATGCAATTAATAGCACCAGTGGTCTAGTGCTAGAATAGTACCCTGCTACGGTACAGACCCGTGTTCGATTCCCGGCTGGTGCAGATTAACTATCGTTTTTAATTCTTAATTTTATATGATTGTACTAAGTCTAAAAAAAGACTATCTTTTAGGGACATATGTCAACTGTTACTTACCTATCAAATTTTCCTTTTTTTAATATTTTCTTTTTATTTAAAAAAATCATCTAATGATTTAAAGGACTCAGCTTTCGGACCTCATTTTCAACCGCAATTTGGTGTTTGAATGATCTCACATTATTATTGATTGAGTATGTGGGTAATTCCCATCGTCAAAATGATAGATTATACATCAAAAAACAATAGGTACAAAAATCAAGCTTTTTGAGCATTTCGAATCATTTGATCTGTTGACTATAATGCCAACCATTATTTGTACTTTAAATGGATGATATTAATCGGATGATTCATATCAACTTATAGGGGTATTTTTTAGGCTAAGATATGCTACTACAATGGATTGCCAGTTGGATAATTTAGATGGGTCAAGAAGTGCGTCACATAGCATGATGATAAATCACCCTTCGATGGTGTGAGATAAAAGTTACAAATTTTATAGTATTAGATCATTTAAATGTCGGTCAGGAACTATTATCTCATAATTTAAATATAGGTATTTTATAATATTTTTAAAAATATAAATCTAATAATTTTTAATTTAAAAAAATTCAGGTCCTCCAAGCATCGATACCCGATTTGCTACCTTGTGAAAGTTTGCTTTTTGACGAGAACTGAAAATTTTACCAAGGTACATATCAAGTATATGTGTGGGGGCAATGGTGATGTTTGGCTTCAACGAAGCTATTCTTTAAGCTCACTCATTGCTTTGCTTACTCACTTGCCACCTAATTTTCATGATTTTTACTTTTCTTTTTAATAGTACAATTAGTCAAAATTTCCTTCCATCCCATGGTTGGAAATTTCCGACTTTGCCAACCATTAGAGAAAAGGGAAATTGACTATATGTAATATTAAAATAGTAAAAGCCATGAAAGTCAAAGTTCCCTTCAAAAAAATTGGTTGAAGAGAAAGCTGATTTTCAAGTCACTCTATCATATGTGTGGATGCCTGCCATATGAAACCGAAAACAAACTTTATGGTATGATTCAAAGTAGAATGGTTTTTGGTGTACATACTTTCAAAGATCAAATAAAGCCTACCTTTAATGAAATTTCGCTAAAATTAATGAGTTTTAATTACTTCAGCTTCTTAATATTTTTAAATATCACGAAACTAATGTATCAAGTATTGGCCGATACGTATCGCCATTCGCCAATACGTATTGGTTTATTGCAAACCGAAACTAATACAGATACCACACGACTCCAGTATCAGGGTGGTATCGGTATCGACTGAGACTGCATAGTATCGATCGATACATATCAGGTCTCTACCAATACCTACCGAAGTTATCATCATCTTAAGTTTTTTTGTTTAAAAATATATTTTTTTTATTATAAAAAACCATCTAATAGTTTAAATATAGATCTTTTATGATACTTTTAAGACTACTAGTAAAAGTGCACGTCTGTTGCACGCATTGATTTAAATATGGAGACACCATGGAATTCGTCTGATTTAAATGTTACAATCTAAATATCTTTGATCTCTATTATACACGACTTAACAGAATAAATGGCTATCATCTTATCCATATTTGACTGCTTTGAATCATATAATAGAAATTTTATTTTATGTCTATCTTTTGCATTAGACAATTTTAGATGAGGACCTTCAAATCCAATGGCTAAGATGATGATTGTACTTGGCCTAAGTCCTCCAAATACTAAGTCTTTCCTTTAAAGGATACCTCTAATTATATCAATACTCTCTAATTACATCATGTTCAATCGTGGTTTTCAATCACTGTTGGGATTTATACCACATGAGTAAATAATTGAATGTCAATACTCTCATAATCTCAATATCGATTATGTAAAATATTGAGACTAAAAATGGTCTTCATCATATGATTCTAAGCAATTAATGGGTTCAACTATGGTGCCACTAAAAATTGGTGATCAGAAATAGAATGGTTCGATTTTCGTCTCAATCTTTCATCCCAAAAAATAATTGCAAATCATGTGGCACATAACATGTTCAAAGATAATTTTCGATCACTTTTTGAGATGTTCACACATGAAATAAAAAAGTGATTGTCGGTACACCAATGATCTCAAGATACATTATGGGGAAGACTTGGACGACTCCATCATCTGTTTCAAAGGAATCGATGGTTGTCGGCTATGGTGCCATTCAAACTTCGATGGGTACAAATAGACCGTTTCAATTATCATTTCAATCTTTTATACAATGGATCCTTAAATCAATGGTGTACCATCAGAGGCTCAAGTTTTTTTATTTCACATAGCACACATTCCCAAAAAGTAATCGAATTCAATTGTGATTTTTAATCACTTTTTGGAATGTGTATCATATGAGATAAATAATTGATTGTCAGTTAAGACTGTCAATGGGCTCTTAGGGCCGACCCAACCCTAAATGTTAGGGATAAAGCCAAATTTTGAGGGCCCTAGGGTAGGGCTTGCGCCTTTAAAATAAAAGCCCTGAAATTTAGGGCCGAGTTAAGATACGATAGGGCCAGACCAGAACTTATATATATATATATATATATATATATATATATATATATATATATATATATATATATATATATATATATAAGTTAATATTTACTATGTATTTTTATTTTATCAAATTTATCATTCTTTTTAACCTTTAGATCATTCTTTAATAAATATATAAATGAGAAGGTTAATTTGATAATTTTAGAAATAGAGGTATCTTTTTTTCATATTTCATATTATAATTTATACTTAAAATTATTTAATAATGATATCATATATATTTTTTATAGCGTAAGAACAATAAAAATAAATAAATATTGTAATATTCGAAAGCTCAAAGCCCGGCTAGGGCCGACCATCTTAAAGACCGCTTGGGCTAGGGCCGACCATATTAAGGCCCGCCTAGGGCTAGAGCCAAAGCAATGTAAAATCCCAGCCCAACCCATTGACAACCCTAGAGCCAGTTCTCCCATGATCTCAAGATCCATTATGTAAAAGATTGGGATGAAAGATGGTCTCCACCAGATGATTCAAAAAATCAATGGTTTTGTATATGGTGCCATTAAAAATTTGGTGGGTATAAATAGAATGATTCGATTTCGTTTCAATCTCTCACACAATCGATGTTGAGATCAATGGTGTACCATCATATGGGCTTTGAGTGTGTTGAATCAAATGATAGAGATCATGTTTTGTGTCAATCTTTGGCATCAAAGATCTTCACATCATGACCTCCAAATCAGATTGGTTAGATGGCTTTTAACGTGGCACAAATCCAAAAATTATCATCTTTCTTTCTAAACTATGTGCCACGACACTAATCTCGTGTGCAAGTTGTAGCCCTTGAATGTAAATTTGTGTTAGGAAACTTTGTTCGAGCCTACCTAATTACTGACGCCGCCTACATAAAAAACCCATTGACTGGGTTGAATCAGACGATGGAGATCAAATCTTCCACTTGCTTGATCGTGTCATTAGAATGTCAGTTTTTCATTTCACGTGGCACAAATCCCAAAAAGTCTATCTAAAATCACGTTTGCACGTGATGTGTCCCACATGATTTTTGAGTCACGTTTGGGATTCATGCCGCATGGAATAAAAAATTAATAGTTTTGATGGTACGCCCACGATCTCAAAATCAATCTAGAGAAAAATTGGGATGAAAGTAGATTTCCATCATCCAATAAAACTCAGTTAATGAGTTTTTAGTGTAGGCGAGAACTATGTTTGATGTCCGCCCATGATCATGATCTTGAGAGCATAGGCGTGCCATCATACCGTCAATTTTTCATTTCAAGTGGCACAAATCCTAAAATGTGAATCAAAAATCATGTTTGAGTGTCCCACGTGATTTTTGTGTCACTTTTTGGGTTCTATGCCACTTAGAATAAAAACTAATCGTTTTGATGGTATGTCCATGATCTCAAGATCAATCATATGAAAAATTGGGATGAAAATTGATCTCCATCGCCTAATTCAACTAAGTCAACAAGTTTATGCAATACAGAATCAACACCTGATCATGGGATGGTACGACCATGATCTCACGATCTACGTGCGTGGTATTGAGAATGAAGAATCTTGCTTTAGCTTGAGTCGAGACTCAAGATTATCATTAATTTAGGAAAATGAAGGATATATAGGGTATGAGAGAGACTCATTAGAAAGAGTTGTTTAGCTTGAAGAGTCCTAGTTTAACATGCATTGTAAAGGTAGTTAACTGTTTTTGGGAGAAGAGTGACCAAAAGAGAGAGATTTATTAGGAGGTGTTTAGCTTGAAGAGTCTAATTTATATAGAAGTATAGTTATAAAAAATTATAAATTATAGGGACGCATAAGGAAGAACATGAGGGTAGATAGAGTAGCTTAGGGGTATAGGGGTATTTTGTTCCCTAAGTATGAAAACACTAAAATTGACACAAAACACTAATCATTCGTGCTTTTATATAGTAGTAAGAATAGTAAGAATAAGTCTATAACACTTTTCAAATTTATTTTCTTTTAAAAAAATTCACTATATCAGCATATCGGACGATATTGATACGTTTCGGTCCCCTAGAACCAATACCCAATACCAGTACCCGATTTGCTACATTGACCGAATCAATCCTCACCGAAATATTGCCGAAAATGAAATTTGCTACAACTAGGGGTTTTAATGGGCCGGTTATCTTGGTGTTAGTCTATACCCAGCCCAATTATTAATCAGGTCGGCCCGAACCAGTACATTTATCGATCAGGCCTACTTTAGCCCATACCCTGCCAATGACTGGATATGTCTGAAGCTCTCTTGTGCGATGTAGCTAATAACACCTTTGACTAATCCAAAACTTCTATGCAGCAGGACTGGCTAAAAAGTGTTCCCATCAAAGGATTGTAGGCACTTAGATATGTACCATTTCCCATATATGATGAAAGAGATAATAGCTCATGGCCGACATTTAAACACCAAACCATTAAAGTTTCAGTTTTAATTTCATACCATTGAAGTGTGATTATCATTATGCGATGTGGCGAACACGTGATCAATCTAAAATTTTCAAGTGACAATCTATTATTGGAACATGTCTCAACCCAAAGAAACATGGCTCTAAACTATAAACGATGGCTGATCAGATTAAAGTGTATAGATCATATGGTTTAAATCTCTCTAAAACACTATTTTTGGGTCTGTCACACTTCAATTTATGATCTATCACTTCGACGGTACAGATCACCCACATCTTAAACAATTGATGGTGTAAGGTGTAAGATCATTTAAATACAATTTTCGTGTTTAAATGACGGTCAAGAGAGTCGGGACCATGATAATACTTTTTAGTTGGGGCGTTTAGAAAACAATGCTTGGAATGGAAACGTTTTAGGGTATTATTTTGAAACGAAAGTTTTTAGCCAAACATGCTTTCACGGTTTCCAGAAGTTTCAAGGGCGGTGAGATACAAATCTCTCCCACGTGCAGCATTTGGGAGTTTACGAAATTGCCCTTCTATATATGCTAGTTTACGAAACTCAGCATGGAGTTTGTTTATGGGGTCTCCACCCTTCCATTAAGCTTAAGAGAAAAATATTAGAAGTGATGATATGTGGTTATATACAATGAAGATCATCCTGAATGAGAGGGGTAAATGAAATAGTAGTTTGATCAGATGTACAGAAGTCCATCTGATAACAATTGTGATCCAAGTCGAGCCAAATAATCCGCCACTTTGTTGCACACCCTCCAAACTAGGGGTGCAAAAAAAATTGAAATCGAGTCTTCCAAATTAGACTGAAACCGATTAAAAATAGACACCGAAGCAAACCGGTTCGGCTCGGTTCGGTTTCGGTACCTAAAAAAAAAAAATGGTTGGATAGGTGTAGAAATTTTTTAAAAAAATTTTAAAAATTTGAAGAACCTTTGGTTTCCTTTCCTGTCACTTGGATAAATTGGAACGGCAAAAAAGTTGAACATCATATGACACCACAAGGCCTGAAAGGATGGAGGTTATTATGGTATGGAATTTGGTTTCTACAAATCTCTATGTAGGGAAAAGGTTAGAAAAGGTTTATTGAATCATTACCGGCATTATAAGATTATCAAGCTTATGGAAGCTATTAACCTGTAACACTGTCAAATTAAAAGATGACTTCTCCAAATGTTTGGGCGACTTGACCGTCTCGGGTCGGACACTTAAACTTGATCCTCTGGGTTGGGTCAGTTACGAAGCATCTGCCCGGCTGTCGGGTGGAGTTGGATTGGATTGGGTCCGTTATATAATAGTGTATTAATATATATTGTTTCAAAATTAAGTTTATAATCATCATAATATATTGATAATAATTTAATGACAAATTTGTAAAACCTTTAACTTTGTTTGCAAATATATAGAGAGATATGGTAAAACCTTTTGTATTTTTTTTATTTACTTTAATTTTCACTTAGATTAATGAGATGGAAAGTAAATTGATAGCTATTAATTCATTACACATGAGTTAGTGTAATGGAGGGCTCTTATTTGTTCTTGAAGATCTCATGTGATTGGAAAATTAATTATAAACAGTGGACAATTTTTTGTAGACAATTTTACATGTAGGCAGCTTATTTGGCATGACGTGGTTGGCTGCACACATAGTGAGGCCCAAGCACTACAACCAATCATGTCACGCCACATAAGTTGTCTATAAAATTGTCTATTAAAAATTGTCCACAATTTATTATTTTCTTTTTACTAATAGATTTTTGAATATTCTCATGTTTCAGTATTCGATTAGTTTCCATCTGACTGGGAAAATGGACCTCTACGAAAAACCATGAGTTTAGAATAGTTTGATTATTCTCTGATACCTGATAAGCTATAATTTGTATCTTTCCAGTTGTTGTCATTATGTGGAAAATTGGTTTGGTAATAAAATCTTGATCATAAGTGAACTTGAATCATTTCATTGACTAATTTTAATATCAATCATTAAACTTAAGAATAACCGTTAATGTTAGAGTCTACAAGTCAGATGATTCAAACCTGTAAAACAAGTGACCTTTGGGCCCATTGCAGTTCTACTTATAATTTGTCACTTTGACGGATCATAAATCGTTAATGGTTTATGATCATTTAAACACCTCGGTCCCAATTAAAATAATAATAATAATAATAATAATAATAATAATAATAATAATAATATTTGATCGGACAATTTGAATCCTCTAATGAACATGAATAAATCTAATAGGCACATTTAGATGATAGCCTGCCACTTGGCGTCTTGGATTGATGAAGATGTCTGCCACTTGTTGTCAGGCCACGGAATACGTAAAGAGAAAATACCAACAGATCCTGTTAATGAGTCTCCTTCTATAATCCCTTGGCTTTTGCTTTGCGGGTTTATTGTTGGGTAGCTTAATTTCCACCCACGGAATCTTTAAGTTCACCCACACTTCCACGTGAGATATGAATAATCAATAAATTTCGTCTGAAAATTGTATGCGAAATACACGCGCTCAAATCTTTTGATACACCCACTTAATCTAACATTTTTTCATACAAGCTCTTCTTCTTCCTCTCGCTCTCGCGCTATGAGCAATTTGAAAATTTTCACGTTCCCCACGCTCTGTTGGTGCGCGCTTTTTCTAGGTTCCTCTCGGTTCTCGTTGAATCAGTGGCTTCAATTATGTCCGATTTGACTCTAGCGATGCGGTGTTTGAAATAGTGGAGGTAAAATAAAGGGGTTTTCTAGGAAGGTTCCTAGTTGTTTGTGATCGCCAGCTACAGATATTTAATGACGCTGCAACACGTTAATGATCACGCTTTAAAGCGGGTGTAGGTTACTTCTTTACTGAATCGTCCGCCTACGAACGTCAGCAGTTATGTCTTTTCTTATAATTTAGATAGTTTAATTTTCCTTTTATTTCCCGTTATTGTTATAGTTCTGATCAGTTTAAATTTCTCAATTCTGTTGTGAGTTTAGTTATGTGAAATTTTATTATAGTTTATTTAATTTAGTATTCTAATTCTATTAGGAGTCTGATTAACTTTAGTTTTCTAGCACGACTAGAATTCTAATTAATATAGTGTCCTAATACTATTAAAAGTCCAATTAACATCAGTTTCCTAATTGTACTAGGAGTGCAGGTGTATTAATCTTAACAAAATTTTAATTAAATCAAGCATACTAATTATACTGAAATTCTAAGTAAAGCAAGTATGCTAGTTGTATCAAAATTCTAATTAAAATAAAAGACTGATTTTACTAAAACTCTAATTAAAGCAAATATATTGATTTTTATTAAAGTTCTAATTAAAGCAAATAAACTAATTTTGCTAAAATTCTTATTAAAGCAATGAATTAACTATACTAAATTCTAATTAAAATAAAGGAACTGATTTGACTAGAATTATGATCAAAGCAATGAATTAATTATACTGAGATTTTAATTGAAATAAAATGACTGATTAATGATACTGAGGTCTAATAAAGCGAAGAACTAACTATACTAGAATTATCTAATTAGAATAAAGGAACTGATTTTATCAGAGTTCTAATTGAAGCAATTATTCTAAGGATTTAATTAAAACAAAGCATATAAATTGACTATACTAAAATTCTAAGAAGAAATTATGGAACTAATATTATAACCCTAATTAAAGTAACTAAATAATTCTTTAAAAAATGGTTTTGGGCTCGCTATGTTAAGGAGGATTGGCCTCGTTTTCGAGTACCCTCTATAAGCTCCCTTGGGCAAATCGGATGTCTAAGATTAAAAATAAATTAGATTTATGATGATAAAATAATATTTTTAAATTTTTCAGAGTCGATTTCGAAGTAATAATTATGAATTAAATTATGAAACTAGAATTATAGGCACTAAAATTAATATTTAGGATTTTTAGAAATATTAAACGAAAAAATTTAAATTTCTAGGATTGAATTCGAGTTCGAAATCATAAAATCAGACCGTATGATTAAAGACTGGTTCTAAAGTCTAAGGACTAGAACCATAAATTAATGATATGTCTGGAAATTGGCATTTTAGAACTAAATTTAGTCTTATGGTCGATAAATTAGACCGTCGGATTAAAGACTAGTTATGAATTCGAAAAATTAGAACCATATATAAAGAATTTGCGGTCTAAAAAAAAGAGTGCTACGGTCTCGGACTGAAAATTAAAATATATAATCAAAACTAAGAGAAATATTCTAAGTCTAAAACTAAGGTTTTTACCTAGGACCAGGGCTGCGGAGAGAAATCTCGAAGATTCGAACCTTGAATCTCGAAATCATGACTAGGTTGCTCTATGGGTTTGTCCTTGGAGTTCTCTGGTTTCGGAATCCCAAAAAAATATGTTCTCTCTCGAAAATTATCCATCCTCTTCGTGTACTCTTTGGTCGAAATTAAGAAAAAAAAAGCTTTTATTGGTTTTTTTCTAATTAAACACCTTATTTCAGGCGTTTAATCGAATTGCGTACTGGTCTTTCGGTGCTTAATCACTTTGAGTCGGTCACCGGCTCAGTGAGCGACCGGTTGACTTGCTCAGCAAGTTTCCTAGTCCTAATAGCGTTAGAATTAATTGCGTGCCCATTTTGGAGTGCGTAATCCAATTAAGTGTCACTCTCGAAGCATTTAATCAAGGAAACTTAGGGGTCAAGGACGGTAAGACTAGGTCAGGCGTATGCCAATTACGCGCCGGTGGTGTGGCGCTCAATCCGATCGCGCGTCTGATTTCAGACGCGTGATCGAATCTCGAGATGGTCTGGAGAAAGGAAGTCTGGTATGAGAAGGGACTGATTGCACGCTTGTGATTTAGCATGCAATAGAATTGAGCGCTTGGTTTTAGGCGCTTAATTCGGGGTTGTCCGGGTCCGGGTCGGGCTTGAAATGTCAGGCTATTATTTCAGCCTGCATTTCGACTATATACTATTATTTCAGTATATAGTCTCCCTACATTTGGGATCCGAGCCACAGAGCTATTATTTCAGCCTGCGTTCAGTCATGTACTATTATTTCAGTACATGGTTCCCACGTCGAGGTCATGGGGCTTGAGCCACAGAACTATTATTTCAGCCTGTGTCCAGTCATATACTATTGTTTCAGCATATGGTCCCATATTAGGGTAAAGGGGTATGAAATGCAAGACTATTATTTCAGTCTGCATTCCGACTATATAATATTGTTTCAATATATAGTCCCCCTACATTAGGATCTGAGCCACAGAGCCATTAGCCATGTACTATTGTTTCAGTGCATGATTCCCACGTCAGGTTTATGGGGCCTGAGCCACAGAAATATTGTTTCAACTTGTGTTCAGTCATATACTATTGCTTCAGCATATGCTCCCATATCAAGGTTATGAGATCAAAGGTTAACCGAACAAATTTGTATATTCCGAGAGGGCAAAATGAGGGTGTCTACAGCTCCCACGTTCAATCTTCTTGCCTATCGGGACACTCACGAGCATCTTCTTCTTCCTCAAGTGATTTTAGGGTTAGGTTTTTTCTTCCTCTAATTACGGTTTAGGGTTAGTGCTATTGGGAACACCAAGCATGGGTTCGAAGGACGCAGATGATAGCTCTGAAGAGCTGTTGTCCAATGATGATGATTTGGAGTTGACGAAACTTTCTCAGACAGAATCAGAACCTCTGGTTCAGGTAAATGACTTATTTTTCATTCTATTATTAATAATTTTATTCTATAATGGTTTGCAAATTCCATAAGTAAACTTAGAGTTTCTATGCATTAATAATAATGGTTTGGTAGGTTTTATTTTATTTCTATATCGAATTTATTTATGAAAGAGTAATATATATTTTTGATTGATTGACTTTGGTTCAAAATGGATTGACTTTGGTTAAAAAATGATTGTCATTAAATCTTTGAGTATCTCAAAGTAAGTTATGAGAGGGTATATATGTTTTCAACATTAAAAAATAATTGAACATTGAGCTCGTAGATAAGATTTACCAAAGGCAATCAATCAAATTATTTTGTAACCAAAGACAATCTTCAAATAATTCGAAGTATATCATACATTTTAATAATCATAAAATAGTATTGTCTTCAAAATTATGTGCATGATTTTGTTCATGTAATTGGTTCTTTTCAATAGTGATAATGTTACAAATGTTATGTATTTGTATTCAGGCCATAGACACTCAATCACATAATACGGACCTTACTCTCGTTATGACCACAAATCAGTTCTTTAGTACCCACAACGAAATAATAAATTGGGCTCGCAATGTCGTGAATAAAGCAGGAACTAAGCTTACGATACAAAGGTTTAATAAGGGATTCAAAGGCCGCAGTGCAAGGGTGAAGTTGGCTTGTGAGAGAGGAGGCAATTTTTCATCCACGTATGAAAAGACAATCCAAAAGTAATACAGTGAGAAAAACTTTTACGAAAAAGTTAGGTTGTCCATTTTCATTACAAGGAACGGAGATTAAACAAGAAGGGTAGGTTGGTTGGAAGTTGGACGTATTGTATGGTGTTTACAACCATCTCCCGGGGCAATTTGGGAAAAGTCATTCGTACGTTGGACGGTTGAAAAAAAATGTGAGAGAGGTTCTGAAAGAGATGGCAGTTATTGGGGTGAAGCCTAGTCATGCACTGCTTGTGAGAGAAGAGGCAATTTTTCATCCACGTATGAAAGGACAATCCAAAAGTAACACAGTGAGAAAATTTTTTACAAAAAAGTTAGGTTGTCCGTTTTCATTACGATGAATAGAGATTAAACAAGAAGGGAAGGTTGTATGGAAGTTGGGCATATTGTACGGAGTTTACAACCATCTCCCGAGGCAATTTGGGGAAAGTCATTCGTATGTTGGACGGTTGAAAGAGAATGAGAGAGAGAGATTCTGAAAGAGATGTCAGCTATTGGGGTGAAGCCTAGTCATGTACTATATACCATCCGAAAGAAGGATCTGAAGAATTGTACGATCTACAATGCGAGACATGCGATGCGTTTGACCGAGAGACACGAGAGGACTCACCTCTAAGAGTTGATGTTCAAGTTTCAACAATATAAATATGTCTGCTATCATCATAAAGATCCTAAAATAGATGTATTGAGTGACATTTTCTTTGCACATCCAGATTCGATAGAGTTAGCAAACATCTTCCCTTAGGTGTTCCTTATGGATTGCACCTACAAGACTAATAAGTACGAGTGAGTGAAGCAGTTGGAAAAGGAAAGAAAAAGAGTGGCTGAAATGGGTGAGTGAAGCAATTGGAGAAACAAATTCAAAAACAAAAAAAAGGTGGGTGGGTGTATAAACATTAAATAAAAAAACTAACAGGTGTGACTTTGCACCATGAAGGTGAGCACCGACTGTCACATATCCAAGCTTAACGGCATGAACCAACCGTCACAGCATCAGTAAGGAAAAAAAAAAGGGTGGGTGGGTGCCCTGATTTTGCCCCCTTACAGTGGGTGCCCATTGTCACCTATGTAAGTCTGACAACAGACACCCACTGTCAGGACATCAGTGAAAAATTCCTGTGAGGAGTATCCCTGAGTTTTCCCCATGACGGTGGGTGCCTAATATCACCTGTGTAACTCTGACAGCAGACACCCACCATCAGGACATTAGTGAAAAACTTCTGTGAGGAGTATCCTTGAGTTTGCCCCCTAACGGTGGGTGCCCACTGTCACCTGTGTAACTCTGACTACAGGCACCCACCGCCAGGACATTAGTGGAATACTCATGTGAGGCGTATCCCTGATTTTGCCCTTGACGGTGGGTGCCTGTTGTCAGGTGTACAAAGATGACAGTGTGCACCCACCGTCAGAGGATCAACATCATTTTCCTGTGAGCGGATCACCCAATTTTTCTCCCTAATGGTGGGTGCCTGCTGTCAGGGGTACAAAGAGGATAGCATGCGCCCACCGTCAGAGGGTCAACATGGTTTTCCTGTGAGCAGGTCACCCAATTTTTTCCCCTGACGGTGGGTGACTATTGTCAGGTGTACAAAGATGACAGCTTGCACCCTCCATCAGAAGATCAACATGGTTTTCTTGTGAGCAGGGCACCCAATTTTTACCCCTAACATTGGGTGCATGTGTACAAAGATGATAGTATGCACCCACCGTCAGAAAATCAGCATGGTTTTTCTGTGAGCAAGCCACCCAATTTTTCCTTGACGGTGGGTGCCTGCTGTCAGGTGTACAATGATGACAACGTGCACCCACCGTCAGATGATTAGTGAAAAACACATGTGAGCAAGTATCACAGTTTTGCCCTCTAACGGTGGGTGCCTGTTGTCAGTTTTGCAAAACTAGCAGTGGATTCCCACTGTCAGGACATAGTTTTTTCACCTAACAATTGATGCTCATTGTCTGGCTTACTTTTTTACAATGGGTACCCATCGTCAAGGGGAAAACTCATCCCTATGAGTTCTGCTTTTTCTTATGGGTTTTTTTTTGTACACCAACCTTTTTTCCTATGGGTTTTTTTGTACACCCACCTTTTTTCCTATGGGTTTTTATTGTACACCAACCTTTTTTCCTACTTTATACACTCACTCTCTTTTTCTTTCATTCTCTAACTGCTTCACTCACCCAAATTCAATTTGCTAAGATCCATGTACAAATGTGTGTATATAAATCTTTGAAGTATTTGAACACTCAAAAGAGATTGTCACATTTCAAGATGAAGCATTCGCATTTCCAAGTGCTTAGACAAACAGGTCTAACAAATACATATACAAACAAACTTTATATATTTTGAAGGTGTTAATAATATATAATTTAAACAGACATTTTCAAGCCCTACAAACAAGTCACAGTTTCAATACAGAAAATAGTGACATTTTCAAGCCCTAGAAAGCCAAAATTATATATATATATATATATATATATATATATATATATATATATATATATATATATATATATATATATAAACTCTCCCATTGAGTTTCAAATCCAATTAGACTGTACACATATACTAACATATAAACATTGTTTGAAAATATTTTTAAAGCAACTCTTCGTACTCTCCATCCCATATCACTCCAAGTTTTACTTCGGTAGAGTTCTTGTCCTCTCCCGTGGCGGATTTTGGCGTCCTGTTGTGGCGCTTTGACTATCAGACTCATAGTATCAGCGACGGTTTCACTCTTCGACTTGTAGTAGCAGCCTTTGAGAAGGGCAAATAGTCAAATCGGAGTTCATCGTGTATCATCTTTGTGACCTCGATCATGTACCCAATATCTTGATTTACATTGGCACTTATCGAATCCTGTAATAGCATCAACGCTCTATCTCTGTGATGTCGCTGCATTCAAAATGAGCGTGAATCAATATATAAATTTTCATATAATGTGACACTTATAAATGTGAGACATCATAGTAACGCAAATAAATACGTACTCATTCCTCCGGGACATTATCGACATCATCTCTAATTGGGGATGGCCTCAAGCTTATGCTGTGGCTGGGGTCCACGAGGTACAAATGAGAGAACTTCTTGTACCACTCCATATAACCCTCTATAGTGGCCCCACTAAAGGATTGAGCATTGTGATCCTCTACGGATAATTGGTGACTATGATGGCATTCAAAGTTCTCCAGAGTAGCTCGGTAATATACAATATACGTCTTTACAGTTCTCCCTCTAATGCTCCCTTCCGCAAGTGCTAGTAGTGACAGGGGAATTGATTGCATGTGACCCAACTGTCTCAGCACTCTCTCAGGATAATAAGGCTCAATGATGTCGAAACAAAACATACATCCGATGTAAAACACAGTAGGAGGAACCAGATATTTCGATCTAATCTTAAAATATGAATCTTAAATAACTTGTACCATATAAGAGCATACGAGAGTGATATTACAATTATAATATAATGTGTATGTAGGTTCAGTGAAAAAACTAATTTTGATATTACCTTATCTATTCATAAGTCATCCAACGCATCACGTAAAAGAACCAATTTTGATTCGGAATGCACGAGTTGACTTAAAGGTTGCTGCCATCTAAAGGTCAAAAGTAATTTATCAAAACATATTTGTATAAGCATTGGACACTCAAGAACTAAGTGTTCGTAGCGTCACGCTTGAAAATACACAACATATAATTTAACATCAAGAGACATCAACTATTTATGAAATATTAGAAGCGCCATTGTCACGCCCCCACGCCCCTCAGCCTCCCCTGCCCGGGCCTCGCACCTCATGAGACTTGTAAACGGCGGCACTTAGGCGGCACGGCGGCGCGCACACGCCTATCTCTATTCTATATTCAGGCATTTCAATTTTATTTAAAACTTAATTCATTTCCCAACTTAGTTAAATCATGGTTCAGTTTATGAATTTTGTTATAATTTTTTTTCTAAAATGTCGCGGGAAATGCTTTCTATTTTTCATATAAATGCGAAAATATTTTTATTTCATTTTCAAAGTAATTGCGAAAACATAATTAATTACTTTTCATTTAATTTCTCATTCTCGTTAACATGATCAGGCAAGATTCGATTTTACAACTTTATCGTAAAGAAATTCTACTTCGTGCGGAATTATAAGTAAGATGATTCAAAAAAATTTCCAAATAGTTCAAACCTTACAAAGTAAGTGTTTATACAAGTCCAAATACAAAGATACCACATTTTAATTTTCCAAAAGTTCTGAACTTAAAACACAAATAAAAGAAATAGAAAGATCCTGCCAAAACCAAGAATGCAAGTATTGGTAGCTCTATTGGCAAAATAAGCTCCAACTATCAACTTGTCGATCGCTCCTGGATCTTTCCTCGTCTAGCTCCTCTAGCTTTGGTTGGGTCGCTACTGATTGATTTCTGTAACTTTTGGGCCATGAAACGAGTAAGCGGTGAAGCTTAATAAAGTCTTATTTAATTGTTATTATGATTTTCTGTATAGTAATATAAGAGAATTTCACATGTGCAAGTGCAAGTGAGGTTTCCAATAATTGTGATAGCGTAAAAATAAGTAAGGTTAGACTAACGCTAAGCAGAAATTCTAAGTACAATGACATTAAACAACTTTTATTTAACATTAGGATAATCAATCGCAATAAATATAACATGAAAAATTTTAGCTACAAGTATGCAGGTAACAATAAACGATTCTAAATCATTAGCAGGCTCAAAAGATTCACAAAGGGACATCAAATTTATTAAACTTATTTATGTACCAATTTACTAATCTATTTCTCCTTGTTTATAGATTTATTTATTTATTAATAATGTCTTTTAATTAATTCGGTGCAATACCAGACACCAACCATGATCCAAGATTCAATATTCAAATGCCAATGTAACGCAGACAAGGATTGACACTCTCCGTCATTTAGTCAATCAAGATATTGCTATGACAATTTAGTATATCTCAACCAACGTAAGCAGCTCCGAAATTTATGCAACCCTAATACGATGTCTAACTGCATATAAAGATAAGCGAGTGCAGCAGCTCCCCATGCATAGTCCCCAACTGTCTTTAGATCGACCAATAGCTTTATGTACCGAATCGACAGCCTATTGCCTGATTTATCGGCAAGGATTGTGCAGCCTCGTAGATAAAGAATGTATCCTCTTGCAATATAGTCAATTTGATCATCATATGCATCATCAGGTATCTTGCTCAAACGAGCACACAACCATTCCAAGCAGAAAGTTTTCCCCTTGCATCATTTGTTATTTAATTCTTCGATCACGTCGTCGGCATCAATACCGAATGCTTGAGCACACGTGGCCACTAATTTAGATGTATTGCAAGGGTTTGTAATAATTGTCTTTCCTACTATAGCTAGGCCAATGAGATGTTTCACGTCGTCGAGAGTGATAGTCATCTCACCGATAACGAAGTGAAATGTATTCGTCTCGGGGTGTCATCTCTCAACCAAGGCAGATACTAAAATGCAATTTATCTTCCTGAATGCAATCCTTGCTAGCAACCAAAACCTAGCCATCTTGATTCTACTTGTAAACTTGCGAGACATTTTAACGATGGACTAGACATCAAGTGTGGCCGAATGTTGCATGCAACATAGCGTACCTCGATCCTACAACAACCAACAATAAATTTAGTAAAAAATGTAATTATGTACATATCATTTAAATAAAAAAGATAAATGCATTATAGGAATTGAATATTGTTGCTTACTTTATTAACCCATAGATCGTGAGCAACATAATTTATATACCATTATAGAAACAAAGTGTCTATAGGGCCTCCGAAAAATGGTGCTACATTATCTTCGACTCTAGTTTGGGCAGACTCAATGTCAACCTCTTGCATTTTATTCTTCTTTTTCCGAACTCTAATGGCTTATTGTTTGTCTTCCACTCTCTCCTTCACCCTCTCATCTACCATCTCTTCAGCTCTCTCACTTCCAGTCTCTCACCTTCACCCACTTCTACTCTCTCTTCCACTCTATCTTCCACTTCCACTATCTCTTCGACTCTCTTCCACTTCCACACTCCCCTCCCTAGTCCCTTCTGTCTCACTCCTCTCCCCAATGATGCATGTCAAACTCCCCCCTTCCAACCATACTTCCACCCTCCCCTCTATTGTCACATCTTCCACTCTCCCCTCTCCAATAACTTCTTCTACCGTCCCTTCTACCACACTCCCCTCCTTCACTCTCTCTTCTTTTTCGGTCCCTTCTTCTATTCTCTACCTCCTATCTCTCTTCTTCTATTGTCCCTTCTTGCATCTCTGCAGCTAATAAAGATGGGACTTCACTCGAAGGTCCGGATAACAATATAGCTACAGCTTCAACAACTGCTAAAACCCCGATATTGTCAACATTTTCAGAACCTAAAGACATTTTTGGGTGCTCCTTCGATTCAGACTTTTGTAAGTCTTCTTCCATAGGAAGCCGTAGGCCATTTACGAAAATTATTCATTGCACTGTTCGATTGTGAAATTCAAGTTCATCGAGGGTTGGTTTGGAACCACAACAAAAAATATAACAAGAACAAAAATAAAAAAATAATCAACGAACCCTGCGAAGTATAAATAAATAAATAAAAATTAAAATCACCATGTTTCGCTGCTTTCGATTATGCAAATGGTTTTAGACAGAGCGTAAAAAAGAGAACAAGCGAAGCGTTGACTGTCGTTGCCCCATGAACCCTAACAAGATGATTTCAGAGGTTTCTTCATCGCTCTTCAAATCCTAGCCTTCGTCCTTCCTCACGCTGTTGCAGTTTCAGAGGGATTCATACAATTTCTAAGGGCTTCGAAGGGACCAAGTTCAAATATCGCGCAACACAGGGAGAAGCAAGGGAAGACGATGTGGGTGTACAGCAAAAGAAAATGATCGGTACATTCGAGCATTTGGAAATTAATTTGATTAAGTGGGTGGAAATAAATAATCGATTTCCAAATGGCGTGCACCCACTTATGTGGGTGAACTCAAAGATTTCGTAGGTGGAAATAAAGGTACTCTTTTTTTTTTTGAGAAATGAAAATAAAGGTACTCTTTGTTGGTATTTTGATGTATATTTGGATAGTGGTTTTTACAACCAAAGATTCTTTTTGCGCAACTGATGGTTTCACTAGTAATATTGTTGACGGCCTTGAATGACATGATGCAAATCATTTTTTCATCCCAAATTTTCACACATTAGATCTTTAGATCATGGCCCACATATCAGACGGTCAGATGTTAATTTCATATGGAACACATCCCCAAAAGTGAGCCACCCATGGACACTTCTCATGGTACACCGTGATCACGGATGTGTGGCACGTGAAATCAACACCTGACCGTCTAATAGGTGAGCCACGCAAGATCTATGTATGAAAGATTGGGATGAAAAATGATCTCTATCATCTGATTCAAGGCAGTCAATGGTGGAATCATTGGTTTAGTTGGTCCGACCACAATTCATGCAGTCGAACCCTGTGGTTCATACAAAGCGCTCGATCCGATTTCCTATTTTTCCAATGAGTGCCTTTATATCCACCACCGAATCTTTGAGTTCACCCACGCTGAAACACATTGATTGCTTTAAATCCGACGATGCAAATCATTTTTCATCCTAATCTTTCACATGCTGCATCTTGAGATCATGCTCTTACCATCCACCGTCAGTTTTTGATTTCACGTAGTATCCATTCCAAAAAAATGACCTTAAATATCACGTGAAACTCATCACGCTCAAATAAGATCACTTTTTAGGATGTGTACCACATGAAATAAAAAACATATCATCTGATGGCACGCCCATGATCTTAAGATCCATTAAGTGAAATATTTGAATGAAAAACGATATGCATTGTAGGATTCAAATCAGTCAATGGCTTTCAGCTTAGGTGAACTCAAAGATTCGGTTGGTGACATTAAAGATATTATTTTCCAGTTTCCCTTCTAAAATTTCAGAACAAACCAAAAAGTCTGACAGACCCGATTCGGAGAACAGTTTACATGGTTGTTGAACGGTACGGTTCTGATGGTTCCAGACCATTCAACCGTAAAAACAGTCCAACTATTGGACCAGACCGTAGGACGCCATGGTTCCAATCGAACTGCGGTCTGACCACAGTTCTGGTCCGGTTCTTACAACAGCTTACTGGTTTCCTCATTTTTCAACTAGAGTTTCTTGCATTGCCACAATGGTGTTTAAGTGTGAAAACTGTCAACAGCTGTGAATCCATGGAGATCCGGTTTTCGTCCCAATCTTTCCTGCAATAGATCTTCGAGATCATGGCATACCATAAGACAATCAAATGTTGATTCTAAGTGAGCACGTGACACTTTCTCAAAAAGTGACTGATCATGAGTATATCACCAGACATGATTTTTAAGTCACTTTTTGAAATGTGTGTCACGTGGAATCTAACACCTGCCCTTGATTTCAAGATCTGTTCTGTGGAAGATTGGGACTAAAAATGATTCAAAGCCCATATCGGGAACCAAAGCCCAAGACACTTGAAACATTTCGTTTCAACCAAAATTTAAAACCAGGTGCTAAAAGAATAAAATGCAGTGCTGTTGATTGCTCAAGGGAGCCTAGTGATTATTTCCTTCCTCATTCGCTAAAATGTGAGTGCTACTATTGCACATCAACTTTTACTATGCTAACACAAAAACTGTAAATAAGATTATGGAGATCGCACAAGTCCTAGACCCCTTGAAAACCATTGATTCCTTCGAATCAGATGATGGAGATCGTTTTTCACCCCTTATCTTCCACAAAATGGATCATGGGTGCACCTGCCAAACGGTCAATTTGTAATTCCACATGTCACAGATCGCAAGAATGGCCCTAAAATCACGTTTGAGCGTGATGTGTGTCATATGATTCAAAGGCCATTTTTGGAGGATTTGGGACACCTGGAATAAAAAACAGACTGTCTGATAAGTGCGCCATGATCTCAAGATCTATTGTAATGAAGATCGGGGTGAAAAAGGATCTCCATCATCTAGTTCAAAGGAATCAATGGTTTTCAAGGGGTTTGGGGCGTGGGCGCTTTCAGAGAACGCGTGGGCGCGTTTACTGTTTAGCGGTACCCTACAAAATTTGTCATCAAGTTTGGTGTGCACAGGCACAGCAGCATTGTAAAGATTCACAACCAGGGATGCACTCATCCTTTTAGACCTAAACATGGAGGGAACATAAGAATCAACCTAAATAATATACTGTTCTTATCGAACTGAAAAGGTCAATCACGTACTTACAGACTTCATCAATGCCCAACGACATCAATGAATGAGAAGCGGGGAGGGTTCAGTAGTCCCACCATGGTTATACAGCTGAAAAGTGGATCGATCACATACTAGAACAATTACAATACCTGTTCAACATCCTTAAAACTTCTCAATGCTCACTCCATCTCTGAGGACCTCATAAGCATCTCTACTTCTGCTTTTCTTCATCCCGGCTGTAAAGTATATCTTCGATCCTTCGGTTGAGATGCTAGTCACCTTCGCCCAAATTACGACCTTTGTCTTCAACCCCTCTATATCGGCCAGCTTTCCCTTCTCCAGATATCCGGTCACAGTAGTATTGAAACGCAAAACAGAGGAGTCCTTGTAACCAACTTCACACACCGACGGTATGAATACAATTAGCTTCCGTGTCTCCTCATTGAACTCATAGTTGGTGGCATCCCGAGGAAAGATGCCTACTGCAATATTGTACTCTTGCAATAGCTCTGGCAATGGTTTTTGCATCTTCCCTGCACATAGGGCAATTGCAGTGACATGAAGTTATAGAATCTATTCGTAAAAATTAACGAAAATTGCTACAAAATACAGAACTTTTTTCACTTGATATCTCTGGACTTTTGGAGAGGCCACACAGATAAATCCTGTATGAACTTGTGTCCCTACTCCGTACCATGGACCTATGGGTGTTGGCATATTTATATGATCAGTACATAGTATGCATTTATGTTTCCCATATTTCAAACTATTTTTTTTTAACTCATATCAGCAAAAAATTCACACTGTAATATTTGATTTTTTTTGTTGATGGATATGACTTCCATATATAAATAAAGGGGTGCCTCTATGTGCAACAACCAAAACTCTAAAAGGACCCACCTGTAAATGATCGGACTGATTGGGGCAGGTGGGTGCTTTTAGAGTTTTAGTTGGTGCAATAGAGCTACCCTAAATAAAGGGAGTCACTACTTGCACGATGCACATAATTTACAAAGACTTGGTACTTTTGGGACCTATGCTACATGGAACACTATCTAAGCCGTCTTATTAGAAGGTCGTGATGTAAAGATTTTTGATGCCAAAGATTTGGCACGAAACACGATCTCTATCATCTGATTCAACAGTCAACTGTTGAATCAGATGATGGGCAATGTTGAATCAGATGATAGAGATCATGTTTTGTGACAATCTTTGGCACTAAAGATCTTTACATCATGGCCTTCAAATCAGCCGGCTTCGATGGTATTCTACGTGGCAGGTCCCAAAAATACCAAGTCTTTCTTTTAAATTATGTGCAATGGAACAAAACTCTCGGGTGCAAGTAGTCGCTACCATATATAAATAAATATTTAATGATACAAAAAATAACATAAAATATTAGGTTACATAAATGGGAGAATATCACCAATCCAAAATCCTTCGACCCCTGGAACTAAAGAGTTTGTGACCCCAATCACTTCCCTTTTGATGTGTTTAAAACACATTCATGTCTTCCAATCAAAAATCCAAAACCACGTTAAGAATTGATACGAATCAAGAATCGTCATCTTCCGAAAACCAAAGGATAACATTAGACGGATCCCCTCCACCTCCAAAGGACCCTCAAGATGATTAGAAAAATCCAAAGCCCTTCCACAATAGCTCTACACAACATAATGTTCAATGTATGCGTTGTACGTATCAGAATTTGCAATAAATATCAGATTTCTGGGTCACACTTATCTCCTCATAGACATTCATGCATACATCAAAGCACCAAAGGAAAAAAAAGGGTCTCTGGTGCCTTCTCAGAGACCCTAACCATGTTCCATCCCCTTATCAGAGTGCCACGTGGCACCCATATCCCATAGGGTTCAACTCTCCTGAGGGTTTTAAAATAAAAACTAAAATTTTACGGCTTCGATCTAACGGTCTGAAAATGAACATCAAAATGATAAAATGGTTCAACATCCATTTTTAAACTCATTGATCAATGTTGATCTGAAATTGCCAATGCTTCTTTTTTTTACGATCTTGGATCGATCTTGAGCACATCCACATGACACCCAAACTTGAATTTAGGACTGTGGGTGCCATGTAGCCATAATCTGGCTTAACCCTAATTAAGATAATAATATAAGGGTTTGAGTAAGTAAAGATTCAACCCTAATTTCCTACATACTTCTTCTCGTTCTTCCCCCTAACCCAAAGCCTAAATTCCCTCATTTTGACTTGAAGATCTCAATCCATTCCATGATTTAGATCTCAATCCATTCCATGAGGGCTTGATTTTGAGGTATCTCCATTGTCCACATAGTGATCCGACCATTGATCTATCACTGAGACTCATTATGGAACATCTCAATTGTCAGAATTACGATCTAACCGTTGATCCTCCTGTGTTGTTTTGAGTCATCTCCACCATTAGGATTACAATCCAATAGTAGAGATATAGATATGTTCAAGATCTCGAGAGATATAAGTTGCTTCTCGATGCAACTGTAGTCGTGTTAGTTGACGATTTATGTTGGATATGCTTAATGGCATCCTGCCAATCTTCATGTCCTTTTCCTCCTCTACCATGAGTTTTATGAGGCATCATCTCTGATTTCACAAAAATCGAGGCATATAGAAACACATATCAACTTGCTCTAATACCACTTTGATTCAGTAAAAGAGGAACATATCAGTAATAAGGACAAAATAGACTCGTAAGGAAATGAACTTTGCTTCAATCACCATCACACCACAAATGAGAGAGCAAGAACAACTTTACAGGTTATCAAAAAAGGAACAACTTTACAGGGGTTCAAAACCCTAAGCAAAACTCTGCAAAGGCTTTTTTGTTCATAAAATACAAAAAGTAATTTACAATAAATTTCCACCAAAATATACAGAGCATAAGGGTTATGTAATCTGCTTTCCCTAATTTTAAACAAACTTTCTTTAATTATCATGTAAAAAAATTAAATAAAAGTCAAAGAAAAAAAAAAAAGTTAGCACTCATCGGACACGCGATTACTTTAGTGATCATGTGAATATGTGATTAATAATCTTAAGCCCCTCATATTTCTCTTTTAAACTCACCACTCTTTTCTTAATGTACTTAACAAGAGTCCTAGCTACTATAAACTCATAACAAATAATTGCTACTTACGTTTTAAAGTTTAGGAAATTAAAACCAGTCAACACTTGCACGTACTCTCAACTTTGTGACTTAGCGAAGAAGACCAGAAAGGGGGAATCCACATTTTAGAGAGAGCGAGAGAGATTGATCTCTGCAAAATGATAGGTGAGATATTTCTCTCTGCCAAAATCTCTTTCCCTTAAAATGTAAGAGAGAGAGAGAGTGTTTCATACTCTTATTTTTTTGAAAAAAGATATAAATGGCATGCGAACCATTTTAAGTGGTCATGTGACACCCCTCTTCCCCACGGACTTACACAAGCCTTAGATGGCCTTTTAGGTCTTTATTTTGGCCCATTTTCTCTTCAATTGCTTCTTCTTCCACGTTACTCATTTCACTTCTTCTTAATCCTCTTTTTTACAATCACATCAAGTGTCCCCTCTTAAAATTTTGGTTTCCAACTTATTCATCAAGGATGAACATAGCAGAAAGCACATACAATAAGGGTCAATATGGGAGAAAAAGTGAATGCTGAATTCATGGTGTACTGACAGTTTATCCTTCCACACAAGTCACAAAGCATGTGTCATTGTCTTAGTACTGTGACATATAATCCGATATAGGACTAAAACAATGCCCGACCATCTCATAGGCCGAACTAGGATCACATCTTACATACTCGCAAAACCAAGCTTCAAAACTTTTTGCCCAGAAAGGATAATAAGAACCATCAACTTAGCATCGCAACACTTGGGCCACAAGCCCCCCCCAACCACTAGAGTGAGCTCTTGCGTCTGGATCGTGTGGATCACATGCATGTGCATATATGAGCACGTGCATGAACAGTTGCATGATATTTATTACATAACACTCGTATAAAATTTATATGGATGAGAAAAGAAAAGACCAATATTTATGTAATAAATATTGGTATTTATTACATAACACAATATTTTTATGGACGAGAAAAGAAAAGACCAATTTTGTAGCACTGACCATTATCTCACATGTGCATGCAAGGATTAAATTTCCAGCTAGGAAAATCCAAATAGACGAAATGTTAGTATTACATTTAGGCTATGTTTGGATTGGGGGAAAGGAAAAGAAATGGGTGGAAAGGAAATTGAATTCTGTCCATTTCTCGCGTTTAGATAGAAACTAAGCATCGGAAAATTAGGCCTGCTTTCCGCTTAAGTGGAAATGATAAAATCCTACGTTTTTTGTAGGATTTTATCATTTCCATCGGAAATGAGTGGAAATCATTGGCACCTGCATGTTCTCTCCTGCGATCTCTCTATCCCCAAATCCTTCTCTCTTTATCTGTCTACAACTCTCTCTCTCCTACCCGATTCTCTCTCTCCAAATTCTCTCTATCTGTCCACAAATCCCTCCCTCCCTCTCGGTCAACGCTGTCCATGGATCGTGTGGGTCAGGTCAGGGAATGAGAAATCCGAGTCGGTTACTTTCCGATTTTTCTATGTAAAAAAATAAAAATAAAGGTTTTTACCAGGTTGGGTCGGGTTTTTTGAGTCGTGCGTTGGGTCGGCTTGAGTGCAACATCGGGTCAGGTCGGGTCGGGCATTTGCGATTTTCTTCTTGGGCAACCATAATTTGACCCAACCCCATAGATCGTGCTCCCCTTCGATTTCCAATTTTTGGTATGGTGGGTGATACGTACAACAACGATGGTGCTCTCCTTCTATTTTCTATATGCTAATACTCAATCCAAACACCAAAAAACGATAAATTCCTATTGATTCCAATTGAGCAGCAATCCATAGGATCTTTAAATCCATTTCCACCCATTTTTTTAAAAACATCCAAACAGAGCCTTAAAGTTGGATCATATAGAATTAATAATATAAATGTAAAAATAACAAGGACAGTGGAGTATGAAAAAACAATAAAGGTGAAAAGGGGAAATGTACCTTTGAATTTATTAACCAACCATTTTGCTCCCCCCTCTATGCTGCTAGACAATGACTATTGTCATACCAAGCATATTATGTCAGTACGGAAAATAAACAACGGTTATTAAATAATGTGATAATTGGAGTTTATTGAGCAACTGTCAAACAAAGTATTATTAAAACAGTAGCACGTGACCCTACAGGTCTCAACGAGTTCACGCTTTGGACGTCAGTCCTAGCAACATCATAATGAAAAAATTCATAGAGCAATGTCAATTGCTCAATTGTTGGACACTACTTATTGCTTTCCTAGTATGGGTCAAAATTCCGGACCAAACCGATACATATCGTCCGACGCATATTGGTTCGGAGCAGACCTAGTTGATACATTGAACGTATTGACCCATATATGTCGATATGTATCGGCCGATACATACCAATGTATTGTCCCAAACCGATATCTGTCATCCGATATGTATCGGTTGTACAGCTGGCCGATACGTACCAGAAAACCGAGATTTGACCCATGTTCCCTAGTAACCCTAAGCGAATAATAATTTGATCTAATAATGCAGCAAGCCATATCAACAAAATGATGATACATATAAACAATAATGCGCAATAAATGTATTATCACCAACTCAGTCACATACAATAAGAATATGCAGAAGCTGATCTAAGCATGCAAGATAGAGACTAGACCTACATTTTCATCTAGGTAAAAGTCATAGAAATGTCTCCATATTTTTTTTATTTTTTAGAGAAGTGGAATATAACCCTTACAACTATAAGGTATTAGAAATAGCTAATTCGGATAAAAATTCATCAGCAGTGACTAATTGCAATGGAAACAGCAGTAATTCATGATGATGATCCTATAGAAGGGGAAACGATAAACACTACGACAAAAGGTACAAAAGGGGATAGAAGAGGCACACTATGACAAAGGAATGGATGCTACACAGAAATGTAGCAACATGGTTACTGGTTCAGGAAGGAGATACAGAAAATAGAGACTTCGTGCTATGGAAAACAAAATATTTATTGGCAGTGATGGAGTACCCTGGATTTTTCCAAGGTTAGTTTTGATAGGAGAAAATGTGATGCTTCAAATAAATTCACAGGGAGATATGATAGAGTTGACTGTGAAAGCATACACATGACCACCTCAAAGAAGGAAACTGAACATAATAAAAATAATAATAGAAGTTCCGTAAAAAAAATAATAAATACAAAGAGAAATTACGGTTGGGAGACAACGAGTGGTCTGAACAAAGTTGGAAATGCCATAGTGATGATAACAAAATCAATAGCGAAACATATCTAACGAAAAAAATCATAAATTGCTAAGAAGGACAAAAACACTTCTATTAGGTACTATCTTATATAGATCAATAAGAAACTGAATTAGTCAATAGCCAGGCACATTAGGAACGAGGATAAGAAAAACAAGAAAGAAAGGAAATACATCAATGCATTAACATTGATAAAAGACAATAACAAGGAAATAGACATGATTGAGCATGCATGATGGACAAATATAAAAATGAAAGAGAGGTCGACTTGATTCTAAGAGACCTACATGGAGTCCCAAACCCATTAGCCTTACATAATACTTGTACTCTTGACTTAGAACGTACTATCAAATCAGAGGCTAAAACTCTAAGCAAATTGTGGCATTATCCATAATGTTGTGCTAGTAATATTAAGAGTCAATTTTGAAAATCTTCAACACAACAGAATTAACAATCCACCATGCAACCTTGTATTGGGAAGGTATACTGACTGACATAAAAAATTAAAGATTAAATTTTATTTTATTTTAAATTCTCACTTAGCTGTAGTAGAATGCTATGTATGCTAAGTTGTATGCTGGTATGAGTATTAATGGAGGACGATAAGGGGACATTGGCATTCTTCTACTATTGCATAATGGGGTACTTTAGTTCCCTCATTCCTAGTATTAGGGATGAAGATAAAAAAATCAGCAAGAGAGGAACTACATCAATGCAATGACATTGATAAAAGGACAATAGCCAAGAAAAAGACATGATTCAGCATCATAGACAAATATATAAATGAAAGAGAGGTGAACATGATTCTAAGGAACGTATGTGGGGTACCAGACGCATTAGCATTACATAATACCTATACTATTGACTATTTGACTTAGAACATACCTGCAAACAAGCACATGAGTCCTCATATAGAAGCAGTGCTGATTTTTAAGTAAGGTACTATCAAATCAGAGGCAAAAACTCTTAGCATATTGAGACATTACACATAATAATGTGCTAGTAATATTAAGAGCCGATTTGAATATCTTCAACGCATTATACGCAAACAAATTAACAATCCAACATGTAACTCTGTATGAGGAAAGTGTTGGATTTCTCACTTGGAATTTGTATTAATGGAGGACAATATTGGGACATTTGTATTCTTCTATTATGAGAATGTTTGTACTTTAGTTTCCTTACATTGGGTAGTTTCTCAGGTGTGAGTTTAGCATCCAAGTTGTGTAGCATCTTATCTAATTAGGTTTAGGGCTTTGAAAATCAGATATAATTATGGGATTCTTGTCATAGAAGGTGACATTTATTCTTGGTGTAACTCCTTTTAGAGGGTTTGTGATGCGGAACTGAAGCTTACGCATTGGAATCATGGACTGATCAGGAAAAGAAAACTAAAGAAAAAGTGGACTCGGAAATGGATTTATAAAATTCTGGAGTCTTCTCAGATCTGAAATTCATCACGGACGAACTTGATTCCATTGACGGCAGTCAGGACAGACGGCAATGATCGTGAATCCTGATATATGCACATGAGATGATTCGGGTCATTAGATTACCAGTTTTTACCGTTGAATATACATCAGTATTCATTATGGCCGTTGGATCTTCACCGTTCGTGATTCACACTGTTGGATCGTTGATCATGTGAAGGATCATTGCTAAATGCATGTTGTTTTGATCATGTGGTGAATTTTGATTTCGGTCCATTAATTTTCATAGGTTTCGTTTAGTTTATTTTAGTGTTTTATGTTAAGCCTTAGGGGTCAGGAACATTGGTGAGATGTGTCCATCAATTTCGTCACTTCCAGCGCAGCCTTCGAAAAAGTAGTCATATCTCCTTCAATTCTCGTCAAAATTGTGCATTTTTTGGCTTGTTGCTTTAGAAAGCTACTTCAATCGGACCGTTTGACACTTCAAAATGACCGTGTATGGAAAAAAGAGATTAATGGTTGAATTATTTGCGACCGTTAGATTAGAAGTTTTAATGGTTAGTTTAAAAGTTTGAATTTTAGTAGTTTTCTTAATCTTTTTCTATGATTATTCTAAAAATTTATACAGACTCTTACTTTGAGAGATGATAATTATGATGAATGAAAATTATGCTTGAGAGAGAGATTCTTTCACCTTGAAGAGCGATTCTTTGATTCCCCGAGATGAGTTCGGTGCGAGGCCAATAATTTAGTTGTTGAAATGTCAAGTACTTCCTTTAAATTCTTCTTCCTACTTTTTTATTTTAATTTATTCTGCGATTATCATGCATCAATCGTGGAATAGAAACAATAAATCTATCATGCGGGATTAAAAACTATTTTAGGGTTTACCTGCATCAAATTGGTATCAAAGACATTCAACTCTCGACACGTGGACTGGTTCCATCATGAGTAACGAAGAGATTATCGCACGCCTTTACAATAGGCTCGATCGGATGGCCAAATTGAGGCGTCTGTTAGCGAGTTAGAGAAAACATGGTACAAGAAGGATGGTGGATCAATGAGATTTAAGTCGTCGGAATCAAAGGGTGTTAATCTTCTTCCCGTAAGTTCAACCCCATCGTCATCCTTTCATCTTAATCACAAGCCAGTAGGCCCTGAACCCACGGTTGCCCTAAACACCACTTGTCAACCGATGTCTTTAACAATCCTACACCTGTTGTTGCCCCTAACGATCCCATACCCAACGAACATTTACCCGTTATTCTCCTTAATGATCCCATACTTGCTTTGAACCCTATAGATCTGATGTCTGTTATGAATCTTAAAGATCCCATACCCATTGTCACCCCCAACAATCCCAAGCCCACAATGATTCCACAAAAATCCAAAATCTATGCATCGTCGTACCCAGTCAAGATGCCCAAGTCATGCGCCATTGATTTGCTCAAGCCATGCCACATCAAGGTGCCCCTACGAGCAGGTAGATAGCTTCGGCGAAAATTTGAGGTCAAACTTTTATAAAAGGAGAATTGATGCATAATCGAAGCCTATGTATTAGAATCATGAATTGATCATAATAAGGAAACTGAAGAAAAAAATGGACTCATAAGTGGATCTTTAAAATTTTGGAGCCTTCTTGGATCTGAAATTCATCACGGATGACGGTGATTCCATCGACGGCCATCGGGACGAACGACCGTTGAGTCGTGAAACCCTAAATCCTGGTATATGCACATGAGATGATTTTGGTCATTGGATTACCCGTTTCCGCCGTTGGATCTTCATCTATATTCATTTTGGTTGTTGGATCTTCAGCTATATTCATTTTGGTTGTTGGATCTTGACCGTTCGTGATTCACACCGTTAGATAGTTGATCATGTGAAGGATCATTGCTAGATGCATGTTGTTTTGATCATGAAGTGAACTTTGATTTTGGTCGATTAGTTTTCATAGGTTGCATTTATTTTACTTTAGTGTTTTATATTAGGCCTTAGGGTTAGGGGTCAGGCACTATTATACTTAAATCGCTCTTAGACCACGTGAATGGCAAATTGGTGAGGAACGAATCAGTTCGCCATTCGATTATGTCAAATTCGGTGAAATTGAGAATTGCCTTAAAAACATAAAATTATCGGGGGGAGGGGAGAGCTTGAACCAACGACCTTTACATTTGAAAGCCTTATTTGCTTACTTGCCTTACCAAGTATCCAAACAACTTCTTTTAGCTTAGTATGTTCATATTAAAAATTATATCTCAATTTACTTGTAACCTTACCAAAAAAACTAATAATAAATAAAAATTAAACATTCCAAACTCATCCTACCCCTAGCGAATTGGATTCGCATGGAAGTAGCGAATTGCGAATTATAGGGCTATGCAGAAAACCGACCGAACCGACCCAACTGACCGAAATTTCGGTTCGGTTTCGGTTTTAGGGCATATCGGTTCGATTTTGGTTTTGGAAAAGTGGCTTATCGGGTTATCAGTTCGGTTTAGGTTTTAACGTAAAAAACCCGAAACCGAACCGATAAGAAACCGATAATAGGGTATTACTTAGGTGCATAAAAAAATAGGTTTTCCTTTTTTTTTAAAAAATAATAAGGTTTACCTAAGTAATAGATATTATTTTCCTTTTTTTACAAATAATAGGTATTATTTGTAAAAAGGAAATCACAAAAATAGGTATTATTTGTAAAAAGGAAATCACAAAAATAGGTATTATTTGTAAAATTTTCTTCTTTTTTTTTTAATTTTACAAATAAAAAAACTGAGGTTTAGAAATTGAAAACCGACCGAACTAACTAAACAAATAACTATTGGTTCGGTTTCGGTTTGAAGGCTTATCGGTTCGGTTTCGGTTTGAGAAACTAGAAACCGATAGTTATCGGTTCGGTTTTGATTTAGCATGAAAACCGCCCCGAACCGACCCGATAACACCCCTAGCGAATTACGAGCTCGATTTCAAATCGAGCAAATTACAAATTAAGTAACATAGCTCAGGCATATATATGTGATTTGTGACCATCAATTTCATCACTTTCAATGCAGCCTTTGGAAAAGCAGTCATAACTCCTTCAATTTTTCTCAGAATTGTGAGATTTTTGGCTTATTGGAAAGCTACTTCGATGAATTTACAAATACGACCAATTTCGCATTAATCGGATGTCATTTGATGCTTCAAAATGATCAAAAAATGGGATCAATGATTGAATTATTTGTGAACGTTAGATTAGAATTTTAATGGCTAGTTTAGGAATTTTAATTTTAGTAGTTTTCTTAATCTTAGGGTTTCTTTACTTATTATAAATAGATGTAAAGACTCTAATTTTGAGAGATGATGACTATGATGAATGAAATTATACCTGACAGAGAGATTCTTTCAACTTGAAGAACGATTCTTTGATATCTTGAGATGGGTTTAGTGCGAAGTTAATTTCTTTGGTGAAATGCCAAGGATTTCTTATCTTCTTTTTTATTTTAATTTATTATGTGATTATTGTGCATCAATCGTGGAATATAAGTTCTAAATATCGCAGGCGGAATTAAAATACTATTTTGGGGTTTTAGTGTATTCGTCCCATGTCATTCTGGGCACTCTGAGGTGATTCCTCCACAAAACCCAATATCTAAAAATTTCACTACATCAACCCTACAAAGAATGGTATGAAGATGGCCAAGAGAATCTATGCAATAGAAAGAGAAACGTTTAAAATTCATAGATCCTAAAACTTCCATTTGTGAATTTGTTGTCCAACTGATTTGTTATCTAAGGCGTCCCTTTTTTACCAATTTCAGATACTCACAAGTCACAATGAATTCTACATGGGTGCAAACCAATGAAGTCCATTTTCCAATAGAAAGTTTGCAGGGAGGCCAATTCAGTTGCAGATTCATCAATTAAAGAAGGGTTCAATAGGTATTCTCTAAGAACAGAGTTTAGACCATTCTTATTTGGCTTGTGTTTGTGGTTTTCTTCTTTCATTTGTTCTTTTGTTTTCTTTGGCATCCAGCTCCTCGCTGTGGCTTTCTCCTTCAAAAGTTATTTCTATTTTAATTTCTTTTTAATAGTATAAACCATTAGCAATCAAAAAGAAACATTCCTCCACCCATATCAATTTCCTAAGGGTGATTTCTGATTATAGCCTTAAACCTCTACATTCCATGAAATCCAAGTCTCCTCCACCTTTGAATACAAAAAAGGGTAGCTCTATTAACACCTACAGAATTAGGACGGCACCTACGCTGAAAACCATTGACTGCTTTGAATCATACTATGGAGATCGGTTTTCGTCCCCAATCTTCCACAGAAAGGATCTTGAGACGATCAGTTTTTTTATTCCAGCACTTGCATTGATTTAGATAAGATATTCCCAATATCTAACCCTAATTCGAATCCTGCAGTAATTTCCAAAACGCCCAACAACATATCCTACAAATCAGATCTGGTGATAAGATTGAATCAGAAACCCTAATTTTTTCAAACAAGATCAGACACCCTAATTGAAAATTAGAGGAACTCAAATTACACAAATTGGACGCATTTTCAGATCGAAAACGTTCTTCAGATGGAATTAGACAAGAAAAGGGAACTCACATTTAGATCTTCACCGACGGAGCTGATCTCCTTGTTGGCTTTCCTGCTGAACCAATAGGTTCCAACCTTGTTCAAGACCTGATCCATTGTTTCTCAGATGATCGGAGAGAGAGAGAGAGAGAGAGAATTTTTAACGATTTTAAAGCCTCTCGCTCTTATATTTATTATTATTTTATGCTTTGGTCAATTTGCTTCGTCAATCCATATGGCGGGCAAAGACGAAGAAGCTGTTGGAGCGCGTGTACTTTTCTTACGGAGATGCTACGAGCACACCAATTTTTCTATCAACACTCACAAAATAAAACTGGAAATTTTTAAATGCATGTTGGATCTATACATTTGAATCAGGTCGAGTTCACATCACAACTTTCCTAAGGACGATCATATCAATTTTAAAAAAAAAACAATTAAAAAGATTAGATATCCACAATCCAAAATATCGTCAAAGGAGAAGATTATAATGTACTAAGATGTGTCGGGTGGTACCCAAATTTTGACTAAAGTTTTAACCATCAAAAAGCTTTGTTTTTTCAATCACATGTCACGTGACACTAAATCCTAAAAGGGGTGTTGCATTGGATCACTTGTCACATGGCACTAGGGTTCGAATGCACGAGTTCATCCATGCGTTCGAGCACATGCCATTTTCCCGCCTTATGTAATCTTTAAATGGTAAAAGTTGGTGTGCGATTGAAACAAAGTTTTTTTTATTTAAAGGTAAGTGACCAAAATTAGGAAAAATTTAGGGAAATCTACCTGATCGACCCTGTCAAATACACCTTTCTCGCCAGAGACCCTATATTTTCACCTTTACCCAAACCAACCAGCTCGAAGCCGAGTCGACCATAAGGAGAATAGAAAGTCCAAATTATCTCCTTCTCTGACTTTCTTTAATCCACGAATGCATCCCCTTCTTTTTCATTTTAATCTACTAGAGTTAGTAAGAAGTTAGAGGTGGTGAAGGTGACGTCTTCTGCCTCAGATCTGCTACTTGAAAGAAGAAAACAGAGGCTTGGGAGAAGAAGTCTATGCATTTTGCCACTGGGAGTTGAAGATCCTGCAGTTTTCCATGCGACGCGAGGTATGTTTAGATTCAGTGTAAACCCCATCGAAAATTTATTAGAAATACAATGGTGAAGTATAAGAAATATAATTTTATTTTGAAAAATTAATTTTACTGGGTAAATATTTTGAAACAATCGATAAAGACTTTATATACAATCGTTATCGATTATCTAAACGGTCGATATCGATTGTATAAATAATCGTTATCAAATGCTTAAACGGTCTATATCGATTGTCTAAACAATCGTTATCGATTATATAAACAGTCAATATTAATTGTGTATACAATCGAGATCGATTGTCTACACAATCGATATCGACTGTTTATACAATCGATAACAATTGTGTATCAGTCGTTTGCTAACAATTTGTCATTACTCATTTTTGTCATTAGTCTTATGACCCCTTCCTTCTCCTTCTCAAACAGGCGATATCTGATGTAAAAATTTCTCTTCTCTGTCACTTTGATGGTCATATTGTAAACGATGATGGTTTGTATGAAGGTGGCCGCCAGAGGGTTATTATAATTTCGACGGGTATTTCTTATGAACGATTCATAAGATGAATTTCTGCTATTAGTTTTGCGAGGCAGATGAAACAATTTTCATAAAGTTCTCTATGAAGATAGTGAATATCCTTATGCTTGCCGACGTTTTGAATTCGGATGATTTGACCACCATATTTTCGTTTTATTAATTCGGGTTAGACATTATAAAGGTATTCATCATTAAAGAACTGTCCTTCTGAGTCGAAGCTGAACAGGTACCTCTTGGTGGGATTGATTTTGTGAGTAACAATTCCTTCCAGCCATGTAAGATTGAGGAGGGTGGACCAACATATGATATCGTTCGGTTAAGCGATGACGGTAATTTTGCAGCGAACATATCGATCATGAAAGCAACTATTGATTTAAACAATGCTCCAGTTGAATCATATGATGACCCACTATAAAATATGCATGAATCACAACATTATAGTCAAGAGTTAGACTACATGTCTCTAAGAATGGGGATCAAGACGATTTTCGTCATTTCTTCCCTGATGGATTCACAACTTGGCTGACTCATGAATTATGTTCTACTATGCCATCGATGGGAATTACCGAAGGACCTCAACCCCATGTTCATACACATGAGCACCGGTTCAGTGAAGGGTCTAGTCAACCATGTCATAACTCGTTCGGTGAAGGGCCTAGTCAACCATGTCATGACCCGTTCTGTGAAAGGCCTAGTCAACCACATCAGAACCCCTTCGGTGAAGAAAGATCTAATCAACCACTTTAAAACACTGCTAGTGAAGAGAATATCGAAGATTATGATGACGAATCGAATGGGTTTATAAAAGAGGATCCGAAAATTTTTATGAGAGGCATTGATAATCCTTTAGTAGATAAAGCTTACGAAGTGTCAGAGACATCAGACGAGTTTTCCGATCAAAAGGTGAAAATCGAATACCAGAATTGGACATTTAAAGTTGGAGAGATCTTCAGAGACAAGCAAACATTTCAAAGAGCATTGAAAGAACACGCGGTGGAAAAAAACTTTCAAATCCGGCCCTTGAAAATAACTAGTTATCGAGTGACAGTCGGATGCTACGAACCTGATAGTTCGTAGCGAATATATGCGTCTAAATTGACTGGGCTCGACTCTTTCAAAACCAAGACATTTAATAGTACTCACATATATGGAGCCGCTAAGATCGGACCACACGGTCACCATAATGTAATAATCTCCTTCCTAGCTAACTATGTACGGGAGAAACTTATGAAAGAATTAAACTACACATCTGCGTCGATAATATTTGATATTGCAAAAACTTATAACATGTAAATCACATATGCTAAGACTCAGAGGGGAAAAGAACTCGCCCTGAATGATATTAGAGGCAGTTGGGAAGGGCAATTTATGGATCTACAGGCTTACGTGAAAGAGATAGAGATGATAGATCTTAATGTATGAGTGTTAGCATCATTCAATTGTGACTTTTTTTGTGATAATTTTGGGACCCTAGCCACTATAGTTTATAAATGTCATCTACACTATTTACTAACATATTTATAGACATTTGCATTCTCTTCATGACATCCTGTTACACATTGCATGGTCACTTAATGATATATTTGTGGTTTGCATGGTTTCATGCATCATGTGATTGAGTCATGAAAATGACATGTATTGTTTAGGGGGCTTGCCACTATGATTTGTATTGTTTCCTAAGAGACCATTGTAGGAAGATTCAATACCATGATTATAATCAATAGTATGAAGAGAAATCAGAAGAGAAATCAACAGTCAGGGGCTCTATGTACTAAGAAACTTATGAATTTGGTTCTGAAAGTGGGTCAGGATTTGGCCATTAGTTGGATTAGGTTGAGACCATTTGGTAACACAAATGATTATATATTTTGTAGACTAAATATAAGCTAACCCAACTTCAGTAGCAGGGCACCACTCGGGTCCATTTGAAACTAACAACCCTCATTAACGCACTGATGATTTTTAGCACCTCAGTTATATGTAAACAAGAATGTAGTGTTTGAATGCAGAGGCTCAAGAATCTATGGATGAAAGGAAATCATATTTCAAGGAATGAAAAAAAAATAAGAAGTTGCTTTTTCTAATCTTAAAAAAAAACTTATGATAGTGGTTTGATGTTGAATTGACTACTCATATTGTGTATATATAAAATCTTGCTGCTTCTTATAAACCCAACATTATAAGTGTGACAGCCAAGATTTCGGCACCCCGAAACCCGTGCCGTCAGCACGATCCTCTAGACCATGCCCCATGACTATGTACGGAATATTGATATAACAAGCAATATCGAGCCAAAATGGACCAATAATTATACGATGCGGAAGTAAAATACTATTCTAAGTGTAAACTCAAAAGACAGTTCTGCTTGCATGCTAACACATGAACAGAGAACCGATCCGAACCATCGATGGTGAACAGATCACCTAGATGGTTTGCCAAAAGAATTATATCAATTTAAATACAGGTATCAAAAATGCTTGACATACCAAGCCGTACAAATGTACACTTAAAATCTCTATCAAAGTACTCAGCGGAGTCTCCTAGAAGAAGTCCTCAGGAGGGGGCTCCAACTCGTTCCCAGGCACGTAATCCAAATCACCCGGATCCATGTCTCCCGAAGCCTCGGCCGCTGCTAGCACTGGACCTGCAACGTATAGTCTAAAGGGTGAGCTACATCCTAACTCAATAGGGAAACGACACAATGAACATATAAGTTAAAATCTCACATATATTCCATGATATTCTAAGCATGATGTGTCTATGCATTTACTAGAAAAATAGTTTAAAAGATGACAATTATGCATTTAACTTTACTGGTAGTTTGCATGTTTCATTTACTCTTAACTGTTCATGAATTACACTAATTAGGCCTAAAACAAAACTTAAATCTTCAACTTAAGTAGTCCCCAAGCAATATAACATCGAGCCTCGATGGAATACCCTCCATCGTCGTCTAAATAGATAGTTGTTATATGTATTCTCTGGGAATACTATCCAAGCCCCTTTCTCATAGGCGGCGGGATTAAATCTCATCTCAACATCCCTGTGATGTGTTTACTGTGTACGGATAAACCTCCGTACCGGTGTACGGATTGGCCGCCGTACCGGTCACGGATATCCTGCCGAATCAGTTGTGCGTATCCCGCTACATCGGTGGGGTAATCTATTCAAACCTTAAATAATAAAAATATCATGTGCTTTACATATAATTATTCACCGTGTAAAAGTGCTACTTTATATTAGTTAGGCCTTATCAGTAGTTATCCAATCTTACTTATATCCTTGGGATGTCTAAATTGCTCGCATCACACTGATGTCTTTATTACTTTTTCATCCCCTGGGAATGCTGATGTGAATATTAATTGTGATGCTTTACTCGCAAGCGCACGAATCAGATTGTATATAGTGGGTGCGGAGTACGAGATCGTTCCCACGAGGACTATTTTTGAAGATCTAAAAAGATGAGAGAGTAATTCAAGAAATCTACTAAGAATTAACAGTGCCCTACCAATATTATGATTAAGGTAGTTTTATGAGATGATAATTACTGACTACAAACTAAAATTTAATTGATAATTCAAAAGTAAAGGTAAAGATGAAAATAAAGATGAAGATACTAAATCCTCCCATCTTTGGTCTGTTCATCCCATAATATAAATCTAAGGATTAAACTATGAGATATACCATTGAAGAAAAACATCTTTTATGGAAGATAAATGGTCAAAACTCCGATAGGTTCCACGTTGCATCCCTGCAATCAGGACTTAACTTCAGAGATGATTTTCATACATAGATCTGGGATCAAGGGCATGGCTCGGCACACATGATCTCAGGTTCAAATAAAAATATCCCCAAAGTGGGTGAAAATTCTAATAAGAATACCACCATAGATCTGAGATCAAGGGCATGGCTCGACACACTCGATCCCAGTTAGTGGCGGGGATTTCATCCGTTCATGATAACATAACAACCACAAAATAAGATCTCATATTTTAATCCTAAATTTATATTATTAGAAGTACATCCCTCGGATGGAAATTATTAGATCCCCATCCCTATGAATTTAGCCACACATATTGTGATTAAACGATATAAACAAATAATAAATGAAAAATAATATTAATTTAATGAATTAAAAATACCTCAAACTTCAACAGAAATTATTTGATCCAAAAGTACGATGATCTTCAGAAACGAAATTAATATAAGAATAAACTGAACAAAAATAATAAACTGAAGGAATTAATACTCAAAAGTTAAAGGAATAAAGCTCTCAAAAAGGAAAAAAACAAAAATTCTCTATCTCTACTTCTACTCTAAAAAATAAAAACTCCTCTAAAACTAATAATCCCCTCATTTCACAACTTGTAGCTTCCTTTTTATAAGGTCGACCAAACCCTATCCCTAATACCTCAATCGATTGAGAATTAAATCACAATCGATTGACTTTTAAGTAGGGAAAAAGTTATCTTCTCATGTCAATCGATTGACACTTAATTCTTAATCGATTGACATCTAAAAGCAATTTTCGTGAACTCCCGCCAAACTTTGCATCAGACACTACCTTGATATTTTAGCCATAACTTTCTGTTCCGAACTGGAATTGAGGCGATTCTTATAGCGTTGGAAAGCGGACGATGAGCTCTACAACTTTTGTGTTTTAACGATTTCCTGAATCTGACGTTTTGAAGGTTCAAATTGAGCTGTAAGTAACACCAAGTTCCCGATGACCCTAAATTGCAGTGTTTTGATATTATTTTCGAAATTCTTAGGCTATTTTCTGCACTTGGATTATATTTACCTAAAACACTTCAAATCTAGTAATTCTCATAAGATAGCCTTCATCGAATAGCTAAATGTAAGTATTTAGGGGTGAAATATCATCATATTTTGCTACTCATCACACCCCCAAACCTACACTTTACTAGTCCTCAAGTAAAGCAAACTAAAGAAAATAAATACCACTTTCGTAGGGAACACGATTGCACTTAGCATGTGTAACAAGCCTTTAAATCCCTAGGTGATCCCTAGTGGAGGAGTTGTGTCTCCTGAGGGTTTACAGTAAAGTTACCCACAAACTTTCAAAAATTTTAAACCATCGGCAAAATTGAATTTTCAAAACACGATTTTTATAACATATATACTATTCAGAAACAAAAATATTAATTGTTTCAATATGTGAATCATCAATCTTAAATATTAATGTCATATCAATCATGCTAGTATCCATTCAAATTAACCTAATGCTCAAATTGTTAGATAACTCATTCATTCATGCCTAAATGTGAAGTGTGTGCATACCCAAACCAAGATTCATCCATCTCAGAACTAGTTCAAACGGAAAACCATCAGATCTCATGTGTCGACTCAATCCTCACTTTAGCTATACTCTCAAAATAAAATCACTCCGATGATGGGTAAGTTTTCGCACCCATGTGAGAGATCAATACAAAGCAAGCAAAAAGTTCTCACATGATAAATGAAACACGATGCAATTAATGAACAAAAATAAATCTCATAAGAAGATACTTGTATATCCTAAGCATGTCATATCAAGTGTCATAAGTATCACATATTTACTCTCCACAAGGCAGTTATCGATGCAAGATTGAATCATCAAGGTCTTTTGTAGGGTTGTAATAGGGCTCAGGAGATGGTAAGAAAGAATTGGAAGTTGGGATTCAAAATTTCTAAGAAATTAGAAAAGAAACAAACTTCTGATTTTTCTATTTCTCTTCTTTTTCTTTTCTAATCTCTCACTATTTTTCTCAACTTTATTTTTCTTTTTAATTTTTTTTTCTTGAAGCACCTCATATTTTTCATTATTTTTCATAATTTTCTTTTTCTCCCCCATTTTTCTTTTATATTTTTGCCATACACTCTCAGTAAACACCATAACTCATTATCTCTCCACTTACTCTCTTTTCGTTTATTTATATCCCTCGATCCTAATTTCTCATAAATAAGAAGGGTAAAGCTGAATTTTCAGAAATAGTGAAGGGTTAAAGGTTAACGTGGCTTATCAAAGAATATATAAAGGTAAATTTTTCAATAGGCTCAAAGGGGTACTAGAAGGATAAATTTATATGAGGTGGGACATTTAAGCACAAACGAGCCAAAGATGGCCTTCAATCATTTCCTCACAAGATGGTAACCTTGTCTATTTGTCTTGAGTAGATATACAGTATGCTCTAACACAATAATATGAATTTGATTTCATGTAAAGTCACAAGCCAAAGTGAAGTGTATGAGATTATGCAAAGTAATTCGTATTCAAAGAAAACTCCGAGTTTATGTAAACTCTCATCAATGACGGATACTTGGCTCTAAAGCTTACCGGGTTTAGTCCCCACTAAGAACCTAAGATTCAACATTCAAAATAGTTCATCGATTTCTAAGTCTTAGCTTGGTATAAGTGCAAAAATTCTAAGCATGAATATCAAAATTATCCATAAAATATCACATTAAGCGTCATTATCCTAGACACAAGTAATCAAAATATGACATCCATATTCTCAAAATTAAATTCAAATGTATCATCAACTAAAGTTTGAAAACTATCGTAAAATAATGTGCATGATGATTAAAAAAAAATTCTTTTTTTTAAAAAAAAAAATTAAAAAAAAAAATTAAGTGATGCAAAATAGAGAACCATACCCCCAAACCTAAAGATGACAATGTCCTCATTGATTGAAATAGGTATTGCACCCCCAAGCCTATTGAAAAGTACCTCAACACAAAGATCAGGTGCAGAGAATATGTGCAGCAAATAGGAACATGACCAAAAATTTAATGAAGGGAATATGGTTATACTATTTAGGGAATTAAAAACAACCTAATCTAAACAAAAAACTAATATTCTAGAACTAAATATACGAAATAAATAAATCCTAAATCCTAAATCCTACACAAAATTGGGTTGCCTCCCAATGAGCGCTAGTTTAACGTCGATAGCTTGACTATATGAATTCCTCAGTCAGAATGATCCATTGGATTACCCAAGGAAAGAGTGTCAGAGAATGTAATTGCATCCTCAAGGAACGGTTTTAATCTTTGGCCATTAACTCGAAAAGCATTCCCGTTTCTCTGATTGATAACATCAACTGCCCCATTTGGGGAGTATTCGAGAGATTTTAAACGGACCACTCCAACGGGTTTTTAGTTTCCCCGAAAATAGATAAAGTTGGGAATTGTATAGGAGAACCTGTTGACCAACAACGAAGGATTTATGTAAAATGGATTGATCATGGGCCCGTTTCATACGATCCTTGTATGATTTAGCACAGTCATATGCGTCAGCACGGATTTCTTCCAATTCATTTATTTGTAAACTCCTTTAGGCACCAGATTTCAGGTGATCAAAATTCAATGACTTAATGGCCCAAAATGCTTGATGTTCCAGTTCAATCGGGAGGTGGCAACCTTTACCAAAAATCAACCGATACGGTGACATGCCAATCGGAGTTTTAAACGCAGTTCGATACGCCCATAGAGCGTCATTCAGTTTTAGTGACCAGTCTTTACGGTTCGGATGGATTGTCTTCTCTAAAATCCGCTTAAGTTTCCGATTAGAGACTTCAACTTGGCCACTTGTCTGAGGATGGTATGGTGTAGCAACTTTATGTGTGACACCATATTTCTTCATTAATTGGGTGAACACTTTATTGCAAAAGTGCTTTCCACCATCGCTGATTATCGCCTTTGGAATACCAAAACGTGAAAATACTTGATCCTTCAGAATTTTAATCACTACTCTGTGATCATTCGATTTACAGGCTACGGCCTCTACCCATTTCGAGACATAATCAACTCCGACAAGAATGAACGTATTTCCAAACGAATTTAGGAAAGGACCCATGAAATCGATCCCCCAAATATCAAACACTTCAACTTCTAAAATTGGATTGAGCGGCATCATGTTGCGCTTAGAGATTCGGCCCAGCATTTGACAGTTGTGACAAGATTTGCAATATTGATGACAATCTTTAAAGATCGTCGGCCAGTAAAAACCACTCTGAAGGATCTTTGCTGCAGTCTTTTTAGAACTAAAGTGACCTCCACAAGCTAACTCATGACAGAACGATATGATTCGTGGTTGCTCAGATTCAGGAATACATCTTCGTATGATTTGATCGGGATAACATTTGAATAAATACGGATCTTCGAAAAAGTAGTGTTTCACCCGAGCTAAGAAAATAGATTTCTCATTCTTAGACCAATGGTGAGGTAATTTCTCGGTGACTAGGTAATTGACAAGATTCGCATACCAAGGTGGGCAATCAATCCTGAATAACTGTTCATCTGGGAAGTGCTCCAAGATCTGAACAGGATCATCAGATTTCTCAATAATAATTCGTGACAAGTGATCTGCCACCACATTTTCTGAGCCTTTCTTGTCTTTGATCTCCAAATCGAACTTTTGCAACAACAAGATCCATCTGATTAAACGTGCTTTAGCATCTTTCTTAGCAAACAGATAATGTAGAGCAGCGTGATATGTAAATACCACGACTTTATATCCTAATAAATAGGATCGAAATTTATCCAACGCGAAAATTACTGCCAAAAGTTCCTTTTCGGTGGTTGATTAGTTCAACTGGGCATCGTTGAGAGTGCGACTCGTATAGTAGATTACATGCGATAATTTTTCTATTCGTTGTCCCAGAACAGCTCCGATTGCATAATCAGAGGCGTCGCACATGATTTCGAACGGGAAGTCCCAGTTTGGAGATTGAATTATCGGAGCTTTTATCAATTCAGCCTTAATGGTTTCAAAGGCTTGTAAACATTTATCATCAAAGAGGAATGGGACATCCTTTGAAAGTAAGCTGCATAGCGGTCGCGCTATCTTGCTGAAATCTTTAATAAAACGCCGATAAAAACCGGCGTGTCCCAGAAAAGATCTGATTTCCTTCACTGTCCTCGGTGGTGGTAGATTGGTAATTAAATCAACTTTAGCCTTATCGACCTCGATACCCTGAGATGATATGATATGTCCCAGTACAATGCCATCTTTAACCATGAAGTGACATTTTTCCCAGTTAAGAACAAGGTTCTTCTCCTGGCATCGTGCAAGCACTAGCCACAAATGATTCAAACAGTCAGCAAAACTATTTTCATGGATCGAAAAGTCGTCCATGAAAACTTCGAGAAATCGTTCGACCATATCCGAAAAAATACTCAGCATACATCTTTGAAATGTAGCTGGTGCATTATAAATCCCAAACGGTATTCGTCGGTAGGAGAAAGTACCAAAAGGGCATGTGAACGTGGTTTTCTCTTGATCCTCGGGCGCAATGACTATTTAGTTATAACCAGAATAACCATCGAGGAAGCAATAGTAATCATGCCCGGCCAGTCTTTCTAACATCTGATCGATAAACAGAAGTGGAAAGTGATCTTTCCTCGTCATCAAATTCAACTTCCGATAATCGATACACACTCTCCAACCTATTTGAATTTTTGTCAAAATTAGTTCGTTGTCCTCATTCTTCACCACTGTGACTCCCGACTTCTTAAGGACCACTTGTGTGGGGCTGACCCATTTACTGTCAGAGATGGGGTATATGATTCCAGCATCCAAAAGTTTTATTACCTCATTTCGGACCATGTCTTGCATTATAGGGTTGAGTCTCCTCTGTGGTTCCCTAGAAGGCTTAGCATTGCCTTCCAAATGGATCCGGTGCATACACATCGTCGGACTGATGCCTTTGATATCTTTTATCGACCATCCGATGACACTTTTGTGCTCTTTGAGTACATTCATGAGTTGACCTTCCTGATTCGCATCCAGTTTTGATGATATTATGATGGGTTGAGTTTCATTCTCTCCTAGGTAGGCATACTTAAGATTTTTCGGTAGAGGTTTAAGTTCTAAGGACACTTTCTCTTCCTCTTTCGGCTTTTCCATGATTAATTCAATTTGAGCTCCACAATCTATTTCCTTTTCTTCTCTCAGAAGTGGTGTGGAGTCCAACATGTGATTCACTTCTTAGATCAGTTGATCCACATCAAAATTCTCTCCAAAATGTGCAAGACAAGCTACTAAAGGATCTTCAGTTTCGGATGCATGAAATATTTATTATACGATTTCATCGAGTATGCATGCTTATGCATGTTCATCATCCTCCATAGGCTGCTTGGCAATATTAAAAATGTTGAGTTCCACTGTCATATTCCCGAATGACAGATTCATGATCTCGTTTCGACAATTGTTTAGCGCATTGGAGGTTGTTAGGAATGGTCTTCCTAGAATCACTGGAATGTTATTCTTCAAATTTGGCACTGGTTCAGTGTCTAAAACAACAAAATCTAGAGGAAAGTAAAAAAGAATCTACCTTGATGAGGACATCTTCCATAATTCCACGAGGGATCTTTACGGACCGATCAGCTAACTGAAGGGTCATCGCAGTGGTCTTAAGCTCTCCCAATTCGAGCTCCTTGTACACAGAATAAGGCAACAGATTGACACTTGCTCCTAAATCCAAAAGGGCCTAATCAATACGGTTATCGCCAATGACGATTGAGATTGTAGGACAACCTGGGTCCTTGTATTTAATTGGGAGCTTTGCTTGCAACACTGAACTAACCTGCTCGGCTAAGAAAGCCTTTTTCGGAATATTGGTCTTTCTTTTGATTGTGACCAACTCCTTCAAAAATTTTACATAAGCAGGTACTTGTTGGATGGCATCGAGGAAAGGAATATTAATTTTTAGCCGCTTGAAAATCTCATTTATTCCTTCCACATCGCGATTTCTTCGTGGTGCCATCAATCTTTGCGGGTACGGTGCTTTAGGATCAAAATTTTTCTTCTGTTCACTCTTCTATTCTATCGATTCTTTTGCTTGTATATTTTCTTCAATTTCTTCTTTCTCTTCAAATTTCTTCTCTCTATCAGACTTTCTCTCCTCCTCCGGCAACACTACTTTTTTATCGACTTGCTTCCCAGACCTCAACGTTGTGATCGCCCGAATTTATTGTTGATTATCATCTTGTGATGAAGTTGGTGTTTGTTCAACAACCATCTGACCCCTTGGGTTAGGAACTGGTTGGCTGGGAAACGATCCTTTTTCTCTTTCACAAAGAAAAGTTATCAATTTCCCAATTTGGGTCTCTATTTTAGAGATTGAGGATGTGTGAGAATGGATAAGTTTTAACAGGTCCTCAGTAGAAGGAGTTTGTGTATGAGGACGTTGAACATCATTTCCCAGTGGATTGTTAAATCCAGGTGGTGAAAATGTTGGCACAAAATTCTGTTGTGGTTGGTTTTGATAACCTCCCATTGGTTGAGCAAACTGATAATTCTGATTGAATTGTCGTGGCTGCCCCATCTGATTTTGATTGTATTGAAATTGATTTGGATTATTGAACCCTTGCTGTTGAAATTGCCCTTGACCGTAGTTTTGCTGCGGTCCTTGGTTGAAATTTTGTTGGGGATAAAAGTTTGTCCCCTATTTCCTGGGCTGTATTCTTTGATTATCTTGTTTCCATGAGAAATTTGGGTGATTTCTCCAACTATTTGGGTTATTCTCATTGAAAACATTTCCTTGATTCCGCCCATAATTATTCACAACATTTAGTTGTTCAGATGTGTCTTCATGGTAGGTCTGCATTGAAGGACAATCATTTGCTAAATGCATTAGACTTGCACACATTGAACATGGCTCGGGTTGTGTATTCACCATATGGACATTCTTCTTTAATTTCAATTCCTCCACTTGTTGAGTGAGGAAATCAATTTTAGCCATCAGATCTGGGGAATCCTTTACTACGTATAGTCCTCCCTTCTTGGTTGAACTTTCGGCTTGATCACGAGCTTTGACTGGTTGTTCCCGAGTCTTTGTGAAATCCCAGTGCTGAGATTCCTCAGCCAGCTTTTCTAAGAAAGCATAGGATTCAGTTTCCTTGAGGCTCAGGAATCCTCCGCCATTCATTGACTCCACCAGATGTCTATTTGGTTGACTCAGTCCATTGTAAAAATATTGGACCAGTCTCCACTTTGAGTATCCATGGTGTGGACATTTGAGTAAGAGATCCATGAATCTATCCCAAGCTTCATATAATCTCTCATCTTCCTCTTGCGTGAAATTTGTGATTTTACGTCTAAGGACATTCGTCTTCGCCATAGGGAAGAACTTTGACAGAAATTTTTTGACCATCTGATCCCAAGTGGTTATGGATCCCGATGGTAGAGAATTTAACCAAGCTTTTGCTTTATCCTTTATAGAGAAAGGAAACAAGCGTAACCTAACAGATTCTTCGCTGAAATTTTGGTAAATGGATGAGCAGACTTCGACGAAGTCTTTAACGTGCTGGTATGGGTCTTCTCTCTCCATGTCATGAAAGATTGGAAGGATTTGGATGACATTTGTACGAATTTCAAACCGGCCACCAGGTGTGGCGGGGTATACAATGCATGATGGGGTATTTGTAGTTATTGGAGAAAATAGTTCTCTCAATGTTGGTTCTTTCTCTTGTTCGAGTTGCCCATTCATGTTGTCAGTCATATTGACTTCAGTGGATGATTCACTAGAGAATTTCTGCCTTGATCTTGCGTCCTTATGATTTGACCGGCAAGCACGTTCGATCTCAGAATTTAAATGCTCTAAAGTTCTTTCTTTAGAGGATCTAGTGTGCATGCAAATGACGCACAGAGTGGAGGTTTCAGGCAGGAAAACCTCAAATTTTTATTTTTTTTTTCAAATTTCAAATTTTAAAATTGAAATTTCTGAATTTTTTTTTTTTTTTTCAAAACACTTACAACAGTCGATTGATTGACTCTTTCGTGTCAATCGATTGACAAAGTGGTGCTCACAACCATAGAACATAGTCGATCGATTGAGAAAGAATTCCCAATCGATTGACTGTTAAAAACACACAAATCCCTATCCGATTTTATTTTTTTTTAGCAGGAATACTATATTAATCCCCAGAAATTCTTAAAATTAACTGTCTATTTCTTAAAAATTTAAATTTTCTTGATTTAATCCCCGACAACGGCGCCAAAAACTTGATGTGAATATTAATTGTGATATTTTACTCGCAAGCGCATGAATCAGATTGTATATAGTGGGTGTGGAGTACGAGATCGTTCCCACGAAGACTATTTTTGAAGATCTAAAAAGATAAGACAGTAATTCAAGAAATCTACTAAGAATTAACAGTGCCCTACCAATATTATGATTAAGGTGGTTTTATGAGATGATAATTACTGATTACAAACTAAAATCTAATTGATAATTCAAAAGTAAAGGTAAAGATGAAAATAAAGATGAAGATACTAAATCCTCCCATCTTTGGTCTGTTCTTCCCATAATACAAATCTAAGGATTAAACTCTGAGATATATTATTGAAGAAAAACATCTTTTATGAAAGATAAATGGTCAAAACCCCGATAGGTTCCACGTTGCATCCCTGCAATCAGGACTTAACATCAGAGATGATTTTCATACATAGATCTAGGATCAAGGGCATGGCTCGGCACATATGATCTCAGGTTCAAATAAAAATCATCCCCAAAGTGGGTGAAAATTCTAATAAGAATACCACCATAGTTCTGAGATCAAGGGCATGGCTCGACACACTCGATCCCAGTTAGTGGCAGGGATTTCATCCATTCGTGACAACATAACAACCATAAAATAAGATCTCATATTTTAATCCTAAATTTATATTATTAGAAGTACATCTCTCGGATGGAAATCATTAGATCCCCATCCCTATGAATTTAACCACACATATTGTGATTAAATGACATAAACAAATAATAAATGAAAAATAATATTAATTTAATGAATTAAAAATACCTCAAACTTCAACAGGAATTATTTGATCCAAAAGTACGATGATCTTCAGAAACGAAATTAATGTAGGAATAAACTAAACAAAAATAATAAACTGAAGGAATGAATACTGAAAAGTTAAAGGAACAAAGCTCTCAAAAAGGAAAAAAATAAAAACTCTCTATCTCTACTACTCTAAAAAATAAAAACTCCTCTAAAACTAATAATCCCCTCATTTCACAACTCGTAGCTTCCTTTTTATAAGCTCGACCAAACCCTATCTCTAATACCTCAATCGATTGAGAATTAAATCTCAATCGATTGACTTTTAAGTAGGGAAAAAGTTGTCTTCTCATGTCAATCGATTAACACTTAATTCTCAATCGATTGGCATCTAAAAGCAATTTTCGTGAACTCCCGCTAAGCTTTGCATCAGACACTGCCTCAGTATTTTAGTCATAACTTTCTATTCCGAACTCAGATTGTGGCGATTCTTGTGGTGTTGAAAAGCTGACGACGAGCTTTACAACTTTGGTGTTTTAGAAATTTCCTGAATCAGACATCTTAAAGGTCTAAATTTAGCTGTAAGTAGCACTAAGTTCCCGATGACCCAAAATTGCAGTGTTTTGACATTATTTTCAAAATTTTTAGGCTATTTTCTGCACTTAGATTATATTTACTTGAAACACTTCAAATCTAATAATTCTCATCAGATAGCCTTCATCGAATAGCTAAATATAGGTATTTAGGGGTGAAATATCATCATATTTCGCTACTCATCAGATGCCTCATTTTCATTAGCTTACTTGGTCTTAGTTACTCGCAGCACACTGATGCCTTTATCATTTTCTCATCTCTTGGGGATATCTCATTCTCATTTACTTTCTTGGTGTCACACACGCACCCTTTTTATAAAGATTTACACAGTTAAAAAATTTTCAATTTGATTTTTATATCACTACATACACGCTCTTATAATTAAAGTACATGTTCAAGGTGTTCCCTACCTCAAGTCTCTGAAGGTCCAAGCATCGAGGTCTCACACAGCTCCTTGTGCTTGCTCTCACAGGTACCATCTATGGTATATCATAACACATACAATATATCACTAAAGAAGCAATAGAGAAGGTCCTAGACCCTCCATGAACTCCAAGGTCCAATTAAGAAGTCAAGTGAAACTACCAAAATCGATTAATCGAACCCTAAATCGATTAATCGAAATCCAAAATCGATTAATCGATCCCAAATCGATTAAATAAAAAACTCCAAAATGGTTAAATCGATTCTCAAATCGAGCAGTCAAAAATCCAAAATCGATTAGTCGATCCCAAATCGAGTAATCGAAATCTAAAATCGATTAATCGATTTCCCCAAGTCTTATTTCTCCAGCCACTGGAGGTACCTAGTCGATTTCCAAATCGATTAATCAAATTTCAAAATCGATTAATCGATTTTTAGATCGATTAATCGAAATCGGGCATCCTTATTTTTTCAACTTCTAGACCAAAATCGATTAATCGATTTGGCCAGAACTCAGCCCCTTTTCGGCTGATCTTCCAAATCTTTTCCTTATCAATTCTTTCCCCTTTTTATGCCTTTAATCTATCTTTTTAACTACATTTGACTAAATTTAACCATCAAGACATATGCATTTAAATCTAATAAGGACTCACCTCAATCAATCCCTATAAAGATGGATTGGTTGGTTAAATGGCTAGGGTTTCAGCTTTTTGCTTCAGCGGCTCCTCATGCGTTGAATCCGACATTCAATGTTCTAATCAGCCCTTCAATCCAGTCACATTAACCCCCCTTGTCACTAACCCCTCTCTCTCTCTCTCTCTCTCTGTCTCCTCTTAACTCACTTTATCAACCAAACAAAGAAAGCTAGGTTATTAACCCTTATATCCTCTCTCAAGTTTCGCTGTCAAGCACATACACCAGAGATAGGTGTATGTGGCCTTAAACTCTAACCATACACTATACTTAGGTCAAATTTACATCACCTTAGTTTATCACTTCATGAGTCCACTGTTTGACCATCACTTGGTCAAACCAATGACCAATCGGGCACGAATCCCGAGGTCACTGTTTAACGCTCAACTTTTCAGGATATTACAATAAGTCATATAGTATTATAGGTGTTACTGTCGCTTTATAAAAACATCCCTTCACTGCATTGATCCAATTAGCACCATGTCATAAACAAATAACATACACCATGGAATTCTTCCATAAGTTGTTTCAATAAGAAAATGACTCTAGTTACTAATTTTCTTAGCATAAACTCTAGTTATTAATTTTCTTTTCTCTTTAAACAACCAAGAAACCTCTCTAATGAGCAATTGCAGAAGGCAGCCAAAAAACATAAAAGGCCTTAGCAGAAACACTTACACCTTTCACCCAAACTCAATTCCATCAGAGACCATACCAAGGGTAGGATCCAACATATTTGTGGTTCTATCATGGAATATTGAGTTGAATGAGATATGGGTGTATATAGAAAATGCTTGAGAAATGGAGGAAAAATAATGTTTGTGGTCCTTTTTTCATCTGCTTTACAATTGTGTTCTTATGCTCTGTTTTCCCATCAGCTTTATAATGAATTTCATAGGTTTTGATACCTTCTAACAAGTTGGTGATATTGGTCTATTGCATGGGGCAAGTGGGGGTCAACCAAGTGGTGCTCAAACATGTATTATTGGGGCTCAAGTTGATGCAATTGGTGCCCAATCATAAGATACAGTTGGGATGCCATTAAAGAGGGTCACGCTGACTAAATTCATGGTGAAGAAGCAACAATCATCTCATCGATTTTCAACCCAGGAGTCAGTGAATAATATCGCATTGCCACGTCACATGGAAGGAGAATCGAGTTCGAGACAATCACCAACCAAAGGTGTATCCCAAGGCAGAGTTACAAGGAGTTCAACTGCTGAGACTGAGAAGAGCATCTAAGTCAAGATATTTGAAACACCTATAGTGTCCATATCATATTTTATTTTTTCGAGAGTTGTATCTGTAGTCCATATGATACTTTAATTTTTGGGAGTTGTTTATGTTGTCTATGTCCTTCAATTTTTTGGGGGGTGCATGATCTGTCTATATCATACTTTAGTTCTTTGAGAGGTATATATTTTGGGTAAATAATATGTTAGGAATCGGTCAAGTGATGATTCCTATAGTGTAAATAATATGTTGAATATCGGCGTTTAATGCTCAAATAGATTTTGTTAATAAATGCAGTCATGTTTAAATGTTATGCTTTGAATTCTTGGTCTACCAATGAAAATGATTCTTTGCAAGTGATATGCAGGTGATATGCAAGTGATATGCAGGTGCGTCATTAGGTAATGTCGAAACAGAGTTCTATTATAACAAAAATCAGTTGGTGTTTGCCCCTGTCAAAATAGTTATGCAATATATAATTGGCATATACATCAACAACCCTAACCAATAGCATTAGCAGATAGGGTCGGGGCAATGACATGGAAAAATAGTTATAAAAGGAAGGATCATAGATAGCTGATTCACAAGATCTGCTAATACTGATAAAAATCTGCTATTGGTGTTGGTGTGTGCCATTGCTATTAGATCTCTACTAGATGAGTGCCACTCCTACTCAGGTCTCCAACCAAATAGTAATAAAAGTTCTTTTCTTTGCTACTATTTTTTATCAAAGAGAAGAAATTCTACACTGATATTTACGTATCATTTAGGGTACCTTACCGATCATATTCAGGTCTCCCAAAAGAATAGCCACAAAAACACCAAGTTTAAGGCAACAAAATCCCAAGTCTACTACTAAAAATATTATTAAATGGGGGCATTATATACACACATTAATGGGTTACATTTTGATCAGCCACATCACAAAAACAAACTGAATAAATGTTCCTAATTGACCAACCAACTTCCTTTCTTTGAAGAGTCATTTTGTAGGAAGCATCCATAAATTGATTAAAGGTAGGACATCTGATATGGATGCAATTTTTGGTTGTTTCATCAAGAGGCGATCATCAAAAGGATCTCATTCACTCGATATTGATACGTTTCAACCGATACTGATACGATCCCAGTAATGATACATAACCAAATTTGTTGTGATCTTCATTCATTTCATTCATACCATTAACCATTTCGAAATAGTTTGTTGAACAAAAAAGTTTCATGTCATTTTCATTTACAAACGAAAACTGGCCATTGCTATAGATCACAGTACAAATTTCAGTTCAGATAACACATAAATACTACAATACATACCCTACACCATAAACCATATAAATCTAAAGACCCTAAACCCTAAAAACTTTAGCATTTCGACCATGAATATACGAAAAATATCCAACTAGCAGCCAATGCAAGCCACAAAAATTTCTCTTTCAGCTTCCATCTCAAAATTGCCGCCTCAAATCTATTAGATCTTCGAAGCGAACCCAAAATTATTTATGTCAGTCAAAGTCTCGACAAGCACGATTCAGACAGCTAACGAACCTCCTCCCAGGATTGCGCTCTGTCCATGATGTCTGCATCAGCCTTCGATTTTCGCAAGTGCAATAAGGCTTCTTCTCCAACAATCGCAAGATTTCTGGCATGCTTTGAATCACGGATGATGCACTGTCAAAGGCTGTCGAAGGATATGCCATTACAGATCTGGTGGAGATGCGTTGAAGGATCGGAGGTTTGCTCGACTGAAGAGGAGAGGATAAGAGGAGAAGAATGAGAAGAAGAGGAGTTTGGCGCCAAAATTCTGAACGAGAGAGAGAGAGATGAGGCGATTCCCATACGTTTTAAAGGACTCCTTGCCACGTTGGCAAGGCCACATAGGCAGATAATGCCCATTAACTGCTTTACCAGCAGTTTCCGTCGAGCAGAGGACGGACGCTGACGGTAGGGGTCTAATTTGGCGATTTTGATTCATCGAGGGGTTATGTTGTATTTAGTAAAGTTCAGGTGCCTCTCGGACATTGATTTGAAAGTTCAGGGGTTTATACGCAATTTTCCCTTTGAGTTTTGGGAAAGGTGAGTTAGTGTGGAAATATTTGTATAAGTTAATTTACCCCTTAATTTTACAAAGTAATAAAATATAGAGCAAGTCTACAATGGGTGTCCACTCATGATGAGTGGACACCCATTATAGACTAACTCTAAAATATATTATATTGGTATTAGAAAATTACTGCAATCCTACCACCATTACCACCATCACCACTATCTCATGCAAGGCCATTCTTACATGAACCAATTCTTAATATACGTTTTGTCATGGTTTTTCATCTCGTAAGTATGAGTCAAAGATATATATTTTTGTTTGTACATCGGGCACTTTAGAAAGTCCTTGCTTCTATTTATGTCTCAGATTCGGATGCTTTATTAGATGAGTCTTTCTCTCCTTATGCTAAGTCTTTTAGCCACGGTATTAGGAATTTGTTTCATGTACCGAGGTTCATGCATGTGTCAATTTTTATCCACCAATCTTGAGGTGTCAACAAATATTTTAAAGAACAAGTACATTGAAAGAGTTTTGTTTATTTTCTTAAGGTTTGACCATGAACTCATGGTATCAAATATCGGCCGATAGCGATACGTATCGGCCCCCGATACGTGTCAGATATGGGCCGTATGTTAGCTTTGCTTGCCCCTAATTTTGGCTACCGATGAGCGTTCTGCACTCTCATGTCACATCAATGTGACAAAAATTCATTGTTTTTAAATTTTCATTGCCTTGTATTACCGGCTAAGTTAAGCTATTGTCCTATCAGATATTGTAACGACCTGATTTTTAGTGCACTTAATCTTGTAGTGTTAGATGTGTTTCGCATTGTGCACGATGTTAGCGGTCCACACCGGATATTTTGATTTTATTTTAAAGGCTTTATGCTTGCACTAAATTTGGTGGTAGTGCTCCACACTGGAACCTACCTCATTTGGGAAAAACCTTATTTAAGAATAAAGTACGCACAACTCTTCTCATTCTAATCTTCTTAAAAACCCTAGCTGTATCTTTCTTTTCTCCTTCTTAAGAGAACCCTAGCCGTCAACATTTTCTTCTCCACCCATCTCTTCTCTAAATATTTTAATTTTTTTTCCTAAAAACTATTATGTGTTCTTCCACAAGAACTATCATGGTTATTTTTCCACCATCAAGATCGAGACGAAGAAGGCAGAAAAATCGTGGACAGATCATCGTGTGGATGTCAATCTTATTATCATAATTATCGTTGTTCAACCGAATCAGGCTTCAAGATGTGGTACCCATCCATCTATCTCGTCCTTCTCAGATCTTGTCGCGTAGGATACGTTCGATCGAATATCGATGGGCTATTAAAATGAATCTAGATTTGTTTTATTATATAATTGCTTTTAGGATTAAAATAATGATTAATCCATATTTTATATTATTTTTATGAATTTTTTGGATGTATTTTGAGTATATTTCAAAACCTTATTTCGTTTAGAATCTGCGATAGTCAATCAATTGAAATACATTTTTCAATCAATCGATTTCAAAATCGCAACAGAGAATGCTTTATTACCTTATTTAAATCAATTGATTGATTTTGAGTAGTTGATTTTTATTTTATTTTTTGTACAGAACAACACCACTTTAATTACTTCTGATTCCTTTCTGCCTCTCTAATTGATGGGATATTTTAATCGATCGACTTCTTCAATCGATTGAGTTTGGTTTTAAAACTTAATGCCCATTAGAACTTGTGAGAATATGTTATATTATATTAATAACCCTTGTAATCTTACAACATGTATTCAACAAGTAATATATATTTTATACTTTAATAATATTATACTCTTATATAAAATAATGGTACTTGAGTACTATATTAGTTTAATAATTTAAGTCACCCTACTTATAATAAAGGTACTCAAGTACCCTATTAATCTAATAATGTAATTTCACTTGCTTTAAAGGTTGGGCACATAAACCTTGTTTTAATTCGAATTGTTAAATTCAATCGATTGATTTTGAATTGAACAGACTGTACACACTTATTTAAGTTTAATCGATTGAATTACACTTTTCAACAGATTGATTTATGTTCAAACAGACAACTTTCATTATTATTGTTTTACCTTATAACTTCACTTGTACGACCAAAACTCCATATACTTTAACTACCCGATGTTTCAATTGATGGTCGTGATACACTTTATTATAATTTATATCATCTTTGTAATTAAACACTTAATTATAATAACCTATTTATATGTCATTTTTATGGCTTCAATGCGACCACTTCCATAATACGAAGTGTTAGAAATTTGATATCTCGTGAAAATCAAACTCTGACCTTCAAGTTATCGAAATCATACTTATAACTCTATTCTATAATTATATTGGTGTATTATGTAAATAAATATAAGTATAAACATAATAAAAATCTAAGTGTAAACTATTATGTACATGTGATACTTTTGTGTTTGCATCCTGATCAAGTTATACGAGTTAAAAATATGTTAGATTATGGGTATGAGAGTGTATAAGATCATATCTACGCTTGAGCGTAGTGATTCCCTGAGATGGTATCGAAGCGAGGAATACATTATATTCATATGCCTTATAACTCATGGTAGAATGGGACCCATGACGAGTCGGATGAGTGTGAATTCAGTATAACCTTTTATACGGCACCCCGAGTTCAAATATGATAATATAAGTTATGAGGTTCGACCATAGGTTATAGCTGCGGTGAGGTCTCTTTTACGATCATGTAAAACTCAGGATATTGGAATTCATATACGGATGCAACCCTCTATGGTAATATGAGCTGTCACACGAAGTATATCCAGGTTACTACGAAATCTTCTTCTTGGGAAGAGCGATTTAGGAAAGTTTTCTCACTATAATTCGTCTTAGAATTAAGTATAAGGGTATGTTATGAGTATGAGATAAAATAAGCTATGATATGAGTACGATAATAAGATACTGCTGTGTAGGCCAGCATAAGATTAAGAACTTAAGTCTCTGTACATGTCGTTCCTTGGATAGCTACTGTAAGAACAACGTCTTTCAGTTAAGATAGATCTCTGGGAGAGATTATGAGTATGAGTATATTTATAAGTTACTTTGGCCATTATGTCTCTCCATTGGCTGGATGGAGGAGTATGAATATGACACGAGAGCGTTATACTACATTGACCCTCACATGGTAGCTCGAGCAGTGACTCTGGCACATGTCGTTTAGAACTTCATGAGTATGTTAGTTGCGCTCAAGTGATATATAGACATATGTGTGAGAATAATAATAAAATATAATATGTTATGAGTTATGGTGAGATACGTTAGAATATGAGTGTTTAGATTATGGTCCTACATTTATATTTGTCATGATACGAGTTTTGCGATATATACTTAATTTTATCATGCTCTTTCTGATTTCATTAAGATATTATGTGTATCACTTACTTGATGCACCCGTAATATTTGTAAGTAGTATGAGGTGGATTGGTGGTGTATCCACTGAGTTTATGTGACTGAGTAAACTCATCTCATAACAATCTAACAGCTACAGGTAATTACGCTAGTGGAGTAGACGTCGGTCATCCAGATCCTGCCGACACCCATTTCATCGATCCCACGAGCGTTGAGTATCAGGATCCTTGGGAGGGCGACGTAGCTGAGTACTAGGAGGACCTTGGTGTTGACCTTGACCCGAGTGTCGGCTATTGACGTTTGTAGACTCGGTATTAGGTTTCGTTTATATTATTGTTGATGACTATATAATTTCATTTTATCGAATTTGTCTCCGACTTTCATTATTGTTTTATTGGTTGATTATTTGGATTCATTACTTTTATATCGTTATTTATGACTATTTTATATTCCATTTTAAATTGTTAGCTTTCACAGATTTTGTAGAACTAGATTTGCCCGAGAACTCTGATTAAGTGTATGTCCGCTTAGCATATCCGGGATATGTGCGGGTCATAACTCGGAATTCTAGGCTCTCGGGATGAGGTAAAATTTTAGGTCGTGACATATACTATTAGTCTGTCACATCAATATTAAAGTGCTACTTGCTCATTGGTTTTCGTAGCATAAGCTACTATCTTTGACTTTAGCAGTTAAGTAGCTAAGAATCACCCCGAATCTAACTATATTTTTATAGCTAACGGCGTATTCGTATCGGCCGATACGTATCGGCCTTGGGCAAACCGATACCCATTTTAATACCTTGCATGAACTATCTTTTGGGTATAAATTGAATAATGAATCTAAATCCATTAGTTATATTGAGGGGGACTTTTTATTTGATGTTTAGCACTTGCACTAGGGTCAGTGAATGGGTATACTTCCTTCCAACAATCTAGGGATATCTATGAGCACATCAACGAAAGGTTGACGCATTCACATATCTTAGCATATACTTGATCATGTGTATCTAATTCCAACTATTGTGGCGTTTGGAAGAATAATCTTTCTCAAAAATCTTACGAGTTATTTGATAAATTTCAGAGCTTGATTATATGCAACTTTAGGGTTGCGTCTTTCAGATAAGAAAAACTTTTAAATAATTGTGATGTTGCTACGTCAGCCCTTCTTGGCTCTACTTCAAAATATATCCTTACTATTATAATGAGAGAACATCGGATATTGCATGACGCCAAAATAGTGAGATTTGTAAAGAATTAATGACTTGTCTACTCTCAAAAGTTAACCTCAAACGAGTTTAATATATAAACTCTAGATGGAAGACGCTCCTAATCTCTCACTATCTCACATGATAGATCAAACGGTGTGAGGATTTTGAATTTCACAGGGCAATGGTCAGGTCCAATTTGTTGAACTTCATTTCATGTTCTAACCAGTTTTGTAGCCATTGAATACAAGAGAATCTTGACTTCAATAGTTTCCTTTTTTATTAGATGACATTAGGAGAGAATCTTGATTTCGTTTAAGACCCGTGTCACGAAGTCACTTTTTTCGACGTGCACTTGCGTGTCATACCTAACTTTTCAAGCTTAGGTCAGCCTACCTCACATATCAGTTGTCACCAGGCCCAGCTTGACACTAGCTAGGATCGTGACCACGTCGCATCCTAGTAGATCAAATGTGCCTCTCTATGCACCAGGGTCGTGACCACGTCACATCCGGCCCAGTCCATCCCAACCCAACATATTTGCACCCAGTAGCAATCTAAGGGCTCGTTCAGGAGTCCAGCGCAACAACACTCAGAATTTGAATTGTTGACTCAGAAAGTAGTGTTTTTTTACCTTTACCTTCATTTGCGAGTTGTTTTTGGGGATCCATCTTTTTTGAGCATTTCCGAGTGAAAGTGACATCCATTTCCTAACAAAAGACTCGAAAATGCTCCTAATCTGAGCTCAAATAAATGGAGGCAAAATACCCTTTAAAACTAGGAATCCGATAACTCAAGAACACAAAAAATCAGAGTTTTCTCGGAAAAACTCAAAAAACCCAAGAGATTGACCAAACTCGAGAACAACACTAAGAAAAGCTAAGAATCTAAGTTTTGTTTGGGATTGCTTTTTGGAGGCAAAGAGCAATTCCCTACTCTTGTTCAAAGCACTTAAGTATGAGCTGTGTTTGGTTGCAAGTGCTTTTAGCTCTTTTGAGAGTGAAAGAGTTGAATTTGCTTTTCTTTAAAAGAGTAATTTAAATACGCTCTTTTAAGTGGAATGCTCTTTGCCTCTAAAAGGCAATCGCAAACACAGCCTAAGTGCACTCAGATTTTGCAAGAATCGTACCTACTCAAATTATGAGCTTTTCTAGCTCAGAATCATCAGGACGAGCCCTAAGGCCTCATTCGAGAGCCATAATTAAGCGGAATCTGAGTATTTACTTAGAAAGCAACACAAATCTGAGTGTTTCTGCGTGAATCTGCTGTTCGGGAGTCCGCATTGGGGCTGACACTTTCTGAGTTAATCTGAGAGACAACGACAAGCGAGCGTAGGAGTAATTTGGTCGGAAAGGCTCAAAATCTGAGCTCTGAAGGCCCTCTTTCCATTATACTTTTCATTATGAAGAACGGAGGATTAAAACTGAGCCCAACGACTATTTTCGAACGGCTACTAAAAGGTATTATACTTGGTCTTTGCACATTACATTGTAACAGGGGCTTTACTTGATCTTTTAGGGAGACGACTGATGGTAGGTTAATTACGGTTGGGTTAATAAAGTAGATCATTTTTACAGTTGGGTTAAATAACTAGATAAATTTATACCTAATTATTATTTATTTCATGGATTGGTACATAATTAACAAATATTGATCAGTTCAATATGAAGAAAAAAATGAATAAAAAGAACACACCCATATCTGTTAAAGATGCATGTTGAAGAGATGATGGCAACATATATGAATTTGTAGTTCCTTATAGATGCATGTTTTAACAGATATGGATGTTCGACTTATTCATGATTCAAGTTGAAGAAGAGATGATAGGCAAAAGATGGGTATTGTGGACTAACACCTATGTTGATAGAAAAGATGACACAAAGTACATATGTTGTCGAAGAGACAACACATTACTTCTCGCAAGTACCACTTGGTATGTGTTTGCAGCTCCAAGTCCTTGCTAGGTTCATTGCTCTCACATGGGATGCAACAACTTACATGTCTTTATCAGGTGGGGAATGAAGTGTACCTACTTCAAGCCAGTAGATGAAAACAATAAGTAGACCTGCAGATTGAGCTTCTAGCCATCAAAGCTACATTGACTGCGAATTTTGTGGGATTCGATTTGATCTTGCCTTTGGGACTTTCCACCTCTAGAAATGTGAAGGCTAATAACATAGAGTTCTTCATCACTTGCAAATCACCGAGCCCAAGTAAGAGAGCTTGCTCCTTCTCTGTGTCTTTTTTTAATTTTGTGTAGATATTATTTGTTACTCAAATAGTAGGAGTGAGGATAGCCACATTGATGAGAGGTTACGAATTTTGCATTGCTACTGATTTGTTGAACAAATCATTTGTAACAAATAATTTCTAACAAAATAATTACTATAATCATTTCTTACAACTAATTTTATGTTGGAAGGATGCATGTTTGACTTGGATATAAGAATTGATGACTTGGTTAATAACCACATTGATGGGAGCTTAGCACTGACGTGCCCCCTCCTTCTATTCAACACTGTGTGGTATAGAGATGCCCTTTTTTTTCCTGTGTACTCATACAAATCTACTCAATTGATCACCAATTTTGTGTTGCGATTGTTGTTATGCTTATTTAGTTGTTATTGCTGAGAATTAATTTCTAACCAATCAACTATTGTGATTATTTGTTACAAGTCATTTGTTTGCTATTCATTTCTAACAGATCATCGTGTTCGCATGTTTTTTTGTTGGAAAGGTTCAATTTGGCTTACATATAAGCACTAATGACTCAATTAATAACCACATTGATGGGAGGATAGCACTGTTGTGGATACTCCTGTTCTACAGTGATGTGGTGTACACAAATTTTAAAACTTTCTCTTGGTCGGGAACGATGATGTCCTGATGCTTATTCAGTTTTTTAGGACGTCTGTCTTTCTATTATAATTGTCGTGATTGAACTAATGTAATAGTTTTTGCATGTTTTCTTTGGTGTTTACTTCGGTCTCGAAAATTACATGGACTTCAGAGAGTATCACAACCCAAACTCTCAGGTATGATGCTACCTCATGCTATTTTGATCCCAAAAATAAGTGTGGGATATATTATTACACGGCCCAATGATTGAGAGTAGATTTACTTCTTCCATGAATTCGAAAGAGTCACTTGTCCCTGACTGTGCTAGATTGGTGGCCTCTCTTAACAGAGTATCATCACTAGTTTTTTTTCATGTTATTTTGGGGAACTTACTTGCTGATGAATCCCTATGATTGTTTACTTTTTTAACTTATAAACCATCCAAATATACATGCCTTAAGCCGAATCCCTATCATTGAATCCCTATCATGGTTTCCTATCCGCTTGTAAGTGGCCTAAAACATGCCTTAAATTGAATTTACTGGCTTCCTAGCTATGACGGATTCATGCTATTTGCTAACAGAATGAAGAGAAAATGCATGAGAGGAAACACCTGTACCTGATCAGTCACCCATTAGTCTTGGGCTGATTGATTCATAGCCCACATATGTTTACCCTTTTTTTTTTTTTCTGTTACCAGAAAAACACTCATAAAGGCCACACACATTTTGTCTGTTTTGTTTCGATGTTCCAACAGATAATATTTGATGTAAATTTTTATTCTCTTTCCTCTTTTTTTATGCAGTCACCGTTTCATATTCCGAGTACCCATTTTCAACTCAACAACCTAGGTAGGCACTTGGCCTTCTATGGAATACAACTGTTGTCCGAGTAGTGGAATCAATATTGCCCACATATTGTGTTAAAATCAAAAGAATTGTGTGTTAGTGGTTGGACAATTATTGGACAATCGGTGGTGGGCTATGGGTTATAGGTAATCATGGATGGGTGAATGGTGACGATGTAAACGGACTTCATCATTAATGGGCAACACTAACTAATAAGGTGCGGGACCTCACCAAAGACAATACTCATGTTAGTAGTCTATAGTGCCTACAATGGTGTACCTCATTGTACCATATCATGTGTATTGTAGTCTGACTTTGTGAATACAAGATGAGACATTATAGGCCATAACTGAGAGTATAAGTTGGTTGGTGTGTGTGTGCTTATTGAAGAAAGCAAATTCACAAGAATGGACCTCTTTAGACACCGGTAATACTACAGACTGTAGTAAAACAAAAACTGTACTTTGTAACCAAAGCAGTTCCTATATTAGAAATAATGGTCATAAAACTAACTATAGATCATTGGTGTCATAATTTAGCAATGACAGACTGTAAGGAAAAAGGTGCCGCCACCGATAAGGATGACTAAAGTAAAAATTACTTGATATCCGAGACGATGGACAAGGCCTTCATCAAAGAATTGGTAGACTACTACCATCTTCGTAGAAAACTCGTGAATGGTTCATGATGAAAAAAAGTGTGGCCAGAGATGGCCAAAAAACTCAAAACATATAATTACTTCGTTGGAAAACTCGACGATCTCACCCAAGACAAATGCTATAATCATTTGAAGACGATGAGAAATAACTATTCTCGGATGACTGCAATCCTAGAAAGTAGTGGTTTTGGTTGGGATGATAAAGATAAAATGGTTATTGCAGAGCTGGATATTTGGGACAATTACTGCAATCAACCGGCTAGAGACTTCAAATTTTTGTCTTTCACATTAGCTTAATTAGCGTATTGACTAAACACTAACTAATTGGGTAATATATGGCACCACGGTTTCCAATGGGTCTTTACTGACTGTGGAAGGAAGGTGCAAGACTATACTTTGCTTTGCCTTCTTTTTGGGAACAACATCTACACCGGGGCTAAGGAGTTCCACCCAATGGATGGTTGGGCACATCTCCAAGAGCGTGTCATTTCTCTAGGCAATGAGGGTAGTGGAGATTCGTACCATCGAAGATTTGAAAACAATGAGTTCCCCGACCCCGATGGATCGTCTAATGCACAGTCTCCCTACACTGTCGAAAGTGGTCCGAACCCAACTAATGTCAGCCACCCCACTCAAAACTCCACAACAACTGGATCTGGAAGGAAACGAAAGAGCATGGACCTCCCTGATGGTCTTCTTGAATAGTTGGTTGGGTTCCAAGCAACCTTGGACCATATCACCAATCGCCCTGTTCCTGAACCACCACGTAGCGTCCATGAGGACTTCTTGAAAATATTACAAGAAATGAGAAGAAATAATTATATAAATCATTCTATGTTTATTGATCTACTCGTTAGGGTGGAACAAACTAGTTCTTGATTGTTTGAGATAGTGATGTTGTTACACCCAGACAATCGCCAGTCCTACCTCTTTGCCGTGACTGGGAGGGAATGGCCGCCTACGTAGGCTAGATATATTCTATATCATTCTATATTTACATGATATATATATATATATATATATATATATATATAATGATTGTCTACTTATTTTGTCATTATGCATTTTGACAATTAAATATAATGGCACCCCCTTGTGTCTGATGAGGAATTGATCGCGATGTATACAGTGGCTTCGTTGTGACCGTCATTGCCTACATGACACAGCATCCACAGAGGCGACGACGTCACAATTCGATTCTCACTAGTCCCTTATATGTCCTGAAAACCCTGAACGGTCATCCAGATATTGCATATGAACTCCTTCGCATGCGTAAACTTACATTTAGGAGTTTATGTGACAACCTATGGTTGAGGAGTCTCCTCCAAGATTCACAGAGGATGAGGGTAGTGGAGGCAGTTGCAATATTCATATATACGGTAGCACAAAATCAAAAGAATAGGACGTCTAAGATATATTTCAACGCTCAGGCTCTACCATCCTATGTTTTAATAGCGTACTTGACGCTATCTTGGAACTGTACGACAACTTTGTGAAGCTACCCACTACTGTTACTCCCCCGGAGATAATTAATAAACCCTGGTTCTACCCTTGGTTCTCGGGCGTTGTAGGATCTCTCGATGGTACACATCTGGACGTCACAGTTTCGAGCCGGGACTCGCAAAGATATCGTAATCGTTACAAACTAGGGCTGTGCAGAAAAACGACCAAAATTTTAGTTCGGTTTCGGTTTTAGGGCATATAGGTTTGGTTACAGTTTTGGAAAAGTGGTTTATCGGGTTATCGGTTCGGTTTCGATTTTGACATAAAAAACCCGAGATCGAACTGATAAGAAACCGATAATAGGATATTATTTAGGTGTATACAAAAATAAGTTTTCCTTTTAAAAAAAATAATAGGGTTTACCCAAGTAATATGATTATTTTCCTTTTTTACAAATAATAGGTATTATTTGTAAAAAAGAAATTTTACAAATAATAGCGTTTACCTTTTTTTACAAATAATAGGTATTATTTGTAAAAAAAAATCACAAAAATAAGTATTATTTGTAAAATTTCTTTAAATTTTTTTTTTTTACAAATAAAATAACTGAGGTTTAGAAACCAAAAATCGACTGAACCGATAACTATTGGTACGGTTTCGGTTTGGACGCTTATCAGTTCGGTTTCAGTTTGAGAAACTAGAAATCGATCGTTATCGGTTCGGTTTCGATTTAGCATGAAAACCGACCCGAACTGATCCGATAACGTCACAAAATGTTATGTGTTGTGGGTTTTGACATGTTGTTCCAGTATGTACTCCATGACTGGGAGGGATCTAGCCCAGACTTGAAAGTGATTGGGAGTGCACTCTCTAGGCCAGAAAATCGGCTTTGAGTGCCACTGAACAAGTATTACCTTGTTGATGTGGGTTATTCCAACATGCAGGGGTTTCTAGCTCCTTACCGCAAAGTACGTTACCATATTAAGGAATTCAACAGCTCTAATCCGCCATTGACTCTCCAGGAACTTTTCAATAAGCGTCATTCCTCTTTATGTAACGTCTTTGAACGAACGTTTGGGTTCTCAAACAATGATTTCCCACACTCAAAACCACAAGGAAGTTTCTGATTCAAACACAAGTGAGGATAGTCACTGCATGTTATATTCTTCACAATTTTATTAAGTTGTATAACCTCAAGATCCATTTTTTCAACAATGGCCGGAGGAACGCATAGTAGAGCCCTTTGAAAACTCGGTGAACAATATTGACCCTAACATTCATTGCACTCAAACGACTACAAATCAAGAATGGATGAGCGCATTTCGCGATAATATAGCGAACACTATGTGGGACGCGCAATCGTGCTAACTTATTTTTCTTTATCAACCGTTGTTAAATAACTATAATTAAAATATTGCGTATTGACTAAACTTAGCCTTGATTTATTTTACTCACTAAGAAATTGACGTATTTTGTAGTTATGGGCAAATATTACGTGGCCTTCGTTAGTAGGAGACCAGGTATATGTCGAACTCAGGAGGATTGCTTGAGGGAAGTAACAGGGTATTCTGGGGCTCGTCCTTGCTCTTTCCATTCCAGTGAAGAAGTATTGAACGCTTTACAGATACACATAAATGATCCTACATATAACTCACAACGAGTTTCCCAATGCCCGAACACACCGACTTAATACACATGGGTGTGGGCCCCCAATATGTGTGCATATTGTTTGCACGTGGATGTCTTCTTTGCGTACTATGTATTTTAATTTTGTATATATTACAACTAATGTAATCAATTTATATCGTCTGTATATTGTATATAATTAAAAAAATGTTTAAAAGTATTCTCAGTTCGGTATATAGAATGTGCAGATATATCAGGCACCCCAGGTTCATCTCATTCTTGGACAGGTTCATCTGCCTCGATGTCGTCGACGCGACACCGAATTGACGTAGTTATTATTGATGGCATGGAGCCTGCTCCAGTGGCATTCCTTGGGTCTCCCGAATTTAAGGCCCCTGCCCCCCTTATAGTTCATCCCCTTGCACCACCCCCGGTTCATGCTCTCGCCCCCCTCGTTCATGTTGTTCAACCACCCCCTATTAATGGCGAAGTCATAGTCACCCTCCTAACGAACTCTGGCCTCGATGCACCCACATTTCCCCCTAGGGTCGCCATCACGGGCTTGCCATAGTCAACTTCGACTCTGACACCTCAGATTCGGACTACTAGCTACTCCTCTATCATCGAGAGGTCTTCGACAGATACTGTGTAGGCACCAGCTCATCGGGGCATACTGCGATGACCTCCTACTCTTCCGAGGATGACGACCACTCCGATGCTAGTACTTAGTGGTTGTTATAGGGGGTGTTGAGAGGTGTGTTTCTTGATTTTATGTCCATCGTTTATATTTTTAAAAAATAAAAATTAGGTCAATTTTGTTACTATAGTCTAATCAAATTTGTAATTTTCTTATTTGTATATTAATGGAAAAATATTCAAAAGGCTTTTATTGTGTTCTACTTTATCCATCTTGATGAGTTTATAATCGTATCATATATATGTATATGAGTTTTCTGTTATGGTCCTTGTAAGAGTCGTATTATGAAAAAAATACCGTCCAATATGTTTAACATCACATGGATGGGCATCCCATAAAATTTCAACAAAATCGTACTTTGCCTCATATACCGATCATTCATAATCGTGTCTACGGTGCGAGCTTAACAAACAAGTCTTCCAATTCTGGGCATTTCTAAGATGAACTTAAAAACGATACGATTCTGAGCCATTTAGGGAAAAATCAGATATCAAAGTGATTTAAGAATACATTTGAGAAAATTCAGGAATCTGAGTTCGACAAGAATATGAGTTTTTAGGAATATGAGCTTTTATGGAAAAAATTAGGAAACACGGCCTAAATATATCCATGTTTGTAACTTAGGGCCTGTTTGATTGCATGTAATGGCGAAACGCGTTTGGAGGCTAATACACGTTTCACTTGTAATGGTACTACGCGTATCAACCTATTGTTTGATAGCGTATACACTGAAACACATATTGTCCCGAAACGCGTTTAAGCGTTGTTTGTTAGCATGAGCTTGTAATATATCACTTAAATTATAAGTTATTGTTTATAGGTATTTCTGCAATGGTGCTTATGATCTCAAAAATTGATTATCTCATCTTTGATTAATCCATACATGAAGGGCTCAATATATAAGGACTCAATAAAAAAAAAGATCAAGCAACAAAAAATATATAAAGATCCAATGAAATTCACTTGAAAAAGAAATAAAAACACTAGTAGCATCTCCCTAGTGATAACGACCATCCCACAAACTAGAAGCCAATCTATCACGCTTTTCACGTGCGAGTGCTCGTTGTGGCCGCGTTTGTGCCCTTTGGTGATCCACTTCCGTTACATATTGTGATCCCTCTTCATCAGGCGTAACTTCCCTTTCGTTGCGCCACTCTCGGAATATGGGGTCATCATGACGATAGCTATGAATGAAATTGTGCAAAATACAACAAGCATAAACAATCTTGATTTGAGTTTTAACTGGATAGCATGTTTGCGCCGACAATATTGGCCAACATTGTTTTAGCACCCCAAAGGTGTGTTCTACAACATTGTGTAACTGTGAGTGAGACTTGTTGAACAACTCTCTGGGACACATGGGAGGATTAGAACTGTTGAAATTTGAAAGGTGATAACGAGTTCCACGATATGGGGCTAAAAAGTTGACCATGTTCGTATATCCTGCATCGACAAGGTATAATTGATCAACTGGTACTCGCAATGGATTTTGTGGCCTTGTAAGAGCGTCTTTGAGGATCCTTGAGTCAGCTGCCGATCCCTCCCAACCCGCAAGAACGTATTGGAATCGCATGTCAAATGATACAACCGCTAATACGTTTTGGGTGAGTCTTTGTTTGCGATTGATAAATCTTGGTTGGTCGCGCAATGGTACTCGGATCAGAATGTGTGTACTGTCAATCGCTCCCACGCAATCCTTTCAAATGCATGAATGACATGAGTAATAATTATATATATATATATATATATATATATATATATATATATATATATATATATATACACAATTAAATAATTTTATACTAGAAAAAAAAAAAAACAAAGTTGTGGGGTAGTTACCTTAAACCAAGATAAAAATCAATAATCATGTAGTATCTCAGGTGGTGTTTCACTTGTTGGTGGTAGTATGAGGTCGCCGTTTAGTTGCATCAGATTAAAATATTTACTCATCGTCTGCCCCGAGTGTTGGAATCTATTTTAAACCATTCGATTGCGTTCATTATGTGACAACACTAGCAAGCATGTCGCTACTTGTTCCTCCACCAATAAATCGCTAGAGTCTTGCAAGAGACCCCTTTCCTTGAACGTATCACACAATTAAAGAAATAAGGGGTTTTTCATTCGAAAGAGATTATATGATATAGCCGAATGTCCATTTAGGGTCTCGTGGACAAATTTGTGACCACTTAAAGATGATGTATGTATGTGTTGCCTGCGGGTCATATAGTAATAACATGCACCTAGCATCATCATTGTACTTGCCATCATATACAACCACTCTATTTCAGATTCATCTAGATCCATTTCCACCTATGATATAATAAATTATAAATCAAGATCAATAAAAATAAAGGATGGGAGTTACTTTTTCATAATTGGCATCAGTCGAATACATTGAAGTAAAAATAATAACACACTTAAAACTAATAATATAACAGTGGAAAGGAACCTACAAAAATAAAACGACAAGTTTCAGGATTTGATATAATTAAAGACAACATAAAGAGAACATAAAGCCAATATATTATATGGGTCAGGTTGAGTCAATGTGTGCACATAGGCCAGCCTTCTTGATTGGTTAAGCGCTAGAAAAGCATCGGCTAGCTGCTTATCAGCTAGCCGGAACGATGCGCCCATATATTGGACCTCATTGATGAGTTGCCGATTGATCATATCATCCAATATTAATGTCCATCATTCGCTCATCGTTGGGCGGGCCCTGAACTCCCTCATTTCTTGGGTGCACTCTCGCATTGCCTCAAGGAGACTTTCCCCAATATCGCAATGCTTGCGACGAGAGCCAGAAGCACCATCAACCCTTCGACGCATTCCATTAGTCTCTGTCTGACCATTCTCTGTAGTAAAGGGAGAGCCGTGCTCTCTGACCCCAAACCCATCATATTGGGTCACATTGGTCGGTAGTGGGTGTGGAGGTGAGTCCCCTAAACCCTGGGTCGGGTGAATACCATCAAAAGCATCATCATTTGGGTGGAACACGCCTCTCCCATCAGCAATACAATCATTAAAGATGAGACAAAGGCTATCCCAATCTGGTAGATTCCTATTTTAGTAAGTTGTAGCCCATGGGTTTGCCTGCACATTGATCCAAACAAATCACGTTATACTTTTATAAATTTATTGTTTGTATGCAAACTTTAAAAAAATGTCTAATTTAGATAAATACCTCCTCAAACGGTTGCCATATATCTGGCTCTGCAACCACCCTTTTTGTGTCATGGTCCCAACCAAAGACACTTTCGTCTAGAATTTTTTTATCACAGAGTAAGTTTTCTTTATCACCCTTAGTCGATTATACATGTAAATTTTTTTTATCACCACTTGGGTGGTTTGAAAATCTAGGAGATTGTTAAGATTTTCTGCCATCTCGATCCATGCGAGTGGATGAAATTTTCCTGCTTCAGTTCTACGACCCGTAAGGCACTGCTCTGCCATTTCCCTTATTAGAACCTCTTCCATCTCGTCGGTCCAATGAAAGGTGGTGTTGTGTGTTGGAACAATAGCAGGAGTCCTAGAAGATGAAATGCTTGCCATTTGATGGGGCTTTAATAATATGAGAACAATCTGTGGTTGTGGCATTAACAACACCCAAAATTTAAGAGAAACATCTAGTCGTGTGAAATATAGAACTATATATTTATCATAGCCAAGAGAGACTCTCTTTCAGAGGCATCGATTTTATGATGAGCCTTTTAGTTATTGAATCCTACAACTGAAATTTCCATGGCCCTAAATTCTATGACAAAATTTTTATTGTTTTAATAAAATAAAATAAATGACCCCCCTTAATCCACATTTCCAATATATATAGTTCCATGTCATAGCCTATCTTAGGCATATCAGTAAACAACTTTTTTGCCTCATTAATGCCTACAAAAAGGCTACTAAGGACCTTCCAAACTTTTACAAAAAAGGCTACTGAGGTTTAAAATGAGATTTGAAGATGAAGAAGCTCTTGAGCAGAGGTTTATAATTCGAACTCAGTTTTTTACGTTGTGGTCACCAAACCTCTTTCTGTGTCTATGCATGAAAAAGACTAAAGCTGGTACATGTATCTTTTCTACTAGAACATTAGGGTAGTCTACAAGATTGAAGCAAAGCAATACAAGATTTGTTCACACAACACAAATATTTGGTATTATAATTTATCAGGCTGTGTTATTTCTGTTCTCTTTTTCTCATTTCATGAATTTTTAAACATTGTTGATGATTGTTTTGGTCAGTTTCATGATTTTTTTTCCTTGTTTAAATATTAGAGGAAAATATTGGTTCCGAGTTCTACTTGTAGAAGTTACTAGGATTGCTTAATTCCACATATTTCACAATTTATTTCTTTAATAAATTTTAGACATTGCACATGGGTCCTCTTTGATGATGTCGATTGCTTAAACTGCTCTATTGAGAATAATTGAAAAAGGAGCTACAAGTAGGCACAAGATTCTCAAATGAAGTTGGGCTTTTGAGCTGTATTATTTACTTGATCAGATTCATATCTACTATTTTTCTCAGCTTCTTAAGAATGCATACTTTCTGATATATATATGTACACTTCATTTTCTAATTATGACACCCTATTCTCAAGTCTTCTATGCTCTTGTCATTGAGATAATATTGGCAAGTTTTTATAACATGCATGGGATGTAACATCACACATACTTATCTACTCTCTCTCACCTTAGTTGCTCCTAACTTAATCCCTTTTAGGCCACACATAGCTTTTTCGTTTCACATGAACAAAAGAATAATCATCCTGTCGTTTTATTGTGTGAAATCTGTCAAGATTTAGATATAAAAAATAATTGTACATCAATGTTGCTAGTGTTATATAATTTGGTTTGGTTCCCAATTTATGTCATGTATATACTCCTGTCTAATATTTCTATACCTCAATCATGCAGATAAAAGATTTTTTTCAAGTCTCGGGATAACAAAGGAAGAATTCCATGCTATCACATGGTTTACCAGCTGGGCTGTAGATGCCGATCATGGCTTGGATCTTTCTGATGTGGTCAATAAGGGATTACATCTACACACTATGTAATTTTACTTTCCTTATCACTTACAAATCTAGATTATTCTAGATGCCAAAGAATACTTATTGAGAAATGAGGAATTCCTTATTCCCCGAACGGCAAAATGCCGCTAAATGCTAAGGTGGTTCAATCATCAAGTGGTCCAAATTGTTTTGAGCATGTACAGGATGGACCCTATGCACCACAGGTGATGCATGGGTCTTCAAAAAATTCCGCTGAATGGACCAAGCCACACCACATTTGTCAAACATATAAAAAAAGGGGGTCAAATGTTTGCTCTATCTTTCTATCCCAGATGACTGCAATTCTAACGTAATCAAGACCAATGCATTTGACTGGGGAGGAATTCTACAACAATATAATTCAAAATTTGATTGGTAAGTATTATTACTCCTAGACCTCCTAATATACAACCTTATCCCAAAGTACTAAATTTTTTATCATATATTAGTCCAGGTAAATTTATATGTAAAATAAGAGATAAATAAGTCAATAATCAACTCCTCATGAGAAAAACAAGCTTGAAGCCCTAGGTGTTTCTGTAATATATCTGGAAAAAAAAGGCATTTAACAACAATGCCATAAACTATTATAACGCAAGAAAATTGCAACACATGTCCATGAACAATTGTCTCTTTAAAGCATTTCATTAAAAATGTGGCATGCTAGTAAAAAAAAGACAAAGCGAGATACAAAGAGAATGAATTCCATGAATATATCCCCTGTTCGTTCTTATGTTCTGATGCTTCATAAAAAAAAATCTACCGTTGGGTTCAAATTAATGGTAGCTAGTTACATAAGATCAAAGTAAGATCAATTCAGATGGATTGGGAGTTGTTTCCCTATATGAAAGCATTGCAGATACTTAGTCAGAAAACCCATTTTAACCACTTCTATTTTTTTAACCACTTCCCCTATATCCTATATCAGAAAACCCATCTCAAAAATCGAAAACCCACTATCCAATCAATAATTCCAGCCTCAAAAATTAAATATCATAACAGAAAAATCAATAATAAGTTGATCCTTTAATTCCCCTAAATCGAATATCATACAAAACCCTATAAATTCAACATAATTTCCCTCAATCCTGTATCATATAACCCATGACTTTGGGATTCTAAGACCCATGAATTAAAGAAAAGTAGAAATCAAAATATTATTAAGAAATTTAAAAAATCACTCACCTGAAGGTATGTAAAGCACCTGAATTAGTCAAAGGAGGGTAGTGAAAGCAGTGGGAGGGGACCTTGCTATATAGCCGGACATTAAAGATGATGCTTGAGTGGTCACCTCCTACAACAGGAGTATCCAAGATTTGATAATCCAAATCTCGCTATGAAAGATAGCTCATGAAGGCACTGCCATTGATCTTCATCAAATAAGGGTTCTCGTACAATCCTAGGGTAGGGGCTATTAAAAATCTGTAAGAGTTATGGAAATCCCAGGGTTTTAAGAGCTTTTAATTTTTTGGTTGGGAAGAAGTTGAGTTTTTGCTTAGATTTAATGGGAGTAATAATGGAAACGAGAGAAGAGTTGGTGGAGGTCTTTTGGTGAAAGAGAAGAGGAAGAAAGAAAAAAGTAAAAGAATGGGGTTGTTGGGATAATTTCTGAGAGGTTGGTGCCCGATGACCGCTGAAACGTGTAGCTTCACATATGTGCGAAGGGTTGGCTTCGTAGCCGATTTGGGCTACGCGTAGTGTCTGCCGTACAATACGTATTTGGTTAAAGCGGCATTCAAACACACTTTTTAAGCTTGACTCGAATATTTCACCTTTGAAACGCATATGCCCCATTAAGTGCAATCAAACAGGCCCTTAGATGGGTGGACATTAACACTCGTGTAGGCACAAAGTACACGGGTGCCATAAACATGACCCAAACACTAAGGTTAGTGTTCGTGCTTAACAACTTGCAACTACAAAACTATCGACCAAGTACAAATACTTGGGCAATCTCTAAACCTAGGCGAGCAACCTGCCAAATCTGCAGTAGATACCGGTTCCTCCACACGAAAACCACGAAATCTCCGGTAAATTGCACTGAATTCTTCCGATATTTCTTGATCGTAACGCGTTACACGCCACTGATTGCACCTCTCATAATCTGATTATTATTCTTATTAATTCTGCTTGCTCCACAAATAATCGATCGGGTTTCGGAGACGAAATGGGTGGCGAGAGAGGCAGAAGAGGTGTTTTGGCCCCCGCGCGAGAGGTAATCTGAGGGAAATAATCTTAAGAGATAAAAACGCAGTTGTTGAAGATCGATTCTGATAATTTTAGATCGAAATTGAGCTAGATTTTTTGAATTTGATCAATTGGAACTGGAATGGCTGATACTTTTAGATCGAAATTAATACCAATCTATATAGGCCTTCGGAATATCGACCGATGTTCTATGTGTCGCCCCTTAACATCGGCTCAAACCGCTAGGTCGGCTTTGCGAGCCTTATTTTATTTTTTTCTCAATAATTAAATTTTATTCTATTATTTGTATTTAATTAAATTTTTTGTTTTTTTGGTCAATGAATTTTTTTCGCTTAAGCAGAAATAGAGTGGAGGAATAAAGGGTCTTTGATAGCAGGAAAGTCCAAATAGGAAGTGAAATCAATTTCCTGATTGGTTACATGTGGAAATGAAATTTTGTTGTTTGATTATGGCCATTAGGCTCTCTCAGAAATGATTTCCATTAGAAATTGATTTCTCCTGTTTGATCAGTTTGTTTCGAAAATGATCTGGAAAAGACCTTTTTTTTTTTCCAGAAGCAAAAAATGGACCTTATTATTTGGGAATTTTTTTTTCTTACCAAAATTGTGTTGAAATGAAAAAAAACCTTTATCCTGTTGGTGAGAAACTCAATTTCAGCCACCTAACTGGTTGAATTGATTTTCACCTAAAATGGCTTGGGTGTATGGAAATTGAGTTTTACCCAAGTGTTTTCTCGGGTAAAGTCTGGGCTTCATTCCTTGCTAAATTTCGAACGGACTGGGTTTTCCCGGTCTCTGTGGATCGCAAGTTATACCAATGGGGTGGAGGAATAGATAGGGGAAGTGAGTACAGGCAGATCTAGGAGCTTGACCCGTTCGCAGTGTGCTAGGACATTTGGCTTGAGAGGAATAACTGAGTCTTCAACCGAAGTGCTAGACCTGGGGCGTTGGTCATTGACTCTGCAAAAGAGTTCCTCCTCTATTGGGCCTATGCCTTAAACCCCCCACCCATCCTAGACCGTACCTGGGACCACCCTCCGTCATCTCATAAATACCCCAGCCATTGACTGTCTAGAGGTGATAAGGGTCTTCCCCCAGTTTCCCGGGGTGAGTTTCTCTTGAGATGGGTCCTCTTTTTCCTTTTTTGGTAGTGACTCACTACCATGCAGGTATGTACTCTTTCTTGTTTTTAATACATCTTTTATCTTTTATTGATAAAAAAAAATGAGTTTCTCCATGGGCCCCACTTAATTTCCTTTCCATCTCCTTATATTGTCATCAAACAAAAACATTATTTTCCGTCAATTTTTGACATTTCCAACTTATCCAACAACACTTAAAAAAATTGGAAATCAGATCTCCTGTGGTATAAACTTTCAAATTTGGACCGTTCAATATAATCAATTTTTTTTACTTTTTCCATGGAAATGACTTTTCCATTATTAATATTTTTCAGAAAAAGATCTATGCAGTTCCCTCTGCCCCATGTGGCAGCGAAAACCATGTTTAAGTGTTACGTGGACTGTGAAATGCAGTTGGGACCACGATGAAGGTGGTCCTGTGGACCACACACACACACACACACACACACACACACACACACATATATATATATATATATATATATATATATATATATATATATATATATGTTATGTGTCTTGCTCTAAAGCTTCTATATGAATTTTAGAGATTGGGTATTTATAACTTTTAAAGTCATAACTTCTCATGCAGGCTATAGAGAAGTTAGAGAAAACTGTAGATGACGGCAACTACTATGTAGCCCAACAGATGTACAAGTCTACTAGTGTGAGGTATGAACTTATTTCTATTTAAATTCATCTTGTCCTGATATATTGCGTTTTATGTTCCTTAGTATGCCTTCAATTATAGAGAAGTGAAAAAGGTCTTCTGGTTACCCGAACCCACTTTGTTGACCTATTAACATAATTTTTATTAATTGTGTGCTCTAAGAGGTCCTGACACCCAGGTTATAAACAAAAAAAAATTGAAAATGAATGATTTATGATGGTCCTTTAAACCATCCTTTCAGTTTGGGAGTCAAAAGTAGAGAGTGAAAATGTAAGGTTGGGAATGAATTTGATGGCATTCACTATAGGAATGCTTTAGCGCCTCTTAAACAATGTTAAATAAAGAATGATTTATGAGACTACTGTTGGAGTGGTTTAGCACTGGAGATCCCGACTGGAGACCCTTGAAATCTTTGAACTGCTACTGGTAATCATTCATCTATTTCAAATGTGTAAAAGTCACATCTAGTTCCCTTGAGATTGATGACACGAGGAAGACGATGTGTTTGGTGAGGAGGTTGGTGCCGTTGGAAATATAGGAATTGGAACCTCAAGTTCTATTAAATATGCAATTGTTTGAAGTTTGGAGCCTGTAAAGGCATTGGAGGAGATTTAAAAAAGGGAAGATTTGACAAAATACAGTCAGAAACCGCTCTCCTCATCTATATAATGAGCAAAGATCTCCGTTGATCTAAACCTCATACATCATCACATCTGTCATGTGTGATTGGTCCGATTCATGAGCCGGGAGCACGCGACAGTATCTTTCAAACTCGCTTAGTAAAGGAGAAAATACGTATTGTCCTTTGAATCGGCGCATGTTGATGACGGAGAAGTATCAAAGTGGGAAAGTCATGACAGTGAAGTTAGCATGTGATATTGAGTCGAAGAAGTGGAAAATTCATGAAAGTGAAGTTAGCTTGTGATATTGAGGTTCAAAGTTTATGTAGACTCCATGTTCAAAGGTTTTTTAAGGTTCGAAGCATGGTTTGACAGTGCAGGCGATCGTATTGTATGTTTGAAATTAATAACTTGAGCATTCCTACATTAATACTTGGCGATTGTATTCTGCAGTCAATATTAAGAATTCGGGAGTTTATGAGATTAAGAAGTTTGCCATTTTATGGCGTGTTCAAGATTAAGAAGTCGGATGTGAAGATCTGGTTTTTAAAATATATGCCTGAAGTTCGAAGTGTGAAGTTCGTAGTTGAAACCTGTTTTCATTGTGAATTGTTATTGGGAGTGTGGCAAGTTTGTATTAATGACATTAGTACACTGTTAGTAATCATATGCTGAAGTCACAAGTGCATTCACGTGGGAAGTCCCCATTAGAGAATAACTGAAAACTTGATACTTGTCTCGTATTAAGACTTAAAAGAAACACAATTAATGCTGATCGTTGATTTAAGACGTAATTAATGGTATAAGAACAAGACCAATTAGGGGAAGATACATGTTAATTGATCTTTGGTGGTGAGTGCCTAGTATCTTCCTTAATAAATAACAACTGTCTAGTTATTTTCAAACAATAGTAAAGGATAGTTCAGAGTTAGGCGAGAAGTTCAAAAGAGGATAGTTGAGAGTTAGGAGAGAAGTTCAAAATAGGATAGTTGAGAGTTAGGAGAGAAGTTCAAAAGTGAGATGATAGAAGTGAGAGAAATTAGGAAGTGATAGAAATGAAATTCGTGGGTGATTCTTCTTCCTTCTTTGATTCTGGTTCTAAGGATCAAAATTGTTCATTGTTTCAAAAATCTCACGATTAAGTGAGGTCTCCTTTTACTTTTGATGTTTTGGCCTATCAATTGTAATCATGCTTTGTGACGAATGAAAATCATATCTCTGTGAAATGATGTTGAAAATGATGTAATTTTGTTTTTATAGAAACCCTCTAATCCTTTTCCATTTAGGAATATTAGTTGAATTTGGTAGCTCCCGGCATATTGTTAAGGCACTGATCAGTGGTGGTTTGTGGTGACAACTCGAATTGCCTTAAGTCGACCGTGTCAGATCACGAGTCTTTCTATTATAATCATGATTTATATAATAATATAATAATAATCAGATATTGTCTCAGCTTGCGCTAAATCCCCTATAATTTGAATATACTCATCTCACAAAAGCCTGCGAACATCGTTGAACAAGGAGAGACTTGAACAGAGGTTTGATTCCTTAGGGGAGGAGTTACAAAAAGATGGCTGGATGGTCGCTCAATAATAAGCCCTACGGGTTGATTGATACTTTGTCAAGAAGCTCTTGCTCCTTGATCGCCATTAAAGACTCAATGTCTAAGAGGTAGAATCCAAAGTTTGTACAATTCTACCGCATGGGAAAGGAGAAAATTTTGTTCTACTTTTATTCAAAGGTGAAGTTGTATATGTGATGCATATTAGGGCAAAGAGGCAGTGGCGGAGCCACGTTATGACTTGGGTGGTCAATTGACCACCCAAAACTTTCTAAAAATTTGTTACTAAGCTTTAGGTGTCCTAATTTATATTAGTGGATTCTCATCCATCCAAAATTATATTGACCACCCAAAATTATCTAAAATCTTCAAACAAACTTTTTTATGGTATTTGTTTTCAGAACAAATATTTCTTCTTTGATTTTTTAAACTAAATCCTACAATTTTGGCCTATTTTTAGGCTCCCCTCCATCTATTTAGGTGCTTCACGGACTTATTTTCAGAGAGATTTCTCTTACAGGCTCCACTATGATGTAGAGCTACATACTCACATATATGGTGTATGGGTTATAGTATAATTAATTAAAAAAATTAAGAAATTTATTACACATAACAAGGTTTGAACCTAGAACCTAACCTTCACAAAGCACTAAGTCTACCACTAGAGCAATTCACTAAGATATGTAAAGAGTAAAAAAAAACTTAATGCATATATAATATTATAAAGGCATCAAAATTATTAAATAAAAAAATGTTGGGTCTTCCCGTTCATCATAGGGATATGTTCAACAGCTTTGATGGTCTCACGGGCTCCCTGCAACATCCAAAATTATATTAGTGGATTCTCATCCATCCAAAATTATATTGACCACCCAAAATTATCTAAAATCTTCAAACAAACTTTTTTATGGTATTTGTTTTCAGAACAAATATTTCTTCTTTGATTTTTTAAACTAAATCCTACAATTTTGGCCTATTTTTAGGCTCCCCTCCATCTATTTAGGTGCTTCACGGACTTATTTTCAGAGAGATTTCTCTTACAGGCTCCACTATGTTGTAGAGCTACATACTCACATATATGGTGTATGGGTTATAGTATAATTAATTAAAAAAATTAAGAAATTTATTACACATAACAAGGTTTGAACCTAGAACCTAACCTTCACAAAGCACTAAGTCTACCACTAGAGCAATTCACTAAGATATGTAAAGAGTAAAAAAAAACTTAATGCATATATAATATTATAAAGGCATCAAAATTATTAAATAAAAAAATGTTGGGTCTTCCCGTTCATCATAGGGATATGTTCAACAGCTTTGATGGTCTCACGGGCTCCCTGCAACATCCAAAATTATATTAGTGGATTCTCATCCATCCAAAATTATATTGACCACCCAAAATTATCTAAAATCTTCAAACAAACTTTTTTATGGTATTTGTTTTCAGAACAAATATTTCTTCTTTGATTTTTTAAACTAAATCCTACAATTTTGGCCTATTTTTAGGCTCCCCTCCATCTATTTAGGTGCTTCACGGACTTATTTTCAGAGAGATTTCTCTTACAGGCTCCACTATGTTGTAGAGCTACATACTCACATATATGGTGTATGGGTTATAGTATAATTAATTAAAAAAATTAAGAAATTTATTACACATAACAAGGTTTGAACCTAGAACCTAACCTTCACAAAGCACTAAGTCTACCACTAGAGCAATTCACTAAGATATGTAAAGAGTAAAAAAAAACTTAATGCATATATAATATTATAAAGGCATCAAAATTATTAAATAAAAAAATGTTGGGTCTTCCCGTTCATCATAGGCATGTGTTCAACAGCTTTGATGGTCTCACGGTCTCCCTGCAACATCCTACCACATCATCCTACTCTTTGGAGGATGATGACGAGGATGATACTACCTCGTAGTCATTCTTCGAGGGAATTTTGAATTAGGTCAATTTTGTTGAAACGACCTAATCTATATGTATATGATTTTCTTTTATTTCGTATATAGTTTCATTTGTAGATATATATATTTTTTTAGCGTTTGCTTAGAAAAAAAAAATAATACAATTTTCCAACATTAATTGATTAGATGACCACCATATGAAAAAATTATGGCTCCACCCCTGCAAAGAGGCCAGGTTGTACTAGCATTGCAATTAGTGATGGAAGGTTGATGGTGGTGGTGCCTTAAAGGGACCTGATGAGGAAATATGGAGAGGAGAAAATGTTGCTGTTGTTCCATTAAAAAGCGGAAGTTGTATATACGATATATATATAAAAAGGCCATTACTCAATGTTGGTCCTGTGTGTACAGGGTGCTGGGAGGGGTGGACGGGATGCAGACCTAGCCTCTGGGTTTTAATGCACAAACTGGCTGCTCTCTAGATTCGAACCCGCGTTTTCAAGCTTGTATATACGATGCATATCGGAGGAAAAAGGCCAGGTTATACGAGCATCGTGTTTAGCGGAGTGAAAGTTGGCAATGGTGCCTTGAAGGATCTGATTAAGAAATATGGATTTGGGTCATTTGGGGAGTGCCAATTGTTGCTTGGACTCTTGCTCTCATCAGATTGATTCAGAATGCTTACTGTGAATTTCTTCATGCTGATTCCTTAAGTTCTGAAGAAACTTAAAATTTATGAATGCCAAAGAATGATGAGGCATGCCACGAGTGTTGGTGATGATTGTAGCTGCCTAGCTGGTTAGAAATTCAAGATATTGGTTTATGTTTAGTTGAAATCAAGGATTATTCCTCCAATATCCACATATAGATGTGTTGGAATCAAACCTCATGCCTGAGAGTGAAAGTTTATTCAGATGGCTTCAAGAATACAAGGTGATTTTTCCCCCATAGGATGGCTAGCACAAGAGGAAGAAAATTGAAAACAAAAAAATTTATGAAAAGAAAATAATTGGTGGGTGGGTGGGGGGGGGGGGGGGGCGGGCGGAGGAGGAATATAGGGTGAATACTGCAATGTTTTAATTGGATGGAAAAGACGTTGAGTGAAAATGATTCTCATTCATCTTTTGCCAATACTTTTGGAAGACCGTGTAAGCTGATCTCGTTGAATTTTGTTTTAGTTTCTTCATTTAAGTTACGTACATACTTGTGGCACATAACCCTTAAATTCGTCACTTTCAACGCAGCCTACGAGAAAATGGTCATAACTTCTTCAATAATCGTCGGAATTGTGCGATTCTTGGCTTGTTGGAAAGCTACATCGATAAGGTTTCAAATAGGACCAATTTCGCATGAATCAGACGTCGTTTGATGCTTAAAAGGTGGCCGCATATAAAAAAAGGGGATTGAAGGTTGAGTTATTTGTGATCCTTAGTAGTTCGGGTTTCTGTTCTTATTATATATAGTTGTAATGAGAGTTTATTTCAGTGAAGTTGATGAATGAATGAATATTGAGAACTTGAGAATTTTTTAATGGTAGTTTGATTCTTCTTGTTCCCGAGATGGGTTTGGAGTGAGTCCAAGGGTGTGAGGCCCATATATATATATATATAATTATTTTTCTCTTCTTGTTTTACTTTAATTTATTCCTTGATATCGTGCATCAATCGTGAATTCAAACACTGTTTTAGTGTGTTGGTCCTGCATCATCGACTCGAGGACTTTTTACATAAACCTAAGTCAAAAGTACTAAAATTTCTTCACTTACAAGGGATATGTATTACTTGTTGAGACCAATAATATATTACCTAATTTTTCTGGTCACTCTTCACCTTAGCCGCTCTCTCGATGACCCAAAAGTGATGCACCAATATCATACCATGGTCGGTCCTACAATGTAATTTTCCTCTAAGCTATAGAACATCAATCTATTATCTGCGTTCCCTATTTGCGTGAAACACTCATGACTAAGCAAGGGGATTCTTGATATGTCACACAGTAATGCAATCTGGAGATGATTCGTAGGACTCAAAACGTATTTTTATAAAACAAAACTAGTTGCCTAAATAAAATCCAATAAATTCTGGCATTCCAAATTCCCATTATATATTGAAAGAAACTGAGTTGCATTGAGCTCCAATAGAAGCTTTTTCATTATTCAAGGATGACGAGAGCCCCATCAAAACATCACCAACCCGATCCCTGATACACCGCAAACCCATAGTGATCTCCTTCTAGTGACTCATGTTTGGTGATTTTTACCCAGTAGGGTTCAGGTTTTTCCCAACAGAGAATTCTTTTGTTTTAATTGGCAATAATATGCCAAATCTTCATTACCTCCCGTACACATCATCCTTGTCATCTTGGGATATAAATTTCCATCAAAGAGATGAAGTGTGATTTTAACAACTAAGAGTCATTAAGGTTTTAAGGGTGGTTAGTCGGTAGATAAGAATGTGGTGCTCCATTATCGGTATGCACTGGCCACTGCATAAAATATGCTGGTCACTAATTTAAACCATTTCGGAAATACTGACCCTTATTTGTGGAGTATAGAGTTGATAAATTTTATGACTTTTGCTAGTTTAGGACAGCTTTCTAACGATCTTATTATGTTCCTAGTGTTCATACCTGTTGGGGGCAAGTTGAGTTGAATCAAGTGATTACAGAGACTACTCAACCAGTTTTACACCTCAATTTTGGCTGATGTTTTAGGACCATTTTATTGGTGGCATGGTTGGAAATCAGTGAATCATCTACATTTTTATATTCCTTTCTCTATACTCTTTTCCCGAGGTATCTTGTTACTTGCAATCCCGATATCAAGCATTACTAGTTAGGAACTCTGCTTTTTTTTAATCGACTTACAGCCATTTTTTATTACTTGGTGGGAACTCAATGTGTAGATTTTGATGTTACAGGTACACATCTGCTCAGAGGTATATTGAAGCTTTGGATATCCTCCAATCAGGTGCTTCCATCCAACTGAAACACGGGCAGGTTATTTTCTTCCCGATTTTCTGCTCATCAAGCAACTACTTGTCAACTTTGTTTTGGTGTTTATGTTGGAATTTGTTCTGAATGGAAGCTTGGGAATGCATTACTGATAGAGATATTATTTGAAAATTTGTCAATATCCTATCTCAGTAGCACACAAATATGATCCATCCAATTTAAATGCATAGGCGTTCCAGGTATATTTGTTTCATTGCTCATATTGGATTATAACCTTAGTTACTGTAGAATAACAAAATATGGTTCATTCTAGTTTTAAAATGCATGTTTTGGTTGGATAAAGCAAGCAACTTTCACTTTAAAAGTGCTTATTAGCAGTTGCTCTCTAGGTTCAATGCTCATATTTACTTTTTACACTTTCCTGGCTGGAAATATACAAAGTATTTATGGCTCCTTTTCTTATAAATTTATATGTTCCTGGATTTCACATTTCACATGTATATCAAAGAACAATGAGATAGTCAACATATCTAATCACGGCTTTATTTCCATGGGCCCTCACTCCTGAACCACTCTTTCTTTCTATTCTGATGGAATTTTCCGTTTGTCCTGCCTTTGCAACACTGCTATCGGAATTATGCTTAACTATGAAAACCCCCATTTGCATCCAATTGCTTTCTTCACTAGAGAACGAGATAGAGCTTGATACCAGACTAGCTTAGCAAGTGGGTAAGGGGTAACAAACTTATGAACCCCCCTTATGATAAACAATTGGAATATCAAGTTTAGAAGGAGTAGTAGTCGGAGGATGAGTAGTTCCATACATAGGAAGCAATGAAGAATGAGAAGTACTCACTGGAGTTACCTGCATGGAGGGCTGAGGCTGCTGGGTGAGAGAGGGATGATCATGCCACCTTTAACAAGTAGAAGTGAGATAGTCCTTTTGCTTCTTCTACTGGTGCGAAGAAAGAGGATCAATAGTAATAGCAATAGGAAAAGGAGCATTTAGAGAAGCTTTCCTAGTGTTATTAAGAGAGAATATGCAACATCCTAAAAAGGGAAACATCCATGTAAGTATAAAACGACAAGATGGATGATCGTATCACTGATACCTCTTGGAAAGGCTAGAATAACCAATAAAAACACAATTGATGTCCTTATCATCCAACTTATGATAACTAGGACTTGGATCCTGTACAAAGCTTGTAGACACAAAGACAGGCTCAATAGGTAATATACGAATTTGAGGATGCAGATATAAGGAGTGTGGTTATCTAAGATCCGAGAAAAGAGTTTGATTAAATAATAAACCTGCAGTAAGGAGCAGTATTAACTAGTAAGTGTTATGCACATGCATACTCTGCTTTGCAACATGTTGTTGGGAAGTATATGGACATGAAAAATACTGGCATATGCAATCTCTAACATATTGGGAGAAGGAATGAGAAGATTTTCTTCTATTAAAGCAGAATGAAATGCTTGAGGTGACCAACATATTGAGATCACACCATCGGATGAAACTCTTGAAACTTATAGAAACCCTCGTCTTTATATATCAGAAGATAAACCCAAGAAGCTCGAGTATGATCATATATAGAAACAATATAATGCCTGAAGCCATCAAAAGAAGTAATGTGAGAGGGTATAGAGTGAAATACTTCAAACGGAGAACTACATCTATGTATGTGAGAAGGATAAGAAGTTTTAACATAATTAGCCAATTCACATACATCGCATTGAAATTTAACTGTTTTACATAATAATTCAAATGTAGAGCTTGCAGTATGAAAGAGAGAGAACTAGACAAAACACTATAATCAACTCCATTAGCAACAATAGTTAAAGCAGTAGAATGATTCAAATCAGCATTAAGAAAATAGAGTCCTCTCTTGACACCTATCAACAATTCCCTTCGTAGGAAACTCTTGAAAAATGCAATGAAATAAAAAACCATACGACAATTCAGTTATGTTGTAACTCTATTAACTGAAGGATTGGAAGAGAGCCATGGAACAAGTCATGCATGGTAAGAGAGAGAAGAGGGTACTGGATTGGTCTCCACCCTAAAAAAAGAACTGTCGGCTCATCGAACTTGAGAAGATGTACTGAAGGGGAGTAAGAAGAGCTCACTCATCACTTGTCAGAGTTAATGATCTAACGAGAGAGGAAGGTGATATAGTGGAACCAACAAAAGCTGAAGAGTCTAAAAGGGTTAGCAGTAAAAGAGAAGCCAGTAGTGGAAGTTTGAGATCTCATCTCAGTGCGAATCATCTCAATCTTTGCTTGCAAGGATCTAATAGTATCAAGGGATGTAGCAACAACATTAGAAATTTACTCAGTAATAGTAGCAATGGCAGTATAAGCCGATGATTGAGGCTGCGTAGTAGGACGCCCATGAGAACCATCAGATAGCCATGAAGCTTATAACGGTGATCACTTTCTTGTCCAACAACCCACCATGAGAACAAGTAACAATTGTGACCACGACCACGACTGCTAAGGCCATGATCAGCCCCTAGCATGACCTGCCGGGGTGGGGGGGGCAAAGGTAAAACTCTTTTGAGGGACCACTGAAGTGGAGTCATAGCAGTATGACAATACTCCAGAGAACATAATCCCATAAATAGTGTTGAAAGGGGGATTGGGCGAGTTGTAAGTATTTGTGTCATAGTAGCTCATACTTGGGACCTAGGCCCCTAAGAAACATATAAATCTGATGTCATCGTCGAGCAATCTTCACAACTATCCCTTCACAAAAATTTAGGCGTTAGCAGTAGAACCTTTAAGAATTTAGTGGGCATATACTGACCAAAAATGGTTCAATAATGAGCAGTTTGATCATCAGGAGGAAGAATGACATAGAAAAGATGAAAACCGTGGACTATGAAGAGGGTTTTTGAATAAAAAGCCCTGGAGAACTTCATCGAGTAGCAAACTGCTTCCCATCACAATTTGAGGTCAATAGGTTGACCTTGCTTACATCAGCAAGGGTACGACCCTAAGGAGGGGCTTTGATACCAATAATACTTTAGTGTTTGAAATTAGGGTTGGTTTGGGGTAGGTTAGATAGGTGGAATTAGGGTTAGGCTAGTGATATTAGTGGATTGAGGTTTGGGTTAGAGAAGAAGAGAGAATGGCTTACAGAAAGGTTAGGGCAACCTTGTTAGCCTTATATTAGATTAGAAATACACATTACAAATATACCCTCAATAAAGAGAGGAAAACACCAAACATGAGTTACAATGCTAACACATGTACTTAACTACATACTTAATCACTCTATACTGGCAACAATGACAAAATCCAAGTTGGCCTTGTGACTTAGCCACATGTCGCTTGGAGTGATATTCCTAGCCCTTCAATTGTGAGTTGAGGTTTATTCGAGTCTTCGAGTTAGCTCGAGTTGGTTTTCGAGTGGTGTTGAGTTTTGGGTTTTCGAACCATCCTTTACGCAATGCCTTTCTCATCCTGTGGTGCTAGTACAATTTGTTTGAATTAGTGTTTTTCTACTCTTTGTAGTCGTTCTTGTCACGGTTCAAAATCTCGGTTTACCGATACGTATCGTCCCCCACTGATTCTGAGACGATACATATGGGCATCGCCAATACATCCAATGTATATATTGGGTATGTATCGAGGATACATACACAATGTATCATATATCGGTGGGCTTTGTTACTGATATGGAGATGCTATTCTACTTTTTTAGATGGTTATTGATTGGTCTTACATGTTATTAAATCTGCTACCTGCAATGTAAATTTATATTGTTTCAGAATATAATTTATTGATATGCTGCTACCTGAAATTTTTGCAGGTTACCTGTGGGGCTGAACTTGCTGTATTGTTTGTGGAGACCCTTGTTAAAGGAAAATTCCTTTACAGCGAAGAAACTCTTGGTTAGGTTCCTTCTTTGGATGTTATTCTTCTTTTGTAGCTATTAACTATGTTATTTCCACATTTCAGAGTTAGTAATTAGTGGAAAAATTGTTTCTATACTGAATTGATATAGATATTGTTATATATTAACTTGCATCTACTACCTGAGGCTGTAATTGCTTTAAAGAAAGTGAGCACCCTTTTCTTCTTCAAACATCTGGGAGATGTGGTTTATTTTGTTTCAAACTTGAAGTTTTGCCTTAAATATCTGAATCCAGAGATAGTTTTATTGGCATTAAGGATGTCAACACATCACATTTCTTTGCCTGTTGTATACCGTGCTGGAAAGAGATCACTGTAGTTGAATGCTAAGAAATTGAGTACACAAATCACGAATATTTTTTTGCTTTTGTATTTGAATTAGCAGAGTATGGAGCTTATCTTCTAATAAACTAGAAGAAATCTTGGTTGAATATTACTGGTATTAGGATTTGTAGTTTGTACAATGGTATTATGGTTAGCTAGATGGTCTTAGGTTTAGGGTTAGTGAGAGAATAATAATAATGATGTAAATAATAAACTTGTGTAGGAATAAATTCACTCACAAATAGATTGTAACAAATTTCCCCCCTCATTACGATAGAGTTTTATTGAAATGGTTGACTTTACACTTTTGAGTATCGCAATCGATGCCTCGTTAATTACATCAAAATAATGAATACCTCTGATTAAAAGCTACGAAAGAAAAGTAAAATAACTACATCACTGAAAATAATAAGAAATATCCTAAATTCTTAGTCTTCATCGGCATCATCGTCAATGCGTTAGGAGATAGATTCGCATCATGCTGTCCTCGTCAGAGACCCTGCTGATATGGAACATGGGGCGACGGATGAAAGAACCCCTCCGCTGAAAGCTGGACCCATCTGATTGATAGGCATGGGTCATTATAAGTGCAAGGAGCTCGTGGATGAACCTCAAGAAGAATTCTTGATGTCTTGTCTCGAAGATAAGTTCAAATATGAGATCCATCTTTTTTTTTTATGGCTGGTCGTTAAAATAATTAACATTTAATTATAGGAATGCCTGACCTTAGTTAGAATCATCGAATTCCTTAGAATTCGGGAATTGTCATCGTATGATGGATTTGGTCATATTCTAAGACTGCTGATAGTCACCCTAAATCCATGATTTTATGATGATCTTACCGTCAGATCGGATCATGATCTCATGATTTCACATATATGGTGATGATTGTTCTGTTGGATCGAACCGTGAATCATAATATCGTCTGTATGTGATGATTGTGCTGTCGGATCGGACCCCATGTCTTTAGAGAACTTTCCGATCTCGAGGTTAAGGTTCAAACCCTTAATTTAAGGGAATGAAAATCTGAATCGCGAGGGAAGCTCCAATGTCGAGTGTTGGATCCAAGGATCAAAATTTCGGCTGAAATGACTGAAATTTCGGCCGAAATTATCGGTTTCGGTCCCCACCGAAAAGATAATTTGGACCGAAATTTTGGCCAAAATTTCGGTTTTCAGCTGAAATTTTGGTCCAAAATTTCGGTTTCGGTCCCCTCCGAAACCGAAATGATACCCGAAATTTTGATCCTTGGTTGGATCCCAACTGATTAACATGATGACTATGATTACAATTATGTGATGATCGTACCGTTGGATCGAACCATGAATCATAATATCATCTGTATGTGACAATCATACCGTTGGATCGATCCCCATATCTTCAAAGGAATTTCCAATCTTGAGGTTAAGGTTCAGACCCTTAATTTAAGGGAATTATAACCCGAATCGCGAGGGAAACTCCAATGTCGAGGGTATGATCATAACTGATCAACATGATGATTATGATGACAATTATATTATTCGATGATCGATCGGAATCGATCAAAATAATGATCAATTGGTTGTAATCGCGATCGTACATAGTGTTGCTCGTATGATGGGCTGTAACCACATGAATCCATCATCAATGTCCAATTCTATCTTTCAAATTCGTAGACACAACCCTCGATATATGAAAAGTCAACTTACAACTGGTAGTTGCAACCCTCATGTATAGGTCTTAGGCATGGGTATTATGACCTAGATTGCCTAAGTGCAACCCAAATAAATGAGGGTCTTAGGCATGGGACCGATATGCACCCACATAACCTAAGTGTGACCCAGATTGAAAAGACTTAGACATGGGCCAGTAATATGCCCACATAATCTAAGTGTCCGACCTAGTGAGAAGAGAGAAGAATGAAGAGAGAGATACCTTGCGTAAGGTATCTCACAGGATCTTTGTGCGGATTTTCCGCAGAGCTTCTGAGTAAAATTTTTGGATCCATAAAACTGAAACGGGGCTTGCTATTTCTAGAGTTACTGCGGTGGTTACTAGAAATTACCATATGACGATCTTTGTGTCTTTTAAAGGGATCTACGGTGAAAATGGGCTGCATGAGCCTCATATGTCACATAGATCGATGAGTGATGGTTACTTTTGCGTAGATGGCAAGGATTGTCACCTCCGCAGCCCTCAAACCAATAAGATTTGAGGTATGTGGGTTAGGCTCACGCGGCATGAGAAATTTGGGCCATTTTGGCACTATTGGGGTGTTCGTTACGAATTTTGAGAACAAAATTTGTATCATGATCGGCTGCCTGAAAGGCAACCTCCCCATTTTATTCAATCTTTAAAGTGGACCCACGCAGGTTGACCCTTGCACGGGCCACAAATTAGAGAGGGAGGAAAAGGATGAGAAGATAGAGAAAGAGAGAAAGAGATGGAAAAAGAGAGAGTGGAAGGGACTCACGCAGGTGGGTCCATGTGTGGGCCAGAGTAGAAGAGAGAAGTAAAGAGAGAGAAAGAAGAGAGCGGTGGAAAGGGAAATTGCTGAGCAGTGGATGACGTTTGTTGTTGGTCAAGAGTACCCTGTCTAGCCTTCAGATATTTACATGTCCATGTTCCTATTGCCTATGGGGGTGGTGAAGCGGCTTGAACAGATTGAGTGAATTTCTTATGACGAGAGGGGGGGGGGGGGGCGGAGTGTGCTGACAGAAAGTTCCATTTGATCAACTGGGAGGTTTTTCGCTTTACTAAAAAGGTGGCCTTGGCATTAGAAGGCTCAAAGAGATGAAGCTGGCTTTGCATCCCAAATGGTTGTGGAGGGCTGGCAATGATAGGGAGAGGGGTAGCCTATGGTTGCAAGTTTTGGATAGGAAGTATGGTTGAATGGTCAATTAGTGGGGTGTCAATACCTTGGAAGGAAGAAGACTTTAGGTTGGTGGAAGGGCATGTGCTCGGTATGGTCCGAGAAGCTCATTGCCTATATCTGGGGTTGTGGGATAGGATCCTCTTTTGGGATGATGTCTGGGTGGGGCACAATCAACTCCAAGTGGTGTGTTCCGAAGCATTCATCGGATCCCCACCAATGACAGCGCTAGATTGGGTGATGTCTGTTCCATGGAGGGTAACTTGGTCGTTTGGAATATCTGTACTAGGAGAAATTTATCTGAGAGTGAGATTGAGAAATGTAGCAACCTTCTTTCGCTTCTTAACAAGGTCCACAGAAACCGTATTCGGGTGGACATGAGAGTTTGGAAGGGCAATACTAAAGGAATTTTATAGTCTTACTATGGTATCTTGGTTCAACAGCCATAGTGATGTGTGATTGGACCTTTCTTTGGAGAGCCTCTATCCCTCCCAAAAGTCAATTTTTTTGGCTGGAGTCTAGCCTGGAGTCAGATTCTAATCGTTGACCAATTAATTAGAAGGGGAAAGAATCTTGAAACTGTTTTGTTAGTGCCTTCAGGCAGAGGGATCTGCTAATCACCTCTTTATTCATTGTTGGGTGGCGAGAGAGATATGGAATATCATTTTTTTTAATCGTTGGGCTAAAATGGGTTCTTCTGGAGGGTTGTAGCCAGCTCATGGTTGCTTGGAAGGGGGGTGACCTTTCAAGGCATCAAAGGTGTGTTCTGGAGGTCTACTTTGTTCTCGATCTTTTGGGCTATATGGATTAAGAGAAATCAAAGGGTCTTCAGGCGGATTCGGAAACCCAAGGATATGGCGATGAAGACGGTTCAGGACTTCATGATTGAATGGAGTAGATTGGATAGAGAAGGGGTTACTGAGATGGATAGGGATTTATTCGAGGAATGGGATAGCCTGCATTTCATCTCTCGTTCCTCTCCATGGGGATGTGGTGGCTTCTTGGCTGTGTCGGATCCCCTGCTGGGGTTGGGGGTTCGGGTGTAGGTTGTTTAGTTTTGTTTGTGGTATATTATTTTCTGTCTTTTTGGCCTCAGCCCCTTGCTGTGCCTCTTTTGTACCATTTGTTTCTTTAATGAATTCCTTTTACCGACGAAAAAAAGGATTCTTTTCCATCCCATAGTCTAACTTTAAGAACAGAATTTTGGCACAAGCCTTTTTCTTCCAAAGCTTGACCCAAACCAGATCTGCCTTAGGCCTCCTATGCAAAAAATGTCAAAGGACCGCACCAAGAATACTTCATTTTTTCCAAGCAAATAGATCCTTCTAGTTCTATCAACCCCTTTCCCATTTGACTTAGCAGCATACAGCTCCATGAACAACTCTGAAAATTCCTGTGCCTCTCTGTCCCATTAGTTCCTGTGCACAGTGATATCCCAAATAACTCTTCCCCATCTATCTCAATAGCCTCTGCCACCAACTTATCCTGGCTGACACAAACATTTTTCCAAAACAAGCCTTCATCTCTCCTCTCCCAGGCAGAAGTCATTCCATAAGTAAATGCGACCCTGTACCCCACTCCAACCTAACAATTGCTCAAATTGGGTCCTTATCATACAATACCTCTCCACCATCCAGAACACTTCCCAGATCTTCCTTGAAGGATAAACCAACTGTTCTCTTGGTCCCATATTTAGCTCTCAGCACGTGAAACTTTGTTTCAACAGTGGCAGGGTCTAGTGGACTCATAATCGGAATGAGTAATACAGCTTGGTTTCAACAGTCGCAGAGCCCTACATGAAAACTAAGTTTCTAAACTTTGTCAAGAATCACTGTCTATTGCTCTGTGTCTGCCTTCTGAAAAGTCCTAAAACTGACTGTATAGTTGCCGGCATCAACTGTATTCTTGGTGAAGTTAGAGGTAGATTGTACAGTCATCTTTCAAAGAAATTTTTTTCTTCTTTTTTTGAAACTTAATTATGAAATTTTATTAAAAAATCATGTTCTTTCCTTACAATATTGGTAAGTTTCTGGGAGATAATTTGCAAAGATGACTGATGGGTGCCTTGATGGCTAGTTGAAATATTACATATAGTTTGGACTTTGGAGTTTAATAGAAAGAAGATAGAGATGAATAGCAGAACAGACATTAGGTAAGACAAGTTGATCCCTCCTTGTCTCTATTATCGTCACCACCACCTTTTCTGCTACCCTTGGTTCTATTATAATTTTTCTAATTATATTAGTATTCTTCATTACAAATATTAACTTTCTTAATTCCCCTTAAAACACATAAATAGAAATAAAAAAAAGGCAGAGTGAGATGACATGAAGCCCATGAAACATGTGGTGGTCTATAGCATTTATACATGGAACTTGATTATAACTCGTGTGGAGAAACTTCCTTGGGACCTGCCGATAAACCTGGTGAAATTTGTTACTCAGGTGCATAGTGACAAAGTCCTTGTTTGGTAATAGGTCGGCAAGGAAAAAATTCGGAAAAAGTCGGCAAAGTAGTGAAAATATATGAAGAGTAATGATTCTGAAAAATTAGAAAATAATATATTTCATATGTTAAGCATTTATTCAAAGTTTTAAACATATTTTTTGAGCAAAATAACACATTAAGGAAAAAAATAACATAACTCTATAGACAATTATACATGCTAAAAAGCATTGACAAACCAGCTACAAAGAGTAACCATTGACAAATATGCAACCATAAGGCTGTAAGATCATTCATGGCCAGTGACTATCATACAAAAGTACTGTAAAACATTTGATAAATCAACCATAAGTCCATCAACATGACATCATTCATGGACAATGGTCATCATACAAAATAATAAATCCCGACTTATTCGAAAATCACATTTAAATTGCTTTTATTCTCTATTTATTTAAAACACTCATGACCTTTTGAATAAGTTATCATTTATTTACGATTTTTATTCACTTGATGAATAAATCATGATTAAAGCTTGACTTTTTCAAAAAATTGGATACTCTCCCTATGCGCAGGTGGACTATTTGTAAGCCATCATATCCCTTGAAAATTTTGTCGTAGATATGTGTTTTTGTTGTTTTAACTTAATTTTAAATTTTTGTTTACTATGCCTTTACATGATTATAACTAAAGCATCTACATCAGATCGTGTCAGGAAGATTTACCTGGATTTTCCACGAATTTCTGTGCCACAAGACTTGGGGGATGATGATGACATGCAAAAACTTTCTGAAGCCTTGGTGGCCGCAAAAGCACGTGTTGAGGGTTGTTCATCATTCTTGAAGTCTGCACTTAAGTGGGTTATTTCTTTTGACTAGAGGGTATCTTACTGTGTAGCATATAATGCGTTTAGCCTGCTCTTTTCTTTGACACCTAATCTCTTAACAATTTGTTCTCTTACTCTTTTATTATGTTCTCCTAGTTGATTTTCTGGAACGTCATTTGTTGCTATTATCTTCATAATTTTTGCTCAGGTGGTCTGTCGAGTTTGGAGCTCCTAGGAATGGTTCTCCTGAACTACATGACATGTTAGCTGAATATATATATTCGGAATCTCCTGATTTGGTAGGTCCCAGAGGAATTTAATCTATTCATTTCCCGATTGAAGATAACATGTTCCAAGTGTTCTGTTATTATCATGTCGCAGCTTTTATTTAAGAATTAGGAGCAATATTGCAATTCCTGTTGGTTGCCTACTTAATATTCGTTAAATGGATCCATATATCCTTGGTTTCAAACAATGTTACCTGATTTGTTGGTTTGCTCGGTTCGAATTTGGGTTCGTAATTCGCAATTCGCTAAATCCAAACGAGCCCGGTTCGCTAGGGATAGGATGAGTTTTAGATAGAAAAAAAATATATTTTAGTAAAATATAACTTAATTATATTAATGCATAAAATATAACTTAATTATATTAATGTATAACTTGTAAGTGTACTATTCATAGTAAAATATATGAAAAGTATGCAGCTAAAGCCGTAATGAAGCGCTGGCAAGCCATGTGGGGTTCTGCTTAGTATGAGAGGGTTCGAATCCCTGGGGCTACCTGTTTTTGCAACTGCTATATTTAATTATTACTGGTGTAGTCCGGTTTGCCTATCTTCAGCCAACTGGACCGATCTGAGAACCTATTCGCACAAACCGGTTCATGGCTTGCATGATGACCCAGCGAATTAGGTAACCTTGGTTTCAAATACAGGCTATGCCCAGACTATATGCGTGCTTTACAACTCCTAATTCCACACTTAAATTTTGAATCGTTTTTGATGTATGCTTACAAAATAAGTGTTCTTAATTGCTTCAGTAGCCTCATTGCAGAATTTCTCTTTCCTTAATGTTTTATTTTTATCTTTTGTTGGCCTTGCTCTGAGTATCGTGGCTTTTCTTAAATATGAACTTTTATAAGGTTCAATGAACCGCCTCATTACAAAATTTTCTTTCTTCCCTTTACTTTATTATATCGTTTGTTGACCATCTTGACACTGCTCTGTGGCACATGGCCTTTATAAGGTTAAAGGGAAATGCTTACTGTACCAAATACTTGGCAAGTTTCTTACTGTTTGTTTGATTCTTATAGCACCAAGTAGTATGGAGCATCATATGCCTTTATTGATTCATCTTTTGGTGGCATAGTCAACTGTATATAAGAAATATATTTGTTGTTGTACAGGACATGGCTAAAGTTTCCCTTCATTTTGTTCGTGGAAACCACCCAGAGAAGTTTGCTTCCACATTAGTGAATTTTATGGGAAAGGTAAGCTTATTAATTCCACCAACTAACAAACTATATATTTCTGGAAATTCAGCATGCTCTTGTAGACACAAAATTATTTGGTGACTGTCTTATGATTAACAACTTGCATCGGGTTTCTTTTCTATTATCTGTCTACCAACTTTCTTTTTTCCTTGTATTGCCTAGCAACTTATAAATGGATAACTAAGCGTGGGCTTTATAAACAAATGATATTATTGTACTCATCATTAGTTGATGCCAAATTTTTTTTCTGTATATTTAGCATGATTCAGAAACCACAAAATTTGCCTCGACTCTAAAGTCAGCAAGTTGACTCAAAAACTCTACCAAGAGTTTGTTTAGTTTTATGTGTTAGTGTTCTACATTGCATCACATTATGAGCATAATTCTAATAGTGAAATGTACAACATTTAAATATTAATGAAAGGGAGCTTCAATGTAATATACACATAACACGAATCCTTTTGAATATTTTCTTCTCTGCCATTCTTCTTCCTTAACACCTATGACCATCATCTAATACCAAACTCAACTTCGTATCAAAGCAGGTTCACTTCTGAATCTGTTCTTCCTCTACGAAACTGCTGACGCCAGTGCCCTAGGTCAAAGGTTAACCTGCATCAAAGGGAGAAAGTATATGGTTTGAAGCTTATTTTTTCCCGAGTTTTTTTTTGGTATTTTTTTTTTTCAAAATTTTCTGGTTACATTCAATACAGATTTATGGATTAGTGTTTCAACTATTTCCACAGAAGGTGGTGAGATGATATCTTGAGTAGTTACATATCTAGAACCCTTGATGCAAATAGTGTTAGTGTTAAATGTCTTTAGTTATTGTTGGGGTGTAATTCATAAGTATTGGGGTGTGTATACTATTATTGTAATATAAAGGCTAGTGACACAGTTAACGTCATTAAGTCAGTTTTCCTTTTTCTAATCTCTTTCTTCTTTCTCTCTCAAGCCTACACATCACGCCACCTACCTAATCCTAACCCTAATCTTTTCACCATCACCATCATCCTATCAACTCCTACTTGGTATCAGAGCCTTACAATCCAAGATCCATCGTTCTCAGTCCTCTCAATGACGTCAGCAAGGTCAAAGATATGACCTGTATTTACCCCAAGATGCAGTTTTCCAGGATCGGTTCTTCAAGGTCAGTGATGTCATATGCGATCGCATATGCGAGTATGCGATCACATATGCCATTTTAAATGGCACTCTCGCATGTGCCATGATGGCATATGCGACAGGAACATGTATGCTATCGCATACATGTGTATGCAATGGCATACATCTCCAACGGTCATATTTATGACCATTGGAGTTTTTTTTTGCTTTTTAGGCCTCCCCAAATCCTATAAATAGGGGGTTCCTCTTCCTAATCTACACCACATCCATCCAATGTATGATTTGTGTCTCTTTGGTCTATTTCTTGTGTTTTTAGTATTCTCTCTCTCTCTCTCTCTCTCTCTCTCTTTCTTAAATCTTCTATCATAATTTCTTTTGCTCTATTTTGTAGTTAACTAAGTAAAGAGTTAAGAGGTTCAAGCTTCAATCTTCATCCTTCAAGCAAAAAGGGGGGAACCACTTCAAGAATCAAGAGACAAGAGTTAGAATTAATTTCTAATTCCTATTAAATTTTGTTTGATTGTTTTTCTTCCTTATTTCTTTCATTTATTTATTTATTTAGTGTGGTTGTTAATCTCTCTACCCACCGCCCCACCCATTTCTTTAAATTGCGTTGTCATTATATTTATGTCCTCGAATGACGCTCTTAGGCCGGTAAATTTCGCTGATCCGGGTTGGAAATATGGACGTTAGAAGAGTATAACCGAAAAAAATAAGGTCCAATGCACCCTATGCACCCATGTAAGCATAGGGGGAATAGGGAGACACAAACAACATCTTGTTCGGCAATCCGGATCAAATGCGAAGGCATGTCCAAATGTCACGCCGGAGATTTGAAAAGAGATTTTGGAATGAATGGATAAGACTTTGAGGATGAAACATAATGACGAAGTGATTTTACAACAATACTATGATATTGATGAAGATGAGGAAGAATATGATGGATCTACTCCCTCCACGGCTCGTAATGAAAGATCACCACCCCTTAAAAGAGCACGTGGTAGAAAGGGGAAGGGAATAAACAAATTCTTCTCTTGTAGATCACATCCTGAGGATGTGGTAGACACTAGGGGTAAGGGTCCGGCCCAAACCACTGTAGAAAATAGGTTTAAAGCTAATGACCGATCCGCCACTCTTTAATATGTGGCTAAATGGATGTACCAAGCCGGTGTTGCATTCAATACCGTAAAGTTAAAGAGCTTCAAAGTAATGGTTGAAGCTCTTGAACAATTTGGACATGGCCTAAAAGGGTAAAACCTCCATCATATCATGAAATGAGACAAACATGTCTTAAAAAGGAGGTAGACTTCACAAAAGCCTTTCTCGAGGAGTATCAAGAGGATTGGAAGACATATGGGTGCTCAATAATGATCGATCGTTGGACCGATAGGGCCGGCAGGTCAATCATCAAAATTTTGGCCAATTATCCAACCGGAACTATGTTCATTAAATCCTTAGATGCTTCGATCCATTTTCACATGACCGAATATCTATTTTCCCTCATAGATGAGGTGATAAAAAAGGACATTGGTGCACAATATGTTGTCCAAGTTGTCACGGACAATACGGCAAACTTGGTGGCCGCTGGTAGACTAATAATAGAACGGAGACCACACATATATTGGACCTCATGTGCAGTCTATTGCTTAGACTTAATCTTAAAAGACATAGGAAAAATGCATATTAAAACCTTAGCTAAGGCTAGGAAAGCAGTAGTGTATATGTATAAGCATACACTTCTACTCCACCACATGCGTAAAGCAATTGAGGGTAATTTGTAACTCCCCGCCATCACCCGTTTTGCTACGATGTTATTGACAACTCTTTTTGGAATAATGTTGCCCACACACTTAGGAACTCGCAACCAATCATAGTAGTACTACGATTGGTTGATGGTGATGAGAAACTTGCTATGGCCTATAGTTTTATGGATAAAGCTATAGAAAAATTAAAGTTAATAATATGTACCAATCTCGTCTCTTTCAACCCATTATTGATATAGTTGAGAAGAGATGGGTGTCCCCCTAGATCCCGCGGTTTATTTCTCTTATTCAAATCGGGAGGCTGCAGAAGCAATACATATTAGTAGTTTCCTTAACGTTTTAGAGAAGATGGTTCCGGACAAAGACGAGCAAAATCGGATTAGCAACTCTTTTGACCGATACAAGAATGCTCAATGGATGTTCGGAAGAGAAATTGTGGTTCGACAGAGAGAATCCAAAATAGCTAGTAAGCATGTTTATGAGTTATTTTTTTATTACATTTCATTTCTTCTAAATTAATAGTTTAATACTATAAATATATCTAATTAATACTATTGTTTGTAGCCGATTGGTGGTTGTCCTATGGAGTAGATTCGGTGACAAAATGTGGATTATTGAAAAAGATGACCGTTAAGGTTCTTTGCCTTACATGTGTAACCTCGGCATGCGAACGAAATTGGAGCACGTTTGAGATGGTAACTAGTTTATTTTTATTTCATTTTTAGTTTCATAATTTTAATTTAATTGTTGTTTAGATATTAATATGTATCAAATGTTTATCTTAAATAGATACACACGAAGAAATGGAACAAACTTGAGCAAAAAAAATTCAATGATGTGGTCTTTGTGCAATACAACCAAAAGCTATGAGATCGCTTCCTAAAAAATCGGGAACATCCAAGACACTATGATCCTCATCTCTATCGAAGACTTACCATCTGATTCTTCTTGGATGGCGGATGTCTCCAACGAGCGAGTTTTTGCGGATGAGGATCTTACGTGGAAGCAAGTAGAAGAGACCACTTTTGGAGATGAGCTTCCTATCGGGCGAAGGAGAAGATCGACAGCGGGGAAAGGTAGCTCACACTCACATTAGAAGAAGAAGAAGAAAAAGAAGAAGAAGAAGAAGAAGACGAGACACATGAAGATGAAAAAGCACCCATAGATGATATAGATACCGTCTGAGTGAGATCGAATGATGAAGAAACCGAGGAAGAACAATATGTTAAAGAAGGAGACAATTTTGGTGATAACGACATTGCAAGTGACGATGATGGTGGAGGTGGAGGTGGAGATGTACCATTGTGGGTTAGAAATCAATGTGTAGAATTTTTGCCCGGTACACAATACCATTAGGCAGTAGGAACAAATGTTAAGATACTTTTACTTAAATAATTTTTTTCTTTATTCTTTTCCTTATTTTTTGTATGTTCCTATGTTTATTTTTCTATTATTTTGTTTAACATCAGTGAAATTTATATTTTTCCTTCTAACTTATGGGTTATATACTTATATTATGTACTTTTATTTCGCATTCTAGACATTACAAAATTAATAGAGTACAAAATTAACACAAAACATATTACTGATCAATATGGGAAGCTTTGGGGATTTTTTTGGGTTTTTTTTTTTTTTGATTTTTTAAAAATTATTTTTATTATGCCATGGCATAATGGCATATGTGACCCACATATGTGATGGCCCTATGCCACCGCATATGCCATTTGACTACATTGTTCAAGGCACATATTTCTCTTTTGAAGCATGATGATTTGAAGCCTACTTGTAGGTGTTTCGAAGGCATCTTTCTCTGTCCTTAAAAATCTTAGATTTGTGATTTTCTGTGCCTCTGATGCTCCTGCAACGTTATTGATCTTCAAGGCTGCTTGGATCTGGTTAGTTTGTCATCCAGCTATTATTTGGGAATGGTATTGCTCGATTTGGATAAGGATCGAAGGATTTACGTCCATTTTTGTGGTTCTTATAGATGAAAATCAGGCCCATATGTGCATTGCTCATTACGGCTCCCTCCATTCGAGTTTGTAAGGCTATTTTGTTGATGTTCCTGGCTGCCTTATCAGTTTCTTACTTATTTTCTGTTTTTAATCATTGTTTTTTGGAATATGGGGATTCCTCTTTGGCCCGGTTGAAGGTGATCATTGTTTTTAATAGTCGTTTGGCTCTTATTTATTGCTGCCCTCCTTGTTATTGGATTTCACTTTCTAGTGTATTATCATGGGTGATAAATCTATTGGAATGAGTATCGATAATTTACCGTCGAGTATCACCACAACAAAATTGACTTCTTCAAATTACCTTCAATGGAAAAGAGCCATAATGTTGTATGTTCAAGGACGTAAGAAGATGAGTCTTCTTTTAGGAACCATTCCCAGGCCTACACCCGGGTCCCCAGATTTATCAGATTGGGAGGTTGATAGTATCATTATTCTTGGGTGGCTCTTCAATTCAATAGAACCTAGCATATCAAGGACCTTTATGTTTTATGAGTCCGCCTCCCTGTTGTGGATGAAACTTGAGCAGACATTTGCTCCTGCTGAACATGATACCCGCATTTATCAACTCCCTCGTGGTATTGCAGAGTGCAGAGAAGGAGATATGATTATGGGGAGTACAGTACTATGTAGAGCATGTGGGAGGAGCTCAGTCACTACGAGCCCCTTTCTCAGTTTAGCGAGGCAGTTACTTAGGTTCTCCTCAAACGCCATGAGTGTAAGCAAATTGACACCTTTCGGGGAGGACTTCGCCCTGTGTATGAGCAGACCAGGACCCATATACTTACTACATGACATCTCTGAGTACTGTTTATGAGATACTATTTTCTTAGGAGCAGCGGCGTGCTGTTATGACTTCTTCTCCCATGATCCCCTCTTCAGAGAGTTCTCCGTTTGTTCCTAATTCTAAACCTCGGGTTGGTTGTGGTTGAGGATCGGTCTTCTCTTGTTTGTGCCCACTGTGGCAAAATCAGCTACAACTAATGACAAACATTAAGTGGGCCATGATCACGAGCACTGTTATAAGTTGCATGGTTACCCTAATTCTTTTTAACAACGTTCTTTGGGACAATCAACTACAACTTCTGGCTCTGAGACTACTGTAGATACTGGCTCTTCATCTCCTCTGGATTCATTGGGAACTCTCCGAGCTGATATATTCAAGATGGTTCATACTGAGTTGCGGACACATACTCCTGCTTCTTCTACAGATACTGGCACTACCGCTACACCTGGGGTTGCAGGTACTGCATTTTCTGTTTCCACTTCTTCACATTCCTCTCATTGGGTCATTGATTCTGGGGACACAGACCATATGACGGGTGAGTTACAAAGTTTTTCTACTTATGCACCTCCCAGTTCGTCCACCCAAGTCTTACTTCCTGATGATTCCTTCACTCCTGTTCTTGGAGTGGGTACTGTTCCTTTATCCTCTTTGTCATTAGCTCATACACTTAATGTTTCTCATTTTTCTACAAATTTACTTTCAGTTAGTCGTCTTGCGAAACAACGAAAGTGTTGTGTCATCTTTTATCCATCATATTGTGTTTTGCAGGAGCCGAGTTCGAGGAGGATTGTGTCATCTTTTATATATCACTAGTAGCGTGGAGGCATGTACTATTTTGACGATGGAGTGAAAAGCTGACGCGGGACGATAACCCTAAAATGCGTGAACAATGATTTGCCGAAATTAAATAAAGAAATTCAATCTTAATCTCAAAATTATCACGATACCTTTTGGGTTATGAGAATTCAAATAAGGAGATCACGCGAGATCCGGCTAGAGTTCAGTCCGATGCGCAAGCCCCATTAGATTTGAGGCGGGATCGGGCCTAGAGATAGAACTCTGCTTTTCCAGGCTTGGGCGTTTGTCTTCGATCCGATGTAGATTCATGGGTTCGAACTAGGGTTGTAGAATTGGTTTTTGGTTTTGTAATAGGCTTATGGTTTGGAAAGAGTTTATGGTTTAGAAAAGGGTTTGACTCTATTTGATTTTGGGTTTCAGAAAGGGTTTAGGGTTTTGGGATCAATAAACTAATAGATTAGGGTTTAAAGAATATGAAACAAGTTGATCAAGGTTTAAAGCAAAACAGAGATTGAAAGATACTAAAGATAATAGATCAAAGAATATTTACCAAAAGATAAAAGGTTTAGGAATCGCTCCCTTGGCCTCACACCAAACCCATCTCGGGAAGAAGAATATTCAAACAATAATGGATTCAAAATATTCAAAACTAATTAGAATGTGTTTGCAAGCCTCCTTATATACTCAACCACTTAATAATTTGAAATAAAGAGTCCTAATAATTCGAAATAAAAGAGTCCTATTAATAATAAAAGACTGAAAAAGGCAATTTCCGTAGAAAAACGTAAAAATCTCCGTCTCCCACGAACGTCTGTCACCTACAGACAGTGAGGGTATCAAATCACGGACGTCCGCCACTGTTCATCACGGACGCCCGTCACAGTTCATCATGGATGTCCGTCACTGTTCATGGAAGTCCGTCACTGTTCACTATTCACTGTTCAATGACGATTATGTGTCTTTGTGCATCCTTTTCTCCCCTGAAGCTGCACTAGGGCTTCTTCTTCGTTTCTTTCGACGCCGGTAGAAGCGATGCGGTCCAAAACCGATGTCTATGTACTCGGCGTCCCCGTCAATTCCCCTAGACCAAAAAGGTTTCATCACCGATGAAATACGCTTGTGGTAGATGTCAATTAGATCGGGGTTTAATCGGAGAATCTCATTCTCGTGGGTCCAAGTGTTTTTAAATTTCGATTTTCCGACTCATTTAACCAAGTACTTTTGGAATCCCCCGTCATGTGTGGAGACGACATGATCAGTTATTATATCCTCCATCTCATCTTTTCTCTATCTGTTTGGGGAAGGAAGAGGTATAGGCTGCAAGGTTGGGTTGGGGCTATGAGGTGGCTGGAGTGGGTTTTCAGGAGGTGGGGTGAAACCCAAGTAAGGAACCAAGTTTTCCACATTGAACGTTGAACTAACCCCCGTACCTGGAGGAAGCTCAAGCACGCATGTATTATGACCACTTTTAGCCAAAATTCTAAAAGGTCCAGCGCCTCGGGATTGAAGCTTCTTGGCGGATCCCGATGGGAACCGCTCAGGCCTGACCCGAGCCATCACATAATCACCCACCTGATATTTTTTAAAACACCTGTGAGCATCAACAGATAATTTTTATTGATTGTTGCTTGAATTAATCTTCTGTTTAATTTCGGCATGCAAACTTTGAATGTGTTGTACAAATGCATCGACAAACTTTGATACTTTATGGGATGTGGACATGGGGATCAAATCTAGTGGTGTCCTAGGGATTAAATCTAGTGGTGTCCTAGGCCTATGGCTATGTACTACCTCAAAAGGACTCATGCCTAACGACCTATTGATAGAATTATTGGAGGTAAACTCAATTGTGGGAAAATGGTATCCCAGGTCCTAACATGATCACCGACTAGACTATGAAGGAGATTCCCTAAACTCCTATTGGTGCTCTCGGTTTGGCCATCTGTTTGAGGGTGATAAGCCGTCGAAAATTGAAGCATTGTGCCCATCATGTGCCAAAGGGTCTTTGAAAAATAGCTAGTGAATATGACATCCCTATCAGACACAATGGTTTTGAGCAACCCATGAAGACGTACTACCTCCGCGAAAAACAATTTAGCAATGTGGGATGCATCGGAGGTTTTGGAACAAGGTATGAAGTAGGCCATCTTGGAAAATCAGTCCACCACAAAAAAGATGGAATCGTGCTTCCTCAGAGTTTTAGGAAGTCCGAGCACGAAATCCATGGAGATGTCTTGTCATGGTGTGTGTAGCACGGGTAAGCGGGTGTACAAACCGATATTTTATTTGCTCTGTTTAGACACTTGGCAAGTACGATAATGTTTAATGACCCAGGCAACGTCTTTCATTAGGCTAGGCCAAAAGATCCTATCATCGACAAGCACAATGGTCTTTTTACGCCCGAAATGACCGGCTATCTCTCCAGCATGTAACTCCCAAATAAAAAAGTCACGCAATGAAGTGCCTTTGAACAAGTACCAATCTTGGATGGTGTACACGGAGTGTGTGCTGGTCGGATAACTAAGGAGAGCAGTGCTAACCCCAAAATCTGGGCACTCGGGGTACTCTTCTTTTAATCTTTCTAACCCGACGACCTCAGTGTTCATAGTGCGCAAAGTCGCAATCCGACGACTAAGTGCATCAGCAGCCCTGTTTTCAGCACCGGCCTTATGCTTTAATACGAATGTGAACCCTTGAAGGTACTCAACCCACTTCGCGTGCCTTGGGTTTAACTTTTTCTGTGAAGCAAAAAAGCGTAAGGCTTCATGGTCAAAGAACAACACAAATTCTTGCGGCCTAAGGCAATGTTTCTAATACCATAAGGATCAAACGACCGCATAGAACTCCTTGTCATAGGTGGAGTATTTTTGCTTCGCCTCATTAAGCTTTTCACTAAAATAGGCCATTGGGTGACCCTCTTGGCTAAGCACTCTTATGCTTACACCCGATGCATCGCATGCAACTTCGAAGACTTTGGAAAAGTCCGGCAAGCGCATGACGGGTGTACTACTCATCCTTTGTTTGATCTTGGCAAAGGCTTTCGTCGCGGCTTTGCCCCATTTAAAGTCCTTTTTCATGCAATCAGTGATTGGGGCCATGATGGTGCTAAAGCTTTTGATGAAGCAATAATAGAAAGTAGCCAAGCCATGGAAGCTGCGGACATAGTGTATGTTCTTAGGCTCGAGCTACTCCATAATGGCTTTAACCTTTTCGGGGTCCGCGACCATTCCGTCGACCGAGATAATGAATCCCAAGAAAACAACGGAATGTTGCATGAAGGTGCACTTCTTGAGATTTGCAAACAACTTGTCGCCCTTTAGGGTATAAAACAACTTAAGGTGGTTCAAGTGTTGTTCCTTGTCATGACTATAAATCAAAATGTCATCGAAATCAAGGATCAAAAATTCGGCTGAAATGACAGAAATTTCAGCCCAAATTATTGGTTTTGGTCCTCACCGAAACGATAATTTGGACTGAAATTACGGTCATATTTTTGTATGGGATTGAAATTATCGGCCGAAATTCAAATTTTTGGGCGGAATTTCGGTTCAAATTTTCGGTTTCGGTCCCCTTCGAAACCGAAATGAAACCCGACATTTTGATCCTTGATCGAAATACACAAGGAATTTGCCTAGAAATGACCTCAATACTTGGGTCATGAGTCTCTTGAAAGTACTCGGGGCATTAGAAAGCTCAAAAGGCATGACTATTCACTCATAAAGACCATCCTTGGTTTTAAAGACAGTTTTCCACTTGTCACCGGGGCAAATTCGGACTTGATGGTATCCACTCTAAGGTTTATCTTAGAAAAGACAGTGACACCAACCATCATATCAAGCATGCCATTGAGCCTTGGTATGGGAAATCGATACTTAACCGTAATCTTATTGATTGCACGACTAACCACACACATGCGCCATGTGCCATCTTTCTTAGGAGTGAGTAGGGTAGGTACGACACATGGGCTCAGACTCTCTTGGATGAACCCCTTTTGAAGGAGCTCATTGACTTGCCAAGTCAACTCGGCGTGCTCAACCGGATTCAACCTGTAGTGGGGAAGGCTCGGTAAGGTGGGTCCGGAAACCAAGTCGATTGCGTGTTGGATGTCACGTAGAGGAGGGAGTTTGTTTGTTAAGTCTTCAGGGAAGACATCCATAAACTCTTTCAAGATCGGCTCAACCTCCTTAGGGTATTCGCCCACCGACTCGGGAGCACTCTCAACAGTGATGACAACGTAGACTACGTTCTCATCCATAGAAGTCTTTTCGAATTCCGAAGGGCTCACAATATTGATGGATTTTGAAGTTCTGCCATTCTTTTTGACTTTGTTGGTCGATGGTGTTTTGGGAGGCAAAGGGTGTAAAGTAATCTTCTTGCCTTTATGCATGAATATGCATATGTTTGATCTGCGAAAAAGGGTCATGTCCATGTTGTAAAGCCACGACCTTTCCAAAATTATATGACCCACCACATCACACTATAAGGTGTCCGAATAAGAACCTAGCTGAATCGGTACACGACACCTTTTCGACACGGGAATGGATGAACAGTCGACCTATGCGACCTTATAAGGTATCGGGTGGGCTTTGAGTGTAAGCCCCAAGCGGCGTATGGCGTGAGTTAACACTACATTGGTGCAACTACCGCTATCCACGAAGACCTTACAACTCTTTTCACCAAATCTGGCAAGGGTGTGGAAAATGTTCTCTCTTCGCCAGTCATCCTTCTCATCCCGTTGAGCTTGTGCAAGGGCACACCTCACAACAAAACACGACCACTATCATCACCCTCTTCGTCGCTGGGTGTGACGTCCGGTTTAAATACTTCTTCAACCACTACTTCACTAGCATCCTCCTCTCCCTCAATGAAGAGATTTCTTTGAGGGTCTTTTGTAGGGCATTAGGCGGCAAAGTGCCTAATCTCATGACATTTATAACACTTAACTTGAGAGCTGCCCCTTGAGGATTCCCGGACTACACCTTTCCCTTTTCAAACCTTGTATTGGTAGGGACATGTTGTGTAGGTTTGGGAGGAGAATTAAATCGTCCCTCACCGGAGTGATGACCACTATGTTGTTGCTCGAGTCTCTTCACCACCGATGTTTTCAAATACCGTTCAAGATCTTGTATAACGACATAACAATTTTCAAGAGTTTCCACGGGGTGAGAAATTAACTCTTTTTGCAAATCAAGTCGCAATTCGGTGCAGAATCTAGAGAGAGTGATTTCAGGGTCTTCCGATACCTTGGCCCTGATCACGAATTCTTTGAATTTGCCAATGTACTCGGTTACGGACATACCACATTGGCGTAAATTTTGCCACTGGTCGAGGAGGCGTTGGTGCTATGATAAAGGAACATACTTCTCAGTAAGTCGTTCCTTCATGTCGTCCCAACGGGTAATGGGAGGACAACCTATGTTCACCCTTATGTGCTCAACATTGACCCAGAAAAGTCGAGCTTGCCCAACTAACTTCATCTTAGCAAGCCTGACACAACGGTCGTCATTCATGCCATACCAATCAAAATGTTGTTCCATGTCGGAAAGCTAATCGAGGAAGACTGTAGGGTCCATTCTTCTATCGAAAGTTAGAATCTCAACTCTGACATTTTTAAGGAGTTGCACTTCGGGGTCGTAGTCATCTCTATGAGGATTTGTACGATTTTGATTTCGATTATCTTGGCGACTATCGCGCCCTTGACGTTGATTTTGAAGTTCATCAACCGCTTCTAGTTGATTCGATTATGCAATCTATTATTACTGACTCCTAGGGGCTTGCTCTATGGTATTTAGACGTGCATTAATCGCACCCAATTATTCTTGCATACCTTTAAGGGCATTGAGAATCTCACTCGAATCTATGGTGATCACAGATTCCTATTAGGGTTCTAATATGGAATGCAATATGGACTCACAAAAGAAAAACAATGCAATAAAATAAATATGACAAGCAAAGATGCCTTAACCTAGAAACCTAGGGCTCTGATACCAAAACTGATGCGGAACGGTAACCCTAAAATGCGTGAATAATGATTTGATGTAGATTTGCCGAAATTAAATAAAGAAATTCAATCTTAATCTCAAAATGATCACGATACCTTTTGGGTTATGAGAATTCAAATAAGGAGATCACGCGAGATCCGGCTAGGGTCCAGTCCGATGCGTAAGTCCCGTTAGATTTGAGGCGGGATCGAGGTTAGAGATAGAACTCTGGCTTTTCCAGGCTTGAGCATTTGTCTTCGATCCGATGTAGATTCACAAGTTCAAACTAGGGTTGTAAAATTGGTTTATGGTTTTGTAATAGGCTTATGGTTTGGAAAGGGTTTATGGTTTTGAAAAGGGTTTAGCTCTGTTTGATTTTGGGTTTCAGAAAGGGTTTAGGGTTTAGGGATCAAGAAACTAATAGATTAGGGTTTAGAGAATACGAAACAAGTTGATTAAGGTTTAAAGCAAAGCAGAGATTGACAGATAGCAAAGATAATAATAGATCGAGGAAAATAGATACCAAAAGATAAAAGGTTTGGGAATCGCTCCCTTGGCCTCACACCAAACCCATCTCGGGAAGAAGAATATTCAAGCAATAATGCATTCAAAGTATTCAAAACTAATTAGAATGTGTTTACAAGCTTCCTTATATAGTCAACCACTTAATAATTAGAAATATAGAATCCTAATAATAATAATAAAGAACTGAAAAAGGCAAATTTTGCAGAAAACCGTAAAAATCTCCATCGCCCACAAATGTCCGTCCTGAGGCCATGGACGTCCGTCACCTACGGACCAATGTTCCTAAAGTCGACGAGCGGGTTTAGGCGGTTGGGTGGATTTTCGAGCGGATCGGGTGGGGCGGTGCTTGGGCGGGCACCTTAAGAATCGGGCGATCATTATATATATATTAGAGTATCAAAAGAGGAAATTGAAGGTTTAGAAATTATATTTAAACAAACAATTGAATTCAATTAATGTAAATACTACGTTACTACTAAATATGAAGTTCGACTTTAACCATCACAATTTCACATAATCAGGTAGTCTAAAAATATAACATATATTAAAACACATAATTGTTCATTTTGAATGTCCCTCCTCATCTTCATCTTCTTCATTTTGTAAATCAAGTTCATCATTATTAGAAAGAATGAACTCGATTTCATCATCCTCTTCATCTCTCGCTTCTACATCAAGTTCCTCTTCATTAATTTCTCTCATTAGCTGTGTGACGGTTATCGTGCTCCTCCTTGGTTGTGCTTCTTCATTTCACCTGAAGCCTCGCCAACGACACCCCAAGTCAAGGACTCGCCGGGAAATACTTCTTCATTAGGGTCGACTAACCATTCAAGTATCCCTCTCTTGTCTTCAGAGAGCAATATCCTCTTTCCCCTTTCTTTTAGACCCGCGATCTAGTAGCTTGGTATTAAATTGGACATATACCAAATCATTCAACTTTGGAGTCCCAATTCTATTTCTTTTTTTGAGTGGGTCTGTGTATATAAAACAAAAATTATTTTAATTGATATCTACATAACTGATTTTATAAATAATTAAATACAATAACATAAATATATGCTATTATGCTTATATTCTATAAATTTATTTAGTATATTGTGCTCCAGTTTCTCTTGCATCCAGAAGAACTGCATGTTAAGTTCAATATTTGTAGTGCCATCTTTTGCAAGTTAGGAGCTTCCGCACCAGGCAATTCCCACCAAGTAGCTGTTAATTAATTTCGAAAGAAAATTAAGTTAAGAAATTATTACTTAATTGAAACCTCTAAATTAAGATAATAATTAACTATAAATTACCTGGGGCAGGCCTCTTATCTGAATGCAATACCTTCATATCCATATTCCTTTGCTTGATCGCTAACGAATCTCCAAAAGATTTTTTTGAATTTATATAACAACTGATCTCTTGAAAAATTTCGGCACCTTGGAGTTCAGGATCAATCAACTTCTTAATGCAATTGTTTACGCCATTCATAAACCACGGTAGTCTACGAATTTTTTCTCTTTCTTTATAGTAATAGAAAGGATTCAAGAGGTGTTCCACTGCAACCAATGGATGCTTTAAGTGCTTTTCAAATCTCTTTTTGATAATCTCCAATACCTTTTGAATTTGAGCTTCCTTGTCTTGGAAAGAGGCTTTAATTTCTCTTTCTGCCTCTTCAATGGATGCGTAGATGTGTCCCATGATAGGGGCATCCGAATCAACCATTCATAGAACTTTTACGAGCGGTTGGAAGACCTTCAAAGTATAAACCACGTCATTCTAGAAAGCATTGCTCAATATGCTGCTTTACTTTCCTCCCTACCCTCTCTTTATACCATCTGGATTTCTTCCAATCTTTAGAGGAGAACATGTCCCTTAATGGGAGCCTCAACATAAAAAAAACTTTGTAAACTGAGAAAAGCAGTAGCAAACCGTGTGACCCCGACTCTAACAAGATCTTTTTTCTTTGTCTTCTTCTTCATCAAAGCCAACACTCTAACATGACTGTATATAAATGTTGATACAGTTTTTGCCTTTTCAACGGCCCTCTTTATTTGTGTTAGCTTACCCATATCGTGAAACATAGGTCAATCTAATGCGCCGCACAAGGAGTCCAATATATACTCGGAAAGTTAATATCTAATATCTTTGCAGCTCCCATATTGTTTGCAACATTATCAGTGACCACTTGGATCACTCTCTTTTCCTCTACTTCTTGTATGCACTGCTCAACCAACTCATAAGTGAACTATGCATCATGAATTTCCAATGAAACATCAACTGATCTTAAAAAAGTTGTCCCCACACGACAATGCACTAAAAGATTCATCATACTCCTTGCCTTTCTATCCGTCCACGTGTCTGTCATGATAGAACAACCATAAGTATCCCATGCCTCTTTATGCGGGATTAATCTCTTTTTTATACTGTCAACCTCATCCATCAACAAAGGAACCCCTAACTGATAATCTAAAGGAGGAATATATCCTGGCCCATATTGGCCAATTGCTTCACACATTTTCAAAAAATACTTGCTTTTAATAGTAGGAAAAGCGATGCCGTGGACATAGAACCATCTAGCAACGTGTTGGTCTACACGTCCTTTTATCTTTTTCGATAAGTGTTATGGGAGGACGGTTTTTCCCTTTCCCCTTGATCAAGTTGAGAGCGCTTAGCATCTCATTCCTAGCCTCTATTGACACATCTTTATAAGGGATTATGTCCCCCTGAACACCAGCAAGATGTTTCTTCAATCGATGAATGCTGGCATGTCATTCCTTTTTACAAAAACTGCACGTTATTCTCTTTGGATTTGATGGATCCTTCAGAAAGCAATACTTCCAACCAGGATCCCCACTATTCTTTCTGGATGCACCGGTTGATGCACAAGAAGACGAAATTTGAACGTTTGAAGCTCAAACCAGTGAACTACACATCCAAAAAGAATGTCAAATAAATAGTAGATTAGATATATAATTATATATATTATAAATTAATAATATTAATTAATATATATTAGCACACTGCACACACACACACACACACACACACACACACACACACACATATATATATATATATATATATATATATATATGCACAACATGACAGCACTGAGGCTGAGCACACACAATCACAGGAGCACTGAGCACACCCACACATATATTAATATATACATACATACATATATACATACATACATATATATATATATATATATATATATATATATATATATATATATATATAAGTATACGGTCAGTATACACAAAGTCACAGCCTCACAGGCGCACAACATGACAGCACTGAGGCTGAGCACACACACAGTCACAACACATCACTGAGCACACCCACGCATATATTAATATATACATTGATACATATATGATATATATATATATATATATTTTTTTTTTTTATAAGTATACAGTCAGTATACACAACCTCACAACCACTGACATGTCACAACACAATATGACAGCACTAACAGCAGTGAGCACACACACAGTCACAGACTCGGTGACAACATATTTGATCACACACAGTCACAGACTCAGGCACAACATATTTGATTAGAAATCAATCAAATCATTTCAGACTTTTAGGATAAAACTATATATATATATATATATATATATAATATGCAGGAAAAAGAAATGCTGGAAAAAGAAATGTAGGAAATTTTTTTTGTAGGAAACAGAAATGCAGGAAAAAGAATTGTAGGAAAAAGAAATATTGCAAGGAAAAAAATTGCAGAAAAAAGAAAAAGAAGGAGAAGAAAATTGTCAGGGAATTAGGGGAAAAAATGGAGAAGAAAAGAAAAAGAAAGAAGAAAAAAAAAAAAATCCCTGTGGCTGTTGCATTGCGCCGTTGCCGGAGCACAAACTGACTTGCCGGAGCTAGAAGGGTTGCCGGTGCTAAGAAGAAGAAGGAGCTGCAGAAAAAAATAAAAATTAATAAAAATGATGTAAAAAATGAAAAAGAAATCCTACCTGTCGTAGCACGAACCGACTTGTCGAAGCCGGAAGGGTTGCCGGTTCTAAGAAGAAGAAGCTAGAGGAAAAAAAAAGAAAAAAAAAAAGATGAAAAAAATACCCTACCTGTGGCTTGCTGGGGGTCTCCGGTGCTAAGAGGAAGAAGAAGCTGCAGGAAAAAAAGAAGATGAAAATAAAAGAAAAATGATAAAAAAATGGAAAAAAAAATATACCCTACCTGTGGCTTGCAGGTGATCGCCGGTTGGCTGTGGAACAGTGGAAGAGAGGAGATGAGGATGAGAGGAAGAGAGCCAGCTGCTAGGTCACCCAAATGAAAAAAAAAAACCTAAACTTTCATTTATAAGCTGTCCTATTCGGACCCGAACCAACTTCGTATCCGCCCCCAGGCCCAATCCTACTGATATAGCGCCCCACTCTTAAAGCGGATCTGCTGGGACCCGATCCACCTGGGCGGCCACCCCAGCCGAATTGAGGAACTTTGCTACAGACAGTGAGGGTGTCAAATCACGGACGCCCATCACTGTTCACGGACGTCCATCACTATTCACTGTTCAGTGACGGTTTTGTGTCTTTGTGCCTCCCTTTCTTCCCTAAAGCTGCACTCGGGCTTCCTCTTCGTTTCTTTTGTCGCCGATAGAAGCGATGCGATCCAAAACTGATGTCCACGTACTCGGCGTCCCCGTTAAAAGCTTAACTGCCACTGCTGCTGTCTCTACTGCTGTATTGTCTTCTGTAGTTGCTACTTGTGATACTTTGCATTTGTGGGATGCTCGTTTGGGTCATGTTGGATTTAAAACTATATGTGGTTTCATTATAGATTTAAGACTTTATGTTCTTTAGTTAAATTCAAGTGTGAAATTTGTGAATTATCTAAACACACTCGTGGCTCTTATCTTGCTCACGTGGATCGTTCTGATGCTGCATTTGATTTAGTACACTCTGATGTTTGGGGCCCTTCCCCCATTGTCTTTTTGGATGGTTTTAAATATTATGTTGTCTTTATTGATGATTATACTAGACTCAGCTGGGTCTATCTTTTGAAATCCAAAGATGAAGTTTTCAAAAATTTCAAGATTTTCGTTCTATGGTTAAAACTCAATATGAGAGTCTTATCATGACCCTTCGTATTAACAATGGTGGTGAATATGTTTCCCATGCTTTTGCCAATATATTAGGTCCCATGGCATTTCTCATCGGTTGTCTTATCCTTATACTCCTCAACAAAATGGTGTTACGGAGAGTACGCACAAACATCTTATTGGGATCACTCGGTCCTAGCTACGAGGAATGCATGTACCAAAGTCTATTGGTCAATGGCTCTTCTCACTGCCTGCTTTTTTTAATCAATTGCACGCCCACTTAGATTTTAGATGGTGGTATTCTTTATCAGTGTTTACTTTCTCATGATATGATATTTTTTGTTACTTCCAAAGTGTTTAGCTGTGTCTGTTTTATCCAAAATCTAAGCCCACCCACATAGACAGAAGTTAGAAGATAAGGCTGTTAAGTGCATATTTGTTGGTTACTCTGATCACTCAAAGGGTTATCGGTGCTATGATACCCATAGACTTTATGTTTCCATGAATGTTTCGTTTTTTGAGGACGTGCATATTTTTTTGTTGACCGGATCACTCCATCACCAACTATTTCCCTGCCTGTGCCTATTTGTATTCCTTCTTCCTCAGAGCAGCATCAACATCACAGAAAGAAAAACTATATCGCCTACTAGCGTCAAAGGAGTCATGGACCTTCTACCTCACTGCCACCACCACTTACCTCCTCATAGGCTCCTCCTATAAATACCCCTTCTCATCCTCTTGTTCCTTCCTCTGTTACTATTGATTCTCCTGCTACTGATATGGCTGATTTGAACGTTCCTATTGCCTTACGAAAGGGGGCTTGTCGGTGTGTTGCTACTCCGTATCCTATTGCTAAATTTGTTTCATATCAGCCTCTTTCTTCAGCTTATCAAGCCTTTCTTTCTAAGGTAGATGTTGTAACCATTCCTCGTTCTGTGCATGCTGCCCTCACTCATCCTCATTTGAAAGTGGCTATGCTTGAAGAAATGGATGCTCTTCAGAGGAATCACACATGGGATATGGTTCCCTTTCCTCTAGATAAAACTGTTGTGGGTTGTCGATGGGTATTTGCTATTAAGCACAATCCTGATGGCACGATTGCTAGATACAAAGCTCGACTTGTTGCACAGAGCTTTATTCAAACATATGGGATTGATTATGATGCCACCTTTGCTCCTGTTGCAAAGCTTATTTCTGTTCGGGTTTTCTTATCTATTGCTAGCAACCATAATTGGCCTCTATTTCAACTTGACGTGAAGAATGCCTTTTTGAACGGAGATCTCCATGAAGTTTATATGAAACCACCTCCTGGGTTCCGGCTTTAGGGGGAGTCTTCTCATCATGTATGTTGTGTTTGCAAATTTAGCTATGGCTTGAAGCAGTCTCCCTGTGCGTGGTTTCATCGTTTCAGGGGTGGTGTTATTCTTGAGATGTGATTTCAGAGTGTCAGTCAGAGCACATTGTTTTTGTTCTCTTCAGCCCTGTCGATCGCACTATTCTGCTTGTGTATGTTAATGATATTAATATCACAGGAGACGACTCAGAGTTCATTTCTTATGTGAAAAATGAGCTTGGGAGAAGTTTTGAAGTCAATGACTTAGGCACATTGAAATATTTTTTGGGGCTGGAAGTGGCTCCATCAACGAAAGGAAATTTTCTATCACCGCAAAAGTATGTTTTAGACCTTCTCAAGGACACCGGAACTAGCTTGCGAGCTAACTTCTCCTATGGATCCTTAGCCCTCTCTTCATGCGAAAGAGGGGGGGCTTCCTTCAGAACCTCGTGAGTATCAGAGACTTGTGGGGCGGTTGATTTACAAACTTGACTCGTCCTGATCTTACATGTTCTGTCAGCTTGGCTAGCCAATTTATGCATGCTCCTCGCACTCCTCACATGGATGCAACACATTAGGTTTTGAGATATCTCAAATCCAATCCAGGGCGAGGAGTTCTGTATCGATCTCATGATCATCTTCACATATCCGGATACACTGATGCAGATTGGGCTTGCGCTATTACAGATAGGAGATCCACTTCTAGGTATTGTGCTTTTTTGGAAGGAAATATTGTGGCTTGGAAGAGTAAGGAACAACTTGTAGTTTCTTGCTCTAGTGCAGAGTCCGAGTATCGCACAATTGCTCATGGTGCCTGTGAGATGTTATGACCATGATCTCCTGTTCTTGGAAGAGTAAGGAACAACCTGTGGTTTCTTGCTCTAGTGCAAAGGTCGGGTATTGCGCCATTGTTCATGGTATCTATGAGATGTTATGACTGTGATCTCTTATGACTGAGTTGAGTTTCCCTATTTCTTGTTCCATGCCTATACATTGTGATAGTGGGACTGTGGAAAAAATTGCTTCTGATTTTGTTCTTCATGAATTGAGAGGACAAAACACATTGAGGTCAACATTCACTTTGTTTGTGAAAAAGTGTGGGATAGGTCCCTTGAGCTTATTGATGTTGATTCTTCTCAACAACTTCCAGGAGTTTTCACAAAACCACTTGTTCGTACTGTTCTACAAGATATCGTGGTCACGCTAGGCATGCATGATATACATGCTCCAGCTTGAGGGGGAGTGTTAGTGTTAAATGCCTTTAGTTATTATTGGGGTGTGATTCATAGTATTGGGGTGTGTATACCATTGTTTTAATATAAAGGCTAATAACACAATTAAGGTCATTAAGTCAGTTTTCCTTTTTCTAATCTCTTGCTTCTTCTTCACTCTCTCTCAACCCTACATCACGCCACCTACCTCCCTAACTCTAATCTTTTCACCATTACCGTCATCCTATCAACTCCAACTAATAGGTGCATCACGAGTTCCATACTTTTTAAAGAATTGCTTCGCGGTGGTCAAGCTTCTCATTTCGGAAGCTTTCCCTTTGCTGCGGTTGCTTCTCTGCTCTCTGCTTTTTGTTGGTCAGTCTGCTGCCCTGGTGTATGCCCCCTCACCCTCCCTTTTTGTAGTACGGGCTGAGGGCGCACTTCTCCTAACTACTGCCCATTTATTCCGGAATCATCTTTTTAGAAGGGACAATTCTCCATATTTCTGCCAAATCCTTCCATCATTAAGTACGGCTGGTACCATTTGATGCATTTTTCATAAATCACTCTATTTCATGGTTTTCTGGGCATCTGATCGATCGGTGGATCTGATGCACCATGGCTCAATATATTGGTTTTTTGTGGGCTGTGTTCTGGTGGTGTCAAATATGATATCTGATGCCTATTTATAAAGATTTGAAGCCTCAAATAAGTGTATTTTGCTGTTTTCTATGGACTAGATCCCATGATTACTGTAGCTGATCGAGTTGCAGAGCTTGCTGCTGCAATTTTGGCAGTTTTACGTTGTGTTTTGTTCTGGTGCAATGTGTTGGGTGGTGCGTTGAGCAGCGAGTAGTGGGATAGTGACTGGTTGGTGTTATTATTTTTTGCTAACAGAGCGCCATCTGCAGTAAATTTGATTTTATGTTCTTATAATTAGTGTTTTTGATACTCCATTCAAATATTGTTCCATGGCTCACGTATTGCAGGTGTTCATTGATATTGGGGTTTATTATCCCCATTGAAATTTATGCTTTATGGCCAAAAAAATTAGGGCTTTTATAGCCCAACAGAAATCAGTTTTGGAATTTTTTTTCTAAGAGTGTGTTCCAAACTCGAAATCAGATTTTGTGTTTCGTAAACCGGAATTTGTGAGACACTACGAAATCATTTTTGTGGTTTTCAAATTTGTGTTCGCAACCAATGTTACCTAAGCGCTTCTACTTTTGAAAATTTTCCGTGCCGACACTAGTGGCACTTCGACACTCCTCACCACAATACGACACTTCTAAACATGTATGAAAAATACCACACCATCAAAATGTTCCCCGTCTCAACATGGTAAAATGAATTTTTGTTCTAGGATAAACTGTCAAGTTTAGTAAATTATAAATGAAAAAACTTGGGTCCTTGAAAACCATTTCTATAATATGACTACTTTAAGTTAGGTTCATGACACATTATGTATACTTTTCATGTTTTGTCTATGCCAACTAGCTCTCTGTAACTTTCTTTTTCTACTTATCTTTTAATTTATGGTATTTTTATTATTCTTATAACCATTTCTATTGGATTTTTTAGAAATTAACGTGCCAAACATCTATGACACCTTGACACTTGGCACCTGTGCCACGTCTAAGTAACAGTGTTAGCAGCCCATTGAAATCTGGATTTTAACAATCTATGATAATCAGTATTATGTGTTAGGATATGTAATATGTTATGTGGGTGTTTCTATGTATATTGGATGTCGGGGTAGTGGACTAGCCATTTATGTCGTTTGTTTATTATGTTATGTGGGTGTTACTATGTATATTGGATGTGGGGGTAGTGGACTAGCCACTTATGTCGTTTGTTTAGTTCGTTGTTCTCAATATATGTGAGATTGTAAGGTGTCCGTATGAATACTAATAATAGCAAGGGCTTGAGTTACAACGACTCAACTCTAATTTCCTGCACTCTTCTTCCTCACCTAACCCTAACCCTAAGTAAATTTTTATGTGATTTTGTTTTGGACTTTTAAACAACCCTATTAATAATAGGATTTTTTGAATAATTGAAATTATGTTTTATTGGCCTCTTGGGCTGTCATATCCCAAGGAACGTCAATTTTTTAATTTTTTTTAGTGTTTATTACAAACTTGAAATCAGATATATATATATATACACACACACACACGGAAGAGAGTTGTATGCGCAGACATGGCACGGTGATAGTGCCCAGACGGTCTGTTTTGGGTGCCACGTGGAGTGGGTGTTTAGATCACCTATGAGAATTTTTTTAGTGCATATATATATATATATATATATATATATATATATATATATATATATATATATATACACGCACACACACACACACGCACACACACACACTGAAGAGGGTTGTGTGCCCAGACATGGCACGGTGATCGTGCCCAGACGGTGTGTGTATATATATATATTCACGGAAGAGGGTTGTGTGCCCCAACATGGCACAATGATCTTGCCCAAACGGTCCATGTGGGACCCAAAACACTGTTTTGGTGCGCCACGTGGAGCAAAGTTGGGGCGTTTAGATCACCTTTGAGAATTTTTTTTGAAAACTCATCACCGTGTTTTTTGTAGTGTTGAAATTTAGACCATTGAAATCAGCCAATGTTTGACTTTTACCTTAAAAAGTTCTTTGTGAATTTATTATTTTAATTGTTTTAAATAATGCATTCGAGTCCCATGTGGACCATTGGGGCACGCTTACCGTGCCATGTTGGGGATCCTAACCGCTGCCATATTAATGTGTTTGCAAATGTTGATCCCAATTGACTTTAGAAAGTTGGTCATAGGTTCCTTATTGAAATCCCTACTCCATAATACCTAAGCAAAAACTTCCATAGGTGTCTTGTGATTTTCTTCTCCTGCTATCATTTAAATTATTTGACATCTATTGATGGTTTTGCGCATCTTTAATTTTATAGTATTTTTAGTTTTCTTATGATTGTGACCCCATATTTTATTTTTTAGAAAATGACGTGGTAAACATCAATGACACAGTGACACTTGGCACCTATGCCCATGGTTCAAACTTCCGCCGGAATTTTCAAAATTCCGACTGGAATGTTCCGGTTCCTGTGTGGACTGGTACCAGATAATACTAAATACTGGACCCTCCTGTTTTTTACCAAAATTCTGCCCTTTTTTTTTGTAATTTTGTTGAAATCGGTGCCACTTACAGTGCCACCACAAAAAAGGCCAAAAATATTTTCTTTTTTTTCACTCTATTTCTCTTCTCCCTTCTTCCTCTCCTCTCCACCACTTCCTCCCTTCTTCCTCTCCACCCCTTCCTCTTTGCTACTTAGGACCTCAACTCTTTAAATTTATCCCCATTCGAAGAGATTTTGACGGTTAATCAAACGTAAATTCGCCGAAAATTGTTGTAAGGTAAACTTGTTCCGCTTATATAATTTATCTTTTTATTCATTGTATTTATAATTATTTATATCAATGTATAAAAATAATTAACAAAATACAGACTTGTCGCATAAATATCGTATAAAAGCTTATAACTTAGCTAAAAAAGAGGTCGCCATCGTTAAAAAAATTGAAATAATTAAAACAAAAAAAAAAAATTCTGGAATTTCTATGATTGTTTGTTTCTTTCTCTTAAAAAAATTGTATTGATTGAAACATTGCGGGAATTTTTGTCAATGTTCCTCCTGAAATTTCAAAATTCCACCCTAAATTTTGGAATTTTTCGTTTTGGGGTCTGACCGGAACATTGCCGGAATCCGAAATTTTGAACCATGTCTGTGCCACGTGTCTAGGTAACACTGTTAGCACTTAGCAGCCCATTGAAATTGGGATTTAACAATCTATTATAATCAGTATTATTTGATTTTGTTTTGAACCCTATTAACAATAAGATTTTTTGAATAATTGAAATTATGTTATATTAGCCTCTTGACTCTTGATTAGGGCTGTCATATCCAAGAAAAGTTCATTTAAATTTTTTTTTTATTAAGGGTTTATAACAAACTCGAAATCAGATTTTGTTTTTCAAATTTGGGTTTTCAGTAGCCCATTGAAATCTGAATTTTAACGACCCATGAAAATCAGTATTAGGTGATTTTGTTTTGGTCTTTTAACAACCCTATTAATAATAAGGTTTTATGAATAATCGAATTTTGGTTTTATTAACCTCTTCAAGATCTGCCTCTTAGTTTTTGAACCTGGTTTCTTTTCAGACAAATAAAATCCTGAAATGCGTCTATTAAAGCTAGCTCTAATAATAGTTTAGGGATCTTTGAGCCCTACAAATTACTGATTTTTTTTACTTGAAACTTGTCCCTAATTGCCCAATAAAGTTGTAAAATGTGTTTATTAAAGCTAGAATTAATAATTTAGATTTCTGGAAGCCTAAAAAATTACAGATATAAGACAGGCCTTTTTGAACTAGAAATCATCTTTTATATATATATATATATATATATATATATAGAAAAGGGTTGTGTTCCCCGACATGGCATACTGAGCGTGCCCCAACAGTACACATGGCACCCAAAATGCTGTTTTGGTGCCACATGGAGCAGGGTTGAGGTGTTTAGAACATCTTGGAGATTTTTTTTCTCGAAAACTTATCTTCACCTTTTTTTAGTGTTGAAATTTAGACCATTGCAATCAGTCAATCTTTGACTTTTGCTTTCAAATGTTTTTTTTTGAATGTTTTTTTTTTTTTTTTTTTTTTAAAATTTAAAAATTGATCTACACAGTGGATCCGAGTTTCGTGGCACCAAAACAGTGTTTTGGTTCCACGTGGACCATTGGGGCACTCTCACCGTGCCATGTCAGGGTTGCCTAACTGGTGTCCTAGGTTCCTTATTAAAATCCTTAGTCCTTAGGACCTATCCAAAAACTTCCATAGGATTCTTCTGATTTTCTTCTCCTGCTATCACTTACATTAGTTGATATCTATTGGTGGTTTTGCTCATTTTTAATGTAGAACTTTTCCTACTTTCTTATGATTTTCTTCTCCTTTCTCTTTTTGACTGACATCCTCTCAATTATCTAGTGCTATCCAGGTGAAGATGATTTAGCCATTGCACGAGCAGTTCTAATGTGAGTATAGCTGTTCTTTTAATACTTCTCTGTAGTTGTGTGTAATGTTGCTCATCCTTCTCTTCCAATTTCTGATACTCCCTCTGCCAATTTCTGTTCTAAGGGGAAATTGTGAATTACGAAGATGGAAAAATCAGTAAAACAAATGTACAAGAATTGTAAAAGATACACATTAGAATGTAATTTTCATGGCAGAATTACTCTTTGACCGCACTGCCAGTTGGTCTGATCATCTTACTGGGACTTCCATATACTATTTTAAGGTTTGAACACTTACAAAATATGGTTTCCCTTGTAGGCATTTATCGTTGGGGCATTTGAGAGATGCCAACTGTCTCATGGATGAACTGCAGAAACAATTGAAAGACAAGGCACTTGATTTCCCTCACTCAGACCTGACCCAGTTTATTGTGTACCTTTTGCAAACGTAAGTCTTCCTTGCAACCTGTTTTTCCTGTTTTAATGTTGTTGAATGGTTTGTGAAGGTCAGCCAAGTGCCATTACTTAATAATCGACGCAAATGCCATGGATGTTGGAAATGTTTAAGAAGACACTTTGTCAATGAATTGTTTAGTTCTATGATACTTCTAGTCCCAATCGTGACACAGTACTTGTGGACACTTGGTTAGTGCAACTTCCACTATCAACTATGACTTTGCAATTCTTCTCACCACTCTTGGCGTAGGTATAGAAAATAGTTTTCCTACGCCAGTCATCACACTCTTTCTATTGCGTTAGGGTGCATCAAACCACTAATGCCCATGAGGTATTACCCTTCTTACTAGCATTGGAGGCATCCCTAACACACACAAAGTTCTTTCAACCTTCTCCCTCTTCATCACTTGTTCCTTCTTCAGGTTCATACACTTCCTCCTCCCAACCCCCTTACTCCTCATTGTCTTCCTCTAAGAATAAAGCTCTCGCGATGTCTCTACTAGGAAATTGGGCGGCAAAAAGCCCAAATCCTTGACACTTAAAAACACTTTTGTTGGTTTTCGATTTTAGAACCTTCAACCGTCTTTCCTCGCTCAAACTTGGGATTTGGACGTGTACTCTAGGCGGGTTTCGTAAACTGACCCCCTCCATTAGACCTAGACTCCGGTGACATTGACTTGTCTCTGGCGTGCTAGCTTTAAAACGCCTAACTTGGGGTGTTTTAAGGTATCTCTCCAATTTTGTCACCATAGCGTAACACTCCTCAAGATCATTCACAGTGTGCGGAATAAGCTCCCTTTGCAAATCCGAGCGAATGAACGTCCTAAACCTAGATAGGGTGACTTCTTCAAGTTCCGACACATCAGCGTGCAATATATGTTTCCATACTTAGTGATGTATTTTGAGACTGACATACTTCCCTGTCAGAGAACTTGCCGTTGGTCCAAGAGACGTTGATTATAAGCCAAGGGAACATATTTCTCATCCAATTGGTTTTCATATCAGCCCATGTGGCGACCTTCCACACCGGTCCAATAAAGCCTTGCTTGGCCGACAAACTTCATCTAACAAACTGGCCCTTTCACTCCTCCGACATGTCATACCAATCAAAATAGGTGTCAATGTCATATATTCAATCAAGGAAGACTTTGGGTTCTCTCTTCCCATCATAGGTTGGAGCCTCGATCTTAACGGATTTCAAAATTTTGTCTTCCGGATCCGGTTGGGCATCACGCCATGGAGGATCTCTTCTTCGATTGTTAACCCTAACATAATCATCCTCACACGTCATATTCATATTCTGAGCCTGGGCAGACAACCCTTGGAACCGGTGTTCAAACTAAGTTTGGAAACCTTTTATGAGAGCCTCTATCTGCTCTAGATTCGTCGTGATCACAAAACAAAATAAAATGCAAAAGAAAACTATATGCGATGAAGGATATGGAACCTTAAAAACCTAGAACTATTGATCTTTGATATCAAGTTGATGCATGACCACGCTCTAAAACCCTAATATGCATTTTTTCTGAAATTATAGTGGAATTTAAAAGAGCAATAATAAATAAAAATTCAGATTTGATTCGCCTTGGATTATCACGAAATTCAATTAAGGAGAATCGTAACGTCTGAATGAAATGTTAAGTCCGACACGATAATCTTCACGGAATTCGATCATGGGTTCTCAAGATAGAACTTGACTTCCCTCTAGCCTAGGGCATTGGACAGCTAACCGTAATGGTCCCTTTCAATTCCATTCTAGGATTTCAAAGAAATAAGGCTTAAATAAAGGCGTAAAACCAAGGAGAATATCTTATGGGCTTTCTAAGAATTTCCAACAACCAAACAAAACTAGAATTTAATTATTTAAATAACTTTGCACCGAAGATTAAGAAGATAGAAGATAAGAAGATAGATGTATCAATCACTGGAATTTCGCCGACAAAAATATTGGCCTCACACCAAACCCTAAACTCAGGGAAGAAGAAAACTCTCAACGAATTCTCATAAGTAACACAAAGCAATCAAATTTTAGTAAGCATAAGCTGATTTTTTATTTATCTTTACATGGCCTTATATAGGCTAAAAACCCCAAGTAACCTAAACAATCAAAATAGAAAGGCCTAGGTCTAAACAAACTCAAAACCGACAAGTTTTGCCTCAAAAATTGCCTAGCCGCCTAAAGTTCCATCCCAAACTCGCTCGAGCGAGCCTGATCACGCTTGGGCGAGATCTTCCTGAAGCTGATTTCGCTCTCTAGTCGCTTGAGCGAGCCTGACCTCTCTCGGGCAAGATTATCAGGTTTCTTAGTCTACTCTCTGGTCTCTCGAGCGAGCCTGATCTTGCTTGGGCGAGATTGACTAGAGAGCCATTTTTTCTCTTTTTCAAATCTCTTTACTTTCTTTCTTTTTCTTCTCTTTCCGTCTTTTCCTTATTATGTGCGCGTCTCTCAAGTGTTGGTCTTAATGTGCGCGCTCACGTGCACATAGGTCTTCAATCGTCCATCCACAAAATTTGAGGCATCTTCAGTCGCTTCTTGCGCCTCCCCATCAGTCTCCTCCCTTGTTTTGTTCCTAGCATGGGCTGAAGTCCCACCCAAAGCACATCGTGACATGTAAGGTCTGCATACACCTTATAGCCCAGGCTCTGGACATCTCCCTATCCGATGTGGGACTATTACAATTTCGATGCCACAAGTTCTATCCCAGTTTACTTATTCTAAAAAAAATAATAATAATAATGCTCGTTGTCAGTGGCTGAGAACATTGGCTTTTGTCATATGTGGAAGTTTGGGATTCTTTATTGTCTTTATCTACGAAATATTGACAGATGGAAACAAGAGAACAAAAACTGGTGGCTAAACGTTTGATTTTGATCTGATGCCTATCATGCAGATTGGAAAGAGATGCTTTGCCACTATTTAACATGTTGAGACAAAAGTACAAGCCAAGTATAGATAGGGAATCTTCATTTGATGAGGTGGTGTCTCTTATTCTTGCTCCTAACTGATATTATTACTATTTTGTATTGCCTCTGTTTTTGTCTATATGGTTGTTTTCTGTTTGCCCCTTTAAGAATCATGTACCCACCTTTTCAGTTTGAACATTTGTTATTTTAGCGAAAAAACCATGGTTATACATGCTATTTTGTGTATCAAGAAAGAGATCGACTCCAGTTACCGGTCACCTACATCAATAGATGGATTCCCTCAGCAGCATACTTTTAGGCCATGTGGTGCCACATGGTGGAAATTGTTGACCAATCCACTTCCTCAAAGTGGTTGGATATCGTGTGAACTTCACTTGCCCAACAAGCATATCCATCAGCAGATCCATACCAGCCAATCCGAGCACTTCAATATGGGCTTTACGTTAAATATGAACAATGGCCTATATTATATTTCTTGGAGCAAATGGTTTGAAACTTTGAACCCTTTTTAGGCTAACATTAGTTCACAGTATTCTGCTACATGGATGACTTGCATTGGTAAAAAATTGTGTCGTGGGTACACAAAAAGTGTAATTTCGACTGCTGTATCTAATGATGGCGGTGATGCCCCATTAGCCTATCAAGAAAATACATGTTTTTTCTCTTTATACTTCCTGCCTTTATCACCCGTGATTGAATTTTCATAATGGGAATTTTTTCATATGTAAAATTATAACATAAATTTTATTGTTTAGTTACTAGATGAAATCGCGGAGAAATTCTATGGAGTACGGCGTAGAAGTGGTATGCAAGGCATGTTTGGTGATTTCTTCAAGGTAAATAGTTTATCTCTTTCTTCTGATACAATACTTCCTGTTATTTACTTCTCTATAACAAATGACATGGTATGGAGAATTTGTTATCATACCTGTTCTTTTTTATTCTCCCTTTATTAAATGATAGAAAACTAATTACTAAGACCAAAAAGGTTTATTTTGTACAGATGTCTTTTGACAGTTTAATTGCCCAAAACTATTTAGCTCTACACTTTTGGATTCCTTATCTGTCACATGAGTACCTCAATAGCAGGGTTGCTTGCTGGCATGCCTACACTTCTTTATTCATGGCCACTTGCACATCTGAAATGTGGCATTTAAAGATAAATTACCATATAAATGCCAGGTTGTAAGATTACAAGAAAAAGAGAAGCATATCTAGACAAATGCAAATGGATTAGAACTGTATATTAGCATTTAAATTAAGCCAAATTTGAGGTTTTTCTGATGGCAATATCAATTTGCTTTTGACAGACTTGGAAATTTTCATAATACCACTGTACCAGCTCTCCTTGTTACCTTAGTCGCTGAGTTTAGCTTAGGGATGTCAACGGGTAGGGTCGGCCTGTTACTCAACCTGGTTTTTGAATTGGCTCGGGTCAGGCACATAAACTTGACCTGTTGTGTCCGGTTGGGCTTGAACTTGGTTACTGGAAACGGCAGGAACCACATAGTAGATTGGGAGCAGGTGAGCTTGAAATTAAGCTATTTTATCGGAACCAGGTGTGGGAGTGCGAGTGGAAATGAGATTCCGAAGTGGGAGCAGCATTCTAGGTAGAAGATTTGTGCTTTTAGGGGCTTGAAGCATTCTGACCCGACTTTCAGTCAGGCCGGGTCAGACAAAAATCTGCCTGACCAATCCAATATTATATATATGTTTATATAAAGGGTTTAGGTGGTTAGGGAATTTTGAACTGTGTCGGGTCGAACATATACCCTGGACTCGTCGGGTCAGGTTGGGGGTCAAAGGTCGATCAAACCAAAATTGTGGCCTGACCTGACCCATGGACAACCCTAGTTAAGCTGCATATACTTAGATGTATTTTGTCTCACTGTGCCGTGATAGTTAGGTCGACTCTTGACAAAAATACCGCAAACTTTGAAAATTAGGAGGCACGTGCAACTCTCCCCAATCATCTGGAACAAACAAAATAACGAACAAAAGCTTCTACAAATAATCGATCACTCTCTCCAGTGTCCACTTAAAATAAGGAAAGAAATGCACTCTACTCAGTTATGTTGATTGTATTCACACCTAAAATCCCAGTTGTCATTTTTACATAGAAGACATGATCGTTCTCTCATATCAAACTCTCCATTAAACTGTAATAAGCGAAATCAATCACACATTTTCCTTGGAATTTTCCACCTGGCCTATTCCATACCTTCCACAAGTTTCTTTAAGCGATAATCTCATTTAGAAGTTAAGTTTGTTTTAAAAATTGTAGTAACAAAAACCATAATTTCTTGAGAGGCAACAAGCAAATTAATGGAATACATTTTCAACTGAGTTCGTACAAAATGTATGAGAGATCATATGGGAATACTCCTTTTCAAGATGATCGCCTGTGAGGCTTTTACATTTTAGACAGTCCCTATGAAGGCCTGGGCTCTAGGAGTTGAAAGCTGATTGGGAATATTCCCCAGGACTTGAAAGTTCCAAATATTTTTTTCAGGACAGAAATTACTGGATACTAGGAAGTTATCTAAGAGCTCGATGAGTGCCATGATTTCCTCAGAAGTTCTGTATACAGTGGGTTCCAAATGGGTCGATTCCCTACAGAGGATAAATAATCACCAGCCTTGGCCACAGTATTGAGAGCTCAGTGGAAGAGATTTGGTAATCTCTTATAAAGGCAATGTCTCTCCGTTTTTTTATTGATGAGCTGGGACTGAACCTGGGACCTCAAGGTTGTCACAGTGGACCTTCTAGTTGACCTACAGGCCCATCTCTGAACAAAGGCAATTTTACTGCACCAAGTCATTCAAAACTGAAATCCTCTTTCCGTTACCAAGACCAACACGTATGAATATGCTAAAGAGCTGAGTTGTCTGATATCTAAGCTTTCTAGCTAGAGAAAGTTATTGAGAGACTCATACTTAGCCTTTATTACTTCGACCAAAGATCAAGGTGAGACATAACACTTGCCGATGCAATCCTCCACCACCATTTACTCGCTAGCACTAACTAAACTTATGCGGTTCTCTCATCCCATGACAATCTACATTTTTAGGCTGCTCCATATTCTTTGGGCTTCTTTTAGATATTGTGTCAAACAGCAGAATTTTTGAAAATTTTATTGTCATTTTCAAAATTTCCAAATGTTCCTATCTTCCATTTACTCTGATGATCGAAGGGCCAACCATTACTACTATGATGCTTATCCTTTCCTTTAGAGCTCCTTAAATAATTTGGAACTTATGTTCTTGTGATGCCTCATGCTTGTTGAGCTCACAAATTGCATTGTTGTCGAAGTGCTCACTCATAGGCAGTATAACATGTTTTCTTCCTTTAGCACAGCAGTGATGCAGTAAAGAGGAAGAGATCATGGACAAGGAGAAAAATAGGTATGTAAGCAGATGAACCTGGCTTCAATGACCATCCAACCATCAAAGGAGAGAGCAAGAACAACTTTACAAGGGTTCGAAACCCTAAACAAGAACTCACATAGAGAGTTCTTTCAAAAAATAAGGACAAAAATGATGCACGTATCCTATCATTTTTTTAGGCGGTTTGGTCTCCTGGCAGGGGAAAAGGAAGAAGACTAAAGAGTAGTTGCAAAGCTTCAAATGGCCCACTAAGGCACTCATAGGCCTGGAAATAATAGGCGCATAAAAAACAGAAATAAAAACTTAATGGACCAGATCAAGAGGATAATAGAGCTATAGTTAAGGCCCAAATCGAAGCCATTCATATGACACGTGACTTAAGTGGTCACGTGCCCTCATAACACGTGATTACTCTTACACGATCATGAGAAAGCCAATGATAGTGACTTGCGATTGGATAGAAAAATAAATATCATAAGAAATGGCACCCTTTATCTATTTAATAAGATATTAAGGCCCCTATTCAATAGGGAAACAAGACATGCGATTGGTTAAGATTAATCCCAAAGAGAATCTCCAAGTTTCTATCTACTCTCCTATAGTCCTATTTAATAGAAGGGAGAGGTTTGATAATGGGAATGCAGTAATATGTTGGGTTGGTTATTTCTACATAGGGGTTTCGATTCCTAATACTCAAACTATTATCTCCTATTTAATAGGAAGATAGCGAGATGATATTGGATGAAGAAGTTTGTGAAGATGTTTATGGAGGGACACAAATCTCAGTACAACCACGAAGACATATGAAGGTCAAAGAGAGGACTTGATTTGTCAAAAGTTGGTAAACTGTTGCCTTATCTAGTAGGATAGACAAGGTTTAGGTTGTTTGTTTATTTTTAGAAACATTTGCTAGAGTAACCGAGTAAGGTTTGTTCTTTAATTAGAAGGTAGGATCAAATTAGTACTTCTATTTTTATTAGTTGCAGAAACTATTTAAAATCCATAAGTGATGTAAATTAATTAAATTTGATTGAATATGTTTTGTTGGATCTTTTGAACCCTGTGCTAACTGCGATTGCTATTTAGTGACGGAAATACTTCTTGAGTATCTCTTGATCCAACAACATTTGGATGACTATTTTCAGTCTTTTTTGTAGGTTTTACTAGTTTTTTTATCACAATCTAGTGGTTCTTTAAGTGGCTATCGTGCACTTATTGCACCAAGCACTCCTAATTCAATCTGCATGTTGCTAAATTTCTACAAAAAATTAGAGAATAATGTAATATGGTTAGTTTGGTAACAAGTTCACAGATTGTGGGGCTCGAGTGAACTTGGTGTTCGGCAGGTGTCTGAAACCCATCTGATGATGGCATAAAGGACATTGACCAAGACACATCATGACTGCAACATTGTAAAATAATGCCTCATATCGTGCACTTATTGCATCAAGCACTCCTAATTTTGCATTCTATTGTTTAAAACAGCTGCTTTGTTTGCATTCAATTCAATCTGCATGTTGCTAAATTTCTACAAAAATTTAGAGAATAATGTAAAATGGTTAGTTTGGTAACAAGTTCACAGATTGTCGGGCTCGAGTGAACTTGGTGTTCGGCAGGTTTCTGAAACCCATCTGATGATGGCATAAAATACATTGACCAAGACACATCATGACTGCAACATTGTAAAATAATGCCTCATACATTTTCTTATGTCTAGGTTTCTATTTGACGGGTAACCTGGGATTGAAACTGAACCCTCAAGGTTGCAATCGTTTATTGGCATAATGGCTCCTGACCGACATTTAAGCACAAGAATGGTGTTTAAATGATCTAATGCCATTAAAGTTTGACTTCTAATCTCACACCATTGAAGTGTGAACATATGTGATCAATCTAAATTTTCCAAGTGGCAATCTGTCATTGAAACACGTCTCAGCCCAAAGAAACATGCCTATAAGTGGATGCGAACCATTCGATTGATGAACTTTAATATCAGTCATTAAAACCGAAAACGTTTGATATTAAAGTTATCCACTGCCATGCGTGTCCATAGGATCATCTCAGAGTATTTAATGAAGGGGGCCTTTGAAATCCATTTCACTTGAATTACGTGTTATACAGTCACTGATGGTTGTACTTTACTATGGGGTTACAACTCCATGTGTAGGAGGGAATTCTGAGATGGTTGCAAGGAGAGTTCAAAGGTAGTTTGAAATGATTGTAGTGAATCTTGCAGAATTCTTCTTTTGTTTTTTTGATAACCTGGGCCTCTTAGAGCACCCGACTATTCCCAGGGGCACGTGCGCTCCCCAATTTAGCACTTGCCGGTTCAGCACAGGATATAAATCTCGGGTGGCCCCAAGGGTCAAACTCAGGTTTCCCACTTCCTGAGGCAGTTACTTGGCCATCATGCCAAACCCCTTGAGGTTATGGGTCTTGTAGAATTCTCCAGAGGTTGCAAGGATAGAGTTTTAAAGTAGTTTGACATTGATTATAATGGGTCTTGCAGCATTTAGATTCAGATATGGAATATAGACTTACATTCTTCTTTGTATTTGCAGATGATGGGAGGTGAGATTGCAGCTTGAAGAATGCTCCATTCCTTCTTCCGAGCAGGCATTAACAGTACTGGTTGGCGTTTCAGCATTCCTACGGAGAGAACACTCCATTCAAATTTACAAGACAGTATTTTATCCAGATGCCAACACTTCTGGATTTGCTAATAAGATCTTTAAAATATGATCATGTATTATATTATATTGGTTTTTTTTGCTTCTCTGATGTTGGAGGGCTTACTACTGAGACCTTTTTTATATGATTGCGTACAGATCTCTAGCAGAATGGTGTTTAATCTTTATATTATAATGGTCTTTTGCTTCTCCAACATACGAGGCCATTCATGTATTCTTTATGTCTAGTATACTCCTAATTTTAACTTGACCTATACAGTCTCAAGCGTTGATGGAGAAGGCTGTGAAAAAAAACAATACATGGCCATTCAAATAATCCTGTTGTCTTCTATCATCCTACATTTCACTCTTGCCTATATCGGTCCCAAGCTTCGATGAAAAAAAAAATTTAAAATATCAGGTATGCCCTTGCAGCTATAAGATTAAATTCGGAACTAATACATAAGAGAAATTTGAGAGTGAAACCTCTAAAGGGAAAAAAATATGCTGAGTGTAGCCCGAGTGGTTTGGACAGGTTTGTTGGAGCCCAAAAGCGAAAATGTAAAAAAGGTTGAGATGAGACCAGTGAAGACTTGAAGTAGCAAGAAGAGACAAATGATTGCAATGATAAAAAACGAGGAAAGCCAACCCCAAATAGATTGGGGCAAGGCTTTAAAAATACCTGTCAAATATTTCCAAGCAAGTTATATCTATGAATCCCCTAACCTACTTTAGAATGATGGGATTTAGTGCATGACAGATGGCTATGGTGATCATACTAAGTCTAGAAGTTTGATTGAATGATTTTACAGTATCAGGTACATGGTGGGCTACAATGAAAGTAGTCAGGTAGTGGCAGTTTGCTGCTGGATCAGCTACTGCAACTTGGAGGGGCAATTTAGATACTGTTCTTTCATGGGTTAGATATTTTCACTTCTGGAGTTTTTATGTAGTATGAAACACATCTCAGATATTATCAAGATTCGCTGCCTGATATGTTGACAGCCTAAAAGCACGTGCCCGGGTATTTAGTCGGGTGCTCTGAGAAGCTGCTCTAAGAGGCCCGGATAGCCCATCATTGGATCTGTTAAATAATTAATAATGCAATTTGTGCCACATGTCCATCCAAGAGGAGCCTGTGTATTGGAACTATGGGAATAAAATGGCTTCAGAAATATACAGGAAAAGGCAAATATTGGCAATTTCTGGAAAAAAAACAATAGTAAAATTTTAAAAATAAAAAAATTCTAAAAATATTAATGAGTACAAAAAAATTAATATGCATATGACCCTGTAACCAAAAACCTGTTTATTTCGTGAATTAAACACATTTAAAACACATTGTAAACAGCTATACTTTTTTCTTTTTTTCCAGAAAATATGTTCTAAAAAGAAATATGCATTTTTGGTCACAATGATTGGAACGACCAGGACCAAAATGATTGCCCGTGTACCTATTGAGAGAAAAAAAAAGGAAGCTCATTAAAAAATGCCATTAAGCAAATGTAATTCGAAATAAAAAAAGGCCTGAAGCAGACCAGATTGGCCAGCACTACAACTGAAAATGTCACTGATACTGAGGCCGCAAAAGGCAAAAACGCATCTTATTGTATATAGCGCATAACAGTCCCAACATCGATAATTCGCTCGATCCATGATCTATAACTCACTCTTCATCATACATAATAAATAATACCCTACGTCGATGGGTATCGTAATTGGTACCCAGCAATTGATGCTGCTTACAGCTCCATACACCGAAGCTACAACTACGTCGATGGGCATCTCAATCGGTACCCAGCATTAGATACTGTTTACTGCTCCATACAACTAAGCTAAGACGGTGGAACATATCTGAGTCGAGACGTAGCAGTTGATGCTGCTTCGTACCGCTAACCTAAGACGCTGCCATCCCTTTGGAATCAAGAAGCCTTCAGCTGAATGGGGGGCTCTTCCTCCTCAAGCTGAGATGTTCTCTATATCAGCACTCCTGTCCATCCTCTTTAGGATGCCAGCAATAACCTGATACAAGACCCAAAAATAAACTGAGCACATGCGCAAGAACTAGGAACTCCAAACATGTGGTCCGATCTGAATTACACGCCTAAGATCTCTCGAGCTTGGGGAATCGAAGACAGCCAGTACATTTATATATAGTTTGCTATAAAACATTTACAAAACGCTAGAAAAAAAATGAATCTAACATAATCTGGGCATCATTTGGATGGTGTTGGGATCTGGAAACAGCATACCCATAAACTACTACGGTTTTAAATCTCAGTTTCGGGTTGTGTCTTCGTCTGCTCCGAAATAGTGCCGATTCATATTGTTTTGTGCAAGGCATGGCTGTACCAGGAGGCGACACCTGTGTAAAGCCTATTTAGCCTTGCTTTGCCCAAATGTATACCCTATCTGCTGGAAAGGTGGAAACATGTGACATTTCATCCAAGACAATCTCGTTTCAGGTGAATTCTGAACCATAATCAGCTGTCGTAGAATCAGATGATAATCTCCACATCCAGCACCATGCAATCATGGATTGTCGTGGATTTACGGATGTTAGATTCATTCATAGCTAGCTTAAATCGAAATGTTTTATTGAAAAAATTTCAACAAAATAAAAGTTCCTATCCTGAGTAGAATTTACCTTTCCAGGGCCCAACTCATAGCTCTTCTTGAGCCCTTTGGCGAATAAAGTCTTCACTGTTGACTCCCATTGAACCGGTGATGTAACCTGTTTATTTGGAGTTAACTGCCAACTGTTATTCTCCTTTATAATCACAAGTCATAAAAATCAAAAGAAAAAAATTGGAAGATTGAGAAATCCACCTGACATGCCAATATCTTCTTGATTGTTTCAGGATCCGAATGTGGCTGGGCATCAACATTGGATATGACAGGTATTCTGGGGGTTCTGATTTCCGTTGCTGCCAATGCAGCTTCCAATCTTGAAACAGCTGGTTCCATGAAGCTGGTATGAAAAGCTCCACCCACAGCAAGGCGCACCTGAGAAAAGAAGGGGCACATCTCAATCGTTTTTGTGACAGGGATTTAAAATTGGTCAAAAAGTTCAACTGACTGGTTATTTAATTCTTTGTGGCCTCAGTACTACATAGGAACAAAGCATAACTTATGAAAGAATTAAGTAAATTATTTTAGAAAGAATGACAGTTCACAAGGAGGAAACCTCAAGGAATTGGTTAGTAACCATGGTATCAAAACTCGGGAGATACCAATACGTATCAGTTTCATTGAGAACCGCTACCTATAGCACCCCGATACAGGTGTCGGGATGGTATCTGGCGATACTGTCTCGGTATCAGCTGATACTGACTGAAACAAATCTGTTTCTATTATTTAAAAAAAATAATAAAAAAAATAGCGACCTCTATAGTATCAGCGATACCGGATCCGTAGTGGTCCAAGATGGACCGATTCCCGATATTGATACCTTGTTAGTAACATCTCAAATTTCCATTTCTCTGGGTAATTGATTCTTTTACACACCTTCAATTTCTCAATTCTAGAAGTTTCTAAACTAGCAAATTTTATAGAAAGCATTATGGCGCACGCATTTTGGAGCTTTTATCGAATTGCTAACTCGGAAGATATGCAGTATAACATAAAAAATTTCCGCAAGGAGAGAACTAACTGTCATTCTGGCCTTAAATGACTTTGCTTTAGCTTCCACTGTCTCCACGCCTTTCACGCCTCCAGAAACTGCATAGTTGCCCTATGAAACAAAATACGTCCTGTCAGTGTCAGTGTAAGAAACTCAAAGTAGCTAGCTAGTGGGTAGATGTAAGACCCAAAGAATTTCTTACAGGACATAGAAAGTTTGCGATCTGAACTTTATTTTGCTCATCTACTTCTTCATTAGCTGCATCACATAACATCTGGACTTTTTCTGAATCTAATCCTATGACACTAACCATAGCACTATTAGCAGCATCTGCAGCTTCCTGAAGAACGCAATACAAATTATAAATACCAAAATGCTTCTTATACGTAGTCAATGTTTAGATCTGCAAAAAATAAATAATCGTCAAGCCATGTTTTATGCCTACCTGCATGGCTTCTCCTCTTAGCTTGACAAGCTTGAGTCCATCCTCAAAGCTAATGGATGAAATCCGTACATAAAAAAATAGCATAAGTTAAAAAATGAAGCACCAAATAGAAAATATTTTGGAACTTCAGTTTGAGAGAAAAATATAAACAACTCATCATCCTCAAATACATATTTGATCTTCATCTCGTTAAAATCTCATGATGTACGTTATGTAGCAGAAAGCAGCTTCGATACAAAAGCACTAACAACTTATTTGCTAAAGCCATGTCATCATATGGCTATTGTGGTGCTCTTCTTGGATACCTGAAAGCACCGGCAAATGCAAGGGCAGTATATTCTCCCAAGCTTAGACCGCAAGTGACATCTATAGAATCAATTATCTGCTGACCACCATCACGAGAACGCAGTACCTCAACAGCAGCAAGGCTAGTGACATAGATGGCTGGCTGCAAAAGATGCTTCTCTCAGAAAAACAGCATAACCAAATCTAATCACCATTGTAACCATGGTATCAAAACTCGGTCGAAATACCGATACGTATCGGTTTCGTCGAGAAGCGATACCGATACCACCCTGATACAGGTATCGGGGTGGTATAGGTATCAGTATCGGACTGAGACAGTTAGTATCGGTCGATACTGACTGATACGTTTATTTCTATTTATTTTTTTTACTTTTTTCAAAAAATAAAAAATTAAAATCGACCGATATGAGATCCGCGATACTGTATCTGTATCGGCCGATACCCGATATCGATACTGAGTTTGGTATCTTGATTGTAACTACCAATTTTGCAATAAAAAAATGGCATATTTGCACATCATTATTGAAAACAGGGAGTAAATAGATATTCTACTACTTCGTGGCAGAACATACCTAGTGGGCAAACATAACAATGGACTATAGAAGTTACTATAAAGACACATCAATTCCAAATATAGACCTACCTGGCTAATTATTGTCGAATCCAGTTTTTCTTTTGGTCCATTGGTGCATAGATCCAGAAGATTGAAACTGAATAAAAGAAAAACAGGTGCATATTATTATTTTATTGAGAAAGAAGATGAAAGTTCAAAAGAGAAATTTACAAGAAAAGAAAAATTAAATTACATAAGAGCAGCACATCCTAAATGCAGAGAGATGGTCTAGAGACATCTTCTCTAGTTGATGAATCAACACCTCGTTAGCTTCTCTCATGTTGTTAGGGTTTCAAGCCTCTAGACGTGTCACAAAATTTTTCAATAATAGAAGCCAATCACCAGACTATAATGCAACACTTGGATATCTCATAATACATTTGATAAACTTTCATAAACGAACAAGAACTTTAGGTCTTCGCCACATGTTGAAAAACTTGTGAGATATGTAAATTATCAATTTTCAAATTTTCTTTTGCAAGTAAATAATATATAGCAAATGGGATAATGGCTCCTGACTGACATCTAAACACCAAATGGTGTTTAAATGATCTTAAACCATTAAAATGCCACTTTTTATCTCACACCATTGAAGCGTGATTTATAATGGTGCCATGTGGCACACATCTATGATTAATATAACCCAAGTGGCAATCCATCATTGGAACATGTCCTAGCCAAAGGATCATGCTTCTATGTGGGCTTTAACCATCTGATCGGTGATCTTTACTATCAGCCATCAAAATTAAGAACAACCGTTGGTATTAGCGTGCACAGATCTGGTTCGAATCTCCCAAAAATTGTGATTTTTGGACCCGTAGCCCTTCAATTTGATGATATATCACTTTGACGGTATGGATTTCCAAGATCATAAGCCAATCAATGGTATAAGATCGTTTAAACACCATTTGGTGTTTAAATGACAGTCAAGAGAGTCGGTCCCATAGAAAATATATCAAGAATTTTGAAAAGTAAAAATAAAAATAAAAATTGATGTTTAAAACTAAACAAAAAAAAATTGGTAATTATTTTTTACCTTTTCATACCATGTTATTAGTAGAGTTTCTTCAATTGTCCATTTTTCCTATTTTCCCATTGTTTCCCTATTTTATTCATGTTTTAAGTTCTCCCATTATTTTTCTTGAAAAAAAAAATCCCTCAACAGAAATCAAAGTTCTAAGATCCTCCCATGAAATATGCCCTTGTCAAAAAAATCCTCAACAAGAAGGTCCTTGATTAGTAAGATGACAAAATAAGCAATTAAAATACTATGATGAACTGTACCCAATTATGTCATTAGCTTTCTGAAATAGGTCAGCAGCAGCCGGTACACACTGAGCATCCACACCCATGCCTACAACTTGTGCACCCTGAGACGATTATGAAAATTGGGCATAACATGACACAGAATTAGAGGTAGGATAACAATTCTTATTTTACTATTCACATGTCAAACAAATAGAACACAAACACATTCTAAAAGACATAATGGCATTAGGGACAACTAATAATACAATGAAAAACATAACTGCTATAAGCTACAAACTTCCAAGTCTTATATTGAAAAACAAGTTCCATAAAGTATGAAAACAATTCTGAAAGGTTTCTGAAGATACGTTACAACGTATGGAAAGAAAAAATTCCAAATGGAAGGGCCTATTTTTCGTAAAACATATTCCCTAAAATATGCTACTGAGAGCCCTCCCAAAGTCATATTATATTCCTGGTTATCGAAATCATGAACTAAAATATTTCCTATCCTACACATCCAATTTTTTAGCGGATGATGCCATGTGTATTGGTTTATATTTTCTGATCTTTTTTTGCCCAGCTCTTTGCAAACACATCCATTGATTTGGACCATCCATTCAGTCTACCAACTCTTGGATGAGTCATAGCCAGGGTTGCAGGGTCCACAAATACATGCCATTAACTATGATAGTTACCAACTTGTACTAGGTGAATCCTCACAGAAATAGGAGTAATTGCTGGATGAGCTTCCAACCAATCTGATTTTTTGCCTATGACCTGAGAGGCAGAAAACATAATGAACGGTCCAGATTGAAGGGTGTGTTTGCCAAAAAAATAACCTGACTTCATATATATATATATATATATATATATATATATATATATATATATATATATATATATATATATAGAGAGAGAGAGAGAGAGAGAGAGAGAGAGAGAGAGAGCTCGGGACTGTGCGCTTGGGCGTAGAGATATCTTTGCACCTATTGATATGGGCGTGACACGAAGCGTTTTTTTGTGAAGTGATGTGTTGCTTTATAATCATTTAACCACGTTTTAACTAAGGCTACCTTTGTTTTCAAAAAAGTAGATAACCTTTTTGAAATACCCTACGCCTGACCACCTGGGTGTCAGAACCCCACCAACCCTCCTCTTTTCTACCCTCTCTCTATATCGAGGTGCCAGCGCTTCTCTCTCGGAGTGTCAACGCTCGCTACCGGGGTGCCAGCACTTCGTTATCGAGGTGCCAACGCTTTGCTATCGGGGTATCAGCGCTTCTCTCCCGGGGTGTCGGCACTTCGCTTTCGGGGTGCCGGCGCTTCGCTATCGAGGTGTCAGCCCTCCTCTTTTCTACCCTCTCTCTATATCGGGGTGCCAGTGCTTTGTTATCGATGTGCCAGCGCTTTTCTCTCGGAGTGTCAACGCTCGCTACCGGGGTGCCAGCACTTTGCTATCAAGGTGCCAATGCTTTGCTATCGGGGTATCAGCGCTTCGCTTTCGGGGTGCCAACGCTTCACTATTGATGTGTCAGCGCTTCTCTCCCGGAGTGTCGGTGCTTCGCTACCGGGGTGCCAACGCTTCGCTATCGAGGTGCTAGCGCTTCTCTAGCGGGGTGTCAGCGCTTTACTATCGGGGTCTTAGCGCTTCACTACCAAAGTTCGGTACTTTTTAGTAAAATAGACCTGAAAAAGTAAGTCTCACACTTCCTTGGAAAAAGGGAGAGAAGAGAGAGAAAAGAAAGAAACCTCTAAAAAAGTCAAGTATGGCGGCTGACAGGGAATATAACTAAAATATCTTAAAAGTTTTAACCCTAGTTAGTAAAGTGGGCCCCATGCCACATGTCGTTCATAGAGCAACCTGGGCATAGAGAAATCTCTACGCCAAGGCGTATTCTCCCCTCAGCTCTATATATATATATATATATATATATATATATATATATATATATATATATATATATATATATATATATAGTGACTAATCGTTTCGGACGGTGATTTGGAATGAGTCATTTTTTTTTACACGAGGCGACACTTTTTCTCAGTTGTGCCATGTATTCAAAGGCATGATCTAAAGATATATGCTTACAAAGATTGGGATGAAAAAATAGACACATAAGTCAGGAATTTTTTTGAACAAAAATGATAAAAAAAAGTCTCCTAATTAGAGGTGTGCCTAATAAGTCGTCAAATAATCAGCAAATTATGCAAGTCGCTAATTAATAAGAAATTCTTGTCTATTTTTTTTTACCAAATTTAACTGAGATAAATCATGCATATGCATTTATGTGGTTACATAGATTCATTAAACATCTTATTTTCAAGTTGAAAAATATTATGATATATATATATATCCTTTTATTTTTTGTCAAATTTCACTGAATTTCCCGAAATTGACCTCGGCCCAAATTATTTTTGTATATCGACTTTGACTATACAAAAAATTATTTCTATCATGTGATTCAAAGCAATCAATGTTTTTGAAATCTTCTTCTCCATCACCATCATCATCACAACCTTATACCAACTATTTGGGGCCGGCTTGCGAGTCTTATTTCTCCACTCGTTTAAGATCAGCGTTAAGCTCTCAATAACTTAGCAACCCTTCATATACCTTCTCATGGCTTCCCTCCAATTCTTCACTGTCTTCCTCTTTTCCTACGTCCTTGTGCTTGTAGCATCTCAAGTCTTCCTACAGGGTCTGCTTCCTGCCTCTTATGAAGATGTCTAAACTACCTCAAGCAACATTCCGTAATTTTTTTCTTTATAGGTGTCACTCTCAAATTTTCCCTTCTATATGCGTTCTTAATTTTATCCTTTCCACACATCCATCTCAGCATACGCATCTCTGCAACATGTTCCTCTATCTTCTTGGCATTTTTTCGTAGCCCAACATTCCGCACCATAAAATATGGCAAGTCTAACAGCCATCTTATAAAAAAGACCCTTCCAGTAGAACTCTTGGAACTCTCTCATTCCATTCTCTCTCAATACAATCCAAGCATGGTGGTGCAACATAGATGTTTAACAGTCAATTGCCAGTTTTTATCTTTCACAACACTTCTTCTCGACCTGTTGACTCTTGAACGTCTATGTTCCACCACCATATTTTTTTTGTACACCTTTTCTTACTTCAGATTCCCTAATGACCTCTTAGCAACTCGTTTAAGGCATTGCATCATTTGTTCTTGCATCTCATTTGGATCCCCTTCCCGCAACCATACCTCTCAGTCACTCATTTTCCTTTTAAAGGTTGTACTTTGTCTCTTTTAATTTTTACCATTTTGTTCCTACATCTCATTTGGATCCCCTTCCCACCACCATACCTCTTAGTCACTCATTTTCCCTTTGTCTCCAACAAGAACATTACATTAATCTTTCTTCTTCTTGTGACATTTATTTTCAACACTCTTTTCAGTTAATGTACCTATATTCTAAGACCTCCTTTGTCCACACACATCTATGTCGATGTAGGAATCTTACCTACTATTCACAACAATTTGACACATTGTTGATCGTCGCTTACAAGGAACGCCCTAGCCAACCCTTACTTTTTTTCATGACGGGGTATCCAACCTCGCCAACACTTCTAAAGTGAACTATTAAAATTTGTTTTAGAGAATTAGATGGTAACCGTTTATTTTATTTTTGATAACGGAGTATCCGGCCTCTTAAAGCACCCGACTAAGTCCCCGGGTACATCATTTTAAAATTTTTGACCGCTTTAAATCACGCGAAGATGTTTTTTATGTAAGTTTTGACCCATCAGATCTTGTATCATGTCCTTTGAATCTTTGTGTTTGTGTGTGTGCAGTGGATTGAGCTTGCTCTATTTCAAAAATAGATCAAGCCCAATCATTATTGGGCATATTGGAAAATTTTCAACAATCGATTGGTAAATTTCCAACGTCAATTTTCGAATTTCAAAATAATCTTCACATCCTACATCAGGATATTAAACCAATTGTTCAAACCCATCAAGGGGATATTCTCCAAAAACATAATCAATTCAAATTTCTAAAAACCAAATTCCTCATGGGATATATGCCCATCAGCAGAGAAAATTTCCTACTGCTAGCGAGATTAATTTTTCACTATTTTAAAATAAATTTATAGAATTAGTAAGACCAATCAAACCTGACAATTTTATCATTGATCGTCAACAAATAAATTCTGAATTTTTCCAGGATAAATATGCATCATTTCGTGCATGGTATTTCAAAAGATTTTCAAAAGAAAAATTACAAGAATTTAAGACTGACTTTTACAAATTTGTAGAATTCTCTTATCAAATCATTCCTTTTGTTACATGGTTCAAAGCAACCCAATTTCCTGAAATGACTCAGGAAGAAAGGAATATTCATATCCTTTAAGAATGTCATAAACCTTGGCAGAGGTTAGATGGTTTTATCGCTCAGTCGATTCACCCTCCAATGGATGCTTTTAAATTAACAACCTTGGAGGCTACGACTTTCATTAAACCTGTTGAGTCAAAATACCCATCATCAAAAGTGAATTTATCCAATCCATACAAACAAAATAATTTTATTAATATTCAAACATTTGGTAATCAATTAAATAGGATAGAAAATAATATTTCTTTATTTTATATTCCTAAAATCTCTAAAAATCCACAACCAACTGTTCTTAATCTGGAACAACCAAACATTAAACCACCAATAGAAATTACAGGATTTAATTTAATCTCGAAAATACGAGCCATTAAAGACGATGAATTTCTTAACAAATTAGTCACTCGGCTAAAGGGATTATCTCTACAATTAGAGAAAATACAAATCACTAATCAAGATGAATTTCTTGATAAATTAACCGCAAGGTTAAAAAGATTATCTCTAAAACCAAAAAAGAAAATTGAATTTCTTGATAAATTAACGTCAAGGTTAAAAAGATTATCTCTTAAATCAGAGAAGAAGGATAATCTACAGATTAATGTTCTTCAGGACAATGAAATTCCTCTCCAACAAGGATTGGAATCCAGTAAAATTAAATCAAAAAGAAGAAATTGTCGCGCAAAGGATAATCATGAACAACACTCCAAACAATCCAAAGATAACATTGAATGTTATAAATGCCATAAAATTGGTCATTACGCAAATAAGTGTAGAACCAAGAAAAAGTTACCTAATCTTCAAATGGATGAAGAGTTAAGGCCAACAAAACCAAATATAATAGTCATTTCTTCCGATGAAGAAAATACTGAATCTGATTCTGATGATAGTATTCAATCTTCTTCCTCTTCAGATGAAGAAAATAAGATGGAAGATTACAATACTATTACCACATTAAATGACCCATGTAAGGCATTTACTGCCACAAACAATCAGAGTATCAATATACTTAGTGAATCTCAACAATCATTATTGGACTTAGCTGATCAAACTAAATATCCACCAATAAAATCAAAATTAATTGAAGCCTGTATTCTTATGGAGAAAAATGAAAATAAAATTTCCGATTCGATTAATCAATTAAAGAATCAAGGTTCAATTAGACCTGTTACAACTAATGATCCTAAATATGAAATCAATTCATTAAAAACCGAATTAATAACACTCAAGCAACATACTGCTAACAAAGTCATTGCGAAATTGAATCTTCTTAAAGAAGCTTCTTCTACCATACCTCATGAGAATTACTTAAATGCTATGCAACAAGTAACTTCTAAAAAATGGAACATTAAAATCACTTTGGTTGCTCACTAAGAATTCACTATCAAAGATGCAATTGCTCTTGTTGATAGTGAAGCTAATATGAATTGTATTTAGGAAGGATTAGTTCCTACTCAATACTTTGATAAAACTACTCAAAGTCTTACAAATGCAAGTGGTTACAAAATGCAAATTAGATACAAATTGAATCATGTTTCAATTTGTAATAATGGTATTTGCATACCAGTCAATTTCATTCTTGTTAAGAATTTAACCCAATTGGTTATTCTTGGCACACCATTTATCATTTCCATTTTACCTTTAATAAAGATAGGCTCAAATGGAATCTATGCTCAATACAATGGACATGATCTTGTCTTTGAATTTCTCACTCAACCTCAAACAAAATTGGTTAATCAAATGGAAACCAATTTATTGTTTAAAGAACAACAAATCAATTTTCTCCAAAGAGAAGTAAAGATTTTATCTTTACAAAAATAAATTGATTCACCTTCAATACAAGCAAAAATATCTCAATTGCTTAAATCATTTCACACTGATATATGCAGTGACATTCCAAATGCTTTCTGGAATTGAAAGAAACATATTGTTTCTTTACCATATAATACTGATTTCAATGAGCAACAGATTCCAACTAAAGCAAGGCCTAGTCAAATGAAGCTTTGCTTATTTGGAATTATGTAAAATTGAAATTGCCAGTTTGTTACAAAAACATCTCATTCATCCTAATCACTCTCCATGGAATTGTACAACTTTTTATGTCAATAAAAATGTTGAAAGGGAACGAGGAACCCCTCGTTTGGTTATCAATTACAAACCATTGAATGACTGCTTACAATGGATTCGTTATCATATTCCTAATAAGAAGGATTTGTTGGATAGATTACATTCAACCACTATTTTTTCAAAAATTGACCAAAAATCAGGGTATTGGCAAATTCAAGTGGTGGAGAATGACCGTTACAAAAGAACGTTTACTGCTCCATTTGGACACTTCGAGTGGAATGTAATGCCCTTTGGTCTCAAGAATGTTCCATCTGAATTTCAAAACATAATGAATGATATATTCACCCCATACACAAATTTCTCCATTGTGAATATTGATGACATTCTCATCTTTTCAAATTCAATTGATCAACATTTCAAACATTTAAAAATATTAAAAAAAATAAGTACCAAAAATGGGTTAGTTATTTCAGCTCCAAAAATTAAATTATTTCAAACCAATGTTAGATTTCTTGGTCATAACATTCACTAAGGCCAAATCATCCCAATTGATAGAAGCATTGAATTTGCCTCTAAATTCCCAGATGAAATCCAAGATAAAACCCAAATACAAAGATTTTTGGGAAGTCTCGATTATATTGCAAATTATTATCCTAATCTTGCCCAAGATGCTGCAATTCTGTATACGAGATTAAGGAAAATACCGTCCCCATGAACTGAAGAACATTTTCGTGTTGTTCGCAAAATCAAAGTAAAGGTAAAGCAGATACCTTGTCTCTCTTTAGCCAATCCTGCTTGGTCTAAAATTGTAGAGACTGATGCCTCTCAAATTGGCTATGGAGGCATATTAAAACAGGTAAATCCTTCTACGCAGAAGGAAGAGTTAATAAGATATTCTTCGGGTATTTGGAAAGATGCTCAAAAGAATTATTCCACTATTAAGCAAAAAAATTTATCCACTGTAAAATGTATCCTCAAATTTCAGGATGACTTGCTTAACCAATCATTTTTGCTACGAATTGACTGTAGTGCTGCAAAACAAGTTTTGCAGAAAGATATAAAGACTCTAGCATCTACACAAATTTTTGCTAGATGGCATGCAGAATTATCTTCTTTTGATTTTAATATTGAATATATCAAAGGAGAAACCAATTCTCTTCTTGACTTTCTTACTCGTGAATTTTTACAGGGTATTTAAAGCGGCATCAAGCAATCAAAGAGATTTCCTTGAATAAAGGTAAATTGCTAATTAGGCAGAGAATTTCTCTGCGTATTTTCGCCTTCCCATTCCCCTTTTCCCAATGCAATGTCATCCTCCTTTGGATAACCCAATGATTACAATCTATGGCAATTGATTCAAAGAAATCGGCAAAGAACTCAAAAATGTTATAATTTCTCCAATGAGAAAAATAATATTTTCAATGAGAGAACCCAATATGGTTCTAGTTTCTCCAATGAGAAAAATAAAGCAAAAGACGTTGTCAATACAAAACCAATATATTGTCAAAAAGAATTTCATGAGACAATTCTGGTAATAGAACCAGAAGACAAACAATGGATGGTTGATCCATGGGCCATAAAAGATCGTTATCTCGATCAGTTATCATTTCCTGTTTTAGATGGTAAATCCTGTATTATTGCAGAAGCAATACTACGACTGGCTCTGTGGCTTTCTCCCACCATTTGGAAAACAATTGACCAGATAGTCCAATATTATACTGCAAGGCCATCATTCATAAGATTTTGAAACCCTCAATATGGGGATTTGATTTGAATAAATCAAGGAAGTTATCTTTCGGTCATTCATACAATTATTGGGATTATATTCAATCCTTCACAACAACTCTCTATTACATGAACCCCAAGCAAAAGCACTCTTGGTTCATAAAAATATGTCCTGATTTACTTTAGACAGGAAAACCAAATTGGTTTTATAATTGGTGGACCAAATTCGGTCATACAAGTGATATCCTTCCTCTCAGTATTTTGACAGCCTATCAACCTTGGGTTATTAACCATCCTCATTTGAATCCCGACACTAATAGTGCATCCAAAGTTTCCCTTCAATTCTTCTCTGAATTTGGCATCCCTTGGATTTTCATGTGAAACCTTCAAATCAAACAGGATTCTCCCGTACCCTTATTACAGCGGACCTTTTGGGTTCGATGGTGAGATAAATATCCAATTCAAAAAACCATTGAAACTATCAATATCAGTACCTCCCATTACAAAAAATTGCAAATTAGCAAAGCCCCATCTTCCTCTTCAACCAATCCCTTTGAACTCCTTCAAGAAAGTTTGAAAAAGCAATACCCTTCCATATCAGAGGAAGAACTCAAAATAAAATATGTCGAAGCAATGAAGACAATTTCTTAAAGCATTCGGTACATCTACAACAGCAACAACAACATCATCAAAATCTTCGGATGAAGACTCTCCTACTGCATCCTTAGGAGAATATTGTGATGAATTGATTCATCAGATCAAGTCCAAGAAATAATATTGCCGGCGAATCTTAAGAAGACTCTCCTACTGCATCCTTAGGAGAATATTGGGATGAATTGATTCATCAGATCAAGTCCAAGAAATAATTTTGCCCTATATTTGGTATCAACAAACAACTCTTAGCCTCAAGCATCTCGGCTCAACCAAATCTTAGTCTCAAGCATATCGGCTCAGTACAATCAAAGCAGAGCAGTCAAAGAAGAGAAATCGAAATTAGCACATCACAGTGTGCTATACAATTAGCCTCAATGACATCATTCTATATATCATCTTCAATTATCAACCACAGTTCACATGCTAGCTATCCACAGTTATTCAACCACAGTTCATATGCCAACTGTCATCAATAATTCATCGACTGACGCAAGCTCTTACGTCACTCTCTCAATTATATTTCGACTGACGCAAGCCCTTACGTCATTCACTCAATTATTAAGGGACGGTTTGACTGCAGTCACTGATTCCAGTACACGTGTCCCTTGCTTTTGCAGACTCCAAGCAGCCTTAAGTCCGATCCATTCTATAAATAGAGATAGCTTGGGGATTGTCCAAGCATCCTTCAATAATATTTTATCTTTTCTTTCTACAAGTTTTCTTTCTTTTGAGTGTTTTCGGTGTGTATCGGGTAGAAAGCTCTCCATCTCGGTGACTATTCTTCCCTTTGTAATCATTTTTTTTTAGTTTTTTATGTTTCCATAATAGTCAATAGTGTGTTAATAGTGTATGTAATAGTTTGTTAATAGTAGGTTTGTCCTCCTGCTTTTCAACTAATGAGAGTTTGATTGTGTGCTTCGCTTTTCTTTGTTTTCCATTACCGTGGTTCCCCCACTTTGATAAACTTGGTATTGGAGCCATGTTTCCCGGGCTAGGGCTTACAAGGAATGCCCTAGCCAACCCTTGCTTTTTTTCATGACGGATATCCAACCTCTTAGAACACCTAACAAAGTCTTGGGTATGTGCAACACCCACACATTACACGTACCAGTCAAGAGGGATAAATCCCTGCAAGTGGCCAACAAGGGTGGGAATCAAACTCAAGCCAACCCTTGCATATTTATTGCTTACAGCCAACACTTCTAAAGCGAACTATTAAAATTTGTTTTAGAGAATTAGATGGTAACCGTTTATTTTATTTTTGATAACGGAGTATTCGGCCTCTTAAAGCACCTGACTAAGTCCCCGAGTACATCAATTTAAAAATTTTGACCGCTTTAAATCACACGAAGGAGATGTTTTTTTATGTAAGTTTTGACCCATCAGATCTTGTATCATGTCCTTTGAATCTTTGTGTTTGTGTGTGTGCAGTGGATTGGGCTTGATCTATTTCAAAAATAAAACAATTGGCGTGTTTCGATGAAGAGAGAAGATCCCATGGGAATCTCAACAGTCATCATGTCATGCAGCAAATTATACATTGTAGCACCGTCTGATCATCTTCACTTCGGCCATAAATACAAAGGAGCAACAAATCCTGACAATAATTTGCCCTAAAAGCAAAAGTACAATGCCGCGATCCCATCACTATTAACAAATACAAAAAGAAACAAATCGTAGAATTTCAGATCCAATCAAACTCCAATGAGCTAGATAAACCCTAAATATACTTGATCTTATTAAACTATTTTTTAAAAAAAAGCATGAAGACACAAAAGAATCAGATTCGTAATACCTGACCAGGAAACAGAAACGCACAACTTGGCCTGTAATCCAAAAACAATGAATCGTCGCCGCTGCCGACTGCCGCTGCTGCTCTAGATTCAACGGAGACGTTCATGAAAACCCGAGATTTCTCGACATTCTTCCCGAAATTACTTCGAATTCCATATCTGAAATTCGTAAAACTCGCCGAATTGCGAGATAATTTCTGGAGAGATATAGATGGAAGAAGAACGGAAGAACCCATTTTGGAGAGAGAGAGAGAGAGAGAGAGAGAGAGAGAGAGAGAGAGAGAGAGAGAGAGCAGAATAAGAGATTTGGCGAGTAAGAAGTTGCTTTATAGGGTGGCCACCCTGTTAAATATGGCGGAGTCTACAATATGGAGTATCGGAGATGGCGAGAAAACCAAATCAAGGGGCGTTGGTAGTTATGGCTTGGAGGCGACGTAGATCCTCCCTACTCCCTACTGCTGTCAACTGGGTGAGGTATGCCCAACTAGGGATGCAGCTTTTGAACCGAAACCTGAACCCGACCCAAAAACTGGTTCGATTCCGACTCAAATGGATTCGAAATCGAACCGGACTGGACCGATTCCAATTCAGTTTTGGGTGGCCGAAACCGAAACCTGATATGGTAGGATTAGAAAATTGAAAAATATAAGAAAAAACTGAAAAGCAAAAAAAAAAAAAAGTTCAAAAAATTAAAAATAGAAAAAAACAACAAAAAAAAAAGAAACTGAACCAAACCAACTAGTTTTTTCGAGTTCGGTTTGGTTTCAATTTGGGAAACTGAAAAAAAAAATTGAATCGAAACTGAACACATTCGCTTCGGCTTAGGCTGAAACAAATCGAAAACTGAACTTTTCGGTTTCGATTCAGATTGGTAAACTGAATCTGCATCCCTATGTCCAATCCAACGGGTCGAGGATATTATGTCCGGCCAGACTAGACGGGCCAAGGGGTCATGCAAGACCCAACCCAACCTGCCCAACCCAACGGATTAAGGGCATATGCCCAACCCGGCCTGGTCCAGTGGTGCACCATGACTCGACCCAACCCGATACAATGGGTCAAGGATATATGCCCCAACTTAACCTGGTTCAAAATCACCTAAACCCTCAACTAGGGTTGTGAATTTTTTGGGCCGAACGGAACCTCCAATTTTGGTCTGGTTTGGACGGGTACCGGTTTGGGTTTGGTTTGGTAAAAAGAAAAATCGAAAAGTTTGGTTTGATTTCGGTTCGAGCCTTCCCAAGCTGAATCCAATCAAACCGAACTGATTGTATATATATATATATATATATATGGGAGCCGGTTAGGTCTTCCAACAGAGGACGGTGACCGTCCTCCAAGATATACATGGAGCTTCACGTGGCACCCAAAACACAGTTAACCGTTTAGATCAATATTAAAAAAAGAAATTTCGAAAAAAACTTTTTAACCTTACAAGTCAAAGTTTGACGGGTTTCATTGGTCCATATTTCACGATTCAAAAAACACATGGTGTAGATGAGTTTTCAAAAAAAAAAAAATCAAAGATGATCTAAGCAATGCACTCGCGCTCCACGTGGCATCGAAACAATATTTTGGGTGCCACGTGGAGCTCCATGTGAAAGCTTGGAGGACGGTGGACACCTTTTCCTATATATATATATATATATATATATATATATATATATATATATATATATTCATTTTTCGTTGAAGACCGAAAACACCTATAATTAGCGTTTTTCTTTTGCTTTCAATAGTTTTCTTGTTTAGTCATTATGAAAAGTAGAGGAGCAAGAATCGAAAACCCTTGGCAATTGGAATACTTTCAATCTGCGTTGTGGAGGGCGTATAGAAAAGGGGTTTTTTCATAAATGCATCCTATCCATTATATTGCTGATGTTAGGGTTTCATTCATACAATGCGACTTCTCCTCTGACTCCAAATTCTAGCCCCTCTTTTGCACAAAGGTATGGTTTGGTAAATGCATCCTACCGAATTTCCGGCCCGTATTCTCCACCGACTCTAATTTCTAGCCCCTCTTCTACATAAAGGTATGGTTATGGATTGTAGGGTTAAACGATATCTTCATCATAGTTACACGATGATGACTTTGTTGCCTTGCAAATCTTTCCAAATCGTTGATTATCAGAAAAAAAAAATTACTCTGTTGCCTTGCAAAGCCTCTAAATCATTGATTATTAGGGAAAAAAGATTTTACTTTGGTGCCTTACAAAGCCTTCCAAATCGTTGATGATCAGAAAAAAAAAAAAATTTACTCTGTGGCCTTATCCTTCCAAATCGTTGATTATCAAGAATTTATTATTTTTTTTTTACTTTGTTGCCTTGCAAAGCCTTCCAAATCGTTGATTAACAGAAAAAAAAAAAAAAATTTACTCTATTGCCTGGCAAAGCCTTCCAAATCGTTGATTATCAGGAAAAACAAAAATCACTCTGTTGGTTTGCAAAGCCTTTAAAATTGTTGATGATCAGGAAAAAAAAAAATTACTATGTTGCCTTGCAAAGCCTTCCAAATCGTTGATTAACAGAAAAAAAAAAAAAAAATTTACTTTGCTGCCTTGAAAAGTCTTCCAAATCATTGATTATTAGGAAAAGAAAAATTACTCTGTTGTCCTCTCAAATGCAGAATCCATTCTTCCCTACATATATCAAACCTTCCAATAACCTTTACACACTCATCTCAAATCATCTCATCAAAATCTTATTATCATTACCCTATAGGGACCCCCCAAATACTCCATTACCCAAACACTAAAATCATATTGTCAAACCATGGATGCCATTTGCTCTAGGATGAAGGAGCTTCTAGATTTCCTATAGCACCAGCTCTACACAATCTTCGCAATATTATTCATTGGTTAGTATTAATTTTAAGCTCTCCTCTTCATAGATTATTGGGTTTTTTTACATTCCACGCATTGTAATCAATTTCACATTTATATATTTCATTTGTAGCAATAGTTGGCGGTGTTCAGGTGTGCAACTACATCAGCAAGACGCACATTGAGACGATCCCAGCACAAACTTTGTTGCACATACTTCTTTCAAAGGTTTGTTGCTTGTAATCTTGTAGGTTACTAATTTTCTTGTAGGCAAGAAGAAAACTTCGTATCGCATATAGAAGTTGTTGATGTCATGGTTTGATTCATTCAAAATTTTTAGCTGGGTATCATGGCTTTTTGAAGTGTTTGGCTTTTGCTGCTTTTGGTGGGTTATTATGGAATTTTCTGACTTTTTGATTGTTTTGATGAATTTGTCTTTCCAAATTAAATTTTATTTTTCTTTCCAAAAAGACAGATTCAGATCAATGATATTTTTATTTCTCTAGTTTTAAAATTTTTTCTACTATGATATATAGTACAAAGTCGCATGATTTTCTATGCCCACAAACCACATCAGACCATTAACATTGGGTGTCCCACTTGATGAAAAATAGTGCAACGTGTATACAATCTGCGACCGATTCCAAATCAACGTTCGAGATGTGCCACTTACCATATAAGATTTCTTTACATAAATTGTCATGGCATTAAATCACAGTACTTTAACACCATACACTACGTGAAAATGGCACATAAACTACACCTGCAAATAAAAAAGAACCACTACCCTAGCAGTAGTATAATAATCCACTGCCAAAACGGATGGTTTATTATACTAAAATAGTGGTTTAATTCATAAACCCTCATCACGTGATACTCCATCTTCTCGTCACGTGCAAAACCATCGGGGTCCCTACTCCAAACTCTTTATCTTGCTAATGAAACCGCCGTCTCACTTAGGAATCTCTTTTCTTTCTTTCTCACCTCTTCCTCTCTCTCGAGAACCCTAGATTTTTCATGAGTCTCGGAGGATTTGAGATGGATCATGAGATCGGGAGCTAGTGAATGTTGATTTAGGTGTGTTTTATGGTTTTGGTCTTGTGGATCGGAGGATTTGAGATGGATTGGAAGCTGGTGAATACAGATCTAGGTATGTTAGATGGTTTTTGGTTACATTTTGGTTGATTTTGAGTAGGATTTGAGATAGATTGGAAGCTGGTGAATGCTGAAGTGATCTCTGCATCCTCTCTCTCGATGGCTCAACCTCTCGTGAAGAAAGACGACGATCGAGACGACGAAGGTTGGTTTCCAAACCCTAATTTTACATATTCATCATCTCAATCCCTTTCAACTATTATTTCAGTTTCATCATTTGGATCTATGCTAGCTGGCATTGATTCGTGTGACACTTGTGCTCGTTATGTTTCAATTTTGTTTTAGTTTTCGTTTTAGAGTTCAAGTTTTTTAGATCTATGGATTGAAGGCTTTTGACATTTTGATATTACAGGGTCTTTACGCCGGCCGACATATTTCAAAAACCGGAAAGCAAAGCAACACTTCGTTTTGCTATAAGAGGACGTAAAGAGCAGCCATCACCTATTTTCCTCCACTGTAACCTACCAAGCATGCAGATTAATCTCATCTTCATCGATTCAAAACCCTAATTTTTCTCTTATCTTTTTGAGATCTAATTGAAAACACCTTATATAGATATATTTTTTTTTTGTTCTCGTGATCATCGATCTAGGGCATATATCATGAGAATTTTTAGGATTTCGACTATGGAGATGATTCTAGATTTTCTAAGAAATTCGATTAATTAGGTTAATGGAGGAATAGAGAGAGACGAGAAAGAGAGAGAGGGAGAAGATGGCGTCTGCGAAGTTGGAAGGTCCTTCAGCTCTCGTCCTCCGTAGAGATCCCTATGAGGTGTTGAGCGTTTCGAAAGATTCGTTCGATCAAGAGATTAATTCGACGTACAGAAAGCTAGCTCTCAAGTAAGTTCTCTACTTTGATTTCTAGATTTCGTAGTAATTGAAGTTGGGATGTTGTAGATTAGCAATTCTTAACTTAGCTAAATTTTCCGTATAAAAAAGAGAGGGATTGTTGATTTAAACTTGGTAGAATCATGGCTCGGCTTCTGGTTGGGTTCAATTTCAGTTTCGAGTTCTTAAACGTTGGTTCAACTAATTCTTTCTATATTTACACTTTGAATGGGTTTACAACTTTTGTGATGTCTATTACTTCAACGGTGTCGATACTTTTAGCGGCTCCTATATTTCTTTGCAACAATAATGCATGAAGACTATTATCAATTTGATTATTCTGAAAATTTGACAAAGAGCTATTTGGTGTGGCTATGTTGTAATTAGTAATTCTTTTTTTTCCTCGATAGAAAAGCCGAGACGGTACCCATTCATTAATCAAACTAGCACTATCCAATCTTGGATTGGATGGTGTTAGATTCATTTATACTTTATTTTAGCTTGGATGTGAATATTTCATAACATATATATTGCTTAATTATTTCCCAATATTTTATTTTTATCTTAGAATAAAATAAACTGCCCTGTTTTTTAAGAAGGGTGAAGAGAGGCAAGTCCTTGCACAACCATTGTGATATGTGTCCTCAAGAAAGTGAATCAATTTCCCACCTATCCATTCATCGCAGGTTCACGGTGATTTGGGGAACGATGCTCAAAATTTTTAGCGTGAGTTGAGTGGTCCCTTATGGGCGGTTATGTTCAATATCTGTGATTGGGTTTTGAGTTGGGTCCACTTAGACAGAGTTGTTATATTTTGGTTTCCTGCTTAACACTAGATGTCAAAGATAACAACAATTCTAACAAATGCAAACAATTATTTGCGGTGTTACTAGATTTTTCATTATAAAATTAAGTTGCTAATATTTCAAATGGCAATGCCTGTTTCTCTAACGTTTAAGCCATAATTCATATGGTTAGGATTTAAATTGAAGCTTCCCGCCAAGCGAACTTGTGCATAAGATCTCATGAATTGATTAATATAAAAACTCTGACCATGACAACTTTCTATTTGTGCTCTTGTTTGTATCTGGCTGTCAAGGTATTTTGTCCTCATATTACCAGTGTGAATTTATGCTAAACTTGCTCTAAAAAAACACGGGTGTGCAAATAAGACATAACTCGGGGGGGGGGGTATTTGTTACTTGCAGCCCATATTCAGCCCTTCTGTATTAGCTGAGATGATGAGGCATGATGGCTCATCTGCAATTCTTGTATTAAATGGTGAATCACTGTCAGCTGACCTGATATATCCAATGTTTAAAGCGCTTTCTTTCTATGATGGAACAACTATTGTAATAAAATGCATTCTATTTGATGCTTGGCCAGGTGTTGTTGTTGATGAGAAACCTCTCTATCAATCTGTCTAGCCCTGATTTTGAGGATCACGTGAGATCCTTTCTCCTCCCTTGCAAACCTGCATTTTATTTCATTATGATACTTATTCTACTAGAATTTAGAACCCAATCTTGTGTTAGTTTGATATGGAATACTATCTCTCCCATTTACTCGTAACTTTCACATTCAATTTTCTAGCGAATAAAGTTTAGTTGAGTTGGCACTGTTTATTGCCACTAATGCTCAACTTTAATGGTGCTGCAGTAATTGACTTAAATTTTTGAGGATCACGTGAGATCTTGTGGCTTAAATCAAAGGAATTTTTCTTAGACAAGTTGAGAAATTCAAAGAGGGAATGCAGACTGCAGAGAAAGGGTTCTTAGCCAAGTTGAGAAACTAAAAGACGCAATAATGGGTTGCAATCACGTTTGTCATAGCTGTGCTCAGCCTAGAATCATGGTTTTTAGATGGACGGTGACTTGGGAGAAGATACTTAAAATTGATCAGCTCATAAAGAGGGGTATGTGAATAAGGAATAGGTGTCATGTGTTCACAACACATGGAGGTGAAGCATTTACTGATATGCTGTGCTGGGGCTCATAAGATAAGGGGAAGAGTATGGAGTCTTTTGCATAGTCAAAGCTGTACTCAGCCCAATACTTTCTCTGTTGTGATAGTTTACACAACAGAGATTTTTTCTTCTTCTATCCTTAACCTTATCAACCTATTCCATTTTTTTTTTTTATTATTAATTCGGAGATGAAAATTTAGGCTTTTTATTAGTTCGGAGATAAGGGGAAGAGTATGGAGACTTTTTACTTCCAATAAATAAGACCATTTAAGCTTGCTTGATAATGCTTCTCAGATGAAAATTTCAGTAAAAACTAATGGACATGAACATTTCAGTGCTCAAGTCCCTAGTCAAATCTCAGCCACTGATTCACTATTTTTTGACCTACACAAATTCCGGGGTTGAACAGTGCAAATCTGTCCTATACAGGGCACAGAAAATTGCTGAATTTAGGACTGTCATTTCATATATAAATAAAGTGATAAAAATTATAATAAAATTCATGGTAATAGAAGAACCAGTGATGGTCATTCGTACCAAAATTTAGCTCACAATATTGAGTAATTTGTCCTTCAGAAATTCTAAACCGAGACTCTGCAAATTATGATAGTTGTTCATAGTCCACAGAATCCGGGACAAACACTCGCTCTGTAATATGAAATTTAGGGGTGCAAATGTGTTAGATGTCCCTGACCTGATTATAAATGGGTCTGGGTCTAATATTGGACTCATTTAGGTCAGATCCGGGACCAAAACACCAACCTGATTATAAAATATGTTGGGAGACTTTGAATAATGAATGAAAAATTAGGCTTTTGGTCTTAGATGTTTGTAGGATCTCTATCTAGTGCAGTTGAGATTTCAGTTTATCTCGTATATATGATACTTTATTCTAAAAAGATCTACTTGCATATGTTCAAAAAATTCTCTTATGACGAGGTTGTAATGTTTGAGTGCTAAATGATTAGTGCTTAATGAGATTCTAAAAAAAAATTGAAAACTTTTTAGATCTTTTTAGAATTTTGAAACCACAATAATAGGGTATTTACTACAGTTATATGCCCAAGAGTAAAAAATGGCATGACTCTAAGCCAAAGCAACTTTGACCAAGCAGCCACGCTTTACAACTGTACAAAATAAGAGATTGAAAAGGCCTCACCGTATCTTCATTTTTAGTAAGAATAGTTCCCAGTAGTGATATAGATAACCAAATTTGTTAACGTATCAGCCACGCTGTTTCCATCTCTTGCAGTTTGTTGGAAGGTGTACTTTCTATTGCTCTCTAGGTCTTCAACATGATCAAATATGTCTGAGATTTCAAGGAGCCGAAGTCGTCAGTTGATGTCATCTAGTTACATTAGAGGAATCTACTGCAGTGTTCGCCAGCCCGCTAGTGATGGCGTATTTTTTGACCCACAAGTGCCCTTAAGTCAGCCCAAACAATTGGTCCTGAACAGTCAATAATCATAGTACCTTTATAATCTATCGCTATGCCACCCAATGCACTTGGTTCAGGATTAGGAAGTGAGTATCCATAAAATTAAGTTTAAGGAATCCACTTGGAGGTTGGGGCAAAATTTTGGCTTCCCCACACCGAATCACCTCTATTATGTTTCAATGAATATGATTACTATTGAATAATTTAATCTCCTAAATATGAAATTGACCAAAGAATGGAACATGTTTCTGTGGATTACACCATCAATGGCTTAAGATGTGGGTGATTTGTACCGTCAATGTCATTGAAGATCCTAGATTGAAGTGCAATAGGCATAACAATGGTGTCTTAAGGATATTTAAACCATCAGAATTGTGGACTATAATATCAACCGTTATGAGAAGTTTCAATGGCTGATGTTAATGCTCATCAATGGGATGGTTCACATCCACTTCTAGGCATGTTTCTTTGGGCTGAGACATTTTTAATGATATAAGATCATTTAAACACCATTTTGGTGTTTAAATGTCGGTGAGGAGCCATTATCCCTTTAGAAAATGGATTTTACCAAATATCTGAAAATACCTAAAAAGCATTTTGCTGCAATCATATCAGGATCATTATAGAAATAAAAGGCCAAAGACCAGTTTCCCTTGTTTATGTGATTACCTGAATTTTAGTGAATCTTATTCTTATATTTATCATTTAATTCCAATATCAGTTTTGGAACATTGTTCTCATGCTATGGAGGCCTGGATTAACAATGTATGGCATGTCTATATCAATATGTAATTTTGTGGCATAAAGATAGCAACGTAGTTGTTTAATTGATGCTATAGAATTATTCATGTAAGAATTTCAGGTTCAAATTTCAACGAGAACAGTAGGGAATACACGCATGGGGCAGTAATAAGCTTTCCATCATGTACGTTCTTTATGATATTTGCTATCTACTTAATCAATTTTTTCTTCTTGGGTTGCTAATTTTATTGGTCTATGCTTGCAGTTGAGGCATTGGAGATATTTATAGGTAGTTCAGAATACAAAGATGTATGGAGTCTAATTCTTTAATAATTTTTTTTTTCTGGATTTCTAGGTTTTGTTTATTACTTTATTATTCCTCATTTTTAGGGCTGTTAGGGGAGGGCTTGGGCCTGTAGCACAATGGAATTTTTCTAAGATCCCGTCTTGTTCCCTTCTCTGCACTTTTTTCTGTAGATGTATCTGCTTATCATGGGATCTTAGGAAAATTCTTCCTTAAACTAGATTTAAGACCTTTACAAATGTCAGAATAAGTGGTGGCCTTTTTATTGTCCCCATTCCCCACTGATGAGGCAAATAAAATCTTAAATAAATTCCCAGTTCCAGGCTTGATTCCATCTGATAACATGGAGAAGTCAAGTTATAACAAAATTTTGATTTCAAGTTACCAATGCAGTTTTCATTCCATTAATAATGGGTAGACCAGTATCAATAGCAAACTGTGACGGGGCCAATACTCGAGCTTACAGCATGGTGCTTGGGGCACGACATGTGCCAGGAGGGTATGCAACATGAGGCCAAGTCGGCCTGGCGACGTGGTCGCGCTGCGAGGACGCGACACGGTCGCATGAGGGTAGGACGCGGGGACGACACGGACGCGACATAGCTAAGGTGGGCTAGCGATGCAAGAGGCGTTGCGGTATGTCAAACCAAGGGGTTTGAGGTTTTCCTGCCATTCTGGTTGAATGACTGTTTTACCCTTCTATGTGGGAGAGTTGGAGACTGGCTCCCACGCACACGGGGCCTTGCGTTGTCAGAGGGGGCGCAAGTGTCTCCTAGGCCTGAAAGAGTGGGCCTAGGACGTCGACGCAGCGATGCCGTGTGGAACCCAAGGGAGGTTGAAGTATGGCTCCGGACTACGCGTCGCGGTGCATACGGCTGGGCAACCTCGTGTGAACACTATCGCTGTATGGGACTCAGTTGAGCACGACAACACGTGGGCCAAGGATAAACGGTGCTAGTAATTCGGAACGCACACGAAGGCAAGCTGCGTGGGACTCAGTTGAGCACGCGAGCGCGAGGCACAAGGCTGTGGGCTTGGTTCGGTATGTGAGCATGACATGATGGCATGGGGAGCTGCATGCCAAGACTGTTGCGAAACTAGGTACTAGTGCGGTGCACAGGGTGAAGCTTGAGCAGGCCAAGTTAAGCGCAGCGGTGCAAATGAGCGTGTCGTAAAGGGACACGATAAGCTGGATGGTAAGCCGTGAAACAGAGGTAACCATGTTGGGAGAGTTCCCGTCCTCTAGGCGGGTGGTATCAGAGCTGATGTGTAGATGGGTTGGCTTCGTTGCATGAAAGCATCGCGGGTTAACGCGTCGAAGGACGCCCATGCGACGATTGGTATCAGTAAGTAGGTGACCCAATGACGTCGCGTTAGTCTGCCGAAGACTGAGGTTGTGGAAGTGCGACCCCGTGACAGGACGCTATTTAAAGGTAAGCGAAAGCAAGACTGGTCGCCCATCATGTATTTTGGGATCTTCCATGGGCTTGTCCCAGATTAAATTTTATGCACTCCCTTAGATGCCAATAATACAATTTATCCCATTTTATTGCTAAATTATTTTATGTGGTCTATTTCATGTTAATAATTCAACTATGGCTCTTTCGAACAGTTTCCTTATTGGTGCAGCCTCAAATGAAGCCGTGGATAGAACAAGTGAGGTTTCAGAGACCCTAGAGACTATTCCAGATGTAGTTCCGATTGTTTTATCTGAACCTCTTGTTGAGGAACAACTGGCATGGCATACACTATGGCCAGAGTTTCACAAGCTGTATGGTCATGGGAATGAGCTATTTTCTCTATGCTGTGACCACGAGGGGAAGCTTGTTGCTTCATCATGCAAGGTATAGAATTTTGTTCCCACTATGCTAAGTATTTTCTCATTAGAATTTTAGGTGACATAACATGGTTGTGAATCAAAGCAGACCTCAGATAAATTACTTACAATTTAATTAGCTGTTGTGTTTCCTAATCTTCATTGTAGTTTTATTTCCGCATTTTAAATTCTAATGCCAGACTTCTTGATTATGCTGAAGTGATAAGTCTGCCAACAGTGTGTGATTCTCACAGTTGTACTTACAACAAAGTGACAAAATGTGGGTACACGGTTAATATGATGAGCGAGAAAGTCAGGAAGAAGGCAAAATATAGGAACAAAGCATGGTAAAAGTCATTGCCCATCTAGCTTACTCAATATATGCTCAGCCCCAGTATTTTTGTCCATTCATGTTCACTTTAGTTCATGCATTTAATATGTGTTGCATAAATGTGAGCACAACAGATAGCATTTATGCTCATATTCAATGTTTGTGCTCATTAGTCATTAGTAAATCATTAGCAAAAGAATCATTGCTTATCTAGCTTACTCGATCATATGGTCAGCTCAAGTAGTTGAATGGTTGGGACAGTCTAATAAGACACTTTTAACACAGGAACATAGATGATATCTTTTTTCATTTTGGTTGAAGGACAGGCTTACAAGATGATGATTTCCTTGTTAAATTTTGGATTTAATAGTTGAACTCAACATGTTCAGAACTGAACATATTCGGAATAGGTATTCTGAAATTGCTGGTGACTATATGAACCTTAAATAGTTGATTTTCTTTTTTAAAGTTTATCTCTTCAGTTGGTGAGAGCTACAAGGTCGGTTGGTGAGAACTAAACATATTCGCACTCTTATGCACATGTTACCACATTTCAGCATATGCATGTCTTTTTTGTGTGTATTTTTTTTTTCCTTTTTGTTCTCATGCTTACTCGTATTTGACTTTGCATTTGCATGTGGTAAGCATTTATTAATTTCTCTAGTTTTTATGTTCTTGTTCTTAATGCCAGGACTTATTCTGCTTCTTTTTTTCCATTGCAGGCTTATTCCACTGTTGGCACTCCTGATTATATTACCTCTGAGGTTTTGTTAATAAAAGGCTATGGAATGGAATGTGATTGGTTAGTTTTTTTTCTTTGTAGTTAGTAGTATACTTCTTAGATCACTGGCAATTATATTTGTACCCTAATCTTACTTTTTTTCAAAGGTGGTCACTTGGAGCAATTATGTATGAGATGCTTGTGGGTTTTCCACCATTTTACTCTGAAGAACCAATGGCAACCTGCAGAAAGGTACAATCAAATTCTAAATAGGAAGTCTCACGTTTAAATTTAAAACTTCATTCAAGTCGACTTGATTATCAAGAAATGGAATCTAAAATACAGATGCACTTGTCTGAGTTCACAGTTAGATATTTTATTTTTATTGGTATAAGATTGTGTATCTTCTGTGACTGGTATGAGAAGTTAGTTATACTCAACTTCTGTTGGATAACTCTTTCTACGAAATTTCCTGAAGAAGCAAAGCTGTCCTCTAAAGCTAAAGGTCTCATATGCAAACTGCTGTGCAATGTAGAGCAAAGGCTTGGGACTAAAGGAGCTCATGAAATAAAGGTCTTTGCTTGTACCTGTGATATCTATTTATTCATCATTTGCAGTTGACTTCATTTCTTTCCTTCTTGTTGTAGGTTTCTTCAACAATTTCTGGCATACTTCTGGTTATACACTACAAAAAAAAGTTCCCTGCTTGATCCAATTTGTAAATGGGTAAGTTCCCAGGGTCCTAAATTTTTTGTTTGGACCTGATCCAATTTGTAAATGGGTAAGGTCTGTGTCCTGAACTTGGACCAGTTCCCTACCCATTGAAATCTCAAGCCATTAATCTTTCTACCTTAAACTAAGGGCATACTCTTTTTCTAACACCCCTAGGGAGAGTTGAATTCTAGGAGGAATCAATGTCTGGATGGCATTTTCAATGACACTTATCAGCTCAGAAGGCCACAATTGTAGGGTAGGGTTCAATCTTTGCGATCAAGTAGTAGTGGACGACATCGTAGAGATTGAATCCCATGATCACAAATTTTGGTCGATCAGCAATCTCAGCTCATGAACAAGTCTGCTTTGTTATTATTATGATAATTATAATAATAATTATTATTTGTCAATATATATGGAAAGGTTTTGATTACTGAGATGCGATCCTTTTATGAAAAGATAGCAGACATATGCAAAGACGTGCAGATGGCAGACTTTGTCGAGAGTGAATTCTTGACTGAACAGGTGAAATATTATAATTTTATTTTATTTTATTTTTTCGTTCTTTGTGAAATGGTAGCTTTCCTTTTTTGAAAGCCTTGATCTTATCTCTATTCCTGGTATGCTTTAACTGTGAAACAAATTGTTGATTTACTATACTTCTTGAATCAATTTATGGTACTTGTAAAGATTAAAGGAAGATTGGGGTTTCATGTTAATTTAAGGAGAAATAAGAGATAGTAGAAAATCAGAGAGAGGGAGGGAGGGAGATGCACAATCCACAGGCTTCTTCCTCTTTAATTAGTAATAAGTTGGTATTATTCTTACACAAGTTCCATTAATGAAAAAGCAAAAATGCCTACACTACCTGTCAATAGCTAATACACCTGAACAATGTATGTGCCTCAGCCTAACACTAATTGCTGTAAATACAAACTTAAATTACTGTAAACTCTAACCTGGTATCAGCTTTTCTTTGGTCATTCAGTGAAAACATTTGCATCAATCTCAGTAAGATTACTCTAATAGACTAATCTTGCTATTAAGAGACTAATAAAAACCCTCGCATTATCCTCAATGCTGACGGATCATATATAATGCTGAAAACATTCATAAATGCAAGATGTATGAGAGGTCTTAAAAGACAACTGTATTAATTACTCAAAGACATCATTGAAGTCCTCTATTTGAGATTTTACCACGTCAACTTGAGACTTGGCTGTGTCAACTCAACTTGCTGGCCTATTGAGTTGACGCAAAAGTTTGACTCTGTTTGAGCCAAACTTGGATGAGTCATTCAACAAATGAATCAATGGTTCCTGTGACTTGTCTGAATCAATTGCATATCTTTAAATCCGAGGGTCTTGGGGACCTTTATAAAAACTGCTTTTGTGTTGTATGCATTTTTTTTACGGACATGCATATATTTGAAAGCTACGAACTTAAGCCCCTTCAAATACATACATATGCGCGCGCACACACACACACACTCTCTCTCTCTTTATAAAGGTCTTAAATATTATATCTAATTGCTAGGGTCATGAGAACCATGAAACCTTAACACAACTACTCTCTCCATCATCTCATTTCTCCTAGACATGAAGGTTGGGGGGACTTTCGGCTGATCCATAGTTCAGTTTAAATATATAGTTATGTAAGGATGTTTATTTTTTGTGCTATCTTTTTTTTTTTATGAAATCTTCGGCACAGTTGATCTAACTGACATTTATGCATCTACTGGTCCTCTTAATGAAAACTATAGTGTCATGTGTCCAAATTACTTCTGTGCATTATCTAGATTCTGCATAGGTCAGTTATCCTATACCAGCTCTCACCCCTTGCTCTCACGTGTGTTTCTCCACATGTGCATAGCACGTGGGACCTGCTAGTATTATATTAGGACAACTGTTGTACATCTACATAACATGATCTAGGAGTGTCAATGGGCTGGGTTCAGGACGGGCCTTAAATAGGTTGGCCTAAATTAGCCCTAAACCCAACCTTGTTCCCGACCTGAGTACAAATCGGGCCAGGCCATATTTAGGCCAGAATTGCTAATCGGCTGAATGATTCGAGCAAAACCTGGGTCGGGCCAGGTTGTTAGTGATGTTAGTGTGCATTTATAATCAATAGATGGGTGTGCATCTGTAATATCAAGTAATGTATATAATAATGATAGAAGGGTATTGGGAATCAAGCATGATAACCCTAACCTCTAATCAATCAACATTATTATTCCCTTGCTAAAGTCATCCTCACAGTTGCTGGTGTAAGCATGATGTGATGCTAATGTTAGCAGGGACAAACCTTTGACCCCCAAATCCAAAAATTTTACACCCTTTGAATCAGAATCTGGAGTAGATCCATTTTTCTCCTATGTCCCGATGATTTGAGGTCCAGATCATGATTTTTTCGAAGAGATCTTTGTCCCACAGTTGTTTCACATATTTCTAAGCCCCAGGGCTTCGTATGATCAGAAATATGTCGGAAGATGTGTCCGTTTTGATTGGAAACATCTAATCTACCATCTCAGGTAGGTATTGTAGCAGATCGAAGGGTTTTGATGCTTGTTTATATCAGCAACAACAACCCCTATTTCTTGTTCGATTTACTGTTTTTGGGGCCCCAAATTTCAGTGCACATGATTGATGAAATATGTGAGTTAGAGAAGTATCGGTTCAAGGTCTAGATGCATTTGTTTTTAGTCCGATGTGATTTGACTATGTTGTGAGAGAGATTTGCCATTTTTCCTGGCTCATCTGGTGACAAGTGGCTGTTTGTATCTGGTCTAGCAGAATAGTGCCTGAAATACTATTGACTTCTATAAGGAGTTATGGTCAGGACCACAGTATCGCAGGCCTATTTAACCTTAGAGGGTAGCGAGATCGATTACGTATGCCGCTTTAACCATCCATTTGAAGGCTTTTATAGGCTCTTGATCGGATAGTAGAAATTGTTCAACGGAAATTGGATCATACATCAAGAGATGCACTCACTATCATCAGCTATACTGTCGCTTTAACCATCCATTTGAAGGCTTTTATAGGCTCTTGATCGGACAGTAGAAATTGTTCAACGGAAATTGGATCATACATCAGGAGATGCACTCACTATCATCAACTATACTGTCGACGATTGCAATTATTCAAACAATGGCTTCATTAGATTTTTATTTTGATTTTTTTTTAAATACTAAATATTCAAACAAGTAGAAAAAAAGGGAGCCCCTATATTATTTGGAATCTAATACTGAGACCTTCATTTATCATTTTCATCAGCTGCTAGAAACAATATCTACGAGCCATGGTCATAAATCCTCACTTTTTTATCTAGCCTTTGTTTATTTATTTATTATTATATTTATTATTTTTTAAAAAATTAAATAGGACTTGTCCTTTATTTTAGGCAATGTCAAGCTTAGTGATCGATCCATGCTGTTAAGTAATAAACATCTTATGAATATTGCCAAAAAGACATGCCCATCAGAAAATTCGAAGTTTCAACTATAAGATTTGGGTACTTAAATGTAGTCCGTTATTCGTATTTATGTAGGGTTCACATTGACGTGCTAAGATTAATGGTTAAGATCTTCTAGTAAGCATTTTGTTTGGGCTAAGCTGAATTCAATGGTGAACCTATATTTATACTATTCTATGTTCAAGAGACTGAGAATGAGAATGGAAGCCTCGTGGCGGACAGCACTTCCGCAAATATCAGTTTCCATGTATATTGATCAATAAGGTGACAGGTAGCTCTATATTTCAGACCCCAACCATGATCGCTTTGGATCAGATGATAAGTAGGCAATATTCTATTGATTAAACTAGGCAGTCTTTTACATCCAGTGAGTTTGCAAAGTTTTTTTTTGAAATGGACAATATGCATAATTCATTCTGAAATAATATTTTCGGTGCTATAAAATTGTGTACTCTTATTTGTGTAACTAGTTGGGAATATTTTCAATTTAATAATGTTCTCCTTTTGATTTCAGGCGAAACTTTCCAATTTCAAGCTCACCTCAAATGGATCACTATGGGGGGATACTTGACAGGAGAGGCGAGATAAATTTAATTTTTTTCCCTTGTATTTTGGAAATGGGCCATGAGGCTTTTAGATTGTTAAATCTCTTTTTTTTCTTCTTATTTTTGTTTGAATAAAAAGATTGGGCATGTAGAGTTTAAAATGTTTGACAGATTTGAAAGGTTGGATCATAGGTTGAGATGCAATCTTTTATTTGAATAAAAGAATTGGGCATCTATTTTATTTATTAATGACATTGAATGAGTTGCATTTGAGTTTAATGGATTTGTTTAAATATAAGATTAATAGCTTTTTTTCTTTATATAATTTTTTTTAAAGCATTAAAAAAGCATAAAAAAAAATTACATTATAAAAAATTGCTTTAAAAAAAAATATTATTTTAAAAAAATTTGCATAAAAAATTGTCGACGTAATTTTTTTTTTTAAATATATATTTAAAAAAAAAAAAATTTGCATAAAAAAACCACTGTTAAGAGCAGTTGTTGTTGAAGTTCATAAACCACTGTCTTGTATAGTGGTAAAAAAAAACTACTCATTTTTTATAATTGTTTAGGGCAGTGATTTTTTGAAAAAAAACCACTGTCAAAGACAGTATTTTTTCAAAAAATCACTGTTTAAGGCAATGATTTTTTTAGCTTTTTCACGTAGTGATAGTTCATGAGATCATTGGCATTAAATCACAAAGTACGCGCAGTGGTTGAACATGACACACATCCAAACAGTGTCCCTAGTACCATGGGCATTAGTGATCCACTAGGTTTCTAATACCTAACTGAACTAAGAAACCAACCATGACTGACGAGTAGCCATGACCATCTCAAACCACCTACTTGTGCATAGTTACAGATACAAACACCATATGAGCTTAAAATGTATCAAATATCGGATAAAAAGTTTGATCATAAAGATATCTATTACAATTATTCTAAATTACCAACTCCCTTACAAGTATAAAAAAATATATGATCCAATTGGTTATAACTAATTAAAAGACTAGACCAATTACAAAAATTGAGGGACAATACCAAAAGAAAAAGACAAGCAAAAAAAAATCCCTCAACGAGCAAAAAGCCTAGGCCACAAAATTGATCGAATCTTCGCAAGGCCACGAAATAATTAGCAATGACATGGTGGCTGACGACAACCCAAATGTCAATCACTATCAGCCAAAGGCCAAAAAAGAGCCCCAAGAAAAATCTTACACATTATAGCACTGAGCGGAAACAAACTCGACCAAAAGAAGGAATCCAAACCTGTGCTATTTCAAGCCTCTTAGACTTTAACAAATATATGGTAGATAGATAGACCATAGTGTAAGCTTCCCAAATGATAACACTACAACAATGAAGCAATTGGTCAATTAACCCTACAAGTGATAACCTATCTTGAACTTCGAAAGCATGTACGTGCGTGTACATAAAACACATGACATTGACAACTGCAGTCTGTGGTCTGCAGACTCAAACTAATCTAATAACAGCACACCCAATCACCCAGTGAACTATGCTTATCCACAGTAAAAAAACATTAGTCATCTAGATTCTATACTTGTGATCATGATATAAAAACCCAGAGCCGATTCATCATTGAGTTTTTTTTTTTTTTTGATGAAAGGATTCATTATTGAGTACCCTTGCACCAAACAGATCAACATGACAATTATGGAAATTTATCGTCCCTAAAGTAGTTAAATTGGGAGTATCACAGAAACAGTCAAGTGTCAGTGAAAAAATACTACTTAGAGAAAATTGATAAATATAACTGACATTTTCCAGGTATTTATGCAGAGATTAAAAAGTTTTGCAATGTTTAAAATGTCTGTATTTATGTAGAGATTAAAAAGTTTTGCAATGTTTAAAATGTCTGTAATGATATACGATAAACATATGTTGTGGTAAAAACCATATTACTCTGCCACCAAGATGCCTGGCCTGAATACACATTGGGAAAAACACATTTACTACCATTGTTTGATTATGCCTATATTGTAGAAAAGACAAGAGTCGTCTATTCTACAATTATATTGTGACAAGGGGGAGTTGTGTCGGATATGATGAAGGTATTAATTTTTTTATTTTTAAGAAGAGTGCAAGTCTCCTAAACATCATTTAGGCACCAAAATTGTGTTTTTAAGAAGAGCGCAAATCTCTCTCTCTCTCTCTTCAATCTGAATCGCTTTCCACACTTCTCATGGCCTTCAAACCTCTTGCTCTTTGCACATCATAAAACCGAACAACAAAAAACCTCAACAAATCAATAAAAACCAAACTAAACCCCCATTGAAAAAAAAGAATCAAACAAAACCAAATCAGTTACCTTTTTGAAACTTTTCTTTTCCTTGACTTCATATCTCTCTTGAGAAAGATCAGAGAGTCATGCCCCAGGACTCACCAACTACAACCACAAAAAGTCAAAAGAAGAAAAGTAAATAACAAAAATAAATAAATAAATAAATACTATAAACTGTGAAAAAAACGTTTGTAATTTTTTCCTAAAATAAAATGTGTAAAAATTTACAAGTTAGCTTCTCTGAATGAATTTCGCCCTCTTTTTAGGCCTCTGAGGCAATTCACACCCTTTCATTGCCATGAAATCTTCCTCTTTCTCTTTACTTGACAACGAAATAAAGAACCTCCGTAACACCAACGCCTTTTCATCTCCCATCTCCATCGAAACCTTTCACCCTTCTTCTAAAAACAATGACCCCCTTGTCGAATAATACCTGTTAATTGATTCAAAAATTAAAATTTAGTTCAAAAAAATTAATGGGTGGTTGTTAAGTCGACCATCTGAACATTAAAAAATAAAAAATTAATACCTATCTTCAACTTCTATATCATCACTGATTTTGCATGCTCATAAATAGCTGTGCACTTCGCAAGATTTGGTCTGCGTTGGGTTTTCTGTATTGTTGTTTTGTGGTATGCATAAGACTCCCATACAATCTGTGACCGATTCCGAATCAACGTTCAAAATGTGCCAATTACCATATAAGATTTCTTTACAGAAATTGTCATGACATTAAATCGCAATACTTTAACACCATAGTTCATGAGATCATTGGCATTAAATCACAAAGTACGCGCAGTGGTTGAACATGACACACATCCAAAAAGTGTCCCCAGTACCATGGGCTTTAGTGATTGGTCAGGTATCTAATACCTAACTGAACTGAGAAACCAACCACGACTAACAAGTAGCCATGACCATCTCAAACCGCCTACTTCTGCATAGTTATAGATACAAACACCATAGGAGCTTAACATGTATCAAATAACCGATCAAAAGTTTGATCATAAAGATATCTATTAGGATTTTTCCAAATTAACAACTCCCTTACAAGTATAAAAAAACATACGATCCCATTGGTTATAACTAATTAAAAGACTAGACCAAGTGGAGAAACTGAGGGACAATACCAAAAGAAAAAGAAAGCCAAAAAAAAGTCCTTCAACGAGCAAAAGCCTAGGCCACAAAATTAATGGAATCTTCCCAAGCCCATTAAATAATCATCAATAACATGGTGGGTGATGACAACCCAAATGTCAATCACTAATCAGCCAAAGGCCAAAAAAAAGCCCCAAGCTAAATCTTACACATAAGGGGTATGTCCTATAGCACTGACACGGAAACAAACTCGACCAGAAGAGGCAATCTGAACCTACGCTATTTCATAACTCCTAGACTAACATATGGAATGTGGGCGAATTTTCATGTTTGTGGCTGGATTCATCGTGTTTTGATACGTGAAACCAGAGATTTAGTAAATCTTCATCTACAATGTGATTTTTAATATTAATGGCTGCGTTTGCGCGTCACAAGCCAATCTAACCAATGCAATGTGTTTCGACATTATATTAATGGCTCTTCCCACAATTCCATCTAGCCCTTGCTTAGTTTATTGTGTACTCTCGATTCGAGCATGCCGATGAAATGTACATGATTTGCAAGATAAACAGATATAATCTTCCATTTTTGTTCGAGTTAATTTAATTTTGAGAGAAACCATCATAGGCTAGAAGAAAAGAGTTTCAAAATGATGTGGGTTGATGAGAGGTCCACGCCGACAGTCCCAAACATTTCATCTAAGTTGCTCTGTTTTGAGTGAAATTTTTAATAAAATAATCCGCATTGAGGCTTTTATTGGGTGATACATGCAGATATGAGCTTATTTTACGAATTGCGTGATGCTGTTTTGAGAATCCTAATTCACACCAACAGTCCATTAATTATGAGTTCGATTCAATTGAATTTTTTGTTGGATTATTGAAAATGTAGGCAATCTTATCCAATTACCACTTCGTTAGAAGCAACTGCAAACTGTGATAAGGGAACCAAACCGCGAAAGGTATCTATGTTCCTTATTTCCATAATTTGAACTCTGAAGTAAGACAATGAAAAATTACTTCAACCCAGCCAACAATTTTTTATGAGTTGGTATTAGGAAGAACCATAAACTAATACTTTAACCTAGGCCAGTATGTTGGTATTAGGTACCCAATCTGAGTGCCAAGGCTGGCACTGAGGGTCAATCTCCTCCTTAAATGATCAAGCCTCGGAAAGTGCCCAGTTACTTATGAGCAGGAAAATTAGTGAGAGTACACTTTTCGTTTTCCACTGATTTGGAGTAACTCTATCATACCCTGGTTTATAACTTGTTCTCTAAGAATAAATTATCTTTGCAACTATTCAATCTTACCATTTGTCTCTTCCTAAATTCCACATTTGAAATTATGACTAAAAATTTGCCGATTTTGAGCCATAGATTTCCTTCTATGTTGGCAGGGCATGAGAACAACATTTAGATTAATATACAGATAGATGTACTCTTACCTATACAAAATCTTACACCTTTAAAAGTAGTTGAGGGCTCATATAACATCGAGCTGGTATAGAGCAACTGACCCATTCCAAATGGTGATTTGGAACGAGTTACTTTTTTGGATGTCTTCCATAAGAGTCATTTTGGAAACTTTTCCAAGAGCTACTAATGGACGTCAGCATATCCTGGTAGTTACTGAGTACTAGAACATTTCCTAAATCCAGTAGAAAAATAAGCCTAGGAATGAAAACAACAAGAGAAGCACATTCCCTTACGTGCAGAAAAGATACTAACTTGTTACGGAAAAGAATGTGATGAGCACTGCATAGGAAGGAAAAATGCAATATGATCAGCAACCATGAAATTAGTGTACTAGTATCCAATGATTACTTACTTTCTAATGTGTGTTCTTCAAAGATTAATTCAAAAAAGTTTAGAAAGCACAAATGATGATGCACCTCAATCTTGACAACATTCCATGCATAAATTGACTTCGAGTCTTTATGACAGATTAAAAGGCACATAATGCCTGGAAGTGTACCTGCATCTCCTATCGAACATGTGGCCTATAGGCATATTAATCCAGACTACCGATGTGGCAGACACCAGGTGTGTGTGCCTACAGCTCAAAATCATGCCCCACTCAGAGTATCTTAATTGCCCAACCAGTTCACCTTTTCATGCTACACATCACTCTTAATTGGACAATTCTTCACGCCGTTCAGTTACTGTGGTTTTTAGGCTATGTACGATTATTGATATAATGAGTAGATTTGTTTACATGAATAAAAAATAATTTGCACCAAGGAGACTATCTCAGGGCAGTAATTAAGGTGTTCTAGCTTGAGTCCAAATTGGCTTAACACACTCAAGTGGAGTGTAGGGCTCTCTTAAAACGCTCTGGATCCGTGTCCCATCCTGATGGCCTGTTTAACGTAGAAGAGAGTCAATTTTATTGGCTGGATTGCATGTAAGATGAGTGGTCCTTAATGCTTCTCCTCTCTTCTAAATAAGCTTTTCCTTTTGTGGAAGGGTGTGAGAACCAGCTTACGAATGTTAGAAGAGAAATGAATCATGTGGTAGATTCTCTTGCTCGGGACTAGGGAGAGAATCCTGAAAAACTTTTGACTCAGGGACAGTCCCCAATTTGATGATATCGTAACTTTATTTTTTACTTTTCCGTGACTTATTAATTATACTAATAATGCCATTAATAATTATATTAACACTAAAATTGACATAAACATTAACTTTGATTATAATTTGCACAAAAGCATCTCAGATTGAGCCCACATTACCTAGCTAGTATAAAACAGGAAAACATAAAATTCAGTCACAAGTAAAACTCAGCAGTTGAATCAACAGAACTGAAATGCAGATTAACGATGATCTCAATGTACTCAGCAGCAATCTAACATTTCCATACAAGAAAAGAGAATATTTCTCAAGTTTACAACTCGGAATTAACACAAAGATCCTTGATCCTATCTAAACCAAAATCTCCAACAAAATCTAAACATGACTCTCCCATCAAAGACTTCACCAACGACACGACCAAATTCCCAACCATTTGATCTCCTAAATCGAGCTTCTATTTCGATGTTTCGAGCTTATAACCTAAAGAGTTATCAATCGAAAGCTTACCTCTAAAATGACGACTCTGAATTAAATCAAAGATTACAACCTTGTCAGCAGGTACTTGGATATGGAATACTGAACAAAGACGAAGGGCATTGATGGAGATCCTTCGACAGTGTAGATGTCGTAGGCATTGTCGCAGAGAGATGGTGTGATGCAATTTGCAGAGGAGAAGAACTCGGGGAGGATTAGGGTTCCAATTAGGGTTTTGGGGGAGAAATAGTGGAGAGTGAGGGATGGGGTAGAGAGTACGAACATGAGGAGAGAGAAACTAGGGTTAGGGTTAGAGAAAAGGAGGAAGGGAGAGGAGAGGTGGAGGAGCGAAGTTGTTGAGGTCTTCTTTGATCTTGATGGAGGGGGGAATGTTTGCTAGGGTGTCTTCCATCCTCGATGCTGCTGAGTTTATGTGACAGCACGGGTTTTCGGGGGCGAAAATCCGTGCTGTCACATAAACAAAGAGTGCCTGCTCGTCTAGCAGGCACTCTTTGTAGGAACCATCAGGATCATAACGCAAGATGATCCCCAGACAAACCAAAGAGTGCCCGCTCGTCTAGCAGAAATCAGAGCAGACACTATCTAAGATGCGTATAGAGGCAACTAATAAAATGCAACATAAAAGATAACAACTATATAAACAAAATATAAGTATACATCTTTAAAAAGGAACCAGAAAGAACCACTGGTGATGATTGTCCATCACAAAAAATAATGGTTCCCAATAATGGTTCCTACAAAATGTATACTACTATAAAGTAAAGTAGCTACAAACAAAAATACAGAACAGAGTGGGTCACCAGGCCCAATAATCCAAAATATCATATACAGATCCCAAAAATCACAAGTCTAAATACCCAGTCCCATTACCAATGAACTAAGGATAAAAACCCCACTACGAAAGATCTGCTTCCCCCTCCGACATAGACTCAGGGTTTTCTCCAAGCCTAAGGTTCTGGTCACAACCTATACTTGTGACGTATAGTCAGGGTGAGCTAACCATCTAAGCTCAATAGAAGAAACTCAATTATATTGTATCATAATTATAAAGCATGATTTTTAGAACATATATTAGAATAGATGATTCAAGAGTAGATATTTAGAGCAGATAAATCACAAAATAATTTCTAAAGTTTGAATATCGAAACAGATGACAGAGAGAATAGATAATTTAACCAGGCTAATCATATAACAGATGTTGAGGTTTTGATGGCAGAAAACAGATACAGAATACTTGGAATCATAGGCATGTTCATTTAAAGAAACAGACGGACATGAAATCATGTTTATGTACAGAATCTTCAGATGCGAGGTGTACTTTATTTGAATGACTTAAATAATATATACTTAAATAACTCCCATGAATATAGCACGTGGTAGCCAGATGTTTGCTGATGGGTAACCCCGACCATTGTCGTTCAATGAATAATTTTAGATATTTGCATCAAGCCTCTTCAAAAGAGAGCAACTTATGCTAAGGGTTTACAAATCAGATACATGGATATCCCGTCGTGCCGGTCGTGGATATCTTGCCATATCACTGGGATTCATCACATAAACTTTAAATCAAATGCATAATACACAATACCAGGTATTAGGAATCATAAATGATAGAACTTTCATTTATATGCAAGAAATACTTTTAAAACAATAATAAGAAACCATATGTCAAAATACAAGTCTTAATAGTTCATGAAATTAGAATAAATGTAATTTAGATTAAGTTTCCCCTACTTTAATCTCGGAGTCGTTCTAAAGAAATTCAAAAGTTCCTATCCACGACCTCCAACTCTTAGTCTACATCACACATATGATGATATATTAAAAACTAATCCTAATTACTAATAACGTTGGCGTATTTAAGTGTTTTCTCAAAACCGAGGTGGAAATGGGTAAGTTTGTGCTGACTCGAAACTTGACTCAACTTCCTACTTAATTTTGACCCTCAAAAACATTTGATTCATAAGCTAGTTAAATCATAAAAGTTGTAGATCTCGTTGTCATCTTTCCAACACATTAAGAATTGCATCAATCGGAGTTCGGAGGAAAGAGTTATGGCTAAAATACCAAAGCTGTATCGGTACTTCAGTCAAAACGTGTTAACTTAGAACTTGGCCTAACTTCCAGCTCAATTTTGATCCTTAAAACAATTTATTCATTAGTTTGTTAATTTATAAGAGTTGTAGATTTAGTTGTCCTCTTTCCAACGCCTCAAAAATTGCGTCAATCCGAGTTGGGAGTAAAAAGTTATAGCCAAATACTGAAACAGTATTGAAACTTCAGTCCAATTGATCAATCGAATTTTCTCATTGATCGATCAAACGATCACATTGATCGATCAATTTCCATATTGATCGATCAAACCAACATTGATTGATCAATTTCCTTATTGATCGATCAAACCATCACATTGATCAATTAAACCAGCATTGATTGATCAATTTCCTCATTGATCGATCAAACCATCATATTGATCGATCAATCTTCAAATTTGATCGATCAATCCTATCGGGCATGAACTTTCAGAAAATACACTTTCTGTTTCTATAAAAGCATATATAATTTGATCAACAAATTCCAAATTTGATTGATCAAATATGACAGTTTCTGTCATCAATGCCGATCATTAAACTTGACCTATTTTCATCCTTAATTCTTGATATTTCTCAACGAACCACACATACTCATGCATCTGCATATTTATTAGGTCTTAATTCTTACAATAAATCTAATAACTCACCTCTTTTAGTGTCACTTTCGAGTTCTCAGCAAATATCGTTGCCGAAGAGGGTTTCAGAACGAAACATCCGAATTTCCACAGCCAATCCACAAAGATAGATCACAACGTGTTCAAGATGAAGTCGTCAATGATCCACGCATCGATTTCAACCTTCTCAACGCTTGGTTAACGATCGCGAGGTGGAACACTTCTTGAAAACAGGGTTTCGAAAGAAAGAGGGTTTGGAATGATTCGGTTCGGAATTTACAAGCGACGGAGTACCATCGATTCCATCGTCACGTACTCCGCGAAGTGTGCGGAGTTTGCGGCGATTTTGACGTGATCGAAATCAAGCGGTTGAAATCTCAAGAAGGGGATTCGAAGGTGAAAAATCACAAATGGTTGGGTCGGTTCTTCAAACTCTCACTCTCTTTCTCTCTCTACAATTCTCCTCTTTGTAAAATAGCTTAGTTGCCAAGCTATCACCCCCTCTTATAACCAAACGAATGACCCACTAAATATCCTTGATATTTAAGATCCCAAATTCTATCCACTTACATAGGCTTGGTTTCGGTGCTGAGCGGCAAACGATGCGTCGGTGCACGGCTTTCACACTAAAGGCCCAAACACACATTTAAACCTTAATCCGTTCCACACAAAGTTATCTTAATATTATTTAATGGTTTATTATTATATAAAAATCTATGGTGACATCGGTCACCGTGCCGGACACGCACACGGGTTCAGTCTAGTTCGGATTATTCACGTCATTACAGTTTAATCGATATAGTGTAACTATATATAAATTTTCTTTAAAAATGATTAAAAACTAAACTTCTCAACGGACCGTTCCTCGATAGGTTTTGAGCAACTGAACTTCTTGACGGGCAGTTCCAAAATAAGTTTGATGCAACTAAACTTCTCGTTGGAAAATTCCTCGATAAGTTTGGCGCAACCAAGCTTCGCAAGAGACTGATCCTCCTGAAGTCTTGCGCAACTAAACTTCTTTATGGACCGTTCCTTGATAATTTTGGGGCAACTAAATTTCTCAATGGACTATTCAACGAACGGTTTACGACAACTTCTCAATGAACCATTGCGCGAGAAGTTGGCCACTGGCGCACAACAAAAGTACCTCGGTTTGCGCCTAGGCATTCTCTGAAAGCGCCCACGTCTCAGACCCCTTGAAACCCATTGATTTCTTCAGATCAGATGATGGAGGTCGTGTTTCAATCCGATCTACCACACAACAGATCTCGAGATCATGGTGCACCTATCAGATGGTCAGTGTTTTATTCAATGTGTCACTAATCCTCAAAAAATGGCCCTTGAATAATATGGCACATACCACGCGCAAACATGAATTTAGGGCAATTTTTTAGGAATTTGTGACACATGGAATAAACAATTGACCATCTGATAGGTGAGCTATGATCACAAGATCTATTGTGTGGGAGATCGGGTTAAAAAATGACCTCCATAACTTTATCTGAAGCAATCAATGGTTTTCAAGGGGTCCTAGGACATGAGCGCTTTCAGAGAATGTGTGGGCGCAAATAGAACTACCCACAACAAAAGCGCTCAACTAGAAGTTTAGCGCAACTAACCGTTCAAAACGATCACAACAAAACATGTCGTTCAGAGAGAAACGGTTACCATATATGCAACCGCATGGGGTTTGCAAAGTTAAATTGGTTGACTAGCTTGAATTAGACGATGGAGAATTTTTTACATCAATCACTGACAAATGCCCATAAAGTAATGAGTGTGAATACCGATGCCATTTTTTTCCAAAAGAGCAGATTCCTCATCCTAATTAATGGCATGCTTCTAAGTGAATTCTCGAGCAATCGAATGAGCCCTATCCCTCTCCAAAGAGTCATCAGAATTCAGATGCATTCTTGACTTTCTCTATTGGTGTTACAATGTAATGTCATTGTTACTACCCAAAAGAGGATTGGAGGTTTGATAGTTTAGATTAAGCAATAGTAAAAGAAGTAGGGTATTAAGGCTGAAAGCTTATTTTATAATGCACTGATCTGAAAGCTTTACCAAGAGTTTGACAACTTTAATATCTGCTTTGTGATGCTCTTTGAAATATAAAAAAGTATAAATTAAATCGGTAAGATATATTAACAGAAAAGCAAACGAACAGGGTATCCAATGTTCCAAAAACAATCTTGCCGAAAACCACTTGAAACGGCTTTAATAAAAATCTCAGTATAATGGAAAGTTTTTATTATTCATAATCTTTCCAATGTCACTGAATATTACAATCCTTAATAAGTGAATGATAATGTATCCAGAATTCATCAATGAGCATAGTTCCTCTCAATCATTCAATACATACCCTTTTAATTGATTCTTCTCCTTCTAGCAATAAAGTATTTTGGAATTTGAAGTAGCTAACATTGAATTTATTCAATATTAGTTTACAAAATTTGTATCAGTACCTTAAGTTTAATAAGTGGCAAACAAAATGATATGTATTAGGATGAAGATTTGCAAAACACACCAATTGCTTACGAATATTTCAATCCTTAATAAGTGAATGATAGTGAATCCAGAATTGATCAACGAGCATAGTGCATCTCAATAATTCAATGCATACCCTTTCAATTGATTCTTCTCCTTCTAGACAATAAATTAATTTTGAATTTGGAGCACCTAGCATTTGAATTTATTCAATATTAGTTTAAAAAATTTATTTAAGTGCCTCAATTTTAGCAAGTGGCAAACAAAATGATATGTATTAGGATGAAGGTTTGTGAAACACACCAAATGCTTACCTCTTGATCTGTTTGGTATTGACAATCTCTATTGCTATACTTTAAGTAAAAACGATCCAGGTGACTAAAGAAGTCCCAAGTGAATATCTGACCCACCAGAAGATAAAATGAGGGAAGCATCTGATGCTCCTAGTGAACTCCCAATCAATGTTCAAATCAACAAACTCATATCAATGATTAGGCAGCATACCCGTGCAGATTCATCACCAAAAATCTGGCAGATTCTTTCATATAATTCATCTGCAATATCCTGGAATATATAAAAATATAAAAAAAAAGTAAACAGAAAGAGTTGAAAACAAACAGGATCCTCAGATGGAATGAAGTGGTCATCATTAAGAATGAGATAAGTAGCTAAAAGCATAGGAAGATGACCGTAAATGGTTGACATAAGAACTGGAATGGTAAAAAAGCACATAGTTCTAAACACTGTCCGCAGTGAAAACATCTATGAAGTAGCTAGATCGAAACTCAAAGAAGCTTTAATTCTCTACACTCATGGCATTGAACCGGAGTGCATCTTCAAAGTAACAATATATATTTAAACAAATTCAGATGTGTGACTGGCCCATATATGTTAGATTTAAATTTTCTATGGCTGCAGATGATAATCATTCACAGAAGTTTGACTATTTCATAGATGAAAAATCAGGAATGAGGTGGAGTGCAACATTTGGGTCTCACATTTAAAGGAGTATATGTATTGGATCTATATAGAATGTCTTGAAACATTATCCATACTGGATTGAAATCATCTTTCTGCTGATACTGTGTCGCATGAGTTACTGAGTTCTACCAAATCCAAACTAGAGTTTCCGCTTAGAGACTTCATGCTATTATGAATATAGGTGAAAAATACATTAGCATTGGTGTCGCTTTCGTAATCAACAGGAGTCTTAATCATGTATCAAAATTCCAGAGGAAGCAGATATGTATCGTCCGATACGTATCAGTTTCAGACGTCACTGAGTCGACATATTGAATGTAACATGGATAAAAGTTCCAGACCGAACAGATATGTATCATCCAATACAGATCAGTTTCGGAGGTCACCATGTCGATAGATTGGATGTATTGCTGATACATACCAATGTATCGTCTGAAATCGATACATATTGGTTTTGAGCTGGCCAAGACATACTGGAAAGTCGAGATTTTGATTCTTCGTCTTAATCATCATTTTCAAGCGTTTGCTTTAATCAACATTCACCTTCATCATTGATCAATGTGTCCACTGTTGGAAATTTTAAATATTTTTAAATTGTTCGCCTTTGAATAGTCCCACCTTGACCAAGATTTATACTAGGATGTGTTCTCAAAGTGCATAGAGGTGGAATGCACAAAGTTGGGTGCCCCTTGGGTGAAGGCTCCATGCCTTTGTCCCAAAGCTCCTCGCCGGTATGGTACAGGCACGAGCACTTGACCGTTGTGTCTGATAAGAATTCCAATGGGACTAACTCAACCTCACAAAACTGGTTTGTAAGGTGAGGAGTGCCCAGATTATATATAGCCCAAGACCTCCAAGCACACGGGCAATGTGGGACTATTCTAACACGCCCCCGCACGTGTTGGCGGGATTGACCCAAGCCAAATCACGTGGACAATTGAATCGGGTGACATGGAGTGGAAAAATATCTGCTCTGATACCATGTAGAATCCCATGAGCCTAACTCAAACCTCACAAAACCTGCTTGTAAGATGAGGTTTGCCCAAGATATAAAAAGCCCAAGAAGGGCCAGCCCACAACCAATGTGGGACAAATCCAACAGTGCCTAAATTCAAAGAGCCGGTATGGTATAGGCAATCATTAAATAAATGTCTTTATCCGAAGTTGTGCCTGAAGCACCTTTTCTCTTGGCAGTTAGATCTACCCTATAGGGAAGGGTGAGCCCGATGTTGGGAGTTGGTTCTAAGTTCCATCACTTCGGAGACAGTGATAGCGACGATGGTAAGCCCACCTTTAGAGGATGGGTATAACTTGCAATCACGTACCACGTGATTTAGCATTCAAACACAAAAACCACGTCGTGCAATTGACTGCATAATCCCTCTGTGTGTGTGTGTGTGTGTGTGTGTGTGTGTATATATATATATATATATATATATATATATATATATATATATATATATATATATATTATATATATATATGGAAAAGGTGTCCGTCCTCCAAGGTTCCAGGTGGAGGTCCACGTGCCATCCAAAACATTGTTTCAATGCCACATGGACCTCGGGTGCATTGCTTAGATCATTTTAAAAAAAAATAATTTTGAAAACTCATCTCCACCATGTGTTTTTTGAGCCATGAAATGTAGACAATTGAAATTAGTCAAACATTGACTTATGCTTTTAAAAAGCTTTTTTCGAAATTTCTTGTTTTAAAATTGATCTAAACCATCCAACCATGCTCCACCTTGGAGGATGGTGACTGTCTTCTCATAGAGGACGGAACCCGCTCCCTCTATATATATATATATATATATATATGGAGAGAAGCTAGGAGATATGCGTTCGCTCGAACGCACCATTCCCTCATGCATTCAAACTCATCATGTGCCACGTGGCAACCATTTAGGGGATTGGGTGACACCGCAACTTGCCCAAGGAGGATTAGATCCATCCAAAAATAAAGGGTGTGAACATATGGTAAACTTTAACCAGGATTTTAAAGGGCAAAAGATGAACCCTTCAAAGTGGGTGAAACTCCTGATCACGTGGCACATGATCAAGCATTCAAACGCACGGATCAAGCTGTGCGTGATAATGGATAGTCCCTTTTTCCATGTGTACATAGTTATATAATTATCATAAAGAGGAGGTAAGAGACAAACCTTTTTGTTTAGCTTCACTTTCATTCGATTTTCTTGGAACACAGTAGAGCCGTAAGTTGTAAAGTAGAGGTGTCGAGGGGTCGTCATTAATACAAGACGAATTTTGCAGCTTAACAGCGTTGATCATGAAGAGGGGGTAAAAGTTTGAGACCTGTAAAAGGCGACCGTTAAGCACGAGATAAGAGTTGTAAATAGGTCCAAGACACAAATGCACGGTCTTGATACCTCCATATGTTACATATGATTCAACGCCCATAACCTCCGTATTTAATGCAAAACATTAGGTTAATGACGAGAAAAGAAAACTATATAAAAATATTGATTGAAGAAAATTTTCGATCCCAAAAGATACTTTTTTGTTTTTTGACATCTCAATATAAAGGAACTCAGAGATTGATCAAAAAAGAAAACTATGGGAAATATTGGTAAAATGGAAAGCAAAGATTGATCAGAAATCTTGATAAAAGAAATATATGCAACATCTTGATCAAACGGGAAAGAAATATATGCGATATCTTGATAAAAGAGAGCACAGAGATGGATTGGAAATCTTGATAAAACAGAACTCGTAGATAATTATAGTAAAAAAAAATTGAAATCTAAACAAACCGAACCTCAGAGATCGGTGGAAACAAATCTAAAAGCCGAGATCAATAGGTGTTTTGCATAATTTTGCTTTGACTTGTGACTTTGTATGACATTAAATTCCTATCATTGTGCTATAATGTATTGTACAGTTGCTCGAGACAAATAGATAAGGTTACCATCTTTTAAAGACATGATTAAACGTCATCTTCGGCTCGTTTGTGCTTAAAATGCCCTATCTCATATAAATTTATCCTTCTAGTACTCCTTTGAGCCTATAAAAAAATTTGAAATTTTTTTGCTTTTATACATTCTTTCACAATTTCTGAAAATTTAGCCTTACCCTTTTTACTTATGAGAAATTAAGAATAAGGAGCGAAAATGAACGAAAAGAGAGTAAGTGGAGAGATATTGAGTTGTGGTGTTTACTGAGAATGAATGACAGAAAATTGAAAAAAAAATGAAGAATTTTTTTTTTTTTTTGAAAAATAATAAAAAATATGAGGTGCTTCAAGAAAATGAAATTCAAAAGAAGAAAAATGAGTGAGAAAAGAAAAGAAAGTTGAGAAAGAGAAAAAAAAATATTGAGAAAAATAACGTGAGATTAGAAAAGAAGATGTGAATAGTTTATTTTCCAATTTATCAAAAACTTTGAATCTCAACATTTACTTTCTTTCTTACCCTTATCTGAGCCCCATTATAACCCTACAAAAGACCTTTATGATCCGATCTTGCTTTGGTAACTGCTTTGTAGAGAGTAAATATATTATATCTATGATACTTGATGTGACATGCATAGAATAGACAAGTATCATTCTCATGAGATTCTCATTTGTTCATTGATTGCATCGTATTTCCTTTATTGTGTGAGACAATTTCATTTGTTTTGTATTGATTACTCACATGTGTGTGAAAATTTACACATCATCGAAGTGTATTTATTTTTTAGAGCATATCTATTGTGAGAATTGAGCCAAGACTTTGATCCAATGGTTCATTATTGCAGAAAGTCCCAAGATTGATAGAGCTTAACATTGGTATACACGCACTCTGAATTTAGGTATGGATAGATGAGTTACCTAAGAATTGGAACATTAGAACTAATTAGAACGGGTACGAGTACGATCAGTATGGCATTGACATTTGAAATTAAAAATTCACATGATTAATTGATTAATGATTTTGTGTTTTAAAAGTGAATATTTTATAAAAATCATATTTTGAAAAACTAAATTTTACTGATGATTTCGAAAAAGTGTTTTGAAGTTTATGGATAATTTTACTAAAACCCTTCAGGAGACAAAACTTTTCCACTAGGGATCACCTAGTGGTTTAAAAGCTTGTTGTATGCGCTAAATGCAATCGCGATCCCTACGAAAGTGACATTTATTGATTATTTTAGGATGCTAGTTTATCTTTCAGTTGTTTATTTTCTCCTTTGCTCGAGGACTAGCAAAGTGTAGGTTTGAGGTTGTGATAAGTAGTGAAATATGATCATATTTCACCCCTTTTAGCTTACATTTAGCCATTTGATGAAGGCAATCTAACATATTTGTGAAGTTCTAATTGTTTCATAAAGATTTAACTATTGGATGCATTTGGAAGCATAAAAGAGTATAAGAACAGCTAACGTAGGAACATTGGAGCAAAGGAGTTAATGGTCCTTGAAATTAAAATTAAAATTTGATTTTTTCTATACAATCGGTATAGAAAATTCCTATAATTTTTTGGCCAATTTTCTTTGGATTAAATTATAGGAAATGAAATGAAAATATCAATTAATTCAAAGAAAGAAACTATAGATTTAAAGCAATACTACACTAGTTTACCGATTTCTGAGATTTTAATGAGAAATGAAGACTAGGCAGTAAAATTGAATTAAATCAAGAATAAAAGAGAGGATCGGGATGCTAACTCCTCCCATCCTTGGTTTACCATTTATGAAATACAGATCTAACGATTAAGATATGATACCATCACAAGATGCAAAGCACATAAACATTGAACTCAATCAAATGTTTACGGAAAATATTTCACTTAATCCACAAAACCAACTCAAAGTGTATGCTCTTCCTACTGCCGTAAAAGAGATGAGGTAAAACATTCATTGTAAAAGAGACTTCTAATGATGATAGGTTAATATTGTAAAATAAGACAAAACATCTATAGTAAAAGAGAGACTCCTAATGACGATGAATTAGTACCGTGAATATTATCAACAAAGAACACGGAGTGGATTCCTTATTGTAGATCCGAGATCATGGGAGTGGGACTAGCACCCCTATCTTAGATGGCAATCGAAATTTACTAATTCAACAAGAACAATAAGACATTAAAGATCAAGGTATCTATAATAGTATAATATCCCAACCACAGATCTATATTAGCATAGATGAAAACCTCGGATGGGGTTCATTAGATCCCCATCCTCAAAAGGATTTAGCAACTCATGCTAGAAATGAACAATATAATTAAAAGATAAATTAAAATAAATATTAAAATATCGTTAAATGGCTCCTATAAAATCCACAAAAGCTTTAATCCAAGCAGGTATAATATTTCTCAGTTGCAGAAATTGAAACTAATCTAAACTAGAACTAGGAAAATGCATGAACAAAACTTGAAAAATGGAAGAAGGAACTGGAAGAAAGTTGGAAATTCCTAGAAAAAGAAAAAATAAAAGCTAAGATAAAAGTCTCTTAAAATCAATTCTCTAGTTTACTTAAATAGGGTCTCAACTCTAGATTTGAAATTCAAAAAATCATATTTGAATTTTAAATTTCAAGGACCATTAACTGCTTTGCTCCAATGTTCTTACGTTAGCTGTTCTAATGCTCTTTTATGCTTCCAAATGCATTCAATGGCCAAATCTTCCTGAAATAATTAGAACTTGACAAATATATTAGATTGCCCTTATCGAATGACTAAATGTAGGCTTAAAGGGGTGAAATATGATTATATTTCACTACTCATCAATAAGAAAAAAAAATAACCGAAATCTTGATAAAACAGGAACTCCAAGAACTCTCGGAAAAGGAATATATGTAAAATCTTGATTAAACATAAGGTAGAGAACTCTTGGAAAAGAAAAACATGTGAAATCTTTATTAAACAGAAGTAAGAAATAAAATTATTCTAAATTCTAATTAAGCGCAAGACAGAAATCAATTGAGAAAGAAAAATATAAGAAAAAATGATAAAACAGAAGTAATAAGTCGATGACAATAGAGAAACTTGGAACTCGGAAATAGATCAAACGAAATTAGAGATGGAGATTACCTGAAAGGCAGCAGATAGAGATTTTCAGAAGCTTCTTTGGGGGGTCGTCGGCCACTTCTACTATATGGAACTACGGATAAGATCGGAAGGTTTCTTGAGAGGAGGAGGGAAATAGGAGAATGGATTTAAATGCCAAGGAAATAAGCAAATTTAATATATATTTCTTCTGGAAATTTAGAATATTCTTTTCTGTCTTCTTTCTAACGGTTGAGTTGGGATTATATGTTTTGGCGAGTGGTCTGTGGATGGTGCTCCCATGCTCATTTTCAATCAAATGAGCACAAAAATTGTGGGTACATTTGTTCTAATCGGCAAGTTGACCGTGAGTGGTCGATTGATAGACCAAAGAGTAAACAAATGCGCTAACGTGCTTTTTAACTTACGGTTATGGAAAATTGCGTATGAAGACGGACCCCCGTATCCTCTCGTCGGTACATGTCGTCATCAGCGGTAACCACGAGTGCCCCTTGCCCTTAAACTCATCTGCAAATCAAACATGCTCGATATAATTTAAGATTATGATTCATCACCACGAGAATGTTAATCTCCAATTGAAATAGCATTTAGGGCTATCCACTGGTTCGGGTCATAATTTTGGCTGCCTAATAAGAATATTGCAAATGCCTGGCTTGATCCGACCCAACCCTACCCGACACAACACTCCTACACAAAAACTTGACTCAACCCGGTAAAAATACCCCTACCTGTATACTTCTTATGTACCCGACCCGTAAAATATTGGGTCGGATGGGGTCGGGTCGGGTTGGGTCAATCTTTGACCTCCAACTACTCTACTTTAACCTCCTACATGTATTGCTCTACTTTCCTATTCTCTCATTTGTAATTTCTATTTAAACACATTTGTACTAATGAAAAATATACACCAAATTCATTTCTAACGTACCCGCAAAGACAAACATGGGAGTCTTGAAATGAAAATTTGAGTTAGTTATTTCATTGAAGGAATATTTTAACTCTAATATTGACATGCTTTAACAGCTTTGTCGGCATGGGTGTCGGAAAAGGAATTGGCTTCATGTCCATGTTTGATGGTCAATCTTAACAAAGATTTATTAAATCAGTAACAAAACTTCCATGGCAAGCCAACATAACCAAGCATGAAGGAGATGCCACAGCCCTCATTAATAAAATCTGAATTGGAGTACTCTATTTAGAGGGTGAAATTCTCAAAACAAAGCTCCACCTAATACATCAGTGATTTGGGTGCTATGAGGAGTTCCACCTGAGCTAGGTGCACTCTATTTAGAGTACACTATCTTTTCAATGATGATCTAAGCAATACACCCAAGCTCCATGTGGCATCGAAAAAATATTTTGGGTGCCATGTGGAGCTCCACGTGGAAGCTTGGAGGACGGTGACGGTCCTCCCATGGAGGACGGACACCTTTTCCATATATATATATATATATATATATATATATATATATATATATATATTGTTAGAAAAATTACGATTTGAAGCATGTAGTCGCTATCTTTAAAACGTTATTCGCTCCCTACTCTAATAAATTCTCAAGTTTTCAAAAAGGGTTCAAATGAGACGTTTTCGAGATACAATGAGCTCAATTTCTTTTATGTGATCCGTTACTTTGCAACAGTAGAGGATCGCCCTAGAAAACTCGATCTGATGAAGTACCAAATAAAAGAAGAACGCAACAGAATTGTCAAACAAAAAAGGAACTAAAGAAAACTCGAACGCAGCGGTTCACCGCTAGGCACACTCTTCTCTTCTTATTGTCAAACAATAATAGCATGGACCACTTTTTTAATGTGGGACAATTTATTTATATACAAAAAATGAGAACTTCTAGTGCCTAAAAACCAACTCATTAAACTAAGAAAACAAAAAGGAAATTTTTTTTTTTTTTGAAATTATTTAAAATATTTATTATATTCTAAAGTAATAAATAAATATTATATATATATATATATATATATATATATATATATATATGTATATATATATATATATGGAAATGATCTCCTAAGTGAAATCATTGATTTTGAAGGGTGAAATTAAATAAAACACATGTCTTTGGTACATGAATATGTGTGCCATATGGCAGCCTCTCTTGCTTGCTCTCTCTAGTGTACTCAACAAAAAAGAGGGAAATTTATCGGATCGACCCTATCAGATACACCTTTCCTGCCAAAGACCCTATATTTACACGTTTACCCAAACCGACCAGCTCCAAGCCTAGCCGACGCACGCCTTTATGAAATGTCAAAATTACCCCTAGGTAATAAATAGCCGAAAAACATTCAAATCACTACTGTTTAACTCTTTTTACTTTTTACTTTTCGTTCAAAGTCGGTGTCGTTTTGTAGTCGGTGGCGCTCCATTTTTCAATCTTCAAGCTACAATACAAAATCTGTTAGAAATAAAATTATCTTCCATTGCTATAGAATTTTTTCTTCCTCTTTCGACGGTGTATATTTTGAATTAATTTTGCAAGGTTAATTTTTATATAGTCGATATCAATTGTATAGACAATCGTTATCGACTATGTATAAAGTCCATGTCGACGATATATAAAGTCGATATCGATTGTATATATAGTCGATATCGACTGTTTATACGGTTGATATAGTTAGCTCAGTCAGATTATATATAACAATTCATTTAAACAATCTGTGTTAGTATGAGACTCACTCTTTTTCTTTTTATTATAGTTCATTTGAACAAGCTGTCAAGATGGTCATACACGTGTACACTGGGCTATTGTCAAATGTTCCCCAATTGGCATTTGGAATCTCTATAATGACACTAGCCTGAGGTAAAAGGAGTTGCTGAGAGCATTAGTTATCGGTGAAATATTTTAAATGCCTAAGGGTGTGGGTTTCATAGAGATGTCATCGATGCGATGTTGAATTTTTGGGTTGAAAAAAATCATTTCTGAATCAGGAAGAGGTATGTCTACATTTGGAAATTAGACATTGCATTAATATTGGGCTTTGGCGTAGTTGGCCCCGAACAGTATACCCCCTTTGTTAAACCACCGAAAGAACAAACCATTTGCTACAAATATTTTTGTGGAATGCCTACCGGGGAAATTCTCCGGTCTCATATAGACAGTGCAATTAGGTGAGCGGAAAGTGATGATGACTACGTAAAATTGTCTCTTCTATTTGTGCTGTGTATATTTCTTTTTCTCGAGTTCCACCAATAACTGGCAAAAGACCACGTCGACCTCGTTGATGACGTCGATAACTTTAATCGAACTCTGTGGGGTCTCCACGTGTACCATGACTTGCTCGAGTATATAATAAAGGGTGTGAAAAATAGAAAGACTGCCGACATGGATAAAGGGTTTTAAGTCGTATAACACATGGATGCATATGTGTACTTCAATGGTGGGCTTATGAGATGCTGCCAGAAATCTCTCCTGAACGGACACCCCTTAAGGCCCCTTTCCCACGATTGTTGAAATGGGTGGAGAAGGCGTAATCGAGGATCAAAGGCTACACTCTCGAAAATATGCTGAACAATAAGGTATGATGTTTATTTAATACGTCAAATTTATAAAGCTAAGGACTATAAAGAGTATCAATTTTGATTGAATAAGGGTACCGACTGCTTAAAGAATCGATACCGACTTCATAACGGGTCGATACCGATTAATTAAAGAGTCACTAACGACTGCTTAAAGAGTCAATAAACCTCTTAATGAGTCGATACCGACCTCTTAAAGAGTCAATAACAACCTATTAATGAGTCAATACCAACCTCTTAAAGAGTCGATAACGACCTATTAATGAGTTGATACCGACCTCTCAAAGAGTTGATACCTTGTACTTATATTCTATTATCGATTTAGTAATCTGATATTTTGGGTGTTTCCTTTTTTTTTGGAAAAGGTTTGCACTCCCCTCGAACCGATTGCCTTTGAGTTATAGATACTCGTCGTACGAGAATATCTACAGGGTTGAAAGGTCATTGGGGGGAAGAGAAAAGAGGCTCACGCAGCGGTTCATTCCGATCGACAATATTGATAAGGAAGAATTTGACGTCCAATCGACGTTAGACGAAGAATCGTCCTTGGAAGAGGGCCCAGTCCATGTAGAGCGGCCGAGAACTAGGGGGGCCACGAAGGAGAGTAGAAGTGCATCGACCTCCTATACTGAATCGTAGTTGAGGAGGATCGACGGTCTAGTGCTCGAGAACTGGAAACTCACCTAGAGAGTGAGTCATTTGGAGCGAGAGAATGAGATCCTCGCGACACATAGCAACTCCGTAGAGACACTATGCAACTCCTTGAATGAGCGGCTCACTTCAAGGGATGTGGAGCTACAGACGTTGAATCACCTCAACAAGTTGGTCTGAGAGGACCAAGAGATTCTGAAAGAACTTATTGAAACGATTTTGGAGGCAACACTTAAGGTATGTGTTGTAACGTAGTTTGTATAAGTGAATATAATTTCAACCAACTTTCTAATAATGTTACATTCGATTTTCAGGATGCTATTATTTCGGAGCTGCTATTGGAGGTGTCTGACATAGCCTTCAATATCCCATCTTCCTCCGAAAATTCTGCCGATAAGGGACCACCTCCTCCCATACATAAGGAGGCAGCAGCTGGTGAAGAGCAGCTTGAGTCTCAAGCCGATAAGGATCCGGCTGGTGATGAGCAACCATCTTCCCAATTCACGAGGGTGCCTCAACAACAAATTGACACTCACTTTAGAACTCGTCAAGGAAAATACACGAAACGCACTGCCGTCAAACCTAGGACATATCGAAAGGGAGTCACGACGAAAAAGCCTATAATGGAGAGGGCCAATGAGGAGACATTGGTTATTGCTACTGTTGAGCTGACTGAGGAGTAGAAATACATGATAGTCCTCTAGAACAAGCCTGAATTTGAGGACGAGTAAGTCATTCTTCTCATGATTGTTAGCTAGTAGTTTATTTAGTTACGGGGTCGATCTTATAAATTTCCCTTTTGAATTTCAACGGTTGCCGTTATTTATGCAGCACCTACGTAAGCATCGTCGGTGATTATACGTTCCTGGTGCAACCTTTCAGATGTTTGGTGGGCACGACATACTTGAATAATATTATAAGTAAAGTAACTTTACAACTCATATATTTAGTTTTGGAATGTTCATGCATTATTTCTATCATTTTTACTACTGTAAGTACTAAATAGACAATAGTCAACAACTCCGTAGTCAGTCGAACGACTTTATAGATAGTCGCCATCTAAAGTTGTTGACGATTGCCTATTCAGTCGTCGACGAATCTTTATACAATCGGTATCGACTGTATAAAGAGGCGATATTGATTTCCTACAAAGTCGGTATCGATTGTATAAAGAGTCGAAGATGACTACTTAGACAGTCAATACTAACTCTATTGAGAGTCTTCAACGACTGTCTAAAACTGTACAGACTCGTTGACGACTCTTTAGAGTATTGTTTATTTGCTTAACACTGTATTTATATAGCTTTCAGATAATGGGAGCCTACCTAAGACTCTTGGAAGTCATTGATGACACTATTCATCCAGACGAAAAGGAGAATTCTTCCTTATGGGCCCCACCATTTTGACCTACATGGGCTTAGGGCTGAGGGATTTCAACAAATTCCAAAACTGTACGAAGAATCATTCAAGATACAAATCGAATGGTGATCTGCCCATAAGCTCGAAGCGAACCAAAGCAGGTTGCTATAAAATTTCTTCTTCTACCGGTTTCAAAATCTGTGGGCTCACGATTGTAGCATGGTATGCTACCAACATCTTTTTAATTTTTCAAATCGTACCCTCTGACATTATATTGCCTATTTCCAAATATTTGTCCCAATTCAGTCTCACCAACCGTTACACTGGGCGCTTGCGATCATGAAGGGTGTCGAACGATCGATAACGGTCGTCGACCTTATTTTTAATAGGCCCTCTAAGGACATATATTTGGACCAATTGAAAATGTTAGTAAGTAATTGTTATACGAATTCGTTCAAACTTACAAATTTTGATTATTTTCTTAGCATATCTGACATTCCATTATTTTGAAACAGACGCATTACCCTCCCGCGCTTTTATATTCATACGGAGACTCCACTGCATTGAATGTTAAGACCTATCCTTGGTCATCTAGTGATTGTTAGGTCAAAGTCATTCCTCGACAGAGCAATTCGTGGGATTGTGAGATGCTTGTGCTGAATTATGTGGACTACTTCATGTCAGGGAGGAAATTTGACTTCGCGCAAGAAGATGAGTAAGTTCAAGGTAAAAATTGGCCATGCCCTGACTAAATACATTGGTGATGGAGGGGGTTTTAGCCCAGGACCTTGGTAAAGATGTACCAGTGGATCCGTCCTCAAATTTGTAATGTAAATGAAACTATAAAATTGAATATATGATGATTTGTAATGTAAATTCCAAAACTTTATATTTGTAAATTCAAATTCAATTTTGAGATGAGTACATGATAATGTAAATTTGTTACTCTACATTATTTAACCACTGCTAAGTAAACTTGCGAATAGATAGTCTTCGATGACTCTATAGTCAGTCGAACGAAGACGACTCTGTAGTCAGTTGAACGACTCTCTAAAGAGTCATTGACAAATGTATATATAGTCAAAGACGACTCAAAGACAGTCACCAATGACTGAATATACAGTCGCCAATGACTCTTCATCCAATCGTCAATGACTGTCTATAGGGTCGAAGATGACTGTTTATATAGTCGTCTGCGACTCTGTAGAAAGTCGATCATGACTCTTTGAAAACAATTTTGTACATTCCATGTTCCATGTTTCTGAGCAAATGTACAGTCCAAAATTATAACTATTACGAAATAAAAAATATACATTCTGAGTTTCTGAGCAATATACATTCCAAGTTTGATCGTGAATATTACATTGCCTCGTAACGTTCCATCTACCACTATTATGAACTGACTTTCCAACCAAACTTTGTTCGTAACATTTTTTGTATGATCTAGGCGGCTTCTTATACTATTCCTGGATGTGATCTATCTCCATCCACCGCATGTGAATTGCAATCCTATCGTCCATCAGTAGGTGACTTGTGTCAGATCTATACCAAGGTATCGTAATTTCGGAGGTTGATTCTGGATCGGAGGTACCTTTTTCACTACTAAAATATAAAAGAGTTACAAAGCGATAACTAGAAAGGAAACTTTTCATATAATAAAAATGGTACCTATTACAACATCTTGCCCCGTCTACAACTTCAGAGGTTTAAGAAGTCTTACAACATCTTGCCCCCGTCAGAAGTACCTTTTTCACTGCAAGCCCACAATTATCGTTTCGATTGCATTTTGGAATACATACCTTCACAATGGAAAATATAAACTAATCTCTGTCAGAATGCAAGTTGCCAAAAAAATCTCATTTCTTAATAGAAAATGTAAGTTACCAATCTCTTAATTGAACGGTATCGCTCTTATATAAGAGCGCTAACAATCTCTTAGTGATATCTTAATGGAGCAATATCATTCATCATTGCATGCACACTATCAACCTATCGGTCTCATTGCAGTGCAACTCCTGCGATTGTGATCATACTCAATGCACCTGTCACACTATAGGACCCTAACTTCACCCTTAGACCATATCCTTCTCTTCCTTGGTCGGCCGGCTTGCTTTCAGGAATTATAGGGCGGTCTCACTTTCATATTTTTTAGTAGTTGCTTAGCTTGAAATTTCCATTGACTTCTATCAAGGGTGGGAAACTATTATTCGTTATATAATTATTTAAAGTAAGTGGTAAAAAAATATTTCTCACAGAAGTTATGGTAATCGTAACTTCTCCGATTGATGGTCACAATGGCATACAAGCAAGACAAACTATGAATGTTCCAACGGCGGTAAGTACATGTCTTGTGTTCCAAGTCGACGTGATGAATGAAATTCTCAGAATTAACCTAGAATTGATCGCGCCCGTATGGCTGAGCTCTCTTTCTATTAGCCCACTGTAGCACCTTCTTCATGTGCTCACTTGCTTTTGGGCAGAGAAGGGTGCTCAATTTCTCATATATCTGTTGACGCTTTTGAAAATAATAAACGACTTTCTTTCTAATAGTTTTGATTAAGTCGATAATTAGTCTCTCCCGAGCTAGCTTCAGTACGTTGTTCAAACTTTCAGTATTATTCATAGTTAGAGAATCATACTGCCTCTCTTTAATATGTGCATGTACCCAATGCTTCAGGTTTATTTTAAAATATACTCTACGACCCGAGGATCAATAACATCTTTCTTGATTTTGTTCATAAAATGATCAAATTTCTCTACTGAATATGCACGCACAACGCTCCATCATAGATCCAACACGCCGTTCTTGGGATACTTGTGTGCCAAATTTTGTGTCATATGTCACATGCAGTAGCTGTGATATGTGTTAGGGAAGATTCATTTTACCGCCTTTATTAAACCCTTCGACCTGTCCGTGATAATAACGAAATCTTCGCTAAACTCATCGATTACGAACGCACCTACCCGTTCAAGAAACTACATCTATGTATCCTCTTCATCTAACTCAACGACGGTAAACTCTAACAGTAATATATGGCTACTACCGTCTTGTGATGAGGCGATAAGTAAGATCATTTTGAAACGTCCTCATAGGTGCGTGCCATCTACAAGTAATATGTGACGAAGTATATTGCGGTAGCTTCCAATGCACGATTCAAAACCTCAAAAAAATCTTTGGAACTTACCCTCAGGCGTAAGTTGAAAGGACGTTTGTATATTATGATCTACTTCTCTATCTCCTTTACGTAGGCCGGTAGATCCACAAATTGCACTTGCCAACTACCTCTAATATCATTCAGGGTGAGTTGTTTCCCCCTCTAAGCCTTTGAATATGTGATTTGTACGTTATAAGTTTTTACAACGTCAAATATTATCGACGCAGGTGTATAGTCGAATCTTTCCATAAGTTTCTCCCGTATATAGTTGGCTATGAAGGAGATTATTACATTACGGTGACCGTGTGGTCCGATCTTAGCAGCCTCGCATGTGTGAGTACTATTGAATGTCTTGATTTTGAAAGAGTCAAGCCCAGTCAATTTAGACACATGTATTCGCCACGAACAATCGGGTTCGTAGCATTCGACTGTCACTCGAGAACTAGCAGTTTTCAAGGGCCGGATTTGAATGTTTTTCTCCACCGCGTGTTCTTTCAATGGTCTTTAGAATGTTTACTTATTTCTGAAGGTCTCTCTAACTTTAAACGTCTAATTCCAGTATTCAGTTTCCACTTCTTGATCGGAAGAGTCGTCCGATGTCTTTAACACTTCGTAAGCTCCGTCTATTAGAGGATTATCAATGTTTCTCATAAAATTTTTCGAATCCTTTTTTATAAATCCATTCGGTTCTCCATCATAATCTTCGGCGTTCTCTTTTAAGTTATCTTTATTAGTGGGTTGAGGATGACTATGCCCTTCACTAGCGGTGTTCTTAGGTGGTTGACTAGGTCCTTCATCGAAGGGATTCTGATGTGATTGACTAGGGCCCTTTATCAAAGGGTTCTGACGTGATTGACTAGGCCCTTCACCGAAGGGGTGCTCATGTGCATGAACATGGGGTTGAGCTCCTCCGGTAATCCTCATCGATGAAATGCTAGAACATAATTTGCGAGTCAACCAAGTTGTGAATCCATCGGGGAAGATATGACCGAAATCGTCTTCATCCCCTACCCTTTCTGACGTGTAGTCTAACCCTTGACTACATTGTTGTGACCCATGCATATATTTTAGTAGGTCTTCATATGATTCAACTAGAGCATCGTTTAAATTAATAGTTGCTTTCCTGGCCAACATGTTCGCCGTAATATCGTCGTCATCGCCTAAACGGACGGTATCGTATATAGGTCCATCATCTTCAAACCTACATGGTTGAAAGGAATGGTTACTCACAAAATCAGTCCCGACAAGAGGTACTTGTTCAGCTTCGACTCGGAAGGATGATTGTTCTTTAATGATAAATACATTTATGACGTCCACCCCGGCTTTATAAAATCTAAATAGAGAGATCAAATCATCCAAGTCCAAAATGTCGGCAAGCACATGGGTATTCACTATCTTCATTGAGAACTTTAAGGAGATTGTTTCATCTATCATCGCAAAACTGATAGCGTACATTCGCCTTCAGAATTGTTCATACGAAATATCCGTCGAATGGGAAAGAAGCCTCCACCGGTCACCTTCATACAAGCCATCATTACTTACAAGAAGGTCATCATAGTGACAGAAAAGAGGAATGTCCACCTTCGACATTGTCTGTTTAAGAATGAAATGGAATGGGTCAGAAGACTGATGACACAAAGGGGAGATGATGACTGTTTATACATATCGACTGTTTAAAAAGTCGTAACTGACCGTTTAGACAATCGTTATTGACTGTTTAAAAAAATTGACCGATAAAATAAAATTATTTCTTATACTGCACCATTAAGAGACCCTAACAAACTGAAAATGAGGTTTATACTAGATAATCTGAACATACCTCGCAAACTGCGGGGTCTTCTTTTCTCAATGGCAAAATGCAGGGGCTTCTTCTCCCAAGCCTTTGTTTTCTTCTTTCAAAGCAGATCGGACTGAGGAAGAAGACGTCGTCACCTTCGCCACCTCTAACTTTTTACTAACTATAGTAGATTAAAATGAGGAAGAAGGGGATGCTTTTGTGGGTTAAAGAAAGTCATAGAAGGGGGTAATTTGGATATTTTACTCTCCTTAGGGTCGGCTAGGCTTGGAGCTGATCGGCTTGGTCAAAGGTGAAAATATAGGGTCTCTGACAGGGTCGATCAAGTAAATTTCCCAAAAAAAAAATGATTGAAAGTAGGTTTAATTGCTTTACTCTAAGATTTTGAAAGTACCATTTTAACCCCTTGACCTAAACTGACATGATATTTGGAGAAGTAAATTCGATATGACATTTATTATAGGGAGCCATTACTTGCACACACTTTTCAAGTGATTGCATTGAATTGCTCCGAATTTAAAAGAAAGACTTGCAAGTTTGACGACCTCTACTATGTGAAAACACCATTTAAGCCGTTTGATTTGAAGGCCATGATTTAAAGATATCAATTGCAAAAGATTAGAATAAAATATAATTTTTATCATTTGATTAAATGGAATCAAAGGCTATAATATAACTCAACAATTGACTACAATAGATCAAATGACAAGTATCATGCTTTGCTCAAATTTTATGTACCAGAGATCTATTGATCATGAACTTCAAATCAGACGGCTCATATTATATTTTTACATATCACATGCCCCTAAAATACCAAGTCTTTCTTTAAATTTGGTGCAAGCACTTGAAAAATGTGTGCAAGTAATGGCTCCCTTTATTATATTGTACAAGGATAATTTGGTCTTAATTGAAAGTTTTCCTATACATCCTTAAGCCCCATTTTCAAAGTTTGGGTACCCAAATTGTTTTCGTTAATTGAATTTTTCCCCCTTTGACCATATTTTAGACGGTGGATATGCATCGGATCATACCCAAATTATTTGAGTGATCTTTGATCATGTATGGGGAAATTTTCGCCTCATTCGATCCCCTCGATAGTTTTCACATGAGCCCCACCTGATTGGACTGCATGCATCCACCATGCATTCCAACCCATATCTCCAGGCCTCTCTCGCTCTCTCTCTCTCTCTCTCTCTTATATATATATATATACCATGTCTCAAAAAACACATGGTGGGGATGAAGTTTCCATTCTTATTTTATTTATTTAAGATGATCTAAGCAATGCACCCAAGCTACACCATGTGGCATCAAAATAATGTTTCACGTGCCACATGGAGCTCCAAGTGAAACTTTAGAGGATGGTAACCATACTCTCATGGAGGACGGAGTACCCTTACTGTATTCCAACATCAATATGGAGTTCCACATGGTCACCGAAATACTGTTTTGGTGTCACATGGAGCTTGAACAACCTGTATAGATTAATTTGAAAAAAAATAAATTTAAAGTTGAGTTTTAAAATTAAAAGTCAATTTTGACTATAATTCAAGAATCTAGATTTTAGGACCTAAAAAATACATGATGGAGATGTTTTAAAATTTATTTTTTCACTTCGTATTAGCTCTTGTGCACCGGTCACTTTGTATTGGCTAGCTCTTGAGGAAAATGTTCCATGATCTGATTGTAGGGTCCACCTACTAACATGGTTAGTTTTGGAGGGTTTTGCACTATGTACATGAATATCGAGAGCAATGATATCAATAAATTCTGGCCAATGGTACTTAATTCGTTCATTCACCTAACGAATTGTAAATTGGCACAATAAACTCAATTCGGTGTGACAAGTGAATTCTCAATTAATATTAAGCATTTTATCTATAGCAAAATTTTAAGAGCATAAAAACAAATATAAACCTACGGACTTTATGGTTTTTATATTTTAAATTTAACTAAAATTTCATTTATATTTTATATAATTTTATATTACAAAACTTTAAATAATTTTAAAACTCATCTTACCCGAGGTGAATCGGTTTCGCTTGACACTTGTGAAATGCGAATCGTAAACTTGAATTCGAATCGAGCGAATCAGTGAACTAAGTAACTATTTTCTGGCTACCCAGCTGCTATCTCAGTCAGGCAATTCATCCTCCTACTTGGACTTCGATTTCAAGAAGTTCTTGATTGACGATGTGAACATCATAACTCTACCACTGAGTCAACAAGATAAATAGTATATTTTGATGGTGTTTGACTGCATTGAATCAGACGATGAAGCTTATTTCAAATCTTCAATTTGATAGAATGTATAGATCGCATGATTCAAATTTTCTAATTGACACTACAAAAAATAAGACTATTAGCGGCAGCTATAAACTGCCGCTATTAATAAAAAAACTGCCGCTAATAGTCTTAATAATTTTTTTGTTAATAGCGGCAGTTTTTGTTGAAAAATCTGTCGCTAATAGTCTTATTTTTTGTAGTGTGAACAAGAACTGTCATCTTGCAGGTAGCAACCGCAAAATTGGGGGTAGCTCTATGCATGCCAACACTAAAAATGAAAGCACCTATAATAAAATACTATTAATTGTTTTGAATCAAATGATAGAGATTAGGTTTTATCCCAATCTCCAACACAATGGATCCTTAGACCATAGTCATACTATTAGACGATCAATTTTTTGTTTTCATGTTATAAATATCTTATAACATAATGGCTCCCTGAACTATGTGGTATCACATGTACAATGATTAATGACCTGCTTGCTTTCAAGGGTGAGCGGATCATGTTGGATATTTAAAAGTTTTTGAAACTTATTTTTTTCAAAGTAGTGTGTCTTTTTAAAGGTATGCGTTATTTAAAAAGAAGTGTCTTTCCAAAGTGGTATGTCTTTTCCGAAGGGATGCTTGTAACACCTTTTCATAAGAAAATGGTGCATTAACGCACTATTTGATTTTCTATTTAGAATCTAAAATTATTATTTTCTCACTACATTGGAATCTCCCTTCCCTCTGATTTTGTCTTTAAAAGTCTTGATCAAAGCGTTCTTGTAATATTTAATTTTCGGATAGTGTGAACAGATTCCCAAAATCCTTCATAAGAATATATAGTCGGTTCATTGTATCCTGGAATCAGTTTGTTAGTAATTTGTTGGTGACCACTTTGTCGAAGTGGTGAGGGTAAATATTGGTTTAAAGACAACAATATTTCTCGTGCCTCGGCCGTTCCCTGTATTAATTCGGATCAACATTTCATATTTTTTCCACCAGATCATTATCATATCCTTATTGCATCTGTTTGGGGTCAGTTTTGCAAGTCTGATTTCTATACTCGTTTCTAATTAGCTTAAAACTCTTTGTAACTTCCCAATCTTTTATATCAATTCTCATGGCTTTCATCAAAATCATTATAGGTCTTCCTCTTCTCTTAAGTCCTTGTACTTGTAGAGCCTCTACTCTTCATACAGGGTTTACTTTTGACTTCTAATGAACATATCCAAACTATCTCAAGTGATACTCGGTAAATTATTTTTCCTTTATAAGTCTCAAATTTTCTCTTATGTACTCAATTCCGTATTTTATTCTTTCTTGTTACTCCACATGTCCTCTATCTTCTTATAGCTTTCATGCAACCTAGTATTCCCTCAGTCTTATAAATACGCCCCTTCAATCTAAGTAAAACTCTTGGGTCGCATGATACTCTACTAGTCCACTTCATCTAACCTGTATTAATCTTATTTGAGATGTCCTTTTCAAATGATGGTTTGGAACTTGTCACTCAATTGGGACACACGTGGTCTCAATGTTTCAATTGACACCTGATGCAAAAATTTGGACGGTTTTAGGAAGGATTGTAAACGGGTTGTATTGGCATCATATCTAACCAGACCCGACCAGGTAAAAATGGGCACATAATCTTGACCTGACCCAATCCGGTAAAAATAGGCACATAAGCTTAACCTATCGGGTCGGGTCAGGCATGAGATATGCTCCATGACCTTTGGGTCGGGTCGATCAAAGGTTTTCTCAGGTCAGGCCAAGTCGGGTATTTGCGGGTAAGGGTTGGTTAACCCGACCTGATATTTTATATGTGAAATGTACAAATTTTACGGTGTCGGGTCGAGTTCTCGGGTCCGACATCGGGTCGGGTAGGCTTTTCGGGGGTTGGCTTTAATGCACCATCGGGTCGGGTTGGGTGCACTACTGAGTCTGGTCGGCATGGGGATTTAGGAATTTCCTGTCCGACCTGACCTGTTGATAGCCCTAGTTATAGCTGTTCATTTCAAAAGAATTTCCGGCATGTGATTACATTTTTTGAAAATAGCGGATCTCAATGCAAAAGGAATTCTAGTTATTCTTGTATAAGTCCGTTAAAGTCAACTGTCAAAACATTCAGTGGCTAAAAGGAGTTCACACAAGATTTTTTAACACTTATTTTTTTTTGGATAAGAAGATTTTTTAACACTATCGAACTTGGGTTTATCCGAAACAAAAAAACACTATTGAACTTGGGCGGGCGTTGGGATTTTCCCAAAAGTAGAAGGTATTCTTGCCATTTCAGCTAACATAACTAACTTTTGAACTTGCGCTAGTATTGTGATTTTGCGACAAGTCAAGGGTGTTATTGTCATTTAAGGCAACATAGCGAAGTTTGGAAAGATTAATGATCCGCCAACCTTTCTTTCTCCTTTCATCTTTAAGATCAAAATTCACTAATCAATCCATCTTCTCATTTCTTGGAATTTCATCTTGAAATCGAAATCCGAAGGCTCCACAAACTTTGGTGGAAGACGAACTACGAAGCTGCCCAAACACGAAAATTCCAAGCGGTTCTGCAACTTAGGTACCCATCACTTTCTGTTCTTTAGTCTCTTATGTTCTTCTTCATCTATGGTGTTCCGGTGTTTCCTCGTTGAGGTTGAAGAAACTATACAAATCTTATAAACCGGTTGTAAAGCCTGAATGGAATAAGGGCCTAAAAGATTAAAACTTTTGGCCCATTGTAAAGCCTTCATCTTGATACAATCCGCGAGGAGAGTAGGATGAGTACCTTTGTCTTTATAAATCCTGGTACTTGGAATCAAAGAGTACCTTTGTCTTTATAAATCCTGTTACTTGAACTTTGATTCCGGGAAGTTCTTGATTGAAAGATGTGAACATCATTAACCCTACTATTGAGTCAACAAGATAAATAGTATCTTTAGATGATATTTGACTGCATTGAATGAGGGGATGAAACTCACTTCAAATCTTTAATTTGATAGAATGTATAGTTCACACTGTTCAAATTTCTAATTGAACGAGATCTGTCATCTTGCGGGTAGCTACCAAAAAATTGAGGGTAGCTCTATGCATGCCTACACTAAAAATGAAAGTGCCTACATTAAAAAAATTATTGAATGTTTTGAATCATATGATAGAATCAGTTTTTATCTCAATGTCCGAGACGGTTGATACTTAGACCAATGGCTCCCTAAACTATGTGGTGTCACGTGTACAATGATTATTTATTTATTTTTTATATACGTGTGGGTGTTCGGGCCAGCTTGTGCGGACCTCAATTAATCCCACAGGGTCCTGGAGCTAACGACCGGATAATACTCTAGTGGCCTTGAGGGGACTCGAATTAGTGATCATTGGAGAGCAAACTCAAGGCTTGACCAACTGAACTACCCCTCCGGGTTCACTTGTACAATAATTAATGACATGCTTGCTCTCAAGGGTGAGCAAATCATCATCATTATCATAGCCTTAATTATAGCATCTGTTTGGAGTCGGTTTTGCAAGTCTTATTTCTCCACTCATTTCTAATTAGCTTAAAGCTCTTTGTAACTTCGCAATTTTTTATATCTCTTCTGTTAGCTTTCATTGAAGTCATCACAGGTTTTCTTCTTCTCCTAAGTCCTTGTACTGTTATTTTTCCTTTATAAGAGTCCGTCTTAAATTTTCTCTTATGTACTCAATTTCGCATTTTATTCTTTCTTATTACTCGACATATCCATCTCCTTATGCGCATCTTGACTACATGTCCTTTATCTGCTTATCGCTTTAATGTAGGCGTAGCCAAGGAATAAAAAATCGGCTAATACCAATATATATCAGTTTTCAGCCAAATCGATACGTATCGGTATCCAACTCGGTATCGGCTGATACGTCTCGGTTTCGAGCGGGACTTTCACTTTAAAAAAAAAAAAAAAAATTGGCTGATACTTATCGATATCGGCTGATACGTATCGGCCTCGGGCAAACCGATACCGCTATTGATACCTTGCGTGTAGCCTAATATTCCGCCGTCTTATAAACAAGCCCTTTCAATCTAAGTAAAACTCTTGGGTTACACGATACTCCGTTAGTTTACCTCAACTTCATCCAACCTGCATTAATCTAATGTCCCTCAATTGGGACACGCATGTGGTCTCAATGTTTCAGATGACATGAAAAAATTGGTGGGTCCAATATCACAACGAAAAAATGAATTTTATCGTATGAGTGAGTCAAAGTTGTAAAAAACTTTTAAAATGGACGGTTATAGCTAGGGCTGTAAACGTTTCGTATCAGCCTCATATCTAAGCGGATCTGACCTGGTAAAAAATTGGGCATATAAAATTGACCCGAACCGACCCGGTAAAAATAGGCACATAAACTTAACTTATCAGGTCGGGTCAGGCATGAGACATGTGCCATGACCTTCGGGTCGGGTCGATCAAAAGGTTTTGTCAGGTTGGGCAAAGTTGGGTATTTGCTGGGTAGGGTTGGTTGACCCGACCTGATATTTTATATGTAAAATGTACAAAAATAGCGATTTTTATGGGGTTGGGGGTAGGATATTTCGGGGGCCGGCTTTAATAGACCATCGGGTCTGGTTGGATACACTAGTGGGTCGGGTCGGCAAGGGCATTTGGGGTTTTCTTAACTTTGACCCGATCCCTCCCGACCGAACCTGTTTACGGCCCCATTTATAGCTGTTCATTTTAAAAGTATTAACCTCATTTAATCACATGAAAGAAACGGGTTTACTACATTTTCAGATAAGATTTTTTGAAAATAGCGGATCTCAAGGCTAAAGGAATTCTAGTTATTCTTATAAGTCCGGTAAAGTCAATTGTCAAAATATTCAGCGGCTAAAAAGAGTGTACAGTTTACGACTTTAACATTATTGAACTTTGGCATTTATCAAAAACAAAAACAAAAAATTATTGAACTTGGGCATTGGGATTTTGCGAAAAGTAGAGGGTATTCTTGCCATTTCAGCTAACATAACTAACTTTTGAACATGGGCTGGTATTGTGATTTTGTGAAAAGTCAAGGGTGCTATTGTCATTAAGCCAACATAACGAAGTTTTGAAAGATTATTTATCCGCCAACTTTTCTTTCTCCTTTCATCTTTAAAATCAAAATTCACGAATCGAAATCCGAAGGCTCCACAAACTTCGGTGGAAGACGAGCTATGAAGCTGCCAAACACGAAAAATTCCAAGCGGTTCTGCAACTTAGGAACCCATCACTTTCTGTTTTTGGGTTTCTTCTGTTCATCTTCATTTATGGTGTTCGGGTCTTCCCTCGTTGAGGTTGATGAAACTTTACAAATCTTATAAACCCGTTTTCCAATCTTTCTAATAAAAAAATTTACGTTCTCTTAAAGCTGTACACCTTCCTTTCTTCTTACATATTTATCATCAAACATTGATTCATCTTCCTATTTTTAGGAATTTTATCATAAAAAATGGAATTAGAAGAGCTCTCAAACTCCGATAAAAAACAAACAGTGAATCCGATCAAACAAGGACGCTTCCCAAGCAGGTAAATCTTAGCCATTCCCTTTGATGTACAGTTTTTCAGGGTTTTTTCGGTCAAGATTGAAGAAAAATTATTAATCTTACAACCTTATTTCTATATCTTTTCTAATACGAGATGGATGTACATACCAGACCTTCAAGAGATAAGTATCGACAATTATCCACATGGATTACGAAGAGTGGAGGATTCCTACGAGAGGTTGGAGCAGATTGGAAAAGGAGGGTCCTCGGAAGTCAAAAGGAGATAACAAATCCCCAACTTATCTTTCTCTTTGAACACACTTTTGATTTATGTATTTGGACTGCGGTTCTTGTCTTTCGCATTATTCTGTGATGATCTTTGTTTTTTTCAATGCATCGATGCCCAAAATATGAGACAAATGCCCACAATCTGAGACATCTTGCTCGATTTCGAGATGTTTCTTGATGTGTTTCAAGATAGTATGGCCTTGTTCGGCTGTAATCTGAGTAGACTCAGATTTACTCAGAATCTTAAGAGGTCAAAAATCGTTCGGTTGTGCCTCATATTTTGAGGTCTTCCTGGGTCAAAATCTGAGCCTGACCAACAATTTACCTGTATTTGACCGTTCAAATGGCTCTGTTCTGGGGAGACCCGCTCAGAATCTGAAGTTCTATGAGTATTAGTTGGAAAACAAATTCGTAAGGAACTCAAAAAATGTGACCTTCTAAGTGGGTGCCCAAAACGAATGCTAGAGTTTAGGCAAAACTCAGAAACTAAGGCTGCGTATGGCAGAGCTCTCTGCTAGCCCCTATCACAACAGAGTTCACCTGCATTAGTTGGTTCGCATTCTCTTTTCTAACTCCTTACAAATGAGGATTTACTTGTTCTATCACCAACCTCCCTGGCTCTATACTAACTCCCTATCAGAGCAAATAAAATCTGCTATGGCAAGGAGTGAGTAGAGAGGAGGATAGAACTGATGAACATGTAAATCTTGCATAAAATCTTGCTATGCAAAGAGTTATCAAGGAGAAGGGGTACCTGCTAAAGCAGGTAACAAGATATTAGCAAAGAGGATGGAAACCTGCTAAAGCAGGTGAACTCTGCCATGGTAGGGGCTAGCAAAGAGCTATGCCATACACAGCCTAAGTGCTTTCTGAGGAAGTCCCTCTGATTCTGAGCATTTTCCAAGAACCGAACAAGGCCAAAGCTCTTGTAAGACAGAAAACCTGTTAATAGCCGGCCTTACAATTTCTAAGTATAATATACCTAGTCCAAACTCGCCCCGCCTTAACCCAAACCGGATCATACATAGTCCGGTTAGGTCCCTGGCTGTAAATACACACCGAAAAAGTCTGCTATTTTTGGGCCGGGTTCAGGCTGAACTCTGGGCCAGCCTAGTCCATGGAGAGCTCTCATCTCCGACCCTTGTAATCTTCGGGGGAGGTTTGAGTCCTGGGCCCCAATAGGCCTAAATGCTAACATCAACATCTTGACTATTATAACTAGTAGGGAACCTGTGCCATGCGCGAAAGTTATCAAAGGAGAAAATCTATGTCATACAAATACACTTGAGCATAAAATCAGCATTTAATTTTGAAGCTTAGAAATAGCAATTCACTGCTTGG